>JAPDVU010000012.1:32765000-37687500 GCA_026230045.1 Corynorhinus townsendii
ATTAAAAGATGATTAAAGAAAAACTAGCCTTTATCAATATACTATCAAGAAAGTCCTAGATATCATTCCAAGTTATGTAGTAAATGACAGGAAACAGGAAAGATGACTTCCTGAGACATGGATAATTAAAAAGCTCGAGATAAAGAAATAAAATCCTAAGTTTGAAATGTAAAAGCATATTAGGTTATGACACAATGTTGACTTTTCATTGACACTCCATATATTTTTCCTGTCACATAACCATGACCTTCTAATAAGTCCAATTGTATTTTTATTACACAGAAGTTCTCTAAAATGGCATATTTAATATTAGGTTACTTCAAGTGTTTTGGATTTTTATGGGTCATCTAATTATGACTGTCACTGAATTTTAAACTATTTTTTAAATTACAAATTACTTGTTTTGTATGCAATTTAATTCCCCACAGTTCTTTTTCTGGACTAGCAACAAGAGATAATAGAAATATTAATCAAACAAAAAAGTAAACATTAGAAGCAGACTCACAAGTAATTTCAATAATAATGCTTAGTAGATAATGATTTTAAAATAATACAAATCAATATATTAAAGAATAGCATTGACTCAAACTATTTAAAACAAAAACTCAACAGAATTAAAGGGAGGGAAATGGGAAAATCCACAATTAATATAGGAGATTTTAGCACTTTTCAGGTAGTAGTGGAAAAATTAGTTAGAATGTAGAAGGTAAGAAAAATAACAATAAGATTTAGACTAACCAGCATATACAGAACAGTGCTCCCACAAATGGCAGAACATACATTCTTTTCAAGTACACATAACATATTTTACAAAAACTGACTACATTTTGGACCAAACAAGAGAATTTAAAAATTAGAAATCAATAATCAATGGTAATTGATCAAGTTGTTGAGAAAATAACAAAAGATTGAATTAAGATGTACACAAATACTTGAATGTAAAACACTATACTTCTACATATGATTCAAGGAAGAAATCTCAAAGGAAAACATAAAATATTTTGTACTGAAAGATAATGAAGATATGATATATAACAACATCTGGGATACAGCTAAAACAAATAGGAAAATATTTGGCTTTAAATACATCTTACCTAAGAAGAATGGCTAAAAATCAATTATTAAAAGTTGAATGTCAAATATGAAAATGTACAAGAAATCCATAAAAAGAAAGTAGAATACTAATATACAAAATAACAGAAATCAATAAAATGCAAAACATGCCCAATAGATAAAAGTCACGAAAAGTTAAATTCTTTAGAAATGTTAAAATTGATAAACTCCTAGCAAGATTGGATAAGTAGAAAGAGATAAAACAAATGTCAAATATTAGTAAATGAAAAAAGTAGACTCCACCACAAATCGTACACTATGAAAACCATAATCAACATAATCATAACTTTTTGCAAATAAATTTAATTTAAATGAAATGGGAAAATTCCTTGAAGTCCAGAATTTACTTAAGCTAACAATAAACTTAAATAAAAACTAAACAAAATTGTAATGTAATGAAAAGCCAGACAAGTAAAATGGCATCAGCAAAACAAGTTTAATTTTTAAAAAAATATATATCTTTATTGGTTTCAGAGAGGAAGGGAGAGGGAAAGAGAGATAGAAACATCAATGATGAGAGAGAATCATTGATTGGCCACCTCCTGCACGTCCTCCAATGGGGATCAAGCCCACAATCCAGGCATGTGCCCTTGATCAGAATCGAACCTGGGACCCTTCAGTCTGCAGGCTGACGCTCTATCCACTGAGCCAAACCAGCTAGGGCAGTTTAATTTTCAAATATGAAACCATGAGGAGATAGAGATTCATGTATAAGTATTTAAAAATTGTAAATATAAAAAAACTAAAATGGCTTTTCTTTATCACTCAAGAGCAAGTGATAAAATTAAATTTTAACACTACAAGAAAAAATAGCCAGCAGGAAGAATATTACTGGCTGTAATAAAATGACTCATTCTCCTACCCTCGGTGCTGATTGGGTGTGTGATTTGAATGACCCATGGAGTGCTTCTAATAGGTCCTGTAGCGATTGGGAAAAATTATTATGGTTATGAGTCCTTATGTTTCCAGGAATAAATTGATCACTGCCAGACATAAATAACAAGTTAATCCCACAGTGTTATATCAATAACAAATATATCCCAGAATCACAATTTATTCTTCCCTTTCTCATTTAAAAAAGCAAAGTGAAAATTATGTAGGCTAATTTGTTAAACTGTAAATACTCAGCTTCAACAGAGCCTGATACAAAACAGACGAGTTAGCACCACTCCCACAAACTCCTCCTTCCTTTGTCCCCATTAGCAGAGTTGCATCCCTGTCTCTTCTATGAAATTGCTGAACAATAAATGCTGCTAGAACACTCACCCAGTCAACAGGCAAGAAATACTTTGAAATGGTTATATTTGGTATCCTTCTTCTCATTGTTACTTGACAGGCAGAAGGATTAAGACATTTACTTTTTTGGTAGAGTTTTTAAATGACTACTTTGAACAATTATATTAACAAAATCTCAGTTTTGATAACATTTTATGCTTTGCAAGTGCTCTACCAACTTTATTTCATTTGCCTTTTGTCACATTCCTATAGAAAAAGATGAATTTATTTTGAAGTTTGAAGGAAGTAACACATGTAGAGACTTGCATAAGCTCTTTTGAAAATACTAACAAAAGAAGAGCATGAATTCACTTTTTTTTTTTACTCTTTCCATGATAATACCTTGTTACTCATAACAAAAATGTTAGGGTCACTTGAAATAATGTTTCTTGAAAATAATAACTTCAATAGAATGTTGCTCTGGAAACATTATTTGCAAACAAACAGATTACTGCAGAATGTGTCTTTCAATAGACAATCGCTTAATAAATCATAATTAACAAATCTTTATATTAAACTTCTGTTGTCTGTGGTTTCTATCTCTTTATTAGACCCAGATTGCTAAGGCTCCTAATTCACATAGCATGAATAAGTTAAACTTGTCTAATAAGAGTGATCTAGGGCACTTGTTTAAATTCAAAAATACAGGGTTGTTGTTTTTTTCTCATAAATTCATAGCTTTCTCCTGTGCATTCTAGAATTATCATCTACATACAAGGCATACTAATGGGTTCTCATAACCTTAGAACAAATATCTTGTGTGATATTAACATCTGTTTAAACTTAGGCATCTATTCAGTTGTACACTTCCAAGAAATTCTAAATTCCTTTTTTCTGTCTTACTTTTCTATCTTCAGAGGAAATACTCGACAAATATTTGTGGGAAGAATACATAGTGGGCTATGGATCTCTGCTTTGTATGCCTAGGCCAGTGGTCGGCAAACTGCGGCTCTTTGGCCCCTTGAGTATGGCTCTTCCACAAAATACCACGGCCTGTGCGAGTCTATTTTGAAGAAGTGGCGTTAGAAGAAGTTTAAGTTTAAAAAATTTGGCTCTCAAAAGAAATTTCAATCGTTGTACTGTTGATATTTGGCTCTATTGACTAATGAGTTTGCCGACCACTGGCCTAGGCCAATCTTGTAATAGCCACACAAAAAAAGATCAAAATTGCAGGAAAAAAGTTGTAGATTCTCATTAATTAAAGAATGTTCCTAATTATTGAACATATTAATAACTCAAAAGAGAGTAAAAATATTCCAAGTTTATTTTTCTTGCTCACCATGACACTGTACATTTTATTCTTAAAAAAGACATTTCTTTTTTTATTTAAAGGCATATTTTTTTCTTCAAGTCTCAAAACTACATACACATACTTAAAAGTACCTAAGGAAAAGGCAATGCTAAATTACCAATGTGTTCCACAAGTGTACACATTTAGTTGTTTCTTGTGCTTCAGTGAGCTTACTGATTATTTCAAAATCAAACAATTTAAATTATTTAGCAAATATACTTTTGGAATATGCTACTAGTTGTTTGCTAAGAATAAAGAAACCATTGGACTCATTATTTGAAATATTTTGAGGACTAAAGGTTATTAAAACAATTCAAATGAGTGTGTATTTTTGTTATTTATTTATGTCATTTCACAATTGTGAAAATTAATATTTCCCTTTTAAATACTATTTTACTGAATTTGAAATCTTTATGTAAATAAGAAATAGAAACTTCATTATTTCCTAATAATAATCCTTTCCTTCTTTTTAATTTTTCAGGGTAACAATATTGTTTTGTAAAGATTTCAATCAAACCTGCATGCATAAGATTCATGTCTGACACTAACAAGAAATGGTAATACCTAACACTATAATGGAACTATTTACTCCCTACTGTGAATTCTCAAGCTGGAAATCAATGTTTTAGATGTAGAAATTATTAGTTTGGTGCCTAGAAGAAGTCCAATCAAATGTAAACTGTATACATGAAGTTAAAATACTTCAGGATTTAATTAAATAGTTCAATATTTGTGGTGAATAACTTTTATTCTATCTTCATAAGTGAAGTTATATTTTTGAGTGCTGCATATAAGTTATATAGTTTACCAAGTTATATATGTCTAATATGTAGACTAATTTTCTTGCTTAGAAAATTCCATATGAAGAATTATAATGGAGCCCTAGCCAGTTTGTTCAGTGGTTAGAGTGTCGGCCCATGGACTGAAGGGTCATGGGTTCCATTCTGGTCAAGGGCACATACCTTGGTACGAAGGAAGCAACCAATCGATGTGTCTCTCTCAGATCGATGTTTCTGCCTGTCCCTCTCCCTTCCTCTTTCTCTAAAAAAAAAAAAAAAAAAAAAAAAAAAAAAAAAAAATTTAAAATCATAGTGGAAAACTGATATATCACTACATTAACATGACTAACCTGAGACTTTACATTTTTTAAAATTTAAATTCTTTATTGCTTAAAGTATTGCATAAGTCTCCTTTTTCCCCCATTGACCTCTCCCACCCCCAGCACATGCCCTCACCCCCCCGCCCCCACTTGCTGTGTCCATTGGTTATGCTCATATGCGAGACTTTACATTTTAAGTGATCTAATCATCTAAATTCTCCAGTACATAAATTATAGCTTGGAATAAATCAATTAAGTGAGCCGGCTAGTTCTTTTAGGTCATTTAGGTCATTTATTTCTGCTCAATTGGCCTAGTATAATAATCACTAGAGGCCCAGTGCACAGAATTCATGCACTGGTGGGAGGCGTGGCCTGTGGGGATTGGCCCACTGTAGTAGCACGGCTCATCCTGGTCAGCCTAGTGGCACTCCCACTGTGGGAGTGTACTGACCACCAGGGGGAAGCTCCTGTGTTGAGCATCTGTCCCCTGGTGGTCAGTGTGCATCATAGCGACTGGTCAACCAGTCGTTCTGGTTGTTCCACAGTTCGGTCGCTGGGCTTTTATTATATGGGATTAGTATCGATCTTTTATGAATCAATCATTGCAGTCTATACCTCTTCAACTAGGGCAGGATCTTCTGCAGGTCTGTTTTGTTTCTTGCTCTCTATTTGATCATGGACTATGGAAGACCTTCTAATAATACTGCATTAAGATAATAAGTGACGTTTTCAGTCTGTATTGCAGACCTTCATACCATGTCAAAACCTCACTATAAATTCTACTTCTCCTAACATAAAGTATGTGCTACATTGGCGCACAACACATTTTAGTGGAGACCTAAATGTTCTATGAAGACATTTGCTATATTCCACTCGAAAGTTCTTAAAATGAAAAAATTATAGTAATAAACAAAGTGTATTATGTTTTAAACCTATCTGTGCTTCAAGATAGGGTAAGGTAGTTAAAATATTATGTATGTTGTGAAAAATTTTAGTTGTTTTTGGAAGTAGAGAATTTATGGATGAGATTTATCTGTTGATCATTCTAATCACTTTTCTACAACATTATATTGTATATATAGATCTGAAACTAAAACCTGAAGGAAAATAGGCTAGCCCCATGAATTATTTGTGCCTTAGTTCTCTACATACTAATACCATCATCTCTATTTCCAGATATCAATGTGGATTGAATCTAGCTCTTAGAAAGTTTAATAAAACAAGTGGATATGTATATGTCATCTATCATCGTGCTTAAGAAATCTAGCAAAACCCCACATGAATCACAAATGCTAATTACTGGTCTTGCAACCTCATATACTGCTCTCCTTTCCACTCTTTCAGCTTCATGTAAACTGACATTGTCCTGGTTTAGTGGGGATATTTTTGTTTTTTAAAATATGTTTTAGAGAGAGAGGAGGAGAGAGCAATAGAACATTGATGAGAGAGAAACATCAATCAGCTGCCTCCTCTGTGCCTCCTACAGGGGAAAGAGCTAGCAATCTGGACATGTGTCCTGACTAGGGATCAAACCAGGGTCCCCTTAGTTCATGGGTTGATGCTCAACCACTGAGCCACAATGGCCAGGCCCTGGTTTAATGTTTTGCACTTGCCTTTTACTCTGCCTAAAAAGTTCTTTCTCTAGATCTACTTGGGCTTGTCCAATCACTTCCTTCAGATCTTTGCTCAAATACTGCTTTCTCAGTAAAGTTTTCCCTAATTACCTTATCTAAAGTACAGTTCTTCTCTTTGATATACCCTATTCTAATTCCCTGATATATTTTTCTCCATAGCATTTCTCCTGATCCAATATAGTTTGTTCTTGTGTGTATATCTATGCATGTGTGTGTATATGTGTGTGTGTGTGAGTGTTAAGGTTACTAGATAAAAAACAGAATTCCAGTTAAATCTGATTTTCAGATATAAATCTGAATTTATTTATTTTCAAATAAAACATTATTTATTGTTTATCAGAAATTCACTTTTAATTGTGCATTTGAATAGGTAATATACGGAGCATAAATTTAAAATACAATATATCATACCTTATTCAAACATGCAATATTTTGGACATATATATGCTATTTATCTGAAATTAAAATTTAACTGGGTCTTTTATATATATTTTTATACAACTGGCAATGTGTGTATGTGTGTGTTTGTGTGTGTGAGTGAGTGTGAACATGTGTGTATCCTCAACTAGAATGTAATCTCTATTAGGGAATTTTTGCTGTTTTGTTCACTCATGTAGAGAGGAACAAATAAATAGAGGTGCTCAATAGCACACATTTAAGAGTAAATTAAGTTGCCTGACTCTTTATAGCCTAAGTTTTATTATCTGCTAAATTAGCACAATAGGATCTACCTTTAGAGATTTAGTGAGGTTTAAAAGAAATAGCTAATGTCAATAATTTTGCATAGTTCCTAACAAGGTAGTAACTACATATTTTTCTGTGACACATTTAGCCTGTTGTAAGGACAGTAGTTTTGATGATTGTTCATGCACTTACATTTGTTATCATTATAATTATTATTATTGTTGTTTTTAATATCAACAATAGCTGCCAGATATCCAAAGTGAAGAATTTTCAAACTGTTGAAGTTTTTTATATGACAAATGTCATTAACTGCTTCCCCTAGGATTGAGTTCAAAAGAAATTCACTTTGCTTCCAAAAGACATATTCGGTGTCTATTCAATCCAGTTGAAGCTCAACAACATTTTTTGATTTTCCAAAGGATATAAAAATAACAGCTTTCTTTTCTCTCCTCATTTTGGAAGGCACAAAAGAAAGTGGACCAAATAATTCTATGAAGGTTTGGATGGAACCTATAAAGTGACCATTTCAAATGTTATTCCCCATTTTCAAATAGAAGTATCATACACAGGAAGAGGATATAGGTAGAAGAAAGTGCTTAAAAAGCTATTGCAAGATGGTTTTTAAATAGCACTGTTTAAATAGCACTGTTTCAGAAATTTCCTGTTTTCTGAAATAGGTCTGATAAGACGTGATCACATCAAATGCACGTTAATGCATTGAGTGTTGCCTCTTTCCGCAAGGAGACTCATCTAAGCAGCTGAGAGTGCTGTGATGGGCAGGGATGGGTACTCTGGGCTGCAGAATGCCCTCTCCTCTTCCCCTAATAATATAGAGCCGCAGGCTTTCATGTACATGCATCAGACACTGGTGCTTTTCTCAGACCACTATCATGACTTCTTCAGAATTCAGGTTTGCCTAAGTTTAAGCCATAGATGCATGCTTTAAAAGATGGTTGTAAATCGATTATTTCCTATAATTTATAGTATGTTTCAAATTTCTCTGAGAAAGATTACCATTTGAAAAGACACTTTAGTAAATATTCTTATGACTGACAAATATTTGGGGATATCACAAAATCTCCCTAACTTATTTGTTTTGTAAATTTGAACATTCACAAAATTATTTTATTTTATGTAATTGGAGAATATCTGGTAAACAGCAGATAGAATTAAAGCCACACATTAGTTAAAATTGTTTTGATTACATCACTGATAATATTAAAGAGATTTTGATGTCCCATATGGTGACACTCACTGTCAATAGTATTCTATTCAGCAAAGGACACATAGGTAAAAAGGGACATACTATTACTAAGATTTATGTTTTCGTTTTCACAACTACACTTACATATCAGAATCCCCATGGTTCCTACTGGGCATCAGAATAAACATATACTTGAATTTTAATAGGCATGCATGGGAAGTTGTGTTTCTGACTTTGCAAGACTTTTTTTTAGTAGAAGCAAATTATTAAGGCACAGAAATTATGAACATGGACTCTAGAGTGAGACTCCTGTTAGCCACTTTCTACTCATGTAATCCTGTAAAAATTACTTATTTCAAAGCCAAAATTCATTAATTTAATTAATGGGGAACTGTAATAGCACCAGACTCAAAGACCTTTTGTGATGATATAGTGACATAATTCATATAAGGTGCTTAGAGCCGACCTTTTTATGCAGTATTATATAACACACTAGAGGCCTGGTGCATAAAATCCATGGGCGGGGGGTGGGGGGGCGGAAAGGGGTCCCCTCAGCCTGGCCTGCACCCTCTCCAATCCAGAACCCCTCAGGGGATGTCTGACTGCCTCTTGCAATCTGGAACCACTCGCCTGCCTGCCTGCCTGCCTGATCGCCCCTAACCACCTCTGCCTGCCTGCCTGATCACCCATAACCACCTCTGCCTTGCCTTGCACCCGGGTCCCAGGATTCCCTTCTATGGCTGGCTGCAAGCACCCAGGACACAGGCCAACTTTGCCCAAGCCGGTCGCAGCCACAGGTGACCGTTGGCGGGCGGCTTCACCTGGGCCACAGCTGCAGGTGCTGGCGCCCGGGAATGCAGGGCGGGCGGTTTGTCCCTCTCCCAGGTCACAGGCGCAGGCACAGCCACTGGCGCCTGGAACTGTGGGGCAGGCAGCTTGTCCCTCTCCTGGGCCACAGCCTGGCTGATCCCCATTCCTCTCTCCCCAGTGTGGAGTGTCTGAGCCGTTATGGTGTGATGGCATGAGGGCATGACAACCATTTGCATATTAGCTCTTTATTATATATGATAACTTTTAATTCTTAATATCATTTTGTATAATTATTAAAACCACCTTTACCTTGACTCTCCTGATACTTATTACTATCATCATCATCATTACCACCACTTTAGTTGTTAATAAAGAAATTAATGTTTTCATGTTACATACAACTTTTATTTATATCATACAAATATGTATTTTTTCCATTCCACACATACATCAATTTTACATGCCGTGCTTAAATTTCTAAGAAGAGAATTGTCCAAAAAAAGTTAATTGCATTTTCATATTTTAACATAAGAAGTAGGCTTTTCAAAATTACTTCTACACAAACAGTTTGCAGGATGGTACTTTCTAATTGTTATTTGGTAGAAGTCTTTGAATTTTATAAGAGCTTGTGATTTAAGTAACATACATAAATGAACTTAAGTGATATTTGTATACTCATCTATATATATCAAAGCCTAAGAACCGGAATGCTGGAACAACCAGTTGCTATGATGCACACTGACCACCAGGGGGCAGATGCTCAATGCAGGAGCTGCCCTGAGGTGGTTGGTGCGCTCCCACAGCCAAACTCCTGTGGCTGGCCAACCTCCCGTGGTCCCTCCCCCAGCCGGCAGGAAGGCCCTGGCCAGCAGCCAGCAGAAAGGCCCCGATAGACCCTGACCACCAGCCAGGCCTAGGGACCCCACCTGTGCACGAATTCCATGTATCAGGCCTCTAGTGTAATCATAATATTCATAATCAAGTGAAAATCATTTTAGGTAAGTGTAGCTTTAATATATGCAATGAATTAGCTTTAATTTGAAAGTGAGTGTTTTTACATAATGGTTTTCAAATTTTACTTAATACAGAAAAAACTGATCATTCTTTTACAATTTTAAAGAAAATATTGAAAGCTAACAAATTTAATAAAAACACTTTTTCTTTATTTCTGAGTAAGAAGTTTTAAAATACCTCATTGACCTAATGTATAATAAACTAGAGGCCCAGTGCACAAAATTCATACTCCCTCCCTTCTGCTGGCTGCCTGTCGCCGCCCCCACCTGGGGCCTCCCTCCCTTCTGCTGGCCACCTGCCATTGCCAGGGCCTCCCTCCATTCCCCCAACCAGCCCCACTCCCTGATCAAACTCCCAGAGGAACTCCTGGCTGAGGGGACAATTTGCATACTATACTTTTATTATATAGGATTATAGTAGGCCTGTGTTAATTAGTTAAGTGACTGACTAAGCCTTTTAATGTGATAAAATTAGAGCTTCTAGTTAGTACCTTATCTATAAAGGCACATTCAACTAAAAATGAAACATGAATTACTACACAACTTAAATTTCCTAGAAAATGAATCAAGTATATGCATGAATATAATACATACTAGAGGGCTAGTGCATGAAAATTTATGTACTAGGGAGGGTCCCTCAGCCCAGCCTGCACCCTCTCACAGTCCAGGACCCCTAGGGAGATGTCCACCTGCTGGCTTAGGCCCACTCCCTGGGGGATCAGGCCTAAGCTGGCAGTCAGACATCCCTCTATCAGCCCAGGAGCCCTCAGGGGATGTCTGACTGATGGCTTAGGCCCGCTCCCTGTGGTCAGCCCAGCTTGTGGTTGAGCAGAGCTCCCCCTGGGGGAGTGCAATGATTACCAGGGGGCAGCTCCTGTGTTGAGTGTCTGCCCCCTGATGGTCAGTGCACGTCATAGTGACTGGTCATTCCTAGTTGTTCCCGGTTGTTCTGCTGTTAGGGTCAATTTGCATATTACCCTTTCATTATATAGTCCTGACTTCTTGAAACCAGTTTATCAACAAAGTTGCTGATTACCTAATAGTTCCTAATTTTTTTTAACTAAAGCAGAGATTTAATAAATAATTCAACTTAATATATTAGTAGCTGCCTATCTATATGTGAAGTAAAGACAATATCATCTTTTAAGAATGTGAGTATTTGAGTCATAAGGTTTCAATCCTGGCACCACGATTACTCTGTGACCTTGGACAAGTTTTTTAACTTCTCTAATACTAACTTTTCTCATCTTTAAAATAGCAATAATATCTATATCTACTGTGTGTGTGTGTGTGTGTGTGTACTGAATTATATAATGTCATTCTTGGCAATCTTTTAAAAAATGAAATACTTAGTAAATATTAGTTATTATCATTATCACTGTTATTTCCTTAAAGGAAAAGTATATCTTTATGAATATACTTCTTGCTGTTTTGTCTACCATTATGGGATCTGTTTAAGAAGAAAACTACAGGGTATGGCAAACCTCCTATAACAACCAGAAGTGGTTAAGTAATCTCCTCTGGACCCACTCCTTAAAGAATGTCATGAACTGTGTGGCTTCCAAACCTGAGACTGACAAAAATGTTTGGTCTGTCCCAGGTTAGAATATAGGTGTTTGGAGTACTTAACTATCAAACATAAACACTATTGTGGTTCTCGCCTTCTTCTTACTTCCTCTCTATAAAACTTAATTCCCATATAGCCTGTTCATTTTACACATATTTAGATGTTGCTCTATTCCTTTTGTCAACCACTTTGCAATTAAGCATACCTGTAGGGGGATAACTGAGTTTTATGTAGTTTGGAAACAGACTGAAAGTGGTTTATAGAATGACCCTATGGCCATTGATATATATAGTGCCAAAATTAAATTAGACTGAAGGACAAACCATTTAAGAGTGACTTACTGTCATGCAAGGAAATTTGGACTATAAATGTGTTTTTATCTCATTTAAAAACATATCTCAAGATAAACTACTTTAACAGAAAATGTTATTAAATATAGAAAGTAATAACTTATTTTAAAAACTTCACTATGAAATTGGTATATACTCCTCTCCCCAAAACCTTGTAAAAGAGAGAGGGTATAACTAATTGTTAGTTCTAGTTTACAAATGAAGATCAAAGAATGGAAATATATTGAGGTATGAAAGAAATTAAACTCTTTGAGGAAAAGATTCCTGTTTTTGGACTACTGGATCTACACACACATACACACAAACATATCCAAAACAAGGGGATAATAAGTATGTGGTAGTAGGTAATTAATAGTCTCAGTCTTATCAATTCACACATTGAATTTTTAATTATTAACAAACTCTGATCTCATAGTAATCACTATGCCATCAGTAAAAATTCTACAAGAGACTTGTCCACCAACCTGAAGCCCAAATCTCAATTGCACAAGATATTCAAACCATCCCAAGTTTTCTCAAATTTTCATTTTTATATTTTATTGTCAAAGTTGGCTTTATAAAGACTCATTAATTTGACCATATAAAGGAGTTGCCAATTAGGAAATAAAATACACAGGGCTACTTGCACACACACACAGAGAAAGACATATACTACAGCTTGCTTTAATCTTCCAGCCTGGTATCTATACGGATAAATAATTCTGAAAGAGGGTGCAACAGAAACTATTCTCCCAAGATCCTGAGACACTCCCAAAGATAGCCAAAGACTGTTTCTGTCTGCCTGTACACAGACAGAAAGTCACACCATGGAAATCTTGATTCCCTCACACCCAATACACATGCTGTGAAAATCAGGAGTTTCCCAAACCTCAATTTTCAACCCCGAAGGATTAGGACAAATTTGAAGAGATCAGAATGCAAAATAAGCAGAACTCTATCTTAAAGAAGCTTACCAGAGATCCCAGAGAGCGACCAAAGACCTAGCAAACCAAAAGGACTCTGTGGTTACCTTCACATGCATGCAGATGCTATCCCCAAAATCTTCATCATCTGTTCTCAGCTCCTATTTCTTCACCTCAACTGTCAGACAACAAAATCATATCAGGAGGCATAATGTTGTTCATCTCTTGGTTAAGGAAGTCTCTGCCCAATCATCTACTCAAGTTAATTGCCTTTACAAATGAAAACTAATGCGTGAAGAGATACTATGAGTTCACGCTAACCTATTGAGAGTCAATAGTCTCCCACTAATTTTAGCATCCATGGATTTTTTTTTTAACCAAGTAATCCTTCTTTACTAGTTAGTGTTAAAAAGTAAAATAGCTGAAACTTCTTTCCTAATTATGTATTTATTCACTTGTTTATATCTGTGTGTATTAAGAGCTTTATTTTATTCCATGGGCTATATATATTGCTAACTTTATTTTGATGCCCAAATGGTTTCAGATTTTTCCAGTGGAGGTCTCTCTAAATAGGTTTCTGCGTCACTTTGACAAGTCCCTATAATTTATTTTTTTGTAAATGTTTATACGATTTTAAAATTGATTCTTTTAGAGAGAGAGGAAGGCAGAGGGAGAGAGAGAAACATCAATGTGAGGGCAAAACAGTGTGAGGGCAGCTGGCTATCTCCTGCATACCTCCTACCTGAGATTGAGCCCACAACCAGGGCATGTGCCTAGGCCCTGACCAGGATTCAAACCAGCGACTTTAACATGCACAGGAGGATACCAAACCAACATGAGCCACACTAGCCAGAGCACCAAGTCCCTATAATTTCCTTAATGTATTTCCTTACTTTCTGAAAAGATGGTATTCTGCATTCGTTATATTTTTATTTTCTGTACCTCTGCCCTGAAATTAGCCATTCATCCAAGAAGCAATAGATTCTGATAGTTGAAAATAGTATCATTGCATCAAGCCCCTGACTCTCTCCCATATATTATAATATATTAATATTTATATCTCATATAATAATCACATATTTTATAATTATATCTCATATGTTATAATATCTCATATATTATTATTAATATATATTAACATAATATTATAATATATATGAGCTAAGTTTCTCACTGTTTGATAAGTTTCAAAAGAGACTAGGTGGAATCCTGTAGTAATGAATTGTAAATGAATGTGTCAACATGAGAACTCATGGTTTTATAAATAGCTTGATGGGGAATACTAAAATAAACACCAATAATTTAAAAAATAAACACAACAAATACAGATAAACTATTAATTAGCTAGACATGTCCTTATTTTAACAATTTAAAAAATTATAATAACGGGGAAGTAACAGAAGAGACAAACAGAACCACTAAATTTAAAATGACAAAAAGGTTTGTTTAAAAAGCACTCAATCATTTTCTAAAGTTTTGAGTGTCTAAGAAATTTTGTCCTTTACTAGGTTGTTATTGCTTTGGTAATGATGCATTTATTCCTCAAATTTAAAAAAGATACATTTACACTATTTTCTGTTATGATAAGAATCGTTTTTATTATGTAAGTACTTAATCTTAACGAGGAGTTGGTATTCATTCACATAGTATTGCATCAATATTTCACAAAGTACTGTCTGATAATGTTTTTCAACCAACAAAGCCCTTGAAACTGTTCAGCTTGTTAGGCATTTGCTATAGAAGAGTTAGCCATCTTTGAAAACAAGATGCAGGGAAGTACCGTCCTCATTTTCCCAGTACTTCGTTTGTTCAAAGGACTGTAGCCATTTTAAGAGGTGCTAAAGATATGCATGCATAAGGCTTGATCCTGCTAACAATGAAGACGTATAATGAGCATTTTTTTATTTGAACTAAAGAGTTTCAAAAGGATGCAAATTAGTATCTTACTTAAAAAGGATAAAAATCCCATCAAGTTAAACAGCAATTTTTTTTCAGATTCTAAGTTTATCATGAGCATTTAAAAAACAACTTGTGTTTACTACATTTGCCTAGAGCAGTGGTCGGCAAACTGGGGCTCGCGAGCCACATGCGGGTCTTTGGCCCCTTGAGTGTGGCTCTTCCACAAAATACCATGGCCTGGGGCAAGTCTGTTTTGAAGAAGTGGCATTAGAAGAAGTTTACGTTTAAAAAATTTGGCTCTCACAGAAACTGGTTTGGCTCAGTGGATAGAGCGTCAGCCTGAGGACTGAAGGGTCCCAGGTTCGATTCCGGTCAAGGGCATGTACCTGGGTTGTGGGCACATCCCCAGTAGGGGGCGTGCAGGAGGCAGCTGATAGATGTTTCTCTCATCGATGTTTCTGACTATCTCCCTTCCTGTCTGTAAAAAATCAATAAAATATATATATATAAATTTGGCTCTCAAAATGTACTGTTGATATTTGGCTCTGTTGACTAATGAGTTTGCCGACCACTGGTATACTGCAATCCTTTCATTTCCCCAATGAGAGAGTACTTCAAAGATATCAAGGACACTCACAACTCTTAATAAAGCATATAAGTGAAGGAAGGGGTCATGGTAATAACTGGGAAATGTCACCTGAGAAAACAGAATATAAATTTAACTGTCAATGTTAAGAGCAAGGATATGTCAATCATATCCATCTTTATTGGTTTTCTATTGCCGTGGAACAAATTACCACAATTTACTGACTTAAAACAACTCATCAGTTCTCATCTAGTTCTGTAGGCGAGAGGTCTAGGCAGGCTTGGCTAGGGTCTCTGCTTAGGCTGTCCCAAGGCCAAAGCCAAGAAGTCAGCTGAGCAGAGATCTTATCTGGATACTCTGGGGAAGAATTCATTTCCAAGCTCCTTCCCAATTATGTCAGAATTCAGTTTCTTACAGTTATAGGACTGAGGAGGAACAGAAGAAAAAGAAGTCACTAAATCTCTCTCTAAAAAGACAGGATAGTGATGAGGAGCATACACCCCCAAAATATGCTTCCTTGGCATATTAATTATATTGAGGTGATTATTTTTAAGAAATGGCAGACACAGAAGCTCTGAAAATCAAGAAAGTGTTATCCTATGGCAATTTGCATTTGTAAAAGAAATCTCCATTTTAAGTGTGTCTTCCTCTCCATACCAGGAAGAGGATGATCAAATTTCTAAGGCTCTTAACAATGAAGAAGACATAGATTTATGTGCCCCTCCAGCACGGACAAGGGTGAATTTGAGTGAGGGCGGTGAAGGAGTTAGAAAAGACAGACAAGAGAAAAAAGCTGGTCTGGGTGGGACAGAGAGGGACACCGCCCTCTCTGATGGAGAGGCAGCACCACAGCCTGTAAGCCGTCTCTTTATTTTATAGCCAGATTCCACCAGGCAAAGGAAGGGCGTGGTTACAACGTTCTTGTGGGTTTCCAATCCACTCAATTAAATGCACCTGAACTCTTATCAAGCCCACATCACTCAGGCACCTGGGACCATGTGTTCGGACCATAGGTTCAAGCTTACAACTATAGCCTCTGGCTATAATTGTGCTGGGAGGGCTCTGCCCTCCAAGCTGGGATTTGCACGTGGCCATGAGAGGACTGTGCCCTCTCATTAGTCCGAGGCTTGAACCTGTCCAAACACTGTAGCCGCTATCCACAGATTTAAATCTGAATAACAACCATACCCATGTTTACTGAGCTTTTCCTGGTAACTTCACATAATTGGCCTCCAAACCCCCTCAACATATTCCTTTAGTCTTTAGCTAGAGATGGTATTTAAGGAGGTGGCTTGGGCCATTTAGGAGAGCAACTCAATTTTACTGGGAATGTCCCAGGTGAACAGGAGGTATACATGCTATTAAACTTAGTGTTTTTTTTCCTCCTGTTAATCTGTCTTTTATTATGGGGGTGGGAGGACTTGTGGAGGGTGAGAGGAGGTTGGAGAGCTGGGGGTTGCATTGTTACCTGTGGAAGTGGGGTATCCCCTTCCCCACTGGGTGCTGGAGGTGGGGCCCTGACAAAAAAGAATTATCTGAGACTCACATGGGAAAATGAGTGACTTTTATTTGCATGGACGTACATCCCTGGGTTTCCATTTCCCTTAATCCAGTCCTGGAAGAAGAGCAGCAGAGGATTCAGCAGAGTTCAAAGCCGGTGTCCAGAGTTTTCATTCCAGGTTGGAATTGGGTCCGGTTTAGCATTGGGCTAGTTGCAGTCCATCAGTCCATTGTGTGGGGGTCACCTGGCTGTGGGCCATGTGGGCAAATGGAGGAGCACCAAGAGAGCACTGGGAGCACAAACCAAGAGCAACCAAGAATGCAAGACAAGAGGGCCAAGAGAGCAAGTTCCTTTGTTTAGGGACTTAAGTATCCCATATCTTCATGTGCTTGCAGTAGCCATACCTACTCTGGCCAATGACCTGGTCCCAGGTGTGACTGATACACAAGTACCTTCCCTATTTCACCCAGACTTTACTGGGCATGCATCTATACTCCCCCTGACCAGTCCCTTCCCCCAGAGATCTGCGGGGAATAGACCGGTGGCTCCCTGGGGAAGTGAGAAACTGCAGCTGCACAAATGACTATACTATTTGGCCTTCCCTTTACTCCTTTCCAGCTATTAGTAACTAGGCTAATTACAATGGTATCAGTGTCAGCCAGCAACATATAAGGGTAGAGGGAAAATTATTTTTTCTCTACTACAATAGAAATTTCATATTTCTCCCTCGTTCTCCCATCCTGACTTTCTTTCCCTCATATTCTCCTTTTGCCACTTCTGAATAAATGATATTCAGTAACTTTCCCTAATGTGAGGGACTATAAACCCACATTCCAGTCCAGGTATTTCAGGTAGGCACATATTGAGCTGCTATAATAGAAATGCCTGCTGCTCCTATATACCATTACTATTTTTAGTGACATCACCCAAACATCATTTCAGGAATTGATAAAAATGAAATAACTTTCCACAATGCTACCATTAGAGAATTTTATGTTATCATAAAAGAGGCACTAATTAACCCACAAAATCAGGGACAGCTTTTTGTCTTTCCTCTAAATTACAGAAATCATGAAAAATTCTGTATTTAGTATTATTTTGTTGTATGTTCTTATAGACAAAACTATAGACCACTGCTAAACTCATTTTGGAAAGCTGACACATTCACAAATTATTAATGACATGTATTTACACTCTAAGCATTTAAAGAAAAGAAATGTTGAGTTTATTTTAGACATTTAAAAATTTACACTTTGGCCGGAATTGATTTGGTTCAGTGGGTAGAGGGTTGGCCTGCGGACTCAAGGGTCCCAGGTTCGATTCTGGTCAAGGGCACATACCTTGGTTGCGGGCACATCCCCAGTAGAAGGTGTGCAAGAGGCAGCTGATCGATGTTTCTCTCTCATCGATGTTTCTAACTCTATATCCCTCTCCCTTCCTCTCTGTGAAAAATCAATAAAATATATTTAAAAACAACAACACACCATATAACACTTGATCAAGGGGAGAATCTAGGTGAGACTGAACAGAGGCCACCTACCTCTTTTCTTGTGAAATGTTATTTCTGGTCTATTCTATTGGGCCTCACAGGGTAAACTGTAAAGAAACCCTGTCTTAATAAATAAAAAATGGGATATTTATATGATAGTACTCAGAAGACCATTTTCAGATAGTAAAATACTCCCTTGTGTCAAATTGGTCTCCATTACTCTACTAATTCTCCATCAATATTGCCTAAAAGAATGTGTGAGATTTATATATTTATTTATCTCCAAATCAGGGAATCCTAGCTTATATTCTTTCCCCTTTTTTTATCCTGATGTGAACCTGACTACAATATTTTAAAGAAAATAAACATTGAAAACAGAATTATTAAATAAACAATGGCTTACTTTAAAAATGACATTCTAACCCTCCCCAAAGTCTATTTGCCCCACAGTCGCTGTTCTATCATGTGCAGTCCTGAGATAGTTCGCCACTAAAATCAAGGACTGGCAGAGCCTGTGAGGGAAATCATCTGTAATAATAAAAGCATAATATGCTAATTAGAGCAGATGTCCTTCAGGACATCCTTCCAGGATGAAGCCGGGGCTGCAGCTGTGGGATCGAGGCAGCTGCTGCGGCTGCAAAGGAGGGATGCAGACAGCCATGGCTTGCACGAATTTCATGCATTGGGCCTCTAGTCCATATATATTTTTAAATGTCCTCCTCATCTCTTGGTTGGTCTGGGGTTTAAAGGGAGCACAATGTTTCACATTTCACACTTTGGGTGTCTACCAACTTCAACATTAAAAAGTTTACCAACTTCAACATTCTCATGTTTATGTACTCAAGACAAGAGATTTTTTTTCTCTTTTTAATGTGAAATAAAGTTGTTTTTCTCCTGAGGTAATAGATGCAGTTGTCTCACCCTCTGAGGAAACCCTTAGAGGCTTCATCTTCATTACTCTGCAGTAATCACTTGCTTATTAAAGACATGAGGTCACAAGGTTTTCCTAAGTCTAACTCACAGTGGAACCAATTAGGAAATACCTATAATTTTTGTGAAAATCAAATAAAATACCTATGCATGAAAAACAATCCTATATAATAAAATAGTCCGAATATGCAAATAGAATGAGCAGCAGAACAACCAGAACAACCAAACAACCGAACAACTGGTCGCTATGCAGTATGATGACCACCAGGGGCCATGTGTGGAACATGGCAGGCGTTGGCCACAGTGGGATGGTGGAGCAGGTGAGCAGGGGGTGCCAGACCAAGGCAGGGCACCAGTTGCTGTCACTGGGGCAAGCCTCTGGTGGTTACTGACAATTCTTTGTTACTGCATGTGGCGGTCCCGCCTGGCACTCGCACCTGCTGCTGGCGCCAGAGCTGCTGCCCGTACCCACTGCCAGCGCCAGCCCCGCTCGCATCTGCTGCCAGTGCCCCGCTCTGGTCCCAATCACTCGGCACCAATAGCAAGTGCAAGCAGCGGCTGCCAGCCCCAATCGCCCCTGAAGGCTTCTCCACCTCCCCCTGCTCCTCGGGAGATGGAGGCAGCAACCACTGCTCGCACCCACTGACGGCGCCAGCCCCAATTGCTCCACACCATCAGCGGGAGTGAGTGGGGCCACCGCCATCAGTGTGTGGGAGCGGCAACAGTGGGAACAGGGCTACTGGCAGACAGGGGACCAGGTGCCGCAGCGGGAGGGGCCAGGCAGGGGTGTGGAGGATGGGTCAAGATCCATCCCTGTGCCTACCAAAGCCTTACGGCCCATAGTTCCTTTTAAGCTGTACAAATTTGTACACTGGGCCCCTAGTAAATTAATAAAAGATCTGCCCTAGCCTGTGTGGCTCACTTGGTTGGGCATCATCCTGTGCACCAAAAGGATACCAGTTCAATTCCTGGTCAGGGCACATGCCTGCCTTGAGGGCTCCATCTCCTGTAGGGGGTGTGTAGGAGGCAGCCAATTGATGTTTTGCTCTCACATAAATGTTTCTCTCTCTCCCTTTCTCTATATTTTTAAAAAAACAATACAAATAATTAAATTAATAAAAGATCCTTTTACTAGAAGTTAGAAAACATCCATGGAAGGATCTACTAGTATACCAGGTAGACACTTCCTTCTGCAGTTCTTAATGGGTCTTTGGCTAGTTCTCCAAGCTCCAGCTCTGACATTTGTGCTAATCCTGCCTTGTCACACTTGTAGACATAGATTACAGTCTCTTTCTGACTTCATGCTGCCCTGAGTATCAGATTCAGGTTAACATTCAATTTGCCAGGATTCTATCCCTGACCACATTTCTCGCCTCAATATTTCCCCTGAAGGATCCCCATTTTGACCAAACCCAACATTTTTACACTGGAGAAGGGAAAAGCAGAAGCCATTATGTTATAACAAATCTATCACTGACAGGTCATTTAAAATATAAAGGAATTTTTGAAGGAGGGAATTTTAGAAATGCTAATTATAGCCACATTTGTAGAATTCTTAAAAAGAAAAGTTTGAGTCACAGCTTGGAGCCATAAAAGGAAGAAGCAGTGCCTAATAAATCTGACAATTTTTAAAGACAGAACACAGAGTCAAAAGGAGGAATCTGAGAACTAATTTGCCTCTAGTTTGAGAGTAACACACTATAGCACACAGAAGACTAATTTAGGGGGTCAGGAAGTGTGACATCATGAAATGAGCACTGAAAATAATCTAGGAAATTTTAGATGGTAAAGGACTTCAGGCAGACAAAAATGCTTTGAAATGAATAGTGTCTGAGAAAAATGTCCGTCCTACAGATATCTAGTTTTAGGGAACTGAATTGTTAGTGACCTAGCAGAAGGAATATGGATGAAATTAAAAAAAATAGAAAATTAGAAAATATTCACACTCCTGGTTAATTCATAGAAAATAAAAATAAAATAAAAACAAATAGTGTGACTAGGTTAAAACAGGTGACAGGTTGGTTATCATTCTTTAAAATACAGATGTATCTTTTGTATACAACAATTGTAAGGTACCATAATAAGGATATGGATAAACAGAAATAAATAAAAATATTACTTATATATTCTGGCCAAGTTGTCAGTGGAGGACTGAAAAGTTATTAAACAGTTAGAATATTAAGACCTTGCTTAGGGGCTTCCAGTCAAGATAGTGGAGTAGGTAACCGCTGTACACAACTACTCGCACAAAAACACTTCAAAATTACCACTAAACTACAATACAACCATTATTTGGAACCACCTAAAATATAGCTGAACTGAAGTAGTATAACAAAGGATAAAGAAGAGGCCACATCTACACTGAGAGGAGGGACCACGGCTGCTCCTATACCCATGTGTGGTGGTTAAAAATCAGGCAGGCCCTAACCGGTTCGGCTCAGTGGAGAGAACGTCAGCCTGCGGACTGAAGGGTCCCCGGTTCGATTCCGGTTAAACGCATGTACCTGGGTTGCGGGCACATCCCCAGTAGGGGGTGTGCAGGAGGCAGCTGATCGATGTCTCTCTCTCATCAATGTTTCTAACTCTCTATCCCTCTCCCTTCCTCTCTGTAAAAAACCAATAAAATATATTTTTAAAAAATCACAAAAAAAATCAGGCAGGATATCTCAGGTATGGAGGGCCTCCCTGAGGAGAGAGGATTCCCAGATTTCCCAGCCCAGAATTCCAGAGATGGGAAGAGTGGCGCTCATTACTTCTGGCTATGAAAACCAGAAGATTGTGGCTGAGTGAGACAGAGGGCTTCTGGAGCCCAAGGCACTCTTCTTAAAGGTCCTGCACTGGGACTTGGTGACAGACTCACTCTTGAGATCCAGTGCTAGGGAAAAACACAGGGACACTTAGGGAGGAATTGAACTGTCTGGCTTCAGGTTGAGGGCTGGAGGAGCCATTGTTCCTTTATTGAGCCCTTGCCCTGAAGGTGCAAACTGGCACTATATCTCAGTTTCAATCAACCTGGTTAACACTATTCCCCTGGCCTAGTGATTCTCAGACCCAGCCACACAACTTGCAGGCCCACTCAAGCCACTTCCAGTGGCTTTTGCATGCAGACAGCCTGTTTTGGCTCATGCTGTCTTTTGTAAAGTCTCTCAAATGGCCTTGGCCTGCCCCATATCTCTTGCTGAGCAGCCCCAGCAGCAACTAGCCTCAGTTTGTAACTTACTTCCTTCCAGGAATCTCCAAACCTAGCACAACTGAGAACCATCTGCAAATCATGTTGTAGCTTACACCAGGTGGCCCTGAGCAAGGCACAAAAACAGGTGACCTTGGTATGCACCTCCCTAGAGGCCCTAGAACCAACATACCACACCACATAACCACCATCACAAACAACACACTCCAAGAGCAAATTTGGCAGGCACCACAGCCCTGCTAAAGTGAATCCTGCTATGTAGGGTAACACAATAACTCCTCTATAATAGTCACAACCAGTCCTTAAAACCAAACCACCTGAGGGTCAATCCCTCCAAACAGCAAACCAGGAGGGCACACACATCTCACACAAGAGACACACCTGAAGTACCCAGCTCAGGTGACCAAAAAGACTGTGCAAGTTGGCCCCACAGGACAGCTACTACACAAGGTCACTCCACTAAAACCAGGAGACACAGCACCTCTACCCAATACATAGAAACAAAAACAGCAAGGTAGCTGTACAGAGAGATAAAGAAATATGCCCCAAATAAAAGAACAGGAGAACTCTCCAGAAAAAAAGAGCTAAATAAAATGGAGGCCAACAATCTACCTGATACAGAGTACAAAAAATGGTTATAAGAATGTTCAAGGAACTTGGTAAGACCTTCAACAGCATCAAAAAGGACATAGAAACAATAAAAAAAGAAAGAAAAAAAAACAGAAATGAAGAATACCAATAATTAAAATTAATAATACATTAGAGGGAATTAACTGCAGATTAGATGAATTAGCAGACTGAATCAAAGATTTGGAAGAAAAGGTAGCAGAAAAAAACCAAACAGAATGGCAAAACGAACAAAGAATCAAAAAAACTGAGTGCAATTTAAGGGACTTCTAGGACCATATGCTAATATTCACATGTTAAAGTTACCAGAAGGAGAAGGGAGAAAGCAAATAATTAAAACACGATTTGAAATAATAACAGAAAATTTCCCCAACAAAGTAAAGGAAATAGAAATATAAGCCAAGGAATCACAGAGAGTCCCAAATAAGATGAACTCAAAGAGGTCCACAACAAGACACATTGTAATTAAAATGCCAAAGGTTAAACACAGAGAGAGAATCTTAAAAGCAGCAATAGAAAAGCAATTAGTTACCTATAAGACTTTCAACTGATTTCTCAACAGAAACTTTGCTGGCCAGAAGGATATGGTAGGAAATATTCACAGTGATGAAAAGCAAGAACCTACAAGCAAGATTACTCTACCCAGCAAAGATATCATTTAGAATTAAAGGACATGTAAAGAACTTCCCAGATAAGAAAAAGTTAAAATTCATCACCATCAAACCAATATTACAAGAAATGTTAAAGGTCTTCTTAAAGAAAAAGAAGAAAAAAGATCAAAAGTATGAATAATGAAACGGCAATAACTGCATATCTATCAACAATTACTTTAAATGAAAATGGACTAAATGCTCCAGTCAAGACATGGTGTGATGGAATGGATATGAAAAGCAGACCTTTATATACGCTGTCTACTTAAGATTGAAAAACACACAGATTGAAAGTAAAGGGATGGAAAAAATATTGCATCACAATGGAAACAAACAATAAAGCTGGGGTAACAATATTTATACCAGATAAAATAAATTTTAAAACAAAGGCTATAATAACAAGAGACAAAAAAGGACCCATCAATTCCACTTTTGGATATTTATCTAAAGAAACTCAAAACACTAATTCAAAAGGCATGTGCATTATTTACAATAGCCAAGACATGGAAGCAGCCTATGTGTCCATCAAAATGAATGAATAAAGAGGAGTAATGCATAGATACAAGAAATATGACTTAACCATAAAAAAGAATGAAATCTTGCTACCTGTAACAACATGGATGGACCTAGCAGGTACTGTACTGAGTGAAATAACTGAGAGAAAGAAGAATGCCATATGATTTCACTTATATGTAGATTCTAAAAAATATAAAATAAACAAAACAAACAGATTAATAGATACAGAGAATTATTTTTACAATTGCCAGATGGGAGGGGTGTTGGAGGCATGGATGAAATAGGGAATGGTTTAAGAAGTACAAATTGTTAGCTATAAAATATTCATGGGCATGTAAATATAGCATAAGGAATATAATCAATAAGCCTATATAATGAAGAAGTAATATGCAAATTGACCGTCAAGCCCTCACACAAGATGGCCACCTCCATGTGGTCACAAGATGGCCGGCTGGGGAGGGAAGTTGGGGGTGACCAGGCCTGCAGCGGATGGCAGTTGGGGCAAGCATGCCTGCAGGGGAAGGCAGTTGGGGCGAGCATGCCTGCAGGGGAAGGCAGTTAGGGGTGACCAGGCCAGGAGGTAGGACAGTTGGGGGGACCAGATCTACAGGGGAGGGCAGTTAGGGGCAAACAGGCTGGCAGGGGAGGACCATTGGGGGTGATCAGGCCTGCAGGGGAGGACAGTTAGGGGTGACTGGGCCTGCAGGGGAGGGCAGTTGCGGGCAATTGGGCCAGCAGGGGAGCAGGTAGGCGTTGATCAAGCTGGCAGGAAAGTGGTTAGGGGCTGATCAGGCTGGCAGACAGAAGTGGTTAGGGGCAATCAGGCAGGCAGGCAGGCAAGTGGTTGGGAGCCAGCAATCCCAGATTGTGAGAGGGATGTCCGACTGTCCGTTTAGGCCCGATGTGGGATCAGGCCTAAACCAGCAGTCGGACATCCCCCAAGGGGTCCCAGATTGGAGAGGGTGCAGGTTGGGCTGAGGGACAACACCCGCCCCCCACCAGTGCACGAATTTTGTAAACCGGGCCTCTAGTATTGTAATAACTCTGTATGGTGTCAGTACTAGATTTATTGAGGTGATCACTTGTTAAGTTGTATAAATGTCTAGTCATTATGTTGTACACCTGAAACTAATTTATATTGTATGTCAACTATAATGAAAAACTATTTTTAAAAGACCATGTTTATAATACCAATTGAGAGAAAAATGGAACAAAATATTAAAACATTAACAAGTAGCTAAAATCAGTTCAAATTAAACAGAAAATACTTTTAAACATGAAAAATATTGCCTACTGTGCAAAATAAATATATTATTTAGAAATTATAATTTGTGTTTTAAAACTTATTCCATTTCTTGACTTTTTTTTTCTCACAGTCAATATAATGTTATATGCACATGACTTACCTGATTCTACCTCCCACACCTCTGTACACCTCTAATCTTTTAAGTATGCCACAGAATATCTGAATTATAGTACAGGTTTATAAGCATGGAGGCAGGTCTAAAATTGTTATACCAGTAAACTGTTGTACTCTTAAGTCCTATTTCAGGTATCTCCATTTTCCCCTCCTGAATCTGCATTTTCTAAGTCACTGATGGTGTCTATTATGCAGAAAACTTTTACTAAGGTGTTGTACCACATGTGAAATTTATTACAAAGTTTTAGACATAACCATATTTCTCACTAGCTGTGCTGTAGGAATAAGTGAATGAATAAGAAATTGTGAATAGCCTACACTAGTATAGTAGAATATTGCATCAGAGCATGTGTGTGGCATTATATTTAAGATTCCTGTGGCTAAGATAGCTATTTTTGAGTGTCTATGATTGCACAGAGGTAATCTCATACTTTACACGAATTACTTAATTTAATGCTCATCCATACATACACACAAAAAAACCTATTAGGTAAAAATTATTAGTCCTATTTTACAGATAGAAATTTGAGGAACAGAGAAATAACTTTCACAAAAATGACAGCATTCAATAAGTTATTCTGTCATAACCAGGATATGAGGTTTATTTTATCTTCCTTTAAAACTTATACTTAGAACCACTCTGATACCTATGCACAGAGAAATAGGACAGCAGCAAAGTAAATGGCTCAAACACAATTTTACCTAAGGTCATTCCTCTCCTAATGGGATGTTAGTTGAAGCCAAGATATTGGTCATTACTGAAAAATACCTTTAAAATAGTCTAATCTTTTTATGCCTCAAAAATATGGGGGAGCTGAGGATATTCTCCAAGAGGGAGAGCTGCCACTCACCAGTAGGTCTAAGTGATAAGTAAAATGTAATTCTTTAAAACAATGATACAAATTCCTGACTAAACTGGGTTCATTTACACAAGTAGGGGTTTCACATGGTATATTGCAACATAATATTTAATACTAAGCACCAATTGAAAAAAAAAAAACTTGATCTATGAACATTTTTACCATTGAAGAAAGAACTCTTTACCTTAAATTAGTTTTATTTGTGCATTTTAGGCAGATTAAGAAAAGGTCTAGGACTCACCTTACCCCTGGAATGTCATTTACCTAAGAAACTGTTTTTTTTTTTTTTTACTGGATTCAGTAACTGGCACTGGTTTAGGTATACATTTGTTACAGTGCGTATTTGTTACCATAACAAATACAATCATCTAGTACCCATTCCTTCCCATAAGACCTGGAGGAACAGAATAAAGGACAGACAGTTGCAGAAATTGGCAGGCAACTTCAAAAATAAAATAAAATTACAACAAAAATAACAAAACTTTAAAATACAAGATTATTTAGGGCTGTCATTTACAGAGAATAATATTTCTTGCCAGCCACATGTAATTAGAATCTAGTCATCTATGTGATGAAACTATTCACTTAATTAATTTTCCAGTTTTGGGAGAAACTGCAGATGAAAAACTACTTCACTTAAAGTAAGTAACAAAGACTATATTCTTTTCTGAATGCACAATGTTTTGTTCAGGTAATCCCCATTAACACAAAATGAAAAAGGTATACACATAAATTCTCTCTCATTAAAGTAAAATCATGCACATTAGCATGGTTAGTGTTATATATGAAAAGCATATACCATGAATTGACAATTAAATTGCCTACATTCATTTTCAAGTAATTGGGAAAAATTATCTCTAAAACTCTCTGTTTTTCTTCTCTTCTAGGAAATTAAAATGAATTAATAAAGATACTTCTTGATTTAGGACTCTGATATTCTAAAATATATTTAAAGATAAAAGATTAAAAGTAGATTGAAACCTGACAAAGTAGTTTCTTTAGCATATCAAGGCATAACTAATAAAAATCCTATCTAATAAAACAGTAATATGCAAATTAACCACCACTCCACTACACCCACAAGCCATGCCCACCAGCCAATGAGGAGCGAGTATGCAAATTAACCCAACCAAGATGGCTGCAGCCACAGAGCGAGAAGAAGGCATGGGTTTCCCCAGCCATGGAGGAAGCCAAGCTTTCCACACACCCTGGAAGGCCCAGGCCTCCACTCAAGGCTACAAAGTTTCAATTATAGAAGATAAATAAACCCCAACAGAAATGGTGGCAGCCATGGAGCTGGAGAGAGCAGGAGGCTTGAGTTGCCCCTGGCAATGGAGGAAGCCAAACTTCCCCAGCCTTGGCCTGCCTTGGCTACAAAGTTGCAATTATAGAAGATAAGTAAATCCCAGATACCTGGGCCTCTGCTTGGGTCACTGGGGGTGTAGCCGACCTGCAAACCACCACAGGCCCCTCACCCAGGTCGCCCCATGCCCAAGGGAACCACACCTTGATCCAGGACACCCTTCAGGGCAAACCAGCTGGCCCCCACCCATGCACCAGGCCTCTATCCTATCTAATAAAAGCGTAATATGAAGATTGACCATCACTCCAACACACAAGATGGCTGCCCCCATGTGGTCAAAGATGGCTGCCCCTATGTGGACAGAAGATGGCCACCACAAGATGGCCAGCAGGGGAGAGCAGTTAGGAGGGACCAGGCCTGCAAGGGAGGGCAGTTGGGGGTGATCAAGCCTGCAGGGGAGAGAAGTTAGGGGTGATCAGGCCAGCAGAGGAGGGAAGTTGGGGGCGACCGGGCCTGCAGGGAAGGGCACTTGGGGGTTACCAGGCTGGCAGGGGAGCAGTTAGGCATCAATCAGCCTGGCAGGGGAGTGGTTAGGGGGTGATCAGGCTGGCAGGCAGGCAAGGAGATGGGAGTCAGCAGTCCTGGATTGTGAGAGGGATGTCCGACTGACTGTTTAGGCCCAATCCCAGTCGGGCAGTTGGACATCCCTTGAAGGGACCCAGATTGGAGAGGGTGTAGGCTGGGCTGAGGGACACATACCCCCATGCACGAATTTCATGCACTGGGCCTCTAGTTATGAAATAAGATTATAAGGAAAAATTTTGTCAGAAATGTAGAAGATGACTAAAGGAAATGAATGGATCTGTAACAGGACAATCAATGGGTTTCTGCTTCCTGCTACTACTTGAGCTAATTAAGCAGAGACAGGGTTGAATCATACATGAGCATTTATTCCAGTACGGCCGGCAGTATGGGAGAGCAGCAGGTCGCCCACAAAAATTTGCTCTGTACTCCACCATAATCCAGCTGCTTATATTGGATAGAAGGACAAAAATTACATGAGGAAGGTCATGCCAAAGGGGCAGTTGACAGATAATGGAGATTGGATATTTGCAAATGCCTGCAGGAATGCAAAGGGTTGGGGTCTTCAAAGGGTCTGGTTTCTGCAACAAGGTTGTTAATCTTTCCATGATAATAGGCAGCTTCCTGATGAGGAGGATGGGCTGCATTTCCAGGTTAGCTCCCAGGTTCCAAGTGCAACTACCAGTTAGGTTAGAATGTGCCTTCTTTAATCAGAATAAAACAATCATGATTAACAGAGAATGATTAATATTTCTTACAATATTATAGGTGGCCCCCAATATTCTATTTCTGCCCCTATCATATCCACAGATTTTAGAATACAGAGCCCTTACGTGTGTAGTTCTTTGTGAGTCCTATTACCAATCAATGGCTTTCAAATGCTAAGTTTTCATTTAACAATTAAAAGAGTATTTGTGTTCCAGCTTTAGATGGTATGATTGAATTCAAATTCACAACTCGAATTCAAATTCATGTCATAATATATTAAAACAAACAATTGTCTTGGGAAGATTTATTATAAGAATGGTCTATTTTCAGCCTAGTGCTTAAGAGCAAATCTGTTTGAGCTTGCTAGACAAGAACATTATTACACTGATTCTACTCCTTCAGCATTTATCTGCAAGAAGGTATGTGAAGAGAACTGGAGGAAACCTACTTCATTCAAGTAATATGTGAAGATGATAATAATAAAATAATAATAGCAACAGCCAAAATTTATTACTCTACATAATAGAAACTTCACTAATCCTTTTTATGTCTTTTCCTGCATATCAGACCTGCTTTACTTGTTTCTATGGCCATTATTTTACAACTAGAGGCCTGGTGCATGAAATGAGTGCACTCAGGGGGGTCCCTCAGCCCAGCCTGTGCCCTCTTGCAGTCCAGGAGCCCTCGGGGGATGTCTGACTGCTGGCTTAGGCCCACTCCCTGTGGCAGTCAGACATCCTTAGTGCTGCCACGGAGGCGGGAGAGGCTCCCACCACTGCCGCAGCGCTCGCCAGCCATGAGCCAGGCTTCTGGCTGAGCGGCCCACCCCTGTGGGAGTGCACTGACCACCAGGGGGCAGTTTGTGCATTGTGTATCTGGTGGTCAGTGCATGTCATAGCAACTGTCATTCTGCCATTTGGTCGATTTGTATATTAGCCTGTTATTATATAGAATTTAGATCACCATAATTACTGCATTCCCAAAATAAGTATGCATGTGATGGAATGTACAGGAAACGATGTGATTTTGAGATACAGTTAGTAGTATCTCTGCTCACTCTAATACATCATCAGTGAGTACCTGGTCAAGGATATCAGGAAGGCCAGAAAAGGTCCAAAGATCTGACTGGGAATATCAGTTTCTTGTAGCAGTTTTGGGGAGAGACCACAAACTGAGTGGCTTCAAACAACAGAATTTTTTCACTCGTATTTATAGCTAGAATAAAAAATTTAAATGGTGGCATGGATACATTCCCTATGAAGATTTAGAGGAGAACCCTTCATGGACTGTTATGACTTCTGGTGGTTGTTGGCAACTGGGACTTTCTAGGCTCGTGGCAACATCATTCCGGTCTCTGCTTCCAAGTTCTCACCACCTTCTTGGGACTCCCAGAAAGCTCCCTCATTCTCCATCTTAATCAGCAATCCCCAAGGAGAACCACTCCTATCACATCTTTCACCTGATCAGTTTCAAAAAGTATATAAATGCATATAATGGAATAATTTATAAATTAAATTCATGTAAATTCATAAAACTCATAGAGAGAGAATTTTCACAAGTGGTATCACAAAAAGACTGTTTACCAAGCTCCAAAGATGCAACTCTCTGACCATGGATGATGGGCCAAATTCAACCTGAGAGCCTCATCAGACCACTGAAATCATGCACTGTGGTAGACTGCCTCTCCAAACACTAGTAAGACAGACAGAAGCCACTTACAAATTTACTAGTGTCCTGGTGCATGGATTTGTGCACATTGAAAGGAAATTAATTAGAAGGTGGCCAGCAGGGCAGGACTTGGCGAGATGAGCCAGACATGCCCTGGAGCCAACCTTCTGCAGTCCCTCCCCAGCCAGCCACACCTGGGGCAGCACTGCAGCTCAAAGATCGTCTGCAGAGTGAGCAGGGTCCCTCTGGCAGGTGTGGTCCCTAGGCCTGGCCTGCAGGGATTGGGCCAAAACCAGTTTTCTGAAATCCCCCGAGGGGTCCCAGATTGTGAGAGGGTGGTTCTTGGTAAGGCACCCTGGAATCAGGCTCCCTCCTCTCTGTTTCTGGGTGTGTCACCCAAGAACCACTGTTGTCAAGTCACAGCAGTTCCGCAGCTCCTGCATTGAGCAGCTGCCCCCTACTGGTCAGGGTGCATCATACTGGCTGGTTGGACGGACGGTCAGATGGTCACTTAGCCTTTTATATATATAGATGATCAAGTAATATTGTAGGAAAAAAGCTACCAAGAATGTAGATTTTATTTATTTAACTATAGTACCTAAATATATGCATTTGGGGGAAGGGAGGTAAAAGTTATAATTAAATAAAATCATATAACCTGCTAAAATTTGGTAGACAAATAATATATAGAAGTACCAATTCTAGGTCTCCTAGTAATTCAGTATATGACATTAAACAAGTTATTTTAATTTTGTGTCACCAAGTGCCCCAAATTGGGAAATAAATATTAAAGAGTTATGTCCTGCTAGACCTAGATAAATGTTTTAAGAATACTGACTACTATACCATATTATATAAAACATTAAGCAATGCACTATTAATAACATTGTAATCAATTTGAATTACTAAATTATTTTCCTATTTTAAGATAAGGATGCCAGTGCACCCTGTTTGTATTTAAGTTAACACTGTATCAGGTTATATGAAAATAAGTGCTTATGAATATAAGCTACTTTTTTAAAGATAGTTTAAAAAATGAATTTTTAGTAAAACTATCTCCTTGGCAAGGGCAGTGTGTCACAGTAGCTGACAGCATATTGACCTAAATATAAACTTCTCATTGTCCTGACTATATTTTGTACCTTTAAATTGCTGAAAAGCAAATTTCTAAATATTTCTGTGGTATAGTACATAACACTTCTTACAGAAATGTATGGATGTAAATTTATACAAGTGTGTTTTATAATTTCAAATGCCAATAACAGCCAAAATTTCCAAACTGCTCTTTTAACCTCTATATCTAACAGGTTTCCTGCCAATATGATGCCCCTTGGAGCCTTCCCTCACAATACTACTGGCAGTACTGGAATAAATACTCATATATGATTCAACCCTCTCTCTGTTTAATTAGCTCAAGTAGTGGCAGGAAGCAGAAACCCATTGATTCTCCCGTTACAGATCCATTCATTTCCTTTAGTCATCTTCTACATTTCTGACAAAAATTTTCCTTATAATCTTATTTCATAACTAGAGGCCTGGTGCATGAAATTCGTGCACGGGGTTGTGTGTTACAAGACAGCACACCCACCAGCTCTCCAAGGCAGAGCTTGTATTGTTACCCTCCATTGCCCATTGTGACAATTTGGCACCATTTTTCACTTTGGAGTCAGAGTGTGTGGTTTTAAATCTGGTTCAGTATTTAGTTGCTCAGTAACCATGGGTGATTTTATTTACTTTTCAATGTTTCAGTGTCATCGTATGTGAATAAGAATACAATTAATCACTATCCCGTAGAGTTGTTGTTTAGATTCAGTGAGATAAAAGAGTGCTTAGAAAAGTGCCTGGTACCTTGTAAGCATATAACAAAAATGAGTGAGTGATAATGACGGTGATGATTCTAATCTACTGCCTTGACTTTTTGCAATACCACCCATTAAATAATTAAACTATTTAAATTTACCCCTTTGGCAAGGCAGCTAAAAATTACAGTTCATATGTACTATTTACACAGATACTGATAGAGGCCAAGGTTAGGAGATTAAATATGTTATGTATTGTCATGAGATAGGAGCTAAGCCAAACATTGGAGACAAAATGTTAAATAAAATATATGAGTAAGATAATAGGAATTAGCCATTTGATATACATGAAGGAGGTATATGCAATAAGATATAAACACACTAAATGATCATCATTTGTAAATATCCTATTCTCTTCTCTGATCTCTGATACACAGACCAGTGATTTTTCAACCTTTTACATCTCATGGCACACATAAACTAATTACTAAAATTCTGCAGCACAGCAAAGAATATATTTTTTCCCAGTCAACAAAAAGTTGGTATAATTTTGACTCATTCACAATAGATGGCTATGTTGTGCTAGCTGTTGTCATTTTTTTTTTAATCTAAGGGAAAATAAGTCAGTGCCCCAGACTAAATAGTCAGGTATTGCATGTTTTAAAAATTCATGGTGCACACCACTTGAAAATTGCTGATATAGACTATGAACCTATTAAAATTTTTAAATTCAATTGATTTCCATGTATGAGCCACAATTTCTTACTTATATGTTCAATTCTGGGAAGACAGTTTCATGTCATCTATATTTCTACCACCCAGCATTTAATGATATGTCAATTGTATTCCTAGGTGCTTTAGCAATTGGATAAATCATGCAATGTTTATAATAGTTATAATGTGAACATTTTATTCATGACTCTGAGAATCTTCAGAAGATATTCCTTTCTAAATGTGCACAACCTTGACATAAAAATAGGAGTTATAATCACATTGTAATAATTAGGGATTGTACTGTTGACCTTTAAGCTTTGCAGGCTCTTCTTGAACTGAAACCCATCTCTTTCACGAAAAAGACCTATATAGTCCAACTTCTCCCTCACATCCCTGTGAGCAAAGCAGTAAATATCTACAGGGTCTTTTGAGGTTGAGAGGGTGGCAAAATTCCCTTTCCCATGAATAGGAAGAAAAGGGTCCTGGCTTACTTCAGCCTCAAAAGCCACTACAGAAAAAAAAAAACAACAAAAAAAACCAGCTTTGAAAAGGATGTCTACCAAGCATGGAGAGAATAAGCTGAATATTGTAGAATGGATGGGAGTGCAAAGAGGAGAATAAGAATCTATTATCACCTAGTAATGATGCTACAAATACCAAGATTAGTGAATATAGCTGCCCCATTCATTCTCACTGCTCACAAATTCCAGTGCCATCACTACCACCACCAATTCAAAAATTCAAACAGTGAACACTGCTGTATGATTAACACATGATTAATACAGTATCCCCCCAAAATGTATGCATACACTGATTAATTATAAAGGCAGTGTTTATTAAAATACATTTTATTTTCAAAATTTAGCTATCAGCTGTTAAAGTATATATACATGTTTTTGGGACAGCCTGTATGTTAGATTAATGAACTTTTTTGCAACAAGCTATATGCTTAACTAAATACATAAAATAGAGAACACCCATAGAGCACTTAATATGGGCAAAATATTCCAACTGTGCAAACACTACACATAATAACTCATATAATGCTCACAACAAATGTGAGGTAGTGCTATCATTATCCTCATTTTACAGATGAAGAGACTGAGGTAGAGAAATTAAGGGACTTGCCTGCAGGAAGATGGACGACTCTATAATCTGATCGCTTACTCTTCATGGTGACTCGTGGTTATTTTCCTCTCGCCCACATGCCACAAATCCAAATAGATATGTAAATGCAGCAAGAAACCTATATAAGTTGGATAAGAAACCCAGAGTCCAAAACCTGTTAGTACCCAATGCTGGTGATGATGTAGAGCAGTGGTCGGCAAACTGCGGCTCGCGAGCCACATGCGGCTCTTTGGCCCCTTGAGTGTGGCTCTTCCACAAAATACCACGGCCTGGGTGAGTCTATTTTGAAGAAGTGGAGTTAGAAGAAGTTTAAGTTTAAAAAATTTGGCTCTTAAAAGAAATTTCAATCGTTATACTGTTGATATTTGGCTCTGTTGACTAATGAGTTTGCCGACCACTGAAGAGCTATAGGAATTCTCAATCTGTGCTGGTAAGAATGCAAAACGATACAGCCACTGTGGAAGACGGGAATTTTCTTGGACCTAAATGTCATCTTAACCATGTGCTTCAGCAATCATGTGCCTAGAGATTTACCCAAATGAGTTGAATACTTATGTACACGCAAAAAGCTGCACATGGATGTTTATGGCAGCTTGATTTATGATTTCCAAAACTTGGAAGCAACCAAGATGTCCCTCGTGAGGTAAATGTATAAACAAACTGCAATACATCTATGCGATGGAATGTTATTTACTGAAGAGTTATCAAACCAGTATGAAAAGTTTACATATAGTATTATTCTAACTATGTGACATTTCGACAAAGGCAAAACTATAGACAGTAGAAATATGAATGGTTGCCAGGTAAATGGGGTGGGGAGGGAGGAGGGATATATAAATGAAGTATAAGGAATTTTTAGGACAGTTAAACTACTCCATATGATACTGTAATGGTGGATGCATGACATTATAAATTTATCAAAACTCATAGAACTTTACAACACAGAGTAAACCCTAATGTAAACAATGGATTTTAATTAATAATAAAGATTGGTTCATTGATTTAAAAAAAAAAAAAGGTATCATATTAACACAAAATGTTAAAATAGAAACCGCAGGGGGGGTAAGGGTTTATGTGGAAACTTCACTGTCTGCTCAGTTTTTCTGTGAACATAAAACTGTTCTAAAAAATAAAGTCTATTAATAACAAACAAAAAATAAAACTAGGAAAATGTGCTACATATGCACCATTCAAAATGTTTCATTGGACATTCACTTGTTAGAGACTCTGAGATGTTTTTCAATAAATTATTGTTAGGTAAGTTGAGAAAACATCTTTCCCAACTTACTTAACAATATATCTTTCTTTCAGTAGACTGCCCATTTGTATCAAGGACATTATAGCATACAATACATACTGAAGCATCATATTGATTCTTCACTCACATTTACACATTCCTAAGTGGAACCACTAGCCTCATAAAGTAAGAGATGATCAGTATCTTCCCCCCCCTCAGGCATCTTGCAAAGTGAAGTATCTCCTGCAGGTTTAACAGTTCAGAGTCAAAGACTGTGCCAAGATCTTTGTAATCATTCCTCTTCCCCTTTGTCTACAAATTTTTAGTTTCCAAAAGTACCACTTTTACTTACTATTTATTCATTATCTTGTGTTTATTTTTATTTCCATCTCATTGTAATCTGGTAACAATTTCATCTCCTAGTAAATGAGTAGTACCTGTGTCTCCAAAACCCTTCAACATTAGCAATGCAAGATTTAAAAAATAAGGCTACTTAATCAAGTGCTATTAGCTAGGCACACTTCTTACTTTAATCCCATTTTTAACATGTAAAATTCTTGTCTTGAATTCATAGATTTCTCACATCATAGTTTCACAGTGCCAGGATTTCCCCCCCAGTATGCTTAATAAGGCATTCTTTCACTCTTGTGTACCCAAATCACTCTTATACCATGTACTTCCTCCTAGGGTAAGCCATGTATATTTTGACATAGGCATATATTGACTAGATTTCCTTTCATTTTGAGGGCAAAATCTATTGATCCAGGAGAATTAAGAGATATTGTAGTGAAACTAGCAGAACCACACAGCTTAATCACCCATTAGATTCAGACCAAGCTTAGCTAAATAATTTGGAGAGTTCAACCCGGTGATTAGAAAAGGAAATTGACTAACCAAATATCTGCATGGAGAATATAGAGGGATGTGTAAAATTAAAGGAAACAAGAACAGCAATATGATTCAAAACCATCCAATATACAATATTATTGTACCCAGTCCTATCTTTTATGTGTTTGCTTCAAGATTTCACTCTCTTTGTGATTTGGTGTGAATAAATATGCACAGGCAATGGCTAATTAAGTTCAGGCAGAAATGACCCTCTTGAAACAGCCAGTTGTGCAATGGCTTTGTCTTTTCATGTGAGTTACTCATTCCAAAAACAAATGCAAGCACATCAGTGGATATAAAAGAAAGACTACCCTAAGGCCATTGTGGAGACAATATGTAAGTAATGATTTTAAATTTGGCCTTTTCTAACAACTCCAAGATAATGATCTTTTTGTCAAAGAAGGATTTTCTTAGTTTAACAAGAAGTCACAATGTAAAGTCTCTCACCAGCATCACTTGTACAGTGAACTTTTGAGAGCTGATCATACAGTTAGTAACTTCCCCAAATATTTCATCACCATCATTTGCATCATAATTAACTATTACTTACTTTATTCACATCTGTTTTATTAATTTTTTTATAAAAAAGGGGGGGAGATTACAACTGTCAATGTGCTCTAATATTTCAAAATTTTTGAGACAAAATTATCAGGCTTTTGGTGACAGCTATATTCTCTTCACATCTATTTAAAAAAGACACATAGGGACTGCTATCATTTTTTAAGCCTGCTTAAGACAACTTAAGAAATGGGTGAAAAAAACTGAAGATGGGTGAAAAAAATAGGAAATAGTAATAGAATAGTAACAATAGTCTCATGGGATGCTTAAGTACTGTGCATACTTTGTCAGTGTTTTTGTATACACCTTCTCCACCCATGTTCTTTATCCTCATAGCAACACAAAGAAATTACATTATATGAGGACTAAATAAACTTTTTTATGAACACACATAGGTAATTGGAAGCAAAGTCAGCATTATAAAGCATAGCTTTGTTTATTTTAATATTATAAACATTAGTTTAAAAAGGGAGTATTAACTTTCTTATTGGAAGCCACAATTTTCCAAAATATAATAAAAAATTCTGTCATAAATAAGTTACAAAACTATAAGAAGGACAAATATCCATGTCCACAATATGAATAGAGTAGCTCAATTTTAAGGAAACCTACTCAATTGCTAATTGGTAGAGATAGCATTTTCATATCAGAGACACTAGATTCAGGGATTTAAATTTATAAAGCAATTTACTCAATTACTCATATCATTTGATTAAAATCTGTAATGATATTTTTAAGTACAATTTTGTTTTATAATAATGGATCAACTTATCAATTATTCCTTTCCTGTTGTTTGTTTCTATTTTGGCCTCAGGTTTTTAGATGACTATATCCTTTTCCTGATGTAATGTAAGAGGGAAAGTTATTTCTACATTGGGCCTTTGAGATAGGTTTGTTCTTATTAAATAAAAGTTTTATTTAATTAGAAAAAATTCATATTTAGATTTTCCATAACAAGAACTATAGCAGAGACAAATATTCCCAGCACCATTCGAGGTTAAGAAAAATCCTATATAATAAAAGGCCAGCCACCATAAGCATAACGACCAGAACAACCAGAGACCAGAACCACTACAGCCCCTTGCAAGGCTGGCCCTGACCCCAAGCAAGCAGTTGGGGGGCGATCAGGCAGGCAGGCAGAGTGGTTAGGGGTGATCAGGTAGGCAGGAAAGTGGTTAGGGGTGATCAGGTAGGCAGGCAAGCGGTTAGGGATGATCAGGTAGGCAGGCACGTGGTTAGGGGTGATCAGGTAGGCAGGCCAGCAGTTAGGGGCAATCAGGTAGGCAGATGGCCCCTTCCCTAGCTGGCTCTGTCCCCAAGCAAGCGGTTAGGAGTGATGAGGCAGGCAGGCAGAGTGGTTAGGGGTGATCAGGTAGGCAGGCAAAGTGGTTAGGGGTGATCAGGCAGGCAGGCAGAGTGGTTAGGGGTGATCAGGCAGGCAGGCAGGTGAGCAGTTAGGAGCCAGTGGTCCTGGATTGCGAGAGGGATGTCCAACTGCCGGTAGTCAGACATCCCCCAAAGGGTCCCGGATTGGAGAAGGTGCAGTCCATGCTGAGGGACACCTCCCCCCATGCACTAATTTGATGCACCAGGCCTCTAGTATTATCATAATTAGGTGGATAAGTTAGGCTTGTAAAGGTCCCATTATATCACCTGTACCACAGGTAGCTATATTTGAAATTACAACCCATGGGTGGAAATTTAATCATTTGCTTCATAGTAAAATGTGGTATTTGACCCTAAGAGAGAAGTGAAACTAAAATGAGCTCATGCAATTCACCCAGGGAGAGCATGAACTCTTCTTCCTATGAGGCTGGCTTTCCTGCCTGTGATATCTCTAGATCACATTGAAATGCTGTCTGGACTGGATAGTGCTGTGAGAATAATCAAATCCAGTCTGAATGGCCTGTTTTCCTTTTCTCACTCTTAGGTCTTCTCATCTCTCTAAGATATCTTCATCTGTCTTCTATAACTGAAAAAAGGTCTGTTAAAGGTAATTCCATTTGTAAGTTGCTTAGAAATTATTATTATTACAATAAGGCAATCATTGGAGAGATCATTTTAAGCTTTGTATTTAGGTTTGAAGAATAGATAGGTGTTTAAAGGCCTAGAAAAAAAAAATATTTTGCTTTGACACAATGCAATAAGAAACCACCATGGACTCTTGAGTAGGATTGAAAGAGTTTGGAAAATAACAAAACACTATCTGTATCGCAGTTTCATAAACTTTTTTTTCCCTAAATTACTTCACCTGTAAAATGACACTGACAGTGTAAATTTTCCCTGCAGTGACTTTGTGAAGTATGACTAATGATGCTAAATCACGCTGAAAACAACAACATAGCTTTATATTTAGTATAAGTTGTGACAATAAGACAATTGCATCAACAAAATTTGAGCATATTTTGGATTACTGCATGTCTCTTTTTGAACATACATAGAATTTGGTAAGATAAAGGCTATGAGAAAATTTTTTTGTGATCCCAATACATCCTACATCTGCAATGAAGCTTATTTTTTTCTTTTTCTTTTTCTTTTTGGTTTTGAAAAGGAGCAAACAACATTCCTCAGTTCATTAATTTAAAAATAGGATTACAAAAAATAGGATTATAGAAGTTGAATTACCTGACAGATGAGGGAAGAATTACAGGATACTCTGCAGATGTCAATTAGAAATATTTGGCACAATGTTACTTCCTGCTAATACAAAATGTTTAACTGGAGAACAAAATTAAACTCCAAGGGTCTGAAGAAAGACTGGAGACTCTTAAGTGAAAAGCTTGATGGAAAAAACATCTGTGACAAGATCATTTGGCTAAACACATGTAAAAGGGAGACAGTGTTTACCTGGAAAATGTTAATCTCATTTTCATTAGCAGGAAGAGACAGAGGATGCTTACAATAGAATTTATAAGCAGAATGCAATTAATTTTTATTCTGGATGAGAGGCCTTTTATTATGCTGGATCTGGGACAAACTAGTTTGTACCCTAATAAGATTTCCTCAAGGACATTCAAGAAATAGGATAGCATACATTCATACAGCTTTTTATAGTTAGCATCAGATTTTTTTTTCATCTTGGTGGCTCATTTCAATTTAAAATCTCTCTTACCTCATCTTATATTTTCTATGGAAAATACTAGTTTTATTAAATTTTATAATCTTTCAGCTATGATTATTAATATTTATATTGGCTCCTCCCCTGACAATCATTATGTATTCAAACTAGTCAACCAGTATCACAAATAAAAACTGCATAAACAATAACTAAACAAGACACTTCTAGGAACTGACATTTATTTAAAAGTCACAATTTCCTGACAGTATGCATAGTGAGATTAAGTTTAATGGCAAAAAATACATTATTGTATACTGTTGTTACTCCATTGTTCATTCATTCTAGTTATCTATCTATCTATCTATCTATCCATCCATCCATCCATCATCCATCCAATCTGTGTATTTTCAGAATGGAATGTGATTCACGGTACAAAAAAGAAAAAGAAAAAGAAGACACTGGTGAAATTGTGTGTGGATAGGTGGATTGGGGAGAAGAGATCAGATAATGCAGAATTGAGGACTGGGCTGGATGGAGAAGGATAATTTATATTCCTGTGATATCATTCATTTGCAAAATGTCATGGAAACTCAGGCATCAATATCACAGCAGTAAGATGTATGATATATGAAGTAGCATAAATATTGTAGTGTTTTATTTATTTTAAATGTATATTTATTTATTTTTAGAGAGAGAGGAAGAGAGAGTGATAGAGAGATAGAAACATCAATGGGAAAGGAACATCAATAGCCTGCCTCCAGCATGCCCCCTACTGAGCACTGAGCTCACAACCAGGGCATGTGCCCTGTCCTGGAATCAAACTGGTGGCCTCTTGGTTCCTGGGTTGACACTCAACTGCTGAGCCACACTGGTCAGGCTGTGGTGTTTTGTTTTAAGACTAGAGGCCTGATGCACGAAATTTGTGCAAGCGGCTCAGCCCCCGCAGCTGCAGCGGCTTGCCTCGGCCTTCACAACCCCAGCTTCATCTGGAAGGTTGTCCGGCTGTCTGGTCTAATTAGCATATTACGGTTTTATTATTATAGATTAGAAGAATAGAGGCAAACTGTCTTATTTCCTACCAGAGAGTGTTGGTGTCATTAATAGAGATAGGATTTGGGAAAAACTCATTTTTTACATTACTCCATCTCACATATTTGGTTCTTATTTAGCTATTTTATTTTGAATTTACACCACACGTGTTGCCTGAATGCCACACATTAGAATATCCCATAGATTCTTCTTTATAAGGAGCAAATTGTCAACTGTGAACAGAAGTGGAAAACAAAAGTTATAAATCAAAAAACCTTATGTTGTTCAAAATAAATTTATTGTTTTAATTAACAACTGTTTATTTTTATTATTATTATTTTTAGAAAGACTCTTATATTAATTTCCTAGGACTGCTGTAACAAGATACCATAAACTGGATGGCAAAGAACAGAAATGTATTGCCTCATAGTTCTGGAGGATAGAAGTTCAAAAATCAAGGTAGCAGTAGGAGCATGCTCCCACTGAAGGCACCAGGAAGGCTTCTTTCTTGCCTCTTGCAGCTTCTGGAGCCACAGGTGTCACTCGGTTTATGGCAGCATGACTCCAACAATGACAAGGCATTTTCTCTGTCTCCACATAATCTTTCTTCTGTGCATGCCTGTCTCGGTGCTCTAGTGAACCCTTTTTACAAGGACACAGCCATATGAGATTAGGTGCATCTTAATGACCTCATCTTAACTTGATTATCTGCAAAGCCCTTATTTCAAGATTGAGTCACAGTCAGAGTCACTGAGTATTAGGACTTCAACATCTTTTGAGGTACATAACTTATTTCATAATAACGTCCAAAATCCAGCAATACAAGATCCTGTCTTAGGGCCACATCCTTATGTTCATTTATTTAGTTGTTCATTTAGTTCACTACATGCTTATTTAAACATAGTAGTCCCAGAAAAAAATATCCCTATGTTTATTGTTACATAACAATTAACAGTTACCTTTTGAAAAAGTAGTCAATGTATTATTTCAAAAAATTACAGAAACATTTAAAAACATTATAATTCGCCCTAGCCGGCTTGGCTCAGTGGATAAAACGTTAGCCTGTGGACTGAAGGGTCTCAGCTTCAATTCTGGTGAAGGGCACATGCCTGGGTTGTGGGCTCGATCCCCAGTAGGGGGCATGCAGGAGGCAGCCAATCAATGATTCTCTCTCGTCATTGATGTTTCTATCTCTCTCTCCTTTTCCCTTCCTCTCTGAAATCAGTAAAGAAATATATTAAAAAAAACAAAAACACATAATTCTTTGGTGTCATAGCATTTCTAATTTACAATCATTCTTTTTCTAAGCATCAAGTTATACATCTCCCTTTGAATAACTAGTGGAAAGACATTGTGTTGCTGTTAATATGATTGTGGTCCATTATTTCTCTCTGCATTCAAGAATTGTTTCATCCACAGCAAATGCTGAGACTGCTACCAGCATCTGAAGTCCCCTTGAACGGCCATCCTAAATACCTCATGTTGCCACTCTATCCATCACAGTGACTTCCTTTTTTCTAAATCCATACTATTTCATGCCATCATCACAGATGTCAAGGAAACTTTTTAAAAAAATCATATTAATCTACACTGAGGTTTGAATGGCTGATAATTCCAAGAACCCACTTATGCATCTCTGTCTAACTCAATATAGTTCATATTGGAAGATTTTCAAAACTGCATTTAAAAAAATTGGGAGCTAGGAACACTTATCATAAACGGTATCATTCAATGAATTCATCTCTTAACAGAATATGTTCTAAGAAATAAAAGAAAAATGTGGTATATGAAAGTCTCTGTGCATCTTTTTATCTTCAGCAGGAATCACAGAGGTAACTCAGAGCTATAATCTGACCACTAAAGTCTCCTCCCTTAGCTTACTCTATCCTGAGAGAGGGCTTTTCATGCACTATTGTCACTTATCTTAAAAGAAGAGAATTTATGCTCAATATAAAACTAAATAACAATATGACAAGCTTTATTTTAAGAATGCTGAATCCACTTGGCCAGTGTGGCTCAGTGATTGAGCATCTACCTATGAATCAGGAGGTCAAGGTTCAATTCCTGGTCTGGGCACTGCCTGGGTGTGGACTTGATCCCCAAGGGGCGTGTGGGAGGCAGCTGGCCAGTGATTCTCTTGCATCATTGATCTTTCTATCTCTCTCTCCCTCTCCCGTCCTCTCTGAAATCAATAAAAATACATTAAAAAAAAAAGAATGCTGAATCCTTGCTCCTCTATATCTAATAAATCTAAATCAGTCTTCTTGTTTATTTTCTACTCACTATTAATCAAGTTTAAACTGGGTCTCCTGGTTGATTTTCTGGAGTTTTTTAGGCAAGAAAAGGATGAACTCCAAAAATATCCAACTTCTGTTGTCCTTCATTCCAATTACAATTCTTCTAAAGTTTTGTAGTTTCCAGCTACATTTGATCAGTGGAAGATTTAACTAACTCTGAAGCCCAGGGAAAACAGAAAAAGATCAGAACATAAATGGGAAAGAAAATGCTTTTGAGGGTTGTTACAAAGATCTTTTCAAAGATCAGAATACAAAAGGAGACGTTTTGGACTCAGGGAAAACATGAAAACTTTTGTAGACTCTTCTCATTTATTTAAATGGCTAAGCAGGGTTCTGCCTCAGCCCCAAGGACTAGGTAAGAAAGCTCTCTTGGATTTTCCAAAGGAAACACAAAACAAACAAACGAGAAAAAAAAAATGAAAGATGTCAGATATCTGGAGAACTTGTGGAAACTCTTTTCATGGGTTTCAGAATATCAAGGGAGGCAGATTAACAAGTTTTACCCCCGAAATAAGAGAAAATCTTTATTGATAATTAAAATGGTTTCAGAACTCCTTCAATATAGAAAGGCTTTGAATCTTGGTGTCTGTAAGTCAGAGATCAAAGCAGCACAGTTCTGGTTTGATGCATCAAGACAGTACCATGTGGTTTATGATTCCTTGGAACAGAGAGGGCTTTGTGGTTCTGTGATCAAGTTCTTTTTCAAACTTGTCTTTCAGAGATGGAGTATTGATTTACAGGAACCAGGTGACACACAAGAAGCATGTTTTCCGTGTCCGAGTGACCTAGATTGGCTGGTTTCTTCCAAGGCCAAAAATGTCCTGATAAAGAAATGTCCCAGCAACTCATTAAGCATTAGAGTCTGATCTCAGGTTAAAAAAGAAAGACCAAAAAGAAGTTCTTAGGCAGAGAGAGACAGAGATAGGGACAGGGACAGGGACAGGGACAGAGAGACCTGGAGTGTGAAAGAGTTCAGATTGTTTCTAAAATACTAGAAGACCAAAACAGAACTGACTGAAGTTCAGTTAAACGTTAAAACATATTTAGTAGTAATTTAAGTTTCATTTTATTAAAACACTAAGCTATACCCATTTATTTTCTATCTTCATAGTTCACTGCTATGGCAGGCAGAATAATGACCCCCATCCAAATATGTTCCTGAAAGAATATCTAAACCCATGAATATGTTAGGTGACAAAAATAAAATAAGGCTTCAGATGCAATTAAATGTACTAATCCGGTGACTTTAGAGTCGGGAGATTAACCTGGATTATTTGGGTGGCCCAATATAATCACAAGAGTCTTTCAAAGTGGAAGAGAAAGGCATAATAGGAGTCAGTGTGAGAGTAATATGATGTGAAGGACTGACCATTGCTGGCTTTGAAGATGAAAGCGAACCATGAGCAGCTTCTAGAAGCTAAAAAGGTTAAGGAAATATTTTCCCTCAGAACTTCCAGAAAGGAATGTAGCCCTGCCAATACCTTAAATTTAGCTCAGTAAGATTTTTGTTGGACTTCCAATATATAACTATATAGGATAACAAATCTATGTTGTTTTAAGACACTTAGCTTGTGGTGATTTGTTATAGCACCAATAGAAACTAATAGTACGGCCGGTATGGTATGACCACTGTAAAATACAAGACTGAACACCCCTCAGGAGCCACACTTAGTATAATGAAAAGTTAGTGTTACAATGAAAAACATTTTTTTCATGAACCCTAACCATTTCTATTCATCAAGAAGCAAACATACACACATATACACATGCATACACACACACACACACACACACACACACACACACACACACTCCCAGAATATAGTGCTTGAAGAACTGACTACAGTAGTCCCCCCTTACCCAGGAGTGACACATTTCAAGACCCCCAGTAGATGTTTGAAACCACAAATAGTACTAAACCCTACATACACTATATTTTTCCCTATACATACATGCTTATGATAAAGTTTAATTCATAAATCAGGTTTAACAACCGTAACTAACAATAAAATTGAATGATAACAATATGCTGTGAAAATGAAAGTCATGTGAAAACTGGTCTCTTTTTCTCTACTTCAAGAAGGCACTTTACAACTTCTCTTCGGTGTACCCAAATTGCCAGCATCACTACTCATGTGTTCTGGGACATTAAGTAAAATAGGGGTTGCTTAAACACAAGCACTACCCTCTTGTGACAGTTGATCTGGTAACCAAGACAGCTACGAAATGATTAAGTGGGAAGCATGTACAGCTGGACAAAGGGGTGACGACTTATGTCCTGGGCAGGACCGCAGCTGACTGTATGATATTTCATCATGCTACTCAGAACACCTCACAATTTAAAACATGAATTGTTTATTTTTGCAAATCAACATATAATATTTTTGGACTGTGGTTGACAGCATGTAACTAAAACTGTCAGAAATGAAACTCCAGGTAAGGGGAGACTACTGTATGGTCTTTCCATGCAAATTCCCACTGATTCCTCTTTCTATGTTACCATGTAAATGTGAAGTCCTTTCAGGAAGGAAACATGATTGTGCACACTCACACTGACACACACACACATGCACACACACTGTTCTTTGTATCCTTCATAGCACCTGGATAGTTGAATAAATGTATCTTCCAGATAACTTGAAACAAGCAATAGCCCCTTTTTTCTTTCATCTTCATCTTTTCAGTATTTGCTTCATAATTTTCTTGGGGCCAGTGGTTAGTCATCTCTATTCGTCTTCAGACAAACACCTTTCCCATTTTGCCTTATTTTCTACCAGGAATCATGTGATTGGGTTTAAATAGTTCTAGCTAATTAACAACAGAAGCAAAAATGTTATTGCTTATCATCTAAATAATTCAGACTCTTTCCAGGTTAAAATAAGAAAAAAAATATATAGTATGCAAATTCCTTTTTAATATAGTGACATATGTAAATGTTCTAGATATTTAAGTTGTTTTCATTTTAACTAAGGCTAATGAATCTAAGAAATTTAACCTCTAACCCTTAATTAGAAGAGTTTCTATTTTTAGGTACTTGTGATTTATATCTTCATTAAAGAGTAATACATTGCTGACATTTTCATATTACTCACCACTGTTGCCCATCTCTAAAAATAGGCATTTCTGTTTCCCTGAGTATACCTTTAGAATACTTAAGACATATTAAACATAAACAACTTCTAAAGAAAAGTACTAGCAAGATCTCCTTATTTCAGAATTTAGGCCAATATTATTTCACTTCAGAACACTAAAAGTTAAGCACACTTGTTTTGAATGAAACATTAAGAAAGTTAAAAAAGTAATATAAGGAACAATGTATTTTTAAGTATCTTAATGGATACCATGTTGCACCTATTAAATTAATAAAAGCCAAAAATAATTATAATCTTCTATGGAAATAAACACTTGGCTTAGTTTTCAGTTAGTAAGCATGTAAATTTCTGGAAATAATTATGAAAGAACTTAGATAATATGTTTCAAAGGCATTAATATATTTATATACGTGCCTTGAAATGTTAAGAGTGGTAAATTACTTGTATAGCTTTCTTATTGCTTATTTATTTTTCTATAAAAATGGTCACTGGTAATGTAATTTAGAGATTATTGCAATTTTAAATAGTAACAATGACCCAAGCATTTAAAAATATATTTATGAACTTTCTCCCCTATTTTTAAGGATGTATGAACATGTATATTAAAATTTATTAATCTCTAATAATGATGCATTTTTAAATATATATATATAATTTTTTCTCTTGCATTTTTCTTGAATCTAGCAGATAAAATAAAATAAAGCATACATTTAAAAGTTTTATTGGCTTTCCAAAGAGGCTCTTCTTGCAAAATGGCTAGAATCTCTCACTTTTTTCAGCTACACTCTCAAGTGCTGTAAAGGGCTGTAGGATAAAATCCTGAATACATAATTGAATTCTAATTTCATAACGAACAGAATCAGCCACCACATTTAAAAATATACATATGGAAGATATAGTCTTACAATCAGAATGGGAAAGAAAATTTATCCCAAATTAACTAATGCTGATGAAGGGTAAGTATTGGTTCATATTAGTTCTTGAGAGCCTATATATTTTGGAATAACTTTCAACAATGTCATTTTTCCCAATCATTTCACTTTCTTCTTACTTTCTTGCTAATTGTACAATGCTGCCTTAGGATTTGAATATTGGTGTTCTTAAGAAAGCATATGTATATCCAATGAAAAAAGTTCAATACTTGGCAAATACTCAATAAGTAGACATACTCTTTATCCAGGTCCTTCCAATTAAAAAAGAAAGTGTATACCAAAATAAAATGATCCTACAGGGAAAAGTATATTATGACTGCAGTGTTTATCCCCAGGAATTTAAATATATTTTTCCAAATTAAAGGTGGCCTTCAGGTTTTGCTTTCTAAATAAGAAAAAGCAACTGCTCTGGTAGCCTAATGTACTCTGTGTAAATAATGTTTTGAGGTTTGGTGGAGCATAGTAATAATGAAGGACAACAGCAACAACATAAAGTTGAAGGGTCATATTCTAACTTTCTAATGACTCAGTGAAGGAGCTCTAAAGGATGGATATTGTCAGAGAGCCAGCCATAACCTCTAGAAGCCAAAGCACATGGTCTCCTGCACTGCTGCACAGCAGAACTGAAAAGACACCTTTCGCTTCCTGAAAACACATTTGATATTCAAGACCAGGCACTGAGGAGTCAATCATGTCCTCTCTCCTGGAGAGGCTGCCAAGGACGCCCTGAGGTCATTTTGGTCAACATATCCAGTGTGCCAGCAAAGAGCAGAAGAGTGCAGGATAAATATTCACTCCTCCTGACATCCACCATCTCCTATTCCGTAAGCAAAAGAATGAGGGTGCTAGCATAAATGCTGGAATCAAACTGAAAAGCCACTTTGCTGAATTTTATAAAAAGTTAATTAAATTATTTCCTTTTTATTTTTTTCAGTGAAATCCACAATAATTTTGAGTGGTTTAAAGATTTATTATTTTGCATTCAATTTTTGAAGAATTACTAAATGCCAAGGATATGTACATGTTGATTCATTTTAATTCTCCAAACTTTGTGTGAGCTAAATATTATGGAGAAAACTGAGATTGTGGGAGAGAAAATTCTTCACCCAAGGTTATCACACAAAAATGAGGTGCTGGGGTGAGAAGACAAATGCATTACTGACTAAACCAAACACTGCTCAGTGTTTCACCTCATGGCCTCATTTCTTTTATACAGTAATCTCCTACCACAGCATTTTTTTTCTTTCTTTTCTGCTGGAAGTTTAGTGTTAGGGGAGAAATAGTTAACACAGCAGGGTTGTCTTATTCAGTTCTTACCTATCTCTGTAGCCATGGTAACCACTCTCATTCAAACACTGCGCGCTAAACTCTAAGGTTCTCCTAGTGATTATGTAATGTAATGAACCAGGTTGTCACCATATTTAAAGAAAGCCTGAAGAGTCATGTCATACTTGGTTCCTGGATTGAAGTATGTACCTTTAAGAATTCTAGACTAAGACTCAGGTGGGCTTCTTTGGATGGAGATATCTCACAGGATAAATTACATACTATTTTATGCTAGCAGAGGAACAGAGAGAACTTGGAAGCCTGTGTGTGACTTCTTTTACATATGTGTATCTTTTTCCTGCTGTTCCTGAATTATATCTTTTACTAACATAAATTTTAGCCATGATTATACTCATAGCCACTTTATGTAGAAGTACGTTATTCCTTCCAGTAAATAGCAAAATGAGTTTGTATGCTCTCCCCACACATTAGGGATTAAAATACATGGTGATGTAGCTAACAGATTACATCAGTTAGATATATAAATAGCTTTTGTTACATAACAAAACACTCCCTAATGTATTGGCTTAATTACTAAATAAATATTAAGAGAGGCTTTTAAGTGTGGCTGTTCAAGTTTCCAAGTCATCACAAAGGCCAAAAAGCTTCTCTAATCCTTGATCTCTAGTTTGGTTTTAATTAAATATGTTCGTGTCTGTGAATCTCCTGGGTTCTGAAAATTTGATTCTCTGCTTCTGTTTATCAGCACAGAAATTAGCTGGGATTAGACATTCTGAGTTAGAAGACGGAAGTTCTTCCAGGTGGAAAGAGTCACCTATGACCCTTACTCAACATGAAAATTAAAGAGTAATTAGTGAAAAGTCGTGAAAGATCTTATAATACAGCCAACTACATCGAAAATAAGTTTCCAGGGGCCCAGTTTCCCCTGGGAAGAAGGGATGACCATGGGCTAGAAAAGCAATCTGAAGCTGAAGGGCCAGTCCACAAAGAGGCCTAGAGAAAGCAGATTCTAAGGATGCAGTGCGTTAGGAGGGAGGGCTGAGGATTGTAGAACATCACAGCAGCTGACCATTGAATTGATCGCTCACCAACAAAGGTGGATCCTCCTAAGAAAGAAAACTGCACTTCAAACTTCAATAAGAGCCTTGCAAAAGTATTACTAAACAGCTAATCAATTATGGAATTGGAGGTTTAGGTTATATGTTTTCTGTCACAAAACGTCTGATCAGATATACTTCCCCCAAACAATCACTATTTTTTATATACAGTTTTCAAATATAACATGAAATGTTCTACTAATGAGGAAAAGTATACCTCACAATTTAATTGTTGTTATTATTATATATATTTTTCAAGAGTGTCAAGCCCGTAACAGGGAAACATTAGAAAAATACCACATACAGACAACATGTTTTGAGAATTTTTGCCAAAAATAGTTGAAGATTTGCAGATAGCTAGTGGTGTTCATATTCTATTTCTTTTTTGTAAAGGGCATTATGATTGTTCACAACTGGATTTTGTTATCAATGTAATACTCCTATGAAACTAGGTGGACTATTAATTAGTTGTTCCACTTATTAATTTCTCTGGTCTTCCCAGGGGAGATAATCAAGATTAATGTATAAGAACATTTTAACACAAATATTAAGTATCCAGAAGCTCATTTCAATGAAGTCAGAAAAGTACCCCAGAGCTAATAAAATTTATTAAGCTTACTAATAAATTTTAACCCTCTGGTGATGCATTAAGGGCCCTACATCAAATGAATGACAACCCTTGAATTAAAAGAAAGCAATTTTTTCTTTCCGAGGAAGAAAATGCAGGTCATGGGTGAATGAGGAAGGAGGGAAAAAAAAAAAAAAGAACAAGGGAGAAGGCCCTGAAAGAGGTAAGAAAATGAAAGAAAAAAAAGTTTATTCAATTCAGAAGAAAATATTTTCTTTGAAATATATTTACAAATATAATTAATATATTTGAAATATTTAATATACTGGAAAAACTTTTAAATATAAGTATAAAAAAAGATTTTCAGAGGTCAGTAATATAGCCACACTTCTGCAGTTTCAATTTTGTAGCATTCTCACCAAAATAATCCTGTTAATGTATTTAATGGATGTTACATCAGCTAGTACTTTAAAAATTACCTCATTAATAATTACGTAAATATTCTATGATAGCATAGGCATGCTTTGTTTGCATTGACTTTTTTTCATTGTCAGAAACATTTAACTTCCATATTAGTTTGCCTTCCATTATATTTAGAGATTATGTAATATATTTAGAATCTTTTTAAAAGGTTTTGATGTTTTGCTCATTAGATTTTGTTTCATTTATAATATATGTTGCTTTTAGCATAACATCCCTAATTAGTCTTTTTTTTTTTTTTAAGAAAATGCATATTTAGGCTACTCAAAAGATTACCCATGAGCCCTAATGGGCTTGGCTCAGTGGACAGAGCCTCTGCCAGAGGCTGAAAGGTCCCGGAGTTCGATTCCAGTCAAGGGCACGTACCTAGGTTGCAGGCCTCAACCATATATTTTTGGTACTAGATGAATGATATTAACCTGTATAAGTTCATTGATGGATGAATGAAGAAATTATAGTATATACATACAATGGGAAATAAGTTAGCCTTTTTGGAAAAAGAAGGAAATCCTGCCATATACAAAAAGAAGAATGAACCTTGAGGACATTATACTAAGTAAACCAAGCGAGTCACAGAACAAATACTGTATGGTTCCACCGGTGACACCTTATGAAGTATTAAAATAGTGAAACTCAGACGTAGAATGGTGGTTACCAGGGCATGGCAATGGGGAAAATGATGATGAATACTTTGAAGAGATCTGCCGAGCCACACTGTACCCCGAGTCACCAATATTGTACTGTACACTTAAAAATCTGAGGGCATATCTCATGTTGCGTCTTTACCACAATAGAATTTTAAAAGGAAGCTAAATTACCTCTGTTTGGTATGCATCCCAGGCTAGAGCACTTCCCTGAAGCATGGCTTGCCTGCGATGCCCTGAGACGCGCTCCTGGAAGCAGGCCCAGATCTCTCCTGTGCACACAGTGCCCCTGCGCCACCGTGCACAGCGGCCTGGCGCTCCTGGCTGCTGCTCTCCTGCCAACCAAAGGCCCAAAGTCCTTCTCAGGCTGCTCTCCCGGGCCACTGTCCCCAGAAAGCGCCCAGCCTCTGCCTGTGGCTGCACACGGGGCGATGGCTGTGCCCCTTCTTTCCCGTGTATCCACCTGGGTACGGTCCCCAGCCCAGGTCCAGACCTCCGCCAGCCACGTCTTCTTCTCCACGTTGATCTCGCAGGCACTGAGCTTCTTGACCTGGTGAGTGGGGGCTTGAGGCCTGCGGGTCGGGATTTACGTTGGATTCTCCATTGTGGACTGCGGCCTGTAGACACACTGCCTGGGGGCGTGCGCTCCCTGCGGCAGGTTAGGCTGTTGCAAGCATGGCGACCACCAGGTGCTGTGCAGCTGAGTCCTCACGGAGCAAGCAGTTCAGGCGTCCTGAGCTTAGGTGACCGGAGAATGTCCGAGGTGTCCAGGACAAGGGACTGGGACACAGCCTGCCCGCAGGTGGCTGGCGACATGGGCGTCACCTGCGTCTGGATTGGGTTCTGGGCCTCCTGCTGGCTGCTGGGGAAGAGGAACCTCTGCACGTGGTAGCAGGTAAAGAGCACGTGGAAGGCCACTGGCAGGAAGGGTGGTAGCTCAGCCGCTGGAAGCCTGCCTTGCTCTTTGGCCGCCTGAGCAGGTTGTCAAAGGCCTTAGCAGGTTGTCATGCCTGGGGCCCTTAGGCTGGAGTTCCACAGTCACTGTACAAATAATAATATATGTACATAGATACATATTCATATATGCCAGTATAAAATGTATTCCGTTATATATTTTAATATGGTTATACATTTTAATATACAGATATATTGTTTTATATACAGATATGTTTATGTGTATATATATTTTCTTTATCCATTCATCCATAGACATAGGTTGTTCCCATGTCTTGGAAATTGTGAATAATGCTGCAATTAATATGGTAGTGGAGATACTGCTTCAAGATGCTGATTCTTTTCCTTTGGGTATATGTTTGGAAGTGAGAATGGAGAATCATATGCTAGTTATGTTTTCAGTTTTTTTTGAGAAACTGCCTGTTTTCCACAGTGGCTGCACCAAATTTACATTCCCACCAACAGTGTACAAGGATAACCTTTTCTCCACATCTTTGCCAATACTTATATTTTATCTAGGACAGCCATTTTAGCAGGTGTGAGGTGATATCTTACTATAGGGTGGTTTTGATTTGCATTTCCCTGATGATTAGTGATGTTGAGCATATTTTGTGTACCTGTTGGCCATTTGTATTTCTTCTTTGGAAAAAAATGTTTATTCAGTTCCTCTATACATTTTGTGATTCTCTCTGATATTTTTCAAAGAATATTTGCAATGGTTATTATGATTTTTAAAAAATCAATAGACTTTCCTAGAACAATTTTAGGTCTATATCAAAAATGAGTGTAAAGGTCAAATAATTCCCTCTTTTCACCTTCCCCCATCTATAAAATGCCCACCGCCACCAACAATGCTGCACCAGAGTGGTGTATTCATTATAATGGGGCAGTTTTTTTGTATAAAGTAAATTTCTATTTGATGCCATTTTAAGTTTTATGTGGTTAATCTAAAAACTTGGGAACACTTTGGAAAAAAGGGCATAAACAATTTCAAGTGAAACAAAAAATATTCTTGTAGTTCTTAGAATAGATTGCCTATATATCATTATACAATGAAATATTCTTTAATGATGAAATGTTCTACAGAGCAGTGTTCAACACTGTAATTACTATACATTTGTAGCTTTTAGCACTTAAAATGTGGTTAAGTCACTGAATTTTAAATTCTGATTGATTTAAATTTAACTTTACATAGCTTTATGTAGCTAGTGGTTACCATATTTGACAGTGTGGGCCTAGGAATATCTCTTGCACTCAATGACTATTCAGATGTTGTAGAATATTTAATTTATGTTAAAATATGCTTTTAAAACATAACTATCAAAAAACAAAGGAACTATAATGCATGGATAGAAGCTATGCTTGTGATGGCTTTGTGATGTGTCAACTTGGTTAAGCTGAATTACAATGCCCAGAATTCTCATTCCATCATGATTCCATTAAGCAGAGAATATGAGGGAGGAAGCAGCCATTTTGTAACATATGTAACTCCTTCCTCCAGTTATTCAATTAAATATAAATCTAGATACTGTTTATAATAGTACAATAATTAAAATGCCATTAAAGGGTAAATTAAACTAAAACCAAATTGCTGAATTTGCCTTCATTGTCATGATTTAACAATACAGCAAGCAACAAAGAGCAAATAGGGATTTGCCTCTGATCAGTTGACCAAATTAATCCAAAGGGATAGTATCTTGTGTTGGTCTGACGTAAAGTGTTGAAAGCTCTTTAAAAGAGGGTTTATCTCTTCTTTGCGTTCAGAGACTAACTAGCAGCTGGCTTTGCAGTCTCTCTCCATTTCCCCATGATGTTCCTTATTGTCTGTTCATGTTTATGAGTTTCTAGCCTACTCTTGTTTTTCCTTTTCTGCCTGCCTGCCTGCCCCATGGACTTCAGGCTTGCTTAGCCAGGCACCTGGAATAAAAGTGTAAGCTAATTCATTGCAACAAATCAGATAGGTGATATATAGATAAATAGATAGATAGATATAGGAAGATAGTCATCTACTGGTTCTGATTCTTTATTTGAAGCCTGACTGATAGAACACTGAACTCTCATGGCATTATGGAAATGGTGAGAAAAAGAAGAAAAATTCCAGGAGAGATTAAATATCACAGAGCTAAGAAAATCTATCAATAAAATTTATGTGCCATTTTCTTAAGTCTAGTAAGTATCTTTTCCACCTCTTTCACATAATTCAGTCAGTAAAATTTGCACATGGATTTTGAGAACTAAGCCCCTGGTTGCTCTGACACTTACAAAGATTACGATTTTTATAAAAGATTTTAACTTTTGCAAGAGAGAAAGTAGCTCCTTCTCTGCAATTCCCATTTTACATAGTATGTAGCAACAAACTAAACTCTCTACTCTTTGCTTACTTGCTTGTTTAGGTGAATCAATACAAAGGTATAACAAATTAGGTGCTTTTATCTTCCCAGGCTAGGAAAGACTATTCCTTTTCACACATAGAGAATGAAATTCTCAAGTCAATACAGCCTCCAGGAAGAGCAAGCCGTTGAAACAAATGCCAGTATAATGCATTAAAGAGAGAGTCATTCACCAATTTCAATACTTGAAGTTTGTCACTTCAATTATTAAATTTTCCTTGAAACCCAAAGAATTATTATAATACAAAAATTAAAATTACATTCAATGGTAAACTAAACTAAACCCAAATTGTTGAATTTACTTCCATTTTCATGATTTAAGAATATAGCAAGCAACAGAGAGCAAATAAGGATTTGCTTTCGAAGTTTTACACTTAGGGTTTCTGAGATATCAGTGATTGTGGGGTGAGGCTACAGAGTTTGGACAGGTTCAAGCCTTGGACCGATGAGAGGGCACAGTCCTCTCCTGGCCAACCTGGACGGCAGCGCCCTCCCAGCACAATTATAGCCAACAGCTATAGTTGTAAGCTTGAACCTATGGTCCGAACACCTGGCCCCACGTGCCTAAGTGATATAGGCTGCAAGTAAACAAAGCTTGATCAGGTGCATGCAATTGAGTAGGATCGAAACCCACGAGAATGCTGTAAACATCTTGACCACGCCCTTACTTTGCTTTGTGGCATTGGCTATAAAATAAAGACACAGCTTGTAGTCCCTGGTGCTGCTGGGTCCCCATCAGGGAAGCAGCATCCCACCGAGTCCCAGCTTTCTTCCGTCTATCTTTTCTCAATCCTTCATCGCCCCCACTCGGGTTCACTGAACCTGGCTGAGCTGGCGCGGCAAAATGGCACCCTGGGGCTGAGGATGCCATAGCCCTGCTGACTCCCCACAAATGATTATTCCCCATTGGGAGGGTGTTAAGATAAAAGTATATTTGCTGAAGATCTAGAGAGCTGATGATTCTGAGGCAGAGTTGGTAGAGAAAAAGTAGAGAAGTAAAACAAAACAGATGAAAGTAGGTGTATTGAAGAATATGCAGTTAGAGAAGCAAAGGAGAGCAGTTATGGGTAGCTTGTTCTTATATGCTCACTGGTGAGAATATCAATTAACCATATCTTCTTTGGACATTAAATCTGAGAAATATATTTGATAGATATGTTCATATGTGGGTACAAATATATATGTAAAAGGATATTAATTTATAAGTAGGAGTAAAAGTAAAAGACTAAATGCAACCTGTTATTCATCTCTCAAACCAATTGAAAAAAAATCATGATATATCAATGTATAATATAATATAAAATATCATGTCATCATTAAAAAGGCATGAGGCTGTTCTGTTCTATATATATTGACATGGAATTAATTTCAAGTAATGTTAAGTTAACACAAAAAGTGTACATAGGAGGCTATTATTGTGTAAAAGGTGATATTTGTATATGCATATAATATCTCTTGAAGGATACATTTATATTATATAATTAGTTATGGGGGAATGGAGGAATAGAAGAAGGTTGGGGATGCTTACCCTTTTTAATGGATTCCATTCAGCATAGCTTTAATTTTGTGGTGTGTTACATTACATTTTGGAGATATTTTAGATACTTTAAAAAATCATATATTGTAACCATTAGATATTTTTTTAAAAATCATATATTATTACCACTTGAAGTGCTCATGGTAGACTACACATGGATATATAAATTGAAGGTTTTATGATATTTGCAGAGTGGCAAGTCATAATAATGAAAAATTGTGAATGGTAGTGATTCTGCTAATGTGTTGAAGCCTGTAGATGAGTGTTTGGGGTATTTCCTGTCTCTGGCTGAGGATAACACAAGTATTGCTGAAAGTCTACTCCTCCATTCTGATACCTGCATGCTCAGTGATTGCTTCCCACAGCCACAGTCCAAGGTTTGCTTAGCTGGCAACTGAGATTTAAAGAAAACGAACACAGGAAACAAGCTCCGCGTATTGCAGCTCCAGTGCCAGCTCCCTCTGCTGTTTAGTCACGCTTGGTGGCTCTGCAAGCAGCTCAAGAGAAAAGGCCCCACTTTGGTTTTATTTGGCCTGGTTATCAGCCCCCAAAGACCGCTGAGCAGAGGGTGGGGCAGCAGTCGTCCCTCCTTGTCCCCCATGAAAAAGCTGGAGATTTAAGCTTCTCTGGACCATGAAGCTCTCAAGTGTCTTTTCTTGTTGGTAGCTTGATCTCTTCCCCCTGTCAGCATAGCTTTCTGTTTCATTCTGTAGTCAGAGACTTTGTACCAAAAACCAGAAAAGGAATCCATTCGAGTCTTTGATCTGGATATTCATATTATTCCGTTTACCAAATTAATTTCTGTAGATGCATTTGCTGTTGTATACAGTGTTCAATCACTATGGTTAAGGATTTTTTTATTAATCTGCTGGAAAAATTTAAATACAGCTTTTCAGAGCTCACATATTCCATCAAACCACAGAGATTAACTCGGAGGTCCAGGGAATTCTAAACATAGTATGAATTATTTACAAACCATTTACTTATACTTTTTCTGGAACAACTCTGTTTTTTCTACTTTTACACTAGCATACATAATAATATTCAACCTCTAGTCTTAATACCCCTTTTTAAAAATCATACACACACAAAAAGACTTCCAAGTCTATTACAAAATAGTTAAGGATGAAATTAGGATTCTTGTTTCCAGGGTCACAAACATCACTCATTGGAATCTCAGTTATACCCTGGCAGGGAGAACTTAAGCTATTGCAAGTAAGTATCACCTACCATCCTGATAAATACTTCCTGAGGGGTTTTGAATTAGACTCATCTGTTATGCTCCAAAACAGATGAAGAAGTGTCATATATGACATGAGTCCTGAACTGAGCCTCTCTGCAGTAGTTTATGGGCAAGGATAGATAGCAAATGTTGGACTACTCTCTGCCTCACAACAAAGATGAGCTGGGTCCTTCCAGATCAGAGCCTGAATGGCTAACCATTGCCAATGTGTTTGTCTTCTTTCAACCGCCACCAAGTTCTAACGTGACTTAGAGCCATCCCTGCTCCTACATTCTTAAACAAACGTTTTGGACATTTCTAAGCCACATAATCTTCTTTCCATTCTTTGTTCTTTGAACTTATACTTACTGCCTGGGTCACACAATTTAGAAACTCGTAGGTAGTACTAATTTTTAAAATTCCTCTCGGTGTTTTCAAAATATTGCTTATCTTGAGAACGGGACCCATACCTCCAGTTGTAATGTACCCCCATGTCCCCAACACAGAGCTAGACTGAGAAAAAAAACTCAGCAAAGGCCTCCATTAATAGTAGAGGAGTAATGGAAGGAATAGTAGCTCCATTTAGAAAAACCTAAATGGATCAAGGTTCAGATCCTTTTTAAAATGTTTAGTGTGAGTCATTAAGTAAATTATCTCTTTACCTTCCTGTGAACCTTGTATCAAATTTCTATTCCTGTCAATAGTGACAGAGGAGGTTGTGGGAAAATGGCTCTGTGCTCAGTTGTTCTGGAAAACGCTTATCATTTTCATATAATAAAATTCACTTTTCAGTGAGTAACAGACATTCTAAAAACATCTGCCAAAAGATTGTTTATACAAAGCTGATTTTCCCTCAAGAGAAGTTGATGTTTAATTGGGAACTCATATGTTCCACTTAGTCCCCATAGGCAGCATTTCACCTAAATATATTTACTTTCTTCCTTCAAACGGATGAAGCTGATCGCATAGTTTTTGCAGTTTTTAGGTGAATATTTCTCTTTCTGCTCATGTTGGTATTTCACATTACAAAGATTAAAATTGAAAATAGTATTCTTAGTTGCAAGAAACATGCTGCCCCTATATTTATTTAAGTGACAGCTGCCCCAATACTGTAGATGCATGCACTTCTATGGTAAGTTTAAGAAACTATGCTAAATTGATTTTATACTGATTTTGGAGGCTGTGTATTATGCATTATCATAGGAACTTCTGTTTCTAATTTTGTTCCATTTATAAGATTTGGATTAATTACTTTTCTGTCTGTTTAATTATTTAATGGGTATTTTCCTTTCCAAGTCCATTAAGACATGAGCCATATCTGTTTTTTCTTCATCTGTAGCCACAGGGCTTAATACTTGCAAATAATAGGTGCTGCATTTATAATTATTCAAAAATTAATGAACAAACAATGGAAAAAAACACATAATAGATCCTCTATGGCTTAAAACTTACAAATTAGATTCTCTTAGAGAACTTATAGTATTACTTCTGATGAACTGTCATATATTAACTTTGCTGCTATAAAAAACACAAACCACAATATACAAAATCTGAGGGGTGGGGGAAAGTTACCAATTTTCTGTATTGACAGCATACAATGCAGAGACACTGCTGTCTCATTAAGGAGATTTTCCAAACCATAATTCAGGAAAATAGAGCCTAATAAGGAAGCAGCAGGAGGAAAAAGAGACTTCTGTATGAGTTACTAAAGTTATTGGGATTTGGGGTCAGAATGCTGAGAAGGAGAAAGATACAGTGAAGGAACACTAAACATTTGAATAAAAGCTCACCTTGGCTGGTGGGCCACCTTCTAACTTCTTACACATGAACCATGCCTCTGGAGGGTCTGTTTCATGCCTCTGGAGGGTCTGTCAGAGAACAGTGCCGAGTGGCTGAAAACAAAGAAATATGATGAGGAGATTCTGAGGTTCCAGCTCAACCAGAGTAGAGAAAGCTTTGTGGACACTAATGGCTTTCAGGTGAGACTCCACAGAGGCCATGCCCTAGAAGCCATACTCTAGAAATAAGAACAAAGTTTATATAGAACTACTCTCTCTAACAGAACCTAAAACCAAATTGTAACACAGAATCACCAGTAATTTTATTGCATAAAAGAACAAATTTTAACATTCCTAAGGAATGATGTGTTTCTGGTTATCTCTACTGGCCAGAATATGATGTAAAATTATGAGACATTAAACTAAGCAGTGAAGTAACTGATAAGAGATAAAATAGGGAGACCTAGAGATGGTTCAGATTTGAAAATAGCAGATAAAAGCCTCAAAACGACAATGAATAATATGTTAAAGATGGAACAATTCAAAAGAGAATATAACTCTCTCATTCTCTCTCTCTCTCTCACACACACACACACAAAGGAATCAAATTGACATTTTAAAGTTGCAACATACGTTAAATCAGGAACTCAATGGATAGATTCAACAGTAGCCTAGACAGAGCAGAAAGCATGATTATTAATTAATTTCCAAGATAGGTACATAGAAAATACTCAAACTGAAGCACAAATTGGAGAAAAACAAAGTATGAAAAATGACAGAGTTGAAGAGAGATATGTAACATTGTCAGAAGGTCTAATATCTATGTCTAAAAACCAAGTATTTAGAGAAAATATAAAAATCATACAGATAAAATAAGCATGTATAAGAATTTTTGTAGCATTGTAACTCAAAGTAGTTCCAAACTGGGAAATACAAATTCTTTTTTCAATTACAGTTTACATTCATTATTATTTTTTTTTAATCAGTTTCAGGTATACAGCACAGTGGTTAATCACATACCTTACAAAACATTCCTCCCGAATATTTCCAGTACTCACCTGGCACCATGCATAGTTATTACAATATTACTGACTATATTGTGTATGCTGTACTTGATATCCTTGTGACTATTCTGTAACTACCTATACTTCACAACCCTTTCACTTTTTTTTACCTATTCCCACAAGCTCCCTCCCCTCTGGCAACCATCAGTTTGTTCTCTGTATCTATGAGTCTGTTTTTGTTTTCTGGAAATCATACAAGTTTATCAACATAGAACATATATACAAAATGTAGCAAATTAATAAGATAAAATATTTTCACGGTTGCAGGCCCCTCCCCAGCCCAGGCCCTGGTTGGGCACGTGCAGGAAGCAACCAATTGATGTGTTTCTCTCACATTGATATTTTTCTCTGTCTTTCCTTCTTTCTCTCTGTCTTTTCCTCTCTCTTCCACGCTCTCTGAATATCAATGAAAAATTATCCTCAGGTGAGGATTAAAATAGATTTTTTTTTCAGCCATAACAAATACCATAGCTTAACCTTCCTTTTTAATTCCCCTTAGCAGCTACTAGCATAGGGCATTACACATAGCTGTGATTTTAAAGGTAATTAGTGCATTTCTTATTACCTTTTCCATTGGCACAATATATAACCATGTTAATAAAAGAATAAATACATGTATTTAGAAAAAATAGAGGGAAAATGGCCTAGGGAAAAGCAACCAGATTATGCCAAGCAGGTCACCATGGTAACACCAAGTTCAAAATTGTCATTCTCCTGAAGTTTCTGACATATGTTCAGGATACAGGGCGCCACCTAGTGATTTCACTTAAATTCCTGGCATTCCACACCTTTTGAAGCTTAACTTGCAAATGAACAAAAGAAAAATATTTCTTTTTTTAGAATGCCTCCTTATAATTGTGGGATATAGACAGAGTTTGGTTTGCAAGATATTCAGAAGTATTGCTATTTACTGAATTGCTTTTTGTTTCTCGATGCTTAAAAAATCATACGATGAAGCATATGAAAATGTTAAATCATTATTAATTATCCTACCTAATAAAGAGGGAATATACTAATTAACCATCACTCCATCACAAAGATGGCTGAGGCCAAGTTCCCATAAGGAGCCTTAACAAGCAATCAGCCAGGACCTGAGGCTATGCCCTCCCCTGCCCCTGTGGGGCTTGACAGGGGACCTCAGGCTGCCTTCCACACCTGGCAGGGCTTGACAGGGGACCTCAAGGTGTGCTTCCCATCCTGGTGCTGGGCTAGGGGACCTCAGGCTACGCCCCCCACCTGATGGGGCTTGACAGGGGACTTCAGGCCGCACCCCCCACCCCAACACTGAGCCAGGGGACCTGAGGCTGCGCTCCCCTGCCTGGTGGGGCTTCACAGGGGAACTCAAGGTACACCCCCCAGTGCTGGGTCGGGGGAACTCAGGCTGCACCCCCCACCCATGGGGGACCTGAGGCTGCACCTCCCTGATGATGGGGCTTGACAGGGGACCTGAGGCTGTTCCCCCCTCCGGTGCCGGGCCGGGGACCTGAGGCTGCGCTCCCCCCCACTCCCTGGCGGAGCTTGATGGGGGTCCTCAGGCCATGCCCCCCACCCAGTGGGGCTTTACAGGGGATCTCAGGCCATGTCCCATACCTGGCAGGGCTTGATGGGGGACCTCAAGGCAGGCCCCTCCACCCCAGTCTGGGCTGGGGGACCTCAGGCCACAACCCCCATCCTGGCGCCAGGCCAGGGCACCTGAGGCTACATTCCCTGCCTGGCAGGGCTTGACAAGGGTGGGACTACTCAGGTCTGGATCTATCCCAGTTGGGGGGAGGGGGGCCTGGGTCTGAGTCTCACGAGATTTTGAGGTGCATGTGGATGGGCAGGGACTTGACTCTGGGTCCTGTGGTGTGCCCCAGACTCTGACAGTAGGAAGGTTTTCATATACATTTTACTAATTTTGTTTCATCTTTGACACTTCTATTATAGAGAGAGGGCAAATAGCAATATTAAATTATTTCCTCTAATTAATCCCCTTTTAATGTGCATGAATTTCATGCACCAGGCCACTAGTTTCTACAATAATATGTAAAGCTTTAATTTTATGACATATACAAAGTTCTGTTCACATGAAGGGATTTATTCAGGAAAATTTTATTCCCAAATCACTTATGGTTTATTCTCTTCTTTATGAAAAGAAATACTTTTTTTTTTTCCTGTAAAAATCTAGGTGCATCGAAGTAAGTGCATTTAAGTACATTAGCAAGAGGAATAAAGTTTCACACTACAAATACTTTCTTTGTTCCTCACAGGAAAAACAAACAAAAACTCAGTTTTATTGGGATATAAACCAACCATCTATGTATATAACAGAAAATTATTTAAAAGCCCAAGTGTGTGTTTCCCAGATATATACAGAGTAAAAATGTGAACATGTGCAGATTATTTATCTTCCTTCTGGCCCTGTAACAACAATATCCAGTTAATAATTAAATTTATTTATATGCTATAAAGTACAATAGACTAGAACTGTGTTATAACAATAGTTGGAAGGATCTCAAGACTATTTTAAAAAAATATTTTTGGTATGTTCAAGTTTGTGCAATACGTCAAATTTTTATAGCATCTACTAGAGGCCTGGTGCATGGATTCATGCACCAGTAGGGTCCCTCAGCCTGGCCTGTGCCTTCTCGCAATCCGGGACCCCACGGGGGATGTCAGAGAGCTGGTTTTGGCCTGATCCCCACAGGCCAGGCCGAGGGACCCCAGCTTCTAATATGCATATAAGATCTTTGGTTAATCACTTCCTGCCTTCCCTCCTCCCCCTTCCCTCTGAGATTCATCAGTCTGTTCCATGTTTCCATGCCTGTGCTTTCTGCTCCTGCATTGAGTGCCTGCCCCCTGGTGGTCAGTGCACGTCATAGATATTGGCCAGTCAGTCAGCCAGTCAGCTGGTCGCTTAGGCTTTTACTATGCCATATCATTTAAACAGCTCTCTCACTTTTTTGTCTAATAATACCCAAAGACCTATGCTATAAAAATACCAATAAAAGAACACAAGAATTATTTACAAACCTCATATATTAAAATATTAACATTTTGTATAAGCTGATGGATTTATGGGCCATGCCTCTCTCATGTTATTTTCTATGCCTAGAATAGTCAGTCTGTCTTCCATGGCCACGATAGCTCACACATCCCTCATGTCTTAGCTCCAGCATCCCTATGCACAAAGCCTTTACCATATCTTAGGCTAATCAGCAACCTGGTAAGCTGACCCTCAGTGGTCCTCAAACTTGATTGCAAATTGGATTGTTGAGGGGACTGAGGAATCTTCTATGCCTTTGTTCACACCTAGATATTTCCATTTAATTGGCCTGGGATGAAGACTTTGCTTGGTGAATTTGAAAGATTTCATTCACTAATCTAATGTAAGCTCTTTCCTTTATTTTATCCCTTCCCCTTTATACTGAAACTAGAGGCCCAGTGCATAAAAGTCATGCATGGGGGTGGGGTGCCCTCAGCCCAGTCTGCACCCTCTCCAACTGGGGACCCCTTGGGGGATGTCCCTCTCGCAATCTGGGACTGCTGGCTCCTAACCGCTCACCTGCCTGCCTGATTGCCCCTAACCACACTGCCTGCCTGACTGATTGCCCCTAACCTCTCTGCCAGCCTGCCTGATCGCCCCTAACCACCTTTGCCTGCCTGATCACCCCTAACCACTCCCCTGCTGGACTTATTGCCCCCAACTGTTCTCCCCTGCCGGCCTGATCTCCCCTAACTGCTCTCCTCTGCTGGCCTGGTCACCCCCAACTGCCCTTGCCTGCCAGCCTGATCTCACCCCCAACTGCCCTTGCCTGCCAGCCTGATTGTCCTTAACTGCCTCTGCATTGGCCCCCACCACCATGGATTTATCCTGAAGGAAGTTGAATGTCCAGAATATGGCCAGTCGACCTGGTCTAATTAGCATATTATGCTTTTATTAGTATAGATAGATTATATAGGATAGGATTACTTAAATGGGGATGGGGAAAGCCCCTTTTAGCAGGAGGAGATGCTCTTGGCAGACAAAAATACATAATCCCTATATCTGAACTGATAGCCAGTCATATGCACTATACTGCCAAACTGGTTATTAAAAAATTGAACCACTTTATTACAACTTACATCAAACAGCTGTTGCCCTTAAAACCCCTCCTCAGCCCCAACCTTAGGTTCTGCCTTCGCAGTTCACCCAGATTAGGTTCTGATTGGTCAGTTTCTATGCCACTCAGTGTCAAAAGCTCTGCCTTTAAGCAGCCATTTGCTCCTGCCAATTCACCCAGATTTGGTTCTGATTAGTCGGTTTCTATGCCAGTCAGCGTCTCCAGGCCTATCTCCGGGCCTCTCTCTCCAGGCCTAACTCCAGGCCTGATCTGAAGCCTCTGGGGCAGCTGCTGATCAGGTCTTGCCTCTCTCTCTCTCTCTCTCTCTCTCCAGGCTTGATCTGCAGCTGCCGCAGCAGTGGCAAGGTCGTTAGGCCTCCGGCCCAGCCTCGCTGCCCTGCCTGCCTGCCAGCCACCAGTTTTGCTGTGATAGGAGCCTATGGGCCACGGGAGAGGGATCTAGAGGTGTTCCATGCATTTCCTGGTGACCAGTTGTCCATCTGGTCATTTAGGTCGTGATGGCCTCTGGCCTTTTATAATGTAGATAATTTAGCCTTCATTTTCACATATGCTCCTTCATGAAAGAATTTCTCTGTTAGTTGGCTTTTTTTGCCACCAGCATTTAACATGGTGATGGTATAATATTAGGCCTTGAATGAATATTTATAATATTGTACTGACTGAAGAAAAGGACAGGAATTGGTTAATAGTGATGGGTTGGTCTCTAGAATAGGATGCTATTAGGGAAATGTGATGGAGATACTAAGGAGTTGAGATAAGAGTCAGGAATATTGATTAACACTAATGAGGAAGCCTGACTTCCTAGAATATTTGTTGCATTGATAAAATATCAAAGGCAAGGTAGCAAAAAAAGAAATTATATTAAGTATGTCACCAATTTTTCCTACTTAGTGCTGGTTGTGTAGGGATTGTGTGGCACGTGGCTGTGCACCTTTTCACTTGATTGTCTTTCATCACAGTGACTGTGGAGAAAGTAAAAGGGACCAGTCACTTGGACCCAATAGCTATTATCCTTCCCCCTGCCCCACTCATCTGGACATGAAACTAAAAGAAAAAAATGTCCAGAACATTCATAGAACTTTATTAGGAAGAACAAGAAAATGAAAGCTGACATGGTGTTCTGTAGTCAGGATACCTCCTCACTTGACATTTACACTGGGCACTGCTGAGTAATATACTGTTGAAGGTCACTGCTCCGAAGAGTAAAGATGGTTTTATATTTTGTTTGAGAGTTAGCTAAATGTAATAAAACCCAAACCACTTTTAATAACTCATGGAGGTAGAGTCTTGTTAATAGCTGACCAGCTTCAGGAAAATAAATATTTAAAGATTTTCTTTTATATCTGTGTTAGCAGAAGCCCACCCTCATATCCACCTCACACACCTAAAAGAAATATCATTAAAGCTGAGCATAGAGTAGTTACAGAATGATTAATAGTTACATCTTTTTTTAAATTTATTTGGGTGACATTGGTTAATACAATTATATAAGTTTCAGGCATATAATTCTATAATACATCATCTGTTTTCACTCCCCCAAGTCAGGTTTCCTTCCATCACCATTTATCCCGCCCCCCCTTACCCTGTTCTATCTCCCCCCCACCAGTGATACCTTAATCACTGAAGTGAGCAGGCAAGCTTCAGAAAGACCTACTTTCTGAAATCACTAAATAAAATGTTTTTTTAAACAAAAAAAATGAGGTATCCTTACAAAATAAATTCATAAAACAGTGATCTCAGTATCAAAAGTCCTAGACAACCAGTTCCAAATTTATAATTAAAAATATTATCTAAAAATAGGAGATATAAAAATATACTTAAGAAATGAATGGGGGGGGGGCAGTTATTAGTGATGGAGTGAAATAATAAGCTGTAAATTCTAAAAGTTTCATGAAACAATTTCAGGATTTTTTTGTTTTTGTTTTTACAATATCCGTTCTTCAGGCTATAATTAATTCATGTAACCCAGTTCAGCAGAGACTAATATAATAAATAATAATGTTATGTAGACAACATTCTCTTTAAGAACTAAACAAATTCACTCCATCTTTAGCCAATGAGCCATAGCAACACTGATCTGTTTTTCTTTATAGAAAAATGTAGGAAGTGCAGAATACTTGCTGTCTTTTAGTTTATGTTAATTTTTAAATAAAAATTATATGATTTAACAGTTATAAATCATAGGGAGAGAAAGTACTATTGTTTAGTACATATATATATATATATATATATATATATATATATACACTTTTTTTATCCATTCATCCATAAAAGGACACTTAAGTTGTTTCAATGCACCAGTCCTTTTATAGTATGGAGGAGGTAGTAATGATCAAGATACAGAGGTACTTGTTATAGAACTTACTTTTAGTGGGAGAAAAAGCAATATAAATAAGTTAAAAATAATCTAATAAACAAATAAGAAATGGTGATAATACCTATGCAAAGAATCAATACATACCAATTGAATTTTTTAAATACCATAAAATACGAAACTCTTTAAGGTAGGGATACCTTTAATAAAATTTAAGTAAGGCCTGTATACTTAAAGCTAAGAAACATTGCTCTTTAAGTAAATGAACTAAGTAGAGGCAGATATATACTATGTTCACAGATCAGAAGACTCAGTATTGCTAAGATATCAATTCTACCCAACTCCATTTATAGATTTAATAGAATTTCAATCAAAAATCCCAAAAGTGTTGTAGAAATTTATAAACTGATTCAAAATCTATATGGCTGTGTGGATGGTCTAAAATAGTGAAAACAGTTTTAGAAAGGGACTAAGTTGATAACTCACAATATGTGATTTTAAGACTTACTATTAAGATGCATTCACAAAATGAGGATAAACATATAGGTCATGTATACATTTGCCAAAATTCATTAAATTGAAACCTTATAATGGTGTGAAGATGATACCGCAACGAAGCAGGCTTATCCATTAAATAAGACATTCCATAATGGATGTCTGGGAGACTGAAGGGAAAGAGATATCTGAGAAAATGACATTAAAATGTATATACATAAAGCCAATAAAAATAGTACAAATACTAAACCTACTGCTACCTCCACAGAAAGAGTCATGCTAAAATTCCTCCAGCTCCATTTAAACTATTTAGAAGGAATATATACCGTAAAGTTTGAGAGAAAGCACATCCCCAGCAGAGAGAGTAGAGAGGCTGAAATGACTGAATTACCCTGCAAGAAGAGAAGGAAGGCCAGCATCTGTGGTGTGGGCCGAAAGAAAAGACAGACGATGACACAAGGTCGGACAAGGGGACACAATCAAGTCTCCTAGAACAGGATGATTCAGGGTAAAGGTTCAGATTTATTCTAATTGTGAAGGTGGAGAGAGAAGTTATGTAGAGAGTGGGTTGTATAATTTCATTTTTATTTTAGAGCTATAATTTGGTTATATTTATTACATTATTTTGGGTTAATAATTTCTTGATGGTAATCAAAACATTCAACTATTTCCCACACTAAATGACCACAGAACCATAGTTTGCCATCTTCTTTTTTCTCTCCTTGAAACCACCCAAAATAATAATAGAAACATTTGTAGAGAAAAGCCAGGAAACAAATACAATCCATAAACTCCAAAATTAAAAGTTGATAAAAGCAGCTAAGATTAGGTAGAAACTAATTAGGAGGGAGAGGCATTAGGAAGACGTCCTGCAAACACAGAAAGCAATTGGAGACTGTTGCAGTAAACCAAGAGACATGTGTTGGGTCTGAGTGGTAGGAGATGAATCGTTCAGGCCTTTACCTAATAGGACTGATGATGGATTGGGTATGGAAAGTGAGAGAAAGAGAGAAATTAAAGATGCTGCCAGACTTTTTGTATTGAGCAACTGGGTAAATGTGGTTGCTATTTGCTAAGTTCAGAACACTAAGAGTAGAGGTTTGGGGAAACAGTTTGGGGGATGAGTGTATACTTGAGATCTTGGACGTGAGCATCTATCTTGTTTTATAAAACATTGCACCACTGTGTATTAGAATAAAGGCCTCTTAATAGATAACATTTTGTTTCTGTTTTCCTGTAACTTTGGGTACATTCTTACAACCAGTTTACATTGCCATTTCTTTTTCTTCTCCTCTGTGTGCATCCACTTACATTCCAAAATCCCTAGTGAGGGAAATAATTCAAAGCATATATTATATGATTTAGCATTCTTATCTCAATAACAAGAATACCAAATAAATTACACAGAAAAGGACAAAAAGAGCAGTTCAAAATCCCCAAGGGCCTAACCCAGAAGCAGGTTTTAAAGCTTCTTAACAGAGAATTCCTAAAAAAAAAAAAGCAAAAAAAAAAAAAAGCATGATTTCTAAATATATGTTAAAAATAAAAGGAGCAAGAAAAGATGCATAAGGCTTACTTCATGTCGTCATTGATAATTCCCTGTCAAGACTATATGTTTAACCATTGTATGCCCCTAAAGTCAACAAAAAGAGTACTAATCCTAGAAAAAAGAAAAAATTATGGACACCTCTGGAAAAAGAATCATGTAAATACTCCCCCAGTACACACCTGGCACATGACAAGTGATAATAATGTTTTCTGAACTTAACAATATTTAATTGTTGCTCTTATCAGTGGGGTGTAACCACTGTCGTCACCATTATTAAAATCATCAAAACCAATATTCATTGGGCACTTAAAGATCTAAGTCCATGATTTTCAAACTACCAAGTGTCCTCAGTATCTGCAAACAGACTCAGAAACTTGACAAGGGAAGAAGAACCCACTCAGGCTTCAGACCAGTTTCCTCAAGCTTCCTGTGGCCAGAGGAGCGGCACTTCAGTGTTTGCAAATCATGATTTTAGAGCAAGGGTTACAAACTTTGCATTTTATTTTTTAAAGGGCCAGAGAGTAAACATGTGACACTTTATTGACCATATAGTTTCTGTTGCAACTACTCAAATCTGCGTGTAGCCATGGCCAGTACATTAATGAATGAATATGTTATTGATCTTTAAAGTATTTACAAAATTGGACAGTGGATGAACTTGCCTGTGGGTTGTAGTTTGCCAACCCTTCAGCTAAGGAAATGATATCATTTGTCTCTACATTCCTACTTCTCTTGGTTTGCTGCTTGAACCTTGAAGTTAATGTAATTTAGGGCACCAGGAGATTTGCATGAAAATATGGGTCTTAAAGCAACCTTCATTAATCTTGTACATTCTCACCACCATTTATTATAGCAAGAGCTAGAAAGAACACTTGGCAATCGAATGAATGCTCTTTGAAATTAAGAACTTTTAATATTTCTTCCGATCGCCCCCAGCTGCCCTCCTCTGCCGGCCTGGTCACCCCTAACTGCCCTCCCCTGCAGGCTTGATCGCCCCCAACTGCCCTCCCTTGCAGGCCTGGTGAACAGTTTATTCTCTCATTCTTAAAAATACAAAACAAAACAAAAAATAATGTATGTGTATATGTGTGTATAAGAGAGCAAGTAAAGAACTTACAATTGCTTTTACCTTTTTCCATGTTTGTTTGGGGTTTGAGTAATTTTGGACCAAAAAATGAAATGCCACAAGTGTCATGGGATCTAATAGATATCTTTGTGTTTCTTTTTATTTTATTTTAGTTTTATTGTTTTAAGTACTACAAATAGTAATACATATGTCTCCTTTTCCCCCACCCCCATTGACCTCCCCCCGGCCTCCCCTCCCCCCCAGTACATGCCTATACCTGCCCGCCCTTTCCGCCCCAGTGTCTTGTATCCATTGGTTATGCTTATATGCATGCGTACAAGTCCTTCGGTTGGTCTCTTACAGCCCCCCTCGCCCTACCTCCCCTATCTTCCCGATGTAGTTTGACAGTCTGTTCAATGCTTCTTTGCCTCTGTATCTTTTCCCCATCATTTCTTTCCTTTAAAAAGTTTTGCCTTTGCAGACTAGAAATAAACATATAATAACAAAACAACAACAACAAAAAATGTTTGAGTCCCAATTTCAATGTCCAACAGTTCTGAGTCCCCATTTCAATGTCTAAGAGTTCCTTATGTGTACATGTCAGCAATGATATCTGGATGGTGGACACATGGTGGCAATGCAGGTCCGACTCTCTCTGGTTTGGTCCTAGGCAACTTGCAGCGGTGCACAGCTGCTGACTGCTCGCGTGGCAAGGCGTTGTCAGTGTCTTCCATCTCTGGACTGTTTTTCCTCTTGTCTTCGTGGTTGGAGCACACCTGTCAATTCCTCTCTGTTGCAGGAATCCACATGGTCTTGGAGTTGTTTTCTGAAAATATACAAACATATTCTCGACCACAAGTTAATAAAGGAATCTTTTCTATATAATTGATTTGGGATCCTTTTTATTTTTGCCCAAACGATTTTCCTTTGTCTTATTTAGATACCATGTGTGTTTTTCATGGGTGTCTTGCTGTTAGCATTACAAATGAAAATTAATTTTGTAAAGTAAAAATTTTCTAGATGTAATTTACTTATAGGATATTTTTCCTTACATGATATTACCCTACTTCCCCCCCGACACACACACACTTTTTTGATTAATGGAGGCTTTTGTAAATTTTATAATGCAGTCTTGATAACTTTAAATTTAATTTTTTCCCCCAAAATATGACTGCTTTAGGTTCATTACATGTTCAGGAATTTTACCATGAGATGAACTACCAATAGAAATTTTAGTTATTACTTTAAGAACAGCTTTCTGTCCAGTACAATTAAATTAACTTGAATATTCACTTATTTCAATTAGCCTATTTAAATTAATCTGAAACCTTGATTACTATTTTACTGTCAAATTTAATACTCTAACAACAATCTTAGTTTACCCTGTAAATATTAGTGGGAAGGATTATTTGCATTCTTGAGTGGGCCCTGAGCATTCCTGATGGTAGGCTGAATTTAGATATAGGGCAACTGCTGTCGGCCAAGTCTCTTGTCTGTTACCTGGGTCCCGATCTGAGCTGGGCCAAGTCTCTGTCTGTCACCTGTATCTTGATCTGAGCTGGGCCAAGTCTGTTTCTGTTGCCTGGGTCCCGATCTGAGCTGGGTGTGGGAAGCGCGAAGCAGCCATGGGGGCAGGAGACCTCCTTCAGAAGGGGCGAGGGTTCAAGCCCCTGCAATGTTGGGGGGGTGAGGGTCTGTGCCCCACTTCTGTTGCCCCCCCAAGTTCTCTCCTGATGGCCCCTCTGGGACTGTGCCTGTCTTAGGTTGTTCCTTCCTTGAGGAATCTTACCCTTCTCTGGCTAACCAGCCATCCTCTGTGGCCAAGCAGGGTGATGTGAGGTTCAGTTCTGTCTCCTTGGTAGCCTATGCTCCTGTGGCCTCCACACCCAGCACCTGCCTTGGGAGCCCCTGGCCTGCTGGCAGGGTCCTGGTGCTGATCGCATATCTCGGGGAACTCGGGTTTCTTCTCCAGTGAGGGCTCAGCTCACACAATTGGGTGTGAGACAGATCCATGGTACCAGCCCCCACAAGGCTTAAAGCTCAGCATGAACAGAAAGCTCAGGCAACAGCTGAGGGCAATTGGATTGTGAGAAGAGGGTCCCTCTTGGCACAAAAGGCAAGAGGGGCCAATATAAGAGGCTCAAGTGCCTTCCCAGTGCCTTAATTCCTTCTGAAAGGGATTAAATCCTTTCATGTCCTTTTTTTTTTTTTAATTGCTGCCAACCATTCAAAGAATTAGTTTGTAAGTTTTTTTTGGCATAATTGTACAATATGCTGTTGTAAAATATCTAAAATTATAATGACATTGTAGAATAATGTCATGTAAGTATATTCTTTGCTCTAGACCCTGGCAATTCCATTTCAAACTGACTGTCAATATCTTTTTGTAGTTTTATATAAACTTTGTCAGGGAGGCAAAAACACAAATTACTTACTTTAGTTCAAGAGGTCAAATATAGTGACTATCAATTACAATCCTTACGACTTTTGAAGGAAACTTCTCTTCGTTTCCTTCCAAAATAATTTTCAGGCTACAGAGAGTTTCATTTAAAAATTTTTGTCACATGAAACAATTTCTCTTGAGGTTATGGTGACCACTAGTATGGATTAGATTTAGTATTTTATAAATTTTAATTAATTTTTTTAATTTTTATTTTTCACATATGTGTCCTTATTTCTCCATAACCCCCCACTCCCCACTTATGCCCCGCCCCCTTGTTGTCTGTGTCCATTGATTAGGTTCATATGCATGCATACAAGTCCCTTGCTTGATCTCTCCACGTTACCCCCACCTTCCCCTACCTTACCTGAGGTATGATGTTCTGATCAACGTTTCTCAGCCTCCATATCTGTTCTTGTTCATCAGTCTATGCCATTCATTATATTCCACAAATGAGCAAGATCATGTGATATTTATCTTTCTCTGCCTGGCTTATTTCACTTAACATAATATTCTCCATCTCCATCCATATTGTTGCAAATGGTAGGAGCTCCTTCTTTTTTACCACAGCATAGATTCCATTGTATAGATATACCACAGATTTTTAATCCACTCATCTGCTGATGGGCATTTGGGCTATTTCCAAATCTTGGCTATGGTGAATTGTGCTACTGTGAACATAGGGGCGCATATATCCTTTCTGATTCGTGTTTCTAGATTCTTGGGATATATTCCTAGAAGTGGGATCACTGGGTCAAATGGGAGTTCCATTTTTAGTTTTTTGAGGAAGCTCCATACTGTTCTCCACAGTGGCTGCACCAGTCTGCATTCACACCAGCAGTGCAAAAGAGTTCCTTTTTCTCCACATCCTCGCCAACACTTGTCTTTTGTTGATTTGTTGATAATAGCCATTCTGACAAGTGTGAGATGGTACCTCATTATTGTTTTGATTTGCATCTCTCTGATGATTAGTGACTGAGCAGGTTTTCATATGTCTCTTGGCCTGCCTTCTGTCTTCTTTTGAAAAGTGTGTATTTAGATCAGTTGCCCATTTTTTGATTGGGTTGTTTATCTTCTTTTTGTTAAGTTGTATGAGTTCTCTGTATATGTTGGAAATTAAACCCTTATCATTGATATCATTGGCAAATATGTTCTCCCATGCACTGGGCTTTCTTGTTGTTTTATTGATGGTTTTCTTTGCTGTGCAAAAGCTTTTTATTTTGATGTAGTCCCATTTGTTTATTTTCTCTTTAGCTTCCATTGCCCTAGGAGTAGTATCAGTAAAGAAGTTCTTTCGGCATATGTCCGAGATTTGCTGCCTGTGGATTCCTCTGGTATTTTCATGGTTTCCCATCTTATGTTTAAGTCCTTTATCCATTTTGAGTTTATTTTTATGTATGGTGTAAGTTGGTTGTCTAGTTTCATTTTTTTGCATGTATCTGTCCAATTTTCCCAACACCATTTGTTGAAGAGACTGTCTTGACTCCATTGTATGTTCGTGCCTCCTTTGTCAAATATTAATTGAGCATAGTGGTTTGGGTCAATTTCTGGGTTCTCTATTCTATTCCATTGGTCTATATGTCTGTTCTTGAGCCAGTACCAGACTGTTTTAAGAACAGTGGCTTTGTAATACAGCTTGAAATCTGGTATTGAGATCCCACCTACTTTGTTCTTCTTTCTCAGGATTGCTGTGGCTATTCGGGGTCTTTTTATTCCAGATGAAATTTTGGAGAGTTCGTTCTAGGTCTGTGAAATATGTCGTTGGCATTTTAATGGGAAGTGCATTGAATCTATAGATTGCTTTGGGTAGTATGGACATTTTGATGATGTTGATTCTACCAATCCATGAACATGGTATGTTCTTCCATCTGTTTATGTCTTCCTCTATCTCCTTTTTCAGTGTCGTGGAGTTTTCTACATATAGGTCTTTTACCTCTTTAGTTAAGTTACTTTGGACTATAGCTCGGTCAAAGGTCAGGGAAAGAGAAATCCACAGAAGGAGGCATAGGCTGGTAAGCACTAGACTAAGGTTTTCCATCATCAATCACTATTGACATTTTGGGTCAGGTAATTCCTTTTAATGGATGTCTATACCAGAATTGTAAGCTATTTAGTAGCATCCGTACACTTTCCCCACTAGATGCCCGCCCGTAGCACCCTCCACTTATGACAACCGTATGGGCCTGTAGAATTTGACACATGGGCCCTGGGGGATGAAATGCCCCAGGTTGAGAACCTCTGAGCTAGCAGCACTTATCAACAGCCTCAGGCAGAGATTATGCTTCTGGTTTTTGCCTTTGCAGTCACAAGCATCTTATCTTCTCCCTTAGCAATAGAATCCTATACTTAAGAAGATAATAAACAAAATATATGCACAAAGGATTAATTTTTTAAACCCCTTCATTTTAATTTTTGTGGATAGTACAGTTGATTTTTGAACACCACTGGGATTAGAGATGACAACCCTCAGCACAGTTGAAAACCTGTAACTCCTGACTCTCCCAAACTTAACTACTAATAGCTTGCTATTCATTGGAAGCATTACCAATAGCATAAACTGTTAATTAACACATTTTATATATTATATGTATTATATATTGTGTTCTTACAGTGAAGAAAAGAAAACATTTTTAAGAAAGTGATAAGGAAGAGAAAATGGATTTAGGACATTTATTGAAAAAAAAAAATGCATGTGTAAGTAGACCTTCATGTAAGAGGACCCATGCAATTCAAACCGACATTCAAGGGGTAGCCAGCTTACAGTCACTTGGGTGCACAGTCAGTAATTCCAAAACTTGAGTTAGTGATTTAATCTGCTTTTCTCCTTCACAATCCTCATTCTTCCGTGGCAAGCACTGAAATTTCATCTTAAATAAAATTCTTGGAAATCTGATAAAGAAACCCAAGGGACTACTTAAACTTGCAAAATATTATTGAAAATCCCTGCCGCTGTAAGTAATATGGTCAGTGACTTGGGGATAGGAGAAAGGTTGTCCAATTTTGGCGATTTTATAACTGGAATGTACCACTTCTACAGTGTCTAAGTGAACCAATTCACTACACTTAGAGAACAATTAAAGTATAATATGGTTCAGTTAGTTTATAGTTATCTATCAATCAAATCGCAACATGTGTTACTTATATTTTACATTTAAATATCTTTACTAGTAATTTTTCAGCAATTGCCTTTTATAATAAATTAATTGTTGTGTACTTTCAAAGATTGCATTTTAAAATATCAGTATTTCTTTTCTTATTTCTGTTTTATATCTCAATTACTACCAGAAGCACTCCAATTGAAAGTGGAATAAACAACAGTAATCCTATTTATCTTTGTATAACAAAATCCAAAGAATATAAGAGGACAAAGCTGAAATAAGGGTACTATAGTGTGCAAAATTTCACATGTTAACTAAGATACTATTATTATCTGTCACATAAATCATGACCTAAAGTTGTCAAAGGAACAATTGGTATCTTGAAACTCCTTAATCAGCAATTTTTAATAATAACTTCAATCTGTGCTAGGTAACATTGGCACCAAATTAAATATGTTGTGAGCTTTAAGGAAGACATGTATTGTCTTTGGTTTTATCCTCCAGAGTAACTTTACAAATTGTTCCTCACCTTTGTCCAATGTCATCAATATTGTAGAAGGAATAAGAATTTTCAATACCAGGAATCAAATGCTTTATGAAATTACCAAATATATCTGCCTGTTAAACATAGACATGAAAACATTTTTAGCATGCATTTTAGTCATTCATTTTATTTTTTTCAATATAATGTAACATTCAGAATGAGGTTTAAGTTATCAATATTTTTAATGTACACTGTTTTTAATTTTTCATTTCCCTCTTCTACTATTTTACTAAATAAGGGAAATGCAAAAAAAATAGTCGAATACATGTTGAATGTATTCTAGTGCAATCAAAGACAATAGGCAAATACATGTTAACTTTCATCAGTTTGTGTACAAAAAACCAGATTTGATTTCTAAAAGACAGTTCATGAACATTAGGGTGTGAGAGTATTGGCTGGTACAAAACTGGGGCAATGCAGCTGACTAAGCTCTGAGTAAATGCAGTAAGAATTTCCTCAGAGTCCATAACAACTATTCATGTTCCCCTACCCCCAAAGATACTGAGTCCCTAGACCCACAACAAATCAAGATTTTGTGTGTGGGTTTTTTTTAACAAAAAAAGGGGTGCTCCTGGTGTAGGATGCTTGAGACTTTAAGAAACACATAATATATGAGGAAAGCATACTATGATAATGCATACAATTTTGGTTTCTGGTTGTCTAAATGATTTACTCTTACATCCCTTTTCTCTTGGTATTTCAAGCTTATGACATGACTCAAAGACTTCTTGAAGTTTTTTTGACCTCCACTTCCTCAGCTTTGCCTCCTTAATCTTCTTGAAGTGGGTAGCATGAATAATCTTTTGCCTTCATACTTATTTTTGGAGACTGTACATAATTTGTCTAGCACTGGCACTTCTAGTCTCTGGCTATTTGGTAACAACTTATTACACTTACTATATATAGTCTTTCCAATATATAATTCATTCCATTATTGCATCACCCTCCATCCCAAGGAAAACACCTAATGGGAGGTACAGAAAATGTGTTTTCTTTGAAGCTGAAAAAGCTACATTACTTAAAAATATGGATAAAATCCTGTTTGGGCAAAATTCAGATACTATTTCAATGTTAAATAAGGGTTTACTATAGCTGGAAGTTTTTATATAATTAGCTGTAGCTCAACTTATGCTACATTATTTAAAAAGTATTATTTTTCAAGGCAAGAAAAAACAATGGTGTTTTTCTCTGTGTATTTATATTAATACTTCACCAGATATACTGTTTACAATTTTTTCCTTTTAGTATTCTTCTATTAAGAGTGAAATTCTACTGAACAAATTCATATATATTAGAAATAAGTAACTGAATTAAGAAAACTTCAAATATATTAAATTTTTGTAGTAGATTAAATATAGTAAAACTTAAATTCATTAGTAAACCAATTTATTTCCTGATCATTAACATTTATAATTATTTATATACTTTAGTAAATGTTTTATTAGTGTATTTTAAGCTAAACGAGTTTTAAAGTATTTGAAAACCTCTCAGTTACCATATACTATGTGCTTGTGGTTTATTTTTGTAATGTTTGGTTATAGTATATCATTAGGACCCTTGGAAAATGTTCACATTTAAGAGTAATTAACATAATCAAAGTAATGTCAATTAGAGGAAGGTAACACATAATAAGGACAGAAATATGAAGTTATAAGTTTCAGTTATCTAAAGGGTGCTAGTGAGGAATTTTCCTTTGCAATGTGACAGAACCATCCTACTTGAAGTGGCTTAAAGAAAAGGAAGTTTCTATTTCAACTGAGAAGTTTAAGCATATCTGGATATGGTCCTCTATACAGCCTTTACTCACAGGCCAGTGATTTCCAGACCTAGAGAGTAGAGTTGGCCTCAGAAGCTCCAACCTACATTACATTTTTCTCCAGAAATACAAGGAGAAAGAGATTTTGCTTTATCAAAAGTTTCATTGAAATGGTGGGCCTGACAGCCCAAGCTGGATCATGTACCAATCCATGTATCAGGGCAACAAAGATTGGTAATTGAGTGACATGGTCCCAAGCTTGGAGCTAGAATTAGTCAATGCCAGTTCTTCAAGGAACACTGGACTCAGAGTGGCAAGGATGATTCCCCTACATTATGATAGACTTTTTAAAAAGTGGTGGTGAACTCCTTTAGCTTTTTCTTAGCTGTGAAGCTCTTTATCTGACCTTCCATTCTCAATAATAGCTTTTCTGGGTAGAGTAATCTTGGTGTAGGTTCTTGCTATTCATCACTTTGAAAATTTCTTGACACTCCCATCTGGCCTGCATAGTTTCTGTTGAGAAATCAGCTGACAGTCATATGGGTGCTCCCTTGTAGGTAATTAACTGTTTTTCTCTTGCTGCTTTTAATATTCTCTCTTTGTCTTTTGCTCTTGGCATTTTAATTATGATGTGTCTTGGTGTGGTCCTCTTTGGATTCCTTTTGTTTGGGGTTCTGTGTGCTTCCTGGACTTGTAAGTCTATTTCTTTCACCAGGTGGGGGAAGTTTTCAGTCATTATTTCTTCAAATAGGTTTTCAGTATCTTGCTCTCTCTCTTCTTTTGGCACCCCCATAATTCTGATGTTGGTATGCTTGAAGTTGTCCCAGAGGCTTCTTACACTATCTTCAACTTTTTGAATTTTTTTTTTTGCTTTTTGCTTTTTCAGTTGAGTGTTTTTTGCTTCTTTGTATTTCAATTCTTTGACTTGATTCTTGCGTTCCTCTAGTCTGTTGTTGGGTCTCTGTATAATATTTTTTATTTCAGTCAGTGTATGTTTAATTTCTAGTTGGTCTTTTTTCATATCTTCGAGGGTCTCGTTATATTTATCAGCCTTTTCTAGGATATTCTTGAAAAGCCTTATAACCGTGGTTTTTGAATTCTATAACCTGTCATTTGTTTTCCTCCATTTCTTTCATTTTTGATCTGTTTCTTTGTCACCACCTTTTCACTGCTTCCCTGAGTTGGTAGGGTAGCTTTGTGTGCTAGGTTTCCTATATGGCCCAGTGAGTTGGCCTCCCCAGTTAAACTGAGGTGAACACTCTTGGTGCACCCCTTTGTGGACTATGTGTACAGCCTTGTTGTAGTTAAGTCTTGATTGTTGGTATCACTGGGAGGAATTGACCTCCAGGCCAGTTGGCTGTGAGGATCAGCTGTGTCTACACTGGGAGAAGTTCGGTGCTAGAGACAGCCTTATAGGATTAGACTTGCCAAATTGCAAAAGCCTCTGTGCTCAGCTTGGATGGGGTGGAGTCTCAGGGCGGAGCAGACAGTCTTGGCTTCCAGTCAGCCCTGCCCTTGTGCGCGTGCCTCCAGACCTCTGGCACCCCAGCTTCCGAGGCTCTGCCCAACAGTCTAGATTCCCCCCACAGGAGCGTGGGTCCCCAGGGGCTCTCCTGGAACTGGGGTTCAGTGCAGTCAGAACTGGGGCTCAGTGCAGTCAGGAGCTTCCAACTCCCTTCTGCTAGGGAAAGCCTGTGGCAACCTCCACAGTCTTTGTGCACACTCGCATGTGTGCCTCTATACCCCTGCCCGCCGGGGCTCCCCCCGGGTTTCCTAGTCTCCGAGTGCCTTTCCCTCTACCTGACAGTCCAGACTCCCCTTTATGAGCCTGGGTCCATGGGGTTTTACCTGGAACTGGGGTTCAGTGCAGTCAGGGGCTTCCTTCCCCCTCCCGCCAGAGAAAGTCAGCCAGGCTCTCAGCCGCCCTTCCTCTGTGTGCGCACAAAGACCCTTTGCCGTACCTCAACCTTTTGCAGTTCCTCCAATTCTCCGTGAGCTTTTCTCTTTCCTTCTAGTTGTAGAATTTCCACTCAGCCAGCTTTCCTGTGGTTCTGGATGGTGTCCGTTCTGTCTTTTAGTTGTAGTTTTGAAATTGTTGTGCAAGGCAGCAGTTTAGGTGCTTACCTATGCCGCCATTTTGGTTTCCAAGTCAGGAGTTACTTTTTTAATAAGAAAAAAAATATGTTTCCAATCTTTGTGGACACCCCACAGATCTCATCCCAAACTCGGAGTTACAGTGCTGTTTCTCCTTGCCCCCAGAGCCTTGCCAGGTATGGGAAACTGGCTCTGTCTGAAGGTTGTGCAGGTGTGGGACCACCTGAGGCCAGAACTGGGGAGTGAACTGTGCATGCAGGAGCTACAAACCCACAGGCTTTCCTAGGACCAAAGACCATTATCACAAACACTTTATTAAACTTTTATTTTTGGCAACCAGACAACCTTGTTATTCTGAAGTTGTTAAACTATAAAGAGTTCCAAAGTTGACATGAATCATAAGTCTCCAACAAAATACAACTTTACACAGTAAATTTACAAGTTAAACAGATATTTATAAAATGTGAGATTCTAAGCTAGCTGTGTTACTTGTGAATCTATTTAATGCACTGTGATAATCTTCTTTATTTTAGGCTATCCATCATCTAGTCAAGCATCTTTTAATTCAGGGATAAAATTAAACTATTTGAACACAACACCTGTGAGGATGTATTCTTCTCCTAAGACTATAACACTGTTAATGGTACCCCCATTATGTGATGGGGGTACTGCCAAATCATCATATTATATGCATTAAATTTACACAATAAGTCAATTGCATCTTCGTAACAACAAAAATAAGGAAAATACACTAATAACCAACAGTCAGAGAAATGTCTCTCTCTGGTAATTTGTATATTGCATATAATGAAATAAGCAGTGATCTCAGTCAGATATATAATGACCAAATAGTTTTAAAGAATAAAAGTACCAATAGTCAATATGTTACTGGAGGAAATAGGTCCTTCAGCGGTACTGTGGGAAAAGAATTTTGAGGACACTCATATGGCAGGTGTTTTAAGTGAAAATGGCAAGATTTATTAGAATGCAAAGTGGCAGCACACTCTTGGAGAGACAGAGCGGGCAGACTATAGGGTGGCACCTGTGTGGACTCGGGAAAGGAAGTCACAAAAGTTAAGGAGAGTCCTCTGCTGCTGCTTGCTGCTTCTCCATTTGCAAGTTTCATGGGCACCCTTAGAGTTTTGGAGAAAAGAAAGCAAATAGTACCTGCTCAAGGGAAGGACTGGCTTGGACACACTCCAAGGAGGGTGCATACTGGGTTCTTTGTCTAGCTTCCATATATTTCCCTCTGTTTGGAAAAGAGCAGACTTTCTTTCAAACTACCCAATCTCTTCCCTGGCTTTTCCCTGCCTGTGCTGTGCCCTCCACCTATCCAATCTTTTTTCTGGATTTTCCAGGGCCTTGTGCCATTCTCCAATCTGATCTTCTCCACAGGTTTTCCCAGGCTAGTGCCCTCCCCTTTTACGGTCACCATTTTGGCTCCTATTGCACATGCCTCATAGTCCCTCTTGGTCATTTGGCTTCTGCTGCACATGCACTCAGCAAAGAAATTTCCCCCCTCTGTTTTCTCCCTCCCCCATTAATTTGGCAGAACTATGTCTGTTACTTCCAGGGGTGACTGTGAAACTGCTGTTTTCAGACTTAAGTTTAGCTTGCTCTCTTCCCTTTCATTAATAACTAACTGCCTGCTCTAACAAATACTAATGTCTTTTCTATTATAAGGTATTTTAGAAGGAATGCCACTCAGGTCAAGTAGAAAGGACATACTAGTATATCTACACACAAAATGCCAAGTGAAATTGACAATAAGTAGCTCATAGACTAATTTCTCTTGGAGATATACAGTGTATACAAATTACCAGAGAAAGAGAGACATTTCTCTGACTGTTGGTTATTAGTGTATTTTCCTTATTTTTGTTGTTACTAAGATGCAATTGACTTATTGTGTAAATTTAATGCGTACAACATGATGATTTGGCAATGCCTTTGAAACATCTGATTTACATGTTTCATAAACAAAGTACCTTTTTACAATTGCTTTCAAGTCTTGCTTTTTAAAACAGATTAATACTAACATGTGCTTAGATAGTTAACTCCAGAAACAAGAGCCATTTATTAAGAATATGAGTGTATTGCATAGGGAATCAGGAATTCCAAGATATAAAGGGGGTGGTAATGGCTTAAAAAGCTTCCTGTTTAGAACAGCATTGACATTTTCTAAGCCACCATTATATATCTCATTTCCCCACCTACTAATCCTCAATTTATCAAAATGGAAAAAATATATTTCTAGTAAAATTTAAACTATGGGTCTGTTAAATCAGATAATTGCTTGTGGGATTTGTTCCTAAGGGCATCAAGAACTTCCCTGAATTATTCCTTCCCTCACCTCAATTCTCCTCACCAGTGTATATGCAATATATGAAATTTTTCTATCATATGTCAACTAATTTATGTACTTTAAACGGATTCTCCTACACCGAAAAGCAAATGCTCAAGATGAAAAATATACTACAGTAATTTACTCAAGGACAAAATGATGGAGACAGAGCAAACTCATCAAGAAAACAATAACAGAGGATAAGAATTTGCTCATGCTGCCTCTTTGCCCTTTCTGCCTTCTAGAACACATATGGGGAAACTGGACTTGTGACAATCTTCTCATTGCTTATCTGCCAAAATCCTGAGTGACTTGGTATCTTGAATTATAATTTTAGTCTCCCATGCCCAATATCATGTCATAATAGCAACCCCGCAGTTTTCTTGTCCTCTTCCATGCCAGGCATGCTGAAGTGGAAAAGGTCCCAGTGATGGAAAAAATATGGTCATAAATTTGTAATTCAAAGAATATTTATAAAATACGGTATCTTAATACGTCTTACTTGATTAAGTGTTTTTAATATTTATAACATACATTACATATGATATATTTATAATACATGCTTATATATTATAGCATATTTATAATTATTAAAATTATTTTTCTGAAGTTAAGTTAGTCTAAAATAATGCCTGTTCAATGATCATGACTTCCAAATTATTGCTATATATGTTTTATTTAATTAATTTATTTATTTTGTCAATCCTCACCTGTGGATATTTTTAAGGGAGGGAAAAAGAAAGAGAAACATCAATATGAGAGAGACACATCAACTGGTTGCCTCCCACTTGATCCCAACCAAGGGCAGGGAGCAAACCCACAACCTAGGTGCATGCCCTTTACCAAAAATCGAACCCACAACTTTTTGGTGCATGGGCCAACACTCTAACCACTTAACAACACTGGGCAGGGCATTTACTTTTTTTACCTTTGAGTTTTAGCAAAATTGAGTGGAGAGAAAGAAAGACAACAGAGGGAGAAGGTACTGCCACTAGAAACATAGAAAACTACTCAATCTTGAAGAGCTTGGGGGAATATTTGTCTTTCCCTATAAACTACACTCTTGCTTAGACCCAGGATCTGAATCAAACAGAAAACTGTCAATTCTCCCTGAGATTCTGGTAGTGATTTATGAAATCACTAGAGTATAATTCCCACACTCATATCAATATTATATCTTTTATCTTTGTATAAAATTTCAATTATATTAAAACTTATATGTGTGCTGTGTGTGTGTCTGTGTGTGTGCGCACGCGCATTATAAAGAGGAAAGGGCCTACGAAGATAATTGGTAATGTGTATTTTATTGCAATATACCCCTCATAAGCAGTGTGCTTCAATGCAGGTAGAAGTCAGGAATAGTGGTTAGGTGTATGGCGATCAGGAATGCACCCAAATTCGAATTTCAATACAAGGACAAACAACTCTGTGACTCTAGCAGAATTTTTAATCTACACTACTTGAATGTGTAGTACATGCAGAAGACTAGAACAGTGACCGTGCACAACTGGCTGCCCCTTTAGTTAACAGGAGTTATGTCCTAGCCCACAGGGCTGTGAGTCAGCATGGTGCATACACCTTCTCTTTACAAACCCCTATCATGGACCTCATGAACCAGGCTCATCTCACTCAACAAGTAAGCAGAAGGTGGGTTGGGGGAGGAATGTATTACCGAACAAAGAAGAGGAAAGGTCACTGTGCACACTTCAGGAAGAACAGACTAGAGGTGATTCACTGCTGTGGGGGAAGGATACAAGAAATGTGTAAGAAGATATTTGTTATTTTCTAAAATATATAAAGCAGTATCCTCTCTATAAAATGGAAGAAAAGTCAAAGAAAGATCAGGCTAAGATTAAATAAAACATTAGGATGACATGAAAAGGCCATAAATTATAGAAAGAGTTCACAGAAAGTACAAATGTAATAGTAATATTTAAATCTGCATGGAGTCAGCCAAATTAGACATTTTACTATGTGGAAAATTGAATTTATAATAATAGATAGCAATGTCCAAAGTTCTTCCAAAATAAAGAAAAGAGTTATTGATGAATATGATTATAAATAAATTACAGTAGATTATAACAAAAATAAATTGCAAGCTATTCTTAAGCTAATAGAGATAATTATAATCAGAAAAAAAGTATGAAAAGTTAAATAATTTTATTATTTGCTTTTCATTATCCCATACTTGTATATTTCCAGGCCACCAACCTGTTTTAATCTCCCACAATAGAGAAATTCAGTCTTTCAAATGCAAAACTCATTCTCAGACCTGAACATCAAAGAAATTGTAATATTTTAAACATGCATACAATATTTAATACAGGGGAGTGATTATTTGGGGACTTTTTATTATATATAATTGTATATCAGTCAAATAGCATTAAATTTGAAGTAGGAAGCTTGTATTAAAATGCATACAAAATAAAAGATATCAATACAACTTTCTATTAAGGCCACAAACAATTAGCTGTTGAATGTTAAAACTGTTATATCAATGATGGTAAATTCAAAATTTAAATAATATTTTATTGAAAAATATGTTTTAAGTTCCATTAAAGAATCATTTGAAGTCTAGTAATATATAAAAAATTAGTATCATCATAACCAAAAATATAATCTACCTATAATTTCTAATGATTCAGAGTTTTAATGAACCCACATTAAAGTGAATATGATATGGTATAATTTTTAGCAGAAAGAAATATTAGTAAAAAGTGAACATGGAGTCCTGTCCAGTTGGCTCAGTTGTTTGAAGCATTGTACTGTACACCAAAAGGCTGCATGTTTGAGTCCCTGTCCTGGTCAGAGCACATACCTGGGTTGGGGGTTTGATCCCCAGTTGGGGTGTGTGTGTGGGAGGCAATCTATCGATGTTTCTCTCTCACATCAATGTTTCTGTCTTTCTAAAATATATTTTTTAAAAAGTAAACATGGAAACATCTTTTATGCCAAGAAAAAATTAAATTACTTTAACCAAAATGGATCAAAATAGTAGTGTTTAGACAGCCAGTGTGGATCAGTGGTTGAGTGTTGACCTATGAACCAGGAGGTCAAGGTGCGATTCCTAGTCAGGTCACATGCCCAGTTTGCAGGCTCAATCCCCAGTAGGAGGTGTGCAGGAGGCAACTGATCAATGATTCCCTCTCATCCTTGATGTTTCACTCTCTCTCTCTCCCTCTCCTTCCCTCTCTGAAATCAATAAAATATATATTAAAAAATAATAGTGTTTATCTGTTATTAAATAAGACCCTAATTTTTATTTTTTAATAATAATAGACACATGGGTCATGCTCATCTAGCAGACAATAATTTTATCACTAAAAGCCTTAGGAAATATGCTGATTATTTTGGAGATTAATTTTCATTATTTTTGTGAAGCAATCTAATATATTTCTTATTAAATTAGTTATCCTTTTCAGTTTATAACTGCTAATAATAATGAAGCTATATTAATATTTTAAAATTACATTGTTTTAACATTTTTTGTATGAAGGATTTACTGTTCAACTGCTTAACAACCAAAAGAGGCAAAATTTTACTTCATTGAGTATGTATCAGGCACTATACTATGCATCTATGTATTTACAACTACCCTATCATATCTACCTTCTATTTTACATGACAAGAAACTGAGAGTCATAGAATAAACACTGCTGAGGTCCTACAGTAATGTACTGTGAGGAACATACATCCAAATAAAGAATCAGTGAATATCTTGGAATCAGCTTGGTGTCTGCTCCTGTTGGTGTTGGGCAAGTCAATTAACTTCTTTCCACTGAACATGTAATGATAGCTGCCAAATGAATTGGTCAAACTTAAATGAAATGATAAATAAAAAACTCATAAACCAGTGTTGTGACATAATAAAAAAATATTATGAGCTATTGCTTGATATGATTGATGTTACGTTGTATAGATTCACTTCCAAATGTACAGTTGTTTTAATCAAGAACCTAAAAAGTCACCTCCTCTGAAGACACAAGGATACTAGGAACCCTAAAAATCAATTTCCCATAGTCTCTTATTGTGAGAAAGTTCCTATTATCTCTAACTGTCCAAAAATGAAGAACTATAATGGAATGGTGTTATAGGAATAGTGATTTTATGTGTAGAGAAATAGTGTTTTTTACTCAGTTGCCTAAAACACTGCAACAGCTTTATAGGTGAGAGATGTAGGCAGTTTGTCTTTGTCAAAAGAATTTTCCTAGGCAACTTGCACAGATCACAAAGAACGGTAGGGAGTAAATGGGAAAAAAGAGGCTGGAAATGATATAGTAGCCAAATCTAGTAGAGTGTAAAAGAAGAAAAGCATGAATGGCAAGAAAAGAAATAGCAGCTAGAACTGAGGAACTAACTTTTTTCCATGTTTCCTGGGAACAAGGTATAGTTACCTCTGCTAACCTCATGAATAACATAAACTAGGTTTGATGTAAATGTTTAGTGGTTATCAAAAGTGATACATACAAAATAAAATTTTGTCAGACTTCAATGTAACCCACATTTTCACCTCTCATTTTTGTATTCCAAGGATTTATTTGTTATTATATTACTTGCTTAGAAAGAAAGAGATGAGATGAATCAATAGCAATAACAGCATAGTATTTTATGAATACCTATTAATTTGTTTATTAATTAAAATAAATAATCAATAGCAAAAATAGTTTTATATCTGGAAAATCACAGGACAGTGCTTATGTGCCATAAATTTTTTTGCTAGAAACTCTTATTGTGATTTGTATAGAAAAGGGTATTGAAATCTAGTGATTTATTGGAGTTTATTGAGTTATTAAGGGAATGGGTAGGATTAAAAACCTTGAAATTCTTATTAAACAACTAGAGGCCCAATGCACGAAATTCATGCAAGAGTAGGCCTTCCTTCCCCCGGCTACCAGCACCAGCTTCTCTCTGGCACCCAGGACCTGGGCTTCCCTCACAACTCTGGCTTCGTCCAGAAGGTCATCCGGAAGGACATATGGTCTAATTAGCATATTACACTTTTATTATTATAGATGTTTGTGTGTCAATGTTTGTGTATATTTATGGTTATGTATGACACACAGGAAGAGAGAAAAGAGACTTATATATTAACCTAGAGGCCCAGTGCACAAAATTCATGCATGGGTAGGGTCCCTAGGCCTGGCCAGCGATCAGGGCCCATCAAAGCCTTCCTTCCCCCAGCTGCCAGCTGCCAGCCAGAGCCTTCCTTTCCTCAGCTGCCAGCCGTGGCCTTCCTTTGTTCCGTGCCACCGCCTGGTGGTCAGCGCACGTCATAGTGGGCAAACTCCCAAGGGGACAATTTGCATATTAGCCTCTTATTAAAGAGGATAATTTTATGTTCTTTATCCCAAAAACTTCCCTCAACATTTGCCAATGAGCTTCATCGTTAAAATATACCTAGGTAGATAATTGAGACTGGTGTATATAAAAGAACAGACAAGATATATTGAATATAATAATGTGTATAATAGATGTTTTTGACTAAATCATCTATATGAATAAAAAATGCAAAAAAGCTATTTGGGTTGGAGGATGGAGTGGAGGTGAGATGGATTTCAGACATAATAAACTAGAGTATGGGTGAACAAACTGTTTTATAAAGAACCAGATAGTAAAGAGTCTGAGAATAGCCATGGGTAATATGAAAGTGAATACATGTGGTGTATTCCAAAAGAACATTTTAAATTAAATCGGGCAGTAGGCTGGATTTACCTAGCATGCTCTGACTTGTAGTCACATGGACTAGAGGAAAGTGAGTAAATAGGGGCATTTTTCTGGAAAAATAGAAGTTTCTTTCTATATGATTCTTCTAGGATTCAGTGAGCCAAAGTATAACTATCCAGCTACATGTAGTTTCTAAAAAGAATAAGCCACTTCCTCTCACCCACCCACCCAACATCCCATACTGCATACATAAATCTATAAGAACATTTCCCCCAAAAACACATATAATAAAATACCAAAACATACATACACAAATGCAGGATCTGAGAAAGAGAATATATCCATGCACTGTGTGGTCCTATTGTATGATTTTAATAATGACCATGATAATAAATATTTAATAGGTCTCATACCATTGTGAGAGAAATTAGGTAGACTTAATTTTTCTTTTGTCTTTCAGTAATATTGTTTCAATTTTTCTATCCAGAATGTAGAAATTACTATATTTTGAGCAATTTTATCTCACTATAGCCAAAATAATTATTAAAATGATATGCTTTTTTCCTTTCATAACCAGCTTTACCTACCGAGCCTGCTATATCCTATATAATAAAAGCCTAGGTGGCATTGCACGATGCCCTTGTGCAATGTCATCACAAGATAGCTGCCACGATATCATCACAAGATGCCCATCACAAGATGGCTGTCACAAGATGGCCACCACAAGATGGCCACCACAAGATGGCCAGCAGGGAAGGGCAGTTGGGGGCCATCAGGCCAGCAGGGGAGGGCAATTGGGGGTGACCAAGCCTGCAGGGCAGGGCAGTTGGGGGTGATCAGACCTCCAGGGGAGGGCAATTGGGGGTGATTGGGCCGGCAGGGGATTGGTTAGGGGGTTACCAGGCTGGCAGGCAAAAGTGGTTAGGGGCAATCAGGCAGACAGGAAGGCAAGCGGTTAGGAGCCAGCAGTTCCGGATTGTGAGAGGGATGTTCGGCTGCCAGTTTAGGCCCAATTCCGTGGGCCTAAACCGGCAGTCGGACATCACCCAAGGGGTCCAGATTGGAGAGGGTGCAGCCAGGCTGAGGGATACCCCTCCCTTCACGAATTTTGTATACCAGACCTCTAGTTATTAAATAATATCACCAGAAAAATCTATTCACATATAATTTTGTTTTAATACGTTATATATATTTTTCTACAAATCCTAAAATTTTATATTTTTTCCATCACCATTTATCACCTCTATGCCCTCTTCCACCTCCACTCACCCACTCCTCCCCCAGCAATGTTGTGATTAACTATTATAAAGCATAAAACTTACCCAGATGAATACTTGCTGTTACTGAATAATTTTCCTTAAGTTTGCTTTCTTAAGAGCTGATAAAACATACAACTACTATTATTTTAAAAACCATATTGAAAAATGATGAATTATAAAGAATGATAAAAATTACATAACCTATCAAACTCACTTGAGTGAAATAAATAAAGAGAACTTTTATTTTCCTCCATCATCATTTTATGGCTTCTTCATATCTGATTATTTAAAAATTTTCTATCTGTGAAATACAGAGAAAACTAACTAGACTTACATAAACATAAAATGAGAAACCATTAAGAATGCTCTAAAAATATTGTAGTGCATTTGTAAAAGACGTAAAACCTTAGGTCCTAATAGCTATATAATGTTTAAATAATTACACAGTGATAAAGATATAATTTCAATATTAGGATTCTATTTGAGTGAAATTCTCATCACTTTATGTGTCCTAGCAATTTAATATTTATTTAAAATATTTTAAAACAACTGTCATTGTTTCAAAAAGATAAGCAAAATCTCAATGCTTATTTCTTTTTTTATTATCTATTGAATTGGGTTAAAATTAACCCTAAACAAAGTTCTAAAGTAAATATATATTTATAGAAAGAATCCTGTATTTTAACAAAATTCACATACATTTAAAAAAAATAATGGCATCTCTTTTCTCAAACTTATGGCACCTTTAAATCCAAGAAATTGATGCAAATGAAATTAATTCATTTACATCATTCATATTCAGATTGTAAGCATCAAAAATATTTATGTACGAGCTTTGGTTTGGGGACAAAACTGGTTTTACTTTTGTAATGCAGTAGGATCTTCCTCCTCACAGCGAACCACACACTTTAGGGTGCTCCTAATATATGGTCCATGAAAGGTGCCTTGAGTGTAACTACAGAATGCCAATTGCACAATCAGGGAATGGATTTTTGTCAATGGTCTTATGAGTATAAATACTATGACTTTAATGAAGTTAACATACAAGAAGTGAGATTATTGAAACAATTGTTCCAAGCTAAATTCCTCCTGTAATGTCTGTCACATATGCCCTGTTAGATGTCCTCAGTTCTGTGAACTAGAGATAAAAGTGTATTAATCTAAGATGAAATCTGTTACTCTTTGCCTCTTGACCACAATGGACATTTGGTGCCTGCATCATCAGAGGATATTATTCTAGATGATTTCTAGTCACTTACACTCTGTTCTTTACACATTGCTATTACTTGCTTTGCTAATCCAATCTCCTCTGACTACTATAGAGGTTCACCTGAAGAACAACATGCAAACCAAAGCTTTATTAGATAGAGTATCACAAAAATCTCTAAAGTAAAAAAGAATGGCTCTCTTGTATGGAAAATGTTTATTGTTAACAGGGAAGCAAAGCTATAGACTTTTTATAACCTGATAGTAACTGATTGTAATTATTCTTTAATTTATTTGTGTCTAACATCACCTGGGAGCTTTATAGAAATTGTAGACTCTCAGGTTCCACCCAAATCCATGAGGTAAATTTAATAAACACTTTTCTAGAATATTTTACTGCCACCCACAAGCTATTCACATTACCTGAGCACCCTACTACATTTCATATTCTGTTGTTAATAATAGTGTGTTGTAAATTTTTAAATATTCATATGTCCCTGATGCCTCAACATCCCCACAAATAGTCTGTGAGCAACCCTTCTGACCAGGTGCACCAAGGTGATCAGGCTGGTCCCTTTCACAAGTTCTCCACCTGGCTCTCCTTACTGTGACTTAGTAACATTCAAATGCACCAATAAAATCCTTTCATGCCTTTTGCTTGTGTACTGTACTCTGACCTGCAATAAAGGCTCTTGCCAAGGAGTCCTCACTCTCTCTTTTGGGTTCCCACCTACTTGGTTGAACCCACTCCCTTGGGGCTCCTCCCACATGCTTTTGTTGTATGGTATGTGTGCTTCCCTCTTTTAGGACCTGTGAGTATAGTAATCCTTTTATTTCATACTAGAGGCCTGGTGCACAAAATTTGTACACTGGTAGGGTTGCTAGGCTTGGTTGGTGATCAGGGTCAATCTGTGGGGTGACTGGCGGGATGATCGGGGTCCCCCGCTAGCACCTGCCTTGGCTGGCCTGGGGCCTGCAGACTGGGGGCAGCTCCTGCATTGAGCGTCTGCCCCCTGGTGGTCAGTGCACATCATAGAGACTGGTTGTTCCACTGTTTGGTCAATTTGCATATTAGGCTTTTATTATATAGGATGCCTTTCTGAGTAATTTCCATGGTCATATCTGAGTGACCCTTAAAGACCCCACAAGGAAGACTTGCTTCTCCATTTACAACACAAATGGGAATAAGATAAATTATATCCGATCCCTGTCTGTGGAGATCATGGCCAAATGCGAAAGACAATAAGCACATAGGATGACATCTGGTGAGCAAAATGGGAAATAAAGAGCAAAGAGAAATTACATTTGTTCCCTTATGGTGGTGAAAAAGCTGGATTAAGCCTTAATAGATTTAAAACAAAAAGGAATTTGAGAGGATAGTACATGTTTCATTCCTCCTAAAGACATCTGCCCTCCATCAACAAGGGGCATGTGAGAGCTGTGCTTGTAGGAAGACTTTATTCCCTAGCAGTCCTCAAGTCCATAAAATGGTCAATGTGAAAAACTGCACATTTGTAATAAATGTACTCAACATGGATAGGGATCAAGACTAATCTCTGTGAAGGGATTAATAGAACACCCACCGTGATTCATGCCCTGTATGGTTAGAGGTTAAGGGCAGCATTGCACCTCCTTTACAACTGCCCTGCCTATCCCTAACAGTCACAGCCTTGCTATCACTCAAATTGTGAGTTTTCTAAGACCAGTTGTCATTGTTTCAGTATGTCAGCACAAGAAGCTGCAGACTACCAGATCACCAGCTACAGATCTATGTACTCTTAGATCTATAACCTTTAGCACATGTCCTATTTAGACCCTTTTTTCACCTGTTCCCAACAGCCTAGAAGTTTTCCTTGTGCCCTCTGGAATTCCTGACCCATGAACTCTAAAATATCCTATGTTAAAGTCTCCTACCTTTATTGTGAGCATTTCCTTCATCTTTTTATTCTAATGGATCATTGGCTCTCCACTGAGGACTGTTTTTCATGCAGCCTTCTCACATCTCTGGGAGCACTGGGCTTGGAATTAGAAAATTTGTGGGTCTGGGTCCTCATTGTCATCTCCCAATGCTTCAGCTTCCCTCCAACCAAAAATCCAAGTTTTAAAACTTGTCAGTGCACTGTATCCCTGCTTTCCCTCATTGTGTTGTCATGTATAAAAACCAAGTCACTCTCTCTCACTTCTCAATAAATATACCTCCTAGCTATTTTCTCTATTTTAAGGGCTTCTCCTGTCTTACTTCTTGCTAATCAGAAATACAAATTTAGATAATCTCTCCAATGGCCTGGCCTCTCAAGCTTTTGAACTATTATATTCCAGTGATATTGACTTCCAATCGTTTAAGCTCTTCAATGGCATGGTCATAAACTAAACACTGTCATTACCAATATCGGCAGCCTGTCCATCATATCTGTTTTATAAACCTTATTCACTCATTGCCTCCTAATGTTTGACCCCTTTGCCTCTTGAACTACAAATTCTCATAGTACTTTCTATTCATTCTTTATATCAATCTCCTTGGAAGTTCCTCTTTTTCCCTTTATTCTGATTCTTTAACCTTTCTCTCTCTTACACATCTAGTCTCATGGCTTTAAACAAACTTCTACATGCTGATGATGTCCAAGTTCATATTTATAATCCACTTCTCTTATTTGAACTCCAGATTTATACTAAAAAGTAAGTCCAAGGAAGGCAGAAATCTAGGCCTATTTTTTTAATTTTGGGATATGGAAGTTCTTCAATAAATACTTGTTCAATGTGTTTAATATATACAATTACACTAGAATATATCCACACAAGGAAATAAAGTGCACAGGTACATGAAGTGACTTCATGTAGGAGCATAGATTATACCTTGTGAGAGTTCACAAAATCAAGTGTTTAGCTACTTTGTTTTTATAGAATTAAATCATCAAAATTCATAAATCATCCTGGATAATTTTGCTATAACAAAAAGAGAACTCAGAAAGATAGTAGATAACAACAGCTGGAAAAAAAACTAGAGACTAATTTATTTGGTAATCTTCAGTACATGTAACATATTAGATATATTTATATGAATTTATTATTTTAGTAACCATATAAAACATGAGCATAATAATTCCTAGGGTATGAAAAGGTTAGGTAAAACTTTTATGGACAATATCTTGGCAAAATAAAATAAGTAGTTAGCATCTTTTGCTTATTAAGATTATTTTAAAAATATGTTGGTAAAGAATAACTTGCATTTCCTTATGCTTAAGTGAAATTCTTCACCAGAACTTGAAAATATAAGAAAGTTTTAACTTGTGCAATTTTACCACAATTTTAAAAGGTTTTGGACTATAATGACTGGTTCAGTTCCAGCTTATGTGATAGAGATGAGTTCAAGAAAATTGCCCCAAATTCACTGTAAGAACCCTATGTTGTCTCATTGAGATTTAGGAAATCACTGAGCTTTGTATCACTTTGAAGGGACTGTCATTCTTCCTAACAGTGCATGAACAGGAATAATGATTTATAATAAGTGGGTCATTCTTTAATAAAATGGTCAGATGGGGCTAGTGTAGAAAGCTCTGCTCCACTGAAGCAATCATAACTGTCCTTGGATGTCCTCAACACTCAGCACAGTCTTAGTAGTGAGAGCAGAGGAATTATATTTATCAAATTTCAAATTTTTATCTCTTTCCTGTTAAGCAAGGCAGCAAAGTATTATTAACCCTCCAGTATCACTTTTTAAGCAGCTTATGGTATATTCCTTGAAAAAGAAGTTTCTAGCCTCATGTTCCTTAAACTTATTTGCATTTATGCATATACTTTCTAATGCCAAATTAATAACTTTTCAATATCTCCAGATTTGCTCTTTTATATGTATGCCAAGTAAAGAGGCTAAGATGAAATTTTAGACCATATACTGAAGAGGTTTTATTTACTAAGGTAAAATATTATGAGAATTTAAAAAATAGAAAATATTTAAAAATAAAATATTACTTCTTCCAATATCAAGCTTTTGTAACATGTACATTTATTTTCAAATCCTAATTTCTAAATTATTCTAATTTAAATTTACAAGATTTTTTGTCATCTTTAGGCATTTTCAAAAAAGTTTTAATGCTTAGAACTAGATTCTTCCCATTTTTTTCTTTGTTCTTTTGAAATCTTTGTGCTGTTTAAAAGAATCAGGAATGTTGTGTTCAAAGAAGTTATGCCCTAGCCGGTGTGGCTCAGTGGATAGAGCGTCGGCCTGCGGACTGTCCCAGGTTCGATTCCGGTCAAGGGCATGTACCTTGGCTGCGGGCACATCCCCAGTATGGAGTGTGCAGGACACAGCTGATCAATGTTTCTAACTCTCTATCCCTCTCTCTTCCTCTCTGTAAAAAAAAATAATAATAATAATAAAATATATTAAAAAAAAGAAGAAGTTATATTTCTGAAGTGGAACCAATTAACAAGTGCTAGAGTCATTGTTGGAACTCAGGGAGACTAGAGTCATTTATTTTACCACCTAGTCATGCGGTCTTCTTTTTTGACACTTTTAGAATAAATTACTTGTAAGTTTTTAGGAGACTAAATATACCCTACTGAGATAGGGGGGTATCTTGGAAGTATTTATCATTACAGTAGCAATATCTTTTCAATTGCTATTTGGCTTACCTGGATTTTTCCTCATTTACCATACATTTTATTTTTATTTTCCTGTGATTTTAACATCCTATTAAGTTTATTGTGACTAGTGAAAGAAAGCAAAAATATATTTTGAAAAATTATTTCCCCATGACTCTCACTTCTATTAATGATCTCCATATGTAACAAAGGTCAACAACTTTGTGTAACCTTTAAAAATATATCCAGATGACCAATTATACAAAAAATAAATAGGTAATTTTGTATTGTTTACACATTCCTTTGAATCTAACTTTTCTTATTTATAAAATGAATGGACATTTCTTCATTTAAATAGCTCCAGATAATTGTATGTTATGCATGTGTTGCAATCTTTTCAACTATAGCTTATTTAGAGTAAATTCAAATCATTTTGAGATATTTACCAGTAATAACTCCTGGAGTAAATATTGCTGTACATATATCTTTGTATGTTGACTACAGTTTTTCCAAAATAGAAATCTCCACACATTTACCATTACTAACTTAGAGGGAATATACCTTTAATAATATATACTTAGGTTACTCTCAATAAAAAAAAAAAGTTATAGTAACATACATCCTACCAGCCATATGTATATGCAAGTGTCTACTTCCCATATCCTCAAAAGCATTTGATAAGTTTCCACTCTTAGTCACACTTATGTTTTTTTCTGATCTAACTTTAAAATATTTTTCACTCTTTAATTTTATTTTCCTCACCACAAGTGAAATGCATTATGTTATACACCCTTATTACAATGTCTATTTAACTTTTATAAATTTTCTTTTTTTTTAATTTCTTTATTAAGGTATCACATATTTGTCCTCATCCCCCCATTCCCATCCCAAACCCCTCCCCACGCATGCCCCACCCCACTGTTGTCCATGACCACTGGTTAGGCATATATGCATGCGCACAAGTCCTTTGGCTGATCTCTCCCCCTTACCCCCAACCTCCCCTACCTTCCCTCTGAGGTTTGACAGTCTAGTCAATACTTCCCTGTCTCCGGCTCTGTTTTTGTTCATCAGTTTATGTTGCTCATCATTTCCCCTACATGAGCGAGATCATGTGATACTAGAAATACACTTATAAGAACCGAAAATGAGACAAGCAATAATGGTTATGCTGAGAGGCAAATGAATCAGTCTGTAGTGAGTTTCTTTCTGGGCCAACAGTTCTTTGAGTCCCAATTTCAACGTCAAACAGTTCCTTATTTGTACATGTCAGCAATGATATTTCATTTCTGGATGGTGGACAAATGGTGGTAATGCAGGTCCGACCCTCTCTGGTTTGTAATATATATATATATATATATTTTTTTTTACCTACATTTCCCTTAGGTTGTTTCTTCATTTTTCCCTAATTTAACATATTTTTAAATACTAAAAATATTAGCTCTGTTGTTATATATATTGTGAATAGTTTTTGCTGTCTATTATTGATCCATTGACTTCATGATGCTATATCCATTCCACTATAATTTATTTTTATCTCTTAATAATATTTCTGAAATATATCTTGTGTTCATTAGCAAATTTATTTTAACTCATTATTTGGAATAACTATGTAGTATTCAGTTTATGGATATATCACAGTGTAATAGATCACTAACCTTTGCTCACTTGGATGTTAATCAGAAATTATCTTTATAAAAATACAATATCTATTTTTAAAATGTATAATGCAGACTCATATAATGTTATTTAACATCAAAATCTAGAACTAAAACAATTTTAGATTAGAGTTAAAAACCTACAAATTCTACTTCTATTACAAATAATATTAAATGATATTTTATATTATATTTATCTTATCATTCATATAGAATGTAATGGTGATGACAATATTCACACTTGGCCTCATGACCAAAGTTGCCCATTTCTGACCTGCCTCATAAATTATAAGGTTCCTTATAATTTTCTAAATTAAAAATGTCATTCTTTAAAATATCTTCATATAATATTAGTAAATATTATATAAAAATATAATACTATGAACAAGTATAGTTTATTTTATGAGTGCAAAATAAGCTTTACCTGTCATTTACCACATTAGGGAATTCAAGGAGAAAGTAAAGTGATCATTCCAATAAATTCAGGGGGAAAATGTTTTGAAAAGTAAAACAACTATTTATGATTTTAAAAAATAAACAAATCTGACTATAAGCAAACTAGCCATAGAAGTAAACTTTATCAACCTGATAAAGGGAATCAATGAAAAAACTAGAGCTATGTGATAGTGAAAAATTGAGTGCTTTCTTTATGAGGAGCAAGAAATTTCTGTTGTATTGGGGATTGTAGCCATTGCAATATGACATTAAGAAGGAACAAAGGCATTAAAATTGGAAATGAAGAAGAAAAACTATTTGCAGAGGATATAGTTTTGATAACAGAAAATCATAAGAACTTACCAAAATATCAACCTGAACTAATCAGAGAATGTAACAATGCTGTGTAATATCATAATACGGAGTATTCAAAAATCAATTGTACTTCTGTATATTAACAATGAAAAATTAGAAAAAGAAATAAAAATACTATTTATGATATACGCAAAAGACTATATATTTAAAATTTTTATATTTTTTGTTGAGTTTTAGAGAGAGGAAGGGAGAAGGATAGAGAGATAGGAACATCGATAAGAGAGAAACATCATTGGCAGCTGCCTCCTGCACTTCCCCTACCGGGATCGAGCCTGAAACCTGGGCATGTGCCCTGACCAGGAATTGAACCAGTGAACTCTTGGTTCATGGAGGGATGCTCAACTATTGAGCCATACTGACTGGGCTATTTAGACATTTTAAAGAAGGTAGGTAAGTAGGGGTATAGTGAAGGGGGAATGGACTATGAAATGAACAGTAAAGGATGATGGAATAGCCCTAGCTGGTTTGGCTCAGTGAATAGAGTGTCAGCCTGCAGACTGAAAAGTCCCAGGTTCCATTCCAGTCAAGGGCACATGCCCAGGTTGAGGGCTTCATTCCCAGTAGAGGACATGCAGGAGGCAGCCGATCAATGATTCTCTCATCATTGATGTTTCTATCTCTCCCTCTCCTTTCCTCTCTGAAATCAATAAAAATATCTATTTTTATAAAGGATGATGGAATAGGTACAGTAAGAAGAGAAATAGTATAAACTAAGAAAATGACAGTGGAAAACAGTATGTAAAAATGTCACATTATGCAAAAAATCAACTTGATAACATATTTTAATGTAAAATTATTAAGATACTAGAAGAAAACAGAATATCTTTGCAACTGTGGGGTCAGCTAACATTTATTAGAACCAGAAAGCAGGAGCCATGAAACAAAGGAAAATTTGATACCATGTACAACAATTATAATGATATCTTCAGCTCTTCAAAAGATGTGATTGAAAACATAGTTAAGGTAGATTGGGAGAAAAAAAAGTCTGTAACAGATATATCTGGCAAAGGATTGTAGTCATATAAAGAACTCTTACAAATCCATATTTAAAATAAAAATAACCCAATAGAAGAATGAGCAAATTATTTGAACAGACACTTCAGAAGGAAGATATATAAGGGTCTGACTGAATAAGCACATGGAAAAGTGCTCTGTATCAGTCATCCAAAAAATGAAAATTAAATCCATCCTGGGATACAAATAAATGAAGAAAGAATAAAAACATTAAAAGTTGTATAACCCATTTGCAAAACTGGCATTTTCTTTCTGCTCTGAACTATTTATTTAAAATAAATAAAAATATTTATCCTCAAGAGCCTTGAAAAAATATTCACAGTAGCATTTTTTATAGCAAAACAACAACAAAAACAACCCTGAAAATATTCCCAATATTTTTCAAGAGGAGAATGAATAAACACACCATGTTATGTTACTACCCAGTAATAAAAAAGGAACAAACTACAGGTGCATGCAATGACAGGATGAATCTCAAAAAGATTATGCCTGATAAAAGGAACCAGTCATTCAGAAGAATAGATATACTGTATGATCCCATTAATTTGAAATCCAAGATTATGTGAAACTAACCTAAGTGGACAGAAATCAGATCACTTGTTGCTTCTGGTTGGGGAAAAGGGCATAAGAGACTTTTCTGGCACAAAGGAAACATTCTGTGTCCTAATATGCAATTGTCAAACTTGATCGAAAGTTACACTGAAGAGCTGAGCATTTTGCTAAATGTAAATTATTATATTTCAACCAAAAATAAATAACTAAATGGAGGGATTAAAATGCCCTGAATATATAGCAAGTAATGCAAAATCAAAGATATAAAGAAAACAAATGCTTTTAAACTCTACCTAGCACAGAGCAAAATATTATTTGCTAAAGACTTTTATTTTAACATATTTAAAATATCTGTGCCAAATTATCTTAACTCAAGCTAAAACATTGGGAAAAGAATACTTAGCAGAAATAGTAAAGTCATGTTTTACTGTTTTAATGTTTATTGTGCTTTAATGTTTTATTATAAAGATAAATAGCTTTAAACTTCTATACTCTTGTTTTATATGCAGAACTTACAATAAATGGCAGCTAAATCTGACTTTGAATCCAACTAGTGTGAGCAGGCTATAAGTAAAGAAATCTGGATCAAATGTCCTTGCACTTTGACTGCAGACTCCACCACTGTCTAACTGATCAATGGATCAATGCACAATACATTCTAATGGCCCACTTGGGTTTGTTGCTCTGAGTAAATTATGATTTGTCAGTTACTGTTTATAAAGTGATTTGAGTATCCAAAGGAAAGCTGTTTTGTTACCACCTAGTACCCTTAACAGATAAAGCAACAGAAGTATAAAACAACCTGGAAGTTGGCATACTTTCATCTTTTCTCTGATTTAGTTAATGATTCCTCGTTCTCTAATGTAATGATGTATTCAGTGTCTTTTAAAAGATCACAAATAAAACACAGGCTTTGGTTTATTTAGTTGAAGCTCGGATTTTTGTTTTTTTTTTCTAATCTCTAGTGAGATTGGAAAAGGATAGGCTACAGGCAGGAGGGCTAGACATTTTGTCATAGCAGGAATAATAATGTTGCAAGCCCCCATGGTGTATAGCCGAGCTTTTAATGTCTGAACTAAAAAGACTAAACCTTTGGGGCAGGACCTAAAATAGAGACTCCAGCTAACTTTCACCTCAGGTGACTTTCTCAGTTCCCTCTCTGAGATTGATTTATACCCTGAAGCTTAAAATGTGGGTCAGAAAAATAAAGACTGTACAAAAATATCTCACATGAAAAATTAGCTTCTCTTTGTTACTTGAGAGGTAGGAAATATGACATTGCATGTACAACACAGTCTGTGCCTGTGCTCACTGATCTTAAACCTGTTATCCATATCATCTTTAACTGTGAGCCATCTTGCCCTAATACTTTTATTTATTCCTAAATTTGTCAGCTTGGCTGGACTGACTAGTTTATTTCCACATACCAATAATATGCAGTTTTTCATTGTCTGGTATATGATTATGGTAATGCTGATGATGCTGATAATGTAATTTTAAAGCCAGTTTCGTTAATCTCTTTCCATAATAACTGTTATATCTTCTTTTTCTCTTACTAATCCAACTCCTGATGGTCTTTATAGGAATAAAATGGAAAAATGAATCTTTGGAGTTATAAAATGACACTGACTGTTTTGACTATTATTAGGTCTTAAACATGCTAACGTATTTTCTATATATCATTTTGAACCAAATTCCTTAGAAGAAAGGAATATAGCTTAGGGTTCAGTAGATGAGTGGATAAAAAATTTGGTACATTTACATCATGGAATACTATGCTGCAGTAAAAAAGGTGAATCTCTTACCCTTTGAGACCACATGGAGGGACCTGGAGAGTATTATGCTAAGCAAAATAAGGCAGTCAGAGAAAGACAAGTATCACATGACCTCACTCATTTGGAATCTAATGAACAAAATAAACTGATGGACAAAATAGATACAGAGACATAGAAACAAGGAACAGGCTGTGGAATCTTAGAGGGAAGGTGGGGGTGGGTAGAAAGAGATCAACCATAGAACTTGTATGCATATGTGCATAACCCATGGACACAGACAACAGGGTGGTGAAGGCCTGAGGTGGGGGATGGAGGCAGGTTAGACGAGGTCAGTGGGGGGCGGGAAAGGGACATATGTAATACTTTCAAAAATAAAGATTTTTAAAAATATTGTCAACAAAATTTGACAAAATTGAACAAGTTCTCTATAGTACTTGTGAGACCAATGATCTAAGAAGGAGCCCTCCCACCATGTGAGAACACAGGGAAGAGGGCCATCAATGAGCCAGGAAGCTGACACCTTTTTTAAAAAAAAATTAAATCTTTATTGCCTTTTTAAAAAAAGTTTTGATTGATTTTGGAGTTAGAAAGAGAAACATCAATTGATTGCCTCCCCTAGGTGCCCTGACCAGGATTGAACCCATGATCCTTTGGTGCTCAGGCCAAAGTTCAAACTAACTGAGCCGGATCGCCAGGGCTCTGCTGGCACCTTGATTTTGGACTTCCAAATCTGCAGAACTGTGAGAAATAAAAGTTGTTTATAAGCCCCTCGTCTACAACCCCCCCAAAAAAGAAGGTAGAAAAAGGAAAAACAAGCTTATTTCATTTTTGTAGAAGGCTCATATATCAGAATGCAGGTGCATTTAAATAAACTTTTAGGAAAATGATCAAACTAAGGCCAAAAGACCATATGAATCTTCTTGGAGCTGCAACAACTATCATTATGCAAAAATTTACTAGATATATTTAAGTACCATAGGGCACACAGAGTTTAAACACCAACACTGTTTTAAAGTACTTACAATCTGGTTGAATAGATAAGACTTGTACAAACAAAAGTATAATTCAGGGAAGAATAAGATAAGTGTCAAGAGCAGGGTGGAAAATTTTTCTCTTGAAATTCAAAGGGAAATATACTAGTAACTCTGGTTGGAGCTTCATATAAAACCTGGAAGCAATCTCAAAGAAAAAAAGTTATGATGAAATGTTCCTATTTTGGTTAAAGATAATATTGTTTTATTAGAAAATAACAAATTGATGCTACAGCATATATAATAAAGGCCTTACATATGACCCATAAAATAATTTCAAATAAATACATTTAAAGTGATAATAATATACAGCAATAAATGTAATAAATTATGATTGATATCCCTTGAATGCCTTTCTAGTATATATTAGGAAGCATATCTCATATTAAAATAATAAAAATTTAGACAAACTAGGAGTTGAAGAGTTTTACATTTTTCCTTACATACACAACAAGCAGGTCACATTGCTGTATTGGAGAAAAGGGAGAGGAGGAAGAAGAAGAGAGAGATTACATTTGATGCTTAAAATCACATTTCAATTATAATTAATTTTATATAATTATAATGGTTTAAATAAGTAATGAAATTCAGTGGCTAAACTTGGTAAAGGCTGAGTTCCTAGTACAGCACAGTCTGATGTGGGTCAGACCACTCGTTTCTCTTACGTCCTCCCTCAGGTGAGTCAGGATACTGATTTCTCTCATAATTTGCCTCTGCCATCTCCTAGTCTTTGGCTTCCAGCTCACTAGATGAGAAGAAAAAAAAGATGAATATGCATGGTGGATATCTTAGTATCTAAGACTTCTAATGTTCAGTGTTTCTGCCCACATCCACTGTTGGGTGCTACTTCGATGCAAAGTAGGAAATGGGTGCTAGAAAATAATCTTATGTGTTCAGGAAAGAAATAAACCTGCATGTTTATTTCTATGTTAAACATATGTTCACTATCTATGTTAAATTTCTTTGTCAATAAGTGTGGATAGAGTAAGTATTTTAACTGTATCACACAATATCCATTTCTCCTATAGCACCTTTTGTTTGTTTTTAATGTGAGATACTGCATCTTGTTCATTTTCTGTCATCTTTGTAGGATAATAAGTCAGTGTTTTCTTATGTTACCATGAAACCGCAGAGCCTGCCATATATTCTTACTATTCTGTCCTTTGTCATATTGCCCTGGTATAGCCAGAGGTGGCCATGGTACCTAACTGGAACAATTTAATACTTTCTCCCTTGTATTTTTGAACAATGAGAGAAATGGTTTAAAGTTTTAAGAAAAACTGGGATTCACATATTTATTTGAGTGGTGATACCCAGAATATATGGTTAAGTATATCTTTCTCTCTAGATGGTTGCAATTGCCTGATATCTATTTTGCTTGTCATCTTTTTTCCTATCAAAATATTCTGGAACAATGATTAATTCATTATGTGAACTAACCAGTATTCTATTAATAGTTTCCACTTTATCCCCTTAAGTGGTTTCCTTTTGCTTACAACTAAAAAACCCTAATTGCCACATGGGTATTTTCATATAAAATATGAGGCTTTAATTGCTGTTGCCCATGAACTATGTAATAATAAATTTTCAAGTGATAATTATCTGGATTACAAAATAAATTTGAAACAAGTTTATTGTCATGATCTAATTTAATGGAGAAACATATTAATATGCTAAACCAGCATATGTCAGCATTTTTGCTGACTTATTCTTTAAAAAAATGAGTTAACTCAGCCCTAACCGGTTTGGCTCAGTGGATAGAGCATCGGCCTGTGGACTGAAGGGTCCCAGGTTCAATCCTGGTCAAGGGCATGTACCTTGGTTGTGGGCACATCACCAGTAGGGGGTGTGCAGTAGGCAGCTGATCAATGTTTCTCTCTCATTGATGTTTCTGACTCTCTATCCCCCTCCCTTCCTCTCTGTAAAAAATCAATAAAATATATTTAAAAATTAAATTAAATTGAATTAAAATGGTTTGTTTAAAAAAAATGAGTTAACTCAGATAAAAGCATCCATTTGTTGAAATAAGGCTTCATTATTTCTCTCGTTAGCATCATGGTGTAGTATTATATGATATGTAAATGGTTAAAATTCTCAACATTATGTAAGTACAGAAGATTATTGAACATATGATTTAAAGCAAAGAATTATCTTTTGTAGTAGATGTAATAGCCTATTTCAGGAGATGGTAAGCTGCTGTAACAGGCCATATAATTGCAGCCATACATCACCATTATACCTACTCGATGTATTTTGTAGCACAAAAGCAGCCTTTGCTAATACCTATGTGAATGGATGTGACTATGTGACTGAAGCTTCATTGTAATTATTTATGAGTAAATTTATTAATTCCTTTTCATTTTTTCAGGTTTCTTGGTATTTTCCTAAAAGCTACATATTTATTTTAAAATAAAAATAAATTTTGTTTAAAAGGTTGTGGAATACCCAGATATGTAGAAATACTTTACTACAAGATGGACTTTTAATAAAGTGACCAATTTTTGTTTTAGCATATGCTTTGGCATTCTTTACAACTAACAAACAAAAAGGGTTTGAAATTTTTCAAAATTCACAGCGTATAAAACTTTATATAATTAAAAGTATCATAAATATCACTTCCAGAAATTTTGTTGTGGTGGTGGTTATTGTTATTGGGTTTGTATATTTATTTTCCTGCACACACCTTTGTTATTTCAAGAGAAAAGTAAGGGGTTGACAAGACTTATACGCTATAAATATTTATTGAGTCTCTATTGATATTGAAAACTTCTGGCTTGAACTCAATGAAGCTCTATCATATATATAATAAATTATAACACCTTTCACCTGTTTCAGAGCATAATTTTTAAACCCAGAAAAATATATAAATACATTGAGGTAAAAGTTGTTAAAAATAAACTGATTTTTTTTTTTTTTGCCCAAAAATATGACTGCTTTAGGTTCATTGCATGTTCAGGAATTTTACCATGAGATGCACTACCAATAGAAATTTTAGTTATTACTTTAAGAACAGCTTTTTGTCCAGTACAATTAAATTTACTTGAATATTCACTTATTTCAATTAGCCTATTTAAATTAATCTGAAAACTTGATTACTATTTTACTGTCAAATTTAATACTCTAACAACAATCTTAGTTTACCCTGTACATATTAGTGGGAAGGATTATTTGCATTCTTGAGTAGGCCCTGAGCATTCCTGATGCTAGGCTGGATTTAGATATAGGGCAGATGCTGTCGGCCAAGTCTCTTGTCTGTTACCTGGGTCCCAATCTGAGCTGGGCATGGGAAGCAAAGCTGCCATGGGGGCAGGAGACCTCCCTCAGAAGGGGTGAGGGCTGAGGCCCCTTCAGGGTTGTTGGGGGGGGGGTGAGGGACTGCACCCCACCTCTGTTGACCCCAAAGTTCTCTCCTGATGGCCCCTCTGCAACTGTGCCTGTCTTAGGTTGTTTCTTCCCTGAGGAATCTTACCCATCTCTGGCTAACCAGTCATCCTCCAGGGCCAAGCAGGGTGATGTGAGGTTCAGTTCTGTCTCCTTGGTAGCCTATGCTCCCGTGGCCTCTTCGCCCAGCACCTGCCTTGGGATCCCCTGGCCTGCTGGTGGGGTCCCGGCGCTGATCACATATCTCAGGGAACTCAGGTTTCTTCTCCAGTGAGGGCTCAGCTCACATGATTGGGCGAGAGACAGATCCATGGTACCAGCCCCCAGGAGGCTTCAAGCTCAGCATGAACAGAAAGCTCAGGCAACAGCTGAGGGCAATTGGATTGTGAGAAGAGGGTCCCTCTTGGCACAAAAGGCAAGAGGGGACAGATGCTCAAGTGCCTTCCCCGTGCCTTAATTCCTTCTTAGAGATTAAATCCTTTCATGTCCTTTTTTTTTTTTTTAATTGCTGCCAACCATTCAAAGAATTAGTTTGTAAGTTTGGGATAATTGTACAATATGCTATTATAAATTACCTAAAATTATAATGACATTGTAGATTAATATCATATAAGGATATTCTTTGCTCTAGGCCCTGGCAATTCCATTTCAAACTAGCTGTCAATTTCTTTTTGTAGTTTTATATAAACTTTGTCAGGGAGGCAAAAACACAAATTACTTACTTTAGTTCCAGAGGTCAAATATATTGACTTTCTATTACAATCCTTATGACTTTTGAAGGAAACTTCTCTTTGTTTCCTTCCAAAATAATTTTCAGGCTACAGAGAGTTTTATTTAAAAATCTTTGTCACATGAAACAATTTATCTTAAGGTTATGGTGACCACTAGTATTGATTAGATTTAGTATTTTATTTTTATTTTATAATTTTTTAAATTATTTTTTTCATTTTTATTTTTTACATATATGTCCTTATTCCTCCATAACCCCCCACTCCCCACTTATGCCCCACCCCCTTGTTGTCTGTGTCCATTGATTAGGTTCATATGCTTGCACACAAGTCCCTTGGTTGATCTCTCCACCTTACCCCCACCCTCCCCTACCTTACCTGAGGTATGACGTTCTGATCAACGTTTCTCAGCCTCTGGTTCTGTTCTTATTCATCAGTCTATGCCATTCATTATATTCCACAAATGAGCAAGATCATGTGATATTTATCTTTCTCTGCCTGGCTTATTTCACTTAACATAATATTCTCCATCTCCATCCATATTGTTGCAAATGGTAGGAACTCCTTTTTTACTGCAGCGTAGTATTCCATTGTGTAGATATACCACAGTTTTTTAATCCACTCATCTGTTGATGGGCATTTAGGCTGTTTCCAAATCTTAGCTATGGTGAATGTTGCTGCTATGAACATAGGGGTGCATATATCCTTTCTGATTCGTGTTTCTAGTTTCTTGGGATATATTCCTAGAAGTGGGATCACTGGGTCAAATGGGAATCAAGACTGCATTATAAAATTTACAAAAGCCTTCATTAATCAAAAAAAGGGGGGGTATAGTAGGGTCATATCATGTAAGGAAAAATATCCTATAAGTAAATTACATCTAGAAAATTTTTACTTTACAAAATTAATTTTCAATTGTAATGCTAATAGCAAGACACCCATGAAAAACACACATGGTGTCTAAATAAGACAAAGGAAAATCATTTGGGCAAAAATCAAAAGGATCCCAAATCTATTATATAGAAAAATTTCCTTTATTAACTTTTGGTTGAGAATATGTTTGTATATTTTCAGAAAACAACTCCAAGACCATGTGGATTCCTGCAACAGAGAGGAATTGACAGGTGTGCTCCAACCACGAAGACAAGAGGAAAAACAGTCCAGAGATGGAAGACGCTGACAACGCCTTGCCACACGAGCAGTCAGCAGCTGTGCACCGCTGCAGGTTGCCTAGGACCAAACCAGAGAGGGTCGGACCTGCATTGCCACCATGTGCCCACCATCCAGATATCATTGCTGACATGTACACATAAGGAACTGTTAGACATTGAAATGGGGACTCAGAACTGTTGGACATTGAAATTGGGACTCAAACATTTTTTTTTTTTTTGTTATCGTATGTTTATTTCTAGTCTGCAGAGGCAAAGTTTTTTAAAGGAAAGAAATGGGGGGAAAAATAGATACAGAGGCAAAGAAGCATTGAACAGACTGTCAAACTACATCGGGAAGGCAGAGGAGGGGGGCTACAAGAGATCAAGCGAAGGACTTGTACGCATGCATATAAGCATAACCAATGGATACAAGACACTGGGCCAGGGGGGAGGGGACGGGCAGGTGAAGGCATGTACTGGGGGGTAGGGGAGGTTGGGGGGAGGTCAATAGGGGGAAAAAAAGGAGACATATGTACTACTATTTGTAATACTTCAAACAATAAAAATAAAATAAAATAATAATAATAAATAAAAATAAACTGATTATAGCCCTAGCTGTGTTGGTTCAGTGCATAGAGCATAGGCCTGCAGAATGAAGGGTTCCAGGTTCAATTTTGGTAAAAGGGCACGTGCCCCGACTGCGGGCTCGATCCCCAGTAGGGGACACGTAGGAGGCAGATTCTCTCTCATCATTGATGTTTCTATCTCTTTCTCCCTCTCCCTTCCTCTCTGAAATTAGTAAAAATATATTTTAAAAAATAAACTGATAATTCATGAATTATAATTATACAGCTGATTGAGATTTTTGGATATATAAAATATGAAATTCTAAAATACTGACAAGTGAAAGAGAGAAAGGAAAAGAAAGAAAAATAATGGAAAAGAGAAAGAATGCATAGACTAATACAGCTGTAATGGGAAATGATTTTAGTATGAAAAGAGCAATAACACTATGATTGCTTGGAAGGGAAATCTCATCCACTGTAATAAACATCAGGTAAGAGGCTAAAATGAATTTGAATAATTTTCTCACTCTAGCAAGGAAATTGAATAAGGAAGTTGTTGATCACACTGGTCAACTTCCCTGCTGTTACATAAAATTGTTGTAAAGACTTTCTGGTTAAAAAGCTGTTGGTTTGAGATTTATATAACATGTAAATTGGGATCGTGGCAGACACATTCTCTAAAGGTGTTTAGAGCTAAACTCTAAAGGAGAATATTTTTTAAATTGTATGAGTATTTTTAGCTTTTCATCTCTGAGTGTAATAGATACCTATCTTTTCTTTTCCATTAAACCAATCAAAGACTAAGTTGGAATGAAACTTGCTATTAAAGATGAAGAAAGTTGCTGATGGTAGTTATTTGATTTGAAGCTGGGATTATGTAGATTATAGGAATGTAGGATTTTACATGGTAGTAATAAATGTCAGAGCCTCAAAAGGGAAGACTTTTTTCCCCAGCAATCTATTGGAATCCTCTCTCATGTTCTTCAAATCATGCTTCATTCAAATCACGACAAGCAGCCTCAAAGTACAACCAGCCCCCAAATCACTGTGTTCTGTTGATCTTGTATTCCAATCATCCAGCTTTTGATACAAAGTAAAAGAAGTTTGGGGATGAAAAGGATGCCATTTCATAACATCAGAATTCTCTGAAGTTTTTTCAAGCCTGTCTTTTCAGACTATATATTTCTAATGATGAATTACATTTAAAACATAGTCAGGTACTAAAATTCTCCTATTTTATTAATTTGCTCCCTTTTTGCTATGAGTGATCAGATTTTTATAATGTGATTTAACTTGTGCATGGCATAGTAGCTCTCATGGAATGGCTGAATCCTAGAGGGTAGATTTCCAGCCTTTAAATTCAAAGCAACAAGATTAAAGCTTCAAATTTGGTTTTCCTCAATTGATATTGATCAGAACACCCAATTTACTCAGCATTTTAACCTAATTTGGGAGAGAGAAAAATGTGGTTAAAGGTCCCTAGTGCTTAAATCTTTGCACATTATCTATTTGAACTTAGATTTGAAACAAATTAAACTTTGTAAACCAGAGATATTTTAGACAGACAACATCCTACTTATCCTAAAACAAAAGAACCATATGATGTGAATAATGTAACAGTTATATTACTTGATAAATTAAATACACACAAAAGTGAAGAAAGACAACAGCTGAACTATAGCATAATCAATAAATAGCTCTTCACTGATAAGAGATCCTAAGATTTGCCATAATCTGGAAATTGGCGCTTCAGACAATAAGCAGCTTTTCCCTCCATATCTTTTATTTTTCTACAAACTATTCACTAAAATAGGATATAGATATTTGAATATGTACTGAGACAGATGGTCTACACTCTCAAGATATGATTTATCTAAATAAATAATAATATCTCCTCTCTCAATTTCTATGTAGACCTACAGATCATATGAAGAAATGTATAAAAATTTTATTCATATAAAATGTATTATAATAATTGAAATGAGTAGTGTTTTAAATGTTATACTTTTAAAAACAATCTTCTTTAAGCCAATTTAATTTTATCCTTCAGTGACCACATACCAATGCCAGACACCTGGTTATGTGTTATATGGTAAGATATATGAATTGTGAGTTAAGCTTTTAGGTTTGGGAAATGATAAAGGAAATGGGGGAACAAAATTGAAAGAGTGAAAGAAGGATGCCTTAGTTTGTAGGGTTTTTTAAAAATCTTTATTGTTGAGATTATTACAGATGTCCTTCTTTTCTCCCCCCTCGCCCATTGCCTCCCTCCACCTGGTTCCCTCCCCACCCCAGCATTCACCACCCTATTGTCTATGTTCATAGGTACTACATACATGCATGTAAGATCTTTGTTTAATCTCTATCCATCCCCACCCCTCTTCCCTCTGAGAATTGTCAGTCTGTTCCATTTCCATACCTCTGATTCTATTTTATTCACCAGTTTATTCTGTGCATTAGATTTCTTACTCATTTATTTTGAATTTTAGATTCAATTGTTGATAGGTATGTATTTGTTGCCATTTTGTTGTTCATATTTTTTATCTTTTTCTTTTTCTTCTTCTTCTTCTTAAAGAATATCCTTTGACATTTTATATAATACTGGTTTGGTGGTGATGAACTCCTTTAGCTTTTTCTTGTCTGTGAAGCTCTTTATCTGATCTTCAGTTTTAAATGATAACTTTGCTGGGTAGAGTAATCTTGGTTTTAGGTCCTTACTATTCATCACTTTAAATACTTTTTGCCACTCCTTTCTGGCCTGCATAGTTTCTGTTAAGAAGTCAGCTGACAGTCATATGGGTACTCCCTTGTAGGTAACTAACTGTTTTTTTTCTTGCTGCTTTTAATATTCCCTCTTTGTCTTTTGCCCTTGGAATTTTAATTATGATGTTTCTTGGTGTGGTTTTCTTTGGGTTACTCTTGTTTGGGACTCTGTGCTTCCTGGACTTGTAAGTCTATTTCTTTCATCAGGTAGGGGAGTTTTCTGTCATTATTTCTTCAAATAGGTTTTCAATATCTTGTTCTCTCTCTTCTTCTGGCACCCCCATAATGAGGATGTTGATATGCTTGAAGTTGTCCCAGAAGCTCCTTACACTATCTTCATATTTTTGGATTCTTGTTTCTTTTTGCTCTTCTGGTTGGGTGTTTATTGCTTCCTCATATTTTAAATCATTGATTTGATTCTCAGAATCCTCCACACTACTGTTGAATCCCTGTATATTATTCTTTATTTCAGTCAATGTATGCTTAATATCTGACTGGCCTTGTTCCATTTTTTTGAAGGTTTCTAGAAGATTCTTTAGTAACCTTATAAATGTGGTTTTGTACTTTATATCCAGTAGTTTGTTTTCTTTCATTTGTGACATGTTTCATTGTCTCTGCGTTTTGGCTGCTTCCCTGTGTTTGTTTCTATGTATTGTGTAGAAGTGCTATGTCTCCTTGAGTTGGTAGAGTGGCCTTGTGTAGTACGTGATCTATAGGGCCCAGTGGCTCAGCCTCCTCAGTCACCTGAGCTGGGAGGTCTAGGTGCACCCCTTTGTGGACTGTGAGCACAGTCTTATTATAGTTGAGACTTGATTGCTGTTGGTGTCACTGGGAGGAATTGACCTCCAGGTCCTTTGGGGACCAGCTGTGTCTACAGTGGAAGAGCTGCTGTGCAGGAGACACCCTAAGGAGCAGCACTTGCTTCAGTGGGGCTTTGGTGCTCACTGAGTTTGCCTCACACTTATGGATGTGTAGAGTTGTAATCTGGTATGGTCTAAAACTAACTACTGAGTGCACTGGCTCTTGGGTCTCCAGGGAGATGCAAAGTCAGGCATTGCCTAGGGCCACCCAGCAGGAGCAGGCTGGTGCTGGTACCAGTTCATGGGCCTCTATCGACAGGTTTGGGGCTCCCTGACCCAGCTGCAGCTTTCTTGAGAGACCCTAGCCTGAACACGGACAGTCCATTCATATGCAAAAGCAGCTGCACACAGCTTGGGTGGTGTTGCAAATTGGATCATGTGGGATCTTAGGGAATCACCAGGATGGAGCAAACAGAAATGGCTGCCAGTCATCCCTGCCACCAGGGAGGTCCCAGCACAGGAACAATGATTTCTTCAAGCACCTTCAGCTGGGAGAAAGCCATACCTGAGTTCCTGTTCTGATGCCAGACAATCCAGATGCCAGACAATTCAGTTTCTCCTCATATGTTTCTGTGTTCCCCAGAACCTCACCCTGGTGCTGGAGCTCAGAGGAAGCAGAACCTTGTAAGTTCAGTTTGTGGGGCTGGCCTTTTAAGTGGAACAGCCAGGTCTCCAGCAGCCTCTGTCACTGAGCCCTAATCTGCACTGGTTTTTATAGCTCTTGTTCTTATTTCCCATAGGAACTTCTTTTCCCAGCTCTTGGAGCCAGGGCTGGGGTCTGGTGTGGGGCTGGGACCCCTTGCTCCTCCAGACAGCCTCCACAAAGACGATTTCCCTCCTGATTAAAAAAGCGGCCCACGTGGGTGCTGGACCAACCAGTTCTGCACCTCCGTACCTCCTGCCAGTCTCAATGTGCTTTCTTCTTCACTTCTCTTGTTGTAGGACTTCCATTCAGCCAGCTTTCCAGTGGTTCTGGATTATGGTTGTTCTGTATTTTAGTTGTAATTTTGATGTGGTTGTGGGAGGCGGCAAGTACAGGCATTTACCTACACCACCATCTTCCTATCTCTAGTATGTAGTTCTTTAAATGATCATTTTAGTAAGTACCACCACTTTCCAAATGAGTGTATTTTTTTCTATATTTTTAAGTGAAACCACACACATACACACACACACACACACACACACACACACAAACCAGTTTTGGTTTTCCTGTTTTCTAAATAAAAGAGGGTTAATCCAAGGCATTAAATGATGTAATAAAAGATAAAAATAAAAGAAAGCAGTACACAAAATGCTGCAAAAATTAAAAGGACCCTGGCCAGTGTGACTCTGTGGTTAATGGATCAGCCTGTTCATGGAAAGGTTGCAGGTTCAATTTCCGGTCAAGGGCACTTACCTCAGTTGCAGGTTAGATCCACAGCCCTGGTCCGAGGGTGTGCAGGAGGCAACCAATCCCTGTGTCTCTTTCACTCCAATGTTTCTTTCTTCCTCCTCCTCCTCCTCTTCCTCCTCCTTCCATCCCTCCCTTCCGCTCTTTCAAAAAAGCAATGGAAAAAATATCCTGCCATGAGGATTAAAATAGACTAAAAATAAATAAATAAAAGGAAAATTACTTTTAAGTATGGAATATTTAATATCTTTGAGATAAGGAAAGTAATCACTAAATACTCTAGAAGAATTACATATTTATTTTTCTATTTCTATTTTATATAACCTCAACAAGCCTATTCTTTATTTAATATAATAGATTTCCTTAGTATTAATTTGGTTCATCAGACAATTGGTTTTGTCCAAAACACCCATGGAGATATTTGATCCACACAAAAAGGTCCTTGAAATTTTTTCCTGTAAATAACATCCATGAGCATATTTGGTCTCTGCCAAAATGGTCCTAGTAGATATTTGGGTCTGTCAAAAACATCTACCTTATTATGCTAAGTGAAATAAGCCAGTCAGAGAAAGATAAATATCACATGATTTCACTCATTTATGGAATATCATGAACAACATAAATTGATGAACAAAAACAGATCCAGAACCAGAGAAACATCAATCAGATTGTCAAGCCTCAGAAGGAAGGTAGGGGAGGGTGGGGGTAAGGGGGAGAGATCAACCAAAGGACTTGTATGCATGCATAAGCCTAACCAATGGACACAGACACTGGGGGGATGAGGGCATGAGTGGAGGAATGGGGGGAGGAATGGGGGGATAAGGACACATATGTAATACCTTAATCAATAAAGAAATTAAAAAAATAAAAATTAAAAGAAAACATTCCTGTATTCAAAAAGCCCATAGTATTTATTTATACTTTTGGTTTAAGGATTAATACTGTCATGTTTTATTGATATAATAATTGTGTTATGGCTGTACTGATAATAATCAGGGATAAGGGAGATGATCAGCATGGACATTTTGGATAGAACCAAATATCAAGCACCTTTTGGCATGGAACAAATATCTCCATAGACATTTGGGACAGGGCCCCAAAATATAAGGGTTAACTTGTGTATAACTCTAATATCAAGAACTAAACTGCAGATAATTGGTATATAACTGGAGATGAAATATTACCAATTAATAACACAATAGAGAAAAGTACAAATTAAACCAAGATGAGGGAATAATACACACCCTACCCATCAATTAGAATAACTTAAAGTCTAGGAATGGGGAAATTTTTTCGGCCAAGGGCCATTTGGATACTTATGACATTATTCACTGGCCATACAAAATGATCAACTTAAAAATTAGCCTGCTGCATTTGGTCAGACATTTAACTAACTCACCACTAATGCCTTGGCAGGGCCAGACCAAATGATTTGGTGGGCCTCATATGGCCCATAGGCTGGACATTTGTTCCCCACCTCTTAATTTAAGATATAAAGAATGATCATATGACGTTTCAGTAATCCTATGGAAGACTTGGAACTCTCAAAGCACATAGTGAGAAAGTAAAATCTTATTACTACTTTGGAAAATAATTTTCCAGATCCTTAAAATGTAAATAGATACCTATCCTATGACCCAGCCATTGCACTCCTGAGCATTTACCCAAAGGAAAGAGTCCACACAAGAATCCTATCTAATAAAAGAGTAATATGCAAATTGACTGTGCCTCCACTATACCCACAAGTCACGCCCACCAGCCAATCAGGAGCGAGTATGCAAATTAACCCAACCAAGATGGCTGTGGCCACTGAGCTAGCAGGAGGCTTGAGTTTCCCTGGCAATGGAGGAAGCCAACCTTCCCGCACACCTGGCCAGCCCTGGATTCCACTCAAGGCTACAAATTTTCAATTATAGAAGATAAATAAATCCCAGATACCAGGGCCTCCACTTGGGTTGCCAGGAGGCATGGCCGGCCTGCAAACCACCACAGGCCCCTCACCCAGGCCACCCCATGCCCCAAGGGAACCCCCACCCTGATCCGGGACACCCTTCAGGGCAAACCAGCCAGCCCCTACCTGTGCACCAGGCCTCTATCCTATCCAATAAAAGAGTAATATGCAAATTGAACATCACTCCAATATACAAGATGGCTGCCCCCATGTGTTCAAAGATGACTGCCCCCATGTGGACACAAGATGGCCACCACAAGATGTCCAGCAGGAGAGGGCAGTTGGGAGGGACCAGGTCTGCAAGGGAAGGCAGGGAGTGGTAGAATGGCATTACAAAATGGCACAAAGGAACTTTCGAAGGTGATGGATATGTTTAGCATTTTGATTATTTTAGTTTCATGGATGTATATGTCAAAACTTATCAAATCGTACACTTCAAATATCTACAGTTTATTGCATGCCAAGCAAAACTCAATAAAAATTAAATTAAAAGATGTGGGAGGGAAAAAACTCCAAGATTTTCTGATTATTTGGCTGATTTGGAAATCAATAACTCTGGAGAAGTCCAATCTGCAGCATTTCACTTTTAAGAAATAATGAGTATTTTAGGATGTTTTCTTTCCTTCGCATTATCCCCAGCATGTCACTTGTATTTAATTATTTTAACAGTTATAAATTTATCTGAAATTGCTTTAGAAAGAAAATAAATTGGTTTCAAAAGCAACCAGTGATTTATTAGCAGGTGGTGACTTCAGTAGCTGATAATTCCTTTAAAATCCTAGCTTAATAGTGATGAAACGTTATTAAAGTTTGCACGTTTAAAATGTTAGCCAACAATGCCCTGGCTGGTTTGTCTCAGGGGATAGAGCTTTGGCCCTCGGACTGAAGGGTCCCGAGTTCCTTTCTGGTCAAGGGCATGTACCTGGGTTGCAGGCTCGATTCCAGGCCCTTATCCAGGCATGTGCAGGAGATAACCAGTCCATGTGTCTCTCACATAGCTGTTTCTCTCTGTCTTTCTTCCTCCCTTCCACTCTCTCTAAAAATCAATGGAAAAAAATATCCTCTGGTGAGGATTAACAAAATATAAAAAAATAAAATAAAATATTAACCAGTATAATCATTATCTGAACTGTATATCCTTGTTAACTGCCATAACACTAGAGCATTTTTATTGTCCTAACACATAACAATGCATTGTTGTGATGCCTGCAAACAGACTTTACTAGTGAGCTGGAGCTTTCTCAAGGACCTGTATGTTATCTTATTTTTACTTTTTCTTTATGAATGGAATCATTTTATTTTGTCACCACTATTTTCTCTATAAATCTTACTTCTAATATTCAATAAACCTTTTAGAGTTTCCTAGTTTATCATCCTTGAGACATAATTTTCCTCTTGACTCAACTATATGTGAAATGTAGTTTAACTTTACTGCAAAAAGCATAAGGAGACAGGCAGAAAACAAATAAATGTTATGAAGACTCCATGTGCTAAGGACATATTAGGTTTTTAACACCCCCAGATTTCTACTAATATCTCACAGCAATTAATAATAGGTCTGTGGTTGGGTGGGGGAAAGCAAAATTATAAGAAGGAGAAGCTTATCATCTTTGACATATCATAGTAAATTCATTTTATTTCTGTCACATTATAATTTTTCAAAATAACACACACTGATAGTAAGCCCTTGCCTAAAAATATTTATCTAAATAAAAAAGAAGACAAGATGAGTTCTCAAGAAATATAAAAATATATGTACATAGGTGACTCTATTATCTGCCTGGAACCAGATGTTTTGTTGCTATCATAGTATCAGGGAAGGGGTTGTGGTAGATTGTAAGAGGAACTGTATCATCCATTCACCAGCAAACCACCCACCATGCAGTGCACTGCCACAGCAGGTGTTGAAGCAATTAATGTTTACTTCATATGTATATTTACCTGAATTGAATTTTTGCCAAAATACATTTGAATAGCTTTGTGCTCCATGCAACTTCTTTTTGAGAGTTAAACATTTTAGAGTATATAAAACACTGTGATGAAGGTGGTTACAGCTAAAGTTGATGCTTCAGTGTAGGAAAGTCTTGTTTACAAATCTGCAACAGCACCCAATGATAAAGATCCTTCCATCTTTGGAGATTGCTGTGGTAGATTCTATCTACCACAATCCTATACCCTCTGTGACTCCAGCCACATTGACTTGGAGATATCCCCAAGTCAATCACAATCCCTTCCAGTTCATCATCATCCAAATTAGTTTCTTTATAATATAGGCACCACAACAAATGAACAGTTGAACTGGATTGCGGGCTTTACAACAGGACACAGTAATTATTATAGCTCCACATAGTAGCTGGCTTATGGGTATGTGCCAAGGAAAGAAAGAGATCAATCAAATATTTGGTGAAAATATATTTATTATGGGAGAAGGAAAAAATTTAATTGCATCAAATTAATATGAAAAACTGTTAATTTGTTGATGGAAGTTTATATTTTGACTCAGTTTTAAAATATTGGATTTGGTTAAAATTGTACGCTTCATAGGTTATAAATGTGAAAAAAATTCTAATACGAATATGCAAGCATCTGATACATTCTTCACTTGTGTCTATTTTAAGATATAATTGGTTATATAAATATATAAGCTCAAAACTTGAACAACTAACAGTTAGTGAAAATGAACCTGTCTGAGATTATTATTCAGCTCAAACAGCATGAATTGCTTCCCTAATTACCAACCCCTTTCTAGGTTATCACTACTTTTCAGCACTGGCTTGGAGGTAATTTTTTTTTTTTAATTTTAGTCTGTTTGCCACACTGTTAAAATGGCATAGGGAATGAAATAGAAATCCCCCCCTTAAATAGGATACCTTCAAACATATTTTAAAATTTAATCCAAATCAGATGTGGCCCATTGTATATGTTTAAAAAAAAACTGCCAAATTATAATTCTAGGTTCTTATCCTATTAAGCTAATAATTTTAATTAAAATAGACTTAAAAGAGGAATTTTCTCTTCCAAAAGAATGTAAAAGACATATAGATATAAAAACCAAAGTTAAAACAGGAGAGTCAAACAGAAATGCAAGTCCCTAGTTAATTTTTAGTAAATCTTCCCAGCAAAAGGGCCTTTACAAAAATTACTACAGCTTTGAAAATAACCAAGATAAAATTTAATGTTTGAAAATTTGATTAAATGTACTATATTAGTTTCTGAGAGTTGCCCTAGCAAATTATCACCAACTGCATAGCTTATAACAATAGAAACTTATTCTCTCCAAGTTTTAGAGGCAAGCACTCAAATCAAGGTGCCAGCAGTCGTGTTTCTTTGCAAGGCTCTAGGGGGAATCCTTTCTTGCCTCATCCTGGGTTCCACGTGGCAATAGTAATCCTCAGCTTGTGGCTCTACCACTCCATTCTCCACCTACATCTTTCCATGACCTTTTTCTCAGTGTATTTCCTTCTCTTATAAAAATACTAGTCATTGGATTACAGTCCACTCTAATTCAGTGTGCCATCATCTTAATCTTCTGCAAAGACCCACTTCCAATTAAGTCACATTCTGAGTTTGCAAGTAGACATGAATTCTGAAGGGACATTGTTCAACCCACTAAATGCCATGAAGAAACAGAATTCTAATTAGTGAAGGTTTTTCTTTTTCTTTTTTTTCTTTTCCAGTCATATTGAGTCAGCTGGAATAGTGGGAATATGGCCATTTGTCTAAGGTAGATGAGTCCACAGCACCATCTGGCTCTCCTTTTGGGCCCAGAGAGACAGCTAACTTTTCTAACACTTTTTCAGTAAGATAGAGTATTTTAATTTATTCTTGTCATGGTGGTGTAAGAAGAGTTATATATCTTAATTCTGTGCTCAATGATTTAATTATGCGACCCTCTTTTTTATAGATAGTGGATTGACATTAAGGACAATGCAGTCTTCATTAATCTGGGTATTCATCATCATCTTATGGAGCTGAACCAACCAAACATGCATTGGATACTTGGTTGAGTGAGAAACAATGACTGATTTAGTAGAATTAATCTAATGTGATTTTTTTTTTCTGTAGAATACCTTTCCTACCAAAACCAATACTTCCTTTCTAGATACTTCCTGTTCTAGGTTCCCATTCATTCATTATTAGTCAAATACTTCAATATTAGATTATCTCCTTTCTCTTTTATTTGGTAGAATAACCAATCAAACCTCAATCATTCTATATTATTAAAAACAATCTGATACTTAGTAAATTTAGAAACTTAAAGAATCTTATTTTTTTCATTTATGGTCCTCAAGAAATAAATGTTTCTCAGACGTCTTAGTTCCTTAAAAATTATACTAATTATTATATTGTTATATTTGAAAATTTAAAACAAATTAAATTATAGACATTAATGTTAAACCATATAAATATCTCAAGAAATTAAAATCATGACATATTTTCTTCTCTTTTTATTTCCACACATTCTATAATTTTATAGTGAGTTTATAATAATGAAGAGCTGTGGACCATGAAAGTATGCTAAAATGTCTTATAGGTGATTCACTAAGTGACTTCTTTTTAGACAGTATTATTTTGTGAAGCTATGTGAGTTCATGTTGTAACACATTCTGTAGTCCTTGAAATGAAGAATTTGCAGGAGATATGGATTATAAAGGGACTCTAAGGCAGAAATATATGGCAATAACATCAAAATTACAAGTCAATTACTTGTAGAAGTAAAAAAAATGTTTCACAATTTAGAAATATAAATGTACGAAATATGCACTTGTTTTCAATTTCGACTCTCATAATAGTAGAGACCCAATTACACTATGTTCCAAATTAGAAGGCAAATTAGCTGCTGAACACTGGCATCTTTGTGGTGCAATGTCTTGTATTTCAGATCTGAACATTTTAATTTCAACCAAGTATGCTTTAATTTGTCTTATGTGGAATTTGTATGTTTCATATATAAGGTGTCCCAAATATGTATACACACACTTTAAATAATTATAAAGGTGCTGTTTATTAAAATACATTTCATTTTCAAAATTGAGCCATCAAATGTGTATACATTTTTCGGGGCACCCTGCATGTATATGTGTGTAGGTAAGAATGTATGTGTGTACATGCATGTTGTTTCCTAAATAATTTCTCAGTTCTTCATGCGGACTATATTTTGGAGGGTCAGAGTTGAATAAACAAATAAATATTTTTCTTCACAGGAGTAGTAAATGATACAAGATATGAAAGAGCAAAACATTATTTTATGGAACCCAAAACCAATTTTTGGTGTGTTAGGAGACTCATTATCACTTTATTTCTATAACAATTATATTTGCTATTTCGCCCTAAGAGTCCTTTATACTCAGTCACAGTATTTTATAGCATATTACAAAAATTAATTGGATAATTAAAATTATAAAATGAAAGAAAAAAATAAAGTAAAACACACATGGGAGGAGTGGAAGTGAAAACTATGAGCCGAAGGATGTTTCAATCTACCAAGTCTTATTATCCTCCTATTGGCTACAATGCCAAGGTGAAAATTAATAATGCCCGAAAAGTATATGAACTAAAGGGATATTGAAGCATAGAGATTCAGTTCCTCCACAAGGAATTGTAAATCCAATTAGACAAAACTTGAGTCAACATGAATATCAGCTAATAAATACAAAGTAGTAACTGATGAAGAACCAATGAAATCTGTGAAAAAGGTTTTGAGTGATGAAAGAAATTACTGTGGGTGTAGTGGGATTTGCTATTTTATTATTTTTCTCAGAAATTTCTGTAAAATGTAATATTTCCATATAAATTAATCATGAATTTGAGTCACATATAACCCCATCTTGAACCAATGTTTTTAAGCATATATGACAACAAGAAGGGGTAATATAGATTTATCTTTTATGACATCACATAGCATGGATCTGAAAAATCAAAAGATTCTCTCCTCTACCTAGACTCTAGAGTTATTCATTAGGGAGGAAACAAATTAATCACTCAATTTATATGAATACCTAATATATCAAAGACTGTAACAGAGAAGGTGCCTGATTTATTTGTTATTTTTGGTAATTATTATAGGAATTCCCATAATCTTAATGCACAAATATTTATGGTGAAACTATAAGATGGGGAATGCTTAGGTGCAATATTTTTCAATGTCATTTGACTATGGGTAAATTTTTTCATAGGATAACAATTACCATGTCACTGAACGAGGATATAATTCCACTTCCGAAAACACTTCTCTAAGCTATAACCATACTTTTATCAATGAAATTCTTACCTCTTACTTACTTCCTGATCTACAATTGACTAAATTCAGTCAATCTTAGATGTTATACTTCCTCTTTGCCATTGCCATTTTTTCTTAACTATTGCCATTTGGCTTCTCACAATTTATTTCTTCCATTTTTACTCCATTCTAGTCTGCCCTCCACACTGCTGTGATCATGTGTTTTCTGTAGCATGGATTGCTAATATACCTCTGCAGCTATTTCCTATCCCTGCAGATCCAATTTAAATTCCACATTTACAGAACCTTCTGGAATACTACCAGGAATAACTTCTCTATGATTCCCATTGCTCTGAGAATCTGTTACCACAAGGATCACATACATGTCTATTTTTACCACGTGTACCAGTACACCCATTTTAACTCAAAAACATTTTTTTTTCTTAAAGACAAACGGTAGACATACGTACAGCTTACCAAGTATTTCCAGTTTTCCTTATTAGTCCATGGTAGGGTAGGTCTTCACTGACCCTTGAAATTAGGGCCATGTGCCTTGATCAATTAAACATGAATGAAAAAGATGGTTATTACTTTGGAGGAAATCCTTAAAGAGTCAGAGTGTGACTCTCACAAGTTCTTTCTACAATTGTAACTTGCGACATTTCAGGTAGCCTACCTAATCACAGGTAAGAAAGAAAAGGAGCTGAATTATAAAAGAAACTAATAATTGATGCATGAGAGAAAAGTAAGTTTCTGTTGAGTTTATGGACTTTGTTAGACAAGGTAACCAAACTTACCCTCTTGTTACACAAAACAAAGAATACACTGCCTTGTGTAAGTGATCCCTAAAATTATCTTTGTTTATTTAATGAGTTCAACTCATCTAAGTTTTTGTTGCTTACTAGATTTTACAAAAATGCTACCAGAATAAACAGACTGAATAAATTTATTTCAACTAAAATAAACCTGATAATAAAAAGTTCTATTAACATGAATTTCTATTAAAAGTTGCCTCAATCTTTGCCTGCAACTTATGGACCTATATTCATTCTGTCACTCTCCAGGGTACAATCATTCCACACTTAAAGAAGCAAGTATACAACTTTCCACCATTGTTTTCATACTATTCAATAATCTTTCTATTATTACACAAAGAAAATTAATAAGCTTACAAACTAAACTTTAAGGTGGATAGCAAATTCTTTGTATTTTTTACATTGGACTTCTAAAATTTAAAAAAAGCTGACTACAGTCTTTAGTATGTATCTAATTGGATGTAAACTTTCTTATAAGTATGTTATCATGAAAATGTCTATAAATAGTATACATTGAGTTAAAATAACCCATCAGTTTTCTTCCCTATCAAAGACTTTTTTCCTTACATGATAGAACAAATAGTGAGAGTCCCATAGTTTGTGAACTCTCAGAGATTTTGTGAGTTTCTAGAATTAGTAAATAAAAATGTGTTTATGATTTTGTGGTATTTTCAGGGTATTGAGGACCAATGTGGTTATATCTTTAATTCTTTTCTCACATTATTATTTATACAGTGTATATCACTATATTGTGAGCAATATTGACCATGTGGTTAGACATCGATTAGTCTTACCATCATTTTACAAACAGAAGTTGTGACCTATTGGTAGATTATCAAATCAGTTTATAACGTTACTAGAGATCCAATGCATGAAATTCATGCAAGAGTAGGCCTTCGCAGCCCCAGCCATCCCCCACCCACTGTGGTTCCAGGAGGTTTTCCCGGAAGGTTGTTCTGCTGTCCAGCCTAATTAGCATATTATCTCTTTATTATATACGATAGCCACCATTTGCATAAAATAAATTGTGGAATTTTTGTTACCTAAAAAATTGGCTTATGCAGCCTGTTTGTGCTGTATATGTATATGTACATATGAACCTAATGATTCACAATGAAAATGTCTGTTTTTGCTTGATGAGGTTTTTCATCAAATAGATTTTAACGTACGCATCTGAACTAGCCGGTATAACGAATCCTATTCTGCAGTTACAGATGCATTTAGACAGGGACAGGCTGAAGCCTGTCTGTACCTGCTGCTCCTTTGGCTATGTAGATTAGTGCTGCGGAAGGGTTACTGAGGGCCTTTCCTTCTGCCTTTGGAGAAAAGCTTTGGAAGTGATTTTTCTCCTTTCATGTGAAAATTTAGTGTAAATATGTACAGCCTAGAATAATTGTAGGTATTCAGCCTGAAGATGAGATTCACACAAAGTATTTCAGAGCAGAAGACAGCAAGAGAGGTAGAAATGAATGAGGGAACTATACACAGCCAGAAAACGATTAGTAAAATGGCAGTATTAAGTCCTTACCTAACAATAAATATTTTAAATATAAGCAGATTATATTCTACTGAGGCAGAGAGTGGCAGAAAGGATAAAAAAAATGAGACCCAATTATATGCTGCCTATAAGACTCAATTCAGCTTACAGGATATACATAAGCTCAAAGTGAAGAGTTGGAAAAAGATATTCCTTGCGAGTGGAAACCAAAGGAAAGCAGTAATAGCTATACATATGTCAGACAAAATAGACATTGATTCAAAAGCTTTAATAAGAGACAAAGAAAGGCATTATCTACCCTTGAAGGATTTTGTTTGTATAGTTACAAATAAAAATTGCAATATATATCCACCCCACATCAGAGCACCTAAATATATTAAACAACTACTAATATACCTGAGGGGAGAAATAGACAACAACAATTCAATAACAGTAGGAGACTCCAGTATCACACTTTAAAAAATGCATAGTTCATTCAGATAGAAAATAAAGCCATGTTGAACCTGAACTATACTTTACACAAATGGATCTAATGCACATACACAGAAGACTCCATTCAATAGCAGTGGCATACACATTCTTTTCAATTTCATATTGAACATTCTCCAGGACAGATCATGTTAGGTCGCAAAACAAACTTTAGCAAATGTGAGACGAGTCAAATCAAACCAAGTTTCTTTTTCAACCACAGTGGTCTGAAACAAAATATCCATAACAGGAGGAAAACTGAAAAACAAACAAACACAAAAATAAGGAAAGAAACACTCTTGAACAACCAATGGGTCAAAGAAGAAATAAAAAAATGTCTTAAATGAAAATGAAATACAACATGCCAAAACTTATGGAATGCAGAAAAAGCAGTTATAAGAGAGAAGTTTATGGTTATTCACATCTATGTTATGGAAAAGAGGGTAGAAAATAAGGACAACAAAAAATTGAACAAGTAATCAAAATACTCCCACCAAAGAAAAACCCAGGACCAGATGGTTTCATTAATGAATTCTACTGGTCCTTTAAAGAAGAGTTAATACCAAACTTCTCAAATTCTCCCAAAAAATAGAGGAGGAGGGAATACTCCCAAACACATTTTATTAAACCAGCATTACCCTGATACTGAAGGCAGATATGGGCACTACAAGAAAAGAAAACTATTGGCCTGATGAATATGCAGAGTGTCCCCCAAAAATGTATACACACTTGAAACGCTAATAGCTCATATGAAATGTATTTTAATAAAACTGAAAACTTTAAAAGCTAATAGCTCAAATGAAATGTATTTTAATAAAACTAAAATTGAAACTGAAATGTATTTTAATAAAACTGCAATTATAATTATTCAGAGTGTGTTTATACATTTTTGGGACACCCTGCAAAAATTGTTCATAAAAATACTAGCAAATCTATTCAACAGCACATTAAAAGTATCATATACCATGATTTGAAAAGATTCCACCTTACAATGTAAATGTAAGGATGATTAAACACACACACATCAATAAATGTTCTATGCTACATTAATAGAATGAATGGTAAAATTTGTATAATCATTGAAATAGAAGAAAAAACATTTGACCAAATCCAACATCCTTGTATGATGAAAAGCCTCAAAAAATTGGGTTAGAAGCAAAGTACTTTAACATAATACATGCCACATAGGATAAGCCCACAGATAACATCATATTTGACGATGAAAGATTGAAAGCTTCCCTTCAAGATTAGAAAGGAGACAAAGATTCTCACTCTCACCACGCCTATGGACCATAGTACAAGCAGTTCTAGCTAGAGCAATTAAGAAAGAAAAAGAAATAAATGTCATCAAAATTTGAAAAGAAAAATTGGAACTGCCTCTGTGTGTTGATATAATTTTATATAGAGGTAATCCTAAAGACTACAACAAAAAATGTTTAGAACTAATCATTGAATTTAATATTAAGTTACATTATATTAAATCAACATTAAAAATCAGTTGTTAATCTATACACTAGCTCAACATCACTAATCAGAATTTCTTATTGGAGTGATAAAAATCTTCTAAATGTTATTGTTGCGATGGTTCCATAACAGAATATATTACATCCATTTAATTTTACATTTTAAATGAGTAAATTGTAGAGTGTGAAATATATCTCAATGAAGCTGTCAAAAAGTACAAATAATAAAGAAAAAAGGAGGAACTACAGAACTGTCTGTGGTGATAGAAATGTTTTATATCTCATGGTGATGGTGATGGTGATGTGACTGGATGCTCAGGTGAAAGTGACACACTGTGACTCAGGAAAAAATGATACGGAACAATAAACAAAATATTCTATTGTGATGCTATATACTCCTCTGACAAATTCTTCTAATTGGTGACACATAGTTCATCACCTTTACACCCTTCACCTTACTCTACATCCTCCTACCTTATTGTCTTAGTTTAAACTGGTTGCCCTCAAGGAAGCTTCTTTCTTGCAAATTTCTAAAAGGTGACTAATTTGTCCCTCATTCTGCTAACACTAGACTCAAAGAAGGGCAGGTGCCTTTTTGCTTCTTATTACCATTTATAGGCCACTCTCCTGCCTTCATCTTAAACCCATCAGCTCATGCCATTGGGATATACCACTTACTCCACATCCTTTCAATCAATTCTACAAGTCTTGGTTATTGTATTTCATTCCGTGAAGATTTTAGCAACTTGGTAACTTGTATACTTCTCGATAACACCCTGTTACAAGTAAAGATGAGTCGATATGTTAGCTTAACCTAATTGTATTTCTCTTAATTTCCCTTACATTCCTAATAATTATGTGTCTGTCTATCTAATCTACATATTCATACATCTAGATACAGGTATAATTGGGGGGTAAGGAAATATTTACACTACTATATATTCTTTGTGAATTTTATTATTTATTATTGTATTGCTCTCTGTTTTAATTTCTCTTAAATGCTTTTTGCTTGATATTTATGCTAATACATAGAAATGTATTAGCATAAATTTGCTATTATATCATTGCCCGTGCTTCTATATTGTTACAAAATCTGAAACCTTACACAACATGTATATGATTTAAAATGATGTGATTACCTTTATATTAATTTGCTACTAACACCACAGTTCATCTTTTGGAACTCTCTATTGATTACTGAGAATTAAAGAACATTATGTATGATTTATTATACCATTCTGAGGATAGCTTTGGGAATTTTTTTGGCCAGTGTGCATATGAACATATCATAAAACTATTTTATTTATAGGTCATAAAATGTTCTTATAATTATTTGGTCATGTTAATTAAATACTTAAATAAATCTGTGATAATAGTTCTTACATTTCTGAACACACTTGCCTCAATCAGTAGCTTTGTCTCTTTTGTGGAAGATAAAAATTCAGAATAAAAGATTCTATCTATCAAGAATGAAATTATAATTACATCAAAGTTATTATTAGAAAGTCAAAATTAATTCCTCTGCATAGGATCTATTTTCTTCTTAGCCTCATTTGTCATCTTGGCAACTATGAAAATTTTTCATGATTTTCTAGCATTAACTTCTATTAAGAAGAAAAGAAATTGTACATTAACTTTCTCTAATAATAAACTTAGAAAATATGTCCTAAGCAATTAATTTTAAAAGGCAGAATATTTCAGGAAAATGACATGCATTGAAGTTCATTTTAATAGTTTGACTTACAGAGAAGTCAATTTTTTTTAGCCAGCCTTAGTATTAGGAAGACCATGTTATCAAATGTTTACAGTCATACTTTGCTCTTCATAGTTTTAGGCAAAAAATATAACTTGCCAGAAAAAAATATATTTAAATTTCTCATCTACTCTCTCCTAGATTCCTGAATTTTTCAAAAGAGGTCCTTCTGATGTGGTGACTGCATTCCCCTGCCATGTATAAATGTTTAAGTAGGCTGGAAAAATCTCAATAAAAAACTTGGTTAGGTAACAGTGAGGTGAAATTAAAGAAGAGGAGGGGAAATTAAAGGAGAGGAAGAAAAGATGGGGCAGGGGAGAAAAGAAAAATGTACAAAGCTGTTTATCATTGTCTGAAATAGCAGGACACCAACAAACTGCAAATATTTTGATATAAAAGTCATGAATTTACAATAACATATAATATACTTAATTCCTGGGTGCTGAGGACAAATGCTGTAATTACTCCATAGAAAGTTTCTACATCAGTATTGCTGTTGCTGAGGTAGAGTGACGCCATATTTCCTAACATTCTTTGAAGTGATCTTTTAAATCCAGGCCCTTTTCACTTCTAACCTCAAAATGGCATTTGAATTTCTGACAGTAGGTCTGAACACCTCAGTTTGTCCTGCGTTAGGCAGTTGGGGATGGAGTTAGGAGGGGATAGGGGAGAGTCTGGGTATTCAGGGAGTATTTCAAAGAATTTATCAGCATGAAAGTCACCATTAGCATGCAGAGATGTAAAGCACTTATAGAGGATTTAAGTAATAGAATGAGATAAGACAAAATTGAGTGGTTCAAGAGAGCCAAATCTTTATTTTAAAAAGACTGTTCTTCCTGACTTTTTACATCTATAGTAAAAAAAAAAAAAAAAAAAAAAACTAGGTGAATTATACTAAAAACCATACTTATCTAAAATCTGAATAAAGAGCAGTTAAGAATTCCTGATTTTCAAGTATTTATAGATTTTAATGCATGATCTTTCTTTGGACAATGATTTTTAAATGTGTAGTTTATTCTTCAAATACTTATTAAACAAGTAAAGTATCAAAATGATAAGTACCCCCCCCAAAAAAGCGTAACTCTAGCTTTTGAGTAAATAAATAAAAATATTGATTAACTAGAACAACAAAGGGCTATTTATTTTCAACAAACATTTTTTATTTCACATTAGGAAAAAATGGTATTCCTAAAGGAGAAGTTTTCTGAAATTCTCTATTTGGACTTTCAATGGTAGATAGTTCATTAGCAGTGATTGAAACTAGAGTGATAGATAAGAACTCCAGCTTTAAAATCAGGGACACCTAGCCTGGCCCATGTGGCTCAGGTGTTGAATGACAACCTATGCACCAGGAGGTCACAGTTCAATTCCCAGTCAGGGCAGATGCCAGAGTTGCAGGCTCAATTCCCAGTAGGGGGCCTGCAGAAGGCAGCCAATCAATTATTCTTTCATCATTGATGTTTCTCTCTCTCTCTCTCTCTCTCTCTCTCTCTCTCTCTCTCTCTCTCTCTCTCTCTCTCTCTCTCTCTCTCTCTCTTTTTCTCCCTCTCCCTTCCTCTTTGAAATCAATAAAACCATGGTTTTAAAAAAATCAAAAACATATCAGACACACCTGTGTTCAGATCCCAGCTGTATAATCCATTACTTGTGTGCTGCTCTTGGAGACCTCCTTTAAACTGGGGCTTATTTTATTCATCTATAAAGTGAGATATTAATAGCAAACAATAAGGGCATTTTAAGGGCTCATGTGGTAGGCCTCTTAAGTATTTCCTATGAACTGTCACATTTTATTCTTACTGCAGCCTATAAGTTATGTACTAGTACTATCCTTCCAATTTTATGGATGAGGATATGGAGTCACAGAGAGGTGAAGTGATTTGCCCAAAAGTCACACAGCTGGTGAGTGGCAGAAAGAGGCTGTGAACTCAGGCAGTCTGTTTTCCTCATCTGCACTTGTGCTTTTATGAGGACTACATGAGATAATGCTTGTCATACTTTTTGTATAATTTACCAAATATACACTTTCAAAGTAATAGTACTGGTTATTATGGAAAATAAAATCTACATGAGATGAGTTTCTATAAGCTATGAAATGAGCCCTAACACTAAGGGATTTTTTTTTTATGGAATTGATTCAAATATAATGACAGCAAATGAACTTTTTGCAATAACAAATAGGAAAACTCTCACTTTAAAAAAAATTTGAAAATTTACCTTAAAATCCTATGACATAATCCTATGACAACAGTGAAAAAAAATTTTGTATTTATAAAAAGACTGCATTACTTTGGTAGCAATAAGAAGCTGAAGCAGAAAAAAAAAGAGGACTCAACATTTTAGAAGATTTGAAAAAAGTAGTCAGAATATTTTGCATTTTGTTTTACTGTTGCTTTTAATGTACGCTAACTGGATGTGGAAGCATGTCTCCACCTTTGACTAAATGGCAAGTATGCTTGAGAAGCTCTGAGAACTGACCCTGGTAAATTCTAAGGTGACACACATGAGTGGCACCTGCAGTGGCATCTCTGCAGAGGTGGCAGACCACAATCATATGGCCTTTCTCAACAGTGGAGAGCTGCCCAGGCATTCGAGCAGCATTCCAGGTTTTGGAATTACTTCTGATTTTCATCTTGGCTACAATTACAATTATAGCTGTTAATCAAGGCCAATTGAGAACAGAGTAAAAAATCTGCCACTTGTAGAGGGGAAGTACTGTTTTAGAATTCCTGTAAACAAAGATCCCCCAACACGCTTGGATAGAGAGAGCAAAAATGAGGAAGGAGGTGATTTGGTGATGGCCCCAGGGATATTAACCTATCCTTGAGTGTTCTGAATTGAACTGGAATGGCCAGGTAGAGGAAGACTGAAAAAGGGAGCCTGGCTGTTTGCCTCATGAAGGAATAAGAACCTCCTGGCAAATGCCAGAGTAGCTTCTGGTAGATATGGTTCCAGAATGCTGTGCCAGGGCTCCAGAGAGCTACCCACCACATTAGACTTTGGATCCAATGTCACTGTCACCTCTTCCAGACACCATCCCGAATCTTGTACTCATCTCTTTTATGGTGGCTCTCTGCCAGCGGCAAGTTACTGTCTATAAATTTCCAGCCCGTGACACTGATCAGTCACTCTCAGCCAGCACAAACATCAAAGGGCTCAAGCAGAACCAAGCCCAGAGATCCTAAATAACAGGAGTGTTTTTTTAAAGACTAACAAATGGGAATCTCATATTTTACTCTAATGTTAAAGCAGCATACATCTTCCTAACATTTTATATTTTACAAAGCATTTTTATCTATATTGTATAATCTTCATAACAACTCTATAAAAATGCCCACTTTTCAAATAAGAAGAAAAGATACTGCATTTTGCCCATTACAAAAGAGAGTGAGTGTCAGGCAGTGACTTACTAGTAAACTCTGCTCCTGATTCCATATCGCATGCTTCTTCCACAGAAATGATGTTTGGCTGTGAAATCTAAACAGATGCTGAGTAAGGAAAAGAACAAGGCTAAAAACATTCATAAAAATAAAATTAACAAAATAATTTCAAACACCGAACAAAGTAAACTTTTTAATGTTGATTTTTACAATGGCTCTGTGTATAATCCCAATATTTTATCTTCCAACATCTCCTTCCTCGCCTAGATCCAGTAACCTCCCAATAGTGGGATACTATCACCTTCAGCTTTCACTTTCTTCCCTCTCATACCTGCCTTGAGTCTTAACCCCAGTGGTTCCCAAATCATCTTTATCTGACCTATGAACTTTATCTTTTTGCCTGTCTTCTTCTGTCTTCTGATACATAGCCTGTATCTAGAGCCATGTTCAGATATCGAAGAGGAGGCCAGTGCCTGGAGATTTTGGAAGTGGTGGTAGCCATAGCTTCATACACTCCCCAGTGGCATTTCTGATTAGAGAGGCAGTGATAGGAGGTGATAGCGTAATTCTTTCCAATTGCCTTAGAGAAACACTCTCAACCTCAGCCTCATGCCACCCATCCCTTGCCATCACCCAAGTATTAGTGCAAGTATGAATAGAGAGAAAATTCATCCCACAGAAGTCCTTGGGCCATTTCTAGTTCTAGCCCCCCTGTTACTTTCTCCCAAAGAGACACACTTCAAGAAAAAGATTTTAACTTTCCTGTGCTGAGTTTTCCCGGTTCTATTGAGAAGAAATGGCTGTCATTTGGTATGGAGTACTCTCACAAGTAAAGGCAAAGGATACACAATACACTAGTTAATTTTTATATCAAATAATGGGGAACTTCAGCAGTCAGATGATTACTGACTTAAAAACTACATGTAGAAGAGAAACTAAGGCTAACTAGGATTGGAGTATCCTGGATGAGTTCTTAAATTTCTATGAAATTTTAAAATTTAACCTCTTTATAGTATCCTATAGCTATAAATGACTAATAAACCAGATTAATATACATGTGGAGACAGAAGGAGCTTGCTAACCTAAATTGGTCAGTGTTTCAGCAATGTGATTAAATGAAGACCATTCAGAGCAGAGATATTTTGTGGAAAGGTCACATTTCCTCAACTTCTTAAGAGCGTCAGCATGGAAAACAGCCAATGCTTATTTTAATGTTATTTCATTTATAAATGAAAACCTAGTCTTTCCACAATCCTTTTCTGAGTTAGATAAGCATTCCAAAATTATTTTAAAAATATCATTTAGATGACTGTAGAATCACTTTTAGAAGGTTTTTTATTTAATGCACAAATGACAAGATATTTAGTGTTATAAACATGATATGCTTCTGTGCTGTGAAAACCTTTTGCTCATTTTATTACAGAATGCAAAATGCTACTACAACATTAAATAAATAAAGTACATTAGTTATCTAACAGGCGTAGGCGAGCATAGCACAATTTGTGGGAGTACTTCATGAGCATTTTTCATGTCTTATGTCAAAATGCAAAAAAAGGGTAAGAGCCAGAGAGTGAGGAGAATTTGTTCTAGAATATCTGAGAAAGTCCCATGAAAAGTGAGAATCTTGATTGGTTTCATATAAGTTAATCTTAAACTATCAATGACATGAGTAAAGGTAGAAGGAATGAGGTAAGATTTTTATCTCATGCATGTATGACAGAGATAAACTAAAAAATTTAGTTTCTATAGAAAATGCAGATATAATATATAGTAGGTAAACAGCTAATTTTATAAACTAAAAGCTTCATCTCGACTACTCAACTGCATAAAAAATTGGCATTCATTGGTATTCAAAATTTTCTCTACTGGAACTCTTCTAGCCTGTAGCTGCATTTTCCTAATGTTGGTATTGTCCAACAGGCCACTTAATGTACATGTTTATAGTTTGAATTGTCTTTTCACGACTTGGGATGGTGGAAGATTAAGACAGTGTTTTTCATATATGAGTTAACTGAGTGCCCTTTAAAGAAATAAAATCAAAGTCAATTTGCAAATTAAATTTTTCAAAAGCTCCAAAATGAATTGAGTACAAGCAGGTTAGATGTAATGTGAGTACTGCTATTTTGCTACCGTGTGACTGTGTTACTGGACTTTTTGACATAATCTGCTTTGTTCCATATTTTTATATTTCTATTTAAGCTAACTTTGGTTGCGCATGATGAGTATTGTCCTATGTGATTTATATGTGTAGAGTCTTTTAATTTTCACCACAAATTCTATGAGGAAGCAAATTTGTTTTTATACAAAAATAAAAATCTCTAAAGCAAGAGATTGTAATTATGTTCTAAAGATTAAACAGTGAGGGGTAGGTTCAAAAGTTGGTGATCTAACAAAACTCTCTTAAATACTACATGGTAATGCCCCTAAAATAATATATATCACCACACTAGTTCTTTCCACCACTGAGTACTAAACAGGGTTATAAAAGGAAATAAAATGTTATTGGGGATTAAAATATAAAATTTATTTCTAGTATGTGTAGAGAAGGAAAACCTTTTCTTCTACCATCTTATGTTATATCACTGAGACCTATGAATTAAATGGACAAGACAAATTAACTGGAAAACAGGCATACAATTTTTTAAATTAATATTATTTGATATTAATATTTTAATTTTTTTATGTTCATGGAGGCCTTCATAGTCAACATTTAAAGAAGCAGTTAACCTTCAGAGTTTACATACCATTTTAATAAAGGGCAACAAATTGTGGAGAAGTGAAAAGGCAAAGCAAAAGGAGTTTGGGATCCTGGGGGCAGTAATTATGGAGGGTAAACATTGAGAGAAACGAATAGATGGTAAGGATTATTTTGTAGAATTTTATGCAGACTCATTGGCACAGCCTCCAACTCTGGTGGTGAAAATTGTTCTTCCTTTCCTGGTACAATAAAAAGAGGGCACCTTTGTGAGGGAAATTTATGCCATGTCTTTAAGCACAAAGGGGAAGAGTATCAGTTATTTCTAGTTGCCTTTATCTCAAAACAATCTTTATACAAAAATGGCATAATGGGCTCTGGCTGGTTTGGCTCAATGGATAGAGCATCGGCCCGTGGACTGAAGGGTCCCAGGTTCGATTCTGGTCAGGGGCATGTACCTTGGTTGTGGGCACATCCCTAGTAGGGGGTGTGCAGGTGGCAGCTGATCGATGTTTCTCTCTCATCAATGTTTCTGACTTTCTATCCCTCTCCCTTCTTGTCTGTAAAACTCAATAAAATATGTTTTTTAAAAAATGGCATATCTGGGGGCAATATAGTCTGAAACCCTTCACATGGAAATCCAAATCTGGCTGTTTAAAATAAAAGCATGGTGTCTCATGGTGTAATGCCTTTGTGTCTAACAGCAGTAATGGAAGTGAAGGGCCAGTTACTGGAAGTTCTTAAAGTTGCTCATCAGGACTTAAATAATGGATAGTCACTCTTGCTTAGACAGAGGTCATGTTCCTAAAAGTAGTTTCCTTTCTTTCCGAATAGATTATATGTCCAATTATATGTCCAATGTAAGGAAGGAAATAGGTTGCTATGTATTGATATGCTTGGTATAATTTTAAGTAAGTAAGGATGAAGAGGGTAAGCCAGCTGGATAGGATACCATTTAACTGATTAAAAAATTTAAGTGCACTCATTTTTTTTTTCTCTAAAGAGGAGTAATAAAGTCCACAACACCTGTCACCATTTTAGATCCAATCATCTGGAGAAATATTTGGTACAGAAAACACACCAACCCACTGGCATTAGTAGAGCTGGCTTCAATGGTAGCAGAGCGTGGTTCATGGTATGTGCATTTGATTGAAGCGCTCAAGTGGCAATAGGAGAGAGATAGAGAAATGTCCCAGGCCCTTTGTAAGGAGTTGCAGACAGCTTCTGGACTGTTATTCAGAGGCCAAAAGCAATGAATATAAAACAGTCATTCAACAGTTTTAGGCTGTTTCCTTCCACTTAACTGACTTGTGTGTTTATATAGTGTTCTCTAGACTGATGCCCATGGCACAATGATTCTCCAGGATGCTCATACAATTCTCTTCCTAACAGTGCAGTTGAATGCTTTCAACAACAATAGTATTTTTCCAAAACCTGTTAATGCCATGTTTGTTATTATTGCATCACTTAATTAAACTAAACTCAATAAATGCTTTCAACATCACATGAAATGTTTGGAATTAAATTAAATGTAATTCTCCAAGCAAATAGCATCAACAGAAAAAGCAAAATCGATTCAAGCACTAGAATGATCAGATACAGAATATAAAATAAATATGTCAAAAATGTAATAGGCTTAATATACTAGTAAAAGAAAACTTAAGAAAAAACAAGCAAAATCATTGGAAATAAAAATATAACAGTTATGATTTAAATTTACAGGATGTTTTTTAACAAAATAGTATTTACTCCCTCAGAGAAAACTAAAAAAGAACCAGAGACAAAGTAAAAAAAAAAAAAAAGTTATCCACAAGTTTTCACAAAGAGATAAAAGCATGTGCATACAATGAAAAGGTAAAGGACATGGAGGATAAAGTGAGAAAAACTAATTGGATTTACAAGAGGAGGATTTAGGTTTAAATTGGGTTTAGAAGAAGAGGCAAGGCAAAGGTATAAGTGAAAATAACAGAGTTTTCCAAAACCAGTTCAAAACATCCTTTCCATTTTATAAAGTCCAGGAACAGCAAAGCGACTTCTAGCCCAAACACAGTGAAAGTGCAGAGCGCCATACTGGTGGGCCACTTCTAATTGTTTAGAGCCTGTGTGATTTCATTCCTAAATATTTTATATATCACCTCTTGGCATCATAATAATGAACTTTTGATGAGTTAGGCCTTGAAAACTTCCCAATTGTAATGAATTTATGATATGTTGAAGAATTATTAGTTCTAACACCAACTGTAGTAATTTTACAATATCTCTACAAATTCTCTGACACTATTACCTTCAAAATGTAAAGCCAATTTCCTGTCTCTTCCATGTCGGTCACATTAAGGGACTATAAAAAAAAGTGGTTGGACTAGACCTCTGAGACCACATCATAAATAGGGTAAACCTGTTGCTTGAACCTTTCTGTCTCTGGAAAAGACAGGATGCCATGTTTTGGAATAAAGAGAGTAAAAGTATCAATAACCTTTATTTTTGAAATTGTATATGTTTAAGTTTTCACTATCTCAACTAAAATGTACCCCAATAAAAATAAATAAATCAATTTAAAGAAACAAAAGAAGAAAAACAACAGAAAAGGTAGATCACTCATTCTTGTTCTCTTATTTCCAATCTTTCTTTTTGGACTGCAGATGTACAAAATAGGATCAATCATTATTCTTAGTTTGTGGCACATCTTTCCAGCATAGATCCATGAATGTCTCACTTTTTTATTATTTTTTATTTTAATATTTTTATACATATGTTTCCTTATTCCCCCATCCCCGCCCCTCATGCTGCACCCACCTGTTGTCTGTGTCCATTGATTAGGCTCATATGCACGCACACAAGTCCCTTGGTTGATCTCTCCCCCTTACTCCCACCACCCCTCTCCTTCCCTGAGGTTTGAGGTTCTAATCAGTGTTTCTCAGTCTCTGGTTCTGTTCTTGTTCATCAGTCTATGACATTCATGAATGCCTCACTTTTAATGATTTACTTAGCCAATGTAAGTGTGAAATAAAATCCTGCAAAATCACCACTCTTCCTCGCCCCCACCAAAAAAACAAAATAAAAACCTGGGATGTACAGGCTCCAACAACTCATGGAGCATGATCTGATTCCCACCTAATTGCCACCCCCATCTTTCACAAACAAGAGAAATATTTTCCTGAATTTATTCCTCAACATTTCCTTGTTTTCTTCCCCATTTTCCCTTAAAATGGCATAACCACAGTCTCATTCATTTGTCTTTGTTTGTTTGTGCTCCAGAACATAATCTCTTTGTAAACAGAAAATGTGTCAATCTTGACTGTAGATTCAATAATACCTAGAACAGCACAAGGCATATCATAGAAATTTAAGGTAATTTTTTGTTGAGTAAATGAATGAATAAATGTATATTTCATTTTAAATATTTTCCAGCATGTAACATAATGCTTATTAGACAAACCATGGATGCTTGCTAAAGTAAACAGATGCATATGCATAAATTGTGTGTCTTTTTCTCATAGGTTAAAACTCCCACACAGCAATGATCAAACACCAAATTTGTGTTACTGCATCATATTGTCTAGATCAGTTCTTTTCAGAGCGGTGACTGAAAAATGAAAATAATGGAAAGGAAAATGGCTAATTTTAAAAAAACAGAGTTATAGTGGCATTTTAAAAACATCAAATATTTTTAAAATTTATACAAATAGATAGTCTAGTCAGAGCACTGTTTATAGATATATTTCATTGTAAGTTGCTCTCTTTTCCTTTCCACTCTATAGTAAGGGACAATTTAGTCTTTCCATCTTCCTAATTCTTTTTTAAAGCAAGTGGCACAGCTGGTACAGCTGCAAAAAAAGATAACTTTTTATTCTATTGTTTAGCTTTGCTATATACAAATATGCAATACAATTGCTTCTTAGTTAACCCATGCAAAAGTCATTTTCAACCATTACTTCTAGAGTACTTATTACTGCTAATTCTAAAATAAATCTATGCTACTCTTTTTTACAGATAGAATCTTTAGGAAAATCTGGTGATAAATATAGTATTGTCTTCTCCTAAAAGGAAACCATAAAACCTGCTCAGGTGAGCTTTTATAATATACAGACATATTAAAAACAACTTACTATAAATATTCATCCTGTGAATAAATAAAAAGTATAATCTTAGCAGCCTGTAAATGTAAGCTACACTTGTAGAAACTTCAAAATGTGAGGCATAGCATGACTAAGAAGATTTTAGGAAGCCTGTATTCTATACATAGAAAAGGATTATAGTAAAGCAAATAATGGCTCATGTTCCTTTAAAGTCAGCAGATGGGGGTTCAGCCTTGGACCCAGTTTGGTCCTGTAATCCATTGATCCAATGACTTTTTCACTGCTGATCAGTGCTCTCATATTCACACTTCCCTCCTAGCAGCATGGTTCCCTGGGCATTACTATAATTACCTTTTTGCATAAAACCTCAACCGCCTTACCTTTTTCTTGATTTGTGATATTAGCCTGCAAAACCACAACCTGTTTTAATGCCATTTCTCTGCCTATTTCACAGATTTACAGCTCATTTGTCCTTAAGAAAAACACACAACTGCTAACTTCATCTCACTTTAAATACCCCCCAGTAGCCTCAGGAATATCCCTAATACTTCCCAGCATGCTCATCTAGTTCCTAAGATCCTCTCACTGAAACCCTCTCACAATTCAGCTCTGACACTTCTACCCTGATCCTCATACTCAACTGATCTCCAGATTTTCAGGTGGTAGTTTGCTCTGAGATTGAAGTTCTCTGTAGTTTGCAGGAAAAGTCACTGATTTCTCCATTTTTCCAGGTTATTCTTGTTGTAAGGCTAGAAGTGATGACTCCCAAGCTCTTTATATGTTAGACCTAAAATTTAACAAATCCTCTAAATATACTCTTCTGTATGAACTTTGAAATGTTTTAGTATTGTACAAAGCACCCTCAGCACTTCCAACACTCACAGTAGGCTTCATCTGTATGGATGTCCTACAAGAAACGTCGTGCTTGCTGCTTGCCTCCAGCTGCTATTTGCTACCACAGAAGAAACAAGAGAGACAGAGAGATCCCAAAGAGAGTATGGATATGAGGACTTAAATGGTTGCTATTTATGATTGAGAATAATGTTAAATATTCCTTTTTAGATTAATAAAATTTTATAATTGAAAAGTGACATAATCTAACCACCTTATTTTGTAAATAAATAAACTTGAACCCATAAAGATGTCTGTATCTTTAGTATAATCGGCAATGTCTCGGAAACTAATTTATTAAATTAACTCTGGGGACAATGAACTAAAACACCTCCAAACAATGAATATTTTCCCCAATTTTACCTTTACAATAAGAACCAACCAGTACACTTTAAACTACGCAGAAAAAAATCTTTTATCCCTTTCAGGTATTATCATTATTATGACTTAGGTTTTTCAAGCAGCATTTCAAGTAGTGTAATTAATCAGAAACCACACACATAAAATGGTTAACAATAGAAGCCTTAGAATTTTAAAGTAAGCATGTGGGAAATCATAGGACATTTTAGAATGTTTAGGTTTTTGAAATCCTGTTATACTTGGTCTCCAGCTGTACCTCGAAAGGGCCTCCTTTTCATAGTGAGTTGTACACAGCAGGAAAGCTAGCCAAGGAAGGATTTAATAAGCACAAATGAGGCTGTTCTGCAAGCATTACAAACAATCACTGCTTTTACCCTGTGTTTTCAGTTTATTCTCAGATTTTTAAACATTTGTTAAATAGCAACTGGGCCTTTGATAACTGATTTCCAACCAATCAGAAAGCACACAGCTTTAGCCTTAAACCAAGACTTTGGCCACATCACCTTCAGCTCTTTGCCTTAGTTGAATCTGAATGATTGACTTTCATATTGTGACAATGGCTTTGGGTATTAGTGCTTTTCTTCTTTTTCTGCTTAGCAGTTTATTTTATAATTATAAATATTACCTTTCTTTGATCTACTCTCTAAATTTTTCTCTAACATTTTTGAAATGATACATGTAAAAAAATAACTGTCATCTCTATGCTTACAGATACTAGGAAAAATATTTTTTTTAATTTGACACATTTTATGTTACAAATAATAAAATAATTTACAGTTTTGGGGAAATCTAGAAATCTGTTAATTTATAAACCTAGAAATTTCTGTTTTTGAAAGGTAAAATTTTAAGTAAATTAAGAGAAATTATATACATAAAATATCAAAGATAAATGAAACTTACCTAAAGAAAAGAAAGGGAAGCATCAATAATGATTGTTTACCCATTATAAACTTTGAGAAAATAATAAGGAACCCTTTTGCACTGTTAGTGGAAATGCATATTAGTGCAAACAATGTGGAAATAAGTATGGAATTACCTCAAAAAATTAAAAATGAAACTGCCTTATGACCCAGCTGTTCCACTTCTGAGAATTTATCCAAAGAAACTCAACAACACTAATTTGAAAGAATGTATGCACTCCTATGTTCATTGCAGTGTTATTTAAAATATCCAAGATTTGGAAACATCCCAAATGTTCATCAATAGATGAGTGAGTAAAAAATGGTGTGGTACATTTACACCATGGAATGCTATACAGCAGTAAAAAAGAAGAATCTCATCCTTTGAGACAGCATGAAAGGGCCTGGAGAGTATTATGCTAAGCAAAATAAGCCAGTCAGGGAGAGATCCAAAGATGGCGTTATAGGTAAGCACCTAAACTGCTGCCTCGCACAACAATTTCAAAACTACAACTAAAAGACAGAACAGACACTATCCAGAACCACAGGAAAGCTGGCTGAGTGGAAATTCTACAACTAGAAGGAAAGAGAAAAGCTCACGGAGAATTGGAGGAATGGCAAAGGGTTGAGATACGGCAAAGGGTCTTTGTGCGCCCAGAGAGGAAGGGCGGCTGAGAGCCTGGCTGACTTTCTCTGGCGGGAGGGGGAAGGAAGCCCCTGACTGCACTGAACCCCAGTTCCAACTGCACTGAACCCCAGTTCCGGGTGAAACCCTGTGAACCCAGGCTCATACAGGGGGAGTCTGGACTGTCAGGTAGAGAGAAAAGCACTCGGAGACTCTGAGACCAGGGGGAGAGCAGGGGGAGCCCCGGTGGTCAGGGTTCTGGAAGCACGTACCAGTGTTCACAAAGACTGCAAAGGTTGTCACAGGCTTTCCCTAGCAGAAGGGAGTTGGAAGCTCCCGACTGCACTGAACCCCAGTTCTGATTGCACTGAACCCCAGTTCCAGGCAAGCCCCTGGGGACCTATGCTTTTGCGGGAGGAATCTGGACTCTCAGGTGGAGGCTCCAGAGCTGGGGAAGGCTGTACGTGCACAAGGGCAGGGCTGAGGGGAAGCCAAGACTATCTGCTCTGCCCTGAGACTCCACCCCATCCAAGCTGAACACAGAGGCTTTAGCAATTTGGCAGGTCTAATCCTATAAGGCTGTCTCCAGCAATGAACTTCTCCCAGCATAGACACAGCTGATCCTCACAGCCAACTGGCCTGGAGGTCAATTCCTCCCAGTGATACCAACAATAATCAAGACTTAACTACAACAAGGCTGTACACACAGTCCACAATGGGGTGCACCAAGAATGTCCATCTCAGGTAACTGGGAGGCTGACCCACTGGGCCATATAGGAAACCTAGCACACAAAGCTACCCTACCAACTCAGGGAAGCAGTGAAAATGCGGCGACAAAGGAACAGATCACAAACGAAAGAAATGGAAGAAAGCAAACGACTGGATATAGAATTCAAAACCACGGTTATAAGGCTTTTCAAGAATATCCTAGAAAAGGCCGATAAATATAACGAGACCCTCAAAGATATGAAAAAAGACCAACTAGAAATTAAACATACACTGAGTGAAATAAAAAATATTATACAGAGACCCAACAACAGACTAGAGGAAGACAAGAATCAAGTCAAAGAATTGAAATACAAAGAAGCAAAAAACACTCAACCAAAAAAGCAAAAGGAAAAAAAAAATCAAAAAGTTGAAGATAGTGTAAGAAGCCCTCTGGGACAACTTCAAGAGTACCAACATCAGAATTATGGGGGTGCCAGAAGAAGAGAGAGAGCAAGATACTGAAAACCTATTTGAAGAAATAATGACTGAAAACTTCCCCCACCTGGTGAAAGAAAAAGACTTACAAGTCCAGGAAGCCCACAGAACCCCAAACAAAAGGAATCCAAAGAGGACCACACCAAGACACATCATAATTAAAATGCCAAGAGCAAAAGACAAAGAGAGAATATTAAAAGCAGCAAGAGAAAAACAGTTAATTACCTACAAGGGAGCACCCATATGACTGTCAGCTGATTTCTCAACAGAAACTATGCAGGCCAGACGGGAGTGGCAAGAAATCTACAAAGTGATGAATAGCAAGAACCTACAACCAAGATACTCTACCCAGCAAAGCTATCATTCAGAATGGAAGGTCAGATAAAGAGCTTCACAGATAAGAAAAAGCTAAAGGAGTTCATCACCACCAAACCAGTATTATATGAAATGCTAAAAGTTATTCTTTAAGAAGAGGAAGAAGAAAAAAGTAAAGATAAAAATGATGAACAACAAATACATATCTATCAACAAGTGAACCTAAAAATCAAGTGAATTAAAAACCTGAGGAACAGAATAAACTGGTGAATATAATAGAATCAGGGGCATAGAAAGGGAGTGGACTGATAATTCTCAGGTGGGAACCGGGTGGAGGGGAACTATGGGGGGGGGGGGGAGGAGGAGAAGGAGAAACAATTGTAATAATCTGAATAAAGATTTATTTTAAAAAATAAATAAATAAGCCAGTCAGAGAAAGACAAGTATCACATGATTGCATTCACGTGGAATGTAATGAACAAAATAAACTGATGAACAAAATAGATCCAGAGACACGGGAGTATGGAACAGACTGCTGAATCTCAGAGGGAGGCAGGGGAAGGTGGCTGGGTGGGAAGAGAACAACCAAAGAACTTGTATGCACATATGCATAACCATGGATACAGACAATACAGTGGTGAAGGCCTGAGGCAGGTGGTGGGGGCAGCAAGAAGAGTCAATGGGGGAAAATGGGGACATATGTAATACTTTCAACAATAAAGATTTTTTTAAGAAAACAAAAATAAAAAAATGCTATGGTACATGTACACAATGGGATACTACTAATGGACCATAAAAAGGAAGAAAATTTTACCCTTTTTCACAGCAGAGAGAGGTGGAACTGGGGAGCATTATGCTGAGTGAAATAAACCAGTCAGAGAAAGATAAGCATCATATAATATGACTTGTATGTGGAATTTAATGAACAAACTGAACTAACAAGCAAAATATAAACAGACTCATAGATAGCAGGTTGACAGCTGTTGGGGGTTGGAGGGGTGGGATTTAGTGGGAGGGTGGAGGGATTGTGAAAAGAAGAAAAAAAGAAAGAAAAAACCTCATGGACATGGACTAGAGTGTGGTGATTGCTGAGGGGAGGGAGAATGGAAGGAGGTGAAGGAGGGTTTGGATAAAGGTGATTAATGGAAATTTGACAGGGGGTGGTGAACACGCAATACAGTGTACAGATGATGTACTGTAGAATTGTACACCTGAAATCTATAGAATTTAGTTAACCAGTGTCACCCCAATAAATTCAATAAAAAGGAAAAAAAAGCCTTGGGGGTAGGTCTCAGGGAGTCAAAAAAATTTTTGTTTGCTGATATGTTATTGAGAATGTTTTATTTATATTCATCAAGGAGGTTGGTGTGTAGGTTTCTTTTCCTGTAGTTCTTATCTGGCTTTAGTAACAAAGCAGGGCTGGCCTCATACAATGAGTTTTGTACTGTTCCCTACTCTTCAGTTTTTTGGAAGAGTTTGAGAAGGATTGGTATTAATTCCTTAAATAGTTGATAGAATTCACTAATGGAAACATCTAGATCTGGATTTTATTTGTTGGGAGGTTTTGATTACTGTTTCAATATCCTTACTAATAATTGGTTCAGAACTTATATGTCTTCATGATTCAATATTGATTGCTTGTATGCTTTTAGAAACTTATCCATTTCTTCTAAATTATTTGTTGGCATACAGTTGATAAGTAATTTCTTATGACCCTTAGTATTTTGTGTTATCAGTAAACCAGCTTTTAGTTTCATTGATCTTTTCTATTGTCTTTCTAGTCTCTATTTAACGTAACTCTACTGTGACCTTTGTTTTTTCCAAGTCCATGGAATGTACTATACCAAGGGTAAACTCTAATGTAAATGATGGACTTTGGGTAATGATGTGTCCACAGGTTTATCAATTGTAATAGCTGTACTACTCTAGTGGGGGGTGTTGATAATGGAGGAGCTATGCATAGGTGGGAATAGCGTGTATATGGGAAATATCTGTATCTGTCTTTTAATTTTGCTGTGAATTTAAACTGCTCTAAAAATTAGGTCTTTTAAAGAATTAATGTTTTCAAAAAAGCTAATCAGCAAAATTCCATTAACAGTGACTACCTCAAGGGAAGGGAACAGGATATTGGAAAACAAGAGAGGAAAGGAAATTACTATTTACTTCTGTGAAAAGGTACTTTTGTAGCTTATTAATTTTATTATGTCTACTTATTCAGAATAATATAATTTTGAAAAATTTTGGATAATATAATATAATTTTCAATAATAATTTTAAGGTAAACACAACATGATTCATATAGAAAAAAGGAAATATATGAAAAATCTACTCTATTCATTGACCAAGAATGTCCTCCTGACTATTGATTATTAAACCTAATGAAATGATTATTAAGAAAATATCCAGTATGGTGTATAATCTCTCTCTCTTTGGCTACTATCTAACGAAGTCTGGTGACACTTTGGGAAAAATTTGCCATCCTTCCTATAATTTGGTGAAGCAGGAATTTAGGACTTTTCTCTGTTAAAGGTGCCTACAGGCCAAGAATGAGGAAGCTTGTGAAAGTGTAGAAATGGTGGGCAAATCTCTCATGGTATTACCATATACTTACTTTTCCTTTCAATTTAAACTTTGCTTTAAAATTAAGTAATAGTCTCTACTCCCATTCTATATGGAAGGTCTTAGATGAGACATGTTGTGTGTGTGTGTGTGTGTGTGTGTGTGTGTGTGTGTGTGTGTGTGTGTTTTAAAGAAATAAGTAAGAGCCCTTTGACCAAATGAGAGCTTTGATAGCAAAATTGGAAGACAGACTCATGGGTGTTAAACATTCTGTATTAGCCCTAATCTCTGAATGAATAAAATGAATCTCAAATGTGATAACTTGCTGTGCCTAACTTGGTGTGTGTTGCTGTTTTTCACTTTAACTTAACAATTTCTGCCCTTGATTTGTGGGCAGCTCAATAAAAAAGCAAGTGTTTATACTGAAAATGAAGAAATTTTTTCATAGACTATTTGATAAAAGAATATAAGAATGTTGGTATCATTCCATTTTTATTATTTACTAGCTAATAAAAGGATATTTTAACTAAGATATGGAATCTTAAAAAGATTCTAAGCATTGCTAGAGAGCTATACAATGCAAAATTTTCTAACTGTCCCACAAAAGCTATAAATAGAAAAACACAAATTTAAATAAAAACAAACCTTTACCTGATTTAAAAATGTAAGGTTAGCATCACTTCCTTCTGACTTTGTATTCAAACAGTCCGTGCCATAAAGTAGGGAGTCTGAAACTGAAAAACAATCTGCAATACTATAGTCAAGTATTTGCCTCACATGGACATGTTATGAGGGCCTAACGCTGAAGAGAAATATGTGATACTGAGCTTATTGATATGTAATTGTATTTCTAGCTACTTTTATTTTATTTTTCTCATGCATAGCTCCACCCTCTGTCATAAGCACAAACCTGATGGAACTCAAATACGAGTTTAACGCTATCTCCATTGGAAAACTAAACTCTCAAGGTGCAGATTAGAAGAAAGCATTTCCAGAGATGGTTTAGCACTGCTACTTCCCTACAGCTGGTCTTAGTTCATAGAAAAATCAATGAAGTATTTTCTGTAGGTTAACCTAGAGGCCATGACATAAATTCATCTCTGGGTTATCAAACTGTTAGCTTCAATGCACCCTTCAAAAAATAGTAGAAAGAAAAAACGTATACTTAACTATAAAATGAAAATGGTGCCTCTTCCTCCAAAAGGAAGCTAAAGTGCTGTGAGGGTTATAAACAATCCATTCATTTTGCCAGAGATGGGTTGAAGAGAGCCTACATTGCAGAAGTATTAAGACAAATTCAAGTAGAATTTATTGAGAATTGAATAGCAGTGCTTTCTGTTGGGAAGAACACACCATACTTTCAAATTTAGCCTTGAGATAGTACAACCATTGTCACACAGCACTGGCTTTGTAAAGTGTCCAAGTAGAATGCAGAAAAATATTATTCTTATGCAAACCTATTCTGAGATGAAACAGAGCTGGATCATTTACTATAATTCTTTCAGTAATACGAGTTTTGTAATTAACCTTAACTTAAAAAATTCTCTAGAATCTACAGCTCTGGTTTGTCTTGATAAATATTCTTCTCAATATTAAAAAATGATTTAGCAAAAGTTTAATAAAATCTGATGAAGTTTGGACAGGGTATTTTTTATTGTCTCAGAGATATTTGTCTGAGGTTCCAGTTCTCAGCACTATGGATGATGAGTTTCTGTATTTCTAGGCCACACCTCTTCAAGGTTTACTAAGAGGTATCAAAAAATAGTCCAGCTACCAATGTGCAGCATAATAAAAGAAGGGCAGAGATTCACTGAGGAGAAAAAAATAATGCTTTGAAGGAATAAGTGAGAGTTGAAAGGACAAGGTAATACTCCTTCATCTGCTTCTAGTCAGGTAAAGTGAGCATCAAGAGAATTCCTTGAGGAGACTATGACAATGATGGTGTAGGGTTGGCTTGATTTCCAGAGGGAAAACCAGAATTTTCTTTCCAGTTGAACATTTGCTAGTCTGTAGAAACAGATCTGACACTGTTATGACACCATCACTGAACACAATGAATGGGTATTTGGTAAACTTTTTATCATCCTCTGTATTTGGCCAGGACCCAGAGATTTGTCCTTAACTCTCCTCTGAAGTCTCAAGGAGAGAAGCTCACTGTAACAACCTATAGAACAGGACAAGGAAAGAGGAGATTGGTGAGTGTGACCTAAGCTTCCTGGGTTACCAGGGAACAATGAATGAATTGCTTTGGCATTTGCTCTTTGATATGTGTGTGTGTATCATATAGAGATTTGATCCAGAATATCTGCTCTCCTGGAGGTGTAGTGCTGGAAGGCAGAAGTTTGGGAAGACATATAAAAAGTTATTTTAATATTACCTACAGCATGTAATATTTCAGTGCTGTAGTCCCCAAAGGAAGGTTCTTGAAATTACATGAAAAAGGGTCATATAAGAGAAACCAGAATCTGCACATGCTCCATATAGTGCTAGATAACATCAGCACAAAGCAAATAGGAATTTGACTTTCTATCTAATTCCCCCTCACTCTCACCCTACAGAAGCCAGACAGCCAAGCGAGGGCAGAAGCAAGTATAATGAGGAGAACAAAAAGAACAGACCAGGCCCAGTCTCCTACTGCTATTCTGGGAATTCTAAGGGTGGCCTAAATTACAAAGGGTGTTGTGTTTGAACTGAATGTGTTAGGAGTTTTAAAAACCTGAAATGAAACTGTTCTAATACCTGAAGATGAATAGAAATTTTGGGAAATATGCTTGAGATCTTGACAAAGAATAGAGAAGAGAAATTTAGGGAAATGGTTTTGAAGTCCATGGTGGAAACCCAGCTATTTCCATATTGCATCCAACTGAGAATGCATACTTTGTCTCATAATTTCTCAGACTGTAAAAAGGGTTTAAACTGTTGACCTGGATCAGATGTTCCCAGTCCAGCCAGTGTCAATCACTGATAAGATTTTTGCTTTGCATAAGGAAATAATAAAAATGAGAAAAAGGTAGCATGTTTATTCAACTTAATTTATTCAACTTAACTGACACCCTTTATTGTAAGATTATGTACTTTATACTTAAAATATATATCTTCAAAAAATAATAGGGAGAGAGGCTGTGGTTTTCTTTAGTTACTTACTCTTTCTTGGATAAAAATTAAAGGTTGTCAACCCTATGTCCACACTCATATTATTTTTTATTTAATATGTTTTTATTGATTTTTTTAGAGAGAAAGGAAGGTAGAGGAATACAGTAGAGCTATAGAAATATAAATGGGAGAGATACATCAACTGGCTACCTCCTGCATGCCCCTACTGTTGATTGAAACCAGGAATCGAACCAGTGACCCCTTGGTTCATGGATCAACACTCAAGCACTGAGCAACACTAGCCGGGCCTCATACTATTTTTTAACCACCTGTATACTCCATTGATCTAGGACATGTGATGTAATCAGAAATCATCTAGTTAATATTTTTTTCTATTCTGACTTCACTAACTTAAAAATCACCTTCTTAAAAAAATTAGTTTAATGAAAATTTTTAAAAGTAGAAATGGATATATTTTAAGAATTTCTATGGTAAAATAAGTGAGTTATCTAATGTCTAATAAATTAATCTGAAATTTTAATCTCATCCTGCATTGAACTGTTCTTCCCTTAATTGGTCTCCTTTACCATTAGACTATTTAATAATTCTCTCTTCACCTCTGAAGGAGTGAGTGAAGAGGACAATTTATTGCACCATATTTGCAGTGGTGACTCAAGGAAAAAAATTTTGCATCAAGAAAAAATTCTTACAGAATTTTAGTCCTATTGCCCATTTCATCATTTCCTATATACAAAGACATTTTCATTCTTCAAATCTGCATAGCTATTCAAGCCATGTAGCTAATCATTTTAGACTGAGGAAACAAAATCACACGTAATTGAATGAGTCAGTTTCAAGAATAAGCTCAAAATAGCTCCTCAACTCATCCTTGTTTCCACCAGCAATTTACTTCACAACATAGTGATTTCTGCCAAAGTTATTTTGTCGGGATGGGCTGTGAAGGAAGGTGGGGGAGGGGGGGTATTCAAAAAGGCAATTTTGAATTTAATTGAATTCTGATAATGAGTACATCCAGGGTCATGAGTACATTAAGTTATGTGCCTTGTTTCATGTATTTTTCTAAATTGGAATTCTGTGTCCACATATCCATGACCTTTAACACCAATAAGCAGCTGCTACCCATTCTTCAGTGGTCAACTCAGGACATCTACCAATAAGCTTTTCTTGATCAGTGCAGTTTTCAACTGATTTCCTTCTTCCTTTTATCCCACTGTGCAGTTTGTCATATAAAGACCTGCACCTAATCATTAACTGTTGTGTATTTTGGAATGATCTCTACCACAGGGAGATCCAAAACTTATATTTTACTAAATCTCTGTGAGGCACTTTAGAGATTCAGACATAGACTTTAGAATTAGTCAGCATGGATTTGGATTCCACCATATTGCCACACATTGCCATATGTAGGTGGGGCAAACCATAAAGAGTATTTAACAGAGGGCTTGGCAAATATGAAGCATGCAATAAATGCTGCTTATTGCTGTTACTACTGCTGCTACAGCTGTTACTGTTAAATAGTTTCCATGTAGTTAAGATTAACAACAATGAACATTTGCTAGAAACTTACTAGGTAATTGTTACTTTTATTACAACTCTTAAGAAGTCTTTAATTCATTCAATCTTTGCTTCCATAGCATCACTACCAATGTTTTTACATATTTATAATTTTGAAAACAGGACCTCACCTTTATTAATCTAGCTCTGCGAGAATGGAGCTCTGTGGACTTTCTTTACTCTACCCCTTCAAAAAATGTATAAATATATACTATATATTTTTATGTGGTTACATATTTTAGACCTGCATGTCTGGTTTTTATTAATATGAATGGTAATAGAAGACCATGTGGACTATGCTTGCTTAATTATTGACTTTCAAAAAGAAGAGTTGTCCTGGACAGAGTGATTCTGTTGGTTGGAGGTTGGTCCCATGCACAGAAGGGTCATGGGTTCAATTCCCTGTCAGGGCAGATACTCAGGTTTTGGGTTGGATCCCCAGTCGAGGCATGTATAGGAGGTAACCAATCGATGTTTCTCTCTCACATGGGTGCTTTTCTCTCTCTCTCCTTCTCCCTCCCTCTCTAAAATAATAATAAACAAACAGCAGCAACAACAAAACACCCACATATCCTCGGGTAAGGATTAAAAAGAAGAAGAATGATAAATCTCAGTAAGAAAATTATAGTTAATGATTAAATTATATTAGCATAGCCTGCTAAGTCTTAGGATACAGCTCCTATTTCCACACTGTTCTTTTCTATAAAAAGGACTCATCTTTTCAACAGTAAGATGAGTTCTTAATTGTAATTAGTAATTGTTTTTTTAAATAAAAACATCATTTTTCAATAAAAGGATGCTTAAGTGTATAAATTCTGAACAATAAGAAACAGTTAATGTAATTCATGTCAAGTTGAGCATTAAACATAAGATCTCAAGGACAATACAGTCTTTTTAAGGATCTATAGTCCTTGAGATGGAGGACACAGAACAAAACAAAATCAGATCCTATTTTCTCAGCAAGATAACCTCCCCCTGGTGATCAGAGCATCTCTTTTATCTAACTTCCTTCATCGTTTCAAACAGATTTTCTTATCTAACCAGGGATAATGCACCTATCTATTCTGAAGTTCAAACTAATGCTCTGAAATAAGAAAAAAGGAAAAACAGCACACACATAGATACCTCTTTCACTTGTAATGTGTGTGGTTTAAGAGAACAGAAGGCTTACAGTATGGGAGATGTTTTCCCCTATTTCCATGCATCACTTGCCACATGAGCTATGCTCGATGGTTTCCAGGATGAGCGTGAACCCACTGGCCTTGACACAATGCAGCCATCCTTCTTCTACAGTTGACTCCTCCTAAGCTGCAGGAAACCGCCAAGCACCTGCTGTCGAGGGCAGATGCTCCTAAGGTTAGTAAACATAAGCTAAAGTACACAGGGACTGTTCCTGCCTTCTTTTGGAGAAGTGAATTTCTTATTCTATTTTCAGAAACAGTACAGGCCCAGTGAATACATAAAAAGCAATCTTGTCAGTAAGTATGGTGACAAATGGAGTGTTATTTTTAAAGATAATGTTTCCAGTTGATATCATAGGAATATCTGTAAAAAAAATTTTATCAATGATTATTTTGTGTCTACATGATTTTAAACATTTACTTATTAATTTTCAGTTTAATATTCAGATATTTCTATCATCACATCTTAGATCTTGGCTTTTTAAAGGAAGAACATACACAATGGGAAATATCAATAGCATAATATTACATTTCCTACTACATCTGTCCACAGATTATCAACTTCAAACTTTACATCCCTTTGTCTGTTGGACATGGGAAAGCATTACTTTAAAAACTCATATTTTAATGGCTCATGAGAAAACAGGAAGGTAAGCACTGCAGTGACATTAATAAAAAGAAAATATTTAAATCTCCCTTCTCCTGACTTTACTCTTATACATATGCTGGCAAATAGTGAAGTGAGTAACAATAAGAAATGTAAATGATAGAAACTGTCATATTGGGTGCACAGTTCCCACTCCTCTTGAGGAAACAGTAACTGTCAGAGCAGAAGCTTCATTCAGGAAATCCAAAAGACAGGTTATCTTGTTCTTAACACAGTTGGTGCTAACTACACTGAAATAAATATTGGAGACATTGATTAAACCATAGACACAAGTTGCTGTGAAACATACGGATAATTTAACGCTTAGACTGTTATCCTAAAACCACATTAGAGATAGATTTCAGTTTACCCAACAACAAAGCAGACTTCATGCACATGAGACCTTGCAGACCAGTAAGTCCTCCGACTCCATAAGATACACCAACAGACCATATATACCTTTTGTTCTGATAGACTAATTCAAATATTTTTTAAATCCTCTACTTCATATAGATTCCAATGTCAGGTTCGAAAATCAAACACATAGTTCTTAAATTTGAACAGCACAGCTGTTATTATAGATGAATATTTTTGCCAGAAGACATGAAATTAAATTTGAACAGAAACCCAAAATCAGAAACATTACTTGAATAATTCAAAGTGCACATTACCTAATTTTAATATAATACTAAGTTTTTATTGTTATTTCTCCTTTTTCTTGAACTTTAACATAAATATTCATTAAGAACTTTTTCTGGAATCAATAACTAAAAAACCCAAAAGTTTTAATTTAAGTAACTTATTAAATTAAGTAACTTTTAAAAACTAGTATTTAAAAGTGTGACTTATTAAGAAAATGTGATTCCTGAGAATAGGCCAGGCCTCATCTAGGAGTAAATAAAATTCTACCTAACCCTCAGACTTAAATGCTATTCCACCAATATTCATTTATTTTATCAAATGTTGATAAAGCACCTACTGTGTGTCAGGTTGCCTAACTGTGGACTCATGACACAAAAATAAATGCTATATTTGTTATTGTCAAGGAAATCTAGACTAGTGAAGGCAATAACCAATTAGAGGAAATTGTAATATTTTGTAATAATGCTACATATAAAGGTGCATGTTTGCAAAGATAAATTAAAGGAGGTACAGTTTATCTGTGAAGATTGTTAAACTGCATTTCTATGAATAATCAAAAGATTACCAAGCAGATAAAGTGTTCTAGATACAGGGATCAACAAATGTAGACTGTGTGGAACAGCTTAACGTGATAAGGGACAGCCAGAGATTTGTCATGTCAAAAATGTAATAAGTGAAGTGAGGAGATGCAGGAAATGTGGTTTGGAAAAGCCAAACAGAAAAGGCCCAGGTCATGGAGATTCCAGAAAGAAAAAAGAAATTGTACAGAATATTGACACAAATACATAATCAGACAGGCATTTTAAAAGATATTTCACACTAAGAGTTTCAGTCAAATTAGAAGGTAGGAGACAAGTTAGAAAGTTGTTATGATGTTGAAGGCTTCTAGTAGGAAAGTTAGTTCTGATATCAAAGGAGACAATAAATTCAAAAGACACCTGCCTGGTCTAAACTTGACCTTATTTATAAAACCAATTCTTTAATTACTCAGAATAAAATTTAGGATATCCTAAAATTTTTGGATGTATAGCTTAGAAGAAAACAGTAGGAAAAAAAAAAACAAATGAACACTTCCTTGATCATTCAAAGTAACTGTGAATAGGATAATTAATTAAAATATAAAATTATATCAACTTGGTGAAAGCCTATGGTGCAAATTGCAATTAGAAGACTAATGTGTGTGCTAGTTTTGACCCTATTACAATTATATTATAAGGGTCAGTTGATTACCCTCTCAGTGCTTCCATTATTCCATTCCAATTAGAATCAAATTACTAAGAAATGAGCAAAACAAATTAATACAAAAATCATATAAAAACCATCAGTCTATGAATCATTTTATTTCTAAAATTTTCTACATGCTTAAAAAACAGTTATTCCTACATATTTGTTAAGTATCTGAATAATAATAATGATATTATGAATAAAAATATCTTCTTATATTTAACCTCAGTTAAATTTGTTGGTTAGAGAAGGGAATTATATAATGCAGACATAAAGGGCTATTAACTTTTTAAAAGCCATTTAAAATAATAATTTTATTTCTTCAAGAGTCTCTTTTATTTTATCATATGGAAATCATTTAAATAAGCTATTCAGGTAAAAGAAACTACTAATCATAGTTAAATTAATTAAACCATTAAGTAGCAGAAACTTAAAGTCTTCAGACCATGATAAATAGAACTATTCAAATCTTGTCATGCAAAAATTGAGAGCTTATGAGAATTATTTATTGGGAAACTAGAGGCCTTAAATTGTGCGTGTGTAGGGTCCCCTAGGCCTAGCCTGCCATCAGGGCCATGTCTACTGCCCTGTGATGTCTCAGACACTCCATGGATGCTGCTGGCGACCCGTGACGCTCCCAGCTCATGCCCCTCCGCCACACGCCGCCTCCCGCTGCCACTTGCTGTGTGCGCCCTCCCTCCTCTCCCTGTGGTGGGAGCACTGCCACGTGGGGGCCACGCCATGCTCCCCGCCCCCATCAGCCCAGTGCCCATCCCCTGCCCCTCACCCCGTAAGCCCCGCCTCACTGTGAGTCCCGGCCCATGAGAGCACCTTCTGATGACCAGTTGTTTGGTCCTGACTCCATCCACAGGCCCAACTCCATTGCATGAGCCATGGGCCCCGCTTCTGCCCGCGCCAGCCCTGCCAGCCCATGCGAGCCCCACCTCACTGCATGAGCCATGAGTCCCAGCCCAGGAGAGGAGCTCCATGCACCTCCTGGTGACCAGTTGTTTGGTGGTGATGCTGTTATGGCACCACGACCACAGGCCTTTTATGATATAGATGATAAGTGAATGTTTTATGAGCTGAGATTATTAATATGAGCTATGTGATTATTAATCTGCATTTCTGAAACTGAAAGTGTCATTCTTTTTTAAGATGTTTTAATAAAAAGCAACAACAGTGCTATAAATACCTAGTTTGTGTATTGTATGAGAAATATATGTTGGATATCAATTTGAATATTATCTTAGATTTGAAAGTGTCAGCCTTAAAATGCTTATCTTTTGGATAATCGTTCTTAGTGACTGAGCTGCCTGAAGGTCTTAAATCTGCAGCTATTTTGAAATGTCTCATTACATTGAAACTATTGCATTGTTAACTTTCAAATAATCAAAAGATTCTTCTTTGCCTCTACTGCAACAGCCACCACAAGACCATGTTTCTCTTACCATTCATTTGGTATTTTGGCATTGGCAGGTAAGACTAATTAACAGAACTAGAGGTGTTCCTGAATTATCTTTTAAATGCAGCCCTGTAAAGTCCTATTATGAGCCTTTTGAGTAAAACTGGCATAGAAGTAAACAATCAGAAAATCAAGCAAGGTATCTTGTACTTGCATTAACATACTAGATTTTATTAGTTAATAATTGTATAAATTTTACTTTTTAAAGACATTCATTGATGTAAGGAGAACTACACAACTCTAATAAATGAAATCAAATAAGAACTAAATAAGTGGAGAGATAGTCTCTGTTCATGGCAAGAAGACACAATATTGTCAAGATGTCCATTCTTCCCAACTTGATCTATAGATTCAATGAAATCCTAATCAAAATAACAGCAAGTATTTTATTAATAGCCATATGAATATGGATATTTTATGTGTATCAATTTATAGAAAAATTGATTCTAAAGTTTATAAGGAGAGGCAAAAGACCCAGAATAGCCAACATAATTTTGAAGAAGAGCAAACTGGTATGACTGACACTACCCAACATCAAGAGTTACTATAATGCTACAGTAATAAAGACAGTGTGATATTGATAAAAGACTAGATAACTAGATCAAAGGAACATCATAAAGAACCCAGAAACAGACCCACATAAATAAAGTCAACTGATCTTTGACAAAGGAACAAAGGTCCCCAGGTGACCAGTTGTTTGGTCCTGACGCCATCCACAGGCCCCGACTCCACTGCACGAGCCATGGGCCAAAGACAGTCTCTTCCAAAAATGGTGCTGGAACATTTGGACATCCACATGCAAAAAAACAAAAAGAATCAAGACACAAACCTTACACCCTTCACAAAAATAAACTCTAAATGGATCATAGACCTAAATGTAAATGCAAATTTATAAAACTCTTGGAAAATAACATAGGAGAAAATCTAGATGACTTTGAGTATGATGTAGACTTTTTCAATACACCAATGACATGACCCATGAAAGAAATAAATGATAAGATAGACTTCATTAAAATTAAAAACTTCTGTATGAAAGACAATGTAAAGAGAATACAAAGTTATAATTTATAATGAGTAACTGACGATATTATATCAATAATGTTATTTATTAATATATTATATAAAATTATATGTAATATTTTTATAAAATTTAATGTTCTTATTGAAAACATCTATATTTGTTTTTGTTTTGTTAAAGCTAAGTTATTTTAAAAATATATATATTTTATTGATTTTTTACAGAGAGGAAGGGAGAGGGACAGAGAGTCAGAAATATTGATGAGAAACATCAATCAGCTGCCTCCTACACACTCCCCACTGGTATGTGCCCACAATCAAGGTGCATGCCCTTGAACAGAATCAAACCTGAGACCCTTTAGTCTGCAGGCCGATGCTCTATCCACTGAGCCAAACTGGTCAGGGCCATATTGGTTTTTAATAAGTCAATTTAATTCTTATCTTGCCTAATTTTAACATCCTCTTTGTAGGATGCCAAATTAAATACATATCCTATATAATAAAAGGATAATATGCAAATAGACCGAATGGCAGAACAACTGAAAAACCGAATACTCGTCGCTATGACGTGTGCTGACCACTAGGGGGCACGCGCGGAACATGGCAGGTGTCAGCAGCAGGCAGCAGAGTGCAGAACATGATGGGTGTGAGCCACTGCAGGATGGTGGAGCAGGTGAACAGGGACACCAAACCAAGGTGGGATGCTGGTAGCTGTCATTGGGGCCAGCCTCTGGTGGTTACTGAAAATTCTTTGCTCCTGCACACCACAGTCCTGCCCAGCACTTGCACCTGCTGCTGGCGCCAGCCCTGCTTGTACCCGCTGCCAGTGCTGGAGCTGCTGCCTGCACCTGCTGCCAGTGCCCAGCGCCAGCCCCCACCACTGACCCCAATCACTTGGCACTGTGAGCAGGTGCAAGCAGCAGCTGCCAGCCCCAATCACCTTCAGGGCCTCTCCACCTCCTCCTGCTCCTGAGGGGCGATCAGGACCGGCAGCCCCCTCTTGCACCCGCTGCCGGTGACAGCCCTGTTCACACCTACTGCCGGCGCCGGCCCCGCTTGTACCTGCAGCTGGCACCAGAGCCACTGCTCGCACTTGCTGCCGGTGCCTGGCACCGGTCATGATCGCTTGGCACCTTCAGGGGGTGCGAGTGGCGGCTGCCAGCCCCCATTGCCCCTAAGCACTTCTCCACCTTCCCCTGCTCCTGAGGGGCTTATTGGGGCAGCAGCCACTGCTCCACTGCTGACAGTGCCAGCCCCAGTCACTCCATGCTGTTCGCAGGTGCAATTGGGGCCAGTGCCGTCAGCACATGGGAACAGCAGCGGTGGGAGCAGGACTGCTGGCAGACAGGGGCCTGGGGGCAGGGGCAGGAGGAGCCGGGTGGGGGCGCAGAGGATGGGCCGAGACCTCCCCCTGTGCCCACCACAGCCTTGCAGCCCACGGTTTTTTTTCAAGGTGCATGAGTTCATTTACTGGGCACCTAGTGTGTGTGTGTGTGTGTGTGTGTGTGTGTGTGTGTGTGTGTGTGTGTGTTACCCTTTGTTGAAGCCTTTTATATCTTAGCTAAAAAACTCAGGATTCTAGAAAAGACTGAACACTAACAGTAAATACTTTCTACTATTCTTACCTCCTACAGTGTTGGTAATGATGAAATAAAATATTTCAAAAACCTTAGAAAGCAGGTGGTTTTATTTTTCTGTTTTACTATCCGATGTAAAATATTAATAACTACTGGATAATTTATCTATATAAGTACTGCTTTACTTTTCCTGTTTATGTTTAAATTATTTGGGGGATTCTTTTGGAGAAGAGTTGATGCCAAATACCACTATTGTATAGTATTTAAAACTAGAAAGTTAACTTGACTTCCTCCAAAATGATGGGATTAAAAAACACTCATTAAAGCATAACTGCTAAGTGATACATGGACACATTTGATGTGTCCTTAAACATTTGTTTTAATTTTTCATTAACTTGATAGTCAAGGCAGTTGTTTGATTTAAAATGTAAAGCCTACTTTTAATTTGGTAAAAGTGGGCTGTTATATTTTATCTTTATAGAATCCATATTGCAATATATGCTGTAATAGAGTTTAAGAGAATCTGTTCAAACGTTTTGTTACAGATTCTAGAAATAGATGTTGCAACTGTTTTCTGTTGGGTTGTGTGAGAGTGTTCACTGCCCTTGGGCATGTTCATTCCTGACTGCTCCACTGTCATAAATCTCTTTAAAGGAGAAATAGTGAGTTGTTCCTTTAGAGAAATTACTAGTCACATCTGAGAAAGCAAATTTGAGAAATCAAATGCATCTGTCACATATTGCTAACTTTGCATTAATGTGGGTTTGTTTACACAAATAACCCCTCAAGTATATTGTTTTCCAAATCCACAGAATTATACTAAATCTTTCAAAACATCAAAGATGTACACACACAAAAAAGTGGGAAATTGAAAGGGTATAATTTAAGAAAAATTCAATGACTGAACTACAAGGAATGTTCATTTCCTGGATTTGTGCCTAAGTCTTTGATCTTCAAGTTCAATCAGTGAGACTCTAATTATGGTAAAATCCTATTTTTCTAACTTTAGAAATTTTGTATTTGTATATATATCTATATCTATATCTATATCTATAGATATATATATATTAGAATTGAATTAGCTCTTTTCAAATGAAAAAAAAAAAAGCAGCTATGAGAGGGAACAATATACCTGATAGAACCACTGACAAGATTTTGAAATAACAAAATTGAGAACAGGTTTATTATTATCCTAGTAAAGTGTTGAAAGGAAGATCTTAGCAATGTTTAGAAGCTGAGTATGGTGGGTACAAGGAGGTACTGAATGGAATGGGAAAAAGTGGGATGGTATGCAGCATGGACAGTTGGAAGGGAAACCCCTTGCCTTCTGAGAGGATGGACTGAGAATTGAGGCTCAGCCAGAGGTCTTGTGCTGAATTACTTTCTCTGGCTACACCACGAGTAGGGTGGATCACTGTCTAAGGCAGAAGCTACATTTTTTTGGTACACACACACCTTTTTGCACATCTTAATTTTCAGAAACGGTGTGTGTGTATAAGCAGAGGCACTGAGACTAATTAAATGACCCTAGGACAATTCCTACTCTACATTTCTAGGGCCTGCATGTACACAAGGTAGATGAGATGGACTGTTTAGCAACAATTTGAAGAGCATCAACATTAGTTTTTATATATGGGTTCTAGTTTCAGCTCTACCACTCACTGGATCTCCGCCTCCTCGTCGATATCCAACATAGAGATGCTAACCTTTTAGACTGCAATAAAGGCGGCTTTGCACTTCAAATGAGGTCCTATGATCACTTCATAAGCTGGACAGTATCAGAAATATGTGAGCTATTATTGATGGTTGTTAGTATAGTAGTGGAGAAAATGGCAAACTTGGAAGGCTAAAGGCTGCTTTTTCTTGGCAATACAATATGTATCTCAAAAGAAAAATGTTGGGGGGGGGGCTGGAAGAAAAGCAGAAGTTGTTTTTTAAAATACATTTTTATTAATTTCAGAGAGGAAGGGAGAGGGAGAGAGAGATAGAAACATCAATGGTGAGAGAATCATTGATCAGCTGCCTCCTGCATGCCCCACACTGGGGATCCAGCGCACAACCCATGCTCTGACCTGGAATCGAACCCTGACCTCCTGATTCATAGGTCAGTGCTCAACCACTGAGCCATGCCGGCCAGGCTAAAGCCGAAATTTTGACTCAGAGAGCTCTCAGACTTCACAGAGCCAATTTTGTGAATATGCCTGGAGAATTTTTGATGCTGAAAAAGGTTTAGGCTAAGTGAGAAGTTTGTATAAATATTTAAAATTTAGCATCAGGCATTGGATTTACATATTCCAATATGTAAGAGAAAGAAAGGGAGGAGAAAATAACAAAAGATAATTTACGCCACACTTGAAACTTGCCCAACTGGAGAATATCCAAAATTTGTTTTCAGGATGACGTCTTTGCTATAATCCCTAGCCTATTTGATAATCTCAGGATATCAAAACTTCACACCATCTCATTTTATAATTCTTACACAGAGACTTCTTTGAAGAGTCTAACCCCAACTTAAACATACCTCATACACCACACCTAAAATCATTTTGTCAGTGAAGCTATTTTTCCTAATTAACTGTTTAAATGTCTGTTTTGATTGGAATGTGTAAGTAGGGCCAGGTTTAGCTCTAATATGTTTGCCCCAGCAACTGGAATTTTATTGGAGATATACTCACAGATTCTATTACATAAATATACTATGGTAATAAGAATAAACTTGCTAGAAATATCATCTTGATCAACTATAAACTATACCATTATTCAATAGTAGTAACATTAAACGTGTTAATATTGTAGCATTATACCCCTGTTTGTCTAGAACAGACAATCATTCGCCACTCTACATTATTTGTCCTAACAAATTAAGGGCCTAGAGGCCATGGGACAGAGAATCTCAGAGTGGGTACAGTCACAAATTTATAATAACTCTTCTAATCTTTAACTCACTGCTTTATTACTAAAAGCTCTTTTGAATGTGCTTATAGATTATGCAGAAAAGCATTTAGGATCTTTTTATATAAAAAGCATGCATATTGTCAAGGCATAAACAATATTCAAGCAACCCAATTTTAAATGAAAACATGCCTATGCATAACATAGCTACAGTGGTATACCATAAAAGTAATTTATGTGACAACAAGTTATTTTATGTTTTAATTTGCCCCTATTTAAATGTTGATTGTTCCTTAAATCACAGCTTTTAACACAAAGTCTAGAAACCACTGTAAGCATGTTTATTGCCTTTATGATCTTACAAAAAAGAATGTAAATGCCCAGAGGTTTAGAATTTTTTATAGGAACAAACAGAATTAGTAACAAAACTACTAAATAAATTACCCAGCATGGCAGTGTGCCTGGCATTCCTCATACTTATTTTTATTCCACATTCTATTATCGCTTCCCAATGGAATAGTTGATGTTCTCACCAGGGCAATACTGTCTTTCAGAGACTGTTGTATAGAAAATCACAAATAAGTACATAAACAAGTAAATTCTAACCACAAACATGGATGGTGTGCTGAGTTTCCTTGAACTTATAGGTCATATCTAATTCATTAATTCTTACAGAAAACACTGAAATATTATAGGCACTTTGCTCAAGTGTTCCACACAAGTAGATCAATAGCAGTTTTCAGTCATAATTCTGATGTGTGATTCTTATATGCAGGAATTTCCACATCACTGACTCAACCACCAAAGCAGTTTGGAATTTCAAATAGTTTGTCTTTAGGTCCTTCATAAAAAAGAGATAAGCCATATTTCACAGAGATCTTACTTCTGAGCCATGTTTATCTGCAACTTTCCCTAATAAAGACATCACGATTTGAATATTTTGATAAGGGCCATAAATTTAGTATTTAAATAAGTTCATAAACTGTTTTCTATCTATATTACTCCAAGAAAGTTGACCTAGGCAAAATTATACAATAATAACAGCAAAACCAGAAATAAATGGGGCATTTATTATTATATTTTTGTCTATTTGATTGATTTTCATTTCATGTTTGTTTTTTTTTAAAGAAAGTATAAGAATGTTATTGTTATTGTCCACAGACTGGAAGGATGAAGCTAGCACAGAAATTCTCCCTACACAATGGCTGGTGGACATATCGGCTAAAACAAAACAAAACAGACAATTAACCTATGATTTCCTCAGGTTTCAGATCTACCTTGAAAGATTATAGACCTGTCAATGTATCTGGGGCATCTACAAATATGGGTGTCTATTGAATGATCTTGTCTTCTATGAACTGATCTAGAAGAAAGGATGAAGGGTGGCCAATTCTTTTTTATATAATTAAATTTATTGGGGTGACATTAGTTAATAAAATTATATAGGTTTTTAGTGTACAATTCTATGATACAACATCTGTATATTGCACTGTGTGCCCACCACCCAAAGTCAAATCTTCTCCCAAGGATTTGGCCTATTCTTTAGTATCTTTAGATATGCAGATTTAGAGGCATACTTTTTCTTCTTGATAAGTACATATATAATGCTTTAGAGTATTATCTGAATACAAGAGGGTTTTAAAGTGGTGAATAATAATTATGACAGAGAAAAAAAGTTGAATTTAGTTCTTCACATTTGCTAGTGTAACATGTAAAGCATATGTAGAGCATGATCACTTATATGTCATTCCCACAGCTCCTTAGAATTAAAGAGTCTAGAAGAATATGTATTAAAGTAATAAATTGAACTAGAAAAAAATTGATTTATGTTTAATCTGGTATCATGGATACAATTACCTTTGCCCTAAGCGTTATAAGTTAGGCCTATGTTAGAAATTTATAGACATTGGCATTATTAATTTAATTCATGAAGCAATTTAAATTCCCTCTTTCAAAAATAATCTTTCCTTCTTACTGTCTGGAATATCATTTTATTAATCTCTAGAAACAATTATTTTTAATTTTACATCTTTTCTTTTCTACTAAGTTAAAAGTACTACAATGTCAGACACCACATGGTATTTCATTTTTGTATTCATGGCACTAAGCCTTTTGCTTGGACCAGAGCAAGTACTTTATAAATGTTTATTAAATAAAACAAGCCATCTTTTCTAATTTTATTCTCCCTAAAGTCATGACTAAATGAAATTACTTAAAATTGGTGTTGAGAAATGTGATGTGCTCAAGGGATTAAGCACAATAGAGAAAGGGGAAAGCATCTATTGCTGTACATAATATTAAATTATTTACCTTTTAATTATATTGAAAATTAAATAGCCTGGGTGTGGTGCTTATGTGTATTTGAATGATAATGTTCACCCTCCCCCTGTCTCACTTAAGCAGGTTTTCTTCTTCCTCCCTGACGTTAGGTAAAGAAAGAAAACTACCTTGGCTAGTGTGGCTCAGTTGGTTGAGCATACTTCCATGCACCAAAAGGTCTCAGTTCCATTCCCCTGCCCTGCTCACAGCTAGATCCCTGATGGGAGCCCATTGATGTCGCTCCCTCTCCCTTCCTCTCTAAAATCAATAAACACATTTTTTTTTAAAAGAAAGAAAACGTTTGTGGCCCATGGGAAATGGTTAACTTCTTTAAATACTGAAAAATTTTAAAAGATGTCTAAGAACAAATTCAAATTGCAGAATATGCAGCATTTCCTAAAAATGCTAGTCTTGAGATATTTTAAAAAATTGCTTCTATTGCAATGAAGATTTAATAGAATCTCAGCAGGCAAAACTTCAGCTTATAGTAAATTGCCAAGCAAGATTTCCCAGCTATAAACAAAACAGATGAGTTCTTCGTGTCTTCATATTTACTGACAAAAAAATGTTACCAAAAGGAAAGGCATATAAATAATTTTTGCTGTATCTTAAAATGCTAATACTCTCAATAGAATATTTCATGAAGTATTTATGTAGCACTGTTGGAGACTCTGGTGAACTGTAAATCAGAACACACGTCAGCTCAGGACTCTCAAAAATAAGCTCCATGATTTTAGAAACAGAACTGGTAGGTACATTTGGATTTTTCTGCCTAGAAATTGTTGCTTGGTTTTGGTACGTGTACAGGAACATGTACACACCACAGACCTTTTGTTCTATGTTGAACTTCCACCAGTGTGTGCACTTTTACAGCTATCAGAGTATTACACTAATAAAATAACTATAATGATGTAGTAAAGGGCTAAGATATCTGGGCTCATTAAAAAAATAAGTTTTCAGCCTGGCTGGTGTGGCTCAGTGGTTGAGCATTGACCTATGAGCCAAGAAGCCACGGTTCCGTTCTCAGTCAGGGCACTTGCCTGGGTTGTGGGCTCAATTCCCAGTATGGGGCATGCAGGAGGCAGCTGATCCGTGATTCTCTCTCATCGTTGATGTTTCTATCTCTCTCTGTCCCTCTCCCGTCCTCTCTGAAATCAATAAAAACATATTTTTAAAACACCAAGTTTTCATTATTTTCTCTTCCTATCCGTTTTGTAAAAATGTTAATGGTTTGTGCTATACCTGCTTGCTGGGTAGGTGAGGGTGTGTGTAGCAATATTTTTTGTCATGTTCTTGGAGAAAGGAGAAAGTAACCACAGATTACTTGTAGTCATCAAGTCAAAAGAAGGGAATCAAAGATTCAGGTCCTTGTAAAGGTCCAGTGTTAAAATTTATTGAGGTCCTATGAAAGGAGATTTGTTATATGAAACAAGAATGAATGACTCAAATAGAAAGACTAAATTTTCTGGGCACAGAAAGGGAAGTTGCCACATTCTTTTATCTAAATTCACTGAATTATGAGTCTTAGTATAAAATACTGTAGGATGTGTTTATTCATTTTCACTTTCTAATATCTGATACTTATAACATATAAACGGTTTAACATTAATAAAATATATTTAGCAATTAACAGGGAGAGCCTTTGTTGGGATTTTCTTTTACTTCAGTTAATTTTTTAATTCTTAACACGAAAACAGATAGCTGATATCATAATATTTAGAGTAATACGATGACGTTATCTGAATGGCCAAGTGACCGGGACCAGTGCCGGGTGCCAGCAGCAGGTGCGAGTGGGGCCAGTGCTGGCAGCGGGTGCAAGAGGCAGCTGCTGGCCCCGATCGCCCCTCAGGAGCAGGGGGAGGTGGAGAAGCCCTTAGGGCAGCCACTGCTCACACCCGCTGACAGTGGCCCCAGGTGCCGGCTATGGGTGCAAGCGGCAGCTCTGGTGCTAGCAGCATGTGTGAGCGCCAGGTGGGACCATGGCACATGGGAGCAAAGAATTTTCAGTAACCACCAGAGGCTCACCCCGATGACAGCGACCAGCTCCCTGCCTTGGTCTGGTGCCCCTCCTCACCTGCTCCACCATCCTGTCATGGCCTATGGCCAACATGTTCCGCGCACACCCCCTGGTGGTCAGCACATGGCATAACAACCAGTTGTTCGGTTTTTCGGTTGTTCTGGTTGTTCTGCTTGTTCCACTGTTCAGTCTATTTGAATATTAGCCTTTATTATATAGGATTTTTGCTAGCTAGATATTCTGAAATTAACATATAGGACAGTGGTTCAGAACACAAGCTCAAGAATATGGTCTTCAGAAAGTCATGCAGTCACTTTCTGCCTGTTTTATTATCTATAAAATGTAGGAAAATGATAGCATTTCCCCCTTTGTATGTTGAGAGAAATGTATTAATATGTAATTTAATTTATGTAGGCATTTAGCATGATTATATAACACGTACAAAATATTGCTATCATGTCTTTTGATTCAACCAGCTAAAGGAAAGTGATGATGCTTTAGTATTTATTGATGAGATAATGGAAATCTGCTCTCACTTTTTTTTATGCTTATTTAGATTCATGACATAGGACATAGGGATGAAAGAAATACACATTTAATGCTTTTAGCTAAACATATCCAAGCAAATATTTAAATATATTGGGGAGTATAAAGAGTCTTATCTGTTTTTGAAAACAAGGAGAAGAAATAATTGACAAATGTAGAAATAAAGATTGTTGCAAGGACAGAAAATGTTATAGGAGAAGTCATATGAATGAAAATCACAGAACAATTGGCTCAGATAAAATTAAAAATGTTTACCTCAGTAATTTTTAAAAATTATCACATTATATGTCATAATATTTTTAATTTATTTACTTAGAATCAGAATATCTAGGTCAGAAACAATGTTAAAGTCTCATCAAACCCAATTCTATAATCAACAGGTTTAAATCAGACCTGCATGTATTAATGGAATAAATATAGAAAGGCTTTTTTTAATTGAACACTTAGGTTATTCAATCTCATGTACAAAAATGGGCACTGACTTGAAAATAGCTTGAAACATTAAAATAAGTAAATTCATTACTAATAGATATGATGGTGAAACATGTACAGTAATTGAAATTTTAATCAAATTGGTATGGTAATAAAGGAATTTCTCATTGTCCTTTTAAATAGTTTATTTCATGATGAAAAAAATACACCTAACCTATGGATATGTCAACATGATATAATCCAGAAACATTAATTTAGCTGGCAGCCACTTCTTTGCTTTCAGATAGCCACTGAGAGATTTGTGATTCTAAAAAGAGCTACAAAAACTGATATGATTATAAGGAGGGCTTATAATCACTTTCTAATTATTAAAAAAAATGTGTCATTCTCTAATGGCAAGGTTTTATTAGGTAATATTTTTAAGCAGATTAAGCAGTATTGGTAAATAATGGGTTTAATGAACCTTTGAAGAATTAAGAAATATACTATTTATTTGAAATGAGAATAATTAAAGAAAATCCAAGATAGTATCCACATATACAGGTAACATTTATATGCAAATAGCACTGTGAAATAAAATATTATTCCATTATAAAATATGTAGTATCAGAAAAGGTTATTAGTATAAGATCATAATTGATCTCAATATGCAGGGCTGAGAAAAAGTAGGTTTATAGTTGTTCCTATGGAAAGTAATATAATAATTAATAAATAATAGCAGGAATAAACTCTTTGTTTAGCATACTCACAACTGTAAACCTGATTTTGTCCCACCTTGTATAAAAACATATACTAAACTTATACTCTAAAGCTACATGAAATTTAAATTTTTACTCAAAATAGCTATAAAAGTAATGTACCTGGGGAAAAGTAATGTAACTAAGTGTTCTAATTTTATTCACATAGGGACGGGCCATCCTTTGTTTCTCATCATTTTTCAGTACAAAAATTTGCTGGATATTACTCTTTTTTGTTGGCCAGAAAAACCAAAAATATTTTTTTCTTGGCTAAAAATTAAATTATTCTAAATTCTTTGGAGTATGCTTTCATTGTATATCATTTATATACTAGTACGTATCACATATGTAATATATTTCATGAATCTATATTACCTGGTTTATGATATTATGTAGGATGGAACAATGTTTAACAAGCTTTTTCAGTAAGAGTGAGCAATGATTTTAAATTTTTTGGAAGACAATAGGGACCAGGCATAACTTATTTCCCATTCTCACAGATGCAGTCCTACCTTCAAATAAAGTGGCATTACCTAGGATCATTTATACAAATAAATCTCATCAGAATACAAAAAAAAAAACAAAACAAAAAAAATAAGCAAATGTTTCCACAATAGGGAATACATGTACAGTCTCTCCCCCACACCATCCTGGCTCATTTCCCACTCCCCAAGGCTGTTCAGGTCAGTGCGTGTGGGTGCCTGTCAGACAGCCCTTTGTCTGATGGAGACATCTGCCACATTCTACCATGTCCTCTCATTTCCAAGCGTCTTAATAGAGATACCCATTTTCTAAAATATCCTGCAATGGCATCTCATTAATTGGAATATCTAGTTCATACATCTTATAGTGATTTATTCGGAGATTTGAATAGCAGCTATTTATATGTTAATTAATAAAGTGACACACAGAGCCCTGTGATTAGACCATGCAATAGCCTATTGAGCATATTGCCATTTTCCATTTCCTCGAACCTGAAGTGAAGAGCTGCCCTCTCTAGATTATTTTAGTATGGTTATGTAAATGAGCTCTACCCTTACAATCTCATTAATAAGGGGTATTCTCAACCATTAAGAATAATTTTTAAGGGAAAATGGCAACTGCATATGTATCGACACATTGATTTTGTAAGGATTCTGACAGCTTTACTAGAAGGTTTCTTTAACCACAAGCCCTCCCTTAGAGTTAGATGAAAGGAAAGGGAGAGCTCGAATCATTTAAAATGAATAGAGTACTGTTCTGAAGGTGCAATAGTTTTCAGTGTCATCAAAGAAAACAGTTTGGTAGCTGAAACATGACACCACTATCTAAACCCTTTAGAGGCTGATTTCACATTTATCTCTCTTCGCTAAATATGTATTGAGGGTAGGCTTTGTACAAGTGATAGAAAAAAGGAAATACAGGTGGTGTGGAAATCTAACATATTGGCAGTATTTTTAACATGAATTACAACTAGCAACTGATCTCTGGAAATAATTATTTGATGATTATATATAGAATATTGCTCAGCATTCAAAAAGAAGGACATTTTGTCCTCTGTAATTTGGATAGACTGGAGGGCATTATGCTAAATGAAATAAGCCAGACACAGAAATACAACATTGTATGATCTCACTTATATATAGAATATAAAACAATAGTCCAACTGATACAAGCACAAGGTGTGAAGCATGGGGAGTGTGGGGTGGAGGGGGCCAATGGGGAAAAAAAGGAGACATCTGTAATACTTTCAACAATAAAGATAAATTAAAAATAAATAAATAAAATAGGTTCTTATTAATACCAAAAATTATTAGGCATTAGATTAGTTTTTTAGTAGTAAAAATAATTCTTTATAAATACTGCATTACATATTTTGGTTCAATAAATTATAATAAAATTATAATATATTTAATAATGGAAATATGAATTATATATGACATCATGCACAATCAAGTTATATTATGATCATGTAAAATGAAAACTCCAGGCATGTGATCGCTAAGTGTAATTTTGAAAATAGATTTGTATCAGGATTCACTAGCTTATTCCCTGAATTTTGGCCCCAGTCCTAAACCCATTATGCATTGTAGTAGTAGCCTCTTAAATTGTGAGACTCAAATTAGGATTCCCTGCTGTTATATATGCAAGAAAAAGAAACCAAGAAAACAGCCTCATTCACATCAGTACTCAGGAGCCCTCCTCTATTTCAGTTTTGTGTGTGTGTTCTTTTTAAAATTCTTATTACTCCAGGAAAGAAACTTACTTGGAATCCTCCTTATTCTCTTTTTGTCTTTTAGCACTTTAAGATTTACATGACAGAGATGTTTCCAATGAAGAGGCAATGTGTTGTTTTTTAATTGCTTTTATTCCGCTAATGATAAAGATTCAAAGAGGCTTATTTGACAGCCAGACCAGATATGAAAACTGGAACAAAAGCTCTAACCGGTTTGGATGGAGTGGATGGACCATCGGCCTGCGGACTCAAGGGTCGCAGGTTCAATTCTGGTCAAGGGCTTGTACCTTGGTTGCAGGCATATCCCCAGTGGGGGATGTGCAGGAGGCAGCTGATCGATGTTTCTCTCTCATCGATGTTTCTAACTCTCTATCCCGCTCCCTTCCTCTCTGTAAAAAATCAATAAAATATATTAAAAAAAAAAAAAACTGGAACAAAAGTAGACCCTAACCACCAAATTATACTCTAATTCGTGAACAACCTATTATCTATTATTATGGGGAAAATAATAATTTTAGGCCCCATTCAAATATAAAAGCCTAACATCCAGCAAGATAAAAATATTCACAGCCTTAATTTCTGCTTCATTGATTTTTAGTAAAACAAAACAAACCCAACAAAGCATAAAAATAAAAGATTTTAATAAAAGAAGCCATTTTGATTACCACATCAAATTCTAATGAATCTTTTCCCAAGGGTTTGAGGATTTAATGTGGAGAAAGAAAGGAAGTTTCTTTCTCCTTTTTCAAGTTTGGAGAGAAGAGGGGGAAAAGAGAGGAGGGAGGGTGGGGAAGAAAGAGAGAACGCTCCAACCAACTTTCTTGATCAAGAAGGAAAGATACACAGAAAAATCCCTTCTGCAAGTCGCAGTGCTAGGAACAGTAATAGTGAACCACACACATCATCTAACTCAAATTTAACTCAGTTGTTTAGCATTGTGGCATAAATATTAGTTATTAAAAGTCAGTTTTGTTTTGATTTATGATAGTCATTACCATTAGAAACCTCTTAATTTAGTTATTAATTTCACAGTTTTTGCTTGAGACTATTTCATGGAACTAATAAAGGGGAACGAAGTCATGTTTGCTCATTTGTTTTGAGTAGAGTGATTACCAAATTAAAATTCATAGACTTATATACTGTTTGGTGTGGGAAAAGATGGAGACTAATATTATGGTAAATTCCCAAATGTGTGTAAAATCTATAACTGTTACTTTAGCAACCAATAAATGTCAAAGCTCTCTTAATCCCTTTCTTATAATTGAAATGGAAAAAACATCTTAAATCTTTTTCAAAATTAGGTTACTTTTCTACATTTCTTTGACACAGATGAAGTATTAAGATTGAGTGAAGTGACATTCTTATTTATTAATACAGATATGAATTTTGTAACTAACTGATTTATTATTGGAAATTAAATGTATTACTTTAAAAATGCAGGTACTGACTTCATAACGATGGCATTTATAATAACAGCACAATAGTGAAATGGTCATATCTATAATAGTAAAAGCATAATATGCTAATTAGACCAGACAGACTAACAACCTTCCAGACATCTTTCCGGACAACCTTCCAGACGAAGCCAGGGCTGTGAGGGAAGCCCAGGTCCCGGGTGACTGCCAGCGGCCGCAGGGAAGCCTGGGTCCCACGTGCTAGAGGGAAACCGGTGCCAGCAGCTAGGGAAAAGAAAACCTACTCTTGCATGAATTTCATTCATCAGGCCTCTAGTAATTACATAAGCAAAGATGCAAATAAAATAAATACAATTCTAAATATATATTGACGGCCCTACTTAATTGGAAGATGATTGTAGTAAACAGATCAAGTTATCCATACATTTTTTAAAAATATTTTTTATTGATTTCAGAGAGGAAGGGAGAGGGAGAGAGAGATAGAAACATCAATGATGAGAGAGAATCATTGATCAGCTGCCTCTTGCATGCCCCCTACTGGGATCAAGCCTGCAACCTGAGCATATGCCCTGAATGGGAATCGAACCATGATCTCCTGGTTCAAAGGTTGATGTTCAACCACTGAGCCATGCCAGCTGGGCAATCCATATCTTTATGTAATAGCTACACTAGATGGCAGCTCAACCAACTAGGTCAGAATTTTTTAAATGATTCCTAGAAAGCATGATATAATGTGGCAAAAACCAAGGTGACTATTTAGTCAACTTTCAATCTGATGCTTAAATAATAAAATGCTGATTTGTAAAATAACAATAAGCAATATCAAAAGATAAATATCATTCTCCAAAAAATAGTCATGTTACCAATGTATATCAATATAGTTTCAGTAAGATGTATTCATATGTCATTTTTTATGTTCTGATACATTACATAATTATTGAAAGTTTCTATTTCATTTTGATTACATGACTACATACTCAAATACTGTTGATTCTCTTTACTTGGAATTTAAACTCATTCAGATTAAACATTGGTCATTTATAACCTCATATTTTATTATAATTCATCACATAACTTTAGATTAGAGCACTAAATTTGTCATACTCAAACTGTTGCACCTGAACTGTGATAAACCATAACTAATATATTAGAGGTATGCTGTATGTTATCACTTTTAATTTTTTATTATTATTGTTTAAAATATTACATATGTCTCCTTTTTCCCTTGTTGACCTCCCCTCCCAGCACTCCCGCCCTCCAGGACAAGCCCTCACTGCCTCAGTATCCATGTCCATGCTTTTATGCATGCATAGAAGTCCTTTGGGTGGTCTCTTACCTTCCCCCCTCCCCCCACCTCTTCCCCTGCCTTCTCTCTGAGGTTAGACCGTATGTTCAGTGTTCTGGTTCTGGATCTATTTTTGTTCATCAGTTTAGTATGTTGTTCATTATATCCCACATATGAGTGAGATCATGTGATATTTATCTTTGATTTTAATATATATTATGTTAAATGCTCATATGTTTATTGAGCCTTTGTAACCCACTGCCTATTATTTACTAGTTAATAAAAGCAAATAACAAATACACAAATTGGTTGCAAAGAACTAAAAGCATAAGTAACTCAAAAAAAGCCAATCATGCCCTGGCTGGTTTGGCTCAGTGGATAGAGCATCAGCCTTTGGACTAAAGGGTCCCAGATTCGATTCCAGTCAAGAGCATGTACCTCAGTTGTAGGCTTCTCCTTGGCCCAGGCCCTGGTCAGGGCTTGTGCAGGAGGCAACCAATCAATGTGTTTCTCTCACATGGATGTTCCTCTCTGTCTTTCCCTCTCTCCTCCCTAAAAATCAATGGAAAAATATCCTCGGGTGAGGATTAACAAACAAACAAACAAACAAAAAGCCATCATGTTTATTTTCACCACTTATGTTTCTATCTTGTCTTTTTATGGGTATGTGGACATTAGTGCTTATGTGTATAATTTTTATAAAATGCTAATACTATATCTTAGTATTAAATAAGGTAATTTCCTGTGGGCATGTTGATATTTTAAAACAGCCAGTTAGTTCCCTGTGGGCATGTTGATACTTAATCAATCAGCTTCTCATGGCATTGCACATAAATCTTGCCTTCCAAAACATCATACTTAAACAGATGTTCCAGGTATAAACTAGGTGCCTCATAGTCATGCACTTAACGATTGGTCAATTCCTCAAATAATCGGAAACACAATCAGGTATTATTGGAGGATACAGCACCACTGCAAATCCATTGCTAAATACCAAGTTACTTTGAGTCACTCAAGACTGAGGTATGCAACAAACTTCCTATAGTCAACAGAAACTGGTACATTTTAAATCATTTGATTGAAAGAAAAATGATTAATGAGCAGCTGATGCAATGATCTCCTGCTAGGCTTAATAAATGTGAATCCACCACATCCAAGGAGGCACTGATCATAACTTGTCGTCTTATGAACATACTAGAGGCCCAGTGCATGGATTCATGCACTGGTGGGGTCTCTCTGCCTGGCATGAACCCTCTCGCAATCTGGGACCCCTTGGGGGATGTTGGAGAGCCAGTTTCAGCCTGATCCCTGCAGGCCAGGCCGAGGGACCCCACTGGTGCACAAATTCGTGCACTGGGCCTCTATTATGATTATAAGATCTTTGATTAATCCCTTTCCACCCTCCCCTCTGCCCTCTGAGATTCATCAGTCTGTTCCATGTTTCCATGCCTGTGCATTGAGTGTCTGCCCCCTGGTGGTCAGTGCTCGTCAAATGATCGAATGTCAAGTGGTCACTTAGACTTTTTTATATAGAGATTTAAGCCCGTTCCTGATTCATTGCATTTTTTAATGGAAATTTAAATCTTTCCCAATGGTAGAATGGCTCCAGTAATGATTATGAAAATGCAAACAGATTTTTATTGCCATCAGATGCTGAAGGTTCAAGTGTGCTTCACAGGGTGCTGAGGGACTGCACAAATGATCGTTGAGCCACTATGGCTGGGCCAATTTCACATTCTTTTGTACAGCAAAGGTATTTGGAAGCCCTGCCAATGCTTTTGAAGTCATTTTATGCTAAGTGGGTTATTGACAGAAGAAAAATTTAATGTAGAGTAAATTTTTTTAAAGCTAAAAAAATCAGTATTTTTAACTATCATCACATTAAAGTGCTCTTGTGCAAAAGTAGTAACTTTACTGCATTATCAAATAAAAGCAGCCTAAGTGTTCTACATAAACTGGATTCTTCCTCTCACTCTACTCCCATCACCGCCTACATGATCCAGCCACAGCAAACATTTGTTCCCTGAACTTTCCTTGAGTATTTCTTGCACGATTGCATGTTTCATTTTTCATATATTCAGAACATAATAAAGATTTATTTGTGCAAGGCTAAGTGCTGTGGATGCCAAAGTGATAAAGCAAGAAACAGATTCATCCTCACTGAGCTTAAAAGTTAGTGGAAATATTTTCATATCTTTTTCCTGTTCCTGGATTATCTTCCTCTCCCCTTCTCTGCCTGATAAACTCACATTCATATTTAGAGATCCAAGTCAAGAATACTTTTATATAGTTTTTCTGTATTATTTTTTCTAAGAAAAATAAAATCTCTCCTAAATCTTTTGGATGTGCTTCAGTTGTAGTTTTTTGGGTTTTTTTAATCTCATTATAGAGAAAATATTTGTTTACATTCATTCTCTAGCTGGACCAGACTACAGCCACCCAAAGACAAGAACTATGCCTTATTTATTATGGGCTTTGTATATAGTTAGTAGTAAGGAGGCCCATGTTTTGTTGGACGAATAAATGAATGACTGAATGATTTCTTTAATTTTCTTTCCTAGTGAATACCAGGCATTTGTTCTGAACTTGAACACACCAGTAGGTGACCATTTAATGCTCTTGATATGGTCAGAATATTTCTACTTAATTAAAACATGAAAAACAAAATAGATTTGATTAGATGACAACTGTATTAGTTATCTACTGCTAGAAATCAAATTACCACCAACTTTGCAGTTTAATACAACATACATTTATTATGTCAGGTTTCATGGTTTATGAGTCCATGTATAAAATAGCTCCTAATATAGGGTCTCACAGGGATGCCATCAAGATATCACATTGACTGTGTTCTAGAGCTCAGGTTCCTCTTCCAAGCTCACATAGTTGCTTCTAAAGTTCCATTCCATTTGGGTGTAGAATATAAATCTCCATTTTTTTTTTTTTTTTTTTTTTTTGCTGGTTGTCAGTCAGGGCCACTCTTCACTCCCAGATGCCAGGAGCAATCCGTTGCTGCCTGGAGCAATCCTTTGCTGCCAGGAGCAATCCTTTGCTGCCAGGAGCAATCCTTTGCTGCCTGGAGCAATCCTTTGCTAGTGGCCCTCTCAATGGCCCTCTTAGTAGCTTAGAGCTTCAATGCCACAGGAAAATTCCCTCCACTGTGCTAAGAGGGAGTCTTATAGAATGTAAGATATCCATCACCTTTGTCATATTCTATTAGGAGGGAATTAAGCCAGGGCATGATTCACTGAAGCTCGCCTTAAGGTGTGCCCACTACAAAAAAAAAATTAAAAGTAAAAAACACCACAAATAAAAGTAAATATAAAATAATATTTGGGAAAATAACCAATATGACAAATATTCAAAATATTCAGCTTCAACTCATTATCACCAAGTTAATAAAGAAATATCAACTAAATCAATTACTGTCCTCTAAGTTGATATATTTTCTTCATTTTAATCATAGTGTAGTACACAATGCTAAGTGAAAGGAGAGTAACAAGATGGGCCCTTCCATATACTTCTTTAAACATCCCTTCTATATGGAAAGCAGAGATTTGGAAAATATATATTAGAGTCTAGACCTTTGCCATGTGAGAACAATCATTGTAATGTATCCATAAGTAGGAGGAGCACGTAGGGTATGTAAATTGGTTTTAAAATCTGCTAAGCTATTTGAACAGTCTGCAAGGCTAATATTAGTAATTTTTATCAAAAGGGAACTTTGTCTCTAGAAAATAAGTTTCCTGGAATTGTAAATTTTCCTGATATTGTACATAATCTGAGCTCCACTTTTGCTAGCCACCATGAGCTAGCGTGAAATATTACAGCTCCAGTCATGTCAGCTACACAGGACCTTGGTATACTCAAGGCACCTTGGGTTAGAACCTCAAAGGCTATATACCAAGTCAGAATAAGACCAACTGTAGCAGTAATTGTAAATCATTCAATACCTTAATCAAAAGAACCACTAAATCTTGAGGATGCCATTTGATACGGATTTCTGAAATCCTTCCATAATATCTTACACATTAATTCTGAGTTACTGAAGCTCACATATGTTGGTCTGGCCTCCAGTTTTATTCACTTCCAGAAAGCCAGCAGAATGACCTTTATAGAGAGAAAATCCTCTGCCTTTTAATCTTTTGGTGTCCTCCTGACTGATTTCAGCACACAATCTGAAATCCTTCATGTGCCTGTGATAATCCAGTACTTAAAATAATTCTTTTTATGAAGTTTAATTGGGTGACATTGGTTAACAAAACCATATAGGTTTCAAGTGTATAACTCAACAAACATCATGTGCCCACTGCCCAAAGGAAAGTCTCTTTCCATTTACCCTCCTTTTGCCCTCTTCACTTCTCCCCAACCCCCCTGTGCCTATGTGTTATAGTATAATATATATATTGATAATAGAGGAATATGCAAATTGTCTGATACACCATCACAGTAACAGTAATGACCTAACAGCAGGCTGCATGGGGCAACAAGGCCAGCAGAGGGGTTAGTGAGGGATGACCAAATGACTGAACAGCAGGCTGCGTGGGGTGACCAGGCTTGCAGGGGGGCAGTTTGGGGTGACCAGGCTGGCGGGATCGGGCCTAAAACTGGCAGTCGGACATCCCCCAAGGGGTCCCAGATTGTAGAGGGAGCAGGCTGGGCTGATGGGACCCCGTCTTCCCGGTGCATGGATTTCATACACCGGGCCTCATGTGTGTGTGTGTGTGTGTGTGTGTGTATTTTTTTTTTTTTTTTTTGCTTAATCCCTTCACCTTTTTTCACCCAACCCACCAATCTTTCTCCTCTGTGAAAGCTGTCAGTTGGTTCTACAGTATGTATCTATGCTTCTGTTTTTATTTTGTTAGTTAAATTATTTTGTTCATTAAATACCACATATAAGTGGGATCATATGCTATTTGACTTTCTCTGACTGGGTTATTTCACTTAGCATAATACTCTCCTGGTCCATTCATATTGTTGCAAAAGGAAAGATTTCCTTTCTTATGGCTGAGTAGTATTCCATTGCGTAAATGTACCACAGCCTTTTTTATTCACTCATCTACTGATGGGCACTTGGGCTGTTTCCAGATCTTGGCTATTATAAAGAATGCTGTAATGAACGCAGGGGTGCATATGTTCTTTCAAATATGTGTTTCAGGTCTCTTCAGATATACTGCCAGAAGTGGAATCACTGAGTCAAAAGGAAGTTCCATTTTTAATTTTTTGAGGAAACTCCATACTGTTTTCCACAGTGGCTGCACCAGTCAGCATTCCCACCATCAGTGTACCAGTCTTTCCTTTCTTCCACATTCTCACCAGCACTTGTTTGTTGATTTATTGATGATAGCCATTATGACATGATTGTGATGGTATCTCATTGTGGTTTAATCTGCATTTTTTTATGATTAGTGACATTGAGCATCTTTTAATATATCTACTTGCCATCTGTATGTCCTCCTTGGACAAGTGTCTGTTTAGATCATTTGCCCATTTTAGTTGGATTGTTTTCTTTGTGTTGAGTTGTATACATTCCCTCTATATTTTGGATATTAATTCCTTATCAAATGTATCATTGGTAAATATGTTCTCTCCTTCATTAGGTTGTATTTTTATTTTGCTAAAGGTTTATTTTGCTGTACAAAAGTTTTTTAGTTTGATATAGTCACATTTATATAGTTTACCCTTTGTTTTCCTCATCTGAGGAGATATATTGGCCAAAATATTGCTACAAGAAATGTCTGAGATTTTACTGCCTATGTTTTCTTCAAGAATTTTTATAGTTTATGATCTAACATTGAAGATTTTATCCATTTTGACTTTATTCTGTGTCTGGTGAAATAAGGGGTCTAGTTTCATTTTTGCACGTATCTGTCCAATTTTCCCAGAACCATTTATTAATAGACTATCTTTACCCCACTATATATTTTTGCCTCCTTTGTCAAATATTAATTGACCATAAAGGTGTGGGTTTATTTCTGGATTCACTATTCTATTCCATTGATCTATATGTCTGTTTTTATGCCAGTACCATGCTGTTTTGATTATTATGGCCTTGTTATATAGTTTAATCTTAGATAGTGTGATACCTCCAACTTTAAAATAATTCTTCAGTTAATATCCTACTATTCTCCTCCCTTTCCCCATCTTCTTTTATATCCCCTGACTTCCGGAATCATATGTAGTTCTTGAAATGGAAAATGCTTTTTTGCTAGTAGGTCTTTTGACATACTCTGTCATTTACTTGACATCATCAATTTTCTCTACTCTTTATCTAGTTATCTCCTGCTCTTCCTTCTGATTTATCTTTCTCATAACTTCCAAAAAGTCTCTCCTAACCCTCCTCAAATGTGTCAGATTGGATGTGCCCATCGCTATTGCCTAGATGCATTAGAAATGTCAGTTTGTTTATCTGTGCTGAGAGCTCTGTGTGGCCCAGTTCTGTTTTCCTGACTTTGTTTCTACAGTCCAGTATTTAGCACTTAGCATATTTTTAACAAATATGGGGCAAGTGATTAAAGGCTCTAAATATTCAGATGTCATCCCTGAAGTCTTAACAGTTGAAGGATCACTCTGTAATTGTTCATAAAATAATAAGTGATACTAGACCTCAAAGTACAGAGCAATTGTCTCCCCCTAAGCAGCTCACTGGATACTTACATTGCCAGATTTAAAATGGGCACTAAAAATTCTAGATCAGCCTCCGCTGCAGGGAAGGAAAAGGAAAACCTGAGGCATATCTCAGCTAAGATGTTATAGCTCAGTCTAGCACAGATGGCCTGTGAAAGACACACCTCTATGTGCTCCTGCTTCTAGTTCTTTCTACCCATAAAATGATTGACCTCTCTTAAAGCCTATATCCCCAGGGGAGGCCCTGGAAGGATTCATGTGTTCGTTTTTGCAAAGTTTGTATTGGTATTTCTTGAATAGAGACACTCTATAGATACAAAGCATTTTGTTTATACAGATGCCCTGCCACAGTCCAACCTACCTATATGATTCTGTGCTACCAAACAGCTGCTAGCGCCCACTACGAACATCTGGTTCCATTTCATGTTGGCATGGGCTTCAATAGCAATAAAACAGCTAATGACTTTTAGATGGACTCATGATTACAGCTTTTATTGGTACCCCAGGTAATTGAGTTAATAAATTTAATTGTCAGCACTGACACTTCCTCCCACCCTTGCCTCCCCTCTTCTAATTTCTTCTCCAGTTCCTCCTAGTCTCTTCTCTGAGAGAGAGAGAGAGAGAGAGAGAGAGAGAGAGAGAGAGAGAGAGAGAGAGAGAGGAGGTAGGAAAAGAGGAAGGGAGGGGAAGGAGGAAAGAAGGAAGAAAGGAAGGAAGGAAGGAAGGAAGGAAGGGAGGAAGGAAGGAAGGAAGGAAGGAAGGAAGGAAGGGAGGAAGGAAGGAAGGAAGGAAGGAAAGGAGGGAGGGAGGGAGGAAGGAAAAGAGGGAGGGAGGGAGGGAGGAAAGGAGGAAGGAAGGAAAGGCAGAGAAACCATTAGTTAGAGTATGCATCTAATCGAACAGGTGACCTCACAAAACACTTCTGAATGCCTTCAAAACGTCACTGAGACCATCCCAGTTTGTTTATAGCAGCATGTGGTGCCATGACTCACATTTACTACCTTTTTCCTTTCAAGCTAATTTATAGAACTATCCACACCTTATGGAGCAATACACAGAGTATATAGTGTATTGCCACAAGGATTTCCACAGGAATATTTATAGTTGCATAGGAAAGCATGGACACAGATTTCTGAATTTCTCAACTAGTAATTCATATACTCAATTGTAAATCATGTGAAATATTACATATTGCATAATAAAACAACAAGAGAGAAAAGACTATCGAAAACTGAAATCTTCTCTTAAGAGACATTTTTAAGATCTTGTGGGAAAAATAACAGTCCCTGGATTGCAATATGTATTTTTCTCAGGAAGACACTCTCCTGGTTGGCTCTGGGTTTGTTTGTTACTCTTAGAAACTTCCCAGTGTTACATTTGACTAATGCCATATACCCGGATCGCTCTGATCCTTCCAAATTAAATTATCTACCCCTTGTAAAACAAAAGGCATTGCCCTCATCTTAGCCTAATTAAAGGAGGCTGATGGACATATCAGATCATTCAGATATTCAGCCTAACACTATGATCTATGTCACCCAACTGTAGTATCCAGATTGCTCTCATGCCTGACTTCAGCTCAATGACCCTTACATTTTTTTCTTACAAAAACCTGTTGCCTGATTCATGACTCATTAATCTGTGTATTTGTATTATTAGTCTCCAAAATATTAAACCAGAGTTGAAATGTTATCCAGCAGGTGCCAGTTATTATTTAGTTATTTCCCTAGCCTAAGTATTTGACCAACATTACTTTTAATCCTCACATCTTGTAAGGCAGTAGTTGTCACCGAGGATAATTTCTCCCCCAGGGTACATTTTCAATATCTGAAGATATTTTTGGTTGTCACAACTAGGGAGGTACTACTGGAGTCTAGTAGGGGAGAGGCCTCAGATGCTGCTAAGCATCCTACAATGCATAGGACAGCCCCCACATGACAACTTATTCAGCCTAATATGCCAATAGTGCAAAGACTAAGAAACCCTATTATAAGGTATTGTTCCCATTGTAAGGAAAAGAAATAGAAGCTCAGAAAGGTAAAAGAGCCTGCCGAGCATGACTCAGATTGCTAAAGGTGGAACATGAGTTCAAATCTAAGTTTATCTAATTCCAAAGTTCAGTCTATTTCTGCGGGACAATCTTGCTTCCAGGGGCTTCTAGAAAACAGGAGGGTACATGGACATGTTTGACAGGAGGTGCTTTAACTGCTAAGCACCCAAAACCATGTTATATCATGAGGACATTTTTTCTAATGATCATTATAAATATTGCCTCACTGTGATCATTGCAGAAGTCTGCCACAACCTGCAGTACAGGTGGATGTGTGATCCTGGCTACAAAATTCCACTTGGGGATGTCATGGTGGCACATCTACAAAATATAGATGTGTCAACAGAAGTCATGTAGATAGATCAGAAAGGACTGTGTGCAAAGCAATTATATGTTATGAAAATAGCAAAAAATTATAAAAACCAATTTCAATTACTGCTGAGAAAGTGATGCAACATGGTGTAAGCTGCAAGAGCAATAAAGAGGCAAGGCATAGCAAAAGCCAGATGATGACAAGGGCATGACATTTCTGAGAACTTTCCAGGTTTCTTACAGGAAATCCTGGTGATGCATGAAGTTGTCCTTATTATCAAGGGCTTAACAGTAAATTAAAATTTCATATATTTTATTATTTCTTATTGCTTTTTGCCATTCTTAAGAAAAAAGAGTGTATTGCAAAATCTAATTTTGGAAGTAAAAATTAATAAATTAATTGTTCAATTTCAAATATTTGAATTACAAATGTTATCTTTTCTCTTTTCAGCTACACCCAGAGGTTTTCAATTAATAACAAATATTTCATATTTTCTTTAACTGATTTTCATAGTGTATTTGTAGTAAACAACACAGGCTTTCTAAGATCCTTAGGCTAGTCACTTTTTTCCGATTTCTTGCATTCTATCGTCAGTGTACCTAAAGTTATTTTGTTTTTCTTGTATTGTTTTCCTTTAGAATTAAGATATCTAACCTCTGGTAATTTGCTTGGTTTGGGAAGGTGGAAGTGAAAGTGTGTGGAGGACAAGATAAAGTCAATCCAGAGAGGGATCTGGTTTGGAAACAAGAAGAGAGAGAAAGCAAAGCACATTCCACTCAAAGACCAAAGGTAAGGCAGAGATGTGAAGCAAGTGAGGACTAGGAATCCATCAGATAAAGACACTGAATCTGAGATGGATCCTGAGAATCAAAATGCACAAGTTGAGGTGACTTTTGTAATAGAGGAATCTTCAGAAGGTGAGCAGGTATGGCCAGTGTGGCTAGGACTGGGGGAATCTTAAAATGCCTGAGCTGGCATTTATTCTAAATCTATAAAGAGGCCCAGGGTTCTCCCCTGCCATGCTACTAACCACTGTAAAGGGTAATGCTTGAAACCAGATCTCCTGCTGCGTGGTCTAGTGCAGTGGTCGGCAAACTCATTAGTCAACAGAGCCAAATATCAATAGTACAAAGATTGAAATTTCTTTTGAGAGCCAAATTTTTTAAACTTAAAATTCTTCTAACACCACTTCTTCAAAATAGACTCGCCCAGGCCATGGTATTTTGTGGAAGAGCCACACTCAAGGGGCCAAAGAGCCGCATGTGGCTCCCGAGCCGCAGTTTGCCGACCCCGGGTCTAGTGTCTCAGATAAAGGAGGAAAGATGCTCAGAAAGATTCAAGCCTCCTAAGCCACCCACCAGGAGACCTCTTCCATATCTGTGTGCATGTCATTGATTTGAGGCTTAATTGAGGTTCTTCTGCACAATCCTTAATTGTCCTCTTGGCTTCCACATATTATGGTTGTAGTCTCATATCCTCTTCCTGTTCATCTCTGATTTCCTGTCACAGGACACAGGCCTCCACCAGCCGGCAGGTGCTCTACTACTACCTACAGGCAGAAAGCAATACTATCTTTCCTGTGCTGGGACACTCTGCTGTGTTAATTAATGTTTACATATTTATGAAATACTTTGATTTCCAACTAAATTTCCCTCATCTTAAAAGCAAATTAGTACATCACTTTTTACTGATACTGTTATTTGCAATCTTTAAAGATGGTCTTTGGACTTGTACCAACTCTTCAGTTCTCAAAACCTCTTGGGGTGTCTGTACTATCGCTAGATATTTTTATCACCATGAAATTACAAGGAAATTCATGTGCTGTAAATCCAAAACAGGTATGTTTTGCCATCATAACCATAATTAAAGTTGATCTGAAGGAGATACACAAACAAACATCCATTCCATTTCTGCCAATAGCAACCAGAATTTAGTTGGCTGTTAAACATATTTACTATTTCTCCCATACCCAGGAAGCTTGCTGGTTGACAATAAGCTAAAGGAAACAAAAAAAAAAAAGTCACAAGATTTAACTAGTCTATCTCTATATTATTCCAAAATATTACATATGTATGTATGTATACATGCATACAGAGAGTGAGAGGGGGAAAGAGAGAGATATACATATATATGGCAGATTGTATATGTATATATGGCAGAGTATGAATGATTGTGTGGTGGTTGGGGCGAGTAAATAATTCCATTGGTCTGACATATATATCCACCAATCTACGTCTAATCTTTAGAATATGACAGAATCGAGAATTAGATAGAAAAAATGTTGGGTTTTCAGATTATTTTAAATAATGAAAACATATTTCAAAACATATGTCCTATCTCAAAATTGAATATATAAAATAGACAAAAGCATAGAGTAATTTCTACTTTCTACCCTATTGAGACTTTTGAGGAATTCTCTGGAGCTACTAGCATGTGGAAATATCTCAAGTGTAGAAGGCAAGCCACTGGTGGGGTGGAAAACCCAGGTGCCAAAGTAAGAATTACCTGGGGATGAGTCCAAGTTATTAGCTATGTGACTTTGAGGACATTGTCTCTATTTTGGGGAATCATCTATGAAAACAGCTACAGCAGTAGAGCCACACCTTATGTTACTACTTACACTCATCTCTTGTTGAGACAGATTTCCCCTGTAAAATTTCCCAATGTCTATAGGTCTCATTTCTTTGAATTTTCAAAATTCACACATGGAAAAATGGAGAATTAGGTAGATAGACATCTTCTGGACTGATCCTCTGATTTAGGGGAAGTTAGAGAACAACTATAGCCCAGAGGACAGTTGTACAGGCACAATTTATTTTGCCATTTCCATTCCAGAGCAGGGTTCTTAGCAAACACAAGAATCCACTCACCCTTGCTTGAAAACCCCTCAGACATTTGTCATTGATGGTGATATCAATATAACCCAATATAAAAGCTGTCAATTTGATGAAAACAAGGAGAAGCCAAAGCACCTCAAATATGCAGTCAAAGACTTGGCAGCAAGGAGTTTAGACTGTGGATTTTGCCATTCTCTAAGTGCGATATTAACAGAAATTATGCTAACAATGTCTTTTCAGTTTGGCTGGGAAGACGATGTGTTTTCAGGTAGCTACCAGTAACAGCTTTCTGTAGGTGATTAAAACAAAACAAAACAACTTGCTTTTGATTGAAAATGTACCTGTTCACTCCAAAAGCATAGCAAGCTCCAAAGAGAGAGAAGTAGGGAGAGTACAGCTTCACTTTAATCTCTAGATTCTTGGCCAGCTCCTCATTTGAGTCATTGAGGTAGGAGAAAATTTGTATTTCTATTCAGAGAAAAATAAATCTTTCTTTGGAAAGAGCAGGAGCTATTATTTGTGGGTGAGTCAGAAAAATCCCTCTCACTAGCTGGATTCTCACAAGGCACTTCAGCTCCTTTTGGTGAAAGGGCATGATGTTGATGATTATAGGTCTTCTTTTCTTCCTTTTATTTATTTTTTTTTTTGGGGGGGGGGTAAGTGTCTACAATACTTAATGGACTCACGGAGAAAGCAGTATGGACTTCATGGAAGCCTCTAGTGTAGGATATTGAGATAGGCTGTGTATTAAAATACAGAGCCTTTGACTGTCTATTTAAAAAATCAATTCTGTGCAGATATAATACTGAGAATTAATAATGTTTACTCTTCTTCTGCTATTCAGAAGCAGACCTCAATCAAGTGTGTGTGTGTGTGAATACATAGAGATATAAATGCACATTTGGGTTGCTTTGGCACTTTTTTGGCTCTTTTTCCTGTTTTATTATGTATATACTAGTGGCCCAGTGCATGAAATTCATGCATGGGGGGAGTAGAAGTGGGGAGGGTGTCCCTCAGCCCAGCCTGCACCCTCTCCTATCTGGGACCCCTCAGGGGATAACCGACAGTCAGACATCCCTCTCACAATCCAGAACTGCTGGCTCCTAACCGCTCCTCTGCCTGCCTGATTGCCCCTACCTGCTCCCTTGCTGGCTTGATTGCCCCTAACCACCTCTGCCTCTGCCCCACATCCAGGACCCAGGATTCCCTCCTCCAGTTGACCAAAGGCACCTGCGAGCCGGGGTTCCCTCCCTCTGGTCATCCATAGGCGCCCAGGCCTGCTGCAGCCACAGGGGATGGTGGGCAGGTGGCTTTGCTTGGGCTGCAGTTGCAAGTGCTGGTGCCCAGGACCCGGGTGGGCGGCTTCTCTGTCTACCAGGCTGTAGCCAGCCTCAGGTGCTGGCACCTGGACTCCGTCTTCCCTGGGATGCAGTGTGGGTGACTTCTCTGGCTGGCTGCAGCCTGGGATCATGGGGCAGGCAGCTTCTTGGTCTCCCAGGCTGCAGCCAGCCTCAGGTGCTGGGGCCTGGTTTCTGTCTCCCCCAGGACATGGGGCAGGCAGATGTGAGGCTTCTGCTGCTGGCTGCAGCCTGGGATCATGGGGCAGGTGGCTTCTTGGTCTCCCTGGCTGCAGCCAGCCTCAGGAGCTGGCCCCTAACTTCTCCAACTCCCACAGGCCTGGAGCTGCTGGGGGGCGGGGCTGCTGCCATCTTTTCAGGTTAATTTGCATACTCACTCTGATTGGCTGTTGGGTGTAGTGGAGTGATGGTAATTTGCATGTTTCTCTTTTATTAGTGTAGATATTTACTTATATATATATATTTTTCTTTCTTTAAGTTCTATTTTCTTTGCCCTGTAGAAAGACCATTTCTATCATCACTGGCAACACTTAACTATACTCATTCCATGCTAAAATAGAATTTTTCTCCACACACAAAATATAAGGAGACACAAAAAAACTCAATTTTATTTAAACCGAAATATACTTTAAGGCCTTGAGTTTAACCTTAGTATTGGCACATGCAGCTGAAAATGCATCCGTATGACAATGTAAAATATGTCAAGAGCTACAGAGTGGATCATCCCTTTGATGTATTTTGCCTGTTAGGTATAAAACTATCAAGAATTACTTAATATAAAGCCCAGTGGCTATCCAAGCTACACATACACTGTTCCTTTTTTTTTTAAATGAAATAGCACAATACATATTAGAGGAAATAAAATGCTATGGCACACAATGCAGTTTAGATTTGAAGACTCCAATAAAGCGACAAAGTTGCGAGGACTGTAGGAGAATTATATTGTGTGTCAGTAAAAGAAATTTAGTCATCTACCTCATTTTACAATGAATAAACTGAGATCATAATACTAGTCAGTAGTAGAACGCGACAAGAGCTAAAGTTTCCTAACCCTTACCCCAAAGCTTTCATATGACCTGTAAGCAATTATTTCTACTTGCCGAGTTTACTTGGTTCTTCGGTGCCATGAAATTATGGATTATGAGATTATAACCCATTGTTTCCTAGCTTCTTGAACTAGTTAAGATATTATAATTAAAACCCTTGCAAAAACAAATGTTTCCTTTTGAGCATTTGACAATTAAATTATGAAAGCATCAATTTATTATAAACTTCCACAGCCCCCAGTCACTGCTATTCTTCCACAGAACATTCAGAGCAGCATAAGAGGAGAAAGGGGAGTGGGAAATGTTTGAGTGCATTACAAAGAACCACCATCACAGGCACTGTCCGTCCATCCTGTGCTGTTCCGCTCCCTTTTCGTAGAGATGGCCTAGGACCAGTACACCAAATACCAGTGCTAAGGACGAGAGCCTAACAGATATGAGCAACACCTTAGACCCCCATAATGGGAATTCCGTCAAGAGAATGCTGTTGGCAGTGATTAAAACATGGGGCATCGGTCGTTTATTAGTTGTTTACTTTAAGACATCACTGGAAGGTGGGAAGTCCCAAAGAGTTTTTAGGTAAGAATTTAGTAATGTCTGCAAGGCTCCTCTGTTTCTTTTTCTCTGCTCCTGTCACTGACGATGAAGTCTCCCTCTCTCATTGTGGAAAAAGAGGGCTACTTAGCCACGGACATCATAGCTTCACACAATAGCATCCAAACTAGGAACTGAGGATATCACCTCTCCCTTAATAGGAAGGAAAATATTCCAGAAGTTTCTCGGCAGACATCCTTTTGCATTTTATTAACCCTTGACCTCAAGCTGGACCTATTATGAGCAATAGTGAAAAACATTAACACAAATTAGCTGTAAACATTTTGACCAATCAGGATTTACCCTTAGAAGTGGGACCTTAAGTACATGAAGAGAATTGTTGTTTGGTGCGCAAAGAAGAAGAATGCATTGTCCCCCAAATAGGGTCACTTTTTACCAATGCCAGCCAGAGGCAGTGTCTCCCAGGAAGGTTGAGCCTTAGTAAGGTTTGGCATGCAGGAGCTGGAGGTCAATACAGATACAAACTCTCACAGTTCAACAGCAGGGCACACTGTTCATTTCTTTGGCTAAGGATTGCCCCTCCCCTGCAATCATTCCACAAGCCTCAGAGAACCGCCAAGCTCTATGCTTGGAGTCACTGTCCTCCCTGCATCCTGGGAGCTGCTCTTCACAGAGTATGCACTAGCAGGCTCGTGACCTGCCTCCACTGTTTGTGCACAGCTGGCTATTTCAGAAGAAATAGAAATCAGCCAGCTCCATATTCACAGGGAAAGAATGGGCCACATTAATGATCTTGCACTTGTCTAAAGGCTGCTAGGCCACTACTTGACAACTCCCCCTGCCCTCTAGAAGGTATAACACTATATTTTGGGGGCCCCCTTGCGAGTCTTGGTATGAGGACCACTTAAAACCTCAGGTACAGCGGAGACCATAACCATGCAGTTCTCCACTCAAGGATAGTTAGCTCCAGAGGGGGGACGGGGGGAAGGAAAAACTAGTGGTGAGGGCACAAACTGATTAATTGCCCTAAGCTACTTGTCCTTTCAGCTTTTCAGGGTGAAAATAATATAGTCTTCACCAAAATTAAAGCATCCACATCTCTTCCTGGTCTTTTCAATGTGTCCCCACCACAACCAGGAAAGAAAGGAAACCCTACTGTTGGACATTCTACTGTAGCAAATTGAAACACGTATACAATGTCTAGTCTTCATATATGCTACCCACTCCACTAGGAAATCTCACAACTCCTCCCTCATGGATCATTCTCCTTTGGAATATCAGAAAGGATCCTGAATGCTATATTTCCAATATATGTTAAGAAACAGAATCAAAACTTCTCATTAAAAATTTTCAGAGCACCATGAACTTAATCTTTATAGAGCTTGTCACATTGCCAATGAAAATTGGTTTTATGATGTACTTTACAAACAACAAAAGAATCAAACCAAGTTAAAGGCACTGAGGATAATGCCTTGCAATATTGGAAATGTACAAAATATTAACATAATCAGTAAAAAACATGATCACTATAGTAGTTTAGGTAACCAATACAAAGTCAAAATAAAATTTTAAAACTTGTTATGAAAAATAAAGTTTTGTTCCATAGAATTTTCTAAACTTTTAAAATTCTCATTTAAGGAAGAAGAGACAAGTTTTCTTTCAAGTTTATTCAGAGAAGTTGGAAGTTTATGGTTATGTTGATCTTTTGCACTCAAATAATTTTCAGGATTTGTCTAAACAAAAACATTGCCTTTGCATGGATCCATCTGATTTGACAGCATAATTCTTCTCACCGTAACAATCAAGCTGTAGCTTGATTTCACCACTTATGTGGAAATTGGTTTCCTAATGGAAAAATACATCATAATTGTGTCGATAAAATTCCTGAGCAAAACCACTTAACAATGCAAGATTCAACATCAAGTCTTCATGTTACAAAATACTTCTGTAAACTGCTTCCTAGAAAGCCAACTGTTTCATTGTTTCCTTTATTTATACTAGGTCTTTCCTTATTACCCAATTTTAATAAGCTGGCTATTTAATTCAACAACTAACAATAATTGTTGCTTAATAATATAAAGATAAAGCCACTAATTTACTTTTAATCTTCTTTTTCGGAGAAAAACAGTTTCTCCTTCTAGTATGGAAAGAAAATTACTTCTATCTAAGGTGGAGATGTGGTAATCAAATGCAAAGTCATTGGTATTTCCAAAGAGTATTCAGGGGAAATATTTTTCTGTCTCTCTCTTTTAAACATTAACTTTTTTGTTGATCTCTGTATTTCATTTCTTTGATGGCTTGAACAGTGACTGCAAAGTACTGCACAATCAAATACATTGCATTATAAATTCTCCTAATCACAAGCCACATTAGATATACCAATGTCCTTCTATCTCAATAGCCACAAGAAATATTGAAAATAAATATATCTCATTAATCAACTAAGCATTCTAAGACAATATGTAACAAGTTAAATTATTTTTCAGAAGCAATGAAGAATCTGGATCATCACTGTTATAGAAATCTAACGTGAGCCACCAATAGGGGCCATATATGTAATTTTATTTTATTTTATTTTAAAGTGTTTTGTTTTGTTTTTAATTGATTTCAGATAGAGGAAGGGTAAGGGGGAGAGAGAGATAGAAACATCAATGATAAGAGGAAATCATCCATCTGCTGCCTCCTGCACAACCCCCTACTGGGGATCAAGCCTACAACCCAGGTATGTGTCCTGACCAGGAGTCGAACTGTGACTTCCTGGTTCATGGGTCGACACTCAACCGCTGAGCCACACCAGCCAGGTACCACATATGTAATTCTAAATTCTCTAGTAGCTACATTTAAACTGTAAATGAAGTAGTTAAAAATCAATTTTAATAATACATATTTACAAAATATATCCAAAATATGTCAATGTTCAGTCAATATAGAACTTGTAAGAGGCTTTACATTCCTTTTTTCAAATTAAGTGTTCAAAATGCGGCATGTGGTTTGCATTCACATCACATCTCCATTTGAATGAAGGGCTCCTGGGCTGGTGGCTTCCAAATTGGGCCGTGGACCCCCAGGGCCTATGGCAAAGAAGCCCTGTCTTCACCAAGACTCATTTTCATAAGACTACTTACGGGACAGCAGCTTTTCTTAGTCTAGTTCCATAAAGCTCAGCAAATTCTAAAAGCCTCCGCAACTAAGGGGAAATACATTTTTTATTTTAAGAAACTTCCATGAGCCTTGAGAGATGACTCAAATGAATGCATGGATTGAAAAACTCAATTTATGTCCTTCCATTCTTGTTTATTTTACCTAACTACATAAAATAGCTTATATCGAAAGGAATTCTTCTCAATTACTTTACATTAATCTCAGACATGTTTTTCTCAGTTCACTTGCCTAGTTTATAGCAAGCATTTGAGATTTCCTTTCTTATTACTTCTCTTTAACCCAGATAAGAGTATGATTCAGATTAAGATATGTTCTCACATATAGTACTGTTTACATTTTTAATGAAATTAAAATGGTGTCTGTTTAGCATTCTAAAACCTGATTAAGTAATTTTATATTTTGCTGTGGAAAATACATTCAGTGTATGTCCACTTTTCTTGCCATTGCTCCCCATCTTAGAGGATAAAGCGATGAAACAATTATTTCACAGCTCTGTGCATATGTTTGACCAGTCTTCAAAGTTTGCCCAGAGTAGTTATACTAATCATATCATAAGGAGCAGAAATTAATCATTTCTCCCACTACTACACATGATAAGTAAAACATGTTTCCATTGTGAAAGTGATGCATTAAAATGCATAAAACAGCCATTTAGATTTTGACCCTTCAGCATCTCACTTCAGCATACTTCAAAAAATATGATTTCAAAGTAATTCATTTCTGGTTATTCTTGAAGTGGTTTGAATGTTAGAAGCATGGAGGTAATTGCAAATAAACTGTTAATTTTCCAAGTTAAAGTTTTTGAGGCTAAAACCTACTTTCCTCATTTTACTAATCAATAAAATAGAGATAGACATTCTGCTTTGGGATAAGTCTGTTTCTGGTTTTCAAGAATTTGGCACATTTCAGCAAACTGTCTTCAGGAAAATAAGTCAGAAAGCAAGGACATTGGTGACTATTAGGAGAATTGAAACCTTAGAAATATACTGATCCATTTACTATTTATTTAAAGTTAAGGGATACATTAATGTCATGTTCAAGGCAATACTGGCTGCATAGAGCCGGGTTCTGCAAAACTACTGAAGTATCTTGGTAAATTGGACCAAGAGAAAAGTCAACATTACTTTAGCTCTATATTACAATGGAGTAATAAGGCATTCCAGGGCATTGTTCTGAGCTGCCATGGGAAAATGCAGCCAAACTGCTAGTGATGGCCACAGATTTTCATAAACTTTTCAGGAGTAATGCTATGTGAGCACAGAGCAAGTGCAGCAGCACAGCAACAAGGCCATGGGAGAGAGAATTTAAAAAAACAAACACAAAAAACAAGTGAATATTTTTGACAGCTCCTATCTAGGGATTTGGGATTATCCAGACAATAGCAGAGAAAACAGTTGCCAATCAAGTGATTTAACTCAAGGTCTGAGGAAGGATTGTGACTAAAAGATCATCCAATAATCCTTCTAAAATTTTACCTGCATAAACTATAAGGTAATCTAATAAAAAGCAAAGGAAAAAAATGTTAAATAGTAAAATGGAAAAAAGTTAAATTAAAACTTATCTAGAGAAGGGACTTGATGGGCATAAATAATCTTGTGAGCAAACCTTAACTGGCCACCTACTTCACTTTTCACTGGTATTATTTCTGCTACTGTAATAAATGAGAGGAGAAAGTACCAGACACTCTGGGGTCTTTGTGCCACTAACTAGAATCTAAAAACCTTGAATATGGGTAAGAAAAAAGTTAATGTTAACAAGCAGAAGGCAGGGATAGAGAGCTTAGTTATGGATGCATCCTCTATGGACACGTCAATAGGTACCTTTAACATTTTAATATGCATACAGATCATGGATTCCTTTGGCTTGAAGATTCTATTCAGTAGGTCTAGGGTGGGCCCTGCAATTCTGCATTTAAATCCCAGCTCTCGGGCACTGTCAGCACCACATCTTTGCACACCACACTATGAGAAACAAAGTCCTCATGGACAGTGAACTGCATTCCTTCTCCCCCTTCCTTTGTCCTCTTTCTCCTAAGGAGCCCTCTCTTTGTGTTTGGGATCATCTGTGACCCGCTCACCCCTGTACCCTTCACCCATGCAGAGGTTGAAGGGTTACCCAAATCCATCAACCAGATTCTTATTCTCTAGACTCGGTGATTAGTTTAGAGGTGGGGGGACATGACACAGCCAGAAAGATCAGAATCCTGTCTGACCCTTTGCTGAAACTTGTGGAAAAGAGGCATTCTCTTCCACCAACTTTCTACCTGGAAAGACAATTCAACCCATCTGGTGGTGGCTGTGTTTTATTCCTCTCAGCAAAAACCCTACTGAGAATGAAGCCAAAATAGATGAAAGAAAAGTTAAGAGTTGGAGAAAAAGTCATATATAGTCACATCGTTTTCATGCCAAGATCCAGTGATATTGAAGTCCATTTACCCCTGTGACGTTTCCCTTCGGGGAGCCAGCACATCTTTTCCTATTTAAGTTAAACTGGGTCTGTTTCTTTGGTGAGGTAAGAACTGATCTTCCCCTGCATCCGATGTTCTCCTTAATTAAAGGCTCAGCTTTTCTCCTTGCCTTCCACAATCCCCTAGTTTCCAGTATTACAGCCTTAAATGGACAGCCGCGCTCTTTTCCCAGGTGTGGGAACGATCCTGATTCAGGCAGCCACTTTATTTTTACTTTCAGCAGAACTCAGGGCCTTCTTGGTGGTTCTTGTAGAATCCCAGATCCAAAAGCACATAGCTGACTTTTTTTATTGTACACTTTCATTTCATTTGTTTAGTGAAGAAGGGAAGTAACAGTAATACAATATACAAGCAGAACTGCTAGATGTGTTTGATAAGTTAGATGCCTGCCCCGCAGAGTGAGGCTTTAGTGTAACAGGTGAGCCTCCTTCACTTTCAGTCTGGGCGCCCCTGCACTGGATAGTGGGACAGGTGAGTACCGCGAAGGGCCACGGGGCATTTTTCAGGTCACCACCGTCTTGTGGGTCTCAGGACACAAGCCGCATTGGTTTTAAAACTTAGACGTTTTGGGGGGCTTGTCTCCCATGTGTAGCTCTTAAAAGTTGATGCTTAATGTGAGGTTTCTACCCTTTGCTCCTATGGTCTGGGAGACGCTCTGGCTTTTTTTTAGTTTTCTCCTGGTTATGCGTTGCCACCCGGAGGGTGGGGTTAATGCAATATTGTGTCCCAACCTCTCCTACTCAGTTAGATGTGGTTTCTTGTTTGCCATTGCGTAGTCACCACTCAGGCAGCCTGAGTTTTTAAAGGAGGAAGTGATTCAGGGTCTTCCTACATCGCATCTGGATCCCAGGTCTCCCATAGGTGACTCCGTCCGTCTTTTTGGTCATGACTTGTTTTCCGACTTACCCCCTTGTCTTCCTTCTAGCATATTTATTTGACTTGGTACCTACATGTAGTTCTTACAACTTTACAGCTGAAAACACTTTTAGGAATTAATTCAAATATATTGACTATTCAACAAAACTTTAAACTTCTACTTATTTTCTGCTTCCTGATACAATTTTATTTCACTTATTTAAGGCAGAAGAAAGGAACAGTAATCTAATATAAAGCAGAACCTTTCAAACAAAAACTCAGCAGATGTCATGCAGAGATGGCATTATCGTCATTCAGCATTTATATTGCTTTTCATATTCATAAAATGCCACCATTCTTTTTTACTCTCCATAAGTTAATGTTTGTTTTTATCAGCTGAGGCAAGAGTTCAGCAAGGTGTTTTTCTAAAGGCTAATTAGTCCCTAAAATGCTAATCTGAGAATTAAATTGTGTATAATTCTGAATTTGAAAGCTCAATTTCTTCCAAAAGCAGCTCAAATTTTTTTAAAGAAATGCTTGTTTCCATCTGTACTGTAAGGCAATTATTAATATTGTAGTATTATTATTAAATTTGAATTTTTTACATTCAAGAACTACCCGTTCACCCTATACCTACCATAGGGAAAAGACATTGGAAAACTCTACTTCCATGGTTTTCAAATCTCATCATGGGAAGGTGCTTTGGCCCAGAGGTTCCCAGGATCAACATGAGACTTTTAAAATGTTTCCATGGAGATAAACAATTTAGAGAAGCATGGTCAACACAGCAGGCTATGGAATCACAGTCTCATCAGAAGAGGCCAGAACGCCACCCAGATTTCCAGCATTCCTCTCTGCTTCTCAGGCTTCTGTTTTGCTGTGTTATTCATTCTCAGGATTAGTTTCTCTTAAACTCCATCTCACCCCTCGCTTTTACCAACACCCAGTACCCTCATGTCATTTCTTCACTTTCTGGAACTGTCCATAGAGGTGCTACACTTTAACTTTTCTCTGTCGTATCTCCAAATCCAAATCTGTTTAGTTCTTAGAAGTAAATAAAAGAGTTCTCTATAGAATAGCCTCAGCAAGGTCTCTGCCATAAATAATCTGTCCAGTGCTCTGTTTCTGATGCCTAAAAGTTTACCAATAGCACTATCTTCTCTTTGTGCACAGTCTTCCCGAGTGCTTGATACCTAGCACAGTGCATGGCACCCAGTAGGTAGTTGGTAAGGTACTGAAGAATGTAAGCTAGAAGCTGTGTGTGGACTGGGTTTCTTTCATGGTTTCACATACACTGCTCACGCTCCTCACGCCTGGGGTTAGAGTTGCCTGAATGGGACAGCTTCTGGCAGGCCATTAATTTGCTAATTGCATCAATCATTCTTCATTTCTTCTTCATGAAATAATCTATTAGGCATCCATTGACCCTTAAATCTCCTTGTCACAGCTGCTGAATCTTTCAGTCTCTTCACCAAAGTTAAAGCTGCTAAATCACCAATGAGTTTGATATTAAATTTAACTTGGTTGCTTCTAAATCTGACCTCAAAGGAATACTGGCCATAAAATTATGTGGAGAAGAAAGAACACTCATCTTATTTGCCCCTGCAGTTTGTTCTCAAAATGTTGTTTTAGTCCAGCAAAGAAAGTAAAAGATAAGGACGGACAATGATTCAGTCAAGTTTATGTAAAAGCTAGGACTGACCCAGATTCAAGTCTTCACAGGGGAAAAAAAAATGTTTCACTGACAAAACAACATGATAACTGAATATAGGAAACTTAAAAACGGTGATAGCCCTCTCTTTTAGGGTCGTTGGCTCTTCTGGTAGGTTCTTCTTCCTCTATCAGCCAGATTGTGCTCCCTCATTCTTTATGCTTGCCCACAATGTATTTCAACCCTATCTCTAAATCAAGTAATTACTCAGTTAGACCAGCTTCTGGACCCAATACCAGCTTACTTAGTCACGAAGAGTTGCCCGATTCCAAATACTCAAGGGAGTTATTTGACTGGTTCATTTCATTTTTGTGCAAAAGATTGTATACACAGGTCATAAGGGACGAGCCAATGGTATTTTGACAGCCCTGCATGCCTCTAATTTAATCCCTGATTATAAGCAATAGATGGCAAATATGGCAACTTAGATAGCAGGACCTGTGGGCAGAAATTTACCCCAAAATCAGTGTGACTTAGTACAGTAATAAACTGTGAACACTAATACAATAATTGTATATATTTTTATATAAAATGGATAACTGATTTTAAATTCCAAGAGGACAGATCCTCAAAGTAGTAACATTTGAGGTTTATTAGTTTTACAAACCTAAGAGTTCTCATTTGCTACCCTGTCACTTGTAAGAGAATGAATGACCCCACTGTTACTGCATGTGTCTCTTTGAGTAAACGTGGTTAATACTGGTGTTAAGGCATGGGTCTTCGCTTGAAATTTTCTCTGCCAGAAAGCCAGAGTTAGGTAATAAAGAAAAAAGAATCAGCCTCTGTCTCAGGAGAAAATTTAATGTCTGAATACAATAGAAGGTGTTCATGTGTGATGAGTATGAAAGATAGCATCTGCCACAGGGTGGCAGGCATTTAAGAGACTCAGTAGAATATCTTTCTAAATTTAAGATTCCATCACAATGAGGCAAAAATTTTGTAAAATAATCCAAAACCTACATAAGACAGGAAAAAGGGTCATTTTTCTCAGGCCTCACGTTTCTAAGGAAATTTAAAATTTAGGTTACTAATGACATAACTAAAAGTACTGTACTTGCAGTAGTCATATATAGGTGTTTAAAGAACAAATTTGTTCTTTAAATAATGAAGAAGTTTTCATTTTTATTAATGCATTTCATGTCTATGGATTTCAGAGCTCTTTTAGTTGAGACAAATAGTACTACAGGGAACTGTTCAATCAATCATCCAGTGTTGCTATCTGTTAAAATGTGACATGGTCACATTTTAAGTTTTGATTTCTTCATTATGAACATACTAGAGGCCCAATGCACAAAATTTGTGCATGGGGAGGGGGTGTCCCTCAGCTGGACCTGTGCCTTCTCACAATCTGGGACCCCTCGGGTAGGGTCCCTAAGCCTGGCTGGCAATCAGGGCCTATCAGGGCTTTCCTTCCCCTGGCTGCTGAAGCTGGCCCTGCTCCTGCTGCTGCCACTGCTTGCCATCTGTATGACACTGACCCCCTCCCCCACCACCAGTCACCTCCCTCTGTGGGCAACAGGCGTGGGGTGCAATTGCTTAGCTGGCCTGGGCCTCCCTCTGCCAGACGATCACTGGCCAACCCTGCACACCCACCACAGGGTCACTGGCCGGTGGCCTGGGCCTCCCTCTATGGGGAGATTGAGCATGGGGCTCCACGATCGATCATCTAGCAGAGGGAAGCCCCACCCACCCAGCCGGGGCTCCGCAATCCATCACCACGTAGAGGGTGGCCAGGGCCTCCCTCTGTGGGGCAATCATGGGGCAGTGGTGGGGCGCCCCGACCAATCATATGACACCCGCCTTGGCTGGCCTGGCTCCGGTGTGTGTCATAGCATGGTCATCCAGAAGGTCGCCGGATGGTCATTCTGCTGTTCCGTCGTTCGGTTGATTTGCATATTATGCTTTTATAATTATAGATTGGAAACCTAAAGAATTGGTAATGTTTTATACCTCTCTGTCTTTAGTCAGTTTCGGAAGCTATAACAAATTTCCACAGACTGAGGGGTTTAAACATTTATTTCTCAGTTCTGGAGGCTGAGAGGACCCAGACCAAGGTTCTGACAGAGCCAATGCCTGGTGAGAGTCCATTTCCTGCTTTAATGATAACCAACTTATCATTGTATCCTCTCATAGAGGAGAGAGAAAAGCCTTACTCTCTGGCCTCTCATTATTATTATTTTTATAAACATGACCTAATTAACTCCCAAAAACCCTATTTCCAAATATATTGGAATATTGGAATTAAGGTTTCTACATATGAACTTGGAGTAGGGAGCACTCAAATTCTGAAAATCTCTAAATTGTCTCTTCTGATATAACTTGTTCAGATTCCTTGTATTATAAGGACTCATGTTCCTTTTCTTACTCCTTGGCTCTTTTTTTTTTTTTTGCCTTTTTTTTAAATTGTTTGAAGTATTACAAATAGTAGTACATATGCCTCCTTTTTTATTCCCCCATTGACCTCCCCCCGGCTTCCCCTACCCCGCAGTACATGCCTTCACCTCTCACCCCCGCCCCTGTGTCTTGTATCCATTCTTATGCTTACATGCATGCATACAAGTCCTTCGGTTGATCTCTTACAGCCCCTCCGCCCCCGCCAACCTCCCCTGTCTTCCCGCTGTAGTTTGACAGTCTTTTCAATGCTTCTTTGCCTCTGTATCTATTTTCCCCCCATTTCTTTCCTTTAAAAATTCTTGCCTCTGCAGACTAGAAATAAACATATAATAACAACAAATGTTTGAGTCCCAATTTCAATGTCCAACAGTTCTGAGTCCCCATTTCAGTGTCAAACAGTTCCTTATGTGTACATGTCAGCAAAGATATCTGGATGGTGGGCACATGGTGGCAATGCAGGTCCAACCCTCTCTGGTTTGGTCCTAGGCAACCTGCAGCGGTGCACAGCTGCTGACTGCTCGTGTGGCAAGGCGTTGTCAGTGTCTTCCATCTCTGGACTATTTCTCCTCTTGTCTTCATGGTTGGAGCACACCCGTCAATTACTCTGTTGCAGGAATCCACATGGTCTTGGAGTTGTTTTCTGAAAATATACAAACATGTTCTCGACCAAAAGTTAATAAAGGAATCTTTTCTGTATAATTGATTTGGGCTCCTTTTTAATTTTGCCCAAATGATTTTCCTGTCTTATTTAGACACCATGTGTGTTTTTCGTGGGTGTCTTGCTGTTAGCATTACAAATGAAAATTAATTTTGTAAAGTAAAAATTTTCTAGATGTAATTTACTTATAGGATATTTTTTCTTACATGATATTACCCTACTATCACCCCCCCCTTTTTTTTTTTTGATTAGTGGAGGCTTTTGTAAATTTTATAATGCAGTCTTGATAACTTTAATTTTTAATTTTTTTGCCAAAAATGTGACTGCTTTAGGTTCATTGCATGTTCAGGAATTTTACCATGAGATGAACTACCAATAGAAATTTTAGTTATTACTTTAGGAACAGCTTTTTGTCCAGTACAATTAAATTTTCTCAAATATTCACTTATTTCAATTAGCCTATTTAAATTAATCTGAAAACTTGGTTATTATTTTACTGTCAAATTTAATATTTTACCAACAATCTTAATTTACCCTGTAAATATTAGTGGAAAGGATTATTTGCATTCTTGAGTAGGCCCTGAGCATTCCTGGTGCTAGGCTGGATTTAGATATAGGGCATCTGCTGCCAGCCAAATCTCTGTCTGTTACCTGGGTCCCAATCTGAGCTGGGCCAAGTCTCTGTCTGTCACCTGTATCCCGATCTGAGCTGGGCGTGGGAAGCAAAGCAGCCATGGGGGCAGGAGACCTCCCTCAGAAGAGGTGAGGGTTCAAGTCCCTGCAAGGTTGGGGGGGTGAGGGTCTGCGTCCCACCTCTGTTGACCCACAAGTTCTCTCCTGATGGCCCCTCTGCGACTGTGCCTGTCCTGGGTTGTTCCTTCCCTGAGGAATCTTACCCTTCTCTGGCTAACCAGCCATCCTCAGGGGCCAAGCAGGGTGATGTGAGGTTCATTTCTGTCTCCTTGGTAGCCTATGCCCCCGTGGCCTCCACACCCAGCACCTGCCTTGGGATCCACCGGCCTGCTGGTGGGGTCCCAGGGCTGATCACATATTTCAAAGAACTCAGGTTTCTTCTCCAGTGAGGACCCAGCTCACATGATTGGGCGAGAGACAGATTCATGGTACCAGCCATGACGAGGCTTCAAGCTCAGCATGAACAGAAAGCTCAGGCAACAGCTGAGGGCAATTGGATTGTGAGAAGAGGGTCCCTCTTGGCACAAAAGGCAAGAGGAGCCAATATAGGATGCTCAAGTGCCTTTCCAGTGCCTTAATTCCTTCTGAAAGGGATTAAATGCTTTCATGTCCCTTTTTGAATTGCTGCCAACCATTCAAAGAATTAGTTTGTAAATTTGTTTGGGATAATGGTACAATATGCTGTTGTAAAATATCTAAAATTATAATGACATTGTAGAATAATATCATGTAAGGATATTCTTTGCTCTAGGCCATGGCAATTGCATTTCAAACTGGCTGTCAATTTCTTTTTGTAACTTTATATAAACTTTGCCAGGGAGGCAAAAACACAAATTACTTACTTTAGTTCAAGAGGCCAAATATATTGACTTTCAACTACAATCCTTATGACTTTTGAAGGAAACTTCTCTTTGTTTCCTTCCAAAATAATTTTCAGGCTACAGAGAGTTTCATTTAAAAATCTTTGTCACATGAAACAATTTCTCTTAAGGTTATGGTGACCACTAGTATGGATCAGATTTAGTATTTTATTTTATAATTTTTTTATTAATTTTTATTTTTTACATATGTGTCCTTATCCCCCCATAACCCCCCACCCCCCACTTATGCCCCACCCCCTTGTTGTCTGTGTCCATTGATTAGGTTCATATGCATGCACACAAGTCCCTTGGTTGATCTCTCCACCTTACCCCCACCCTCCCCTACCTTACCTGAGGTATGACATTCTGATACTCTGGTTTCTCTTCAGATCGCATAAATCTTTCACCTTTAAATCCTTGGCTCTTTAAATCTTAAACTATCTCCAGCCCTCTGAGAGATTACCAAAGGAAATGTCTATTTTTGGTCCAGGATTAGAAGGGAAGGTGCAGCCCCTGAGGTTATAGCAATGGAAGTAGTAATCAGAGGGAGAACTTCACGGAGTTGATCCATGGCCAGTGGATGCAGCTGCCCCTCCGTTTTAAGAGATTTCCTTACAGATCTAACTCTTGATAACCTAGAATCTCTTGTAATAGAGATTCATTTAAGATGACAGAGATTTTGTCATCTTAAATTCTACTGTATTCCTTCCACCATAATAAACATGTCTGGGATTTGGAAGCTTGTCTCCAAAGTTTTTATCAGGTCACTTAAAAGAAGTAAATATTTAGTATTTAGAAAGTATTTTTCTTAATTAAAAATTATATTTGACTTTTGACCTTTGTATGAGTAATTAATAGGATATAAACAATGACTTTACTTTTTAGTCAGCTGAGCTATCCATTCCCATGGGGAATTAAAACACCACCACAAATTTAAAAAATAAATTAGCCATGCCAATATTACCAATTTCGCTAAGCTTGCCAATTTCATGTTGAAACATTACATCAGTCTTCATTATTATTAATGCATTTCATACCTATGAATTCCAGAACTCTTAGTTGAGACAAATAGCACTACAGGAAACTGGTTAATCATCCAGTGTTGCTATCTGCTAAAATTTGACTTGTGTCAAGTGATTGTAACTGTTTATGGTTTTAATAATCAAATTTTTATAATCTAAAAGAAGAGTAAAATAATAGGTATAGTAAAGAAAATGATAGCCATTGAGAATTAGGACATTTTTGAAAACTGTTTCTGATCCTTCAAAATCACGTTTGACACATTTTTCTTGTGCGTTTGCTTTATAATTTATCAATGCCAAGTTCTTATGCTATTTAGTTTGATTTACTCTTATAGTAATAAAGACAATGTTTGATTATATATTCTTAATACTCAGTATTTTTATGCACAACAATTAAAATTCATATTAAATTGTACATTCTCTCTTAAAAATAATAATAATTACAGCTATGTTAACTACATTACATTGAAATCCACTAAAGATGTCAGGAAAAATCACTATATGCTTGAAGATATTATTAAGCATTTAATATTATTCAAGATTTTGCTATTTTTTGGCCTCTTCAGCTTTAATTGCCCTTTCCTGCCCTGATAGGAATTTATCCAATTGTACAGACACAGAATATGTTTCAGCTCATTAACAGGAAATAGCACTTACTCTAGCAAATTTTAATGTGTTCTACATTCCTTTTGCAAGGGCAGCTAATTTTTTTCTTTATATTAGAGTCATTACTATTATCCCTAATTATTAAACTCTCTAGTTATACAAACTGGCATGCTACTCTTTTACTTCTCTCTTTAAAAATAGTGAAAATACTGGAGTAGATTATATTCAGTAATTGTATGTTATGTATAAGAGTACGGGTATTTTTAATAACATCTTGATTAAAATCATAAAATATAAATTAGAACGCCCCCATTTCTAAAATTAAAATATTAATTATATAAAAATAACCTTCCTTGAATAACATTTAATATAGTAATTATTCCAGTTATCCATTTATATTCCTTCATGTTAGAATCTGTATCTTTAATTAAAGGCCTAAAAAAGTGTTGACTTTTTCCAAGTGTTACCTTTATATTTATGTTTAAATTATTTTAAGATGTCAGTGGGAAGTATTACTTACAACTGAGAAAAATAGAAGTAATACTTAAATTTGATCTTCACTAGGATTTCAGCAAGTGAAACTAAGGAAATAAGGGGAACAAACAGTTTAGGAAAAAGAACTGATGATGATGATAATTCTTGTGCATTGCTTAGGCATACTTCCAGGCACTATACTATTTGCTCTTTTAAATGACATTTTGTGAAATTTAATCTTGAGATAGCCTTATTTGCATATTACATATGTAGAAACCAATGCAAGATATGTTGAACAATTACCCAGAATAGATGATTAACTATTTGAATTAAAAGTGGTAGAAAGTTAAATTTAGTCGAGATCTTCCTAATATCAGAATTGAATTTATTTCAAATATAAGTAACTTCCCAAATGGAGTATAGATATCACTGTAATGAGATTTTGTGATGATACAAAGACAGCTCTTTTAAAATTAAGTTACGATTGTCATGGTTATTTTCTGCTATGGCAAAGGTTATTGATTTCCCAATAGTGTTATAAAGATTCTCTCCAAAGCAAATATCTTAAAGTAAATAAAGAGGATATAACATATAAATCCTTATATGCAAATAGTTTGTAGCACATATGGAATTTTTTTCAAACCATAATTTTCATAGCTTTTCTCAAGACAAGTACTAAAAGCAAATGTTTCTTCCCATGAAAATAAAATATGTAATGTAATAAAATAAAATAAAATAAAAAAAGAGCTGTAGCAATTTTCAACTTAATGAAAACTGATGTCATTAGAATATTTTAGAATTCCTTGGAGGCCCTGTGGGAAACTCAACACTTTATATTTTTCTCATCTGAGCTATGAACATGCAGGCTAATCTTTTTGACTCCTACTAACAATAGTGACTGCTCCTGAAGGTTCATAACAAAACAAACACTCCTCTACACGAACAGATTGCTTAAAGACAGCTTGTGCTCGGCTATCTACAATGATAGAAGTTTGGCAAGCCATGTATTCTCACCACACCTCACAGGGGAATACAAGATGCCCCACTGTGGCACTGTGCTCTGTCCTGTTGTAGCAGACTTCTCCACCCATGCTTCTACTGTCATAATTCACCAAACAGAAGAAAACCACCAGTGTCTTTGTTCACCCAGTCTATATTCAGGTGCAACAATAAACTCCAGAGGGCATCTCAGGCTCTCCAAGAACTCTCCAATGAAATATCTAATATATTTCCCAATTATTTCATCTGTTTTCTCCAAAGTTTTTTTGTTGTTTCCTTTTTTAAAATAATAGTAATTGCAGTTAAAATCCTAACCTGTCAACTCTAAAACCTGGATCACCTATAGGTCTTTTCCAATTGTCTATTTTTCCTCTTGGAAATATCATTTGGAATCTCAAAAAAGATTAATATAAAATGGTATTTGATCTAAAATTACTAGACATTTCAAGAATCAGGATAATAAAATCCTAAACCAAGGGAGAAATAAACTTTGTATACGTAGAAATAGATATAGAAAAACATATGAATGCATATATTGACATATAGATATTTAATGAATATTTTCAACAACAAAAAAAGAAATATTATTTTTAAAAGGTAAAAATCTGGAAAGAGGAGCAAATATAGTTAATAATAGCACTTTGGTTAGTATAGTAAAATAATTATTGACATATATTTCTATTATTACAAATGGTTTATAATCTAGCTGCATCATATTAAAGTTTTTGTTATAATGAAAAAATAGATTTGTTCTCTAATTTTTGAAATGCGTCACATTTGTTTTTGTTTTTGCTTAATGGTGCTCTAATTGAAGAACCTACTTTTTCAGAAATGTCTAGAAAGTAGAATGCTGAAAATGAAGGCAGTATTGAAGCCTCATTAGCAAGAAAGTGGACTCTGGTTCATAATGTGGACATATTTCTTTTTTTTTTTTACCTTGTAATATCCAGGATTCATTATTGTTTGCTATTTCAACATACTGGAAATTAACATTCATGATATAAATGGCTGTTAGTCTCTGAAACTGTAACTTGGTTCAACCTTACATAAAGCACATAGGCCTGATATTTTCACTGTAATCCAACATATTAGGTATCTGGGTCAGGGCTATTTTCACAAGAACATGCAGCATATTTGGACTGAGAGGTTAAATTACATTATTGTTTCACCACTTTAACCAATCTGTTTTTATTCTAAAAGTTTGATCATCTCGATATTGCTCTTAAGACCACTCTTTAGTTAAGCCTCCACTTTCAATATTTCCTTTTATTTTAAAGCTGCTAGAGAGTCAACAATTCAAAATGAAACACATGCAGAGCTGCCCAACCATAACTAATAGATAGGCATAGAATCAAGTTCTACCCTGGGATCTAAATGTAAACTCCTTGGATAAAGTTGTTGGTGAAAGAGAAATGGATTGGGCTAAGAAAAGGAGTCTCTGCAGAATAGGAATAACTGCAAATACTTTTTTTTTTCTTCAGGACCCCACATCCTGAAAACATTGCCAGTGATTTACCAGGGGGTCTGTTTTGTTTTCCTCTTAAAGGCTCCAATTCTGTTCCTTGTATGCATAGTCTCTTCTCCCATAAACTCTAATATGCCAACCTCACTAGTCAGATAATTATGATTTATTCATTTGAACTACAGATGTTTATTAAGTCTCTGCTAAGTATTTAGGCACTGTGTTAGATGTTGGCTATAAAGTGGTGAACAGGTCAAACACACACCTATTCATTCAATATAACAGGGAAGCATTTAAACAGGTTGTATTGGGTCAGGTAATGCTTCAAGGAGAAAGTGGTATCTAAACTGAGAAGTAAAGAAGCAGGAGCTAGTCACATTGAGATTTGAGGAATGAATGTTCCAGGAAGAAGGTGCTGGATTAAAGAGAAAGATCTCAGCAGAGTGAAACTCTGCCTACAATGAGAAAATTAGAAGAAATGCTATCTTTCTGAAGCAAACAGTAGAGGAGAAATCAGGGCCAGACATTGCATGGGGTAAGGGAGGATTGGTTAAAAATGTCTAGATTACTAAGGGTCTTGTAAATTACCACATCTGTGCTTTTATGCCACCTTCTTTGATATTTATAAATTAGTTTCATCTTCTTTTACTTGCTGATCCATTTTTTTCATCATTGAATTTGTGATTGATTTTCCTAATTCAAAGAAATGACTTGAGATCAGGTAAATCTGCAAAGTTATTTCCATGTCTAGTAAAGTTCTAAATATTCTTTAGATTCTTGTTCATTATTTTCTAGAATCTTTATTTATTGGGATATGTAACTACAGATGATGGCCAGGAAGAACTCAGAAATAAATAACCTGCATTTTCAAGGAAATAAAGTAAATATATTCTGGGGCTATATTCTAAATCTAGTTGAAATACTTTAGATCCTTTGTTGATTGTAATTTGAATTTCTGAACTAAATGTAAGATAAATGATTAAGCATATGAAGTACTACTGGTCTCAGAATCCCAAAAAGAGAACATGCAGAACAGATTGTAGATCAAGCTAATTTCTTCTTTCACTAGAGTCTGTGTGCACTTCATACTTTGCATACTGTAACAAATAGTATACTCCTCAGTTCTAGGAAACAAAAATATTAACTAAAAAAAAGTAAAATTTAGAAAAGTATGCCATGTACTGAGAAATGCTGAGATATTACCCTATCTAATAAAAGAGTAATATGCAAATTAATCATCACTCTGCTAAACCCACAAGCCACGCTCACCGAGCACGCCCACCAGCCAATCAGGAGGGAATATGCAAATAAACCCAACCAAGATGGCTGCAGCCACAGAGAGCAGGAGGGAGGCTTTGGTTTCCCTGGCAATGGAGGGAATGGAGGCCCTTGCCAGCCCAGGCCTTCACTCAATGCTATAAAGTTTCAATTATAGAAGATAAAATAAATCTAAACAGAAATGGCAGCAGCCACGGAGCTGGAGAGAGCAGAAGGCTAAGGTTGCCTGAGGTGATGGAGGAAGCCAAGCTTCTGCAGCCTTGGCCTGCTTTGGCCTCCACTTAAGTCTACAAAGTTTCAATTATAGAAGATACATAAATCCCAACAGAAATGGCTTGCAGCCACACAGTGAGCAGAAGGCTTGGCTCCACTCTAGGCTACAAAGTTTCAATTGTACAAGATAAATAAATCCCAGATACCAGGGCCTCCACTTGGGTCACCAGGGGGCATGGCTGGCCTGCACACCACCACAGGCCCCTCGCCCAGGGCACCTCAAACCCCAAGGGAACCCCCACCCTGATCGGGACACCCTTCAGGGCAAACCAGCTGGCCCCCACCCGTGCACCAAGCCTCTATCCTATCTAATAAAAGTAATATGCAGATTGACCATCACTCCAACATACAAGATGGCTGCCCCCATGTGGACACAAGATGGCCAGCAGGGGAGGGCAGTTGGGAGGGACCAGGCCTGCAAGAGAGGGCAGTTGGGGGCGATCAGGCCTACAGGGGAGGGCAGTTAGGGGTGACCCGGCCGGCAGAGGAGGGAAATTGGGGGCAAACAGGCTGGCAGGGGAGCAGTTAGACATCAATCAGGCTGGTAGGGGAGTGGTTAGGGGGTGATCAGGCTGGCAGGCAGAAGCTGTTAGGGGCAATCAGGATGGCAAGCAGGTGAGCAGTTGGGAGCCACCAGTCCTGGATTGGAGAGGTTGCAGGCTGGGCTGAGGGACAACCCCGTGCCCCCATGCACAAATTTCATGCACCAGGCCTCTAGTAATTTTATAAATGGTTATTTCAAAAGTTCAAAAACATTACCCTGAACCTTCTATATTCCTTTATTTCTCTCTGGCATCTCCAATGCATTGGTCTTGTCCTCTTTCCCACAACTCTATTATCAAACCATGGTTGCTGCAGTTTCACATATCACAGAAATAATAATGTCCAGTGAAAAAGAAAAGATGCTATCTATTCCAATTTAATCATATTAAAAATAAAAGAAACCTTTCCAAGAAGCCTCATAACTGACATTTCTTCACATCCCATTGAAGAGAACTGTATAAAGCAATCATTCTGAATTAATCATCTCTAAGAGCTCTGGGATTTCCATAATTAATTTTCATTAAAGCCGATTTAGCCCTAAAATTTGGATGGGGTTATCGTCCTTTAGGAATGACAATTGAACAAACTTGCATCTATTAAGTTATTATTTACATCATGGTTTGTTTGGAATTGTTTACATTTTATTAATGTTTTGACATATATGGAGGTATCTCCAGTAGATAATTATGTATTTATTGTATTATCAACATTACTAGTTTGATCCTTGTATGTAGTTACCATTAATAGAAATATACAGTTTTCAAATTACAGTGCTGGAATAAAATAATACCCTATAATAGTATTTGTTTACAAATACGTATTTTGGAATTGCTTGATAAGGGAAGAAAATATTTAAGTTAAAGGCTAATTGTGAGGATAAAATATCTGTTAAGTGCTAAGTATAAAACTTGGCATATTGCACAAGTAAATACCAGGCAAATGAATTTATTATTTAATCCAAAAGTGTTCTTAATGCTCACCAGTTTAAGAATATATGGTAAATACAATTCACATCTTTTTAAATTTTATTAAAACTCTAAAACAAACTTTTTTTTTTATATTTTTCAGTATACAAATGTTTTATTTCTTTGGATAAGTTTATTTCTAAGTATTTTATTCTTTTTGATACTTTTTGATACTGTTGTAAATGCAAATTTCTTAATTTCTTTTCTGTATAGTTCATTGTTTGTATATAGAAATGCAACATATTTTTGTATGTTGATTTTGTATCCTATAACTTTACCAAATAAGTTCTAACATTTATTAGTTCTAACATTTTTAATACATTTTTAGGTTTATTTTGTTTGGTTTTTTTACATATAAGATAATATAATTTGCACACAGTGATGATTTTACTTTTTCCTTTCTGACTTGGATGCCTTTTATTTCTTTTTCTTGCCTAATTGCTCTGTCTAGGATCTCTAAAACTGTGAATAGAAGTGGTGAAAATGGGCATCCTTGCTTTATTTCTGATCTTAGGAAAAGCTTTCAGTTTTCCTCTATTAAGTATAATGTTATCTGTCAGCTTTTTATAATGGCCTTTATTATATTGAGGTAAATTCCTTCTTTGTCAGATGCTTCTCAAAATGGACTGTGAGACACACATTAACTTTGTGTTCAACATCAATATTTGACAGATAATTCAATTCTAATGAAGTGACAGCTGGTTCTTTACCTAGAAGAAAGGTACAGCTGTCATGCCATTGAAATCAATAATTTCCACAGAAGTTGGCTAATATACCAATCTAAATTTGATTACTTTTGTGAAAGTGGTCTCACATTGATTTGTTGCACAAATAGTCATAACCCCAAAAGCAAGTGGCAGAAAGCCTGGGCTTTCACAGTTAAAATTATTCATTTCTCTAATTAATACTAGACTATTTCTTTCATTTAAATAAGCTATTTAACCTACTATTTAACTACGTTTTCCTCAGGGTTTTCTGGCTATTTTTGTTACTTCTAATGATGCAACTACGCTATAAAATTCATAATGAAGTTCAATGAAGTTGTCAGTGAATGCACAATAATAACCATTCATCAGTGATGTCTGTGCAAACTCATTGTGGTAATCCAAACACCAGTGGGCAATCTTTCACCATGACCTCCTGTGGTTAACATCATTATGGAATGTCTGTTTTTACACAGACATTGAGGAGACAAATTAAGTTGCAGTTTTCTTTCATTTTCAATTACCAGAGCAATTTAAATTTACATGAACTACTTTTTTTTTTAAATACAGCCTGGAAATATGGTGAGCTTGAATATAAAAACCCTAGTACTAAATGTTTTTTCTATAACCTATCGCTAGAGTTTTTCTAGGAATCTCTGAATCAAAAGAATATCCAGAATCTCAGTAGTTCTGCTTTAAGATTTTGCCACAGAATTTCTCATTTCAATTAAAAATTCAGTGGTTCACTTACAATGGGCAAATAGGAGAATTGGATACAATATTTCCTTGAAATATCAAACTATGTTTAATTTTACTTAATTATTTTTTAAAGTACCAATAGCAATAAATTTCAGTGGAAATACTTTGAATTTTAATGTAATACATTTTTAAACAATCTAATGTCAAAAGCCACGACCAGTGGTTCCAACACATGGGACATATAATATTCCCATTCAGCAACATTAGCATCCCCGGCAGCTTGTTAGAAATGCACATTCTCAGGCCCACTCGGATCTACTGAGTAAGAAACCTTCATGTTGTTGTACTACAACCTGTGTTGTCACACACATAGGTCCCCCATTAACAATGCCGATGACCTTGAACAAAATAAGGCAGTGATTACGAAAGCACATCTAAATGTGAAAGTCATGGTTTGCATTCTTTGTATGGCAACCCTAGGATGAATTGCTTGTTTTCTGCCATTTCAGTTATCCTTTCAATAAATTGAGAATAATAATAGAACAATATAATTGCTATAAGACTCGAATGTGATATGTAAAGAACTTAGAACAGTGTCTGCAGCACATAGTAAGTGCTAAAAAAAATAGCTTTTCAGTCAATATGCAGTGGTAACAATCATCTTTCAAATCTTTGTATTAGCTATTGTTGCCAAATAAATTAACACAAAACATCAACAGCTTGCCAACTGACAGGTCATCCGGGCAGTTCTTCTGCAGAGCTAAACATTCTCCGAGGGGTTCACTCACACATCTGTGGTCATCTTCTGGGAGCCTTTATGCTTACACCTGAGCTGTCGCGCATACCTGGAGTCTCAACTGGGATGGCTCATCTCTACTCCTCGTGGTCCCTCACCCACCAGGGAGCTAGCCCCTGCATGTTCAGAGTCCAGCTGTCCAAGTTATGAGAGAGAGAGAAAGCACGGAAGGCCTCTTGAGGTGTGAGCTCAGATCCGGCACAGCATCACTCCCACCACAGTTTATGGCCCAAAGCAAATTACAAGAAAGCCTTGATTCAAGAGTTGGAAAAAAGAGACTTTTTTTTTTTTTTATGTGAGGAGCTATAAAAGCACGTCCCTAAGGGGCAGACACACACATGAGGAAGGGTGAGAATTGTGCCGATATTTGCAATCTACAGCAAAAATTTCTCATCCATATGACACAATCATTATTTTTCCCTGGCACCTTTGCTGATCACAAAACTTACTCTTGGGCCCACACTAACAGAGAAACTTGGGTCATTTGCTGTAGGAGAAAAAAACTTGACAGGATTTTGTCCTGACTATACATTCACTAGCCCAGGAGTAACACACATAGGTTATACTCACAACTAATTGCCCAGAATAGTTGAGGACTAAATTGTGTAAGTTGTGGGGCTCAATGCAAAATTAAAATATGATACTTCTTAATAAAAAACTTTTAAGGCTTTAAAGATAATGACAACAGAAAGTAAAATCAAACTTGGGGACCTTCTAACCAGGGCCCTCTGTGACTGCACCCATCACATGCCCACAAATCAGCCCTGTCTAGTTTACAACCCTTCATCCAACAATAAATAGGTAAGAAAATGAAAACTATAACTTCTGGAGGCAGAGAATTTAAAATGTTTAAAGAACAGCACCAAAGATTCCAACACTTTTAGTTATTTTTGAGATAAGGTAAGGTAAGGTTCATTCTGATACCCTGCCACCGCTTACTCAGCACACCATTGACTGATATCTCTGTCCTCCGAGAAGTCCAGTGCTGCGATCCTTGCCTCGGTTGCACAGAATCCCTCAATCAAACATAGGACACAAGCCCAACCCAACTAGGTTGAATGCAGATTTTCACTCTATCAAGTAATATTTTACTAAGTTCAACTATGAAAAAAAAAAAACTCACACAAATAACTATTTGCACTGAACTGTTAATAATGATTTAAAGTAGTCAGCATTTAGTGTACATAATTACATAATTATGTTAATGAGAGATACTGTCATAATCAACTAGAATAAATATCTAATGAACATTTGAATATAAATCATTATCTTGCAGGGTAATTTTTTTAAACATGAGAATCCCTGATGTCCTCTAAATCACACTGGATAGAAGCAATTCCAGCCAGTGTTGAAAGATGCACACCCAATATTCCACCTGTCTCCTTAAATATCAAACCCTCTTTCCATTTCTGTGGAGCCATATTTATTAATTATTGTAATAAAGTTGGTCCTGTACTATAGACAGGACCACCTGAAATCTAAAAAGGAGACAGTACCCAATTTATCAATCCTCTCTTTTCCTGCTCTGATAATAGAAGGCCAATAATAGGTGATGACACTATGAGATATGAATATTCTATCAGCTTGGGTCCCTGAGTGCATAAAATAAAGGTCCTCACCAACCTACATTGTTCATACAGTATGAGAGAAAAATAGCTTTCATTGTATGAAGCCTCAGAAAAGGATTTTATTCAGTGCTTTATGGTACAACCAGAAAAATAAAAACAAATTAAAAGAATATTATTGATAACTTTATGCCTATAAATTGTACTGCTGAGATAAAGGACAAGTATCTTAAAATATACAAACCACTAAAGTTCACTCAGGGGTGATAGGTAACCTGAGTAGACCTATAACTATTATTTAAACATCTCAAAATCATACATAAAAAATAATCTGACAAAGAAAACTATCAGTTCATCAGGCTTTACTGGCAAAATCTATCAACCATTTAAGGAAGGAGAACTAGCAATTCTACAAAACTCATATAGAAAATAAAAAAGGAGGGAGAAGTTCCATTTTTTTAAAGTATATATACTCTATATATTCAAAGAAACTGAAGTATTAAGGCAATTAAACTGATAGCTTCTTTTAAAAAAATCCCTAATTATACAAGTAATTCTCTGCAAAACAGAATGTGGTAAGTCTGATGTAGGCTGTTAATTATTTTTTATATTTATACTAGAGGTCCAGTGCATGAATTCATGCATGGGTGGGGTCTGGGAGGCCCAGCCCCAATCAGGGCAGATCTGGGCTGGGCCTATCAGGAGCAGGAGATGACGGGAAGTTGGCTGGCCGGCCTGCCGGGATCAGGCCTATCAGGGCCGGTTCATCTGGGGGAAGGGACTGTGGGCAATTGGCCAGTGGGCCCTGCCCCTGATTGGTGGTGGGGCCAGCCATGGGGAGGGGCTGTGGGTGGTGGGCTGGCCAGCCCCATCCCTGAATGGGGTAGGGGGTGCTGATTGGGGGCCAGCAGCCTAGGGGAGGGACCACAGGTGGTTGGCTGGCTGGCCCTGCCCCGATTGGGATGAGGGGCCAATCTGGGTGGGGCCGGGCTGGGAGAGGGACTGAAGGAGGTTGGCCAGCTGGCCCCACCCCTTATTGTGGTGGAGGGTGCAATCATGGGCAGAGCTGCGGGCTTATTGTGGTGGGGCAGGCTGATCAGGGGCAGGGGAGAAGGGAGGGGGCATTTGGCTGACCGGCCCCACTCTTGATTAGGGTAGGAGAATCCAATTAGGGGCAGGCCGGCAGGAGGGAGGGGCCGTGAGGTTTTCCGGCCAGTCCCACCCCCTAATCAGGCTGGTTCCCTGGCCACAGTGGGTGTCATAGTGTCATTATGGCCATTACGTTACTGGCTTTTTATATATATAGATTTCATCTGTAGCTAATCTTCTTTTGACTGGAATATCTGTTCTCAGGAAATAAACACACCTGGAACTGCTCATCTTTAAACTTAGAGAACTAAAGGCAATATGAATCAGAACGCTTTATATTCCAATGTAGACTATTACCTTTTAATAGAAAAAAATGCAATTTTTACTATCATCACTGTAATTATTGCCCTAGGTTTGGCTTCAGACAATGTGTTAAAGGATTTCTTAAAAATTTTATCCTAACCCATCTTGGAACATGCTTTACATTGAGGGTATCTAATTGTTGTCCCCATGTCAATTTTATATTGCAGTAATAATATGACAGAAAATGCCAAAGAACCTATTTCAATTCCAGGTACACTTCAGGTCAAACAGCTCACAAACACAATTTAATATGGTATTATAACTGAAGAGTACATTTAAGTTCTATTTTTCTACATGCCATTTTCAATATTAATGACATAGATGGTCAGCAAAAATCTACCACTACGGTATTTGTTTTATTGCTGGATTGTTGTTTTCTTTCTGTTATTCTAAAACTTTATACAGAATGCTCATTAGAATCAAATACCTCTGAATCATTTCAGTAACTACAGGTTTCATTACTTTGTCAGTAGAGAAAGCTTTATAAAGACTCTAAGGCTATTTTTCTTGTTGATTTTTCTGACAACATTAAGAGATTCTTCATTCTAGAGATACCAGATTTTGACAAAACATTTGTACAAGCCATTATATGAAAATGTCAGAAACTAAAAGCTCCCTGAAACTTAGGTTACATATAACTCAGTCTATATGTTAATTCAGGTTCTAGGATTCAAAACAAAAGTGATTTATATACCAAGTTTAAATGTTTATTTAAATCATATAAAAATTTCTTTACTGATAATATTTTAATTGAGGTTAGGGTGGGAGATATCCAAGCATCTATGTTTTTATCTGTTGCTATTAAACTCTATTAAAGAATTCTTATCTTTGTTGATAAAGTACAGTAGTTATGTTTACTAAAGAACTTATTTTATTAAAGGGTATGGTTAAAATTTTTAAATGTAGCACTCCTAACTTGAGTATACATTTCCTAATATTTCTTTCTTAACTAAAAATTTAATTCCACAGAGTACCTATTGCAAGTAAGATTAATCTGCTTATAAGAAAGTTGAAAAAAAAATGATAACATCATGAAATAAGTGATATACATAAATGTAATATACACTTTCCTTTCCCTTCTAGTATTAGGATTTCCAAGTTTGTTTGTTTAAGGAAAATAATATACAAGCAGATATATTTGTTTCCTTTATACCTGTTCTCTCCCTCTCATCCTTCCTCTTTCACATTTCAAACAGGTAGTCAAAGCTTTTTTTCTCCTTGCACAGCAAAATAAACAAACAACAAACCTACTGAAGCTGAGCCTTGTAAAAGCTTTATAATATTTTAAATTTATTGTAGAGTCTATGTCAAGACATTGAGGCTGGTATGCATAGGAGGGACAAGGTAAAGATAAAAAACAAATAATATAGAGACTGAAGGTGCTTGGTGAGAGGAGGAAGAGGAAATGGGTGTATGCCAAGAGGAAGAGGAAGCAAAAGGAGGTCCCCTCCCTTGCCCAACAGGAAAACCACCATGCTGAGAGATGCAACATTTCCCTACCTCCTTCCTTTCCCCTATATTTACTAGTAGTGATTAAAACCAAGAGAATAGACTGGGTGAGTAGGTGTGAAAGGAATCTAAATTTAGGCTAGATGGCCAAGACACAAATTTGCATTAGCCATTTCCAATTCTGAATTTCTTGGAATTACTGTTCTCTACAGAGTGAATGCATCATGAAATCTCATTGCCTGCATGTGACAAAAACAGGCAGGACAATTTCACCTGGCAACTGGTGAGAGCAAAACATCTGATAATTTTACTGGGAGACCTCCAATTAAGAAAATACCAGGATAAATGAACGCACTCATTCCTCTAGGATCACGTGCTCTAATTATCGACCATAAACTTGAAAAACCTTCAAAGGTAATTAAGAATTGTTGTTTGTTTGAATATAATAGGACAAAGGTTGATTGTGATCAAAATAGGTACAGTCTTCCATTTTTTCTATGGTATTAGACCTCAATAGCAAAATTATTTTAAGCCCTGAGCTGATAGGTTAATACTAGGTTGCATGACTGATACCTTCAGTAGTTACATTGAATCCAATGTTAGAAACTACAAAATATGTCCTGTTAGCTTCTTTATACACTCTTGTTATATTTTTATCAGCGCAGATTAAAAGAGATTTGAAGAAGTTTGCCACATTGCTACCAAATAAATTGTTTTATTTTCCCTAATATTAATTTTTAAGTTTTGATTACTTGATAAAGAAACATGTATGACATAATAAAAGGCATTATTAAGAACACTATAACTTTGCCTGGCTGGTGTGGTTCAGTGGTTGAGCATCAACCTATGAACCAGGAGGTCATGGTTTGATTACCAGTCAGGGCACATGTCCAGGTTGTGGGCTTGATCCTCAAGTGTGGGGTGTGCAAGAGGCAGCTGATCAATGATTCTCTCTAATCATTGATATTTCTGTATCTCTCTCCCTTTCCCTTTCCTCTGAAATCAATAAGAATATATTTCAAAAAGAAGAACACTGTAATTTTATAAAATCAGTATTATTAAAAATCAATATTTATTTTATCAAAAATAATATATTGGAAAGTCAGAGATTGAGGTATTCACAATATTTTATGTTTGCACATTTTTTGCAATACTTAAATGGATTTATGTAAGGATATATATTGCATCAATACATGGAGTGGAATATGCAGATGAATTACTATTTCTATGGGAAAGCTTACAATTTATTTGATATATGCAGGCTTATATTTACATTTTAAAATTACCATTTAAAATATGCAGATTTTGAGGATGAGTTATGCTTATATTAATCAATTATAACTACCTTATAGAAGGTTTTGTCATTTTGAAGAGTGTACAGGATCTGCATTTTATAAATCAACTGTTGATTTATGGAAGCATCAAAGAGAAACTTGCAAAAAGTCTGATAGAAAAATAAAGGAAATGCCAAGGTACTCCCAAAGTGTCCTCATAAAAATACATTTTCTTCATTGTACTTTCTGCTTTATTAAAAGAGATGTGAAATTTTCTATCTTAACTAAATCATAAACACGGCATCCCTTGTCACACAAATCAAGTGAATAGGTACTCTATCCGCCCAGTTCCTGCACTAGAGCACCAACAGTCAGTCATTTTCTTCTATCACTTATTTAATATGGACTTTTACATTCTTTCGGGTGACGCTGTACTCTGTTGGTAAAGCTGCCTTATACAGTACAGATAATATCGCAGCTTGGATGATGGTTGACAGCATGCAGTGGAGAGAAGGGATGACTCCGCACCTGGAACCAGGTTGCCTCGAAGAGATCACTACCCTAGACAAAGCTAGGTCTTCACATGCTGCAATTGATGTTGGTATTGCTGAAGGTCAAGCTGTGAGATTTCACCACACCTAGGCAGGAAGTATAACACGCATCTCCTTCAAACCAAAGTCTGCAAATATGTGTTTGTCTGCAGTTAGCAAAAAAATCTAACATGACAGTGGTAGAACAGGTAGAAAACAGAAGTTTCTGTCTCTCAGAAAATAAACCTAGGAATGCACAATCTGGTTAGGACATTCCACGGTCATCTGGGTCCAGTCTGCAGCTGCCATCCTTAGCTCACAGCTTGCATCTCATCACTCAAGAGGAATACTGAAGTCCCAGCCATCACATTTGCACTTTAATCAGTACAGGAAAGAAAAGGTATTACAGGGCTCATTGCCTCCATTTAAGGATATTTGTAGAAATTGTGCTTATATTACTTAATCACATAACCACTATTAGTTACAGGAAATAAATATGCTCAACTGAAATTTAAAAGGTATATTGCTAAGGTGAAAGTGGTTATTAAGAGATGGTGAGCCTATAATCTTTGATAGGGCAAAATAAAAAAAATAATAGCATATGAAGATATGCATGCAAAGATATTTATTGTAGCTTTGTTTATAGTGGGGAAATGACAACTCAATAAATGTTCATTAATAGAAGACTATTAAATAACATGGGGTACATTTACATCATACAATACTATTCAGTCATAGAAATGTATTAATTAAAGGTATACAGATGCCTTAGAAGTATTTCTACAAATTATTGCTAAGTATGAAAACAATTGAGAATCAAATGCCTGACCTATAGTCAGTATTATCTTGTGGTGATGATAAAAGCATTCATGATTCGAAAGGCACTCTGAAACCTGTGGAGAGCCAAAAATTTCAAGGGATCTTTATGGATTAGACATCATATAAAATTATAGGTACTAGATTGACACATTCAATAGATATTCCAACTTCTTTAGTATGTCTCATATACTACACAGACTGGGAATCTAAATATTATATTTCCCAGACTCTGATATACCTGGAATTCTGAATCTGATTTGGGATCACCTATCAGATGCATTCCTAGAAAACTAGAATTCAGACATGAGTTAAGTGAGAAGAGAAACAGAGAGTGAAATGCATGGTGGGGATCATGGCAGAGTCAGCAATGTCCTAGGCAGGTGAGCATCTGGTCTCTACTCAACAGGTAGCATGCTCTTTGTCACAGGAGCAGTAACTCCTTTGACCGCCCAGGTCTTTGATGTGACCTAATAAATAGTTTCTACATCCTTAGGCAGATGTCAATTTTATCAGCTAGCCTAATTTTTCTTTAAGCAGCCCAATAGTCTGCAATACATATTTATATTTAAATCAACAAGAGATTTTGTTCTTAGAAAGTGAACCCTATCCAATATTGCACTTTTGCTATTTTAATATGAGAAGATTAGATACCATTTTTGCACTCCTAGAATAGTCCTTAAAATATGAAATATGCCTGTTAAATGTACATCTTTAAGATTTATAATTTTGCTAATATGACTGAAGCAGATCAAGGCATGATAGATTGGAAGCTATGCAACAAGAACCTAATCTCTCTAAAACTACAATACTTTGTTATCTATTAGACTGATTTCCTAGTCTTTCTTATTTTCTTACCTTCTGCAATAAAAAGTGTATTAGATCCTATCCCTTCCTCCAATCCCTTTTATTAGTCAAGTACATATTTATTAAAATCTTGTGAAATCTAGCAAAATTTTCTTATCTAAGGGGAAAATACACAGATCCAAAATGCTGTCTGACTTATGTTCCATTTCTCTATCCAGGCATTTAGCCCATGGCAACCTTGTCACAGGAATAATAAAGCATATTATTCACATTTATTAGTATACTAGAGGCCCAGTGCATGCTATTCATGCACCCTGCACCCTCTCACAGTTCAGGAGCCCTCGGGGGATGTCTGACTGATGGCTTAAGCCCATGGGGAGCGGGCCTAAGTCATTAGTGGAACATCCTTAGTGCTGCCGCAGAGGCAGAAGAGGCTCCCGCCACCACTGCTGCGCTCGCCAGCCATGAGCCTGAGCCTGGGCCTGGCTTCTGGCTGAGGGGTGCTCCTCCTGCAGGAGCTGCCCCCTGGTGGTTAGTGTGCATCATAGCAACCGGTCATTCCACGATTCAGTCGATTTGCATATTAGCTTTTTATTATATAGGATGATAATAAGCTCTTGAGGGGGAAAAATGCCTTTCCACCAAAATAGAGATTCTAGCCAACTGAGGGCCAGACCAGTTCAATTAAAGTTAGAAAAAGTATTTTTAATCCTCACCTGAGGATAATTGATTTTAGAGAGAGGCAGGGAGAGAGAGAGAAACATCAATGTGAGAGAGAAACATGGATCAGTTGCCTCCTATCCACGCCCCAATGGGGGAATCAAACCTGCAACTTTTTGGTGTACAGGACACTCTAACCAACTGAACCACTGGCTAGGGCAAAGTTAGAAAAATGTTTTAATAGCACATCCTTTCATCAACTGAAGAATTATTAATGTATCAACTGGCAGTTGTGTAACTGATGCAGAGGATGGCACTGAGCTAGAGAAGCACAGTCCACAGCATCTATGTTTATGAGTTGTCCCATGTCTGAAATTTTCTGCCATGTATCTAACTGTTTACATCACGACTAGAAGGGATAAGGGAGGAAGGCAGGGCTGGGAAGACAAAAAGGAGTTAGCCTGTATGCTATCAACCACTGGACAAGTCTGTGTTCTCTTATAAATATTGGTTTCAAAATCATTGTCAATGAAGGTCATTCAGTTTAACTAGAATAAAACACAATAGCAATGTCATTTTCTTAATCTCCCATATGACTTTCCTTCCATGCATTACATTTCTATCCCTCATTTCTTTTGTCTCATTTCATGTCTTCTATTATAGTGGCTTTAATATGCTTTCCATCCAATCTTTTATTAGCCTTGATTCAAAACGCTTACTGTAGGTAATTAGCTTTAGTGTGTCTGAGCCTGTGTTATCGCTGCCTGTTCTGCTCACAGCAGAGTCTTTTATGCATTCTCTTCTTCATTGAGAATGTAAAAGAGTCAGGACAGAATCAGTGTCTGCTGAGAACCGTGTGATTTAGTTTTTCATAATTTCAAGCAGCTAATTGCTCTGCTTCATTTTCTTGATTAAAAAGCACAAATCCAGTGGCACAAACACCATTTAATTAAAAAATAACAAGTGAAGTCATTGTATCATTAATGAGAGGAAGGGGCTGGCATGTAACTGAATCAAATACAAAACCAAATATGGAGCAACCACAATAATGTGCAATATAAAATATTCTTAGTGAGACTTTAGGGCAGTATTAACCCAGCTCATTGATTTTGCTTATACCAATACCAAATAAAATAACAGTTATAATAATAATAACTGATAAATATGTCAACATTGTTTTTCACCCATCAAGAAAAGAGACAGCATTTTGTCATAAAATTTGAAAAGCAGTGGTCCAAAGGGATCATGTGAAAATCCTGGAATGTTTGTACACTGATTCAATCACCCCTCCCAAATATGCAAAAGACAGAAAATGTCGTTAGAAAACCCCAAGACTCTTCAGTAGCATCACAAACACAGAACATGACACACTGAGGGATGGAGCTTACATGCACAAAGGTTATGAAGGAAACCATCACATGGGAATTTCAGTTAAAGCAGGAAAAGTTCCAGGAGACAGCACTGTCCATAATGTCCCTTCAGGCTGAAGGAAAGTGGAGGGAGGAAACCACCACAGCTCTGTCTAGAAAATTGTTCTAAGCAAATAGATAATACAAGATTCTGTAAGGAGCAGAGTACTCAGGTGAGAGTGAAGGACTACCCCAAGAGTCTAGGGTCGCTTGTCATTAAGCCACCACTCCACAGAAATCCTCCTTGCTCTTCACTCTGCTGAATATGGGAGTGGCTTCCAGGAAACACCATCTGATGATGTAGACTGAACCATCACAGCTTTGGGCTTCAAAGATAAATTGCAGAATTTCCACCCCAAGAAACTAAAATATGGTTCAGGCCTGGTGGGTAGAACTCTTTCACACAAGCTCAAAAAAGAGGATCAAACCAAGCCTCCAACAAAGGATGTACACTGCCTGCTGAATACCCCCAGCCCTATGCCCAACCCTGACAGGTCAGGAAAGTGGACGTGAAGTAATCCTCACTTCACACTCCAACTCAAAGTGAAGGAGGAAGAAATCACATACATACAAGAAGTCACCCACTTTACATGAAATCCTACCAGGGCCTCCCTTGACACTTTTATTTGAATCCAATTACTTAACCCCGTTTGACATGGACTGAATCATGTCCCCCCAAAATGTATGTTAAAGCCCTAAACCTCAGTACTTTAGAATGTGATTGTATTTGGAAATAGAGGGTCTTAAGGTTAAATGAGATCATAAGGTTAGAGTCCTAATCTATATATTTCTAGATAGATAGATAGATAGATAGATAGATAGATAGATAGATAGATAAAAGACTAAGCGACCATTGCATCCAAAACAACTGAACAGACGACCAAACAGGCTGCATGGGGTGACCAGGCCAGCAGGGGGGTGAGTGAGGGGCAACCAAATGATTGAGCAGCAGGCTGCGTGGGACGACCAGGCTGGCGGGGGGGGGGGGGGGAGCAGTGAAGGGCAACCAGGCCACCAGAGTGGGACAGTGAGGGGTGACCAGGCTGGCGGGGGAGGGGCAGTTGGGGGCGACCAGGCCGATGGGGACAGGAGGAGTTAGGGGCGACCAGACCAGAAGCGGAGGCAGTTAGGGGTGATCAGGTAGGCAGGCGGGTGAGCAGTTAGGAGCCAGTGGTCCTGGATTGTGAGAGGGATGTCTGACTGCCAGTTTAGGCCGGCAGTCGGACATCCCCTGAGGGGTCCCAGATTGGAGAGGGTGCAGGCTGGGCTGAGGGGAACCCCCATGCATGAATTTCATGCACCAGGTCTCTAGTACAGTATGACAGGTGTCCTTACAAGAAGAAACACCTGAGGTGTGTGTGCACAGAGAAAGAGCCACATGTTATATGTATGCCTATAATATTACTCATTTTTGAATATTTATTGCAATCTTATAATGAAGACATATTTTATCTGTGTTTTAATAAGCAGATTAATATTACACATATTAAAGTTAAATAATAATGAATTTCTGAATCTAAGTTGGCACATGGGTAATAATTCTTTAGAAAAATTTGCTTAAACTAAATAAATATTTAAATTTATTGAGGTAACATTTATTAATAACATGTTTCAGGTGTATGATTCTATAATATATCATCTGTTTATTTCATATTGTGTTCACCACTCAAAGTCTAGCCTCCTTCCATCACCATGTATTTGACTCCTTTTACCCTCTTCATTCTTCCTCCACTGCCTTTCCCCTCTAGTAACCACCATACTAAATGAGCCTTTTAAAACAGCTTCAGTACTTTTAAATACCAAAACAAATGATTCTTTATACACAGCTAAAGTATATTAATATGCCCACTGTGTCATCAGCTCCCCATGGGACACTAAACTTTAAAACAACTAAGGAGCCTCAACTACAAATCAAATACAGGAGCTGAGGGGTTATTCTTTAGGCAAAACTGTTAGTACATACAGCCTATTCGCTCATTACCTTTAGCATGGTGTGATGAAATGAGCACTGGACTGAGAGTCAGGAGATCATTAGCTGTGTGACTTTGGGAAAATCATTTGTCCTCCTAAGACCTCAACTTCCTTATTTGAAAAATTGGGATGTTAAAAAGGCCAATTTTAATGCCTATTCCAGGTTTCTATTTTAATAAACTATATCTCCTCTCTTATTATTTTTTCTCTTACATGTGAAATCTTATAAAATTGTATTGTATAATTATCTCTTCTTTCAGAATTATCTATCATCAATCTCTATGCAATCTCCAGTTTACACTGAAGCATTTAAGTCATTACCTTTGATTGCTAATATAAGTGGCATAAATGGAAATTAAACAAGAAAAAAATATGAATAATATACTACACCTAATGTCTTTAATATCTGAAATATACCCTTCTAATTTTTTGTTTTGCGTTATATATACAGCATACTTATCTACTTTTGTAGTTATGTGAATAAAACTTTCCCTTATGATTCATGTCCTTGTCATCTTCCTCTTGTAATTAGAGTTAGTTGATAATATTTAGTGATCAAAGTTTCATATACCAAACAATTTAAGCTGTTATCCAGCCGTCAGAGGAAGATACCCAGCAAGGTGACTCTGATTCTATGGTATGTATCAAGATTAATTATGGAATTTATTTCTCTTTAACTGACACAAAATCTAATATTCTGAAGTCATTTTGAAAATGAGACAGTCACAGAAAATATATGATAAGTCTTAGTTGCTAAGATATTAAAATCTTCTTGATATTTTTATTATGCTTTTATTAGTTTGCCACAGTGTTGAACTAATTAGTTATATTCCCAAGACCAAAATTGGATATAGATGATGCAAGTCTATAAAGTTTACTATGACTCATCACTATATTATTATGATTCTTTTCTGACATAATTTTAAACATTCTTAGGAAATTATTACAATTGCTGAATTTCTTTAGGCTGAGCAATATGAAAACTTGAAGTGCTTCTTAAATTCTGGTTTATTCCTGTAGGTAGATCAACATCTAGGCTTCCAAATTTTTAATGTATATAATACATATATAATAAAAAATTATATGTATATATATGTGTATATATAATACATATGTATATATTCTATTTGTGTGTATATACATATATACACAATATAATTTCTATAATCTATAAACATATCTGTGTTGGTTGGTGAAGATATTTGAGATAATTGATTTCATCTAATATGTATTTACTCATGTAGAAATATTTACCTTCACATAGGAAAAGGACTGCTGTTTTATCATATAATTCTGGTATATCATGTTAATTACATCTTCTTATATTATAGCACATATTTCCCTGAGATTCTCTTAGAGGTAATGGTAACACATTATTTGCCAAGAAGATTTGGTAATTTAAAGAGTATTTGTTACAAAGCCCTTAAATTGCATCCGTTGGTTATTCTTATATGCATGCATATATAAGCAAAACATTGGGGGATGAGGGCATGTATGGGAGTGGGGTGGGGGGGGACAATGGTAAGATATGTACACATATAATACCTTAATCAAAAATGGAAAAAAATAAAAGTGGTTAAAAAAAAGCCCTTAAATTAACAAAAAATATTTCAGTTTGTATTAAAGGTATAATAAAATTCTAATGAGTTCTCTTTTACTATTTAACTGTATTGAAAGAAATAGCAATTGGGTAAAACTGACATGTACTTTAATCTACATTTAAAGGCAAAATCATAATTGTGGTTTAATCAATGATTTGAATAATAAGTACTATATCCTATGGTGTATCAGATGAGATAAATAGACACTTGTTAATATATGGACTGTGCTAAGTAAGAATAAGAATTTGCCATTTCCTTCGAGGAATTTAAAATAAGATTGAGGAAAACAATAACACTAGTTAGATAACATTGTACAACTATAACAAAAATGATGTCACAAAGGAGTACATGAATAACTGCCGAATAAATTGTTCAGCAATAAGTGTGTGCAAGGTATGAAGGAGTGTCCATGCTAATGGGCGCAGTCCAGGGCTGCTTTATGGGCAAAGTAGGGCCTGGAGAAGAGAGTAGGCACCTGACACCTCCACTGGAGGGCTCATGAAGGCCATCCATAAACACATGAACTTTGTTCTTCCCCAGAGTTAATATTATAAAGACAAGTTACCTTTGTGGTTTGTTTTTGGTACTGAAACCTGCAAAGCAGAGAGTAAAACATTGAATTCCGTTTCACCAAAAAAAGGATAATTGTATGCTCACAAGTAATTGCAATCAGTATTACAAATTATTGCCAAATGTCCCAGTTTTCCTGCAAAGGTCAGCAAGCGAAATAAGAACCAACTATGTATAATTTTTAATGAACAGTTCAGAAACATCATTATATTTAATATTCATTCTTTTATTTACTCCTTAGTGAATATTTATTGAAAAACAAAACAAAATTCTTCCTTTGAGCACATACCTTCTAAGGTGGAAGATATGAATTGAAAAAAAAAGTTTTATAATGTCTGGGAAATATATAACATCTATCAGTAATAAAAAATAAGACCTGCTAAAGCAATAGAGGGTGAAGGAGAGGGAAGCTCTTATAGACGCTGTGGTCTCTGTGAGGATGCAGCATTGAAGAAATCTCAGCTCTTGGTAAATTTAGATAATAAAATCCTCAGTAAAATTCTCTTTAAGCCATGTAATTTTCACAAGGGAGTTCATGATTAAGCCTGTAATAATCTGGTTAAGGGGTGCTCCTGAATGTGCTTCAGTAGATCTCAGTTTCAGCATGTTTAAATGTGTCAGAGATTTACGTCCCCAACATAGCAACCAACAGTAAATACGTCCCCACAAGATGTCATATTCTTGCCACCAGTGTCAGAAAGGACGTTCTCTGTATAAATATAACAGAAAAGATAAAGTTGGAATAAAAAAAGGAGGAAAAAGTAAAAATGATGGACAAGACAGATAAAAGAGAAATAGAACAAAAAGAGAAAAGGATAAGAAAAGAGGATAAAAAGGGAAAGAAGATTTTCCCTTTATTAACTCCAATGCGCACATTAGGATTCCAATACTTTGTCATATTTTATGTCAGTAATTTCTATATGCATCACTGCAATACGTCACTCAGAAAGCAATGGAAGCTTTCTGGCCTGGAACTCCGTTTTCTTAACTCTCATCACAAAATAGATGAGATCACAGGGAGACAGTATCTTTCTTTCTCTTTCTTTCTCTCCCTTCTTGTCTTCCTTCCTTCTTCCTTCTTTTTTTTATATTTTATTCCTTTTGTTCTTTTTAATAATGGGAGAATACAGTTCTCCTGACTTTCAAACCTAGTGTTTTCCCACATTGACTTCTAACAAAGAGTAGTACCATCCATCACATAAACCATCACATAAGTAATCCATTTCTTTATTTCCTCATGTATTAACTAATTTGACCAACATATGTTGATGAGGTACCAGGCACTGTTTTAATATTAGGAATACAAAGATATTCAAGATTTTTTAAAATTATTTATTTTTAGAGAGAGGGGAGGGGGGAGGGAGAGAAAGAAACACTGATGTGTGAGAGTAAAATAGCAACCAACTGCCTCCTACACACTCCCTCCCAGGGAATGAGTGTGAAACCCAGGAATTGAACCAGGTAGATTTTGGTGCACAGGATGACACTCAAGCAACTGAGCCACATCAGCCAGTGCATCAAGATATTTTATATTTATCCTCAAGGAATCCATAGTCCCAGAATAGAGATGAGTAGTGACAGATATTTGCAAGGTGCATTTTGGAAGTACTGAGGAAGAACACTTAAAACAAGCCAAAGTTTAGGGAGGCGAGGAGTGACTGGAGAATATGATGTCAAAGGTGAGTCCTAAAGGACAAGTAAGTAAGGGAATGGAACTTCAGATAAAGCATGGAGGTAAGGACTGCCTCCGATGTGGAGAAATGCATGATGTCTAGGGTAAAAAGTGGTAAGGAGTGAAATTGGAAAGGAGTAGAACATTTGTTTAAAAGAATATTCAAAGGAGTTGTACAGGATTGAGGATCAGCTCTACAGGCAAGAGAATCAATTACAGTGCCCCAAAATAGTAAATGATGACCTTGTAAGTTACAACTGAAGTACAACCCATAGATTACAGAGAACAGATTTCAGATGTATGTTGGGTGTAGAATCATCAGAATTTGGTGTCTGATTGAGGATGAGGCTGAATGGAAGAGTTAGGGTGACTACCAAGTGTCTTAGTTTGGCTTTTAGAAATTGAGATTAGAATCACTTACAGAAAAAAAGGTGAGGGGAAAGCATGTTTAGTTTTAAACATACTGAGAGTAAGAGCCTGAATTCAGGGAAGAATCTGGAATCTGGTTTAGAGCTAGAGGACTTAATAGCATTAGCATATAAATAGCAACTGAAACCTTGAGAATAGTTAAAATTAAGGAAATAAATGATGTAGAGAGAGTATAGAAGCCTGGGGATTTTGTTTATTCATAACTAAACTGTACCAGATGCTAGGGGTATTTTTTAATGAGTGAAATTTGATAAACTCTATTGAAAAGAAAAGCGATTCCTCCAGATGTTAGAAGGTGATAAGTGAGATTTGGAAGGATGATAATATTTAAGGAATAGATAGCAGAAAATAGCTCATGAAAAATACTTTGGAGAGAAGGAACAGTACCAAAACCCAAATGAACAACAACTTTGAAGAGGAGAGTGATCAGACAGGGATGACTTATAGCCAAAAGTTCCAATAAGACAATAACTGATACCACAGAATTATTAGCCATCTGCTAAGAACAGAGCAGGCGAATTTAAGATTGAAATCAAAGACCATAATAAATGATAGTGTGTACACACTAGAAGTTAAATGAGAAGAGTGGTATGGGATCAAGGAAGGAATGTGTATGTTTGTTTTAGATGGGAGGACATTTTTCTAGTTACTGAATGGCAGTGAATGGCAATACTGATAAATGTTCCAACTTGTTTCCATTCCAATTCTATACATTTAATGGCTGGTTTAAGAACAAACAATTTCTGCCCTGAGATAACTTGCAATATAGTGGTGGGCAAAAGTAGTTTTACATCTGTTCGTAGGGAAAAATACATGCAGGTTATGATTATTACAATAGCTTTATTAACTCAAAAGAATATTACTCACAACTGTGGACCTACTTTTGCCCATCCCTGTATACTAGTATGTACAGATTAGACAAATAAATATAGTCTCAGAAATCTTTAGGTATTCTCTCTCCAGTAATTTTTAAATTAAAATAGGTACATGTGTAATTATTGCATTTATTGATAAGTGATTACTGAGCATATACTAAGTGTAAGACAGTATGCTAGGTCCTGGGGAGAAATAAAGGCATCCAGCACATTTCCTATTCTGAAGGGATTGTCAGTTTAGTTTATATCTTTTATGAAGTTTTGTTTCATTAATTTTGAAAGAAACTATATTATTAGAAAAATAATAGTGTATGTATAGACTATCAAGTTTAATTTTTTTCCCATTGATAGAAAAAGAACATTAATTTTTCTAAACTATTATTCTATAATTATGCCTAGATTATAATAAAGAATTTCCTCAAATTAGTACGGCATTTTAATAGATGTGCCAGTAAAACTTTATGCCAGCAACATAAAAATGTATTATGCGGTTATTATGATACTTCATATTGATTATAAGGTTCTGACTATTGTTAATGAACAAAATTTAACCAAGTAAAGTTGAAGGTCTACTTGGTTTTATTAAGCGATTCATGCATCTATCAGCATCCCATTTAGCAAGTACAAGGGTCTTCTGAGGGACTGTTCAAAATGAATGGTTTTTATAGGAAAGAGTGTAGGGTAAGGGAGCTGTCAACCCTTAAGAGAAAGGATTATTTTTAGACAAGGACAACTTCTTTGGCAGGAAAGGGACAGGAGAGATTTTATCATGCAGATTTCATTTTTTTTCTCTTGAGGGGTTAGGGGATGGAGAGGGAGGGCCCATTTTACAAATTATCTCATTGGTGGTATTGACCAGAAAATTCCAGACGGTTGATTAAAATTATATTTCTGGGAGAGGTTGAAACTGCAATTAAGTCAAATATTAAGTTGAGGCTTGGTATCATGTGCTTTTAGCACAAGTGACACCATTTTGGTCCCGTAGTTTTCTCTTTAACACTATAAAGAAAACAAATACCATTACTATTCCCTGCTACTAAAATAAGACCCAAAGAAATATTAATAACTAGCAATTAATGGGTTACTAAAATAAGACCCAAAGAAATATTAATAACTAGCAATTAATACTTTTTAAATGGCCTATTAAGTCAAAACAGTGTCATGCCTATAGTAAGCAATTAATAAAATATGAATAAATATAGAAATTAATATACAAGCTCTACTAATATGACCAGTGTTAGAATGCATTGCTCTTAAAGTTTTAGGGCATAAAAACAAACTTATCACTAAGGTCACGTTATTAATTCATAACTATAAAAACTCATTTTTATCTACCTGTGTTTAAAGGGCTTTGTCCTCTGAACTGCAGAACTCTCTGCAGAGCACTGAAATGTCTCAGGAAGGCCCTTAAAAAGGGGTTGGGGTCATTCCAGGCCTGTGGCCTTACGCTGATAGAGGCATGCTAGAGTTTGGTCAAGTCTCTATGTGTAGGGGTTTAGAAATACTCCCAGTCCCTATGGGAAGATAAGGGCCTCTCTTCAGTGGGTGCCCTGCTTCAACGTGTACCCACTGCCTCCGGTCATAAAGATAGGAGTGTGTTTTTCCCCGGGATAAGCAGCAATGAACAAATCTGGGTGGCCTAGTCCCATGGACCAACCCCCCACAAAACCCTTCAAAGCTTTTCTTGCAGCACCCCCAGCCTTGTCTCCTGTCTTTGCTTGGGGGTTTAAATTCAGTTCATGTTAGGCTCTTCTCCCAGTTGCAGTATCATTGAATGAAACCTGTCCTTACCACCTCAGTGTCTGCTGGTGTTTATCTTTGACAGTACACTTCTACTAGGAATCTTACACTTCCCCACCTCCTCTTCTTTACCCAACGCCCTACACAGGTGTTCTGAGGTCCTCAGTCTTTGTCTCTCTACATAGCATTTTCTATACATAGTTTATTTTGACTGCATTGTCTATCCTATGGGCATTTTAATATCTAGATCAAGGAAGCTAAAATTAAGAATTTTTGTCTATGAAGATGGGAAGTGTGAATAATTAAATAATTTAATCCTTTTCTTGAAATTTAAAAGAAAAAAATTCAGTAAGGCAAACAATAAGCATTTTCTCCCTATTTCTGATCCTCACACCTCTTAGTGATTAGCAGCCTCTTCCTCACAGATGCTCTGCAAAATGGTTCCAACACACTTTCCTCTCTCCTTAGGGCAAGGGCAATTTACTCCCAAATAGTTCTCCATCTATACCATTCTCAGGGCCATGTATTATTTGATACTTTTGATACTATCTGATACTTTCTGCTCTTTTTTGATGAGCACACAGAAAAAGTGCATCCGGGGAAGGGTCTGGGTAAAGTTATCAGGATGAGAGCCAGGTAGGTCTGTCCAGCTTACCTCTACACATTTCCAACACATCTAGACATTCTTCTATTTCCTGACACCTAAACACAGTTCTGCCCAAACTGGTTCCTGGGCAAAGCCCTCACTTTCTTTGCATATCTCCTCTGTCTTTTGCTTTTTTCTAATTTTTAAGTCAAAATTCTACCTATTCAGAGTCTTTGAAATTTAATTTTCATTGTTAGCCCAGGAAAACTTCCATTAGAATGAAATAGGTAAAGTTTTGTCCTTTTTAGCCCCATTACACTTTTGTTTCTTAGTATCTAATTTCATTCAGTTTTATTTTCCAGTCTCATCCTTTAAGATAAGTAAGGATTGTGTCAAAGAGGTGGATAGACAGTAGTAAAAGAATACTGTATCAATGTAAATGAATGACAGAAACATGAGTAGCAATTAATATTTATATTAAAGATAAACAAAGAAAGGTTTTTTAAGTATCTCCTAAGATTAACTTTATTTTCAATTCATTTTTCCATATCTCTAATATGGGGAAAATTTCCCATAAGACAGTATATACTTCATTTTAATCCTCACCAGAAGATATTTTTCCATTGACTTTTAGAGAGACTGGAAGAGGGAAAGACAGAAAGAAATATCAATGTGAGAGAAACACATTGATTGGTTGCCTCCTGCGTTCACCCTGACCAGGGCCTGGGCCGGGGATTGAACTTGCAACCCAGGTACATGCTCTTGACCGGAATCAAACCCGGGACCTTTCAGTCCGCAGGTCAACGCTCTATCCACTGAGCATACTGGCTAGGGCTATACATTTTTTAATGTAAAACAATTGAAATACATAATTTTAAATTCTCCCTAAGAGACTACTAAGTACAGAAAAGAATAAGATGATAAATATAAGTACTTTCTAAGTATTTTAATCAATCAATATAAAGATGGTGTATTCAACTCACAGGTTGATCCCTGAACATACCAATCATGTAATAGTTTTAGTTTTATAGATTCACATCATTAAATTGAGCTTTCATTAAAATACCTACAGTTAAAGTATGAATCAGTGTTGATCAAGCACAAGCAGTCACGACATGACGTGAAATTCATTATGTCTTATTTTAAAAGCTCACTTCATGTCCAAAACCAAAAACTTGTGGAGAGTGCAAAAGATGAAAGAACTCTTAATGAGGCATCAGTTCAAACAGAGCTCACGATCTCTGAAATGGAACCCAAAAATGCCAGCACCCTAAAAGAATTTTCAGTGACATAATACATATTTTGAAATGCTATTTATTCTACATGTTTTAAGAATGAGCATTACAAAGAAAGTCTTAAGGAAGGAAGTATATTGACATTAGAACAGTGGTCAGCAAACTGCGGCTCACGAGCCGCATGCAGCTCGCGAGCCATGGTTTGTGGTTCTGTTGGCTAATGAGTTCGCCGACCACTGACCTAGACTCTTGATTCCAATAATTACAGCCTGATGTTGTTCCTTGTGATTAAGCCCCTATCCTAGTGGTCGGCAAACTCATTAGTCAACAGAGCGGCAAACTGCAGCAGTTTGCGGACCACTGCGTTAGAACAACTACTTACACCTACACATTTCAGAATGTAAACTTTCTCATATAAAGAAAAGTAGGATTTCCAGAAATGGACTATTAGATGAGTTTACAACCAGGTTCACATCCTCAGAAATAGTTCCTAGCTATGTCCACAACACAAAATTATAGCCACCTCCTGGGTAAGCTTCAAAATCACAGAGGTAATATGCGTTCGACTAAAGACCTCATCTGGACAAATGCAGGAGAGAGTTTATTAAATCTATGTGTGCTGTACCCAGTTTCTACAAGCACACCCAAGCTGTAAAATCTTCACTCCAAGGAATGACAAATAATGTGGCACCCTTGATTGCCGTGTCATTTCTGAGTCAATACATACATGTACAGTAGCTGGGGAACAGGGGAGAAACAGGAAGCAGGCAATCTCTACTCTCCGGGCTTTACCTGCAGCCTTTCAGGAAACCACCCTGTATCTCACCGCAGGGATAGGGCAGAGAAAGAAGGAAGGGCAACAGGATGGTGACTAGACTGCATCTGAGTTCTGCTCTTGGATTAAGAAACAGAGCACATGCCTTTGTTGACACTTCCGCAGTGACTTCTCGGCACGGTGAGCCCTGGGCATCAGCACGGCTGTCAGGACTGCTGCACTGGGAAAGTGTAAACGAAAGCACGGAAAAACACCCGTCAGCAGTAGCATTTGCCCTTTTGTTTTCTTTTATATATTTTACTCCCTTCATTCTCCACATATTCCTCCTCTCTATTCTTTCTCACCTTGAGTTTAAATGCACACACATACACTCCATACAGTTTTTTAATTCGTGAGACTAAACACAAGCAAGCTCATAGGAACATGCCTACTATCCCAACTCTCATGCTACCTCCGATAGTCACATTCATTCACGGCTTGACATTTTTTTTTTTGGAGGAGGACACTTGTTGCCCCTGTTTTCAAGGATGACGAAGAAGGAGTTCGCAAGCAGACAAAAGATAGAATATCCCAAGTTGAGCAGGAAATGTCCAAAATCAGAAGCGTGAAAAGCATTGCTTCAGGTAATATCTGCTGCTTAGTACATTTGCAGCACTAAGTTGGAGGGGAGACTCTCAAGAGAGAAGGTTAAACATTCACATAGAAATGTTTCATTCGATAAAAAAATTGCAGATGGAATAGTCGCAGAAACTTGTTCAATAGAATAGTTGGTAGGATAATAAACTTTAGATAAAAATCAAAACAAAAACAAAATACAAACTCCTCACCAGGATAAACAAATTCACCATGCAAGTGCTTATTAAATAGGAGGTTCTCAGACAAATTAGTCATAAGAGAAAAAGTGAAACTTTGCAATTTTATGAGCTTGTTCCTTCTGAGAATTTTATAGGATATCATCTTTTATATGTTTAATGCCAGATCAGTGAAGGTTCAGGAATTCTTCATCCCATATGAGACTAAGTTAGTGATTAGAATAGTGTTTGTTATATTTGGTCAACATAATAGGTTCATGAAATGCACATTCACCTTAATTTGCCTAGGTCACTAAGTAAATAAACGAGATATCTTAACACTTAGGCCACAGTTTGGTCCTGTGGTACTATAAGCAGCACTCTTTACAAAATTTCTTTTTACCTATCTCTTCCAATTAGATCTATTTAGATAAAATTGTGGTAGCAGATGTTATTGTTTAAAACTTTTTATTTTATATCATATTTTCTTATTTTATCTTTATTGTGTGGTGTGTTTTTTTTTTTTTGTATTTTATTGATTTTTTACAGAGAGGAAGGGAGAGGGATAGAGAGTTAGAAACATCGATGAGAGAGAAACATTGATCAGCTGCCTCCTGCACACCTCCTACTGGGGATGTGCCTGCAACCAAGGTACATGCCCTTGATCGGAATCGAACCTGGGACCCTTCAGTCTGCAGGCCAATGCTCTATCCACTGAGCCAAACCAGTCAGGGCTATTTTATCTTTATTGTTGAAAGTATTGCAGATGTCCCATTTTCACCCCATTGACCCCCTCCACCCTGCACCCACCCTCACTCCCTCCCCAGGCCTTCACTGCACTATTGTCTGCCCATGGGTTATGCATATATGCATATAAATTCATTGGTTAATCTACTCCCACTCCCACCCCTTCCCTCTGAAATTCATCAGTCTGTTGTATTCTTCAAGGTCTCTGGATATATTTTGTTTGTCAGTTTATTTTGTTCATTAGATTCCACATATAAGTGAGATCATGTGATACTTTTCTTTCTCCGACAGTCTTATTTTGCTTAGCATATCCAGAGGTCTTCACTAACTAGCAGCCTGGGAGTGGATATAACCTAAGAAGTGTTGTGTTTTCATCTAGAATACATTAAAAGTTAAAAATTAGTTGTAAAGACTTTAAAACCATAAAATTTCACATAAAATGTCTATGAGTTCTCTTCAAAAAGTAGACGCAATAACTTTCCAGTAACTTTCCCACATAATAGCTATACTTTATAATTGAGTAGAAGCTATCTCTTTTAAAGGGGATTCTTGGTAGTAAATCTTGAAACATTTTTACTTAGTTTCTTACTTCCTATGTGATTTTTTGTCTTATATCTACTCTTTTATATTTGTATATTTTAGCTACCAGGACTTTCTCAATCAGGATTTCTCATCTGAAGCAGAATATAAAAAAATAAAGTAAATAATGACTGTCTCAATTATTCCAAGGGTGTTTAATAACTAGGACCACTCAAGATGCATGAGAGAGAAGTTAATTTCTAATATACAATGAATGCATTAGAGCTTAATTCCCTAATGGAACTCAGTTCATAGAGTTTGGGCATAAGCATTCTTTGATTTGCTTGTTTTGTAGATACCTTTTTATAAACTGGATTTACTTAAGGTGAATAGTTGAGCAAATAAGTAAAGGAAGAATTTGTTACTTTATAATGTGTATACAGAGCTTAGGGGAAGTCACACATGCTGAGAATGAATCAATGAGTACTTAACTGGCCAGGGGCCTAAGGGAATAAGGAAAAATAATGAGTCTAATTCACATCTGACCTGCTTCTGCCCAAAGTAATATAAATAATTGATCTCTACTCTGAACTGTCACAATTACCTTTCTTCACATTCCTCTCGAAAGCTCTATATCAATACATATTTCTTTTTAGAGAAAGTTGTAAACTGCATGTTAGTTACAATTGTGATCTATAATTAGAATCAGGAAAATGGATTTTTAAATTCAAGAAAATTCAAAATGTATCTGTTTATTATCTTTAGTGAAAATGAAAGTATAAACTTTAACTTTGAGCTATGTGCCTGCATAACTACAAAGGACATTGCTATGGAGACCTGGGGTTGAAAGTAGGGTAAATCCATTTACTTATGATATTCATAGATTGTAGATGTAGATATAGATTAGATGTAGGGGTAGATGTAGATATAGGTGTAGGTGTAGATTAGATGTAGATAGATGTAGATGTAGGTGTAGATGTAGGTAGATGTAGATGTAGATTAGATGTAGGTATAGATGTAGATGTAGGTGTAGATGTAGGTAGATGTAGATGTAGATTAGATGTAGGTAGATGTAGATATAGATGTAGATGTAGATTAGATGTAGGTATAGATGTAGATGTAGGTAGATGTAGATATAGATGTAGATGTAGATTAGATGTAGGTAGATGTAGATATAGATGTAGATGTAGATTAGATGTAGGGGTAGATGTAGATATAGGTGTAGGTGTAGATTAGATGTAGATATAGATGTAGATGTAGATTAGATGTAGGTGTAGGTGTAGATGTAGGTGTAGATGTAGATGTAGGTAGATGTAGATGTAGATTAGATGTAGGTAGATGTAGATATAGATGTAGGGGTAGATGTAGATATAGGTGTAGGTGTAGGTGTAGATGTAGGTAGATGTAGATGTAGATTAGATGTAGGTGTAGATGTAGATATAGATGTAGATGTAGATTAGATGTAGGTGTAGGTGTAGATGTAGATGTAGATTAGATGTAGATGTAGATTAGATGTAGATAGATGTAGATATAGATGTAGGGGTAGATGTAGATTAGATGTAGGTGTAGATTAGATGTAGATTAGATGTAGGTGTAGATTAGATGTAGGTGTAGATGTAGATTAGATGTAGGTGTAGATGTAGATATAGGTGTAGATGTAGATTAGATGTAGGTGTAGGTGTAGATGTAGATGTAGATTAGATGTAGATAGATGTAGATATAGATGTAGGGGTAGATGTAGATTAGATGTAGGTGTAGATTAGATGTAGGTGTAGATGTAGATATAGGTGTAGGTATAGATTAGATGTAGATGTAGACTAGATGTAGGTGTAGGTGTAGATGTAGGTAGATGTAGATGTAGATTAGATGTAGGTGTAGATGTAGATATAGATATAGATGTAGATTAGATGTAGGTGTAGGTGTAGATGTAGATGTAGATTAGATGTAGATAGATGTAGATATAGATGTAGGGGTAGATGTAGATTAGATGTAGGTGTAGATTAGATGTAGATTAGATGTAGGTGTAGATTAGATGTAGGTGTAGATGTAGATATAGGTGTAGATGTAGATTAGATGTAGGTGTAGGTGTAGATGTAGATGTAGATTAGATGTAGATGTAGATTAGATGTAGATAGATGTAGATATAGATGTAGGGGTAGATGTAGATTAGATGTAGGTGTAGATTAGATGTAGGTGTAGATGTAGATATAGGTGTAGGTATAGATTAGATGTAGATGTAGACTAGATGTAGGTGTAGATGTAGATGTAGGTAGATGTAGATATAGATGTAGATGTAGATTAGATGTAGGTAGATGTAGATGTAGATTAGATGTAGGTGTAGATGTAGATATAGATGTAGATGTAGATTAGATGTAGGTGTAGATTAGATGTAGGTAGATGTAGATGTAGATTAGATGTAGGTGTAGATGTAGATGTAGGTAGATGTAGATGTAGATGTAGATTAGATGTAGGGGTCGATGTAGATATAGGTGTAGGTGTAGGTGTAGATGTAGGTAGATGTAGATGTAGATTAGATGTAGGTGTAGATGTAGATGTAGGTAGATGTAGATATAGATGTAGATGTAGATTAGATGTAGGTAGATGTAGATATAGATGTAGGTAGATGTAGATATAGATATAGATGTAGATTAGATGTAGGTAGATGTAGATAGATGTAGATGTAAATTAGATGTAGGTGTAGATGTAGATGTAGGTAGATGTAGATGTAGATGTAGATTAGATGTAGGTGTAGATGTAGATGTAGATGTAGATGTAGATGTAGATGTAGACATAGCAAAGGGAAGAATTGCATAGAGAGGCGCATTGTCAGGAGTGAATGAGCTGGTGGAATGTACACCAGCAGTATTTCTGTGGAGAGCCCTAGAAGCCATGGGAGACTTGGTTGCTTGTTTAGTGTACTACAGACACCCATCACATTTGTAGTGAGGTGGTTTTCTACACCATGAGGGTGCTTGGACTGCTGATTGCTTTTTGCCTTTTGATAGCTAGGCTTCTTTTGCGGTATAAAAGTAAATAACCAGTAAGGAGATGTAGCAGTCTTAAGATCCAGCTTTGTAGCCTCTATTCTCTGAGGAAACATAACAAAGCAAACTTAAATAGACATCTCAGGACATCAACAAAGTGAGCTCCTCAAACTACAGTCAAGAGATTAGAGGTGTGACAGAATCATAGAAGAGGTTTATAAATCATATAGTCCAACCATCTCATTTTAAAATTGTGACATCTGAAGCAATGTAGTTTCAAGTGATTTGTTAATGTGTCATTTATTCATTCACTCATTCATTTGTTCATTCAACAAATATGTATTGTATGCCTCTTATATGCCATGCATATCAGGCCCTGGAGATAAAGCAGAGAAAAGATTCAGATGATGTCCCTTACTGTCTAAAGTGGAGATTTAAAAAACCACAAATAAAAATACTTGAGATAATAATTTTAATAAGCACAGAAAAGAAAATATATGGGGACAGTGTAATCAGAAGTCATCCATAGATAGGATGGTAGAGAAAGCCTCTCTGAGAAGATAACATTGGTTTAATGCTTAAAATAAGAAGGAGTTGGCTTTACAAATGAGCAGAGAACAGCAAACAGCAATTTAAGGCTAGAAGGTACAAAATGGCTTGGCAAAAATAGATGAAATAAATATAAAAGAGACTATTCTGGCTAATTAAGCAAATTGGATGGCAGTGAGAGAAGGGTTTTGGAATATTTGAAAAATAAGCATTCATATAGTTATACCATAATCTGGAAAATTGGATTACTAAAAAAATTTATTTCTATACAGTGTTAGTTTGAAGGAAGAGATTTAAAGAAATATCTTTCATATTAAATAGTGTACCTTCAGGTTTAGGCACAGAAAAATCAGAATTTTCTGATTAAAGTCTACAGAAGTTGGAGTTTTACCAGGCAATGTGGCAGAGAGCAAGAAAGAACAAATGTTAAGGATGATTTACATACCATCTATTTATATAAAACCCTAATATGCAAATAGACCGAATGGCTGAACAATCGAACAACCAAACAACCAGTCACTATGATGTACACTGACCACCAGGGGGCAAGCGCAGAACATGTTGGGCATCAGCCATGGGGGATGGTGAAGCAGGTGAGGAGGGACACCAGACCAAGGTGGAGCACTGATTGCTGTGAGCCTCTGGTGGTGACTGAAAATTCTTTGCTACTGCACACTGTGGTCATGCCCGGTACTCGCACCTGCTGCCAGTGCTGGCCCTGCTTGCACCCACTGCTGGCCCAGGAGCTGCTGCTCACACCCACTGCTGGCACCTGGCGCTGGCCCGGATTGTGGCACTGTCAGTGGGTGTGAGCAACAGCTGCCAGCCCGATTGCCACTCAGGGCTTCTCCACCTCCCCCTGCTCCTGAGGGGGAGCCTGCCCTGCCTGAACCTGCTGCTGGTTCTGGCCCCGTCATTAGGTGGCAGCAGGAGCAGGGCTGCTGGCAGATAGGGGACCGGGGGCCATGGAGGGAGGGACTGGGCAGGGGCACAGAGGATGGGGCAAGACCCGCCTCTGTGCCCACCACAGCCTTGCGGCCCACAGTTTCTTTCAAAGTGCACGAACTTGTGCACTGGGCCCCTAGTGATTATAATAATAAATAATGGTCAAAGTTGAGTTAAAAGAGGACTGAACATAGGAAAAAAAAACAGAAAAGGAATGGCATATATAGAAGAGTCAAGAGCTCAATTAAATGAAACATTTAATAAAAAGAATTATGATAATGGGAGTACTACTTGAAAATGTTAGCAAAAATATATGAGATACAAGTCAGAGAATGAAATTTCAAAATTGGGATTTCAGAAAAAGTGCAGTCATGCAAGATTTAGGATGTGTCCATGAGAGAGAGCAAGACATGATAAATGTAGGAAAAACTATTGTCAGAGCTGATGAAATCTAGAAACAGAAAGAGACCAGATTTTTTAAAATTTAAACTCTTTAAAGTATTACATGAGTCTCCTTTTTCCCCCATTGACCTCTCCCTGCTTGCTCCAACCCCCAGCACATACCCTCAAACCCCTACAGTCTGTGTCCATTAGTTATGCTCATATGCATGCATACAAGTCCTTTAATTGATCCACCCCCCACCCCCGCCGTCCCTCATAAGTTGGAGAGTCTGTTCAATACTTCTGTGTCTCTGGTTCTATTTTGGTTCATCAGTTTATGTTGTTCATTATATTTCACAAATGAGTGAGATCATGTGATATTTATCTTCCTCTGACTGGCATATTTCACTTGGCATAATGCTCTCCAGTTCCATCCATGCTGTTGCAAATGGTAAGCATTCCTTCTTTTTTATAGCAGTGTAGTATTCCATTGTATAGCAGCGTAGTATTCCATTGTGTACCACAGTTTTCTAATACACTCATCTGCTGATGGGCACTTAGGCTGCTTCCAAATCTTAGCTATGGTGAATTGTGCTGCTATGAACATAGGAGTGCCTATATCCTTTCTGATTGGTGTTTCTAGTTTCTTGGGATATATTCCTAAAGTGGGATTACTGGGTCTAATGGAAGTTCCATTTTTAATTTTCTGAGGAAACTTCATACTGTTCTCCACAGTGGCTGCACCGGTCTGCATTCCCTCCAGCAGTACACGAGGGTTCCTTTTTCTCCACATCCTCTCCAGCACTTGTCCTTTGTTGATTTGTTGATGATTGCCATTCTGACAGGTGTGAGATGACACCTCATTGTCGTTTTCATTTGCATCTCTCTGATGATTAGTGACTTTGAGCATGTTTTCATATGTCTCCTGGTCTTCTGTATGTCCTCTTTCAAAGTGTCAATTTAGGTCCTTTGCCCATTTTTTGATTGGATTGTTTAATCTTCCTTGTGTTAAATTGTATGAGTTCCCTATAAATTTTGAAGGTTAAACACTCATCATTGATATGATTTTCAAATATGTTCTCCCATGCAGTGGGCTTTCTTATTGTTTTGTTGATGGTTTCTTGTGCTGTGCAAAAGCTTTTTATTTTGATGTAGTCCCATTTGATTATTTTCTCTTTAGTTTCCATTGCCATAGGAGCTGTATCTGTGAAGAAATTGCTTCAGCATATGTCTGAGGTTTTGCTGCCTGTGGATTCCTCTCGTATTTTTATGGTTTCCCATCTTATGTTTAAGCCCTTTTTCCATTTTGAGTTTATTTTTGTGAATGGTGTAAGTTGGTGGTCTAGTTTCATTTTTTCACATGTATCTGTCCAATTTTCCCATCATTTATTGAAGAGACTGTCTTGACTCCATTGTATACTCTTGCCTCCTTTGTCAAGTATTAATTGAGCATAATGGCTTGGGTTGATTTCTGGGTTCTCTGTTTGGTTCCATTGGTCTATATGTTTGTTTTTGTGCCAGTACCAAGTAGTTTTAAGACAAAAGTCCTGGACCAGATGGCTTCACAGGGTAATTTTACCAAACATTCAAAGAACTAAAACCTATCTTTCTCAGACTATTCCAAAACATTTGAGAGAAGGCACACTTTCATGCTCTTTCTATGAAGCCAGCATTACCCTAATCTCAAAACCCTATAAAGAGACTATGAAGAATGAGAATTACAGGCCAATATCCCTAATGAACATAGATGCCAAAATTCTCAACTATTTCTAGCAAATCAGATCCAGCATTATATTAGAAAGATCATATGCCATGACCAAGTGGGATTCATTCCAGGGATGCAAAGCTGGTACAATATTCACGAATCAATAAACATAATACATCACATAAACAAATTGAGAAACAAAAATCACATAATCATATCAATTGATGCAGAAAAGGCATTTGACAAAATCCAACACCCTTTCTTGATAAAAACTCTCAGCAAAGTGGGAATGGAGGGATCATACCTCAACATAATGAATGCCTTATATGACAAACCTACAGCCAACATCATATTCAATGGGCAAAAACTAAAACCATTTCCCCTAATAACAGGAACAAGACAGGGATGTCGACATTCACCACTCCTGATCAACATAGTACTAGAAGTGCTAGCCATAGCGTTCAGACAAGAAGAAGAAATAAAAGAAATCCAAATTGGGAAAAAAAGAAGTAAAATTGCCATTATTCACGGATGACATGATATTGTACATAGAAAACCCTAAAGACTCCATCAAAAACTACTAAACTTAATAAGTGAATTTGGCAATGTAGCAGGATACAAAATTAACACCCAGAAATTTATGGCTTTTTTATACACCAATAATGAACTCACAGAAAGAGAAACAACAAAAACACTCTCATTACCATCACATCAAAATAATTAAGATTCCTAGGAATAAACTTAACTAAGGAGGTAAAAGAACTCTACTTGGAAAACTATAGATCTTTGAAAAAAAGAGATAGAAGAAGACACAAACAAATGGAAGAATATACCGTGTTCATGGATTGGTAGAATCAACATCATTAAAATGTCCATACTACCCAAAGCAATCTATAGATTCAATGCACTCCCCATTAAAACACCAATGGCATATTTCACATATCTAGAAAAAACTCTCCAAAAATTCATTTGGAATAAAAAAGATCCCGAATAGCTGCAGCAATCCTGAGAAAGAAGAACAAAGTAGGTGGGATCTTAACATCAGATATCAAGCTGTATTACAAAGCCACTGTTCTCAAAACAGCCTGGTACTGGCATAAGAACAGACATATAGATCAATGGAATAGAATAGAGAACCCAAAAATTGACCCAAACCACTATACTCAATTAATATTTGACAAAGGAGGCAAGAACATACAATGGAGTCAAGATAGTCTCTTCAATAAATGGTGTTGGGAAAATTGGACAGATACATGCAAAAAAAAAAAAAAATGAAAGTAGACCACTAACTTACACCATACACAAAAATAAACTCAAAATGGATAAAGGACTTAAACATAAGATGGGAAACCATAAAAATACTAGAAGAATCCACAGGCAGCAAAATCTCAGACATATTCTGAAGCAATTTCTTCACTGATACAGCTCCTAGGGCAATGGAAACTAAAGAGAAAATAAACAAATGGGACTACATCAAAATAAAAAGCTTTTGCACAGCAAAAGAAATCATCAACAAAACAACAAGAAAGCCCACTGCATGGGAGAATATATTTGCCAATGTTATCTTCGATAATAGTTTAGTCTCCAAAATTTATAGGGAACTAATACTACTTAACAAAAGGAAGATAAACAATCCAATAAAAAAACGGGCAATGGACCTAAATAGATACTTTTCAAAAGAAGATATAAGGAAGGCCAAGAGACATATGAAAACATGCTCAAAGTCACTAATCATCAGAGAGATGCAAATGAAAAGGACAATGAGGTGTCATCTCACACCTGTCAGAATGGCAATCATCAACAAATCAACAAAGGACAAGTGTTGGCGAGGATGCTGAGAAAAAGGAACTCTTTTGCACTGCTAGTGGGAATGCAGATTGATGCAGCCACTATGGAGAACAGTATGGGTTTCCTCAAAAAACTAAAAATGGAACTCCCATTTGACCCAGTGATCCTACTTCTAGGAATATATCCCAAGAAACTGGAAACACCAATCAGAAAGGATATATGCACCCCTATGTTCATAGCGGCACAATTCACCATAGCTAAGATTTGGAAACAGCCTAAGTGCCCATCAGTAGATGAGTGGATAAAAACCTGTGGTATACCTACACAATGGAATACTACACTGTGGTAAAAAAGAAGGAATTCTTACCATTTGCAACAGCATGGATGGAATTGGAGAGCATTATGTGAAGTGAAATATGCCAGTCAGAGAAAGGTAAATATCACATGATCTCACTTATTTGTGGGATATAATGAACAACATAAACTGATGAACAAAAACAGATCCAGAGACAGAGAAGCATCGATCAGACCGGTAAACCTCAGGGGAAAGTAGGGGAAGGTAGGGGGAAGGGGGAGAGATCAACCAAAGGACTTGCATGCATGCATATAAGCATAACCAATGGACACAGAGACCAGGGGTGTGAGGGCATGAGTGGTTGGGGGTGGGGGGGCAATGGGGCGATAAGAACACATATGTAATACCTTAGTCAATGAAGAAAAAAAATTAAAAAAAGAAATATATGGCTTTTTTATTCACCAATAATGAACTCACAGAAAGAGAAACAAGCAAACAAAAACAATTCCATTTACCATTACAACAAAAAAATTAAGATACCTAGGAACAAAATTAACCAAGGAGGTAAAGGACTTGTACTCAGAATATTACAGGATGCTGAAAAAAAAAGAGATAGAGGAAAACATAAATAAATGGAAGAATATACCATGTTCATAGATTGGTAGAATCAACATCATTAAAATGTCCATACTACCCAAAACAATCTATAGATTCAGTGCAATCCCCATTAAAATACCAACGGCATATTTCACAGACCTAGAACAAATTCCCCAAAAATTTATCTGGAATAAAAAAAGACCCCGAGTAGCTGCAGCAATCTTGAGAAAGAAGAACAAAGTTGGAGGGCTCACAATACCAGATATCAAGCTGTATTACAGAGAACAGAATTTTTGATGCATCCTCAAAGTGAGTGATTTAAGTCACTGAGATGAGAGGACAAAGTGTACACTCAGTGTAAAGAGGTAAGCTGAGTTGAACAGTCCTTCAGTGGTTGGGAGTGAATAGAAGATGGTAGGAAGTTGACAGCATGAAGGGAGCAGAGGGAGCACCATTGATATCACTGATTTCAGAGGAGCGGAAATCTCTAGAAAGAAAGAGGGTGATGTTTTCATGTTTGTAATGAAAAACAAAAGAGGATATCTCTCTCATCTTCTGGCCATGTCAGTGACTTGTAAGAAAAAATATAGTCTCAGCTTGCTACGGAAGAGATAGCTCTCCTTGAATACTCAAGACTAATTATTCAATGATCATAAGATTTATAACTTTATCCTAAGCTATTCCAAAAGGCAAAGAAAACATCATTTTTTTAGAAATTGTAAATCGTCTACTAATAATGTCCTATTTTAATATACATTTTTAATAAATTCAATTGCATTTCTAATATTTTAAGAAGTATTTTTCCTACTCTTCATTGTTACTTTTATTAAGAGGGATTTAACAAGTTTATTAGTTTGATTGGTAACAAACTCAAAACCTCAGTAGCTTACAATCTGCACTTCTTCCTTTTTTGTGCTACTTGCCCATGACTGTCGGCCAACTGCTGTGGTTCTGTTCCATGTTTCTCCACATTCCATTGTCTACTAGTATGATGAAAGAATAGACTTTGTTTAGAACGTGAAGAAAATACTTGGCAAAAATTCCCAGTGCCTTCTAAAGCTTCTGCTCAGTCATAGTGTTACATTCACTCAAATCTTACTGGCTGGAGCTGGTCACATGATCAAGCCCAATTACATAGAGGGACACAGTGGTGACATCACTTCTCTCATCATTGTTTTGCCTGTCTCATGGCAATGGGTGAAAATATGTCATAGTCTTCAAGGAAGATAAAAAAAGAAAAATATGGGACAATAAAAATATTTAATACAACAAGCACTGAAAAACTTATGCTAAATACTTCAGATGATCCCAGGAAGAATTTACTTATTAATTAAACTCAGATCGGAGACATGTGTCTGTCAAGGTTAAAACAATAAATACTGGGTAATGTATATAGCAGCCAAACGAAGAAGGAACTTATGAAAAAAATAAATGTCAAGATTTTTTTTTATACTATGGAAAATAAATACAGGTAGAGACTGGAACAGAATTGCTTCTGAGTAACTGAAGCATAATATATAGTCAAACTTGCCCCTTCTTTGGGAGTATCAATATCTGTGTTTTTTTAGGATTCTGCATAGCTTTATTTTAAATTTGCTTTCTTGCCTAATGATGTTATCTAGGCACTATTGGGGACTAAAAAAGAATCCCTGCTCTGTAAGTAAAGTTAATTAAACATCTGTGTAAATTAAACAAAACAAAAAAAAGAAAAAGAAAGAAAATGAATACAGGTAAAGTGATGTGGTAGTGTTGATTTGTTAGAACAGGAAGACTGGCTAATCTGTTTATGTAAAGTCCTCCTGGAGTGCTAAGCATTATTGGTAAAATTTTTAAGCTTCCGTGTCTGACCACAAATTTGGTCATTACTCTGATTGAGGTTTTAACACTGGCATAAACCACATTTAAATTATAAGATATCTCAACTAACCAAATGGTGGAGATGTTCTTTGGGAGACAGCTCCAGATTAACCTGATACTCCTCTCTTATTTAGATCCCTTAATGCAGATACTTTATTAAGGGAGCTCTATTTTTATCTTTTATTCTTAAAGTGTGCTCTATATTTACTAGGAGAATAAAGTGAGCTGATTCGATAGTATGCTACTCCTTATTCTCTACTGTCAATGATGCTGACACATATGCTAACATTTTTAATGAACCAGATCATGTTGCATTCCTATGAGGATTACAAGTTTTTTGTTAAAGAACACCTGAACTACATAATAAAAAATCAGTTCTAATCATAAGCCTTTTCAAAGGTCATCCCATTAACTCTAATAGTTCTTAAGGCCATACAAAAATTAGGCTACTGAATTAATTCATAGAAGCCTGTAAGAAAGATAAAAAGATTTTTTTTTTAAAAAAAAAGTAGAATGCTACCATATAATTCATGTGAATTTTGTTCATCTTGATGTTTGAAGCATGCCATTCTTGACCTTGGAATATTTTATCATTTGGCCTTTAATCTTTTAGGTCAAATTTAATGCCACTGAGACTTGCAATCTTATTAAAATAAAGACGTGGCAAGCATCTCAGCTCTATTTGTTCTTTGTAGTGAGACAATAATGCTCAGATCTGCCGAGCCAGGCACCACAGTGTAATAGCACCCTACGGCTCATAGCATAGCAGCCCAAAGATGATACGTGCAAATTCAGACTGTAATGCTATCTTAAAAGCCTCACAGTAAGTTATTGCAAAATTATAGTTCCGTGAAAATGTTTCTTTGTGTCAGACATCTCACATTCAAACATACTGAGTGTTCAATGTGGCATTTACTTGGAAGGATGATGGAAGAGTTAAACAAATATTCATAAATAATCACACAATTGTACATCATATTCAGAAATATTTAACTGAATGCTGTTACATTTCCATGAGCTTCATAAATGCACAAAGCTTTAAGCATATATTAAGATGCAAGATAAATAAAAATAAATCTATTGTATATTATATGAAACATTATCGACATAGCTTAATGTAGAGAGGTGTCATTGCTGGCTTTCAAGTATAAGAAAAAATATAATTAATTTTATGAAAATATTTACCAGGCCATCTCAAAGAATATTTTTTAAATGGAGAAACACCCAGTGACATGATAGTGAATCATTCACAGATTAAAGGAACATAATGGAAAACATTTATACAGTGAGTATTTTGGAAGCTTGCAATAAATGGAGATGGCTCAATTTATATGTAAGAGCCTGGAAGGAAGCTAATCGTGTGCTATCCTTCATCCAAAAGGGATCTATTACTATTCTCTGTCTGCTCTTTTTGTTTTTTTCCCAGGTTAGAGTGTTTGGCTGAAACAAACAAACAGAATCTCTAGTCACTAATTAAGGCACCTTCCATATTTGGCAGAAGGAACCTGTGGCACACAGGAAGTTGGTATCTTCTACATATTTTGGAGACAGAGTAAGAAAAACAATCCTGTGGGCAAGAGGCAAGAGTGCTTCCTAGAATTGTTCAGGACTCACCATATGACTCTCGTCTTGGCACCTAAAGGGATGCTCAGAGAAACTTAGAAGAAAATCCAAACTGTGGGTTGGAATGGGAGTGAGGTAGATGAAGACAGAAGACACTTTTTCTCCTTTCAGAAAGAGCCAATGTAATTGTTTCTGCGTTTCCTCTTTGGAAATGTGTACAACAATGGGCGAGGTGTAGGAATCTCCTAACCCTGATATGATTACAACTGTTAATTTATACTTATAGTATGAATGCAGTGCTTTAGCATGTGATATGGTGCAGATTCTGGAATAACTAGTGCTTGTGGGTCTTCATGAGTCTATTTTTGGTCCCATAGCAGCTGAGATCCTTACAATAGCTATACATACTTGAGGGATTTACAAAGGAATGAAAATATGACACTGAGTCCTTTCTGACGCCTTCTTTCAGCTGAGTAATTTACATTTCAGCCCATTTCCCATAATTTCTCCTTTCTCTTTCTATCACAAACCTTTATTAAGTATTCTTAACATGTGAACATTGGATAGAATCTTGTACAAAACTTGTAGAAGGAAGGGAACATGATTTGAGGACCTAAGGTGATCATTTTAATTTTAAGTGAATGAAGTCAATTTTTAGAAAAAGGAGAGGCTGTCAAGATATTGAACTAAAATATTGTTGCAAAATAAACAAGAAAAATGTAGAAAAAAGGTAAACAATTAGAAACTGACTTACAAAACTGAGAAGAATAAAGCAATATTATTCTTACTTTAAAAGAAAATAAACAAATTTGTATTGACTTCAGAGAGGAAAGGAGAGGGAGAGAGAGAAACATCAATGATGTTAAATACTGTTACCCAGGTAATCAGAGAATATAACTAGACATTTATGTCATTTATATATTTAGTTTCCTTCTCCCTTCAGAAAATCTATCTAAAAGTTTGTATCAGGCAACGGGAGCATGATGAACAATGCATATTTTGAGCATGATAAAAAATTAAAATGAAATGGTTCTGCACATATGTTCACAATAAATTTCCCCCCTAAGATCAAAAACATCTGCCATACCTTTTCCTTCTCACAGGCTTATATTCTAATATTATGTTCCAGAGCCATCATTTAAAAACTGGACTGAATTTTTATGTCTGAGTACAACAAAACAGCCAAAAGTTTCCTTCTCCCCAATTAACATCTGTGAGCCATCAGACCAGTTCCCTATGTGGCTGCTTTTTTGTGTAGAGAAAAGGGTCACCTTTTGACTAAACCTTTTAGTCCCAGTTACAAATGTTTGAGCAACTAAAGATTAAATATTTTATTACAGGACTTCTGTAGATACTGACACTAGATTGATCCATACCTGGCCAAATTGTTCAGAAAACCATATCTGAACACATACAGATATCTAAATATCTACAAAAAGTTAAATATGTGAATTAACTAGATAGTAGAAATCCTTTCACAATTAAAAAAAGAGAGAGAAAATGTATAAATATAATGTCTGCTCTGTTCTTTCTCTTCAGTTTAGAATATCCTTATAGTATACTCTTACTATCCACCTCTTCATTCCCAAGACAAACATCTCTGCCTTTTTTCAAAGATTTTACACTCTCTTATAGATCAGTAAGTTATTTGAAAGCAGTAGCATATGTTATTTAATTTATTAACTATTCAGCCCATTGCAAGATGCTTGAATTCCTGGACTTAAAAATGGTTGTTGAATATTTTCATAATGAATGAACAAATAGGTTGAGACTCTCCCTTGGACTAAACACATTTCTCTTCCCTTCTCTGAAATCTTATCACAATGTTAACACATTTTGGAGCTCCAGTTCACCACCTACTAGGCTGTAGACATCTGTACTCATTTGGATTTCAGCAGTTTAAGTATCCACTTCCGGTTCAATCTCATAACTGCTCTTTTGAATCCTCTAGTTGGGGTGGAGTATTTTGTCATGCTGCTACATAATCTTGGATTCTGACATTCTTTCCAGCCTAGTTTGAATCTTTGTTCCTAGCTATTGTATCTTGGATCACTCTTGTGTCATGCCCATATCTGTCTATTTCTAATGTTTATTTTGCACAGTTGAAACATAAATTTTAATGTATCCCTATTTTTTAGTTTTAAATATGTTTTATAAATTGAAATTTGATAGCATGTTCCTTTTAGAAAAATACCTTTATTCAAACTGTAGTTCACTGACGAGCCTTTGTACTTGATTTTCAAGTGAAGCATATAGTTAGAAATTTGATAAGTAGAAAACCACTTGTGTGAACCTTTTATACAAGTGCAATTTACAACACATTTGTTGCAAATTTCTACCTAACATAGAAGAGTATGCCTTTTAAAAATGTTTTAGAAAGAAAAAAATTTAAATGTCAAAACTTTACTTTTTATGTATATAGTTCCTTTTGAGTAAAAAATATACATCATGTTGAACTAGACAAGCTATGGGGCGGCTAGGAATTTTACTTTAAAAAATCAAGCAAACATCTTCATGAGCATGTGTCTATCCTGGGTCTTTGGGGAAGACCGAGGAGATAAACCCTCCCTTCTACCACCTGATTCTCTACTGGAATGTAAAAGTCCACCTCCTGTGCACCCTCACCCATGCTCAACAGTGAAGGGGTTGCCAAACTGACAGCAGTTTTCATCTGGTTACTCTCTGGAATCATCCTTATGATTTTCCAACATGTGTCCATGCACACATTCACAAGACTAGGTGATCCAGGTCACCCCTACTACTTTTTTCATTTATTCCCCTGTGCCACGAACTCATGTATATCAAGTATATGTCTTGACAATATCCTTTATTGGAACCTAGTATTGTCCCCATTTAATTTTTTTTTTTTTAGACTCTGACAAGGACTGCTATAGGAAAGGGGGGTGTATAAGAATAGGATCTTCACTCAGTTTATTTTGCTCCGGAATAGTTGGTAACAATTTGAATGCCCCAAATAGCTGTTTTCCTCAGACAAAGGGCCTTTGTGATTCATGATGATTAGTAACAAAACAAGAAAACATGCAGTTCTATATGCTAATTTTATCTTAAGCCCACTTTTCCTTCACCTTCATCTCCAAATTCATTTTCACTGTATTGTTTGTCAGGTCTTTTGTTTCCTCCCCACCAAATGTCATGTCTGAGCACTTCCACTTCATGTCTCTTTCACCGTATCATTTCTCATAACTGTTTCATGGGCTTACCCAGGTGGAAATAGCAAAAGGTAATATCTTTGAATGCATTAGTAAAATGAACTACTTCAAATAGGCCGTGATGTCACAAATTATTTTAGTGCAATAGGTTGCACAATGGTTTTCACAGGCAGTGAAATACATTTGTGTTGAAAATGAAAAATTATTTTAAATGGATATCTTTTCAGTTACTATCATTGCTAAAAATAAATGTAAATACCTGGAAGTAAACATTATCTGAATAATTGAAATAGTCTTGCATCTAAGTTTTGAGTAATTATATTTTTTAAAGTGATCAGTTAAAAGAGAATCAAACTTTCTCAGTTGGATAATAAATGGAAGAGTCATACTAGGGTAAAAGAGAATGAGGACCGAAGACATAAACCATGTATTTGAGGTTTTGTTCTTCTACTGTTATGTAATGATTTTATCTAAGACATTTAATCTCTCTGAACTTGAGTTTTGTATCTATTGAAAGATGATAACAATACATGACTTTACCCACTCATAAAGATTCTGCAGGAGAATGGATGGATATTTCACATTTTGAAGCTTGGTTAATTATTGGTTAAAGAAACAGCATTAGGTCGTTCAGAATCCTGTTCAAGTCTATCAATCCACAGGGCAGGCCTGGACAGCAATGTGCTCTGATGGAATAAGGTATTTAAACATTCATCTTTCTGGGCACCACAGCAATTGATCATCTAGAGACTGTGGCTTCTGCTTACCATATTTTAAATCTATGTGCAACTTGCTTTAACATATGTCCACATTTGTTCATAAAATTACACATGAAAAAAATAATAATAATGACAAGTTAATAAAGGATGGTGAAATCAGTCCGTGGTGCTGCATTGTGCCATGACAAAATCTTGTCCAAGGGAATTTCGTGGTCTCCTATATTTTTGCTCTGTGAAAGGGCTGCTGGAGGAATGATCTATTAACTGCTTATAAACCTCAGAAATACCATCACAATCTTTATTTGGAAAAGGTAAATCACAAAGCAATGTTCTAGGGCACCACAGAACTTTCCTTACAACTTTCAGTACGTCTTTGTCTCTGAAGCCAAACATTCCCTGCTCATCCTTCCACTGGAGAACGCAGCACACAAAGCTGCTAATAACTAAACCTTCTCCTATCAGATGAGACACCTGAACACTTATCAAATTACTCATGGTATGTGCATCAATTTCTTCAACTTTATTCAATGCTGTGTTTCTTATTCTTTCTCTACAGTGTGCATACTATGTGACTCCACTATGACATCTTCTAGCAGATGGGTAATAAAATAGGATAGTCTTCAAATGCATAATTTATTTAGAATATTAGTCAACAAACTTTCCCTTAGAAAAATATGTCAGTATCTCTGAATATAAACTGAAAGCTGCAGTGTCATTTTTATCAATAAGAAAATGTCAAAAGACCTACAACAACACTTCTTGTTCCCTGATTTTAAAAAATGATGATTTTCTTACTAGTCTCTGAACTAAAATTGTGAAAGTGAAATAATTATATGGAACTGAGAATATTTTAAAAATTGATACATGCTTATTGATAATAAATGAGTTTTCATTAGAGGCCCAGGACACACAAATGATTAACTTAAAAATTTTTGCTTTTATGCCACTTACTTTATAATAGCTATTTTCTGATATCCATTTTGCCATTTGTGTTTTCTAGCTATGATCACTCATAAAATATTTAGATTGTCATTTTGGTAATTATAGGGAACAGGGGAAGAAAAAACAAATGAAAAATAAATTTGTCAATTTTTGAGACTAAATATTACCCAAAAAGCACAAGCAATCTGTATCTATTTATAATAATAAAAGGGTAATATGCTAATTAGACTGGATGGACATCTTACGGATGTCCTTCCTGACAAAGCCAGGGCCAGAGGGAAGCCAGCTGGTCCAGGTGTCTGCAGGCAGCTGGGGGAGGGAAGCAGCCTGGGTCCCGGCTGCCCAAGGGAAGCCAGTGCTGGCAGCTGGGGTAAGGAAGGCCTACTCTTGCAAGACTTTTCGTGCATCGGGCCTCTAGTATCCATATAAGTAGAGTATTAATATGATTACCCAGTGTACTACATATACATTTTGATTTTGTCATAAAACTGTATCATTCATTACTAAGCATTTGGACTCTTTCAAACATCCAAAGGAGAAGACCCCGATCATCTCTAATACTCCCTTAGACTAAAAATTGTAATACTGCACTTATCCTTTATTGTATTTCCATATGCAATGGGATCTGTTGCTGATTTTCCATTCTATCTGACTGGTTCCATAAATGCTGACAAATATTTAGTTATATAACCAACATCGTGATCAAGATCTAAAACTTTTCCTTCACCTCTAACCCCTATACTACTTTGAAGTCAAATCTTCCCTGAATCCCAGCCCCTGGCAATCATGGCATTTGCCTTTTTCAGAGTTCTTTATAAATAGAATCATTTTGTATGTAGATTTTTTAGTCTGGCTTTTTAAACTTAATGTGAAGTTTTCTTCATGCAATGAAAAATTTCTACTATTATTTGTTTAATTTTTGCTCATTTATAATACCCTCTTTCTCCATTCAGATCATCTTTATTAAAAAATTAGTATTCCTGGATCTATTCATGACTTCTATTGTGTTTTTTTATTGTGTTTTTTTTTTTTGCTTGTTTGTTTTATTTATCTTTATTTAAAATATTAGGCCACTAAATTATGTCCCAGGGAAAGTATCTTTATCATTGATATGTCCATTCAGCTTTAATATTGGGTAAGCATCATGTTATCTTTAGGAAATCCTACTGTACTATTTAATTACCTTTAAGTGATTTTATTACTTTTATTCAAATTTATATTTCCTAGATTTTATATTTCAGTTAGCATCTATTTAGTTACTTATTTTTATTGACTTAATTGGCTCTATTTTGGGTACTTCTAAGAGATATATCATGTTTTATTTTGTTGTTTGTTTCTTTGGTTGGCACATAGCTACTCCATTCTAGTGTTTGAATATAATAAAATGGGAATTTTACCTGGGTCCAAACCCAGGTTCAGACACTGCCTATGTAACAGGAGCTTAGATCTATTGCATAACCTCCCTGTGCTCCACTTTGTTCTTTTTTCTTTTATTTTTTTTCTAAAAAAATAGAGGTTATGGTTATATTTACCATATATATTTTTGTTTATTTACAATTACATCACAACAATTTTAATACATAGATTAATGTAAGCATTTATAATGAGTGATAGCAAAAACTAAAGCGTTATTGTCATTATGCTTTGCTAAAAGGATTATAATTTTTACTTTATTAATATGCTTTTTTTATTTTCCAAGGATTTTTTTATAGTGAAGATTGTTTTTAATCAACCAATATAAGCAAAATAATATAACCTCTTATAACCTATTAAGGCCCAATCATCACCAATCAATATCAGCCTTTGTTGGCTAAATGTTTAAATATATATAAACTAGTGGCCCGGTGCACAGATTCGTGCAATGGTGGGGTCCCTAGGCCTGGATTATGCCCTCTCGCAATCTAGGACCCCTCAGGGATGTAAGACTGCTGGTTTTGGCCCAATCCCTGCAGGTCAGGCAAGGGACCCCACTGATGCACTAATCCGTGCACTGGGTGTCTAGTATGCACATAAGATCTTTGGTTAATCTCTTCCCACCCTCCACCCTCACTTCTTCCCTCTGAGATTCATCAGTCTATTCCATATTTCCATCCCTGTGTGTTGAGTGTCTGCTCTGGTGGTCAGTGTGTGTCATAGCTACCTGTCAAATGGTCAAACAGTTGCTTAGGTTTTTATATATGTAGATGGAAAATACTTCCTTATAAATTTACATCAGTGATATTTTGTTTTACTCAAACTCACACTTTTTTACATTAATCATGAATCAGAGTAACCAGAGTCCAGGACTGATCATCTTCCCTTGTTTTGCAGCAAATATGCAAGTTTTGATGACAAAATTTTTTGTTTGTTTGTTTGTTTGAGACTCTCTAACATAAAAAGAAATTTGTACAAATTAGTTCAGATTGAATCATCCCAAAGGAAAAGCAAGTTTTTAATACTAATGAGAAAAATATTTATTACTAAATAATTGTAAAATGAAGAAAATTCAGACAGGAGGAAGATTCATACAAGTATAGACAATGTTTAGCTATGTTAAATCCAGGATTGTGGATTTTCATTTCTCAATAAGCACTGATGCCATTAAATAGATACAAGCAATTTGAGAGAAGGCTGGTCATTTCAATAACATGTAGGAAGCTAATGTTAGGAATATTTTGTTTTTAAAGCTATCACATGGAAAAGTAAGGTGACTTTCAGAAGAGTGGCTAGGTATTAGGTTATTAAAAATAATTAGATGATAACTCATAAGTCATTTTTTAATTTTCTTTTATACAGACAGAATTGAACTCCTAATGAGAATAATATATTCTCACATTGTTTTACACACATACAACAAATACAATTAGAGAAATGATTACTTGTAATTCATTGTTGCTGCAAACCCTTCTATACTAATAACTTTCCTATTACAATTTTTTTGTATTATGATGTTAAAGTTTAAGGTAAATTTAAGTGAAATAAGAAGTTTATAAAATAATAAACAATTTACATCTGTTATGCAGGAAAGAATACTTCATAAATGATAAAAAGTTATAAATTTATGAATAAAAAAGTTATGAGCTATCATTTATGTCAGTGTTTACAAATGAACATTCTGCCCTCCAGATGGTGCATTATTCTCTTACAAGTTTGGTGTTATCTCTAGAAAATATTTTTAATTTTCAAAGCAGTAGGAAGTACATATGACTTTCCTATGCTTAAAAACTTGAAAAGGACACTTCTGTTAATGAGAAAACAGGTTGTGGTTACATTATTATAATTAATTTACTGTTATTAAAATGTAACTTCAATATCTTCAGCACCAATTATTAGTATGTCAGAACATTTTGGCATACCTTGCAGAAAAACATCCAAAAGTAGTATAAACACTTATTAGTGAGGACACATCTGAAATTCAGTTATGTCACCTTCTGTCTTTAAGATTCCCTATAGGTGTCCTGCTTCGAAGTTAAATTAATATGGTTAAATCTCAATTTTAAACAAATCATATAGCTAATAATTTAATTTAACACACATAACTTTATTTCTGGATTGCCATCAGCTCTCATTTCCTTATTGTCTTTAATACAGGCTAATTTTTGCCCTGGCTGAGTAGCTCAGTGGGTTAGAGCATTGTCTCACTATGCCATGGTTATAAGTTCAATCCTCCCCACCCTGTCAGGGCACATACAAGAAGGATCAATAAAAGCATAAATAAATGGAACAACAAATTGATATTTCTCTCTCCCTTTCTCTGTCTCTCTCTAAAATAAAAAGTAATTTTTATGTCTGCTTTGAGAATTCTATCCCAATTATATCCTATATAATAATAGGCAAATATGCAAATTAACTGAATGGCAGAACAGCAAGTCGCTATGATGCACACTGACCACCAGGGGGCAGATGCTCAATGAAGAAGCTGCCCCCTGGTGGTCAGTGCGCTCCTAGAGGGGGAGCACTGCTCAGCCAAAAGCTGGGCTCATGGCTGGCAAGTGCAGTGGCGGTGGCAGGAGCCTCTCCCACTTCTGCGGCAACACTAAGGATCTCCAACTGCCAGCTTAGGGGAGCAGGGAGCAGGCCTAAGCCAGCAGTCAGACATCACCCAAGGGCTCCTGGACTGTGAGAGGGCACAGGCCGGGCTGAGGGACGCCCCCGCCGAGTGCATGAATTTTGTGCACCAGGCCTCTAGTATACATATATTTATATATACAGTGTGGGACAAAATTATGTTTACAGTTGTTTGTATGGAAAATACTAAGGGCCCAGTGCATGAATTCATACACCAGCGGGGTCCCTCATCCTGGCCTGTGGGATCAGGCTGAAACTGGCTCTCCAACATCCTCTGAGGTATCCCAGATTGCAAGAGGGCACAGGCAAGGCCAAGGGATCCCACTGGTGCACGATCAGGGCCAGGGAGAGATGCAGGAGGTTGACCAGCTGGGGAGGGACTGCGGGAGGGCTCCAGGGCATTTCTGGTCCATCTCACTCAGTCCTGATTGGCTGGACCCCAGCAGCAAACTAACCTACCAGTCAAAGCTTCTAACACCTGGTGGTCAGTGAACATCACAGCGACTGGTTGACCAGTCAACTGTCTGACCCCTAGTGGTCAGTGCACATCATAGAAAGCAGTTGAGCGACCTTAGCATATCATTAGCATATTATGCTTTGATTGGTTGAATGGCTGACCAGATGACTGGACACTTAGCATATTATGCTTTCATTATATAGGATAATACAGTAATTAATAAATAATAATATAAGAAAAATGTTTATGTTTTGTGTACTCATAACTATAAACCTACTTTTGCCCCACCCTGTGTGTGTGTGTGTGTGTGTATGTATAGATATGTTTATATGTATATATATATTTACATCTATAATAATAAAAGCATAATATGCTAATTAGACTGGACAGCTGAATGACCTTCTGCATGTCATTCTGAACGTCCTTCTGGACAAAGCTGCCATGGCGTGGGCCAAGGCAGAGTGGTTAGGGGAAATCAGGCAGGCAGGCAGGCAGGCGAGCAGTTAGGAGCCAGCAGTCCCGGATTGCAAGAGGGATGTCCTGTGGGATCAGTTGGACATCCCCTGAGGGGTCCCAGATTATCAGAGGGTGCAGGCTGGGCTGAGGACCCCACTTCCCCTATGCATGAATTTCATGCACCAGGCCTCTAGTCTATAATAATAAAAGCGTAATATGCAAATTAATCAAATAACTGAACAGCAGAATGACTGTCCAGATGACCTTCCGGATGACTACACCATGATACCCACTGATGCCATGCCAGCCAAGGCGGGTGTGATGCTATTGGTCGGGGGCCCAGCCATCACCCCATGATCGCCCTGCAGAGGGAGGCCCAGGCCACCAACCAGCAGGCTGCAGCAGGTGGGCGGGGCCTCCCTCTGCAGGTTGCAATCAATTGCAGAGCCCCAGCCAGGTGGGCAGGGCCTACCTCTTTGGGGAGATCAATGGTGGAGCCCCACAATCAATCGCCCAAAAGAGGGAGGCCCAGGCTACCCAGCCAGCAGCGCTGTGGTGGGTAGCCTGGGCCTCCCTCTGCGGGGGCGTTCCATTGCAGAGCCCCGGCCGGGTGGGTGGGGCCTACCTCTTTGGAGCAATCAATTGCGGGGGCCCCGGACTGTGAGAGGGCACGGGCCAGGCTGAGGGACCCCACCCCCTCCAGTGCATGCATTTCATGCACCAGGCCTCTAGTGTATATATATAAACATTTGAATCTTGTAGATGTAAATATATTGCTTTATCAAATCTGCAACTATTTAATTTTGTTCATAAAGTCATGTTTGTATATATATGTTAATTATAACTGGAAATGCAGTTTTTTTACCATATAAAAATATTCCTGGAACTTTTATTAGGCTAGAAGGGGGAAAATCACATAAAGAGCATAAAAGATGAAAATTTTGGCACAATACACACCAAAAAAGTTTGAAAAGGCACTCAGTGAATCAGATTAATAAAGGTCTCTGAAAGCAATATTGCTTTTTTTGTATTGAAGTGCATTGAGATATACTAAAAGTTTCAATATATTAACATGCTCACATATCTTTTGAACTTATTAACACTTCTGTTGGAAAATGGCATACCATGTCATTCTCTCAGGATATCTTATGGAAGAAATATGATAAATGAATTGCTCTGCAGTTGCTCTACAAAACAAAACAAAACAAAACAAAACACAAGAATCTAACCTCCTAGCAAGGGCATTCTTGGTCCTGTGTTATATTAATGCCTGTAAAATATTTGGAAATTATATAAAGATAAATGTGAACATATGTATTAGGAAATTTATCATTCTCACCACTGCCATTTAATTGAAATTATATCATTCAGTTGAAAACTAGCTATAGGACAAAAGTTGTTTAAAAATATATCTATGACAAATTTTAGTTAAAAAGCAAAAAATAAATTTTCTTATTTGTTGATAATCTCTATCTAAAATATAATCTATTTTCCTCCTAATAATTCCTTCCCTTAATGTAACTTTGTATAATGGCTCATATAAGTGCTACCTGAAAATAATTTGGAAAGATAGTTGGGACCATGCCTTTTTAAAAAAAGAAGAAGTCATTGAAATGTTCAAGTATAACACTAATAACATAAATAAAATATATATTTTTAAAATTTAGAATTACTTAGAAAAACTGGAGGAAAGACAAGTTAGAGAAGAATATCTTTAAGAAGGCATCAAAAATTTACAGGAACAAGAGTAACGAAGTAAACTTCAGTTGATACTGATAACTAATAATCTGAAATAGTAAATTTAAGTAATACTGAGAGTGTTGTGTCAATAGGATTTGATTACCTATTTGATGTAAGATGAAATAAAGAAATAAGAATGTAAAATTACTCTATCTCAGGCCAGTTTTGCTCAGTGGATAGAGCACTGAAAGGTCCTGAGTTCAATTCCAGTCTAAGGCATGTGCCTCCATTGTAGGCTCGATCCTTCTGATCCAGATAAGTGTGATTTAAAGATTGAGAAGATAAAATTTATATTCAGGATGCTGGGTTTAATGCACCAGTGGTATTTATTTTGTACAAATAGTAAAATAAATATCTAGCAAGCAGTTGAAAATTAAGGGCATTGAGGAAATTGTACAAAGTATAGTATATTATATTATACACCTTATTTAAAACAGTATTAACAAGTATCACTGTGACAAAAGATACAAGATGGCAGCAAGTCCATTTTAGAACAAATTATGTCAAACAAATTAAAATATACCTTTTGTGGAATAAGTGAAAAATATATTCATAATATGTCTGTAATTTTGGAAACAAGAGAGTCCTGAAAGTAAAAGAAATTTGGAAGTAGGTAAGAAAAAGAAAAAGAAAATCAAGAAGGAACTATTTTGTCACACTCTTTGGGGGAATTTGACATTAGCAATGCAACAAATATAAGAACTCCTTCACTACCAAGGCAACATCCTTCACCATGGACTCATTTGGTCCTTTGCTAAATTATGTAGAACTATGATTATGGTCACCTTATGACCATAACTGACCATATTGTCGAGCCATGAGACAGAGTGTGGACTGGAACATTCCTGGTCAAACTAGGTCATGTCATTTAGCCTTTAATATTTGTTCTCTCAGTATAAATATTGCTCACTACAAATAATATTGTGATAAACATGAGCTGTTCACTTTGGTTCAAGCTGAGTTCAAATCGATAATTCATGACATTTGTACTTCATTTTTTCACTTTTTTTAGGAATAAATTTAACTAAGGTAGTGAAAGATCTGTACCCTGAAGAATATAAAATATTAAAACATTGACATTTGTACTTTATATTTAACCCTGTGGCGGGGTGGAGGGGATTTCACTGCCTTAAACTTACTGATCATTCTTAAAATCCCTTTATTCTGCTTTGATCATTTTACAGTGATTTGTTCCATCTCATGTCCTCTCACTATTCTGAGTCACTCGGTTACAATACTTGTTATAAGGCCCCACCTACTTTGAGAATGCCATTGCTTTTAAGCAAATAATCAGAACATTTACATGTGAATGGAGAACATTTAAATATGCATAAATCTCTATCTCATTTGGTAAGGAAGTGTTAAAAAATAACGATGACTGAAAATATTCTTCAAAATTGTATGACAAGAGATTCATTCTAAATCTAGCGCCTGTGAATATATCTTGACCTTGATTATGGAGTCTAAAATTAGGTGCTAATAAATCATATGGCATATTTAATATGAAATATCTTCTATCCTTTATATAAACATATTGTGGTGATAGTTTTTAAAGATTCTATAAGTATTATTTTTACCAATTAAAAACTTAATTCTCAGGGACAAATTTACTAAGAGGAAAAGTTACAGAATGTTACATAAATGCACATAATTAACTCTCTTCACATATGCTCATTTTTCTAAATATCTTAATTTATTAGTAGGACAGGTCCTTCAATTCTTATTAACTATGCACATGGAGAGCATTAGCTATGCTATTCTAATTCATTTTCCCTTCTGCAAAGCTAATTATAACTAATCACAAGGGTTTCAAACTTGGTCAGCATCACTTGTAACTAGAAATTGGCAAGGCTCTTTGTTCTGAGAATGAGTAGACAGAAAAGATAGGGCACAGGACAGTGAAATGACCTGGCCATATTGTTCTGTTAACATATCACCGTTAGAGCTCTTTTCCAATAGTTTGGGAATTATCCATTAAAAAGCACTGAAAATTAAAACTTGGCACAAAATACTAAGGAAAACAGCAATTAGTTCTAATTAAAAGTTTTTAGAGCAAATGTATTTAATTGATTTTTACTAACAAATTTATTAAGAAATAAATGACATAAATGCATCCAAATAGTTAACTAGAAAATATTACTCTTAATTTTAATGACATACTGGTGATTGATCTTCACACTATGGACAGAAAGCGTATCATCTTGTTTTTCTAATCTTAATATAATCAATGGCACTCCAGATCTTTTATATTATTATAAACCAAATCAATGTGTCTTAATAATATAAGTCATTCAGTTTGGTTCAGACTGAATCTAAAGTCAAAGTCATTTATTATTTTAATATTAAAATTATTTTGTTTATTGATTTATAGAATGAATTGTATATCTCAGACATTACAGAACATAGTAGTATGAAATATGTAAGAATGATCATAAATATAATTTACACTCTCCTTTTTGACATAGCTGAGAAAGATTTTAATATAATCCCAATTTTTAGTTTATATTGCATAATAATGAATATGTTTTACATTTATATTACAGGAAAATTCATACACATTGATTATTCATTTTAAATTTAGATTTTCAAGATATTTTTACAGTCACTATTTATCTAAAATATAATCTGGTGATTATTCCATGCATTTATTTGAAGCATATAACCTCCCAACGTTTTTAACAAATGCATCCAAAAATTTTGTCCTATACACTCTTGCATTCAGCAAATATACTAGTGTGCAGGAAAATATCTTTTTTAAGATCTCTGATGTTTCATCACTGACAGGTTAATGTTATCCTGGAGGACAAATTCCTTGGATCCTGCAGTTTAGGTCTCCTATGTGCTGCTTCCCAGGACCCACCTATTATATACTTTCGCACCACTGTGCATTTCCTTAGTATCACCATTATTCCTGAGTCAACTTCTATATTCAGCTCAATATCACCTCAACTCTATAGACAAATCAATAGTCAATCACTTGTGTATTCAGAGCACTTTCTCTAAAATGTTTATGGTCCTTATTACCTTGTACTCCAATATTTGTTTATATTCTACCTTCCCTATTAAAGTAAAATGATTTCAAAAGCTATAATTATGCTTATTTCTTCTTGTATACCAAAATTTGGGTTTAACTCTGGCTAGAATTGGGTTTAACAAGTAAAGCTAGGAGAAAGTGAAGACGAGGAAAAATAAGAAAATCCTTTAAGAAAAGGATTGATTCAAAATAAAACCAAATAGATATATTAAATATAGACATTCAAACATTCTGCCTAAAAAGACAGGGACTATCTTGACAGTAAGTGTAATTTGATTGATAATAAATAAATTAGGACAATTCACAGAATTTCCATTATAACACAAGTATAAACACTTACCAAAGTTCTCAGAGACTCGTTATCCTGGATCCTGGAAATAAATGGATCTTGTCTCCATAGATACCCCTTGTAGTGAGTGGTGACAGCTATGCAAAACTTCACATTTAACTATATTACTGATGCTTGTTGTTTCTTTGAGCAATAGCAAAAATGTCCTAGATTTACTGTTTTCTGATTTACTACCAAAACAATATGTGTATCAGGAATGGCAATTTTGAGGACTTCAGAGTCCTATACACCTTACTTAAACTTCTATACCTCAAAGCCAGATGGCAAAAGAGAATTTTTCAACTTTCAGGCAACTTTATAGGCATGTGTTTGTAGGTGGACAGCATTGTATACAAATGGATTATTTGATGTAGAATTGTCTGTGTGATCTTGGGCAGGCAATTCAACTTCCCTGTACTTCATTTTTCACAAATGAACATTGAAGAGATTAGCCTATATGTGATATCTAAGGTTCTTGTCATTATTGTAATGTCAATTAATTGCCTCAGTGTTTTATGCCTCTATAGTTTAACCTTTTCCAAAAATCTATATATCTAAAACCCAAACAACCGGTCGCTATGATGTGCTCTGACCACTAGGGGGCACATGCGGAACATGGTGGTGGCAGCCACAGTGGAATGGTGGAGCAGACCAAGGGGGGGGGGGGCGCCAGTCGCTGTCATCAGGGCGAGCCCCTGTTGGTTACTGAAAATTCTTTCTCCCATGCACAGGGAGAGCCCCTGTTGGTTACTGAAAATTCTTTGCTCGCACCCGCTGCCAGCTCCTGGTGCTGGCCCCGATCGCTTGGCACTGTCAGCAGGTGTAAGCAGGCTGCTGCCGGCTCTGATCACCCCTCAGGGCTTCTCCATCTCCCCCTGCTCCTGAGGGGCGATAGGGCCCGGCAGTCGCCTCTTGCAACCTGCTGCTGGCGATGGGCCTGCTTGCACCTGCTGCTGGCTCCGGAGCTGCCGCTTGCACCCACTGCCTGTACCTGGCACCAGCCTCAATTGCTTGGTTCTGTCAGTGGGTGCAAGCATCAGTTGCCGGCCCCAATCTCCCGTGAGGGCTTCTCCACTTCTCCCTGCTCCTGAGGGGTGATCAGGGCAGCAGCAGCCACTCACACCCGCTGACACGCCAATCTTGCTTGCACCCACTGCTGGTGCCGGACCCAATCGATCCATGCCATCAGTGGGTGCGAGCGGGGCTGGCATCCTCAGCACGTGGGAGCGGCAGCGGTGGGAGCGGGGCTGCCAACAGATAGGGGACTGGGGGCTGTGGCAGGAGGGGCCAGGCAGGGGTGTGGAGGATGGGCCAAGACCCACCCCTGTGCCCACCACAGCCTCACAGCCCACAGTTCCTTTTAAGGTGCATGAATTTGTGCACTAGGGCCCTAGTATATATCATAAAATTGTTCCACTCATTGTATTTAGTGGATCTCCTTTCTCCTACTTATCAAGTGTACTACCTCCCAATTCTCCTTAAATGAGTGATTAAGTACAAAAAACTGACACATGTTCTCTTCAATCTTAGGCCACAAATGTGTGCACTTGCCTTAACTTCTGTGCTTGGTTTTTTATTTTTTACTATAGGAATTCTCAGACACTTTACTAACATGATGTCTCTTTTGAACCTCTAATCTAGGAGTGTAGAATGCAACATCTTTTTTGCAGGATGTCTATCAATATACTTCAAATTGTAAATTTCTGATTTGTGTTGTGGCTATCAATATTTAAAGGGTGTTTTCTTCAATCAGAATTAAATTAGTATAACCAGTCATAAAGTTTTACTGTTCAGATGAATTTTCATTACACATCTCTTAGTCTGCTACTGAATTATTCTCAAAAATTCAAAAACATTCTAGAGTGTTCATGTATATTTTCACTTTTTAAAAATAGTTATTTTTAACTTCTCTAGTTTTGTGGGTTGACTAATTACAAATATTAGGATAATTAAAATAAATAAAAATTTCTCAGATGTTTAAAACTGGTACTTAGACATAAACAGATGGTTCAAGTGCATATGTTTTCAGGTATTTGGCTACTATTCCTTTATGGATCATAAATCATGTTTTACAAAGGCCCCAGACTTAAAGTAGTTAAATAACTAGCTAATTAAATAAATAAACTTTTCTTGATGCAAAGTTTTCTTAAAACACAGAAGGGATTTTTGAATAAAAATAAACTACATTAATTCTCCATTTAGCTATCTCCCTGTTTTTTGTTTTTTGTTTTCACCCACACAATTTATGTTTTCTGCTAATATAAAGTGGTAGGGATATGAAAAGAAGGTATTGCATATCAAATTCTGATTTTGTGAAATTATCCCTTATGTACAAATATATGTAGAGACAATTCAAAGGATGATCCTAGATAATTAAATAGTACACCTAAGAATGTTTTAAAGTTCCATTAAGATTGTCAGTTGCATATATGATTTAGTATACATGTTATACATAGTAAACTTATACCTGTTATTCATAGTAAAGTTATTTTTTAATTTATGAGTATGTCTGGTAATCTTGACACTGTTCTTCTTTCATATATATCTAATCACCTTCAACTTTTATTATCCTAAAGACATTTTAGGTGATCTGATCATATTAGCCCAGTGACATTTATGCTGTGCATATTCAGAACCATTCCTGAATATGAAAATTCAAAATTTGCATTCTACTATACACTTTCTTGCATAAATTTTAGTTGATGGTTAAAAGCCATCATTGGTAGTTAATTTTCTTTTCAAAGCATGTTTTTCTACATGTTCCAACAAGTAGAGATAACTAATGGTTCATTGCAATGTACATGGTTTAAGTATCAACTGAGCAACTTACTCCATTACACAGATTTTTCAGCATATGTGTTTAAAATTTGCACCTCAGAAAATTCACTTTACTACAACTCAGGAATCTTTGAGAGTATCTTATTGGTGAAAACATATATGTGTTTTATTTTGGAAAAAATAAAAATCTAGGGAACTAACCACCTGATCAGAGGTGCAAAATGGATGCTTGGAGTCCAAAACTGGACAAGAAGAATCTTTCTTTCTTTTTTCAACTCCATCATAAATGCCTTAGTTGGAAAATTTTTACATAAAATTATATGTCTGTTATTTATTTTGAGAAATCAATAGATCTAGCAACATGGAGATGTCCATGCCTGGCTAGCACTGAGTAACAGGTTTCTCTTAAGACATGCATTATCCTTCTATCAACCACAGTCCTTGTGTTATTATATTAAAACTAAACAAATCATCATGTAACTGAACAGGTTGTCCTATATAAGATTCTGAGGATAGTGACAAACTTTATTCATAGTATTATTCTAGACTCAATATCACCTTTAAGGCCTATACCGTTATTCATGTCCATGAATAAGGTGTCCATGAATAAAGGAGGTAGATAATACTATGAAAGACCCATACTGCTTCAGAAGAAAAAGGGCATCTTCAGCATCATACATTTGAGCAACCCTCATCTCCCAACACTGGTAATTTTTTAAAAATTACTTTTTTATTTTTATTGATTTCAGAGAGGAAGGAAGAGGGAGGGAGAGATAGAAACATCAATGATGAGAGAGGATCATTGATTGGCTATCTCCTGCACGCTCCCCACTGGGGATCGAGCCAGCAACCTGGGCATGTGCCCTTGGCAGGAATCGAACCTGGGACTCTTCAGTCTGCAGACCGACAATCTATCCACCAAGCCAAACTGGCTAGGGCAACACTGGTAATTTTATATTAGTACTTATGTTTTCCTATTTCTGACAACTTCTATTAAGGAGTTGATAGAATAATTTCAGGGTATCATGGCAATAGGTTATGCAGCATTTATTTGGCTTAAGAGCTAATAAAAACCCTTATGTTTTTATCAGCAAAGAATGTCTACATGAAGATGTAGTATCAATTGTGATGAGGATGTTAAAAGGAAGAAATGGAAAAGTGATATCTAGCTGAGTAGACTGATGCTAACATAATGTTGCCCAATATGGCTTGTCTGTGGCAGAACGGGAATTAGTTATTATCAACACAACGGGCTAGAAGAAAACCTGTTGTGTTAATTGTCTTCATAAATGAAAACCAGCTTCTCGTTAGTCTCCACCATAGCATTGTACCCAGGAACTTCATGTCTGATAGAATAATGAGTGACTTCACCCGCAGTGTCACCCACCATACACAGGTAATCTCTTATTACCTCAAACAGCACAGAGATCTGCCTGCACTGCAGAAATAGAGTCATATTTCAGAAAAATAAAATAGAAATACCCAACATTTAAAAGCAAAAACAGGAAGTAGACCACATCCATCCAACATTTCAAGTAAGAAATCATTGATTCCCTCTTCCTTATATCCTCTATCTTTATCTTCCTGTATCCTCTAATGAAATTTAACTATTAGCCTACCATTTCCAATCCCAAGCTTGCGTGCTGATTTTATTACCTACTTGCTACTCTGTTGCAGACAAAGGCACAATATAAGAAAGTAAAGTGCTGGAAAATTGCACTTTTCTAAATAAAATTGATACATCTCCTTATATGTCATAAACAACACATGAGCAAAATGTTTAAGAATGTTTTCCACCTCAAGAGGACAGAAGGACCAAGAAGAAGGGTACTGCTTCTTCAGTCAGAAGTTCCAGCTCCATTTTTCACAAAGAAATATTATGTATGTCATACAACCTTTCTGAGCTTCATTTGGCTTTCCAGTAAACCGAAGATAATGGTAATAATAATAACAATAATAAAATATAACACTTCACAGAATTATAAGAAATAAATGTAGAAATGTAAAGGCTACAAATGCCAATATAGATTACTATCTTGTTAATAACCTTAGATTGTTTGCAGCACTCTACCTCCACTCCCACCTGAGATAAGTACTGTCATGCTTAGTTCAGTCTGTCTGTGACCCTGTCCACCAGGAAAAAATCAAAATCAAGAGTTTCTTCTTCCTCAGCTCCCTTTTACCTTAGCTGGATAAAGCCGTATCCCATTCAATTTAGGCCTTTCTAGGAGATTGTTTTATCGAACAAGTCTTTTATTGCTAAGGTATAACTGGATTAGGGTTTAATTATAACATGGAATAATAACAATGATAGCAAAAATCATAATGAGTGGTAATACAATACCAGGGTCCTTGAAATGGGCAGCAGACACTTTCCATATATATATTTGTATCATATAAAATTCTTTATATGTAAACCTATTTATACATATTTCAAATATCTCATAGATATTACCTATATTATTTCATTTATGGATATATTTTTAAAAGCTGTATTATCTGCTTTATCTAAGTACCCAATCTGAGCTACCATTCCCCAAAGCTACAGGACAACTTCTTTAATTCTGAAACAAAAGGAACATAACAAGGAAATTCACACAGAATGGCTGTTGGCATAAGAAGGAAATTTACACAAAAGGGCTGAATTTAAGGCCTTTAAGAAGCAAAGTGACTATCTGCTCAGATTACACACAGGGCTGGAATAACACTCAGGCTGGTCCAAACATGCAGTAAAGGGAGAGTATGTGAAATGATCATCTGGGTGAATATAGATGTCTACACACACTGTCATCTTGTATACTAGGGTAATGTCCTCTAGCTGCCCTAACAGACAGACAAACAAACCTCTGGTTTAACTTGTTTCTCATTCTTTATAGTCTGATGCAGATCAACTGTCTTTCCTAAATCTTATATCCAGGTAAGCCAACTGTAAAACACAGCCCCATGGTCATATAGCAGGGAAAAGTGAGGTGTAGAAGAGATATGCCAGCTACTAGCTGCTTAGATCTCAAAGGTACAAAGTCACCTCATTTAAAAGAAAGCCATATAGGACAATCTTATTGCAAGGGAGGCTAAATATTGTAGGAAACCTATCATGATCACTCCACAGAGGGGAGATGGACCACCTGACCCAAAATTTGATTCGGGTAGCCAGACTCATGATACCATATATGCGCCAAGAAGGTATGAAAGGGTTTATTACTCATATCATGAGGCTTTTGGGGGACAGTGCAAGGAAAGTTCCCAAAAAGGTCCAGAAATGTGCAGATAGGGCCAGTTGCTATCCAGAGTATACAGGGAAGGTAACTGGCTTGTCATCATGCCAGATGTGGAACAGAGGTGAAGGGGGAAGAGGAGAGGTTTGAAAGCTGTCAGGCCCCATGTTTAGGTAAGACATTGTGATGTTCTGTGAAGCCTATAGCCTCATACTATTAAAGGAGGCAAAATTCCACTAAATGGTTCAAAGCAAGGTTTGAGTCAGGATTTATTTTATTGCCACGTGTACTCTACCGTGTAATCACAATGAACTATCTGCAAACTGCTGTTTGAATTATGTTTTTGCAAACATTTGCCATGGCCCTTTTCTATACTGTACTCATGGGGGCTCTGTGTATCCTTAAGGGTCAGTTAAGGAGATCACTGAATTTCAGTCTGGATCAGGGCCTCCTTCAGTGGGCTTAGCAATATAAGCTTAGTATTATTTAGTATTTATCATATAGAGGGTATTTAACTGTGAACTTACCTATCTTTCAGACACTGCTTATATTATTGTCTTATCTATCTTTAATCACTATCCCTAATCCAGTGGTTGACACAAATAGGTACTAAATAAATGTTGAATTCAAAATGAGTAGATATGGCTAAAACTCTCACTTTATATAATTTAAATTTTATCTCTTTATCTCTACTTAGCTTAAGGTTAAATCCCCTCTCTGCAACATGAAATCCAAAAGAGACTGATTGATTTTTCTTCTACCAGCCATAATTTACAATATTTTAATAGATACTGGTATTTATCTTTTCAAATTTAAAATCTTCTCTTCACCATATGTTATTGAATTCCTTTCATAACTTTAACTTACTGTCATTTCCCAAGCATATTGTAGCCCTGCCATTTCCATTCCCCACTGAGTTCTCCAAACCAGAACAAATCTGTTTAGAAGGATACATTATAATTTTCAACAGTTCCATTCATTTATTCTACATATCCAATAGGCATTTTTCCCTATGTTTTGACAGCTTCAGTTCCACTGAAATATTCATAATGTTCCCAGCCTGAAGCAGTGTTTTCTTTAGAAGCTTCCGTAAATTCAGAACATATCAGGTGGATAAAAGATTTCGGGTTATTTTAACTATTTTGCATTGAACAGAACACATTTATCAATTTAAGGAACATTGTCAGAGGCACAATAGAGCAATGGGACTCTCTGCAGAAAGAAGGTAAGCATTTCTTCAAATGTGGAGAAATATTTCATTCATTTCATTAAAGTTTTTCCTGTTCATTTTCCCATTATTAAAGAAAAGGTAGACATCTTATCCAAGCACATGACAACTATTTCAACTAATATGTTCAACTTCTATTATGGAAAAATTTCCTTTGGCTTTTTTAATTGCATTTTATTTGTAATATTTAAATACATTTAATAGTGTGGTATTATGCATTGTACACTCCCTCAACGATGTATTCTATGAGAGCATTAACTAATTCAAATCAGCTGTCTTCATTATTTTCAGGGGACATGATGTTAAGTTTCTATGTATTGTTATTTTAGGAACTTAGCTTAAATATGTCTACAGTAGCATCAAATGATGTGCTGTGTTTAATTATAAAAACTATAAAGCATAGGTAATATCAAGTACTATGAAGCATTTGAAATTTTTACACTACTTTCAAATTAGCAGGTTAGCTTTCCACAGTGGCATGGATGCTGAAAGAAGGCATGAGATCCCTGAGTTAAAGACAAAGGACGGTTTATAACATATATAAATAGCAGCAGTCAGAGTAGCACCACTTTCCTATGCTGGTTGCTTGAGCCTTCATTCCAACAAGATGACATGATGATCCTGTGATGATCAGGTGAATACTACACATCTGGTGGATTGTGTTACAGGAGAGGAAACCTGAGGTTAGGGAACATGAATCTTGTATACAGGTCTGCAAGCAAAATACTCTTTACCCAGTAGCTGGGCAAACTGTCTTTATTATATTGATGCAATTATATTTATTATACTAAACAGAACACAAATCTGTCCTCTATTTATTGTCTCAAGCATTATCTCTATCTTTCATTGCTGTGTGTATCCTTGAAAGAGAGATTAGAACAAAAGCTGTCAGTGCTTCTGCTTAGATGTGCAGAAATGCAAGAGACCCATTGTGATAGGATTTTCCTATTAACAATAGGAAACATTTATATCTATACATCTATATATGAGATATCTACATATGATATCCACATATAATAAATAAGGAACTGGCTCCTGTAATTATGGAGGCTGAGAAGTCTCTATGTGCAGTCAGTAAGCTGGAGACATAGAATATCAAGTATTGTAGTTCTTGTTCAGGTCCAAAGGCTTGAGACCCAGGAGAGTTGATGGTGTAAGTTGAAATTCAAGAGCAGGAAAAGATTAATGTCCCAGATAAGGTAGTCAGGCAAGCAAAGTTTCCTCTTACCCAGCCTTTTTGTTCCATTCAGGTCTTCAATTAATTGGATGAGGACAACCAACATTAGGGAAGGCGATCTGCTTTACGACGTAGTCTACTGAATCAAACGTGCACCTCACCCGAAAACAACCTCATGAGCACACCAGAATAGTCTGACTAAATGTCTGGTCACCGCATGGCTAAGTTAAATTGACATGTGAATTAACTATCACCGAATTTGTTTATTAGTTCTAACAGTTTTATTGTGGAGTCTTTTAGGATATTTTAATATAGGATCATGTCATCTGCAAAACAAAGATAATTTTAGTACTGCCTTTCTAAGCACAAGGTCTGGTGAGGTCCATGTTATATGTTTTGAGTCCTTTCCCGAGTAGAATTTTCTAATCCATTAGTCATAGAAAAAGTCGCAATAATTGCAGTTAAGTAGTTTCCTATGGTCAATGATCTTAACTCCATTAAACCCTATGAAGGAGCACTAAAGATGTCCTTCCCTGAACATTTCTGGAAGGTACATTTTTTTCTCCCTTCTCTTTTTTTTCCAGAGCTAGTATGTGCTTCTCAAATGTTCCAAATTTGCTAAATCATTTAAATAGTTTAGCTGATTTTATGTGGTTTAAAAAAAAAACTTCTAGTTGTATGATTGCATAGCTTAGTTAGATCTTTATCACAGTTATTAAATTATATTTATTATTTAAGTCAATTAATAATACTGCAGTACCTTCATAGTTTAGAACAATGCTACTAATTTATATCTTTTAGGGAATGTCTTTAATGGGTTTTTTCCTTTATTGTTTGTTTTATTTTGAGATTTATATCTTTTGTTTAGTATTGGCCAGGTATAGGATTAGATTAGATAAAGGATTGGCAACCTTTTTTTGTAAGGGCCAGATAGCAAACATTTTTGGCTTTGTGGGCCACATGATCTCTGATGCAATGACTTAACTCTGCCATTGGTTATGGACAAAACATAAGTGTGTGATCATGTGTGTGCTTCAATAAAATTATATTTACAAAAACAAGTGGTAGATAAAGTTTGGCCTGTGAGTTTTAGTTTGCAAAACCTTGGATTAGATTGAAAACAGTCAGTAATAAAGAAATGTTAACTAACAAAAGTATTATCCTTTTAGGCCAAACTATGGCAAAATAATACCTTCCCCTTGTTTTTATGGTTGTCTTTAAACTACCAACTTAATAAAAAGTAATTGGCTCATGTAGTTGGGTAAGGGTTCAAATCTTGCAGAAGAGCAGGATTTATATTGAGTATGGACCAAATGTCCATGGACATTTTAGACAGGACCAAATGAATGTCTACTAATTTTATTACTGTTTGATTCCTTTTTATTACCATCTACTTACATACCTGGTATGAATATTTTATCTAACCATTCATTAGTTGATGGACATTTGGATTGTTTTCAGTTTTTTACTATTTCAAAAAATGTTCAAAATTGAGCTATTCTATATCATTTGAGTTTCTATATATAGTTTAGGTTATATTATCAATTTCTACCACATAAAAAGGTTATTGGTATTCTGATAGGAATTGTGTTGAATTTATTTATCAATTTGGGAATAATGATCATCTTGACAAGACTGATTCTTCTAATCCATAAATATGTAACCTGTCTTATTTAGATATTCATTAATTTCTCTCAACAATAATGCAATAATTTGTGGGTTCAGCACACAAGTGTTGAACTTCTCTTATTAGATCATTCCTAGGTTTTGTATTATAGTTATGCAAGTGTAAATGTAATTACTTTCTTAATCTTACTTTGAAATTCTCATTGATTGCATTTAGATGTACAATTAATTTTTGCATGTCAATCTTGTATCCTATAACCTTACTGAATTTATTTATTAGTTCTAAAAGTTTATTTTTAATGGAATCTTTTGTATTATACATACAGAATCTTGTCAACTGTGAATAAGGTCCAAATGGCTTCACTAGAGAACTGCAATAAATATTTAAGATAATTTTCAGAAAATAGAGTATACTTCACCATTCATTCAGTGAAGCCAACATTATCCTGATACTAAAGTTAGACAAAAAACATCACAAGAAAACTACAGATCAATGTCCCTCATGCACATAGATAATTAATTTTAGGCCATTTTTTCTTTACTGACATATTAAACTATAAATTTTCCTCTATTTGTTGCTCTAGTTGCAGTCCATAAATTTTAGTGTGTAGTGTTTTTGTTTTTTTTCATTTGAATTTTTTTCTAATTCCCCTTGAAATTTCTCTTATGACTTCTATTTCTAATTTAATTTTGTGGGGTCAAAGAAATTTCTTAATATAATTTTAGTTATACTAGAGGCCCGATGCATGAAAATGCATGCACTGGAGGGGGGGGTCCATCAGCCCAGCCTGCCCCCTCTCACAGTCTGGGAGCCCTCAGGGGCAAAAGGCAACCCAGCAATCAGGGATAGGTGACGCCCCATCACACCTCTGCTGCTGCTACTGCCGGCAGCACAAGCCTTAGCTGACCCTGGTTACCTGAGTCTCGGGCAACCACCATCGAAGGCTTGCCTGCACCTCAGGCCGGCCCTGGGCAGCTGGGGGGCTGAGAGAACTGGGGTACTCCAGAGGCAGGTGCATGGAGCAGGCTGAGGGGACTTGGCACTGCCATCTTGTGTCTGTGGGCACCACCATTTTTGCGATGATGTGAGGGTCAATTAGCATATTCCCTCTTTATTAGATAGGATTAATTGAAAAAACATCCCTGGCGAACATTCCACATATGCTTATGAAGGATTTATATTCATTTGTTGGGTGGAGTATTCCATAGCTAAGTCACTGTAGTTGAGAGTTTATTCAAGTTTACTATATTGTTACTGATTTTCTAATTTGTCTAACAATGATAAAGAATGATGTATTGAAACTTATGACTATTTTTATTGAATTGTCTTTAACCTTTCTGGTCGGTCAGTTTTTACTTTATATATTTTATGACTCGATTCATGCACTGGAGGGGGGAGGGTCCCTCAGCCCAGCCTGTGTTATGTGTGTATACTGTTTTATTTTTAATGATTTAACCTAGTGGTTGGCAAACTCATTAGTCAACAGAGCCAAATATCAACAGTACAATGATTGAAATTTCTTTTGAGAGCCAAATTTTTTAAACTTAAACTTCTTCTAACACCACTTCTTCAAAATAGACTCACCCAGGCCGTGGTATTTTGTGGAAGAGCCACACTCAAGGGGCCAAAGAGCCACATGTGGCTCGCAAGCCACAGTTTGCCGACCACTGGGCTATGCCATAGAAGTGTTCTCTTGTTGTCATGGCTGTGTGTTTCAGTTGGTTGGTGTCATCCTGTGCACCAAAAGATCATCAGTTTGATTCCTAGTCAGAATACATACCCAACTTGCAGGTTCAATCCCTGGTTGGGGCACATGCTGGAAGCAACAATTGATGTTTTTCTCTCACATCAATATTTCTCTCGCATCTATGCTTCTCTCTCTCTTCCTCTTCCTTCCTCTCCCTATAAAAATTCAATAAAGACATTTTTAAAAAGAAATAATATCTTTATAAACAACTTAAAATGCAGATGAAGGATATCATATTAAAATATTTTCAAAATAATACTAGAAATACATTTATTTCAAATTTGAGAAAAAAATATTATAACTTACTACTGTAAGACAAGAATCATTGGAAACTCAAGTGAATTCATAAAACAGCAGAATGATGCAACTAGCCGAAACTGGTTTGGCTCAGTGGATAGAGTGTCGGCCTGCGGACTGAAGGGTCCCGGGTTCGATTCCAGTTAAAGGCATGTACCTTGATTGCGGGCACATCCCCAGTAGGGGGTGTGCAGGAGGCAGCTGATCGATGTTTCTAGCTCTCTATCTCTCTTCCTTCCTCTCTGTAAAAAATCAATAAAATATATTTTTAAAAAATTAAAGAAAAAAGAATGATGCAACTAGCTATTTCTTAGATGACTACCCTGTGATAATGCTTATATTGCATAGAACATAACCAGTGGTCTTTTTATTTTCAATTACACCAACAAACCTAGTTAATTCTTTTTTCCTTTCATACAAAGAAGACATCCCCAGGCATTAAAATGTTGCTGGAATGAGTAGAAGCTTCCTGTTATTAGTTCTCTGTCAGTAAATAAATTATATCTGTTCAATGCTCCCTATGTGAATGTATTTTCATTTAAATAAGGTTTATACTCTTGTTAGAATGTAGCACATTTTGTTCCTATACTTTCATTTGTCTAGAATGTAATAAATATAACATATAAAAAAGGCTAAAAATAATTAAAAACAGCAAATGAAAACAGGGTTCCTATAACATCCTTTGCACCTTTAAGATTTTTCTACAAGCATATTTGCAATGCACTTCACCCATAATAAATCTGATAAACATTTTATTCTAATATCCTTGTACTTTTATATTAGCCATTTAGATAAGTGAAATGGCTCAGTGTGCTTTCATATGCAAAATAAGGACAATAACTTCCCAGAGTGGAGTTGACTCAAGATTATACACTGTGAGCAATAAGAAGCAACATTCAGCGCTTTAAACAATATCATGGATTTATTGACTCATATGACTTAAAGCCTGGCAGTGTTGGGCTTTCAGACAGTGAAATCAAGGAACTCTATCAATTGTTTGCAATTTCCTCAACTCTGCCATTTTTCATGTATTGATTTTATTGTGTTTTCATGGTCATAAAATGGCTACTGCTAATAACAAGAGCTACATCTTCCTGTGGACACGTATTGGAGAAAGCATTTCCTCCTACAATCATGAAACAAACTATCTCAAATCCACCTTGATTGGACCAATAATACAAACACTTTGCTCACCAGGAGGCCAGGAAGATGTCATCCCTGATTGGTTAGGCCTGGGTCAGTGCTCCTTGGAACCAGGACAGAACTCTGATACCTAAGGTTAAGTCAATAACACCCAACATCGTTGCTGCCTCCTGAAAGGGAACACTATCGGGAGAAGGATTTGGCTATTTTTTGGAAGAGATGGGAGTAGAAACAGAGCAGCTAAGAGAGAGTTAATCTTCAAATTTGTTTTATGAAGACCACACTTCCTTCCCTATCACAGTACTCTACTTCCTTCTCACTCACAAAACAAGAAAGATACCACCACTATCGTACTCCTATTCCAATTTTTAAACTACTATCTACATATTAAAATCCCAAAAGCTAGAAATGTGAAAATCAACTTTTATTTACTCCTAACTGACCAGTTGTTCACAAAGTACACTTATGTGGTAACTCTTGAAGTGGTTCTTCTATTCTAAATCCTTTGCCTTTAGATTTTTATTTATTGGACAGACATGATTTCTTCTTGTACTGTCAAAATGAATGTGATGGCAACATAAATGCTTTTCTGCTATGTTTTCTGATTCATCTTCTATCTGTTAAAGTAATTCTTTTGCAATTTTGCTTTTCATAAAAGTTAAAAATATATTAAAAGCAGCAAGAGAAAAACAGTTAATTACCTACAAAGGAGTACCCATACGACTGTCAACTGATTTCTCAACAGAAACTATGCAGGCCAGAAGGGAGTGGCAAGAAATATTCAAAGTGATGAACAGCAAGAACCTACAACCAAGATTACTCTACCCAGCAAAGCTATCATTCAGAGTTGAAGGTCAGATAAAGAGCTTCACAGATAAGAAAAAGCTAAAGGAGTTCATTGCCACCAAACCAGGATTACACGAAATGCTGAAGGGTATCCTTTAAGAAGAGGAAGAAGAAGAAAAAGGTAAAGATAAAAATTATGAACAACAAAATGACATCAAATACATACCTACCAACAAGTGAATCTAAAAATCAAGTGAATGAAAAATCTGAAGAACAGAATGGACTGGTGAATATAATAGAATCAGGGACATAGAAAGGGAGTGGACTGATGAATCTCAGGGGAAGTAGGTGTGAGGGGTGCAGGAAGAGATTGGACAAAAATCTTACTCCTATGGATGAAGACAGTGGCGGGGGATAAGGGCATGGGGTGGGGTGGGGAATCAGGTGGAGGGGAGCTATGGGGAAAAATAAAAGAGGAACACCTGTAATAATCTGAACAATAAAGATTTATTTAAAAAATATAAAAATATATATATATATTAGGCTGAAGTTGTTCATATTATGAGTTTTATTAACCGCTACTGAATTTATGGTTATGTCTCAATTTATATTGCTTACTTTGTTTCTTTATGTATTCTTTAGATCAATATTGCCAGAGTTGACCTAATTTATAAAATTTCAAACTAATTTTACTTTATATTAAAAATATATTACTTTATATTAAGAATATGTAATGAACAACATACTGATGAACGAAAGCATCGAACAGACCATCCAACCTAAGAGAGAAGGTGGGGGTGGGGGGAGGGGCAGTAAGAGATCAACCAAAGGACTTGTATGCATGCATATGAGCATAACCAATGGACACAGACAGTAGGGGGGTGAGGGCATGTGCTGGGGGGTGGGAGTGGCCAGGAAGAGGTTAATGGGGAGGAAAAGGAGATTTATATAATACTTTCAACAATAAAGAATTTAAAATTAAAAATAAAACACAAAGGCGCCCTGGCCAGTGTGGCTTAGTTGGCTTGGCGTCATCCTGTGCACTGAAAGGTTGCCAGTTAGAATCCTGGTCAGGACACATGCCTGGGTTGCATGCTCAATCCTTAGTAGGGTGTGTGCAGGAGGCAGCCAATGGATGTTATGCTCTCACGTCAGTGTTTCTCTCTCTTCCTTCCTTTCTCTCTCCCTCTAAAAAAAATTTAAAAATCTTTAAAAATATATACTACCTATTTGATTTCTTCTCCTGCCTTAATATTTCCTTCTCATTTTGGAGAGTTTATTCTGCTAACTTACTAAATTAAAGTCTTAGATTCTTTCACATGATACATACATTTTAGGCTATATCGAATCCTCTAAACACAACTTTAGCTTTATCCCATAAATTGTACTGTCAGTTATAAATACCTCCTACTATAACTCAAAGCAAAGATTATTCAAAAGATAATTCATGAATTCTAAAAATTATTTAATTCTGCATAAAGTTATTTTTGGGGAGAAATTTAAGATTTTTCTGTTATATGGCATCATGCTAATACCTGTATATTTTTCCTCTGTGTTTATAAAATCTCTAATTGTTATCTATAATGATCTAAGTGTATTAGGAAATGTATGTTTTTTACTAGGCTAATTAATGAACTTAGATTTTCTTTGCTGTTATGGTCATATTCTGCAAAATTATTCTTTGAAAAAATATAGCTCTTCTTACCATCTTTCCTGTTTTTTATGAGTTGGTTAACTTTTCTTTATTTTCAATTTTTAATCCTCTACAGTCTCTTCTACCAATACCAGATTAATCTTTTAAAATTCTACTTACTTCATTGGTTAAAATCCTTCAAAAGTTCTGGATTTGTGTTTACCTAAAAAAGATGAGTTGCACACATTGAAAATACTACCCTTCAGTCAGAGTCATAACTTATGGAACTGAGATACTTTGAATATGAATGAAAAATTTTAAATTAGTAAAAGAAAAATAACAGTAAAATTAATTTTCTTTAAGTATTTTAGAGATTTGAAGGTGAAATTTATGACATATGTTAAGCTTAAATATGCCTTAAGCACACAAAAACTTGTTCTTGCTGAAGGCTAAGAGAAGTAGCGTTAAGAAATATACAACTTCATCTCAGTGTGTAGGCTACTAACATGTAAGATAGATTACCTTTATTTACATGAAAAAATTCCCTGAGTATACTGCACAAATATCAATGTACATCATGTTGTAAATATGTAGTAGAGAAATACTGTCTACTGTATCTTTCAGCAATAGTGTATCTGTCTAAATATTATATTTAAAATTGATTGCTTCTTTGTAATATAGGCTGTAGTGAGAAAGAAGTTTCAAAGTTACAAACCTTTACTTTTATTTTTGTTCTCCACATTAAACTATACAAAAGAGAATCCCTCCACAATATCTACCAGAACAAAACCCATTGACTACCTCAGGGGTTCCAAGCATTCTTAGTCTCATTTGACTGGTAGCTTTTAGAACCACAAATTCCAATTCTATTTCAATATCTTCAATATAAACACATGTGGGGGGGAAAGAGGAAAGAGAAAGTATAGGCAAAAGTTGAGGAAAAAGGAGAGGAAATTCCAACCTGCATGATTATGAATTAATCCAAATCATAGCAGCAAGGCAAATAACCAAAACATTATTGTTATGTTTTTGACCCTCCGCACCCTGTCTTCTCATGACAATCATATGTCTAGGTTCCTTCTCACACTAACAACACTGAGTATTATTTTGTTCCACTCTCTATGTATACTTCTTTGGACTCATGAAGATAAGTGATCTACATTCTATTCTGCTTCTTCCACTGAAATCATAATCACAGAGCACTGATTCTCCTAGCTAGCCTTTCCTCCCTTTTGTAGAGTTCCTTGGTGCACCCTTACCCACATACAATTTTCTCCCGTCTAAAACATGGATCTTGCCCTAGCCAGTTTGGCTCATTGGATAGAGTGTTAGCCTGTGGACTGAAGGGTCCTGGGTTCAATTCCAGTCAAGGGCACGTACCTTGGTTGCAGGCTCGGATCCTGGCCTTGGTCTGGGAGCGTGTGGGAAGCAACCAATTGATGTGTCTCTCTCAAATCAATGTTTCTCTCTCTGTCTCTCCCCCTCCTTTTAACTCTCTCTAAAAATCAATGGACAATATCCTTGGGTGAGAATTAACAAACAAACAAACAAATAAATAAATAAATAAAACATGGATCTTGTACTCTCTACTTTTCCAACTACAAGCAAGAAAATATATTTTGCTATTTATGAATATGACAAGATAAGGTTAATATCTAAGTTATCTTAATATCGATTAGAAAAGTTTATGTTAATAATACGGAAGTATTTTTCTAACTTCATTTTAAAGAGAAACACTAAGTACTGAAGATTGGGAAAGCATTTGGTGCATACGCAGCCAAAGTGCCTCTATTATATCAAAACAAATTTAAACCTTCATCAAATCAATTATCTTATGAGAAATCAAATTGAAAATGCCATAATCAAGTAGGAATTTAACTAAGAGAAGAAAGGTCAAGTTTTTTAAGTAAGCAATTTCACCAAATAATCTTTCCAAAACTTTTTCATAAACGACATAAAAATCTTTTAGAGGAAACAGCTTGCGTTATAGTTTAGTGCACAGGAGATATAAATAAGATATTCTGAAGAAAATGTTGATGAAACAGTTACATAAGCTCTGAGACAAAGGAAGATATACTGATGTTAAGATTTATTACTACAATCTGTCTCTGGCTGATGCATATAACGTGAGCACTTCTGTGTGGGTAGGGCCTATTACCTTCAGGACTGCTCACTGTGCCATTCTTCTGGGAACAGGCAACATGCAGACAGACCTAAAGTATTGTTTATCTCTAATATTCATAATGTCATGGCATTTTTCAATCCATGCTTCAGGAATATTCACAAAAAAGATTATAGTGCACTTTCATCCCAAATGATAAAATGAAATCAAGTCAAAACACACATTTTAAAGGGAAAGTGCTTTTTAAAAATTTAGTTATTTGACTTGTTATATATGCCAGAGTTTAATTTCTGAGTTCATACTCTCTGTTTCTAATAGAGGGGCAATGGAAAGTAAAAATCAGCCCATTTTCTTTTACACCAGCACTACGTCAACATTTCTTATTTGTTGATTTGACATTTGAGAATACAGCTCAAAGAAAAAATGCAATTCCCTACATTTGCAGAGTGTGAACTATACAATTATTTGTAGAATTGCCAATGTCATTCTTTGTTAGAACTTGTTTTTTCTAAGTTAACTTTTTATTTTATTTGTTTAATTGGAATTACTTGGAATTCTCAGTATTTCTGTGCAAGGACAAGAGGCTGTGCTAAGCTCAAAATTTCTATTTATGCTCAGAGAAACTAAAAAGATTATGCCAAATTTACTTTTTCTTCTTCAACAGTTTTTTTTTTCATTTTTCTTATTTTTTGCTACTTATATTTCCTACCCATTACATTTGATCTGCAAAGTTAAGTTTATCAAAGATTGGAATAAATAAACATTTATACTTGCTTCCTCAAAAACTCAATAAATATAAAAATAAAAGACAATGTTAAACCATAAACCCATAAGAACCAAAACCAAACAAAAAGAAATCATAATTGTAGAAGAAACATTGAGAAGCTAGAAAGCAAAGGCAAAGAATGTGTCAGGATTGCAGACCTTTGAAATATCTACTAGGTGAACTTCTCTGGTGTGCTAGGTAGGTAGTTAGGAATGGTGCGGCGATGCATTAGTTAAGATGGGAGTCACAATATCTGAATTCAAATCCTGTTTCCACAATTTATGTGACCTTACAGAAAGCTCATTTTCCTCTTCTGTTTCTCTGTTTCCTGACCTGTATAGCATGAAGCCCCTATAGTAGTACCTACTTTGTAGGGTTTTCAGTTTTAAATTAGTTAATTTGAGTACTTTATACAGTGTCTAGGGCACTGTTATTTTCCAAAATACTGCCAGGCCAGAGTTCCTATCCCAGCATCTGGGATTTACTCAGATAGTTACTGCTCTGCATTCAAGACTCAGTCTTTCTACACATTTGCACAGCTGCTTCCAAATTCAAAAATTAATACAATATGACACTTACAAGCTTCCCCAGACACAAGATTCCTGGCCCACTTGGTGACAAACTCCATGAAGGTGTGGTACTCCAAGTATATTGGGTTGGATCAGGATACACTCTGTGCTCAAGGCTGTGGACAAGGAAAGTGGACCTCTATTATACACAGTATGGGGTTAACAAAGGCTTTAGGCCATGTTGATGTCTAAATACACAGGATTTGAAACTGTCAGATATGAGACCAAATAGTAGTTTCATCTATGTAGCTTTGGGCAAACTGCTTAATCTCTCTATCCATATAAATATCCAATGTCCCAAATGGAGTTAATTCCTACCTGATCATGGTATTATAGAGCACCCAATGCATAGCGTGGCATATACTCATAAAGAAAAGCTAAAACGGTGATTGAACTTTCTCCAGTTTTGCATACTATGGCTTGACTGTGTGAATCTGACAAGTTTCCAATGATATACAGCTGCTTTCCAATGATAGGATCTTATATTCTTATCGAGAGAAAGTGATTGTCTCAGGCAGAGATGATATGCATCCTCTGTTGTTCTGTGTGCTTTATGGCACATGCTGTGTGTATATAACAAATAAACACTAATTTAATTTATAGTTGTAAATGCCAAATTATGGTGCTGATAATCACAGATCCACGAGCCAGTTTAGCAATTTCCTAAACATCACTGCTTAAACTACAGGCTTGAAGGTTTCATGAACATCACACAGAGACAAAGAGAATCTTTAATAAATAAAAAGTTTTATCAGTGATTTATATGTTTTGCCATTAGTCTTTAAATCTGGCCCATTTAGTCAAATATTCTAATAAACTAACATAGAATATATGCATATTTTATTCTGGAAGCAAATGGGGGATAAGACAAAACAAAAATTTTAAATTAGTTTTACTGAGATCAAATGAACTTAATGTACTTTTTTGAAAGAATAAATTTATTTTAATCAGAGGCATAGTTTAAATAATAGTTATTTTTATTATAAAATATATATTAATTGTTCAAAAACAAAAAGATAATATAAACATTAACAATCTCATAAACTAATCCCATTGTTAGTTTGGCAAATTCCTTTCCGTATTTTTCTTTGTAAATGCTTTCTAGAGTTTTAGATAGAATTATACTATATATGCTATTTATATCTTACTTGGTTTTACTTGGTATTATAATTAGAAGAGTTTCACAGTTTATTAAATAATGTTCAAAAACATGACTTTTAAAAACTGCATAAAAGCCAATTATGTAATTCATTATAATTTGTTTCCTATTTCTAGAAATGTGCCTTTATTGGTTATATAATTGTTTGTATTATGTAGAACTATTAGTAGTGAATTACAGAAACCTACCACAAGCTAGTTAGAAAAAAAGGATCATTTATTCACTTGACTTGGGGTGGTGAACACACAATTCAGTGTACAGATGAAGTGTTATGGAATTAAAAACACCCACAAGGATCACTGCTTTACTTTGAGTAAATGAAAGAAGAGTTGAAATCCAAGCCACAGGAGGATGTAGCAATGTCCATGGATAAAATGAATGAGGGCCTCAGTCTTCAATACTCTTCAAGGCCTTTCTCCCCACACACACTCTCTATTTATGTGTGTTAGTTTGAGTGTGTGTGATCTGCCATCTTTGTTTTTCTCGGGATGCCAAATTCAATTGTTTCTATGTACAAACTTCATTTTCATGGAATGCACACTGTCTTCCACCACATGGCAAAAATTGGCCACTGACAACAGCCAAGCCACACTTCTCACAGCTTCTTACATACACACACACACACACACACACACACACACACACACACACACACACAAATGCCCTTCAACTCCTTTCATTCAATCTGATTCAAAGTATATGAGTGAAGGATTTTAATTAATCTGGCTCAGTCAGATGACAACCCCTGGTCCAGGCATTGGCGTTTTGTAATAATAGGCAGACCTATAGTAGTTATGTATAAGGGTGTTAGCTACCACGGGGAATAAATTTCTAGAAGTAAATGTGCTCTACAGATCGCCATAGAGATGACAATTACTTATTGGGACGTGCAGCTCCATGCATATATTTTTTCTGCACATCTATGAAATATTTTCTGATAAATTTTAATAACTGGAATTATTATTTGAAAGGGAAAGAAAATATTTAAGGCCTTTGATATATATTCTTGTTTGTACCTATAGAAATTGGTTATTAATTTAATAGCCTGGTGAAGTTGGTTTAAATGAAATCCCCTAAGGCCATTGTGGTATATTTTTGTAGATAATATGCATATATCATGTTATTTACATTATAAAAATACTATAAGGTACTTAATCTGGTTTATTCAGTCATTAGCTATGGAGCCACAGACAGATCATTTCTCTCTGTTAGTATAAGTTTCCTATAGATAAAAGTTTTGAATTGTATAATGCCTAGGTTTTTAGCAGTTAATGAGCACTTAATATAGTAAAACCTGAATATATTGAAGGAAATTCCTCAAAAGTGTAGAAATATGATTATTTCTCAATTTAGGATTAAAATTTTTCAAGAACCTTAATCTGACTATTGATCTGATGACCAACTCTTGTTGTCTCAGGCTACTGTTCACAAACATCTTCCTGATCTTTTCTTTTAATTCCTAGTGTCACACGTTACAATTCCAGAGATGTTTTAAGACTGAAACTTGAAAATCATTTACATGATATAAGTAGCAAGATACATTTGTCATGAAGGGAATACTTTGGTCTGACTGGCAATGAGCAGAATGAGAATGAAGAGGAGATTAAGAAATCAGAAAATGAATGAAGTAAAGGTAATGTTAGCTGCATTATTCCATTAGGTGACAGGTAAGGATTTAGGCAAGTAGATGAGAGGTGTTAATTACATAGAGTCAAACACTTTGGTTTGTAGAAAACAAAGCACATTCTCTAATCCAGAGATATGATGATTTTTTAAAGATAGATTCTTTTAATATTTTATATGTTAAATAACACTGTCATTAAACTGTGCCATTGAGAAGTATGTTAGAGATTGAAATCTATATCAACACATTATACATTAAGATAAATGCCTCTTTCCATTGAAGAAGTTGCAGGAATTTTATGAGTCTATCTTGACATAAGATGTACATTGGCACTTTTCTCCCAAAACATTAATATATTTTGATCAAATATGCACTATTTTAAAAAATAATGGGTGCATTCTTAACTATAAATCTAATGGCAAGATACTGCTTCTATTCTTCTACCTACATATTGTCCTAATGATTACAAAATTGTAAAAGTTTTGTGATTTACTAATTATCAAAAATAATTTTGCTGAAGGAGGAAACTGTGAGTTAAATGGATAGGAATGGGCTTGATTAAAGAGAGATAGCCTATGACAAACACCACATAAAGTCACATTTACATGCATAAATCTCCATTAAGACTGATTACAATGCACATGGTGTTCCCTTTGGTAAGAAATATCTGGCTGAAATTTCTGTTGTATCCCAAACACTGTGATAAATATGCCATCTGTGGATTTGTGAATCAAAAATTTGCTGGGCCACACTCTAGATTTAATATTTTCTAAATGAGCAATATGATATTGAATTTCTCCTTTAGTTTTTGAGGAAATCAAGGAAAGATATTTCACTATTGTTTCCTGTGTGATCTTAAGGGAATTTTATTGTCAAAATTGACCTTCTGGCCCTAACCGGTTTGGCTCAGTGGATAGAGTGTCGGCCTGCCAACTGAAGGGTCTCAGGTTCAATTCCAGTCAAGGGCATGTACTTTAGTTGCAGGCACATCCCCAGTAGGGGGTGTGCAGGAGGTAGCTGATCGATGTTTCTCTCTCATTGATGTTTCTAACTCTCTATCCCTCTCTGTAAAAAAATCAATAAAATATATTTTTAAAAAATTTACCTTCTGAAAAGTAGATTCAAATGTTATCTTCTCATAACCCAGAATTTATCAGAATGCTGTGTATCATTTGGTCTTACGAGCAAGAATGCACATCATGATACTTATATATTTTCAGGAAGAATGTACCATTTAAGCAGAACAATGTAGTATGTCACATACTAACCGCACCATTTGCTTTTTAGGAGAAAACATATTTAGATTGTCATGCCATTTTCTGTTTTCCAGTCCATTATCATTATCAGACATGAGAGCTGTGTTTAGAAATGTTTATTTTTCAGCCAAATAGAATCCAACTAAATGCAGATGTTTTATACTCCATAAAGTAATTTAGGGAATCACTTAGCAAACACATTTTCATCAATGTTACAATATGAACCATTTCATGGCAGTTGCATTTACAATACAATTCCCATAAAAACAGCTTATCAAACCACAGATCATTGGCCAGCTAAGTAGTACCTGAATGTGTCAGTAGTTACACTTGATGCGCTCTGTGGATTGTGGGACTGTAGGAAACTAGGCACTCCCTCATACTTTAGAAACTTTGCAAATAACAGGATTATGATTGTGTGTGACTATTTGTATTTCACCGAGAGTGGAAGAAAGAAAAAATGTGAAGGAAAGAGAAAGATGGTTTTGCCTAAATCTACACGAAATAGACAGAAATATCAAAGAAAATGGAAAAATCAAATTTGTGTGACCATCTTTTCACTAAGACTCTTCTACTCAGCTTTCCTCTAGTCTCCTCAGATCTGCCAATAGAAGGATCCCTTACATTTGGTCACTCAAAGGTAGATGTTATTTTTTCCAAACTCATCCTTTACTCAGTTTTCTTTATTACTTCATTCTAGAAATTATCTTGAGATAGTAAGAATGGTGGCGGTAAAACCTTATTTGGGGGCTCACATAAAGACAATTAGAAGCCTGACAATTTTCCTCATGTATTTAGGAGGCTACAAAACTGATAGGAAAAGCTCAGTGAAAGATATTCCCACCAGTGTCTTCTTCTTGCGATGGACCAATCACATGCTTAGAAAAGCCAAAGGTAAATCAGACAGTCATAATCATATTATTGAGCACTATTGTTCGCAGAATATTAAGTATTAGAAAAGAAATGCCACTTTAAAATGTCTGTTGTAGAATTAGAGAGTAACTTTGGACAGTGATACATTAGCCTTTCCCCTGATAATAAAGTACTGCACTTACTCATTATTATTTAAACCAGACTAGGAACCTGACATTCTGCTGCCCAGAAAGAATTCTTGTTCTTCCACGAATTGGTTATCCAACCCTGGTGATAATTAACACACTAGGAGTATCTAACCTCTCTTTAAGACATGACTTACTCTACTTCATTTCATTCTGAGGCTCAAGAAGGAAGCATTTTGTGTACATAAAAACCAGTCTGAAGCTTCAGTCACCAAATTACCCTACTATTCATCCTGCACATCTTTATTCTCCATAGTTATTTCTTGCTGATTTGGCTTCCCATAAGCCATTATGTAGAACTGCATAGTATAAACCTGTCACAATTTTGCACTATGTGTTATGCGGGGAGTTTCTGAAATGTTTCTCATGAAAACATGTCTTTCAATGTATGCTTTCAACAAGAGATATTACCCTTCATCTCCAGTGGCTGAATTATTTGTAGCTGATGAGTCATATAATAGTTCTCAACTCCCCAAAGCACCTCCATTATGGGGAACTACTTCTGTACTGTCGTTTAGTTTGTGAAATATGAAATGCTGCGGTGTGGCGTCTTCTCAGAATACCTAAGAGAAGAAAACATAGATGTCAATTGCTCACTAGATAGAAATATTAAAAGGATGAACTTATATTGTTCATGTTAAATTTCTCAGGAGTGATCTCACTTAAATTTAGGGCTTGCAACCACCTGTTAATATTGTGTTTTAACATTCAAAAGCTTAAATTTCTAGTTATTAGAAATGAAATGCAGTTAAAATTTCTACTACCATTTTATCTTATAAACTAAATATCATAGAAAGAAAATAAAATAATGAAGTCTAGGAAAAAGGACAGTAGTGGTGGTGGCAGTAAAACCTGACTGGGGGCCTCACAGAGGACGGCTTAGAAGCCTGACCACTTCCCCCATTTATTTGAGACCCACACTGGTGGTAAAAAGGTATTCAATAAACATGATCAAATAGAAGAGAAACAAATTTAAGGCAAATAAACAGAGCATTCTACACATCATTTAATATCTAGGAACAGAGTAAAAAGTATTTCAATTTACATCCTAGGCTAATGTTATACTTTCTAAATAAATTTATGTTGTTTAGAATTGGTATTTGCGTGTACACTTTAATGGCCATAACATTTTTTTATCATATTACTGAATGTCTTCTGTCTGACCATTTCTTGTCCAGTAAGGCTCTGGTTAAATCCAAACTGGCCAGGCTCTGGCAAAACCGTTTCCTTTAAAGACAGACAGGAGAACAAAAGCTCTGGACATTTCAAAATGGGTCCTTTCCCCCTTTCTCTGCTGGAGGCAGGAGGGGACTTTTCTCTAATTGTTACAGTGAAAACCAAGTGAGGCTCCTGGAGGTAATTAAAACTCATGAAAGTGAGGCAGCTGTGTACGGCTGAGCCCCAGCCAGGAGTTCTCTCTTAAGCTGGTCCATGCCCAGTATCCAGATATTAGTCAATCACCCTTTCAGTGTTTTTATGAGACTGGCTCCAGCTGTGGGCGTAAGATGTGGTTCTCTGTACTCGCCTGCCAGTTTCCACGGTAGTAATTTGCCTTGCAACCTCAGTTCTCTGAGAGATTAAAGAAGATGTTGATTCTCAGCTCTCCCCACCCACCCACCCCTACCCCCGCCCCCGCCCCCGCCAGCTTTTATCTTGTTGTGAGGATAGAAGTGATGTCTTTCAAACTCTTTACTTATCAGACCGCCATGTTGTATTTATTCTTTTCAGCAAACTGCTTAATTGTTAGCATGTTTAAAATTATTATCCATTCTGAATCCTATTTCATTTCTCCATTGGAAAGGAAGCGTTAGTGTTCAGATGAGAGGCTAGGAAGTCAGACTTACACTGTCCATCCAGGACTAACTGGTGTGTTTTTCCACTAAGACTTCAGGAACATCATTAACCCATCTCTGCATCAGTTCCTCTTCCACAAAATGAGAATAATGGTTTTCCTGTGACATGTAGATGATTGTATGTTCTCTTATTTTATAAATAGTAGATGTCAAGACTCACCACCTGTTTCAATCATTGAAATTATATTGAGACGCAACCATAGCCATTTCACTACTTATTAGAGGCCTGGTGCATGAAATTTGTGCATGAGGGTGGGGGGCGGTCCCCTCAGCCCAGCCTGCACCCTCTCCAATCCAGGACACCTCAGGGGATGTACGACTGCCAGTTTAGGCCTGATCAGGATTGGGCCTAAACCAGCAGTTGGACATCCCTCTCACAATCCAGGACCACTGGCTCCTAACTGCTCACCTGCCTGCCTGCCTGATTACCCCTAAATGCCCCCCCTGCTGCTGGCCTGGTCACCCCCAACGACCCCCCCCCGCCAGCCTAGTCACCCCCAACTGCCATCCCCCACCCCCGCTGGCCTGGTCACCCTTAACTGCCCCCCCGGCCTGGTTGCTCCTTACTGCCCCCCTGATAGCCTGGTCACCCCCAACTCCTCCCCTATGGGCCTTGTCACCCAACACAGCCTGCTGCTCAGTCATTTGGTTGTCCCTCACTAACCCTCCTGCCTGCCTAGTTGCCCAACCCAGCCTACTGCTCAGTCATTTGATTGTCCCTCACTAACCCCCCTGGTGGCCTATAGTCCCACACAGTCTGTTCGGTTGTCCATTTGGTTGCGATGGTCACTTAGGCTTTTATGATTATAGATTGTTCATGGTATTTTTTGCAGATCAGTGATAGAGATGATGAGTAGTTGTGACAGAGACTGTATGGATCACAATGTCTAAAATATTTTCTATCTAACTTGCTGAGCCTTACTCAATACTGACCTTTCACTGCTACATAAGTCAGTGATTCTCCAGCTTTATCAGACATCAGAATCACTGAGTATAGGGCCAAGTGAGGATATAGCCCAATCCCCCCTCCCAGTCAGTGGAAAGGTGTCTGCGTGTCCAGCAGCCACAAGGAGCTGAGCAGTTCATATCCAACTGTTTCCCATGTCTTTCATGGCTTATAAGCCTCAGCAGACTCTGTTTGTCCATGGCCTGCATTCAGGCCATTCCCCTCTGCTAGCTGCTAGATAATCCCGTGCACGGCCCTGGTCAGGTCCAGAAACTCACCCTACTAGCCACCATAAGGTCTTCCCCAGATGAAAGTAATAAAGGCTATATATCTCTCCCCTCTGGTCCTCTGCATGGTTTTTTCGGACTCCAAAGAACAGCTTGGCGCTCCCTAGGTGGGAACTCTTATCGTATACCAAGCGTTCTTAGAGCAGATTGCCAAGCCCCAACTTCAGAGTGCCTGATGAAGTAGATCTTGGATGAAGCCTGAGAATTTGCAATTGTAACACATAGTCAGGTGCTGCTGCTGCTGCTGGTCTAGCCACCACTCTTTGAGAACCACAGACCTGAGCTATTGTACAACAGAACTACAAATATCCTAAAAAGTTGACTTTTATTTCTACTTTCTTTTTGCTGACTCAGATGAACTTTTTTTGATTTGTTGTAGTGTGATTTCTCAAGGAAGGAAACAAAAACATACCATACCTCTAAACCTAGAGACACAGCTGCGAGTATTAGAGAGATTATACAGGACCGCACGTGAAATCTCTCTAAGTTTAGCCCTGTATAAGCCATGAACGTGTTCCCAGCTTCCTCCTGCTTCCAACGCTGCTCAGGAGCGTCACCCAGGCAGCAGGGCCACCTTCAAGCAGCCTCCTGGGACCAGACACATGTGCACTCACTGCGGTAAGAGCAAATCTATTCTAATATTGACTTGGGAATCTGTAGGCAATGCGAACTGAAAGCTAAAGGAGCTCTGCTTGAGAAGGTAGGAGGGAGTTTTCTACTAGGAGGTTTTTCTTTTTGATGAGTTTCAAATGATCATACCGTGAATTAGGTGTATATTATGAAATAGGTGTATATTACGATTAAATTGGCTAAATTGTTCAAGAAAGTTGTGTGCATTTGTAGGATTGGCTTTAAGGGTACAGCTGATTCTGTCACTGAATTTAAGGCAAGAGAAAAACATTTTAAATGATCAACTCGCTCTACATGCTTCTCTCCTCTTATAGTTAGATTGTAAATGCTGTAAAAGAAATTATATCACTTACAGTTTTTAATCAGGCTTCTAAAAATCTCCATAAATTCAATTATACAAGTATCTATTGAGCACTTGCTATATACAAGACGCCGAGAAATAGAAATAAAAGTATTGGTAAGAGACTGACTTCCTTGTTTTGATGCATTTATATAAAGGAGAGGTATATTGACATATAAAAACACAAGAGACAACAAGTAAATTAGTAACTAATAAGATAATGCAGACTAAGATAAATGTTCTTAAAATATGTAAAGGTATGAGAGATCAAAAAAGTAGAGAAACACCTGTGGCAAGGGGCATGCAGGCATCTACATTGAGGCCTCGAACAATGGTGGTATTTGCAGAGGTGGGCATGTTGGCTGAGGGCATTTAAGTCAATAGAAACAGCATGAACAAAAGCAACAAGTCAGGAAAATGTGAACTTTCGGTTTTGTTTGACTGTAGATATAGAGGGAAGAAATAGGTGATGAAATTTATAAGTACAGATTTGGTGGGATATGTATTTAATCTGGGTTGAGATAAGTAATAGCAAATTTTGAGCAGGAAATGACTTGTTCAGAGATAAAGTACAAATTACCAAACCTGGCAAGAGGTTTTGTGCTGTGTGACAATAAATTAGAAAATAAAATTATGAGCATCTGAAATAGAGTAGCAGAAGTTATGAAAAAGGAGGTGAGAAATTCAGTACCATATTGTGGAGAATATATTGTGGTATAGAGTCAGAGGTTTAATATATATCATTTCAGGTAGATATGCAATTATAAGTGTATAGTTTGGGAAAAATGCTTTAAAAAAACAAAGTATATAGTTTGGTCTTTTTTCTATATAGTTGACAAATAGTAGAAACATGGAAATATATGTACCAAAATATGTTTGTATTTTCCCTTTTGCTATTTTCTACATTCTAATTTTTCTGAAAGACTATATGATTTGTATTATAATTTTGAAGTTTATATTTTAGAATCACATATACTCAACTGAACTTTATTGTTAATCTAGGTTATTTTTAAAAGTACTTTTTAAAATGTGTGATGAACTACTTTGGGGGGCAAAGAAAGTATGATAATAAGTGAGTAGTCAATACTATGCTAATAGTACTTGAGTCACTTTCATTGCTTTATAATACCAAGCTACTGAAAATCGGTATAAGCACTTTCCCACTTAATATTGTTATTTATTGTGGAAAAGTTCCTGGGGCACGAACATGAAAGTATAAAGGAAAGGTTTAAAAACATACTATAATTTAGAGGACTGAATTTTATCTTTTAAGAAAAATGAAACTTGTTACAATGCCATTACTGTTTTCTTTTAGTTAATATTACATAAAAACATTATCATGCTTGAATGCAAAAAAAAAGCATTCTGACATAACTGGAATTTACTGGTTTACACAGGAAAAAGTGGGGGAGATAAAACTTGTGATGGTTGTGACTTTTCTTGGGGTTATGGTGGTTCTATGTACATTTTATTCAATATTTCCAATCATTCCCTAAAAAGCATATAAAACACATTTCTAAAACTATATGAAAAATTGTGTGTCTGTGAAGGAGTTTCTGAAAAAACAAAACAAAAAACTAGCACTTGAATTGGTGAATTGAGGAAGTTGATGGCCCTCCACAGTGTCAGTTGGCAGCATCCAGTCCACGGAGGTTCCAAATAGAACAAAAAAGCAGAGGAATGGCTCATTCATTTCTCAGCTTCAGCTGAGAGCCTCTTCTATCTTCGAACATCATTGGTGCTCCTAGTTCTCAGGCTTTTCAGGCTCTGCCTAGGACCTACACCACCAGCTTCTTCATTCTCAGGACACCAGACTAAGACTGAACTATAGCACTTGCTTTCCTGGGACTTCTCCACCTGCACAGCCAGGTTGCCAATTCCTATAATTAACAAATAGATAATAACTCCTTGCTCTCCCCTTCCTTTTTCCCTTCCTTCCTCCCTCCCTTCTTTGTATTCCTTGTAATATGTTTTTCTAGAGAACACTAACATAGAGAGCATCATATAATTGATACTATAGAACTATGTTCCTATAAAGTTATTATTTTTGAATGCATAGAAACTTAAGGCTCTAACTTTTGGTATTAAACTTATTTCAAGTTTAAGACTAATTTACTTAATGAAAATTTGAAAATAAGCACACACACACAAAATCACAAACCCCATCCTGAACTGCAGATATGCATTGAGCCCATGGTTGACTGTAAGAATAGGATCTGGATAATACATAGTACTTGTTCTGGAATACCATACAACATGGGAAGCCCATTCACTTGCAAGCAAAAATAATAAAATCTAGTAAGTGTTTAATAAAGAAGGGTACAAAGTTCTGTGATAAAACAAGGTAGAAAACACCCATTACTTCCTAGGAGGTTAGGGAATAACATGTCAGAAAAAAAGGAAATTTGAATTATGTGTTTAAAAGTGGAATGGGCGTTTAAGATAAATGCCAAAAGAAAAATGTGCAAGAGACACATTAAAGAATATGACATACTCTCTGAATAAGGAGATATTCGTCATGAACAGGACATGTTCGTAAGCTTGAGTAGATACAGAAAATGAAGCCAGATTAAATTAAAACAGATCAAGGCCAGATGCTATAGCCCAGTGGTCGGCAAACTGTAGCTGGCGAGACGCATGCGGCTCTTTGGCCCCTTGAGTGTGGCTCTTCCACAAAATACCACGGCCTGGGCGAGTCTATTTTGAAGAAGTGGCATTAAGAAGAAGTTTAAGTTTAAAAAGTTTGTCTCTCAAAAGAAATTTCAATTATTGTACTGTTGCTGTTTGGCTCTGTTGACTAATGAGTTTGCCGGTCACTGCTATAGGCTATACAGTCTGATTCATGTCCTGGTGTTATAGGACTTCCTCAAGATGTTTTAAGCAAAAAATGATTTCCTTTGCATTCCAGAAAGACAGCTTTGGTGTCAACACAGAGTAATAAGGCGGGGTGGGGGGGAGGTGGAGGGGGAGTAGAAGTGGTTCATTTCAGAGAGGCCAGTAAGAATTTGTGAACTAATCATTCTGAGGCAGGTTTGCATGTTTCTTGGAGAGGCTGCGGACTTCTTTCAAGTATATTCTAAACATTATTAGCCTGGTAAATATGACCTCTGTAGAGCTGTAGAATCACTCATTTTGTCAAACGTGTGTAGGAGAGAATTGAAACTGACAGAAAGATATTGTTTTAACTTCTCACTGTTTCTCAGGACATGGTTTCTTCCATGGAAACCCTACTCCAAGTACTGAATCCAAGGGGAGAGGGTAATGAAGGGCAGTGTTCAGGGACTATTTATTCAGGATTACTCAACTAAGTAATTTGTTTTCCCACAATGAGTTTTTTCTCTTGTGCCCAAACCATCTCATTTATTCTGTAGTAAAAATAATAATAATAATAATAATTTTTACATTTTCCTCTGTTATTTCAAGTATTTTTATTTATCCTGGAGCTTTATGCCTGGAACTTTCAGAAATATTTCTTTAGATACTAAATCGCCAGTCTTTAGAGAGATGAGAAGGAGGGGAGGATAAGAGAGAGGGAGGCCCATGACCAGAACTATAACAAAACCTGTTTTTCAAGCTCTTTTCTCTGATGTCCAGAAGTCTCCTCTGAAACCCCCATATCAGAAATCACCTTTTCTGTACATAGGCCTTTCTGTAGAATTAACCTTTCTCTGAGGACAGTTTCTAGTTTGTGGCCTTTCTACATGCTTGAGGGAAGGCTAAGAGTAAGGCACTAAAACCACAGCGCAGTGATGGGTAGGGGGGTGTGTGTGGTCCAGGCTGTGTCCCTAAGGATTCCTAATTGCCTTAAATGGCTGCTCTTCAGATCCTTTTCTTTGGAATGCTGCATTTTCATTTACCTGCTTTTGTATTCCTTCTCCTCTAAAGGTGCTATCTTCCTCCCCAATTGGAGGGATTTTAAACTTGCTTCTGTGGAGTATTGGAGAAGGTGACTGGGTAGAAAACAGTCCTCTTTGAAGCTGGGTTGAGAAAGTATTTCCAGAACAATGATTCTATACAGTGGTTAGTTAAGAGGGTGTTTAAAGAATCATACACTAGGAGAGGTGACATAGAAGCTGTGATTTCAGCAGTTGTGTAGTTAATAATTGGGTAGGGAGCTATTTAAGTCAAACACATATGGAAACCAAATGAACTTTGAATCTGAAAATTATATCCTAATCATAATGATAATAGTTTTATAGATAACTATTCTAGTGTCTTGGGACATCTGAGGTGACCTTCTATCTCCTTTTCACATTGAAGCCAGTGTATTCTCATTTACAGTTTCTTCTTTAAAATTAATTTTTTATACACTCTAGGTGGTGTGCCTCTTAGGATACTGATCTTGTACTTTATTTCCAGTATGTACTTTATACATACTGGAAAAATTGACACCATGGTTTTAACATTGTTAACTCTGTTTTTGCCCCTATGTTTCAGTTATCATTTTTAAAGAAAGTTTTTTTTTAATTTCTTTTGCTTTTAAACCATGAAACTAAAGCCTTTTCCCCCTACAATCTGTCCCTGCTCTTGAGTGGGTTCGCTTGACAGCTCTATGCAAATTGTACTATGTAGTTTCAATGCTTCACTGCCTTCTATCTACCCTCGGTTGTATCTCATAAATTCCCTCGATGTTTTTCCAAAGAGAAAGCTAAATTTTTATTATTTCCCTTGTTTTCTTTTACTCAGAAAGTAAATAGAAGTCATATCCTAGTAAGCTGTTCAAAAATACATATAGAAAGTATATGGACCAATAAAATGGGCTTGTAAAGCATTTTACCATATAAAGCGATGCTTTACAAAAACTAGCTATATTAAAAGTAGCTAAAAACAATATTAAAAGTCGCTAAAAAACAAATTTATATGTTTTATATTCTTACAAACATCTTATAATTTACATTCCAATTTTACCTAACTTAAAGTAGATTCTCAGTAAAGGGTTAAGAATATAGGTATATTAGAGGCCTGGTGCATGAAATTCGTGCACGGAGGGGTGTGTCCCTCAGCCCAGCCTACACCCTCTCCATTCTGGGACCCGGTGCGATCGGGCCTAAACGGGCAGTCGGACATCCCTTTCACAATCCAGGACTGCTGGCTCCCAACTGCTCGCCTGCCTGCCTTCCTGATTGCCCCTAACCACTTCTGCCTGCCAGCCTGATCACCCCCCTAACCACTCCCCTGCCAGCCTGATTGATGCCTAACTGCTCCCCTGCCAGCCTGTTTGCCCCTAACTGCCCTCCCCTGCAGGCCTGGTCACCCCTAACTGCCCTCCCCTGCAGATCTGGTCACCCCTAACTGCCTTCCCCTGCAGGCCTGGTCACCCCTAACTGCCTTCCCCTGCTGGCCTGGTCACCCCTAACTGCCTTCCCCTGCAGGCCCAGTCACCCCTAACAGCCTTCCCCTGCAGGCCTGGTCACCCATAACTGCCCTCCCTTGCAGGCCTGGTCCCTCCCAACTTCCCTTCCCTGCTGGCTATCTTGTGGTGGCCATCTTGTGTCCACATGGGGGCAGCCATCTTGTGTGTTGGAGTGACAGTCAATTTGCATATTATATTACTCTTTTATTAGATAGGACAAGTACATCTATAAATTAAGTATAGTAACAATTAGTTTGTCATGGCTGAAACAACTGTAAAAAAAACCTGAACAATTCAATCAACAGAACATTCTATTTTTTTTTAATTACTTTATAATATCTTCCTAAATTATAGTTTGTATGTTAACATCAACTCATGGTACACTATAATGGTTCATTCTTATATTTTTTCAGAAATGTTTCCAAAAGAAAAATTTTTTAAACTTTCATGCGTAACTAAGTTACATTCTTTCTTCTCTTCAGTTTGGTGTTTAAGGTAATGCATAGATTTTTAAACTCCTTCTACTATTACTCTACACAAATGGTCCTTCTCAATACCTACATATGTTTCAATCCACACATTGTAAGTGGATAAGGAGAAGACTTTTAGTAATTTTATAGAGTTGTACAATCATCACCACAATCCAATTTCACGACTCTATGAAACCAAGTTTTTCTTGTGGCCAAGAAGTCTTACGATTCACTGTCTGCAACCTATAGGAGAAAAAACAATGGTGTGATACATTAAGGGTCACAGGGCCTAGGAATCAGGGGTTGATGGAGTGAGACCTGGTCTGAAGGCCTGAGAACTAGGAGTGTCAGTGTCCAACGGCAACAGAAGATGGATGGCTCAGCTCAAGCAGAGCAGCAAGTTAGCCCTTTCTCTGCCTTTTTATTCTATTTGGGCCCTGGATGGGTTGGATGATGCCCTTCAGCATTGTAAAGGGCAATCTGCTTTACTCAGTTCACCAATGCAAATTTTCACTTCCAGAAACACTTTTCTAACACTCAGAAATGACGTTTTACCAGCTGTCTGGGCTTTTCTAGAAAAATCATATTGCCTTTTCTATGAATTTCATATATTAAATCATGCACTGTGTAGTCTTTTTGTCTGGCTCCTTTCTTTTAGTCTGGTTTGTTTGAGCTCTGTCCTTGCTGCTGCACATCTTAGAGGTTTGTTTTGATAAAAATGCTTTATCTTAGTTAAGAACATATGGGTCATGTAGGTAACTGTATGTTTAACTTTTTAGGACAGAACCAAACTATTCTAAAAAGACTGTTCTATTTCTATCAGCAATGTATGAGTTTTCCAATTTCCCTATATCCTTGCCAATATTTGCTATTAGTCTTTTTACATTTTTATCCATTTTGCCATTATCTCTTTTGGTTTTAATTTATATTTCCTAATGTTAACTCATAGTATTAATATTTATTCCTCTAAAGATTAATGATGCTGGCCATCTGTGTATCACCTTTTCGAAGTACTTGGTCCAATATTTTGCAATTTTATTCTTTGAAGATTTATCAACTTTATTATTGAGTCTCAATTCTATATCATGGATAAAAGCTTTTTATCGGATAAAAGCTTTTTATCAGGTAAAAACAATTTCACCATTTTCTTTGAGTGTGTTTAAAGAGCAAACATTTTGAATTTGATGAAGTTCCATAAGATAATGTTTCATTTATGGATTCTGCTTTTGACATGATATTTAAGAACACTTTGCCTAACTGAAAGGTCACTCAAAGTTTCTCCGTGTGTGTGTGTGTGTGTGTGTGTGTGTTAAGTTTTTAGGTCTATAAGCCACTTAAAGTTTATCTTTGTAATGTATGAGCCAAGTGACAAGGTTAATTATTTTTATATGGATCACAGAGCCAATTTTTCCAACATAATTTTAATATGTTTTTATTGACTTGTTATAGAGAGAGGGAGGGAGAGGGAGAGATAGAAACATCCATGAGAAAGAAACATCCATCACCTGCGTCCTACACACCCCCTACTGGGGATAGAGCCTGCAACCTGAGCATGTGCCCTGGCCTGGAATCAGACTGGCCACCTGTTGGTGCATGGGTTGATGCTCAACCACTGAGCCACGTAGGTCAGGCTCCAACACTATTTTTGAAAATATGAATATTTCCTTCATTCAATCACCTTGTCTTCTTTGTCAAAATAAATTGGCTGCATAAGTGAAGCTCTATTTTTGGATTCTTTAACCTATGCTATTGAATTGAATGTTTATGCGTATGCAAATAATATGCTCTCTTGATTATTATAGCTTCATAAGAGGGTTTGAAATACTGTATGAGTCCACTAACTATTCTTTGTTTTCAATATTTGGCTATACTAGGAAATTTGCATTTTCATGTACAATTTAGGATCAACTTATGAATTTCTATAACATGCGTGTTAAGATTTGATGGGGATTTTATTAAATCTTAATGTTAGGAGAGAATTTCAATCTTTACAGTATTTAGTTTCCTGATACATGAATAAGGTATATCTGTACTATTTATAACTTCTTTCATTTTTCTCGGCATCATTTTGCACATTTCAGTGTATACACTGTACTTTAAGTTTATTCATAAGTATCTAATTCTTTTAGATACCATTATGAATGGAATTGCATGCTTAATTTATTTTCAGATTGTTTGTTGCCTGTGTAAAGACATGTAATTGAGGATTTTATACTGATCTTGTAAACATTTTGAATTTGAATTTGAACACTGGTAAAATCATTTCCAATATATGGTGATTATTTTTTTTATATTTCCTTAGGACTTTCTACCTAAAAGATTATGTTATCTCTGAGTAAAAACAGTTTTACTTTTGTCTTTCAGATATGCATGCCTTTAATATATTTTTATTGCCTTACCACAATGGCTAGGACTGAGTACAATGTAAAGGGAGTGGACTCTTTGTCCTTTTCTTGATCTTAAAGAGAAATATTTAGTTTTTCACCATTAAGTATGATATTAGCTGTAGGTTTTTACTGATGTTCTTCATTAGGTTGAAAAGTGTTTATCAGGAATGTGTATTTAGATGTAATCAAGTGCCTTTTCTGTATCTATTAAGATGACCATATTACTTTGCATAGTCATGTTAATATACATTTTAATTAGTTAAAGTTAATTAATTTTCAAGTACTAAATCAACCTTACAATTTTGGGCTAAATATCACTTGGTCTTGATTAATATTCATGTTTATATGTTGCTAGATTCAGTGTGCTAAAATTCCTTAAAAATTTTTGTTGAGTTTCATTAGAGATACTGGTTGAGAAAAATGTTTTTGAGATTTCTTTTTCTTCTGACTTTGTTACCAAGGTAATATTGAAATTTTGGAAAGATTATCCTTGCCCATTATTTTTGGAAAAAGTTTTTAGAGGATTCATACTATTTCTTTAAAAAATTATTAGGAGAATAGATATTTAGTGGTCTTATCATACACAAAAATGGGGGACACATGGAAATTTTTGGAAGTGATGTATACATCTATTACCCTGGTTGAGGTAATATTTTAAGGATTATCTAGAACTGTAAAGGTTGCCAAATGTTTGAGAATTTACCACATTTTCTTTTGTTATCTATTTTTAATTTTAGTCCTTTGTGGTCAGAGAACATACCAGGTGCAATTTCAGCCCTTTAAGTTTATTTTGATATGCTTTAGAGCCAAGTAGATGCTTTATCTTGGAGAATGTTCTCTTGAGCTTAAAAAGCAAAATGTGTATGCTTTGCCTTAAAGTGGAATATTCTATAAATGTCAATTAAGTTGTTTGATAGTGTTATTCATGTTTGTTATGCCATTCTGATATTATGTGTGCTTGTTTTCATCAAGTATTGATAATGTTATATCAAATTTTTCAACTCTATTATTTACATTCTAGATTTTTTTTCAATTTTTGCTTCATGTATTTTATGGCTTCTAGACATATATTTAATAAAAATAAAAACACAAAGATTTATATACAAATGTTAATGGAAGCTTTAATCAGTAGCCAAACAAAAGAGGAAACAATCAGATGTCTATCAACACATATGGTATATTTATATAACAGAATACTATTCAGTAATTTAAAAATAATACCAAGAAAACTTATTTTGTTACTTCATTTATATATAACTCTAGAGAATGGGCTTTTGTCATTATACATTTGCAACACGTGCTTGTCTGAGACCAGAGCAGTAGGAAAGGGACACTACCAGTAGCTATGGGAAGATTTTTGTGGACGATGAAAATGCTCTATCTCTGGGATGAAGCACTGGTTTTATAGACATAAACATCTGACAATGCTCATTAACTTTTCAGCTCTAATTGGTATAGTTCATTGTATATTATATATGGATGTGTGTGGACACATATCTTATCTAATAATAGACGAGCATGTAAATTGACCATACCTCCGCTACACCCACAGCCAATCAGAGTGAGCATGCAAATTAGAAGGCCAAAGAGGGCAGCCACCTAGCTGCTCCAGGTGCGGAGTGGCAGGCGGGGCAGGGCACCTGCTATGGGGGGCGGGAGGGGGAACGGATCTACAGGAGCGGAGTGCTGCAGCGAAGATAAGCTGCAGACAGTCGGAGTCTGCAGCAAAGACTAAGAGGGCAGACTCTGCCTGGAGCGAAGGCCTGGGTCCCAGGTGCTGCAGGAAAACTGGTGCTGAAAGCCAAGGGAAGGAAGGCCTATTGCATGAATCCTTCCTGCAACAGGCCTCTAGTATCTCAATACAGTTGATGACATAATTTGCATAAATATCGTATCAATCATGTGGGCTGCTTCTCTTGGTAAACACGCTTATGTAAATTTGAGATTGATAAACATATCCCAATAGCATTGAAGCCTGCTGATATAAAGACATTTGGGAAGTTCTAAGTTTTAAGCCTTTAAGATGCAAACGGTTAGGCCTTCTCATGCACAAATGATCAGCTTAAACTAGATTAACAGCCTTATAGAGATCTAGCTAAAAGAAATTACAAACAATATCCTTTATAAGTATTTTTCGAATTTATGTTTCACAAACTGTTATTAAAATCATTATGATATTTATTAGTAATCAATGACCAAAGAAAACTCCTCTAGTCATAGCACTTTAGGAGAATATAAGTGATCAAATTTCAGAGATTATTATTGATCTGATAAGGCAAAATCTAAGTCATTTGCTTTATTTCATATAAAGCAAAAACAAGTATTTTCTAAATAATGATTCAGAAATGATGATCGATAAGTCATATTAAAAATGCTGAATTTATTTATTTATCAACCATCATTACTTGAGTTGTTCACATGCTGTGCCAGGTCCTGGGAAACATAACATGTCTGATATGGTCTTTTCTCTCATTAATATTAAAGTTCCAGAGGAGCATAAAATGAATGATTAACTATGTAAGGCTTTTTTTTTTTTTTACATTTAAGTGCTATAAATGAAAAATGAAGTGATAGAGGACAAAAGTGTGAGGTTGAGGGTTACTACATAAAATTAAGTAGGTGTGTACTTCAAAGTGGGGGGAATGCTTCTGCGAAAATATTTGACCAGTAACCTTAACTATGAATGGGAGTCACTGTGTGCCTATCTCCAGGAAGAGCATTCAAGTCATAGGTAATACAAAGCAAAGGCAAAGTGATGGAGACCACAGTGACCTCCCTATGTTCCATGTATAGAAGGAAACTAACTGAGCGGGAAACTGGTAGAAGAGGTTGGAGTTGAGGAAGAATATGGGTGAAAGGATACAATTTATTAATTTCCCATTTACCAAACACTATTTTATTTCCCAACCAAAATTCCTTAAATTCTAGCTGTCCTGAAATATTCTTTTTTTTTTTTATCCTCACCCAAGGATGTTTATTGATTTTAGCAGAGGAAGAGAGAAAGAGAAACATTGATGTCAGAGAGAAACATTGATGGGTTGTCTCTTGTATGCACGCTGACCAGGGATAGAACCTGCAACGTAGGTATGTTCTCTGATCGCAGTCTTTTTGGTGTATGGGAGGACACTCCAATCAACTGAGCCACCTGGCTAGAGCCTGAAATATTTCTTAACTTTAAAAGTGAACATATAGCACTATGGGATAGACATTCTTGCTATAAAAATAAATAAATAAAAGCCAAAATAAAAATTTCAAGAAGTTCATACAAAATTTTTTCTTCTTGCAGCACCTAAAAGAAATCTTTAATTTTAAAACTCATAAGTACTTTAAAGGACATATTCAGTATTTACCTAGCTGGTTAAATGCACATCTTTATAAATCAGAGGTTTTCACTTCACTAATTGGATATAAGATTCTAGAACTGAGTTGCAGTTGATTATTAATCTGAAGCATGAATATACACATCAACAATTCATATCTGATTATCACATTCAGGAAAAAGGCAGTTTAGCCACTAAAATTCAGGTAGGCTTCAGTTGAACAGCAATTGTTCCTTTGATTTAACTTAAATCATTCAATAGTTTTCAATAATGTGAGCAAATGCTTGTCTAATAAAAGATGTGTGGGTAAATAGGAAGTTTCAGTTTATATTCGTTGCTCAATTGACTTTGAACTGCTCATATGTTCACACCCGCTCAGAAATTTCTAGTTGGCTAATTTGAAAGCTTCTAACCTTTGCAATTTATTAAATAAATATTTCATCATGTGGCCTTAAATAGCATTTTTAATGAATGTTTTTAACATTGATTGCCTTAGTCACATTATTATTTAAGTTTAAGATGTCCTACAGTCATCTTCTAAGTATTTAGTTATAACACTAAAGCAGGAGTTCATGTAATGTTTGATTAGTGATCAACTGTCTTTAATTTTTCATATTTCAGACCTCTGGGATTTCTTACTAGATAAAAAATACAAATTTAATTAATAAGTCATAATCTAAAATAAATTGATTCATTATAGCTATACCCAAAATTTATTCATTATTACATAAAAATTTTTAAAGAAATAAATGAATAAAAATTGGATACATGTGTACATAAATAGATAACAAAAAAAGGAACAAATTAAGAAATAATTGGTGCCATCCAACAGGTGAGCAGAAAGTGCTAACCCTATGGCTAGGTGCTGAATAAGCATCATCTGTCAAACTAAGAGCTGTCACACAGCCTATATAATAAAAGCCTAATATGCTAAGTGTCCGGTTGTCTGGTTGGCCGTTCAACCAATCAAAGTGTAATATGCTAACAATATATTAAGGCAGCTCAACTGCTCCCTATCACATACATTGATCACCATGGGGCAGACAGTCATCCAGTTGACCAGTCACTATGACATGCACTGACCACCAGAGGGCAGACACTCCGACCAGTAGGTTAACTTGCTGCTGGGGTCCCGCCATTCAGGACTGAGTGAGATGGGCTGGACATGCCCTGGAGCCCTTCAGCAGTCCTGCCGCGGCTGGCCAACCCCCTGGCCCCAATCATGCACTGGTGAGGTCCCTCGGCCTGGCCTGCGCCCTCTCACAATCTGGGACGCCTCAGGGGATGTCGGAGAGACAGTTTCAACCCGATCCCACAGGCCAGGCCAAGTCAAGGGACCCCACTGGTGCATGAATTCGTGCATGAATTCAAGGACTCTAGTGTGTAATATTATCACCCCATATATGAGAAGCAACAATCAAAGAAACTTGGTGGAGCTAAATGACTAACAAAGGGGAAGAAACCAGATTCAAAACCAAGTCTTTATGGCTCCAAAGCCCTGGCCTTTCCTTTGTGCCATGTTGCCACTAGGAGACTTAATGTCAAAATCAGTGAATGAATTGATCTTTTATTACTGCTCTGCTTTGCTTCCATGTGTTAATGGATAGTAAGTTATAATAGTGTGTTCCTGAGGTCAGTAACCTGGCACTTGTCCTAAGCAGAATGTGTGCCTACTGGGCCCCAGAGAGTGGTGCTTTCTGTGCCCTTTCAATAGCACAACTCTCCAAATGATCCTTTTTCATTCAGTCCAGCTCTAGTGAACAAGAGCAAAAATACATTCATAGAAACACATATTTTAACATAACTTTTCCATTTTCCACCCTTTCCCCTTTGATTATCATCTAAAGAAAGTTCTGCCTTGTCCCCCCTTTGTGTTTTCTCACTTTAATCTAATGAGAAGGGGCCTATCACCAGGAATTTTTGATGTGCAATTTGGGGAAAATAAAGAAAGAGACACAGCAAAAGTAATCTAGCATATTCTAGCTGGAAAGGCTGTGAATGCAAAAGAAGTGCTTATTCTAGAAACTTGGGCAGGTGAGAAAGGACAGATGTAGTAGAGAGAGATTAAAGGGCTGAGATGGCCATGAACACAGAGTGTGGAAGGATTCTTCTCTGGAGTTTGGATGGTGAAAATCCTTGGGATCTGGAAAATAGATGGAGATTTTATGGGTTGATAAAAGGAGAGTTTAGTACATTTTATAGATTACTAGTTGGTTTTCTGGACTATGGGACTCTTGCATAATACTTTTGCAGGCCACAGGCTTGGCCATTTGCTGTATGGGAATACTTAATTTATCTTAATCCATCTGTGAATATAGACTGGGAAGCTTGCTGAGAGAGCCTTGCAGTGTGAGACTATATTGTAATATCTCTTAGTGTTATAAGGAAAGGTTGTACTTGATCATTACTGTGGATGACCTTGGCTGTAAAAGATTGTGGCAAGTTATGCCACATAGTAAAAGAGTGAACATATTGTTTGTGCATCCTAAATTAAGGTTAGGAGCAATAACACTTTTAAAGCTATTAAAAGAGTGATCTTAGCAGGAGCAGTGTCTGGTAATGACTTCTCATTTTGATCACAATATGAGGTACTCATTAAAATACCTTCTGTCTAGGAGAGCTGCATATTTCATTCACTGTCTTATATAAACAACTTTTTAAATAATCTATATTTAACAAGAATCCCTTGTTGTTTTGAGGATAATTTTATAAAAGGTAGCAAGAAAGGGATTTCTTGCTACCTTTTATAAAATTATCCTCAAAACAACACCCTTTAAATTTTAAAAATATAATAAATGTATTGATCTATTTCAAAATCAGAGTAATATACCTTGGATCATGTAAACACCAAAGCTAGTCCCAAGGTTCATAAAGTTCACAAATAGTTAAAGAAATGTGGAAGTGAGCAGCTAGACTAATTTTAATTGGAAACAACGTTGGGTGATAGTAGAAATGTGGTTATATGGGAGAATATTGAGCAACCTAAATCAGTAAGCTCTAACAGAAGAAAAAGTCAGTAGAACTGTAATTGATCAGAGTAAATAATACAGTAAATTATACCAATTTATTGGATCATTTTCATTTTTTTTCAACAGACTTGTATAGGGTAGGTAAAAGCATATTAAGGTGTCATATTTGAAGTTAAATCCATTGCTCTAGGATCTTATTTCAGAACTATACTCTTATAAACTGTAGCTGGGAGAGTGCTGTCTCAGGAATCACACTTGCAGTCAGATGTGCAGGTTAGACCAGAGACATACATTTTCTGTTCAACCATTACGGCTCCTTCATTCACTGCTATAAAAGTCATTGCCAAAACAACTCTTTCTTGATGTCATTGGAGATGGGAAAACACAGATTGTGAAGAACTCAATAAAATGGATACAATGATATCAGCCTAATTTTAAAATTTGCTTGAGAAATACCTTAATAAAAATGTCATAAAACACTCAGAACCATAAACCTTTATGTAAATGGTGATTAATTTTTTCTCTACAGAGACACAAAATGCATTAAATCAAATTGTGTCTTTAATGATTTAAAATAGCATTAGCAATATGGTACATTGAGTATCCTGGATTCAATATATTAGTCATTATGAACTAGTATTTCAGAAAGTAAATAGTAAATTGAAAGTTATTTTCTTTTCTTTTAGTTCTGCTTTAAAAACAAACACACTGGGAAAAAAGATCAGTGTTCCAAAATCAAGGTGGTTAATCACTAGAGTTCTGCTCTAGGGACACATACAAAATGAAATTAGTTTCTGTGCAAGATGGATAGTTACTTCAGTATGTCTGAAACTTTATCAGGCATTCCAGGTATATGATTGTTTTTTAAAATTAAATCTTCATTGTTGATGATTAAAATTAAATCTTTATTGTTGAAGCTATATAATTATTAAGGGGGCATAGTTTCACCAGTTTTTGCAAGGATTTCATTTACTTGGGAAATGAAGTTAATTATCGTGTATGGGATATGTAACCACCTTGAGTGAGCTGACAAATTTCTATGTTAACATTTTTATGGCATAAAGGCAATTTTATAAATCTATCCTAACTGTAAAGTTATTATTTAGGGCCAAGGTAAAATAACATGTATAAAAATGCATTTGTTAATATATCTAGATTTAATTAGTTAGAAATATCTGACTCTAGGAATGTTTTCTTTTTAAAAACAATATTTGAAACAAGTAGGATCAAAGTTCAATTATTTGAGATTTTCATCACTGTGTGACAGACTTACACACTTGAGGTATCAAGTAGTCACATGGAACACTTCCCATGTGCTTGTATACATAATGATTTTAAAGATTCTACAATATTTTCTGTATGAATTGCAATGCAGAAAGTGACACTTCATGAAAAATTGGCTAGTATTTTCTCCTATTCTCTTTTTATTAAAAAACTAGAAAGTTGTAAAATGAGCCTAACACCTCATGATACCTATACCTAAAGTATTCAGCCACTAGAGTTTTCTAGTTTCTCTTCTGTATTAAAAAAGCCATTTTCCCTGTCATAATGAATGATGAGTGCCAGCATGAGTATTATCTCTCTCGTTACTAAAGGTTATAAAGTTCTAGGATAGTCATCTTTGAAGAAATAATTCAAAATTCATGATGTCCTACATGTCTTTGAGTAATTTTTAACCAGCTGATAGAGTGCATAGAAATTTGGGTCTTATAAAATCAGACCCAAAAAATGTGCCAAAGATTTAATATTAAATAAAAAAGCTATGGGGCATTTATACAATGGAATACTATGTGGTTGTAAAAAAAAAGAAGAAGAAGAAGAATCGCCCTAGCCTGTTTGGCTCTGTGGATGGAGCTTCAGCCTGAGAACTGAATGGTCCTGGGTTTGATTCTGGTCAAGGGCACATGCCAGGGTTGCAGGCTCGATGCCAGGGTTGCAGTGTGGGACATGCAGGAGGCAGCCAATCAATGATTCTCTCTCATCGTTGATGTTTCTATCTCTCCCTCTACCTTTCCTTCTGAAATCAGTAAAAATATATATTAAAAAAAAAAGAAGAAGAATCTCTTACCCTTGTGATAGCCTGGATGGATCTGGAGATTATTATGCTAAGTGAAATAAGCCAGTCAGAGAAAGACAAATATCACATAATTTCACTTATATGTGAAATCTAATGAATGAAATAAAGTGACAAACAAAATAGGTCCAGAGACATGGAAACATGAAACAGATTGACAGACCTCAGAGGAGAAGGGAATGGAGAAATGGGAAGATATTAACCAAAGAACATATATGCATATATACATGGCCCATGGGCACAGACAAGAGTGGGGCAGGGGCTGGGTGGAAGGGGGCAAAGGGGAGGAAAATGGGGGACATTTGTAATACTGTCAACAATAATTTTTTTTTAATGATATATGTTAGTGTAGTTTTGAACATCCAGGCTGCTACTGCCTGATCTGGCTACTTCTTTTCTGTTGACTAGATTTAGTAAACTGTAATTCTCTAAACATGCCTACATCCAGACCTTAACTACTTTAGACAACTGGTCCTGACCTGCTTAACTTCCTTCTCCAGGAATGTTTTTCATTTCTCCACAGCCCGGCTCCCCAGAAACCTTGAAGATACTCTTTTACCATCTAAGGAAGTTTAATAGTTGCCTAATTTTATAGACATTTCTCATCATATTTCCTTAAATATATAATTCAAGTGTAATCTTTCTCTCCTCTGCATCCCCGTTATTCCACCTACCTATACTTATCATGCAATCTCTAACAGTTTTTAATCACTGCATGATTTAGTCACATGCCTGCTTATACCTAGACTGTGAACTTCTCAATGGGCAGCGGTGGATTTAATTTGTTCATGACTCCCAGTAACAAGTGCTTAGCACAAGTAGCACTACTTAACACACATGTAGCCCTCAACAAAAGTTTATGACTAATTGATGTTGTTGTTTTCTTAATTTATTACAGATGTCCCCATTCCCCTCTTCCCCTCCCAGCAGAGAGCCAGCTAGACAGAACTGAACTTGATGGGATATATAAAGTCTTATGAAGGTTTCTCCAGGTCACAGAAGGTCCCTATACTTTTTCTCTTCCAAAATCTAGTATTTAATATACAGAACCCTGGAGGTTCAAATGGAAATAACATTTTCCTCAAGTACATTCCCATATAAGGAAAATACCAGGCAAATGTTTTGCTGGACTCAGAAATACTTTAAAACTTTGAGTTTAGACTGACCCAGTTCTTCAACAACAACAAAATATTCATGGACCACCCAAAATAGGCCTAATTCACTGTTAAAATAATGTTCATGTGAGCTTTATTATAAATCTATGGGTAGACTTGTTATGCTTTTATCTATTTCTATATACAACTAAAACATTTATAATAAATGCAAACAATATAGAGTCAAAGGAATCCTTAATGGATGTTTCTGGATTTCTTGTTTTCCTATCTCCCTTTCTGGAGCCAACAGTATTCAAGTGTATCTACAGTTGGATCTTGGAAGGCAGGTCTCAGGCTTGAAATTCTCATATCTGATGGGAGAGTGAGTGAGGTTTCCACTGTCTCTTATCAAGCAAAGACTGAGAGGCCAGCAGCATAAGACCCACTAACTATTCTTAGATACAGGTAGAAAAATCAGTGGATCTCAAAGTGATCTGAGCCAAAATTGCTGGAATCCATCAGAAAACTGTAGGTGTCAACATGTAGTTGTATTTCAGAAGGCTATATCTGCTTACATTTCTGGCTGGGATAAACTAGGAATTTCTGTCATATTTGGAAGGAAATGCCTATTCCCCATCCCTTCTGATGATCCTTAAGCCAGATGTGCACTGGAGACAATAGTACATTAGCCAGCTCATTAAAAATGAGTTTTGAAGTTGAGTGTAAAGTAGCACAAAGGCATAGGCAGACGTTGCTAGATGGCAATTTACTTCCTACAATCCTCACAACTAGGCCCAAGACCCCAATCTAAGCAGCATACCTCCACCTTGGGTACTGCTGACTTGGCTATTATTGTAGACAGACAATGGATTTATATAGGTCTAATAATGCCAAACAGGTAGGGGCCGTTTACTATACTGTGCTCTGTACTAAGTTATTAGTATATGAGTGCTCTCGTTTTTTGAAATATAAAAGGAAGGCACTATTATTATTATTATTATTGGCACTGTTACAAGGATGTTATTATTGTCATTTCATAGGTAATAGTAAAGTTTGGACAGCTAAAAATATGGCATATCCAGGATTCATTTTTTTTTTTAGTGTCCTCATCCAATTTGTATATTCTTCAAGAGAAATGTTTTATAACCCCAATTATAGTGTCCTATATATAGTAGGGATTCCTCTCTATTTTTATTTTTATTTTTTGTTAATCCTCACCTGAGGATATTTTATTTTTCTTTGCTTTTCAGAGAGAGTAGAAGGGAGGGAGAGAAGAGAAGAAATACAGAAGAGAGAAAGAGAGAGGCAGACAGACATCGATGTGAGAGAGACACATCAATTGGTTGCCTCCTGCACATGCCCTGGGCATCCAACCTACAACCCACATATGTGCCTTTGATCAGAATCAAACCCGTGACCCTTCAGTGTTCAGGCTGACACTCTAACCCCAGAGCCACACCAGGCAGGGCTCCTCTCCATTTTTTATTAATCATTTTAGATCACAGGAAATATAGAGTATCTTCTCTGTGTTTAAATGTAGAGAAGCAGATCTACCTGCCTAATCCCTTGTATGTTCTCTGAGTCTTAGGGCTTCATGGAACATAGTATGAAAATCACTAATCCTATCTAATAAAAGAGTAATATGCAAATTAACCATCACTCCACTACAAAAATGGAGGTGCCCATAGCCAAAAGATGGCGGCGCCCAGTCCTCTTAGCCCCGCCAGAGTCCCCCAGTCTGCCCAGTGGCGGCAGTCCAAGGGGTCCAGCTGAGAGGCGCCTACCCCCCATGCAGCGATCCCCACCCAGCAGCAGCAGCCCGGGGTGTCTGGCTGGGAGGAACCAGCGCCCAGCATGATCCCCAGCCACAGCCTGGTCTGGGGTCTCAGGCCAGCAAGGCCATGCACCCCCGCCATGCGAACTTCTGCCACAGCCTAGGCTGGGGTCTCAGGCCGGCAGGGCCGCGCACCCCCACCATGCGATCTTCTGGCCAGTGGCGGCAGCCTAGGCTGGAGTCTCAGCCTGGATGGGGTGTACCCCTGTGGCACGATCCCTGGCCAGCAGCAGTAGTCCAGGGTGTCCGGCTGCAAGGTGCCCGCTCCCCACGCAGCAATCCCCACCCAGCAGCGGCAGCCCGGGGTGTCCGGCTGGGAGGCGCCAGCGCCCGGCGCAATCCCCGGCCATAGCCTGGGCTGGGGTCTCAGCCTGGCCTGGGCGTGCACCCCCTGCAGTGCCATCCCTGGCCAGGCTGAGATGGCAGCCTGAGCTGGGGTCTCAGCCTGGCCTGGGTGCTGTCCCCTTCCAGTGGTGGCAGCCTGGGGTCTCAATCACTGAGTCACACCAGCCAGGCAGATATGGAGGAATCTTAAATGTTTCTTTTTTTAAAATATATATTTTATTGATTTTTTACAGAGAGGAGGGGAAAGGGATAGAGAGCTAGAAATATCTATGAGAGAGAAACATCGATCAGCTGCTTCCTGCACACTCCTCACTGGGTATGTGCCACCAACCAAGGTACATGCCCTTGACTGGAATCGAACCTGGGACCCTTGAGTCTGCAGGCCAATGCTTCATCCACTGAGCCAAACCAGTTAGGGCTGTCCAATATGCTAAAGAAAAAAACCCTATCTAATAAAGAGGGAATATGCAGCGGAGGACATTTGGGGGTGACTGGGCTGTCAGGGGAGGGCAGTTGGGGATGATCAGGCTGCCAGGGAAGCAGTTAGGCATTGATCAGACTGGCAGGGGAGTGGTTAGGGGGTGATCAGGCAACAGGCAGAAGTGGTTAGGGGCAATCAGGCAGACAGGTGAGCAGTTGGGAGCCAGCAGTCCTAGATTGTGAAAGGGATGTCCAACTGCCTGGATTGGGCCTAAACAGGCAGTTGGACATCCCCTGAGGGGTCCCAGATTGGAGAGGGTGCAGGTTGGGCTGAGGGTCACGCCCCCCCCCCCCCCCCCAGTGCATGAATTTTGTGCACCAGGCCTCTAGTTAAATATAGAATTCAGTGGGACTGGAGGTTTTAAGAGGCAAGTGTATAAGGTCACTAGGATTACATTTGGTAGAAATGAAAGCATAATCTAAGTATTTTGACTCTCAGTCCAGGGCATGTTTTATTGCTATTGTCTTATAAATTTCCATAGCATATTATAATCCAGTTAAATGATTACCATTTAATGGCACTTAATGAATTTCAAATTAATAAATAGTGGGGAATTTAAGAAATATTTAAAAAAAGAAATTAATTAGAAATTACCAATCACATATGATTTGGAGGTTATTTTTCTTATGTATCCAGCTACTCAGTAAACCCCAAATTTAAAGGTGGAAATTTGTAAGCTAATCTGAAACCAAATGTGGTAAGCTAACCAACACCCTCTCAAAGATGTTTATGTTCTACTCCTGGAATTTGTGACTATGTCAGCTTACATGATTTATTTATTAGAGAACAACAACACCTTCCATCTTAGGGTACTCTTGAAAGGCTATGTCTGCTACAATAAGAAACGTTCCTCAAGAAGGGCTGACAGGTACAGGATCCCTAGATCTTTAGTTATTTTCCTATCACCTTGATATTTGAAAAACATCTTGCATTCATATGAAATCCTTAGTTCACACTTTTATTGAGCTTTGTTCAAATGAGGCTCTCTTGTTTTGCATGTAGATTTTAAGAAGTCTATTGCTACTCTAAATCCTTTACCATTGTGACTTATTTGATCTTTTTGCCTGGAGGTCTTGAAGATTTTATCTTCAACTCTGAAATTAAATAGTTTTCCTAGATATGTTTCAGAGATGTTTAATTTGAATTGATTTCCTTGGGTAGCTGGCAGTCCTTTCATTCAATGCAGAGATTGCCACATTGTTTAATTTACTGAATGTTTTCCGGGATTGTAGTTTTATACATTGGCTTTGTTCTGTTGTTCTCTTTTTATTCTTCAGGGACTCAACTAATATTAATATCACCCTTTCTTTGCCTGGTTAGCATTTGTACCACATTCTCTATGGCCCACTTTACTTTTTTTTCTTTATATCATTTTCATTCTTTTCCTGTCTTTCCCCAATGTTCCTTAATAATTTTCATCTGAAACCATTCTCCCTTGGGCAACTCGTTATTTATTTTTCATGTCTGACATTTTTTCCCTTCCATTCTCTTCTTGATTTGAACAACATTATTTATATTTTATAGTTTTTAAATTTCTAAGTCAAGGTGATTTTTCATGTCCATCAATACTTTTTTGAATGTATATAATTCTGTTTGGTATGATGAATTAAAATATCCTTTTCCTCATGGTTGTCTTTTAGAGGTATGTTATATATATATAACATACCTCTAAATATATATACAAATTTTTTTCCCTTTGTCAGATAGGTCTGTGTGAACTTGACCTTACTTTTGTTCGTTTTTATATACTTAGGTGTTTTTACAATATTTCCAGTTTAATGGTACCCTCTTCTCTCAGCTTTGCAAAGCCTGTTGTATTCTGGTAGTTTTTTATTTGATGGTTTTGTTTCTGGGGTGAGTCTTCTGATTCTAGAGTTGACTTTTATCCTGTAGGATTTAAAATTTTTCTTCCTCACTATCCAGTTTCTTTTGTTGTTTTTGCCCCTATGGAAGCTGTGTTTTAAAGAACACTCCTGTAAGTCACCTCTTCCCATTTAAATTATGTATACTTTTTTTAAAAAAAATTAAATTATTTATTGTTTAAAGTATTACATAAGTCTCCTTCTTCCTCCATTGACCTCTCCCTAGCCGCTCCCACCACCCAGGATATGCCCTCACACCCCTACTGTCTGTGTCCATTGGTTATGCCCATATGCATGCATACAAGTCCTTTAACTGATCTCTTACCCCTCAACACCCACCTTCCCTCATAGTTTGGACAGTCTGTTCGATGCTTCTATGTCTTGGCTTCTATTTTTGTTTATCAGTTTATGTTGTTCATTATATTCCACAAATGAGTGAGATCATGTGATATTTATCTTTCTCTGACTGGCTTATTTCACTTAGCATAATCCTCTCCAGTTCCATCCATGCTGTTGCAAATGGCAAGAATTCCTTCTATTTTACAGCAGCGTAGTATCCCATTGTGTAGATGTAGCAGTTTTCTAATCTACTCATCTGCTGATGGGAACTTAGGTTGTTTCCAAATCTTAGCTATTATAAATTGTGCTGCTATGAACACAGGAGTGCATATATACTTTCTGATTAGTGTTTCTGTTTTCTTGGGATATATTCCTAGAAGTGGGATCACTGGGTCAAATGGCAGTTCCATTTTTAATTTTTTGAGGAAACACCAAATGTTTATGAATAAAAGGTAAATCATATTTCCTTTAAATGTGTTCTATACGATTAAAACAACTCATGAACAGTAGATATAATACTGCCAGGAAGAATTAATCAGACCTTTTTGTTCTTATAGAGAGACATATAGGTAAGTATTGTTAGAAATAAAGTGAGCCCCCAAATTCAGGGGTCATGGTAGAACACAAAACATACTTGGGAGCCAGGCAGCAAGGCAAATATCTTTACTTCTACGTAGAAGGGTGTGCACACATAGTATGGAAGTGCTTGCACACGGAGCAGGTGGTCTGCTCGGCCTTATAATCACTGACGCATGTGACCTGTCCCTTGCTCTTGATTGGAGCTCAGGTGTATAGTCTTTCGCAATTGGCTAATTCAAAGAGAGGGGTTGGCCTTTGCTGTTTCAAGATGGCAGCAGCTCCAGGGGAGCTGCAAGCCATGTGGCCAACATGGTGGCTGCCAGGTCACACAGTCCAAAATGGCACTGTCTAAACTGTTCTTTGACAGAAAATATGATTTGTTTATTCTCATAGTATGTAAGTAAAATTTACTTATCATACATATCCAGCCATTTAGAAGTAAATAATTACAAACAAATGACAGTATACACTGAGTGGCCAGATTATTATCTCTGAACACATAATAATCTGGCCACTCAGTGTATATATATTAAAGGCTCGTTGCATGAAATTTTGCATGGGTGGGGTCCGGCCAGCCTGGCCAGGGGGAGGGGACATGGGCGGTTGGCTGGCCTGCCTGCTGGTCGAACTCCTGGTCGAGGGGACAATTTTCATATTAGCCTTTTATTATATAGGATATACACTGAATGGCCAGATTATTATGCATTCAGAGATCATAATAATCTGGCCACTCACTGTATATCTTCAATTTCCCAAATTTAATCTTTCTTAAGAAACATAGATGATACAACTAAAAATATTAGGTATGTACATATTATTCTTAAATGCAAATGTCTAATAGCATATTGAGAATGTATATTCACATGCATACATATGGATATAGTTTACTTGCTTATGAAATTGAGTACTACTTCATCATGTGTTTGCTGGTTGTCTAGCTCTCAGTTTCATCACTGTCGTTCTGCACTCTCCTCTGTGCTATAGGAGTGATGGAGGCTAACCAACTATATTATTTGGACTCATTTCTAATTGGCTTCATAGTAGAGTCTTCCAATGAGAGCCACTGACAGAATACTGTACAGAGGGGAGGAAGAATGAGCATTATTTTTTTGTCTCTGGAAACAACACTGTAAATGGCCAGCAAGTGAGGCCTCCAAGGTTCCCACTCAGGCAGCAGCAGCAGTGACAGCTGTGCTCTGGCATTCTCAGTAGCACACCTTCTGGGTTTCTGTTTATAGCAGCAGTAGGTGACTGTGGGCTGTTGCCAGAATGGCAAGTAGAAGCAGTGTGTCTGAGAGCAGGGAGCCTGCTGTCTTGCAAAGAGGTGGTAATGAGTATCCCCAGCAGCTGATACCACAGCATTTTGGCCTCTAGGAAATACCATATTCCATTTTGCTTCTCTAACCATATGGCATGGTAGCAGCTTTCTAATGTTACTAACCTTTCAACAATTTATCTTCTCCTCTTTGAGTCTTAATCCACTCTATCATTTTTGTTTTTCTAAAAATGTATATTGTCTTTGTGAAAATACTTAGTTTATATTTTCATGTGTGTGTATATATATACATATATATGTATTTGTTCAAGCATATATATATATATATATTCAAGTGTGTGTATAATTAATTTATATACATATATTTGCTCAAGGGATTCCCTTTATATGAATAATGGCTTTAATTCTAAATTTCCTCTATAAAAAATGTTCAAATGAATATACTTAAACATGTTTACTCATCTGATCATTTCCTAAGAATACATTCTGCATTCTATTATAAAATTGATTTATTTTGTAATAATAGAACAAACTATTTGCATGCTTACTTAAGGGTATCAATCATCAAAACACTTTTGTGTTAAGTACATTATCTACTAATATTCTTTATTTGACCAGATGTCCTTTGTAGAAATTTTAGATACAATGTTTTATTCAATATCATGCTCTCTAAATTTCAAACATCAAGAAAATTTATCATAATACGTTAAGAAAACATAAAATATCATCTTCATTCTTTGGTTTCCGTTTTCCTTATATTAGAGGGATCATGTTATACAAGGTTTGTTATCTAACCTCCCAGAGAGAATTTGGAGTCTTTACTTTTAAATACCCTTTTTTTTCCCCCCACCATTGTTTTAGTTTCCTGGAGCTGCTGTAACATAGTACCAGAAACTGAGTGCCTTAAACAACAGAAATTATTATCTCACAGTTGTGCAGACTCAATATCCAAGGTCAAGGTATCAGCTGGGCCAGGTCATACTAAAATATGTAGGGGAATCCTTACTTGCCTCTTCAAGCTTCTGGTTGTTTACTGTTATTCTTTGGTGTCCCTTGGCTTACAGGTGCACAACTTCCTCTGTGCCCTTACACATGACTCTTTGCTAATAAGGACACCTGTCATATTGGATTAGGGACCCACCTTCTTTTTCTGTCCTAATTTTACTTTAATTATCTGCAATGACCCTATTCTGAAATTAACTCACATTCTGAAGTAGTGGGAGCTAGAATTCCAACACATCCTTTTTGGGAAATAATTTAAACCATAACACTATTGATTCATTTTGTAAGAACTTTGGCATGTTGTTTATATTTAGTGGCATAGAATAATGTATCTGAGAAATATCTCCATCATTAAATGATGTATTTTTCCCTCCATTACTAGACTTGGAGTAAATTTGGCAGGTGCTTTTAAAAATAATTATTTATGTGTTAAGTTACTACAAAAAAGTATCATATAAAATTGCAGTCATGTGAAAACTTAAAAATAATCCATATATATAAGAAAAAATTGCCTGAATCTGCATATGAAATTTTAGAAATCTGAATCTGTGTGTGGAATAATAAAAATGTGTCCATGGGAATACAAAGAGGTTAAGCTTATCCTATTATTTAACCCCTGTAGCTGACTGTCTTCCGAAGAGCTACCCTCACACAACATATTGTTCTCTTCATTCTTGGCTTTCTTCTGACATAAAACATGGCAAAAAGGTAGAAGAGAAAATATTGAAGTAACAGCAGGAAATAATTGTACTATATTATTTCTCATGCTTAGTAAAGTATAAACTAAATTAAAACTGAAAATACATCTTATAATGTTGCATATTCCAAATTCTAAATCAATAAATTTGACTCAAAATCCACTTAAGTATTTACAATATCTTGAGTAACTCAAGTTATCTTCTCACCCCATCAGTCTGTACTTACTACATTTACTTATGTTTTCACATAGTTCAGGAAAATTTTTCAATAATGATGTATATGAGACCCCCTAGAAACTGCTAATAGTCTTCAAGTGGTTCATGATAAGGCTTAATACCTAATATTGAGTAAGAGGTTCAGAAGATAAATATAATTTTAAATAAAATACAAAATAATAAAATGTCTTATCTCACAAAAAAGCATCCTTGTAGAAGCTCATTGTAACATTTTTTAAAATCTCAGAAATATATCAATAATATAGATGTCACAAAGTAAATGATTGATAATTATGAAACACAAAGTAATATTCATTTGGTGACAGTTCTAATGTAGATACATACTTATTGACATGAAAAATATTGAATAACTATTTTAAAAAATAATTCCAAATAATAATGAATCTATAGTTAACATATACACATTCATATTAAAGATTTTCAAATACATTCGGCTACTGCTAATACCTTACTTATGTAGGTGATGAAATTATGAGCATTATTAATTTTCTCTTTTTTAAAATTTCTGATTTTGACCTTTTCTGAATTGCTTACTAAGTTGTACTTAAACACTAATGTGAATGTTTCCCTGGATTAATTTTGTAAATTGACATCTAGGAAAACCAGAAATAATGAACCCTCTCTGTGCCATATTTGAGTTACAATATGTACAGAAAAATTTAAGAAACTCAAGATCTCATCATTGATTATATTACCTACACATTGGGCTGGCCTTAAAGTACAGTATGGTGGGTGACAAGCGATGTTTACTAGTAGTGTAATTTTTTCTATGCAATTGAGTCTACCTAGGAATGAATAAAACAATAACAGTTTTTCCTCAACTGAAAATAAAGAAGATATATATCTAGCTCCTATAGTTGTTATAATGATTACATAGGATAATATTTCTATTGCTTACACTTTGGTTGAGGAGGAAGTGACATATTACGCCTTCCCCTCCCCTCATTCCCATCTTCCCTCACACTCACTTGCCTCAGGAAAAAAGAAAGTATAGCCTTAAGAGGAAAACAAAAGCCAGAGAGAAGATCAGATAAATGCAGATAAGAATTCACAGTGTAAAAGAAGAAAGCCTTGGATCAGAGAAAATCAGACTTAAGGCTCTAACATCTGTTTTTACAATCTCCTGTAGTTCTTTCTTTTTGTAATAATTCCTTTTCCTTTTTTAAGTGGAAAAGATACTGAAGTGTTCATAAAAATTTAAGGATTGTTTGTTTGCATTCTGTGAATAATGTCATCAGAATTTTGATAGGAATTGCATTGAATCTGTAGATTGCTTTGAATAATATGGATATCTTAACTATAGTAAGTCTTCCAATCCATGAACATGGAATACTTTCTACTTATGATGTCTTCTTCAGTTTCTTTTGTCGATGTTTTATTGTCAGTGTACAGATCTTTCACCTTTTTGGTTAAATTTATTTTGAGCTATTTTATTATTTTTGATGCAATACAAATGGGATTGTTTTCTTAAATTTTTCTTCCTGGTAGTTTATTATTAATATAAAGAAATGTCATAGATTTCATATATTAATTTTCTACCCTACAGCATTACTAAATTCATTGACTAGTTCTAATATTTTTGGTAGATTCTTTATGGTTTTCTATATATAATACTATGTCATCTGTTAATAATGACAGTTTTACTTTTCCCTTTTTAATGTGGATGCCTTTTACTTATTTTGGTTGCCTAATTGCTGTGGCTACAACTTCCAACACTGTTGAACAAAAGGGGAGAGAGTGAGCAATCTTGTCTTGTTCCTGATCTTACAGTAAAAGCTTTCAGCTATTCACCATTGACCATGATGTTAGCTGTAGGTTTATTGTATATGGGCCTCTAATATCTAAGGAGTATTCCCTCTATACTTACTTTGAGTGGGTATAGAGGGAATATTTATCCTAAATGGATATTGATTTTATATTGTTATTTATTGTGGAAACTAGTAAATGTTGCCTAGAACCAAACCTGAAATATATTAAGAATAAAGGTTTAAAAATATACATTTTGTAGGACTCAACTTTATTTTTTAAGGGAAATGGAATTTTTGGCAATGCCATTTATGTATTCTTCTAGTTAACCACCCAGTAAAAATATCGTCACGCTTAATGACTAAAAGAAGCACTTTTACTTAATTAGAATTTATTGGTTTACATAGGAAAGTATACAGGAGATAAAACATAACTTAGTAACGGTTGTGACTTATTTATTGTGTTTATGGTGGTTACATTTTCACATATTTTTTTTATATTTCCAAGTATTGCCTATGAACAGAAAACATATGTTTCTATAGTGTGAAAAAATGCTTAAAGAGTGTAATGATTATTTTATGTGTCAACTTGACTAGGCTAAAGGATACCCTGATAGCTAGGAAAACACTATTTCTGAGTGTGTCCATGAAAGTGTTTCTGAAAGACATTAGCATTTGGGTTGGTGATCTGAGTAACACAGAGAATCATCCCCAAGGTTGGTAGGCAGCATCCAGTCCACTGCGATGAACACAAAAAAAGGCAGAGAAAGGGCCATTTGCACTGTGTGCTTGAGATAACGCATCTCCTGTCCTTTGACATTGGTGCTCCTGGTTCTGACGCCTTCAGATGCAGGTGGACACCATCTATCCCGGTTCTCCAGCTTGTAGACACAGATTATGGGACTTTTTTGGACTCTAAAACCATGGGAGCCAATACCTATAACATATCCCCCATTGGTTCTGTTTCTCTGGAAAACCCTGATAATACAGAGAGCATAATTAAGTGGTAGTACTATCCTATCTAATAAAAGGGTAATAGGCAAATTAACCATCACTCCATCACAAAGATGGAAGCTCCCATAGCCACAAGATGGCAGCACCCAGTCCTCTCAGCCCCACCAGAGTACCCCAGTCCCAGGGGGCGGCCATTGAGGGTGGGCAGCATGAGTGGCCTGGTGGAATGCTTGCTTCATTGCCATAGCAACGAGGCAAGCGTTCTGCGCCCAGCCACGGATGGGCCTCTGGCCAGGCCAGGGTGTGGTACGCTTGCGTTGTGGAGAGCCTCTGGACAGCAGGTGTGGAGTGGCCAGGCCCCGCAGAGAGCTACTGGCACATGGATTCGTGTGCAGGGCTACTAGTATATCTATAAAGTCAGTAAAATTTCACTGAGTAGAAATTTGATGCTCTAATTTCGAGTGCTTAAGTATGTGCCTCATTTACTTATTTAATGAAACATTTAAAATAAATGCATCCTCCAACCTGAACTGCAGGTGTGGGTTGAATGTATGGTTGATTGTAGAGGAGGACCTGGATCATACATAGTCCCTCTTCTGGAATACTATACATTTATTGGAGGCCAAACCTCATAAGCAAAAATAACACAATCTCATAAGGGCTTAATAAAAATGGGTACAGAATTCTGTGATAAAATAGGAGAAGACACCCACTTCTTCTGGGGGAGTTAGGAAATAACACATCATAAGAAAGGATATTTGAATTAATTACATGTTTAAAAGCAGAATAGGAGTGTAGGTAAATACCAAAAGACAAATGTGCAAATGACACATTAAAGTATATTACATGCTCTCTGAATAAGGAGATATGCATCATGACCAGGACATAACGTAAACGAGTATGGACAGAAAATGAAGCCAGATTAATTCAAAATAGATCAGGGTATGGTGGTTAAGTTCTGCAGGCTATATAGTCTGAACCATGTCCTGGTGTCATAGGACTTCCTCAGGATGTTTTTAAGCAAAGAATGATTTCCCTTGCATTTCGCAAAGATGGTTTTGTCAATGCAGAGTAATTGCGGAAAGAGGAGAAATTCATTACAGAGAGGCCAGTATAGCTTATGAACTAATCATCCAGAGACAGGTTTGCATGTTCCCTACAGAGCCTAAGGTATATTTCTAAATACTTTATTATTAGCCTGGTAAATATAATTTTTGTAGAACTAGATAATCACTCATACTGTCAAGCTTGTGTGTAGGTGAGGATTGAAACTGACTAAAAAAGAATGTTCCAACTTCTCACTGTTTCATAGGACATATTTTCTTCTGTGGAAACCCTATTCCAAATACTGGGTCTGAGGAGAGAGGGTAATGGAGGGCAGTGTCCAGGGACCATTTTCTCAGGCTTATCAACTAAGTAATTTGTTTTCCCACGATGAGTTTTTTCTCTTCTAACCAAATCATCTTACTTACTCTATAGTAAAAAAAAAAAAAATTTTACATTTTTTCTCCATTATTTCAAGTATATTTTTTATACCTGAAACTAATCTTTACTGAGAAGAGAAGGAAAGAAGGGTGAGAGGGAAGGTGCCCCATGACCAGAACTACAACAAAGCCTGTTTTTCAAGCTCTTTTCTGTGTGATGTCCAGAAGTCTCCTCTGAAACCCCCACGTTAGGAATTGCCTACTTTCTGTAGGCAGGCCTTCATTAGGATTAACCTTGCTCTGAGAATAGTGGTTCTATTTTGCAGTCTTTTTACCTGCTCAGAGGAGGGCTAAGAGTAAGGAACTAAAGCCACACTTCCATTATAGCACAGTGATCTTCTGTATTGGGTGTGTTTTAGTCTATTTTTTTAATTGGGTGTCAAAATAAAATTTAATAATGGTAATAAATTATAAAGCTGCTTTCAATTTCTTCTTGGTATCGATTTCAGAAAACATTCTGTCACAACTTTTGGTACATAAAATAAAAATTACAAACAGTGACATAAGCATGGATGACAATGTTAGGATATTTTATGTCCATAATTAATTATTAAGTGAAATATTATTGTGTTGCTTATTTCATTTGTTTTCTGACACCCCCTGACTCACATCCATATTCTGTCCTCCTCTCTGCAGGCTGCACCCTGGAAGGCTTACCCCATGCATACTGCTTCACCCACTCTTCCTTATCAACAGGTTTCTGCAAGAGTTCAGCCAATGGGAGGCACAGACAGAAGTGTTGGGGGTAGAGGAGGAAAAAGTTGGAGTATTCCCATCCCTGCTCAGCACTGAGCAGTCCCTTCTTCCTTCCTGGCCTCCAGGAAAACCATTTTCTCTCCTTTCTCCTTCAGGCATAGAGGTAATGGTGCTAATCTCTGAGTGTCTCAACACAATTTATTGGTCTCTCTGACCCTTCTCACACCTCTGTAACTTCTCACTTCATTTAAACCTCATCCAGTGAATTATCTAGATGGAATTCTCTTTTCTCCCAAGATCTAGACTGATCAGCGTAAGCCAGGGTTCTTTTTTATAAGCAGCAGAAAACAACACAGTTCTTCTTTAAACAGAAGAAGGAGGACAAGGAGGGGGCAGGGTTGGAAGGATATCAGGGTGAAGAGAATTAATGGGAAGCTTGAGAAAGAGGCTTACAAAGTGTGCAAGAGCCGTCTGGGCTACAGAAGCCACAATTAAGCTCACAATGTGGGAATGATCTGACCCACACACTTGTGTTTTTGAGATAATCTTGCACTCCCTCAGAAGAATTTTATTCTGACTCAGCATTCAAAGTGTTTTTGAGATAGTCTTGCACTCCCTCAGAAGAATTTTATTCTGACTCAGCATTCAAAGTGTTTTTGAGATAGTCTTGCACTCCCTCAGAAGAATTTTATTCTGACTCAGCATTCAAAGTCCAGAGAGACTGGCTATCACATGCTTATCCTCTGGCTGTGATGGGGAGGGGAAAGGGGATTTCGACCATACAAAGTTGTTTTAGTCTATTTTGTCTGATACCAGTGTAGCTCCCACAGCTTTCTTTTGGTTTCCATTAGCATGAACTGATTTTTTTCCCATCTCTTCACTTTCAGTCTATGTGTATCTTTATATCCAAAATGAATCTCAAGTAGGAAGCATATAGATGAGTCTTATTTTTTTTAACCACTCAGTCACCCTGTGTCTTTTGTTTGGAGCGTTTAGTCCATTTACATTTTAAGTAATTATTAATAAGTATGTACTTATTGCCATTTTGTTAAATTTTTTGTAGTTCCTTTTGTTTCTGGTCTCCTCCTTTGTGATTTGCTTATTATTTTTTTTTTTTTGGTGTTGTATTTGAGTCTCTTTGTCTTTATTTTTTATGTAGCTACTAGAGGCCCGGTGCACGAAATTCATGCACAGGTAGGGTCCCTAGCCCGGCCAGCGATCAGGGCCAATCTGTGAGGCAACCAGCAGGATAATTGGGGATCCCCCACTGGCACCTCCCTTGGCTGGCCTGGTGCTGCCCACTGCCGGCCCTGCTCCCTGCTGCCACCACCACTGGTCGCTTCCCTCTGCAGAGCAACCAGCAGGGCAATCGGGGGCCCCTGCTCACGTCCCCCTTGGCTGGCCTGGGGCCTGCAGGCTGGGGGCAGCTTCTGCGTGGTGTATCTGCCCCAGGGTGGTCAGTGCACATCATAGCAACCGATTGTTCCTCCAGTCCTTCTGCTGCTCAGTTGATTTGCATATTAGGCTTTTATTATATAGGATATTGGTTTTTGGTTTGTTGTTACCATGACAAACACCTATCAACATCACACACACACACACACACACACACACACACACTCACTCTAGAGGCCCAATGCACGAAGATTAGGAATATAGGAAAAATACATTTTAGCCAGTAAAATGTAAGCAGGCTATCCTTATTAAAAAGCAATTTCTCCTTTGGTTTAACAAATTATTCAATCATTTTCTGTAATGTTAGCAAATGCATGTCTAATAAAAGATGGGTATGTAAATAGGAAGTTTCATTTTATATTTGTTGCTCGATTGACTTTGAACTACTCATGTTCACCTGCTCAGAAATTTCTAGTTGGCTGAGAGCTTCTAACCTTTGGAATTTATTGTATAAAAATTTCATCTTATGGCCCCAAATAGCACATTTAGTTAATGACTTAAAAATATTAATTGCCCAAGAATTTTTAAAATATATATATATATATATATTTTTATTGGTTTCAGAGAGAGAGAAACATCAATGATGAGACAGAATCATTGATCGGCTGCCTCCTGCACGTCACCCACTGGGGATCGAGCCCGCAACCTGGGCATGTGCCCTTGACAGGAATCGAACCTGGGACCCTTGAGTCTGCAGGCCAACACTGTATTCACTGAGCCAAACCATCCAGGGATGCCCAAGAATTTTTAAAACATGCAATACCTGACTAGTCAGGGGAATTGACCTCTTTTCCCTTACATTGTCAAATAAAAAAACAAAAACAACAGCCAATACAACAATACCTGTCTGGTGTGAATGAATCAAAAGTACATCTTTTTTTGTCAGATCAGCAAAAAATATGTTTTCTGGTATGCTGCAGAATTTTAGTAATTAGTTTATGTGTGTCATGAGATGAAAAAGATCTAAAATTTCTGCCTTAGTCACATTATTTAAGTTTAATATGCCCCACTGTCAGTTTCTTAACACTGAAGCAGGAGTTCATGTAATATTTAATTAGTGATCTTTAACCAGTAACCATCTTTCTTCATATTTCAGACATCTGAGATTTCTTACAAGATATAAATGTAATTAATAAGTCATAATCTAAAATATATTCTTTATTACTGTACCCATGTTTTTTAGCAGAAAACATATAGCAAATAAATGAATAAACATAATACATACATAGTAAATAAATGAATAGACAAACATAATACATACATAGGTAACTAACAAAAAGGAAATTAAGAAAAGATTGGTGCCATCCATCAGTGAGCAGAAAGTGCTAACCCTATGGCTAGGTGCTGAATAAGCATCATTGTCAAACTAAAAGCTGTCACACATGTATAATATTATCACCCCATATATGAGAAGCACAATCAAAGAAACTTGGTGGAGCTAAATGACTAACAAAGGGGAAGAAACCAGATTCAAAACCAAGTCTTTATGGCTCCAAAGCCCTGGCCTTTCCTTTGTGCCATGTTGCCACTAGGAGACTTAATGTCAAAATCAATGAATGAATTGATCTTTTATTGCTGCTCTGCTTTGCTTCCATGTGTTAATGGATAGTAAGTTATAATAGTGTGTTCCTGAGGTCAGTAACCTGGCACTTGTCCTAAGCAGAATGTGTGCCTACTGGGCCCCAGAGAGTGGTGCTTTCTGTGCCCTTTCAATACCACAACTCTCCAAATGACCCTATTTCATTCAAGTCCAGCACTAGTGAACAAGAGCAAAAATACATTCATAGAAACACATATTTTAACATTAGTTTTTCACCCTTTCCCCTTTGCTTATCATCTAAAGAGTTCTGTTTTTTCATTTATTGTTTTATCTCGTTAATCTTATGAGAAGGGGCCTATCACTAGGAATTTTTGATGTGCAATTTGGGAAAAGTAAAGGAATAGAAACAACAGAAATAATATAGTGTATTCTAGATAGAAAGGTTCTGAAAACAAAAAGTGCTTCTTAATCTAGAAACTTGGGCAGGTGAGAAAGGATGGATGTAGTGGGGAGAGATTAAAGGGCTGAGATGGCCATGAACACAGTGTGTGGAAGGATTCTTCTCTGGAGTTTGGATAGTGAAAATCCTTGGGAGCTGGAAAGTAAATGGAGAAGTTATGAGTTGATGAAAGGAGAGTTTACTATCTATATATATATAAAAGCCTAAGCAACTCTTACAACCGGTCAACTGAGTGACTGGTCAACCAGTCGCTATGACGATGCACTGACCACCTGGGGGCAGACGCTCAATGCAGGAGCTGCCCCCTGGTGGTCAGTGTGCTCCCACAGCCAACCTCCCGTGGCCAGCCAACCTCCAGCAGTCCCCCCCCCACCCCCGGCTGGCTGGCCCCGATCTGCCCCAATGGGGACCAGCCGGCCCCGATCGCCAGCCAGGCCAAGGGACTCCACCTGTGCATGAATTTGTGAACCAGCCTCTAGTATGTTATAGATTACTAACTGGTTTTCTGGATTTTTGGGACTTTTTGCATAATACCCTGACAGGCTACTGCCCATTTTATATATGGGAAAGCTTAATCCATCTGTAAATATAGATTGGAAACATTGTTGAGAGAGCCTAGCAGTGAGGCTATATTGTAATATCTCTTAGTTACAAGGAAAGGTTTTAGCTTACATCATTATTGTGGATGACCTTGGATATAAATATTGTGGCAAATTATGCCACATGGAGGAAAAGTGGTAAGATTTGTTTGTATATTCTAAATTAGGGATAGAGGTGCTCACACTTTTGCAGCTATTCAAAGAGTGATCTTAGAAGTAGTATCTAGTAATGACTACTCATTTTGATCACAATATGAGATACTCATTAAATGCTTGGCTTCCTCCATCGCCAGGGAAACCCAAGCCTCCCTCCTGCTCCTTCTGTGGCCACAGCCATCTTGGTTGGGTTAATTTGCATACTCACTCCTGATTGGCTGGCGGGCGTGGCTTGTGGATGCAATGGAATGATGGTTAATTTGCATATTGCTCTTTTATTAGATAGGATGATGCAGTGAACGTGGGTGCATCTATGCTTTTGAATTAGTATATTATTTTTTTTTTCAGATAAACACCCAGATTAGTAGTTCTGCAGTTTATTTTTTATGGAACCTCTGTTTTCCCATAGTGGGTGCACCAATTTATATTCCCACCAATAATACACAAGGATTCAGTTTTCTCTACATCTTCACCAACACTTGTTATTTCTTGTCTTTTTATAATAGCAATCTAACAGATGTGAGGTGCAAATGCATTGTGGTTTAGATTTGCATTTGTCTAATGATTAGTGATGCTGAGCACCTTTTTATGTATATGCTGGCTATTTGTATATCTTTATGGAAGAATATCTATTCAGATCCTTCAACCATTTTTTAATTAGATCATTTGTCTTTTTGTAAATGAGTTGTATGAGTTCTCTATATATTTTGGATATTAGTCTCTTATCAGATACATAATTTGAAAATATTTTTATCTGTTCAATGGGCTGACTTTTCTTTTTGTTTTGGGTTTTTGTTTTGGTTTTGTTTTTTCTCAGTATCAAGCTTTTTAGTATGATAGTCTCACATTTTTTATTTAGTTGCCTTTGCTTTTGGTGTTAAATTAAAAAAAAATGTATTGCCAAGACTGAAGTTGGGGAGCTTACCATCTATGTTTCCTCTAGGAGTTTTCTGGTTTCAGGTCTTACATTTAACCTTTTAATCCATTTTAGAGTTCATTTTTATGTATGGTACAAATAGTGGTCCTATTTTATTATTTTGTATGTGGCTGTCCCAATTTTCTCAAAACCATTTATTGAAAGAGACTGTACTTTCCCCATTGTATAGTCTTGGATTATTTGAAGTAAATTAATTGATCATATAGTCACAGGTTGTTTTTGGGCTCTGTAAGCGATTGCACTAATGAATGTGTCTATTTTAATGCCAATACCATAACATAGTTTTGATTACTATAGCCTTATAATATAGTTTGAAATCAGGGAGCATGATGCCTCCAGCTTTATTCTTCTTTCTCAAGATTGCTTTGGTTAATCAGGGGCTTTTGCATTACACACAAATTTTAGAACTGTTCATTCTATTTCTATGAAAAATTCCATTGGAATTTTCATAAGAATTGCACTGAATTTTATGTCATTTTGAGTAGTATGGACATTTTAACAATAATCAGTCAGTCAGTCCATAAGTATGGAATATTTTTCAATTCATTTGTGTCTATTTTATCAGTCAATGGGTTATTATAATCACTAGTGACCCTGTGCATGGATTCATGCCCATTGAAAGGAAATTAATTAGGAGATGGCTGGCACGGTGGGACTGGGTGAGATGGGCCAGACATGCCCTGGAGACAACCTCTCGTGGTCCCTCCCTGGCACTGCACCTGGGGCAGTGCCTGTGGTGAAGTGAGCGGGGTCCCTCTGGCAGGTGGGGTCCCTCAGCCTGGCCTGTAGGGATCAGGCTGAAACAAGCTCTCAGAGATCCCCCAAGGGGTCCCAGAATGTGAGAGGGCACTCTGCAAAATTGCTGTCGTACAGGGTGTGGAATGCAAATTCAAGTGTGCAGTAAACCATATTCAGGGCCAACAGTACCCCAGGCATAACATAACCCACGGCTGAAGGTGAAATCGGGCTCCCTCCTCTCTGGTTTCAGAGTGCATCACCCAAGAACCACCACTGCCAAGTCACTGCAGTTCAGCAGCTCCTGTATTGTGTGTCTGCCCCCTGAATATCAGTGTGTGTCATAGTGACAGGTCAGATGGGTGGAGGGACACTTAGCATATTAGCCTTTTATATATATATATATAGAAGATAGATTATATAGATCTTTTACTTCTTTGATTAAATTTATTTTATTTTTGAGGCAGTATAAATGAGATATTTTAATTTCTGTTTCTGAAAGTTCACTATTAGTGTATAGAAATGCAACAGAATTTTGAGTGTTGATTTTGTATCCTATAACTTTATTTAATTGATTATTTCTAATAGTATTTGGGTGGAATCTTTAGAATTTTCTACATATAATGCATCATCTGAAAATAGTGACAGTTCTACTTCTTCCAATCCAACTTGGATACTTTTTATTTATTTTTGTGGCCTAATTGTTCTAAGACTTACAATACTGTGTTGAATAGAAGTGGTGAAAGTGGTCATCCTTTTTTGTTTGATATTCAGGAAATAGCTTTACATCCTGGCTGGTTTAGCTCAGTGGGATAGAGCATCAGCCTGCGGACTGAAGGGTCCCAGGTTCAATTCTGGTCAAGGGCACATGTCTGGGTTGTGGGTTTGATCTCCAGCGGGGGATGTGCAGGAGGCAGCCAATCAATGATTCTCTCTTATCATGATGTTTCTATCTCTCCCTCTACCTTCCTCTCTGAAATCAATAAAGATATATATATATATATATATATATTTTTTTTTTTAAAGAAATAGCTTTTCACTATTGTGTATGATGTTTCAGCTGAGGGCTTATCTGTCACATATGGCCTTTATTATGTTCAGGTACTTACCTCCATATCTACTTTTTGAGATTTTTTAAGTCACAAGTGTTGAATTTTCTGCATCTAATGAGTCTACTGTATGATTTTTATCCATTTTACTCATGTGGTTTAGCATATTGACCGATTAGCAGGATCCCTTGAATCCTTGGAAAAATCCTACTTGACCAAGGTGTATGATTCTTTTAATGTACCATTAAATTATCTTTGTTAATATTTTGTTGAGGATTTTTACATTTATGTTCATTAAGCATATTGGCCAGCAATTTTATTTTCTTGTCATCCTACACTACTTTTGCTTTCAGCATAATGCTGGCCTCATCAGTTTGGAAGTATTCCCTCTTCTATTTTGAGAAAGAAGGATTTTGAGAGAGATTGCTGTGAATTCTTCTTTACCTGTTTGGTAGAATTCACCAGTAAAGCCTTCTGGTCCTGGACATTGGTTTATCAGGAGGGTTTTGATTACTGATTCAATCTCCTTAGTATTAATCATTCTGTTCAGATTTTCTATTTCTTCATAATTTAGTCTTGGGTAGGTTGTATGTTTCTAGTAATTTACATGTTTCTTCTAGGTCAGTGGTCAGCAAACTGCGGCTCTTTGTCCCCTTGAGTGTGGCTCTTCCACAAAATACCACGGCCTGGGTGAGTCTATTTTGAAGAAGTGGCATTAGAAGAAGTTTAAGTTTAAAAAATTTGGCTCTCAAAAGAAATTTCAATCGTGCTATTGATATTTGGCTTTGTTGACTAATGAGTTTGCTGACCACTGTTTTAGGTGGTCCAATTTGTTGGCATATAACTGTTCTTAATCTCTTATGATCCTTTGCAATTTTGTGTTATCCGTTGTAACATCTTTCTAAATTTACTTATTTGAATCATATCTCTTTTTATGGTGAGGCTAGTACAGGTTTGTCAATTTTTGTTTATAATTTGTTTATTTCCTTTCTTCTACTAATTTTGGGCTTTATTTGTTTTCTTATTCTAATTCCTTGAGTTGCAAAGTTATTTTTTTGAGATTTTTTCTATTTCTTTAGTTCAGCATTTATTTCTATAAACCTCTTTCTTAGAACTACTTTGGCTGCACTCCATAACTTTTTGTATGTCTCAAGGTATTTTTTTGATTTCTCATATGATTCCTTCTTTGGCTCATCACTTGTTCAGTAGCATGTTATTTAATCTCCAAATTTTTTGTGAATTGACCAGTTTTATACCACTATGATTGGAAAATGCTTGCATTTCAATCTTCTTATATTTGTTAAGACTTATTTTGTGGACTAATTATATGATCTGTCCTGGAGAATGTTCCATGTGCATTTGAGAAGAATGTGTAGTCTATTGCTTTTGAATGTACGATTGGCACATACCTCTTAAATCCATCTGGTTTATCTTATGTTTTAAGGCTGATGTTCCCTTTTTGACTTTCTGTCCGCATGATCTACTCATTGATGTAGTAGGATATTAAGTCTCCTACTATTATTGTAGTGCTGTCTATTTCTTCCTTTAAATCTATTAATATTTGCTTTATATGTTTAGGTGCATCTAGATTGGGGGCATAAATATTTATCATTGATTACTGATGTCTACCTCTTCAAAAAAAAAAAGTGAATGTCCTATTGACTCATATATTCTTGTTTGTCTGAATGTAAACTAAAATATGTGCTTAATAACTTGCTTGTTTTCCATATTATGAAACAGGGAGAGAGGTTGCAAAAAATGGTTTAAGAAAACTTATTCTTCCAGGCCAAGTTTATATTATTGCTATGATTTTAACACTTGCACCTATGATTAAACATTCAGAAAAAGAGAGCATACTATCTTCAAAAGAGAGCTCACTTCAGCTTTGATCAAGTCCGAATGGTAAAACATTTTATTATTATACAGGCATCTGCTTTCCTGTAGTACTCTCATAGATGTGGTAATACGCATATTTTAAAAATTTTCGCATGGAAACTCATCATTTTATCACTTTCCAAGCACTTTATAGACTTGCTCAAAATGAAAAAAAATAATAACTGCAATGAAAATAGAACCCTAATTAATCACTTTTCTGTTGCGGCTGGATTTTTTATCCATTCCATTTATATGCACAACTGATTTAATAGATTTTTACTGAATAGGTTGTTGTGTGTTTTTTTAACTAATTGACTGGAGAGTCAAATAATCAAACTAATGCTGCATGGAAGGTGAAGTAAATATTTCCTCTTACAGAATTTAACTGGTCATTAACCTGCTTTATGAAAGTCTTAACTAATTCACCCTGACCTCGTCAGCCTAGTCTGAACCTTTTGGGTCATTCTACTGAGATTTTTAAAAAAGCTTACTCTAGCAAATGGGATCATTGAGGAGGTTAGTAATTACTAGATCTTGATTTGAAAATCTGTTTCACTCTACCATTGCTCTTATAGTCATTGATAAACCCATATTTTGTTTGGATAGCCTCTAGATTTCATTTCAAGGATTCAGGAATTTTCAGTTATGTTTGTGTGACAAGTATTAACTTTTCTTTTAGAACATTTTTTTAAATTTTATTTTATTTTTATTGTTTTAAGTATTACAAATAGTAGTACATATGTCTCCTTTTTTTTCCCCCTTGATCTCCCCCCGACCTCACCTACCCCCCAAGACATGCCTTCACCTGCCCACCCTGCTCCCCCGCCCCAGTGTCTTATATCCCTTGGTTGTGCTTATATACAAGCATACAAGTCCTTCGGTTGGTCTCTTACAGCCCTCCTCGCCCAACCTCCCCTGTCTTCCCAATGTAGTTTGATAGTCTGTTCAATGCTTCTTTGCCTCTGTATCTTTTTCCCACCATTTCTTTCCTTTAAAAAATTTTGCCTTTGCAGACTGGAAATAAACATATAATAACAAAACAAGACAAAACAAAAAAATGTTTGAGTCCCAATTTCAATGTCCAACAGTTCCTTATGTGTACATGTCAGCATTGATATCTGGATGGTGGGCACATGGTGGCAATGCAGGTCCGACCCTCTCTGGTTTGGTCCTAGGCAACCTGCAGCGGTGCACAGCTGCTGACTGCTCCCATGGCAAGGCGTTGTCAGCGTCTTCCATCTCTGGACTGTTTTTTCCTCTTGTCTTCGTGGTTGGAGCAGACCTGTCAATTCCTCTCTGTTGCAGGAATCCATCTGGTCTTGGGGTTGTTTTCTGAAAATATACAAATATATTCTCGACCACAAGTTAATAAAGGAATCTTTTCTATATAATTGATTTGGTATCCTTTTTATTTTTGTTCAAACGATTTTCCTTTGTCTTATTTAGACACCATGTGTGTTTTTAATGGCCGTCTTGCTGTTAGCATTGCAGATGAAACTTAATTTGGTAAAGTAAAAATTTTCTAGATGTAATTTACTTATAGGATATTTTTTCTTACATGATATTGCCCTACTATCCCCCCCCTTTTTTTTTATTAATGGAGGTTTTTGTAAATTTTATAATGCAGTCTTGATAACTTAAAATTAAAATTTTTTTTTTCCCCCACACATATGACTGCTTTAGGTTCATTGCATATTCAGGAATTTTACCATGAGATGAACTACCAATAGAAATTTTAGTTATTACTTTAAGAACAGCTTTTTGTCCAGTACTTGAATATTCACTTATTTCAATTAGGCTATTTAAATTAATCTGAAAACTCGATTACTATTTTACTGTCAAATTTAATACTCTACCAACAATCTTAGTTTACCCTGTAAATATTAGTGGGAAGGATTATTTGCATTCTTGAGTGGGCCCTGAGCATTCCAAATGCTCGCTGAATTTAGATATAGGGCAACTGCTGTCGGCCAAGTCTCTTGTCTGTTACCTGGGTCCCGATCTGAACATCATACCTCAGGTAAGGTAGGGGAGGGTGGGGGTAAGGTGGAGAGCAACCAAGGGACTTGTATGCATGCATATGAACCTAATCAATGGACACAGACAACAAGGGGGAGGGGCATTAAGAGAAATTGTTTCATGTGACAAAAATTTTTAAATGAAACTCTCTGTAGACTGAAAATTATTTTGGAAGGAAACAAAGAAGTTTCCTTCAAAAGTCTTAAGGGTTGTAATTGAAAGTCAACATATTTGGCCTCTTGAACTAAAGTAAGTAATTTGTGTTTTTGCCTCCCTGACAAAGTTTATATAAAGCTACAAAAAGAAATTGACAGCCAGTTTGAAATGGAATTGCCATGGCCTAGAGCAAAGAATATCCTTACATGATATTATTCTACAATGTCATTATAATTTTAGATATTTTACAACAGCATATTTTACAATTATCCCAAACAAACTTACAAACTAATTCTTTGAATGGTTGGCAGCAATTAAAATAAAATAAAAAAGGGGACATGAAAGGATTTAATCCCTTGCAGAAGGAATTAAGGCACTGGGAAGGCACTTGAGCATCCTATATTGGCCCCTCTTGCCCTTTGTGCCAAGAGGGACCCTCTTCTCACAATCCAATTGCCCTCAGCTGTTACCTGAGCTTTCTGTTCATGCTGAGCTTGAAGCCTCGTGGGGGCTGGTACCATGGATCTGTCTCACATCCAATTGTGTGAGCTGGGACCTCACTGGAGAAGAAACCCGAGTTCCCCGAGATATGTGATCAGCACCGGGACCCTGCCAGCAGGCCAGGGGTTCCCAAGGCAGGTGCTGGGTGTGGAGGCCACGGGGTCATAGGCTACCAAGGAGACAGAACTGAACCTCACAGCACCCTGTTTGGCCCCAGAGGATGGCTGGTTAGCCAGAGACGGGTAAGATTCCTCAGGGAAGGAACAACCTAAGACAGGCACAGTCGCAGAGGGGCCATCAGGAGAGAACTTGGGGGGGCAACAGAAGTGGGGCACAGACCCTCACCCCCCCCCAACATTGCAGGGGCTTGAACCCTCACCCCCTTCTAAAGGAGGTCTCCTGCCCCCATGGCTGCTTCGCGCTTCCCACACCCAGCTCAGATCAGGACCCCGGCAACAGAAAGAGACCTGGCCCAGCTCACATCGAGATACAGGGGACAGACAGAGACTTGGCCCAGCTCTTTTAGAACATTTTGATGAATAATTTTGACCTTTTATTTTGTGATAACTACAGATTCACATGCAGTTGTAGAAATAACACAGAAAGATCCCACATACCATTTGCTCAGTTTCCCCCATACAATATCACAAGGAGAATATTGACATTGATACAATCCACTTGTTTATTCAGGTTTCACCCATTTTAAATATACTTTGGGTATGTAGCCTATGTAATTTTTCACATGTGTACATTTGTGACTACTAGAGAACAACCCTGCACATGTTCTGCAGTGGTCACATGAATGTATATCCGGACAGGTATCATCATCATCTTCCTCCTCCTTTTTTTTTTTTTTTGATTACTTATGTCTTCATTACAAAAAAATAATCATATAGAGGTAGCACACGCACTATGAGATTTGGTAGTTGCCATGTGAACTATACATTTTTTAGTAAACAGAATAAATAGCTATCCACATTCTTTGCAATTTATTTTGCTGGTAATTTATGTAACTTTAAAGATAGTGTGCCTATTCTTTAATTAAAATTGCAATATACCCATTTTTATTATTGAGTCTAATAAAACAAAGTAAGTTATTTGCTTTGTACCTTTCTAGGTTGTTCTATCTAAAGCATAAGAAAAAGAATGTTTCCAAGAATGTCAAACTACTCAAAAGTAAAGTATTTATATAACCTATGTTTAAACATTTCTTACTTTGTGCTAGACTATTTTCTAAGAAATTTATAAATATTATTTAATCTTAGTTTATAAAATCATAATGTCTTCCTTATGATGTACATCTTTCTGTTTGGTCAATACCAACAGCCAAACTGAGTGAAGGAAAGAAATCTTTGGATATCTCTTTTCGAGTAATTTCTCTATTTGAGTGGCAAATAAGGTATTCAATATCTAGTAGTAGAATATTCAAATTGAATAAACAGAAATATTTGAGGGTAAAATATATTTTGTTTCCTCTGAACAACATACTCATTTTTATCCTTTCTAACTGGTGCCATTATTTTTCATTACTATTTTGAGATTTGACTTATTTTCCTACATAGATTTTGTTTTCCTATCACTAGCTCATTTTATATTAGGCCCTAGGTATTTTTCTTCAATGACCACTACTTTAATTATTTTTCTTTTAAAAGTCTTGAAAGAAAAAGTAGAGTACATTTTACCATAACCTAAGAAAAAGTGTTGTCTTCATTTAAACAAACACATTTAGTTATGTGTATGTAGTATGGCTCCCTGGTACAGTCTTGTCACTGTTTACCAGTTTTCACCAGTGAGTATGATGTTAGCTGAGGGTTTGTCATATATGGTTTTGATTATGTTGAGATAGTTTCCTTGTATCCATGGATGCTGTGTCTTGTCAAATGCTTTTTCTGCATCTATTGATATGATTATATGATTTTATCTTTTGGTAATGTGGTATATCACATTGATTGATTTGCATATGTTGAACCATCCTGAGATAAACTCCACTGGATTGTGATATTTCATCTTTTTCAATTTATTGTTGTATTCAATTTGCTGGTATTTTATTTAGGACTTTTGCATCTAAGTTCATGCAAGATATAAACCTGTAATTTTCTTTTTTGTGTGTGTTGTCCTTACCAGTTTTAGGAAGTATTCCCTTTTCTTCAATTTTTACTGGTAGAAGATTTTGAAAGTTTTCTACTTTAAATATTTGCTAGAATTCACCAGTAAAGCCATCTGGTATTGGGCATTTGTTTTCTGGAAGGTCTCTGATGACTGTTTTAATTTCCTTAGTTTGATCAATCTAGTTGTATTTCCCAATTTTCATGGTTCTGTCTACAAAGGTTGTATCTTCCTAGGAATTACCCATTTCTTCTAAGTTATTTGCCATATAGCCTTCCATAGTATTCTTGTATAAACCTTTCTATTTCTGTCCATATAATTTCTCTTTCACTTCTGATTTTATTAGTCTTTTCTCATTTGTTAATTTTATTTATCTTATCAAAGAACCAGTTCATTGTTTCATTAATTTTTTTTCTATTGTCTTTCTCTATTACATTTTATTCTGCTCTCATTTTATTTCTTTCTACTGACTTTTGGGGTCCATTTGTTTTTGTATTTTCTAGTTCTTTAAGGGGAAATATTAGATTGTTTGAGATTTTTCTTGAGGTAGGCCTGTAACAATTACCATAGACTTCACTTTTAGCACTGCTTTAACTGCATCCAATAGTTTGATATGTCATATTGTCATTCTCACTTGTCTCTATCTTTTGATTGCTTCTTTTATTTCCTTGTTGATCCGGTAGCAAGTTGTTTAATCTCCACATATTTGTGGTTTCTCCAGCTTTTTTTTTTTTAATATCCAGTGTCATAACTTGGTGGTTGGAGCATATTTTTGGGTTAAGTCTTCTTAAAATTATTGAGACTAGTTTTGTACCCCAACATATGGTCTATCCTTGAGAAAATTCCATCTGCACTAGAGAAGAATATATATTCTGTTGTTTTGGGATGGAAAGCTCTGTAAATATTGACAGTGTCATTCAAGGCAAATATTTATTTTCTGTTTGGATGATCTACTCCATTGCTGCCAATGGGAATAGGGTATTTAGGATAAAGAAGAGCCATTTAACAAGTTACAAGATGAAGGAATCCTAAAGGAATAAACTAATGCAATTGATTACATTATATACATAATATAATTTTGTTTATAAAACAAAAATGTCAGAAACAAATTTATTAAAACCTAGTAATAGACTGGGGAAAACATTTAAAAGCTACATAAGAGAATTTGTAAAAAAAAAAAAAAAAAAAAAAAAAAAACTAAAAACACATAATAAGTAAAATAAGATAAACAACAAATAACTGGAAAATTTTCTGAAAGAGCAAATCAAAAAATTATATATAAAAATTATCTAATCTCTCATGCTATTTGGAAAGTAAAAATAAATACTTATTTTTCCTCCTCCAGACCACAAAATGAAAAGAAAAATAGATACATTTTATATATTTGATAATGTCTATGAACATTTCAAATATTAACTGCTACATTTATTTTATTTTATTTTTTATTATTATTTTATTTATTTTTTTATTCTTTGAAGTATTACAAATAGTAGCACATATGTCTCCCTTTTTCTCCCCCATTGACCTCCCCCCGGCCTCCTCTACCCCACAGTACATGCCTTCACCTGCCCGCCCTCCCCACCCCCAGTGTCTTGTATCCATTGGTTATGTTTATATGCATGCTTACAAGTCCTTCAGTTGATCTCTTACAGCCCCCCGCCCCCGCCACCCCGCCCAACCTCCCCTGCCTTCCCACTGTAGTTTGACAGTCTGTTCAATGCTTCTTTGCCTCTGTATCTATTTTTCCCCCCATTTCTTTCCTTTAAAAAATTTTGCCTCTGCAGACTAGAAATAAACATAATAACAACAACAAATATTTGAGTCCCAAATTCAATGTCCAACAGTTCTGAGTCCCCGTTTCAATGTCTAGCAGTTCCTTATGTGTACATGTCAGCAATGATATCTGGATGGTGGGCACATGGTAGCAATGCAGGTCCGACCCTCTCTGGTTTGGTCCTAGGCAACCTGCAGCGGTGCACAGCTGCTGACTGCTCCTGTGGCAAGGCGTTGTCAGCATCTTCCATCTCTGGACTGTCTTTCCTCTTGTCTTCGTGGTTGGAGCAGACCTGTCAATTCCTCTCTGTTGCAGGATTCCACATGGTCTTGGAGTTGTTTTCTGAAAATATACAAACATATTTTTGACCAAAAGTTAATAAAGGAATCTTTTCTATATAATTGATTTGGGATCCTTTTTATTTTTGCCCAAACGATTTTCCTTTGTCTTATTTAGACACCATGTGTATTTTTCATGGGTGTCTTGCTGTTAGCATTACAAATGAAAAGTAAAAATTTTCTAGATGTAATTTACTTATAGGATATTTTTCTTTTTTTTTTTTTTAGCCTTTTCTTATTTTTATTTTTTAAATATATCTTTATTGTTCAGATTACAGGTGTTCCTCTTTTTGTTTTCCCCCTATAGCTCCCCTCCACCTGATTTTCCACCCCACCCTACTCCATGCCCTTACCCCCTGTCACTGTCTTCATCCATAAGAGTAAGATTTTTGTCCATTCTCTTCCTGCACCACTCACACCCGCTTCCCCCTGAGAATTGTCAGTCCACTCCCTTTCTATGTCCCTGATTCTATTATATTCACCAGTCCATTCTGTTCTTCAGATTTTTTATTCACTTGATTTTTAGATTCACTTGTTGGTAGGTATGTATTTGATGTCATTTTGTTGTTCATAATTTTTATCTTTACCTTTTTCTTCTTCTTCCTCCTCTTAAAGAATACCCTTCAGCATTTCATGTAATCCTGGTTTGGTGGCGATGAACTCCTTTAGCTTTTTCTTGTCTGTGAAGCTCTTTATCTGACCTTCAACTCTGAATGATAGCTTTGCTGGGTAGAGTAATCTTGGTTGGAGGTTCTTGCTGTTCACCACTTTGAATATTTCTTGCCACTCCTTTCTGGCCTGCATAGTTTCTGCTGAGAAATCAGCTGACAGTCGTATGGGTACTCCCTTGTAGGTAATGAACCGTTTTTCTCTTGCTGCTTTCAAGATTCTCTCTGTCTTTTGCCCTTGGCATTTTAATTATGATGTGTCTTGGTGTGGTCCTCTTTGGATTCCTTTTGTTTGGGGTTCTCTGTGCTTCCTGGACTTGTAAGTCTATTTCTTTCACCAGGTAGGGAAAGTTTTCTGTCATTATTTCTTCTAATAGGTTTTCAGTATTTTGCTCTCTCTCTTCTTCTGGCACCCCAAAAATTCAGATGTTGGTATGCTTGAAGTTGTCCCAGAGGCTCCTTACGCTATCTTCATATTTTTGGATTCTTTTTTCTTTTTGTTTTTCTGGTTGGGTGTTTTTTGTTTCCCCATATTTCAGATCTTTGGTTTGATTCTTGGGGTACGTTGATCTACAGTTGAGTTTCTGTATATTCTTTATTTTAGACAGTGTATGCTTCATTTCTGACTGGTCCTTTTCCATTTTTTTGGCATTCTCATTAAGGTCCTTGAAGGTTTCACTAAGCTCCTCAGAAGTGTCATCAAGTTTCTCGGCGGTTTTTAGAAGATTCTTGAGTAACCTTATAAATGTGGTTCTGAACTCTATGTCATCCAGTAGTTTGCTTTTCTCCGTTTCTTTCATTCGTGACATGTTTCTTTGTTTCTGCATTTTGGCTGCTTCCCTGTGTTGATGGAGTGGCTTTGTGTGGTAGGTGACCTATAGGGGGCAGTAGCTCAGCCTCCCCAATCACCTGATGTGGACGTTCTTGGTATACCTCTTTGTGGGCTAAGTGCAAAGTCTTGGTGTAGTTAAGCCTTAATTGCTGTTAGTACGCTGGGAGGAATTGACCTCCAGGCCAATTGGCTGTGAGGACTCGCTGTGTCTATAAGAACTGCTGTGCTGGAGACACGCTTATGGTGCAGGACTTGTTTCAGTGGGGCTTTGGTGCTCGCTGAGTCTGCCTCTTGAATGTGTCACTTATGGATGTGAGGAGTTGAAATCTGGTTTCTCACACTGACCACTAGGTATACTGGCTTCTGGATCTCCAATGGGGTGCAGTTCAGCTATTGTCTGAGTCCACCCAGCAGGAGCTACAGTGAGAACTACAGTTTTCTCCTCTTTGCTTGGGGTTTGGAGGTTTTGGAGCTATCTGACCCAGTCTGCAAGTTTGCTAGGTTAAGCTGCGATAGGGCAAGCCTTTCTTATGCTAATGCTGCTGCTTGGAGTTTGGGTGGGTTTGTAGGTTGTGTGGGACAGGGTCTCAGGGCGTCACTAGGCTAGGGTGTGGCAAACAGCGATGGCTGCTAGTTAGCCAGCTCTGTTTCTCCGACTGCCTCCCGTGCCCCAGCACCATAAACAATTCTTGTGCACAGCTCTGCAAGCAGGCCCCCCTCACTTTCTGACCCGGTGGCAGATAATCCAGCTTCTCCCCGTAGGAGTTTTGGTCCCCCGCATCTCCCCAGAAACTGTATTTCAGAGTAATCAGTGGCTTGTCTCCCCTTTGGGTTGAAAAAAGCAACGCCTGCCGCCAGCCCAGATCCCACGCCTCCGTACCTCAGCTTTCCAGCACTTGTGCACGTCTCAATGCTCTTTTCTCTTTCTTTCTAGTTGTAGAACTTCCACTCAGCCAGCTTTCCCATGGTTCTGGGTGATAGACGTTTTGTCTTTTAGTTGTAAGTTTTGAAATTGTTGTGCGAGGCAGCAGTTTAGGTGTTTACCTATGCTGCCATCTTGGATTCCTCTAGGATATTTTTCCTTACATGATATTACCCTACTTACCCCCCCCCCACCACCACCACTTTTTTGATTAATGGAGGCTTTTGTAAATTTTATAATGCTGTCTTGATAACTTTAAATTTTAATATTTTTGCCCAAAAATATGACTGCTTTATGTTCATTGCATGTTCAGGAATTTTACCATGAGATGAACTACCAATAGAAATTTTAGTTATTATTTTAAGAACAGCTTTTTGTCCAGTACAATCAAATTTACTTGAATATTCACTTTTTTCAATTATCCTATTTAAATTAATCTGAAAACTTGATTACTATTTTACTGTCAAATTTAATACTGTACCAACAATCTTAGTTTACCCTGTAAATATTAGTAGAAAAGATTATTTGCATTTTGAGTAGGCCCTGAGCATTCCTGATGCTAGGCTGGATTTAGATATAGGGCAACTGCTGCCAGCCAAGTCTCTTGTCTGTTACCTGGGTCCCAATCTGAGCTGGGCCAAGTCTCGTCTGTCATCTGTATCCCAATCTGAGCTGGGCGTGGGAAGCAAAGCAGCCATGGGGGCAGGAGACCTCCCTCAGAAGGGGTGAGGGTTGAGGCCCCTTCAGGGTTGGGGGGGTGCACAGCTGCTGTCTGCGCCCCACCTCTGTTGACCCCCAAGTTCTCTCCTGATGGCCCCTCTGCGACTGTGCCTGTCTTAGGTTGTTCCTTCCCTGAGGAATCTTACCAGTTTCTGGCTAACTAGTCATCCTCCAGGACCAAACAGGGTGATGTGAGGTTCAATTCTGTCTCCTTGGTAGCCTATGCCCCCATGGCCTCCACACCCAGCACCTGCCTTGGGATCCCCTGGCCTGCTGGCGGGGTCCCAGTGCTGATCACGTATCTCGAGGAACTCAGGTTTCTTCTCCAGTGAGGGCCCAGCTCACACGATTGGGCGTGAGACAGATCCATGGTACCAGCCACCACCAGGCTTCAAGCTCAGCATGAACAGAAAGCTCAGGCAACAGCTGAGGGCAATTGGATTGTAAGAAGAGGGTCCATCTTGGCACAAAATAGGGGCCAATATAGGATGCTCAAGTGCCTTAAATCCTTCTGATTAAATCCTTTCATGTCCTTATTTTTTTTAATTGCTGCCAAACATTCAAAGAATTAGTTTGTAAGTTTGTTTGGCATAATTGTACAATATGCTGTTGTAAAATATCTAAAATTATAATGACATTGTAGAATAATATCATGTAAGGATATTCTTTGCTCTAGGCCATGGCAATTCCATTTCAAACTGGCTGTCAATTTCTTTTTGTAACTTTATATAAACTTTGTCAGGGAGGCAAAAACACAAATTACTTACTTTAGTTCAAGAGGACAAATATATTGACTTTCAACTACAATCCTTATGACTTTTGAAGGAAACTTCTCTTTGTTTCCTTCCAAAATAATTTTCAGGCTACAGAGAGTTTCATTTAAAAATCTTTGTCACATGAAACAATTTCACTTAAGGTTATGGTGACCACTAGTATGGATTAGATTTAATATTTTATTTTTTATAATTTTTTTAGTTTTTATTTTATATATATGTGTCCTTATTCCCCTATAACCCCACACCCCCCACTTATGCCCCACCCCCTTGTTGTCTGTGTCCATTGATTACGTTCATATGCATGCACACAAGTCCCTTGGTTGATCTCTCCACCTTACCCCCACCCTCCCCTACCTTACCTGAGATATGATTTTCTGATAGACGTTTCTCAGTCTCTGGATCTGTTCTTGTTCATCAGTCTATGCCGTTCATTATATTTCAGAAATGAGTGATATCATGTGATATTTATCTTTCTCTGCCTGGCTTACTTCACTTAACATAATATTCTCCATCTCCATCAATATTGTTGCAAATGGTAGGAACTCCTTCTTTTTTACCGCAGCGTAGTATTCCATTGTATAGATATACCACAGTTTTTTAATCCACTGCTGATGGGCACCTAGGCTGTTTCCAAATCTTAGCTATGGTGAATTGTGCTGCTATGAACATAGGGGTGCATATATCCTTTCTCATTCGTGTTTCTAGTTTCTTCGGAAATATTCCTAGAAGTGGGACACTGGGTCAAATGGGAATTCCATTTTTAGTTTTTTGAGGAAGCTCCATACTCTTCTCCACAGTGGCTGCACCAGTCTGCATTCCCACCAGCAGTGCAAAAGAGTTCCTTTTTCTCCGCATCCTAGCCAACACTTGTCGTTTGTTGATTTGTTGATGACAGCCATTCTGACAGGTGTGAGATGGTACCTCGTTGTTTTGATTTGCATCTCTCAGATGATTAGTGGCTGTGAGCAGGTTTTCATATGTCTCTTGGCCTGCCTTCTGTCTTCTTTCGAAAAGTGTCTATTTAGATCAGTTGCCCACTTTTTGATTGGGTTGTTTATCTTCCTTTTGTTAAGTTGTATGAGTTCTCTGTATATGTTGGAGATTAAACCCTTATCATTGATATCATTTTCAAATATGTTCTCCCATGCAGTGGGCTTTCTTGTTGTTTTATTGATGGTTTTCTTTGCTGTGCAAAAGCTTTTTATTTTGATGTAGTCCCATTTGTTTATTTTCTCTTTAGCTTCCATTCCCTAGGAGTAGTATCAGTGAAGAAGTTCTTTTGACATATTTCTGAGATTTTGCTGCCTGTGGATTCCTCTAGTATTTTCATGGTTTCCTGTCTTATGTTTAAGTCCTTTATCCATTTTGAGTTTATTTTTGTATATGGTGATCTAGCTTCATTTTTTTGCATGTATCTGTCCAATTTTCCCAACACCATTTGTTGAAGAGACTGTCTTGTCTCCATTGTATGTTCGTGCCTCCTTTGTCAAATATTAATTGAGCATATTGATTTGGGTCAGTTTCTGGGTTCTCTATTCCATTCCATTGATCTATATGTCTGTTCTTGAGCCAGTACCAGGCTGTTTTAAGAATAGTGGCTTTGTAATACAGCTTGATATCTGATGTTAAGATCCCACCTACTTTGTTCTTCTTTCTCAGGGTTGCTGTAGCTATTTGGGTTCTTTTTTCATTCCAGATAAATTTTTGGAAAGTTCGTTCTATGTCTGTGAAATATGTTGTTGGGATTTTAATGGGAAGTACATTGAATTTATAGATTGCTTTGGGTAGTATGGACATTTTCATGATTTTGATTCTACCAGTCTATGAACATGGTATGTTCTTCCATCTGTTTATGTATTTCTCTTTTTTTCAGTGTCGTGTAGTTTTCCATGTATAGGTCTTTTACCTCTTTAGTTAATTTTATTCCTAGGTATCTTAATTTTTTTGGTGTGATGGTAAATGGGATGGCTTTTGTAGTCTCTCCTTCTGTAAGTTCATTATTGGTGTATAGAAATGCCATAGATTTATTGGTGTTAATTTTGTATCCTGCTACATTACTGAATTCATTTATTTATTTATTTTATATATTTTATTGATTTTTTACAGAGAGGAAGGGAGAGAGATAGAGAGCTAGAGACATCGATGAGAGAGAAACATCGATCAGCTGCCTCCTGCACGCCCCCTACTGGGGATGTGCCTGCAACCCAGGTACATGCCTTTGACCGGAATCGAACCTGGGACCTTTCAGTCCACAGGCTGACGCTCTATCCACTGAGCCAAACCGGTTTCGGCTGAATTCATTTATTAAGTCTAGTAATTTTTTTTATGGAGTCTTTAGGGTTTTCTATGTACAGTATGATGTCATCTGCAAATAAGGACAGTTTTGCTACTTCTTTTCCAATTTGGATGCCTTTTATTTCTTCTTCTTGTCTGATCACAATGGCTAGTACTTCCTGCACTATATTGAACAGGAGTGGTGAGAGTGGGCATCCCTGTCTCGTTCCTGTTCTTAGGGGAAATGGTTTTAGTTTTTGCCCATTGAGTATGATGTTAGCTGTAGGTTTGTTATATATGGCTTTTATTATGTTGAGGTATGATCCTTCTATTCCCACCTTGCTGAGAGTTTTTATCAAGAAATGGTGTTGGATTTTGTCACATGCTTTTTCTGCATCAATTGATATGACTATGTGGTTTTTCTCTCTCAATTTGTTTATGTGATGTATCACGTTTATTGATTTGCAAATATTGCACCATCCTTGCATCCCCGGGATAAATCCTACTTGGTCATGGTGTATGATCTTTCTGATGTACTGCTGGATTCGATTTTCTAGAATTTTGTTGAGGATTTTGGCATCTATGTTCATGAGGGATATTGGCCTGTAATTCTCTTTCATTGTGTTGTCTTTATGTGGTTTTGGTATTAGGGTGATGCTGGCTTCATAGAAGGATCTTGGAAGTGTTCCTTCCTCTTGAATTTTCTGGAATAGTCTGAGGAGGATAGGTTTTAGTTCTTCCTTGAATGTTTGGTAAAACTCCCCTGTGAAGCCGTCTGGCCCCGGGCTTTTGTTTGCTAGAAGCTTTTTGATGACTGCTTCAATTTCTTCCATAGTTATCAGCCTATTGAGATTTTTAGAATCTTCCTGAGTTTTGGAAGGTTGTATTTTTCTAGGAATGTGTCCATTTCCTCCAGGTTGTCTAGTTTGTTAGAATAGAGTTGTTCATAGTATTTTTTAACAATCCTTTGTATTTCTGTGGGTTCTGTTGTTATTTCACCTCTTTCATTTCTGATTTTGTTTATTTGGGTCCTCTCTCTTTACTTCTTGGTGAGCCTGGCTAGAGGTTCATCAATCTTGTTTGTTCTTTCAAAGATCCAGCTCTTGGTTTTGCTGATCCTTTGTATTATTTTTTTGGCCTCTGTCATTCATTTCTGCTCTGATCTTTATTATGTCCTTCCTTTTGCTCACTGTGGGCTTTTCTTGTTGCTCTCTCTTTTTTTTAATTCTTTGAGTTGTTGAGTTAGAAGATTTATTACCATTTTTTCTTGTTTCCTGAGGTAGGCCTGTAAAGCTATAAACTTCCCTCTCAGGACTGTTTTCATTGTGTCCCATAGCATTTGCATTGTTGTGTTTTTATTGTCATTATTCTCCAGTATTTTTTTAATTTCTTCTTTGATCTCGTTGATCACCCAATCATTGTTTAATAGCATGCTATTCAGTTTCCACAAGTTTGAATTTTTTGGAATGTTTTCATTATAGTTTATTTTTAATATTATGCCATTGTTGTCTGAGAAAATGCTTTATATGATTTCAATCTTTTTGAATTTAGGGAGGCTTTGCATGTGTCCCAATATGTGGTCTATTTTTGAAAATGTCCCATGTGCACTTGAAAAGAACGTATATTCCGTGGCTTTGGGGTGAAATGCTCTCAAGATGTCAATTAGGTCCATTTGATCTAGTAGGTCATTTAGAATTGCTGTTTCTTTGCTGATTTTTTGTCTAGAGGATTTATCCAGTGATGTCAGTGGTGTATTAAAGTCTCCTACTATGACTGTATTGTTGTCAATCTCTCCCTTGATATCTTCCAGGAGTTTATGTATTTGGGTGCTCCTGCGTTGGGTGCATGTATGTTTACCAGAGTTATATCTTCTTGTTGAATTGCTCCCTTTAGTATTATGTAGTGGCCTTCCTTATCTCTTGTTATGGCCTTTACTTTGAGGTCTATTTTATCAGATATAAGTATTGCTACCCCAGCTTTTTTCTCATTTCCATTTGCTTGAAAAATATTTTTCCATCCCTTCACTCTCTGTGTGAATCCTTTGCTCTGAGGTGAGTCTCTTGTAGACAGCAAATATATGGGTCATGTTTTCTTATCCATTCAGCTGCCCTATGTCTTTTGATTGGAGCATTTAATCCATTTACATTTAATGTTATTATTGACAAGTACATGTTTGTTGTCATATTTTCCCTTAGTGTTTGTGTTTCTTTTTGCCTTTCTCTTTCTTCTTTTTACAGCAGTCCCTTTAGCATTTCTTGCAATGCTGGCTTGGTAGTGATAAACTCTCTTAGCCCTTTTTTGTCTGTGAAGCTCCTGATTCCACCTTCAATTTTGAATGATAGCCTTGCCGGGTATAGTATTCTTGGATTCAGTCCCTTGCTTTGCATCACTTTGTATATTTCATTCCATTCCCTTCTGGCCTGGTGTGTTTCTGTTGAGAAACCAGTTGATATTCTAATAGGAGACACCTTGTAAGTAACTTTCTGTCTCTCTCTGGCAGCCTTTAAGATTCTTACTTTGTCGTTGGTGTTCGCCAATTTAATTATGATGTGTCTTGGTGTCGGTCTTTTGGGGTTCAACTTGTTTGGGACTCTATGTACTTCTTGGACTTGCATAGTTTTTTTCTTGCCAATATCAGGGAAGTTTTCTGTCATTATTTCTTCAAACAGGTTTTCTATTCCTTGCTTCTCTTCCTCTCCTTCTGGTATCCCTATTATTTGAATATTGTTTCGTTTTGTATTGTCCCAAAGCTCCCTTAGGCTCTTCTCTTGCTTTTTAAGTCCTCTTTCCAGTTGCTGTTATGTTTGTGTGTTTTTTCCTACCTTGTCTTCTAATTCGCTGATGCGGTCCTCAGCCTCTTCTAGTCTACTGTTTAAGCCTTCCAATGTGTTCTTTATTGCAGCTATGTCGTTTTTCATCTCCTCTTGGTTTCTTTTCATGTTGGTGACATTTTCATTCAGCTCCTTATAGTTCTCATTGAGTTGTATTTGTCATCCATCCATTTAAACATCCTTATAACAATTACTCTGAATTCTTTCTCTGTTAAGCTGTTAACCTCAATTTCATTTAACTCCCTTTCTGGTGATTCCTCTTTTTCTTTCCTTTGGGTATTGCTTTTTTGTCTCTCCATGTTTTCCTATAATGTTTTAATTGTAGATCCAATTGCTTTGCTAACCAGGTTCTTTTGGTGATGGTGCTACTGGTGTAATCTCTCAGTTCTCCTGGGCTTGGTAATTTAGTGTAGGTCCCTACTTGAGCTATTTGGGTTCTCTTGATGTAGGCCTGTGAGCTTTATCCGGGGCATCCCTGCCCTTCCCGGCTGCAAACTGTCTCACCAGCTGTGCCTCCTTTTCAATTCAGGCTGGATTCCACTCGTTTCAGCTGCTCCCTCTATTTGCTCCGGGACAAGGCTCAGGACACGTCCTTCTATTCTGCCGCCATTTTGTCCTCTTACAACATGTATTTTAAATGTGCATAATTATAAACTCAGAAATGCTTCCTTAAGATATCTTTCAAAATCTATGTGCAAAGAAAAATGCATTTTTATACTTTTTTAAAACCTTGGAGACAAAATATTCACTAGCAGCAAAACTGTTCATTAATTCATGGTATATAAATATCATTGAATACTGTTCAAAATGGAGTATAATTAAATCAACTCATCTATGAGAAGGAAAGTTCTCCAATTGTTTTTTAAAAAATACAATTAATAGCTCTGACCAACTGGTTAGAGCTTGGCCCATGGACCAATGAAGTAATCCTATAGGAACAAACTAATACATTTGATTACATAATACTAAGCACTTTTATAAAGGGTTGCAGGTTTGATCCCTGGGCAGGGCAGGAAGTGTGTGGGAAGCAACCAATAGATACATTTCTCTCTCTAAAAATCAATGGGAAAATGTCCTCCAGTGAGAATTAACAAAAATACATGTTTTAATACAATTAATAGAAAATTCTCATGGTCTGATTTCAGTTATAAAGAAAATCTTATTCATCACAAAACTGTAAGTTCTTTCATCAATAACCATTTATAGTACCATTAAAATTATACATAGGTATGAGTATTTATTAAAATGTCTTGACCAAGTTTTGAAATATAGATGGATAGATATAGATACACCATCATGGAACGTTGACTTTTTAAATTGAAGGGAAAATGCTTCTCATATTAATCACTGTCAATCCATTATAGCCTTTTCTTGAACTCATGTTTTAGGAGCTACACAGTAACAAATGAGAGTGTGCTCCTAAGACATCAAGAAAAATATAAATAATGCATGAATGTTTACCAACTGCAAAATACTTGGTATATAATGGGGAAAGCATGTTTAAATGTGAAAAGATAAAAGTTTCACTTAAAAATCACAAATCAGAATTTAAAGGAATGCAAATTTAACATCTACTATGGTGGTTCATTCAATATACCATTTTGAGTGATGAAGCATTTCAAACATGTTAGGCTTTTAATATACAACAAGAATTTGATTATCCTGTTCATCTTGCTTATATATTTCTGCCCAAAGGCTAGAAAAAGCATCCTATTTTAGAGTCTTGAATCAAAATGATAACTGCAAGATATTAAAACTCAGAGAGATGAGAAGTTTCTATATAATTGACTCTAATCAAAAGGGAAATTATTCTTTAGTCAGCTTACCAGATAAGTCCTAAATTTGGGAATAGGCTTTTAGCAAGTTTAATAATGTCAATTCATTTCATGTTGCCTCTTCAGAGACAGCCTCTAGAAAGGATTGCCACAAAAAAACCTCTAGAAAGAAAATCAAACAGATCCTCAACTCCTAAATTTAAGAAAATGTTTAATTTAAAAGTGTACTTAATAGCTTTTAATTTTCATTGATTACAAAGTATAACTGTTAATCTTTTTCTTTCTTATTATCACCTGCTGCCTTCTTGATCCCCAGGAAAAGTAAAGCTTAATGAGATATTCTTCTGTAACAATAGAGATTCCTAAAAGAAAATTAGAATGCTTGCTCCTGAAGGGATTTACAGATTAATTGGCCTAATCACCTCATAACATAAGAAATGCTTTCTACAAATGAAAAGAATTGCTTTTTTCTTTTTAACATGGTAACTATGCAGGGAGCCATGGTTGGCTTCTGGTCTGTTGTTTTCTTAGGTTTTGAATAGTTGACTCACCACTCAATCATGAAATACAGGTGAGCATCAGCAGGAGAATGTTTGGGGCTGGTAAACATGCAGATCATACCCAGGGCAGAATATGGCTTTCCAGCTGTTTACATTTGACTTTTTAATTTTGTTTTGACTTTGCCAAGGACTGAGAAAAAGAAATCCTAGGATGTAACTAAGATTAATACCCTCTCTCTGTTTCCTCCTCTGGGGGTATTTTACACAGAACCCAGGGACACCTTCCTCCTAAAGCATGTCCCCACCCCACACATGGAGCACATTACAAAGGAGAACACACAACGGAAAAAAATAGTGAGGGTGGAGTGGGGAGCCCCATTTCACAAATAATCTCAATAACTCTGTTCTATTAGATATTAAACTATATCCATTTTACTGGATTACTTATGGTTATGAAACCATTTTGTCCCTTGGGATCATTAAGCCTACTTGAGTCATCATGTAATTTTGAGGTTCTATCATTATCATATTATATCCAAGAATGGCATTTGAAAAGCAAATATTATTATTGAAAACTTTTTTATAAATTATTCTGGGCAGCCTGGGTTATTACATAGGATATTACCTGTGACTGTTGCTCTAATCAGCCATCATTCAGATCCATGGCAAATTGTCTTTCTTGAGAGTGAGCAATGCTTTGTTGCAGCTGACATGATAAACATGGTATGTAGGACACACCCAACTTAATTTCTCGCCAATGTTCTACACACTGTAAAATTGCAATTTGAGAAAGTCAGTGGTAAACCATATTAATAAGAGATACAGACAGCCTCACATACAAAATATAAAGGGAAAAACATTTGAAATGGAACTGTATATATTTATCAAGATAAATGCTTGGTTATTTTAAATAGAAAAATTAGATGGATAAATCCTACTTCTTAATTAATTTAAGATGCAGATCCCAGGGAGTGGACTTAATTCCTAAATTTAGGTAAAAGGAAATGTTCAATTTAAGGTAACAGAAATGTCTCAACCATTAATTAAGGAGAATTCTATTATCCTTGGGCACCCTAACCTGCCACAGCTTAATAAAAAGTTCTGACTGTACCAAATTGCCAATGAGCAGGCCGAAAAGAGTGCCATCGGCTGCTGTGTCCTACAGCAGAAAGCACTTCAGCGTGAACAGACTGTATGTACAGAGTACAACACATACTGGCTGGAATTCAATTGAAAACAAACTTTTCCTGAACAAAAGAAACTTGCTTATAGAGAAGTTCCTAGTATTTATTTCTACTCAAAAAAAATCTCTCTTCCAAACGTTGTGGGAAGACTCGCATGTACTGATATACGCCTACTAAGGTATTTTCCATACTAATTAATAAAACCACAGACACTGCTAGAAAATTACAGGAAAAGGAAACTCATTATCACATGAATGCCTGTGCCAGGAACCACTGGCCCAAGTTCCCTCATGCCTTAAATGAGGGAGGCATGGGTCACACAATTCGCTGTGGTGAAAAACTTCTTCCTAGGAGTGAAAATTGGCTGGAGATTGTTGAGAATTACCCACTCCACTCTGCAGGGGTCCTTGTAAGAAATTGAAATGTGAGGTAGCTTTGGAAAGGGAATAGGATTTAACTACTCTTATATCCTCCTTTCAGTGGCCTACCAATTTCCATTTCAATTCCATTTGACAAGTTGAGCCAATATTCTGCATTATTACAGTAAGCAAGTTGATATGCCCAAATGTTTCAGGTAATGAGCATGCAAGTAAGACAATACTCTCAAAGCTTTCGCATTTTTAGTAACAGCTTTAATTTCAAAAACTAACATTTCTAAGAACATAAATGCTATGAAAGAAATCCAAATAAAATGTTACCAAAAATGTTTTTCAGTCATCAAAAAATAAAATCTCCTAACCTGGGTAACTTTAAGAAGTATTTGCCTTCTTATTAAGCCTTTGTACTTCCATTTGCTTGAAAACTATGATGAAACACACACAAATGCAAAGACTGCCTCCCAGAGCTATGGGACAAGCACACACACATAATGTAAAGGAGAGAACAGAAAACAAAGTGACTTTGGAGAAACAAACAGCTAACTTACCTCAAATAAGTGGAGTTTTTTTTTGCTATGTACATGTTCATAAATGTGATATACGTTTATTCTAAAGCATGTTTCTTATTAAGAGAGATTTATAAATAACTCATACTCAGGAGCTCAGCAAACTCCTAAGTCGCTCAAATACAATTATTTAAATACTGGGAATATTCTTCCATTTTCTATTAATCTGACATAACAATTAAAATACTTCTACAAGTGCATTTCATTAATCATTCCATTGCTAAAGTAACAAAAATCATCAACCCTGGTTTTTACAAAACTTCAAAAGTTCATCCTTTCCCAAGTGATAGCAACACTACCAACCAAAAAGTGTTCCGTTTCTTTCAGCTAAACTTGAAAATGTGAGCAGCATTTATTCTCATATCACAGGAAAAAGTGAGGAAACATTGCCAACAAACTTCATTTAACTTGCTAGTATTTCTAAACGGAAATAAGTATCTAGGTTTCAAAGAATGATGTCCAATTCCCAGACATTCAAAATGCCTTCCACTGTGAACTCAATTATATTCTTACCTTCTGAACAATTGCTGCATATAATGTTCTAGACATTAGAAATGATTCCCTTTGGAATGAGAGCAGCAATACAAAGTCAAGTGACTGGGGAACACTCACAATAGAGGCTTCTAATTAATAGGCGAGAACCTCTGTCGTTAGGCATCAGGATGGCAGTTATTTGTTTTTCATATACCAAGGACAGCAGGTGAGACCATGGCATAACACATTCACTATTTTATGCTATTTGGAAGGAGGCCTTTTAAGAATCTAGACAGTGTCAAAGAAAAATCTTTGTAAGTAGCTGCAAAAACCTGGCACAAACAGAGGCATTGCAGCTCAGGAATATTTCCTCTTGTTTCTGGCACACAGATCTCATTTCACAGACTCCATGAATATTGCACAATTATGCTCTCTATTTGGTTCAAGGAAACAATCATGTGGCACTGCTGAGACTCTTCTGGACAGGACCTTATAAAGAATTCCCAGAGCTGAGCACTAATAAAGGGTCTGGATAGAAACAGGTGCCAGGAGGGGCCTGCTCTAGGAAAGCTAAGTCAAGTCACTGCTGGGACACTGGGAGCAAGAAAGAATACAGGAGGCATGCCAAGAAGCCTGTGTAAATGTCACTTCATTAATACTCACACTTCTTAATCTTCTCATGCAAACATTCTAACACCAAAAACGAAACTGAAAAGCTCCGTTTTTCTCACGAGTCTTCCTAGTCTCAGGGTTATTGGGGGGCGGGGGGGGGGGGGGGGAGGAGGAGGTTAGGGGGACGGTTTACTCCATTATTCATTGACTGTTCTCAGAATCTAAGAAATGCCATGGGAATAGATACAGATTTGAAATTTCCTCCTGGTCCTATTTACTGTGAAATATAAAATCTCAAATGTTAGCAGTAAAAACACATCTATGGAGATATAAGGTGATTTCTTACTTCTTAGAAAAAAAATATTAGTATTTTTGATAACTTATTATAAAATCACATATTTACCTCATGCTTAAATAAAAACAATGCATAGATATGAGAGTATCACTGTAATGCTCATTACTGAAAAGTGACCAACTACTATAATTATTTTAGCTCTGAAATTTGGGATTCAATAAAGGTGATTCTTTCAATTAAATTGATAGATTGGAAATTCGGTGAGTCTTTTAACTAGAATGTTTTATACCCATCTTATTCTTGGTACACATTGCAAGGAAGTGTGAATGAGAACTCTTTACTTTCATAAGGCCATCTGGAATTTAATTAAACAGACAGTGGCATATAACTGAAGACAAAACAAAAATAAATTATTTTTACTTTCTAATCTAATTGAGGGATATGCTAATTCAGTTCCTCCAAAAATCAGGTACCCGGGCAGGATTAGTAACCAACATATTTAATGGGGTTAGGGAGAAGGGATGGGAGATACCAATGACGATAAGGAGGAAGCAGGAAAAAAAAACATGAAGAGACTGAAAGGAAAAGGGTAGAAAATGCAGCAGTGCAGCCTGAGTAATTTCAATCAGGCTGATGCTGAATTATTCATTAAGAGGCCCTATATCCTACAGCAGTGGCCCTGAAGTATCCCCCTGATGCTAAGTCATTGACCTAGAGAAGGCCTAAGGAAGGAAGGCCTTAGTGCACACACTAGTTGCTCCAGATAGGAGTCAGTTGGGGAGAAAGTGCATTTTCCTAAAGCAACAGTCTACACTTTGTATCCCATAGATCTACACTGAGTGGCCAGATTATTATGATCTCTGAATGCATAATAATCTGGCCACTTAGTGTGTGTGTGTGTGTGTGTGTGTATTTTAGAGGCTCAGTGCATGAATTTGTGCATGGGTGGGGTCCAGCCAGCCTGGCCAGGGGAAGGGGACATGGGCAGTTGGCCAGATTGCCTGCTGGTCCAACTCCTGGTTGAGGGGACAATTTGCATATTAGCCTTTTATTATATAGGATATACATTGAGTGGCCAGATTATTATTATCTCTGATCACATAATAATCTGGCCACTCAGTGTATTTCTCCATGTAGATGTTGAGAGCAGATCCTAATTGGTTCCTGTAGACTTATCCTTCTGAGGGAAATTTAGAAATAAAGGTTAGCAAGATAAATTGCAGTCCCCCCCACTCCCCCCCATAGTTTTAACTGAAATTATTCTTACTAGTCTGATTGTTGCCCAGTATCTGTTACAGTAAAGCAAGTGTTTATGTCCTGTCTTGTTATTGGCCACATCAGCTCTGGAAAGAAAATCAATGACTCCATACCAGAAACAAACAAAAGGAAAAGGGAGTGAGGGAGGATGGGAGAGAAAGAGGAAGAAGAAACAACACACACCAAAAAAAAACTGAAACAATGCCTCTATTCATTATTGATGAAAATGTATATAAATGCTCTGCCCTCAGGATGGGGGAGCATAACTCCCTATTTCCTAAGATAGGGCTATGCCTAGTGACTTTTCTTTCAAAGACTACAGTGTGGAGTAAGTAATTTCACTGTGGAGAATCCTGACAAATCCTACCTTAACCGGATGATTGAGGTCAATGTCAACAATGACAAGCCATATTAATAAGGCATACTCTTGGTATGATGTGATGAAAATGTCAATTTACTTCTGTAGTATTCCCCTTTAAAATCCAACCCGTCTACTCATATGGAAAACATTAGTAAATTCCAACAGATCGGCATCCTTCAAAATACCTGACCAGTGCGCCTCAAAATGTCCACGGTCATCAAAAAAGAAGGAAAATCTGGGGAAATGTCACAGCAGAGAGGAGCACAGACAATATTATGACTAAAGGTCATACTACGTCCTGGTGACGTATTGAAACAGATAAAGGACACTAGGGAAAAATAAGGACATAAGAATAAACTGTCAACTTTAATAATAAGGGTCATATTTGTAGCAAGTGTACTATACTAATGTAAAGTCTTAGTAGGGGAACTGGGTGTGTGGTATATGAGAACTCTCTTTACTGCTTTCTCAATGTTTATGAAAACCTAAAACTGTTCCAAAATATTCGCCCTGTTATTAAAAAGTTAATGTGGCAAAAGATAGATTTAGACAAGGAAATGAGAAAAATATGGTCTCTAATAAATATATATTGAAAAAAATTTAGTCATTTAAATCTCCAAAGATAATGTGCTACCAAGAATATGAGCCAAATAATCAAATGTAAACAATGTAATATGTATTTTATATTACGCAAATGATTTAAAATTATTAACTAATATATTCACTAAAAATATATCCAGTTTGGTCTTTTTTAGAAATAAGACCTTTTTAACAAATAAAAGATTACCCAAAGCACATATACACATAACCCATAGACACAGACAACAGTGTGGTTCTGGGTGGAGGTGGGACATCTGTAATAATGTCAACAATAAAAATAAAGTTAGAATAATAATATAATATTGATTTCCTGAATTTGTTAGCTTGTGAACAGACTGTTACTGCACATATTGCTAAGATGTGAAGGAGTTTTTATTACTAGAACTTATTAATTGGCCATCAGAAGGAATAGTAACATTAAAATGATAAATTTGAAGTTAAAGATTATTTACTATTGTATTATGTAATTTAATATTTGTAATGAATAAACTTCATTCCTTCTATATATTCGTGGAGTGGGATATTTTTAGATTTTGCACATAATTTACATAGCTTATCAAAATTATATATGTCTGTAAGTTGTAGGCTAATTTTCCTTGCTCAAAAAGTTCTGAAAATTTAAGAAAAAGAAAGAGAGCAGCCCCTGACATTCAGAAGCTGGTTTGACATCTCACATCTGGGCCATTTATTCTCCCGTTTGATAAACAATATCACAGGTTCTGCATCCATGGATTCAACTAGCCGTGGATCTAAAATATTAGCGGGAAACTGTTATGGTGTGGTTGATGTGTATTGTGTGCATAGGCCCATGATGATTGCATCTGTACTGAACATGCAGGTTTTTTTCCTTAGTCTCTAAATAATATTGTATAACAACTCTTTACATAGCATTTACATTATCTTAGATATTATAAGTAACCTATTGATAGTTTAAAGTATATGGAAGATGTGCATAGGTTACATGCAAATAATACAACATTTTATATAAGGGACTTGAGCATCTGCAAGGGTCCTCGGACCAATCCCCATGGATACCAAAGGACAACTTCAGACAAGGACAGTCTGAGGTACAATCAAATGAGAAAAAGCGATGCCACCTCATAATTTGTCTAATACAAACAAAAACAAGGTCACTTTACCACCCACAAGAAAATGAACATTTTTCTTTTTACTAGATAAGTGTCTGCTACGACTTTACCCAATCATAGAACCACCCTTGCTTTCTGACAGTGACCATTCCAGAGAGACCTCTCTTCCTTAGACCTCCCGCAAAATCACCAAGTCAAAACTAAAATCTCATAACAGATTCTTTCTAACACTCTCTTATGGGACACCCCATGTTCCACTCAGCAAACTGAGCAACCACCTTGTTTACTTCTAATGTGTTCCTGGAACTCTTTGGCTGAAAGTCATTAACAGAAATCAAGAAATTGGCAACAAAATGAAGAACTTTTCCATTTCATAAAATTTAATTAGTTAATTCTCTGAAAAATTACACTTGGGAAAAAGTTACTTTGGCTTGTACACTAGTTCTTAAAGGACATTAATTTACATAACTTCTTTCTGCCCCACAGGGTTTATTATAAATATCACCCTTTTTATAATTGAAGAGAGGATTGTCATCTATCTCATCCGCTTGGCCAAGATTTTTACAACCACTTAATTTGTCCTGCTTTCCCCTGTGTCTTGCTTCCTACTGCTTATTGTTCTATCTTTGACTTCTTTTATAACTGTGAATAGTATTGGTACAGAACAGGCTGTTTTAGAGACTGACATATTTATTAAAGCAAACACTGAAAGATTCCTAGCTATCAGAAGAAATCAGACTTATACTAAGAGGCTGCCAGAATATAAATATTAAACCTACTATGTGCTTTAAAGTAGGCTGTGGTGATTAGAGCACAATGTGAAACTGTTTTGCAAAATTTTTATTCTTGTTTTGGAAGTTCCATATTCAGGGATATAATTTCTTATCCTTTTAATGATCCTAGAGCTTCTCTTGTCATTCAACTCTATATCTAATTCAGTTTCTTCTCCTGTAATCATTCATCGTTTCAGACATCAGACTGGATTGAACAAGGTTCTTAGAAGGAATAATAAAATAACTGGGTATCAATCACTTTTTACCTACCTACCTATCCACATTATCTGTCATTTATCTACTAATTCACTAATCTAACTGATGGACTGCCCATCATGTATCGCCTCTAGGTTAAGTCTTTGCTTTGGTAGTTTTTCACATGTGTCATCATTTGGAGCAAGTTTCCTCTTTGACCTCTTTCACACCACCCTTCCTTCACTCAACTGACTCTGTCTTTGCTGGCAAAGTTCTCCCTCAGGCTTTGTGTTTGCTCTCTGTGCTGGGAAAGCTCTTCCCACAGATTTGTATTTGGCTTTTATTCTGGTTTCTTCAGGACTGTCCTCTTCTTCATGAGAACTTCCTTAAACCGTTCCTAAAATTATGCCTCAGCCCCATGATACTTCATATCCTAATTCCCTATTTCCCTTTTCTTTTTAAAACAAATGATATTGTATTTTTTGTTTGATTACATTTTTTACTTATCTTTTTCTTCAACTGGACTGTAAGCTCTAGTGAAACAGAGATTTTTGTCTGTTGGTTTAATGCTGCATCCTCAGTATCTAGAATGACACTTGCCTATAGATATCCTTATTAAAAATCTTTAAATTGCCCTACCTGGTTTGGCTCAGTGGATAGAGCATTGGCCTGCGGACTGAATGGTCCCAGGTTTGATTCTGGCCAAGAGCACATGCCTGGTTTGTGGGCTCTAATCCCCAGTAGGGGGTGTGTAGGAGGCAGCTGATCAATGATTCATTATTGATGTTTCTATCTCTCTATTCCTCTCCTTTCCTCTCTGAAATCAATAAAAATATATTTTAAAAATCTTTAAATTCATGGGGCTCTTGGGAAGATAAAATGACATAATGCAAGTAAGGTGGTTGTCACTGAACCTGGTACAGATAATAGACTAACTAGATGTCACACATAGTCTTGAATGTTATGCAGAGAACACTTACAACCACAATGCATATCAAGTACTCTCCACTCTCTTGGAGGATATTATTATTAGTTATGTAGTTATTGGAGAAATTACTAATTTTTCATCATTGACAATATATTTTGAGTAACTTCATGATTATATGAGGTTGTGATTTAAGTAACACATGAAAAATATTTAAATGGCATCTGCATAACTATAACTCAATAGTAAATGCATAATCAAGTCAGAATTATTATAGGTATGTATAGCTTTAATTATTGTAGTTAATTAACTTTAATTTGCAAATGAGTACATTTAAATAATAATTTTGAATTTTCATCTAATAGAGAAAAGTAACTTTATTCCTTAACAATTTTAAATGAAGTATTGGCTTTTTATAAGATTAATTCAGCAACTTTTTCTTAGTGTTGGAATATAAAATAATAAAATATGTATGATTATCTAATGTGAAATAAATAGCAGTGACATCTACATTAATTAGTCATATGACTAAGTCTCTTAAAGTGATAAAATTGCAACTTCCAATTAGAAAATGTTTCACATATAAAAATCATCACCAACCAAAATATAAGTTGTGAGTTGTAGCCCAATTTTAATTTAATGGAAAATGGGTGTAGTAGAAAATGGGTGTAGTATTTAAGTGGAAGTAATGCATGTTGGTTTCTAGTATCCAATTTATATCAGGGATAGTATTATAAGACATATATAATTATTAATGAAATTAAAGAGTTTTATGTAAAATGTTAAAAGTGCTAATAGCCTCCTCTTCATAGATTTTTCTAAGTCTGTGGATTTATAAGTGAGACTGCTTCTCTTTTAAACCCTAAAAGTATGGTATTATTTTTATAATTTGAAGAAATACATAATATGTACTAAAAGCTCAGCAGTCTTTGGATAAAATAGACCACAGTAAGCCATCACATCAAAATCAGTATTACGATGTTTTAATTTAAATTGACTCAAGAAATCGATGTCAGTTATTTGGAAGAGCATCAAATGATGTACTAGTAAACCTTTACCTCACTGAGTTAAAGATGTCTGATATATAAAATAATTTTGATTTTATGATTATACTGTATATAGATATGTATATATATAGATTTTGAGGATATTGTTTTCTGAACATTTTTAAATCAGCTATGCTATTAGTTTTAACTTTCATCTAAGTGTGTCTATCCAGATATATTTATTTTGGCTTTAATTAATACTTTCTCCTGCTTAAATAAAATACTATTTGATGTACTCATACTCAAAATGAACAGTACACAGTCATGTTTCCTGTTTTTTGAATTAAACAATATAAGCTCACTCCTACAGCAATATATATACACGCACATACATATATTCCATTGCTTCTAAATGATGTGTCGTTCTCCATCCTGTGTATTTAGTTCATGTCATCCACCCACCCCAAGTAAGAGACTCCAGTTTTCCACCAGAGCTGAGATTGGGGGGAGGCAGCTAGGGCACAATAAATAGACACTCTCAGGGTACTGGCACATGAGGCACTATCCTGTACTCATGTTCAACATGACCATGAGAGTGAGTGCCTCGTTAATTGTGCACCTGAGCTGCCTTACCTACCTCACCTTAAACCTTGACCTTAGTCCTTTCTGAAAGAATAAATACAATATTTCTGAAAAACCAAACCTTCAAAAGTTTCCTGAGGACTTTATGTGAGAATAGCTTTGGATTATATTCCCAGTAAAACACACACACACACACAAAAAAAAATTGCTGTATATGAGGTATGTGTGTATATAAACTGATTTATTAGTACTAGATTATTTTTCTAAACATCCACAACAATCTACATTGTATTAGATGTGCATGAAAGTTCCTAGTGCACTGTTGCATTATTAATTATTATTTAATGTTCTAATGTTAGCCAAACTAAGGGCTCTACTGTGGCATCTTTTAAATTTACATATTTATGATTACTAATAATTCTATAACTTCTCTTTATGTGTACAAGAGAGCTTTTTGTCTATAATCTTTTGAAAATGCCTTGTCATATCTTTCACACATATTTGTATTGGAATTGATATTTTCCAAAGAGATTTTCTTATTCCAGATATTGATCTTTAATTGATTTTAGATATTACAAATAACTTCCCTCAATCTGTTATAAGTTTATTAACCTTGTACATAGTGCCTGTCATTGAAATCTATCTTGATGTAATCTGATTAATTGTCTTTCTTTTGGTTTGTACTTTTACATTTTTGTTTAAGAAGTTCTTCCTATTATCCTAGATAGTTTTGTATATTTACTTTTATCAGCAATAAATTTTTATCTTTTGTATTTAGGAAGAATATTGATATTTAATGTTAATACATTTCTAAGTAGTCTCTTTTTTAATTTTAATTTTATTTATTTATTTTTTACAGAGAGGAAGGGAGAGAGAGAGTTAGAAACATCGAAGAGAGAGAAACATCGATCAGCTGCCTCCTGCACACCCCCTACTGGGGATGTGCCCACAACCAAGGTACATGCCCTTGACTGGCATTGAACCCGGGACCCTCCAGTCTGCAGGCGGATGCTCCATCCACTGAGCCAAACCAGTTAGGGCTTAATTTTTATTTTATTCTTTCCACCATCATTTATCACCTCATTTAGGACTTTGTAATCCATCTAGAGTCCTTCATTATACATGGCATTAGCTAGAGTGACTGAATGAATTCTCTTCACTGCTATACCATTTTCTTCCAATAATGGAATGATAGCTCAAAAACTTATCGAGACCTCCCACTAGAGCAAAAATATACATCTTATACCCCATTGGCTTTAGCGTTGCCCACATGACTTGCTTTGACCAATATGAAACAGTACAATGTCAAGCAGAGAGTTTGAAAGGTATCACATATTTCCATTTGCCCCTCTTGCCTTCCTGCTATCAACTTGGGAAAGAGCAGGCCTCAGTGACAGCTATTCCTTAACACCTCAATTTCAGAAGGAGAGATACATTGGATTGAATATCCAATCCATGAGCAAGAAATGTGAGTTGCCCCCACAAAACCTGAATGAAGATATAAAGTCTTTTCATTTTTCCTCATAGAGAGAGCTTACTTTTTCTGTGAGGATGACATGAAGAAGCATAATAAATTTAAAAAGTTTCAAAAAGGTCTAAAGATGTACTTTTATAAAAGGATAGAAATGATCCCATTCATGTTAAAGAGTAATTTTCCAGATGTGAAGCTAATCACGAGCAGTTTAAGAGATACTAGGGTTTCCACTAACTACTAAAGCACAGTGCTACATTCTTCTAATAGAAGTAGACTTTGAAAACGTTGAATACACACACAATTCTCAAGAAAGGGTACAATTGGGGTGTTGAGGTCATAATTAACTGTGCAATGTGTGCTTTGGAAGTTAATCTAAGAAAACAGAAGTTAGACTTACTAACCGACAAATTTAAGTTGACTTGTTGACTGACAATTTATTTAATTATAGGACCTATCTGTGTGAAGTCATTTTTTCCTGGAAAATCTCTAAGAAAAACATAGCAATATAGGTGGTCAAGCAATGATTGATGACCACAACTTTGACATTTAGAAATACTTTATTCATGACTCAGCTTCTTCAGTTAATTGCATTACTTAATTTACTCAGTGATTTTGGCTCCCCTATTTAGTAGTCGTGGAAACATACACTAGTACAACTGTTGTCTAGGGAGAGGGAATAGTGTAAAATAACTCCACAATTTTTTTCTTATTTTTTCCAATCCACTTTTTTAATCTTTAAAATGCTATTTTCATAACTATTTAAGTCATAGCTCTGAAAATTAGACTAAAGACATTGTTGCGAAAAAAGAACCAAGATGGTGGCATAGGTAAGCACCTAAACTGCTGCCTTGCACAACAATTTCAAAACTACAACTAAAATACAGAAGGGACACCATCCAGAACCACAGGAAAGCTGGCTGAGTAGAAATTCTACAACTAGAAGGAAAGAGAAAAGTTCATGGAGAATTGGAGGAACTGCAAAGGGTTGAGGTAGGGAGACTCACGCACAGAGAGGAAGGGTGGCTGAGAGCCTGGCTGACTTTCTCTGGCGGGAGTGGGAAGGAAGCCCCCAACTGCACTGAACCCCAGTTCTGGGCGAAACCCCATGGACCCAGGCTCATACAAGGGGCGTCTGGACTGTCAGAGAGAAAGGCACTCAGAGGGGGAACCACAGCTGCCAGGGCATGCACGAGTGCACACAAAGACTGCAAGGTTGCCACAGGCTTTCCCTAGCAGAAGGGAGTCAGAAGCTCCTGACTGCACTGATCACCAGTTCCAGGCTAGCCCCTGGGGACCCACGCTCTTACAGGGAGAATCTGGACTATGAGGCAGAAACTCAGGAGCCAGGGAAGGCAGATGTCTGGAGGTGCACGCGCAAGGGCAGGGCTGATGGGAAGCCAAGACTGTCTGCTCCACCCTGAGAATTCACCCCATCCAAGCTGAGCACAGAGGCTTTTGCAATTTGGCAAGTCTAATCCTATAAGTCTGTCTCCAGCACTGAACTTCTCCCAGCGTAGACACAGCTGATCCTCACAGCCAACTGGCCTGGAGGTCAATTCCTCCCAGTGATAACAACAACAATCAAGACTTAACTACAACAAGGCTGTACACACAGTCCACAAAGGGGTGCACCAAGAGTGTCCACCTCAGGTTAACTGGGGAGGCCAACCCACTGGGCCATATAGGAAACCTAGCACACAAAGCTACCCTACCAACTCAGGGAAGCAGCGAAAATGCAGAGACAAAGAAACAGATCACAAATGAAAGAAATGGAGGATATAGAATTCAAAACCACGGTCATAAAGCTTTTCAAGAATATCCTAGAAAAGGCCGATATACATAACAAGACCCTCGAAGATATGAAAAAGGACCAACTAGAAATTAAACATACACTGACTGAAATAAAAAATATTATACAGACACCCAACAACAGACTAGAGGAACGCAAGAATCAAGTCAAAGAATTGAAATACAAAGAAGCAAAAAACACTCAACCAAAAAAGCAAAAAGAAAAAAAAATCCAAAAAGTTGAAGGTAGTGTAAGAAGCCTCTGGGACAACTTCAAGCATACCAACATCAGAATTATGGGGGTTCCAGAAGAAGAGAGAGAGCAAGATACTGAAAACCTATTCGAAGAAAAAATGACTGAAAACTTCCCCCACCTGGTGAAAGAAATAGACTTACAAGTCCAGGAAGCCCACAGGACCCCAAACAAAAGGAATCCAAAGAGGACCACATCAAGACACATCATAATTAAAATGCCAAGAGCAAAAGACAAAGAGAGAATATTAAAAGCAGCAAGAGAAAAACAGTTAATTACCTACAAGGGAGCACCCATACAATTGTCAGCTGATTTCTCAACAGAAACTATGCAGGCCAGACGAGAGTGGCAAGAAATTTTCAAAGTGATGAATAGCAAGAACCTACAACCAAGATTACTCTACCCAGCAAAGCTATCATTCAGAATTGAAGGTCAGATAAAGAGCTTCACAGATAAGAAAAAGCTAAAGGAGTTCATCACCACCAAACCAGTATTATGTGAAATGCTGAAAGGTATTCTTTAAGAAGAGGAAGAAGAACAAAGTAAAGATAAAAATTATGAACAACAAATACATATCAACAAGTGAATCTAAAATTCAAGTGAATTAAAAACCTGAGGAACAGAATAAACTGGTGAATATAATAGAATCAGAGGCATAGAAAGGGAGTGGACTGATAATTCTCAGGGAAAAGGGTATGGGGGGGTGCAGGAAGAGACTGGACAAAAATCGTACACCTATGGATGAGGACAGTCGGGGCAGGTAAGGGCAGAAGGTGGGGTGGGAACCGGATGGAGGGGAGCTATGGGGGGGAAAAGGAGAAACAATTGTAATAATCTGAATAAAGATTTATTAAATAAATAATAAAAATAAAGACATTGTTGCTTATGTGAGAAAGTGCATAAATAAAAAGACAGTATACCTAAATGAAAAGATTTCTGTTGCTCTCATCCTAAAACATTCCACATGGTGAGCCAAAATAATAAATACCTAATGTATATTGCATCATATTTGCTAAATATATCAATGTCATTTTCATAAAGATCATTACCAATCAAGGAAGAATAATTTCATTTCATCTCCCAATAGGCCCACAGATTACTATCATGATAATAACTAGAGGCTGGTGCCCGATATTCGTGTACTGGGGGAAGAGGGGGATCCCTCAGCCCGCCTGCGCCCCCTTCCAGGACCGCTCCGGGGATGTCCAGTGCTGGCTGAGCAGCACTCCCCCTGTGGGAGCGCACTGACCATCAGGGGGCAGCTCCCACATTGAGCGTCTTCCCCCTGGTGGTCAGTGTGCATCATAGCAACTGGTCCTTCCGTTGGCATATTAGGGTTCTATTATATAGGATAATAATTATCATTATTGGACAGTAGGTACCAGGATACTGTACTAAATGTAGTTGTCAGAATCAGGTAGGTTCTGCTGCAGTAACAAATTCTGAAATATCAGGGACTTAGTACTATGAAAATTTATTTTTCATTTATAAAAAATTCAAGGCACCTAGGCAGGAATTTCCCTCCATTTCCTGATGTCTGCCTTCCATGGTTTCTAGGATTGCCAAGGCAGGCAAGAGAGGGATGGAAGAGAGGAAGAAACACGCTGACTCTTAAATGCCTCACACTAGAGGTGACATATTGTATCCTCTCACACTCCCGTTTTCCAGAACACAATCCTGTGGTCCTATACTAACTCTGAATTAGGCTTGTGAACGTTGTCATTCTATCTGCCCAGAAGTGAAAATAGCCAGCTGAAATTTAGAATAGTTTCACTACATAAATACAAAGTTATCTTCTGAACCCATTCAGAGTCATATTAACTTACTTTCATGATTACTAATTGCAAGCAACCTCAGGCTTTTATTCCAAAATCAAGACTACCTTCTCTACCTGCCACCAATGGGAGTAATAGTGGGATTGTTGGCAAAGTTCTAAAACACGTGGTTACAGAAACAGATGAGCTAATTGGCCATGATGATGTGACCCAAGTACATTTAGCCCCACTCCAATATTTGCTTTAGGAAACCTCTTTCCTTGTTGGAGGGCCACCACGCCCGGAACTAGAAAGGTGATGGTGTTCACAAGTTCAGTTAGTCTTCACCACCCATCAGAAATAGGAATAAATAGAAAGGTTCTAGCAGTCATTAGTAGGATCATAATTGTAAAGTGAAGCTAGGGGCTCTTGTAAAATGGAAGTTTAGAAAGAAAACTAAAAGGAATGACAAAGACAAGAATGCCCGGCGGTGTGGCTCAGTAGTTGAGTATCAACTATGAACCAGGAGGTCAAGGCACATGCCGGGGTTGCAGGCTCGATCCCCAGTAGGGTGCATGTAAGAGGCAGCTGACCAATGTTTCTCTCTTATTGATGTTTCTATCTCTCTATCCCTCTCCCGTCCTTTTTCTAAAATCAATAAAAACATGCTTTAAAAAAAAAAAAAAAAGGAAAGGCAAAATGAACAGTAATAGCAAAAGAAAGAAGTTAACAGAACAGATTAACTAAGTTGAGAAGAGCAGAGAGACCCTCACCATCTCTAATGATACAGAAACTTGAAGACTTTTTACGCTATCATATTTCTTCCTCTCTTCTTGTCTTTTATCTTGCTTTGTTTGTTCTTTTCTCTTCTCTGGAAATGGTCTTCTTCACAAGTATATAGAAATATCACTGAAAAATTTCCTGGCTTTAAAAAGCTTAAAAGGGTTAATTCAGTCATCAAATTTAGAAAACTTGCTAGATTAATCTTTAAGAGTTTAAAAAAAATTAACAAAAACATTCAAGTGTCTCTGTATTTCCAACTTCCTCCTTCATTTTTCCACCCTGACCTTCTTTCTTTCAAACACTCTCCCTTTGTCATCTTCATAAAAGCAACTGAATGAACATCAATCAACGACCTTCCCTTACTGTGAGGGATGAAACACATAATCAGGCCTTTAAGCATCAAAAGGACTGTTCAAGCAAGCATGTGCCAAGCTGCTGCAGGCAGAATGCCAGACACACCTATGTATCTAGCTATTTTTAGCGACAGCATCCAAAGCAATTTCAGCAGTTGATAAAAACTAAATGACTTCCCACAAAATTACCATTAGAGAATTTCATGCTACCATAAAAGAGGCACTAATCACCACAGGAATTCTGGGACAGCTTCATATTTTTCTGCTAAATGACACAAAACACTGTAAGCTCTAGTTAGTATCATTTTGTCATGAGTTCTTTTAAAATTTAAATATAGACCATTTCCAAGCTCATTTTGCAAAGCTCATGTTTGAAGAATCATGGATGGCATATTTACGCCATAAGCAATTCTTAAAAATACATCTATGGGGTTTATTTCAGTACCAAATCAAAGATGTGTGCTAAACTTGTGCTGAAGAATCACCGGAGAGAGTTTCATATCCAAGCCTCCAATTTTATAATTGACTCCCTATCAACAACAATGAAGTTTTTCTGTAAATGGAAAGAATTTTAACATGCAACTTCCAATGGTAGGGCTATAAAGTTGTCTTCCTACTGAAGGCACCCAACCTGGATAGAAGAGAAAGAAAGTTTTATTTTACTGGATAATTACAGACTAGGGGCCCAGTGCACGAATCCGTGCACCTTGAAAGGAACTGTGGCCTGCAAGGCTGAGATGGGCACAGGAACAGGTCTCAGCCCATCCCCTGCGCCCCTGCCCAGTCCCCTGTATACTGGCAGCCCTGCTCCCACCACCGCCATTCCCATGTGCTGATGGCCCCAGACCCACTTGCACCCACTGACAGTGTGGAGCAATTGGGGCTGGCGCCAGCAGCAGGTGTGAGTGGGGCCAGCACCATCAGTGGGTGCAAGTGGTGGCTGCTGCCCCAATCACCCCTCAGGAGCAGGGGAAGGTGAAGAAGCCCTCAGGGGCGATCGGGGCCTGCAGCCGCTGCTCACACCCAATAGTGCCGAGTGATCAGGACCAGCACCGGACAGGACTGTGGCGTGTGGGAGCAAAGAATTTTCAGTAACGACCAGAGGCTAGCCCTGATGACAGCGACCAGCGCCCTGCCTTGGTCTGGCCCCCCGCTCACCTGTTCCACCATCCCGCCACGACTGATGCCCGCCATGTTCCGCACATACCCCTTGGTGGTCAGCACACGTCATAGCGACTGGTTGTTCAGTTGTTTGGCCTTTCAGTCTATTTGCATACTAGCCTTTTATTATATGGGATTGTTGCCTTGAGATCATGGTATTTCTGGGATATAATAAGATCAAGTTTTCATGTTGTAAAGTGTCCTTTTGCTGTATTGTATTTTTAGAATAAAAATGTTATAATGTCCTTCATATAAGAATACTTCTTATGAGATTAAAAATAGTGAGCACTACAGGCATTCCATTAACATTAACTATAGCACTGGCCTTAAGTGCAAGGTATGTTAAGTCATGGACTGAATACAATCATACTTTGAATATAGTCTGTTGTTTCTTGGAGTGTTTAATCCTATTATAGGCAATTTCAAATCCATTTTTCTATATGTAAGCTGAGCTACAATTTATCCAGTTATAGTTTGTCACAGAACTATGTTACCAGTGGATAGTCAGTAATACTAGTACAATGATAATAATTGTGAACTGCATTTTATAGAAATTCAACAACTGCAAATGAAAATATATTCTCATATATTTCTTACATAAAGAAATATAATTCTGAGCTTAGAGTAATTAAGTAGCCACTTAATATAATATAAATGGTAATGACTGACATACATAGGATTGACACAAATCTGCACTCAAAGTCCAGGAGTAAAACAGAAAAATATTAAAATCCTTTGCATTAAAAATTTAACTATTAGTTTCAATGGTATTGTAATGTGGAGCCTTAAAAATGGAGGAGTATAGAAAACTCTTCTATGTTTGTTCATTAGAAAGAATTAGCATGTTGTTATTTAAAAACTTAGGTCAATTCCTCTAGTTTTCCTTAAAAAAGTAAATAGTGAAAAATAAGACATATCACACATTTCTTAAATGCCAACTACATGTGAGGCACTGTTCTCTTGAAGTTCAAATATGAAATGCATTCTCCTTGCCCTTAAAAATGCTCCTTGAAGAACATGCTCTGGGAGTAAGCAGAAAACTATATTCCAATTCAACAAAATAATGATTATGAAAGGGATATGTAAGACATATAGACAAGTCTAAATACTTAAGGCTTCCATTTCTACTACTTCACAACAACTGATTTATATTGCTTTTGAAACTATGAAGATTACAACAAAAGATATAACTTTACTATAAATTATTTAAGTTTTTTTAAATTTTAATTTTTATTTATTTTTTATTGTTTAAAGTATTACAAATAGTAGTACATATGTCTCCTTTTTTTCCCCCCACTTGACCTCCCCCCGGCCTCCCCTACCCCCCAGTACATGCCTTCACCTGCCCACCCCCACCCCTGCCCAGTGTCTTGTATCCATTGGTTATGCTTATATGCATGCGTACAAGTCCTTCGGTTGATCTCTTACAGCCCCCCCCGCCCCCCGCCCAACCTCCTCTGCCTTCTCGCTGTAGTTTGACAGTCTATTCAATGCTTCTTTGCTTCTGTATCTATTTTCCCCCCATTTCTTTCCTTTAAAAAATCTTGCCTCTGTAGACTAGAAATAAACATATAATAACAAAAAAATGTTTGAGTCTTCGTTTCAATGTCAAACAGTTCCTTATGTATACATGCCAGCAATGATATCTGGATGGTGGGCACATGATGGCAATGCAGGTCCAACCCTCTCTGGTTTGGTCCTAGGCAACCTGCCAGGACGCACAGCTGCTGACTGCTAGTGTGGTAAGGCGTCATCAGCATCTTCCATCTCTGGACTGTTTCTCCTCTTGTTTTAAACAAGGGAAGATTCAAGGAGAAAACCAAAAACAGTGTGTCTATGTCTCATTCTGTGGAATTATATTGCCAATCTCTTCTGTTTGGTCTGGACTTGAATGAAAATAGAAGAATTAGCAGGAATTAAAAATTGAGTTTTGTAAGTTGTATACTCTACAGAACTACCTTGCAAAACGGTATGGTAAGAAAAGATGCAGCCTGCATTCCACATGCAGAACCAGGCACCTTGGCATTGGGCCTTGTTCATGGACTTTGTCAAATTCAGGTAAAAGATTTTTATGAAATAAAGACAGCTCTGAATTTTAGGGCCCCGGATACTGGGCATGACATCAGAAGTCTGCTCCTAGAGAGAATCCCCAGAGCTCTCTACATGAGCATAAATATTAAAATTAAAGCACTTCAGAAATATTAACATGGCTCCTGTGCAAGGATCACACACAAATTTGTAAAACATTCCATATTTTTATAGCCCATATTCATAGATCAGGAGAATTAATACTGTTAAAATGGCTATACCACCCAAAGCCATCTACAGATTAAGCACAAACCCCAACTAGATACAAAAGGCATTCTTTATAGAAATGAAAGAGACAATCCTAAAATTAGTGTGGAACCACAAAAGAACCCAATAGACAAAGCAATCCTGAGGAAGAAAAGAACAAAACTAGAAGTATCACATTTCCTGATTTAAAACTATATTACAAAGCTATAGTAATAAAAACAGCATGGTACTGACACAAAAGTAAACATGTAGACCAATGGAACAGAATAGAGAGCCAGAATTAAGTCCTGGCATATACAGTCTACAAATATTTTACCAGGGAGCCAAGTACACCCAGTGGGGAAAGAATAGTCTCTTCAATAAATGATGCTGGGAAAACTGAAGAAATAGGTGCTTGAAAATGAAATTGGATTCCTATCTCATCCTGCTCACAAAAAGTGACTCAAAATTAATCAGAGACTTAAACGTAAGAATTGATACCATAAAAGTCCTGGGAGAACACATAGGGAATAAGCTCATTGATATTGGTCTTGGCAATGATTTTTGGATATGATACCCAAAACACAAACAACATAAGCAAAAATCAACAAATGACACTACATCAAACTCAAAAGCTTCTGCAGAGCAAAAAGAACAAGCAACAAAATAAAAAGACAACTTACAGAATTGGAGAAACATTTTCAAACCACATATTGGATAAGGGCTTAATATCAAATATATATTAAGAATTCATACAATTTAACATGAAAACAAACAATCCAATTAAAAATTGACATAAAAACTAAATAGACATTTTCCCAAAGAAGACATCAAAATGGTCAATAGGCACATGACAATATGCTCAACATCACTAATCATTAGGCTAATCCAAATAAAAACCATGATGAGATATCCCCTCCTACCTGTTAAATGGCTACCTTAAGGAAATAAGAGACAATAATATGCTGATGGATATGGGAAAAAGAGAACCTTTATACACTGTTGGTGGGGATACAAACTGGTCCAGTAACTATGGAAAACAATATGGAAGTTCCTAAAAAATTAAAAACAGATTGACCATAAAATCCAGCAATTTTGCTTCTGGATTTATACCAAAAGAAATGAAAACAGGATTTCTATTAAATACATGCACTTAGTACATGTTTATCAGAGCATTATTCACAATCTCCAAAAGACGGAAATAACCCAAATGCCTAACAATGAGTGAATGGATTAAAAAATATATGACATATATACACAATGGGATATTATTCAGCCATTAAGAAAGGAGATACCCTGCCATTTGTGACAACATGGATGGACCTTGAGCACATTATGCTAAATAAGTCAAATAGAGAAAGACAGGTACTGTATGATATCACTTATATGTGGTTACCGTAGGATGAGGGTGGGAAGATACAACTGACAGTGTTTTAAATAAGAGTATGTATTTGTAATAAATAGTAATTAAGACAGAGATCTAGTGTACAGTGTAATGAATATATCCTATCTAATAAAAGAGAAACATACAAATTGACCATACCTCCGCTACGCCCACAAGCCACACCCACCAGCCAATCAGGAGCGAATTAACCCAACCAAGATGGCAGTTAATTTGCATATCCAGGCACAGAGTGAAGACTGAAGACAGTGTAGAAGGAAGCCAAGCACTGCAGAAGGGATCGAAGCTGCGGAGAAGCAAGCAAGTGGAGCGGTTGGCAGAGAAGGGAGGGAAGCAGGCGGGGTGGTGAAGACAGCTGCAGGAAGCCCTATTGCAGGAATTTTCCTGCAACGGGCCTCTAGTAATTATATAATTTGATGAATGTTGCTATAATGGCAATCATAGTATTTAAAGGTATCAAAATAACACTATGTATTTTACATTTACATAATGTTACATGTCAAATTTATTTAGTTGGGGAAAAACAAACAAACAGATAGATCACCAGAACAGAATAGGAGCCCAGAAATCAACCCATACATACATAGTCAATTAATTTACTACAAAGGAACCAAGAATACACAATGGAGAATGAATAGTCTTTTCAATAAATGGTGTTGGGAAAACAGGATAGCCACATACTAAAGAAATGAAACTGTACTCTTTATCTTGTACCATACACAAGAATCAACCCCAATGGATTAAAGAGTTTACATATCAATGTCTACTTAGATTTAGTATCACATCTCTTAGAAAACTATAAGAACCCTGAACAGTATAATCCCATTTATACATCCAACCTTTATACTACTGTTATCATATATTTTGCATCTTAAAACATTATAAATCCCATAATACAATGTTATAATTTTTACTTTTAAAAAAAGAGATCCCCAAAATGAGGCCAAGCATTCTAAAGAATTCATCCACACTCAACTCATGAGGGTCACAATCCCAGTAATCAAGTTCAGAATCCCTTGGAGAATATATCTGTTTATTTCACACTTCACTTTTGGATAGAAGTGAAATGACAAAGATCCTGTAAGACCTGTAAGGAAATCCATCTTACTTAATAAATGTAACATGCCCAGCCAGTGTGGCTTAGTGGTAGAGCTTCGACCTATGAACCAGGAGGTCACAGGTTCAATTCCTGATCAGGGCTTATGCCCGGGTTTCGGGGCTCTATCCCCAGTGTGGGGTGTCCAGGAGGCAGCCAATCAAAGATGCTCTCTCATCATTGATGTTTCTATCTCTCTCTCCCTTTCTCTCTGAAATCAATGAAAATAGATTTTTTAAAGTAATAAATAAATAAATGTAACAGGATATTTAAATGTTAATTACTAGGGAAAATTTCTCCAGATGGCAAATGTTTACTTATGTCAAAGTAACCCCATGAGTCTTACTTTAACCTTGGGGAATTTTATACATTGTTAGACACTATTTCCCAAACAGTGAATCCTAGAATCCCCCTTCCCACACTTTTACACTCTAATCCAATTGGTCTCCAAAATACCTTCTCTGGATTCCTTAGGTAGTGATTAGACATAGTAGAAGCTTTTAAAAATAAGTGCAGATAACAATTTTTTTTAGTTATGCATATTTTATATTTTTATTTTTTAAATTTTATTTTATTGTTTAAAGTATTACAAATAGTAGTACATATGTCTCCTTTTTTTCCCCATTGAACTCCCCCTGCCTCCCCCACCCTCCATCCCCCGCCCCAGCACATGCCCTCACCCCGCTCCACCCCCCAGTGTCTGTGTCCATTGGTTATGCTTATATGCATGCATACAAGTCCTTCAGTTGATCTCTTATTTCCTCCTCCCCTCCCCTGCCTTCCCACTGTAGTTTGACAGTCTGTTCGATGCTTCTTTGCCTCTGTATTTTTGTTCATCAGTTTATAATATTCTTGATATTCCACAAATTAATGAGATCATGTGATATTTGTCTTTCACTGACTGACTTATTTTGCTTAGCATAATGCTCTGCAGTTACTATGCTGCTATAAAAAAGAAGGAATTCTCACCATTTGCAACAGCATGGATGGAACTGGATAACAAAATTTTTAAATAAACAATGGCTTGCTTTAAAACTGCCCTGTTGTCCTTGAGTGTAAAGGCCCTATCTGGTAATTATGTAGTCCTGAGATAGTCAAACACCAGATCCAAAGATTGGGAGGCCCTCAAAAGCAACTTGTCTGGATCTCTCATTTTCTTCCTTTACTTCACCAACTCGTTCCCAGGGAATACTACCTACTTCATACTCCACCATCGAGGGGGTCCTCCTTATGAATATCATATATATATATATGCCTAATATGCGAAGTGTCCCTCCACCCATCCAACCGGTCACTATGAGGTGCACTGACCACCAGGGAGCAGATGCTCAACGCAGGAGCTGCCGTGATGCATGCAAAGCAACAACACCCCACCAAATCGTAGCCAATGCTACTGAGACCCCATGGCACAAAATGTGGCCCACAGCCAACCCAGCCTGGAAACAGTGACTGTGAGCACCGGGTAATGATGTCACGCAGCAACGCCCAGCTTCCTCTCCCTAGCGACTAGCCTCCTTGTAGTTTCCTCAGCCCAGGAACATGACTTGCTTTATAGCCAGGTGGAAACACTTGACACTGTAACCAAATGTCTGTGAAGTGTTTTCCCGTGCCTTATCTCATTTGATCCTCACAGAAGTCTTGGAGTAGGTAGATAGGAGACTCGATGGAATCCTATTTTCTTTTAATTAGAAAACGGAGATTTAGAAAGCTTAGAAACTTCACCCAACTGAAAAGAAGTAAGAAATGGTGGACCTTGAAAATGACTTCAGGTTTTCTCACTGCACAGAATATAGTCAAACACTGCTGCAGTTAAATATTTTACCCTTTGTTCTTTCTGCATGATCAACAATAATAATCTGCTTCATGTTGATATTTACTGCTGTGTTGCTGACAATTACCTGAAAGAGAAGTTGGGATGCTTCCCTGGGCTGGAAAAAGTTTAGCTAAGTCAAAAAGCAGGTCTAATTAAGCAAGTTTGTTCTATATCTGTAAAAGGCTAAGTTGACTCGTGCATGTGCAATACATATAAAGCTCTCGCTGGCACCAAATGCACACATGTGTTTCCCTCTGTCATTGTCGATCATGAATTTGGTTAACACTTCTATTATAGAGAAAAGGCAAATACTGATAGAAGAAATATTTCTTCTAATTAATTTCCTTTCAAGCATGAATTTGTGCACTGGGATACTACTTAAATATAAAAATCCTCTGAAGCATGTGCTCAAGAAGACTGAGATATTTCCATTCTATATTCTACCTAGGTTTTCCCTGATTTCCTATTTCTAGCATGAGAAACATTCCCTGTGCTCTCCGTCAACTGTGAGGTAATTGTTGCAGTGATGGATCATCTTAACCATCTGCACATATTCACCACAGGGACTAGACCTTTCCAATCCCACAGAAGTGACTTTCATCTTTATCAAGAGGATTCAGGAAGAACATAACTCACAAGGTTTTCCTAGAAGTCCAACTCTAAATGGAAATAATTAGGGAATACCTAAAGTGTCCCTAATTTAGTATCACACCTCTTAGCAAACTGTAAGAACAAAATTTATGATAACAGTAGTATAAAAGCTGGGAGTATAAAGTGTCCCTAAAAAGAAAGAAAATACTATGAGAACTTTTTCACCAATAGCTTGAAAACATCTTAAAAACAAACTCAGTTCTTTGTGCTATTAGTCCATTCTCCAAGCTCCAGCCCTGGTGTGTCTGCTAATCCTCCCTAGGCCCTGCCTCAGCACATAATTTGAAGCTTCTCTTAGATCGTATCCTCCTCTGAGAAGCTTATTTTTTTTAATCAATGGTCTCTCCAGAACTCCGACCCTAATCTCTGCTGAAGAGACCACATTTCTCACCTCAGTTTTTGGTTAGTTAGCTTGGTTGATTTTTTTGGTAATAGCAACAGCTTGACCAAAACCAACATTTCCATACTGGCAAAGGCCATTACAATACAACAAATGTATCCCTGAAAGTACTAAAGGGATTTTAAATTCTACAAAGAATTTAATCTAGATATATTCATTAGGCCCACATTTGCAGAGCCCTACATAAGATTGCTGAAATAGTCTCACATTGGAATCACAAAAGCGAGGACAGTGACTAGTTAACCTGACAGTTTTTGAAAACAGAACAACACAAAGAGTCAGCAGGAGAAATCTGTGGATGTATTTGCCTTAGATTTGAGACCTCTTTCGATAGAGTACAACCCAGAAAAAACTAATCTATAGGGTCAGAAAATAATGTGTGATGAACATTGGGAACAATCACAGGTAAATATAGGAAGGAAAATAGTTTTTGGCAGTGAAATTGCCTTAAAATGAGTAGAAAATTGTTGCCCAGATGGTGATTCAGTTTTAGGAAACTTAACTTTAATACCTAGGGTAAGGATATGGCATGAAATAACAAAATGTGCAACCATGAAATAGTGATACATCAGTGAAAGGTAAAGTAGAATGATTTGAGTAAATTAATTTGAGCAGAGTTTAGTGATTATTATTTAAATCAATACTTATGGAGCACACATTTCGATAAGAAATATGTTAAGAGTAGTACATATAGGATAAGAATGAATAAACGAAGAGAAATATTCCCATAGAAACTAAGAAGCGGGTGTTACCTTTCTTGAATGTTTACATTCCAAAGAGATGTAAACATTCAAGAAAGATAACACCCACTTAAATATACCTGAGATGGTTCTCAGGTATATTTCTTTCATATTAACCATCATCAGCAAACAAAGGAGTATATATGATTAAATATTACCATACTTACTGGTATAACTTCTGTGCTTTTGAGGAAGTAAATGAGAAAGAGTTGAAAAGGGGAAGAGACTATAAGGAGATAAGCTGCCTCATTTGAATGCCTGTAAAATATCCTATCAATTTGACACATGATTGTGGCTTTAAAAGAGAATCCCAGACTCAATTTTGCAGGGAACCAAGTGGTAATACCAGGAAAACGTGATTAATGTCTAATGTCAGTTCTACTAATGAATACACGGCCTCTAGAAGAGTTTGTGGGGTATTTTTATATCCTTGGGTGAAGACTGGCAAATTATGGCTAAGATTAAGCAACTCAAGCCCACTCATCCATTCTGACTCCTGCATGCTGAACAGACTGCCTCACCTGGTCAGAGCTGCACTTAGCTGACAGCTGGGATTTAAAGAAAACTAACAAAGGACAGGAGCTCCAAGAGGCACAGCTCTGAGGCCAGCTCACTATGCTGCGGGGTCCTGCTTGGCTCTACCAGCAACTGGAGAAAAGGCTCCCTCTTGGCTTTATCCTCATCCTGGTTATCAGCCCCCAAACACCAGTGAGCAGAGGGAGGGGCAGCAGTCTGTCACCCCTGAGAAAGCCGGAGATTTAAGCTTCTCTGGACCAAAAAGCTCTCAAGCGTGCTTTTGTGTTGACGGCTTGATCTCTTCCCCGTCTCAGGGAGGCTTTCTGTTTCATTCTGCAGTCAGAGCCATTGTACCAAAGCCTGGAAAAGGAATCCATTTAAGAGTCCTAGCTAGATTTTTGTTTTATTTTTCAAACCTAAATGGTCTCTCTGTAGGTGTATTTGGTGTTTTGTGGTTAGTGTACAGTGTGTCCAAACACCTGTGGTTAACAGATGTCTGGATGGAATAAAAAACACAGGCTTTCTTACTTCACATAATCCATCAAAACAACCCAGTTCTCTTATGAGGGCTAGGATATACTAAACATTTTACAAATTATTTACTACAAATCTTTCTATAGACTTTATGAAAACCAGTACCCTTTCTTATAAATCCCACACTAAGATACATAAATCGATTCAATGACTTGTTTTGACACCCTATTTTTAGGTATCACAAAGAATTTTTTTTTTTAAAAATTAGAGCCATTTGATATGATTAAAGATGAAATATAGATTCTGGTCCTCTGAGAATATATTCATGGAAATGTCCTACATAGGGAACTGTATCACTCGAATAAATGTGATCAAGCAGCCAGGTCGTTGTTTTCAGCAATGTTTTGGATTAGACTGATCTGCTATGTGTCAAAAATGATCCATGGGTCCACACATGTCTTCCCGCCTGGGAAGCAAAATAAAGTCTTGGAGCGAATCCCTGCTCCATGACACAGAACATCCAGGCCCTCCCAGGTCCTAGCCTGATGGTTTCCAACATCATTTATCTTATCCCAACCTCCATACAGACTGGATCCTTGCCCTGAATAATAACTATCCTTTCTCCTCTAGTGAACCAAGGCACATATTAAGTCAAATCCAGCACATATCCTCCCTCCTCAATCAAATTCTTTTAACATTTCTAGTAATGAAAGCCTTTCTCCATTATTCATTCTCTAAACTTATTTTGAACTTACCGCCTATCTCAAACAAGTTAACAATTAAGTATGTTATTACTGAATGCCCTGAATTGTACATATTTTCTCCAAAGTATTGTGTTTTACTGGAATACATGACTCGTAACCTTGTTTCCTAATATACACCAAAGTGACTACCATAAGGCTAAGCACATAGTGAGAGCCCAGTAAATGCCTATTCATTTGATCATTATAAAGTTGGTAAACAAATGGTGGCTCCATTATCAATAACTTAATGGTCAAGGACTAAATGCTGCTTTAAAAATTCTACTTTAATCTTTATATAGAACTCTCTATGTATGGACTTGCCCAAGAACCCTGCCATGTATTAAAAATCTATTTTTACGAATCATTGTAGATAAAATTGTGGATAAATGGCTTTGTGCTCAGTTGTTCTGGGAAATGCTTAACATTTTAAAACAGTGCAATTCACTGTTCCAGTGCATAGCAGGCTTTTAAAAAGCTACTGTCAAAAACCTGTTTACATAAAACTGCTTTGTCCTTAAAGAAACATGATGTTCAACTAGAAACGCATGTTTCTCTTGGTCTCCATTAGCAGCTCTTAACCCAAAAATGTTCATCCGATTCCTCAAAAGGAATTAAGCTGATACATTCTATAGAGTAAGTCAAATGTTTTTACTGAGCACTTGACATTCTTCTCCTAAATTATTATTTTATATTCCAAAGATTATAATGAGCCCAACCCTCATATTTTTAAAATTATCTTGAATAAATACAGAAATCATATTTTCTCTCTTGACTAAGTGACTGCTGCTAAAAAATTCTGTAGATACATGCAGATATCTAATATATTTATGCCAATTCGATAGCTTAATTTTATTCAATTTATTGATACTTTAGCACAGTGGTCAGCAAACTCATTAGTCAACAGAGCCAAATATCAACAGTACAACGATTGAAATTTCTTTTGATAGCCAAATTTTTTAAACTTAAACTTCTTCTAATGCGACTTCTTCAAAATAGACTCGCCCAAGCCGTGGTATTTTGTGGAAGAGCCACACTCAAGGGGCCAAAGAGCCGCATGTAGCTCGTGAGCCGCGGTTTGACAACCACTGCTTTAGCATATTGATTGCACAAGTCACTTTGATATCATTCTCAAAGCAACCCTTATTTTTCCTTTGTTATATTTATCTTTTGTTATATTTAGTGTTATATATATATATATATATATATATATATATATATATAAAGATGGATTAGATATGTATAATTACTTAATGTCTTTTCAACACTAGGGTCTACAAAGGTACAATTCATGCTTATTTTGTGTCTCTTCACATTCTTGGTGCTTAAGAGTTACATGTACAAAATAGGTTTTCAACAAATATTTATTGAAAAATGAATAAGAAGAGAAATTCTGGTTTCAGTTCCAACTGTAAAGATTTTGTAAGTTATTACTGCTCTCCTTCCAAACATAGTTGCAGGAATTGAAAATCAGTGATTATGGATCCATCAGAAAACTGAGGTCACAGGGCAAACTGCCACCCAAGTCGGAAGATACATGCACATTCAGACAGATGCACATCCAACCAAGATCTGCTCAGCAGAAGACAGTATCGCCATACACTGGTAGGGATAGTTAAATGATAATTTTGACAGGTTAATGGAAGCTCAAGACTAGCATGAGAGTGAAATACTAGTATTTCTAGGGGCTGCACTCTTGGGGCAGGCGGGAGGTGCTCACTTCTCTGTGTTTTCCTTCTGAAATCCTACCATGTTTTTACAGTGAGGATTCCCAAGATATCCCCTTTTGGCCCGGGCAGGGAGAGAAGTGTAACCATTAGACAACATAGTTAGACTTATCCATACAAAAGGACTTCATCAGAATACAATTCTGAACCTATCCCAGCTGTAGGAAGGTGACTCTTCCCCTCTTCATCCCCCTTCAGCCTTCCTGTCTCACTCAAGAGGGTAAAAAAAATAAAACAGAAAAAGTGGCTTTAAAATATATTTGGAACACTGCAGGGGAAAAAGAAAAAAGTTATATATCACTGGAGGAATAACAGTAACACTTGTAAAGGCTACAGCTCCAAGACACAGGCCCATTAAATAACAAACTAAATTGAAATATTTTAGAATGTTCATCCTCACCTCCATCCTACCACCCTACCAACAAACCTTTAACACAATAACAGTGTATTATGGAAGAGAGTTTCAAGAAACAGTCTTTGAGTAACAGTACATTGTAAAGTCCCAAAACCAAGAAAGTATGCAAAAACAGACATTAGAGCAATTTGGAGACTCTGGTACCTATGACTGAAGTAATAATTAAACACAGCCCGACTCCCAGCCAGATCTTGATTCATGAAAGAACATAGATAAATTGAATTTTATGAAAGATTTTCTAAAAAGTTGCTATACAAAAGACACTGTTTACAGAATAAAAAGACAAGCCATAATCCAAGAGAAAATGTTTGCAAATCAGATGTCAGAGTAATGATCTGTATCCAATGCATACAAAGAACTCTGAATCTCAACAATAAGAAAACAAAACACCTAACTGAAAAATGGGCAAAAGATCTGCACACACACTCCACCAAAGGAGATACACAGATGGCAAATAAGTTTATGAAAAGAGATTTACCATACTTCCTCATTAGGAAATTTCAAGTTAAAGACACCATTAGATACCCCACACACCTATGAGCAGGCTAAATCCAAAAAACTGACAATAGCAAGTACCAGAAAGCACATGGAGCAACAGGAGCTGTCTGTCATTCATTGCTGGTGGGAACGCAAAATGGCACAGCCACTCTGGAAGACAGTGTGGCATTTCTTTTTATGAAGATAAACAAAATCTTAACATATGATTCAGCAACTGTGCATGCAGATATTTACCCAACTTTTTTGAAAGTGTAAGTTCATAGAAACATGCATTGTAAACATATACACAACTTTATTCATAATCACCGAAAACTGAAAACAACCAAGATATCCTTCAAAAGGTAAATGAATAGAATATTATTCAATAACAAAATAAGCTATCGAGCACTGCAGAAACATAGATGAATCTTAAATGCATAGTACTAAGTGAAAGAAGTTTTAAAAATTTAATATTGTTCAATTCCATTTGTATGACATTCTGGAAAAGTTAAAACTAAAATGATTGCAAACAGACCATGTCTTTACCAGAAGTTTTGAGAGGTGGAGGGAGAATTAAATCAATGAAAGAGGACTTTTTTAGATTGGGTAACTACTCTATATGATATTGTGATGGCAGACACATGACTCTATGTATTTGTCAGAACCCATGGAACTTTATTGCACATACAAAAAATGAATATTAATCCTAAGAATTTTAAAATTTATTTAGGAGGTCAGTGAATCCAAGGATGAAATTTAGACCGTGACAAAACAGTCTAACGATATTACAGGTCTACAGAAAAACCCTACTGAAGGGATGGGGAAAAGGTACTGACCTGAGAAACTTTGGAAATGATTGGTGACTGTGAGACCCAGGGAAAAGGAACTGTATGAAAGCAATGTTCTCTAGTCTGTCAAATCCCCCTCCCCACCGGGGTTGGTTTAACAATGCTGAAACTACTATACATGTATCTGAATTAAAAATTAATTTAATGCATGCTGATGGTGCCAGCCAGGTTGTTCAGTGATAAGAGGTTATTGACAAGCAAGGGGGAAAAGGAAAATTGTCCATAGGGTACTGGTACAGTGGAAAACAGTAGGAACGCATGTTTAGCTTAATGTAGATACAGAGAGATACAGAAATATTCATATATCTGTATGTATACATTTATACATATGTAGGGATTAATATATATACATATCTTCTTGCTCTGTGAACTGAGATGCTTAGAAGCAATGCTATCTAAGTAGTACTAAGCACACCTAGAGTCCAGATCTTGGTTTCTAATACCATCCTCCAATAAGAGTAACCCATGTTCTTGGGAGCAATGCTCAGCCCAGGACTGGGTCAAGGGGCATATACGAGGTCTGAACATCTTGTAGTAGCAGGAAAAATAGAAGTGCTTAAAATGCAAACACAGTGACGATGAAGGTATTTCAAGGGAGACAGGAGTCAAGTGAAAGAGCTCCCTGTAGCCAAATCAAAAACAATTTGGGCAACAAAAGTTAATAAAGTAGCATTAGACTGTAACCCAAAGTATAGTGTATATAACCAGAAGTCCAAACTGATATAAGTGACTGAATAAGCAAATAAGTGGGAAAATTAACTTTTTTCAGAGAATTCTAAGTAATTTATATGGATACTCATCCCTCAAGGAGGTGAAATATAACTCCTATTCCATAAGTATTAGCTACACACAGTGATTTTCTTTCAAAGATTATAGTAAGAAAGGAGAAGGAATGGAGGAGAAACCTGATATACATTATTGCAGCCAGGTATCAATGCTATCTTCAACATTAAGATAGCATACTGGTAGCATATACCCGTCATATGATGTGATGAAAAAGGTGCTTTACTCCTGTGATCTTTCTCACAAAAACCCATAAGCTCAGTCTAATCATAGGAAAACATCAATAAATCCCATATGAAAACCCATTTTACAATACCTGGCCAGTACTTCTCAATGTCATCAAAAACAAAGAAAGCCTGAGGACTGTAACAATCTAGAGAAACTTGAGGGGACATAAATACTAAGGGTAATGTAGTATCTTGGATGGCACTCTCATTAAAAACCTTTTCTTAATGGTGATTAGGTAAAAACTAAGGCGACTTGAATCATGTATGGATTTTAGTTAGTGACGTGTGTCATTATTGATTCATTATATATACTAATACTAGAGGCCCAGTGCATGAAAATTCGTGCACTCAGGGGGGTCTCTCAGCCCAGCCTGCATGCTCTCACAATCCAGGACCCCTCGGGTAGGGTCCAGTCCCATCGCAGCATGGCTCCGGTTCCCCAGGCCTGCAGGGCGGGGCGGAGGGTTACACAGACCAAGAGGCCAGTCTGATCGCATTGTGGCTCTGGTTCCCCAGAGCCTGCGGGCGGGGGGAGGGACCAAGATTCCCAGATCCCAGCATGGCTCTGGTTCCCCAGGCCTGCAAGCGGGGATAGGGACCAAGAGGCCAGTCCAATGGCAGCGTGGCTCCGTTCCCACAGCTCCCTCACGCCGCTGCAGACAACCAGGACTCTAGCCTGGTGTTCGGTCGTCTGTCTGAACGTTTAGGTCGTGACGGTCCCTGGCTCTTTATATATTTGGATGGTGTGTTAACCAGAGGAAAATATGAGTATAGGGTATATAGGAACTCTGTATTATCCTCACAATTTTTATATCATAAAAGTTTATTTTAAAATGAAGTTTGCAAGGCAGTGTTATTAACTGTAGTTACACTGCTGTACATTAAATCTGCAGAATTTTATTGATGTCTTTGACACATGAAAATGGTGTAACATTCCACTTACCTAGGTCTTCTTTAATTTACTTCAGCATTGTTTTATAGTATTCAAGATATAAGTGTTTTACTCCTTTTTTGGTAAATTTATTTTTAAGTATTTTATTTCTTGATGCTATTTTAAATGGTATTTTTGAATTTCAGTTTCTCATTGTTCCTTGTTAGTATAGAGAAATGCATTTGATTTTTGCATATTAATACTGCAAACTTGCTACACTCACAAAACAGTTTAGAAGTTTTGTTTTTTTAAGAACCCATTGGATTTTCTACACAGATGACTGTATGAGGGGGAAAAAAGGCAACCTCAAGTCTTACATTCCAATTTAGATGCTTTTTTTTGCTGGCTTCATTGGAACTGGATAAAATCTCCAGCATAGTGTTTAAAATAAGGGGTGCAATCAGACACTTTTTTGTCTTTTCTGATCTTAGAGAGAAAGCATTTGGTCTTTTACCAGTAAGTAAGATGTTAGTTGTAGGATTTTTGTAGATGTTCTTTATCAAGATGGACAAGGTTCTTTATTCCTACTTTGCTGACGGTTTTTATCAAGAATGGATGCTATAATTTTTCCAGATGGAGGAAGGGGAGCAATTAAGGAAACTGCTAAGTGGAAGTAGTGAAATTCTTATGGTTCTTTATGTAGATTTTATGGCTTTGGCTTTCATTGTTTAGTTAAAGTCATAGGAACATAATTTAGAACTTCCTAATCATCAATGTCAGTAAGTTAATTAGGAAAATGAAAGGCATAAGCAGTAGCTCTATCCCAGTGGTCGGCAAACTCATTAGTCAACAGAGCGGCAAACCGCAGCTTGTGAGGCACATGTGGCTTGCAAGCCGCAGTTTGCTGACCACTGCTCTATCCAGTAAAGTGTCTGATTTTCAGCAAGTAAAACACTGCTGTTTATTATCCAGAAATGGGACTTAGTCGTGAAACAAAACTAAAGAGAAGAGTAATATCTGGAAAAGAAATGCCTGCAATGATCGAAAGCACATTTAAAAACTGGAAACATTTGTGATTGTGGAAAATAAGCCAAAAAAAAAAAAAAAGAACCCTCATTTGGCAGGCTCTTAATCACAGACCATGAGGGCACTGACCAAATTTTAAATGGCTGTTGCACTTACATAGCTGTCTTCCTCAATCCTGTCATCTAAATTACTTGGGTTTATGTCCTGAGATTTTATTTAGATATCTTGAAGACAGCGTAGAACATTGAGATTAAACACAGTAAATATCAACACTAAATTCAAATTAGGAAGTATGCTTAAATGACCAGACAGCTGTTTGGCAAATAGTGTACTGACCCAACAGACTTAATTCTGCTCTCATTGGAAAAGAATTGGTCTTGGTATTTCTGGCTTTATACTGGTTGTAAAAGAAACAAAATGATAGAATTTTCCTCATTTATTTGAATATAGAACACTAGAGGCCTGGTGCATGAATTCAAGCACGAGTGGGGTCCCTCGGCCTGGCCGGAGATCGAGGTTGGCCAGCTGGTCCTGATCTGGGCCAATCGGGGCTGGCCAGGGGGAGGGACAGTGGGAGGTTGGCTGTGGGAGCACACTGACCACCAGAGGGCAGCTCCTGCATTGAGCGTCTGCCCCCTGGTGGTCAGTGCGCATCATAGTGACCTTGTTAGGTCATTCGGTTGCTTAGGTTTTTATATATATAGACAGGTATTATGGATCACTTTTCTCTTTTTGAAATGTTTTGAAACTTAATAAAATTTAATATGCAAAAAAAGAATGAATGTTGTACTTTGTCAAATGCATTTTCTAATCTACTGAGCTAATTCTGATTCTATTCTTTATTGGTTTGTTGACATAATACATCACATTGAATGACTTTTCAAGATAAACTCCATTAATCACCTAGGATTATCTTTTCTTGAATTTACTAAAATTTTATTCAAATTTTTGCATCTATAGTCATGGCAGATAGTAAACTATAGTTTTCTTTTCTCTTCTCATATCTTCAATGAGTTTTAGTATTAGGGTAATACTGGCCTCATGGAGTAATATGGAACTCTCCTGGGCAAGAGTTTAAGAAGGGTTAGAGCCACAAATTTCATCAGGACTTAATCATAAATCTATCTACTCAAGAACAACTTTTTTTTTCAATATATTTTATTGATTTTTTACAGAGAGGAAGGGAGAGGGATAAAGAGTTAGACAATCAATGAGAGAGAAACCTCAATCAGCTTCCTCCTGCACGCCCCCTACTGGGGATGTGCCTGCAACCAAGGTATATGCCCTTGACCAGAATCGAACCTGGGACCCTTCAGTCTGCAGGCCGATTCTCTATCCACTGAGCCAAACCAGTCAGGGCAAGAACAACATTTTTAATAGTCTTCAGTAGAAGGTGGAAATTGCATTCTTCTAAATAATTGCACTTGTCCAAATATTTTGTCAGTTGTGTCTCCTTTACCATATGATAGATAACATTTTTTTAGGAATTTCACATTTTCCCCCATTATTTAGTAATTATAATCTGTTTTACTAGCCAATTACATACAAATTATAAGGATGGCACCATACTATTACAGAATGAGATAGAACCAGAAACTCTTTTTACAAAAAACTCTCCTATTTGTAATACAAGGCCCCATTACTGCTGACTCTAAAGTGATCTCTATTTTAAGTGGGACAAACTTAAGTGAAAGAAAAACTTAAGTCAAGGAAAATTTAATTGAAGCCTTCTGTAAATTTTTCATCCAATTTATTCAACTTCCAATAGGACCAGAAAACTTCTCCATATGTGAATCTCTGCAAGTATCTTATAAAATATCTAATCTGTATTTGTTTTACACTAATTAGTGCCTTGCTGGAAACATTAGTTAAAGGTGTACATATCAGAAAGCATTTCCCTAACTGGTTTGACTCAGGGGTTAGAGCATCGGCCCATGGACTGAAGGGTCATGGGTTAGATTCCCGTCAAGGGCACACACCTTAGATGCAGGCTCAATCCCCAGCCACGTCCAGGCATGTTCAGGAGGCAGCCAATAGATGTATGTCTCACATCTCAATGTTTCTCTCTCTGTCTCTCCCCCTTCCTTTCACTCTTTCTAAAAACCAATGGAAAAAATATCCCCAGATGAGGATAAGCAAAAAAAAATCAAAAAGTATTAGACTCAGTGCCTAGCTCCATTCTGCTAACTGCTCCCCATTCCATGCACGCAGGGATATGATTCATAGTCTGACTAGTTCTTCCATGGAGTCTTCTATACTCTGTACTTCTTCCTCTCTCTATCCCCTCTACATGCAATCAAATATTCTGGCCACTAGATACTATTTAAAAGGAACTCAAAATTCACATTATGGTATTAACATGTAAACTTTTTCAACCCAACAATCATGTAATGAAGTTCTGTAATGAAGTGCTAATAGTGAATATTTTTGTATCAACATTAAATAGGAAAGAGATATTTGGGGCCTTTTTATGTCCCTCTAATAAAATTATGTTATTTATTTGTAAACCAATTAAGTCACTTATTTTTTTCCTTTATTCAACAATTAAATACTACTCTGTAGGCTCTGATGATGAGTAAGAAAAACATTTTAAAAAGAAAAGAAATAAGTTTCCACCATGAACCTAAAACTAATGGGTAGAGATAGACAATGAGTAATGTATGAAATGAAATATATTTATAATGTGGTAAATGCTATAATGCAATAAACAGAGACATGAAAAGAAAGCTGAATTGTGCTAATTAAGATAGAGTGGTAAAGGAAGTTAGTATCCAAGAATGTGATATTTGACCTGAAACAAGAAGTCAGCTAGCTATTCTAGTGGCTTTTCATAAGGTACCCTTCCTTTTTACTTGTAAATTCTACCCAATACGTTTCTCTTCCTTCCTTCATTCATTTAAGTATCTGTCAAATAGTAACCTAAGTAGAATATAATGTTGATGTGAGCCACATAATAGGATGAAAATTTAATTACTAGTATATTCTACTTTTAAAAAACATATTGACATATAGAAGAAATGAGCCAAGAGTCCTTTGTCTCATTGTCTTAGTGGCTGGTCTTTTCAAGGCTTTATCTCCTCTTCAGAAACAATATAGTTTTCAGACCCTCCTTATGTCCATTAGACATTATTAATCAAATTATTAATGCCCTTCTGATGGTAATAGCAAGAGTTCTCAATTTACGATGTCTCTCAAAATCTGCTAAGGACTTTGTCAAAGAAGTCGACTTTCAGAACCCACCCCTAAAAGATTCTAATATAGTTGGTTTTGAGTGTAACCCAAGAAACTGCAGTTTCAACAAACACCTCAGGTGACTCTGATGTAGGCTGTCCTCAGATATTACATTAATAAAAGTGGGTCATGCCATTTTTTCACCTAGAGAAATGCCATAATTATTATTTTGCTGTTTTGTTCTGGCAGATACCAAAATTTTAAAGAACTTCTATAAAAAGTCAACCTAAACCTTTATGTATTTATTTCATTACTGTAACTCATAAGGCCATGCCTCATCTCTAGGTACTTGGGAGGGAACATGAATCCCCAATGTACACAGTACATTTCCTATATGAGCACCTGAGACCTCTCATCTGAACAAACATACTTCAAGTCTGCACATGTCTGGTGTTGGTCAATATCAGATTCCTTACTTGTTTCTCTTCTTCAGGCTTTGCCTTTTCAAATATGCATTATACATTTCTATTCCTTCATAAAGTATGGCCTAAGATAACATTTCATGCAGTTCCTGTAATTCTAGAGGTTAGAATTATAACATATTGGAGTCAGATGGAGTCTTAGGGATCATGTAGTTTAACCCAAATGTTTGAGAAAACTGAGACTAGTGAGATTAAATATATGGTCCCATGTAACCCACTTAGGAGTGACCCATTAGTTATTCTAATTCATGGTATAGTGCCTTCTGGAGCAAACCCTAGTTACTAACAACGGCTCATGTGTAGAACTAAACAACGTATCTCACGTTTTTGTAATTTCTTTTTCCTTCCTGACTTACACCTGAAACCAGTTTGTAAGCTACTCCAGACCAGAGCCAAAACTTCCTTTACATTCCCCTCAGAGCAACTAGCACATATTGGTTACTCCAAAATAGTACACGGCAACTTTCTTCTCCCCGCCCCCCCCCACTTTTTTCCTTAAAATGCATAATATAAACCCATGTGCGTAGTATGAAAACCAATTACTTGTAAAGAGAAGGGAGGGAGAGAGAAATGGGCATAAGTAAAACCAAGCTAAGCAGGTTGCTTTAGTAACACTAACTAGGTTCAAGGCTTTTGTTCTTTTAGAAGCAAAGATTTCTCTTACAGTCATGAGATACAGAGCACCATCTAGTGGTTTTATTGACCCAAACAATCCACACTTTCATGCTCAATTTCCAGTCAAGCAATATTAAAATGATCGTTTTTATAGGATGCAATACTTCAGTTTTTAAATAGATACTTAAAGACTCAGTAGCAGAGTCAGAAATTGTTTGGTATGTGCAAATGCATATTGGAGAGGTTTATATTATAATTTGCTTTTTAGAGTTTAAAATAATGATTATAGTTATAAAGGACTAATTATATAGCATTTCTATGAAAGATTTGAAGAATATGAGCATCATATAAAATAAGTTTACACATAAAATATGTAAAATTATAAGTGTATGGCAATCACAAGCTCTATTCATGAAAAGTACTCATTTTGAATAATTTACATTAGAGAAGGAGAGAGAGGGAGGGAGGGAGGGAGGAAGGAAGGAAGGAAGGAAGGAAACAGAATGAAGGAAAGTAAGAGAAAAAACCTTTATTCTATACAAATCTTTATGCATTTGTAAGGGAGACAGAGATTCAACTACTTAATTACTTGCTTTTTCCTTCATGCCAATAAAACTCAGACTGATTTGGAAAAATTATACTCAAAGTAAAAATTATATTCCGTGAATATATGCACAGTAAAAACTTGGCCATGATTATTCATTTTACACATTGAATTTAAATAAGACCTATTTTCTGAAATCCATGTAAATTTTGTGTATGCCAAAAGAATAAAACTTTCTTAAAGTATTGGGGTGAAGATTTTCAGGTATTATGTTTTGAATTCTTACATTTTAAGAAATATTTGTGTTTGTAATTTCAAAACTGTCCATGTGTCATGTATTTGGGGATCCCTGCTGGAGAAATACTAACAAGAAATAGAGCAAAAGAGGCTTGCAAAGATTATTTAGCAACTGGGTATGTTTCTATCTCATGCTCTTCAATCTTAGGTGCACATTGGAACCACCTGAGAGGGTCAGGGCGGCTTTGAAAAGTACCAACGTTTTTTTTTTACTTAGTTGGTTATGTTAAAGCCTGGATATTGGTATTATTAAAAGCTCTTCAGAGACTTCAAAGTAGAGACAATATTAAGTACAACTGCTTTGTAATATCCCTTCCATGTTAAACTGAAGTCATGAGTTTATGTGTGAGTCTACCTCCACTGATGGTAAACTTTTTCAAGGAAGAAATGTTGTGAGGTATTTTACCTACCGCCCTTATGAGAGTGTTGGTATATATTTAATTATAAAAAGTATTGAACTGAATTAACAATCTTGACAGGAACTTAATTTTATATGAGGCAAAAAATTCGGAATCAGTGAATGTTAGGGTTGAGGCATCTGGTATAGGGTGTTACTAGGGAAATGTGGAGGGAGCTAGAAGCTCAGAGATCCTGAAAGTCATACTGGTGAGCTGAGACAAAGGCCAGGAATATCTGTGAGAACTGATGAGAGAGCAGGACTTCCTAGGCAATTTGTTACATGTTGAAACATCAAGTACAGAGGAGATTGATTATAGATGTTTATCTGTCTCTTTGCCCCACTTAATGCTAATTTGTGCTAAGGGAGGCCTGGCACCTGACTGCGCACATTTCTTCTAGGTTGTCTCACCACAGGCCCTGTGGCACAGAGAAGAAAATTAAATGGAATAGGATTATAGATCCAACAGCCACCCCCTCCTGCAGGTCACCAGCACATGGGGTACTGCACATGAGAAATGAAATGTTCAGGATGAGACATTTAACCACACTTTATTATAGGAACATAAAATCTGGCACTGCCTCGTGTTACTAAGATGCCTGCTCACTTGACATTTACATAAGCATAGCTAAGAGGTACTACTTCTGAAGCTTAGTGCAAATTAAGTTAACACTTTTCGTATTTCTTATTAAGTGAGAGTTTTCTAAACTATATTAAACATGGGTTTTTTCTTAACATATTTCCTTTATCACTAAAGTTATTAGTATTCTGCAGAACTGTTCTATCATCTCATAGTGTTTACTAACCTGTGGATGACAACCTTATGTACCCTAACTGATTTCAGCTTCTTGAGAACAAGATCTAAGTTTTATGTTTCTTTGGCAAAATATGGCCACTTCTACCTCTGAAGCCAATGCCCTGAAATATACTGACATTAGGTACTGAACTCAAAGCTCAGTAGAATGGTTAGCAGGCACACCTGATGGGCTATTCCATAACTATCCCCTGAAACCATTAACTTAAAATGCAATCAAAAGTTAAAAAAATAATAGTTACACTAATTTCTATAGTGACAGAGTTGGATGAGCAGTGGCCTCAAGGTATAGGGCCTTTGAAAAGTAACCCCTGCTTTTAAATATTGAGAAGAAAATGGTATCCTAAAGCTAATAACTTAAAAATTATGGCCATTTGTCCTTTAATTTACACAAAAAATGTAATTGGGTGGTTGTGAATAAAGACTAAGCAAAATAATATAAGTGCAAGCCCTTTGAAAAACTTACAAAATGCTATGAATTTCTACTGAAATGTGAAGGATCATTGAAGATGACGATCCTTCTTAAAGCTGTAATTGATTTATTGAACCTGATATTTCAGATCATTAAAATGATGAATGCCAATTCTACAGAGTCAGCAGGTCATTTGAAAAAGAACTAACCTAAAGAAAAACAGCTCCAGTCAGTAGCCAACTGGCCATAGCACTCAATGTGTCTGAAAACAATACAATAATAACGTTAACATTTTTTTCAAGCTCCTAATACTTGCCAGGTTGTTCTAAACTCTATATGGCTATCATATAAAACCAATAAATGCCCCAAAGTGTAAGTATATTATATTGGGCTTTTTATATGTGAGGAATTTCTTTTCATAGTTTATAATCATTGAGAGACTGCTGTGGGCAAAGACTTATAGAGGGCTAGAGATTCTGTAGTGACTTACTTCCTTTTCATGGAGCTGCTGAGGACAAACAATATAGATAAGCGAATATGCAAGCCGAGAAGAAAAATAGCAAATAAAGACAAGTTGTGGAGAAATTAGCTTGGCTACTGGTATTATTGCCTCAGCAAATGTTCGGTTTGACCTTCAGGGCCATCATTTAACACTAACCTCCATATGCAAGCGCAGTCCCTAGGTAACAGCCCAAAGTCACAGGTAAATGTAAGTTTCTCATATGACTTCCCCAATGATCTCTGTGATTAAAAGTATCCCCACCTCCAAGGCTTTCTACTTCTGCACCCCTTAATTAACGCCTCTTCAGAACTTACCAAAATCCAGCTTTTTCTGGTTTGAGTCAACCAATCTGGCCTTAGCCCCAAAACCCCAAAACATTCCAGCCAGGGCCCTAATAAAGCCATGTGCCCCAGATTCTGCCTCTCTCTGCCCTCACTTTGCCTTGATCTCCACATGTGACCCCCCTGAGGCCTACTGTGGTGTACTTTTTCCAGGACATGTGAGTAATAAACCTCTCTAGTTCAATTTCTCTTGTGGTCTTTTGTCGAACGGTGGCTCACTATCTGACACCCTGGGACTCTACTGGCAAGGCTAATTTAACAAAGTCGTACCACAAGTACTATACAAAGAATCAAAATATACAATTAACCTAATTGACAAACGAGGAAAATTTATTTGAGAAAGTGGCATTTTAACTGAGATGTGAACAACTAGATAAAATAAGACCTGCAGAGATCAGGAGAAATCAATTTTCGGGGAAGGGGGGTGGGGAGCAATTTAAAGGCCACTGCTATAGACTGAGAGAAAAATGCTAAAGTCATGGACTACAGCAGCAGAAATGAAGATGAGAAGAAAACAGATTGGAAATAAATTTTGGATTTAGAAGCAGTAGGATTGTGGACGGATGGCTCCTGGAGGGAGAGGCAAAGAAGGTAATTAGGGATGATGCTGGGAATTTTGGCTTCAGCAAGTAGGTAGAGGGTGGCCTTATGCACTGAAAGTATATTTTACAGCTGGGACTTTTTATATCAGGGTACACACCACTGATTAATAGAAAGGCCATGTAAGAGACCAAATTTTCTTTTCAAATTTATATAACTTTGGCGAATTTTTTAACACATTAATGTTATGTCTTCTCTTCCTGTCTGCATCCAGTTAATCACTCAGTTATACAAAGTACAAAAATATTTTGTTATTGCAATGCACTAAAAATAATTCATATGTTGAAACCCTAATCCCAAAGTGATGGTATTTGGAGGTGGGGCCTTTGGGGAGAAATTGGGTTAGGAGGGTGGAGCCCATATGAATGGGATTAGTGCCCTTACAAGTGGCCAGAGAGCTAGCTAGCTCTCTTTCCACCATTCGAGGACACAGCAAGACAGCCATCTATAAATCAGGAATAGGGTACTCACCAAGAACCCATGCATGCTAGCCCCTTGATCTCAGACTTCTAGCTTCCAGAACTATGATTAATAGGTAATTGTTGTTCAAAGCACCAATCCATGGTAATCTGTCATTGCAATCTGAGCTAGAATAATTCTAATCTCCTTTATAAGCCTATATACTAGTAATAATTACAACAACAAACAAAAAACACCATAAGAAACATCTCACAATTCCCAAGGAGTAAATCAACAAGTGTATTTGAAAGCTTGCAGAGCAGGAAAGCTGCATAAAATGTAATACTTTTGTAAAAATACAGTAATAATTAAAGAAGAAGCATACCTTAGCAGCATGCCTGAAATATATTAGGGATTCAATGACATCTGTCGGATTTAACTAAAAACAAGAGTTAATTGTGTTAGAAAGTAATTATCAATGTCATCAAAACTGATATTTATTTAAAATTTGAGGTTATAAGCCACCACTTCTCAAAATGTGCAGCAGCGTCCTTGGGCTCTGTAGACCTTATGAGGGAAGAGGAGAGTCTGCAGGGCTGCCCCAGGTCCCTGCTGTCTGACACATATTGAATTCCCACAAGAAGTTCATATCTACAAAAAGTTTGTGAAACTTAAAATTAAGGTTTGAAAACTGTTGCTTTAAGCTAAAATGATAATTTCATTTTTCTTTAAACATTTATTTTTCCAAGTTTACTACCTCACCCTCCTTATATTGTCATATTTAAAATAAGGAAAATTTACACTGATGCTCATTAATCACTCTAATTGTTTATTAGGATCTGCATCATTTAATATTACTGCATATTTTATTGGCTTCAGCAGTTCATCCTTAAAAATTAACCAAACAGAATAAAAGAAAATGTGTATGGGTGTATAACAGGTAGGGGGAGCCAAAAATGGTTTAGGAATGCTTTTTCTCTTTTGGGGGTCACATTTAGAGCTTGCGTAACATTCCGCCCAAGATATACCATGGAGTTGCTGAGATTCAATGCTTTTGTAACATTTCTTTACTTAACCAACTGAGTATTTATCATAACTCCAGCCTATGGCAACTCCTTTTTTATTCCTAATAAAAACAACTGTATTGCTCCTTCTACTCTGGCAATGTGACTTTATATTTAGAAAGAGAATAAATAACATGATAGTATATAGGGAAATGTGTTTCCCCAATTCATTGTTTCTAATGTAAGTAGAAGATATTTGGGGAAGAAAGATATGTAAATATATAAAGGGGTATGCTGGTCCTAATCCATTAAAAGTAAAGCAAATATGAGATATCTAGTTAGAATTTCTTTTCTGAGTGAAATCATGTAAATGTTAACTAGCAATTAAAATCATACTTTGCTGTGACCCATGTAATTAGTGTACATTGTCCATCAGTCTCTTTAAATAATAAGGTCATTTATTTCACTGCTTTCATCACCTACCCTATCAAATTCCACTTGGTAAAACAAGATTCTTAATAGAAATGCAATGGGAAAATTATTGTACCAAAATCTGTACTAAAATTTATGACCCAGTTATGTACAGCTAAATGGTCTTAATATTACATTACAATTTTATATTCCTTATGCTAAAATTGCTGATTTGGTTTTGAACGTAAATATTGAAGAGTGATATAGAAATAAGTGCTTTGATATCTTATCTGTCTAAATGTACTCTCTAGATCAGTGGTTCTCAACCTTTTTAATGCCGCGACCCTTTAATACAGTTCCTCATGTTGTGGTGACCCCCAACCATAAAATTATTTTCGTTGCTACTTCATAACTGTAATTTTTCTACTGTTAATGAATCGTAATGTAAATATCTGTGTTTTCCAATGGTCTTAGGCTCTACAGCAGCGGTTCTCAACCTGTGGGTCAAAGCGGTTCTCAACCTGTGGGCCATTACCCACAGGTTGAGAACCGCTAGCAGGGTCACCTAAGACCATCAGAAAACACAGATTTACATTATGATTCATTAACAGTAGCAAAATTACAGTTATGAAGTAGCAACAAAAATAATTTTATGGTTAGGGGTCACCACAACATGAGGAACTGTATTAAAGAGTCGCGGCATGAAAAAGGCTGAGAACCACTGCACGATCCTAGGGCTTTATATATTAGCTATATTTGATGATCCCAAATTTATCTAACTCTCATCTCTCCCCTGAATGCCAGTTCCATATACCATCAGCCTATTTGGTATCTCCACTTACAAGGCCAATCCAAATATCCAGCTTATCGTGTTCCACTTAAACGTTAGTAGGCTTCCCCTAAAGTTAACCCAAAGAAAACCCAAGTCCTCACAGTAGTTTACAAGGCTATCCACGCTCAAGTCCCCTGCCACTCTTCTGATTTCATCCCCTTCTAGACACCCTTTTTACCCTACTCTAGTCACACTGGCCTCCCTACTGTCCTGCAGTTTTGCCCTCCGGCCTTTGCACTGTTCTGAATTACCTGGTGTGCATTTTCTCCACTAGGTACATGAATCACTCCTTCACTTCTTTCAAATCCCTATTCAAATGTTACCTGATCAGAGAGGTTTTCCCTGGTTACTTCTTTACTGTTTCTCCCCCTCCACTACTATAGAGGTCTTGTGAGAGCTGGAGCCTTATCACCGTATTTCTGGTTCATTACCTTACTATATACTGCTCCTAGAACACTGCCTGCTCATAATAGGTATTTAATAAATATTTGTTGAAAGAATAAAAAGCCCAATATTCAAAATGAAGACACAATTCCTTATTTTCATACATCATAAATTCATGGAAGAAATATGTAATTAGAATGATATAGTGTTATGTAGGGAGGGAGGTAGATAAACAGATTCCAATCCCAAAGAGAAAAAAAAATGTCTTTTTTAAATCCCCAATTGCATCATGCTTTTTAAAACACTTTTTTTCTGTTTTGTTAATTTTCACTTGAGGATTTTTTCCATCAATTTCTTTTTTTCAAGTGAGTGGGAGGAAGAAAGAGAAAAACTATCAATGTTAGAGAGACACATGGATTGGTTGCCTTCCCCACACATTCTGAGCTGGGCTGGGGATGGAACCTCCAACCCAGATACATGCCCTTGATCGGGAATCGAACCTGCAATCCTTCAATGCAAGGATCAATGTTCTGACCACTAACCCACAATGCCCAGGGCTGAAAAATATATTTCTAATATGTCATATACATATTTTTCCCTGAAAATTTAATAAATAATTTATGTTGGAATGGCATTAATATACATTATTTAATGTATCTGTATTAATTAATGTCTTCTTTCTCATACACAATGATTCTCAGTGAGAATCATTACCTTTAATCTTTTTGTTTTATATTCTTTTTACACCATATGGGATGAAGGCAATAATATTCCCATAAGTACACCAGCAATGCTGTAAAAACAAACAAATTGACTCTACTAAAGCAAAACAGTTGTCTGGAAGGCAATTCCACCATACAACAGCTTTTAATATATTTTATTAGCTGATGTCCACAAGTTCAAGTCTGGTGTACAAAGGAAGTTTTATAAAACCAGTTCAAGTGTGGACTGTAGAAAGTTTTATTGTAAAGAAAGTGGAAAACTGGGGAAAATTAGCTCACATCATGATATAATGTAATTGTGACCCAGTCATTCTCAAGCTCTTAGTCAGCAGTTTTTCAAACTTCAACATGTATTGAATCCCCTGGACATTTCTATTAAAACTTCACACCCTTTAGTCTCAACCCAAATAATTTCATGCAACAGTCCAAAAATAGTCCAAGAAACAGCATTTTTAATCAACACCTCAGGTGATTCCGGTGTAGCCAATCTGAGGACCACACTTTAAAAAATGCTTGTCTAAGTGAAGGGAAGCACCATGGCATCATATACTTCTATATCACGCTTAGCCAATTTTTGTTTTAGAAATATATACATTTCTTGATGCTTTATTTTCCCTTTTTTAAATTTCAAGCTTATTGACCTGATGAGAAGACTTTAGCTTCTGTTTCATAACTGACTGAAACTATAGTTACACTTAATTTTTGCCTCCTTCATCTTTCTGGAATGAGGCACATAATTAATTTGCTGTCTTGCCCATTTTTGGAGAGTGTAGATAATAATAATTTGTCTAGCACTGACTTTTAAGCCTCAGGCTATTCGGTATCAGCATACAACTAAAATTTCAATTATTCTGCCAGAAAATGTTGTTCCATCCCAAGGGAAATATCATAATGGCAGTTTCAAAGGATAAATTTTATGTAAGGCTGAGAAAACTACTGCATTTAAAGTATGGGTAAATCTTCTCTTGGCAGGAACTAGGAAAACTATTTCAGGATCAATGTTAAACCAAGGTTCTACATAGCTATACATTTTTATATAATTAGCATAACTCCACATAAGCAACATAATAATTAATTATTTTTCAAGACAGGTAAGAAGATGAAATTAAATTCTCCTTATGGGACATTGGTATATATATTATTTTCTTTTTATTTATTTTAAATAATAAAGAGAAAACCATGGATAGATTTAACATATGAACTACACACCAAAAGAAGTTTAAAAAATAACTGAATACAGAATACTCTTGGAAATTGAGTGTAAAATTTGAATTAGACAATATATAACAAAGATCTTCTAACAAACCATGTTTTTACCATAGACTAAAATTAAACTACTAGACTTCTCTTTTTTTTTAATGTATTTTATGGATTTTTTTACAGAGAGGAAGGGAGAGGAATAGAGAGAAACATCAATGAGAGAGAAACATTAATCAGCTGCTTCCTGCACACCCCCTACTGGGGATGTGCCCACAACCAAAGTACATGCCCTTGACCAGAATTGAACCTGGTACCCTTCAGTCCGCAGGCTGATGCTCTATCCACTGAGCCAAACCGGTTAGGGTCTAGATGTTTTTTGGTTGTATTTTTAAGTAAATATTTGAGAAACAAATGATTTTTTTATAATCCTATATAATAAAAGCCCAATATGCTCAGTGTCCGGTTGTCCATTCAACCAAAGCGTAATATGCTAATGATATGCTAAGGCCACTCAACCACTTGCTATGACATGCACTGACCACCAGGGGGCAGATGCTCAACACAGGGAGAGTGCCACTCAGCCAGAAGCCAGGCCAGGCTCATGGCTGGCAAGCGCAGTAGTAGTGGCAGGAGCCTCTCCCACCTCTGTGGCAGCGCTAAGGATGTCCGACTGATGACTTAGGCCCGCTCCCTAAGCCGTCAGTTGGACATCCCCTGAGGGCTTCCAGATTGCAAGAGGGTGCAGGCCAGGCTGAGGGACCCCCCAAGTGCATGAATTTTGTGCACCGGGTCTCTAGTCCTATATAATAAAAGCCTAATATGTTAAGCATCATCCATTTAACCAATCAAAGCATAATATGCTAATGATATGCTAAGGCTGCTTAACTGCTCACTATGACATGCTCTGACCACCAAGGGGCAGATGCTCCAACCAGTAGGTTACTTTGCTGCTGGAGTCTGGCCAATCGGGACTGAGTGAAATGGGCTGGACATGCCCTGGAGACCTCCTGTGGTCCCTCCCCGGCTGGCCAGCCTCCTGCATCCCTCCCTCACCCTGATCATGCATCAGTGGGGTCCCTCTGCCTGGCCTGCACCCTCTCGCAATCCAGAACCCCTTGAGGGATTTCGGAGAGCCAGTTTCGGCCTGATCCTGCAGGCCAGGCCAAGGGACCCCACTGGTGCATGAATTTGTGCACTGGGCCTCTAGTCCATTACATGTATGTACATATTTTGTGTGTTCTCAATTCACAGCAACATTAGGAAAAATTTAATTTTAACAGCAGTAAGAAAACAATCTCATTCTGATAATCCCCAAGTAAAGAAATATGGAGGTAAATATAGGACAGAATTATATTAGAGTGGAATTTTCACATGCAAATAATAAGATGCCCATTTTTACTAGTAAGTAGCTTAAAGGAAATTTTACTTTTCACTGTAAGTGAGAAGTTCAGTTATGACTGAGCAATTTTACTCTGTTTTTTCCCATCAGAGTTTAAAGGCTGACTCACCTCCTGGGAAGGATTTTTGCAGTACCACTGCAGACCTATATCTTATTCTGTCAGCTACCACAGTGGCAAAGATAGATGCTGTCTTCACAAAAAAGGACCAACAAAATCAAGGCTTTGGGGAAGCTGGCCCACAGTGGGCCAGGAGCCCTCCCTGAAACAATCCCTATTCCTAGGGGATCTGCTGATTGGCTTAGCTCTAGTCACAGTTGCACCTTGATGCTGGGTTTGGAGTCAACTGGCAGACACTGAGTTCAAAGTAGGAAGAATGGCTCCCTAGAAAAATCAGGGTTTCATTCAGTGACGAAGGGAACACAGCAACTAGCCGGCAGAAAGAAAAACAAACACAGACATTCATGCCATCTAAAACTGCCTTACATTCAATTTATTAGCTATTAGTGAGAAAGTAACTTTGTAGGTTAACTGTATAAGCAATAGCGGGGTAAGCTTTATCATCCTATGTATAGGCATAACAGAGTAGTTCACACTGTTCTATTTTGATTAGGGCTAGAAATGTTAATTCTGAATGCCTTCAGCATTCTTTTGCTTTATGCTTAGAAAAGGGATCTAATTTTTAACCAAGAATCACAGCTGCCTATTATAGTACTAGAGGCCAACTTACAGAATATGGAGGAAGACAGAGAAACAGACAGTAACAGACTGACTTCCCTATGCCCACCACTCTCATATTTTTTGGTCATGCATCATGCATGCCTATTTGGGGATTATAAGACAGAATGAAATTTTCATATATTAACTCAATAAGCTTAGTTCTTCCTTTAAAATGTTAACATTGGATTTAGATAGCTAAGTCAATAATGAAATTGAGACACGTGTAGAAATTAAGTCATCATTTTCTAATGGGAACTAAGAAAGAAATTTAATCTAAATATTTACATTTGAAAAAAAAAGATAAAACTAGATACATCTAAATATATGTGGGATTGAATTGCACATGTTAAAAATTGGCCAGGAAGAGTTGAAAAGATCACCACTCCAATACAGTGGTGACCAAAATAATTCATTAATCCTCTTATTAATAGATGACATTCTGTTAATATTTAATAAAGTGATCAGTTTTTAACATGGTCATAGATTGATGAGTGTAGCCTATTTAAAAATAAAGAAAAAAGTGGACAAATCATCTAGCTTAACTTCTTATTTGATAGATGAGTCAGTGAAAGTACATTGCAATTAACTGATGCATCCAAGTTCTTGGCCTTAACTGAAACTAACAAAATTGAACCTAGAATAAAGATAAGTGGCCATTTCTTCTTTTTAATTATTTTTAATAGATTAATGCTCTATGCCAATCAGTAATTGTCTTCTGTTATGTTCTTACCATCTTCAAACCTGGCTCAAAATATAATAGTATCCAAACCTTATAATCCTAAGTAGGTCACAAACACAGAGACAGATGTTCAAATGATATGTGAGAAGGTCAGAAAGATATTATTGTTCCAGGTCTTTATTTACTGGGAAAACCCTGCCATTTGTTCTGTGCTATTTCATTATAATTAAATGGGAAAAATTACTTTTCCAAATAACTTTAATATTAATACTTGAAGCTGGAGGTTCTTAATCTCAGAGTACTTTAAAAATATGAGGCCTGGCTAATATAATGATAGGTTACATATGAGTACAATTCTACTGTCCAAATTTTTTAATCTGTTCCAAGAGCTAAAAACTAATCAACTCTTATTAATTGTGTGCTTAATTATTTTATGTTCAACAACACAGGGACAGTTTCACAAATTTAAACTGCATATATATTAAATATTTTTATTGATTTCAGAGAGAAGAAAGGAGAGGGAGAGAGAAATAGAAACATCAATGATGAGAGAGAATCATTAATCAGCTGTCTCTTGCATGCCCCACACTGGGGATCAAGCCTGAAACCTGGGTATGTGCCCTAATCCGGAATTGAACCCCAACCTCCTGGTTCATGGGTCAATAGTCAACCACTGAGCAACACCGGCCAGGCAGTTTCACAAATTTTAATAAGTACCTCAATTAGACAATAATGTAGAGAAACTATCTGAAAAGAAGACAAAGTAGCACACAATAAAAGCTGCACTGTGTTATAAATGCATGAACCCCATCTCCAGAAAGTCTTTTTTGCTGTTCTCAATGCCCCTGGAGAAAACTGGCCCTCCTTTCTTCTGTGCCTGAAAAGTTTCTTTTACCTTCTGTGAATTGAATTGATGAAGCCACTCTGAAGGGGAGGAATGGAACAGCTTGGGGATACAGACCCCACTTATTCCCAGATATTAAAGAACCCTTAGCCTAGGCTGTCTAGTGAAGGGAGAGAGTCATCAGAGCAATATATGAAGTAATTACAAGTAGCATGAGCAAGAGGAAAGAGGTAGAATGAAAGCAAGAGAGCAACAGAGACAGATATGGGGAGATGGGAGGATGGGGAGATAGAGAGATAGATATAAAGGGAGAAGAGAAGGAGAGATATTTACCGAACTGTTACTGTGAACATGATATAAACGTAGAAATAGTATAACAGTAGACATAATAGGAATCAGCTCAACAAATTTTCCAATATATTTACTTTCCTCTTGGAGATGGGTAGAAATTACACCCATTTGTTGGGTGAGGAACTAAACATCTTTTCTCTCTCTTCCAGGGCCTGGGCAAAGGTCTACTGTTTCAGGGAAAGGCACATAAGCAAAGTCCGTCTATCCTTGGGTGACAGGAAGAACAACTCTTGGCTTAGCATCCTGCAGAAATTTGCTATCATTGAAGGATGAGCTAATATTCTCTTCCAGCCAGGATGCATCATACATGCAGATATCATTCCCTAACAGTTGCAGAGTGGCTGAGACAACGTGACCCTTGAGGCCCAGGCTCAGAGAGCCTGTCTGAGACTAAGGCTAAACCAAAAGAATGGAATTCCCCTGAGCCCACTGTGACCTTACCATCTAGTAACAGGAATGTACTCCTGGCCCTGGGCAGACTGAGGAGAGAGCTATTCTGTGCAACACAGGCATGACGGGACTGCCACTGCCAGGGAAGCAGAAGCACAGAAAAGCCCTCAGGCTCCCCAGACAGCACAACAGGCAAAAGGGAACAGCGGCTCACCACTGGAAGAATCTGAAGTCTGAGGAAATGAGAGCAACAAAATCCCAATCCATCACAAGCCCCAAATAGATTGATTCAATGTCACCAGGTAGCAGCCTGATTGAGGAGGAGGGGAGCACGTTGCTGCATGAAGATTGATTTGAAAAACAAACCTAAAAACAAGGAAGAATCAATTATTTTTTTCTGTAAGATTTCTAATGGTACCCAGAGAAGGTGAAATATGTTTTAAATCCCTTTCAGGTAAACTTACAGTGATTCTAATGAGTATTTCCGTAACAGAGATGTTAATTACATATACTGTACTAAAAATTTAAAAGTGTCTATAGTATAGTTTGTTGATCAACATTTCTTTCTGTTTTTATAGTAACTTTGAAGTGTGATGTTTTATTTCAGGTAGTACTTGCTATTACATAATCTATGCAAATTCTTAAAAGAGTGCCTGGTATAGGGTAAGATTTCAATAAATGGTAGATATTTAACCTATCAAATACTCTTTTTTTTTTTAAGAAAGAGAAAGTGAGCAAGTGAGAGAGAGAGAGAGATTGTTGTTCCACTGACCTTTACATTCATTGGTTGCTTCTTGTATGTGCCCTGACTAAAGATCAAACCTTAATGTATCAGGACGACACTCTAACCAACTGAGTTACCTAGCCAGGGCCTACCTTATCAATTACTCTTGATTCTATCCTATATTTATACAATGTATTGATTGTATATGACTGTGTCAAATTCAATGTGGACAGCACCCCATCCATATTTACCTCTGTTGTATCCCTGGCATCTAACACAGCATCTTACACACAGAGCCCTCAACTGCAAGGGATGAATGCATGAATGAATAACTGTACTGCTGATAACAAAATCGCAACATTGATTGATCTCTTAGTATGAAAATGGGTAAATCATCTTAAATTCTCAGTACAATATAAAATCAGTAGTAAACATACAGAGCTTTGCATGGCATCTCTATGTTATGACTTGGGACTCCTGCTTTTGCCAAGAAGGTATAGCCACCTTTATTCCAGGTCCTCCCCCTTCTAGTAACTAAAAATCATGGGCATACAACAAACAAGCATAGGGAGTCTCTCAAAGGTAGAGAGAACAGGTGGTCTGCCCAGGGACTGCAGGACTTAAGGAACGAATTGATGGTGAGTTCCTTGGCTTTTCCTTCTGCCTCCCATATGCACAGGACAGAGCACTGCCTACATTCAACCTGGAACTTCAGCTGCACAGATACAAAAGTTCCAGGGGGAAAAATGTTTTCCTCTTGCCAAAGAATCAAAACTAAACATCTTTTTGACAATAATCACCCTACTCAACAAAATATTAACATGAAAACAACCTCTTCTTAACAGGAGAAAATCTTCAAGATTTAGAGTTAGACCAATATTTCTTAGACTTGACACACACCAAAAAAACACAATCTAAAAATAGGGGGGGAAATGATACACTGGGCTTATAAAATTTAAAACATTGGCTTTGTGAAAGACCCACTAAAGAGGATGAAAAGACAAGATACAACCTGGTAAAAAGTGTTTGCAATCCAACAGAGGGCTAGTACCTAGAGTGCATAAACTCTCAAAACTCATCATTTCAAAAACAATTCACTTAGAAAATGGGCAAAACACGTGAACAGATGTTTCACCAAAAAGAATATACAGATGAACAATAAGCACGTACAGGTGCTCCACATTATTAGGCTATAGGGAAATACCAATCCAAACTTCTTTGTTAATGAGTGTATTGTAATCTTTGACCATTTTTTGATTCAATGTTCTGTTTCTTTTTTGTTGCACTGGGAGAGGTTTTGTTGGTTTTCTTTTCAGAATATCATATTTTGCAACTATTTTCTCTCAGTCTATGGCTCGTCTTTTCATTTATTTTAGTGTCCTTTAAAGAACAGAAGTTTTTAAAATTTCATATAGTCCAATTTATCATTTTTTCTTCATAAAGTTATAATTTGAGAATTCTTGACAATATCACAAGGATTTGTTTCTATATTTTGTTATAGATTTTTCTATAGGTTTAGTCTTGTAGTAAGTCTATTTTGTAGATGATGTGAGGTGTGAATCACAGTCTAGTCTTAAAACATTTTTATTTCAGCATCTGTGTGAAAGAATCATTGGGAGGTTCTATTCAAAAGTATTTAACTTTCTTCTCCAGAAGAAAACCATTTTCCTTGATTTTTTTCATTGATTTTAGAGAGAATGGAGAAGAGGGAGGAAGGAGGAAAGAGAGAGAGAAAGAGAGAGAGAGAAACATCTATGTGAGATAGACACACTGACTGGCTGCTGGTGGCCTCCTGCACACACCCTGATTGGGGATCCAACCTGCAACCCAGGTACCTGCCCCTGACCAGGAATCAAACTTGAGACCCTTAGGTGTGAGGGTTGTCACTCTACCCACAGAGAAACACTGACCAGGGCTGAATCTTGACAAATATATAAAATAATCTAAACCTTTGAATGCAATGTACACCCCTTGTACTATAACAAGAAAAAATACTTTTTTATACTGAAACACAAGTTCTCCTTCACTACCTTTAACAAACATGTTCATTATTTACATATTTAGCATCATTCGATTTCATAGTCAACATTAGAAAGTCTCTTATATACACAATGCATTGATATTTATCATCCTAAAACACATTGAGTGTTTATGACAAATGTAACTGTGGTGTCATGATGTATACACATTAATTTTGTTCCATGATGTATGCATGTTAATTTGGTTGCCCTATACTAATATTTCCTTACTGTAATGCAGCTGAACTAAGAACTGGTTCTCTCCGGGGGTATCTTTTTTTTTCTTCTTCTATCATATCACAGAGCACTGGGGCAAATTTTAGGTTTCCTAGATGTAGGACTTTTCTATAATATGTATTTCAGAGAAATAAGCTCATGAATTCAAGCATGCTCAATTGCCCAAAGCTATCAGGCAGCCAGAAGTAGTAGACAGATAAGAGAGAATGTTGTGAAGATGACGTTTATTCCAGTTCACATTTCTGAGGCATGCGTTTTCTTGATGTAGCTAGTGTCTTAATCCAGAAAGGCACCTCTTGTACTCTCTGCAGTGAAAATTTTGTTTTTCTCTCTGAGGGCTAATACGCTATCTGAGTAGGGCTGATGAGTGAAACTTGAAGTAGTACATTAAAAAAGGCACACAGTGCAACGTGAAAATCATGTATCAGAAATGTATACTTGAAACCTATATAATACTAGAAGCCTGATGCATGAAGATTCGTGCCAGAATGGGCCTTCCTTTCCCTGGCTGCCGGCACCACTTTCGCTCTGGCCAGAGCTGCCTTTTTGCCTTCCTACACTGCTCAGAGGCCCAGAGTGGCAGCGCATGCAAATTAACCCACCATCTTTGTTGGGTTAATTTGCATGCTCACTCCTGATTGGCTGGTGGGTGTCGCGAAGGTATGGTCAATTAGCATGTTACTCTTTTATTAGGTAGATTAGTGTCATTCAAATAAATGTAATAAAAAGAAAGAACATTTAAAAATAATAAAAAAGCACCTAATATAGTTTTACCACTACCAAAAAAAATAAAGTATGAAATAAATGGTATAACGTCAAGCAGAGTTCAGTACAGACACAGAAGCTTTGAAGACCAGCAGTTCACAAAAGATTTAGTGACTAAACTCTGTAATAAAATGAATTTAGTGGATGTTAATAAAATTCTTTTTGTATTCTTTATTTCACTTGATTCTTCTAGTAACAAGGCCTTTAATCGAAGTGTTGATTTGGGTCTATTTCTTTTGTTTCCCCCTCAGTGATTCCACTAAACAAACATTTTGTGATAGGCAACACTGATGACAGACCAGAGAAGTACAAGGACGGCAGAGGTTAATTAGAGGACAATGGTGTTTTCTGCGAGAGGGGCATTGAGTTTCAACTCCAAGGATAGGTTCTGGGAAAACTTCCAAGTGAGTTGGCATGAATCAGGACATTCTAGGAAAAGAAAACAGGGCAAAGCCCTGAAAACTTCTGAAGTTTTTCTGTTATCCTAAATTAAAAATTATCATAGATTTTTTTTTAGGTAAGGAGGATCTTGGAGTCCTTCTTGGGTCACTATTTCATGGCTCATGTGACATATCCCTGGAGTTGGCAGAAGTGACTCTGGATCAGGGAATCAAAGGGAGGCAGATTTTGTTTCATAAAAGTATACTAAACTAAAACTAAAACTCAATAGTCTGTCCCAGTCACTTTATTTCACATGTAAGAAAGCAGCACAAGGGTAAATTTAGAAACACAGAGATTCTAAACAGAAGAACTCCATGCTCTAAACTCCACTGTTAAGCCATATTTATAGAGGTGCTACAATTCTAGGGAAGAAGATCCATTTTCCAGTAATTCTTAAGAAAGGGAAAGTAAAAGTCCTTTCAAGGTCAAGTGCCACAATGAGAATAACAAGACTAATTCCCCATCTACACTAATAAAAGAGAAAGATGCAAATTGACCATACCTTTGTGACGCCCACCAGCCAATCAGGAGTATGCAAATTAACCCAACAAAGGTGGCGGGTTAATTTGCATACAGAGGCACCAAGCAGCCAGGGACATTCCGCCCACCCTAGCCACTCAGAGCCTCATAGGAAGGTAGAAAGGCAGCTCCGGGCCAGAGCAAAGGTGGTGCCAGCAGCCAGGGGAAGGAAGGCCCATTCTTGCACGAATCTTCATGCATCGGGCCTCTAGTTTTATATAAAGGATAATTATGCTTTATAAAACACACAGTTCAAAATGCTACAATTCCACCATCATAAAGAAAATAATGCTCTACTGACTAAATTAAAAGTACTCATTATAATAGGAAAATACATTTCTGAATATAATGAAGGAAATGAATTTATTATACATCTTTTGAAATACACTCACTATCCATCTTTTGAAAGATAATACAGGGATGGATACTTTTTAATGAAAGTAAAGGATGGAACGACACTTCACAACTAAAGATTGGAAACTGAGAGAATTCTCCTCAGTTCCAAAAAAATAAGTTGACCTATATACATGATTCAGGAAATTTTATTATGGAAATATAATGAATTTTTTTCCCCTGTGGGAGCTCTAGATTAAGCATTTCAAAGAATCAAGTACTCAAATCTATCCAATAAAATATCTGATTTTATTTCCTTCCAGATTTGGTTAGTGATGGTGTACTAAATGTATCTTCATCAGATAAAAATAATGCACTCCTTCCCCATCTTGACTCAAGATCTGATTTTGCAGTTATGAAAATGGTAGCCAGAATCAAAGAAAAGTTTAAGTCCATGCTCTCTTACAAATGCTGCTGAAAATACAAAATATTGTCTTTGAACGGTAAACATTCTGCTATGTAGCCAACTCTGTAGAAAGGAGTGTTTAAGGTTTAACACAGACTCCAATTAGTTCAGAAAACAATCAATAATTATATGTTGAACTGTAAGAAACATACAGGGATCTCTTCATTGTCTATGTTTTTAAAATTTAAAAATTCAGGATACATGTCCGTTGCTGCAAAATACTGCATTGGAAGATCTTCTCAAAGATATTTTCTTGCCATTTTCAGTTACAAGTTTTTAAAATTAAAAATAAAATAAATCATGATTGTGGGAATTTAGCAGAGCACCATTTAAAATCCAATACACATTTTCCTAGTGTATTAGAAATGCAAAGGCTCCAGGAGTCCCTATACATCTTTTTAATCTGGGAGCTTTACTTCCTTACTCTTAATAATACTGTTTTTGATATTTAATTTTCACTCTGTGAGAATTTGATACTTGCACCTAAACTAACATTTCTAACTGGTTTCAAATTATAAATAAAACAACTATAACACTAAATTTAGTTTAATTAGCAAAAAGTTAAGCAAGCTCAAGTGACATTTATTATACCAAATCTTGCATATAATACTTGCTCTAATTAGTTGAATTGATTAACTTATTTATTCAGAAAGGAATACTTCCAGAGATTTAATTATTGCAAAAACTAAGCATTTTCAGATTTATGCTATGTCAGAAAAGGTGAACCTATCTTAAACTCAAATATCATCCATTTGCCATGTGCATATATTGACTCACATGGAAATATCTATGCATATATGAGCTTCAAATATGTTAACTCAGAAAAGAAGCTATTTATAGCTGACACCTAAATTCATGATTATTTATAAAAGTGTTGATTTTATCATCAGCTGTAGGAAAAGGGCACAAATGAACTAACTTAGTTCATATCATAGTTATTTCTCTCTCCAGAGATGACGTTTTTCTTAGCTTTTTTGTGGCTTTATCAGTTATGGCATATATTAGCTGTTTTGTCTCCTTGTTCTCTACCAAACTAGATTTAAACCTATATGAACCCAAGAAAGCATCATTATGCTTTAATATCTCATTAGACACACTTTACTCACATTAATAGTATCCAATTTAGCAATACACCAATTGGGGAGGTAAGTTATTGCCTAATGAAACATTCATCAACTTACTATTTTCCTCCTCATTCACTCTGTTCTGCCATGTGTTTTATTTCTTACATTTGTCTTGTTTTATATATTTTATTATCGAATAATCTTTGTTCAGAACTGATATAAAATTGTAATTAAGTTATGTAATTAAATCTTCCTGGAATAGTCCATGACCAAAACAGGGGAAACACTGTGATGTACTTAGGATTTATATGTTTAACCACTTATTTGTCCATGAAGAAGGTTTCCTGACTAAAGTGGGTTTTCAGATAAATTTGAATTTCTCTGTTAGTCTTTCTAATAGTCCTATGTACGCCTTCTGGTTAGAAACTAATATTTTGTGTCAGTTAAAAAATAAGTTGTAGCTTAGTAGGAAGGTTTCTGGGGTAAAACACAGCAAAGATGGTGAAAATACATAGGATGGGAAAGATTTTTTAAAAATTGTCCTAGATATGAGTAGATTTTTTCCCTTATTTATATTTTGGGTGTTTAAATGTTCTTGTGAAAACACTTTTTCTCTCTCATTAAACAAAAATACAGTTTGAAGAGCGAAATAATTAGTTCAGAATTATTTCTCCAAAAATTGTGTCTAAGCCTTGGCTGGCGTGGTTCTGTTGGGTAGAGTGCCACCCCATACACCGAAGAATCATCGGTTAGGTTTCCAGTTAGGGCATGTACCCAGGTTGCGGGTTCGATCCCCATTTGGGGCACATCTGGAAGGCAACCAATCAATGCTTCTCTCTCACATCTATGTTTTTCTCTCTCTCCCCCTCTCCCTTCCTTTTTCTCCAGTATCAATTAAAAAACACCCTCAGGTGAGTATTTAAAAAAATAAAGCTTATCTGAAATAATCCAGCATAAAGCAGTAAATCAAAGAACAAACACTTAAAATTATAAGTTGAAATCCCAATTATGATACCTTGCACTGAACACATGCCAGTTTGTGTGAAACTAATTAGTCTTCTATAATGGAAAACAATATAATTGAGTTTATATGGTTATGAGAGATAAAATTGAAATAAATTACATATTTCCTGACAATTATATTTCTAAGTTATAAAACATGGGTGTTTTTTTTTCTTTTTGTAGGTAATTGACTTGCAATTTTTATAAGTTATTGGAATATATTCTTGCTTTGAAATATTGTCATCATCCATATTCCAACATTCATTTTAAAGACTTCAGAATGTGTTACAATTTTAACCCATTGGTTATCAGCAAGGAAATATTTTCTTTTACTAAAATGGAGACACTGTATGAATAAAATAATAAAATATTTCATCACACTTTCTTATGAATAGCAATAACATTTTTATTATGAAATCAATGTAAATATTTCAGAAATATATAAAATGGGGAGGTGGAGCCTTAATTCTACCAATGTGAAATGGTACTATGTTATTCTGTTACTGAAACTCTTCTGTGATTTTCATATAGCTGCATATAAAATGTGTATTATATTTGACATTTTCAAATATGAAAATGCTAAGAAACAAAAAGAACTGAGAGGGGACTATCTATTCAAAGAGAACAAATATTTATTTTTTATTTGCTCTACCCATGTCATGCATGTCCTGGGGGCTCTGTCCCACACAATCAAGACTCAGGCTGATGGAGGCCACCCAGCCTTGTATTTTCATCTGGAACATGAGGTCACCCTGTTCATTGCAACATGGGGAAAATAGAGGCATTCCCAGAGCTAAAACTTTTATCCCAGAAGTAAAGCTCACCACTTCTCACAACCTATTGGACAGAATTATCTGTCTCTGGCTTACCATCAAGAAATAGAAAAATATATTATCTATAGATCCAGAGGAGAGAAAATTTATATATTAGAGAGCACTAGTGCTCTCCATTGCATAAAAATGAGGAATTTCTGTTATATTTTAGTTCATTAATTTCTATGTCTTAAAAACATTTAACCAGGTTCAAGTAATCAAATTTTAAATAAGATTGCTTCATTTTAATGATGCATGCATTTTTTTCAGTATTCTATAAGTACTATTTCTTCTTTTATAAAACAAACTAGAGCTCTGGTGCACAAAATTCATGCACGGGGGCATGGGGTGGTCCCTCAGCCTGGCTTGTACCCTCTCACAATCCAGGACCCATCAGGGTATGTCCGACTGCCAGTTTAGGCCTGATCCCATAGGGATCCCTGCAGGATCAGGCCTAAACTGGCAGTCAGATATCCCTCTCACAATCCAGGACCACTGGTTCCTACCCGCTCGCCTGCCTGATGGCCCCTAAGCACTCACCTGCCTGCCTGATCACCCCTAACCACTTGTCTGCCTTCCTGCCTGCCTAATCACCCCAACTGCCTCTGCCTGCCTGCAAGATCATCCTCCTCTGCCTGCCTTCCTGATCACTCCTAATCATTCACCTGCCTGCCTGATCGCCCCTAACTGCCTCTACCTTGGCCCCCACTGCAGTGGCTTCATCCAGAAGGATGTCTGGAATGACATAGGGAAAGTCATTCAGCTGTCCAGTCTAATTAGCATATTACGCTTTTATTATGGATTATGGTAAACAATATTATTGGTATATATTTTTATTTGAATCTGCTATTTCAAACATAGATTGTTCATTTAATGTTGTTGCTATTCATTTTGTAATTATTCTGGAAGGGAGAATTCTTAATGTAAGTCTAAATCTGAAAAAAAAATCAACTCAGTGGACTATCATATCAAAAAACTTAATAGAAAGAAAAAGCTCAGCATAAATATTTCATTTACTCACTTTAAAAAATGATGAACTAATGAAAAGAATAAGGAGTCATGTAAATTATGACTCCACTGGATAAATTCTATTCAGCTATTAAAATTATAATAATAAAAACTTAATGGGAAATATATAATTTATTTAGAGTTAATAAGTTGGAATTAAACAAAATATGTAATTGCATGGGTATGGAACAGATTTGAAAAGAAACTCAGAAAAAAATAAAGGTATTTGATAAATCAGAGTGGTAGAGTTATAGTGAGCTTCAGTGTTTCTTAAAGGTCCTTTTGGTATAATGCTTGTAAAAGGAAATATACTTACTATTTTTAAAATATATTTTTATTGATTTCAGAAAGAAAGGAAGAGGAAGAGATAGAAACATCAATGATGAGAGAGAATCATTGATCAGCTGCCTCCTGCATGCACCCCAATGGGGATTGAGCCCGCAACCCAGGCACGTGCCCTGACTGGGAATCAAACCATGACCTTCCGGCTCAGGTCCATGCGCAAGCACTGAGCATGCCAGCCAGGCTTAATAATATTTTGTTATTTCTAAATGTATTTGCTAGGCACTGATGACAAGTTTATCAACTCTACCAGCTTTCTTTGAAGAATAATATTGAAGCCAGTCATAAGGCTATATAATAAAAGCCTAATATGCTAAGTGTCTGGCTGTCCGGTCGGCTGTTCAACCAATCAGAGCATAATATGCTAATGATATACTTAGGCCGCTCAACCGCTCACTATGACGTGCACTGACCACCAGGGGAAGATGCTCCGATTGGTAGGTTAGCTTGCTGCTGGGGTCTGGCTGATCGGGACTGAGCAAGATGGGCCAGACATGCCCTGGAGCCCTCCCACATTCCCTCCCTGGCAGGCCAACCTCCCATGCCCCTCCCCAGCCCCAATCATGCACCGGTGGGGGTCCCTTGAACTGGCCTACGCCCTCTCACAATCTGGGACTTTTCAGGGGATGTCAGGGAACCCGTTTCAGCCTGATGGTTTCAGAACAACCATTCACTATGACACACACTGACCACCAGGGGGCAGATGCTCAACACAGGAGCTCCCACAGGGGGAGCGCCACTCAGCCAGAAGCCAAGCTCTCGTCTGGCAAGTGCAGCAGTATTGGTGGGAGCCTCTCCCGCCTCCGTGGCAGTGCTAAGGATGTCCAAAGGCTCCCAGACTGCAAAAGGGCACAGGCCAAGCTGAGGGACCCCCATCCAGTGCACATATTTCATTCACCGGGCCTCTAGTTAATTATATTTACTGAGTGATTACTGACCTGAGCACTTTAAATATAGAAACACATAAATATTTTTAAATCATACATTTTTTCCTGTATGCTTTCTCACATATTATCATTTTTCTCACCTTATTATTAAGTCTCCTACCTGCCAAATAAAACTAAAACTAAGCTGTCTTTGAGCCAATCTCTCACCAATGGAACTGTACTTGGAGATAGAAAAGATATTGGCAAATTGTTACAAGGTATTTAGGGTTTTAATTTAACTATTTAATTAAATTAATAAACTACAGCAATTTCAAAAAATAAAATTAGAAATAAATATAGAATCTTAAATACATTAACATTTAATATTTAATACAGCATAGTAAACTTAGCTAAATTATTACTTTCTTCAATATGGATGAGAAAACAGCTACAGAGAGCTTTGCTAACGAGTCGAAGTTTACCAAGTTAGTAGGTGCTGAATCTGGACAGGAACTCTGACTCCAGTCTCTTCACCACTTTGTACACTATGCTATTTCCCATAGCTTCCAAAACAGGGTGACAGAACTCCATTTTGGAGACAAAACTTATGCAAAATAAAAAAAAAATGTAAACACATAGTGACAAGTAGTAATTTATAAGTATGCCAGATTTTGTCTTTTTTTTTATTTTAAAGAATTTCAAATAAAAACATATTGTTATATATAAATTAGCTATTTCTTCATACCAAATGACCCCAAAACTTAGTGGTTTAAAATAACAGTATATTGACTGAACTTACATTGTGGGACATAAAACAAAAACAAGTTTGTTAATAGAAAGAATGCACACATGTAATGTAGATAAGTTTGTGTACAGAAGTACACCTTGTCATCTGGCCGGTGTGAGTCAGTGGTTGAGCATCAGCCTATGAACCAGGAGGCCACATGACAGGATTTCAGGCTCAGTCCCCAGAAGGGGGCATGCAGGAGGCAGTCAAGTGATGATTTTCTCTCTCATCATTGATGTTTCTCTCTTTCTCTCTCCCTTCCTCTCTGAAATCAAAATTTTTTTAAAGTACACCTTATTTACAGATGTAAGTACCAACAGGTTCACTATGTAGTTAATACTATCTGGACAGACTCTTTAAGAGGCACCAAATAAAAATTGAAATCTGATTATTGTATGTCTCTGCTCTCTCTGAGACTACATGCTGGGTGCTGAGGACCTGAAAAGACAGATATGACTGCTTCAGTGAAGCAGAGCTCTCTACTTGTAGCCCACAACCAAAAATATTTTATTAATGAATCCTCCACCTTTTGTGAATCATTATTTATGTCTATGGCACTGTTAGGGATGAAGAATGATATTCAGTTCAAGGTGATAGTAAGCTTAATGATTTTCTAAACCAGAATAAGAACACATGGGGTTCTTACAATAAAGTCTGGCCAGTTTTGTCACATTCATCTCTATTTTATAATAAGATGAGGGGCCAGTGCATGAATTCGTGCTCCTTGAAAGAACTGTGGGCCGCAAGGCTGCAGTGGGCACAGGGGCAGGTCTCAGGCCATCCTCCGTGCCCCCACCACCCCCTCCCACCATGTCCCCCGGTCCCCTCTCTGCCAGCAGTCCCACTCCCACTGCTGCAGCTCCCACGTGCTACCAGCGCCGCCCCGCTCACACCCACTGAAGGTGCAGAGCAATTGGGGCCAGCACCAGGAGCAGGTGCAAGTGGGGCTGGCATCATTGGCAGGTGCGAGCTGCTGCTGCTGCCCCAATCGCCCTTCAGGGAAGCAGGAGGTGGAGAAGCCCTCAGGGGCGATCAGGGCTGGCAGCCGCTGCTTGAACCCACTGATGGCGCCAAGCGATCGGGACCGGCGCTGGGCACTGGCTGCAGGTGTGAGCAGAGCCGGCGTTGGCAGTGGGTGCGAGCAGTGGCTCCAGCACCGGCAGTGGGTTCAAGCGGGGCCATCACTGGCAGTGGGTGCGAGAGGCGGCTGCTGGCCCTGATCTCCCCTCAGAAGCAGGGGGAGGTGGAGAAGTCCTGAGGGGTGATCAGGGCTGGTGCCAGCAGTGGGTGTGAGCGGGGCTGGCATCCACAGAAGGTGCGAGAGCAGGGCAAGACCACGGCGTGTGGGAGCAAAGAATTTTCAGTAACCACCAGAGCCTCGCTCTGATGACAGCCACGGTGCCCCACCTTGGTCTGGCACCCCTGCTCACTGCTCCACCATCCCGCCATGGCGGACACCCACCATGTTCCACGCATGCCCACTGGTAGTCAGCACACATCATAGCAACTGGTTGTTCAGTTGTTTGGTTGTTCTGCCATTCAGTCTATTTGCATATTAGTCTTTTATTATATGGGATGGGCCATTCATGATTGGTGCAGAAATATTTTTACATTGAAATAAAATTGCATAATTTAAAGTATCATATATTTTCCAAATCCTTATGATGTGAACATATAATTGTGAATCCTTCTATCCCAATATTTTTAAATTCATGATGATCAAAATATATTAATTATATATATATAATCATTCATACATACTGTATCCGTATTTTTCATTTTTTTTGGTCTATTATACCACTTTTTACAGTTATGATTTGCAAGGTTATTGCTTACTAAATGCACAGAAATAGACATGAGATACCAGATAGCCAAGATCATGCTATGTATGCTAAGGCTATGAATTCTCTTCTGAGGATGAAATATGACTCTATCTAAAATAATAAAAGCGTAATATGCTGACTAGACCAGACAGCCAGATGACCTTCTGGACGTCCTTCCGGATGGCCTTCTGGATGACCTTCAGGACAAAGCCAGGGCTGCGAGGGCCTCGGGCCGAGGCAAGCCAGCAGCTATGTGGGCCAAGCCCCTTGCACGAATTACATGCATCGGGCCTCTAGTGAATCTATAAAACACTAAGATACTAAATACTTAATCTTTTGATTTATTTAACTCTTATTAGTGTAAAAATATAGACATGGTCTGAAAATATCTCCACTTACAACATAGAAAAATCATAAAGCATTAGGTAATAAGAAATATGCATTGGTAATGGAAACCAAATCCTTTACTCATTTTATTTAATTAAATTTGATAGATGGATTTTATAATTAATACTATGGTTTATGATTTCCTCACTTTTTTATATGATTTTCAAAGTAGAGATATTTACAATCCCTGTTAGGAAAACTAATGAAGATGAAACCTTCTGTCTCTACACTTACCTTTCTTTCATTTAGGAGGAGAAAGTACCTCTCCATATCTTGAACAAATTTCAGTACCTGTGCTTCAACAATTTCTCACTCCTGAAAGATGGTACAACCATATTCATTTCCTCCTTTAAATTATCCCAGAGAACTTCTGGTCAAGATGCTGCAGTAGGTAAACACTGTACTTGTGTGGGAACCCTAATCAGAGAATGCCAGATGTTCAAGGCCAATTTGCCATATGTAAGTGCAAAAGCAAGGACACAGCAATCTTACTGTACACACTGCGCAGGCATACCCTTCTGTAACTCAAAATATTGATGTCACTATTTGGCAAGAAGCCTCTTTTGTCTGAGTTGGTATAAGAATATGTTACTGACCAGCAGGTGGCTGGCTCCTATGTTTTCACAGCTACTGCTTTAGGAGGCTACTCGGAAGAGTGTGTTTGTCTGATGGCTTTTGTTAGCAATGGCTACTTGGTCTGCAATAAAGACTCTCCTATACGCCTATGACTTCTCACATCTTCTCCGTCTAACACCTGGCATCCGAGAAGGACCTGTGCTCCCACAGGTGACACAGTGAGCAAGGTCAAGGAGTAAGCGCTCTGACAACTTGCCTTCTCCCACAACCACATCAAAATTAAACTAAATGACAGCCCAACCAGCATGGCTCAGTGGTTGAGCATTAAACTATAAGGTCAGGGCACATGCCCAGGTTGTGGGCTCGATCCTCGGTGTGGGGCAATGACTCTCTCTCACCATTGATGTTTCTATCTCTCTCTCTCCATCTCCCTTCCTTTCTGAAATCAATAAAAAAATATACTTTTAAATTAAACTAAATTATAGAACAACCATCATTGAGAATCACATGATGACTAGCTGAACATAAGTCCTATAACTAAGGATATAAAGAAACCACATCAAGACTGGTAGGAGGAGTGGTGAAGCAAAATGAGCAGGCCCCACACATGGTGCAACGATTAAAAATCAGGAGGGATATGTCAGCTGTGGAGGTCCACACTGAGGAGTGAGGGGTCCCAGCCCCACCGCAGGCTCCACAGCCTCAGGCCACAGTGCTGGGAAGAAGCACTGTACCTGTCAGCTTCAACAATTTCCCAGAGGATCTTCCTGTGAAAACCAGTGGGGATTGTGACCAAGTGAGACAGGCAGCTGCAGAAGTCTCTAGCATTGACTTGCCCACTCACAAACTCACTTATTCTACATCTTAACACAGGGGTGGAGCTCAAAAGTGCCATGACATATGGGGAGGAACTAAGTTTAGCTAGCTGGAGGGGCAGATGTTGGGTAGCTCTCTCCTGGGACAAAAATGCTGGCAGGTTCCACTGCTCCTTTGTGAAGCCCTGCCCAAAACAGAGCCGGTCCAGCATATACAGTCAGCCAATCTCTGCTCTCACTCACCTGGCTAACACCATCCTCCCTGTCCTGATGATTTGCTGAGACCCTGCCCCACCCAACTCACGTTAAAACTCTTAGTCAAGTGGAGATAGAAGGAACCTGTATCAACATGCTAAAGGCCACATATTACAAACCAACAGCTAATATCATACTTAACCTGAAAGCTTTTTGTTTAATATCAGGAACAACACAAGGATGTCCACTTTCACCACTATACTCTACTACAAGGTTTTATTAATCAAAACAGCAGGAGGTCACTGTTCGATTCCCAGTCAGGGCACATGTCCGGGTTGCGGGTCATCATTGATGTTTCTCTCTCTCTCTCCCTTCCTCTCTGAAATCAATAAAAATATATATTTTTTAAAGGTATCATGCTTTAAAATTTGTTTTCAATTGTACCCTTTGAACTGGAACAATGCACCTATTGATTTCATTAAACTTTATTATTGAAATCAATCGTATTATGAAAGATGCTATTAAAAAATGTATGTCTTAAAATATACTCTTCTAAAACCAGCAAAAATACTTAAAAATCTCATTTTAATAAGGATTATATGGTGTACTGCCTTTAAGAACCAGTGACAGTTCTATGCATTACTTTATTAGACATATAAAAATATATATATTTCCCTCAAATGTCACTGGAGTCATGTTATGTCTTTCTATTATTAAAAGGAATTCAGCATAAAATAGCTATGCCTTGTCAGAAAAAAAAAAAAGGATTGAATACACTAATGTATCAAATGATATGCATTATTATATAATCTAGATACTTTCATGGTAATGCATGTGTCTGACAGAAATTTGAAGAGTCACATACATAAATAATAGATAAAATAATACTGTAAATAAATGTATTATTTAATACCTATAAATGTCCAAAAGTAGAAAAGAAAACCTGAACAGCAGTGGAGAATTTAATTATTTTTTGTTCTTTATAGGAGCCTGTCAACAATGGCATTACAGAGAAAAGACTCTAACTCCACAGAACTAACACGAGCTGACTGACACAAACATCCCTAATACAACTACAACAAAAACTCCCAACAAATTTGTACATTATTTTGTGCCTTTTAAGCTTTTATCTTCTGTATACTATATGTTAGAGCATAGATCCCACTATTATATTTCCAATTCAACAAACAAACCACAGGAAACAGGGTTCACTTTTTAAAGTAAAAGTAGGAGAACAAAATTAGGCAAACCAAAGAGTCCTATGATTTTAGATAGTTGCTGTAGAGTTGCAAATGCAGCTGGTAAATACAATGAGTATTTAAAATGTTTAGATATAAATATTTCCCTGCAGCTTGATGCAGGTGAACCTCAGACATTGCTCGCCATTTGATGGTTTTCTTTGAGGTCTGGAACCCTACAAAACCTCTCTGGAGCAACACATTTAAGATTCTGGTTATTGAAGTGCATGGATCTGGGTCACATTCCCAAGAAACGTTTGCACACATATATCACTGTGTTTGATATATTTAACATTCAAGCTCCTTCTCCAATTTTTGCTACAATTCTTTTCAGCAAACTTCATTCCACTCCCCATTCTAATCTGTTTTCTCATCCAAACTTATTCAAAAGGAAATTACTCCCTACTTAATCTCTTCCAAGGTAAATTCAGTTGTGCCTATATTGTATTCTTTCATATTTCCTGATGAAACTCATTATTAGGGGTTCTAAGAGGGTTTATTCAGAGGAAGGAAATGAGTTTGGAAAAGTGCCAGAGGAAGGTAAAGGTTTAGAGAGAGTGGTCTTCAGTAAGGGCATCATCATCTGGGTGTTGGAAGAAATGAGGAATCCAGGCTCTAAGCCAGAACTTCTGAATCAAAATCTTCACTTCAACTAGTTCCTAGATGACACTAATGCATAGTAACACTGAGTAGCACAGGCCCAAAATACAGAGATGTGAAGTCAGCTTTTTTGCTATAAAGCTATTGAAGCAAAAAAAAAAAAAAAAAAAAAATGGTTGACCAGCCAGTAGGTATGACACATACTAACCACCAGGGGGCAGACGCTTAACGCAGGAGCTGCCCAGCAACAGCAACTTTGTAGAGTGCCCTCTAGCACTCAGGGACCCCTCAGGGGATGTTGGACTGCCAGTTTCAGCCGATCCCTGAAGGCCAGGCCGAGAGACCCCACATGCTGGAGGGATCCCGCTCACTCTGCAGACGCCCTTCGAACCCCATGTTCAACTGGCCTGGGAGGGACCACGGGAGGTTGGCTCCAGGGTGTGTCCGGCCCATCTTGCCCAGTTCTGCTCCGCTGGCCACATTCTAATTAATTCCTTTCAATGTGCACAAATCCAGGCACCAGGCCTCTAGTGAATACATAATAATATACAAGTGTTCTTTATGTGAATACAGACAGAAACCTATTAACCTGAAAGATAATTAGGGATATGGGGATGAGATGATTCATATATATATAATGGGTGTTTATATATATACTGAGTGGCCAGATTATCATGACCACCCCATCAGTACTTCATTGGGCCACCTTCTGGCTTCAATACTGCGGTGATTCTTCTTGGCATTGACTCCACGAGATGTTGAAAGGTGATGCGAGGAATCTGACACCATGCCTGATGACTAGCACTGTCCAGTTCTGTAAGATTTGATGGTTGTGGAACTAGCTGCCTGATGGCTCTTTTAACTTCGTCCCACAGATGCTCAATTGGATTGAGATCTGGTGATTGTGGGGACCACCTAAGCAAGGTAAAGTCTCCCTCATGTTCTTAAAACCACTCCTGCACAATACAAGCACCGTGGCATGGCTCATTGTCTTGTTGGAAGAAGCCATCTCCATTGGGATACGCCATCAACATGATAGGATGAACTTGATCAGCAACGATACTTAGGTATGTTGTGCTATTCAGATGTTGTTCCACACGAATTAAAGGGCCCAAATCATGCCAGGAAAACTTGCCCCAAACCATAACACTGCCCCCGCCCCCCACCAGCTTGAAGGGTTGTACTCATGCAATGTAGGGTGCATGCTTTCATGCTGTTTCCCAGAAATTCTCACTCTGCCATCTGCATGATGCAACTGGAAACGTGATTCATCGGACCACATGGCATTTTTCCAATGTTCAACTGTCCAATCCTAGTGTTCCTGTGCAAATTGGAGACGTTTTATCTTGGTAACTGCAGACAGCAAAGGTGTTCAAACAGGCCTTTGGCTTCCATATCCTAATCGATGCAGTGTATGGCTAATTTGCCTACAAACTTCAGATGGTCATAATAATCTGGCCACTCAGTATATATAACTGAAAGCAAAAATAATAAATAGTTCTAATATAATACTGTTAAATAAACAAGTTTAGGTATTTCTTTTCTAATCAAATGAATAGCTACAGATCATATGTATGATTGTATGTGTGTATACATATATGCATAGAGTTAACTAGATACTTTTATAACTAAGAGTTCATTGAAGATATTATATCACTTAATCCATAAATACATGTGTCTTAAGAATGATGGTGTTCTCTTATATAACTACTAGTGGCCATTATAATAGCAAAACCTAACACATTTTAGCAGAAATAATGTTCACATAAAAGCTCCCCATATTACCTACTGACCCAAGCACATAATAGCTTTGTGACACTGGCCAAGTTAACCTCTCTAGGTGTCAGTTGTCTCATGTAAAAGATGCTTGTGCACCCTAGCTGGTTTGGCTCAGTGGATAGAGCATCCACCTGTGGACTGAAGTGTCCCTGCAACCGAGGGCATGTACCTCAGTTGCAGGCTCAATCAATCCCAAGCCCCCTGGTCGGGACCCGTGTGGGAGGCAGCTAATAGATGTGTCTCTCTCACATCAATATTTCTCTCAGTCTCCCTTCCTTCCATACTCTCTAAAATTTAATTAAAACATATTCTTGGGTGATGATTAACAAAAAAATAAAAAGATGTGTATGAAATGATTAGCATGAATTTGCCATGTTGTGACTGCACAATAAATATGATTGTTACTAATACCTGTAATACATCAAAAGAGTCTTTTCCCAATAGCATTCTCTTTAACAAAAAAAATTTTAAAAGTTCTTTGTGTTTCATTCTTGACTGTAATTTTCTTTCATCTCAAGGTTGGCACTTTTTTCAGTAAAATAAATGAAATTTCATAATCATAAAATAAATAGTATTTTAAGCATATGCTTCTGCTGCCAACTTCTTTTTAGTAACACCTTTATTTCACCTTTTACACACTATTTTCAAAGATGACATTCTCTTCACTCTACAAAGCTACCAACATTTTTGTAAGTATCCAGAAGAACTTCTGTTTTCACTTAACTTACAATAGCTTTGTGACATTGGTCAACTTAATTGTTATCAATAATGCTATTAATGATGGCTTATTGCATTGATATGAAACCTGCTATAAATCAGTAAAAGACTTTTCTATGTTTGCAGCAATTCTGGGACATAAGTGAATTTGTAAAGCTCTCTCCTTCTTTCATATGACAGGGAGACAGGTTACTGCTGACATGGAATGGGAAGCTGATGAAGCAAATGCAAAGCTTAAAAATTGATGGAAATATTTCAAACCATTTCCTGCGGAAAAAGTCTAAATCCAACTAAGAAAATTACACATTCTTATTTCAAATCTAAGTAGTAAATATAAAAAGCAATTTGCAAAAAAAAAAGTTGCTCAGGTAATTTAAAAGGAAAGATTTGTGTTCATGCAGGAAATTAAATATTTTGCTTTACATTCTTACCATGCACTATAAAACCTGATGATTTTCTACTTGAAATTTATGGAATTTCAAACCATTAGATAAACCCAACACAATAATTTACTATTATTATTAATACTTTGTGTTTTCTATGAATTATTACCACTACTCAGTTTGTTCTGGGAACAAGCAATACTATGAAAAATATCCAAGAGTGATATAATCATTTATTCTTGAAATAGAAATGTCATCCTCGGCAAACTTATTCTGGAATATCTATATTCACGAGTTCAGTTCATCACAATGAGAGATCCATAGATCAGACAGTAAAGACTTCAGTTTAAAATTTAGTTTGGCATAATATAACTTATATGTAAACTCTAAATCACAAAATACAGAAAAATAAAATAGATACAGATAACAAACTGATGGAGATCGGGGTGGGGGAAGGGGTTAAGGAATGGGTTAAAAAAAGTGATGAGATTAAGAAGTAGTAATTGGTAGTTAGAAAATAGTCAGGGGATGGGTAAAGCATAGGGGATATTCCTATATAATAAAAGTCTAATATGCTAAGTGTCTGGTTGTCTGTTCAACCAATCAAAGCATAATATGCTAATGATATGCTAAGGCCGCTCAACCACTCACTATAACGTGCACTGACCACCAGGGGGCAGTCACTTAACCAGTAGACCAGTCACTATGACATACACTGACCACTGGGGGCAGACACTCAACATAGGAGCTGCCCCTTGTTGGTCAATACGCCCCACAAGGGGAACACCGCTCAACCAGAAGCTGGGCTCACAGCTGGCAAGTGCAGTGGTGGTGGCAGGAGCCTCTCCTGTCTCCATGGCTGTGCTAAGGATGTCTGACTGATGGCTTAGCCCTACTTGGGGAGTGGGTCTAAGCCATCAGTTGGACATCCCCCAAGGGCTCCCGGACCACAAGAGGGCACAGGCTGGGCTGAGGGGACCACCCCCCTCCCCAAGTGCACCAATTTCATGCACTAGGCTTCTAGTAGTTAATATTGTAATAGCTATCTAAAGTGCCATATGGGCACTTGAATTAGTGAAGAGAATACTTTGTAACCTATCTGAATGTCTATATTCTGTGCTATGCACCTGAATCTAATATTTTTTTAAAAGTGCTGAATATGAACTGTAATTGGAGATTAAAATTTTGAAAATTATTAGCAAAAAAACTAATCTTAGTTTGGCAGAGATCTCTTGAACAAAGTAATCATGCACATACTACACATTGTTTTCTAATAAGGCACATATTTTTCTTTTTTACAGTGATTATAAATTATTTCATGTCCTTGTATTCTAAAGTTCTCATTAGAATATAAGTTCTAAGATGGTAACAATCTTGTGTACTGTATTCATTAGTGTCTTTACCCACCTAGCACAGTGTCCTGGCACATTTTTGGTATTCATAGTATTTTCAATGGATTTATTAAAATAAAATCAAAAATTTTTATAAAAAAATGTAGACTCTCTAAATCATGCAAAACTAGCTTCAGCACATTTGCTCACAGGTCTAATCCTTTAAAATTACTTTTATTTTATTTATTTTTTAAACAGCCATAAATTCTGGGGAGGAAAAAAAGAGTGCTTCCTTGAGACCCCATGGTGCTGCATTTTCATGTTGCCACCTGCCATCACTCCTGCCATCACTGGCCAAGAATAATGCAAGCTGAAATAAAATAATAGTGAACACAACTTAATTGTAATAAGGTCTATCACAGCCATAACTGAACCACCATGACTTCTCAGCTACACCTTATTATAAAATTTTGATAGCATTAAAGTCAGTTAAAATAATTTTAGTATTCATTAAAGCATTCCTTTAATTGTTTAATCATTCATTCTTTCTTGGCTGCATCAATGTTGAGAGAGGCACTTTCTAATCATTCAGCATTTTTCTCTGGTTCTGAAATGTCTAGCCTGTTATACTTTCTGGTGCTCCTGAACGTTTGTACCAACAGTGATTTGCACTCAAACTTGTGAATTACTTTGAATCCATCTCCATTCGTTGTTTCAAATTCCATCAGTGTCCTTCATTTTATTTTATTTTTCTGCCTCAGATCCCTCTTTACATTATGATTAGGAAAAAATAGACTCTTCACCATGAACGGAAGTGGAACTCCCCTAGCCACCTGCTTCCGGTAGGTGCCACTCCACCAAGCATTCTGCAGGACAAGCATTGCCCAACTTGGTCCTTAGCCTGCTCCTCCAGAAAGCTGAGCTGGCTGGAGTCACAGAGCCAACCTTCAGGGTTATGCTAAGTCTGAACAGTAAATCAAAGGTTTACATTCAAACTATGTTTTAACAAATATCTAAAAATGGAGATAGTTGATTAGTAAATTATTTTCTATACTTCAGAAAATTTATCAGAAATTCAATTATTGGTACTCAATATTTTATGCTATGTATTTAGTGAACTAAACCTTAATGAAATAAACATGGGAAAATGAACTACTACAGGAAAATGCAAGTTGTTAAAGAAAGTACAGCATATATTACAGTTTTTAAAAGAAAATTATAAAGAACAGTGAAGAGAGTTGGTATCTCTAAAAAGCAAAAATAGATTAAAGAAAGTTTAGTACAGGAAATGAAATGTTGTAATTTAGAGTACAATAATAGATATCTACCTAAAATCCTGACCTTTGAAAAATCTGTTTCTTGCCTGGCCTGTGCATCTCAGTGGATTGAGCATCATCCTATGACCGAGGTCTCTGGTTCAATTCCCAGTCAGGGTACCTGCCAAGGATTATGGGCTCAATCCTTAGCAAGGGGTATGCAGGAGGCGGCCAATTGATGTTTCTATCTCTCTCTCTCCCCCTCTTCCTTCCTCTCTCTAAAATCAATATATATATATATATATATATATATATATATTGATTTTAGAGATATATATTTTTTAAATTACATTTCTAAAGAGGCCTGGAAGCACCCTTCCCACCACCGCTACTCATATAAGGCTCTCACAGCACCTAAATGTGGAATTCTAATACAGTCTTCAATCACCAAAGCTAACAGATATAGAGAGTATGCAGTGTGTGCTATTAAAAATACCTATGTTGCTTTTTAAAATTAAATAAAAATATAAAAATACATGGACCCATGTATTAGCTAGTGCAAAAAATGTAGACAGCCATTGGGTGTAAAGAAATGTATAAAAAAAGCAAATACCAAACCATCAAAATCAAGGTATCATAAAATCAAGCAAAACAAAATTCCTCAGTGTGAATTTCTAAAAGGTTCTATAAATTACAATTTTATAGAATTAAGATATAATGCTTGACTATTTCAAGAACCAAAATATATGAATCAAATGATGGCAGGCAACTACTTAAATACTATGTCTTAGTTTTATGTCCTCCCAGGTAATAAAATCCTAGCTGTAAACATTTTGTGTGTTTAGATGGGATTATATATATTAAATAAACTTATGTGGTAATCTGTTCACAATATATATAACTCAAATCATTATGCTGTACCCCTTAAACTTATACAGTGCTGAGTATCAACTCTATCTTAATAAAACTAGAGGGCAAATCTCAGTAATGAAGCAGATGCCTAGAATAAAGGGCATTTCCAAACCATTTGGAGTTTCGTGGGTTTGATCCATCACCGACAGCATGCTCAGTCTCCACTTGAACTAGTACCATTTATACCCAACACTCATTGTCCAACAATGCTGACCCCTTCCATCAGCTTATAGTGAGATTTCTAGTTCCTCAGAATCCAGCCCCTTACTTGGTGTACACCAACAGGTATGATGTGCTCTCCACATTCTAAGTCTTTTCTCAGTTCCTTCTCAGGAACTTAGACTAAATAGCACCCTCCCCCACATACAATACCCTTACGTTATTACCTGTATGCTTAATGAAATGGAATGAGGCCCAGGACTAGTGGTAGCCGTGGTTATGGGATACTCCCTGAATCCACACTGGGGAATTGGCTGAAGGGACAAAGTGACCAAGTACAACTGTCTCATTTCTTGATGGTCCATTTCTATTTCAACACTTTTATTTCTTTGCCTTGCAGAAATTAAGTTACTCAATTGTTTTATATTTTAGAAACTTACTTCTGAACACACTAGGCTTATTGTATGGCTTGTATGTCAAGTAAGAGAGGTAAAATTATAAAACATTATCATCTAACTTTCAGTTATTTCTCTAAGATCTTACTAGAAAATTTAAAACAGTAGTCACCCACCCCCCATCCATGGTTTCACTTTCTGACATTTGAGTTTCCTGTGGTCAAACAAGGACCAAAAATATTAAATGGAAAATTGCAGAAATAAACAATTGGTAACTTTTAAATTGTGCTGTTCTGAGTAGCATAATGAATTCTCAGACTGCCCTATGCCGTCCCGCCTAGGTCATGAATCATTCCTTTGTCCAGTGTCTCCACACTGTATACACTTTCTGTCCATTAGTCACTTAGTAAGCCATCTCGGTTATAAAATCGACTGTGATTAGATCACACTGCTTGTGTTCAAGCAACCCTTAATTTACTTTATAATGTCCCAAAGTGCAAGAGTAGTGTTTAAGTGAAAAGGTGAATGTTCTCTATTTAACAAGGAAAGGAAAAATATAGTCTGGGGTTACTAAGATCTACAGTAAGAAAGAATCCTTTGTCTTTCAAATTATAAAGAAATTTAAAAAATATATGTGTTAGTTTTGCTGTCACACTTCAAACTCCAAACATTACAGCTACAGTGCCTGATAAGTTCTTTGTTTAGATGAAGAAGGCACTGAGCTTTATCATAAGTATATATGTAGAGGAAAACATAGTATATATAGAGTTTGCTACTATTCATAATTTCAGGCATTCACTCAGAGTCCTGAAAGTATCTCCCAAGGATAAAGAAGGGATTACTGTAACTACACTGTGACAAAATTAAACACCTTATACTGAAGAAAGCAAGGGGGGAGTGTTCTATCATTAATTTAGAAAATAAGAGTGAAAGCAATTAGAGTATGGTTCATCCCACATTAAATATTCAACATAACAATGTCCCAAATATCGCATGGAACATACTAAAATTAATTATTTATTGCTTATCTGAAATCCAAATTTGACTGGGTGGCCTATATTTTATCTGGCAAGCCTAAATTAGTGTAAAGATTGGAGAGAAAAATTGATATGACTATATTCTACAGAAATGTTACACTTATACTGAGGAATACAGGAAATCTAATAAACACATTCAAAAATTTATTTTCCCGAGCAGAAATAGGAGCTTTATGCATTTATTCTGACATTTGAAAACCTGATATTTTGGCTCCTGAAATGTTAAAACTGCCTTGAGAAAATATCACTGAAAAATTATTACTAACCAGATCTGTGTTATGATGCAGTTTCAGTAAGGCATAGAGGTAGTTAGTGTATTGTGTTGATTTCTGTTTTTATAGTCATATATTATATTTATAAATAATTTTAATGTATTTTCATTACTGATGAAAATGTACTTGGGTTACTAATGAAAATCCAGTAGTTTGAAAAACATGTAGCAAAGAAAAGGATTATAATCCTTGTGGTTTGTGATGGATATCATTATAAATTTTAGTACCCCAAAACAAAAATGTGAGCAACATTGTACATATTGAATATAACTTTTACAATAATTCTTATTCAAGAAAAGCAACTACCTACACACAATGTCCACTACCACCAGAACCACTGCTCCCACTGCCAGTATCACTGGACATTTCTTGAGGTCGTTTGTGCTCCTAAGGTCAGGATTTCATTTTTCTTCAAAGCCCACACTGTCCAGCACTCTGCCTCTCACTGCACTTTGTTCATTGGATAATGTCAGTAAGTAATCAACTTAATGCATTCACATTAATTATACTAAACCCTGACCAAAGCATACCAGTTGATGTTATTCACAAGGGGCAAGAGTACTTGGCACGATCTTGATGAAAGATAAACATAAAGACCAAACCACAAGTCACAGATATTACTGCATGTTTTTGGATTCTCGTAACTGCAGAATGAAATATCATATCTATGCTTATCATATGTGTCTGTTATGCATTTTTATCAGAAAGTAATAGAAAACAGCAAATTAAGACATAATTTATGATTTCATGATAGCAGTCTGTCTTCATGATGTGATTTTAAAAGAGTCAAGATTTAGAATTAGCATTGGGCCACTAAACACACTTCTTAAAAATAAGTTCCTCCCTTATTTAAAAAAGTTATCTTCATGTATTATTTATACTTAAAGATAGATCTTGACTATCCTCCCAATAGGGAAAAAAACTTTTTAGACCAGATATTTAATTTAAACTATAGTATTTCATACTTTTACAAGGAAGTTCATCTTTTTTATACCTTTATTTCCACTGGGTATAACAACAAAACGTTTAGCTAGAATATTAGAAAGATATCAATTCTTCATGTCTCTTGTTTATGGCAATTACGATGAGTTATTTTCCACAACAATTCTGATCGTATTGTTCAAATTTATGAGTCGAGAAAGTATCTTCAAAGAAGATTTACTAGATTGAAGTGTTATGTTGGAATTTAGATATGTCTAAAATGCCGATTCATTATTGTTTATAAAAGGGAAAGTACTGTTCAAGGCTCTATTGTGCTTAACCCAATAAGGACTTCACATTTCAACTTGACAAGACAACAAACCTTTAATGTAAAGTTCAGAACCTTTATATGAGGTCCTTTGGGAGCAAAAGGAAATACCAAACCTTCAGAACACATTTCTTCAGTATTAGCAGAGGTATCAAAGGCAATGACCACTGTGTAAATACTGACTGCATTCAACCATGTAATTATGTAACTTCAAGCAAGGTTGTGACCATGCTAAACCATCAGGCATTACTGAAATCACCAAGAATGGCAAATCTTGTTAAATTACAATTCATATTTAAGTATTTTGAAATATTAAAGTAGCTTACTTAGCTTCTTACACATCAGAGTGCATGTGTAAATCCATGCAACGGAAAAGACAGAAAATGTCAATGTGCACAACTGAAAGCAGAATTTCTGTAGCAAAAGATCACTGATGGGAGGGTCGCCTATCCCTCAGGTGGGTTGGGTACAAAAAGGTATTAATTTTCTATTGTTGTCATAAAAAATTATAATAAACAGTGGCTTAAACCATGCAAATTTATTATCTTCTAGTTCTGTAACTCAGAAATCCAACATGGGTCTCAGGGAACAAAAGTCAAGGTGTGGGCAGAGCTGTGTTCCCCTCCGAAGGTCCTAGGGGAAGATCCATTTCCTGTTCATTTGGGTCATTAATTGTTAGGTGAGGGCCTTCCCTGCTTCTAGAAGCTGTCCGTATTTTTTGCTTTATGGTTCCCTTTCAGAATTTCTAAGCCAGCAACAAGTCTAGTGCTTCAAATTCTACCTCCTTTTTCCATCTCAGGTCTGTAGTCTGTGAGGAAAGGTGCTCTGCTTCAAGGACTGGGAGATTAAACTGGGACCACACAGATAATCTAGAGGAACCTCCCCATCTCAAGGTCAGTACCCTTAATCACACTTGAGAAGTCCCTCTTGCCATATAAGGTAACATTCATACATTCTGGGGTTTAGGGCATGGACATATTTGTGAGAGAGGACATTATTCTGCTGACGACAACCATTATACAAATAAACATTCTGAGAGGCTGTCTCATAATCCTATGTAATAAGAGGCTAATATGAAAATAGACCAAATGGCTGAACAACTAAACAACCAGTCACTATGAAGTGTGCTGACCACCAGGGCGTGTGCATGGAACATAGAGGGCATCGGAAGCAGGCAGCAGAGCACAGGAACAGGGTGGATGTCAGCTGCAGCAGGATGGTGGAGCAGGTGAGCCGGGGTGCCAGACCATGGCAGGGTGCCGGTTGCTGTCATCAGGGCAAGCTTCTGGTGGTTAGTGAAAATTCTTTGCTCCTGCATGCCACTTGCACCAGCTGTAGGTGCCCAGCGCCAGTGCCAATCGCTCAGTGCTGTCAGCAGGTGTGAGCGGTGGCTGCAGGTCCTGATCACCCCTGAGGGCTTCTCCACCTCTCCCTGCTCCTGAGGGGCCATTGGGGCAGCAGCTGCCACTCGCACCTGCTGCTGGCACTGGCCCCAATTGCTCCATGCCTTCAGCGGTGCAAGCTGGCCAGCGCCATCAGCATGTGGGAGTGGCTGTGGCAGGAGCGGGTTGCTGTCAGACAGAGGACAGGGAACTGTGGCAGGAGGGGCCAGGCGGGGGCGCAGAGGATGGGCCGAGGCCTGCCTCTGTGCCCACTGCAGCCTCAGAGCCCACAGTTCCTTTCAAGGTGCACAAATTCGTGCACTGGGCCCCTAGTTTATACATAGTTGTATAAAATAACAAAAACTTTCAGAATAAGCAAGTTTAATATGTTTATCCTATGAAAATAGATTTAGGGATCCTATAAAATGTCATAAATTTGGCATAGGCAATGATACCTAATGGTGTTGATTAAAAAGAAAAAAATTACATTACTACTCAAAAATATTTTTTGAGATTCCTAGCAGGGCTGATTGTAAAATGTGGCCTTAGTTAAATACTCCAATCACAATTATACAGTGAAGTCTCTAATTGTCACCTTTAGGAATATTACAATAGTGCTTGGCAAAGTCTGTTGAATTTCAGTGTATTAGTCATCTATGAATTATAGCTAAGCTAAACCCTGTTCTATAGCATTTTCACCACATACTCATTAGGTTCTTTCCATGTAACACTTGAATAGGCAACTAATTGTTATATAGAGGTTTCAGGGTCAGCATCAAACTTCTCAAGGAGGCTATCAATGTAGAGGGCATGAACTATGACATATGTATCTGGTATACCTTTTTCACAATCTCCCACTCGTAGCCTGACACAAAGATCATCACATGCTATGCAATAAACATTGATTTTGCTTTCTCCAATATTGAGGGACATGTATCCATTGAATTTCTGTTATATATTACTCCTGCCTATTAGGCTTTCTGAAGAAATTTATTTTGGAAGCTATTTGGAATTTTTTTTCTCTGAGTAATGAAGCTCCATATCCTTGGTATGCATGGATCACCAACACTGCTAACTGAGTTTGAAACTTGAAAACATTAGGATCAGTGACATGTTTATACATGCCTGGCGAACATAATTACCATGTCTGAAGCACCTATTTTTAAAAGACCCTGGCATCTAGCAGAGAGTAGGTGTGAAATTCAAATAACATATTGGTATCCTTAGTTACATATTTCACCTGAAATATTAACAGCAGGATATGTGTGTGAACAGATTTGATTATACAACCATCTGTTACTGGGGAAATTTGGCTAAAAAGTTTGACATCCATTTGAAAGATAGCTGCAATGCATACTATTTCCTTTATACTGTCTACCTTCTTCACTGCATGATGGAAATAAACCTGCTAAACATCTTATTTGGAGAGCAAGATGTAAAATTTCTTCTTGTTTAAAGAGAGACAATACTAGAAAGCCATGAAGGTTATTCACAATTGCCAAGCTGATAAATGAGACTAAAGAGAAAATAGATCCCAAGTGTAAGAATCAATTGAGGATTCCTACAAAGACATTTGCTATAATTATAATGTCATTCTTGATAGATTGACTCTTTAATTCTCATCTATAACCTATCATGTTTTCCCCAAAGAACACAAAATTGCTAATTGAACTGTACAATTTGCTTAGAAAATCAGTTGTTATATCACAGATTTATTTGGACATCTATTTTACACATGTAAATATGTTATTTAAAGAATGCATTGGGAGACAAAATGGCGGCAGAATAGAAGGATGTGTCCTGAGCCTTCTCCCAGAGCAAATAGAGGAGGCAGCTGAGACGAGCGGAATCCAGCCCGAATTGGCGAAGGAGGCACAGCTGGTGAGACAGTTTGCAGCTGGGAAGAGCAGGGATCCCCCGGATAAAGGTAAAATCAAAGATCTAGGCAGTAGAATCTCCCGGACCTCTGTGCCCAGAAGGTCAGGGAGAAACTACACAGTGCCAAGCTGCGTCCCTGAGGACAGGCAAGGTCTGAAGGATTTTAGACCATAGAGTCTGGATTTGGGATCTGAGCTCAAAGGCAGCCTTTAAGAGCTGCAGGACCACAGAGTGCCGGCAAGAGAGGAACTGGCAGAGACGCGGTCCTTCCTCGCGCTGGGGCCTGCGCCTTTCCCCACTGAACCTAGTTCGTGGGACCTTTTGCAGACAGGCGCTTACCTGTGACAGAAGTGCGGGAGAAGGGGTAGAGTTGTGGAACCTGGGCAGAGTGGGCAACGGACGGTCCAGGAGAAGTGGTAGCAAGTCTGGTGCTGAGTCATATCTAAGCCCACAGAATCCATTTTCTCCTGAGAGATAGCCCCTCCCCCCAGTCTCCAGGCAACCAATATAGCCACACCCAGATTCCACCCTGATTAACACCAAGGAATCTGAATACTCCCTGAGGCCATAGGATCTACTCTAAAGAGAAATCTTTAGAAGCTAAGCACCTCAATTACACTAGATAACCAAGCCCAGGAGAACAGAAAGATTTCACCAGTAGCACCATCGCCAAAAGAACCTGGGTAGCAAAGCAATTGGATCTACAATTAAAACATTTCAGGAAAACATGGGGAGACAAAAAAGCAATACCCAAAGGAAAGAAAAAGAGGAATCACCAGAAAGGGAGTTAAATGAAATTGAGGCTAGCAGTTTAACAGAGAGAGAATTCAGAGTAATGGTTCTAAGGATGTTTAAACGGATGGATGACAAATACACACAACTCAATGCCAAATACACACAACTCAATGAAAACTACAAGGAGCTGAATGAAAATGTCACCAACATGAAAAGAAACCAAGAGGAGATGAAGAACGACATAGCTGCAATAAAGAACACATTGGAAGGCTTACACAGTAGACTAGAAGAGGCTGAGGACCGCATCAGTGAATTAGAAGACAAGGTAGGAAAACACACACAAACACAGCAGTAAATGGAAAGAAGACTTAAAAAGCAAGAGGAGAGCCTTAGGGAGCTTTGGGACAACACAAAACGGAACAATATTAGAATAATAGGGATACCAGAAGGCGAGGAAGAGAAGCAAGGAATAGAAAACCTGTTTGAAGAAATAATGACGGAAAACTTCCCTGATATTGGCAAGAAAAAAACTATGCAAGTCCAAGAAGTACATAGAGTCCCAAACAAGTTGAACCCCAAAAGACCAACACCAAGACACATCATAATTAAATTGGCGAATACCAATGACAAAGTAAGATTCTTAAAGGCTGCCAGAGAGAGACAGAAAGTTACCTACAAGGGATCTCCTATTAGAATATCAACTGATTTCTCAACAGAAACACACCAGGCCAGAAGGGAATGGAATGAAATATTCAAAGTGATGCAAAGCAAGGGTCTGAATCCAAGAATACTATACCCAGCAAGGTTATCATTCAAAATTGAAGGGGGAATCAGGAGCTTCACAGACAAAAAAGGGCTAAGAGAGTTTATCACTGCCAAGCCAGCATTGCAAGAAATGCTGAAGGTACTGCTGTAAAAAGAAGAAAGAGAAAGGCAAAAAGAAACACAAACACTAAGGGGGAAAATATGACAACAAACATGTACTTGTCAATAATAACATTAAACGTAAATGGATTAAATGCACCAATCAAAAGACATAGGGTAGCTGAATGGATAAGAAAACATGACCCATATATTTGCTGTCTACAAGAGACTCACCTCAGAGCAAAGGATTCACACAGACTGAGAGTGAAGGGATGAAAAAATATTTTTCAAGCAAATGGAAATGAGAAAAAAGCTGGGGTAGCAATACTTATATCTGATAAAATAGACCTCAAAGTAAAGGCCATAACAAGAGATAAGGAAGGCCACTACATAATACTAAAGGGAGCAATTCAACAAGAAGATATAACTCTGGTAAACATATATGCACCCAACGCAGGAGCACCCAAATACATAAAAAAATTCCTGGAAGAGATCAAGGGAGAGATCGACAACAATACAATCATAGTAGGAGACTTTAATACACCACTGACATCACTGGATAAATCCTCCAGACAAAAAATCAGCAAAGAAATAGCAATTCTAAATGACACACTAGATCAGATGGACCTAATTGACATCTTCAGAGCATTTCACCCCAAAGCCTTGGAATATACGTTCTTCTCAAGTGCCCATGGGACATTTACAAAAATAGACCACATATTGGGTCACAAACAAAGCCTCCCTAAATTCAAAAAGATTGAAATCCTATCAAGCATTTTCTCAGACCACAATGGCATAATATTAGAAATAAACTATAATAAAAACATTCCAAAAAATTCAAACACGTGGAAACTGAATAGCATGCTATTAAACAATGATTGGGTGATCAACGAGATCAAAGAAGAAATTAAAAACATCCTGGAGAATAATGACAATAAAAACACAACAATGCAAATGCTATGGGACACAATGAAAGCAGTCTTGAGAGGGAAGTTTATAGCTCTACAGGCCTACCTCAAAAAACAAGAAAAAATGGTAATAAATCTTCTAACTCAACAACTCAAAGAATTAGAAAGAGAGCAACAAGAAAAGCCCACAGTGAGCAGAAGGAAGGACATAATAAAGATCAGAGCAGAAATGAATGACATAGAGACCAAAAAAACAATACACAGGATCAACAAAACCGAGAGCTGGTTCTTTGAAAGGATAAACAAGATTGATGAACCTCTAGCCAGGCTCACCAAGAAGTAAAGAGAGAGGACCCAAATAAACAAAATCAGAAATGAAAGAGGTGAAATAACAACAAACCCCACAGAAATACAAAGGATTGTTAAAAAATACTATGAACAACTCTATTCTAACAAACTACACAATCTGGAGGAAATGGACACATTCCTAGAAAAATACAACCTTCCAAAACTCACACAGGAAGATTCTAAGAATCTCAATAGGCTGATAACTATGGAAGAAATTGAAGCAGTCATCAAAAAGCTTCCAGCAAACAAAAGCCCAGGGCCTGATGGCTTCACAGGGGAGTTTTACCAAACATTCAAGGAAGAACTAAAACCTATCCTCCTCAGACTATTCCAGAAAATTCAAGAAGAAGGAAAACTTCCAAACTCCTTCTATGAGGCCAGCATCACCCTAATACCAAAACCAGACAAAGACAACACAATGAAAGAGAATTACAGGCCAATATCCCTCATGAACATAGATGCCAAAATCCTCAACAAAATTCTAGCAAATCGAATCCAGCAGTACATCAGAAAGATTATACACCATGACCAAGTAGGATTTATCCCAGTGATGCAAGGATGGTACAATATTCGCAAATCAATAAACGTGATACATCACATAAACAAATTGAGAGATAAAAATCACATAGTCATATCAATTGATGCAGAAAGAGCATTTGATAAAATCCAACACCATTTCTTGATAAAAACTCTCAGCAAGGTGGGAATAGAAGGATCATACCTGAACATAATAAAAGCCATATATGACAAACCCACAGCCAACATCATACTCAATGGGCAAAAACTAAAACCATTTCCCCTAAGAACAGGAACAAGACAGGGATGCCCACTCTCACCACTCCTGTTTAATATAGTGCTGGAAGTACTAGCCATTGCGATCAGACAAGAAGAAGAAATAAAAGGCATCCAAATTGGAAAAGAAGAAGTAAAACTGTCCTTATTCATAGATGACATGATACTGTACATAGAAAACCCTAAAGACTCCATAAAAAAATTATTAGACTTAATAATTGAATTCGGTAATGTAGCAGGATACAAAATTAATGCCAAGAAATCTATGGCATTTCTATACACCAATAATGAACTTACAGAAAGAGAGACTAAAAAAACAATCCCATTTACCATCGCACCAAAAAAATTAAGATACTTAGGAATAAACTTAACTAAAGAGGTAAAAGACCTATACGTAGAAAACTACACGACACTGAAAAAAGAGATAGAGGAAGACATAAACAGATGGAAGAACATACCATGTTCATGGATTGGTAGAATCAACATCATCAAAATGTCCATACTACCCAAAGCAATCTATAAATTCAATGCACTTCCCATTAAAATACCAACAACATATTTCACAGACCTAGAACGAAATTTCCAAAAATTTATCTGGAATAAAAAAAAAAACCCGAATAGCTACAGCAATCCTGAGAAAGAAGAATAAAGTAGGTGGGATCTCAATACCAGATATCAAGTTGTATTACAAAGCTACTGTTCTCAAAACAGCCTGGTACTGGCACAAGAACAGACATATAGATCAATGGAATAGAATAGAGAACCCAGAAATTGACCCAAATCAATATGCTCAATTAATATTTGACAAAGGAGGCATGAACATTCAATGGAGTCAAGACAGTCTCTTCAACAAATGGTGTTGGGAAAATTGGACAGATACATGCAAAAGAATGAAGCTAGATCACCAACTTACACCATACACAAAAATAAATTCAAAATGGATAAAGGACTTAAACATAAGACGGGAATCCATGAAAATACTAGAGGAATCCACAGGCAGCAAAATCTCGGACATATGCCGAAAGAACTTCTTCACTGCTACTACTCCTAGGGCAATGGAAGCTAAAGAGAAAATAAACAAATGGGACTACATCAAAATAAAAAGCTTTTGCACAGCAAAGAAAACCATCAATAAAACAACAAGAAAGCCCACTGCATGGGAGAACATATTTGCCAATGATATCAATGATAAGGGTTTAATCTCCAACATATACAGAGAACTCATACAACTTAACAAAAAGAAGATAAACAACCCAATCAAAAAATGGGCAACTGATCTAAGTAGACACTTTTCAAAAGAAGACAGAAGGCAGGCCAAGAGACATATGAAAACCTGCTCACAGTCACTAATCATCAGAGAGATGCAAATCAAAACAACAATGAGGTACCATCTCACACCTGTCAGAATGGCTTTTATCAACAAATCAACAAACAGCAAGTGTTGGCGAGGATGCGGAGAAAAAGGAACTCTTTTGCACTGCTGGTGGGAATGCAGACTGGTGCAGCCACTGTGGAGAACAGTATGGAGTTTCCTCAAAAAAATAAAAATGGAACTCCCATTTGACCCAGTGATCCCACTTCTAGGAATATATCCCAAGAATCTAGAAACAGGCATCAGAAAGGAAATATGCACCCCTATGTTCATAGCAGCACAATTCACCATAGCCAAGATTTGGAAACAACCTAAATGCCCATCAGCAGATGAATGGATTAAAAAACTGTGGTATATCTATACAATGGAATACTACGCTGCGGTAAAAAAGAAGGAGTTCCAACCATTTGCAACAATATGGATGGAGATGGAGAATATTATGTTGAGTGAAATAAGCCAGGCAGAGAAAGATAAATATCACATGATCTCGCTCATTTGTGGAATATAATGAACGACATAGATTGCTGAACAAGAGCAGATCCGGAGGCTGAGAAACGTCGATCAGAACATCATACCTCAGGTAAGGTAGGGCAGGGTGGGGGTAAGGTGGAGAGATCAACCAAGGGACTTGTATGCATGCATATGAACCTAATCAATGGACACAGACAACAAGGGGGCGGGGCATTAAGAGAAATTGTTTCATGTGACAAAAATTTTTAAATGAAACTCTCTGTAGACTGAAAATTATTTTAGAAGGAAACAAAGAGAAGTTTCCTTCAAAAGTCATAAGGATTGTAATTGAAAGTCAATATATTTGGCCGCTTGAACTAAAGTAAGTAATTTGTGTTTTTGCCTCCCTGACAAAGTTTATATAAAGCTACAAAAAGAAATTGACAGCCAGTTTGAAATGGAATTGCCAGGGCCTAGGGCAAAGAATATCCTTACATGATATTATTCTACAATCTCATTATAATCTTAGATATTTTACAACAGCATACTTTACAATTATCCCAAACAAACTTACAAACTAATTCTTTGAATGGTGGGCAGCAATTAAAAAAAAAAAAAAAAAAAAAGGGACGTGAAAGGATTTAATCCCTTGCAGAAGGAATTAAGGCACTGGGAAGGCACTTGAGCATCCTATATTGGCCCCTCTTGCCCTTTGTGCCAAGAGGGACCCTCTTCTCACAATCCAATTGCCCTCAGCTGTTACCTGAGCTTTCTGTTCATGCTGAGCTTGAAGCCTCGTGGGGGCTGGTACCAGGGATCTGTCTCACATCCAATTGTGTGAGCTGGGCCCTCACTGGAGAAGAAACCCGAGTTCCCCGAGATATGTGATCAGCACCGGGACCCTGCCAGCAGGCCAGGGGTTCCCAAGGCAGGTGCTGGGTGTGGAGGCCACAGGGTCATAGGCTACCAAGGAGACAGAACTGAACCTCACAGCACCCTGCTTGGCCCCAGAGGATGGCTGGTTAGCCAGAGACGGGTAAGATTCCTCAAGGAAGGAACAACCTAAGACAGGCACAGTCGCAGAGGGGCCATCAGGAGAGAACTTGGGGGGGCAACAGAAGTGGGGCACAGACCCTCACCCCCCCAACATTGCAGGGGCTTGAACCCTCACCCCCTTCTAAAGGAGGTCTCCTACCCCCATGGCTGCTTCGCGCTTCCCACACCCAGCTCAGATAGGGACCCAGGCAACAGAAAGAGACCCGGCCCAGCTCACATCGAGATACAGGTAACAGACAAGAGACTTGGCCGACAGCAGTTGCCCTATATCTAAATTCAGCTGAGCATTTGGAATGCTCAGGGCCCACTCAAGAATGCAAATAATCCTTCCCACTAATATTTACAGGGTAAACTAAGATTGTTGGTAGAGTATTAAATTTGACAGTAAAATAGTAATCGAGTTTTCAGATTAATTTAAATAGGCTAATTGAAATAAGTGAATATTCAAGTACGGGACAAAAAGCTATTCTTAAAGTAATAACTAAAATTTCTATTGGTAGTTCATCTCATGGTAAAATTCCTGAATATGCAATGAACCTAAAGCAGTCATATGTGTGGGGGGGAAAAAAATTTTTTTTAATTTAAAGTTATCAAGACTGCATTATAAAATTTACAGAAACCTCCATTAAAAAAAAAAGGGGGGGATAGTAGGGCAATATCATGTAAGGAAAAATATCCTATAAGTAAATTACATCTAGAAAATTTTTACTTTACCAAATTAAGGTTCATTTGCAATGCTAACAGCAAGACGGCCATTAAAAACACACATGGTGTCTAAATAAGACAAAGGAAAATCGTTTGAACAAAAATAAAAAGGATCCCAAATCAATTATATAGAAAAGATTCCTTTATTAACTTGTGGTCGAGAATATATTTGTATATTTTCAGAAAACAACCCCAAGACCAGATGGATTCCTGCAACAGAGAGGAATTGACAGGAGTGCTCCAACCAGGAAGACAAGAGGAAAAAACAGTCCAGAGATGGAAGATGCTGACAAAGCCTTGCCATGGGAGCAGTCAGCAGCTGTGCACCGCTGCAGGTTACCTAGGACCAAACCAGAGAGGGTCGGACCTGCATTGCCACCATGTGCCCACCATCCAGATATCACTGCTGACATGTACACATAAGGAACTGTTGGACATTGAAATTGGGACTCAAACATTTTTTTGTTTTGTCTTGATTTGTTATTATATGTTTATTTCCAGTCTGCAAAGGCAAAACTTTTTAAAGGAAAGAAATGGTGGGAAAAAGATACAGAGGCAAAGAAGCATTGAACAGACTGTCAAACTACATTGGGAAGACAGGGGTGGTTGGGCGAGGAGGGCTGTAAGAGACCAACCGAAGGACTTGTACGCATGCATATAAGCATAACCAATGGATATAATACACTGGGGCGGGGGGGGGGGGGGAAAGGTGGGCAGGTGAAGGCATGTCCTGGGGGGTAGGGGAGGTCGGGGGGAGATCAAAGGGGGAAAAAAAAAAGGAGACATATGTACTACTATTTGTAATACTTAAAACAATAAAAATAAAATAAAATTTTTAAAAAAAGATAAAAATTATGAACAAACAAAAAAAAAAAGAATGCATTGGCCCTATCTGGTTGGTTCAGTGGTTAGAGCGTCATCCCATGCACCGAAGGGTCGCAGATCCAATTCCCAGTCAGGGCACATCCTAGGTTGCGGGTTTGATCCCTGGCCAGGGTGCCTCCAGTTAATGTTTCTCTCTCACCTCAATGTTTCTCTCTCTCCCTGTACCTTTGGCATGTGCATGGAGCAGCCAATTGATGTTTCTCACATCAGTTTCTCTCTCTCTCCCTCTCCCTTTCTCTCTATCTAGAATCAATGAAAAAACATATCCTCAGGTGAAGATTAAAAATAAATTTTAAAAAATACATCATAATAATGATACTTCTATATTCACCAATAGTTTTTATACTATTTTAAACATTTCACAACAAACCTCATGCACATTTGCCTATTTTTTTTTATAAATCCAAGAGGATGCTGTTTTCTTTCAATAACTATTGAAAAGTATCACAATTAACATTTTATAGTGAATTGTTAAGCTCTCCGTATCATAAAAAAAAATCACATTTGTTAATATCACCAACCAATCTCATCAGAAAAGTTACTGAAGGGGAAGCTGTCATGCTCAGGGGGACAGATTCAAGTTTTCCAAAATTCTAATTTTCCCTGGAAGGACCCTCCCCCCCCCCCCTTTGGCTACAGTACTGTCAGTAATTTTCCCTTTCCATGATAGGCTGAGTGTTCATTTTCAAGGAAATCCAGTACTGATGTATGAATAACTACAGTGTGCTTGTCAGCTACTCTTTCAGACAAACACAGTATGCCACGAAATAAGTGGGTACTTCATGTTACCACTCAAACAATCTCCTGAGTGTTTTTCTCAGAGACATCACCATACTTTGGTTTGCAGCACATGTGCTTTATTAAGAAGATCGATATCCTTGCCCTGGTCAGTGTGGCTCATTGAGTTGGAGCATCGGCCTGTGCACCTGTCAAGGGTACATACCTCAGTTGTGGGTTCACTCCCCGCCCCAGGTTGGGGCGTGTTCAGCAGGCAACCAGTTGGTGTCTCTCTCTCACCTTGATGTTTCTCACTCTTTCTCCTCTCTCTCCCCCTTGTCTCCTTCTCCCTCCTTTTCTCCCTCCATCTCTCCATCCTTTCTGCTCTCTCTGAAAAGCATTGGAAAAAATATCCTCAGGTGAGGATTAACAACAAAAAATAATATGGATATTCTTATTCTTAATACAGAATAGTTATTGAATATTTGAGGAAATATTTATATTTATTAAGTGGAGCAATAGATTCAATACCTAAAAGGCTTCCAAGCCGAAACCGGTTTGGCTCAGTGGATAGAGCGTTGGCCTGCGGACTGAAGGGTCCTAGGTTTGATTCCGGTCAAGGGCATGTACTTTTGTTGTGGGCACATCCCCAGTGAGGGGTGTGCAGGAGGCAGCTGATCGATGTTTCTCTCATCAATGTTTCCAGCTCTCTGTCCCTCTTCCTTCCTCTCTGTAAAAAAATCAATGAAATATATATATTTTAAAAAGGCTTCCAAACTAGTATGCTGTTCTTATAAATATTTCCATTTATATATCACTGATGCTCTTGCCATTTTCCAACTGTGAAACAAAGTGCAGGTTACTTAACTTGTTGTGCTTTAGTTTCTTCTTCTTTGTATAATGAGGACAAAAAGTCTCCTTTTCACTGTTTTATGGAAATTAAATTATTTCATAAAATATTTAAAATGTTGTTCCCATTACAACATGTGTGCTTATGAGTATTAGACAAAATGGTTATTGTTAGTAGCAGTAATATGCTATATAATGCTGTTGTGGGTTCTCATACATTTTGTTTTATTATTTCCTAATAATGCTTTAATGATCAGGGGTTGTTTTATATATTTTTGTTCACTTCTTTATCCCATTTCTTTCAAAATTCTCAGTCTATGCTCCACGGGCTTGATTAGCATATGTTCTAGCATTAGTTGGTATAGTTGTGTTCTATTACTTTTTTATAGCCTCATGCTAATTAGATCTAGTGTCTCTTTCACTCTTAATTTCTTTTTAAAAAATGAGTCACTCTAGTTTTTTTCCTGAGTATAAATTTTAATAGTTTGCATCCTACACCTCCTAAAATTGAATATAAAAATTTTTAAACATGATAAATTCCATTATTTTGACAAAATCATTTCCAAAATTAAATAGGCATAGGAATAACCATTGCATGGTACATATTCTTTGCATGCACTCTCTTTCCAATGTTTTCAGTACTGCCCAACGTATTTTTAACTCCCTGGCTACTTATACCACTTCAACACTTATGACAGGCCATGGATGTATGAAAGATGCAAAATAAACAATAAGTCTGTTTTGACTATTTCATTCAAGAGAGGAAAACAAGATCTAACAAGACAAAAACTCAATAGTCCTGCTTATCAAATAAAATAAAGTGAAAATATGTCCTATTAAAATAAATCATAAAATACTGTAATTGAAAGGGATCACCAAGATCACCTATAAATTAAGAAACTTTAAGACAGATAGTAGAGTCTGAGATCTAAAATCTTAGGATAGCCTGCATTTTTCTGGAAAGAAAATGTGTAAAAATGACTTGTGTCCTGAAATAGTTAACACACTTCCAACTTCAATCAATAAGCAGTTTCAGTTCCAATCAATGCACTTTAAATTGTGTGGAACAAAAGTTTTATACTTCTCAGAGAGCAGCAGCAGCAGCATTATGAAACATGTTTTATAAGCAGTATTGCAAATATCCTTCATCATAAGCCACAAATATACATGCAAACACACACACATGGATGAAATATAGAAGCATTAGCATTCTTAAATGAGCATGTGGGGAAATCACAGGAAATTTTGGAATGTTTAGGGCTCTGGAATCCTGTTATAGCTGGTATCCAGCTGTGACACACTGGTGCCTGCTTTCTGTAGTAAGATGTCATGCACAGCAGGGGAACTAGACTAAAAGGGCTTTAATAATCGGTAATGGCCCCAATTCAAAGATGTTAGGTTCTGCAGACCTTGGAAACATTCATTGTTTCCCCTGGGATTTTTGTTTATTCTCAGTTTTATAAAATATTTGTTAGAAGACAACTGAGGTATTAATGACTAATTTCCAATCAGTCAGAAGGCACAGAGCATTTTATTTTACTCTATTTTATTTTTTTAATCCTCACCAGGGGACAGAGAAACATCAATGTGGCGTAAAACATTGATGGGTTGCCTCCCTTGCGCACCCCAACTGGGAATAAACCCTTTGTATGTGCCCTGACTGGGAATAGAACCAGTGATCTTTCTGTTTATGGGATGACACTCCAACCAACTGAGCCACCCCAGCCAGGGTTGTTTTTGGTGCTGTTTGTGTGTGTGTGTGTGTGTGTGTGTGTGTGTGTGTGTGTGTGTGTGTGTGTTAACACAAAGTATTTTAAATGAGCCTTAAGCCCTAAAAATATTAGCAGCACCCACTGTGTATTACAGGGGAATAGAAGAGGTGGTAGACAGTTTGACAGTTTAGGCTATACCTCCAAATACAGGTCCTTCCTTACATTATTTTACACAAACATGAAAGAATCTGTGCAGGGTGATAGGGGGAAAAGCTAGTTTCTCTATATCTGTAAAATACATTACGAAACAAATATTTGAATTGGATGCATTTCAGGTTACAGATAACAAAATAGTATATATAACACTGCAGAAATTACAGAAAGTAAACAACTAATACTGTGAAATCTATCAGTGTTTGCCCTTCAAATGTATTGCTTAAAGAAATAAAGAATAAATTCAGCATATATGTATACATATTACATACATATATGTCAGTATTAAAGAAATTTTGTAAACACTTAACAATTAAAGAAGAGGTTACTTTTCCATGCTAAATTTTGAAATAACAATGTAGAAAACAGAACTAAAGTTTTTAAAACTTTAGGTGTCAAGTAGTAAAGAAATTAAAAACAGTATCAAAGTACTGAAAAGGCATGTAAAATTTCATTTCTTAAAGGAGTCACACAGAAATCACCTAGTTTTATGAAATCTGGAAGTTGGAGAGAACTTCAATCTCATTGAATTCAACTGAAAATTTACTTGATTTCTCCCTATAACATCTTATCAAAACGATGGTCTAGTTTCTATTTAAGGAAGTCTCATCACAGAAATCTTACTACTAATTACACAATCAAAAAGCCAAGGGAGACTGTAAGAGATCTAGACTCCACACATCTTTGTCTATCAACTTTCCAAGGCAATTACTCTGCGCAGCAGAAAAGACAGCATGAGCTTGCCTTCAGAGACTGAATGCATTGCCCCGAGCATCTTTTCAGAAGCTCAAGTTTCTTTGAGGCCTGAGGTTTATTTATTTTTTTAATCAAAGGGATTTTACATTCTACTTCAAAATGTATCTATCTGTGATAGTATAATGTTCACTATCACTCTCCAAAGGAGTACGATTAGTCTCTCAATTTCTAAAACTCTGTACTAAGTTGAAGGGCAACAATCATACCAGCTTGGTTCAGTATTTTATCTTTGCTTGGTGCCATGGTGCTATACAAAAGCAAAATGTATGTGTACACATGAACCTTTATAGACTGTGAACCCTGAGAAAGAAGACACCTACCAAGAAGGGCTCCTGGTGGCTAACTGGACTCAAATAAAAATAAATGAAACAACAACAAAAACACACAGAGCCTGGTAGTCATTTCCACACAGGGCCTCTCACACAAACCACTTCATGGAGAAGCCAGCCCTGAACTACCTGCCTCTGCACTGAACTGCCTGCCTGCACTGCATTTCTGCCACCTGACCCAGCCCTTCTTAAGGAGTTCCTGGGAGGCAATGGACATGTTCATTGGCTTGATTGTGGTAATCATCTCACACTGTATAAATATATCAAATCATCATATTGTACATCTTAAATATATACAATTTTATTTGTCATGTTTTATTTATACCTCAATTAAACTAGGGGGGAAATGGTAAAGCTAAGAAAGAAAAAAAAAAGAAGTGCCCAGCAATTCCATGTACTTATCCAATGAAACACAAAACTAAATTGAAAATACATATATACATCCACATGCTTATTGCAGTATTTTTTTACAATACCCGAGATATGGAAGCTATCTAAGTATTCATAAATAGATGAATGGATAAGAAGTGGTATGTGTGTATATATATATATATATATATATATATATATATATATACACACACACAATAGAATATAATTCAGCCATAAAAAATAAAAGAATGAAATCTTGCCATCTACAGCAACATGGATGGACCTAGAAGGTATTGTGCTAAGTGGAATAAATCAGATAGAGAACAACAAATGCCAGATGATTTCACTTATACGTGGAATCAAAAAAAACATAACAAACAAACAAGCAGAATAGAAACAGATTCATCAAAACACAGGACATTTTGATGGTTGCCAGATGTGAGAGGGATTGGGTGAAAAAGGTAGATACAGAATAGTCATGAGGATGTAAAGTACAGCATAGGGAATACTGTCCACTATATTGTGACAACTATATTGGTGTAAGATGGGTACTAGATTTATTGGAGTGATCACTTTGTAAGTTATATAAATGTCTAATGGCTGGGTTGTACAGCTGAAACTAATATAATATTGTACATCAACTGTAATTTGAAAAGAAAAAAAGAAAAAGGCATCCTCTGTAAAGAAAAAAAGATTATGGTTTGGCATATCATTTTTATCTACATAATTTTTAAAACAAGTAATTTTTATTCAGTTCATAAAATTCTAAAGAGCACTCAAACCAAGCCAGAATAAAGCACATCTCATTCAAAATTTTTAAAATTGTGTATTCAAAAACTTTTTCTTACATTATTTAGCATTTTACTATCATGAGAATTCAAGAAATGTCAAAATAAAGCTCTTTAAACATACTTGTAAATATGTGGTGGCAGCAGATGCTTTGAGTGAGCTCAGTGACCTGCAGTTTGCATTTTTACCCCCAACCAATCCTTTGCTCCCATACACACACAAATTTATTTTCTCAAAAATGTCTTCATTAATTATTTTATCATCCAATACATTGAAAATTAACCTGTATTCATAGACATTATTATTAACATGGTTACAAAAAGATAGATCAGCCATATTCTTCATATATACTTTCATCCAATTCTTAGAAAAAGAACTTTAGACTTTCAACTGAATTTAACTTTATCTAAAAATGCACTGTTTGATATTTTTGCACAATAAGGAATCATTTGGGGCTTGACTGCCCCTATTTTGACACAAAAAGATATGTTTACCAAGCTACAGAGCTTCCAAATTTTCATCCACTACATAAGATATTTGTCTCAAGACAATTGTAGAACAGACCATAAATAATGTTTCAAACAACTTTTTACTTGCTGTTTATATGTTCTACTTATTGCAGTAGCTCCTAACTAAGACTTCTCTATTACTGGTAGCAGAAAAGTTATATTTTCTTTGAAAATGCACCAACTACTTTTTAAATGTAACTGCAAGAATTCCAATGTCATGCAAAGGGGTATTCTCCTACTGATATCAAGAATTAGGCTAATTTATAGCTTCACAAAAAAATCCCACAATTTTTTAATTTGTATCTGAAATCAGCCCTATTCTTTTTAGATCTGTTATTCTTCCCTGCTCCTTTCACTTTGAGGAACCTCAGTATCCAATCCACCTAAGATGGCCCTTAACCTTTACAAGTTACTGTAAAATACTGTGTCAGTCCTAACAGGTTTGGCTCAGTGGATAGAGGTTCAGCCTGCGGACTGAAGGGTCCCAGGTTCGATTCCAGTCAAGGGCACATGCCTGGGTTGTGGGCTCGATCCCCAGTAAGCGATGTGCAGGAAGCAGCCGATCAGTAATTCTCTCTCATCATTGATGTTTCTATCCCTCTTACCTTTTCCCTTCCTCTCTGAAATCAACAAAAACATTTAAAATAAATAAATAAAAATAAAATACTGTCTCAGTCCGCTTACTTGCTCTTCCTCTATACCACATTTTTTTAAAAAATATGAGATGGCAGGTTTATGACAATGTCATCTGATATTATGCATATAACATAGTTTTATTAATTTAAGTATTTAATTATGGAAAATATATGGTAACCTCTATATTAGAAGATGATTTGTATTATAACTTCACTCCATAATATATGATAGATTATTTGCAGTTAAGACTAAAATTTTGGGTGGGGAAATTAGTTACAGTATATTGACCAAGCAGTATGCTTTGAACTTAAAATAAATATAAAATGTAGGGGCTCTCAAACATATATTTTCTCTAATTTTATTATTTCCATTTAGTTTTCATTTTGTGTGTTAAAAGTAGACCTTTCTTTTTTGCCTAAGTTTTTAGCTATTTAAATTCTTTTATTCGATCTATACATTTGATTTCATCATTATTAACAGAAACGCCATACACATACATCCCTTGGATGAATAAAAGAAAACTGCACAGAACTGTTGTATCAGCCTAGTATGGTAATGATTTCACCCTGGAAGAAAGACACTCTTGCTTTCTGCTTTGTCCTTGAATTCTCAGGAAAATAAGTCTAGCTTCCCTGGTAAAGACGATTTCAAGACAGTACCAAACATGGCTATTTCTAATAACCAAGGTAAATATCACAGGCTTATTTAATACAAAATATCAATCCTAAATGTTCTGCATGTTTTTGTTAGAGACCAGGTCCCACCTCCCCTGGAGAGCCTCTCTCCACCCACAGGGCAAGGAGCTGCTTCAGAATTACACTCGGGATTTTATTCCCATAGTGATTACATCAGACTCTGAAGACAGCTTCCCTCCTTAGATGCTCTCCAAATGATATGCCTCCTCCGGGGCCATTAAAGCAGCAAGTCCTCTAGGCTGAAAGCTCATTTCTCCAGTCTAATTTCTCAGACAGCCATCTGTTAAATGTAGAGATTCATGATTTAATGGTCACTGTTGGTTCTGTCCCTCAAATCACCTCTTTGGAGTAAAATAATCTCTATTCCATTACTCAAGGAAAATAGCTTGAAATTATTCCAATTCAACACTTTCTTGAGGAGATGGCAAAGATTTATTTGTGGCAATAGAAAATATAGCAGTAAATAAATTATAGGACTACAGGCAGTGATAAAAGACTCATTCTCCATTCCCATATGTGAAGTATTAGCATAATAAAAATAATTGTTACATCTCAACTATATATTACTCATCCACATTTTTCTACATTTAATTTGGTAAGTCTTTCTTACCATCATTAGTGTTTAGAGTCATCAGAAAGAAGCCTTGAATAACTTATGGCACTTGCCCATGAAAAATGTGTCCATAAACAGTAACTAGTAGCTAAAATTTATTTCATATTGGCAGGTGCTGGCATGAGAAAACATTGCTAGGCTCTTCCTGTCTTGAGCAGCATTAAAGATCATCAATCTTGACAATGGAAATTGCACCTGCTTCCTGTAATTCCAAGTGTGTGTTTTACTAAATGCTCAGTGTGCTTGTTGTTGAAACTTTAAGTATTAAGTCACCATTCAGAAAACCCAACCAGGCAGGCATGGTGGACTCAGGCTGCAAAATTCCAAGTGGAGATAAATTAAAGCACAAGTTAGTTACTATTTAAGACACATGTTTTATTCTAACAGCTGATTTCTCTCTCTCTCTCTCTCTCTCTCTCTCTCTCTCTCTCTCTCTCTCTCTCTCTCTCTCTCTCTCTCTGTCTCAACATCCTGAAAAGTCTGTACAAGGAAATTCAAGGGCACAAAGAAGTAAATTACAATGAAAACTGCAAGATCAACTAACAGAATGTGTATATTACCTCCTGCTAAAGTCCTGAAGTAACATTAAAAGCAAGAGTTCTAGGGCCTTACTTCAAGGGTGTCTATGTTAAGGGCTTCCAATTTTGAACTAGATGTTATGAAAAAACAGCAATGAGACTTTTTGGATGCTCAGAAATTATCAAAGTAAAAAGTCCCTCAGAGTTTCCTCCAAACCATTTTATGAAGCAAACAAAACCAAAAGTGTAAGAGGGAAGAAAGCAGACTGATATCAGAGTTGAAACTATTCTGAGACTCAGCAAGAGAAAAAGTGAGGGCTTGATGGAAAGAAGGGCAGTGAGTGAGTCATCAATCACAATCTCCTTTGGAAGAAGAGATAGATTAAATAGAATGGAGTATTATTGTTGCTAAAAAAAAAAAAAAACACAAAAAAACATATGAGATATAGCTAGGAGGCAGAGACTATATATAACCCTGCATTTCACTACAACCACCAGAGATCATTATATTTTATTCAACATTACAATTTTGTTTCTAGTGTATAATTTCATCTTCCATTAAGCAATAAGAAATATCATCACTCCCTGAATCACCAATGAATAGCATGCTATCATCAGTTTCCAAAAATTATTAATAAAAGAACATACTCAAGAAACTCTGATATCTTGCTATTATTATATCTAAAGGTTTATGACAGTTATTAATGAACAATGTTCAAAAGATCATTTTCTATATTAGCAACAACAACAAAAATAAGGATACTATTTAAGGTAATTACTAAACATATTTTAAGCCTCTGGAAACTATACATTGAAAATGAAATAATGGGATGGGATAACAATTCTATCTGGTATGTGCTGTAAGGCCAAAACTGTGGTCACCTTAGTGAGCTGATCGAGATAACACTCGGCAAGATAATACTCATTTTCCCATTTGGGAAGGTCATATATTCAGATCATTTTTAGTCCTAAATATCTCACCCTTTATTTTCTGTGTGTGTATGTGTTTAAATTCACAGGATTCAACATTTAATAAAAAAGGAACTATGACACTTAGGAGCTATCAATAAATCCTGTAGGCTATACACTAGTTAAAAATCTTGGTTAACTACCTTAGTCACCTATACAATTAGAAGGGTAAACCTTTATTTCCACATTGGTCACAACTGTTTTTGTGTTTTGTCTTAGGTGTTTGTTGTTGTGGTTGTGGTTTTATTGTTTTCTCTTGGCTTAGGTTTTGCTTTCTGTATTGATTTTTTTTTTGTTGTTTTATTCTATTTTGTTTTACTAGCTTCATTACTATTTCTGATAACACATGTTTTTTACTTTGTTTTGAAGTAGGAATAATTCCTCTTAATACTCATTCCATATGGCTGGGGAAAGACAGAGCTGACATACATCACCTCTCTATCCCTCAATTTTCTCACCTCCATCAAGTACAGGGTTTATAACACAGACTTGATCAATCACTGTCTTCCAATTTCTGGGCTAAAGAAATTAGGTCACTGAAGGGTTGAAGCCTCAATTGGCCCAATAATAGTGAAACTTGGGGCTTTTGCTGGAATGTTGAAAAAGCAGCATTCTCCTTATGTAGACATAATTAGCTAGTAGAACACATACATGAACCTCTGGGTCACTTTATCATGTATTCATGGGAGGAGCCTAAATGACCATAAAAGACAATGAAGAAAGACAGAGCAGAGCAATGGAGAGAAATAGTTGAATAATTTCAAATGATACTATTATTTGAAATCCTTAGATCTAATCATGCCTTAAACAAATGAGATTTACTCCCTTGAACTTCCTAATTTCATGAGCCAAAATATTCCCCTTTGAATATGTAAATTGAGTTAAGGTCTTATCACCTGTAACTGCAATAGTTATAACTGATCCACTCTTCAAAACTTGGATAAATTAATTCCATTAATTCTATTCATGCATTTCTTAGTTGTCTAACATACAAAAAAGAAGTGATACTATGAAATAGTCCACTCACTTATTTAAAAAGCAAACTCAAAAAAACTGTGTAGATGAAAATGAATTTATTCCTATATTTTAAATTTATTCATTTTAATGTAATTTTATTTGTAAGTCTTTAAAGGCTTGGCCTTGCAATAAGTTACCACATTAAAACCTTGCCACTCCTAACTCAACTGCACACTACACACACACAAACACTAAATATTCTTTTTTCTAGTATACAACACTATGATTGGCATTTTTATTTTAAGCTCTAATGAGCTTTCTATGTTGTCTCAGTTACATATCACTCTCTCTTCATATAACATTCAGGCTTATTATTTGTTTACCCGGTTTTCTTTGTATGGAGTTCTCACATGCATCCATCACAATATTCTATTGGTGTCACTTTTTTAAAGTTCCAGCTCAAGATTTATCTTTCTAAGAATTATTTAACAAACCTTTCCAGTGATTATTATTTTGACTTACACAGAAGTAGCATTCGTCAGGAAAATAAAAGGTTCACATAATTCAAAGTTCAATCAGAGATTAAACAATTTTATGTGATTTTTGTTTATACTGTTTTGCTTTATATTAGAATGGCCACATATAGGCTTGATTTAAAGAGTAAGTAGGGACCCTAAATAAACTAAAAATGTGAAGAAGAGATATTCAATTATTTACAAAACAAAAGTACAATGGAATTAGATTTAGAAATACATATAGAGAGTTATATTTCAAAAATCAGATAAATGCAGTATTGGCATCCTCCCACAACCACATCAAAATTAAAACTAAATTCCAGACCAATCATCATTCATAACTAAGTGAAATATAGTTGAACAGAAGTCCTACAACTAAGAATATAAAGAAGAAGCCACATCAATACTGGTAGAAGGGGTAGAGATGCAGAATGGGCTTGTACCACACCTAGGAGCAGTGAATAAAAATCAGGAGGGTCCTGGCCCCCAGTGGCTCTGTTAGCTGGAGTATCATTGTATCTGCCAAAAGGTTGTAGGTTCAATTCCCAGTCAGGGCTCATACCTAGGCTGCAACAGATCAATGTTTCTTTCTAACATCAATGTTTCTTTCTCTCTCTCTCTCTCTCTCTCTCTCTCTCTCTGAAATCAATGGAAACATATCTTTGGGTGAGATTTTTAAAAAAAATTTGGAGGAATATCTTGGTTTAGGAGTCTCTCCCCCACCCCCTCGGCGCACCCCCCCCCCTCCACACACACACACACACACACACACACACACACACTGAGGAGCAAGGAATCTCAGCTCTACATAAAAACTAGCAAGGATTGTGGCTGAGTGAAATGGAGGGCTTCTGGAGTCCCAGGCAGTTCCTATTAAAGGGCCCAGGCACAGATTTACTTGGATTCACTCTCTCTGAGCTCCAGTACGAGGATAGAAGCTCAAAAGCAACATGGACATATGGGGATGAAGTTGTGGGCCCATCTAAGCTGTTTCTAGTGGCTTTTCCACACAAATGATCTGTCTGGCTCTTGCTTCAGACTTTTCTAAAATCTCCCAAATGAGCAGCATATAGCCTTGACTTGTCTGGCGCCTTTCACTAAGTGGCCCCAGGCCCAGCACTACTAACTGGTCATGGCTCACAGCTTGGCTTCACCTGGGCAACTTCAAGCCCAGCACAAGTAGCAGACATTTGCAGATCATGTTGTAGCTCATGCTGGGTGGTAACAGACCTTGGCCTGCACCATCCAGGGGGACCCAGAGCCAACACATATGGTGGACAGCCTCAGACCATGTCAAAGCTTAGCCACAAGCGACACACTCAAGTGGCAGACTCAGTGGCACAAGAGCCCTGCTGAAGTAAGTCCTATTCTGTTGGATAAGCCCCTGCATAGCTTATCCTCCATAGTGAGCATAGCCAGTCCTTACAATTGACCAGTAACAATGATATAAGGAGTCTCCAGTGAATTCCTTCAGAGCATGATACCAGAATAAGGAAACCTACTATTATTTCATCACATACAATCTCTACCCTTAGATAAGCAGTTATGGGTTACTTGAGCGGGTTTCTGTTCCTTGATGTGTTAACCTCAAGCACGTATCATAGTAAAAAAGTAAATAAATAAAAGTATTAAGACCACTGAATGTCTGCATATTTACTGTAAAAGTAAGTTCTAAATCAAAGTTTCAATAAGTATATAATGGACCTGCTAAGAAAACCTGCCACTTTCAGGAACAAGGTAAGGTATGTCTCATCTCACTTCTCCTTTTTAAGACCACACTGGAAGTCCTAGCTAACAATAAAACAAACAGAAATAAAGGGTATATAAATTGGGAAGAGAAAAAGTAAAACTGTCTTTGTTTACAGATTACATGATTGCCTATATCAAAAATCCAAAAGAATAATAAAAAAAACCTTATGGCCCTGCCCAGTATGGGCCAGCAGTTAGAGCGTCAACCCAAGCACCAAAGGATCTTGGGTTACATTTAAAGTGAAGGGCATGTGCCTGGGTTGTGGGGCCCATGCAGAGCAACCAATCAATGTGTCTCTTTCACATCGCTGTTTCCCTCTCTCTCTCTCTCTCTCTCTCTCTCTCTCTCTCTCTCTCTCTCTCTCCCCCCTCCCTCCTTACCACTCTCTCTGAAAAGCAATGGAAAAAAATATCCTTGGATGAGGATTAAAAACAACTACAAAAACTTCTGAAACTGATAAGCAATTACAGAAAGATTTCAGGATACAAGGTTAATATGCAAAAGTCAATCATTTTCCTAAATGCCAGCAAAAAAAAAAAAAAAATGGAATCTGACATTAAAAACACAAAGCATTTAGCCCTAGCCACTTTGATTGAGTGGATAGAATATCAGCCTGTATACCTAAGGGTCCCAGGTTCGATTCTAGTCAAGGGCACATGCCCTGCTTGCGGGCTCAATTCCCAGTAGGGAGCATACAGGAGGCAACTGATCAATGATTCTCATCATTGATGTTTCAGTCTTTCTCTCCTTCTCCCTTCCTCTCTGAAATCAATAAGAAAAATGTATTTTAATAAAAAACACAGTACTCCAAGGAGAATAATTCTATTTACAAAATAATAAAACTCTCCTACATGGGCATTTCAACTTAACCTTGTAGATCAAGTGACTCTTCTTACTCTATAGACTGGATGGCTTATGCTATTTTAATGGATTTATTCAGGTATACTTTAAGATTCCTCTATCTAGCAAATATACTAACGCAGAGTTATTATACAAACAAATAATACTTGCACTTAATGTAACAGAGCCAGCTATTGTTATAGTTAAACATTTTAGTCAGAAAACATGAAATTAGATTTGAACAGAAGCTCAAAATCATAATAACCACTTTAATAGTACCAAGTGTAGATTATCGGTTCCCAGTTTACTGGGTTTTGTTATTTTTCTCCTCTGCATTTGGACACCAAAGTTTCTTCATAAATATTCATAAGGATTGTTCCAAAATCTTGTGTACACTCAGGTAGCTGACCAAATGGAATGTTAGATTCAGGTCACTTACTGGTTATGCTCAAATTTAACATGGCCTTTTTGAATATATAATAACTCTGAATAAAGGCAGGCATCTGCTCCGAGTATTCCAAAACCTGAAATTTATACAAGCTACACTGATTGACTTGTCAAATCTTTATAAGCTCCTAACTATGTATTAAGTTGCAAAGCTATGGATTGATGATAAAAAATGAATTATGCATTTTTATTGTTAATTTCCTTGTCCTCCAGTAAATTAGACTGGACTAGCATATAAATAGACATCATATAAATGACTAGCATATAAATAGACATCAGTAACAGTGCCTAGCATATAAATAGACATCAGTAACAGTGCCCTGTTACTATAACATGTTTCAGCAAAGGCATGGGGTGGGAGGTGTCCACCTGTCTATGGAGGAGATATTTGAATTGGTTTTTCATGTATATGTAAGAGCTCACCAGGCAAATAAGGGAACCTAGGTACAAGAAATAATCAGTGTAAAAAGCCCTAAAATAACTTCAAGAATTCAACGGATTGCCAGAAATTTGGTAGATATGTAGTGAGGTGCTAAGACACAGGACATGAGGTAGGAGAAGCGGAAGCAAGGCCATCAGGGAAGCCTCAAAACAAAAACTGCCTTTGACTCGGGGGCAGGGGCCACCAGCCAATCACTCAAGGAGTCAGTGACAATCAGATAAGCGTTTCAAAATCAGCTAATTCACACTTCACAGTGTTTACAGTAGAAAGAAGGTCAAGGAGAACAATTGTGAAGCTTTCCCATAGTCTTCGTGCTAGATGTTGTCTAAACTGGCACAGTGGCTGATATCAAAATAGGCAACAGATAAGAGAGACATCAACCCAAACTAATTTCCACCTTTTTAATGAACCAAGTATCTCAAAAATTACAGATGTACCAATCTGAGGGAAACAAAAGGGAGGGGGGTGGGAAACCTCTTGAGAATTCAAAGGTATAACTGCAATACTGAAAGTATGAAATGTTACCTTGTCCCTTGGCACCACTACAAGGCCCTAATACAAACTAAAATAAAGAGAATATGTGTGCTCCCTCTGACCCTACTCCCAATGTCCTGGAAAGGGACAGTAACTTCCCTCTAGCTGCCTCCATTATTCCTGCCACAATTAAAGTGAAATTCCTATGAAATCTACAAGGTAATAAAATAGAATAAAAGAAAATACTATTATCATTCAGGTTTCTTCCCAGTTTTACTAAGAAATAATTGGCATCACTGTATGACTTTAAGGCACAAAGTATGATGGTTTTATTTACATACATTGTGAAATGTTCACCATAGTAAGTTCAGCTAACATCCATCTTCTCATTCAGGTTTTTACCTGGTGATTGGATTATTCAAAAACATCCCACATATTTATAAAACAAAGTTGTCTACATATACTGCATGTTGTATATTAAGCTGTTTACATTTTAATATCAGAATTGAATATCCCTTCTGAGTTACACCATTTTTTGGTCACATTCATCTTGTTCTCTTAAGAAGGAAAAGACTGCTTTTCAGAAGTAAAAGGCTTTTGAATTTGCAGACCATTTTATTTTTTCCCATCTTTTCTCCCATCTTATAGAAATCATTTAAATAAGCTGCATCTGTAATGGAAACTGCCAATCAGGGTTAAAGTAGTTTAAGCACCAGTTTATAGAAATTTACAATCTACCAACCAAAGCTAAATATCCAGTTTAATGGAATTCAAGCTGTCTCAGACTATAATTGAAAGAGTGTGAGGGCTATTCACTGAGAAATCAAAAGTGCATTTCTTGTGAGCCGAGTTACATATGATTATAAATCTGCATTTCAGAAACTGAAAAAGTCTCTCTCTCTGTGTCAGTGCTGTGACACTGAGAATAGACATCTGCAATAGCCCAGGTGTTATATGGAAATAATTCATGCAGGATAGCAATGTGAATACTGTATCCTCTTTCATAATGCTGTCACTCTTAAATGCTCAGTTTTGATAATTGCATGTAGTGGTTTAGCTTTTGAAAATCTAATATTCACTGACATTTTAAATATTTCATTGTCTCTTAAACCAAATGCATTTTTAAATATTCAAATGATTAAAAGATTTTTCTATCAGTGTCACACCCACTGCTACTACTACTACTTATAGCCTGTCACTTTTTGCTATCACTGTTTTATATTCTAAGTCAAGTATCTGAGTTTGTTTAAAATACATGGAGGCTGGGGGAGGGCTATGCTTGAATCCTTGGTGTGTGTATCCCTATGAGTTCACATTAAGAACCCTCTAAAACATACTGGTATAAGAGTAAAAAATGCAGCAGTCTGTCATAATATCTTTTACTTGTATTAGCATATAAAATATACTATTCTGCAATCATAAAAATGTTAAGTTTTTGCCCAGATATGTTTGTCATTTTCTAGTAGAAATCACAACTTGTAGTATTTACTTTAAACATATTTAAAAGCAACTGACTTTATTTAACTGCTCTTATCATCTAAATACTAACAGTGGACTATTAGACCTCACAAATATACAGAATTTGGAGTTCTTCTGTGGGACAAAACAAATGGAAATTCCTTCTCTCCCTTCTATGAAGGGAGAAATTTAGGAATCAGAGGAAATGACTGGTGGGTAGGAATCCTTTGCGAATTTACTCTGACAGAAACATTTACATCTAATGGAAGCCCCTTCCGAGGAAAATCTACTCAGGAAAGAATCAGAAGATAATCAGCACAATGGTGCCAGAGTTACTTTTTAACAAGGTAGAGAGTAGAGAGAAGTTCAAATAAAGAATATGATTTTCTTTTACAACTTGACTGGGTTTACTTTGGAAAAAAAATACAGAATATTTTGAGTGTAGGACTTGTTTGCTATTAGGAAGGCAGAAAACCAGCCAATGTCTTGCTGCTGGAGATTTTGAACTGGAATTGGAACAATCACTATTATTCCACCTCTATATTCAGAATCAGATGAATCTTAAACTAGGAAAAGCCTGCATTAATAACGGGTCAAAGCTTGATACTTTAGGATGTACAAGAAGAGATAAAAGTCAGAAGCATCTTCCTGTGGGAGGAGAAGAGACATTTCCTAAATGAGAGAGGTGACATACATAGAGAGGCTAAGGAAGAAGAGCCGACTGAATTAAGGAGATTAAATTACAGTGCAAATTCTGAGGCTGTCCCTTCCTTGCTACTCTTCTCACAAGCAAACATATTTATCAGTTAGTCTAATTCCTACTCTGTAATGCCTCTGGTTGCTTCTCTAACTGTCAAGTAGAGAATGCCTAAGATCCAGTGAGGCTCACCCTGCTATCCGAGTGGGGAAGACAATGCCACAGCACTCAGACGGCGGCACTCAATTCCTGTTGATCTGGTCCAGTCCAAGTGAGCCATGGAGCCACTTAACTTGGACCACTAGGCAAAGTGAACTGCAGACCACCAGGCCAAGTGTCCAAGCATGACAGGCCACAAGTCCAATTCTCTTTCCCTTCCCCAGTGGCCTGCCCTGTATCATGGAACAATCTACACACCTTACCACCAGACACAGGTCAGAAAGGATCAAGGCTGTTCCTCCTGAATTACCCAGGTCTTGCGGGGAAAACAGAAACACTAATTGAATCCTAGCATCTTTTTTCATCTCTTTGAGAGGTTAAATATTTAAACCTGGGTGAGAAAGTGTGAACCTGATCCCTTCTAAACTCTAGTTAATTATTTTCCCCTCTGTTCATTCTCTTTACCTGATTTTGTGTATTTTCATTAAAAGGAACATAAATCTTGCTGAAGGAGTATATATTTTCACAAGTACCCTATCTGCCTAAGAAAGGAAAGAAAATTTTTCGTGAGGACTATTTTTTACATAAAACGCCTCCTGATACAATGGCTCCTTAGGCACACCATTGATAAATCCAGGTCAGATATGTACACAATACCAGCATATAAAGTCAACAAAACAGACAAGAGGGTCATTCTCCCTTTCTAGATACACAAAAGTATGAGTTCCAAGTGGCATTATTCATAAGTGTTCTATTTTAAAATGTGTTCTAAATTCAAATAAGTGAATACTCATGAAAGATAAAAGTACTTTAATGAAATATTTATCTGATTCCTTACTATACCAATACATAGTGTGATGCTGCAAAAGAGACAAACATTATTGAAGTAGTTCCCAAATATATTTACTCTAGAATCCTGTTTGGGGTGAGTGATGAAATGTAGTTTACTAGTATATCTATGAAGAACTGGAGAAAACAGCAATGTTTCATAAAACCTAGTTTGGGGAAAATAATCCTGGGAGAAAGATTGCAAGATATGCATGTCTATTCTAGAAATAACAGAAAGATCTGACCCTGGCAGAGAGTCCATAAAATGAAATAAGAATCAACCCAGTGAGGTAAACTCTAGTGTACCGGGTTGTATTTCCATATGTTGTGAGAGACTAGCCCAATCTGTCTGGTTCTTTGGAGTCCGGAAATGACTGACAATGTTAATAATGACATGAGGGTGGAACTTGTTTTAGGTGTAAGGTATTAAGGGAAGATACTACTGAGGACAATTATTACTGCTGGACAAGAAGCGTGAAACACAAGTTCTGCTTCAAATCTCAAATCATGCCTGATGACCATGGTAAACACTACACGAAAGACCAGGATTTTGCCAAAAATGGACAAGGAAGAAGCAGATGTGGGCTTAGCAGTCTCAACAAGATAAATCTGGATGAAAAGCCAGAATCCTCCAACAAGCTCCTCAGCTAAAACCAGACAGCCAAACTTCGTATAGACACTCTACTTCACATGACCTACTCTGGGAGGAGGCACAGAGAGGGATCCCTTGGGTATAGCTGCACTGAGGATGGATAAATCAACCCTCGCCCTAGCCGGTTTGGCTCAGTAGATAGAGTGTTAGCCTGTGGACAGAAGGGTCCCGGGTTCGATTCTGGTCAAGGGCGTGTGCCTTGGCTGCAGGCTCCTCCCCGGCCCGGGTCCTGGTCAGGGCTCCTGCAGGAGGCAACCAATTGATGTGTTTCTTCCACATCAACATTTCTTTCTGTCTTTCCCTCTCTCTTCTGTTCTTTCTAAAAAAAAATCAATGGAAAAATATCCTTGGGTGAGGATTAACAAAAAACAGACAAACAATAAGTAGATAAATCAACCCTCTCCCAAAGGATTCAAAGAACTGGGAGATGCTCACTTGGCCCTGTGGAAACCCCAGCATCATGACATTCCTAATTATGAGTGTGATGACATTATGCTAGGTGATATAAATCAGACAAAAAAAAAAAAAAGACAAATAATGTGTGATCTCATTTATCTGTGAAATCTTAAAACATACAAACCAATATCAGAAGCCCTGAACTGCATGACCCTTTGACTTTGCCTGTCAGAAACAGACAGCCCCAAGTATTTAGTCCAGCTTCCAGACCAAGGGTTTCCATTCCTAATATCCCTGCTTAGCTCAGACATCCATTTTACCCAGCACGCCCCTTACCCCCACATTGCTTCTCAGTTGTTCCCTTTCATTCTCAACACACCACCAAAATAAACACAGTACTGGTCTTAATTTCTGTGTAACATCCCCTTATTACTACCCAGGAGGCTTTGTGTTTCCTCCCCATCAGCTTTTGCTCTGTAAAGGAGTAAAAGTCAGTTTTGAGACTATAAGTGGAAATATATTTAAATAGACTATACCAATCCCCAAACATGGGAAAATGTGATTTTTGTGATAATGGGATAAAATTGAGAGCCTGACAACTAAGCACAAAAATATTTGGAACACTCCTTGTAGTACAGTCACTGAACTTGTCATCAGCAAATTATAGCTCCTTTATTTTCTGTAAACACCTTTCTGTGTGCCTCTGTTTCCATGGAAGAGACACCCCTGCTGTTTTCAGAGATTTAGTATAATTCTGTGGGTTTGGAAAACAATATGTTTGAAGGGCATCCGCATGAAAGCAGGGGTAGAAATATGTCACAAATAAGATTATTTCTCAAATTCGCTGTCTCCTATGAGACTGATAATTGCTCTTAAGCAACAAGCTATGATATTCTTTCTTAAGAGTCTCAGGATCACTCAGGCAGCCATCAAGAATAAATAGACCCAGGTATGGCAAACACTCTCAGAGGCCCCCAACAGAAAAAATCACAGCCGTTGTTTCTGAAATACGCAGCAAAGCCTTTGAACACCCTTCTTTGAGAAGGCCCTTCTCAGCCTTCTCAGCTCTGTCATGACTCGTGCTAGGATATGAATTCTGGAAGGTGACGACATCACAACTCAATTTTGCTCAATTTAATTTTGACTCTATAATTTTAAACCAAAGCACCAGCTGCCTTGATTATGAAACCAATATAAAGCCAAAACGCAAGTGTTCAGAAAGAAAATAAAATACACCCATATACCATATAGCAGTCAGAGCCCAACTAAGTAGGAGTATATTTGAATCCCATTATTTTGGGAAACAAGTTAACTTTTCCCTTTTTGTTTGTTTTGTTTTGTGTTGTGTAATGAGGACTTTTAAGATTTTCTTTCTTAGCAACTTTCAAATATACAATAAAGAATTATTAAGTAAAATTGCCATGTTGTAAATTACATCCCCTTGATATTTTGTAACTGGAAATTTGCACATTTTGACCACCTTCGCCCATTTCACTCATCCCCCACCTCTCGTCTCTGACAACCACCCATCTGCTCTATGAGTTTAAGGCTTTTGTTCATATGTTTTCAGATTTCACATGTAAATGAGATCACACAGTATTTGTCTTTTTCTGTCTGACTTATTTAACTTAGCATGATGCCCTTGAAGTCCATGTATGTTGTCACAAATGGCAAGAAATCATTTTTATGGATGAATAATATTCCATTTTTTATACACACACACACACACACATTTTCTTATCCATTCATCTACTGATGCACACTTGGGTTGCTTTCATGTATTGGCTATTGTAAATAGTGCATCAGGACACCAGGTGAAGTGTGAGGAATGCAATTTCACCTGCATTCCACTCACTATTGAAGCACTCTTGCATAAACTTACATCCCTAGGGAGGAAGCTGGAAATTGTGACTTTGATACACACACACAGTTGTACTAGGCAAGCCATACTTGTGTAGGGAATCATCTATCCTCTAAGGATAACTATTTCCTCATTTTCACAAAGGTTCATTGAGGCTAGCAGAGACCTTAAAACTTGATAAGATGCCCTGAGGTCCTTCTGATGCCAAAATTCTAGGGTTAGCATTGGTGCAGTATAGGTGTAACTGTTTCTGCAGCAACAATTTGATAAACACTTAAAATTAGTCACTTAGATATGAGTTCTGGTTCCCCCTCCATCACCACTAACGACTCAGCCTTCTCATCAACACAGAGATGTTGCCTTTTTACCTACCATGACGGGTGGCATATGCCTCAAATAAGCTGAAATACATCATAAGCTGTAAAGTACTATAAACTTTAATACACAGATTTTTAAAAAGGAGAAATAAACCAGGAAGAGTAAAAATAGTATTTACTTGCATACTATTTACAAGTAAAAATAATCTATACCAGGGCACAAAATTCATGCACTGGGGGTGAGGGGGTCCTTCAGCCCAGCCTGTGCCCTCTCGCAGTCCAGGACCCCTCGCTCCTTGCTGTCCCCCTGCTTTCTGCTCCTTATTGCTCAGCTCGCTGCTCCTTAGTGCTGCCGTGGAGCTGGGAGTGGCTCCCACCACCACCACTGCACTCGCCAGCCATGAGCCTCGCTTCTGGCTGAGCGCTCTCCCCCTGTGGGAATGCACTGACCACCATGGGGCAGCTCCTGAGTTGAGCATCTGCCCCCTGGTGGTCAGTGAGCATCATAGCGACTGGTCGTTCTGGTCATTCCGCCTTAATGGTTCCTTAGGCTTTTATTATATCTTATATAATAAAGATGTAATATGCAAATGGTCGTTATGCCTGGAAGCATAATGACTGACTACGTAACGACCAGATCACTGATCAGCAGGAGGGTGGGGCAGTGAGCTACAAGTGGGCGGAGGAGAGCTACAGGAGGGGGCAGGACAGCAAGCTATGAGGGGAGAGGGCAGGGGGCAGAGGGAGCTACACAAGGGCAGGGCAGCAGGTGGAGAGCTACAGGAGGGCAGCAGCAAGCTACGGGCTACAAACAGGCAGCGGAGAGCTACAGGAGGGGGCAGAGCAGCAAGCTATGTGGGGGCGGAGGGAGTGGGGGCGGGGGGAGCTACAGGAGGGCAGCAGCGAGCTACTGGCGAGTTACTGGCTCACAGATTCGTGCGCAGGGCTACTAGTAGATATATAAAAGCCTAAGCAACCGGTCTACTGATCATCATGACGCACACTGACCACCAGGGAGCAGACACGAGCTGCCCCTGGTGGTCAGTGCACTCCCACAGCAGGAACGCTGCTCAGCTGACCAGGATGAGCAGGAGCGGCTCCTCCCAGGACGCCCACCGCTTCGCACACTACTACATCCCTTGGGGGATGTTGGATGCCAATTTCAGCCCAATCCCTGCAGGCCACACCAAGGGGCCTCTAGTAAAAAGATAAAAAGCTGGAGCAAAGCAAATGCTTTTAACTCCATACCTCCCCAAACTTCAAAGATTCGAAAGCAGAAACTGATTATCAACAGTCTTAAAGAATATTTGATGCTAGAAAAGACTCAAGTTAAAATGTTTCCTTCTTAGCATATCAGTTTCATATCATGTATAATATATTAAACTTAATGAGCCCTTGAGAAAAAGAATAATGAAGAAAAGCAAGAGCCCTAACTGGTTTGGCTCAGTGGATAGAGCATCGGCCTGCGGACTGAAGGGTCCCAGGTTCGATTCCAGTCAAGGGCATGTACCTTGGTTGCAGGCACATCCCCAGTAGGAGGTGTGCAGGAGGCAGCTGATAGATGTTTCTCTCTCATGGATGCTTCTAACTCTCTATCCCTCTCCCTTCCTCTCTGTAAAACAAATCAATTATATATATATATATATATATATATATATATATATATATATATAATTATATACATATATAATTATATACATATATAATTATATAATTATGTATATATAATGTATATATAATTATGTGTATATATAATGCGTATATATAATTATGTATATATATGAAAAGCAACAGAGAAGAATTTAAAGGATGTGGGGAAACCTCTGATTGTCACAATGAACACAGACACCAAGGTGAGCAGCTGTCCTCAATCCCAATGTATTTCTCTTAGTTAAGCAACTAAAGATTTAAAGTTGCAAATGGCAGCTACTTATCTGATGCTCAAAAGAACTAATGATGTATTCAAAGGCACAGCCAAAAAAATGTTTCTGTTGAACTCGGTACTGCAATCTGTGAGGAAACTGAAGAATATTCCAGAGTAATATTTATTATACTTTAATTACACCTTTCCCATTTTAGAATTTAAATCATACTTAAAATTTGAATCCACTCTGTTATATTGAATATTTCTAAAACCTATTAGAAAGACTTCCTAATAAATCTTCCCTGGCTCTAACCTTGACCCCTTTCAACTGACCCTTTAAGAGCTACCAAAGTGATCTTTCTAAAATGAAACTCAGATCATCTGTCTCCCCTGATTAAAAGCTTTCCCAATGAAGCTTTATTACTAAGAGGAAATGCCAAGTTATTTAGTCTGGCATAAAAGTCTCCCCTTGACTTGCCCCCTAACTGTTCATTTCCATCTCATCATACTAACATTCCAAACTCACTGAATGCTCCAGCCAAACTGAAGAACTTATGATTTGTTCTAGACAATAATTATTTACACATGTTTTTCTGTATGCCTGCAGTAGCTCCCACCTTCTTTTCTTTCAAAACCTAGCTCAGGTATTACCTTGCTTACAAAATCTTCCAAAAGCACCAACAAAAAAAATTTTTTTTCTTTTATCTGTGCTTCATTTACACTTTTGCATACTTGTATTCTAGCGTTTTTAGCCCTGTACTATCACTTTACTAGATTGTGAATTTCTCAAAAGTGAACACTGTAACTTTTCCAATATCTGGTACAATGCTTGATTCATTAAAGGTGCTCCACAAATTGTTTATAAATGAATCAATAAGGGCCATGGCATTAGCTTCTCACTTTGCATCCCAGTGCCAACTAAACCCCTTCACCATTTTCCTCGCCCCTAAATTCAGAATACATATACTTCTTCTTACTCTTGATTCAAGAATGTCGTAATTTCTCCCTGAAACCTAATCCCTGTCAAGGAGATTTACCAATTCCCTAGAACTGATTCTGTTACTAGTATTGTCTGAGCTTCTAAATATGTCATCTTTGGTTACAGTAATGAATCTTACAGGCTAAGTGGCTCACAACAACAAAATGTATTTCTCACTCACATTAAAGGACTGAAGTGGATAGGAAAGTGATCTGCTCCATCTCTCTCCAAAGTGCAGGATTTAGGCAGAAGGGCAGCCCTTATCTGAAGAGTTCTTGTCTCTCCGGGATGAGCCAAGGTAGAGACAATAAAGCAACTACACAATCACACTCAAAGTTTCTGCTTAAATCCACTGGAGGAGCAAGTCATCTGTCCTACCCTGATGACAGGGTAGGGAAAATCCTGCCCTCCCCCTACAAGGAAGCATGGAAAACACTCAGACATAGAAGGGAACAGATAATACAATAATACAATCTACTAGAGAATCCTTGTACCACGTCATCCCTTCCACTACAATTAGACCAGATCATGAGACATCAATGACAATCCAAGTAAAACCACCCAATTATTTGGCCCCCAAACTGGCCCCACCAATGTATAGATGGAATAGGTTATTGACTAAGGCACATTCTTCTGTCTGATTATGGCTGATATGGCATTAAACCTAAGGGAAAGAAAGCACCAGAAAACTCAACTTTATAAATTCTCAACAAGGAGAGTCTTTAAAATGTCAATTCATATATTTGACCTCAATAATTGTCAATCAGATTGACAATAATCAATATCAAATGGTCTCTTCTTGACAGTGTATGTATTGTACAGGAGCTTTAATTTTAAAAACAGTGTTTTCATGTAATTATAACAAATAAGACGGTCTCAATTGCACTTGTGCAATGAGAGTGCTGACTGTCTCCCTCTCTTTGCAAAAGGAAGAGGGGCAACACCGAGACATAATATTTCTAAAACTTCGCGCTAAGGAGAGCTTCACTGTAACCCCAGCATCGTTTTATTTAGCTATAAAGCTTTTATTTCCATGTAAATATTGTCCACATCAACAAAATCTAATTAAAAATTACTAAGTTATAAGCAAGCTTGTTATGATAAAGAACTTCCGCTCACTAAATCACACATTTTAATCACACATCTAGAATAAACCAACAAATAAGGCAGACACTGGCCATCTAAGCTTGAATGGCAAGGGTCATCACATCTAGTAGTAAATTCTGAGAGGGAATAAAATGTGTATTTTTATTAGATATGTCACCTTGTTGCTATATGAACCTGAAATTGCCCCCCTTTCCTATATAACATAACCAACTACTTTGACAAAACCTCCTGTGCCACTAGATAGACTTCTCCCGTGATGGTATCTCAGGAATATTATATTAAGACTCAGGTGCTAAAATAGCAGATTATCAGTTATTTAAATGTATTTTAGAATTTACAACCTGTCTGATTAAACATGTCTGCACTCCTCATATGGGTACACTTGCCCTGCTGGCTTGGAATAGAGGTGTGTTGCGCTCACTCTCTAATCAATCTTAACTGGCTTGATCCCCTAGTTAGGGGCTTAATCACAAGGAGCAACAACAGCCTGTAATTATTGGAATCAAGAGTCTAGGTCAGTGTTTGGCAAACTCATTAGTCAACAGAGCGGCAAACCACTGCCCTCTTCCTGGTGAAGAGGAGAAAAAGAAGAAATAATATCTATTTACTCAGTGCCCATGAAAGGTCCACTTTCTTCTTTATGTTGATATCAACATTGAGTTAGACTCAGTGACACTTAAATCACAGGCAACTACCCCAGGCAAGATTTAGTGTCTTCAAGATAATTCTTTCAAACCATCCTCCCAAACACCCACACCTCAGCCTCACAAAGCAGCCTCCACATGTGCACTTCCTTGTTCTGCTGTGGTGGTGAGCCCCAGCAAGCCCCCGGCTATTGCTTTATTTACCATCTATTGTGCCAACACAGTGAAATTCATCTGTCACAGCCTTTCAGACCAAGAGTTCAAGGGGTGGCCTCCACACCCTCAGCACCTGGCCTTGGTCACATCTGCTACTCTGGTATCTTTCCAGGGGTTTTTCTCTAGTTCTAGGTAAGGGGCATACAGACAAGTCCATTGAGCAAGTAGATATGCAGTAGAGGAAAGAACCCAGTCTTCCTTTCTGGCAGACACACAACAGTTTTATAAACAGGTCCAATCCTACACTATTCCTTTATCTCTGTGAAGAGATATACTTCCGTATCTCTGGTATGCCTTTTTACCCTTTCCCAGAGTAAGAGAAAGGAATAGGTATTGACTTCCTTAAACTGTATACCCCATAAAAGTGGTCTGTCTTACTTCCAAGAAGTGTACTACTTCTTTGTTTCCCATGTTTTAAAAAAAGTTATTTTGACTTATTTTACAACTAAGGCATCATCAACTCACTCCAAAAGCTTGGCCTTCTTTAAAACAGCTTTTGGAGAATTTAGTAACTGCTTTCATCAAGCATTTTCACTATAATCCCTAAGCAATTGGTAATTTAAGTGAATGGATAAGCTCTTCACCAGTGATTAATATCAAACTGTTATATGACAGTCACCTCACATAGAGACATTCTACAAATAATCAAATATCAATTTAAATATACACAGTGTACACTGGACATACCTATCCTCCTGGCAAAGGAGCTATTTTACCACAGTGTTTAAAATTTCTATAGCTTCTTAAATTCCTCTTGTAATTTGATCTCAAATGCAGGGTCAGGTTTATCAATAACATGACTTCGGTGTCGTAGTTGCAAATCCAGAGGAAAGTAACGATGCTATTGAAATAGCAATTAGAATTTAACCCTTCATGGATATTTCCACAAATTCTGTCATACACAAAAGCTGCCAGGGAATCCCATAAAAAGTAAAATATTAGTGGCTAGATATGTAATTGTGACAGAATATGAGTCGTGTCTCTATTCAGTAGAGGTAATATAAAGCATGTGTCACTATTGTAGAGCCATTTCAAATCAAGAAGGTGACTGCGGGATAGAGAGCCATTCATCATGGCCATGATTTGCAGTAACAAATGAAGTACCCAGAGGCCATGGTTTTAGAGATGCTTAGAAGGGTGCATAACAACAGATTTATAGTCACTCTGCTAACCTTTAAATCAAGGCTTGATTACTAAAAGCTCTGCAGGAAGTACTTATAGAATATTCACAAAGCATTTAGGATTTTTTATAGCAAAAAAAACCCCATATGTATTTTCAAACATAAACAATATTCAAACCCAAATTTAAATGAGAACATGTTCATGCATAACAAAGTTACAGTATTATATCCTGGAAACATTCTCCATGCACTAAGTTGTTTTATTTTCTACTCTCCACTGAAATTAAATGCTGATCATTTCCCTGAATCACAGCTCTTAACTGCAAGCCTAGAAACCAGTCAGGATATTTATTGCCCTATGATCTCTCAGGAAAAAATGGGTACACCCAGAACATACACATGTGGAGGCACTTTTGTTAGAGTAAGTAGAATCTATATATATAAAAGCCTAAGCAACCAAATGACCGAACGACCAGTCGACTGGTCACTATGATGTGCACTGACCACCAGGGGGCAGACGTTCAATGCAGGAGCTGCCCCCTGGTGGTGAGTGCGCTCCCACAGCCAACTTCCCATGGCCGACCAACCTCCTGCAGTCCCTCCCCCAAGCTGGCCAGCCTCCCCTCCCCCAATCAGCCCCAATGGGAGGGGGAGCCAGCCAACCTCCCATGGTCCCAACCCCCTCCCCCCCGGCCAGCCAACCTCATGTGGCCCTTCCCCCTGGCTGGCTGCTCCCCCCACCCCCATCAGCCCCAATGGCTGAGCAGGCTAAGGGACCTTATCCATGCATGAATTTGTGCACCAGGCCTCTAGTTTAGTAATAAAACAAATAAGCAAATCTACGTAATGAGACCACATACTCAGGATAATCTTCATCCCATGTTCTTTTATTACCTGTGTAGGGGAGTACTCAGTATCACAACCTCCCAAACGCTAACCCACAAAACTTGACAGATCATGCAGAAAAGCCAAAGCACCATACATAGGTTATGTATTAGAGTTTTCCCACAGTCTGAGGGCCATGGGCATTAAAGTAGCTTTGCATCATTCTTAGAAACACCTTTAAAAATTAGACTCTTTGTTCAGCCTTCCACATAGGAAGTTTTTCTTAGCCTTTTCAGTCGTGGTTCTAATATGGTTCTTTTAAAAAATAAACGTTATTGATTTATAAGTAACTTTCTAGTCTGTTCCCCCTCCCCCACCTTTGTTCTGTCAGGTTTTTATTTATAGCCTTTGAAGTTCTGTGATTAGTGAATTTCAATTTGTTATGTTTTCCTAACAAAATTATCCCTTTTGTCATTATGAAACATCACACTGCATTGTGTGTAATAATTTTATCTTAAAATCGACTGTGTCTGGTAGTAACACAGTTATTCTAGATCACTCAGACTTTCAGGGAGGGAAGGACTTCAGGGGAGAATAAAAGACTAGCATTGCCAGGGCTGACTTGCCGTGGAGAGCCAATTACTGCATGGGGTCCCATATATCCTTCATACAGAGTCTTTTCTTACATGACATTCTCCTGTAACGGACTGGTTTGAAAGAAGAAATAGTGAAGATGTTCTGTAGTGTTTTGGATATTTAGAGATAAATGCTCGTTTTCCTTCCTTCTGATTACAACCAGAGTGTGCCCAAGTAATCACCGGGATCCAGGCAGAAACTAAAGTGGTGACTAAGATGATGACATAGAAAAGTTTTGTTACAGCTTATTTTTTATCTTCTGATTATCAATTTCAAGATTTTAAGTGAAATGAAAATAGCCACATATAAATCACAAACAATTGCAAAACATTAGGTAGAGTGTGTGCGCTTTGTCTTTTTAACTTTATAACTCTCTGGTGTTTGGAAGAGAGGCCAATATATTGTATATTTAAAAAAATCATTGGATTAGAATAAACCAAATTGAACTATATGCTACTTTCACAAAGTGATCACTGCCCCCAAGTACTTTAAACTAGGAACTTGACAGAAATGTCTGAAGTCTATCATTATCAATTTCTACTTCTCTGGGGGTGGGGCGGGGGAGCAGTATAACCATCCTCTGGTCACCTACATGACTTTTTACCTTCCTTATAACTGATTTTTCAATACCTCAAGCACATGTCACCTCACTTCTGAATGTTTGACACTAAACATGGTGCTTCAATTACAACAAGGTTTTAATAAACTACTGTTAAACATAAATGCACACCTTTCCTCATCCTAGCCTAAGATCCTGACAAAATACTATTGCTTAAAATTATGTGCTTTGGACTACTGACCTTGAACAAATTAGAAAAAATTTTGGTCATATATGATTTAATTTTAAACTCACTTTAGAAGTGAAATAGTCTGGAGTGTTGTTTATGATTATGTTGAATGGCAATAATGCTCACCACCCTCTTTCATTCCCACTTAGGTAATAGGTCTTGCTGGATTCTAAGTGGTGAAAGGACAAATGGAAAAAATACAACATACTTAAGGCATTAAAGATTTGCAAGACACCTCAGAAATTCAAACTCAGCTTTCACCTAATGATAATTATCACTACATATTTTTTAAGTGCTTGTATCACGCTGAAGACTTAATGGAATCTCAGCAGGCACGGGTTCTGCTTGTAGTAATTCTCCCAAAACCTTTCTAACTACAAACATTGGTTGCATTGCTATATTTATTGACAAAATTTGTTTACCTCATACAAAAACATCTAAATGATTTGTGTATATGTTGTCCAATGGGGTATAAAGTTCCATTTATGCTAGGTGAATTACTTCTCAGATCTGTTTTGCATATATCCAAACTCATCAAATTGCTCAGACTAAATACGTTCAGATTTGTGTATATCAATTATACCTCAACATAGATGTTAAAATAATAATTCGAGTATTCCTCAAAATGTGAATACTTTCAGAAGGCATTTCATAAACTATTTACATAGTATTGTTGGAGATGCTGATAAATTATAAATCATGACCCATTTCACTCAACAGAACTCTAAACATTAACTCAATAAATTTAGAAATCTGCCTAGCAGACTAATAATTTTTCTCTATTTTTCATGTTTGTTTTTTTGTGTTTGAGTATATACTCACATTTACCTTAAGTATTTTTTTGTATGTGTTAATCCTCACGTGAGGATATTTTCCATTGATTTTTAGAGAGCGTGGAAGGGAGAGGGAGAGACAGAGAAACATCAATGTGAGAGAGAAACATCGATTGGTTGCCTCCTGCATGCATCCTGATCAGGGCCAGGGGCTTGCAACCAAGGCACAGGCCCTTGACTGGAATCGAACCCTGGACTCTTCAGTCCTCAGGCCGATGCTCTGTCCACTGAGTCAAACTGGCTAGGCTTAAATATATTTGTACTCCATGATAAACACTTCCATTGCATTATACAATAATTGGAACACTCTCGCAATTAGCAGAGAGTTGAAATGATCGGGATCATTAACATGGATCAATATTCTAAATGATTTTCTTTGCAGAACACTTGCGTTCAGAGGTGGGAAAAAGTAGATGTACAATTGTGAGTACACAATACACATAGTTCATTCTTGTATTATTTATTAATCATTGTATTATTTACTTGTATTATAATTGTAAACCTACTTTTGCCCAGTTCATATTTGTTTCGAAATGTTCGGTGTCATACCTCCGTGAGGAGGCAGGAAGGAATAAAATAGAACTATTTTTGACATGCTCCTAGGGAAAGCAGAAGTAGAGAATTGTGCTTTATGATAAAAAGGAAGAATTAAAATAATGAATAAGTTACATTGTAAATACACCTACACTAGCGAATTTACAATGCCTAACACTTAAGTTTATCTCTAGGGGGCAAAAGATTTAATTTGGAATTTGGGAGTTTTCAGCCAATGACCATCTTTGGGTTTACTGAGTAATTCTGCTCCTAGTCCATTGTCTTGGGGTCACCAATATGATTGTGTTGAGTGTGTGACCGACCGGGGAAAACTCAGTTCTACATATATTTTCTCCCTTCCTCCCTCCACATGACTTCTCTTTTCTCTTCCCCTACAGGCCCTTCCTAGTAGCCTGAACTTCCTTAGGGGATGGAAGCTGTATTTCCCAGCCCTGCAGCACAACCAAAGTGACTGTTCAGCGATGTTCTCAAACTGATGCTTCCATTAGAAGATCCTGGTTTGTGTGACGACTAGTAAACTATTATCTAAAGACACTTTGCTTTTTCTAAAATATAAGCACAATGTCAACTTATGTTATGACATGGTAAGACATGTAAGTTATCTCATTTATTCTGATCCAATGAAAATTTACAGGACTGCCTATATTTTTATTGTGGTAAAATAGATATAACATAAAATTTACCATTTTTAAGTGCACAATTCGATGTCATTCATTACATTCAAAATGATGTGTAACCATCACCATAATCTGTTTCCAAAACTTTTTATCACCCAAAGACACTCGGTAACTCAGTAACAATTACCGTATTTCCTCCTCCTCCCAGTCCCTGGTTACCTCCTGTCTCCTTTCTCTGCCCATAAACTAGCCCATTCTAGTTACTGCACATACATGGATTTATACAGTACGTGCCCATCTGTGTCGCATTTACTTTTCTTAGCATAATCTTTTCAAGGTTTTTCCATGTTGCAGAATGTATCAGAACCTAATTTCTTTTCATGGATGAAAACAATGTAATGGTACATATTTACCACATTGTGTTTAACCACACATTTGGCTGCTGTGAACAATGCTCCAATGAACATGGTGTACATGTAACTGTTTGAGTGCCTCTTTTCCTTTTTTAATTAATTTTTTTGAGTACCTCTTTTCATTTCTTTTTGGCATATACCTAGGAGCAGATTTTCTGGGTCACAGGGTAATCCTGTTTAACTTTGGAAGTGGAGTGACTGTTTTATATTACATACATGAGTAGGTACAAAAGTCCATTAGTCTTTCCATTTAAATACATTTGAATGTAAGTTTCATGTGTGTGTGTGTTTTCATTTTAAACATTTGTTTGCATTTTTCATCCATACACATAGTCAGCCATAGACATTTTCTGTTTTCTGCTGTGCTTTTTTTTTTACTTATTAATGATTTATTTATGCATTTTATTATTCAATTGAGAATACATATGTATATATTTCGTTTGACTATCTTCACCCATCCCCCAAACTGGCTGGTGTGGTTAAGGCACCTTTTTTCTCCATCTATTCCTAAAAACTCCTCTGCCATTTTACCCTGCAACCATTGCATGTAGCCACATAAGTTCTTTAAAGAGGAAAGTAGCTTTGATACTCAAGTTATTGCACCTGAACTGAGGTCTCTCAGGACTAACATATGATAGCAGTATTTTACCATTCCTTAAAGGAATGGGAAGACTATTTTTAAACTCAATTTTAAAATATTTATTAACTTTTAATTTTTCTATATTGCTCTTAAATAGGTGGAAGCCACTGCCACTTGCTTATTAATAAATGCAAGCAAATGGCAAACAGTGAATATCAAAAGAACAAAGCAGAAAACTCAGAAGAGAGAATATATTTCTATTTTATATGTACTTACTTTTACTGACCTGTGTGCTGAGTGCTTGCTTTTATAGAGACATATACAGTAGAGAAATTTGCCAATAACTAAGTTCATGTGCATATGCTAAAATTGAATCAAACCATGGTTCACCCAGAGCTTCGTGACTCCCAGCACTCCACAGCTGAACTTGCCTCACAGCCTTGAACTTGGAATGTTACAATCATTATAGCTGTCAACTGTTTGGCAATTCATAAGATCAGGGGAAATGCCATCGGAGAATGATTGGAGAGCGGGAAGGCAATGAATCAGCAGAGCAAATCCATATGCCAAATGCAGAGTCACTCTCAGCAGCCCAAGACCCAGACATTCAAACAAAGTGTTATGGGACAATAGATTTTTTTTTGGCTCTGTTACATCTTAAGAGACATCTTAATGAAAGGGAAATGATTAATGAACAGCCTAGCAAGATGTGTACTAGGATTAATAAATGGGAAACCTCTATCACCAACCCCTTCTAAGGAGGCACCAATCATAACTTGTCATCTTAATAACATTTTGATGCCAGCTCCAGATTCATTACATTTTTATGGAAATTTAAATCAGAACCAAGTGTGGAACACCTCCAATAATGAGCATGAAAATGCAAAGAGACTGGGATTAACATCAGCTACTGAGGAACTGGAAATGTTTTATGAGAAGCTGAGAGGCTCCCCAAACTCTTTTAGGGCATTTTAATGACATAAGTTCAGTTATTATATTTACAGTATGTGTGTGCACTTGGATTGTATCTATGAATATTACTTTTTAAACTAAGATTTAAGAGAAGAAATTTTTCTCACTATGAACAGTTCCTGTCACAGACCATCCTAAGAAGGTTTATTCATCAGTGCACTTCACACAGATAGAAATTTTCTGTTCACAACTTTACTCCCACAGCTGCACAAAGTGGAATACAGCACAAACCTTCCCAACTTGATTACAGGAGGTTATATATATATATATATATATATATATATATATATATATATATATTAATATATATATTAATTTTACTTCAGAAATCACATTAGAATGTGTACTTCAGATAACTTCAGAACCTGCCCTCCAAATTACATGACTATCTTTGGGACACACCTCAATATGGTATTTCTAAAAAAGTTACATCACACTGACACTTGATACAGTGGAAATCATGAAAATCCTCAATGTTTTGCAAAGCAACAATGTCAGAAAGTAAATGACCTTTGTTGGCATCTCTGATGTGGAATGGATACATACCATCCACTCCACAGATGACAGAATCTAGGTAATAACTTAAGTGATATTTTGATGGCAAAAATACCCTTTTCCCTTTTTTCAGCATAAATATATAGGAACCTTGCTAATACACTTTAAAAACTATACTACCCTTGGATTTATATTTAGGTATCAAATGAAAAGATTATGGGATTAATTTTAAAACAAAAACATTCTCACTTTTTAGCCACTATTAAGCATTATTAAATAATTTACAGTGTCAATAAAAAGGCCAAACATGCTTTTATTTAATGCCATAAATGTCAGGTGCAAGGGCACAAACTATCTCTTCCACTTTCCAGCAATGCTGTCATCAGGACTCCACCTCCCAGCCAGCGCCGTCAGACCTCTTCCTTCTCCTTCAGCACCTCATTACTTATTGCATGCCTGCATGGATCCACTTACTGATTTATTTTAAGCATATACTTATGCAAGGCAAAAGGCTAAAGGCAGAAATGACCACTATCATTATTTTCAAAGTATAATCCACCTGAAACATTTCCACATATTTTTGCACATGATTTTTCTTTCTTTGGCATACCCCCTTTCCTTTCTCTCCTGTCCACTCATCATTGCCATCCAGCTAATGGAATGACTTTCTTAGAAGCCTTCCCCTACTCATCCACCAAAAAATACTAAATTTTCTCTCTTCAATACTCTCAGTACCTCTTGTACATGACTCTGTACATATGAGTAGGAAATATGTGTTTACATATTTATCTATCACCCACTGGACTGTGAACTTCGTATGAACAGGAACCATGGCTAATTCATCACAGTGCTTGGAATATAGTCAGCATTCAATACATCAATTGGTTTGATGACTGAATGAACAAGAATGAAGCAGCTTCTTTCATTTACCATCTTTCCCAACAACGTTGGGCGTTTGTTCTGTATCTACATATATTTTTCCTACTCATAAGTACATATTTAACTTAACTTGATATAGGAAAAAAATTTCTAAATTGTGAAAATTTTCACAAAAAAAGATAGATTTTACTATAGAAATACTAAGAAAATTATAAGAAAACATCTCCAAAATTTTAAGATGGTAAGTGGAAAAGTTGTCCTCCTTAAATATGACAAATATCTAATTTCACTAATCACATTAAATTGATCAATAGAATGTCAGCTAAAACAATAATGATATTTGTATAAGGGAGAACTTTCCCTTTATACAATAGATACAAACAATACTTGTATTTTCTGCAAAAAAAAATATAATATATATATATATATATATATATATATATATATATATATATCAAACCCTAACCCTATTAATCCATCTTCTAAGTAGAGATTTTTTTTATTCAGTACCATTGAGAATGTAGCAAGTGGGCACTTACATATGCAACAGGTAGAAGTATACTTTCTGCATATTCTAACCACATTCAGCTGGCCTACCAAAACCTTCCCCTTATACAACAAATACAAAGAATACTCATATTTTCTGCAAAGGTTAAGTTGTGGATAAAGTTGAGTTGTAATTTAACAAACACCAGTTGACTGTAATCACTAGGAACAAATCATGGTAATACATTTTTGGTCTGTTCCCCTCTCTCCCTCCAAGGCAGTAAAACATTAACTAAAGATCAACAATATGTGTATTTACCCATTGTTTTAAGAAAATCAGAACACCAGATTACAACTCTTCACATCCATAAGTGACACACTCAAGGGGCCAACTCAGTGAGCACCAAAGCCCCAATGAAGCAAGTCCTGCTCCATAAGGTTGTCTCCTACACAGCAGCTTTCCTACTGTAGTCTCAGCTAGTCCCCACAGCCAACTGGCCTAGATGTCAATTTCTCCCAGTGACACCAACAGCAATCAAGGCTTAACTACAACAAAACTATGCACACAGCCCACAAAGGAATGTACCAAGAGTGTCCACCTCAGGTGATGGAGGAGGCTGAGCCACTGGGCCCTATAGGACACCTACTACACAAGGCCACTCTATCAACTCAAGGAGGCTTAGCAGCTACCAATACATAGAAACAAACACAGGGAAGCAGCCAAAATTTGGAGACAAAGAAACATGTCACAAATGAAAGAAATGGAAGAAAGCAAACTACAGGATATAGAGTTCAAAACCACAGTTATAAGGTTACTCAAGAATTGTCTAGAAACCTCTGAGGAACTTAGTGAGACTTTCAAGGATCTTAGTGAGAATGCCAAAAAAATGGAAAAGGACCAGACAGAAATTAAGCATACACTGACTGAAATAAAAAATAATTTACAGGGGTTCAACAGTATACTAGAGGATCCTGAGAATCAAACCAATGATTTAAAATACAAGGAAGCAAAAAAACACCCAACCAGAAGAGCAAAGAGAAAAAAGAATCCAAATATTTGACGATAGTATAAGGAGGCTCTGGGACAACTTCAAGTGTACCAACATTTGAATTATGGGGGTGCCAGAAGAAGAGAGAGAGCAAGATATTGAAAACCTATTTGAAGAAATAATGACAGAAAACTTCCCCTATCTGGTGAAAGGAATAGACTTACAAATCCAGGAAGCACAGGGAAACCCAAACAAGAGGAATCCAAAGAAGACCACACCAAGACACATCATAATTAAAATGCCAAGGGCAAAGACAAAGAGAATCTTAAAAGCAGCAAGAGAAAAACAGGTCACTGACTCGGCGGTCACTGAGCAGATCGGACTTCTCTTGTTCGCGCACCTCACTCGGCTTCCTCTGCAACCATGTCTGACAAACCCGATATGGCTGAGATTGAGAAATTCGCCAAGTCAAAATTGAAGAAGATAGAAACACAAGAGAAAAACCCACTGCCTTCAAAAGAAACGATTGAACAGGCGAAGCAAGCAGGCGAATCGTAATGAGGCACACGCCGCCAATATGCACTGTACATTCCACAAGTATTGCCTTCTTATTTTACTTCTTTTAGCTGTTTAACTTTGTAAGATGCAAAGAGGTTGGATCAGTTTACGTGACTGTGCTGCCCCTTTTCACATCAGAACTACTGACAACGAAGGCCGCCCCTGCCACTCCCATCTGCCTGGCTGGCTGGCGGGGAAGGGGGTGAACTTGCATGTTGGTGAAGGAACCAGCAGGGTGGGACGAGGGTGAAATCTAGAGTAAACACCAAGCTAGTCCAAGGGGTCCTGTGGGCTGTAAAATGCAGTTTAATCAGAGTGCCATTTTTTTTGTTGTTCAAATGATTTTAATTACTGGAATGCACAATTTTTTAAATATGCAAATAAAAAGTTTTAAAACCTGAAAAACAAAACAAAACAAAAAAAACAGGTAACTAACAAAGGAGTACCCATACGACTGTCCACTGATTTCTCAATGGAAGCAATGCAGGCCAGAAGAGAGTGGCAAGAAATATTCAAAATGATGAGTAGGACGAACCTACAAACAAGATTACTTTACCCAGCAAAGCTATCATTTAGAATTGAAGGTCAGATAAAGAGCTTCACAGACAAGAAAAAGCTAAAGGAGTTCATCACCACCAAACCAGTATTATATGAAATGCTGAAGGGTATTCTTGAAGAAGAAAAAGGAGAAGGGGAAGGGGAAGGGAAAGGGGAAGGGGAAGGGAAGGAGAAGGGGAGGGAGAGGGAGGGGGAGGGAGGGGAGGGGAAGGAAAAAAATATGAACAACAGAGTGACAACAAATAGATATCTATCAACAATTGAAAATCAAATTAATAAAAAAATCTAATGAACAGAATACACTGATGAATGGAATAGAATCAGGGGCATGGAAGTGGAATGGACTGATGATTCTCAGAGAGATGGGGTGTAGGGGGGTGCGGGAAGAGATTTTTATTGATTTCAGAGAGGAAGGGAGAGAGGGAGAGAAAGATAGAAACATCAATGATTAGAGAGAATCATTGATCGGTTGCCTCCTACAAGCCCCACACTGGAGATCAAGCCCGCAACCCGGGCATGTGCCCTTAACCAGCATCGAACCTGGGACCCTTCAGTCTTCAGGTCGATGCACTATCCACTGAGCTAAATCGGCTAGGGCAATGTCTGTGTTTTTAAATCAATTTGCTAGCCTTTAACTTCCTCTTGGATTTTAGACCTTATAGCCAATCGCATACTGGAAATTTCCATGTATAGGATTAATAATTCAAATGTATCATATACAAAACTAAATACATAATCTATACCCTCCCACTCAACCCCACCCTCATTGTCTCTTTTTGTTCCCTGTTGCAATGAACAGCACCATCTCTATGCAAATGTCCACATCAGAAACCTGAACCTAGCCTTGCCTTATCTATGGCCTTTATCCAAGTAATAGCAGAGTCTCTACAACCCTTCTTTTTATGCCCATTATCCCTATGAATTACTTACTCTCCCCCGCCCCCCGCAACCTTATCACTAATTTTGGCTTACTGCAACAGTCCTGTAACTGATCTCCTGGCTTCCACTTCTGCTCATCTATAATTCACTGCCATATACTGACTTCTCTAAATTAAAAATAACAGGTCAGTCCCTCTTTGAATTTTTTAAAACCCTTTAATATGGACCACATAATAAAATCAGAAATACTTCATAAGACTTACAAACCGTTCATGATCTAGTTCTCTGATTAACTCTTCAGTCATCGCCATCACCATTTCCCTCCTGCTCTTCCTTTGCTCCTAAACCACCACTCACCCTATCATTTGTTCTTTTTAAAACACACAATTTGGTTTTGTTTGGCTTTTTTCTATAAGCTTCTGCACATACCTTTTCCTTTACAAGAAATTGTCTTCCCCTGCTACTCTTTCCCTAGTTAGCTCCTAGTCTTTCTTCTGATTTAGCTAAGACATGTCTTTTTCACTTCTTTTTTCTAAGAATTCTTCTCTGAGTAGGTCAGAAACTCCAGCTGTGCTCTCATCACAGTTCCCTAATTATACCGTAAGTGTTCATTTATTGCCTTTATTCCCTGTATGAGAGCTCTGTATTGGACAAGAATCTGTTTTCCTTGACTTCATCATCTCTAACTCGTGGGAGAGTAGTACATGGTAGATTTTTTAATAGGTATTGAATTAAGTATTCAGTGTTCACATACTGGCATTAATTTCTTAGCAATCCAAGGGCCATCCTGTGATTACACACAAAATAATAAATGATTATAGACCTCTGAATTGATTATAGGCCTCTGAATGGGAAATAAATATATTCTTCTAAGAGCTCAATAGATTTAAAAGGGAGCTTTAAAACTTCTAGAGCAGGTCTAGCCACAGAACTGGGAAGCAAAGAAGAAACTTCAAGCATATCTCAGTTAAGATTTTATAGTTCACCCTGTCACAAATCATTTCTGAAGGCATACCTCTGTGTGTTCTTAGTATAGTTCCCTTCATCCACAAAGTGATCATCTGCCATTATAGGTCGCTTTCAAGGAAAAGCCCTACAAAGACTCAAAACTTTATTTCTGAAAAGGACACATTGATATTTCTCAAATGCAGATAATGTATGGATTAAACCTATATTTCAAAATAAACACAACCAGTTTGATTCTGTGTTATCAAAACAGCTCCCAGTACTCACTGAAAACACCTGGTTCCATTCACTTTGGTAAAGGCTCATTGGCAGAAACAGTTAAATGTCTTTAAATAGCTTCCTCAGGATTACAGTTTTCATTTGGAGCCCAGACTATCACGGTAATAAATTTAATTGACAAAATTGACACATCCTCCCATTTTCCTCCACTCCTCTAAATTCTTCCCAAGATACTCCTCATTTCCTCTCAAGATTAGATAGAAAGATAGACAGATGATAAAGGGTGGATGCATAGATGGATGGGGCAGATGATAGATAAGATAGATTGGATGGCTGGATAGATGGACAGATACATTGATATAGAGATAGATAGAAAAATGGGATAGGTAGAAAATGGTAGGTAAATAGAAAAAGTTTTAAAAAATGTAGGTAGAGAAACCAGTAAAAAGAAGACACTTCAATGATACAAATTACTTCAGAAAATACTCTTGAACCACTTCAAAATGTCACCAGGCCCATCCCACTTTGTTAATAGCAGCATAAGGTACAATGGCTCACAGTTACTTTTTTTCCCTTTTGACAAATTATGGTATTGTCTACACTATACTGAGAAATAAATACCCAGAGTATATAGTATATTGACATAAAGATTTCCAAAACAATATTTATAGTTGCATAGAAGATTAAGGGCATAGATTTCTAGATGTCACAACTATCATTTAAATACTCTATGGTTAATCATGGTGCAATTTACATATTGTACTACAAACCACCACCAGAGAAGAGACAAATGTCAACAGTCATTTCCCTTTGGTGTCATTTTTTTTTTTAAGACCTTTCAGAGAGAAAACAGATTCTGAGTGGTAATATGAAATTCTCTTATAAAGACAGTCATCTGGATGGCTTTGTCTTTTATCTTATCAACAGCAAGTTCCTATGCCCTCACTGATTAAGGCAAGGCAATAAGAATGTTGGCAGCAGTGGTGTTCCTTGCCTGTCTGCATTATGGATGGTCCCTGGCTCTGTGTAACCCCACCCTCAGTATCCAGAATGCTAACTACAACTAGTCTTTTTGTGAATGACACATATACTAGTATACTAAGAAGTTCTCAAATATTATCACATTTAGTCTTCACAACCTGGAAAGTATTATCCCCATTTTACAGAGAAGGAAACAGAGGCTTGGGCAGATTAAAGATCTTCCCCATCAAAACACAGATAGTAAGTAATGGGACATGGATTAAAACATTTCTTCCTGAATCCAAATCCCAGTTTCCTTCTACAGAACAATCTTAGCTTCAGGAGCTTCTAGAAAGCAGAAGCTTCTGGAATAAAGGAGTTGAAGCAAGGAGGCCACACTGGAGCTACCAAAGTCCAGTCTACAACCTGCTATATAGGAAGTGCCCAGTAACAAAGTGTTTTAAGAGGACATTTTTATTAATGGTCATCCATTTTTAAAAAGTACATAACTGTTTTCACTGCAGAAGTCTCTGCCACAATCTGCAGTGCTGGTGGACCCTGTGACCCTTCTGGTTACAAATTACCACTTGAAGATGTCACAGTGGCCTGTCCTTAAACACAGGCCATCAGCTGCCCTTAGGATAACTTCTAGAAACTTCAAATGATTGAGGTTTTGTATTATTATTACCCTACCTGCTTTGGTTTTTTCACTGGAAATAATATCCAAAGAGTTTCTTAAGCTGCCATTTTGAAATTTGTAGTCCTCATCTTTTTTTTTTTTTATTCAAAGGTTTAATAATATTTTGTATAAGAATATCAATTTTTCAATTTAATCATTTCAGATCATTGTTTATTGAAGTACAATTTCCATGCAATAAAATGCAAAGAACTTAAATGTTTGGGGTAATGGATTTTTACAGCTGTATTACACCTGTGTAACCACCACACAAAATAAAACATAAATCATTATCATCACCTTGGGAAGCTCCCTCGTGCCCCCCACCCCCAGCACTCCAAGGCCCCTGATCCCATACTCCACCCCCTCCAAAATAAAACACATCCTCATATCTAGTGCCACAGGTTAGTAGGGAATTGATTTCTTTTGCTCAGCAAAATATTTGTAAAATTTGTCCAAGTTGTTGTATGCTCAGTGACATTTTAATCTGACTTTTTCAATTTATCGGAGAGGAAATGAACTTCGTGTTGTTACTCAGAGAACAATAACTATTTCTCTGGAAAGATTATATATTATTCTTTTGGATGAACCAGAAGCACCTATATTTAACTAACTGGATATTTCCAAAGCACAGAAAATGCTTTGGGAGAAACAGCATCAATACAGGAAAAACAGGCCAGTTATTGGCATCAATTGTGCCTAAAGGACAAAAGTTTGTAAAACATTCAGACTTCATGAAATCCTATAGTTTAGGATATTCAGGGAGGCACTTAATTTTTTACTCCATAAGAAACCAGTGCTACTTTAATGCAATTCAGAGCATTAATTTACCTCTGCCATTGGAAAACAGATCAACTGATCAGAAGCATTACACTGTACCCATACAGACACAATTTAAGGACTGAGTTTTGTGACCTGCAGAAAGAAGTATTTCTGCCATCACTTGCTGCAGTCACCCACCCACAATTCCCACTATAACATATGTATTTTTTAATACAAAGTATTAAGAAGCACAGAAAACTCCATTTCACTTAAATCAACCAAGGACGCTTTAAGACCTTGACTACTACTGTAGCACTGGCATAAGTAGCTGAAAATGCATTGGTGTGATAATGTAAAATATGTCAAGAGTTACAGAGAGGATCATCTCCTTGAAATATGTTGTCTTTTAGGTATAAAACTATCAAAAGCAAGTTGATATAAAGCCCAGTGGCTGCTGTACGGTTTGCATACACTATTTCTCATTTTTAAAAGTAGCAAAATATATTTTAAAGCAAGTGCACTGCTAAGGATTCAGAGTTCAGCTCAGGCTTGAATCCTTTGTTGAGGGTCATGGTGTTTGACTGCAAAGCACCTTAGTATTATACTGACGAATAAATCGAGTCCTCAAGCCCATGCTGCTGGTCAGTGGCAGAGCCTACAGTTGAACTTTCGTGATCCTAATCCTCTGCTTTTGCCATGATCATATATTGCATTCTTCTGAAAATCCTTCTACCACTACTCATGCTTACAAAGCTTATGTTGAACCTCACTCCTATTTCTTTTCAGATTGTAATAACTCTGTCTCGGGCTTTTTATTTTTTCGATTAGAGAATTATAGTTAAAACCCTTCCAAGAGGAAAACAAGACAGCATTTCTTTTTTATTGATTTTAGAAAGAAGGGAAAGAAGAAGTATAGAGTGACAGAAACATTGATGAGAGAGAAACATCAATCGGCTGCATCCCACCACCACCACACACACACACACACACACACACACACACACACACACACACACACACACACACACACACACACACACCACCGGGGATCAAGCCCGCAATCTAGGCATGTGCCCTGACCAGGAATTGATCCAGTGACCTCTTGGTTCATGGAGCAATGCTCAACCACTGAGCCACGCTGGTCGGGCAAGACAGCCTTTTGTGTTGAGCCCAAAACAATAAAATTGTAAAATCTCCAGCCCATTACCACCTTCTCAGTCCCCAGCCAATGCTATTTCTGAGAATACAACCTTAAGGTGAAGAAAAAAAGAGGTGAAGGAAAACAAGAGGTGGGGATAGAGATTGGTGAATTCAAAGAACTATCACTAGAGATTGTAAACTGTTCACTTGTCCCCAGCCATTATACTGGACCCAAAGATGGAATGGAGTCAGTACACTAAATGTCAACGCTATAGGGCAAGGCTCCTGACTTCACTGCCATAATGCTGCCAAAGCTAAGATCATACTGCTGCTTTAATAGCGTAAATAAAATTCCTTACATATGTGTTCCAGAGCCTCTGGGATTCCAGATGCATCTGGCAAATGTACACAAGGCCCCTGTCCCTGGCTGGAGACATGGTATCATTCTGAATATTTTTGTTTTTGTTTTTGCCTTCTTGGTAACAGTGACCACCTTACAAAGACTCCTGTTTATTCATGTGTTCTTCTGCCTCCAGGTTGTGTCAAGACCTCAACTTTTATCTACTAGTAGGATCCATAGTTTTTAAGGAGCTCTGAGTTCACATCTCCTGTGTATGATATACTTCTTACTGAATGACAGTAATAGATTGTATCAACCATCATCTTAAAGAACAAATCCATTATTATATTACATGCAAACTATACAACAAAGTCACCTACTTTGCCATTGAAAAATTCAACTTCAACATATTATTGCATGCTCATCTCTGGATTCAATGATCCCCCAAAGCCATGGCTTATATACCTCACAAATACAACAGCTTTTCAAACCTTTATAGGGCAGGATCCTCTTTCAATCTGCTCCAAATAAAGCAGACATTTATTGAGCGTCTACTCTAAGGCCAGAGCTAGAGCCAGGAATTACCATACAAAGTCAACCAAAGGGGCAAACCGAATCTGTGGAAACAATCTAAGAATACAGATCTGTTCCACTAGCCATAAGTGATTCCATAAAATGATTTTCAAATAAAAAAAATCACACCAAATTAAAGACTGTGAGGATAATATCTCATAATATTGGAAAAAATAAATGATATCGACAATGAGAGCACAAACCAATATAGAAAATAAAAGTCTTTGAGACATTCAATATAATCAAAATGAAACTTTTGAAGTCAATATGAAAAATTAAATTTTGCTGAAAATGGCATTTTCTAGAACAGATTGAGCCAGTCATCGCAAATTGTATTTTAAGAAAGAAGAGAGACAAGTTTTCTTTAAAGATTATTTTATATTAGACCTTTATTGTTGTGCTGCTCTTTTGCACTCAGATAATTTTCAATGTCTGTCTAAACAAAAGTACTGCCTTCGCATGGATCTATTTGATTTTACAGCATAATTCTTTTCACGATAACAATCAAGCTGGAACCTGATTTCACCACTTAAGTGGAAACTGTTTCTTAATGGAAAAATACATCAAAATTGTGTCAATATAATTTTGAGGCAAAGTAATTTAACAATACAAGATTCAAAACCAACTCTGTACTTTGCAGAATTCCTCTGCAAATTGTTTCTCAGGACACCAAGCATTCTGTTTTCATTTTTTACTTATTTGGTTGTTTATTTTTTCCATTTTTTATTTTATTTTATTCCCTATTAGCTTGTTAGTCCATTTCAGAAATCTGTCTATTTAATGCAAAGATGAGCCCTTGGTAATGGAAGAATGACTACCACAATTTATTTTTAGCATTTCTTTTTTGAAAAAAAAGCTTATACTTTAACATTAAAGAACATGTTCACTCTGGAAGCTAAATATGTGGCAACTAAGCACCAAAGTCATTGATAATTTTAAAGAATTCCCAAGGAAAACACTTTGGAGTCTCTTTTGCTTTTTAATTTTTTTATATCTGTACAATTCCATATTTTAGGTATCTAAGAGCTTGCACAGAAAATCAAAAGCATCACAAATTCAAGTTTTACATTTTTTTAATTGTATGTCAAGTAAGGCCTGCTTATACCCTATTATCTAAAACAACATTTAAAAATACTGAACAGAGCCCTATCATGTTTGGCTCAGTGGATAGAGCATCAGCCTGTGGACCAAAGGGTCCCAGGTTCAATTCTGGTCAGGGGCACATACCGTGGTTGCAGGTTCCTCCCCAGCCAGGGCCCTGGTCAAGGATCTTGCAGGAGACAACCAATCAATGTGTTTCTCTCACATAGATGTTTCTCTCTGTCTTTCCCTCTCTCTTCCCCCTCCCTAAAAATCAATAGAAACATATCCTCGGGTGAGGATTAACAACAACAACAACAAAATACTGAATAGAAAAGGATCTCATTAATCAGCTAATAATTGGAGCTGTTGTGTTTTTTTTAAGTTGTATAGCAGGGGAATTTTTTTACAGAAACAACAGTACCCTAGAAATTATATGACAAAGAAGGTCAGGATTAACTGAGATTCAGTGGCCCAGAATTATTTATGATAAATATTAAGTTCTTAATAAAGTTTTAGAAACACCAACAGATTCATTAAATTAAGGGAAACAGTTACACTTTATGGGGTACTTCCCTTAGCCCCGAGAGACAACTCATTCAATCATACAACAAGGTGTCTGAAAGTCTTCATGCTATGAATTCTTACCCCCATCCTGTTTTTTAAATCTGAAGGGATAAAAACTAAAAAAAAGAATTTTGAACATCAATTTTGCTGTTAAGAGGAAAAATGGTTCCCCACCTTAAATGAAGATGGCTTTACATAGACTTACATGCAGTCAACATTCTGGAAAATGTTCACCAAGGAGAATAAGGGAGGCCTTGATTTGCAGTATTTGCCAGTTTCCATGGACTGAATATTCCCATCGTGGCCAATGACTCACTATCGTGACTCTGCTCAGTGAGAAGTCAGAGAGAGATGTAGTAATTTGCCATCAGCCATTAGTCCATGTGTTTTCTGACTTTGATAAACTCTCTTCACAAATTGGATGGCCACGCACATTCCCAAAGCGCTGCCCATTTTGAGAATTGTGCATCTTCACTTTTTTCTATTCTCTGCCAAAGTCACCACTAACTGGTGCTTTAGTGTGACTATCTTCTATTTTTAGTTCACACTCACAAAGTGAGCCAACCCATTCACAAGCAAAGCTTAGACTTTATCTCTTCTAGTAGCTATTCTTAAGAGAGTTCCCAAATGGCCATAAGTTTGAATTGAGGGAGAATCGGTGTCTGAGACACTAGGGAAGCAGAATGACCAAACACTTAAAGCTTTATAACTAGCAACCATACAGGACAAGAAAGCAAGCTACAGCTTCAATTACATAGGAGCAGATTAGGCCCATTAGTTGAGTATCGGCAGGGCTCAGATTAAACAGATAAGTATAAAGAGGGGATAAATTGGCTCAATAACTGGGAGTTCCAAAGGAATGAACCGACTTCAGACAGGACTGGATCAAGGCATTCAGACAATGTGATTAGGAATCTATCTTCCTCCATCTGTCAAATCTTTCTCCCTCCACATCATCTTCATTTTCAGGGGTGCTCTTTTGGTGACAAATATAGATACCACCCCATGCTCTTATATTGCACTGATTGCTAAAAAATTATTCCCAGCAACGTTTCCAAAAATGACTCTGATTCCCCTTGCTTAGGTCAGGAGCCCATCCCTAAATCAATCCTGTTGATAAGGAATGTGAGGAGGCATTCTAACGGACAGAACTGAGAGTGTCAACTTCTATATTCGGGTTCTTGAGTTTTGAGGAGAAGACAGCCATAAGGAGTTTCCCATGCAAATAGTTCTATTCAGAAAAAAAGAAACTGCATGATGGGCAGGTAAAAATGCAATGCCAAAGATGACTTTATATTCTAAATGTTTTTAATTTCTCCCTCATTGCCCTCTGCCAGTTCATATCACATTCTTAGGCTTTGCTGTGTGACTTATGGGTCACAGAATGACTCACACTGTCTCTTAAGTCTCTTGTATTTATTTTTTATTTTCTCTTTTTTTTTGTTTTTTTGTTTTTTTTTGTTAATCTGCACCTGAGGATATTTTTTCCATTGATTTTTTAGAGAGAGTGGAAGGGAGGAAGGGAGAGAGAGAAACATTGATGTGTCTGAGATAAATTTTCTTTTCCAGATAAATTGCAGTTTGACTGTTTTCTACCTTACCCATAATTAGCCTTTTATTTGTTTGCTATCTTTACAAGTACCCTACAGCTTGTACAGAAATGAGTTTAGAAGAATTGTTGGATTACTTGTAGTTCTTGTATGAGGCACTTGATTGGCAATTTATTTTCTCTGCTATGTTCTAGACAATTTCAAACACACGGATGAGACCCTCAGAAGCACTCAGTATCCTCCCCCTCTTCCTTGGCCTCGTTGCTTACCTGCTTCTTCTTATTCTATGTTAATGTAGCACTATTGTTGGAAAGTTTTCATTTTGGTCATCACTGGTAGTGTCACTGCCTTTTTCATGGTGCCTCAGTAACATGTTCTGAAACGCCTTATTACTCAGTTCTAATTGAAGGAGTATTGTGAAAAATAGGAGTTCTATTATTCAGAGGAAAGAAAGAGCAACTCATAATCCCATTGGCTAAGATTCTTAGTTTGACATATCCTTAATGATATAACCATTGACAGGACTGAAAAACATTCATTATACAATTTTAAACATGTGTCTCAATATTGGATTATAATGCCTATAGTGGCTGTAATTAATAGTCTTATAATTATGTTGAATATAACAAATCTAATAGATTGTATTATATGCAAGATAATTATAAGCAAAAGCCTTAAATAAAAACAAAGTGTCAAAGTGTCAAAGAAAAAGAGAGAGAGAGATCATGTGTATATTAAAAGCACTAGTTTGGCCCTGGTCAGCGTAGCGCAGTTGGTTGAGTGTTGTTTCCTGCACCAAGAGCTCACAGACTCCATTTCCCATCAGGGCACATGGCTGAGTTGTTACTTGATCCCTAGTAGGGGTGTAAAGGAGGCAGCTAATTGATTATTTCACTCCCATATCAGTGTTTCTCTACCCCTTCCTCTCTCTTTCTCGAAACAACAAAAATTTAAAACATTACTTTGATAATGAACATAAAACTATATCATAAAATTTTAATTAAATTTGATTTTTAATAAGATGTAGGTTTCAAGTGTACAATTTTATAATATACAGTATAATGTGTATACTGCATTGCATGTTCTCCACCCAAAGTCAAATCTCCCCTCATCATATATTTGACCCCTTTGCCCTTTACTATCCCCACCCCTTATCTCAATTTTTTAATAGTTATTAGCATTTCTTATTTTTAATAGCCTTTTAATTTTATTTTTAATTATTTAAGATTTTCAGAAAAGCTGTGGAGTCAAGTCAGTTTACAGATGCCACTCATAGAGTTTAATGACTTTTTCCTGTAGGGAAGGGCTCAGAGTTGAAAAGTTTGATACAGACCTACACAATGGGGATGATAGGACACTGAAACAATAGAGACCAGATGGTGCCTCCTAGTCCTCAGAAACCAAGTTAACTCAACTTTACAGTGAGTGACAAGGTACTTCTACACTCACTCTAATTTGGTCAGAAGGGATAGAGGGCCTGACCCCAAGATACTTAATGGAATCTGATGTCCTCAAATATATGAGAAATCACCAAGGTTTCAAAAGAAACCAAAGATGGCCAGGAAGATGAAGGTAATTGCCCAGTAAAAGTTCCTGCCCAGCTTACATACCAGACTCAGTTTCCAGACTTGAACCTATGAGCGAAGGAGAGGTCAGTTTCTCAGCAGGAAGAAGCTAGCAAAACCATGGTAAATGTTTGTTACAATAATGTTCCAGGTCCTTCCTCAAAGAGACCTATGGTCATTAACTTAGGAAACTGCACTTTGTAAGATAAGTACCCAAACATTTTGAGATTTGTTGAATATAGGACCCAAACTGAGATTTATATATTGATGGACAGATCTAATCCCAGAAATCTGCTCTTACCATTACCCCATATGGTCCTTTGCCAAATAAGAAAAGAAACCTCCCTCATTTCTTGCCTTTTTCTCTCCCTCGTATTTTCTCTCCTTCCTAAGAAATACGTTTGTTTTTGTTTTTTGGGGTGCTTTTTGCATCTTAATGTTGTTCTATTTAATCCTGGATTAAATGGATGTGTGCAGAGGTAGAGAAATTAGCAGTTTTGGGTAGTGATCTTGGTTCCAGCAATGTATTGAGTCTTTTGCATATATTATTTACACCTCATCCTATATAATAAAAGTATAATATGCAAATAGACTGAACGGCCAAACATCAGAACAACCATCTGGATGACCATCTGGGGCTACACTATGACACCCACTGGCTCCAGGCCAGCCAAGGTGGGTGCGATGTGAGTGGTCAGGGGGCCCGGCCATTGCCCCACAGTTGCCGCACGGAGGGAGGCCCAGGCCACTGACCAGCAGGCTGCAACGGGTGGGCAGCCTCCCTCTGGGAGGGAAGCCAGGTCCTGGATGCTGGAAGAAAGCCGGTGCCGGCAGCCAGGGGAAGGAAGGCCTACTCTTGCATGAATTTCTTGCATCTGGACTCTAGTATTACATAAGCGTTCATCAATAGGTGAATGGATCAAGATATGATACACACACAATGAAATACTACTCAGCCATAAAAAATGAAGTCTTGCCATTTGTGACATGGTTGAAACTTGAGTGTAACATGCTAAGTAAAATAAGTCAGAAAGAGAAAGACAAATACCATATGATTTCAGTTATACATGGAATCTAAAAAACAAAACAAGCAAATCAAAGCCCAGACTCATAGATACAAAGAACAGAATGATGGTTGAGAGAGGGAAGGGTGGCTTGGGATTGAATTGATTGAAAGGGAACAAGGGGTACAAACTTCCAATCATAACGTGAGTCATAGGGATGGAATGTACAGCATGAGGAATACAGTCAATAATATGTTAACTCTGTACAATGACAGATAAACAGACTTATTCTGGTGATTCTTTTGCAATGTAAACAAAAGTTGAATTCCTAGGTTGTACGCATGAAACTGGTGTACTTGTGTCCATTACCTTGCAATGAGAATAGGTGTTATGTGCATCCATTTATATCTGTGTACTTACGGCTCTTTAATTCAGTTGTGGAGAAGAACCAGTTTCATACTATATACTTCTGCCCAACTTGCTTGGAATAAAGGTTTTCAGCTATTCTTTTAAAGTTGTCAAGGTTTCAATATAAAAAAAACATGAGGCATTCTTTAAAATAATTTTTAAAATACGAAACCTTAGGTTCATTTTAAACTAACCTAAATAGCTGCTTACCAATTATCTAAAGTTATTGCAAACACACTAATGATACGAGGAAGCACTGCGATATGCATGAAGACATTTATTAGCCACTTACCATTACTCTAGCTTGTGCTATACTCTGATTTCTTCAGGTTTAATAGCCTTCTGCTGCCCTGATAGGAATGTATCCAACTGTACAGTCACAGAATATGCCTCGGGTCATTAAAGGGAGAAGCCCTTATTCTAGCAAGTTTTTATGTATTCTCTACTCTGTTTCAAGTAAAGCTAAAGAATATGCATCAACACAACTTTGTTCATGTGGGAGCTTTTTTTGTTATTTTATTAAGGTCTCTAGTTATAACCTCTTTAGGCTCCATGGTCTTTTTTAAAAATTCTCTTCTGCAATTTGTGTGCGTGTGTGTGTTATTGTTATAACAAGTTGAAAATAAATCATGACACAATGCATAGACTCTTCCCTCTATTAAAAAATCAGTTTCATTGAAACAGCTCTTCTCTGAAAAAAAAAAAAATCCTGCCAATATTTGTACTAATTATTCTTTGCTTCTTTTAAAACTAGAGAAAAATCACATTCAATAAAGAAAAATTTACATTGTCCATTTTTACTTTTTATGCTTATCTTCTTAAATTATTTCAAAATGTTACATTAAAATTTTATTTAGAGCATGGGAAACAGGGAAAATCTTTGAGGAAGAAGCAATTTTTAATTGTAGGTCTTAAAGACCGAGTAGGGTTTCAGCAGATGGAGATGAGAAAACTATAGAACACAGCTTTTAAAAAGATGATCATGATAATAGTTGCTATTTACTGATAACTTACTTTGTTCCAGTAGTGCTGTTTGCTTTTCATTATACTTATATTTTTAGAACACAAAAGTTAGGTAAAATTATATCCATTTTACTAATTAGGAAACTATACTTATGATAAGAAAATGCCAGAGGATCACCCATTATGTATTTGAATTGTACATATAACATGAAAAGATATAATCCAACATGCAAAGATTTACTGTCTACCTAACAGAAAGACAGTATCTTTCCACTGTGAAATATGAGATCATTGTCACCAGTTTCTGATATGGTGATTTTTCATTCATTCATTCATTCATTTATTTATTTATTTATTTGGCAAGAGATATTGTGCAATAGTGATATAAAGTCTCCCTTTTAAATAAAAATTTTTAAATATAAAAATTAATCTAAGCATCCCTGACCCTTTGATATTCCCTGTCTGACACTAATCATAGTTATCTTCAAGCCTAAGGTAGTGCCTGGCCTTAGGGAATGAGGCACTTCAGCATCACAGTCAACCTCACTTCAGTATTAACTTCTGACTTTCCTTGAGAGAAGAAAATCCTTTGAAAATCTAATTTGTCCATTTTATAAATCATTGTTCATGATGCTACCACAGATGTTCGAGGAGATACAACTATGTCCTATCATTTGGTATTTCTGTGCACTTTGAAATTTTTATCACTTTTTGGAAACCCAGCCTTCAGGGGAGAGACACTATATTATTCTGCATTTGACAGTGTTCTGAATCATGGAGTTTAGATCATAGATCTTCATCATTAAAAAAAACAACACTAAGAAAAACAGATGATTTTCTCATGAAAAGGCATTTGTGAACTGTTTTGATAATTATGATACTGATATATCAATTTACCTTCACATACTACTTTGGATATGGTTTTAGAATACATACCAGACCTACTCAAAAAAATCAAAGTCTTCAGGCCTTCCTAGGGTTGCTCAGTTTTTCTGTGTATAGTTGTTTCACAAAATGCAGAAACTGCTGGGCCTTTTCATTGCTCACTAAGGAATATACTCTACCGCTCTGAATGCAACAATGTGAGGAGTTTTCTAAACTATAAAGTATAAAGTTATTCATAACAAGCACAACAACTCAGCTATCACCAATGGGGTATGCTTGTTGAGTACTTAAGGAATTACCTGTACAAATCAGGTCTTTTAGACTGAATATTTGCATTTGAATGTCACCTAAAAGTCTTTCTTAGTCACAAATTGGTCTGGGATATCAACAATTAAATCTTATATTACTTGCTTAAATTATGAGTACAGGAATCTTGGATGTTTAAAAAAAAAACCATACTGCCCAGCTGGTATAGCTCAGTGGTTGAGCATCAACCTATGAACCAGGAGGTCACGACTCAATTCCTAATAGGGCACATGCCCAGATTGCAGACTTGATCTCCAGTGGGGGGAATGTAGGAGGCAGCCAATCAGTGATTCTCTCTCATCATTGATGTTTCTATCTCTCTTCCTCTCTCATATATATATCCATACCATCACAAATGGATATCATAAGTAAAAATAATTTACAAGGAAGGTGGAAGAGGGTATAGTGAGGGTAAATGGTGATGGAAGGAGACGACTTGGGTGGTGAATACACAATACAATATACAGATGTTTTGTTGTAGAATTGTGCACCTGAAATCTGTATTACCCCAATAAATTCAATTTAAAAAGAAAGAAAATAATAAACAATTTAACTGGTGCTCTCTATTTTTCCATCTCTCCCTTCCTCCATCTTTCTCTTTCTCAAGCACACACATATACTTCTGGAAGAAATAGCTTCTAGAAGACCAAGAGAAGAAAATCTGATCTCTGGGCAACCAGGGTTCAAACAGTTCATTTTCAGAAGTTAAGTAATTGACACCATTTAGTAAGCAGTGACACCCAAGTTTCAAACGTTACCTTCAGATTCAAAGAAGCAACAAATCAACAAAACATGGAATTTTCTTCCATAGATGCAGTGAGTACTGCAATAAAACCTTATGTAATGGCTGAGCCATACAAATATAATATGATATCCCTGAGATTAACTTGATTATGTAACACAGGAGTTTCAGAAGCCACTAAAAAGATCAAAAGGAACCTGATGATGTAATCTGTACAAATAAAATAATTTCCATCTCTAAGAGACTATTTTCTAATAATTTGGAAAGAGTACTGCCAAGACCTTAAAGGGATATGGTAACTTTTCTGTCTTGCTTGCCTTATTTCATGACAAGTCTTCAATGATTAAATCTGAATAACAGTTGGAGATGGACATGTCATTGGTTTTTAATGAGGCCTAAAAACTAAAGATGTTCTTTCATCTAGAACTAAATTTGTCATTTATAATCATAATCTTACTATGAACAAAAACGTTCAAGTCAAATTTTTAATAAATTTCCATAGTCCACCTTTGTCATAGATATTTTAATTACTCTAGAACATAATATGAATATAATACAGTGTCATAATTTCTGGGAACTTATTACCTTGAATCTCAATTCAATATGTAAAATTTAATTATATTAAATAACTTCTGAAAAATCTGTAACCAATATTAGTAATTTAATTGGCTTCAAAGTTTGTATCAACCACTTCATAACAGCAAGAATAAAAAGATATGAAATGTAAATTACAATTAAAACTGTAAAAAGTATTTTTTTAATCTGAAACATAACAGAAAATTTGAAAGAACACCTCAAAAATGTATTTGAGTGCAACCTGTTGAGATGATGCTACCCCTCACCAAATACACTAGTTTGTGTTCCTTACAAATGAAGACACTTGTACGTAATCCAACATAGAAACTGAAATAGGGAAATTACTGATACTATGTCCTTTGCTTTGCATCCTATCAGGAGTCTCAGGATTTAAACTTGTTCCATTATTGATAACTAGACACCTGGTACACGAAATTCGTGCACAAAGTGGGGGTGGGGGAGTGGGGGTGGGGTGGTTCCTCAGCCCGCCTGCACCCTCTCGCAATCCAGGACCACTGGCTCCTAACCTCTCACCTGACCCTAACCACTCGCCTGCCTGCTCCTAACTGCTCACCTGCATGCCTGATTGCCCCTAACCACCTCTGCCTCGACCCCCGCACCTGGGACCCAGGTTTCCCTCCTCTGCCTGGCCACAGGCACCCAGGACCCAGGGCAGCTTGACCCAGGCCCCAGCTTTGTCAGGAAGGACGTCTGGAATGATGTGCAGAACATGTCCCATCTATCTGGATTAATTAGTATATTACCCTTTTATTAGTATAGATATAATTAAAGTAGTGGTTGTCAGGTCAGGTTCCTCCACTAAAAAGTCACGTTTTTCCCTTTGTAACAAATGAGTACTTTGTTAGAAGTTATTTTGAGACTCTGTAAAAATCTCCTTCCTATTCCAAAATTCAATTTCTTTGTTTAAAGCAGCACAAACATAGGACACCTATGTCATGATCTATTACTATCATTTTTTGAGACTTTTTTTTCTTCTTCAAAATTTAACCCTTGGAAACCCCACCAAAGCTGGCTCCTATGTACTTTCAACACATACACATTATTTTTGAACACTTCCTTACTCACGATCCAAAAAGAAGTTCCAATCTCATTGGTACATTCTCTGTCACAGTCCTGGCATTTCTTTATGGAACCATATCCCATCTTTTGGGATTACTTTTATACATATTAATAACACCAAAGTGCATTGCTGCGACAGCAATTTTTGGTGTGTGTGTGTGTGTGTGTGTGTGTGTGTGTGTGTGTGTGTGTGCGCGTGTGTGTGTGCGCGCGCGCGCTCGCGCGCGCACGTGCAGTTTTTTTGGGGGGCGTGGGGGGACTTTAAGAGCAAAAAAATTTACATCACTGCCAATAGTTGGTTTTGTCAGATCTTTGGATTCTTGCCATACAAATAAGTGTGTAAAGATATCTCACGCTGTTTGAATTTGAATTTCCCTAATGATAATGTTGAGCATCTTTCAATAAACATAATACTAGTATTTATCATAGCTTGTATTCTTTCAAGTGTGTTAAAACCCTTTGCCCACTTTGTTAAATTGTGCTGTTTTCTTCCATATGGTTGAGTTTAAGGAGTTCTTAATATATTCTGGTTGATGAATTCTTTAATAGAGAGGTGATTTACAAATCTTTTCAGTCTTTTCTCACTTCGACCACAGTGTGTTTTCCAGAGCAAAAGTTTTAATTTTGATAAAGTCCAATTACCTTTTTTTTTACTTTCTCAGGGATAACACATTTTGATTTTGTGGTTAAAATGGATCTTGTGTCTTGGCGGGCACAGGGTTTGCTGCTCTTCCCTCAGAGAGTAAGGCTTTCGTTTCACAGGAAAAGTGGGGACCCTGAAGCCTTTCCCACAGTGCTGGGGGCTCCTCTTCTCCTGGACTCTACCGGGGAGACTAGGATTTCCCTTGTCCCCCACCCAACTCCAACCTTTCCTGTGGGTGCACATTAGAAGTTTGTGGAGAAGATCCTGAGAATGAGTGCAAATTCCCCGTTTGCCTGAGGAATGAGGGAGGGGTAATATCGCCATAGTCCACATTCAGCCTTCAGCAATGTTTAATTGGATTACAAAGTTTAACTGGATTCTTACATGCCCAGCATCTCATTCTCCCATTAGGCACAGTTAAGACTGGATGTAAGGTATAGGGCTGTCTTGGGTTCTATACCCTTAGAGGGACCTGGTTTTCATTAGATATTTGGTAACTTGCTTGTCCTACAACTTCAGCTCTCTTGTAGATACAAAAAAAGTTACAATTTTTTAGTTTACTTCTTCTATTTTTGTGTTTGGTTGATAGTGACAGACTTTTTCCCATTTTCTATAAACCAGGCAGAAGCAAAACTCTGAATAATTTTAATTATTTCTGCATTAAAAACCCAAGAGACTCTGAGCAGACATTTTTTCCAAAATAAAACTCCATAGTAAATGCCTCAAATGATGAACCAAACTTGCTATGTATGCTTTTGTGTGTGAGCATTCACATACATGAAAGTGAAAAAAGGTAAGTTTCCATTTTTTCTAATAAGTAAAGTTACAAAGAAGTTAATGAAGATTTCCAAAAACTGTAACATGTGACACAATTTATTATATGATTTAGCCTAATTTTATAGTTGATTTATACACTGGCATTTTATGTTAGATGCCACTAAACATAATGAGATATAAAATTATGGGACTTGCAGAAAGCTTGTAAAGAAGACAAAAATATATGTCAAATGGCAGTTACTGTTCAAATTGCTGATCACCTTTCCTTTACCATGGGTTATTAAAGACCAATGTTTTCAAACATAATCTGAGAATGCAGTCTGGGGATCCCATCTCTGCTGCCTCTATGGGTGATACAAATAAATACTTTATGAATTTGAGTCTTCAAATAGTTCACATTGTTTTTGGTATTTACCTCATAATATAAACTTTATAGCTTTGCCCTAGTCAACTACTGAGATAATGTTTCCGTCCAGAAACAAATTTGGTAGAAATTAACCCAAAACCCCTAAAGAAATCAAAAGGAACCAAATGATGGTGTCACCTTCACTGAATATGCAGCACTGGCTCTGGACAGCAGGCCAAGGACAGGACATTGCAAACCACTTACCTGCCAATTAAAAAACCTGCTGAGAAAGACTGACCTGTCAGGATGGGGGAAGGTGAAAGATAAGAATGGTGGGAGCACCCAGGCTTCCGAGGAGAAGACTCCAACACCGTGGAAGGGCACGCCAATGGTGTCTTTGTGGATGAAAGGGACCACATGACAAGCTCAGGGAAGGCCTGCATGGTGGTCTTGCAAACTCGGAGACCTAATTAACCACAGAGGATGGTCTGAAATTAAACTTTAACTAAAAGCAGCTAGGCCGGTATCTTCACTGACAAGGTCAACCTTTACCTTAACTGAGCCTATCTGTCTTTTTGCATCTATGATAACATACCCTTTGAAATGTCTGGATAACTTGTAACTTCCCCTTTTCTGGACCCCCTGGGGCACAACCAAATGTGCTGGGCGCCAGGACAGACACCACAAATTCCTTCATTACTATCATGTTAATTGTACCCACCTAAGTATGTGTCTATCATTTTACTTTATATGCAATCCCAGGGGTTCCTCCCCCACTTTGCTTTCTCCCGCCTCTCTAGATTTCACATAACCCACCTACATCCCTTCCTTTGATTGCAATGTATAAATACAGATGTAACCTGCCATTCTCTGGAGCATTATCTTAATTCGTTGAGGTTCTGCTTCCTGTCATATGTCGCAGTTTGGCTCAAATAAACTCACAAAAATACTTTACAGGTTTCAATGTTTTTTTACGTTAACATCTTGAATCATTCACCATGCAGGTGGGTGGGAGGGATCCAAGGCATGCTTACAGTGGTAGCTTGGTGTAATACATTTCTTTGGCTAAAATAAGTTTTTCATCAGATCTATTCTGGGAACTTGTAAGTCTTCACTCTATACATCTCCAGGTTTTGTGGGAAATGCGAGAAAAATGAGCATCCTGTCTAGTCACCAAGAACTTCAAACTTAAAATGACATGAACATGTGGAAAACATTCTGATTTTTTTAGGGTTATGCAGCAATGTGTCCAGGATGACGTGGATCCATGCACACTGCTCTTACCAAATTCAAAGAAAACAATTTCATTGTTTGCCCTCTTAAATTACATAGATAGAATTCACAAAATTTGCTGTTTTGTTTTCCTACTTTAGTCCCTATCAATCCTGTGCTTTCCCCTCTCCCTCAAGAAGAATAAACATTTCTCTTTTTGTTTGTTATCTTTTCTAAACTTTCCCACATTTCAAACCTTCTTTACAGTCCTTCAGTAAACCCATTAACACTTAAACTTATCTTTTCTTGCTGGGTGTCAGTGAAACAGGAATTTCTAGGGCTGAAAAAGACAGGTTTTAGTAAATTTTGGAAATTAAGGGGACCATGGAGGAAGCACAGGGCTGCAGAGCAGCAGAAGGTACATTTCCATAGAATGAGGGAGCTGAAAAGCTGCAACAGGTACATTTCCATAGAATGAGGGAACAGCAGAAGGTCTATATTTACAAAATAAAGAGAGAAGGAAGCCCTTCATCCAGAAGAAGAAGAAAGCCCAAAGGGAATAGAAAAACAATCAGGAAGGAGCAGGGAGAACATCACTGGTCCCATGTGAGGTTCCCCCTTTGAGCTCAGGACTTACTACAGTAACCAGTCTAAGGGAATAGTGACCAATCAGAGGGGATATCAAAGCACCAAGATCTGCAGCTTTTATGAGCCACAGGGAAAAGGAACTCAGTGGGACCCTTTCCCCCTCCCCACATGGGAGTCTGTACTTGTTCTTCAATAAATCTTCACCTTTGCTATACCACCTTCTGTCTGTGGATTCAATCTTCGATTGCCGCCGACAAAGATTCTGGGTTCCAGTCCAAAAATTCTGTATCTGCCACAGATTCTCATTTATCTATCTCTGTTACATATCTACCCAAAGATTCTGTGTTTGAAACTGGAATGAAGCACTGTCAGGATCATTGCTGGGTCAGTCTTAACTCTTTAACTTCTAGGAGAGTTTTCATTAAGTACCAGAAGCAAAGGGTCGCAGCTGTGGAGACCAAGACGTGGGGATTCAGTTTACTCTGGTAATTTTTTACTCAAACCAAATTATTTCAATCTGCTTATAACATTACTAATGAAATAAAATCTTTCAGAAAGCCTGCTGTTGACTAGGCTATTGTGGCTCCAAATTCAACATGCAGAAAATCCTATGCCAATATTCTAACTGGACCAGGGTGTCACTTTACTGTATTTGTTTACCAAACTTGCCTTCAAACACACCCTGTTCAACTCTGCTCTCATTTCCCTGGTCACATTTCAAACATATCACATGACTTTTGAGGCATTTGAAGGGCTCAAAACCCATGTTCAACTAGATTCACATTCAGGTACTAAAAAAAAAATTCATCCACTCTAAATCAGACCTTTAATCTCATCTTCAATCCAAAGGTTTCCTCGCCCATTACACACCTGCACCATTACTCAGCATCTATAGTGGGAGAGGTAAGACATGTGCTTTCATTTATACTTGACTTCTTCCCCCGACCCCCGCACCCTGTTTTCAGGGTTTTCCAGAACCTGTGGGAAATTCGGGGAAGCGAGGAAGTTTTATATTTACATTTCTCTCTCCCAGCCTCCTATTGGCTGGCTCCCAATGCCCCTCAGTCTGGCAGGTATAAAAATGTAGGCTTTTTGTGCAGCACAGGTAGTGCTCCTTGGAGGCCCTGGGAGGGCTCAGCCTTTCACCTTTTCTAAATATGGGCCATTACCCTTGAACTGCAGCCTTGTAATTCATCCCTCCTCAATTCATGGTCTCCAAAGTACTCAACACAACCTCTTACTCTGGGATTCTCCCTGCCCCAGCATGCTAAGGTATTGCTTTCCATTTACTATCGTGGCCAGTGAGAGTGGAGGACAGAGATAGTCCTTTTCCACTTTGGCATATGATTCCAGTGGCTTTTCTTGTGGCACTTATTTATTTATTAATGTTTGTGATTCTCCCACAGGGGAAAAAAAGTACACTAAAAGTTAACACTAGCATAAACACTAAAGACCAAACACTGGTATAGTCTAAAGAATTAAAAATTAGTCACTCTGGGATATATCATTGCAGTAAATATCTGCACAGTTGATCAGCTCAGCCGTTCTTATCTTATGAAAGCATTTTATTTATGTCCATTTGCAAGACATCTAGAAATAAGTTTAAAGTCTCCAACTCCTTTTCATGTAAATCTATTCTTCTAGGATAGTGAGAATGTTAACAATGTCAAAAAGTTTCCTTTGACAATATCAAATGTAAATACACAGCCACAAATTCCCCTTACCTAGGCAAATTTACTCTGCTTGCCAATTGTACATCTTCTACTTTGTAAGGGACTAGCTAAGAACCTGAACGTCAGTTATGTTCAGAATAATGAATTTAAAATCGCCAGTGACAGAAACTCCCTTATTGTCTATTTACATAGGAAAATGTAATGGAGGACAGTGGCTCTTACAGACCGGACATGGAAGTTTTTCATCATTGCAGATCCAAAACATTGTAGAAAGCAAAAATGCCTAATAACTCGCACATAGGCTAACATAGGTCACAGCAAGAAGAAGCAAAGTGTATGCATTTAATATATGTTTTTGCACATGCTGGAGTGTGCCTAAAGTGCCACACACCACAGAACTAGATAAGTACACAAATTTCATGTGCACACTACACGGGGTACACGTGTTAACAAATATTTCACTTTGTATACCCTGTTCTTCCCTAGAGGCAGCCTTAGACCATGTCCCCTTCTTCAAGACAGCCTTCTCTTTGAACTGACATAGGGGAAACCAGAGTGCACTAATCCTTCTCTCCTACCGGCACCGTTCGTTAAGACCAGGCCACGTTGAAACAAACATTAGATACAGTCTTGAAAAACTAAACATGTGCACACATACACAGAAAACCCTGGGAGTTTCTTGTTATTCTCTATACCTTTTGTTTGCTCCTCCAGTTAACTCTCCAAACTTTTTACTCCGTAATGAGGACCTGAACAGAAAAATTCACAGACCCACCGCCAAGCCTTTTGCCTTCTATGTGACTGGACCAACTGAGAGCCCAGCTGGATATTGGAGAGGAGGATAGTGATAAAAAGGTAGTCGTGGTATTTATCCTCCAGTTCCCTCTGTGAGAGGTCACCTTGGATTGGCAACACCCTTCACCCCAACTGAAGGCCACAGCTGCTCTCAAGGTGACTCCCTTCCACAAGGCTGTCTTCCTCCAAGTTCTAGAAACCACGCCCTTCTTTGGTTTCTTCAGGTAAAGAGTGGTAATAGTGGACACTCTTCCAGGATACAACCTTCCACCACTTCTTAAATATGCCTTTTATTTAACTGTTCTTGATTTATGTAATTTGGACTGTGTCGTTTCCTTCTAGAACCTTGTTTGATAGACATCAGGGTGGACAATATACCTGCTTCATTCTCTGCCATACACTAAGTAGGTCACATAATGCATGACAGGGGTGCATAATAAACATTTAATTCCATAAAGGAAGGAGGGAAGGAGGCAAGAGGTAGGGAGGGAATCTGCCTGCAGGACAGGTTTGTATTCCTTCCTTTGGTGATTACCTGGGAGGGGCTTTATGCTAATTTAGTACATCTCTGCCTTAGGTCTCTCCTCCAACATCTCAACTGAACTCTTTAAAAAGCTTTAGCAATTTTACTTTTAGGTATTTGATTTCTCTAAAAATGCATGCTTCAGCCGGTAGCTCTCAAGCTTCTCACAGGCTTGTAGATATAGCCCAAACTCTTGAACATGGCACATAAAATTTGCCGTCTCTAGTTCCCACCATACTCGTTAGACTCATCTATCATTCTGACGCCTCTTCACTCTGACAATAATTTGGCATGTCCCCTCCAAAATAAAAAACTTTCAGCAGAATGGAAACATGTTCTTAGGTTCAATATATTATGGAAGCATATATAGATAAAATATTCTAAAAGTAGTGAATATGGAGGAAAATGAGTAAGATATTCATCAAATGACAAAGTTCAAAACTCCTTGTCTTTACACTTTAGATATAACAGTTCCCTATTTTATATCCCCTATACAGTTGAAATCAATCAGAAATTTTGTATTTATTGCTTCAACATAAAGTGGTTGATGAACATGATCCAAAAGGGAATTTATTAGAAAACTGTCAGGTAAATCAGAGATCAGTGAGAATAACAAAAGATCTAAATTGGGCTGAACAAAAGCAGAGACTCTGCTAAGGTCGAGAATGATGATGCTGCTGAACATTCTCATGCAGGCCGCCACCACCACTGGAATACATAGACTCCCATTTATTTTCCCCTTTTCTCTGTCCATTAATTATGTGAAGAGCATCAGGATATACACCTAAGATTTTGACTATGGGGAGGCATAGTTTTCTAAAAGGAAATCAAGTGCCATTATAAAGAGAATGGAGACTAGATGCTGTGGTAAGAACAAAAAGCTACTATGTGAAACAGCAAATGTTCACTGAAATTAGATTGTCTTTTATTTATTTATTTATTTACTTAGGAAATGAATATATAAATATATACATATATAAATATATACATACACACACACACACACACACACACATATATATATATATATATATATATATGCATACTATGCTAATTAGACCGGACAGCTGAACAACCTTCCAGACGAAGCCAGGGCTGTGAGGGCCAAGCCCCTTCATGAATTATGAATTTCATGCACTGGGCCGAGCCCCTTCACGAATTATGCTTTATTGTATCTTTATTGATGAGGCCTTATCACTTTGATGCCGAGCCCCTTCAAGAATTATGAATTTCATACTCTAGTATACATATATATGTATACATATATATATATATACACACACACACATATATGTATATGTATATATATAAATATATGTGTATATACACATATATTTATATATATATTAGTGAATAAGAGGTAATGATGGACTTTTAAATGTAGGCTATAGAAATAAAATAAATATGATGAAGTAACAGAATAATTTAAAAATGTGTTTTGAATCACAATATTCCATTAATCTATATCTAAGTTACTATACCAAACTAAAAGTAAAAACTCCCCTGAATATTTAAATTTATTATGTAATGATTTGTTTGTGATATAAAATACCTTAACTTTTTCAAATATGTTTTTATTGATTTTTAGAGAAAGAGGACGGAGAGGGAAGAGATAGAAATATGGATGAGAAAGAAATAAACATTGATCAGCCGCCTCCTACACGCCCCCTTCCCGGGGATCCAGCCTACAACCCACGCATATGCCCTGGCTGGGAATTAAACCAGTGACTTCTTGGTCCATGGGTTGACACTCAACCACTGAGCCACACCAGCCAGGCGATAGCTTAACTTTTTAAATGATTTTTCTTTTACTGAAATATTTTAAGAGTTCTTTTTCTGATTTCCCCCCTGTAAGAATTTGTTTCAGTGGAGGAACACAGCTAATCTAAGGGAAAGCTTGATGCAATAAACAGATTTGATACACCAAAGAAATATCACATTATAGGAACTGTTCAGAAAAGCAATCAATCAATAGAGTAGGATGCACTTATTCCGTGTTATTCCTGTCGTGATGTGCAAACGAAACACCATGCTTTTTGTTGCCATTTCACTTAGCTTGCAGAACATAATTACACAATTATCGCCTATCTACCCAGAATGGATGTCTAATCTCAAAAGAAGCCCATCGCACACAGCTTGTCCCATTTGTTTTGGTCCCCTTTAGTATCAATTTCAATGACTGCCGGTTTGACACAATTTCAGCACAAAGATTATAAGATTATACCTGGTTATATATCACCCATAGAAGGAAAATTAAATGTTTTTCAGCTCTATTACAAGAGCCTTTTTCCATCTGCCTTCAATATTTATAGCCTTCTAAGGAAAGGAGGCATCAAAGTGATAAGGCCCCATCAATAAAGATACAATAAAGCAGCTACATATTTCCATGTATAAGCTCCTCATCTACTGTTTACATTTAGGACTCTCTTGGTTATATACCAACTCACGCAAACTTAAGTCAAAAGGCAATTGTTTAGTGCAGCCATTTTCAACCCATGTAGTGCAAGAATTTTTAAAGCATGCAATACCTGACTATTCAGTCAGGGCACTGATCTCTTTTCCCTTAGACTGTCAAAAAAAAGTATTACAATCAATACAGTGTAAATGAACCAAAATTACACACACACAAAATTTGTGTGTGAAATTGGCAAAAATATATATATTTTTTTGGTTTGCCCCAGAATTTTAGTCATTAATTTATGTGTGCCATGAGATGAAAAAGGTTGAAAATCACCGAGTTAGTACAACACAACATTGAGTGTGACTTTGCATTTTGTCATGAAATTGGTGTCTAGGACCCCAAATGAAAATGGAGTCCTCAGACATTCTCCATTTTACTAAGATTCTCCCAATCATTAGTGAATGTTACAGGTTAAAATTCCAGACAGCAGGCTCTGAGACAGGGTTTAGAGCCCAAGATGTTTATAAAGGAGCGCCCTTAGGATCAACAGTGTGGCAGGGAAGGGAGGAATCAGAATTGAGAAAGAGGCCAAAGTGCTATACAGGGTTGGACAGCCTCACCAAATCCCAGGAATCACCTGGAGCTAAAGGGACCCTTCCGAGTTGTCCTGCTTTGGAACAAAACAAATGGGCCTTCATTCTCCTGCCGCTGTCAGTCATCAGATGCGAACCGACCCTGGAAGGACATGTTGGTAGGTGAGACAGCTCTGCAAGTCATACAGATCCCTCAGAAGGCGAAGACTATTTGCTGTAGCTCCTGGGGTAGCAAGTCCTTCCTTCCTTCAAGAGGGATCTGGGTGGCATGTACTTCTGTCCACACACACCCTCCCTGTGCACCACTGAAATCTACCTCTGCAGATATGTCAGGGAGCAGCATCCTCGGAGTCCAGTAAGCCACACTTCTCCAGAAAAATGAAAAAGTAGGTAGAAACTGCTGCCCTGTCCACAGAGGATACCGATTTTCACCGTCCTCCACTCTCCATGCTAGATGTCGCGGACTCTCTGCTACCACCTCGGCTGGGCCCAGGGGCTTATTTGATGCCGTGACCTACACTCTCATCCCAGAGGGGACTGGGACTTATGTCGTATACCATTTTCAGCTGGAGTTGCTTTACTGTTCATGTAAAAATGGGGGCAATGTGAGTGTATCAGCCTGCTTGGGCTGACTTAGCAGAGTAACAGAGACTCAGTGGCTTAAACAAAAATTGTTCTCACTATCTGAAAGGTAAAAATCTGAAATTGAGAGCCAGCCGGGCTGGTTTGTGGTGCAGCCTCACTTCCTGGCCACCTTCTCACTATCCCTCACGGGTCCTTTCATCTATGCGTGCAGAGGGAGAGTGCTATGGTGTCTCTCTCTCCTCTTACAATACCAGTCTTATTGGATACAGGCTCCTCTCTATGACCTCATTTACCTAATTACCTCTTTAAGTGTCCTGTCTCCAAATGAAGTCACATTGGACATCAGGGTTTCAGCATTTTAATTTGGAGGAAGAGAATTCAACCCATAACAAACAGCAGCAAGCATGCCTAAGCAGTTCCCCTTGGTTCCTTTAGTGGTCCCCCAGCCCCATTAGTGGGTCAGAACTCCTAAGTCATCCTAATCAGGATCAATGACTCCTGCCAAGATGGTCTTGTTTAGTATATAAACACAAGAAGTTCACAGTGCCCAGTTGGTTGAGGAAAGTAATTTGGATAGGACCCTATTAAGAGTGTGCTCACTTTGGGGACCAGACATCTAACCCTGCACAGTCTAGAGTTGCAGGGACAGGATGCATGCAGCCCAACGCAGGTCATTATGAGGAACAGTAACTGAGATCACTCCTGCTTTCACTCTGTGGTTCTGGCAAAGAAACTCAGTTGAGCATTGGCTAAAGCGGTGAAAATATTTATTCAGTAACTACTGACTAGGAGAGAGAGCTGCACTCCATTCCTGTTTGTGCAGAGGTCAGAATGAGGGAAGGGGAAAGATTATACATATAAAACATGCATTTTAGCCCTAGCCGATTTGATTCAGTGGATAGAGCATCAACCTGCGAACTGAAGGGTCTAGGGTTCAATTCTGGCCAAGGGCACATGCCTGGGTTGCAGGCTCGATCCCCAGTGGAGGGCGTGCAGGAGACAACCGATCAATGATTCTCTCTCATCATCGATGTTTCTCTCTTTCCCTCTCCCTTTCTCTCTGAAATCAATAAAAAAATAAAAATATGTTTAAATATGCATTTTAAAGTTTTGGTCAACAGGAATTAGTTATTGATATTGTCTTTGCATTTCCAAAACAGATAATTAGATATTTTACCTGTGGCTTTGTGACAAAGCCAAGCTAACTTGATCCTGTGTACAATCACCAATGTAACACTATGAACACAAAAAATAATATTATAATAACTATGTTGAATGTTTATATGCCAAATGTCTGACATAGATTACTTCCTTAATTTTTACAAATTTTCTGTTATGTTGTTACTATACATATAGTATTATATATTACTAGAGACCCGGTGCATAAAATTCGTGAACGGGGTTGGGGGGTTCCCTCAGCCCAACCTGCACCCTCTCCAATCCGGGACCCCTTCAGGGATGTCTGACTGCCGGTTTAGGCCCGATCCCGGTATCAGGCCTAAACTGGCAGTCGGACATCCATCTCACAATCTTGGACTGCTGGCTCCTAACCACTCACCTGCCTGCCTGCCTGATCACCCCTAACCACCTCTGCCTACCTGCCTGATCGCCCCTCACTGTCCCCCCTGCTGGCCTGATCACCCCTAACTGCCTCTGCCTGCTGCCTGGTTGCCCCCAACTGCCCCTCCCTGCTGGCCTGGTCACCCCACACCGCCTGCTGTTTGGTTGTTTGGTTGTGCCTCACTAACGCCCCTGCCAGCCTGGTCATCCCACACAGCCTGCTGCTCAGTCATTTGGTTGCCCCTCACTAAGCCCCTGCTGGCCTGGTTGCCCCACACAGCCTGCTCAGTCATTCGTTCAGTTGCAATGGTCACTTAGACTTTTATATAGATAGATAGTATTACAAAATATAGTACTTTATATAGTACTAGTGGCCCAGTGCATGGATTTGTGCACATTGAAAGGATATCGGGAGCTCGTGCCCGCATGCCCGGGGAGTTTCCATGTCCCTGTGAGCTGCTGGGAAGTCACATGGGAAGTCTGTCCTCCTCCTCCCAGCTTCCTGAATATTTCCAAATGTCCCTTCTGCAGCCAGGGTTGCACCTTGCTGGCTGGGAGGTCCCTGGTAGATGCCTTGGGCCATGCTGGACACTTTCCACCGCTCAGAGCCGGATAAGAGACGCTCCAATGTGAGCAATACAAAGTTGGGGATCTTCGGGGGTCAGGGGTGCTCTGTTGTCCACACCTCCACCCTTCAGATCCATCTCTCTTTGACTTTTACCCCGATTGTCAGTCATCAACTTGTGGCCACTGTTATATTGCTGCCTTCCTCTGTAGCTCCAGAGCAATCAGTAAGGGATGAGATTTTTATCTTGATGCCCACAGCAGAGTTCCAGGAGCCCAGCAGTGATATCAGGCTCATCCTGGTTACTCCAAGTGTCTGCACTTCAACCATTGTCTGGAAATTGTAACTGCAGGCTTATGGGGTACAAGGGATGTAGCAGTGTGCTAAGTGGCAGGCAGCCGGGCAGGAGCCCGAGTTGGGGCCAGGCACCGCACTGCTCCCACTCATTCCAGCCTTGCTGCGCCTGCCACTGCCACAGTTTGGTAGTGCTTCTGCAGAGGCAGGAGAGCAGCTGTGCTCACCAGCCATGAGCCCAGCTTCATGAGCACACTGATCTCCAGGGGGAGCTCCTGCATTAAGCATCTGCCTCCTGGTGGTCAGTGCATGTGATAGCGACTGGTCGACCAGTCGTTCTAGTCCTTCAGTAGTAATGGTCGCTTAGGCTTTTATGTATATAGACTAGAGGCCCGGTGCACAAAATTCGTGCATGGGGGGTGTGTCCCTCAGCCCAGCCTGCACTCTCTCCAATCTGGGACCCCTCAAGGGATGTCCAACATCGGGCCTAAACGGGTAGTCGGACATCCCTCGAGGGGTCCCAGATTGAAGAGGGTGCAGGCCCCACCCCCCCCCCCGCCATCATAGCCATTTTTGTTGGGGATTTATTTATCTTCTATAATTGAACCTTTATAGCCTTGAGCTGAGGCCTGGGTCTGCCAGGGTGTGCGGAAAGCTTGGCTTCCTCCATTGCCGGGGAAACCCAAGCCTCCTGCTCACTCTGTAGCCGTAGCCATCTTGGTTGGGTTAATTTGCATACTTGCTCCTGATTGGCTGGTGGACGTGGCTTGTGGGTATAGCAGAGTGATAGTTAATTTGCATTTAACTCTTTTATTAGGTAGAATTTTATACATATCATATGTATATATATGTGTGTGTGTGTGTGTGTGTATATATATAACTTATAAGTCATAATAAAGAAAACAGGCCCAAATTTATTATATTAAGTATTATAAAGCATTACAGCATTTTATATATTTTTTTAAATTCTAGGTCATAAAGAAGGAAACAGGTGCAAAATGTATTTTAAAAATAAATATATGCCTGCATATTTCAAACCGTGCAATCCTAAAATACATTAAACATTTCTCTACAATGAATCTCATAGTCTACAATACAGATTCAAGTACCTACATAATACATTTGTGATAAAGTAAAGCTCACCATTTATTCTCTCACTGAGAAAAACAATGAACTTTTGAGGAACCATTAAATGACTTAGCTATAAAAGAATAAGATTTACTGCCCTGCAATAGCTAACTCCTCAGTGGAATTTACTCAGTCTATCTTCATCTCACAGGAAGAAAAACAAAATCAACATGTCTGCTATTTTCCTCCAGTGCCAGGCAATGCCATTCAAAACCTTCTTCCTACTATGGAAAGGCTGAATGCACAGAATTGCATCAGCCAATACGCTCAAGTATGTTAGGGGAGAAAAGGAGAAGGCAAGATGTATGGTTACAGAATCCTATGTTGTCCTAGCCTGCATCACCCTGACTGGAGGTTATCCATCCCCTGAACCACTGCACCAACATTAATGCATTGTGGGATATTAGTTCCCAGTTCAACTTAAGTACTTGCTTAAAGTGGATTCACTGTCTAAAATTCCCTGAACCAGATAAAACAAAGTGCTATAACTTTTGGTTTTATTTAAATTGTCACATTGCCATCTTGTGGCTGTAGCTGGTAGAAGAGGAAACTGATGATCCCTGGGAGGCCCTGATGCCTCTGCTTTGAACTTGGGCTATAAGGGCAGGATATCATCATCTCAACTGCCTGAGTCAGGAGAGGCTAAAAATGCTTCGTTGCTCTTACTGGCAGCTATAGAATCAGATAGAATACAGTAGAACTTCTATATAATATGGGAATGTTGACTGCTGAGCAGGAAAAGGCATCTTATAAATTAAGTACAAGGTAAGTAGAAATTAAAATCTGAAATGAACTTGGTACAAAACATCATATTTCTCCAGAGAAGGACAATGAGGTTATTTTCTCAGGACCCGGTACTATTTTCTCTAACTTGTACAATTACAGAATAAATGCTTCTCAGGGACATAACAAATTGAAAATCCAATTCATGCAGCTACAGGCTGCCTCCTTGCCCTGTCTGGGTGGCTCAGTTGGGTGGTGCATCAATCCCTACACCAAAAGGTTGTGGGTTTGATTCCTGGTCAGGGCACATACCGATGTTGCGGGTTCAGTCCCAGGGCGGGGCATGTATGGGAGGCAACTGATCAGTTTCTCTCTCACACTGATGTCTCTCTCTGTATCTATCTCTATCTCTAAAGTTAATAAAGACATATCCTCAGATGAGGATTAAAAAAATAAAACAGAAGCCACCCTAAGCAAGTCTCCCTAATTGGTTGATTTAAAAGCTTCAGGAAGGCCTGCATCAAGACAAATATAACCCGCATGCCCACTTTGCTGTCTTAAATTACCAACCCTATTTTATTTTGAGTTACTTTTTTTCTTTTTAAAAAGAAATCTTCATTTGAAACATAAATGGCATAACCTAGTATGGCTGCATATTAACACCTATGGATTCACGAATTAATCAAAATTTTATCTAAAAGGGAAAAGCAGGAATTTTGTAAAACAGAATTTCTTTTCTAGAATATTCTAGAGCAAGGAAATGTTCAAGAGAAAAATGGATTGGGTGAGCAAGTAAGCAGTTCAGGAAGCCTGCGAGGAGGAAAGAGGGAACAAAAGGCAGGGCAGGGCATTTAAAGAAAAGTCACAGGATCTGGAAGGTTGCACTTTATACTACCTTAGGACTGCTCTGCAATCTATGACCATCACTGTTTCTGTGACACTCCAAGAATACTTGATAGACAGCAAAGAGCAGGTTCCAGGACCCTGCCACTATGACCAGAATGAGTAACTGCAGGCTGAAGAGACTTGAAGACCTCCAGCTTATCTGGTAGAGCCTCTCCAAGTGAGTTCACCAAAAACACAGATTAGCTGCACCACACAGGATATTTATTTCCACTGGCCTATTCATCCTGGGAAATTCTACTAATTAATAATTTCAAGGCAAGAATAAATTCTTGCTATTCTTCAACTTGCTCCAGATAGTCATCAAACTGTGGAAAGACCTAACCTATTTACTAGGTTTGAAGTGCCATTTTTCATTTCCTTTAAGTGTTTAAATTTCCAATAATCTTTAAAATGTTATGTTTTCTTACTACAGTCTCCTATTGATTCAAGATATGTGGATTTTCATAAACAACAAAAATATGTGTTTCTATCTCCACCTTAATAAATGATTTCTACCCTTTGTATTTAATTGTCTACTATTAAGAGATGTGTAGTCATTATTTGGGAAACACTCACTGTCCTTATAAAGGGTGGGGCAAAAGTAGGGTTACCATGGTTCCTATGGAAAATAACACAATACTAATAATAGTACAAGAATAAATTCTGGCCCTGGCCAGTGTTCTCAGTGGTTAGAGCATCACCCTCTCATTGAAGGCTTGTAGGTTCGATTTCCGGTCAAGGTAATGTACCTCTGTTGCAGGTTTGATCCCCAGCCCTGGTCACAGCACGTGCCAGAGTCAACCAATCAATGTGTCTCTCACACATCAGTGTTTCTCTCTGTCTCATCCTTTCTCCCCTGCTTGCACTCTCTCTAAAAAATCAATGGGAAAAATATCCTTGGTTGAGATTAACAACAGAAAAAAAGAATAAATTCTGTATTTCGTGTACTCACAACTGTAAACCTATTTTTGCCCACACTGTATGTATGAATGCTCACTTAAGAATTTAGCAGAGCTATCATCTCATCTCAGATAATGTCTTACACTTTCATCACTATGGTAATTGCCTGACAGTGGTCAGCACATTACTAGAGACGTTTAGAAATGAAATTACAACATAGATTTGCTTTTGAAATAGAAGGAAACAATAAAGAGAAATTATTTTATTATAAATAGAAATTCTATTCATCTCAAATATCAACCCTCTAAGGAAAAAATTGTTTTAGATAATCCTTATAAAGACAAATATCAATATAGACATTTTGGGTTTGAGGAAATTGAAAATAATCTATAAAGAGGAGACATTCTGGGAAATTTGAAACACTGGATCCAGTCTCAATTGAGATCTTTATTTTGAGCTCAATAGTTAATTAAAGGAACAAAATTTGAAAAGTGAGACCACTGTACAATATTTACATAACAAAAAGTATAATATTTACATTACAAAAATTGACCAGATACCAGGTTAGGTCAAACTTTAAGATGCACTTGTGCATATTTCTGTTACTGTGTTGCAGAGGCTCCAGAATGAGCCCACCTCATGTCCTTTGGTGGGAATCTGAGGTGGCCATGGAATGACTGATGTCCACACAAGAAATTATGAAAGCAGGTAAGTTTTGTGGCCTGAGCTGATCTTCCTCAGCTGAAGGGAAAGAGATGCATGAAGTCAGCCTATTCTCAAAAGGAAATCTGAGCCAAGTGGTAAGTGAGGCTACAAGCATATATAACAGCTACATTCTTGACACACTAGACTTGGTTCTAGTCCTTGAGGAAGAATATGTGAACTTGAATCACAAAATCAACATTCTCTCCAGTTCTGCTAATACTCATCATAGCTCTAGAGACTAGCACCCACCACTCTGAGTCCCAACTTTGCGAGTATCAGAATCTAGTTTCTGGCACTGACCGATATTGTCAGGGTGTGCATCAGCTATAGTGACAGACACATAGCCATGCTCTTCATAGCCAGCAGGCATGATGGAAAAGGCTGCAGCTACAGAGGAAGAATCAGGCAGATGTTCACAGGGCGAGTGAAGAGAGAGAAGCCTTTTACTTCTTCTGCCCTCTCCCCTCCTGGTGGTTTGGCATAAACAGCATGCTGAAAAGCAAGGTTGCTAACATATAACAGTCTTGATTTAAGCTCACAACTGAGAAGGTCATTTATCTGGCTTGGAATTTAACGTGTTACAAAGCCATAGCCTATACCCTCCTAACTGCTTCACAAATGTAAAGAGCAGTACCAGTGCAGGTTACTCACCTGAAGCCTTTACCAAGATTGAAGACTGCAAAGCAAGACTAGCCCTTTGTATGATAATCTTCCTCATGCAAACTTATCCAGACTTCTGAATTGTTTGTTGCTGATGTGTATTAATTTGGAAACATGCACTTAATTTTGTGATAATAAGTTGAGCTCCCAGTTGATCTCTGAAAAAATTACACATTTGATATGACAGTGCAATAAATACGAAAAATCATAATTGGTTAATAAATATAGAACACTGGACTAACATTCATTTTTCTGAATACTTTCAGGGTTTTCTCAATTCGTTTTACTACCACATATTTTTCACTTGGAGTTTCCATTTACCAAAATAGGAAAGATATGAACATTAACTTGAATAAACCTCATAATAACAGGAATATCTACCTCTACAGTTGCCCTAGCCTAGACAATAATGAACATGAGGATGCTGGTATTCTGGCTTCATTCGGGGCCTTGTTACTGATGGCCAACATTCCTCAAGGCGTAAGATAGTCAGATCTGAAGAAAAAATCACTCTGAACATTCTTAGCTGGCTCAGGAAATTCTGAAAATACATGGAAGTATAGATGTAATCCTGGTGTCTTACTTAACATGTTTCCTTTTTCTCAGTAGAAGCCTGAAATGGATTAGCAAGAAAAGCAATAAGTAGAGGATTAAGAATAAACCCAAGATTGAGCAGGAAGACAACTAATTAAGAGGGAGAAACTTGACCTTGACCACAGATAACCACTTACATGACATGCAAACGCAGGTGTGGTTGGAGGTAAAGACTGAATTTATCTACCCCAGGGACAGCTGCAGAAACTATCATGTTGTCATTCTCAACTCTGGTCTGAGAGAACAGTCTCAACCCAAGCTCAACAAGCCACCTCATTTTTTCAAACTCCATATGGACTAAGTAGCACAACCACTTTGTTCAAATTTTACTCAAGATATCTTGTATTTTAATATGAAACAGTCAACGAAATAATTCAGAGAAGAAAAAAAAAACTAAGCCTCTAAATTGTCTTATAGAATATCAAACATATAGACTAAGAGAAGTAGAAATCATAATCCATTATGACAAAAAAGCAGAAATATTTGCTCATTCCCATCTAATATAAAAAATGTACCTTTTTCTATTACCAATTAGATTTTATTGATCTTTTTGATAATACATTTCCCTTATTATTGAGAATCAATATCAAAATCATAGTCATTTGTAGTTTTGAAGACAAGTAGTCACTGAAATTAAAAATGCATTTTAAGAAATTCTATGGCAATATCTCCATCACTGTTCTTTGTCAGCCTCAGATTTTCCTTGTAAAGATCACAATTTTACTTTTCACCTGCAAAACTTCATTTACTTGAGCTCTACTAAGACATAAGTAACTTTATATTTTTCCTTTATACTGTATCATTAAAATTAGAGATTTCATACAAATCTCTACTGAAAATCTTCTTTGAAGTTTAGTTTTTCAATTTGTTGGCGATGTAAAGTGGTGCCTTTACATTACTATAAAATATATCTACACATATAATTTTTAAAAAGCTTATTTTCAAGGAATGAGCTACAAATATCTATATTTGTTTTTATTATTATTTACAAAGCAAATATACTACTTTTCTTTATTAGGGATTATTTTAAACACAATTCACAAATATTTTGATTAGTTGTATATTTCTGATATCTAATAAAAATGACTTTTAATTTACTTTTATTAAGGGACACTAAAGAATAAAACTGCTTTTTCAAATATAACAGATAGAGATCATGAAAAATACCGTGTTAAATTCAGGCTAAGTAGATTTAAGGGTAATTTACCTTATTGTGGCTCTTTATCCACAGAAAATAATTTCATTGCAATAGCAAAAACCATGAGCATTAGCATTGAAAACAACTCCACCTTACCAATTTCCTTGTGTTTACCATGTTTCTTGACATGTAAGTTCATCTATTTAGTCATGATATTGGTCATAGATCCATTGCTTCATCTTAATTCCCATTTATATTCAATTTCTCTCCTCCCAACAATGATTGCCATGTTCCTATAACTGCTCTATTTCTATCATGATTAGGAAGCTCTTACTAAATTATCTTAACTCGCACATTCATCCTACACAAAGGAGAAAAAAAGCATTTTGAACTTTATTTCAAGAGTTTATACCACTTATAGTATTATGGTATAGATGCCTACTTTTTCCAAAAGTTCAAATATGCTTTTCTCCGTTAAAATAAGAAACAAATGGAGACCAGCCTTGAAAATCCCCTGAGCAGACAAAACCAGCTTAGTCATACATACAAGCAAAGTTTGTCTTATTCCACAAGATTACCTTGACATGGGTCATTTCTTGTTTGTGACTCTGAAATCATATGCAAACTTAAACTGCTTCCCAAGATTGATATGAGGTAATCACTGACCAATTCTCTGTCATATAAAAAAAATTTAATATAATAACCAGTCACTGTGAAGAACAGTCACTGCTTTCACACTGTAGGGGCTGCTTTATAACAATAAACCCCTGAACCTCATTGCCATGTTTCAGCTTGAATGCTCCCAGTTCGTGAACTGTCTTTTGGTGTATGTACAATAAACTTTTACTAAATACTACTTCTGTTATTTCTGAATTTTTGCCACCACATCCTCCAAAATCCATGTTTTAAAAATACCATTGTAGGATTTCTATCTCTAACTATAGAGGATTAAATAGTATCATACCGCCCTTCCTAAAAAGAACAAGGAAAATATAGATAAAAGACTTTTTAACACTGGAAATGCATTTAATTTTATTAACCAATGTCATCCCAATACATTTAATTAAAAATTAAACATATAATTTAATAAGACTTTACAATATGTGTGTTTTGTTTTTTTTATCTCTTTGATAACATCAAGGGCCTACCAAGGCAGGCAAAGCTTGAAGTTCAAAGATTACATTTGAGAGACTGACTTCAAAAGCACCCCTGGTTTCCTACTCCTCCCATTTGCATCCACTACCATTGCAAGTTATGCTATAGTATAGGCTATAGTATAGACCCTCCTGTCTGAAGATGGAAGCTCTTACCACACGCCTGTGTACAGCTGGATTTGTGACGCACTTTTAGCCAATGGAATGCAACTACAGACCTGCTGTGCCAGTTCCAAGCCTAATGGGCAAGACATTACTGAAGTTTTCTTCTTTCTCTCAGGGCCTCCCCACCACTGCCCTGTGCATGCGGTTAGTGGATTTGACACATGTAACATGAGAACAGCGACAATGCCCTGGCTAACAGCAACCAGCCTTCAGAAGGGCTGTCTAGTTAGTTGTCACTGGTTTAAAAGAAATGAGAAAACCCAGCTGAAACAAAAGTCCTCAACAGAGTCCAGCCCAAATTACAAACCTACAGAATCATAAATAAATGCTTGTAATCCAAAGCTACTAATGTTTAGAGTGGTTCACAGCAGTTGCTAAGTAGCACAGTCCTGGGAGAAAAGTGCAAACACTGCTTTCCAGTGAAACTCTCTCTCTCAGCAACAAAGGATAATAAAGACATTCTCAGAAAAGGAACATTAAAAGACTTACCAGTGAAGGGGGGCTTCTGCCTCGCCTGGTGCACTTCCTCTGTGAATCTCCAGATGCAGCCACAGACCAACCCCAACCCGGGTCCCTGCACCAAGAGCCGCGCCTCACAGCATTGCCTGGGCACCGCCTTTTCCTACCTTGAGGTGTTCCCCAAGACCCTCGCCTGTCCTCATTCCTCTCCAAGGCCAACGGTGTGGGCAGCTTCCACTCGCAGTGGCCTTTGCTCTGCAATGTGGCCTTCTGGGCCTCCAGCAACTGAGCAGCTTAGGCAAGCCTTTGGCGTTTTATGGGCCGCATGTGAGCTAAGTGGCTGCTCACACCACGCCTTGGCGGTCGTCCACACTGACAAGGTGCAGCTGCAGGGCCTCTATGCCGCTTGCTTCTCGTGTTCCTGAAGTAGCAACAGCTGGAGACACAGAACATTAAAGGTGGCCTCGAAGAAAGCCTCCCAGAAATGTGAAAGTTTGGAAACAATACTGGAGGGGGGCAGTAATATCTACAAAGAAAACTGATAGTTCATATGTAGAAAAAGAGCACCATTTCAAACCAAAAAAATATATAATTCTGTTGCTTAAAAACAAGTTAATTCTTATGAGAGTAATTTGCATTTGACTCATTAAATAGCATATTCCTGAACTCAAGCACCTGTTACCACTTCTTCAAGGCGTCAATCTCATGTTTAGCATTGAATGTTTGTATTTTCTAATAAGAAAACCTCACTTTTTAATGGAGCAAACTGCCGTCCCAGCAATCACAGAGACATTATTTATCTAAGAATATACAGCTTTCTCACCTAAACTTCAGGCTGCCCAGCAATAGATTCAGATACAGGGGAGAATAAACTAAGGTGTTAAATCTGTGATCATTGTCATTGGATGTGAATTGAAATTAAAATCTATATTCGCTAACTCTACCCAGCCATTACCCAGCTATATAGTCTCACTTGATACTTACAGCACAAAATCACTGCCAAGGATAAACAAGGCCCACACCTGATGCCACTCGGATAGAAATGTTTCACAAATGATAGGTATCTGCTTCATGGTCACATTCACTCTACCCACACACCCTCAATTCCATATTCTTTTCTTCCGTGTGTGTGTGGGGGGGGGGGGGGCAGGGGGGTGGAGACTGGTGTAGTATTCTTCCCTTTTAAACACATTTAGGTTCTTCTCAGAAGAACTTGCCCTCTTTAGCTCTCTTTGCTCAATGGGTAAAATTAGATGCATGTTGACCATTTCTATGATTCATGCAATGACTTCTCCCTGCCCACTTCATATCATTCCAATTCTGTAGGTTAAAAAAAAATGGCAGTAAAAAGTTTTAAGGGTTGCCCCCAACAAATAAAATAATGAAAAAAGTCCCTAGGTTTTAGGCTTTTCGCTCGTTCAAATCCATTTAATCAGGGGAGAAAAACTTTATTAGGAATGTAGCGTTTCACCTTAACTCGAGAAGCACAGTCCTAGTTATCCCAAGCTGTGATCAAGCTGACATTAGATTGAGTAGCATCAGCTAGAAGAGGTGATGATTTGCATGGATGAGGAAAGCCAAGGTCTCATTTTTCTGTGCCAGCTCATCTGTGGGGATATAGAATTGGCTGTTTCATGCCCATACACTTAGAATCCAGTATGCCCCTTCCCACTAGTCTAAGTCCTAAAGAGGCCTTATTTTCACTCTCCTGTGCCTTTTAGGAGTGTTAAGTGCAGATAATTTTATCATCAGGACACAGTTTTACTGCCCAAAAGTAGCAGAAGAAGTTACTCTGGCCAATCCACACTACCAGCAAGTATGGAAAAAAAATCTTTCTCTTTTCTAAAAGCAGTTTTCCCATTGCTGCACGATTGGTGGGCTCTTCCTTCCCTGCTAGAGAGGAAGAGAAACCCAGACCAGAGAAGTGATACACATGCTCCTACTCGTATGCTAGGAAGTAGATTCTGGAGCATTAACTTCTCATTTGCTCACTGTGCAGCAGCTGCATTGCCCAGCCTTCCACCTGTGCCATCTGTGGTATAGGGTTCTCTGTCAGGGTCACTTCCATCAGAGCTAAAGAGTTGCCATATTTCTGCCACACATCTCTATGAAGGGCTCTGTGGTGATAGGGACATGATGCTTTCACTGAACTCCCTTATGCTGGCACATGCTTCAATGGTTAAGGAAAGTGAAAGATGCTTTACCATTCTTCCTTCCCCTTTCTATCCCTGTCTTTACTCCCCAGACTTACTATAAAACATTAGTAAAAAAAGAATTAAAAGTCACATGAATCCAACCAGAAAAAAAAAAGGCTAGAAGGAATTCTTCAAACAGAAAGTAATGAAATAAATTATCTTTATTCTCATGAGTTTTCTAATGAACATATATTTTTTTAAATGTTACCAGATCAAAACCAACAAACATAAAAAGTATAATATCTCATCTTCACCTGGACTTTATCCCAAGGATTAGAGATAGTTAATATTTACAATGTTAATCAATGTGTCATAGGCTAGAACTGCCATATCAAAATATCACATAGACTGGGTGGCTTAAATAATTGTAATTTATTTCCCACAGTCAGAGGCTGGAACTCCAAGGTCAAGGTGTTGGCAGGTTTGCTTTTTCCTGAGGCGTCTCTCCTTGGCTTGTAAATGGTTGTCTTCTCACTGCGTCCTCACAAAGGCCTATTTCTGCTATGTGCATCCCTGGTGTTTCTTTCTCTTCATAAGGGCATGAGTAATATTAGATTAGGGTTTCACCCTAATGACCTCCTTTAACCTTAACCATCTTCTTAAGCCCCTGTCTTCTAATACAGTCATATCAGGTGTTAGAGGTTCTTCCAGATTATGAAGAGACAAAGTTCAGCCTATAGTATCACTCACCAAGATTTTTGGGCCCAGACATGTGACTTGCTTTATCAAATAGAATGTGAAAAATGTGATGCAGAGCCATGAGCCTAGATTCAGGAATAAGGATACAGCAAGGAGAAAGTAGCGAGCCATAAACAATACATCTGTCCAATAATATAATGAAAAGTCTCAGTGATTCAGCACAGGAAAACAACACATCACATAAAATATGACCCTATAAACAAAAAAAGAAAAGAGGTAGAAGGAGAAAGGACAACCAATGACATACATACTCATACGCCTTCTTCAAGGCATTGGCGCAGGTTAGAGTCTGGGTACAGTATATTGGTTAGTTTGGGAGCAAAGTTAAAGACAAGGTGCTTGGGAATCTGAAAAATCTGAAAAGGCATCACTTTGTAGGCTGACCCACACCACCTTGCAGTCAGCCATGTTAAGGGAGGGAAAGCCACTGAGTCAGAAAATATGGATTAAACAAATGCCATACCCTTAGGTCTATGCTAAACATTTTTAAGGGTATAAAAGATAACATATTCTCCTTGCTATCAAGAAACACACAATTGTTTTTGGAGAAAAAAACGACACTAGTACTACAAATAATACTACACAGATGGTCATACTTAGGAGTCATACCATCCGTTATAAGGAAACGGTGCCCATGTTTTTGCTGCAGAATGTTGTGATGCAAAACTGGTTGTAAGATCAAGCTTGGTGTTTGAAAAGGGACATCCTGCCAAAAATCTTGCTGCAGTACGTTCCAAAGTACATTTGTACATAAGCATTTCACCGTCAAAATGTCAATAAGGCCAAATGCCACACAGCTTTCCAGTCTCCATGCTATGAGGCAGCATATTTATAGTTATGGAAACTGAGCCCATATTAACCACTAAATAAGTGTATAGCTAGTATCATTTTAAGGAACCCATTAGACAGGTGGAAATTAAGTCAATTAATGATGCCTGATCTCAAGCCCTTTGCGTGGTTTTGTTGATCTTATAATTGATTTCAGTTTGAGAGGGATCATTGGTTTATATGTTGTCATGTTTCTATGTGGTCTCAGGCCAAAAGATTCCAATCTGCAGGACATTTCTCCCTCTGTCATGTACGGTTTTAGAGCCAAGGTTACAAACTACGCTTGATGCTTTGCTTTTCATGATTGAAGTATAGACTTGCTGAAGGGGTTGAGTTCAGGGCACATTTCATTACACATTATAAAACACTTAACAATTTTCAATTATATCCAGTCAGGCAGCAATATTCAAAAATGATTTTAGTAAAATCTCATTCCTGTTCTTCCAAATAAGAATGCTTTTCATCTAAAGCCATGTTTTCCAAAGTGGAGTAAAAACTTCCCGTGGACATACAAGTTTTTGCCAATGCACAGAGTTCTGAGGCAGGCCTGTATCTTGAATTTGTTAATAGTTTATATTCTTTCCATCCCCATCATTTTTTTCTTTACTTCTGTAGAGATCCTTATTGCTCTGTTGTTATTGTTTTTTTTCCAGTTTCTTCTTCTCTCTCCTTTATTTATTGGTGTTACCTACCCCCCCCCCTCTCTCTCTCCCCCTCCTGCCCTTTCTTCTCCCCTTACTCCCTCATATATACCCACAAGCATTTTTTCTTCCCCTATTTCCAATCCATAGCACATTAAAGAAACCAGAGCCTGACTTCAAGAAGTTTGTTCCACCCATACAGTGTTACCTTACAGGCGAGAGGAAGCTACTCATGAACAAATAATGATACTTCTGCAGCAGCAAGAGTCCCTATTTTCCAGATAATCTGTGGTGGACAGGTATGAGCCAGCATGAACAAGGCTGCCAATGATAGCACCTCACTTGTCAGCCCACACACAGGCCAGGGTTGGGCAAGGTACATAGACCAAGCTAAATGGAATCCTTCCCTGGTGAATTTGCTATTGATGGAAAAGACCTGCTTTCTCTCAGGATGTGCACTAAAAGGACAAAACGCCAGTGATGCTCAAGGCCACCCCTCTTACCCAGCAAAGAGGTCGGAGGGAAAAGAGAGGACCCTTGTTGCATAAATGTCCTAATTTCAGTCTATGAAGACAACAGGGCTTTCCTGCTTTCAAAATCTATTTCTTCAAGTCTCCTCCAGGTTTTTTTCTAATAAATATTTTTGTTTTATTTAGTTTTAATTATTTTGCTATGTTTACTAGAGTTCAAACTGTGTTTCTGTTACTTGTAATTGAATAAGTCCTAATCAATATTACTATTTATTTCTGTCTCATTCCTTAACAAAATCTTCTGATTCCATTTTTAAGTTGCAAAGTGTGATGGCTAATTTCATGTTTTAAGTGACTAGGCCACAGGGTGCCTAGCTATACAGCTAAACATTGTTTCTGGGTGTGCCTGTGGGAGTGTTTCCAAAGAGAGAGCATTGGGATGTCCACACTGGTAAAGCAGATCGCCCTCCCCAGTGCAGTGTGCACCATCCAACCCACCAAGGACCTCAACAGAACAAACAGGCAGAGGAAAGGAGAATTCTCCCTCCTCTCTCTCTGTGGGAACCACGCCAGGGTCCCCAGATGGTCAAAGCCAATGGCAGCACAGAGGCCTTCTTGTCAATACACCAGAAGGGCCAACGCCGCTCTGAGCATGAGCTTATACAGGGTGCCCAAGGCCAAGATACTATGAAAGGGTTCAAGGACACAGGATACACTGTGCCCTTCTGTAGCCAAAATATGATTGATGTAACTATTGGCAGGAAGCCTTCTTTGTCTAAGGAATATATATATATACACACACACATACACGTTAGAGACCAGCTAGAAGAGCAGCTGGGCAGAGCTAGTATAAGAAGCAGAGCAGTATGAAGATGAAGCTGGGAGAGAAGCAGAGGCGATAGACACAGAAAAGGTAGCTCCTATGTGAGCAGAAGAGGCTAGAGAGTTCAGATGGAGCTGAGAGCTGGTACTGCTATGATGTGAGGCTAAGAGCTCATTGAGAGCTCAGATACAGTTACCATGTTAACCAGCCAGCATGCTGGGCAAGGAAGACAGGAGAAGCTGCTGAGCCAGACAGGCTGAAGAAGCTGCTGAGCTAGAGAGGCTACTGAGGTTGAAGCTCTAAAGGAGAGCTCAGGCACTATTGCTATGTAAAGCAAGGGGTCTAGAGGCATCATGCAGCTGCACAGACAGTAACTGTGGGTACAGAGACTGAAGCTGCTTTATGGGAAGGATTTGTATTTACCAGCTGGTGTCTGGCTGCCTGTCTGTATGTGGACTTTGCTGTGAAGAACTGTCTTGTCTGATGGCTATATGGCCACTGGCTACTGCAATAAAGACTCATTCTTATACACCCACCACCTCTCATGGCTTCTCTGTCTGCCCCACTGCCGAGAATTGACCTGGTGTCTCTGACACTCTCCTGCATATTAAAACTTGACCAGCTCAGGAGAGGCCTGCAGAGTAGCTTTACAAATCCAGAGATCGAAAGTAACCACATACGATGGTATGAACATAAAAATTTCCAACTAACAGCAAGTCATAGTGGGCAGTCACATCTCGGGCCATTAGCTTCCTTGACAAAGGTAAATCTTTGACTTAAGTGAGCCTGCCCAAGAAGTCATTTTTGCATCTGAGATAACACACCCTTGGAATGTCAGAGTCTTTTCCTTTCCACACTCCTCAGGGCACAACCTCCCACTGAGTATGAGGCCACAGACCCTGTCATTACTTTATCTGTATGTGCTGTAAATGTTCATTGTTAAATATCCTGTAGCCACCAATGTAAAAGAAATACTTTACCTCCATTTTATTTTTTATCCAGACTTCCCTTCCTCCCGCCTCCCTAATCTATCACCAATGAATTGCATGTGATGTTCCTTATGTCTCCTGCTTTTACTCTAATGTATACAATAAACTGCAAATCTGCCATTCTCTGGAGCAGATTGAGATTTTGCTTCCTGGCAATTGTCCTCAGATTGGCGCAAATAAACTCATAAAAATTATCTATAGGTTTGGATGTTTCTTATGTTGACAGTACACATAGTAATAGCCATGAGGATGAGCTATTTCGATAATGAAATTCCCTCCTCTTTAGTTTTTACAGCAAAATATATCCTCATTTTTCATAAATATTATTGATGCTATTTTGTTACCTGCAATTCGGTTCTTATCACATACTTTGTTTTTCAGTTTCATTTCTTTTATTGCTACTGACCCCCGCCCCCAGGGCCCCCCCTCCCCCAACACACACACACACACACATACACACTTTCTAGTCTAAGGAGGTCAAGGAGAAATATATGAGAAGCAAAATATTTTAAATGAAAGACATCATTTCCTACTATAGGAGGAAATAAAGTGGAGAAAGAAAAGTCAGAGTTTTTCGCCCAGTGCTCTCAGAGTGGACCATGTACCTGAAAGGATCTGAGAGTAACCAGAACGTTTTCAGTCGTCCTCGATTTCCTCACCACTGCCTGGGGCCTGACATCAGAATGATTCAACTGAACACTCCCAGACCTCGTCAGAGATCTAGTCAAAGGAGCTTCGTAGTTCTCATTATCCTAACCTGTTTCCAGTGGCGAGAGGAATCATGCAGGACAAACCGGAAGGTGGGAAAACATGAGTGTGTGAGCAGACTGGGTAAGGACCATTGTTGCCATTGGAGGGGACTTGGGATATCAGAGCTTTCCACGAAATGCAGATATTACACAGTGGGTGGAATTGTGGGACGTTCAGGCCTTGCAGGGGAAGAGTCATTCTAAATAGGTACAAGTGTATTCATTAAGTGGATAGATTGATATTGGGTGGCAACCTCTTTGGGAGCTTCCCGGGTGTAATCTGAAACTGGCTCCATTCTCAGGAGCCAGGAGAGACTGAAGAAAAAGCCAGAGCACTCCAGGGTGCTAGGTGGCAGGTTTAATAAGCAAGGGAACTTAGGAGTCTGTAAGACAGGTAGCTTTCTGCACCCACCCATCAAATCATAAAAGGTTTATATAGAGGCCTTAACTGAGTTTAGTCATATACCCAGTCCAGACAGTCTCACTAACACATTTCTATCCCAAGGCTGTGTGCTTGGGCAGCCTCTAGGATAGGGAAGGCAGGGCAGGGGGACACAATGGAGGGAGTGAGAGCCTCCAATTGCCCCAGTCCAGTTTGGGAGTCAAACCAGCCTTCACATCTTCCTGTTTTCTTAATGGCCTTCCCCAACAACTGATTGTCCCTGCTTCACATCAGCCTTAAAGTGGTACCCCACCTTTGCATCTTACCGGTCATATTTAAGTCCAGAGCCCTTGTCTTCCTAAATGTAATATAAATGAAGTAGTATTTCTCCCATTCAACTCTACAACCTAAACCATGTCACTTATAACAGTAAAAATTATCATTGCACGGAATTTTTGTCTTATATCCTATTAGGGTTTGTAGTAGAGTTTGTAATACCCCATGCCTTTCCAGCTAAAGCTATTTGTCATAGACACTCTTGCATTCTTAGTTCTCATACTTAATCAGAAGTTAAGAAAAGTGATCACAAATGACCCTGGCCCTCCAAGTTTATTTTCCTTCCTTTGCCTCATTCTTTAAAAAAAAAAAAAAAATATATATATATATATATATATATATATGTTTTTGTTGATTTCAGAGAGGAAGGGAGAAGGAGAGAGAGATGGAAACACCAATGATGAGAGAGAATCATTGATCAGCTGCCTCCTGCACACCTCTCAATTGGGACTGAGCCCGCAACCAGGGCATGTACACTGACGGGAATTGAATCATTACCTCCTGGTTCATAGGTTGATGCTCAACCACTGAGCTCTACTAGCCAGACCCCTTGCCTCACTCTTACGTCTTTCCCTCAGTTAGCAGAGTTACTTGAAGTTCTTGTGAAGTACTCTCTGTGAAGTATGAATTGGGCTGAAACTATTACAGTGCTCAGATGAGAGGCCTAGTAACTGGGACAATAGAGTGGCAGTACAAGAAATGAGTTCAGGATGTATTTTTGAAAATTGAGATGACTACTGCTCATGATCAGGTTGTGAAAAGAGAAGGCTTATATTGAGACTGAGGGACTATCAGGTTTGGGGGAAAAAGAGGCTTAGGATAATAAAATTTCATAGAGAGCTCTAGAAGACATTCAAGTACAGAAAATCAAGCAAGCATTTATAGTTATTGAGTTCAGGAACGCAGTGAGTGCTTGGGATATAAAGTGGAAATTACAAGTATAGAGATGGTATTTGAAGTTATGAGATAGAACAGAGCATGTAGAATGTGAGTATAAATAGATAAAAAGGAAAGACATGGGGATGAGCACCAAGTGTCCCAATATTTAGTGATTCAGAAGAGGAGAAGAACCAGAAAAATGATCTGAAAAATAGCTATTAGTGAAGTAAGAGGAAAACTGTGCAGGATTCTGAAGAGGGTGGCAGCCCAGAAGCCAGATTTAAAAATATATATTATTAAAAGGAAATATAGATCAATGGTGTTAAATGTTAAGAGCTCTAGAAAAAGAATACCATGGATTGTCTATTGGTTCTCAAAGATGGAGATCACAGAGCTCTTATACAGAAGTAATCTGAATGGAGTAATTGAAATGAAACTCTGATTAGAGAGGGTTGAGGAGAGAATAGGAAATGACGATGGAGAGAAAAATGGGTATTTTTAAATCTTTGGATGACTTTTGCTATAAAAGGGATCATGCAACGCTAGCTAAATGACCATGTGAAACTAGGAGGATTGTTTTTAATGGAAAATAAAAAAGAATGTTGATCAAAAATATAGCGAAGCAAGTAGGTGTGCAGATTTGCAGATGGGAAAATAAGGTAGTTTTCTTTGGGTTGCTCAGATTTCCTCAGAAAAATCTGAGATAAAGTAGTTCAGCTTAGGAGTAGGAAGAGTGAGTAGAGGTTAGTAGTGAGAGAAGAATGAGGGAATTTTAAAATCATATTAAGTTGAACCTTTATGAAGGAGACAAACACACAACATTTGGCTGACAAATTGAAACAGCTTTTGATCAGCTCATGGAAATCCTGGAAATCAGGTAACAGTTATAATTTCAAACATACAAGCAAGATGCTGTGTGAATAATTTATGATATAAAGATTATGAACAAACCCTACCCCAATTAATAATAATATAAACAGCAGTGGATCCACCTTGATAGGATGTAGAGTAACATGTAAATGAGGATGTTTGATGGGATACTATAAATTATGAATTTTAAATATGTTTTTAATTATTTTAGAGAGGAAGAGAGAAACATCAATGATGATGACATGATCCTCACATGCCTGATCATTGACATGATGAGAATCATTGAACAGTTACCTCCTGCATGCCCCCTACTGGGGGTTGGTCTGGCATGTACTCTGACCAGGAATCACCCAGTGACCTCTTGGTTCATGGGTTGATGCTCAACCACTGTGCTACACCAACTGGGCTAAATTATGATTTTAAAAATATTGATTCTACACACTATTCCTAAGAATTCCACTGTTAAAGCTGACTATGCTTAGCTAAAGAGATAATAAAAAAAACTATTTTGATTAGACCTAATATCTGCGAATGCTGGTTTTGATCTTTACTATAGCATAAAATTATAGTGAAAAAATGAGTACATACTGTGGCTACTAGAAACATCTCATTCAGATGTTTCCTAAATTGCATACATAAAGATATTTACTATCTTCTCATCACTAAAGTCTATTCCACTATTCTATATAAATTACCCTAAATGTAGTTGAATATCCACTCCTAATGTATACGGCATTATGCAATTTAGAGTTGACAGATAGAATAAAGATTATATATATATATATATATATATATATATATATATATCTCCAACCGTGTAAGAATAGAAAGAAAAGAGCTGATAGAACTCCATGTGTGGTAGAAACACATTTTGAACATTCCACATGGTTGCTAATATCACAAATTAATCTTAAAATGTCTTCCTGATTTATTTTCCTCTTATCTGATCATTTGTAATTACAATGTTTTACTTAATTTTAGAAAAAGAAATCAAGTGAATGTTTTTGCATTACTGAGAAGGATAAAGTAACAATCTACTCTTTCACATGCCTAGTTATTGGCATTTATTTATACAAGTAGGAAAATAAAAGCAGGCCATGTGTAACAAGTACAATGTTTGTTGAAAATCTTCTGATTTATATTCTCCTCTTTGTAAGCTTGCTTCTCCCTCCCAATTCCTTCCTGCCACTAGGATCTCAAGATAGGACACAGGTAAATACCATTACAGAAAGGAGACATTGATTTAAGGGAACACCTACCAGACAAGAAGAGAATCCACCCCCCACCCTACACCTACCTCATGTTCCATGACATTTAAATATAGGAGACAGAAAGGCAGTGAGGGGGAGCAACCTATGTCCTCATTTTTCCTTTCTGGAAAATTCCTGCTTGGAATGGTGGAACTTGAGAACAGGAGCGAGGGAGAAAGGACAATGACATGTTTACCCAGGATACCCTGGGAAGGCTACAAGCTTCTAGGGGATGAGTCAACAAATATTTTCTGTAAAAGCCCAGGTATTAAATATTTTAGGCTCTGTGGCATCTATCATTTCTGTCACAACTACTCAACATGAAAGCAGTTGCAGACAACACACAAATAAATATATATGGCTGTGTTCCAATAAAACTTTCTTTACAGTATCAGGCAGCCGCAGGATTTGCCCTACAGGCAGTAGTTTGCTTACCCCACCTCTAGGGAGCACTTGCATGAGGTCATATTCAACATGGCAGGTCAGGATCATACAGTATTGGAAGACGGAAGTAGTTAGAGAGGTAGCCTCAGGTTGCCCCTGAACTCTGGAAGCTGTGGATGGGTGTCAACAGTTCTGTTGTACCCTAGCAAAGAGACACCGTGGATCAGCAGAAGAGTGAGGGATTGGTATCAAGAAAATGCTATGTGTAGAGACTTCATGATTGGTGGCAAAAGGTGGAGCGCATGCACTCCAATGGTTAGTCTCAGCATAATTCCCTGTTTAATTAACTAAACAAGGAGGCCATGAGACTGAGGTGGCACTAGCGCTATGGCAGCATATGTAAGTAAACCAAAATCTGAGCCCTCAAGGTTACAGAAATGAAACCTAAGGACAAGGGATTACAAACACCCAACTAGGCTTTAGCTATAGTCAATCAACAATTTTTTAATTTTGCTTTTGCCTTTTTTCTATAAAAGCCTCTCCCCCAGCTCCTGTCGGTAGAGCATCCTAACCACGCTGCCTGATTGAAATCAGTGTTTGCTCAAATAAACTCTTACAATTTTTAATATGCCTTATCTTTTTAAATTTCTATTTATCTTTTAACAGCACAAACATCCATCAATCAGCACAACAGTCACTAATTTAAGGAATTTATAGGAGCAGTCACTCCAAAGCAGAAACCAGACAAAATCACTTGATTCCAGAGATCTTGGCTCCTGACAATACTAGGTGATCACATAAGCCCCACATCATGTGTACCAGATGCCATCCTGTCAAATAGCTTATGATGATGAAATTTTTTTGAAATATCAAATCATGCCCCCAAAGAATTAGTTATCGAGTGACCTAAGTTAAAATTGTTTAACTTATTGAATTAGAATGAGTTTACTGTATTGTAAATTAATTTACTGAAATGGGTTGGGAGATCATGAGAAACTCTGTCCCCCCTACAGTGTCAAGGCTGTGGACGGAAAAATCAGATATATTATAGAAAGTAAAGAAGCACTTTAATTCAAACATGTAACTATAAAAAAATAAATGTTCAACCCTAGTACATGATTTCACATAGTATTTCTTATTCCTATAAAATTTATTTTGTGAAGAAAGGATGGTAGTCCAATGACTAGCCTTATAATTCTGTACAATTTTTTCAAGATAGAAAAAATAAAATAAACTCATGCAACTTTTAACCTTTAAATAGAAGATTAATAAAAAGGATTAGACTCTAGTAGAAAGAGAAAAAACGGAACAAATAATGCAGCCCCATAGAATTAAAAAAATATTCAAATAGCTGGATTTATTTGTAAGGTTAGGAATTTATTTCACTTTTTCTTAATATTAGCTTCTCCCATTTCCAAATTACAAATGATAAAATGCAAACTTGGGAATACTAGCAATGCTCTAGAGGGGTTTTTAAGCACGTAGCTGCAGAGCTGGATGATGTTAAAATGAGAAAGAAAATTTGTTTGGGTAAAGTAGCTTTTCCACCCTCAGTAGGCTTGTCCTTGTTTTTATGACATTATCTGCTATCCACTAGGATAAGAAAGCACTTTGTCCTTGCTTTTAGATTAAATAAGACTTGCCGTTGCTCATAATGGCTACCCCATGTCATCTTTGTACCCCGGTGATGTTACAAAAGAAAGCACAAAGTTTATTTGCATTATTCTGAAGGCAATCTTTCTCTCATTATTTGCTGCTGGGCCCGCTTCTAAAATATTATAACTGGAGATAGAAATTAATCTCCAAATGACAGAGATGAGCAGCAAGAATCTGGAATTATGACAGTACTTTATAACTACAATTTCATTTTATGTTTTCATTCATTTTAAAGTTCTACTAGAATGAACCTTTAAAGATTGAATAATGATGTCAAGAACTTTCCAGAAACCCCAGGTTCTATTATCTCTTTTTACTATAATAATGCTTTTGTAAAGACCCCTTGCTATTTATCTATTTAAATTTTTGCTACTTGAAGAGAAGCCTCATTCTTGAAAGCAGTGATTCAAAACTCTCTAAGCCAGTGTTCGGCAAACTGCGGCTCGCGAGCCGCGGTTTGCCACTCTGTTGACTAATGAATTTGCCAACCACTGTTCTAAGCATTCGAATACCCTGAAAGTGGAAAGTACAAACATCTGCATTCCTAAAGTTACAGATAAGTGATATAAAAGAAGAGGGCCAAATATTCAAAACAAAGAATGAATACAATATTATAATGGTAGTCATTATTACAAAGCATTGATACTATATTTTTATGATAAGAATACCATATTTTGTTACTTAAATCCACATTTTTTTCCTCGGAATTTCACTCTAATTGAGGGATATGTGAGTAGTGTGCAAGCATCCATGTTCTGATCTATGGTTACTTTCAAATTCTTTAAATCTCACCATTAAACAAAGAATAATGAATGCATTTAAAAGCTCCTTTTAAACTCTGGCTTCTCTTCAGATCGCATAAATCGTTTGCCTCTTAAGAGCTCCTTTTATTTACAGACATAGTTAATTAAAAATAAAAGAGTACTCTTAATTGAGATCTCCATTTCCTAATATTTATTCCTTTTAACTACCAATTCCACAGAATATACTGTACTTAATCATGAAAAAAAGGAAGACAAATCATTAGACCTCTCGTGTTCAGTTCTGAATTTGGAACGTTCGAGCAACCTTGTTGTCGGGAATGAGGAAAGCAGTCGGTGTGCTTGTACTCTCTGTAATGTATCCTTCTCCAGTCTCAAGGCTGCAGCCAGACCCGCAGGATTTCCTTGCTAAGAGAGTTTTGCAGGATAGGCAAACAAAATCTTACAGCCAAGTCTTCTCTCTGTCCTTTGAAAAAACATTAGTCTAATGAAGATACTATTTCAAGTGTGATGAAGGGGGGAAAAAAGGACCAAATCTTCCAGAGGGTTCTTTTTGGGAAACAGGATATTGGGAAGTAAAACAAAGGCCAAAGGAGTAAAAGTAACGCAATTCTCTTTCAAGAGGACAACAATCCTGCAGAGTACTTCTAAGTATTGTTCAGCACTCCCCAACTCTTCCAATTGGCAGCAGTGATAAAAGCCCAGGATGAATGGCTTGAGAAGGTAGGCAAAAGGTCAAGTGGAGATTAGAGGAGTATGAAGAGGCACCTGGAGGGGAACTAGTATTCCTTTCCCATTCTAAATCCCCTGACTGGCAGGGCTGGGCTAGTTACCTTTGATGCAACAACTTCATTTCTGATGTATTTTGTGAAGTAAAAGTTTAAAAAGGTAAATGTTGATTATAATTGATGTTTTATATTGCTCCTTCAGTTTATTTATGAAAAAATGTTGTCATACAATCTTGATAATTTCATGTGCTCTTCTCCTTACCAAGGGTTTCTGCTAATATACAGTAAATTAATTTTCATTACAAATGAAAGTTAATTTTCTAAAGTAAAAATTTTCTAGATATAATTCTCCACTTCCTCCTCTACTGAACCCTCCCCAACAGGTTGTGTGGACTAAAGAAGTTACTACATACGAAGACACCTGCATTGGTTTCAGGAACATGTGTGATTGGGATGCATGTTCTCTACCCTATATTTCTGAGGCACAATCATGACTAAGTCAAGAGCAGAACTGAAAGCATGACCAATGAACTTATTACATATCAGCGTTCTGTCCCTGGCAATGATTTACACGAGGTCCCTGACATACTTTCTGCCTGGGCTACAGGAGCCTTTCTGCCAAGAGACCAGAACTCTTTCAGCACCGTCTTCGCATGGAAGATTTGAAGTCATCTGGGCTAGGCACCCCAGATCAAGTTCCAGTGTGCGGCTCCTCTCCCCACTCATGGTGCTCCGTCATCATTTTAGTCATGGCCTTTCTTTATTGCTTAGGGGGAAATTTCTAACAGGTCATAGATAAGCCATGGCAAAAATAGCCATGAAACAAAATGACTGGCAGATAATGCCCTGGGAAGGAAACAAGGTGGATAGGGGACCCATTCACTAGATTTATGTGGCAAGGACTGTAATTTGTATGATTTGTTTAAGACAGGGATTTCCACATCTTCCTTTCAAAAATGGGCGATATGATAAAAAGAAATATGTGTTTTATGTTAGCCCTGTGAGGGCACTTGGAAATTTCATTTTCTGACAGATGTTTTGCAAGGTTGTCTCTGATATTTCCATCAATCAGTAGCTGAGTATATAAAATTGTGAATATGTAGTTTCTGCAAAATCACCAAAAAACCTTCGTTTATAGGACTAACTTGAATATTTTCAGTCTCTATAGTTTATACATTTTAAATGTTAGTTTAAAGTATTAATTTAAATTATAAGCAATCGACTTCCTGACATTGCCAGTCTGCTCTATTCCTAGGTCAAAACTGCTTCCGTGGCCAGAGAAGTCCAAGATGCCAGTAAGTGTGGCAGCTGTCTGTGAGGAGCCTCCTTGGGATGGGCTGAGGACATGTGGCTGGGCATTGACAATTTCTTTGTACGGTAAAGAATGCTAAAGAGTCCAAAACATGTAAGACGATTTAAATCTGTGTGACTCAGAAGTGAGTAATAGAATAAATACAGTTGGAAAGAAGAGCAATGTGTAGACTCTAAGTCCAGTTTCAATAGTACTGGATAGGTGAAGCTAATGGAACAAGCAGAATGTGTCTTTGGAACTTGAGAACTGATGTGGGTGACCCTTAAACAGTATAAACAAGGAAACTGGGAACAGGAGAAAAATGGACATCCAGGAGAAAAATGGACATCCCCACCCCCTCCAAAAGAGAATAAACTTAAAGGTTGAAGAACTAGATATTACTACATTGTTATCTGTGTTTTTATTAAACTAATGGAATTATGCTGGTTTTGCAATCTCCAGATTATTTATCCAAGATCATTTGCCTATAACATTAACTTGGACATGTACCAAAAGTTTATTTGTTTTTGCAATGTTAAGTTTCATCCATTACTGATTTAGGAGTGGTTGTATGAGAAAATATATAGATTAATAGCTACAAAAGTAGACATTCCCTAAAACATCTGTTTTCCAATATTGCTGAATAAATTGTTCTTCTATTTTCAAAATCATTACTCTCAGGAAAGTCTGAGAACAAATGTTCAAAGACTGAAATCAAAACTAGGTTTTATTTTAATTAATTCAAAGTTATTGAAAACAAGTTATTTTGAAAGCTAGTTTGTAACCTTAGTTATTGTATTCATTGTCACATACGCCATAATAACCCAGTCAGACAGTCAGATGACTTTCCCTTGCCTTTGTTTAATAAAAATCTTGTTTTAATTTTTTGGGATTTAGCAAAAACCTAAAATAACACTGCCATTCCAGAGTTAGCTATTTCTGGGATAGCAAGTGTTGTTCTTCTAATCAATGTCACATTTCCAGTACGGGTACCTAGCATTTCTGTAACTAGAGAAAACCGGATGCAATAAAAGCATGTTAGAAATTTACTAGCAAGAGGAAAAAGGGGAAAAAAAGACTGTGAGGATTTTTTTAGAAGATTCTTCAGGCTTATTATCTCTCGTGGTAGTACTAGGATCTTAGCAGTGTAATGAACTGTGTTCTTATGATTAGTTTAATGTTAAAGCCTCTGGTATCTAGATATTAAATGAACTCAGTGATGATTTTAGTAAGTTATCTCTCATTTTCTCAGCCTCATAGCTTAATACTGCTTATCAGCAACAGAGAAATAATGATTCTTTGATTTTCACAGTGCTTTACTGTTACTTACACACAGATTTTTGAACAAAGATCTTTGGAGCCCATAACTACTAAGGCACACATTGAGCTAAAATGTATCCCATATGAATGACTCACAGAGCTTGCCTTTCTGAGCAACTCCTGATTATTTTCATGCTATAAGCTTCCAGTATTTAGTTTTAAATTAAAAAATGTAAGGTTGTGCTTCTAAGCATAAAAATAAAGCGTTCTATTCCCATGGATGTCTATTACTCTGGTCAAGAAACTTTTTCAAAACCCCTGACATCAGGACCAACCACCCCTATACCCTGGCACCAGCCAATCAGTGCAGAACACAACCCTGACCATGACCCCAACTGCCTTACTCACCATAATTAATGATGTGTCCCTCTATGAGCCACCCCCTAGAAGCCAGCAGAGAGCCAGGTGTTTGGCATTAGCTAACCTGTCTCTGGGCATGGGCCCCTTCCTGAAATAAACCCTTACTTTCTTTGCTGCAAGCTCCTGTTCATGTCTTACTGGGCTCTGTTCCACACAGGCAAAAGGACACCCTTAATCCAGTAATAAAAAACATGTCTTCATCAACTAAACAGTTATTAATGTATAAATCCAGCAGTTTCATGACTAGTGAAAAGGATGTGACACTGGAAAAGTCTTTAGCTAAATGAGCATAGCCTATTGCATCTCCATTTTTTAAAGGTTTTATGTGTAAATATCGCATAGCTGCAATGCAGCTAATTACTGAAGGATGAATAAGGAAAGAAACAGAAAGGCAGAAAGAAGCTCACCTACATGCCAGTGTATGTGTCTGTGTTCTCTTATAAAGGCTGGATTCATGAACCATTGCCAAAGAAGGTCATTCACTGTAACTGGAATGAAGCACACTAGCAATGTAATTTTCTTAATCTCCCGTATGGCTTTCCTTCCCTGCATTACATTTCCATCCTTCATTTCTTTTGTCTCATTTCATGTCTTCTATTATAGTGCCTTTAATATGCTTACTCCCCAATCTCTTATTGGCCCACATTCAAACCATTTACTGTACGTAATTAGCTTTAGTGGGTCTGAGCCTGTGATACCGCTGCCTGTTCTGTTCACAGCAGTCTTTTATACATTCTCTTCTTCATTGAGAATGTAAGGAGTCAAACTCAATGTCTGTTAAGGACACTGTGGCTTCGTTTTTCACAGTTTCTAGCAACTAATTGTTCTATTATACTCTTTTGATTAAAAACACAAATCCATTGACAGATGTACTGTTTAATTATAAAGTAACAGGATAACTCAGAATAAAACTTAAGAAGGGCTATTATATCACAGATTCCCTAAATCCAAAATCAAACACCAAGCAACTACACAGATATGCTGTATAAAATGTGCTCAGAGAGACTTTAGGGCAACTTGAAATAAAGTCAAAGAATTTGCATCTCCTTGACCAAGACAGCCTTGACATTCCCACAGCTCGCCTCAGTGTTAGAAAAGCTTCTTGCTGACTGTAGGCCCTGACTCCCTTTCTTAGAGCCTTTACAGTACTTTAGAAACCTGGTCATTGTAAATTCTTTCTCTGCCATTTGAGGTGTAAATATTTGTAAAAGTTTCTTGCCTGGTTTACAACCTAGGAAGATAGGAAGATAGCACCCCATTCTCCAGGCCCTCCATTTCTGTGGAAGAATAGAAGCTTCATCTCAGTGGGTTCCCTGATCTGCATTGTAAAACTACCTCCTGTCATGAAGATAAGAAAAAGTTTACTTTTCTTTTGGCTAAAGCCAGCTGGAAAACACAGATGGCCTGTGATGTCTTCCTCTCCTCACCTCTTAAAAAAAAAAAAATACTGCTTTTTGTTTCTATGGATTTGAGAGACTGAGTTCTAATCTCTTGTGAATAAAGTCTTTCTTACCTGTTTAAATATGCCCAGTACAATTTTTACTTTGACACCCTAATGCCTGGCGAAATTATTTTTAAAATATTCAAAACCACCTATTTTATTTCATAGCTTTCCCCCAGGACTGGCTCTAGCCAATCAGCTGTGGAGCAGGAAAAGAAGAATTCAAGAAAATAAGCATTTCCATTTTGAGTTGATATCAGCAAGTAATTCACATTTCAGATGACTAAATTATCATAATTTTTATTTGAAAATGAAAATGAAGCCAAGAAATTTAATTTAGTATATTATCATTCTTGATTTTTTCTGAATTCAATTGTTTCTTGACACTATATATAGATAATGGAGAAATAAAAATTCAGTTTAATCTAGAAATGGCATTCTGTGAATTCTGCTTTCATATGGTATAACCCAATACATAGTTATTGAAGAAATTTAAACCTATGTATATATGTTATACTTTCCTTGAAATTATGGCCCCGATATTTGTTGCTGGGTTATAGCGTGTTGTCAAGATAGGGATCATTTAGGGTTTAGAAAAGGACTGTTGGTGGGTTTACAATGCAAAAGCAGAGGGAGTCGGGGAGTCTGCTGGGTACAGCCATTACCTAAAGTGGAGAACACGAAAAGAAGAGAGGCCCACTTGCTGCCTGTGATTTAGCCCAAGGGACATGTCCACTGTACATATGCCTGAATATGGGAGGCAGATCGGGGCTGGAGGTGGGCATTTAGGAGACATAAGGGGAGTGAGTGGATTTTCTAGAGAAGGGAGAACCTTGAACTCTTTAGATGTGAAAGAGGAAGGGAGAAGAGATTAAGGTTTCCTGCAGGATACTGAACAAGATCCTGAGAAAGACGATCAGAAGGACTCAGAACGAAATGAAGGGACTAGGTTGGTAGATTACCTTTGAAACAGAAGAGACTCTTTCCCACTGAGTTGGTGTGAAAATCAGATAAATGTTCATTGGTAAACAGGGCGTAAAGAAATGTAAATAGAAGCTGAAAGGAGTCCTATTTAATGTCTGTCTCCTTTCTGTAAAGCAAAAAGCAGGATCGCCTATGGAAAATGAGGTTAGGATGCAGGTCCAGAGCTTCTAAATGCCTGTTCCAGGGTGGAGCAAGCTCTAACTAAACCAGTTTGAGCATAAAGCTGTGCAAGTCATTTGTGATCAGGTTTTGCTTTGTAACATGACGTCAATCTATCACTTTCTAAATCACTAACACAGCTGTCATTCTCCTGCATAAAAATTCCAGATAAGAGTGTTGAGTCACTCCCATTGTGCATTCTCGTAACAATTTCAACACTCCATATTATATTTCTTTACAGCTTTATTGACCATAAGCACCAACTTGGGAGGGGCAGTGAAGGTAGGATCAATATTTCTGTATTATCAGTACTGTGCTTGACACCAAACTCCTCTACATAAAAAGCCTGGTGATAAAAGTGAACTCTATTTTAATATAATTGATTAACCACAATTCTACTTACAAAAGTCCATGAGACCCAGAAGAATATAGTCTGTTTGCAGATCCAATAGTTCCTGGAATTAAGTAAAAGGCCAATAAATGTTTATGGAAGCTAAATGTTTTCACGTTTATTTAAATCTTGTATTGTTGTACTTATTAACTCTGCACAAACTAAGGCTTTATTTCCCCAATTAGATACTAAGTTTTTGAAGACAGTAACTCTAGTCACAGCACTGCATATTATAGCCCCAATTGAATTAAAAAGAAACTTTGAGAGAGACAGTTTGTAAGAGAACTGCAGAACATAATGCATTTCCTGGCTAGCCAAAAAGGGTTTGAGAATTAGAAACATACTTGTATATAATTAAAGTATATAATAAATATGAGAACATATTATTTACTAGTGGTCTGGTGCGTGAAATTTGTGCATGGGGGGAGGAGGTGTCCCTCAGCCCGGCCTGCACCCTCTCCAATCTGGGACCCCTTGAAGGATGTCCTACTGACGGTTAACAGGGATCGGGCCTAAACCGGCAGTCGGACATCCCTCTCACAATCTGGGACTGCTGGCTCCAGCCGCTCACCTGCCTGCCTGCCTGCCTGCCTGATTGCCCCTAACCACTCTGCCTGCCGGCCTGCTTGCCCCCAACCACCCCCATGGCAGCCTGCTCACCCCCAACTGCACCCCCTGCTGGCCTACTTTCCCCCACCTTTCCTCCCCACTGGCCTGCTCACCCCCAACTGGCCCCCCTGCTGGTCTGCTTACCCCCAATGGCCCCTGCCGTCCCATCCTGGCCTGATTAACCCCCCCCCCCCCCCGCAACCCAAGGTCCCAGCCCCTCCTTTTTTTTTTTCCGGCACCTCCTTGAGCTGAGGCCAGGGTCGGCTGGAAGAAAGTATCTAGGATTTATTTATCTTCTATAATTGAAACTTTGTAGCCTTGAGCAGAGGCCAGGGCGGGTGGGAAGCTTGGCTTCCTCCATTGCCAGGGCAACCCAAGCCTCCTGCTTGCTCCAGCTCCGTGGCCACCGCCATTTCTGTTGGGATTTATTTATCTTCTATAATTGAAACTTTGTAGCCTTGAGTGGAGGCCAGGGCCAGCCAGGGCGGGCGGGAAGCTTGGCTTCCTCCATTGCCGGGGCAACCCAAGCCTCCTGCTTGCTCCAGCTCCATGGCCAGCCACCATCTTGGTTGGGTTAATTTGCATACTTGCTCCTGATTGGCTTGTGGGCGTGGCCTGTATGTGTAGTGGAGTGGTGGTTAATTTGCATGTTTCTCTTTTATTAGTGTAGATATCCTCAGATTCATTTTTTTTTAATTTCCTTATTGATTAAGGTATTGCTTATGTGTCCTTATTCCCCCACTACCCCCTAACTCCCATTCATGCCCCCACCCCTCTGTGGTCTGTGTCCATTAATTAGGCTTATATGCATACATATAAGTCCTTTTGTTGATCTCCCCCCCTTAACCCCACTGTCCCCTACCTTCCCTGAGGTTTGACATTCTGATTGATGTTCCTCTGTCTCTGGATCTATTTTTGTTCATCGGTTTATGTTGTTCATTATATTCCACAAATGAGTGAGATCATGTGATATTTATCTTTCTCTGCATGGCTTATTTCACTTAGCATAATACTCTCCAACTCCATTCAGATTAATTTCCTAAAATTCTATTTTCAGATGGTGTTATAGATACTAATGGCAGGAAATTCCAGTATAACAGTAAAAATGTTAATAATTTTAGAATTCATGTTTGCCACAGGAGAGACTAACTGGTCAAAACCTAGAAATTTATTATTTTTGCTATTTCTTTTCTATGCTTTATAAGAAATACTATCTAAATGGAAGATCATTTAAATAGCTATTTGGTGTTTAAAATAAAATATAGACTATCTAAAATTCATTCTTGTCAAATATCTGAATAGAAAACCAATGAAATCAGAAATGTGTGCCATTCTATTTTCAAATGAGAAAAAAAAATAGAAGTAGTAAAAGTTGCACTGGCAAATAATTCTCATTAGTTAAATAGTTTCTCTTCTAACTGGAAATCCTTCCCATTACCTGCAATGAAAAAATAATTCTGGAAAAATCACCAGAAGTATAGGAACAATGATAATTTAAAAATGCAAATGAAATTTTGACAAGGAACAATACTCCTCTATTAAGAAAAGGAAAAGGTTCTAAAGGTAAAGGATCTTTACTGTGGTAATAAAAACAACACTGCCACCTTCTGGTAAAAATATAAATTGCAAACTGGAAATATGAAAGGATTTAAATTTAACACTTTTTTCTGTGACAGCAAATTTTATATGTAGTGACTCAGATTTGCTTACTAACTGTAACTTCATGAAACATAATTTTTAGGATTAAAAATATTCATAATTAAATTTGTGGATTTTTTAATTTTAACCTATGTACTTATCCTCAGCATATGCCAATGGGAAAAAAAGGCCGAGCTTTGGAACCACAGATACTTGGATTCAAGTTCCAGATCTGACACCTAGTAGTTTTTTGGCCTTGAAAATGTAATTTCCCTGGGCTTTAGTTGTCTCTCATGTGAAATAACTCTTAGTATTACAGCGAGTATAAAATGTGTATTATGTCTGGCATATTTCCTTATACTCAATAGATGAGCAATAACTGATATTTTTCAATAAGCAACAGCAGCCTCATTTTCACTAGAATTACTTGATCTTTGTTATATTTTTTTAAAGTGTTTTCATGAGCAGTGTAGTTTTGCTGCTTATTTTTCAGATCTTCCAATTGCCTGTCAAAGGCATGTGATAATTATCATTACACAATTTACTTAACTGTTTAAAAGGAAAGCCAATAACAGCTTAACTTAATCTAAGCAAGGCAAAAGCAAGACGTATATAAGAAAAAGAGAAGAAAAAAATGTAGATACCCCTAGCCAGTTTCGCTCAGTGAATAGAGCATCTGCCTGCGGACTGAAGGGTCCCGGGTTCAATTCCACTCAAGGGCATGGGCATATACCTCGGTTAAAGGCTCCTCCTTGGACCAGGCCCTGGTCAGGGACTGTGCAGAAGGAAAACCAATCTGTGTGTTTCTTTTACATGGATATTTCACTCTGTCTTTCTTTCTCTCTAAAAATTAATGGAAAAATATCCTTGGGTGAAGATTAAAAAAAAAAAAAGAGATATATTTGATACAGCGATTTATTTTTTTCCTTTCCTTGGGTAAACTGCTTTGCTGGCAACTAGCAAAGAAACTAGTCAGAGTATTCGATCATTGGGAAGCCAGAGGGGTCAGTTGTTTCCAGATTCTTTAGAAGATCTCAAGAATATAGGTGAGGAATATGTGCCAGATGTCTCTCTGTTTCATGTCTGTCAGTGTGTTAACCTCCTCCACTTACTTATGTCAAATCTACTCCATTTTCCTTTAGCACAATTTCTCACATTATCACCACGTGGTGCCATACACTCAACCCTAACCTTGGATCTCTCCAGGAAATATCCTATGTGAGTGTTATGCCCACATTATTATGGAAGTGGCTCACTTATGCAGGGAAAGAAGGAATTTATCAAGTGCTAATCTCTAAATGCTTATTGCTGAAATGAAGAGCCTTGGGAAAAATTTTAAAACAGGTAAATTTCTTTGTATTGCTTTCCAACTTTCAGGCACCTTTCTTCCCCAACTCAATACTTTCCTATTTTCAGAAGCCCCCAAAGTTACCCCATTATTCCCTTTCTATCCTTCGCTTTCAATCCAAACTTTTATTCTTAGAAACCAAATTAAAAATAAGACATAATTAAATCACTCACAAAACGTGATCCACAACCTTTGCCTAAAATGTATCTGATTTCACTTTAGAGTCGTCTAGATTTTTAAGGAGTGAATTTAATTGGTCCTGGAGGGGGTTCAATTTCAGGCATTGTGTTAATCACTCAACCCAAACTCTAGTTAATGGTTTTCAAAGAATTAAAGAATAACTTTTATCACTCGAGAGAAAGAAATATACTAAAATCAGTGTTATTTCCTCTGAGTAAGTAATAGGATACAAAGATAGTAAGGTACTAGAAAAGGTGGAACTCATGCAAACAACCGTATCCCACTGCTACCTTCAAATACTTTCTGCAGATTCTATTAGCTCAACCCCCTTGACAACATTCTTGGATAGATTCCATACCTATGAGGCCTGTTTTTAAGACTCGGAAAGGTCTCGGTGACCTCATGCCCCCAAATTAGAACTAACTTGTAGAAAAGCTTGTAGAATTAACTTGTCCTATTAGAAGAGGTATAATAAACTCACTAGTCCTTCTCATCTTCTGTATTCTCCTGCAGAGGAGTGGGAAAGAGGCAAAAAGCTGACACCACCAGGATTTACATAATCTTCTCTCATAGGTCCTGGCTGACCTCCATGCCCTCCTTTCTGGCAGGCCTGCAAAAATGCTGGCTTAATTATGGGCTGCAATTGTAGGTCCATAGTGACTTCTGAAGTGATCAATTCCCAGACAGGCTGGTGCTCCCTTGAGCTGACTTCTTACACTGATGGGGAATATAAGACATTTTGGGGGGGCTAGCAATCTGAATCTGCGCCAGTAACCTGCCTTCTAGCGCACACTCTTGCGAGGTGATAATTAACTCCATCAGTGCCTGTCCTGCCTTGCAGAACCTGTTTCCTGGAATACTCCCATTTTACAGAGGCCATAAACCATGAACCATACACAAACCCCAGAGGGGGTTGGGTGTGGTCTCACATCCCCCATCCCAACACACAGGGCTTTTCGCAAAGCCTGTGAAAGGTCTGGAAGCCTGATCCATATTTGGGGAACAAAGAAACCAAGGGGTATAAAAGGAAAGCTTTGTCTATATTCACTCACTCAAGATTTGGAAACTGGCTCCCCTTAGTCACTGTACTAGTACATCTGAAAATAAATGGGTTTTTCCTGAATCTCCGAGTACTCCCTGTGTATTTTTCGGTCGCCTGGTAAATTCTATAACAACACAACTACTCACACTAGCTCCTGCCTAGACAGATGCTTATCCACTGATGATGGGATTATGTCCCAATAAACCCATCATAAATTTAAAATATCACAAGTGGAAAATACATTTAATATACCTAACCTACCAAACATCATAGCTTAGTCCAGTCTACCTCAAACATGCACGGAACATTACATTAGCTTATACTTGGGCAAAGCCATCTAACACAAAGCCTATCTTATAAAAAAAGTGTTGAACATCTCATCTAATTTATGGAATACTGCACTGAAAGTGAAGAACAGTGGTTTTAGAGGCACTCACCATTCACATGCACAGCTGACAGCACGCTGGACCTGAAGAATGTTTGAAGAATTGAACTTCAACAAGACACGCTGGCAACACAGTGCACTGTGGAGTATCAGCAGTTTACCCGACTGATTGCCTGGCTGACTGGGACCTGCCGCTTGCTTCCACTGACCAGCATCACTACCCTGAGAAAAGATAAAAATTTAAAGTATTGTTTCTTGAACACAGACAACAGGGGGGTGGGGGCATGCAAGGGGAGGGGTTTGGGATGGGAATGGGGGGGATGAGGACAAATATGTGATAACTTAATCAATAAAGAAATTAATTTAAAAAATAAAGTATTGTTTCTACTGAATGTTTATTCCTTTTCCATCATCACAGAATTGAAAAATCTTAAGTCAAATCATTGTCAAGTCAGAGAGTCTCTGGGGGACATCACAGCAGGCAGCTCATTTGGGCAGAATCCATCAAGACTGCTCAAGAATGTCATGTTTCCTGGCCTCTCAGGGCAGGGAAATTCTTGTCTTCAGATCAATGCAGCTACTCCTCAGCCTTTCTGTCTGGTGTGGGTGTTGTGCTCCCTTGGCTTAAGCCAGGAACCCAATTCTGTGATCCTTTCTTCCCTTAACATATTGGGGTACATACTACATTCTGATGGGAATGAACTCAGCAAACATCCAATTAGGGAGGAGATACCAGCCTCCTTTCTTAGAAACATCTTTGTCACTAGCAATGTTTTTTTGTTTTGTTTTTAAACATTGTTTCTAATATTTCTTCTTTACAAATGAACTCCACTGTGGCATAATTCACTCATAGTAAAATGCATGAAGAATTTTAATATGTAAGTTCAATTTTTTAAGAAGACACTAACATTGCCACTGCACGAAATAGTTTTGTCATGCCCTTTTGTAAATATGGTATTATTGCTCCAATGCGAATTTCCTGTGTTACATAATTGCTCTATGGAACATGAAATGTTAACATTAGGGAAAGCTGAGTAAAGCATAAGAAAACTGTGTGTACTATTTTTAAAACTTTTAATAAGTCTAAAACTATTACAAAATTTTAAAGTCAGACAAGCTAAATCTAAAAAAATAGGATTCAATTATTGAGGATGATTTTTATAAGGTAATTTTATTTTACTAAAACATTAAAATATTCTGATCCAATGTACTGATTCCATTTTTTAAAATACAGTATTTTATTTACTTATCAGCACTCACATATAATGTATAAGTTAATGTTTATTGTTTGTGGCACAAAAAAAGGCTGAAGGAGCCTGAATGTGTTGTAGTGAGGGGGAAAATGACACATCTCAAATTAATGTCCAATCTGCTCTCTTTAAAAATTATTACACTATTTGGATAACCCACAATGAATTTAATATAACCTTTCCAAAACATTACTTCGCAGTGTTAGGTATTTCACAACCAACCACCTGTAACATGTATCCTACTCATAAATGTTATGTATCTATGTTTCATACATGTAAACTACTGTGTGAAGAACTTTAGTATATATTTCATAATGTATGTGGTTTATATTGAATTAAATACATCTGTTGAGATACCACAAATCACCAGATTAACTAAATCATATTCACCAAGTTCAAAAGTACACTGCTTTTCCCTCTCCCAACCATCTTATGTGCATGTATTCATAAACAGACAAATCATTTCAAAATTTGTACCATTTAATAAGGTTAAATATTTAAAACCAACCAGTATAGTCTGATTTTAAGAAAAGTATGTATATACATTTTGCACAACTGTTTACAATAAAAAAATTTTGAAAGAAAATAGAGATAAATTTTTATTTATATTTTCCTCTAATTTACATAGCTAAACCACCTGTAATGTTCTCTTCCTGTATAAGAGTTTTACATTTGGATTTCCTACAGGAAGGAAATCCAAATATTAAAATAAAAGTTTAAGACATATGTAATTAATCACATACCAAAATCACCACAGGTCAACCGACAGACTCAAGCTTACTTAAAAATCATTACAAATTGTGAAAAATACATGTTATGCAAAATCTTGTTTTTAAAAGTAGCATAATACCAACCCATATAATCTAGGTGAATCCAAAAATATAAACAATGTTTATAAATTACAGTAGTGTCTATACTGCCCTATCATGAAAGGAGGTATTCTTTGTAAATATATATATTATAAATAAGAGACTGATTTCCTTCAAGTGCCAAAATTATTTTCACTTTAACCATTATTTAAAAGTTTGTAAAATGTATCAGAAAACTGAGTAAGTACATAGAATACAATAAAACCCCTGAAACTAAAAAAATCATTATGAATGCCAATTATCTAGTGACTTGTTCAATAAACTACTTTTATGTATGGGGTGGTTTTTTCTTTTTATTATGTGGCCTTAGAGGAACATGTCTTCATAGTTATTGTTTCCACTCTTGCTGTTGTTTCACATCTCTATCAATGAGTTCCCTGGAATTTGCCATTATTTTACATCTAGAAATTTATTTTTACTCAATTCCCTGCTTCCACATATAGACACAGAGAGCCTAAACTGTCCTTTAGCCTTGGCTCCAAAAGGGGCAGCATTTAAAATGTGTTTGGCTGGGTGGAAGGGAGACTGATTTTGAAATGAGGTATCACGTGTTTCTTTCCAGCCTACCTGGCACTATCTCTTTGGTTGTTATTAATTTCCTGCTTCCGAAATATCTGGTTTTTGACTACCCATTTGGCCTCAACCTCTGGTTTTTATATGTTCCTGGTTTAAGTTCATCTGTCTCTCTGATTCCTGACCCCAATGCTCCTCTAAATCTACTACTCAAGTGTGTTTGCATTCCTTCCTTCTTGCATTTCAATACATAAATGCTACTGGTTTCTTCAGTCATCATTGGCCACAGATTACCATGAAACATAAGCTCTTAAATTATGTGGGTTACTAGTGCTTCTGGTCCTGCTTTCCTACCAGGCCTTTCCTCTCAGTCTGCTATTGTCTGTTATTCTGGTCACAGTGTATCTATAACATACTGCTTGTAAAAAAGCTAACCTTATTAAATTAGTAACCTTATTTCACAAAAATCTCAAGTGGGTATGGCTCAACACTAAGAAAAAATCAGTAAAATTCCTGACCAGGCAGATATTGTTTTTGTTGATGTTCACTGATCTATTTTCTCCACATTCTGAGTAGACAAAGTTGGCTCAAGTCTGACGTGAATTGATGGAGTGTTGCAATGTTATCAGACATGTGAAATAGCCTATCTTTCAAATGAATGGATCGGTTACAGAGTAGAGTTTGTTTTAATCAACAATAATAGTGCATGCCTACTATAAGCAATGCATTATTTTAGGTGCTATAAGAAATGTACTAGCTAATCATTTTTTTAATGATAAAATTAAAGTACTGAGTATCTAAACATTGATCAAAAGTTCATTAAGAAATCTTTTCAAAGAAAACCAATAAAATCCATCTAAGTCATTTTTTTTTAAAGAAACCCTTTTGTGTCTAATTGGCACTTTTATTTGCTGAAGCTAGTATTTTTCCCAGGAAGATATGTAATTGAATAATACTTTCACAGATTCATATTAAGAGATAAATGTTAAAAATCATCAATATCAACAAATTACCTCCTAGATTTCCTGAGTTAAAGTGATAATACGTATCTATAATGCTGATATTTCTAAATTCACCATATAGTGGGACACAAAGAAGATAACCTGTGTTATAATAGTTTGGTAACTTTCTCTGATAAAGGACAGATTAGTATATGTCAACTTAAAAACAAATGATATTATTTAGCTGGTTCCAAATTCATGGGTTGTCAATAACAGTTTTTGAAAATCACTCATAAATTTAATTAAATTTTTACACCATAAATTTTAACTAATCATTGGCTATTTTTTTCTGGTTTAGTTTATTGGTTGGGAATTTCATTCCTAGACAATGGTGAGAGAGAGAGAGAGAGAGAGAGAGAGAGAGAGAGAGAGAGAGAGAGAGTGTGTGTGTGTGTGTGTGTTTTGAGGCTTTTGGCAGGGTTTTGAAGGCACAGGTCTGTTTCTTACTTTAAAATAAAACAAATGAGTCCATATATATATGCCATAAATATACAAAAAACATTTAATTATAAAACATCAATTTTTAAAATGATTGTCCACATTGAGTAGATAATGCTGCAATGGCAACGTGCATTCTTACAAATGGAGGCCAATTCTCCAGCTGTAAAACACTCTCTTCTTCTTCTGTTTCATCCTTCATTTCCTGTTTTGTTGACGTCACAGTCCATCGAAACAGCAGTCAAAACTGCATTCGAATGTTGAAATGACACATCTGTGTCTATTGGTGGCGGATTATACAAAAAGACTGCAAGCCCATTGAAGAAAATGGTGATGATTTTACAAGTAACACCTAAATATAAAAAGAAAAATTAATTATGTATTGGGCCTTTATTACAAAAATCAATTCTCACAACTAGAAATTCTTCACAACTAGAAAGTCATTACATTAAAAAGTAGAAGTGGATAGGCATTATAGTTCTATGTTTTACATTTTTAAAACTTTAGGATGAAAAGTGATATTCTTCAATAAAAAATGTATACATTTCAATGAACTATCCTGTATTTTCTTTCTAAACAATAAAAACATACAATAATTATTTTATTCTTGGTTATAATTGTACATATTTATAAAATAAGTGTTGTATAGAAGTAATTCTATATTCCATTTCTAATTTTATTAATACTTTATAAAAACTATAATCAAATGTTAATGACAAAGAAAAACAGCTTACAACATCCTTGAACATGAAATAAAGTTGCAGAATTTTCATGTTCATAATGGAAAATAACTCTAAAGATAAAAAAGCTTTGGAGTTCTTAGGAGAAAGCCTCTATGAAAATATATCACATTCAATACTCAACCAAATTTACTTATAAGCATCAACTAAAAATATGAAACATCAAGATTCACTTTATAAGCTTTGATTTGTTTTCAAAGAACTCAGATTTTGAGCTCAGCTATATTAACAGAAACTAGTTCTGGCCACATCACAAGAATTTAAGTTCCAGTCAAAAAAGCTAAATGGCCTTACAATGTAGTTTTTGCAGTATAGCTACTTTGTTTGTGTTAATCATTAATATTTTGCTCAAAATGTGTATTTGAGAAATAGGAATGAGCTTAAGTATTTCTAGGTTTATAGGAAGATTAATTACATAAGTACCATTGTTACAATGTTTTTGAAAAATTTAAAGGTCTATATGTTTGGGGGATAAAATTAGTCACATTTATCACAGTAGGAAAGGAAACAATTTGTTATCTGTATCTTTTGGTGAAAGAGTACAAACATAATCAATTACATTTTTAAAAATGAAGACATTTTGAATAAAAAATGCTTTTTAGCAGGTAAAAGTACTAGGAAGATTAATTTTGTCTATTCTAATCAATATTTAATCTCCTTTTTGTGTGTGTGTAATTTATGTATTTATTTAGGCAGTTGATATTTTATTACTCTATCATCATAAATTCAGACAGCATACTCTGGGGCTAAACACATATAAGAGCAATAAGCTGTCTTCTATTGTTTATTTTTTTAAATATATTTTATTGAGTTTTTTACAGAAAGGAAGGGAGAGTAATAGAGAGTTAGAAACATCGATGAGAGAGAAACATCCATCAGCTGCCTCTTGCACACCCTCTACTGGGGATGTGCCTACAACCAGGGTACATGCCCTTGATCGGAATCGAACCTGGGACCCTTGAGTCCGCAGGCCGACGCTCTATCCACTGAGCCAAACCGGTTAGAGCACAATAAGCTGACTTGATACAAATGCCAAAATAACTGCAAACACAATTGCAATAAAAATAACACACCATGTAAATATTTTCTATCTAGATTTGTTTTAAAATGTTCTAATTTCTTAGGTTGATTTAAAATGTTAATCTCACTCTTACAAACTAGATGCATTGCTTTGTTTCCTTAATCTTAATTTTCATTTATTACTTAGCCAAGACTCTATAAGACAGCCTGCCAAAGGTAGAAGCGGTTAAATATCATGCTAATCTTCTAAACTTATGAAAAGATTCTCGTAGCATGCCTTAGAGCCAAGGACACTTCCCTACCTCAGCTCTATGTGCCTTCCAAAGCCTAGCATCTTAGAATTCTCCTTCAGTTTTTATTAGACTTCCCAAAAAACTTTGAGAAAAGTTGTTAAAAGAAAATTAAATGATATCTGATGTAATGAAAGCTATAATGTTCTTCTATTATAGATTGAGTCTTACAGACTCCGAGTAAAGCCTTTGTAACCTGCGGATACCTGATCTCTGCTTCAGGACTGAACATTTCAAATCCGAAGAAAGTAACAGTAACTTTTTAAAAAAAATCTGGACATCATCCATTTGCTCTGAAGTTATTAAGAGGTCATTACTTACTTATAGCCACAAGCATGTGGGCCATCCTGATGTTATCATAAATCCAGCAGGCTCCTTTAATTCCACATTCATTAACATCCCAGAGAATACATGTGCTGTCTATCGTGACACCAAAAATAATTGGTCCGGGTATTGAGCCTAGAGGATTATATGTGAAATACACATAAGTAAGGATTACACTTTATAGTTACAGATTTTTATGTCCATGATTATACATATATTTTATACAAATAAGAATAGATATTAATCTGTCCATTTGCAAATAAGTCAGTTCATGTACAAGTAATATGTATATTAAGAAACATAGGCAAAAATTCTAAAATAATTGTACATAATTATATTTGTCTAACCAATTAAAAATTATTGTAATAAAAATCTCTGGCATACAGTGCTTTGACATTTAGTTAAGTAAATATTTTAATTCACTGCTTTTCTAATTTAGTAAGTGTTTTTGAAATTAGCTATTATACTTCTAAGGAATCAAAATAAATTATTGATGCACAAAGTAAGTACTAAAAACAGTTATGTGTGTTATATGTGTGTATATGCATGTGTATACGTATACACACATATTGACATATATGTGGGATGCATGAGAATGCATGTGTACACACCACTATTAATACTAACGTGCTTAGTACTGCTATGTCAAACATAACCCTCCTCCATGTGAGGTCAGAAGGCACAAAACTTTCACATAATTAAAGAGCTTCCAATTGTTACAAATCAAATATATGATTCTAAGTGGTACTCCTTAGACAAAGGTTTCAGCTACATCCAACCTATTCTTTCATGACCTGTGGCATGACAGAGTCAGAAGAGCACTGGACTGAGTCAGGAGACTGTTTTCTTAACTCTCGTTTGCACCATTAATTGTGTAACTATAGGCAAATCCCTGAATCTCTCTAGGCCTTCATGTACTCATCTGAAAAATGGGAAAGTTGGTTCAGGTGACCTCTAATGTTCCTACTTTTGGTGAGTTTTTAAAAAATGATCTTAATATTATATGTATAATATGTTTGTCTTTCTTATTCTTCCTGCATCTGGTACCTTATAAAATTTTCTAGTATAAATAATTTGTTCCATCAATTCTCAACTATTTTTTTAATTATTGATGAAACATAATCATGCCCCAAACAGAGATAAATACAGGAATAAAAAACATTACAGTAGTTATAGATAAGATTAGCATAATTTGTTGGTAATGGGTTTTATATGAATAGGAAAAACTGTCTCTTACTATGCTCTATTAGAAATGCATTGTTGATCATATGTTATATTTCAAATAAATATGATATACTCTTTAAGGTTGTATTTGCTACTGAATTAGAAACAATAGCCAACAAAGCAGTTAGGTAAAAAGTAAAGTCATTATTTTCTTATGTAATATACAAATAATATATCTTTAATACTGGAAAATAGTTTCTTCAACAGCAATGATGTAGTTTTCTACTGCACTTAAATTAATTACTTTCTCAGCACATACCTTAAATAAATCAATGACACTAATGAACAAAAATAACCAAGTTACTAATGAATTGAGAAAAATGGCATACCTAATAATCGAAGCATCATAAACTGTATTCCCAAGGCTAGAGACCGTTGCTTTTGATTGACACACCTGGAGAAAGTAAATACACATGAGGCCAAAAACGGTGTACAGTACATTCACACCGTGTCTCAAGTATGAGACACAGTGCTGGGACACGAGAGTTAGAGAGAAGAAAGAGATCAACTAGTCTTTAAAAACAAGCTTGCAGTTGAAAGGTGACATAGATAAATTTTTTCAAAATAAATTTTAAAAAAGCAGAGTCCCTGTTTTCTAAATAACTCCGATTTCCATGTAGTGAAATATTAACAGACTCTTTAATGTTTTTAGACAGAGTCTCAAAAGCTTCCATTCATCAAGAAGTATGTGAAAAGATAAGTATCAAGGAACCAAAGTGAAAAGGGCAAAGTTTATTAGGAGAGAAATAGAAAGGCTCATGAGCTTAAGGAAGGGAAGATAGGAAATATTTTTACAAGGAGATGTATGAGGAAGAGCAACAAAAAGTACACAACACTGTGAAGAGCCGGATGACAGCTGGCTTCTTATTAGTGCTGTTCACAGGAAGGCTTAAAATCATAGCACCTACTGATAAGGTAGAATGCATGTCATTTTGATTCTGAGATATATGCATTTCCATCATACTCAAATATAACTGAACATATTTCAGCTTACAACTGAAGCCTCAGGAAAGAAGCAGAGAAGCTAACTAAGTATGTAACAGGTGGACAATGTCAGGACACTTTTCACATACATGATCTCATTTAAACCTCATACATCTGGTGTTCAATGAAGTAGGTTTTTTAAAAGCATCAAACTAATGATCTTGTAAGGGCTGAATTCATATTAGAATCAGTGGTCAATATAAACCGAGTTTTTTTTTTTCTTTTCTTTTTCATTCAACATGCTCTCTTAGGGATGGCAAATTTCAAAATAAAATACATACCTTAGGATGGACACAGTTATAGGAGTACTGGCCATAAAGGTAAAAACAACTGCAGCAAAGAAAATGCCAAGGAATATGGGCAAGTTTGTACATCGAGTTTCACATTTTCCAGCTTTAGCTTCATAACCAAAACTTTCTGCAGAAGGTGTTATTTCTGCTTTCATTCCAATACAGGAACAGTTGTAATATGCCTAGAATATTAGAAATAAAAATACCAAAAGTGTTTAATTTGAAAACACGTTTTATCATTGTAAATTAGGTAATCTCTAGACATGGTTCTCTCCCGCAGTCTTCATCCATACACAACAAATAATACTGAGAAAGAGTAATTAACACTAAGAAATTAAACAAGGAAAACAAGCAGCCATATTTATGAACCAGAATCATCTCTATTTGACTTTTGTGTCCATTACTTCAATTTTTAACCTACTATTGACTCAGGATTTACAAAACAAATTGACAAGAATATCACAATTATGTTATCACACTCATTCTACACTGCTTTGAATGAGCATGATTGTTCAAATAATTTACCTGCTCACTTTCTTCATTTCCATTCTAGGACACACAAATAAAGCATGCATAGTGACAATCTCACCATTACACTAGTTTAAAAGAACAAACACTTATACAATTTAAATAAGTGCTTCAGTAAAATTAATATGTCACAAGAGTTGTGGGGGGAAATTGCTGCTTTCAATTAAACCTTTTTACTATATTTTTCTGAACTTGTTGAATTGTTTTGCCAAAAGCAAACTGCCTCCCTCTTAAGATGACATATTTATGAGTATCAAAAACTAGGAGTGATTACATTATCTGGTAGGCTATTTTACATGTAAATAACATATACATATAAATTAAAAATATGAAATGTTGAAAGGCAACATGTAAATAAATCACATGTATTGCTTTTGCATGAAATCAGATATTTTAAAAGTTAGTCATGATTTTTTTTAAAGCGTTTTTACATCTCAATTACATCCCTGCAATAAATCTTTTTACACATTAAAGGACTCAATGAAGTCAGTAGAGCCAGAGAAGTAAAAAAAAAGTGATGCTTTTATTGTTCTGAAGTCAGAGACCTTTTTGGGTGCTAAAATGTTCTATGGCACTGGTTCTGATTCAGGACACCCAGACATGCAGATGACACCCCCAAAATGGACTGAGACAGCAATCAGATGTATCAAACAATGAAGTAATGTCATCTTTTAAGTTTTCAACAGAAAAAATGAGAAGTCTTTTTGTCTTTTTTTAAATGTATATTTTTATAATTTAAAAAAATTATTATTGTCAGTATCACAGATGTCCCCCTTCACCCTTAGTCCTTCTCCAGTTTTGTCCTGTTTGTGATGAAACTTTACAACTTTCTTGGATAAAAAAGTATACATTTGCCTAAATATAGTTGCGGTTAGTCAGCATCTGTTTTTATATTTTGGGCCACTGGTGTTAAATATAAAACTAATATTTCTGTGAAGAAATGTGTATAAATATTTACTATATTATCATCACTGCATTCACCTATCTGAAATATTCTGTGGGGGAAAAAATCCCAAGAAAAAAATGAGTTGTTTTACATGGAATATCCTACATAATAAAAGCCTAATATGCAAATTATCCCTTCAACTGGGAGTTCGACCGCTCGCAATGATGTGTGCTGACCACCAGGGGGCGGCACAGACCATGGCGGGTGTCAGCTATGCAGCATTGGCAGCGGGCCACAGTGGAGGCAGTGCTGCCCCGGTGGGAGTGGAACTGCAGTGGGATGGTGGAGCAGGAGAGCCAGCGGTGCCAGGCTAAGGCAGGTGCGAGTAGGGGCCCAATTGCCCCACCAATCACCCCACAGACAGTGACCATAGGCAGCAAGGGGCAAGGCTGCTGCCCAGCTCCCAGGCACTAAGGGAGCCGAGCGGGGTGCCCGGCCCTAATCAATTGCCCTACAGGCAGGATGGTGGAGCAGGTGAGGGGGTAGAGGGGCTAATTGGGGTGGGGCCGGCCAGGAGGAGGAGCAGCGGGCATTTGGCCGGCTGGCCCTGCCCCTGGTCAAATTCCCAGTCAAGGGAACAATTTGCATATTAGCCTTTTATTATATAGGATCTTTTCTTGCAATCTTTTTTTAAAACATATTTTTATTGATATCAGAGATGAAGGGAGAGGGAGAGGGAGATAGAAACATCAAAGATGATAGAATCATTGATCAGCTGCCTCCTGCATGCCCCCTACTGGGGATCAAGCCCACAATCCTGGCATGTGCCCTGACTGGGAATCAGACTAAGAATCAAACTGTGACCATCTGGTTCATATGCTCAACCATGGAGCCATACCAGCCAGGCAGCTTTTACTTGCAATCTTAAATTTATTTTTATAAGGAAAAATGCTATTTCACTAGTCCATATTTCAGATATTCAAGATAATGTTCTTTTGTCACCTTATTGTGTCCTTTTATATCATAATATATATTTCCCACAGATCTTTTTCGTGTTATCACATTATCTATTATTGCCAAACATATTACATAGTACTAGTAGCCCAGTGTACAAATTTGTGCACAATGAAAGGAAATTAATTAGAAGAAACATTTTAATATCACCATTCACCCTTTCTCTAAAATATAAGTGTCAACCAAATTCATGATTGACAATGACAGATAGAAATACATGCGTGTGATTGGCACCAGCAAGAGCTTTATATGTATTGCACATGTGCGAGTCAACACTTTTTTTTAAATTGCCAATGCGCGTCATATGTACCAGCCAGTCAGTCGGTTGGACGGAAGGACAGTCGGTCACTTAGCCTTTTATATATATAGAATAGTAATGTGATTATTGTTTCCAAGGCTCTTAAATTTAGCTAAGATGAAATCTTTAGATTACATATATAATACCATAAAATTCTATTGGATTATATTAAAACAATTTGACTGCATTTAAAAATAAATATCTAGGTAAAACAATACACATTCCAATACAGAATTTAAAGTAAATTTGTATTTGAGAATGAGATAATGATTTGAATATCTATATAATAAAAACCTACGTGACTATTATGGTGGAACGACCAGAACGACCGTCACTAAGACGCATACTGACCGCCATGGGGCAGATGCTCAATGCAGGAGCTGCTCCCTGGTGGTCAGTGCACTCCCACAGGGGTTGTGCCACTCGGCTGGAAGCCAGGCTCATGGCTGGCGAGCACAGCGGCATTGGTGGGAGCCTCTGCCACCTCTGCGGCAGCGCTAGCTAAGGAGCATGACCCGAGCAGCAAGGAGCAGCAAGCAGGTAGGTGGTAAGGCTCAAGGGGCCCCAGACTGCAAGAGGGCGCAGGCCAGACTAAGGCCCCCTTCTCCCCCCAGTGCATGAATTTTGTGCACCAGGTCTCTAGTTTTTTAAGAAATCTATGGTGTATCAAATAAAAGCAACAAATATTTATGATGTGTCTACTATGTACACTGTACTTAGCAAGAACAGGACAAGTTCCCTGACTTCAAGGGAGGTGTATAGTTGGTAAAAAAAATAAATAAATAAAACAATCCAAAAAGATAAATAACACATTCCTGCTGTAACAGAAGTAATGTTACAAAGATGTATGTAACTGCCAAGTTAATTTTTTGACAACAATTGCATCTCAGATTTAAAAGAAGGCTCTTTCCCTGTTGGTGTGGTCAGGTTAGTGTGTGTGTTTTTTGGCACGCGCGCGCGCGCGCGTGTGCACATTTGCATGTGCAAGTGTGTGTTTAAGGTAAGAATAATTCCCATGAGATCTACCGTCTTAACTAATCCTAAGTGTACAATACATAATTGTTGACTATCAGTACAATGTTGGGCAGCAGATCTCTAAAGCTTATTCATCCTGTGACTGAAGCCTTATGCCTGGCTTCTGAATGGAGGAGGTGGGCCCGGAAGGAAAGAACAGGCATTGTGTGACTCCCTACAGGGATCAAGAAGGCCATCCATGCATAGACAAATACATTGCCTCATTAAGTAAGCAGCAGACACATGTTACCTCTGAACGTCTCATCAAAACAGAACTTTTACAACCTGCAAAGCAGGGAGAAAAGTATTGGACTCCATCTCTGCCACAGACAGGATAATAATGTGACCGCATGCAGTTACAGTTGGCATTACAATGAGTGGTCAAGTTTCCCAGGTTTCCTGTCCTGTCAACAAGAAATGAAAGACAGGCAAATTATCTCTGTAATAGTATTTAATGAACAGTCCAGAAGCATTGTTATATTTTTCCATGTAGTCATTTATTCACTCACTCAGCATATATTTTATTACTAAATAAACAAAATGTCAAAAAAAAAATGTCTGCCTTTTCCCATAGAGCTTAACTTCTTGTGGAAGAGAGAAGCATTTGAAACAATCTATCTATATAAAACCCTAATATGCAAATAGACCCAACGGCAAAACAACCTAACAACCCATTGCTATGATGTATGCTGACCACCAGGGGGCACGTGCGGAACATGGCAGTCATTGGCCGCAGCAGGATGATGAAGCAGGTGAGCGGGGGCGCCAGACCAAGGTGGAGCGCCAGTCGCTGTCATCAGGGCAAGCCTCTCGTGGTTACTGAAAATTCTTTGCTCCCACACTCCACGGTCCCACCCAGCACTCGCACCTGCTGCCAGCACCAGCCCCGCTCACACCTGCTGCCAACGCCAGAGCCACTGCTTGCACCCACTGCCAGCCTTAATCACTAGATGCCATCAGCAGATGCAAGCAGCAGCTGCCGGCCCCAATCGTCCCTGAGGGCTTCTCCACCTCCCCCTGCTGCTGAGTGAGATCTGGGCAGCAGCTGCTGCTCGCATATGCTGCCAGCACTGGCCATGATTGCACCCGCTGCCAGCGCCAATCCAATCACTCCACGCTGTCAGCGGGTGCAAGTGGGGCCGGCACCATCAGTGAGTGGGAGCGGTAGCAGCGGGCGCGGGGTTGCTGGCAGACAGGGGACTAGGGGCTGCAGCAAGAGGGGCTGGGCAGGGTGTGGAGGATGGGCTGAGACCCGCCCCTGTGCCCACCACAGCCTCACAGCCCACAGTTCCTTTCAAGGTACACGAATTCATGCACTGGGCCCCTAGTAGTTATATATTATGTCAGTCAGTGAGAAGAAAAATATAGAGTAAGCAAGCACAGTTTCTCATTTGATAGCAGAGAACTCCTTTCTTTAGGGAGGAGGGGCTAATTCTGAAGATTGTAGGGTGTTCTGCAGCATCCATCCTAGATGCCAGTAGCATCCCCTTAGTTGTGACAACCGAAATGTCCCTAGACATTGCCAAATTTCCCAGGAATACAAAGAAATTTTTAAACCTGGAAAGATGAGTAAAATCATGGTGTTCAACATATTCATTTTATCAACAGGAAAAAATGAGGCCCACAGAGATTAACTTACTACTTTTCTTTCTTTGCCAAATATAATAGTCCTTGTTCCCAGGCTCAGTGTTGTTTCAAGCTGCCTCTGAATAGGAGGCAATATAAAGGGTTACCCTAAGCAAGGAAACTTCTCCAATCCCATATTTATTCATTGACTCAGCCAATATATATTGAGCAAGTGCTGGGCCCTATGTTAGCTATTGGGAATACAAAGCTGAGTACGCTATTCATTGTCCTCAAAGATTTCAATCTAGGAGTAGAGAGAGATGGACACATAATTATACACAGTCTGGTGAGTGTGATTAAGGTAGAAAATACCAAAGGGACTCACATCTATATCATTCATCTATCAAGGTGATATATTAGTGTTACACTATCTGAAACTTTTTGTTCTTCCAAGAGGAACATACAAAAAAAGTCATTTCTTGGGACAGGTTTGGGTGAAATTTACAGATGTGAAAGCCAGGTCTGCCCAACTTACTTCCATAGTCCCAGATATTTTTCTACTATTTCCAGACACAGCACTGAGTCCATTCAAACAGGTCCCTGAACCTAGCCTTCACTTTCTAGCATTTACTGGCTTAACATATCTCCTCTACCTTTCCCTCTTCTAAAATCATCTCTCAAAACTTTTCACATCCTGAAAGGACATTTCATCCCATTTTTCTCTTAATGCCATGAAGCCTTTCCTGAGTCTAGTCAAAGGACACTGAAAAGCTCTCTTTCTGAATTCCATACCCTTTGTATGTCTCTCATTACCTAATGCACTGTTCATTCGCTGTTTTGTTTCCCAGTCTCTCCTCTTACACGGAAAACTCCTTTAGTGTATGGATTTTTGCCGTAAGTTCTGCCAGAGGGAGCAGTCAACAAATGCTGACCACGTGCAGTGGAGTGGAATTAAACACGGCTTTAAAAGAATGACAGACATGAACAGCAACTACCAGTCATAACTGTTAATGGCAAACTTTTCCAAAGTATATCTCCTTAGGTTATCTGAATGCCATATCATACAAAATCATGGAGTCCCTCACCTGGAGTCCCATCTCCCTCAACAGCCTCAAACATATAAATTACACTGCCATGCAACCTCCTGCCTGAACCCCTGCTCAGGGTCTATGACTTAAGTGTGAAACAAACAAGGCAAAGAAAAGTAGAATGGTTAAACCAGCCATAGGTAGAAACATGTTTACAGATCAGAAGGATAAGAAGTCGTTTATTCCTCTACAGTAAACATGAACTTCTAAAGCAGATAAAGCAACGATTAGTATCTCCTAGGACTAGCTTCATTCTAATTTATCTCCTAACCCATTTTCAACCCACCTAATACAAGACTTTCACCATAGGGAGGCAGCTTCATTTTTTAAAATTTAAATTAATAGGAACATACAATGTGAAAGCCTCCCTACGATGTGAATCCCCTCTGGGCAAAGATTCTGCTATATTAAATCATTGTAACCCTGAGCATAGTACCCAGTACAGAATAACTGCTCTCTGAATAAATACCCAACTTTTAATAAGATGTCAATTATTTAAACTAAAAATAAAAGGTGCCTATTCTTACAAAAGAAAAAGCCAATCTCTCATCATTTTATCATATATTTAGAAATACACACATAGTTTATTACTCTGATATTAATATCAAAAAGCATTGAAACATACTTACCCGTTATATGATTCAGTCACTCCCGCAAATGGCTCATTTTCACAGCTGGCATAAACAAATACAAAGCTCAACACAAGTGCAATTAAAGATGTGAGCAAAGCAAACTTCATTGTGTTTTTACATGTCATTTTGAACTTTGAAACAAGAACACCACCTAAAATCTGGCCCAGAGCAGCTCCAGGAATTAAAATAGCTCCTAATGAGAAAGAAGACAGAAAACATACACATACACTCAGTAACTCCTACCAACAACTGGAAAACATCAAAAACAAACAGCAAATTGGTTTTAACATATGAAAGCACTCGTGATTTAGACACATGAGTAAATGATTTGTTATATTTAGAGATTAATAAAATTAATGTTTTAAATATTAATATTACTATATAGTCTCCTTAGCTATATAGCTATACAGCATCTGTACCTATCAAGTTCATACAAAATATTGACTGATGTCAGAAAATCAGAAACTTTTATCAAAACCAGTATAAAGTTTAAATTTCAAGGACTCAGCTATCCAAAAGTATATGCTATTCCATTAGACAATTAAATTGGTACAGTAAGATTACATTAGGACAAAGAAAATGTTTTACCGCCAAGGGTAGCTGCAAAGCTGGACGACAATCCAAATTGGTTTTCTATAAATTTAGGTAAAAATGTAGCAAATCCAGTAGTAACTAAGGCTTCTGTAGAAGTTGATATGACTAAACACATAAAGACAGTATTCCTCATGGAATTCTAAAGAAAAAATACAGTTCGCCAAATGAGTAACTATGATACAGTACAGAATGGCAACTTTTTAATAAAAACCATATACTTATCCATAACATTTCAGCTTTTCCACCAGCATAAAAGTATAAATATGGGTTAAACAGCTTTATTTAGAGAATGTTGAGAAAATGTATCTGTGAAGCACTTGAGAGGACTGACAAATGATGCATCAGTGGGATGACTGTGCCTTTGTCATATGCAAGGGACCAGAAAAAGGAGGTACGAACCCACTTGGAAAGCCTACTGGGTTATTGTGCTAATAAGGAACCACTAAATATTGATATTGCCAATAAGATAACACATGTTCTTTCAACCATTCTATTCTGAAATAGTTTTCATTTACTCACAACTCAAAAAAATTAAATCTGGAGGGTTTTTTATAAGAGCTAGAATAAAAGTAAATAAGCAAACAGCAATGAATGCATTGTGGAAATAGTCAAACAACAATGCATTGTGGGAATATTTGCATGGATATATATGTGTTTATGTATATATGTAAAGTATACATATATCTACATATTTACGTGTGAGGGTGGGTGTGTGTATGAACCATATTATTTTACCTTTAGTGCAGCTGGAAAATCTTTAAAGCTTTTCCCAAAATTCTCGTCTATATGATCTAAGGAACTATTACTCTGATGAGTCTGGGAAGTTTTTCCATCTTGAACTTTTGCTGTACCTAAAAAAAAAAGGTACATGTACTTGCTCTATCACTTCATTCTTCATTTAAAAAATGCTTCTTAATTGACACTTCTACACGTATATAAATTCCATAACATAAGAAGTCAGTACCTCTTTTTGTCAAAAAAAAACCTGTATAAATATCCAAGTCTGCACTCTGGCAAGAGTTACTATTATTACAACTAGCTAAGGAAGTTCCAACTGGTCTAAAATTTAAGATGAGACACTCTTCCTCTAATCACATATTTATTCTCTTTATTTAAAAAAATTTCTTTAAAAATATCTCTTTTGCTCAAATGTTTCTCTTTCACATCTTTTATATATTAAATAAAGTATGTTTGTGGCTTCTTTTACTCTCTTTAATTCTAACATACTTTGCAGATGAAACAATGTTTAATATCTACTACCAGGTCCCTTTGTTTTTAATAATGGTTCTATGAGTAAATCTGAGAAAAAGTTAATACATTGAATCATAAATTGGACGGTCCAAGGTAAAAGAAAAAAAGAATCAGCCCAGCCTGTGTGGCTCTCTGGTTGAGCACTGACCCATGAACCAAGAGGTCCGCAGTTCAATTCCAGGTCAGAGCACATGCCCCTGGCTGCAGGCTCAATGCTCTGTAGGGGGCATACAGGAGGCAGCTGATTGATGTTTCTCTCTCATCAGTGTTTCTTTCTATCCCTTTCCCTTCCTCTCTCTAAAAAAATCAATAAAAACATCTTTAAAAAAAAAAAAAAGCAATAGTTCCATCTACTTCTACTCTGTCAACATTTGTTTTGCCCATTTCCAAATGGTAATCTTCTATCCTGTTTTAAATAATAGAAACAATACCTGAGCCTAGAGAAAAATACATACGTGTATATATAAGCAAACAACAATGCATTATGGAAATATTCAAACAATGCATATCCTATATAATAAGAGGCACTATACAAATTGAGCTTCACGGCCTCGCACAAGATGGCCACCCCCATGTGGTCAAAGATGGCCGCCACAAGATAGCCAGCAGGGGAGGGCAGTTGGGGTGACCAGGTCAGCAGGGGAGCAGTTAGGTGTCAATCAGGCTGGCAGGGGAGTGGTTAGGGGCAATCAGGCAGCAGGCAGGCAAGTGGTTGGGAGCCAGCAGTCCCGGATTGTGAGAGGGATGTCCCAGATTGGAGAGGGTGCAGGCTGGGCTGAGGGACACCGCCCCCCCCACCCTCTCCAATCTGAGATCCCTCCAAGGATGTCCTACTGCTGGTTTACAGGGATCGGGCCTAAACTGGCAGTCGGACATCCCTCTCACAATCTGGGACTGCTGGCTCCTAACCCTCACCTGCCTGCCTGCCTGATTGCCCCTAACCACTCTGCCTGCCAGCCTGCTTGCCCCCAAATGCCCCCCCACCAGCCTGATCACCCCTACTGCACCCTGTGCCAGTTTGCTCGCCCCCAACTGCTCCCCTACTGGCCTGCTCACTCCAAACTGCCCCCGCCCCGCTGTCCTGATCACCTCCAACTGACCCCTACTGACAGCCTGCTCGCCCCCAAATGGCCCCCTGCTGGTCTGCTTACCCCCAACGGCCCCGCCCCCCACCAGCCAGATCACCCACAACTGCCATCCTATCCTGGCCTGATCACCCACAACTGCCCTCCCCTCTTGGCCTCTAACTTCCTCTACCTCGGCCCCGCCACCATGGCTTTGTCCAGAGGAACATCTGGAAGGTCTACTGGAAGGTCTCCCAGTCTAATTAGCATATTACCCTTTTATTAGTATAGACTAGGGGCCCGGTGCACGAAATTCGTGCACTGGGGGTGGGGGAATCCCTCAGCCCAACCTGCCTCCTCTCACATAATGGGAGCCCTCAGGAGATGTCCTACTGATGGCTTAGGCCTGCTCCCTTTGTGGGAGGTGACAGGGCTGATCAGGGAAAGGCACCAGCCCCATCACCCCGCTGCTGCAGCCACTGCCAGTCACCATAGCCACCAAGGTGTTTTCATCAACATGGACTCCAATCCCTTCACCATGAAAAAATGACAACTTTCTTTAAGCATTTTCAAGATGTGTCTTTCATAGGATATGACATTTCTTTCTTTCTTTTTTTTTTTTTACCCTCACCTGAGGATATGTTTCCATTGACTTTTAGAGAATGTGGAAGAGAAAGGGAAAGACAGAGAGAAACATCAAAGTGAGAGGAACACTTTGATTGGTTGCCGAGGAGCCTGCAACCTAGGTACATGCCCTTGATCAGAATTGAACTCAGACCCTGCGGTCGGCAGGCCAAGGCATCATCCACTGAGCCAAACCAGCTAGGGCAGGATATGACATTTCTTAGCCCTCCAGCAGCAGACCTTCGTTTTTTTTCTCCAGAAATGTAGTGGAAAAACCCTAGATCACCTTTTTGGATTCTTATTACCCAAGTTACTAAGAATATTACCAGTGGCATACAGGAAGTTTAGCCAATAAGCAGTCAGAAAAGGTGTTTCCTCTGTAGTTCACACCAATCACCGACTGGGCCCTGCCCAGGCCTAAAGCCTCTGGCCGAAGCTGTAGGCCTGGGCAGGGGACCCCCAGCTCCCTCTGATCGCCAGCTCTACCCCTTTCCAGGCCTAAAGCCTCAGGACCTGGGCAGGGGACCCCCAGCTCCCTCTGATCGCTGGCTCCGTCCCTGCCCCCTCTGCTCTGATTGCAGGCTTGGCCCTGCCCAGGAGCCCCCTGGCTCAGGCCCTTCCCAGGCTGCTCAGGGCCCACGTGGGGCCTACCTCAGAGTGACCAGGATGCCAGGATGTTCCCAGGACCCAGGCACTGGGTGCCTATGTATGCAAATTAACCTCCATCTTTGTTGGGCTAATTTGCATACTCACTCTGATTGGCTATGGGCATAGCGGAGATACGGTCAATTTACATGTTTGTCTATTATTAGGTAAGACAGAGATGTGGTGCATGGGTGGGGGCCGGCTGATTTGCCCTGAAGGGTGTCCCGGATCAGGGTGGGGGTTCCCTTGGGGCATGGGATGGCCTGGGCGAGGGGCCTGTGGTGGTTTGCAGGCCAGCCATACCCCCATGGGGTAAGGGTCCCCACTGAGGAGGCATAGCCAGCCTGGGTGAGGGGCTGAGGGCTGTTTTCTAGCTGGCCATACCCCCTTCAGGGTGGGGGATCCCGCTTGGGTGCCTGGCCAGCCTGGGTGAGGAGCTGATGGCTGTTTCCAACTTGGTCAAGTCCCGCAGTGGGGACCCTCACCCCATGGGGTGTGGCCAGCCTGGGTGAGGAGCTGAGGGCTGTTTTCAGGCTGGCCACACTCCACCGCTCCCAGCCCCTCCTTTTTTCCTTTCCCTTTTTTTTTTCAGCACCTCCTTGAGTGGAGCCAGGGCTGGCTAGAAGCAGGTATCTGGGATTTATTTATCTTCTATAACTGAAACTTTGTAACCTTGAGTGGAGGCCAGGGCTGGCCAGGACAGGCGGGAAGCTTGGCTTCCTCCATCGCCAGGGGCAACCCAAGCCTCTTGCTTGCTCCAGCTCCATGACTGCCTCCATCTTTGTTGGGCTAATTTGCATACAATTCGCTCCTGATTGGCTGGTGGGCGTAATGGAGTGATGGTCAATTTGCATGTTGCTCTTTTATTAGTATAGATATATACAGTGTGTGTGTGTACATATATATATATATTTGAACTTCATGATTATACAGAAGCAAAATATCAGAGAGAAAGAGATATTCTCTTCTATTAATCTTTTCTTTTTTGAACAGACTGTAGTGAAAATGAGTATACTACAGCATGTCTTTGATGATAATTGAAAGAAAAGCACTTGTACTTTCAACAGCAAATAATAAACATCAATGATTTAAGGCAGATAGGTTCTTGAAGTTAGTGACTGACTAAATACAGACTAATAGTTTAAAAGATATTGTATTTTATATAGATATATACAGCAGGATTCTAGATAACAAATAAGCAATTAATTTAGTAAGTATATAGTAAATAGGTGAATATATATAGTTTTGTTGATTATGAATTGAAAATTAAAGGAAACCATGAATATTAAGATTGCTTCCTAATATTTCCCAAAACAGAGAAAGCTATTCAAAAGTTTGCATAGGCAGAAAACTGAGATTCTAAAAAACAAATAAATTTTCTAGGGTTCTTACCAATCATATAAAAAGCAATTTTTAGAATTGGACTAAAACTTCTTGTCTTAAAGATATTATTTTTACCTGGTAAATGTTTTGGAAAGCAAGAAAAAGGTATTATTAAACACCAAGCACAGAGACAGGCCATAAGAAATCCAATCCACCATGCCCCGAGCCATCGCGGGTCATCCTCAGTTATATCAGTGCTATATGTCAGAAAAACAAAAGGTCAAAGTCAACTCTATTTTGTTCATTAAAACTCAGTTATGATAATGATATACTTTATATTTCAAGTACATTTATATAGTAATATTTTTATAATATCCAAAATTTTAAGAGGAGCCATTCTGATGAATCAGACAACAGATAGCAAGCATAAATGAGAGCTATAAGAATGATGGTTTGCAACATATTTCAGACTGGCAAATAGGACATAAAAATTTAAACTATTTAATACTAAATATACTATTGAAAGTATACATAGAATTTTTGAACATTCTTTATCTAACTTTGGCTAAGTTTTCATTCTCTACTATATTAAATATGTCTCACAGCATATCTGACCTATGTTAACAGCCCCATACATTGTGCTTCAATTACAGCATTCTTTTAAATATAAGTCTTTGTAAAATGATACATTACATTTTTTATAATGGTTTGATATTTTATAATAGACTCTTCCCCAAAATACTCCACTCCCACAAAACTTATGCAATTCTCCACTGAAATTAAAATGTCCTTTCTTAAAATCAGCTCTCTGCTTCAAGGCTTCCCCTGTCACCTTTTTCTATAGTCTCTGTATGAGACAAATAAATATTACCTATTACTTCCTCCATGGTCAGTTATTAAAACTGCACAACTGTGATCTCTTAAGATATCATCAGAGATACTAGAGAACTTAGTCTGAGAATCATACACTCTTGACTCTTCAAGCTATCTACCTCCAGTTAAATCTACTAAAAACATAGCATAACTAATTTTGATTAAAATTCTTTTGAACAATTCATGGCATCTTGTATGTGTATAGAAAAATTATACCAGGTGACTATTAAATATCCTTATTTATGAATAATAAATGTTTTATACTAAAAGATGGTGTGGATTAACTCATGAAAGAATGTAACCAAAACATTACATAAAAATTGTGTGTATTCAGTTTTGTTTCCTGAAAAAAATCTTCATAATATGCTAAATAAATAGTGTGAAAATATTTCTGTCTATGATGTTAACACTAAAATAATGAAATAAAAAATATAAGAAAAACAGATATTGCCTTGCCTTTGTTCCAAACCAACATCAATGTACACGGTTAACAGCTGTCCTCCCAGCACATAGCCAACAGCAGGGCCTAATATTGACATAGAATAGCCAATTCCTAGTAGGACAAAGACAAGAAAAATTGTCATCTGTACAAGTTTACTTTAAATGTCTAAAAATAGCAAAGATACAAATATTTTACTGTAGAAAAATCAAAATGGTTTGAACAGTGGTCGGCAAACTCATTAGTCAACAGAGCGGCAAACCGCGGCTTGCGAGCCGCAATTTGCCAACCACAGGGTTAGAATTACATGAAAATTACACATATCAGCCCTAGCTGGTTTGGCTTAGTGGATAAAGCCTTGGCCTGAGGACCAAAGGCACCTGGGTTTGATTCCCACCAAGGGCATGTACCTTGGTTGCAGGCTCCTCCCCAGCCTGGGCCCTGGTCAAGACACCTGCAGGAAGCAACAATCAATGTGTTTCTCTCACATCAATGTTTCTCCTTGCCTTTCCCTCTCTCTTCCACTCTCTCTAAAGGACCAATGGAAAAATATCTTCAGGTGAGGATTAACAAAAAAACAAACAAACAAAAAAATTACACATATTTTCACTAAAATAATATGTGATGCCATTTGAATGGTATCACTTGTAAAATCCAGGAGCTTAAATTATATAATTTAAAAGCTATTACACTGAAATAATAATTGCAATAGTAATAACTGCAATAAATCCAGTTATTATAAATCCATGGCAGGTTATATCTTTAACTGGTGGCAGGGGTAGTGCATCGACTATTAACATTTACAGATGACTACAGTAATTATTGTTTACAATCCTTATTGAAAATATATGAAAGTATAAGCCTTTTCCACTCTGTACACACTACAAAAACCTTCTTTATTTTATACTACAGCAGCTGATAAAAACCTGGATCTGGTCATTAGTTTGTTTCTTAAAAACAAGCAATTCATGTAGCCATATGCTTTTAGTGAATCTCCCATTTTTACTTGCAGCAGAATTAAAATGACCTTATTTCTCTCAGATATGTAAAAATTCATCATATATAACATTTAAATTTTGCAAATTAACCCCTCACTAAACTCTGAATCAGTGGGTACCCTGATCTTGGGCTTCCCAACCTCCATTAGTTTTAAGAAATAAATGTATGTTGTCTATAAGCTAACCAGTCTATGGCATTCTATTATAGCAATATGAATGGACTAAGATAGTCGTCTACATCACTAGTAGAATAATAAATCGATAAAAGGAAAAACTCATATGCAAATAAATTGCACATTAATTGGCTATAGGGCCATGGATTGGCTGTAGGGCTATGTAGCTTTACCTTGCAGGTACATCAGGAAAGGAATTTGAGATAAACTTATGCTACCAGAAAATCAGACCACAGAGGGGGAGGGGGGAACCCCGTTATATATCCAAAGGGTTAATCTGAAGTGGAAACTCCACAGAGTTTCTGGGCACTATCTTGTGTTTTCTTTTGTTGACTTTAGCCAGTAGGATGTAGTAAGTCCCATAGAATGGCAGAGCTCCATCTCCACACCCTGTGTAAATCAGCCAGGAATTCAAGCAGTCTAGAGAGTCTACTGCTTGAACGGCACTTCCAGGAAGGCTGGCATGCCCAGTATAAGAAATAGTGCAGGACATTCAACAAAATTCAATAGAAAGACATGTTATGTCAGTAAATAATAAAACAAAAAAAAGTAATATTGCATGTATCTCATAATCTTACGATATTACAACTCATTTTAAATAAGCATATGTTATGCTTTACTTATAAATTTAAACATCAATAAGATGAAATGGCACCCAGACATTCATATTACAGAGCAAACTTACCTATATAGAGAGAAGATTTGTGTGTGGGTACAGAGTCATCAAGAAAGGCTGTTCCCAGGGTATAGAGGGGAGTTCCTCCCGCTCCCAGCAACAGTTGTCCCAAGATGAAGACATACAAGAAGTTGGAAAGTGAAGAACTTGAAGAGGTACAACCGGTTCTATTCCTTGCTATTGAGCAAGTATCTTTAGAGAGGGAAAAATAAAATAGTAAACATAAAGAAATTCAGAGAAAGACAAACACCATATGATTTTACTTACATGTGGAATTTAATGAACAAAATAAATTAACAAACATAATAGAAACAGACTCATAGAGACAGAGAACAGACTGACAGTTGAAAGAGGGGAGGAAGTTGGGGGGCTGGGTGAAAAAGGTGAAGGGATTAAGAAAAAAAACAAAAAATAAAACTTATGGTGATTATTAGAGGAAAGGGGGAGTAGGGGGAGATAGAAGAGGGCATAAATGGTGACAGAAGGATACTTGGTTTGGGGTGGTAAATACACAAAACAATATACAGATGATGTATTATAGATTGTACACTTGAAACCTATATAATATTATTAACCAATGCCACCCCAATAAATGCAATAAATGAATACATGAGCACAGAAAAAAATATCTGTAAAAAAAGAAATTCAGCTGATTATTTTAAATATTTATCTTGGAGAAATGGTTGATTCTAGGACTGGGCAAGAATTATACAGGATGAGCCTGGATCATCTCATAGTGCCAACAAGTAAAGAAGTGTTAAAAACAAACAAATAAAACCCCCCAATGATGGAGGTTTGTCAAAGGGACACATGAGCCAACTGAAAGGATGTTGATAGCCAAAGCTGGAACAATCTGAGCAACAAAATAAAGTAGTGTTGGAATACAGATATATCCACACTGAAAATCAAAAGGCTAAATAAACAAACAAATGTGGGAGAAAAAGACAAGTCTTTAGTTCAGAAGCATGTCTCGTAATTTATGTCAATAGTCTACCCTCAAAGAGGTGGAGCATAACACCCCACTTCTAAAGTGTGGGTGCACATAGTGACTTTCTTCCAAAGAGTATGTATGGAAGGCAAGAACAAAAACAGTGACTTTGCAGTGTATTAACCTGAAGTACCTCAGTCAGGTGATCAAGATCATCATCAAGAGTGATAAGTGATGTTGAGAGTATATACCCTTGATATGATGTGATGAAAATGGCATTTTGCCTGTGTGGTCCTCTCCTAAAAAACTCACAGCCCCAGTCTAATCATCAGGTAAATCCCAGTTGAAGTCTATTCTACATCTGACTAGCACTTCTCAAAACTGCCAAGGTCATCGGAAAAAAAGGGAAATATCTGAGAAATCATCATAGCCAAGAGAAGCCAATTGAGCATGACTACTAAATGTTACACAGTACCCTGCATCAGATCCTGGAACAGAAAAGAACATTAGATAAAAATTAAGGAAATGTGAATAATGTATGCACTTCAGTTAATTATAAATATTAATGGGTGATATATCAACATTAGCTCATTAATCATAAGAAATGTAGCATATAACATTAATGATGGGGAAATGGAAACTATATATACTATCTTCACAATTTTTCTGTAAATCTAAAATTGTTCTAAAAGTCAAGTTTAAAGTACAAAATAAAACAACTCTTTATAAATACAGGCTTAAACTTTCATAAAAATTAATAGTAAATAAATAAATAATGACAATATGTAACAGCAATTTTAATTAAGCAGATTCCTCCAGAAGATGCAAAAATAAACAGAAGTTAAAACAACAGAATTTAATTTTCATCTTTCTCAGTTCAAGAGCACAAATTGTCAAAAATAGGCAAGGAAAGAGAAAACCTGAACAATATAATTGGTAACATTGAATTTAGGAAAGCCTGTCAAAATCCATTCTCTAATAAAATTGTGCCTTCCATTTTTAGGTCCCATGGACAAGTCTAAGAAACACTAACCAAAATATTACAATGCAAAAATATCTATATACATTCCAAAGACTAAGTGACAATAAAATCTATGATCAAAATAAAACAAAACTAGAAACTTCTAGGCCCTTCTATCTAAAATTCAAAAAAATTTAAAACTATTAAATTATTCTTAGGTCAAAAAAAATTTGGAATTACAAAGTTTCTCGACATGATTCTAGAAATAATGCAAATCAAAAATTATATGCTAAAACTCCTATAATAGTTACAAGAAAGCATCTTATTCAAACAGAAAAAAACACACCAAAATGAAATCAAAGTTGAAAATATATAAAAATAAATCACACATTAATGAGTTGCTCCCAACACTACCACCACTGCAGCTAGAAGGTTATTATAAAAAATCTATAGAGAAAAATAACATGCAAAAGAATACCTAAAAAAACAATAATGAAAGAGGCAAGCGATTAAGAGGCCTCCCTAATTAAAAATAAAAAAGTAACAAATAAACAGAAATCTGATCAATGGAATAAAAAAATTATAATTAACAAAAAGTAATTTGAAATAATCAGTAAAATATGCCAGTAGCTAACATAGTGAAAAAGAAGAAATTATATATGTATACAAATAATACATGAAAAAAGGAAATAAACTCTAAAGAGAGGAAATTTTTTAAAAATCACAAGAGATTACTTACTTAGAGCAGATTTCTAGCAAATAAATTTAAATATCTAAAATGATTAATTCTCAAGCACATAGTTCAGAGATGAATTTTACCAATCTTGTAAATATTAAATAATGACAATAATCATATTATTATACTACTTAATGCTACTTAAAACTATTTCAGAACATAGAAAAAGGGTTAAAAAGTACCAAAATGTTTTTATGAATTGAATACAAATTGACACTAGCATGTGAAAAAGTTTAACAACAAAAGAAAAATACAGCAGAACTTTATATGTATATTTAATTTCAGAGAGGAAGGGAGAGAGAGAGAGATAGAAACATCAATGATGAGAGAATCATTGATGGGATACCTCTTGCATGCCCCCTCCTAGGAATACAGCCAGCAAGCTGGGCATTACCCTGACCAGGAATTGAACCGTGACTTCTTGGTTCACTGGTTGACTCGACCACTTACCCACACTAGCCAGGCTCCTCTTCAACTTTTCAATAATGTATTAGAGGGAAAGAGAAAGGAACTAGAGGCTTACGAATTGGAAATGAAGAGGTAAAGCTATCTCAATTTGCAGAAGTTATAATTGTCTTTTTGGAACACTGAAAACAATAAATGAAGAAACTACTAAAAACAATAAGAGAAAATCCAGCCTAGCACCAGGAATGCTCAGGGCCTACTCAAGAATGCAAATAATCCTTTCCACTAATATTTACAGGGTAAACTAAGATTGTTGATAGAGTATTAAATTTGACAGTAAAATAGTAATCAAGTTTTCAGATTAATTTAAACAGGCTAATTGAAATAAGTGAATATTCGAGAAAATTTAATTGTACTGGACAAATAGCTGTTCCTAAAGTTGTAACTAAAATTTCTATTGGTAGTTCATCTCATGGTAAAATTCCTGAACATGCAATGAACCTAAAGCAGTCATATTTTTGGGCAAAAAAATTAAAATTTAAAGTTATCAAGACTGCATTATAAAAATTACAAAAGCCTCCATTAAAAAAAAGGGGGGGGGATAGTAGGGTAATATCATGTAAGGAAAAATATCCTATAAGTAAATTATATCTAGAAAATTCTTACTTTACAAAATTAATTTACATTTGTAATGCTAACTAACAGCAAGACACCCATGAAAAACACACATGGTATCTAAATAAGACAAAGGAAAATCGTTTGGGCAAAAATAAAAAGGATCCCAAATCAATTATATAGAAAAGATTCCTTTATTAACTTTTGGTCAAGAATATGTTTGTATATTTTCAGAAAACAACTCCAAGACCATGTGGATTCCTGCAACAGAGAGGAATTGACAGGTGTGCTTCAACCACGAAGACAAGAGGAGAAACAGTCCAGAGATGGAAGATGCTGACAACGCCTTGACACACTAGCAGTCAGCAGCTGTGCACCGCTGCAGGTTGCCTAGGACCAAACCAGAGAGGGTCAGACCTGCATTGTCACCATGTGCCCACCATCCAGATATCATTGCTGACGTGTACACATAAGGAACTGTTGGACATTGAAATTGGGACTCAAACATTTTTGGTCATTATGTTTATTTCTAGTCTGCAGAGGAAAGAAATGGGGGAAAAATAGATACAGAGGCAAAGAAGCATTGAACAGACTGTCAAACCACAGCGGGAAGGTTGGGGAAGGGGGGGGGCGCTGTAAGAGATCAACCGAAGGACTTGTACGCATGCATATATGCATAACCAATGGATACAAGGCACTGCGGGGGGGGGGGGTAGGTAAAGGCATGAATTGGGGGGTAGGTCAATGGGGAATTAAAGAGGAGACATATGTACTACTATTTGTGATATTTCAAACAATAAAAAAATAAAAATAAAAATAAATAATTAAAGGCAAAAAAATAATAATAATAAATAAAAACAATAAGAGAATTTATGAAAGCAGTAAAATATAAAATTAACATACCAAAAAATCAGTAGGTTTTATATGCCGAAGTTAGATGAAAACGTTTTTACAAAATGTTCAACAATAAGACAGTCCCTTATAAAGTTACTGGATTTTCAAGATGAAGAAAAACTTACTTGAATAGTCAGGGAAACAGTCACACTATGCAGATGGAAATGAAAACCACTTAACTGACATCAGACTTCTCTACAGCAACACTAATCCCATAAAGAAGTAAAGGAATGGCAAAAGTAACCAGTGAAAGATAATATGACTCACAATGTTATGTTCCAACAGTCATAGAAACATAAAGGCAAACGACAAATATTTAAATATATTTAAAATCTCATGAAATTAACTTGTCCTGGAAAAACAAAAACTATTAACTGGAGAGTGCATTTCAGAGATGCCATGGGGACCAGAAAACCATACATCACAAGTAATATTAAATAACTCATTACATTGCATCTGTTAAAAATATCTTTAAAAATAGCTAGATTTACCTGTTATGTAAACTATGTGGTATTATTTGCTGAGGAAACTATTTGAACCTAGAATTGCAACTTCTAATGGGGAATAATAAAATATCTGAAAATAATACTTGTATCACCAATTTAAAAACATCTGATTTGACAATATAACACAAGCGGGAGCTCCTCTGCTGTGTATGAACATGGAGTGTTGTTAATAATAAAACTGAGGTATAGAAGTTCACTTAATGAACAAACTAGTGACCTGTCTGGCCTACTAACATGGATGGGAACTAAAGACAAAAAAGGCAAAATAAAATCTACATAGAAAAATACTTAGCAGTTAAATATCAAGCTCAGCTAAACCCTCATCCCCCACTCAGAGGCCCTCAGCCTCCTCTTCCCCAGGCATTTACCCTCAAATCTTGGAAATTTAAAGGGGCTATGTTTTCCTCAGGGCTCATTCTGCTGCCTTCAGTACAGCAGGATGCTGCGGTCTGAGATGACATTCCACACCCCCAACAACAGTTTTGTGACAGTATTTTCAGGAAGTATCCATACCTCCTGAGAAGCGGAATAGTTTTCTGGGGAATCAGGTCTACCTCATTGCTTGCACCAGGTACTTTGAGGTGGCTAACTGTAATCAAAAACAGTCTTTTTGCAACAGCATGGATGGAACTGGAGAGCATTATGCTAAGTCAGTGGTCAGCAAACTGAGGCTTGCGAGCCACATGCGACTTGAGAGCCACAGTTTGCCGCTCTGTTGACTAATGAGTTTGCCGACCACTGGGATAGGGGCTTAATCACAAGGAACAACAACAGCCTGTAACTATTGGAATCGAGAGTCTAGGTTAGTGGTCGGCAAACTCATTAGTCAACAGAGCGGTAAACCACGGCAAGCCACAGTTTGCTGACCACTGTGCTAAGTGAAATAAGCCAGTCAAAGAAAGATAAATATCACATGATCTCACTCATTTATGGAATATAATGAACAACATAAACTGATGAACAAAAATAGATCCAGAGACAGAGAAAAATCGATCAGACCATCAAACCTCAGAGGGAAGGTAGGGGAGGATGGAGTAAGGGGGAGAGATCAACCAAAGGACTTGTATGCATGCATATAAGCCTAACCAATAAACACAGACAACAGGGGGGTGAGGGCATGAGTGGGGGGGATTGGGGAGGTAATGGGGGAATAAGGACACATGTAACACCTTAATCAATAAAGAAATTTTAAAAAATACACACAAAAAAATAGTCTCTCTCCCTTCCCAGGGAGTGACTATAATTTTCTCTCCCTGGCTCTACTTCCCATCTTCTAACCACTGCAAAGCAATCTATAGATTCAACATAATTCCGATTAAAATACCAATAGCTTATTTCACAAATCTAGCACAAATATTGCAAAAATTTATATGGAACCCAAAAAGACCTCAATATTATCAGCAATCTTGAGAAAAAAAGAACAAAGTTGAAGGGATCACAATACCTATATCAAAGTATACTACAAGGCCACTATTATCAAAACAGCCTGGAAGAGGCATATATATATACTGTATAGTTCAATGGAATAGACACACCTTCATAATCAATACTTTATAGTTCAATGGAATAGACACACTTTCATAATCAATTAATATTTGACAAAGGAGGCAAGAGCATACAATGGAGTAAAGACAGTCTCTTCAATAAACGGTGTTGGAAAAACTGGACAACTACATGCAAAAAAAAAAAGCAAAACAGAAGAAGAAGAAAATAGACCACCATCCTACATCATACACAAGAATAAACTCAAATTTGGTAAAAGACATAAATGCATGTCGCCTAACTATAAAATCCTATAAGAAAACATAGGCAGTAAAATTTCAGACATCTCTCATAGTAATATTTTTGCTGATGTATCTCCTACAGCAAGGCAAACAAAGGATAAAATAAACAAAAATTGGACCACACCAAACTAAAAAGCTTGCACATCAAAAGAAACCATCAAGAAAATGAAAAGGGAACCCATGGTATAGGAGAACACATTCGCCAATGATACATCTGATAAGGGATTAATTTCCAAAATACATAAAAAACTTACACAATTCAATACCAGAGAGACAAATAATCTGTTTTTAAAAATGGGCAAAGGACCTGAATAGATACTTCCAAAGAGGATATACAGAAGGCCAGTAGATACATGAAAAAATGTTCAATGTCACCAATCTTCAGAGAGTTGCAAATTAAAACCACAATGAAATACTCCTCACCTGCCAGAATGGCTACCATCAATAAATCAACAAACAAGTGCTGGTGAGGATGTGGGGCAAAGGAAACCCTAGTGCACTGTGGGTGAGTATGCAGACTTATGTAGTCACTGTGAAAAACAGTATTGGAACTACCTTTTGGGCCAACGATCCCACTTCTGGGAATATATCCTAAGAATCATGAAACAATTAGAAATAATATATGCACCCCAATGTTCACAGCAGCATTACTTACAATAGCTAAGATCTAGAAACAGCCCAAGTGCTCATGAGTGGATAAAAAAGCTATGGTACATTTTCACCATGGAATACCATGCAGCAGTGAAAAAGAAAGATCTCTTACCCTTTGAGACAGCATGTAGGGACCTGGAGAGTATTATGCTAAGTGAAATAAGCCAGTCAAAGAAATACAAGTATCACATGATCTCATATATGTGCAATCTAATGGATAAAATAAACTGATGAACAAAATAGAATCAGAGGCATGGATACATGGAATAGACTAACAGCTTTTGGGGGAACCGGAGGGCTGGATGTAAGAAAGTGAAGGGATTTGCCAAAAAACATTTATACATGACACAAAGACACAGAAAACAGTATGCTGATAGCCAGAGGAAAGGGTGATGAAGAGTACGTGGAGGTGGGCAAAGGGGAGGAAAATAGGAATGGAAAAAGACTTTGCTTGGGGCAAGGGGCTCACAATGCAGTGTGCAGATGATGTCTTATTGAGCTATACACTTGAAACCTGTATGGTTTTGCGAAACAATGCTACCGCAATAAATTCAATTACTAAAATTAAATTAAGATTTTAAATTTTAAAAAAGAATACTTAAGAAGCAGTCTGGTAGCGCAGAACAAGGCTCAAAAGTCAAATACACTTGTAGTGTATCCATGACAAATTATTTAAATGAATAAAAAAAAAGAACAACAGGAAATGTTAATAAAACAAGGTGGCCAAAGGAGATTGTATGTACACATAAGTGAAGTACATAAGGGGGAAAAAAAACCCTAACATAAATGAATAAAATAATGAAATGTATAATTTCAGAAAACATCCTTAATATTTAAAGTATGTATATAAACCCATATACAGTACTTCAATATGCATAAGTGGGTGTCAGGGAAAGATGACATTAACAGCCATAACTAAGACATAGCTTAGTATGGACTTTCAAGAGATAGTTAATTGCATAGGCATATGGACTACTGAGACCACTGCATTCTTTTTAGAGTACCAGCAGTATGCTGTATATCAAGTATCACAAGCACTTCTAAATGACTTCAGAATACACAGGTGAACAGAAGCTATTGAATTCTTAAGTAATGTAAGAATGGGATAAGAAATTCTAAAAAAGGCAATGATCAAATTACGAAAGTACAAAGGAAAAATATTGAAGCTACGAATATGAATAGCACCTTCTGAAAAATAACCCATTAACCTTTAACTACAATAAAATATATCCTACTTTACACATTGCATTGTTCAGGAGGAAAAAAAACACTATACAAATATTGTTAAGACTCATGGTGCTTCTCAATACTCAAAGCTTTTACATACATTTCCCCGTCAAACCTTTATAACTTTCTGCAAACATTTAATAAATGAAGAAACTAGAAACCCAAAGTCACATTGTGCAACACAAACCAATAATCTGATTCCTATTCTTCTGGTCCTCCAATGTATTCACCATGAGCTTTAAGCTACAACAATTTAATAAATTGAACCACCCTCTAAAAAGTTATAAAGCAAGACTTCCCCAACTATATTTTATGAAACCCCTAGGCTTCTGAGAATTTCCATGAACAAAAGGGTTTGAAACAGAGGGTCCTTATGACTTTTAGCTTTAAATCCTAGCTCTAGAAATCACATCTTCCTCCCCTCTCCTGTAGCAGGATAAAGAAAACTTCTTAATCTAAGCTATGTTTCAGCTCCTGAGCCCTAAGGTAGAATGACCTCTTGGCTGCTTTCCCATGAGAGGGAACAAGGGACACAGGAACAGAACTCAGAGCTGTTCTCAACACCTGAAGAAATTATTCAGCTCCATCATGTCACCTCTGACCAATCAGCTCCCAACAGGACCCCAAACCCCTAATCCACAGTGTCCTGTGATATTGCCCTATACAATCTGTAACTTATGTGCCATCAGGGACTTCAGGCTTTTGAGCATAAGCTTCCTGTTCTCCTTCATAGCGCCATTATAATAAAATAACCAACATTTCTCCACTACAATTATTGTCTAGTGTTTAGTTCTGCTAGCAATGGGAGAACAAACTCTGTTTGTTTGTTTACTAGAGGCCCAGTGCACAAATTCGTACACAGGTGGGGTCCAGCCAGCCCGCCCCAATAGGGCCATCGGGCTGGGCCGGCAGGGGAGAAGGGCCGTGGGTGGTTGACAAGGGTAAGGGGGGACCAATTGGGGGCAGGGCTGGCCAGGTGGGGGACCAATTCGGGCCCGGATCAAGCAGTTGGCTGCTGCAGTGTGCATCATAACCACCAGTCATTCCAGTCATTCTGCCGTTCTGGTCACTGGGTTTTTATATATACAGATTTATTTATTTATTGGACAATTGAGAGAAACAGAGAGAGAGAGAGAGAGAGATATCAATTTGTTGTTCATTTATTTGTGCATTCATTGGTTGATCCTTTACGTGCCCTGACCAGGGACCAAACTGCCACAGTGACTATGTGAACAACGCTGTAACCAACTGAGCTTCCCAGACAGGGTTTTCTGTTCTGTAACTGGTTCTATGGTCAAATTAGTTTGCAAAACACTGTATTCTATTACTACACCTCTCCTCTTACAGAGTAATACGCATGCATTTATATGTAGTAGGACAAAGTTTTACATATTATCGATCGTATAGTTGTTACCTTTTTATCCTCCATTAATGTCTATCATCTCACAGAACCAGTGCTCTATAAACACAATTTTGAAAAATACTTGTCTGAAGTATGACAAAGGTATCAAGTAGAGCAAAACAATCCTGGGCAATAAAATTTTTAAAATTTAATCCTCGTATAGATAGACTTAAATCATAGAGAGTTAGTCTTATCAATCAATGATCACTTAATGACTCCTACTGTCAAGATTTAGGATTTTCTCTTTTCACTTTCTCCCTTACTATTCTCTCTCCTTTAGAATAAACATCCACTACCATGGATGTAGAAACTATGAAGATGACTACAAATCTCAAAGTTGAATTTCCAGTATCTTCTTATGATCTAGAGCTTCATTTTCAAGTGCCAAATGTCAACCTCTAAAACAAACTCACTCTCTTTCTCACAAAACCAAGTTCTCTGATTTTCTAATATGTTTATAACATCCATTTTCTAACCGTTTAAAACATAAAAATCCTTCAATAGCATATTCCTTGTTTATAATGACCACACCACATGCTTTTCCTACTGAAGTTTTACCCATTGTTCAAGCCCAGCTCAAATTCCACTTCTTATTAAAATCTTTCCCCTGAATTGCCCAAAGGCAATTCTTCTTTCAGTGACAATAAACCATGTTTTAATTGCCTGTTTGACCCACCAGGTTCTTGCTTATCATGCCTAACTTATCTCTTATCTTCATATATCTCAATAGCAATAATTATAGAAATATTTACTTAGTGCTTATCTTATGCAAGGTCATTCACTGGTATGCATTATCTAATCCTCAGAAATACCCTATGAAGAAAGTACAATTACTTTCCTCATTTTACAGACCAGTAAAGTCGGGATTAGATTAACTCCTACAATAGCTCTAAGATTTAAAAGGCTATGCTTTTAACAGATTCAACTCATGATTAATGGTGACATAAAGTAAAACTTATCAGTTGCTTAAATAACCTGGGATATAAATTCAAAACATTTCTATAAGGGTTTCTATCAAGATAAAATAGAGACAAAAGCTTTTGACATAAGATCGAACAATCAGTCTCCTCTATCTTCTTGAAAATGCAAACTCATGACCTAACCAAGAAATTTTAAAATCTCTTAAAATAAAAATATTGACCATAAGTGATATAAAATTTGAAGGAAGCCATAATTCTGGAATAAGCTAAAGTAATAATCAAAAGTCTACCTCTGAAATCAACCTATCTGAAATTATTTTTCTAGAGAATTTATATTAAAGCTCAATAAAAAACAATCAATTCTTGACTTAAACTGTCTCAATATAGAAAAGAAAAGTTCCAAACTTGTTATAATAGCATTAGCACATCCCTGGCCTGGTTGCTCAGTTGAAGTGTCGTCTCGTGCACCAAAAAGGTTGCAGGTTCTATTCCCCATCGGGACATATGATTCCTGGTCAAGCATATATCTAGGTGGCAGGTCCAATCCCCAGTCAGGGTGTGTACAAGAGGCAACAACCAGATTGTAGATTTGATTCACCGATCTAGATGCATATGGGAGTCATCGAATGGATGTTTCTGACATTGAGGTTTTTCTCTCTCCCTCCCTTCCTCTAAAATCAATAAAACATATCCTCAGGTGAGGATTAAAAATATATGTATATTAGCAAAATTTTATTTCAAAAAACAGCAGTCATTTATGAGAAGGAATTTTAAATATTTTTTAAAAGATGAAAGTTAAAAATATGTGTATGGATATTTTTATTATCGATTAAGGCTGCAGTAGGACACTAACAAAAGAAATAACTAAAGCAAATTAAACATTTTTTAATGAATGTAGAGTTTTTAAAATATTTTTTATTGATTTCAAAGAGGAAGGGAGAGGGAGAGACAGAAACATGAATGATGAGAGAGAATGACTGATTGCTGCCTCCCCCTGCACCACCCTGAACCGAGCCCACAAGCCAGACATGTGCCTGGAATGAGACCGTGACTTCCTGGTACATAGGTCAACACTCAGCCACACTGGCCGGGCTATGAAGTAGACTTTTTAACAAAGGCAGAGTTAAGAGAACAAACAGTGAGAGCTACTACCACTCCACAGTTACTGGAGCCCTGCAAGTTCTATAGCTGTAAGGGGCAACCTCTATGAGCTGTGGACTGAGGTAGAAGCACACAGCAACTTCTGCAACATGTCTGGTGGGGAGCAAATGAGGGAAATAAACACTACAATCTCTTTTCAACATGCAAACTCCCTTTCACTGAATTCAACTGGAAACCAGGGGGCAAATGCGCTAGGGCAATATGGTCCGTGGGACTTCTGTGAAGTGATAAAACAGGTGACAAATAATGAATGGCAGATCTGGAGGCATAGACAGAGACTATCCTGCACTGTCCAATATTTTCTTTGGTACCTTAGCACCCACTTTTATCTTCATCCAGATGAAAAATGTATCTCCAACACAAGAAATCCACAAAAACCTACCAGCAAAATATCATCCTGGGCAACGTCAATCCAGTTATTCTCCCATCTGAGCCCAACACTGAGATGTTAGCCACCAGTGGACTCCATATAAGTGGTAGAGGAAAACAAGGGCAGTAGGACAACTCACAAGTTCTTCCTCCTAAAGCTGGTCAGAAAGCCTGTGATGTCAATCATTATTTATATTCCTATCAAGCAGGTCACGTTCCCTTTTTTGACAGGCGCCCCAGTTGGTCTGGGATTTTATGTTGCCTTTACAAGTCTTCAGCTGTTCTATCACTATTGGTTGCTGCAGTTTTCCTTTTAACAAATACTATTGGGTGTGGGAGTCTTAAAAGGCACCCAAATGAATTCACTCAGTCCAAAATACATCTTCTTTGCCAATATGTAAAAGCAACCCAACTTCCTCTTGTTAACTAGGATCTCTCACTTGTGCCCGTTCAGTGACCATCTCTTCCTGATTATTTTGCATGAAGAGATCAAAAATGATCAGAGAGCAATGTCAGCTTTGATTCTAAGGGAATAAGGACTATGTTGCCTGATAGAAGCATTCATACTTTGGGGACTAGAACGCCACAAGACCAAGGCAGGAAGCAAAATATTCATAAATAAATTTTTAGGTACAGTAGTAAGAGACACCAATCCATGGACACTTCCTGGCTCCCTTACCTACGCATTCTGGCTATGGAGGAGCCAACAACATACGTAGTTTCTGCCTTATTTAACACATATACCATGTTTATAGGGAAGGAAATTATTATTCTGAAAGTTGTGACAAACAGACACCATTCTAGCAAATCAGAGGCTTCTGAGTGCTGGGAGACAAAGACAAGCCAATTTCATGAGTACGAGCTTATTACCATACTTTTTTTGCTGCAGGTGAGTTTCTTGGTCAGAAGTGATGATGTATATGACACAATGAATAAGGCATTCTGTGAGTGAAACAACTCTGAGTGTGGGTAGAAGCATTGCCACCAGGAAAAACAAACTTATATGTAGAATATACACTTACCTCAGGAGGATAAATCGCAACCAGGATAGATATATTTTGGTGGCCCTGGGGTATACTGGTTGCTCTGGGGAATGCTGCAATACCAGGAGCTCTCAGGACTGGCCCCTACAGTTTGTAATCAAGCAATGAATCTGCAGTGGAGGTGGAGGTAATTAGAACAGCCTTAAAGAGGGAAAGAGCATGTTTTTTGTTTTGTTTTTTTACTCTGGCTTAGCTTCTTTTTATGCTATACGGCCACCTTTAACCTGGGACAATTATATAAGCACCACAGTGGCCAGGGAAAAACACTGATTGACGTTCACTGAACAGACCATCTTTTCTTCCTGATTGAGAGCCTTTTCCACAAAGAATGCCCTCAAGTGAGCATTAAAAAGTGGCAAAAATATCTTTGTATCCTGGGCCCATGCCAAAAGGCACACTACAAATCTCTTAGCTGGAACTCCTTATACTTTGTAAATAACTTTCATTTTAGTTTTTCCCAAGCTTCTAACCAGCCAGCTTATCTATTGCGTGGTTCATGAATCGATATAAATCTGTACCTTAATCCTCTCTTCTCCTATCAAAGGGAATTTCCACTTATCACTGACTTTTAGGGACATGCTTAATTATGGCTGTTACTCAAGAGCTGTCTGCTTCTGGTGGGTGCCAACATACCTTACATACCCTCTGTAAACCAGGCTATACTTCTTCCTCTAAGAGCCAGTCACAGGGAACTCCGAGGTTCTTATAATGAAGTCATCTAGGTTTTTTTTAGTAAGGCCATGTTAACTTCTGTCTACAATGATAACCTTTCTGCATTTGAAGAGAGAATTACAAGGCAATAAAAATAAGTAGCCATAGTCTGAGATAGCTGCTTAAATAGCTACTTGTGCCTTCGAAACCTACCTGTACCTAAGATTTCATTTAACAATGAGGGGTACCTCACACATCTAATATTATGATTTGTTATAGTAGGTAGCACATACCTCATGATAGGGAGTTCAGATCACAGGGTATTCATAATCAAGTTTAATCTAACAAACCAGTATCAAGGAGCAAGCCAAGTGTTTCTTTTCAAAAGGAGAATAGTGTAGGCAGAAGGATGATCTTACTACAAAAACTTAGGGTCCTTACTTGATATTGCCATGCAGACTTGCCAGAGGCTTCCTACATCCTCCCTGCCTTAATCACTGTCTGTATCTGCTGCAAGAACTTCATCTTGTTCCAGACTTATTTATTACCTAGTAAATGGTTTGGAGCAATGTACACAAGTGTGGTAGATGATATCTCCTAAATCCCGAGCCCTGTGCAAGTGCAGAGTATGTAAGATGCAAAGCGGAAGTTGTGACATGGCCCAAGCCACTGGACCACTAAAAACGTAACTGTTATGGTGTGACTCTTATTAAAGTTTTTGTGGTATATCTCCTATCTTCTGGTGCACACATGCTTTATTATGGCAACTAAAATACTTCAAATCACCAAGTCCAATTAGCTTAATACCTTCCCTATAGACTCTAGCACGATCATGGTACCTCTAGACTAGAGTTTCACAACATTGACACTATTGACATTTGGGACCAGATAATTTTTTTTCTCGTGGGGGGCTCTTCTAATGCCTTGTAGGATATTTACCAGTGTCTCTGGCCTCTACCGACTAGATGACAGCAGTACCCTTCATCCTAATCATAACAATAAAAAAATGTCTCTAGAAGTGAAAAATTGTCCCCAGTTGAGAACCACTGCTCCAGACCAGATTATGACAAAGAACAAGAGGATGTATGTAATGCTGAGATAAGATAGTGATAATGCACTCTTGTTCCTCCACAGAAAAGGAAATTATCTAGACTAAAACATTTGCTAGATCAACAACCATAGATTTGATGTCAGGGTCTGTGCTGACTTGCTCCTGAAGAGGTAAGTTCCAGATGTGGAACCATAGCTGTAATTAGTACATCCAAGTCCAGGAAACACAGGAAGTTCCAAACAAAATGAATCCAAAGAGACCCACCAAGATATATTGTAATTAAAATAACAAAAGTTTAAGACAAAGAGAGAATCTTGAAGGCAGCAAGAGATATCAAGTAGTCACACACAAGGGAAATGCCAAAAGGCTGATTTGTGACAGAGAAACCATAAAACTCTTAGAAGAAAACATAGGCAGTAGACTCTTTACATCAGTCTTAGCAATAATTTTTTGGATACATCTCCCCAAGCAAGGGCAACAACAACAAAAATAAATCAATGGGACTACATCAAACTAAAAGGCTTTTATATAGCAAAGGAAACTATCAACACAACAACAATATAACCTACTGAATGGGAGGATATATTTGCAAATGGCATATCTAATAAGGAATAAATATATGAAATATATTATATTAATATATATTAGATGTAGATAAAAAAAAAAAAACAACTACCATACAACCTAGCAATTCCACTTGTGAGTATTAGTCAAAAAATAAATAAAAAGAATAAGTTGGAAAAATATGATTACCTCTATGTTCATTGCAGCATTATTTACAATAGCCAAGATACACCTAGGTGTCCATCGATAGACAAATAGATAGAAAAAGATGTGATACACACACATACCATAGAATATTAGACTATGATTCAACAACAAAAAAGAATGAAATCTTGCCATTTGCGACAACATGGATGGACCTAGAGAGTATCATCCTAAGTGAAATAAATCAGACAAAATAGTCCATGCAAATGGAAATGAAAAAAATAAAAAAAAAAATGGGGTAGCAATACTCATATCTGACAAAATAGACTTTAAAACAAAGGCCAAAAAGAGACAAAGAACATCACTACATAATACGAAAGGGAATGATCCAATAAGAAAATATAACCTTTGTGAACATATATGTACCCAACATAGGAGCACCTAAATACATTTTAAAAAACTCTTGGAGGGGAGAGATCCAAGATGGTGGTGTAGGTAAACACCTAAACTGCCGCCTCGCACAACAATTTCAAAACTACAACTAAAAGACAAAACGTCTATCACCCAGAACCACGGGAAAGCTGGCTGAGTGGAAGTTCTACAACTAGAAGGAAAGAGAAAAGAGCATTGAGACGTGCACAAGTGCTGAAAAGCTGAGGTACAGAGGCACGGGATCTGGGCTGGTGGCATGCGTTGCTTTTTTCAACCCAAAGGGAGACAAGCCCCCGATTACTCTGAAATACAGTTTCTGGGGAGACACGGGGGACCAAAACTCCTACGGGGAGAAGCTGGACTGTCTGCCACCAGGTCGGAAAGTGAGGGGGGCTTGCTTGCAGAGCTGCGCGCAAGAATAATTGTTTACGCTGGGGCACAGGACGCAGTCAGAGACACAGAGCCGGCTAACTAGCAGCCATTGCTGTTTGCCACGCCCTAGCCTAGTGATGCCCTGAGACCCCGCCCCACACAACCTACAAACCCACCCAAGCTCCAAGCAGCAGCATTAGCATAAGAAAGGCCTGTCCTATCACAGCTTAACCTAGCAAACTTGCAGCCTGGGTCAGACAGCTCCAAAACCTCCAAACCCCAAGCAAAGAGGAGAAAACTGTAGCTCTCACTGTAGCTCCTGCTGGGTGGACTCAGACAAGAGCTGACCCGCACCCGACTGGAGATCCAGTAGCCAGTATACCTAGTGGTCAGTGTGAGAAACCAGATTTCAACTCCTCACATCCATAAGTGACACATTCAAGAGGCAGACTCAGCAAGCACCAAAGCACCACTGAAACAAGTCCTGCACCATAAGCATGTCTCCAGCACAGCAGTTCTTATAGACACAGCGAGTCCTCACAGCCGATTGGCCTGGAGGTCAATTCCTCCCAGCTTACTAATAGCAATTAAGGCTTAACTACACCAAGACTTTGCACTCAACCCACAAAGGGGTGTACCAAGAGTGTCCACATCAGGTGATTGGGGAGGCTGAGCTACTGCCCCCTATAGGTCACCTACCACACAAAGCCACTCCATCAACACAGGGAAGCAGCCAAAATGCGGAGACAAAGAAACATGTCACGAATGAAAGAAATGGAGGAAAGCAAACTACTGGACGACATGGAGTTCAGAACCACATTTATAAGGTTACTCAAGAATCTTCTAAAAACCGCCGAGAAACTTGATGACACTTCTGAAGAACTTAGTGAGACCTTCAAGGACCTTAATGAGAATGCCAAAAAAATGGAAAAGGACCAGTCAGAAATGAAGCATACACTGTCTAAAATAAAGAATATACAGAAACTCAACTGTAGATCAACGTACCCCAAGAATCAAACCAAAGATCTGAAATATGAGGAAACAAAAAACACCCAACCAGAAAAACAAAAAGAAAAAAGAATCCAAAAATATGAAGATAGTGTAAGGAGCCTCTGGGACAACTTCAAGCGTACCAACATCCGAATTTTTGGGGTGCCAGAAGAAGAGAGAGAGCAAAATACTGAAAACCTATTAGAAGAAATAATGACAGAAAACTTTCCCTACCTGGTGAAAGAAATAAACTTACAAGTCCAGGAAGTGCACAGAACCCCAAACAAAAGGAATCCAAAGAGGACCACACCAAGACACATCATAATTAAAATGCCAAGGGCAAAAGACAAAGAGAGAATCTTGAAAGCAGCAAGAGAAAAACGGTTAGTTACCTACAAGGGAGTACCCATACGACTGTCAGCTGATTTCTCAGCAGAAACTATGCAGGCCAGAAGGGAGTGGCAAGAAATATTCAAAGTGATGAACAGCAAGAACCTACAACCAAGATTACTCTACCCAGCAAAGCTATCATTCAGAGTTGAAGGTCAGATAAAGAGCTTCACAGACAAGAAAAAGCTAAAGAAGTTCATCACCACCAAACCAGGATTACATGAAATGCTGAAGGGTATTCTTTAAGAAGAGGAAGAAGAAGAAAAAGGTAAAGATAAAAATTATGAACAACAAAATGACATCAAATACAAACCTACCAACAAGTGAATCTAAAAATCAAGTAAATAAAAAATCTGAAGAACAGAATGGACTGGTGAATATAATAGAATCAGGGACATAGAAAGGGAGTGGACTGACAATTCTCAGGGGGAAGCGGGTGTGAGTGGTGCGGGAAGAGATTGGACAAAAATCTTACTCCTATGGATGAAGACAGTGGCGGGGGCTAAGGGCATGGGATAGGGTGGGGTGGGGAATCAGGTGGAGGGGAGCTATAGGGGGAAAACAAAAAGAGGAACACCTGTAATCTGAACAATAAAGATTTATTTAAAAAAATAAATAAATAAAAATAAAATGTATTATATCCCCCCCCCCCAAAAAAAAAAACACAAAAAACTCTTGGAGGACATTATGGGAGAGCTCAGTAGCAATACAGTCACAGTAAGGGAATTTTAACACCCTACTGACACATGGAGATCTTCCAGACAAAAACTCAACAAGGAAACAGCCACCTTAAATGACACACTGGATCAGATTAATTTAATTGATAATTACAGAACATTTCATCCCAAAGCAGCAGAATAGACAATCTTCTCAAGTGTACAAGGAACATTCTCAAAGATAGACCACATGTTAGGACAGAAAATAAGTCTTTACAAATTCAAGAAGACTGAAATCATATCAAGCATCTTCTCAGATCACAATGCCCTGAAACTAGAAATCAACTACAATAAAAAAACTCAAAAACATCCAAACACATAAAGGCTAAAAAGCATGTTATTAAACAATGAACGGATTGCCAATGAGATCATGGAAGAGATCAAAAACTTCCTGGAAACAAAGAAAATGAACACACAACTACCTAAAATCTCTGGAAAAGGGTGAAAGCAGTCCTGAGAAGGAAGTTCTTAGCACTACAGACCTACCTCAAAAAAACAAGAAAAATTTCTAATAAACTATCTAACCCTACAACTAAAAGCAATAGAAAGAGAACAAGAAAATCCCAGAGTAAGCAGAGGGGAAGGAAATAGAGACTAAAAAACAATACAAAAGATCAATGAAAACATGAGCTGGTTCTTTGAAAAGATGAACAAGATTGATGAACCTTTAGCCAAACTTAACAAGAAACAGAGATAACTCAAATAAATAAAATCAGAAATGAAAGAGAAGTAACATCTGACATGCCAGAAATACAAGGGTTGTAAGAAAATACTATGAATAACTATATACTAACAAATTGGACAGCCAGGACAAAATGGACAAATCCCTAGAAACATATAATCTCCCAAAACTCAATCAGGAAGAATCAGGAAACATGAATAGACTGATAACAACTAATGAAATTGAAGCAGTAATAGAAAAACTCCTAGCAAACAGATGGCTTCACAGGCAAGTTACCAAGCATTCAAATAACTAACACCTATTCTCCTAAACTATTCCAAAAAAAATAAGAGGAGAGAAGACTTCCAAGCTCTTTTTATGAGACCAGCATTATCCTAACTCCAAAACCAGATGAAGTCACTACTAAGAAAATTGCAAGCCAATATCCCTGATGAACATAAATGCTAAAATCCTCAACAAAATATTAGCAAATCGGATCCAGCAATAAATTAAAAAGATCATATTCCATGACCAAGTGGGATTTATTCTGGGAATGCAAGACTGGTACAATATTCACAAATAAATAAACATGATACATCACATTTTAAAAAAAGGATAAAAATCACATGATCATATCAATAGATACAGAAAAAGCATTTGACAAAATCCAGCACCCATTTATGATGAAAACTCTCAGCAAAGTGGGAATAGAGGAATGATACCTGAACACAATAAAGGCCATATATAAAAAACCTACAGCCAATACTCAATGGGCTAAAACTAAAAGTGTTTCCCTTAAGATCAGGAACAAGACAGGGATGTCCACTTTCACCACTCTTATTCAATATAGTACTGGATAGCCATAGCGATCTGAAAAAGAGGAAGACATAAAAGGCACCCAATTTGGAAAGGAGGAAGTAAACTTGTCATTACTCACAGATGACATTATATTGTACATAAAAAATCCTAAAGAATCCACTACCAAAAAATTGCTAATAGATAAATTTGGCAAAGAAGGAGGATAAAAAATTAATCCCGAGAAACTGAGGGCACTTTTATATACCAATAATGAACTCTTAGAAATAGAAACTAAAAAAATAATCCCATTATACTATTCCAACAACAATAAATAAATAAGATACCTGGGAATAAACTTAATAAAAGCAGTAACACACCTGCACTCAGAAAACTATAGTCATTGAAAAAGGAAATAGAGAAAGATACAAACCAGTGGAAGCGTATACCATGTTCATGGATTGGAAGAATTAAGATCATTAAAATATACTTAGCAATCTACAAGTTCAATGCAATACATGTTCCAAAGCAATCTACAAGTTCAATGCAATACATGTTTCAGATCTAGAAAAAAATATTCAAAATATTTATATGGAACCAAAAAAGACCCTGAATGGCCGCAGCAATCTTGAGAAAGAAGGACAAAGTTAGAGGGATCACAATACCATATATCCAACTATACTACAAAGCTATTGTAATTGAAACAGCCTGGTACTGACATAAAAACAGGCATGTATATCAACTGAACAGAATAGACACACCAGAACTCGACCGATGCCAATATGGTCAATAAATATTTGACAAAGGAGGCAAGAGCATACAAAGAAGTCAAAACCGTCTCTTCAGTAAATAGTGTTGGGAAAACTGGACAGGTACATGCAAAAAAGAAAATAGACCACCATCTTACACCATACACAAGAATAAATTCAAAATGGATTAAAGACTTATAAGTAAGTCTTAAAAATCCTAGAAGAAAACATAGGCAGTAAAATTTCAGACATCTCACATAATAGTATTTTCACCCATACATCTCCTAAGGTAAGAGAAACAAAGGACAACATAAACAAATGGGACCACATCAAAATAAAAAGCAAAAGAAACCCCCAACAAAATGAGAAGGGAACCCACGGTATGGGAAAACATATTCACCAATGATACTTCTGGTAAGGGGTTATTTCCAAAATACTAGTATATAAAGAATTCATACAACTCAACACCAAGAAGACAAACAATCCAACTAAAAAATGGGCAAAGGACCTGAATAGACACTTCTCCAAAGAGGACATACAGATCACCAAAAGACATATGAAAAAATGCTCAATGTCACTAATCATCAGAGAGATGCAAATTAAAACCACAATAAGGTGTCACCTCACACCTGTCAGAATGTCTACCATCAATAAATTAACAAACAAGTGCTGGCAAGGATGTGGAGAAAAGGGAACCCTAGTACACTGGTGGTGGGAATACAGACTGGTGCAGCCATTATGGAAAACAGTATGGAGTTTCCTCAAAACCTTAAAAATGGAACTGTCTTTTGACCCAGCATTCCCACTTCTGGGAATATATCCAAAGAATCCTGAAACAACCAACAGAAAGAATATATGCACCCCTATGCTCATAGCAGCATTATTAACAATAGCTAAGATCTGGAAACAGCCCAAGTGCCCATCAGTAGATAAGTGGATAAAAAAAGCTATGGTACCTTTATACAATGGAATACTATGGGGCTGTAAAAAGAAGAATCTCTTGCCCTTTGTGACAGCATGGATGAACCTGGAGATTATTATGCTAAGTGAAATAAGCCAATTAGAGGAAGACAAATATCATATGATCTCTTTTATGTGGAATCTAATGAACAAAATAAACTGATGAACAAAATAGGTCCAGAGGCATGGAAGCATGGAACAGAATGACAGATCTCAGCCCTAGTTGGTTTGGCTCAGTGGACAGAGCATTAGCCTGCAGACTGAAGGGTTCTGGGTTCAATTCTGGTCAAGGGCACATGCTTGGGTTGCAGACTTGATCCCCAGTAGGGGGCATGCAGGAGGCAGCCTATCACTGATTCTCTCTCATCATTGAGGTTTCTATCTCTCTCTCTCTTCCTTCCTCTCTGAAATCAATAAAAATATGTATATTTTTAAAAAGAATAACAGATCTCAGAAGGGAGGGGGCTTATAAGGAAGGGCAAGACATTAACCAAAGAACATATATGTACACTAGAGGCCTGATGCATGAAATTCATGCACAAGGGGGGTCCCTAAGCCCGCCCTGTGCCCTCTCAAAATCCAGGACCCCTCGGGATATGCTGGGCCTAAACCAGCAGTTGGACATCCCTCTCGCAATCTGGGAAGCTGCATGCACTGGCGACCAAATTTTTCATACAGGTGAAAGGCATCTTGCTGTTGTATGGGCAGCTACATTTTATTGTCCTAATTATAAAAAGTAGTACATAACATGATCCTTCTGAGGCAGTAGTACCATTTTCCCCATCGTGTGGGTAGAAAAACTGAAGCAGAGAGAAGTTAAGTAATTGGCTTTGTCACACAGTTATAAGTGTCAGAATCCGGGCTGACCACAAAATGTGCAAGCCAGAGTCCACGCATGTCATCGCTGCATCATCCTGTTTTTTCAGTGTTAGAGTAGCCTTGCCACGTTTTAATTTTTAAATCTAAGAGACTGTTCCCAATACAGGCAGTCCTTGGGACATACATCATTTTGTGGTTGTCGCCATCTCCCATTTACAGTATTTATTTTTTTAAAAAGTTCCATCATTTCAACGTATGTACATAAGTGCTTTATGTGGTTTTTTTTTTTATTTACCACAAGTAAAGGTCAGAAATTATTATCTTTCTTTTAAAATTTTTTTACTGTTTCACTTCATTGCTGCTGTGTATGTGCTCCATGTGAGTGACGCAGGTGCTTATGTAGGTGGGTTCCAACTTACAGTGAAAATCGCATTACATTGCGCCATAGGAACAGACCTCCAATGTTAACTGAAGACCTATTATATATAGAGTAGGGTCCCTAGGCCTGGCCGGCAATCAGGGCCATCTGTGGGGCAACTGGCAGGCGGAGCGATCGGGGGCCCCCCCAATGGCACCTGCCTTGGCTGGTGGCCTGGCGCTGCCTGCTTGCCAGCCCTGCCCCTCACCGCCACCGCTGGTCGCCTCCCTCTGCGGGGCAACAGGCGAGTGGGGCAATCGGGGCCCCCCCTCCCCGCTGGCACTTGCCTTGGCTAGCAGCCTGGTGCCACCTGCTGGCCAGTCCCCCCCGCCCCCCCATCTCTGCTGCCAGTCACCTCCCTCTGCGGGGGGAAGGGGGGATAGACGCTCAACACAGGAGCTGCCCCTGGTTGGTCAGTGCACATCATAGCAACCAGTCATTCCACCCATTGCTCCGCCATTCACTCGATTTGCATATTAGGGTTTTATTATATAAGACTAGTGACCTGGTGCACAAAATTAGTGCACAGTAAAAGGAGATTATTTTTTTTTTCTTAATTAAATCTTTATTGTTCAGATTATTACAGGTGTTCCACTTTTTTTCCCCCCATAGCTCCCCTCCACCTGATTCCCCACCCCACCCCATGCCCTTACCCCCCGCCACTGTCTTCATCCATAGGAGTAAGATTTTTGTCCAATCTCTTCCCGCACCCCTCACACTTGCTTCCCCTGAGAATCGTCAGTCCACTCCCTTCCTATGTCCCTGATTCTATTATATTCACCAGTCCATTCTGTTCTTCAGATTTTTTATTCACTTGATTTTTAGATTCACTTGTTGGTAGGTATGTATTTGATGTCATTTTGTTGTTCATAATTTTTATCTTTACCTTTTTCTTCTTCTTCTTCTTCTTAAAGAATACCCTTCAGCATTTCATGTAATCCTGGTTTGGTGGTGATGAACTCCTTTAGCTTTTTCTTGTCTGTGAAGCTCTTTATCTGACCTTCAACTCTGAATGATAGCTTTGCTGGGTAGAGTAATCTTGGTTGTAGGTTCTTGCTGTTCATCACTTTGAATATTTCTTGCCACTCCCTTCTGGCCTGCATAGTTTCTGCCGAGAAATCAGCTGACAGTCGTATGGGTACTCCCTTGTAGGTAATTAACTGTTTTTCTCTTGCTGCTTTTAATATTCTCTCTTTGTCTTTTGCCCTTGGCATTTTAATTATGATGTGTCTTGGTGTGGTCCTCTTTGGGTTCCTCTTGTATGGGGTTCTGTGCGCTTCCTGAACTTGTAAGTCTATTTCTTTCACCAGGTAGGGAAAGTTTTCTGTCATTATTTCTTCTAATAGGTTTTCAATATTTTGCTCTCTCCCTTCTTCTGGCACCCCAAAAATTCGGATGTTGTTTCGCTTAAAGTTGTCCCAGAGGCTCCTTACATTATCTTCATATTTTTGGATTCTTTTTTCTTTTTGTTTTTCTGGTTGGATGTTTTTTGTTTCCACATATTTCAGATCTTTGGTTTGATTCTTGGGGTATGTTGATCTACAGTTGAGTTTCTGTATATTCTTTATTTCAGACAGTGTATGCTTCATTTCTGACTGATCCTTTTCCATTTTTTTGGCATTCTCATTAAGGTCCTTGAAGGTCTCACTAAGTTCTTCAGAAGTGTCATCAAGTTTCTCGGCGGTTTTTAGAAGATTCTTGAGTAACCTTATAAATGTGATTCTGAACTCTATGTCATCCAGTAGTTTGCTTTCCTCCGTTTCTTTCATTCGTGACATGTTTCTTTGTTTCTGCATTTTGGCTTCTTCCCTGTGTTGATGGAGTGGCTTTGTGTGGTAGGTGACCTATAGGGGGCAGTAGCTCAGCCTCCCCAATCACCTGATGTGGACGCTCTTGGTACACCCCTTTGTGGGCTGAGTGCAAAGTCTTTGTGTAGTTAAGCCTGAATTGCTGTTGGTACGCTGGGAGGAATTGACCTCCAGGCCAATTAGCTGTGAGCACTCCCTGTGTCTATAATGGAAGAAGTGCTGCGCTGAAGACACGCTTATGGGGCAGGACTTGTTTCAGTGGGGCTTTGGTGCTCACTGAGTCTGCCTCTTGAATGTGTCACTTATGGATGTGAGGAGTTGAAATCTGGTGTTTCACACTGACCACTAGGTACACTGGCTTCTGGATCTCCAATGGGGTGCAGGTCAGCTACTGTCTGAGGCCACTCAGCAGGAGCTACAGTGAGAGCTGCAGTTTTCTCCTGTTTGCTTGGGGTTTGGAGGTTTTGGAGCTGTCTGACCCGGGCTGCAAGTTTTCTAGGTTAAGCTGCCATAGGGCAGGCTTTCTTATGCTAATTGAGCTGCTTGGAGCTTGGGTGGGTTTGTAGGTTGTGTGGGGCGGGGTCTCAGGGCGTCACTAGGTTAGGGCGTGGCAAACAGCAATGGCTGCTAGTAAGCCCGCTCTGTGTCCCGACCGTGTCCTGGAATCCTGTGCCCCAGTGCCGTAAACAATTATTCCTGCGCGCAGCTCTGCTAGCAAGCCACTCTCACTGGCAGACAGTCCAGCTTCTCCCCGTAGGAGCTTGGGTCCCCCGCGTCTCCCCAGAGACTGGATTTCAGAGTAATCGGGGGCTTGTCTCCGTTGGGGTTGAAAAAAGCAACGCACCCAGTCGCCCGCCGCCAGCCCGGACCACGCGCCTCCGTACCTCAGCTTTTCAGCGCTTCTGCACGTCTCAATGCTCTTTTCTCTTTCCTTCTAGCTGTAGAACTTCCACTCAGCCAGCTTTCCCGTGGTTCTGGGTGATAGACGTTCTATCCTTTAGTTGCAGTTTAAATTGTTGTGGGAGGCAGCAGTTCAGGTGTTTACCTATGCTGCCATCTTGGATTCCTCAAAAGGAGATTAATTAGAGGAAATACTTTAATATTGCTATTTGCCCTTTCTCTATAATGGAAGTGTTAGAGATGAAAGAAAATTAGTAAAATGTACATGAAGACCTTCTTCCTGTCAGAGTCTGGGGCACACCATGGGACCCAGAGTCAAGTCCCTGCCCATCCACATGCACCTCAAAATCACGTGAGACCCAGACCTGGCTGGTGCCCCCCAATTGGGCTAGATCCAGACCCGGCCAGTCCCATCCTTGTCAAGCCCTGCTGGGCAGGGGGCATAGCCTCAGGTCCCCTGGCCCAGCGACAGGACAGGTGTGTGGCCTGAGGTCCCCTAGCCCAGACCAGGGTGGGGGGCATGCCTCGAGGTCCTCCGTCAAGCCCTGCCAGGTGGGGGACATAGCCTGAGATCCCCTGTCAAGCCCCGTTGGGTGGGGGGCATGGCCTGAGGTCTCCCAGCCCAGACTGGGGGCATGTCTTGAGGTCCTCCGTCAAGCCCTGCCAGGCCAGGGGGCAGCCTCAGGTCCCCCAGCCCAGCACCGGGAGGGGGTGCAGCCTCAGGTCCCTCATCAAGCCCCACCAGCAGGGGTGAGCAGCCTCAGGTCCCCGGTCAAGCCCCGCTGGGTGGGGACGTGACCTGAGTTCCCCAGACCCAGCACTGGGGGTGCACCTTGAGGTCCCCCATCAATCCCCACTGGGTGGGGGGGGCATGGATTGAGGTCCCCCATCAAGCTCATCCAGGCAGGGGAGCGCAGCCTCAGGTCCCCTGGCCCAGTGCTGGGGTGGGGGGCACAGCCTGAGGTCCCCTGGCCTGGCACTGGGGGTGGGGGGGTAGCAGTCTGAGGTCCACTAGTCCAGCACCAAGACGGGAAGTGCACCTTGAGGTCCCCTGTCAAGCCTCACCGGGTGGGGGGCGGGCACAGCCTGAGGTCCCCTGTGAAGCCCTGCCGGGTGGGGGACACAGCCTGAGGTTCCCTGTCAAGCCCCACAAGGGCTGGGGAGGGCACAGCCTCAGGTCCCTGCTGATTGCTCGTTAAGGCTCCTTATGGGAACTTGGCCTCAGCGTGGGTGCAGCCATCTTTTGTGATGGAGAGATGGTCAATTAGCATACTCCCTCTTTATTAGGTAGAATATGCATAGTCCATATACAGAGATAATAGTGTGAGGATGGCTATGGATGGGGATGGGGGATAGGTGAGAGGGGGCAAAGTGAGGGAAAATGAGGGACATCTATAATACTGTCAACAATAAATTTAAAACAAAAAACACAACAAAGGAGGGTTGACTAAATAGATAAATTATCTATAAAATGAAATAACATAAAAGCATATTCTATAGCTCTTTTTTCATATATAACAATGTCCAATATTATTCTAAGTAAACAAAAAAGTAGATCCATAATTTCGAAGTCTTGTTTCCTTAAATTATGCATTTGAATTTGTATGTGTAAATGTGATATAATCATTACATATGAGTGACAATAAGAGTATGTGGATATGACTGTGTGCTTACTGTGCAAAATAAGTGTGTGTAACTATCTGACTATTTGTGAATGCATGTATGAATATGTATATACATTTAAAAGCTTGAACAATATTAAGAGTGTAACTAGGTTATATTATGAGCAATTTTTATTTCTTTTTTTTGTTCCACTTTGTTTCCTTTTATTCCACTTTTGTTTTCTATCTTCTGAATGTCCTGCAAAGGACGTATTAAAAATTTTAAATTAGGGAAAAAGATACTTTAAAAGAGGCAAGTTGGCCATTTAAAAGGCAGTATTTCAACATGATACTTTAGTGGATCCAATTAATCTGAGCTACATCAAATAAGTTTATTTACTTACCTCATAAGAAGAATACAATACCGGAATCATTATCTAAGTAATGCCCTTTCTAATATATTATTTTGAAAATGGTTAGCCATACTTTGGGGGTATGTCAATATCAAGTGGTGCCTACAAAAAAACAAAAATAATGAAAAATGTACCAGCCCAGCCAGGGTCTGGCTCAGTGTTTGAGGGTCAACCAATGAACCAGGAGGTCAAGGTTCAATTCCCAGTCAGGGCACACGCCTGGGTTGCATGCTCGATCCCCAGTTGGGGGGGAAGTGTAGGGAGCAGCAGATTGAGGATTCTTTCTCATCACTGATGTTTCTCTCTCTCTCCCTCTCCCTTCCTCTGAAGTTAATAAAAACATATTTTGTTTAAAAATGCACCATATTAAAACTCTTGTAGTTATTCATATTGGTTTTAACTACCATTGCCAATAACTAAACGAACCAAGATAGGCAGTTTTTTACATTAGGATAGCTGTTACTGAATTATCATAAACATCATTATTATGCATTGCTCCTATTTACTGCGCACTAACCAAACCAAACACTAGGTAGAGCCTAGTGTACAATCTCCCACAAGGTAGCAGTTTTTATCATCATCATGATATAGTTGCATAAACTTGTCCAGGGTCACATACCAGTAATACTATTATACAGTGCTAAAGCAAAAATGTAAGCTCAGTTTTGTCTGCCCCTAATATCCCTGCTCTACTACTGCATACTTTCACTCAATATAGCATTAAAATTTAAGAAAAAATACATTAAAACACACACTGGCTAATTTGTGCATTTCTTAAGAACACTAAGAAAACAGAATTTCCTCATTTTGTTCTTTTCACAAACCACATTTTAACCAACCTTTCTGAGGAAGCTACAGAAAGCATTGCTTAATCTTTACCTCCCACATACATTATATCTGGTTAGATACAACTATGCCTATGGTCCAACTGAATGCCCTGTCAAAGCATTCCCTTTTGTTCTAAAAATTAAGATAAATAAGGCCTTGGCTAGTGTGGCTCAACTGGTTGGGCATCGTCCGGTGCCCCAGGAGGTTGCCAGTTTAGTTCCAGTCAAGGGCATATGCCTGGGTTGCAGGCTCCATCTCTGGTCTGGGGGGTGAGGAGGAGAGAGAGTGCAGCCAAATTGATGTTTTACCATTGATGTTTCTCTCTGTCTTTCCCTCTCCCTTCCTCTCTCTCTAAAAATCAATAAACTATTTTAAAATAATAAATAAATAAATAATCCTGACATTTTGCAGCACCTTAGAAGTATAGTAGATACACAGTGAAATCACTATTTTAATAATGAAGACAAAAACCAAAAGCTACTATTTCTGAATATTCTTCTCATTTTAGCTTCCTGTTCACAGTGTAAAATTTTCAAATCCTAATTCTTACCTCAAAAAAGCTCATTTATCCTAAAAAAAAATTTTGCCTCTGATAACACAATTCTTCCCAAATTCAGTGGCCAAAAGAAGAGAAAATGCCCCATTAAACTTTAAGCCAAGTTTATGGAAAATGTGAACAGAGAATCACAATCTGCTTTTATCTGTGATTACCTACTCTTAAAGCCTTCTGTGGAAGTACAAGTCATTAGATTTCTAATATGCCTCCACTAAAGGGATCCATTCATTCATTAATTTGACAACTCAACACACATTTCCTGAGTACCTACTATCTCTCACATGCTGTTCTAAGTGCTAGCCATAAGGACATTTCTAAATTCAACAAGGGCTTTCAAAATTGCATACTGTACTTAGATTCACAAAATTCTTTCACTTTTACAGTGATGCAATATAGACACCTCTTTAACCTATTCCCCAAAACTCATTGAACCATAGAACACATTTTTAACATACTCTTAATACCTTCAGAAACTATGCTTTGCAGATCATACTTTAGGAAATACGAAGACATAGCTTCTTGGTCAAGGCCATGGATTTTGAAAATGTCTATCTTTCTACAAACTATAACTGTGAACAGAATTGAGACTGTGCTAACTTCTCACTGACACATGTTTTTCTACTTATTTATTTCTGTGAAGTTCCTCTATTTCAGAAGTTGGGTCATTTGAATTTCAACAAAAGTAACTACATTAAAGTACCTAGTATTTCATGATGGTTGTGAAACTCCTTCGTTAAAGGAAGATATAAAGCAACTAGAGGCCCAGTACACAAATTCGTGCACCAGTAGGGTCCCTCAGCCTGGCCTGCAGGATAGGGCTGAAACCAACTCTCCGACATCCCCCGAGGGACCGAGGGGTCCCAGATTGTGAGAGGGCACAGGCCAGTCCGAGGCACCCCCACCAGCGCATGATCGGGGCGGGGAAGGGACGCAGGAAGTTGGCCAGCCGGGGAGAGACCACGGGAGAGCTCCAGGACATGCCTGGCCCCTCCCGATCAGCCGCACCCCCACAGCAAGATAACCTACTGGTCAGAGCGTCTGCCCCTGGTGGTTAGTGCACATCATGGCAACTGGTCGATCGGTCAACTGTCTGCCCCCTGGTGGTGAGTGCATATCATAGCAAGCAGATGAGCAGCCTTAGCATATCATTAGCATATTACACTTTGATTGGTTAAACAGCTGACTGGATGACCAAAAACTTAGCATATTAGTCTTTTATTATATAGAATAATCCTGAAATGAAAAGAATCTTTATGCCCACAGTTGAAACTTTTTAATTAAACACTAAAAATAGTTAAACACTGAACTGGACAAGTGTTTCCAAAGATGGACTAATAAGATAACCTCAGTAATTTTTTTAAAATATAAATTCCTGAGTTCTCCTCCAGACTTACTGAATAAGGATCTCCAAAGGACATTATTAAATAAGGGTAACAACCATACAGAGTAATTCATATTATCTAGGAATTCTGGTGAAGACTAAAGTGCTTCTGATATTAAAAACTGTGGTATTTTATATGGAGCACATCTAGCTCTTTTATTCTATATTAACTTTAAAAATATTTCTGAATGATTTGTTTTATTACAAAATTATATCTTCTAACCTAAGAAATCACCTCAACTCACTTCAATTATATATCTACTAAGAAGGGTCCCTGGTGGCTTAACTGGACTTAAATTTTAAAAAACAACAAAACAAAAACAGAGCCTGGAAGCCATTTCTAAAGAAACTGTACTTCAGGGAGAAACCTGCACTACACTGCCTTTCTACACTGTACATATTTCTGCGATCTGAACCAACCTTTGGGGAGTTCCTGGAATGCTGTTTCAATGAATAGGACTGAGGCTTCTCCATCCAATTGAAGCTGCATAGCTATATCCCTATCAACATCTTCACTGACCAATCAGAGCTGCTCTATTCTGACTGATCAGGACAGTGCCTTTTGGACCAATCAAACTGGGAGGATTTGGAGACCTCATTTCCATAAGGATGGACCAATCAGGGACCAGAGGTGGGACTTCTGTCTATATAAGCCAATGTGAGCCCACTTTCCCTCCCATTGAAGACTGTGTTTCCCCAGATGGAGCTTAAGCTCCAAAGGCATTGTCTTGTCAGAGCAGAGCAGAGCAGCTCAGACAGCAGAACTGCCCAGCTAAAGGCATTGTCTCGTCAGAGCAGAGCAGATCAGAGCAGCTCAGACAGCAAAACTGCCAAGCTAAAGGCATTGTCTCGTCAGAGCAGAGCGGAGCAGCTCAGACAACAGAACTGCCCAGCTAAAGAATGCCCTGGCCACAGGGCTGCCTCACAGTCCTGCTGTATCACAATTGAGCTGTTCCACAACCATGCTATATCACCACCCTGCTGTATCATGCACTGTTCCTTCTTCAGTGCACTTCAGATTGGGGATTTCTGTTGGTGCCAATGGCCATCGCTGAACAGTTACAATAAACTTAAATCATAAGAAAAGTAAAAATTATTTTCATAAGGAAGAAGTAATATCAAGAACAGGCCAAGCAAATTTAAGGCATCCTATATTATATTAGTGCTTGAAAAACTAAGATTCTCAGCACTATGTCTGTACCAATCTAGGCAAGTATTCCATACTTAAAAAAAGGCCTTAAGAGTACAAGATAAAAGACAAAACAGTAACTAAAAATTAAGTACAATGTTGAGTTCTGCTCTAATCATTTCCCTAGTTTAACTTTATTAAGTAGTCACCTTGCATAACCAAAGTCCTTTGTTGCAAAATTCTCCCTGAAATATCAATCTACATTAGAAATTCAGTGCTAAAGCAAAAAAGTGTTGAGAGCTACCTTTTTTTAAGAGAAGGGGATGAAAAAGAGAAACAAGAAAAGAACACAATTTAAGAAATGTTATCCAAATATTGGTCAATAAAGAAAAAGAGCTTTACTGGATTTAGTAATTATTCTCTTTAATTCCTAAGTATATACTAATGACTAATGACATCCTGCCCAAAGTTTCAGAGAAAAAATTATTTTGCTTAACAAGATTAAATTAACACTCATCCAAAAGGAATTAAGCAGTGCTTGGATAAAAAGAAAATGTAGTATGATAAAGATTGATTTATTACATTTTTTAAAATATTTAAGTTTTATTAAAATACATTGCATTATGTTAATGTTATGTTAAAATACATCAAACGTGTCAAAAGGATTTACTTGAAAATGTTTTGAAACACCATTTTATTTTTCAGGTTAACATATGCAAAAATTAGCTCTTAGGAGCATTTATATCTCTTAGTTTTAATTCTTCCCCTTTTTTGTATACAACAGAAATCATCAAAACTTACCTTTAATAAATGTTTTTATCTTACTTCAAAGTAAGATAATCACTTCTCAACCTTATATCTCCATAAAAGCGCCCCTTAAAAACCACTTTCCCACCCTGGCTCGTGTGGCACAGTTGGTTAGAGTGTCTCCCCATCCACCAAAATCTCCAGGGTTTGATGGTCGGGGTACATACCTAGATTGCAGGTGCAATTCGGGCCTGTGCAGGAGGTAAGCAATCAGTGTTTCACTCTCACATCAAAGTTTTATCCCTCTCTTCTCCCCTCTCCCTTCCCATCTCCAGAATCAATAAAAAGCATGTCCTTGGGTGACAATTAAATAAATAAATAAAATACTTTCCAAAAGTACTTAAATTTATTTTTTTACAAAATAGAAAATACAAACTGCTTCCAAACACACTTTTCTACCTTTTGCTAAGTCCGAACCTCCTTTTGTGTTCTCACACCTGTGGAAATGTTAATGAGTATCATACTTCACATTTTGTTTCCTTCTACTTACCAACTATATTACATTACTTTAATCTCTTCTTACAGAAATTATATCATCCGAACTGAGGCCTCACTTTGGTTTATCTCAGATTCAAAAACAACAGCCACAAAAAAAGCACACAGGGAATATGTTAATTCTTTCAATGACAGTTTCAAATTAGGTTACATGTATGATCCTGTCTCATAAAAGAATATGCAAATTGAACGTCACTCCAACACACAAGATGGCTGCCCCCATGTGGTCAAAGATGGCCACCACAAGATGGCCAGCAGAGGAGGGCAGTTGGGAGGGACCAGGCCTGCAAGGGAGCACAGTTAGGGGTGATCAGGCCTGCAGGGAAGGGCAGTTGGGGGGACCAGGCCTGCAGGGAAGGGCAGTTGGGGGGACCAGGCCTGCAGGGGAGGGAAGTTAGGGGGACCAGGCCTGCAGGGGAGAGCAGTTGGGGAGAACCAGGCCTGCAGGGGAGGGCAGTTAGGCATCAATCAGGCTGGCAGGGGAGTGTTTAGAGGGTGATCAGGCTGACAGGCAGAAATGGTTGGGGCAATCAGGAAGGCAGGCAGACGAGCAGTTGGGAGCCAGCAGTCCTGGATGGTGAGAGGGATATCCAACTGTCGGACATCCCTTGAGGGGTCCCAGATTGGAGAGGGTGCAGTCTGGGCTGAGAGACACACCCCCCCCACACCCCCCCCCCCGCCCCGTGCATGAATTTCATGCACCGGGCCTCTAGTTTAATTAATAAAATAATTTCTTACTGTTATGCTCTTTAGGCTATTTATGTTATGTTACTGAAGAAGATGTACATTCCCTGGCTTCTAATTTAACCACAGGACGTTTCCAACTAATTAGTTTCCTTTTCCCACATCAATCCTCAGTTTCCTTCTGCACTGAATAATTCAGATTTTGGCGATAGGATCCCATATTTGCAAAAGCAGATTAATTCACTTGAGCAGACAACTATGTTTTAAAGGAAGCACAGACCAGTCTAGCCAGGTGGCTCAGGTGATTGGAGCATCATCTGTACACCAGAAGGCTGCAGGACTGATCCGGGTCGAGGCACACATGGGAGGCAACCACTTGATGTGTTTCTCTCTTTCTGTCTCTCTCTTGTGTCTGTCTATCTCTGTCTCTGTCTCTCTCTCTCAACTTCCTCTCTCTAAAATCAATAAAAGCATATCCCAGGGTGAAGATTTTAAAAATAACAATAAAGTACAGACCATTATAACTGGCTATTTGTAACTGGGGAGAAATGGTTTAAATCATAAAAATATCTAAATTACTTGATATAGTTAAAAAAAACCTACTACGAACAATAACAATTTAGAAAACATTTAACAAAGCATAAAAACTAGTATTAGTTTTGGCTGTTATTGACCATCTATGAAATCACTTTTAAGTCACTTCACCTCTTGTCCTAAGGGTCTACATTGCAAAAAAAGAGATTTCTGATTTCTAACATTTCTTATGTTCCAAATGTCTGAGTTCCTTTAAATATATAATGCAACTTCAGTCCTGAGTTCGGTATCTGTTACAGTGTCAATAACTGCACATACACACCAACACATAGCATAATGATATTTCCATTAAAGAAATTTTTCAGGAAAAAATAATGTAAAAATTCAAAATAGCAGCTGGGCATTCTCATATTGACTATGGGAGAGTAGCTGCTATATTCCTTCCTAAAAGTCAGTGTGACATTATCTATGAAAAATTAGAATGAGGAAGCCCTTCAAACCCAGTATTTGCACTTCTAGGAATGAAGACTAAAGAATGACTTACACATTTACATAAACATGTGTGTTCACAGATATATATTACAACATGAGTTACACAACATGCTGTTCTACATAGTGTTCCCCATTCTAGCAAAGGGCCCCAGTTGGTCAAGGCAAATATCGAAGAGTCATTCTTCACTCCTCCTTCACAATCAATCCACTAGAAAGTCCCATCTCTTTTTCCTTTAGAGTACATTGAAAATCAGTCACTCCTCTAGATCTCTTCTGCTACCAACCCAGTCCCAACCACCTGTGTCTCACCTTAACTACTGTAAAATCTGCCTGAGTGATTTCTTCCCACTTAATCTTACCCTTCAGAACCACAGAGTCCAAAATGGTCATTTTAAATAAGACAACGCACTTCCCTGTGTAAAACTCTCTCTCACACTTTCCATTGCACTTAAAGGAAAACCCCATGCCTCTACCTGCTTCTCCAAGCTCATCTCATGCCACATTCTCCATTGTTTTGATCATGCTAGGCCAGTGGTCGGGGTAACTCATTAGTCAACAGAGCGGCAGTTTGCCGACCACTGTGCTAGGCAAACCTGACAGTCACGCTCTTTCCTGCTACAGGGCCCTTGATCGCGTCTTTCCCCATCCTGGAAAGCATCTTTTTTTAAAAAATATATTTTTATTGATTGCAGAGAGGAAGGGGGGTGGAGAGAGAGAGAGAGAAAGAGAGAGAGAGAGAGAGAAAGAGAAACATCAATGATGAGAGAGAATCATTGATTGGCTGCCACCTGCACACCCCACACTGAAGATTGAGTCTGCAACCCAGGCATGTGCCCTGACCGTGAATCAAACCATGACCTCCTGGTTCATAGGTTGATGCTCAACCACTGAGCCATGTCAGCCAGGCTGGTAAGCTTCTTTCAAGGCTGGTTCCTCATTTTCAGTTATTATCAAAATAGCCTTTCCTTTGCCACATATTTTTCCTTTTGTACACTTCATACTATCTGTTGCATTCATACACTCACCTCCATCTTTATCTTGTTTACTTACTTAATTTTCTATTTCTTCACACTAGTACATAACATCCAGATGGCATCAACTATTTCACTGATATTTTCCCAGCAACATATAGTTCATACCAATATTTATTACATGGATGACAGACTAACATAAGGGCAACCTGAGTTATTGCTTTCATTTGTCACAGATAAGCTATTACTTAAATTAAGAGTCTTAGAGTAAAAATTTTACAGACAGGCCAATACCTTTATCTAACCTACTTCAGCTAAAATGAGAAAAAAATATCAGTAAGAATTTGGTGAAAATTTACACAATATACAATAATGTACTAAAAGTTTATGATCTGGCTTCGGCAATCTTCTTGGCTTCGTCTCAGGCCCATACCAAAACTTGTGACCATTTCCCTGTGGGAAATATAAATTATCCAGATTGGCTGCAACTCTGGGTGCAGGTGGCAAGAAACAAAGCTAAGAAGATTGCTGAGGACAGATCAGGCTTTTGTACTGGAATAGGTGATTGTGGTTTAGAGAGTAAGAGGTTTGTATACTATATGAACAAGTAGGGCATCTGATCAACTACTAGAGTGAGAGATTAGATTCAGTACAAAGGTTAGCTCCTACATGCTATAAACATGGTAATATTTTTACCATCATAGAATCAGTATCATTTCCTGTGTGACAGACTAAAATTTAGATTTTCCCTTACTGTTAAAGATTTCAAAGGTGTCATACTAAAGCCTATACACCCTGTTCCTGAAACTACCCCAGTGAAATTATGTTGTTGGCTTTATGAAATCTTGTCCAATCTTAGATAATGCACTAGACTCCGCAGAAGCCCTTTGAGCCTTGGCGCCGCCCCAGGCTGGGTAGGGACTGCTAGACATTGGCTCCAGGGTGTGTCCAATCTGTCTAGCCCAGTCCCGCCCTGCCGGCCACCTTCTAATTAATTTCCCTTCAATGTACACACTTTTGTGCACTGGGCCTCTAGTCATTCCGTAATTGGGAATTTGGTCTTAGGAAATGTTAACATTTTAATATTAATTCTCACAAACTTAACAATCTTAACTTTTAAAAAATAATGCCTATATTGCAGCAGCCCCCAATTCTCCTTTCTTTTTACTCTAAGCCTTTTCTTCACTTTCCCAAGGCCCTGAAAGCTTCTGATTTGGTAGCCCTCTGATTTTACTCTATGTTACTACTAAGATGCCAGGAAGGATAATAGACATGTTAACATCTACTTTCACTAGTACATTCCTCTTGTAATACCATAATTGTTTTTCCATTAAAAGTTATTCTTTCAGAGAAAAAAAAGAAAAACAAATAATCAAATTTATTTTTTAAGACCTGGAATAATGCTTTTTAAACTAACTTGAACAACACATTATATAACTCCTGAAGTTCTGTGCCTCTGGGGACTCTTTTTTTGTGTGTGTGGAAGTATTTGTTACCAACTTTATTTGCTGGTGAATAGTACATTGATAAAACATATTTTGTACAATCAAGTCTGCACTGCCCCAACACACTGTGGGGCTAAGGAAGACATAGTCCCTTCAACAGCTAGAAACAGTCCCAGATAATGAGTTTATGAAAAACACTTTCTCTTCTTCCTCTAGGAACTCTTAAATCCTTCAGTTCTTAGGAGAAGCTTAAATTCTAGAAATTTCACCTCTTTTTATTTCAAATCAGGAATAGACAAGTTTGAGTACAGAGCTGTCAGCACAGCAAATAAAATCGCAAAGGGAAAAACTATAGATCTTAGAACTCCAGTGAAGTCACAACCTCAAAGAAAAATATGTCATCGTTTTTTGAGGACTGTGTATATTATGGGGAATGAGTATCAGAGGACTAAAAGTTTGGAACCACTGAAGTGATGTCTGATGCACAATCTGTCTCTGTAACCTACTTCACACAATTCCCATCACAACAAAGCAGTGAGCAATGGAAGAGACCTTACCCTACTTACCTGTACAAGTGAGTTGCAATATATAGTTAATGGCCTAGTTTCATACTAATTCTTAAAGTAAAACAAACAAAAACAAAGAGACCTTACCCTACTTACCTGTACAAGTGAGTTGCAATATATAGTTAATGGCCTAGTTTCATAATACTTCTTAAAGTAAAACAAACAAAAACACAACAGAAACTTACCTTCAAAAGGGGACCCCAACTGGTATTTCCCACTAAAAAATTTTGGCAATGAAAATACAAGTGCTCCAAGTCCTATCATAAAAGATGCAAACGCAAGCCATCTTGGTTTGTGTCCTCTTTCGCCAACGTATGAAACAAATAATGACAACAAACAGAATGCGATATCATAGCTTGATGATATCAGGCCGGTCAGGGAACTCTTCATTTCATAGCGCTTCTCAATAGTGGAAATACTAATATTTACTAGGCCATTTACCACAACACCTGAAAGAGGAAAAAAAATTATGGCATTATTACAACTTTACCATTAGATTATGATTACTAGCACAATGTACTAAAGTTTGGTTTTTGTTATTTTTGATATTTTTAAATGTACCAATTTTAAAAGACTCAAGGTTTCAAAGGTAGGAAACCCTAAACATACCTGCTTACAAAATCAGTTTGCTCTTAAATTGTACACTTGGGAATGTTCAGGTGTTAAATAAAATTGATGTTTACCACATCTTAAATTGTAGCTAACTTCATTTTTCTTTAAATGACAATCAGAAAGTCAGGCTGTAAAGTCTCATGAGGCCAGTTTGCCAGTTTCCAATTGTACCATACTTTCACCGCCCTAACTTAGAAGAGTACTAAAAGTACAGCTGATTCCAGAGGTCATCTGAGCAATGCTCAGACACTTCCCAAGTTATTCAGTCCTTAAGCATATTTATATATAACAAGTGATCCTTGACTTAAGTCTTTGAAAGTTGAAATTGAGCTCTCAAGCCTCTTTTTCTTTCTAATGCTCTTGAAGATATTAAAGTTAAAGGTCCTGGAGCAAAGGTAAACATAAATTGCCCTAGCCAGTTTGGCTCAGTGGATAGAGCATCAGGCTGTGGCCTGAAGGGCCCCAGTTCAATTCGGATCAAGGGCACATGCACAGGTTGTGGGCTCGATTCCCCAGCAGGGGGCATGCAGCAGGCAGATGATCAATGATTCTCATTATTGATGTTTCTATCTCTCCCTCTCCCTTCCTTTCTGAATTCAATAAAAATATTTTTTAAAGTAAAAATAAATTAAAAGCATTATTTCAACCACTGGGATTCTAAATCATAGGTAAAGCAAAATAAAAAAAACCACCTTACACTTCATCTGTTTATTATAGCTATGATGGAGGCATATGATGTAAAGAAGTAAAAGCTGAAAATCCAATTTTGATTGATGACAAAAATATCCTGTCCAAATATTGATTAAATTTAAGTTTATACATTACTATAAATTTGAAAGAAAAGGCATCTGACCAAATTACAAAGTGTTTAATTAGTTACCTCTTTTACTTAAGAGAATATCATAAATTGTTTTCATTTATTTATTAATAGAAAAAGTACACAGAAGTCATATTATTTGTAATTTTTAAAAATTTTTCTTTATCAAGAAAATTGATAACAAGTTTCTAAAAGTTCTAATATACTTATATGCCAGTTTAAGTCTATAAATAAATTACAATTACTAAAATGTCAATGTAAAATGAAGTATCTAAAGTACCTAGGAATGACATATTAACTGATATAAGAAGATAAGAATATGAAAATTTCCTCATCTAAAAATCAGCTTCCCAACATATTTGTCATACTGATTAAAAGTCAGTCATTTGAACTCCTTGCCTTTATGTTAAAACTTTTCTGAAACAGTTCATTTGTGAACTCTTATGGAAGTACTAGAGGCCTGGTGCACAAAATTCGTTCACTGGAGGGGGGTGTACCTTAGCCCAGCCTGCATCCTCTCCAATCTGGGACATCCCTCTCACAATCCAGGACTGCTGGTTCCTAACCGCTCGTCTGCCTGCCTGCCTGCCTGATTACCCCTTAACTGATCCCCTGCTGGTCCAATTGCCCCCAACTGCCTTCCCTTGCCGGCCTAAGCGCCCCCAGCTGCCCTCCCCTGCTAGCCCAAACACCCCCAACTGCCCTCCCCTGCTGGCCTGGTCATCCCAGTGGAAGCCGTGCTGAGCAGCAGCCAGGACCCCCCCCCCCCCGCCCCCCTCCCCCGTAGGGCTGTGGGAACTGTGGCAGCAGGCGTGCGGAGCAACTGGCCCCACCCCCCCATTGTGCACGCCACCATCTTTTGACAGTGTTATGGTATAAGGGTTAATTTGCATATTACCTCTTTATTATATATGATTATATAGGATGGCACTTTAAGCCTATGAATCTGAATGTGAATTTTATGCTACAGAAGTTCCAAGAACTCTACTTTAAAAAAAATAATTCTATGAAATACTGCATATTATGCTTGAAGTTAGGAAGTATGTTAGGAAATTAAGTTCTAAGAGAAATCCTGTTTATCTCTGAGAAATGCTGGGTTAAGTAAACTCACTTGATAAGTTTTGGAGTTCTCCTGCAATTAAACATGTATTCATATACAATGGAAATGGTCTTCCCAAGGATCATGTTTGAGAGACATGGTAATAAAGCAGGGACCTCTGGGTAGATGTAGCTGCAGGCTAAACATGTTTTAAGAGTGACAATTATATTTTATAATAATTTTTAAAATGTTATATTAAATGTAAAATTATGTCATCTGGAATAATATAGAAATTTTAGAATACCTTTTAAGAGAAAACACAAGAATTTTTTTACTTATGTCCAACTGTTATAGAATAAGAAGCTAGGCAAATTCCAGTCCGCATTCCGACGCTCTATCCACTGAGCCAAACCTGTTAGGGCCAAATTTCTTAATTAATCCGTTCCAGAAACTGTAAAAAAAAAACCCTTCAATTGGAGGGTTTGCAAATGCATACTTTTGTCGCGTAGAACGAATCCCCCAGGGCAACCCCTCCCCACAGGATGGCTCCGACAATTTCAATCTTCCCTGGAGGGATCGAATCTGCTAACCTGAGATAAGGACACCAAAGAGCAAATGCTGTGTGCGAAGTTTTAAAAATCTTGGCGACAACAGAGAAGCTAAAATGTGGAAGTCTGAGCCTAGCTGGTTAATGTGGGTGGGAGCTCCTGCAAGACCGCGGCCAGGGCCGCCTCGCGGGGCACGTGGACCACGCTCCTGCCCTCGCCCCCCGCCCGCACCCCTGGTCCCGCGCCCGGCCCACGCCCTCTCCTGCGGGCGCTACACCTTACCTTGCGTGAGGGCCAAGAGGCAGTAGTGAATCAGAAACCCTTGGGGCGTGTTGCAGAGCTGGAGGCACTGGGGTCTGAAGTTGCCCCACCCGCAGGGCCCTTCAAACTCCGACCGCGACTCTAGCCCGGACCGCGCTCCGGAGTCCGGGGCAGTAGCCGCCGGCAGAGGGGTTTCCCGTGACTTCGGGTGCTTCGGAGGCTCTGGTGGCCGCGAATTCTCCGTCTGGGTATTGGCGGGCAAAGTAGAGACCTCGACGTGAGAGGGCGATGCAGAGACACGGCGCGGCGTGTCTGGGCTGGAGCTGAGGAAAGCCGGGTTCTCAATGCCTCCGCCGCGCTTCATGGTCCGGACGGGTTCTCCCGGCTTCAGTGTGTCTGAGCAGAAACAACAACAACAACAAAAAAACAATCCACCAGGTCCCGCTCTGGCTCCTCCCCTGGGCAGGTGGCAGCGCCCTCGTGCGGGGAGATACCGCCTCCCTGTCTTCCTCTCCGGCCCTCGCGGCTGCCCCTCCACCTGCGCTCGCCTGCTTCGGGCTGAGGAGGTGGCGCCGCGCCGAGTCTCACCTGCGGCCGCCGGGCCCGACCGGATGCGGGGCGTGGGCGCGAGGGCCGCCGCCGCTGCCAGGTGAGGAGAAGGGGGTGGGGGTGGGGGGTGGGAACGACAGCCCGGCGCGGGGGGGAGGGGGGACGACAGCCCGCCGCTCTCCCTCCTGGCCGGAGCCCGGGACTAGGAACCTAATAGAGGTTGTAGGAGTCCGGTGACCCTAAAGCTCTCCCTGGGTGCTGGCAGGAAAGCTGTAAACACAGTTGCATCAGGAGATCATTCAAGAAAATATTCTGTGGCTTTCTTCCTTAGCTGCTTACCACACCAGGTTTGGACTCCGAATCTAGCAGCCACAGGTACCACACTTTGGATTCCATGAGCATCCTGGTGAGACTTCTCCCTGTCATCTCCCTAAAAACGGAAATTCCTACCGCCGGCTCCCCATCACAACATAGCCGCCTTTTTTATTTTACTTTGCCCGAACGGAAAGAAAAGGAATTAAGAAACTTTACAAGCCGTTATGTGATTTCTACCTGTGGAATAAATTTTTAAAAGCACACTGAAGAACTGAACACCATTATACGGCAGTGGTTACAATTTATTCGTTCATTCGTAGAAATATATTTATTTTCTGGGTGCCAACCACTGTTCTAGCCTCTGGAGGCACAAGCGTGCTTAAAAACTGACAAATACCCCTAGCCTTATGGTGCTTGCATTCTAATAAGAGAGAGATAATAAGTGAAAACTATATAGTACATTTCATTGTGAGAAGTGCTGGGCGGGGGGAGAATACAGCAAGAGCAGGCTGGAAAGTGTGCGTGTCGGAGAAGGGAGGAACACAGTGCACTTTTAAGTTGGTGGCTAGGGAAGGCCTCACGGAGAAGGTGACTTTTGAGCTAAGACCTGAAGGAGGTAAGGGTGAGAGCCCGGCATGTTGGAGAACAGTAGCTGGGGTAGAATGAGATAGTTGGAGAACAGTAGGAGTCCAGGCAGGTAAAGGGGTGCAGGTGGGGTGGAGAAGTGACTGGGGCCAGACTTTGTAGGCCATTATAGGACTTTAGCTTTTATTGTGAGTGAAATACGAAAATGTGGAGCCAAGGAGTGACATGATCCTGACATGATTAGGTTTTCAAAGGATCCATTCTCTCTCCCCTTCTAAAGGTAGACTAATATATCCCAAATTAGTATATTTTAAACAATGATGTTTTTAAAACTATATATTAAGATCTCAAAATGTTTCTTTCCCTAAATTAAATGTTTATTCCAATAAGGAATGTAATAAAACATACATATTTTCTTTTTGCTAGTTACTCAGGGCTACATATACAAAGTTGTTATGCTTCATAAGACTGTACAGTGTTAAGGAACCCACTTCCTCAGATCTAATTACTAATTGTAAAAAATCTCAAAACAAGTCTCAGATGTTACTGGATACTATACTGCTATATTATATTTTTTTCAATACGCTACTACTATTATTCACATATAAGGTCCCCATTTTATTAGACATTAGAGTACTTCACTACATATTAATTCATCGCGCTATCAAGTTCTAGAGAGAATTTTAATTTAACACATGGCTGATTGCCTACCCAAGAAGCTACTTGTAAATTCAGTGCTAATACATCTCAAATAGCCATGATTTGGTAGCATATGATGGTCATATCCAGTTGTAGCCTTTAACCTAGAGAAGAGAATATGGTGATAAAAAGACTCCTTCTCCTCCTAAAATAAGATGGTTTTTATTTCTTCTAACTATAGACACTAGGCTCAGTTAAGACGGCTTAGATGAATGTTTCTCAAACACTATTATTTCTAAATAAACTAGAATTCAGAAGAATTGCATAAGTGCTATTTTGTGAAAATTTAGTTTCAGTTATATATGCTTTATTTACTGAATTGAGGGATTGAAATTTTAAAAATATATCATACATCCTGTGTTTCTTGTTCCCTTACAGTCAAAAAAGGTCTAGACTGACCAAAAATATAGGAAAAGAGTAGAAATAAGAAATAACTTTTTTTAACATTTTAAAATTAAATTTACTGGGGTGACATTGGTTTTGAAATAACATTTTAAATGTATGCCAAATATCCCATTATTAATCTTTATACAAGCAGTAGCTATTATTATCTATGTTTTACATAGTGAAGAGCAGATTAGTAACTCACCCAAAGTCATACAGATTGCTAATAAATGGCCTGCCACTTTTCAAGGCCAGTTCTCTCAGTCAGATATCTTCCCTGGTCTTTGCATTTTTCTTTTTTAATTGCTACAGCCTAACTCCGTTGGTTAGAATTATTGCCTAGAAATTCTAAGAGATTAAGACTCATATATATCAGATGTTGATGAGGTTTGAAGACAAATTCTGTTCTGAATGCTCAGAGTTTTCAGATATCCACATTAGATTTAGTATGTACTCTGCCTAGGCCGTCTATCAAAAAAAAGTAGACAGATATGGACTTAAGGTGGTATCTAAAGATTTAGGTATGATCACCATTTTATCTGTGAAATATGAAACAATTTAACCAATAAGCATATTTTGCTTTCATCAGAGGTAATTAAATACAGTCATACCTTAGGGGTGGGGGGAGATGGAGGGGCATATAGGGAGGATAAATGGTGATGGTCAGAGGCTTGACTTGGAGTGGTGAACACACAATACAGTGAAAAGATGATGTATTGTAGAATTGTTCACCTGAAAGCTGTATCACTTTTTAACCAGTGTCACCTGGTTAAAAATTTCAACGTAAAAGATAAATCAGTTCAAACCATACTATCAAAGTTAAAGTAGCACCGTCATCATGCACTTAAATCTATACTATCGAAGGAGAAATCTCTACTCTTGCAGCGTTCTAGAATTTTGTTGAAAGACTAGCATAAGTACTACTGCTTCATTTTAAATACAAATTGCTCTTACTGAAAGTGCTGTCAACACCACTTTCCTGTTCCCCTACATCCTTTATGCTGCAATGATGGAAGGAAGGAGGTCCAGGTTTGCAACAAAGACAGACAAGCAAAACAAAACAAACAAACAAATCTTGATAGGTTTTGTTTGTGCTAATTCTACAGAAAATTATCTTTTACAGTAATACAGTGATCCCATTTTTTTTTTAATTCTTTGGTCAATCTAAGGTAAATCTAGTAAGCATAGTCAAAATAAACCATGTTAAATTTCAGAAGATAATTAATAAATCGCTATTAATTTTGTGGATTTTATTTGTTATATTTTTGAAGGTGGAGAATAGAGAAAAGAGTAGTACCCAGATTTTATAGTAAAGCTCCAACAATCTCCAGAGGAGCGGATGTCCCTGCCTATGGGTATTCTCTGGATATATAATAGGTAGGTCTTCCCAATCAGGCACTGAATAAACCAAGGAAAGTGACTTCATGAAAAAAGCTGTCAAGATTATCTCACTAACTCTTCTTGCCCTGATTCCATGCTTAAAAGCAATCTTATGTTTATAATTTGGCCTTCCATGTAGATATACACCAATAGGATGAAGTATATGCCTATGTCGAGTATTTTATCATTTTCCTTTCTGTGTACTTTTAATATTGTATTAGTTCCCGTATAGTTGCAGATTGGATGTGACTCCGTTACAGGTATAACACTGAGACTCATAGAATATTAAAATTAGAGGGATCTTGGAGAGAGCTTGAATGCAAAGATGGACAAGGGCAAATATTGTTGAAGTAAATTAAAAATGCCAGTATTGAATGCTCTTCCCTCCTCTTGTCATAGTGGCTTCTTCCTGGTGCTCCTATCTCAGTTTGCATGCTTCCTTTTCAGAGGCCTTTCCTGGCCACCCACCTAAGCACCCTCTATGACATCACTGTATGTGCATCTTCCACTTTTTACTAGATGTTATTTTCTTATTTATCTGCTCTTGACCTGTCTCCAAGGAATGTAAACTACTTGAGAGCAGAGATTGTCAAACTTGTTCATTGCTGTATCCCCATAGATGGAACTCATAGCTGTAGTAGGTACGCAATAACTATTGCTTGAATAGATAGATGGATGGGTGGTTAGATGGATGAGTAAATAAAGGATTAAAAATATATTTTATGAAAAAATCCCAGCATTAAAAATTTATTAATGATACTTGATCTCATATTACAAAATAAAAGCAATGAAACAATCTAAGTGATCTCATATTCTTCACTTTCTTTGCCATTTAAATGCTCCCACAAAATGTGTAGAAATAACAAATTATGTCTAAGAAAAAAAATAATGCTGAACTAGATTACTTAAACTAATTTTTTGAATTATAATTATATAGAAAGACATTTATATTAAAAAATTGCAGCTATACTTTTTTAGTCACATTAGCCATAAATCATTAAGTACATACATAAACAAGGATGATCATAATTTTTTAAAAAGGAAACAAACATTTAATACAGTAATTCCATAAGAAAGTTAACCCAATAGGTTATGAAAAATAAATTAGTATTAGTGTAAAACACTATACTGTATGAAGTTAAGCTTTTCACTAATATGTGATAATTACTATAATTTATTCAAAACATGAACTCTATAAAAGCACACTTATGATACAAACATCACACATTAGATATAGTGAAGGAAGCATTGTTGGACTTATGTATATTAAGAAATGCTTTAAACTAGAAGAAATTATTTTATTGTAAATTAGAAATTAGGATATGATTTCTAAAACATATTGCTTTTCCACTCAAGATCTGATTTTGATGCCTAGAAACAGTCAATAATATGCCATGATTCTATAGGATATATAGATACATATAATCACAATTTTATGATCATGACAAAATGCAATCTTTACTGAATAAACAAACTACAACTCTTGATAGTCCCACCAACCCACAATTTAATTCCTATCCATTTTTTAACAAAAGAAAGTAAATGGTGAACATTATTAAAATTTAGATTTATAGAGCCATGAGGGACATCAAGATATCATTTGTTCCCGCAGCCTGCTTCCGGGAAGATTAATGTCAAATGCACCCAAAAGCTCAATGCAATGAAAAACAGGAACTAGGCCAATAACAAATAAAATGAGAGTGGTGAGTGAGTAACTTTTGTATATTTTTTCACAGTAATCTTTCCATAATTTACTGGGAGTTGGGGGAATTCTAGTGTAAGGTTGAGGAAGCTAACAGGCCACTATTAATTAGCAAAATAATTTATTTGTAAACACAAGTAAGAGCTTTAATGAAAACAGTTCAAAGCGGTAGACGTAGGTAAAACAAAACAAAACCCTTACATTTCTACTTTATAACTGTGAAAGCCTTTAAAGCATGCTCCTTAAGGATCAGGACCAAAAAAAATGCAGAAAAAGAAGACAAAGGGAACAAAAATGGATTAAGACAAAAAGAAAACAAGATGATGGTGTCAGGTTCATAATTAGAATTCTGTTGTCTTTCCACTAGACCATATTTATTCCTTCTCCTGATCATAGTCCCATAGCTAACAACCTTGTTTTCCACCAGAGCTTGGCCAGGCAGTAAATGGACTGTGATCTAGTCTAACTGGAACTATTCATGGACTCACTGTGAGATGTTTGTTTGTTGTGACCATCTTCCTTTCTTAGTATTTTTGAGAACAATAAATCTCTTATGCTTCTGAGTAATGTTTATCCCCACCCACTCTTGTTTTCTTTTAATGTCTAAGACCATGGTCAGCAAACTCATTAGTCAACAGAGCGGCAAACCGTGGCTTGCCGACCACTGGTCTAAGACATTAAAAGTACTTGTTAGCAAGGAGAGAAAGATTCAGTTCTGGGTGGGAAATAAAACAAGAATGAAGATACTATCTAGTTTTGATGTCATTCAAATGAGTCATAACACAGTAAGGTACATATAGTTGCACACAAACAAATACTTTTTCAAATAATGGACCTGAACATAAAGGTTATATTGCCTGAATGCCACTCGAGACTGCCTACAGCAGTATACTAAAACAGTAAGTATGGTATATGATAAGCATAAAACTACTGTAGGCATAAACATTAATTAGTTACTATAATGTATATGTCATATTCAAATATCATTGTTGATGACAAAATTTTGGATTCAATTACACATCTATACTAATAAAAGGGTAATATGCTAATTAGACTGGGTCAACCAGACATCTTCCGAATGTCTGACCTCCAGAAGTTAGGGGCAACCAGGCTAGCGGGGGGGCAGTTAGAGGGCGACCAGGCCGGCAAACAGAGGCAGTTAGAGGTGATCACGCAGGCCAGCAGGGGAGCAGTTAGGGGGCAACCAGGATGGCAGGGGAGCAGTTAGGGGAAAACCAGGCTAGCAAGCAGAAGCAGTTAGGGGCGATCAGGCAGACAGGTAGAGTGTGGTTAGGGGCAATCAAGCAGGCAGGCAGGCGAATAGTTAGGAGCCAGCGGTGTTGGATTGCGTGTCAGACATCCCCCGAGGGGTCCTGGATTGGAGAGGGCGCAGGCCAGGCTGAGAGACCACCCCCCTTGTGCGTGAATTTTGTGCACCAGGCCTCTAGTTATTTTATAATGTCCATGTTTCAGAAACTTACCCATATTTCCTTTTTCCCTACCTCCCTCTCCCAAAAAAAGAAGTCAAGAGTAAAGACAAAAATCTTACAGTGAAATACAAGTAGTAAAATAAAATTTCCCACAGGACACTTAATGACACCAGACAGAAGAGGCTGGAAAATAATTTCCCACCAGGCAATAGGTGCCAACCTGTGGCTGTCCCAAACTTAAATACTAAAGGGAATCTCAGTCCCCAAACATTTTTGCATTTATTATATGAATATATAAAGAGATGTGACATAATTATTATGGTTTCTATTCCTTATGTAGTAGGTCTAGAAATGTTGATTTTTGAATTCTAGAAAAGTAAAGGCCAGTACAGCAGAACCTTCATATCTCCAGGCGATTGGTTCCAGGACCCCTCTAGAATATCAACATTCACAGAAGCTCCAGTCCCTAATTTAAAATGGAGAAGTATTTGCATATGACCTACATTTGCAGATAGGCTAAAACAGGTTATGCCTGGTATGTGTGGCAAATTCAAGTTTTGCCTTTTGGAACTTTCTGGATTTCTTTTTTTCCAGAATATTTTCAGTCAGTGCTTGGTTGAATCTGTGGATGCAAAACTTAGGGATATGGAGGGCTGACTGTATACCATTTTAGATGTTCTGAAGAGAATAGATTTGATCATAAAGAATAATCCAAAACTGGTACTGTCATATAGGTTTCACTTCACATAAAGGGTATATGGAACTTCCTTGCACTATTTTTGCAAACCTAATTGAGTTATTCTACAGAATAACTATCATTCTGAAAAATGTTAAGATCATGAAACACAAGGAAAGAGGAATGATTACAGATCAAGGAGACAAGACAACTAAATGCAATGTGACCTCCTAAATGTCACATCCTGGAACAAAAACAGCGGTGGAAAAACTGGTGAATTCTAAATAAAGCTGTAGTTTAGTTTTTAAAAATGTGTTGAGATATCAGTACTGAGACTAGGCTATAGAAGATTGTGACTTCCATCTTGTTTACATTACTCTCTGTGTCTCCTTGCTTGCTATGCTGTAAACTGTACCCAGGATCCTGACCCACAGAAACTGGATCATATATGTTGTTTTAAGCTACTAAGTTTTGGATTCGTTTGTTACAGAGTAATAAATAATGAAGACCCATGTTTCTATACAATTATTATTCCTATTTTTCCAATGAGAATAGTAGCTTAGAGATAACTGTCCAAAGTTACATAATTGACAAAATGCATTCAAACACCGGTCTCTCAAAGTCAAAGTCTATTCAACAATAAAGATAAATTGGGAAAAAAAAGACCCTTGAATATTGCTCACTCAATCTAGGTATGTTTCTTCACAGTGGTGTACTTTAAATGCGATTCTCTTAATTAGTAAATAATTTTAAGATTTTGGGTGTTTATATGTATCCCATAAAAAAAGTCAGTCTATGGTTTTAATCACTGAGTTATAATGTGCTCATAAGATCCCTGAAAATAGTGGTTATATATTTTTTCTTTTTAAATATATTTTTATTGATTTCAGAAAGGAAGGGAAAGGGAGAGGAAGAGATAGAAACATCAATGATGACAGAGAATCATGGATTGGCTGCCTCCTGCATGCTCCCCACTGGAGACCAAGCCATAACCCAGAAATGTGCCCTCACACTTCGACCTTCTGGTTTATAGGTCAAAGCTCAACCACTGAACCAAACTGCCAGGTGTGGTTATATTTCTTAATGAAATTGTTTTAAACCAGAATAAAGGTTTACGAAACATTTGAACCGATTGCCAAATAAATTTAAGAAAGAAAAGTATCTCTTAGTATGTAACTACATCAAAGTAAAACCCTGGGGTTTGGGGGTGTTTTTCGCCACCATCCGAATGGGTAATATTAACTAATCCTACTTAGTTGAGTTCTCTCAGCTACTTGGAAGTACTTTTGGCAACTAACATTTAGTGGGCCCAGCAATGACAGATAAAATCAGACATTCTATAAGATTCTGTAGTATCTTCATGAAATTTCAGGGCTGATCAAAGAAAAAGATATGACCATGACCATGAGATAGCAGTAGCACAGATGAGATTTATTTGGTCAACCCTCTGACAAGCTTGCATGTGGGAGAAATCCCTCACAACTCAATGCCATGAGAAGCTATAGCAAAAGGGAGAATATGAGAAGCAATATCCAGAAGGGGATGAGGGAGGGCCAGGGAACTCTGGTGGAGAGGAGATGGAGAGAGGGGCTTACATGTCTAGGTGATGTCATGCAGCAGATGAGCAGGGACTCTGGGTCAGGGAGCTCTGAAAGGTCAGCAGCAGTTTGGAGTCTTGGACAGCACAGGGTTTATTTTATCTGTAGTTAGTGATGTTGGGCACAGTTTCCTATGATAGGCAAAACAGTTTCCGATGACATGCAAAATGGCTAAAAACCTGTTTATTTGGGCTATGTTGAAAACAATTGGATGTGTAAAAATTTTAGTTTGGCACCAGAAAATTTTAGTTAGCTTTGAAGCTAACAGATCTCAGAGGCCACTATGAAGAAATAAACAACTTAGGGACCAACTTTGGTTCGTTTATATAACAGATTGACACATTCTAGAATTGGGTCAAATGGCAACAACTTGCCATTAAAAAACCACTAGGCCACAATAAAATCATAAATTTCGTTACTTGGCAGGTAGCTACCAAAGAAGTATTTGTCCAGGCATACAAGAGGCTTGAAGCTCTTTGAGAAAATACTGGCTTCTTGCCAGCCATTACTGTAGACTCTGCCCCAGGCACTTTCATGAGGAGGTGAGGTTACTCTAAGGAAAAATAAGAACCTCTTTCTTGACTGGTTTAACTGTATCTGCTACTGACCATTGTTCATAAAGGTGTATGACTGTACAATGGCACTAGTCACAGAGCACAATTTCAGGCAGTAGTCACAGAGCACAATTTAGAATTGTAAATATTATGTGCTAAAAGTGCAGATGGGATGTAACACACTAAGCATAATGTTAGCCATAAAATCTAAATTCCGTAAACTCTATCTTCAAGCCAGAACTCTAGAAACTAGAGAAACTTAGTTTGTGATAGAAATATTTTTACTAAGCTATTATTTGATATCCTTTTTTTTTAATGATAAACTATGTCCCATTGCAATAACAAATTAGCACTCGAATTGTTGTGGCTTAATATAATAAAAATTTTATTTCTAAATCAATGTTCAATGAGGATTTGAGTGTGTTTGCTATGCTATACCTAGTCACTCAGGGGCCTAGGTTGACTGAGGAGTTACCATCTTGTTGTACCATTTGAACTCTATGGGCACAGCAGAAGAATAGAATCCTGATCTGAAGGTGACCCATTTCACTTCTGCTCACATTTCAGTGACCAGAATGAGTAACATCTAACATCAAAGGGATTGGAAAATGTGAGGAGAGGGAATATTTGATGAATATTATTTCTGTGACAATGCCATTCTTACAAGTTTCTAAGGACTAATATGATAGATGTATTAGTTTCTTATTGCTGCTATACCAAATTACCACATACTAGTAACTTAAAATAACACAAATGTATTATCTTATAGTTGTGAAGTTCAGAAACCAAAATTAAAATCAAAGTGTCGGCATTTTCATTCCTTGGCTTGTTGTCCTCTTCCTTCCAGCTTCAAAGCAAGAAACGGGCAGATGAATCTTTGTCACATCACATCATTCTGACAGTTAATTCTTCTGCTTCCGTATTCCACATTTCAAGATCTTTGTAATTATGTTTAATTTGCATAAACTCTCTATTTTTTAAAATATATATATTTTTTAGTGATTTCAGAGAGGAAGGGAGAGGGAGAGATAGAAACATCAATGAAGAGAGAGAATCGTTGATTGGCTGCCTCCTGCATGCCGCACACTGGGAATTGAGCCCGCAACCTGGGCAAGTGCCCTGACTGGGAATCGAACCGTGACCTCCTGGTTCATAGTCCAATGCTCAACCACTGAACCACGTCGGCCAGGCTAAACTCTCTATTTTAAGGTCAGCTGATTAGAATATTAATTCCATCTGCAAACTGAATTCTCCTTTGCAACATAACAACATATTCACAGGCTCCAGAGATTAGGACGTGGACATTTTTGAGGGGCCATCATTCTGCTTACCAAGTAGGATATAAAAAGCATTTGTGCAGCTTTGGCACACCTGGTATTAAAGATAATGCATATTATGGTAGGCAATGAAAGACAGAGGAATCTCAGAGAGAAGGGGGGGCAGGGGAGTGGGAAGAGATTAACCAAATAATATATATGCACATATGGATAATCTATGGACTCAGACAATAGTGTGATAAAGGCTTGGGGAGGGGAGGACATCAACGGGGGGGGGGGGGGTAGAAGGAGGGGGCATCTGTAATACTTGCAATAATAAAGTTAAATATTTTTTAAAAATTTTAAAGTATAAGAACTGACAAGTTTCCCTTTATCAGTTCATAGAAACAAAATACAATATGTTTCCTTTTAGTGTTAGAGACAAGGAAGAAGAAAACTGAATTCAGTAATACATTGCATACCCATTTCAGTACCAGTTTCTGGAACAAGTAAATCCTGTTTTCCTAGATAGTCCTATAATTTATTTCTCCTTAAAAAAAAATGCACTCTCTTGCTTCCAATGCTTTTAGAATAAAAAAGTATTAAGAAGTACATTAATCAAAATATAGAATAATAATGTCAGCATTGCTGAATCAAAGAAAAATTGTAGAAATTTGGATGCAAAGTGGGAGGAAAATAAATACTGAACATTATTCTGCAGAATATACTTATCCTTATATTTTATTTACAACCATACAGAGATCAAAATATATATGAACTTGGAAGAAATAATATTCAGAGGGATAAAATAAAAACTCTTCATTCAAGAACTATGACATTTTAGAATGACAAAACCATATCGAATAAAGCATAACTAGCTATACCTAGCATGAAATAAGCAGAAATGTATAGATCAATGCTATAGGAGTTTCATCAGGAAGAAGAGAAAAATGAGCAATATATATGCCTAAGCCAGTGGTCGGCAAACTCATTAGTTAATAGAGCGGCAAACCGCAGCTTGGTAGCCGCGGTTTGCCGACCACTGGCCTAAGCGACCCTTAGGACTGGTCGACTGAAACGACTGGAGCTGCCCCCTGGTGGGAGCTGCCCGCAGCGGAAGCACTGCTAAGCCAGAAGCCTGGCTCATAGCTGGCTAGAGCAGCTGTGGTGGCGGGAGCCTCTTCCGCCTCCAGGGCAGTGCTACTGAGCAGTGGCAGCAGCAGGCAGGTGGCAGCAGCAGGTGGTGGCAGCAGGTGCAATGGGGTGGGATGAGCAGGAGTGGCGGGGTGCCCAGCCCCCACCCAGGCTCCTCCCCATCCACCTGCCACTCAGCACTGCTAAATCCCTCAGGGGATGTCAGGCTGCTGGTTTCAGCCTGATCCCTAGCAGTCCAGCATCCCCCAAGGGGTCCTGGGTTGTGAGAAGATGCAGGCCAGGCGGGACCCTACCTGTGCACGAATCCATGCACCAGGCCTCTAGTTATATGATAAAAGGTCTGATGGGACAATCATTTTTTTAATAATAGATTTTATGTTTTAGAGCTGTGTTTTAGGTTCACAGCAAAATACAGAAACTTCCCATGTAAACCCTCTTCCTAGTCCTACACATGCATAGCCTTTTCAGTTATCAATACCTCCCCCGCCCCCAGAATGGTACATTTGTTACCACTGAAGAAACTACATTGACAAATCATTATCACTTACTTGATTTCACTTACTTGATAATGATTTCACTCTTGATGTTGTACATTCCATGGTCTTGGACAAACTTGTAATGACATGTATCCATCATCATAGTATACAGAGTAGTTTCATTGCCCTAAGAATTATCTGTTCTCTGCTTTTGCCTCCCTTCCTCCCTTAACATCTGACAAATATTATCTTTTTATTGTTTCCATAGTTTTTCCTTTTCCAGAATGTCATATAGCATGTAGTCTTTTCAGATTATCTTCTTTCAGTAATATGCATTTAAGTTTCCTCCATGTCTTTTCATGGCATGGTAGCTCATTTATTTTTAGTGGTCCCTAAGTTGTTTATTTCTTCATAGTGGCTTCTGAGATCTGTTGCTCAGTGGTCGACAAACTCATTAGTCAACAGAGTGGCAAACCACAGCTCGCAAGCCCCATGTGGCTCATGAGCCGCAGTTTGCCGACCACTGTGTTAGCTCAAAAGATCACTGGTGCCAAACTAAAATTTTACACATCCAGCCACCACATCTATAATATACTTGCAGTCGCACCCATCCTTTCCCTTGTGCCTTCTGTTGCCAAGGAAGAAGTCCTTTCCCTTTACTCAGTTAACCTTTCTTCCTGTGATTGGGAATCCATCCTATCCCTCTCCTTCCTTGAGTCATCTAGCCTATTAATTATTTTCTTGCTCTTTGACCACAGTCTCTTGCTACTTGATCCTTCTCACCAGTCTTTGAACATGCTTAAGCCACCATTGTGACACTAATAGCAATAACCACATCTGCCATCCTCAACAAACCTCAGGACTTCAGCCAACTACTGGCTTCTGTCTTCTGTTCACAGCTACCCTTACAGAAGTTGTTTACATTTGATGTGTCCAGTTGTTCATATCCAACATATTTCTTAATCTATTAACATTTAGCTTCTGCTCGTATAATTCCTCAGAAACTTCTCTCATCCTAGTTTCCAACTAATTCTTTGTGGTTAAATCCAGAAGACACTTTCACTGCCTATTCCCTTGACTTCTCAGCAACATGTGACAATTTTGACTTCTCCCATCATCTTCATATTCTCTCTTACCTTACCTTTTATTATATTGATTTCTTCTTTCTTCTTCTTAGTTTCTTCCTCTAGCCATTTCTTATAAGTTATGTTCTTCAACATTCCTCAGTTTATAGTAGGCTTTCTCTTCTTGGGAAAATTTATCTTTATCCAATAAAGATAAATAATTATTTTTGTACTGATGATCCCCAATTATGAATCCAATTGAGCTTCATATCTTTATTTTCAATGCCAAAAGCCATTTGGCTACCTCAAAATTAATATGCCCACAACTGAATTCCTATCTTCTAAATCTTCTATTCCACCTATCCTATCTAATAAAAGAGTAATATGCAAATTGACCATCACTCCAACACACAAGATGGCCAACCCCATGTGGTCAAAGATGACTGCCCCAATGTGGACACAAGATAGCCACCACAAGATGGCCAGCATGTGAGGGCAGTTGTGGGTGATCAGGCCAGCAGGGGTGGGCAGTTGAGAGGGACCAGGCCTGCAGGGGAGAGAGGTGGGAGGATCAGGCCTGTAGGGGAGGGCAGTTGGGGGAGACCAGGTCTGCAGGGGAGGGCAGTTGTGGGGGACCAGGCCTGCAGGGGAGGGCAGTTAGGGGCAACCAGGCCACCAAGGGATGGCAGTTAGGGGCCTGTAGGGGATGGCAGTTGGGGGGGACCAGGCTTGCAGGGGAGGATAGTTGGGGGGGACCAGGCCTGCAGGGGAGGGCAGTAAGGGGCAATCAGGCCAGCAGGGGAACAGTTAGGCATCGATCAGGCTGGCAGGGGAGTGCTTAGGGGGTGATCAGGCTGGTAGGCAGAAGCGGTTAGGGGCAATCAGGTAGGAAGGCAGGTGAGCAGTTGGGAGCCAGCAGTCCTGGATTGTGAGAGGGATGTCCAACTTCCCATTTAGGATTGGCCGAAACAGGCAGTCGGACATCGCTTGAGGGGTCCCAGATTAGAGAGGGTGCAGGCTGGGCTGAAGGACACCCCCTACCCCGTATTCTGTGTACTGGGCCTCTAGTCCTATATAATAAAAGCCTAATATGCTAAGTATCTGGTCATCCATTCAACCAATCAAAGCATAATATACTAATGATATGCTAAGACCACTCAACCACTTGCTATGAAGTGTACTGACCACTAGGGGGCAGACACTCCAACCGGTAAATTAGCTTGCTGCTGGGGTCTGGCTGATCGGGACTGAGTGAGATAGGCCGGACATACCTTGGAGCCCTCCTGCGGTCCCTCCCCAGCTGGCCAACCTCCTGCGTCCCTCCCCGGCCCTGATCGTGTACCAGTAGGGTCCCTCGGCCTGGCCTATGCCGTCTCACAATCTGGGACCCCTCAGGGGATGTTGGAGAGCTGGTTTTGGCCCAATCCCGCAGGCCAGGCCAAGGGTTCCCACTAGTGCATAAATTTGTGCACCGGGCCACTAGTGTATTAATAAAAGATAACACTCTGTATCAAAACATGTAAGTCAGCTCCAAGAGTGCCAAGTTTAATTTTTCTCCCATTCTCTTTCTCCCTCTCTCTCTTTATCCTCCATGTCCCCCCTCCCTATCTCACGCCCCATCCCTCAACATTCACATTCTACCATCAATCTCACTGTACTACTGTAGTCCTGGTCATTCTAACACTTAACTCCTATAAATTTCTTCTTCTTAAAAGAATTTTGTGTATGATATATATCTCTCCCACACTGCTTATGGGACCTAGAGGAGCTGATTGCATCTTCAGCTCCAAGGCCAGGACCTAATTAAACCACCCAATTATACCAATTATATTCCCTTTGGTATTAATTAATTTAGGAGCTCAAATTTGAGTCAATCTGTTATTTACTTTGCAACTGTTATTGTTTCAGGACAGGCATGGTGCCAAAAGTTGTCCTACCAGACAGAAGGAAGTGAGTATTTTTATTGTTCTTTTCAAATTTGGGAAGATAGTTTTCCTCCTCCAATGAATGTATGCTATGCAGCCTGTTAGCTTTGCTGCTGCTACTAATATTTTATTCCCTTAAACTTCTTTATGTTACAGATATATACATATTCATAAATAATAAAATAGTATGTTATAAACATTTCTATATTTAACCTGTAATTTGGCACTTTTTGTTCAAAAATGTTTTTGTAATATTTATTTATTTTGATAGCTATATGTCAATTTTATTCCATCTCATAGTTGTATGCTTTCCACTACAAATATATAACACATTGTATGTGTACATTATCTTAATATTTATATTGTTTCCTTTATTTCCTAATACAAACCAAGAACATCTATAAACATGTCAAACATTTCTCTTTTTGGACATATGTAAGAATTTTCTAAGATATATATTCCTAGAATGAAATCTCTGAGCTACAGGGTATATACTTTCAATTTAGAAGGTAAAAATAAATGCCTATCCATAATGCTTGTACAATTTTTCCACTTTTTCCAGCAGTCTAAGTGAGCCCCTGTATGGCCAAATCCTTTACAAGAAATATTGTCATGCCTTTTTAATTTTTGCAGTTCTAATGAGTCCAAAATGGAATCCTTCTCAATTTGTGTTTTCATGCTTACTTAATTAGGTCAAACATCTTTTCATATGATTATTAGGCAGTTGTGTTTCCTCCTCTATAAAATGCCCATTATTTTTCTACTAGAGGCCTGGTGCATGAAATTCATGCACTCGGGGTTGGGGGGCGGTGTCCCTCAGCCTGGCTTGCGCCCTCGCAGACCAAGAGCCCTTGGGGGATGTCCCATTTTACATTTTACATTAAGCTGGCAGTCGCACATCCTTAGCACTGCTGTGGAGGCAGGAGAGGCTCCCACCACCACCACTGTGCTCAACAGCCATGAGCTCGGCTCAGGGCTTCTGGCTGAGCAGCGCTCCCCATGTGGGGGTGTACTGACCACCAGGGGCAATTCCTGCATTAAGCATTTTTCCCCCTAGTGGTCAGTGCTCATCATAGCAACCGGTCATTCCGCTGTTTTGTTGATTTTATTATATAGGATAGGTATAGAGTTCTAATTTTAAAGATGAAAATAGTTACAGAGATGGATGGTGGTGATGACTTACCATTTGCAACAGCATGGATGGACCTGGAGAACATTATGCTAAGTGAAATAAGCCAGTTGGAGAAAGATAAATATCACATGATCTCACTCATTTGTGGAATATAATGAACAACATAAATTGATGAACAAAAATAGAGCCAGAAGAAAAAAAAATATTTTAGAATATAAGTAATCCTGTTATTTGCAGATTGTTAATATTTCCTACAACTTTTGTGATATTATACTATGTTTTGACAGTTTTGATAATATTATATTTGAAATCTTTTTTTCTTGAAATATTAATGTTTATTGCATGTAATCTATATATACGTGTGTATATATATATATGTAATATGCAAATTAGGCTGGGACGCCATAACAGTCATGACCAGTCAGGAGAAGGCTGCGTGCACAGGTGAGGCCCAGAGTGGAGACGAAGACAGAGACAGGGGGCCTGCCTGAGCTGCCACACTGGCTCGGGAAGCCCCGGAGTGGACACAGGCAGGAGGGCCTGCTCCAGCCGTGGTGCATCAGCAGTCCTGCCTCTGCACATGAGCTGCAGAGGAAACACCTTTTCTGATCGCTCACTGGCTAAGCTCCTGGTACACCACCCACAGTGTTCTTGGTAACTTGGGTAATAAGAATCCAAGAAGGTGATCTAGGGTTTTTCTACCTTACTCCTGGAGGGAAAAACAAAGGTCCACTGCTAGAGGGGCTAAGAAATGTCATATCCTGCCCTAGCTGGTTTGGCTCAGTGGATAGAGCCTCTGCCTGTGGACTGCAGGGTTTGGGTTTGATTCTGATCAAGGGCATGTACCTAGGTTTCAGCTCCTTCCTGCTGAGGCCCAGGTCAGGGCTCATGCAGGAGGCAACCAATCGAAGTGTCCCTCTCACATTGATGTTTTCCTCTGTCTTTCCCTCTCTCTTCCATGTTCTCTAAAAATCAATGGAAAAATATCCTCAGCTGAGAATTAAAAAAAGAAAGAAATGTCATATCCTATGAAAGAGATATCTTGAAAATGCCTAAAGAAATTTGTCATTTTTTCATGGTGAAGGGACTGAAGTCCATATTGATGAAAACGCCTTGATGCCTACAGTGGCCAGCAGTGGCAGCAGCAGGGGGGTGATGGGGGTGGCGCCTTCCCCTATCAGCCTGGCCACCTCCCGCAGAGGAGATCCCCTGAGGGCTCCCAGACTGTGAGAGGGGGCAGGCTGGGCTGAGGGACCCTCCACCTGCCCAGTGCACAAATTTTGTACATCAGGCCTCTAGTATTATTATATTTAAAATTGTTTTTCTGAAATATTCATGTTTATTGCATGTAAATGGCTAATTATTTTGTATCTACAATCTGGTAATGGATTTATTTTGTATATTGTAAAAATAAAAAATAAAATAAATAAAAAGACTCAGAAAATGTCAAAATAAAATGCTAAGCTTAGATATACAAGAAAATACAAGGGAAGAAGGGAAGAAGGAGTTACAACATTTTAATATTTGACAAGAAAAATTTCAGAACAAAAAGCATTCAAAGGATTATAGAGTAATTAACATTTATACTACCAGAAACACATAACTGCTTTTGTAAAGCAGAAATTACAGGAGGTTGAAGAAACAGATGAACAGTAAAAAAACAAGACTTTATCATACTTCTCTGAGGCTGCATTTCCCTAGAAACAAAACCCGAGACAAGGAGTGCAAGTGGTTTATTTGGGAAGTAAAGGCACCGCACCAGAGGAGGAATGAAAAGTACGACAGGGAATGATGCAAAGAGCCCAACAGATGGTGCACCAAGGCACAGATTATCACTCCACTGGGTGACCAGGTGAAACATGCCTCAGAGTTGTCTTGCCTGAGGGGCAAGAAATATTTCACGTTTATTCCCCAACTCCCTTAAGGCTGAAGGAAATTCCTGGAGGCATTAATTCTTTGAAACTTACGGCCTTCCCTGACTCATAGGCTGAAAGAAACCTCTACGATGGGAAGTCACAGGAGCCTGTGGTAGGATGCTCTGGGCATGTGCTAGAACAGTGAACACTGAGAAACTATGAGTAGTGCAGAGACACATATGATAAAGTTTACCCCATGCACAGTTCAGAGTTCCTTGCACTCCATGTTAAGTTCACTTAAGTGTCATCATTCCATTTATCACCTAGCCTCAATATACAGATGGACAAACAATTAGGACACCTTGAGGGCATTATGCTTGGTGAAGTAAGTCAGACTGAACAAGACAAATATTGCATGATCTCACTTATATGTGGAATAAAAGAAAACAAACATTAAATCCAAACTAATAGAAAAATAGATCAGATTTGTGGTTACCAGAGGCAGGGGTTGGAGGGTGAACTAATTGGATGAAGGTGTTCAAATATATAAACTTCCTGTTATAAAATAAACTAGAGGCCCAGTGCATGCAATTTGTGCTCTCAGGGGGAGGTCACTCAGCCCAGCCTGCACCCTCTCAGAGTCCAAGAGCCCTCAGGGGATGTCTGACTGATAGCTTAGGCCTGCTCCCCATCAGTTGGACATCCTTAGCGCTGCTGCGGAGGTGGGAGAGGCTCCTGCCACTGCCACTGTGCTTGCCAGCTGTGAGCCCGGCTTCTGACTGAGGGGCACTCTCCCTGTGGGAGCACACTGACCACCAGGGCACAGCTCCTGCATTGAGTGTCTGCCCCCTGGTGGTCAGTGCGCGTCATAGCGACCAGTTGTTCAGCCCTTTGATCTATTTGCATATTAGCCTTTTATTATATAGGATAAGGACTGGTGATGTAATGTACAACATGACTAGTTAACACTGCTGTATGATGTAACTGAAAGTTAAAAGAGGCGATCCTAAGGATTCTCATTACAAATACACATTGATTTTCTTTTTTATCTATATGAAATGATGGCTGCTAACTAAACTTATTGTAATAATCATTTCACAACATATGTAAGTTAAGTCATTATGCTGTACACCTTAAACTTACACAGTGCTGAATGTCAATTATATCTTAATAAAATAGGAAAAATTAGAGTAGACTCAGTGCAAAAGGAGTTATATGCCATTAGTAAATCAAAACTTGATACTTTTTCTATTCTACATAAGAAAGATTACATGCTTCATTTAAAGCAGAAAACATTCAATCCAATATAAAAGAATCCAGAAAAGGAAAAGCTTGAGGAACTAGATTTTCATAGAAATTATTCCACAGTTTTGGAGAAAATGCTATTTGAAGAGTACAAATAAACTCTCATCAATTCTAAAATATAAGCATTTCTGCTATAATATTATATACCAATTCCTTTAAAATGTCCCTTTTAGATAAAATCAAGCACCAAAAATAACTAGGTTTAGGAAGAAAATGTAGCAGAAGTAAGCCACTCAGAAGTCTATGCAACTTTGTAACCTGTCCTAACAAAAACAGTCTTAATAAATCTTAGTACAGCTAAATTCCCACTAGTATTTTCACCCAGCATAGTCAATCAATTGTAGGTTTAAATGCTGGAGCTCAGCTTCCTCCTTTGACATGCAGCTCCCTGAGGGCATGAATTCTCAATGTTGATATTTCATCACAAATTAAAAATATGATATTTAGACATATTTGCAGCTTCTTCATTGGTACTTGCAGCTTCACTAAGTGCACTAACATTGTAGAAAACACGAAGATTCTTGATAACATTAAATCATTCAAAACTGATTCTAGAAGAAAAGTGCTTTTGTGGAATTTTTAGCTATTTTTTTCTTAAGACATAATTTATTGCTAAGGTCTTCTCTTTAATAGTGAGAAAATTTCCCCTGATTGTTTCAGAAACCACTAAATTGATATTAATGATTGGAATGTCTGAGTTATATTTACATCATTTCTCTAGTTACCAATCCTCTATGAACTAGTTTCTGACATATGAACTGTTGTATGCTCTATTGTAGCACAACGTTATATTCAAATTTAAAGTCTTAATGCTACTCCTCAAATTAGTATAATTTTGATTATACTTTTACTGGCTTGTTTGTTTTTTTTTTTAAACAATGCTATTTGAAGATTACACATAAACTCTCATCAATTCTATGATGATATGTATTTATACATTCATACACATTACCAGCACCTTCAAAACGGATCTGAATGTTATTGTTTTACCTTATTTTTTGATTATATAAATTATCAAATACTATTTTTAGACAGTAGAATGTTAAGAAAAGATATAAGTAACCCAAAACAATTAAACTTTAATTCTCGTACAAGCATCTATATTGCAACTAATGTTTAAAATCCTCTATACATTAAAAACATATTAGAAATGTTTCACAAGAAAGTACTTTATTCTGAAAAGAAAGATTTCTATAGATACTACTTAGGTAAATATTATGTCTGATTTTTCTTTTTGAATATGAAGTACAGCAACACATTTTGTAGAATCTTTGAAGAAGAAACTCCTGTTTTCACACTCTGATCCTCAGATGTTCTGCAATCCTGCTGGTTCAAATAGAGAAGAGCCAAGCAGTTAAATAGAGTTTCACTTAAGACTAAATTTATAAAGTTTATAAATTGCATGTCGCAGTTAAGGAAAAAAACGTATATAGTATGAGATGAATACTCCCTGCTTCACATTTCTTTCTGCCATATGTGACCTCAAATAAAACAATTTCTACCCTTATACACTAAATCATTGACTAATATGAATAACAAAAGAGAAATGTTATCAGTTGTTCTTTCTCCCAAGAGAATAAAAACCATTGTAAAGAAGTTTTTGTTTCATAACAATCTGATTTTCATTCCAATATTTGGAAAATGCTAAGTAATTTGCATGGATGTTCAAAAATACATGAAGTAATTATAACAAAAACATTTTATTGACACATTTAAAGTTAAGAAAAATTGCACAAATGGTTGACACACTTTCTACATACAAATTTGAATCTTTCTTCACGTGAAGTAATTATTGTTAATCACAAAATGAAATACAAAAGCACAAAAATGGATATCAAGTCAGGTATCAGGTAGTTTTTATCAATAAAATTTAAGTGAAGGTAAAAATATAGAGGTATTATGGATCAAACTGAATTTTATGTCTACTAAAATTAAAGGACAATGGAAAATATGTATTGTAAACTGGCCAATTGACCAGAGAAACTTCCTAAGAAAATCTTTCCATGATTAAATAAAAGTTAAGTAAAATATTAATTTTTAAAAGTTTAAAAAATTTTAGAATAATTATAACCTCAATTTAAATTTTTATTATATGAATTAGACTAGCAAATTTAATTTTATTTTGAAAACTTATTGAGAAATAAACATCCACAATGCAAATAAAAAGCAACAAAAAGAAAGCATATAAAACCTAAGTAATCTAATATAACCAAAGGCCAATAACTAATATGTAACTTGAATTAACTTGAGTTAATTGACCATATAGTGTTTTAAAAGTCATTTTTATGTTTCAAGTTCCAGAAAGTTAATATAGTACAAGTATTATTAAATACTCAGAATTAACTTCAGTATTTTCCCACTTCCACTTCATCCTTTTCTTCAAAGTATTATCATTCTATTGAAAATATCAACTGTGTATTAGAATATATTAAAAAAATTCAAAACACAGATTATATTATTATATTTGTACTAAAAATATAGCAGGATCATAGGAATCACATTCATTTATTAAACATAATTATATTATTATTTTTAAATTTAAATGTATTAATATTCAATAAATATTAATAATATAAACATAAATAAATATAATAAATATACTATAAATATATGACATACATAAATCCTATCTAATAAAAGAGTAATATGCAAATTGACCGTACCTCCGCTATACCCATAAGCCATGCCCACCAGCCAATCAGGAGCGAATATGCAAATAAACCCAACCAAGATGGCTGCAGCCACAGAGAGAGCAGGAGGGAGGCTTGGGTTTCCCCAGCAATGGAGGAAGCCAAGCTTTCTGCCTGCCCTTGCTGGCCCAGGCCTCCACTCAATGCTACAAAGTCTCAATGATAGAAGATAAATAAATCTCAACAAAAATGGCAGCAGCCACAGAGCTGGAGAGAGCAGGAGGCTAGGGTTGCCCCCGGTGATGGAGGAAGCCAAGCTTCTGAAGCCCTGGCCTGCCTTGGCAGCCGCTTAAGGCTACAAAGTTTCAATTATGGAAGATAAATAAATCCCAACAGAAATGGCTGCCACCACAGAGCAAGCAAAAGGCTTAGTTCTGCTCCAGGCTACAAAGTTTCAATTGTAGAAGATAAATAAATCCCAGATACCAGGGCCTCCACTTGGGTCACTGGGGGGCATGGCCAGCCTGCAAACCACCACAGGCCCCTCGCCCAGGGCACCCCATCCCCCAAGGGAACCCTCACCCTGATCCAGGACACCCTTCAGGGCAAACCAGCTGGCCCCCACCCATGTACCAGGCCTCTATCCTATCTAATAAAAAAATAATATGCAAATTGACCATCACTCAAACACACAAGATGGCTGCCCCCATGTAGTCAAAGATGACTGCCCCCATGTGGACACAAGATGGCCACCACAAGATGGCCAGCAGGGGAGGCAGTTGGGAGGGACCAGGCGTGCAAGGGAGGGCAGTTGGGGGTGATCAAGCCTGCAGAGGAGGGCAGTTAGGGGTGACCAGGCCAGCAGAGGAGGAAAATTGGGGGCAACCGGGCCTGCAGGGAAGGGCAGTTGGATGGGACCCAGGCCTGCAGGGGAGAGCAGTTGGGGGGTCCAGGCCTGAAGGGGAGGGCAGTTAGGGGTAATCAGGCTGGCAGGGGAGCAGTTAGGCATCAGTCAGGCTGGCAGGGGAGTGGTTAGGGGGTGATCAGGCTGGCAGCCAGAAGCGGTTAGGGGCAATCAGGAAGGCAGGCAGGCAGGTGAGCAGTTGGGAGCCAGCAGTCCTGGATTGTGAGAGGGATGTCCGACTGCCCGTTTAGGCCCGATCCTGGTAGGATCAGTCGGACATCCCTCGAGGGGTCCCAGATTGGAGAGGGTGCAGGCTGGGCTGAGGGACACCCCCCTGCCCCCCATGCACGAATTTCGTGCACCGAGCCTCTACTATTAATATAATAGTCCACTGACAGGCTGACAATGCATAATTCTTACACAATGATGATCCAGTTATAAATCAGATTTCTTTTTTTCTTTTTGTTTTTCTTTTGAGTTCTTTGCAGTTGGAGTTAAGATATCATTGTTTTCCTTTATTAAATGTTTGTATAGGCCAAATGCAATAGCAGTGAAGAAGATGGTGGATAGTTTGCAAAAAAAACCTAAATTAAAAAAAATACAACCATCAGATGTGTCAATTTATGTAAAGCAAAAATATTTATGGAAAGACTCTCACTCACCAAAGAAAAGGTAAGTATATTTTATCTCTAAAGGTACCAATATCCCAATTGTAAAATGTAATTAATGTCATAAACATATCAAGTTATTTAAAGGAGATTTTAACAATATTTACACAACTTTTTTTCTTTTAATCCTCACCCAAGGATATTTATCCATTGATTTTCAGAGAGAGAGGGAAAGACAGAGAAATATTGATATGAGAAAAACACATTGATTGGTTGCCTCCTTCACGTGCCCCAATCAGGGCACATGCCCTTTACTGGGATCAAACCTGGAACCCTTCAATCCACAGGCCAACACACTATCCACTGAGCCAAACCAGCTAGGGCTACAAAACCTTTGAGATTTCTTAAACATAGAGCCCTAGAAAAATGCAACATGTGCTATTATTTTACAGAATGTAAAAACAGAAAAATAGATTTCTACCTGCAAAACTTAATTAGTAATAAGAACTAGAACCTGTTTAAGTCATTTCATAAAACTTTATTCTTCTTGAAATATTCATGACTTTTCAAATATAAACAAGTATTTTACAAATATTATTTGATTATACAGTGTTTTAAAAGTCATTTTCATGTTTTAAGTTCCAGAAAGTTAATATAGTACAAGCATTATTTAAAAGTACTTGAACTTTGGGTGAAAATAAACATGTTGATTAAGTAAAAAATATTGCCCTGGCTGGTTTGGCTCAGTGGATAGAGCATTGGCCTGTGGACTGAAGGGTTTCCAGTTCAATTCCAGTCAAGGTCACATGCCTGGGGTTGTGGGCTCGATCCCCAGTGGGGAGCGTGCAGGAGGCAGCCGATCAGTGATTCTCTCTCAACATTGATGTTTCTATCTCTCCCTGTCCTTCCTCTCTGAAATCAATAAAAATATATTTTAAAAAAATATTTCAGAGCAATAATATCAATTATCTAATAATATTAATAGTGACTTCAAAAGATAAAATAAAAAAAGTAATGAGTATGACGTTTTTAATGACATAATAATATTTCATACATTTAAATACTACAGCCAAACACCATAAACAACCCAAATGTACATAAAGGAGAACAGATAACCTACAGTACATGCACAAAATTTTTTTTAAATTTAAAAGCACAAACTACTGCTATAGAATAACATGAATGAATCTCCCAAAAGCATAACATTAAGCAAGACAGATAAAAACAAACGACAAGAAAAACACCAGTATATACTGTATTATATTTGCATAAATTTATAGAACAGGCAAAACCAACATATTGTATTAGAGATGTGAAAGAGGCTTATCTGTGGAGGAGGGAAATTGCCTGGAAAAGGGCACAGGAAAATTTCTATAGCTTGTTTTGGTGCTGGTTCCACAGGTGCATTCATTCAATTAGCAAAAAGCCATCAAACCAAACACTTAAGATCCATATTAGATAATTGTATATTAATTACAAAAAAATCTCAATTATTTTTTTTTTACATTGCTGCTTGATACATTCTTCACAAACCAAACACAGTATAGCCAGCAGCTGGGCAAAACAAAATATTGTCTACACCTCAGTAGCTTTCTTCATGCTTCTTTACATTCATTAACCCAAAAAGTTTAATTTTGTTTGCTTTAGAAATATTTTATAGCAAATCAAAATTATGCAAGTGGAATCATACAATGCATATTCATTTATGTCTGGTTTCTTATAACATTATGTTTGTATGATTCATTCATATTTTATGTATTTGTGTGCTTTCCTTTTTCATTGTTGTATATATTCTATTATTGATTTTATCATAATTTATTATCTATTTCATTGTTTATTGGCTATTTGATTGTTCACTTTTGTGAAAATTCTTTCAAGTCTTTTTTCCACTGCTAGGGTCTTTCCACATTAAGGGTTCGGGAATCTGGAGAAGAGCTGTGCATAAATGAATTGAGAGACTAGACAAGAAATATAAATTTGGGAGGCATGGGGGAGCCAGGGGAGGCTGTACTTTCTAGTGAAGTGGACTTTGAATCTCTGGACCCCTGGCTTTTTATTCCCACATTTTGCCCTTTAGCAAAGCAGATATACATATCAAAGGTAAGGCCTGATAAACAATTAAGGACCATCAGGTTGGGGGAACTGTCTTAGGCTGTTCCAGCAGCAGGTAATATGCAGATTTTCAGCCCTGCTGACCATCAGCCTTCTGATGAACTTCTTGCATTTATTATGCTAACTACTAGAATTTGCTTTCAGCAGTCCACTTTTCTATTAAGTTATCTCTCCTTTGCTTATTACTTGTTTGTGGGAGTTTTTTATATATTTTGGACATTAGTTATTTTACACCTTTTTTACCTTTCTCACTATCTTCTTCACTGCAGCTCTCTTTTCTGTCTTAACTTTGCTTTTGAGCAGAATTTAATAGTTTTTAATACAGTTTGATTTTTCTTTTATAGCTAGTGCTTTTGTATCCTGTTTATGAAATCTCTTCCTACTCTGAGGCCATGGAGATAATCTCCTAATTTTCTCAAAAGGCTTTATTGTTTTATCTTTTACATTTAGATCTACAATGAATTTAGAATTGATTTTTATATACAATTTGAGGTAGGGATCAAGATATATTTTTAGATATGCACATATAAAATGAGTCATTAGCTTTTATTTGAAGACTGTCTTTTATCATTGCAGTGTCTTCTTTCTTTGCCATAAATAAGTTGAGTGTGCATGTGTGGGTTTCTTTCTGGATTCTCTATTCTGTTCTATTGGTCAGTGTGATGACACTTGCATTAATACCCTACTGTATTAATTATAGCTTGATAATAGGTTTTGATATCTGATAGTATATATCCTTCAATTTTGTTTCATCTTTAATATTCTCTTGATAATTCTTGAACCTTTGGCTTTTATATGAATTCCAATTCCCTTGTGAATTAAAAAAAATATATATATATATATATATATATATATATATATATATATATATATATATATACTAGAGGCCCATTGCACAATATTGGTGCAAGAATAGGCCTTCTTTCCCCTGGCTTCACTTCCAGCCACCCAGGAGCCAGCATGTCCCCACTCCTGGCCTGCACGGGAGTTGGCAAGTCCCAGCTCCCGGCCCCCTCGGGAGCCAGCAAGTCCCAGCTCCGTCGGCAAGATCCAGCTCCCTGGGCCGCCTGGAGCCAGCAAGTCCTCACCTCTGTCCAGAGTACGGCTCCGGTAGTTCCCTCCGCCGGCCCCCTTCTCCTCATAGCAGGAGTCATGCCCCTCCCAGCTGCTCTGTGCCTGCATATGCAAATTAACCTCCATCTTTGTTGGGTTAATTTGCATACTCTGGCTGTAGGCGTAGCAGAGTGATGGTTAATTTACATGTTTCTCTTTTATTAGGTAGCATGTTCTGATATTTTGTTTGTGTTCACTCACTGTTATAATTTAGAAGTAGCATTTTCAAATCTTCCTATCTATAAACATCCATTTTTTCATTTATATACATTTTAATGTCTCTTAAATAAAATTTGTTGTCATCATTATAGAGATTTTATACCATTTTCAATAGATTCTTTTGTTCTTGGTACTACATTTTTTATGGTATTATATATTTTTGTATTTGTGCCTGGTATGTAGGCACACAATTGATATTTGTATATTGATGTATAATAAGAAACCTTAGTAACTTTACGTATTAATTCTAATATATTGTATTTCTTTATATGAATTCTAATTACAGGTATGTTCACTTAATAAAAATGTGTCGAGTTATACATTTATAATTTGTGTTCTTTACTGAATGTGTGTGTGTGTGTGTGTGTGTGTAAATATATATTTCAATAAAAATTCCACCAAAAAAATAAACAAAACAAACATGGTGATTTAAAATAGGAAATATTTGCAAAATACTTATAAATCATCTCCCTAGTGCAATTAAAGAATGAGCTGGTACCCAGCGGGTATGTCTCAGTATTTGAGCATTGACCCAAGAATAAGAAGTCACTGGTTAGATTCCCAATTAGGGCACATTGTTGGGTTGCAGGCTCAATCCCCTGGTAGGGGCATGCAGGAGGCGGCTGATTGATGATTTTCTATTATCATTGATGTTTCTCTCTCTCTCCTTTCCTCTCCATCTTAAAAATAAATAAAAACATAAAACAAACGAGGGATGTAATGTAATCTATATAATAATCTATACTAATAAAAGGGTAATATGCTAATTAGAGTGGGTTGACTGGACATCTTCCAGATATCCAGCTTCCTTCTGGACAAAGCCATGGTGGCGGGGGCCAAGTCAGAGTCATCTAGGGGCGATCAGGCAGGCAGGGGCACAAGCAGTTAGGGGCAATCAGGTTGGCAGGAGAGCAAGCAGTTAGGGGCGATCAGGCTGTCAGGGAGCGAGCAGTTAGGGGCACGATCAGGCTGATGCAGGGGAGCAGTTAGGCGGCAATCAGGCAGGCAGGCAGGCTAGCAGTTAGGAGCCAGGGTCCCAGATTGTGCAAGGGATGTCTGACTGCCAGTTTAGGCCCAATCCCTGTGTGATCCCTGTGGGATTGGGCCTAAAACAGCAGTTGGACATCCCCCAAGGATCCCCAGATTGGAGAGGGTGCAGGCCAGGATGAGGGACACCCTCATCCCAGTGCACGAAATTCATGCACTGGGCCTCTAGTTTTTTTTTGTGTGTGTGTGTTTTTTTTTGTTTTGTTTTGTTTTGTTTTGTTTATGAAAGGGAGAAAGCTGATGGGAATCCTTCATTTGAGGTAAAAAGTATGTAATGAGTCATTCCAATGTAAATTTAAGATTAAGAGAAAGAAAGATCAAAAGAATTTTCTTGCTGCCAAAGGAAACTGATTGATTGATAGCATAAAAATTTTACCAAGTTTTTTGAGTGATAAAATATTTGAGATGATGAATGCCACAGCCTTCCTCCACAGGGGAAATTTTTTTGGACATAAATTGTACAAAAATAGAATTTTTAGGATTAAAACATCTACTCAATTTCAGTGTGGGCTTCTACGGCTCATGAATCCCTTTTGAATAAGTCTTGATCTGTAGTAGTAGTGTGCATAGAACTTCTTGTGTAGTGTTCTACATCCACACTGTTCAATAGAGCAGTCAATTGTGACCATTAAGCATATACAATTTAGCTACTGTTACTGTGAAACTAAATTTTTAATTGCATTTAATTCTTTAAATTTAAATAGCTATATGTGGCTAAGATGTACCATATTGGACAGTTGTAGCTCTAGAATCTCTTACTTGTCTTCCAAATTTACTGTGGTTAAAATAACCTGAGGTGCTTTATTAAAAATGCATATGTCAACCTCTAATCCTGGTATTCAAATTCAGAGCCTCATGACTTATATTTTTAGCAAGCTCTCCAAGTTTTTCAAATGACTCATGGAATACACTTTAAAATGTACTAGTTTACAATGAAATTGCCACAAATGTATATTTCTATTAGTTTCCTGTGTTTTCTTTCTCTTACTATAATTTCCTATGTTCTTTATTATTGTTATCTTATTTTAGTAGCTCCTTAGCAGAATCTCTAGTAGTTTATCAACTTTTTCAATTATATGCTATGTTTTAAAATAGTTAAGCATGTTACAGTTTTATCTAAAATGAAAATTAAAAGGCTCAGCAGTATTTTAAGAGGACTTCCTTAATGGTTTTGTTGAATTATCTCTGGAAAAATTATTTTTACTTCTTAAATGTCATTTTCACTTTTTAATATTTTTCTTAAATTTTACTTTATTCAGGTTAAGTGTTGACTAAGTTTGCTGGAAAATTAATTTCTGAGTTAAAAGGTATTATAGTATACTGTTTGTTCCTGTTAAATATTATAGTCTATCATTACGTGGGTTCTTTCAATTACTGAACTCATTTAGTAAAATCACAAAACATAAAAGCACTTTAAAATATTTATCACACCAATAGCATCTACTAGTATACAATAAAATCATTCAATGTTAATAATGATTAAGACTTCAGAAATTATGTAGTCTAAATCCTCCTTTTACAGATGAAAACATTGAAATACAGGAAGATCTAGTGAAGTTTCCCAAGTAGTACAAGCATATATAGACTTTCCCAATATTTTGCCCGTAGCTCACACCACCCTAGCATCTCAGTTCCCTATATCTCTTACTTGTTCAATCATTACTGAATGCTAGCTATGTGCCAAGCACTGATATATCATTGAGCATGAGACAATATGAAATTTACATTTAAGTGGGGTAAGAGTATTGTTGATGCTCTTTAGCAGTGCCAAAAAAATAATTTTTAATCAGACAATCTTTTACTATGGAAAGGGAAAGGGTCACAAGGTCAAATAACTTGGTTAGATATGTATACAGGCAAAATTACTCCCCAAATTAAAATTCTGATAATCACCACCCTCTACTCAGGAATAACATAAAACAACAGTGTATTTAATGTAGTGAACCAAATATTTACATAAATTCTATAATACTTTAGTTTCCAAAGTATTTCCTAATGATATAAGGCTTCTTTAATCACCAAAGTATCCATTTGTTCATTGTTTATGATTACTGTACTTTACTTTAAACAACCATAAGGTTTTAAAATAACTTCTTTACATTTCCTCAATAGATATCACTTACATAGTCCTAAAAATAGGTGGGCCATTTTTTTCGGGTTATAGATCCAACAAATTCCTGGGCTTCCACAGTGTCCACTATCCCGAAAGGTACAAGAACTTTCTCCTACCATTTTAAAAGCTATTGGTCCAGGTATAGTCCCTATGAAAAATGCACTAATTGTTAATTCTCTATAAGAACATTACAGGTTGGTATCAGAATAATTTTCATCCTAAAATTAAACATATACATATATATATATATATATTTAGTTATCATCACTGTAAACATAACATTTTAAATTATCTAAGAATTGGTCCTGGATAATAACATAAAATAGTGTAAGAATTTATAGATAATAATGTTAATAATTATAAACAATGTGTTTTTGAAAAATCCTTATCCCTGGTAGATTTTAATCTTTTCAGAATGGTGTGCATGTTGTCATTTAGTTGACATCTCAAAATTGTTGTGAATTTTTGAGTGAAATATTTAAGAAAAAGGCATTTTAAACATAAGATACTAAATATTGATTTTAAGGACCACTATCCAATATCAGAAATCCCTGTCTCAGTGAGTGTTGTCATGCTGTATATAATGACTCAAGGTAAAAAATTCCTAGGCCTACTATGCTTTTTCTCCATTTCCCATGATAATTTTCCAATCCATGATAAATCTTAACACTAACTCCAAACATACAGTATATTGGATGTGTTGATTTCTCTTTGTCTCTACTGCAACCCCAGAATCCAATTTAATGTGCATATGACTTATATTAGTGAGAACCTCCATTTGATTTTCTCCACATTATATTCTATTATTTTTCCCTTCAGCAGCAGAGTTATATTTTAAATGTAAATCAGATAAAATAATTCCTCAGCTTAAAATTCTCTGATGGCACAGCCCTGTCTAGAAACAGTCTATATCTGAAATATCATCTTATCCTATCCACTCCCATTCAAAAATGCATGTTTCACTGGGTTCTTTTCTGTCCACGCAGTTGCTGTTTGTTATGCTCCCTCTTCCATTACAAATCTGTCCTTGTCTAGTGGACCATTGTTCACTATAAAAATGTCCTCTATTTTTCCCTGTTAAAGCTAATTTTAACCCTGCCTACTGATGTAGCTATGGAATGATTTCTCTGATCCAAATCAAAGCCACACTTAAATTTTTCTACATTCTTGACTTCATTTATCATGTCTTTCAGTCTTCAGTCCAATCTTGTTTCCTTACCCCACCAATGTTTTCAACTTCTTGAATAGGGGTCCTAATAATAGTCATAATGTGGACTTGAAAGCTAGTTTTTGCTATTTTAAGAAAGCCTGGAATACAGAGTGCATTACCCTCAGCAAAATTAATTTGTACTTTGGATATAAATCCTTAAAAACATCAGATTCAGTGACTTTGGTAATGAAATCTTTAAAAGCACTGGTCTGAGTTATTGACTTCCCAAATAAAAAGCAATGAATAATTACTATGCTTATGTATTTTATTTCAGCTTACCAAACCATTTGGATGAGCCTGATGAACACACTTCTGATCAAATAAATGATCGCTTCTAATTGAATATAGTATTAATGCATATTTTATGTGATAGGATGGGTTATATTATCTTTTTCATTGTGTCATCTCCTAAATTCTACAAAGCAACTCCCCCATTCACTCGTTTTGCTGATTGCCATTATTATCTATTTGAAATTGTAAATGTACATGTAAAAATATAGATACATGAAAATATGAACATTTCAATGCAACAAAAAATTGCTAAAAGTTCATACCAAATACTCTCAAAATCACATAGGTCAAACCCATGGCCAGAGAACGTTGTTTTTCAGTTACAATCCTGCAAGCAAATAGCAATATTATTAAAACATTGTTATTATTAGCTACAGAGAATGTTTTCTAGATTCAAGGTTAATTTTTTCCTGTGTATGAATTAAAATAAGAATCTTTGGCCAATTAACAGAGTTTGATCTGCTTCAATTAAAGAATTACAACTTCTCCCATTTCTCCATATCCTGCCCCTTGCCAACTAATTCCAAGATTTTGCTCTTCACAAGGGGGAAGCAGTTATGGCCCAAACCCTGCCCCAGCATCCTGAAAAAAAAAATCATAGTTTCCCCACTTCTCTTTCTTCATTCTTTGGCACACACCCATTGTTTTATTTCTTTATTATTTTTTAAATATGTTTTCTTTCCGCACACCCACCCTCCCCTAGCCTTCCCTTATAGATTCCTCACTCTATTCTATGCTTCTATGTTGCTAGATGAACATTTTGTTAATTATATTCCACATATGAGTGAGATTATATAAGACTTGTCTTTCTCTGACTGGCTTATTTCACTTAGCATAACACTCTCCAGGTCCCTCTATGTGGTCTCAATGGGTAAGAGATTCTTCTTTTTTACTTCTGTGTAGTGTTCCATGGTATAAATGTACCACAGCTTTTTTATCCACTCATTTACTGATGGGCACTTGGGTTATTTCCAGACCTTAGCTATTATTAATTGTGCTGCTATGAACATAGGGGTGCATAATTCTTTCTGATTGGTGTTTTAGGTTTCTTAGGATATATTCCTAGAAGTTGGATTACTGGGTCAAATGGCAGTTCCATATTTAACTTTGTGAGGAAACTCCATACTGGCTACACCAGTCTGCATTCCCACCAGAGGCTAGAAGCATAGAACTGACTGGGGAATCTCAGAGGGAAGGCAGGAGAAGGTGGTTGGGTTGGAAGAGATCAACCAAAGTACTTCAATGCATATATGTATAACCCATGGACACAGACAATAGGGTGGTGAAGGCCTGGGGTGTGGTGTGGGGACAGGATATAAAGGATAAATGGGGGGAAAAGGAGGATATATGTAATACTTTCAACAATGAAGATTTAATTTTTTAAAAGTCTAAAAAATAAGAAGAGGGTAGGAAGGGGAGCAGGCTGGAAGAAGTTAATGGGGGATAAATGAGGACCAATGTAATACTTTCAACAATAAAGATTTTTTAAAAAGTAAAATAAGAAGAAATAAAATAAAATGATGTCCCAAATTCTTTCCTCTTTTACAGTTTTCCCTCTTGCATCATCTTCCACACTATTTTCAAGGTACTCTATCTAAAATGCATATTTGAAAAATGAATAAGTAAATAAAATGCATATTTGGTCACTTTTACTTCTGAAGTTTATTGTCAATGACTTCCAGGTGTACACAGGATAACATTATTTACATTAACATGGCAAAGAAAACCATACATGATTAGGCCCTTAGAAGCTCAACTCTCCTTGTCCCATTTCACCATTATGCTACTCCTGTCATAACAAAAGTCCTTGCCCACATATTTTATGCATTTTGCATCTGTTTTCACTGCCCACTTTTCCTATTGAAAACTTGTCCCCAGTCCACTTGCATTATGAGAAATTACTTATCTTCATAACTTAGTTGAAGTGCCATACCTTCTGTAAGTTTCCTAAATTTTCCTAGGTAAAAATTACCATTTTCTTCACTTTGTTCTGGGTCAGTTTTATATGCTTTAATCAAGGCACCTCTAACTATTCAATCTACTTCTTTTTAAATGCTTTTCTCCCCCTATTAATCTCTAATCAACTTAAAGTCAATGTCCATACCTTATTGGTACTTATAGTGTCAGTGCCAGACATATGTATGTATAAGTAATAAAAAAGCTGCTTCTTATATTTATATATACAAGTTTTGACTCCCATTTAAGTTGCAAGCTCATTGCCCTGGCCCAGTAGCTCAATTGGTTAGAGTGTTGTCCTGCTAAGCCAAGGTCTTGGGTTTGATCATGGGTCAGGGCACATACGAGAATCAACCAATGAATACATAAATAAGTGGAAAGCAAATCTCTCTCTTTCTCTAAAACCTGTATTAAAATTTTTTTAATTGCAAGCTCATTGAAGGCAGAGACCACATGTGCCCAATTCAGATTTTATTTCTGCACATATTTATTCATGTTCTCTAGTCTACTTTCTTAAGGGGCAAAATAATTGCTCCCTATGACTTAAATTTTTATGTTAGTCCCTGGGAAAAAATAATTTTAAAATAATCACCCATTTTTCTGTTAATGTGATAAAAAATAGTGTCTATTTTATATATTCTGGAAAAACAAAGGAATAACAAATGCTATTTTAATTTAGAAAAATGTTAAACATATGTAGCAAAATTCTAAAAATTGTGTTCCATTGTTGATAATACTGATGTTTTCTCATAGTTAAATTGACTAATAGAGAAGTAAATACTCAATAAGTACCTACAACCAATGACTCAACATTATAATTTGGTCTGTGTTATAATTAAGAACTTTCCTATATTTATGAATTTTACAGATGTGGTATATTAAATATTTAAATTTAGTTTTGTTTTAAGTTAAAGCTAAACTAAATGGGATATCTATAGACTATGCAATTAAATTAAAGAATTAGACATACACATAAATTTTGATGAGGTAACAATTTGCTTATATATGAATTTTCCATGTTAAATTAAATTTGAACTAAATTTGATATCATTGGGCTTTATGCAAATAAATTAGCCAAATAGAGAATTAAACATACACATTAATTTGGACAATGTAACAATCGTCCCTCTAGCAGTTCTTACAGTGAAACAAAATAGTAAACAATTTACTACAATATTGTAAATCTTCCTAAAATTGTTTTCTTATATACTAAAAGTAAATTATTATGAATAATAATATACATACCGAAGGATGGTCAGTACGTTCGGTATACCAGAAAAACCAGCAAATACAATCGTAGAAAAGACAAAAACAATGAACATAGGTAATTTATAGCAACCTGATTTACATGTCCCAGGTCTGGCATCAATAAAATCACCTTGCTCATCTGATATTGTTATTCCTTCATCAATGCAAGAACAATTGAAATATCTCTATGATAATTAAGATGGAAAATTATCTTTTAGAAATATAATTATAAAGAAAAAACTTATTACTGTAAAATAAAACTAAATCAATAACTACATGGAGACTACCCAGTTGTATTAGTAAATGCCCTTACATTAAATCTGCCAGTCATCACTTAGAAATGAAACATTAATGATAAGTCCAAGCTATTTTACCTAACGAAGACTCAAGTGTTTGTGTGTGTGTGTGTGTGTGTGTGTGTGTGTGTGTGTGTGTGTGTAATTACAGTTACTTAGGGAAAATTCTATTAATTTAAGAAATTCCACCAAAAATATTTACACCTAATAGCACAAATAATGTTTGGAGAGCTATGTAAATTGAAGGCAATTAAGTATAATGTAATAAATAAAATTGAACATTAGCTGATATTTGAAATATGGACAGTTATCCAACTGTGGAAGGTTTTGGGACTATACTGCAAAGATAAGACTTTATTTTGTATGTAATGATGGCAGGGGTATTATCTATTCAGCAGAGTAGGCATTTTTTAGGGCCTACTAATACACTAAGGACACATAAAACTGTTGTAATTCCAGTGTCTTTTAAAATTATTTTAAAATATATTTTATTGATTTTCTTACAGAGAAGAAGGGAGAGGGATAGAGAGTCAGAAACATCGATGAGAGAGAAACATCAATCAGCTGCCTCCTGCATGTCCCCTACTGGGGATGTGTCCACAACCAAGGTACATGCCCTTGCCTGGAATCGAACCTGGGACTCGAGTCCGCAGGCCGTAGCTCTATCCACTGAGCCAAACCGGTTAGGGCTTTTAAAAATTTTTTAATGAATATAATAATAATGAATCATACTAATACAGGTATACATTGATTTTTTAAAATTAATTAAATTATTATTATTATTATTTGCTTATAAAGGCAAAGTACCTAGGGCCAATGAAAGCCACAATATATCCCTAAGTGGGACCCAATGAAAATTTGGGGTAGTTGTTGTAGGGCTGATAATTCAAGAAAGATGAAAAAGTGACATTTCTAAGAACTAAACAGAGTTTGATGATACAGAGATCCGTTAGCAATTTACTAATCTATTTAAAATATTCTAGTTTAAAAAATTATCATAAATTCAACAGAAATATGGAACTAGGTTACTAGTGAAGGTATAAGAGGTAACAAAAATTACTTGAATCAAAGAAAAGTAAATTTAAAAAATAAATGAATTAATTTTAAAAAATGACTTGAATCTGAATGATTTATAAAATGATGGCCCAAAAATCACCTCAGTTTGTTTGTAGGAGTTACTAAGTAGTTACTAAATATGCTAAAAAAGAGAGAGAGAGAGAGAGAGAGAAAGAAAAGAAATATCCAAACTGCCAAATTATTCATTCCACCATATTTTTTTAGTGCTGATGTACTAAATACTAAACATCATTCTAGGTGTTGTGAAACACATTAAACAATACAATAGAAATTCGGGGCTTCTAGGGGTAAACTTATCATAATGAGTGACTACCTCAATGACTCAGCATAAACTGAGCAGAGATTTGAAGAAGGTAAAGGAGGGAACCATTTGGTTATCTGAAAAAAGTACATCCCAGGTAGAAAAACAAAATCATGCTTCAGAAAAGCAAGGAGGAAAATGTGGCTGAAGCAGAGTGAACATGAAGTAAACTAAGAGAAAATAAAATTGGAGTAGTGAGGGGAGATTCGATTACACAAAAACTGATAAATAATTACAAGACCAATTTAAGAACTTTGATTTTTAAACTTAGTAATGTGAGTGGCCAGGTTAGGTTGGCTGGCCTGCCTGCTGGTCAAACTCCTGGTTGAGGGGACAATTTGCATATTAGCCTTTTATTATACAGAATATACACTGAGTGGCCAGATTGTTAGGTGTTCAGAGATCATATAATCTGGCCACTCAGTGTATGTATAAACCAGAAGCCTGGTGCATGAAAATTCGACCACTCGGGGCGGGGGGGGGACCTTCAGCCCGGCCTGTGTCCTGGTGCTCTCAGGGGATGTCCGGCTGATGGCTTAGGCTGCTCCCTGGGGCCTAAACTTCAGTCTGGCCTCCCTCTGCAGGAGGCAACCAGGACGGGCTGATCAGGGGACGGCGCAGCTGGTGAGTGGCTGGCCCCACCCCCCCAGTTGCCTCTCTGTTGCCACTGGTCACCGCCACCACCCAATCACTATCCCCTCCCTCTGCCCACTGGCACGTGCCTTGGCTAGCCTTGTGCCACCTGCTTGCCAGCCCCCCCAACCCCCTCCATCAACCAATCTTTCAGCTGTTTGGTCTATTTGCATATTACACTTTTATTAGATAGGACTAGAGGCCTGATGCATAAAATTTGTGCAAGAATAGGCCTTCCTTCCCCTGGCTGCTGGCTCCAGCTTCCCTCTGGCACCCAGGACCCAGGCTTCCCTCCAGCCACTGGCAGGTACCCAGAACCCGGCTTCCCTCACAGCCCCAGCTTTATCCGGAAGGACATCTGGTCTAATTAGCATATTATGCTTTTATTATTATAGATGATATTTTAAAATGTCACTTGGTTATTATATTGAGACTACTGGTCTCATCTATGATTGTTAAGCTGAAAGCAGAGACAGCAGTTAAAAAGCTCTTGAACCAAGCCCAAGCCAGTTTGGCTCGGTAGATAGAGCATCGGCCTGCGGACTGAAGGGTCCCAGGTTTGATTCTGGTCAAGGGCACATACCCAGGTTGTGGGCTTGATCCCAGTATGGGTGTTCAGGAGGCAGCTGATCAATGATTCTCTCTCATCATTGATATCTCTCTACCTCTCTCTCTCTCCCCCTCTCCCTCTTTCTCCCTGTCTTCCTCTCCCTCTCCCTTCCTCTCTGAAATCTATCTATCTATATCTATCTATCTATATCTATATCTATATCTATATCTATATCTATATCTATATCTATATCTATATTAAAAAAACACTCTTGACACAAGGTACAAGGCAATGGTGATTGGGACCAGAGTAAGTATCAGAGGAAATGAACAATAGATAGATCCAGTATTTATTTTGAAAGTAGATTTGAGCAGCCATGTGCAGCCAGCCCCGGTCCGAGGAACAGCAGCCTTGTGAGAAGCCTGCCCCTGAGTTGAATGAATTTTCTGAAGGGTCTTAAAGTAGAAGTGGTTATCAAAAGGAGAAAGTCATGTGGAGGCTTCCCTGAAAGAAACTAAGACCTTCCATCCAGAGAGGCCATTAGTCCATGGTTCAGAGAGAGAACCAAAAAAATAAATACAACTTCACTGTTTTTCACCATCTTTCTGATTTTTCCACTAGATTTCCTTATTATTTTAATCCAGCCAGAAGCTGGAAGGCAAAAGAGCTCTCATCCTGTAGATCAGTCTCCTGGAACAATGAGAAGGGTAAAGAAAGATGAAAAGTAGATGTGGATATCACTAGATATAAGATATCTAGTACAACAAATGGTTGCAGGCTATAGAACCTAGGCTGACTAAGAGCAGAAGTGAAAATATGAAGAAGGTTTAGTGAACAGATTATAGAATCACAAGATATCAGGCTCTGAGAGGATCAAAGAACTATGGAATTATATTCAAAGAGATATAACTAAAATGCCAAAAGATATATCAAAATGAAATAGTAAAATATATTTAATTCAAACAATAAAAAGGAAGGTAGGTCTTTTAAAAAATATATTTTTATTGATTTCAGAGAGGAAGAGAGGGAGAGAGAGATAGAAACATCAATGATGAGAGGGAATCATTGATCGGTGCCTGCATGCCCCAGACTGGGGATTGCGCCTGAAACCTGGGCATGTGCCCTGACCAAGAATCAAACCATGACCTCTTCATTCATAGGTTGATGCTCAACCACTGAGCCACACCCGTGATCAGGAACGTATATCTTAACCCACCATGGCAATAATTATAATAAATGTCAATACTCTAAAATCTCCAATTGAAAGACAGATTAACACAAATGAAGAAAAAGCAAAACCACATTATATGCTGGCTACAAGAGACACTTTACAGATAAAGATAAAAATATTTGAAAAATAAAATGATAGAAGATGCACCATGGAAATAATCAGCAGAAGAAAGCTAGAGTGACTATTTAATATATAAAACTTAATATATTACTTAAAGATAAGAATATTACCAGAGATGGAAAAAGAGATTTTATAAAGATAAAAGAAACAATTAGATGTGACAATTATCAAAAATTATACACATAATAGCACATCCTGAAAATACATGAAGCCAAATAGTAAATATAATAGGAGATATTTTTCCTACACACCATTCAGGATTTAATATAATATTACAAGGTTTGCAAACTGATAAGAATATTTAGCTTAAAATTAAGAGAGAAACAAATTTAAGTAGGCTCAGAGTTTATCTAGACAGTGGACTTAATAGAAAGAACTTTAAAATTACTCTGATATTTTTTAAATGGAGGGTAAAATGGAAAAATATCTTAAATGATGTGAAATTTAACAGAATTTGGATTTGACAAAAACATAAATGTTAGAACGGAAAGATATGATGAGTAAACTTAGAACCTCTTAATGGGCTTAAAAGTAGATACTGGAGAATAGAGAATGACAAGTCAACAGAAAGTATCTACATTTAAACAAACAGGTGGAAGGAGATGGAAAATAGAGAAAAAAACACAAAAGAGTATTGGACACAGTGGAAAGGTCTATTTGTAGTCTGTGGTAGGCAGAATTCTAAAATGACACCTAAAGTCCCCCCCTCCGCCCCTTTCTTGGGACATCATATCTAGGACCGTGAATTAATGGATTCTACACATCTTACTAAGTTACATTATTATATGGCATAGTTGACTTTTAGAAGGAGAGGGTAAAGCTCATCTAATTAGGTAAGCCTTAAAAGGTAGTGAGCTTTTCCTGAAGTCAGAAATTCAAAGCATGTGATAAGGGAGATTCTCTGTTGCTGGCCTTGAAGATGGGGAGAGTCATGTGGCAAAGAATGGGGGCCTCAAAGAGCTAAAACTGGACCTAGCAGACAGATAGCAAGTGAAGAGGGACCACATATTCTATAGACCAAAGAAATTGAATTAACCAACCTAGTAAGGAGATTCCTTCCCAGAGCCTCCAGAAAGGAGTGCAGCTCAGCCAATGCCCTGATTTCAGCCTGAGACCCTGAGCAGAGGAGCTTATCAAATCTGTTGTAATTTGGATTTGTGACCCTAGAACTGTGAGCTAATAAATGGGTATTATTTAAAGACAAAATGCATTGGTACTTTGTTACATAGCAAGAGTATATTAATAATTCTCCCCCTTCCCCCACAACACACATACACACACACACACACACACACACACACACACACACACACAGAAGAGTGAGACAGAAATAATAGCTGAGAGTTTTCCAACTGATAAATGGAAATCCACAGACTAAAGATGTTCTATGAAACCCAACCAAAATAAATACAATGAAAACCATATCTAGGCACATTAAAGTAAAACTACCGAGAGAAGAAAAAAAAATTCCTAAAAGCAGCCAGAGACATAGATAACATAATGGCATCTTTCAAAATGCCAATATAGAATTCCATACCCAGTGAAAACAGTTGTTTTTTTTTTAAAAAAAAAAAAGAAGGTGAAATATGGTTCCTCAGGAAGAAAGAAAATGATCTCATATGAAAGCATGGAAATGCAAGGAAATGGGTAGGTAAATATAAATGCAAACCAACTATACAAAATAACAACAATAATAGTACATGTCATTAAAAACATATGACAATGTATGAGAGAAAGCAGTGCATTGGAAAGAGCACAGACAGACTTGGGTTTGAGTCAAAGCTCTATGCCTTAGGGCCGTGGTTGGTAAACTGCGGCTCGCGAGCCACATGCGGCTCTTTGGCCCCTTGAGTGTGGCTCTTCCACAAAATACCACGGCCTGGGTGAGTCTTTTTTGAAGAAGTGGCATTAGAAGAAGTTTTACTTTAAAAAATTTGGCTCTCAAAAGAAATTTCAATCGTTGTACTGTTGATATTTGGCTCTGTTGACTAATGAGTTTGCCGACTACTGCCTTAGGGGAAGCATGACTTAATATAGCTTACCTACTCTTCTGACCAGTTCCTCAAGCTTACTCAAAACATGACATGAACTTTCATTTTGTAGTTTTCCCAAGTGTAGTAAGAAAATCTTATGACAAATATCATGCAGCAAACTTTATATATATGCACATATATTTTTAAATAAAATACTTCTATATTAAAACAAAATAACAAATAAAACAAACAAACATATGACAAAACAAAATACATGACAAAAATAACACAATGGTGTGAGGCACATACAGGATGTTAAAATATTCTAAGGATGTTTCAACAGAAAGAGACCTTGAAACCTGGCTTCTTATAATCCTAAATGCTTTGGATGAGATTGCCTTCCCCCTCTAATAACAGAATGAGGCTCCTGTTGGACTAGCACACCCTTCAGAAAAAGCCCCCTCATCCTGTTATCTATACTAATAAAAGGGTAATGTGGTAATTAGGGCGGACGTCTTCTGGATAACCATCTGGACATCCTTCCGGACAAAGCCACAGCGGCTGCCTGGGGCTCAGGCAAGCTGCAGATGGCAGCTGCCGCTGCCCAGGGCCGGCCCAAGGCTCAGGCAAGCCACAGGTGGCTGCTGCCACTGCGAGGACTGGCCCGAGGCTCAGGCAGCCATGGTGGCCACCAGTGGCAGCAGCAGTGGGGTGATGGCCGGCCATGGCAGCACCTTCCCCTGATTGGCCAGGTGGCCTCCGGCAGAGGGTGGCCAGACTGTGTCTTAGGCTGGGGGCCGAGGCAGTTAGAGGCAATCAGGCAGGCAGGCAGGCAGGCAGGCAGGCAGGTGAACGGTTAGGAGCCAGCTGTCCCGGATTGCAAGAGGGATGTTCGTCTGCCGATTTAGTCAAACATCCCCCGAGGGGTCCCAGATTGGAGAGTGTGCAGGCCGGGCCTCTAGTTTTATAATAAAAGCTATATCAGCTGCTGAAAAGAACTGGCCCCAATTAGAAGATTAAGAAAAACACAAGATTTCTTTTATATCCATGTAAGGAAATTTGAAGATGTTTGGTGGCATAGATAAGAAGAATACATATGAGTCTCAATGAGGCAAAAATGCTCAGAAATAATATCAATATGAAGGGGATATATCCATTTTCAGTTTTAGTAAAGCTGTGAATTTTCTATAGGAAACGAGAAATGTTCAGAGGTATAGTATTTTCACCACTCCTCTGAAAATTTTTGCGTAAGTGTAATTAGAGAGCATCCAATTCTAACTCATGGTGACCCTGATCAAGTTTTGAAAATGAACAATTAATCAGAATCATTTCTAAGTTGGCATTATTTTCATTGAAAAAAATACCTTCCAGGGGGAATTCCATTAATATCATTTAGATACTTGATCATTTTTGTATATGATGTTTCTTTTACTAGTATTTAATTTTGATTTTGTTTAAAATTATTTTTATTGGTATCAATTTTTTCCCCTTTGAAATAATGCATATTTTATCCATTAATCAATTGTGTCCATATAAAATTGTACTAATCATAGCTTCTGCTATTGTCAGTTTTCCTTAGAGCCATTATTTCTATAAAGGCCAAGGGTATCCTGGGTAATTTTTGTTGTTTTTTTTGTTAATCCTCACCGGAAGATATTTTTCCATTCATCTTTAGGGAAAGTGGAAGAGAGAGAGAAAAACAGAGAGAAACATCGAAGTGAGAGAAACACATCCATTTGTTGCCTCCTGCACATGCCCTGAACAGGGCCCAGGCTAGGGAGAAGCCTGCAACCAAGGTACATGCCCTTGACTGGATTCAACCCCAGAACCCTTTGGTCCACAGCCAATGTTCTATCCACTGAGCCAAACCATCTAGGGCCTGGGTAATTTTGAAGAAATATCATTTTTGTCAAAAAATATTTTATTCTGGGACCATTTAAGATCTTGCTCTCCAGCATGTGTCATCAGTTTGGCTTAAATAAAGTCTTATAAAAATTCTCAAAAATATTTTATTCTTCTTTCAATTTTTATTTAGTATCAAATGTTATCACACAGTTTGACTATTTTGTTGGTTATTTCTATCACTGTTATTCATTATTCATTATTCCTTAGAGAAATACAAGAAATTATAAAATTTTTTAAGAAATACAAACAAAACCCTTAAAAGCAATTCCCCTAAAAAAGAAAATGTTCTGTCTTATGCTGTGGTGACAACATGAGCATTTACAAACTATTTACTTATTTCAGACAAAAATGGAGGAGAGGAAGTAAGTGAAGTATAAAATACATTTTCTATAAGTTAATAAATTGTTGAAGATGGGTGATTGGCATAGGAGTTCGTTATACTTTTATATTTCATGCTTTGCACAGTAATATGTTTCAAAGGTTTAAAATATATAATGTAACATACAATAATTTTAAAGGGTATGCAATCTTTTTATATTAGTAGTCAATAAAAAACTGAAGATGTATGAACCTATACTAGTATAATAAAAGGGTAATATGCAAATCAACTGAATGGCAGAAGGGCCGGTCACTATGATGTGCACTGACCACCAGGGGGAAGATGCTCACTGCAGGAGCTGTGCATTCCCCCTGGTGGTCAGTGCATTCCTACAGGGGGAGTGCCGCTCAGCCAGAAGCCTGGCTCATAGCTGGCGAGCATGGGGAGTGGGCCTAAACCAGCAGTTGGACATCCCCCGAGGGCTCCCGGACTGTGAGAGGGCACAGGCCCCCTGAGGGCACAAATTTCATGCACTGGGCCTCTAGTTAAATCATAAGCCACTGAAAGATGATCATGAGGAACTAAAAGTTGGACAGGTATGTAAATACATTATAATGAAATGAGCTGTGCAATAGGGCAAAAAATATTGTTATGTATGTTCATAACTAAAAGGACTTTACTGCTTAATATGGGAGGTGGTATGATGTCTATAGGTCAGGAAATACATGTCTCTGTTTCTCTCCCCTTTACAAAACTACCCAGGTAAGAGAGAGAAAAATTGAATTTTTAAAGCCTGAGTCCCTCTTCTGTTCTACTTAAAGGGGAGAAGCTGAAGTTACAGTCCATTACTTAGAAAAAAGCTCATTTATGCAACTTTGGATATAAGAAAATGAACCTGGGGTCAAACAAGTAGCTGAGTGTTTAGCTGCTCTCCATGACAAAAAAATTGGTAGGTTGGTAAAAGACCCAGGGAAATAAGGAATTCTGACAGAAATGGCACCAAAAATGAACATATAGGGGGATTTTAAAATGAGACCTGATTCATGTAAATATCAGAGAACAAACAGGGACAACAAATGCTCAATTTTAAGTTATGTGCATTGCTGCCATAATGTAAACATCATCCACAAGCTCAGCCCCTTGCTGGAGAGCAAGAAGCGTAACTCAAGTAATTACCTTCTCATCTTCAAATGTTTTAGATTGATTACAGCCTGCAAAGCAAGGAGAAAAATATCCAATATCATCTCTCCCACATACAGCAAAATAAAATGAAGATGAGCATCTACAATGAGAATTGCAAGGAGCTGTCAGGTTTCCCAACTGCCCTGTTCTGTAAAAAAAGGAATTGAATGTAATTATAATGACATTGTATATTTATTAATGTATACATCAAGATATCAATGATATCCATAAAAGTATTTCTTTTTTAATTGCTTTATTAAAGTATAACTGATATACAATAAACAGTTTAAGTTTTTTAATATATATATATATATTATTGATTTCAGAGAGGAAGGGAGTGGGAGAGAAAGATAGAAACATCAATGATGAAAGAGAATCATTGATGGGATGCCTCCTGCACACCCCATACTGGGGATCAAAACCACAACCTAGGCATGTGCCCTTGACCGGAATTGAACCTGGGATCATTCAGTCTGCAGGCCGACACTCTACCCACTGAGCCAAACTGGCTAAAACCATCAGTACAATCATATTAACAATCAACAGCCCCAAAAGTTTCCTCGTGCTCCTTTGTAATTCCTCCACCCCCTGGCATCTGTCCGTCACTATCATTAGCTTGAATTTCTTAGCATTTGTGAAATGTAGTAATACATTATGTCCATTTTCTTTGTCAGGCTTCTTTTATGTAGCTGATCCTTATGTGGTCTTTGTATGGTCATATGCTTTCATGTCTCTTGAATAAATATTAAGGAGTAGAATGTTTGGATAATATGGTAGGTGTTCATTTAACTTTTAAAAAACTGTCAGTTTTCCACAGTGGCTGTGTTATTTTACATTCCCATCAAAAGTGTATAAGAGTTTCAGTTGGCTTTCTGCATTCCTCGTCAACACTTGGTATGATCAGTCTTTTTTATTTTAGACATTCTAAGAGGAATATAGTGATTTCATATTGTAATTTTTAATATGAATTTCCCTAATGACTAATGATGTTGCGCATCTTTTATCATATTTACCTTTAAGTATTTATTTCTCTTGATATGAACATCAATTATATTTTTCTTTAATATATATGTCCAGTTGTTTGTAAGTAGCACATAGAAATACTATACATTCTTGTATTATTGATCTTTTCTTGATACTATTGTTAACAATATTATTTTTAATATTAACTTCTGCTAATTTATAGGTAGTAAATAGAAGTACCATAGAATTTTGTATGTTGCTCTTGCCTCCTTCAAACTTGCTAAACTCATTTTACTAGTTTTAAATTTTCTGTATAGACAAATAAACACAGGTGTACTTCTACTTTACCTATCTGGCTGCCTTTTATTTATTTTTCTTACAGTAATGACTAGAGCCTCCAAAACAATGTTGATATAGAAGTCTTCAAAGCAAACGTTTTTATTGTATTCCTGGTCATTCCATGGTTCATCATTGTCTTAGTTTGCTCAGCCTGCTGTAACAAAACAATCAACTGGGTGGCTTAACCAAGAGACATTATTTTGAACAGTCCTGGAAGCTAAGTCTAAGCTCAAGGTGCATGCAGCTTTGGTGTCCGGTGTGGGCTCTCTTTCTGGACTGAAGACCACCATCCTCTCAGTGTACCTTCACATGAGGAATAGAGGAAAGGCTTTGGTCTCTTCCTCATCTTCTGAGGTTACTAATCCCATTGTGTGTGTGTGGGGTGGGGGGGGTCTACTCACATGGCCTCATCTAAAATTATCTCCTAAAGTCTCTACCTCCTAATACTATTAAACTGAGGATTAGGGCACATGAATTTGGTGGGAGTTGGAAACACATTCAGTACATAACGATCACTAAGTATGATGTTAGTTTTATATTTTCATAGATTCCCTTCCATCCCTAGTTTCTTATAGATTGTCAGAGTGCTCTTTTGGCATCTATTCACATTATATAATTTTTTCATTTTTAGTTTGTTTATATGGTGGATTATATATGTATTTTAAATCTCTATTGTTGAAAGTATTACATAGGTCTTCTTTTTCCCTCCATTGACTCCTCCTAGCCCAGCCCTCACCCCCTGCACCCCACCCCAGTCTTTCACCACCCTATTGTGTGTGTCCATGGGTTATGTACTAGTTCTTTGGTTGATCTCTTTCCACCCACCCACTTTCCCCCTCCTTCACTCTGAGATTCCACAGTCTGTTCCATGCTTTTATGTCTCTGGATCTAGCTTGCTTGTCAGTTTATTTTGTTCATTACATTCCACATATGAGTGAGATCATGTGATACTTGTCTTTCTCTGACTTGCTTGATTTGCTTAACATAATACTCTCCAGGTCCCTCCATGCTGTCTCAAAGGGTGAGAGACCCTTCTTTTTTTCTTTTTTTCTTTTTTTTACTGCTGCATAGTAATGGCGTAAATGTGCCACAGCTTTTTTATCCACACCAACCCACACACAGCTGAAAGTCTACATAATAACTTAAGTTGACCCTCTATATATGTGGATTCCCAACTTGTGATCAAAGTTACTGTTTTCCATCCATGGTTGAGAATCAGCAGATGTGAAACCCAAGGACACAGAGGGCTTACTGTATGTTTATTGAAAAAAAATACAGGCAGTGGTCCCACAGAATCAAACACATGTTATTCAATATCTGGATACCCTGTGGGTCTCTTCTATCATCTGTTTTGTCTCATAGATTTTTACCATGTCCCTGGCCTGCCTGGTAATTTTATTAATGCAAATCTTTGCCAAAGATAATTTATCTTTTGTGCAGAGCACTGGATGTCTCTTTCTGCTGCTAGGTAGAATGCTTGCTGATCACATTACTTTAATTAGAGAACAAATTAACTCCTGGCAAGGCTATAGTACTTTAGAAAGGCCCTCACTCATTGGTCTTAGCCTTTCATTGAGAACATGTGTTCACGAAAGTTCCTCCCCCTAACACAGTCTAATCTTCCCAACACATTAAACTCTTATGTAAAGAGAATCACAATACTGAGAAAAAGTTTCTCTGCTTTTTACAAGATTCTGCTCAATTTCAGCATCTTAGCTTCCTAACTGAGTGAAAACCCAACAGTGTTCTCTCATTTGTCTACCTCTCTCTTCTCTGATATTCTGCCCTGCCCCATGCTCTTATTTTTATCTCTTTAGAATCATAGATCAAAAACTTGTGCTGATTTCTTGTCATATTACTAGATGCTTCTTGCCTGGATCCTGTGTCCAAACTCAGTTTCTCACCAATATACAAAGTTAGCAAATATCCTCGGAGAGGGGTGGGGTGGGAAGGAAAACTACAGAAGGTTGCTCCTCCTCTCAAAGGTTTGCCTTTCTCAGGATTTTGCCTTTTAAATTCCTAGCTGTCCAAGCAGCTTTAAACGAAATTTAAAAAAATTTATACAGCTTTTCTAGTTACTAGTATTCTCAGTGAGAGCATTGGTGTGCCTTAAGCTAGTTCATTGTAGCTGGAAGTGGAAGTTTATTTTCATGTTTTACTTGCTCAGTTCTTTGGTTTCCAATTCCAGTTCTGTATTTAATGTCAATCTCTGCCAAGTTCTTCAATTTTTTGTATGTTTAGCTTAAAGGAGACATTACTCATGCATACTTTCAAATATACTTCAATTATATTCTTTGACGTCTTTAAGACAGCAGACATACCATTTCAGAACACAAAGTAAGTCTTGCTTTCTACATACAGTACTATTCTGCATTGCTAGCCACTTTAGTACAGAATTCTACTTCTAGGTTTTGAATCATTTCAATGTGCTTTTTTCTTTAGTATTTTATGAATGCATAAACAATCATGTAATAAGTTATAATTGTTATGTTTCTGCCTTTAATATGAAAGGTAAAACTATGCTTTACTTTTTTTATATGTTCAATAATTCTAAGAATGATAAAGTTATAAAAATCACTGGATAAATATAACTTAATTGACTTAAAAAATACATTGTTGGGTTTGGATGTAAATATCTAATATACAAAATTATACTTACCTGTTATAATCTTCATTGATCCCAGCAAATGGTATTGGTTTACAGCGTACAAAAACTGTAAACATAACCAGTACAAGTGATATAGTAGATGTAACAATTGTAAATCTCATAAGGCCTTTACAGTCCATATGTAACTTGGAAGCAATGATACCTCCCAGAAGCTGGCCAAAAGCACCTCCTGGAATTAAAACAAGTCCTAAAGGAAAAAAGGAGAAAGAGGAAACAATTAAAAATAATCAACTAAAGACAGTACAGAAAATTCATACATTGATTCATTCCTCTCTGCTCTAAATATATAGCAAACATAGATTTAAATAAAGACAGAAAATTTGATACAGAGAGCATGATATACATCTCAACAAACCTGAACCTTAGAATTAATAAAAATTTGTGAATGGGGCTGAAGCTATAGGACTAATGGCATTAAGGACAGAACTGGTCACTTTTGCTCCTATAGTAGTAACGATATCTAAGATAAACCCAAAACTTAATCTGTGCAAAGAGAAGATGAGAACTGTTTTATTGAGAGCTATTATTATATAGCTTCCGGGGTTTATGGTTTGTAGCAAGAGGCATGCCCATAGTGACAAGCGTTCACAAACAGAGATTTGTTACCAAGTAGTAAACCAAGCCTCCCATTGCTTCTGTGTAATATCAACAATCTCACAACAAAGTGGGACTCAAGAATAACAATTCAGAGATATTGTCTTCTTTTCCATGAAGCCTAAGGGCTTAGAAAGAGGTAAGTACAAGAAGGAGGGGAAGGGAGCAGGAGGAAGAGAAAAAATGTAGTTAGAAAAAAACTCAGATGAAGATAGCACAGTAATTTCATACATTGATACAATCTCCTCTGCACCAAACATATAGAAATGGTAGATTTAAATAGGAAAATAGGAAGATAAATATATGGTAAAAAACAAACAAAAATCCCATTAACATCAGATTAAATTTATAGCATAGAATTAGTCTGACAGTCTTGTAAATAATTTTTAAATGCCCGAAAAGATTGACAGTGTAACTTCAATGAGAATGAAGAAGTACAATCGTAAGAGAACGTAATAAAAAAACAAAAGCAGGCGGATAAAAATAGAACAAATGAGAAGCCTGGATATTTTAAAATGCAATTGTTAAAATAAAAACTCAAATCCCAAACTAGAGACATTCAAAACTGAATTAATAAATTGTAATAAATAATTATGTTATTCATCCAGCATGTAACTTTAAAAAAGAGAGTGAGCCCAGCTGGTGTGGCTAGGTGGTTGAGCATCAACCTATGAACCAGAGGTCACCATTTGATTCCAGGTCAAGGCACATGCCTGGGGTTGCAGACTCGGTCCCCAGTAGGGGGCATGTAGGAGGCAGTCAATCAATGATTCTCTCTCATCATTAAAGTTTCTATCTCTCTTTTTCTCTCATCTCCTCTCTAAAGTCAATTTAAAATTTTAAAAAACAACAACAACAAAAGAAGAATAACTAAAATAAGCATTTAAAAGACAATACGTACAGTGGAGAAATTTGATACACATGACCTCAGCAAGATGATGGCCAAATTCAAAAGTAGTAAGCTATGTCTGTGGTTTTCCTTTCAAAACCCTTAACTCCTGTCTAATCATGAGAAAAACATTAGACAATTTCCAATTGAGGAACATTCTAAAAAATACCTGACAAGCACTCCTAAAACTGTCAAGGTCATCAAAAACCAGAGAAGTCTGAGAAGTTGTCATAACCAAGAGTAACTAAGGATGAGAACTAAATCTAATATGGTACTCTGAGTGAGATCCTGGAACAGAAAAAAGGATATTATGTGAAAGCATAAGGAAACATAAATAAATGTTGACTTTAGTTAGTAATATTAATATTGGTTTACTAATTCTAAGCAATATACCATGCTAACATAAGATATTAACAAAAGGGAACCTAGGTGTACATATATAGAAACTCTACTATCTTCAATTTTTTTCTATAAATATAAAACAATTCAAAAACTGAAGTTTGTTTTAAAAGACATTGAGAATTGTATAATAAGCTCCACAAAATGTTTTACAGCAGTCGTGAGAAATATAATGAAAGGTATACCAGAAAAACAATATTTGCAAAATTGTTACTGAGAATGAGAATTTTCCATATTAAAGAAACATTAGTCTTGGGAATAAAAGTACACTTCAACTGCTGAGAAGTAAAAAATGAAAAATTAATTACATCTTGCATATAAAGAAATAAGCTAGAGAAATTCACAACATCAATACTAAAGCGAAAATTATAAAAAATTGCCAGAGAGCATGTTATTTGCAAAATAATTACAATTATAGCTAGTTTTAAAAAGGTAATATTAATAACTTGACCAAACACATATGAATGCACACACACACACGCTCCTGAAAAGTAGGGGTAGTGAACTGTCAGTGGTTAGTTAAAATCACCTAACCCAAATGAGGGAGATAAAATGAAGAAAAAGAGATGATTAATAAACAAAAAATACAAATAAGTTAAAAATTACTTAAATAAGTTAGAATTCACAATAATACTAAATAAATAAAATTAAACTATTAAAAAGACATTATTAAATTGGATATTTAAAAAAAAGCAAACTTTGAAAATAAAGTAAAAAAATATGGATCATCGCAATATATAAAATAAATTATGTAAAAACTGCCCAGATTTCAAGAAATTTAAAAATCCAAAAACAAAGTAGTATTTTAATTCATTTTCAAAATAGACTTAGCTTATAACACTATTAAAGATGTTAGAAATTAACTTCTTTGAACAATCAGTTACTTTAAAAGAGAAAGAAACACATATATTTAGCATGAAAAATCTCAGTAATTCATGGATTAAATAAAAATGTGATAATAAAAATTAAAAATGATTAAAACTGAACAATAATAAAATTATATTTGAGTGTATGAGAGGCTACTAAGGAAAATCTATAAATAATGATACCTCCATCATAAGGTTGTTAGGACAACTAAATAAGTTAATATTTAAGTGCTTAGAATAATATCTAGTCACAGAGTAAACATTATATGAATGTTTGTTAAAAGGTAGACATTTACAGACAAATTCATTTATTAGTAAGCAAAAAAGTACAGAGTAGGGGAAACACTTATCAAGAAAATTGTGAGAATTGGAACTCAAACAGGAGACTTCATAGGGTAAGCAATAAGCCTAAAGATAAAGAAGTCAAGAAGAAGTAAAACACATTTCACCCCAGAATCACAGAGGTCAAGGGCAGTAGGTACCAACAAAAACAAGAGTGACTAAGAGTTATAAACAAGAGGAAGAATGGAAGTCTATATAAAATGTTTCATACTCAAAATTTCTATTCCCAACTACATGGCATGTGCTTGACCAAGGAGAAGACCCTGGACTTACTCAGTTTGAGCTTGACAACCGTACATTTTGGAAAACAAAGCACACCTATAATCGGGAAAGTGAGAACCCAACTCAGGTAAGAAAATATTGGCTGTCAGTCTTATTGGCCTAGGCCAGTGATTTTCAACCAGTATGCAGTGGCACACTGGTGTGCTGCAAGAGTTTCTAAAACATAAAATACTTGACTATTTAGTCAGGAGCACTGAACCCTTTTCCCTCAGATTGTCAAATTAAAAAATGACAACAGCCAACACAACAATAGCCATCCATTGTGAATAAATCAAAATTATATCTAAGGCCATGAAAACCTTTTTCTATGCCTTGTTCTAAAAAGTTTTATTATTTCACTAGAGGCTCGATGCATGAAATTTGTGCAAGAGTAGACCTTCGCAGCCCTGGCTGCCTTGGTTGTCCTCGCAACCCCGCCAGCTTTGTACAGAAGGTCATCTGGAAGGTTGTCCAGACGGTCATTCTGCCATTCAGCAGTTTGGTCGATTTGCATATTATGCTTTTATTATTATAGATCATTCCATCTAGAATTTGTGTTTGTGTATGTAGTGAGGTAGAGGTCAAGATTTATCTTTTTTCATAAGAATATCTAATTGACTTAGAATCACTAATATTTAATTAACTCAATTTTAAATGTTTTAAATTTATATTGTTGAGGGCATACACATGTATAACTATATTACCTATCTCACTGGTTGACTCTTCTGACATTATAAATGATCTCTCTGTATACTAAGTAATACCTCTTGCTTTGAAGAATACTATATTTAAAATTATTATCGTTACACCACCTTTTGTTTTGGTTAGTATTAATATAGTACAACTTTTTAGATTCTTTGACTTTCAACCTTTTCATGTCCTCATATTTTAGTAGTGACTCTTGTAAGTAACATAGTGGATTTTTCCCCTCAATCTGACAATCTTTATTTATATACACACTATAGGCCCGGTGCACAAATTTATGCATGGGTGGGGTCTCTCAGCCTGGCTGGCCAGGAGAGAGAGACTGTGCAAGGTTGGCTGGCTACGGGAGGTTGTCTGTGGGAGTGCACTGACCACAAGGGGGAAGCTCCTGCATCATCATTCAGCATCATCATAGTGATCAGTTTTAGTCAAACTAACTATTTGACAAGCCTTATTCGTCAACATTTGGATCGTTGGGTTGTAAAGGTTGCTTAGGCTCATATATATATATATATATATATATATATATATATATATATATATATATATATAATTACCATTCTATTTATTGGGCAAAAATTCTCCATTACCCTCTGATGCTGTATATCCTGGAAGCAGAAGCACTGACTACTGTTTGTTCTATCCTTTCAAGGATCTTTGTATAGCAAACAGCCTTGGATAATAGAGGTAATGTCCTCCTCCAGAGTGAGGGCAGGTTTGCTTCCAGTTTTGGAAGACAGAAATAGCATCCCCTCTGGAACTAAGAGAAGACAAGTGTGCGGTTGAATATAATAAAAGTTAACATCACCCTCTGGATCAAAAGGCATTCATGATTACTATCCATTATAAAGTATTTGGGTTCCCTAAGCTCAGGGAATGTAATGCAATCCACTCCTGTAATACAACCCATGTGTGTGCAGATGTCACTGGCTCTCCTTCACATCACCCTGTGGGATTGGGGCTCAGAAAACACACACACACACACACACACTCACAAATACTCCAGCTATTGCTATTGCTGTGAGTCACAAACTTCCCTTCATCTCTGGCCAAGGAGTCTTATGTCTTCTGCTAGCATCTATGACATTATGATAGACTAACTTGTGAGCTTTCAAAGAGAGTAAAATTCAAACCTTTAACAGATCTTAGCACTTATGGTGACAAAGATGGGATGCTGACAGAGATATGGCTTTATGAAAAATGAAGAATGACAGCCTCATAGACCAAGTAATAGGACTTGATAGAAGTACTGGGAATCAGTAGTGATCATGCTGATTATTGCCTATTAATGATGAAGAATTGGTAAAGTAGCTGCAATGTGAAGTAGACTTGAAAAGACAGCACCACAGAAGGTGCCATGGTAGGTATTAACTCTCCTCTGGGCAAAAGGACTTCCTCATCAATCTGATTATTAGCCTCTGATTTGCCCATGGTAACAACTATTACTAAGATACATCCTGGTTGGACAGAGGATTCCTCCTGATTTCAGACAACAGTTACAGAGGTGTGTAATCACACTGAGTGTGAAAGGAGGGGATTTTATAAACACTATGGACACAAACTGATGAACAATCAGAAGTTTAGCTAATTTGTTTGGTTGATTATGGAATGGAGTGCATAATTGCTTGTGAAGGTGAAATGGCAATAGCTGGGCTATCTTAGCACCCAAAGACACAGACCAATTTTCATTTATGTTGCAAGGCCACAATTATGCATTTGCAGTACTCCCTCAGGGATACCTAAACTCTTTTGCCTTTTACCACAAGCATTTATTGTCACTACTACTACCCTCTGATGCCCAAAACTTTCACTGATAGATAACATTCAGTTGGCTGGAGGGTCAGAAGCTACAGATTCAGTGGCTATGATTTTGGTGTTATCACACCTTCATCAGCAAGAGTAACTGATGATGCCCAAAAAACTGAGAAGACAGATTCACAATATCCAATCCCTCTGGCAGTTTAGGAAACGTAATTGTCTCCCTTCCCCGCGACCAAAAGGCAGCCTAGCATCACTTTGGACTCTGAGTATTGGAGACATAGATGACTCACTTGGACATTCTACTTGGTCTTTTACATCAGCTAACCCACAGGGAGTGTAATCTGAAGACCTACATTGGAAGCTAATAAGCAAGCTCTGGCACTCTCCCTACTTTGAGGTAGCACAAACCTACTGATCCATTTGATCCACAGGTCCCCATGACTGATGATTTTGTATTGGAGCCTTTGGAAAAGGGAGGCAGCCTCCACTAGAAAGTATCTCTTAGGGTATTAGACTCATTGACTCCCTGAAACCTCTACATTTGAAAAATAACTCTTGGTTTACTATTGGTTTCCTGTCAAAACTGAAGCCCTAACCAACGGAGACTTTGATATTCTCATTTTGGGATAGACCAACTCAGATTCATAACTAACTATTTGACAAGCCTTATTTGTCAACTGGAAATGACAATATTTAATTGACAGGCATGTTCATATGAGACTTTTAAGTTCTTAAAGAAACACCTCCAACAGATCATACAGCCCTCAGAAGGCAATATAAATCTCCCTTAAGTAAAGTTCTTCTTGGTTACTCAGGGGAGCTTTCTGGAGAGATTACTGAAACATTATTTATATGCACCTAACAGTTATCTCTACAATAAGAGTAATCAAATTAGAAAAGATTCTACAAAATTTGTCCCTGGTTTTAGTTGAACTAATCAATAACTCCACCTCATCCCTGGAAAGCACTCTGGTCAGACTGTCACTCATCAGCATTGTTATTTGTGGATACGGGAATTGCCCAAAACTTCATCCTTGCAGGCCAAGGTAAAATATATGCAATAGCTAATACATTCTGTTACCTGGATTAACACCTCAGGCTAAGTGGAAAGGTCAATACAGAAACTTACAGAGAAAGCCATCTTGTTTCCTAAGCTAGACCCTGAGGGCCAAGAGATTTATTTAGCTGGCTGAGTACAGGACCTTGCCAGCATGGTTAAGGCCGATATGGCAGGTAGACTTGTCCTGTTGCTTGAAGTCCCTGTTGACATCAGCTTTAATCAATACTATATGAAATAACAAGTTGGATGGATTTAGTCCCAATTTTTGTCAATTAGATTAATCATGCTGGCAAACAACATAGACACTCATAGAAAAAGTTGTCATTATGGCCCTTGAAAACTGTACCATGTTTTTGGTTTTTATACTATTTGCAGTCTGACAGTGCCATGCCCTCAATCACAAAATCTACTCAATAATAGGTTGCTAGTGTTTTCACACATCTTAATGTTTTTTGTTTTTTTTTGGCCCACATGTTTTATGTTCTTTGCTTTCTTGCTTCTTTTACTACTAATAAAAATTTTCCCAATGGATATACTTTTTACTATTCTTCTTTTGGTTACCTAGAAGTTATAGCATGCATCCTTGACTTTTTCACAACATAAAATAAGTGATTACATTTACCACTTCACCACTAATGCTGGTACCTGAAAACATTTAATTCTGCTTGTAACCTCTTTTGGAGAGCCATTGTCAATAGCCAGTAAAATTGAAGATATACGCAGTAGCAATTACCCTTCAATGGCTGAACCCAAAAGTTTGTCAACTTTGACAAATGTGCACAAGAAGACATATACAAGCCTATTGTTAGTGTGCTGTTTGAAAGAGAGAAAAGGTTGGAGGCAATGTCATGTCCATTAGTATGACAATGGATAGATAAACAGTGGTAAATTCATAAAACAGAATCCTGTAGAACAATTAAAATGCATTAAATAGACAGTGATCAACATGAATCTGATGAACATAATTTCAATGAAAGTAACAAAAGAATATGTACAAAATGATACATGAATATTAGAAATAGATTGTATATGGATAGGGACATGGGCACTAAAAATACACAAACATGGGGAAAGGATACACTCTAACTTTAGAGGAGTGGTTACCTATGGGGAGGGAGGAAAAGATATGGGGTAAGGGAGAGGTGCAGAAGTCTTAAAAAATTTTATGTTAAGAAATGCTGATGCATTGACGGCAAAGTGCTCATTTTTTAAAATTTGAGCAAACGGTATTTAGGTATTTAAAATCTGAGCAAACACTATTACTCCTCTACTTTCCCCTTTTTGAAATATTTTATAAGCACCATATAAAAACTTTACGTAAAAATTTGCAAATTAATTACAATGAGCATAAAAGTTACCTGAAAGTGTAGTTGCCTGGCTAGGTGTTAATATAAACTGATTTTCTATATATTTAGGCAAATATTCAGAAGCTCCAATTGTAAGTAAAGATTCTGAAGCTTTGGTCAGAGCTAGACATAGAAACATTGGAGTCTTCATCAGAATCTGAAACAGAAATGTTACATATGGATAATTTATTTTGTTAGCTAAAGAATCAATATCCCCATTCATATGTTAATAACCAATCCACAAAAAGTTAACCTTTCCCAATGCAAATTGGAAAAAAAAAATATATATATATATATACACACATACACAAATTCAAACAGAAATTTACAATTCACCAATCTACACATACCATGAAAGACATGTAGTGTTTGAACCATTTTTATTTGTAATTTGATCTCCATACTGCCTATAATTTTTATTTGTGGGTCTGGCAGTTTGCCAGAAAGGTTGAGAAAAAAATAGATATCAATAACCAGGGAAATTAGAATTTCTCTTAACTTTTTTTTTTTCTTACCAAAGATTTTCATTTTCTAAAAAATAGACAAAGAAACTTTAAGCAGCACTAAGGGAAAATCACTAGGATTGCAGTCAAGAGTCTATAATATTTTACTCTAGGGAATTCCATATACTAAAGAGTGGAGTTATTTAAATTCTGCTTTTATCCCATTAAAAAGTGGGCAGAGGACTTGAACAGAAACTTCCCCCAAGAAGACATACAAATGGCCAACAGATATATGAAAAGATGCTCAACTTCACTAGCTATTAGGGAAATGAAAATGAAAACTACAATGAGATACCACCTCACACTCATTAGAATGACTATCCTGTATAATAAAAGGCTAATATGCAAATCAACCAAACAGTGGAATGACCGGTCTATGACGTGTACTGACCACCAGGGGGCAGACACTTAATGCAGGAGCCACTCAGCCAGAAGCTGGGTGCACGGCTGGCGAGTGCAGCAGTGGTGGTGGGAGCCTCTTCTGCCTCCACAGTAGTGCTAAGGCTGTCTGACTGAGGGTTCCTTTCTCTCCACAACCTCTCCAACACTTGTTATTACTAGTTTTATTGATAACTAGAGGCCTGGTGCACAAAATCCCTCAGCCCAGCCTGCACCCTCACACAATCCAGGACCCCTCAGGGGAGGTCTGACTGCCAATTTAGGCCTGATCCTCCAGGGACTGAGCCTAAACCAGCAGTTGGACATCCCTCTCACAATCCAGGACCGCTGGCTCCTAACCACTCACCTGTCTGGCTAATTGCCCCTAACCACTCTGCCTGCCTGCCTGATTGCCCCTAACTGCTCGCCTGCCTAACTGATTGCCCCTAACTACCTCTGTCTCGGCCCCCACCACCACGGCTTCATCTGGAATGACATCTGGAAGGTTGTTTGGCTAATTAGCATATTATACTTTTATTATTATAGACTAGAGGCCTGATGCATGAAATTCGTGCAAGGGGCTCAGCCCTCATAGCTGTGGTGGCTTGCCTCAGCCCTCGTAGCCCCGGCTTCATCCATAAGGTTGTCCGGAAGGACATCTGAAAGGTCATTCAGCGGTCCGGTCTAATTAGCATATTATGCTTTTATTATTGTAGACTATAAGCCCAATGCACGAAATTCATGCAAGGGGCTTGGCCCTCTCAGCCCTTGCTTCTTCCGGAAGGTCATCCAGATGGTTGTCTGGAAGGATGTCCGGATAGCTATTCTGCTGTTTGGTCTAATTAGCATAGTAGCTCTTTATTATATAGGATAGATACTATTCAGAGTAATTAACTCTGTATGTGCCTGGCTGGTGTTGCTCAGTGGTTGAGCATCAACCTATGAAACAGGAGGTCACAGTTTGATTCTTGGTCAGGACACATGCCCAGGTTGCAGGCTCAATCCCCAGTGGGGGCATGCAGGAGGCAGCTGATTAATGATTCTCTCTCATCATTGATGTTTCTATTTCTTTATTCCTTTGCCTGCCTCTTTAAAACCAATTTTAAAAACACCATGACTGTAAATTACATTAAAATATTAATTTTCAAACTAATTTCTGCATTTCCTTGATATGTATATATTTTGGAAAATATTTACTGGTTGTTTTATGTTTTCATGTTTTAAAATTAACTTAAAATTTATTTTTTTAGCCCTAAACACTGTTTTTTAAAATCTAACATATTCTGTGTATTCATCTAATTTGTTTTCTGAGTGCTATTTAACTTTACAGATTCCCCCATCAAGAGGCATTGAACATGAAAAGCTCTTTCTCACTGTTTCAACAAAGCAAGTACAGCCACAGGTCACTTAAATATGTGGATATGTTCTAATTGGTCATTAAGGGATTTGGTCATTGTGTGAATATCATAGAGTGCATTTATACAAACCGAGATTGTATAGTCTACCACTCATTTAGGCTGTATGGTATAGCCAATTGCTATTAGGCCACAACCTATGCAAAACAACACAAGACTTAATCGAACACAAGATAAAATGAGGCAATCAGAAGATGAGGTGACCTTGGCTGGTGTGCTCACTGACTAGAGAGTCGTCCCATGCACAGAGGGATTGTGGGTTTGATTCCCAGTCATGAGCATGTATCTGGGTTGCAGACTCAATTCCCAGCTCTAGTAGGGGTGCATGTGGAAGGCAACCAATTGATGTGTCACTCTCACATGGATGTTTCTCTCTCTCTTCTCCTTCCTCCTTCCTTTCCACTCTTTCTAAATATCATTGTAAAAGATATCCTTGGGTGAGGATTAACCAAAAAAAAAAAAAAAAGATGACATAAACACAAGACGTATAAGGCTATATAACATGACATATTGTTTAACAGCAAACTTTTTTATAAGTAAATTGAGTACACTCAAAAATAATAATAAAAAGTATAGTAGATTAAATACATAAATCAGTAACACAGTCATTTATTATCATTACTAGAGGCCTGATGCACAAAGATTTGTGCAAGAACGGGCCTCCCTTCCCCTGGCTGCTGGCACCACTGTCGCTCCCGCCGGAGCCAACTTTTCGCTCCAGCCCAGAGCCGCCTTTCCACTTTCCCACACTGCCCAGAGGCCCGGAGCAGCTGGAGCAGTGAGGAATGCCTGTATTGTCACCATGGCAACGACGCAAGCATCCTGCCCTGCCTCGCCCTGGCCTCTTTGCACCTGCTTATGCAAATTAACCCTCCATCTTTGTTGGGTTAATTTGAATCCTCACTCCTGATTGCCTGGTGGGTGTTGAAAAGGTATGGTTAATTTGCATCTTACTCTTTTATTAGTGTAGATTAAGTACTAGGTACTGTACATCATTGTACGTGCTATACTTTCATACCACTGAAGCCTTATTTCCCCCACATTTAAATTAGGTTTCACACAGAATTTTCTCTGCTGAGTTCTTAACCAGCTGTTAATCTTTTTTTTTCAAATCTGAAACCCACACAACAACATAAACTCCATGAAAGCATGGGTGTTAGTTACTATTGTATCTTTAATACCTAGCACAGTGATACTACACAATAAAAAAGAGATGAACAAGTAAAACCAAAATAACAAACATATTGTAGTCACTGTTCTAAGCACCTTACATATATTAACACATTTAATTCTAAGTATTTATATAAGGTATGTACTATTATTACCATTATTTTATGGAATAAAAACTAAGGCAATAAAATAATAATGTTCTCAAAATGATTTAATAACCCTTTTAAATGGTGGGCTTTAAAAATTCTTAACTAATTCTCATTTAGCAATTAGATGGGTATGGTTCTATCAGGTTGTAATAAAAAAACTTTTTAAAAGAGTAACAAGTTATTCCATTTATTGTTTTTAAGTTATCCCATTTAAATTGCATACCAATTCTTACTTGATAAACTGAAAATAAAAACTTCTCAAATTATTATTTACATAAAATCCAGGTGGGTTTAAAGCAAATCAATCTCACTTGAAATGAATGTTTTGCTCTTGTCCAACTTTGGCAATGTGTTAGGAATAGCACAAGATTATTTGTGGTTTTCCTAACTTTTCTTCTTCCTGGGACAAGCATTTATAATGCACTAAATGTACAAGCCAATGACATATGCAGAATCTGCTCTGTACTTGTGCTTTCATAATTAAGGTCAGTAGGAAGATTTTTGATAAATTAGATCAGTGATTCTCAAAGGGTAGTCCTAACTTCCAGGGTTTTTAAATAATTGTTGAAAAATTTGCCAGTTTCATCTACTGTGTTTTGGAAGTGAGGATTTTCCAAGCTACTCGCTATAACATTTTAGAAGTAACACCTTCTAATAAAGTTTTAAAAGAATTAAGATGTCTTCTACTTGTCTACCCAGACAAGTGCCTGTCAGAAGTCTAAGACAGTTAACAAGGCATTATTGTTGTTGTTGTTATTATTATAATTATTATTACTAGAGGCCCGGTGCATGAAATTCGTGCATGGGGGGTGGGGGGGGTTCCCTCAGCCCAGCCTGTACCTTCTCTATCTGGGACCCCCCAGGGGATGTCTGACTGTCGGTTTAGGCCCCATCCCACCTAAACCGGCAGTTAGACATTCCTCTTGCAATCCAGGACCACTGACTCCTAACCACTCACCTGCCTGCTTGCCTAATGCCCCCAACTGCCCTCCCCTGTCGGCCTGATCTCACCCCCAACTGCCCTTCCCTGCTGGCCTGATCACTCCTAACTGCCTCTGCCTTGACCCCCACCACCATGGCTTTGTCTGGAAGGAAGTCAGACATCTGAAAGATGGCTGGTTGACCCGGTCTAATTAGCATACTACCCTTTTATTAGTATAGATAGATTATATAGATAGGATTGCTTAAAGTCAGGGGGGGAGCCTTTTTCAGCAGGAGGAGATGCTCTTGGCAGACAAAAATACATAATCTCTATATCTGGACTGATAGCCAGCCATATGCACTTTACTGCCAAACCGGTCATTAAAAAATTGAACCACTTTCTTACACCTTACACCAAACAGCTGTTGCCCTTAAAACCCCTCCTCAGCCCCCACCTTAGGTTCTGCCTTCGCAGTTCAGCCAGATTAGGTTCTGATTGGTTGGTCTCTATGCCATTCAGCGTCAAAAGCACCACCTCCTAGGCAGCCATTGGCTCCTTTGGGAAATCCAGAATGGCCCCACCTTCATGTCAGCATCAACACTTCAGTCATGCCCCCAGTCCACTACCAGGTATATCTCTGGCTGCTCTGAGAAGCGACACCTCAGGTCTGTGCTGGTGGAAATTTTGAATTGTCATCCCTGTCCTAACCTTACAGTGCAAGCTCCATGAAGGCAAGCATTTGTCTTGTTCATTCTTAGTTCACTCATAGACTTACCTGTGTCTATGTATCTATGCTAGCACCATATGGTGGCTGGTTGAACAGTCGTTTCAGTCATCATTGTCACTGCCTTTATATATATATATATATATATATATATATATACATATTATTTTGTATCCTAATAATATCAAAACATTCTATTTCCAAGAGAGAGGTATTGAAATTGACTTGGTTTTATTTCTTGCATAACATTTGTCTTAGAAAAGACTTATAACATTCACATTTAAATTTTCTGAAAATATTTTTTAACAATGTGAAAGAGGCTATACCTAATTTATTTCTATATTGTTAAAATATATGAAATATATGCAATACATGAAATATTTTGGTAAAAGTTAAAATTACATAAAAATCTGAATAAAATATAGACCATTACTAAAAAGGTTTCATGATTTGAGAAAAAGATAAACACTTTTATATTTAAATGAAAACAAGTAAACAAAATTTAAGATTTTATACAACACAGCTATTCGTTTTAAGAAGAATTAGACAAATTTAATAAAAAAGCACTATGTATAGGTTTATACCATATATACATGTTATATTTTTAATAAATACTTATGAAAGCATTAAAGGAGAAACTCATTAAGGTAAGATTGACAAAGAGGTTTTTTCCCAATGAAGAAGAGAAAGAAGAACATTTGAAGTTGAGAGATTCACATCTAAAAAGGTACAGAACTACAAAAGTACCTAATGCATCCATGAAACAGCAAGTGGCTGGAATTTGGGGGAGATAGGGGTAAAATTCTGAAATAAGGGAGGAAAATTCAGTTGATGCTATTGTGAAGGGTATTCAAAGTCTCACTAAAATAATATAAAATTCACCTACCAAGTAATCTTTGAAATGACTTGATAAAAATTACATGTGAGAATTATAATTCTGCAGGCAAACTAAAGGGTGAAGTTGTGAACAGAAGGGAAAACAAGTTGAATGTAGGTTGGGTGTTTTTCACCCCACTATGCCTGCATTGTATGCCTCCTTTCTCACCTAGAGAAACAGAGTTTGTCTCCATTTGATATTGAGATGAGATATTTTCAATAAAATATGATGTTTGTGAGAATATTTGTTAACTCCTAGAGTTCTCTTCTACGACATTTAAACATAATAAAAAGATATATAATGTTAATACTTACATTTCAGCAGGGAAAAAATAAACACAAAATAATATAAAAGAAATAGAAGAAGGAAAATACTTGGTACCAGCCTCTGACACTAGCCAAGTTGTTGGCAATGCTTGCTAGGTAAGGTCCTATTTTCCCATTATCCATTAAATGAATAGGTTAATTAAGACTTTAAAAGTCCCACTCAGATTTAAGTTGAACACTTTATGGTTATTTTCTTAAATCCACCATAGAAAATTGTACAAGTCAATTTAATTGGCATGTTCATTCAAAATATTTTACTTTACCCAAATAGAAGCAAATAAATCACCGATACTAGTTCCAAATTCCTGATCTTTATACTTTTTGTCCAATAAATGAGGCTTTTTGTGTTTCCCAGATTTTATCCTTGACATACCTATATGTTAACAAGCAAAAGAATCTTAAGACATGTTCAAGTAAGAATAAAAAAATATGAACAATAAAATGGCAATAAATACATATCTATCAACAATTAAATCTAAAAATCAAAATAAATGAACAAGAAATCTATGAACAAAATAAACTGATGAATAAAATAGAACCAGAGGCATGCAGACATGGAAAAGACTGAGGAATCTCAAAGGATAGGTAGGAGTAAAGGGTTGGAAGAGATTAACCAAAGATTTATATGCATATATGCATTACCTATGGACACTGACAATAGGGTGGTGAAGGGTGGGAACCAGGTGGAGAGGGGGGGGAGGACAATGGGGAGGAAAATGGGTGACATCTATAATACTTTCAACAATCAAATTAAAAAATAATAAAAATAAAACACATGTAAAACATATATATATACACACATGCTAATAAACCTAATTTGTCTTGGAATGCCAAGTGAGCTATTTTTGAACAAGCTAAAGTCAATCTAATTAACTAAAAGGTACATTCTTCTTACAGTCTCCTCCTAAAGAACATTCTGTTATAATGAAAATTTTCCAATAGCTTAGCCATTAAATGCTTGAAACTCGCTCCTATGACTGAGTAAATGGATTTCTAATTTAATTTAAAATTTAAAGAGCCACATGTGGCAAGGTTCTACACTATTTTACAGTACAGTCTTAAAATATAAAATAGTCATCTTTTCTGTTAATAAAACATTTTGTGCTAATAAAATGTGCTATCATAAAGAGAATATTTTATTTCTGTTTTTAAAAGAATTTTAATAGTTTTTATTTTATACTAGAGGCCCAGCTCACAAAATTCGTGCAGGAGTATAGTCCCTAGGCCTGGCCTGCAATCAAGGACATCTTCTCCAGCTGCTGCAAGCTGGCCCCACCCCCCACCATCACCCACCCCTGGTTCCCCATTCGTCTTTGGGTGATTGGTGCCTGACAACTGGGGGAAGGGAGCAAGAAGTCAGCTGTTCCTGCCCACTTGCTGGCCCCAGCTCCGCCTCAGGTGGCCATTAGGCCATTGGAGCATGTCGGCCAGGAAAAGGGACCAAGAGGTAATCCGTGTGCCTCATAGTGACTAGTCCAGTGGTCATTCTGCTATTAGGGTCAATTTGCATATTACCCTTTTATTATATAGGATTACAACAATTCTATGAGGTAGTACATGTATTAAATAACTAGAAGCCCGGTACATGAATTCGTGCATGGGTGGGGTCTGACCAGCCCTGGCACTGATTGGGGGTGGGAGAGCTGGTTTGGCAGGGGGCAGCCAGGGGGTGGGACTGTGGGTGGTTGGCTGGCCAGCCCTGCCCCCTGGTGGAACTCCCAGTCGAACTCCCAGTGAAGGGGACAATTTGCATATTAACCTTTTATTATATAGGATGCTAGATAAATAGATACCTTTCTTTAAGAAAACTTATAAACTCTATATATAAACCATTTTTCAAAATAAATGACAAGGAGCAAAAAATATTCACTTATGAAAGTCTGGTACATAAATAAAATAGTATCTGGCCACACAAGGCTTCATTTTGTTCAGATAATACTATCCCATGTCTCTGTATATCCATGACAGAGAGAAATGTAGTACAAGCATATTCTGAAAGTGAGGGGGAGGGGACAGGGGAAGTGAGGGTGGGATGAGGAACCTATAGTCCTTTAGTTAAATGAATTATATCAGTATAGTCACCTTTTATATGCCATGGAAAGCATGAAAATGATATTAATGTAGACCATGCTATAACTGTGACAAAAACAAAGCGAATCCACCAAGTATGCAACCAGTGTTCATAAAAATAACCGCCATGAACTCTAATAGAGAAAAGTGAAAAAATTTAAGTTTGTGTATTTTATTACAAACAAAACCACAATCTAACAGAGAAAGAAAAATAGAGACATGAAACATTTTCTGTTAATTTGTCACTGTTGTTTGCTTTGCTGAGAATGAATGGTTGTGAGTCCTTCAATTATGGAGTTCCCTTTTGTCTTGTGGGACCCTAAATTTTTCCCTTTCTTTTTTCTCCCCTATCCACTCAGGCAGTGATGAGTAATTCCTTAATATTTTTAAAACTTTCTTCTCCAACAGAAGCTAAGCATTTGGAAGACTATACCTTTAAATCTCACCTCTCCTTTAAAATCAGTCTTGCCCCTTGAAATCACTGCACCTAGCCCTTTAGTGAAAACCTGCCCTTTAAGTTGCACAATTAAGCCTTTAAATCACATTTATTATGAAATCTCTTTCTTATAGTCCCTTCTTTGAACTCTCAGACTAAGAGTGAGTTACCTTCTAGTGATCATACCTAATCAACCTCAGGACCTGTCATTTTTCTTGCTCCACCTTTGTAAACCACAAAGCCTTACAGTGGACAGAGTGGGATGGGAGTGTGAAGGATCCTGTGCTGGGATTTAAAATTTTTCTCTTTTTAATCACAGTTTACAATGTCAGCATTCTTTGCCTTCCATGATACTGTGACTATGATCTTGTGGAGAATTTCATAGTTGTGAAGTTATTTTGTATAATTTAGGGAGGAGATTTAGGGAAGTTGATTACTACACAGCTGCCACTGTCTTCAGTTTCGCACACATTTAAGACTTTGTCCAAATAGTCATCATGGGGAAATGCCCACAACCCCAGGAACCACAGTTTTGGAGGTGCTGGTTTCTCACAGGTGCTTTACTGCCAACACCCGACGAGTAGCTTGCTTATAGGTCTTACCTCTCATAGAATGTGGGCCAACTCCTTATCCATTGCTACATTACTCAGGGATACCAATTCCAAAGTGCAATTACACAGGTTTGCAATCTTGATTTCCATTGTACAGTACGCTATGCCTAGAAAGTTTCAACTCCAGATTGCCAGTAGGGGTACAAGTTTTCTTATTTTTATAATTTTTAGAAATTTTATTTGTTTCACTTTTGAACCCAGCTATATATTCTAACTATATTCATTATATTGCATATAATATGATAAAAGTTATACACATTCGTCTGAATAACTGAGTATCTAAAAATTAAGGAAAATAAACTTAAAAAACTACAAAGTATAAGCAAAGTATTTAATGAAGTTACAGATATAAGACAAACTTAGAAATCAATATCATCTCCTAATAAAAGTAAATGATTAGTAAATGTCATAATACAAAGATTCCATGCACAACACTAACAGAATATATGAAATCAGTAGGAATAAACTTCATAAGATATCTTCAATAAATAAAATCATAAAACTTTAGTGAAGGGCATAAAAATGTTGAGAAAAATAGAGCAATATACTATATTCTTACATAGTCAGTTAACAGTTATTCTCAATTTGACACATAAATTCAAGTATTTAAAACCAAAATGCTTTGATTATAACCTGAGACTATCAAATTTATCTGGAAAGTAATTTTGCAAACACAGCCCCTGATTTTTAATGAATAATAATGAGTGGAGTCTTATTCATCCAAATAGCAAATTATATGATAAAGCTTTAGCTATTAAATATAACTAGTTATATTTATTTTTATATATTTTTCTTGATTTCAGAGAATAAGGGAAAGGGAGGAGAGATTGAAACATCAATGATGTGAGAGACTCATTGATTGGCTGCCTCTGTAGGCCCCCTACTAGGGATCAAGCCAAAACCCAGGCAAGTGCCCTGACCAGAATCAAACCATAACCTCCTGGTTCATAGGTCAACACTCAACCTCTGAGCCACACTGGTCAGACACTAGTTATATTTAAAATGTTGTAGTATTGGCATTAAATAGAAAAATATGTCAGAAGCCCAGCCAGCGGCGTGGATCAGTGGTTGAATGTAGACCTATGAACCAAGAGGTCACAGGTTTGATTCCCAGTCAGGGCACATGCCCAGGTTGCATTGTGGGGCTTGCAAGAGGCAACCAATCAGTGATTCTCTTTCATCATTGATGTTTCTCTCTCTCTCCCTTTTCTGAAATCAATAAAAATATATTTTTTAAAAAAGAAAAATGTCAGAAAATGGATTAGACAGATAAAAGAGAAGAAAAAAACCCATTTATGGGAAATTTAATGTATGATAAAAATGGTATTTAATATCAGTAAAAATAAAAATTAAAAAAAAAGGAAATGATCCAAAAAGTCATTAGAACAATTAGCTATTTCTTTGAGAGAAAATAGAATCTTGGCCCATGCCTCTTATTATAGGCAAAACTAAATTGAAATTGGAAGTTAAATTTAAAAGTACAACACACCTGTTAGGATGGCTACTACCAAAAAACAAAACAAAACAGAAGATAACCAGTGCTGGCAAAGATGTTGAGAAATTGGAAACCTTGTGCACTACTGGCAGGAATATAAAATGGGACATCCACTATGGATAACAGAATGGAAATTTCTTTAAAAAATCCCATTTCTGCCCCTGGCTATTGTGACTCAGTTGGAGTGTCCTCCAGTCTGGGTCTGATTCCTCGTTAGGGCTTACACCTAGGTTGCAGGTTCGATCCCAATTGGGGTGCAGTTGAGAGGCAACCAATCAATGTCTCTCTCTCTTTGTCTCTCTCAAAAAAAAAAAAAATCAATAAGCATATCCTTGGGTGAAGATTTTTTTAAAAATTGCATTCCTGGGAATATATCACAAAGGATTGAAAACAGAATCTCAAAGAGATATTTGCACACTCATGGAAATTGCAGAATTATTCACAATAGCCACAAATAGGAAGTAAACTAAATGTCCACTGTCAGAAGAATGAATAAAGAAAAAAATTCTGTCATACGCTACAATATGAATGAAACTTGAGGACATTATGCTAAGTGAAATAAGTTAGTCACAAAAAGACAAATACTGCATGATTCCACATATATGAGATATCTAAAGTAGTCAAACTCTTAGAAACAGAAAGTAGCATGGTGATTGCCAGGGGCTGGGGAGAAAGGGAAAAAGGGAAGTTGCTGTGCAACAGATAAAAAGTTTCAGTTTAGCAAGATAAAAAGATCTAGATAACTGTTGCACAACTAAGTTATATGTACAGTAATGTACAGTATAGTTAACACTGTACTGTACATTTAAAAAATGGCTAGGATGATAAAGTTCATGTTACACGTTTTTTACCACAATTTTAAAAAATTATATGCAGAACTAGAGGCCCGGTGCATGAAATTCATGCACGGGTGGGGGGGTTCCCTTAGCCCAGCCTGCATCCTCTCCAATTTGGGACCCCTCAGGGGATGTCCAACTGCCAGGTTGGGCCTGATCCCAGGGATTGGGCCTAAACCAGCAGTTGGCTCCCTCTCACAATCCAGGACTGCTGGCTCCTAACTGCTCACCTACCTGATCGCCCTTAACTACCCCCCCCTCAGGCCAGCCTGATCACCCCAACTGCCTCTGCTTGCCAGCCTGATCACCCCTAACTGCCCCCACTGTTGGCTTGGTTGCCCCCAACTGGTCGCCCCCAACTGCCAGCCTCATCATCCCCAACTGCCCCCCCGCCCCCGCACCAGCCTGGTCACCCCTGCAGCCTGCTGTTCAGTCATTTGGTCATCCCTCACTAAACCCCCTACCGGCCTGCTCACCCCACACAGCCTGTTGTTTGTTCAACCATTTGGTTGTTTCGGTCGTGATGGCCCCTGGCTTTTTATATATTAGGATTACTAGTTAGCTTGTCACTCATTCTAAGTGGTGTCTTTTAAATTCTATATCAAGCAGTACCATAAAAACTATAAATTTTACATGTATTTATATGTACATATATGTGCATATCAGTGACATTTACATATATTTTTCAAAAATATGGTCATTAAAAAATTAAATGTATCCTATATAATAAAAGTGTAATATGCTAAGTGTCTGACTGATCAGTCGACCATTTGGTCAACTGCTTGACTAGTCGCTATGATGTGCACTAACCACCAGGGGCCAGGTGCTCTGACCAGTAGGTTAGCTTGCTGCTGGGGTCCAGTCAATTGGGACTGGGCGAGAGAGCTGGACATGCCCTGGAACCCTATATGGTCCTTCCCCAGCTGGCTGGCCCCCATCAGCCCCGATCTGGATTGGGTGAGAGGGCCCTGATTGGCCACGATCACTGGCCAGGCTGAGGGACCCCAAGGGTGAACAAATTTATGCACTGGGCCTGTAGTCTATTTATAAGCTAAAGTGTCTATTGAGTAAATATTTTACATAATGTAAGCAAAAAAGGAAAGAAAATGGCTTACCTTTTATTAGAAGTACTCCTCTCAGGGGTGGTAACCAGTGGTGCTGCTATCGCATAACCCAAAGCATATCCAATTGTTACTGAAGCTTCCAGTATGCCTATAAAATGAATATTGAACATCAAACTACTATATAAGCCAGCTTTGTCACAAGATAATAAAAGTTACATCACTAAAATGGATTCCTTCTTAAAGCTTCATAGTATACTTTATTAGTCAGGGTTCGCCAGAGAAATAGAACAAATAAGGATTTGTGGGTATGTGTGAAGTGATTTCTGAACTATTTTTTTTCACAGGTGACCATCTCCTGTTTTTCTAATCAATATCTCTCAGTGGGAATTATTTTTTCTACTTCCTTTTTTAATTTTTTATTGTTGGCACTATTACAAATAAGATATTTAGAGAGCAAGAGAGATTTTAAGGAATTGGCTTATGCAACTGTGGGGGCTGGCAAGTCCAAATGTGCATGATAGTGTGGCAGATTCAAAATGCAGGTAAGAATTAATATTACAGCCCTAAGGCTATAAACAAGTCTGAAATCCACAGGGCAGTACAGCAGGCGGGAGCGACTCAGGTGGAGTTTCTCTATGTTGCTGTCTGGAGACAGATTTCTCTTTTTAGGAAACCTCAGTCTTTATTCTAAAAGGCCTCAACTGATTGGATGAGGCTGACTCACACTATGGAGGGTAATCTGCTTTACTTAAAGTTCTACTGATTGTAAATGTTGGCCACATCTAAAAAATATCACAGAAACATCTAGACTGGTGTTTGACAAACTAAGCCAAGCTTACACATAAAATTAGTCATCATACATATATCCAATGCTTGTACTAGAGAAACTCAGGTAATTTAATTATATAATTCACTGTATCTTATTTCATCTATATATTTAATGTAGTATAAAGAAATACAGTTGCATTTAATATAAATTAAATGCACCATATTTCACTTTAATTTGTGCTACTAATACAAGATTCTACTTTACAATGATACATTTCATCCCCTTTGCATCTTTCATATTAGCTGCCAGGGTGACAAGAGGGGGCAATAAAGTAAGTTTCTCTCTGTAATGCACAGATGTGAGTTCTGATTGCTATTTCATAGAACCAAAGATAAAACAAACGTATTTGTTTCCACCCTCAGCTAAGACTAATAAATCACAGCAAATTTTTTTCTAAAAGGAAACATATATATGAATATCAGACATTTTCGTTTATTAGCATGTCTTTTCTTACCTCTGAAGAGAAATTATTATTTTGACACAAAATACTTTTTATTTTATGTCACCTTCACAATAAGTATAAAAAAATAGCTTTAATTTTTTTCACAAATGATAGTTAGATAAATAGATGTACAAATAGATGATCTGCCAGGACTAGAAGCTATTGTAACATAAGGAAGCACAGATTATTCTGAGATAAATCCCAGCATTACTTATTGCAGGATACATTAGCATAAAACACTGTGAACTGAGGATACTACTCTGTGGTTAATGAAATAGCATATCACTTCTTTCCTTGAAAAGATAAATTAGATTGTTTTCATTAACTTCAAAATATCAGAGCTCCCCTAAAAGATTAGTGAGTTAATTTATGTAAAGAACTTAGAACAATGATCACTATTTTAGCACCACACTGAATCTAGTACTGAAGAGGCATATATTTCCCCTTATGGACATGATGGCAGCAACTTCCTACACATATTCCCTAAGTTTAAACATACATCTACTCAAGAAATTCAGTCTGGTTATTTTGAGGTTTTTTTCTAGGAAAGTGAACTGCAGCCTATATAATTTGATATGATAATATATACATATGGAAAGATTATAGTTTTAATTACTTAAGAATGTATTTTTTCTATATCTTTTGTATTTGCTCTATATCTTTTAGGCTGGCCTTCAGATGACTTGTCTACAATTCCAAATCTCAAGCAGCTTTTCAGAATTAAGTGGCTCAATGTGGTTTTGAAGTTAAACATACCAGTTACTATTTATTACAATCTATACTAATAAAAGGATAATATGCTAATTAGACCAGGAGACCTTCCAGACATCCTCTGGACAAAGCCATGGTGGCAGGGCTGAGGCAGAGGTGGTTAGGGGCAGTCAGGCCAGAAGGGGAGGGCAATTAGGGGTGGTCAGGCCAGAAGGGGGGCAGTTGGGAGTGAGCAGGACAGCAGGGGGGGGCAGTTGGGGGCGAGCAGGCCAGTGGGGGGGGGCAGTTGGGGGTGAGCAGACTGGCAGGGGGGCAGTTGGGGCTGAGCATGCTGGCGGGGGGGGCAGTTGGGGGCAAGCAGGACATCAGGGAGTTGGGGTGAGCAGGCCAGTGGAGGGGGGAGCAGTTGGGGGTGAGCAGGCTGGCAGAGGGGCAGTTGGGGCTGAGCAGGCTGGTGGGGGGCAGTTGGGGTGAGCAGGCTGGTGGGGGGGGCAGTTGGGGTGAGCAGGCCAGTGGGGGGGGCAGTTGGGGGTGAGCAGACTGGCAGGGGGGCAGTTGGGGCTGAGCAGGCTGGCAGGGGGCAGTTGGGGCTGAGCAGGCTGGTGGGGGGGCAGTTGGGGGTGAGCAGGCCAGTGGGGGGGGCAGTTAGGGGTGATCAGTCTGGAAAGGGGGGTACTTGGGGACAATCAGGCCAGCATGCAGAGTTGTTAGGGGCAATCAGGCATGCAGGCAGAGGAGTGATTAGAAGCCAGTGGTCCCAGATTGCGAGAGGGATGTCCGTCTGCCGATTTAGTCAGACATCCCCCGAGGGGTCCCAGATTGGAGAGGATGCAGGCTGGGCTGAGGGACACACCCCTGTGCACAAATTTCATGCACCAGGCCACTAGTGTTATTATAAAAGCCAATAATTAGCACCTGTATATCAGTTTAGATATGCACACCAAAATATAGAAGCTCAATAAAAATTCAGAATTGGTAAATTATATTAGAAGGAAAAAAACTTGCCTAGATAAATACCAGTTGAGTGTCTGGAAAGGTTGGCATGAAGAAAGATTACTGCAAGGATATAAAGAGGCATTCCTGCTATTCCCTGCACAGTCTGCCCAAGCATGAAGAAAGTTACATATTTTGAGTAGAATGAAAAGGATTTCTTGCAAGCTTTGAGATTCTTCGTTTCTTCACAAATATCTTTTGAAAGGATAATTTTAATTTTTTGTTAAACGAGTCAAAACGTAAACAAACAACAAATACACAGTGTATTTTATGAAAAATTTTGCTTTTTACAAGATATTTCCACCATTATACTTTTTTCTTTTAGTTAAGATTTCATTTACATTGAATGTAGTAGCTCTACAATTAATCAACATGTTCTCAGAAAAATGCAATGATAAAATTTGTGGGAATACCGAAAAAGATGCAAATATTATATATAAACCAAACATAAATGCATATGTATGACTATATGTATATACATTCTTGTTTGCATAGGTAAATATACATATCTTAAATTTGGCATCTGATAACTCTGACTTTTGACCTAGGATAAAAGTCAGAGTTATCAGACTTAGATTTTTTTTAGATTATCTGAATTATTAAAGATTACCTTCTGAGCTTAGTTCTATATCCACTTCTCTGACAATTAATTTTGTGTCACTCTAATTAAAATAATTTCCCATTTTATACCCACTAACTTCTAAAACATAGGTCCTTAAGGACAAGGCATTAACCAGCGATTTTTAATGAGTGCACCATAAGAATTTTTAAAACATGCAGTCCCTGACTAGTCAGGGGCACTGACCTCTTTTCCTTTAGATTGTCAAATAAACAAATGACAATAGCCAACACAACAGTAGCCATCCAGTGTGAATAAATAAAAATTATACCTATTTATTTTTGTTTCTGTAACTTTGTGTTCTCTTCTTTTTTAAAATTGATCTTTGTTATTGAAAGTATTACAGATATCCCCCTTTTTTCCTACTGACCCCCCCTTTACTCCAGATTGGCAAAAATATATATTTTTGGAGTGCCACAGAATTTTAGTGATTAGTTTATGTGTGCCATGAGATGAAAAAGGCTGAAAATCACTGTATTATACAATAAAAATTTTTGTTAGTCATTATATAATAATCCACTAGATTTTAAATTTTTTTACAGGACAGTCTATCTCTTAAGCTTTTTTTATTCACATGTTTATAAAACAATAGTAAATAAATGTTTGTTAGAATTGCATTTGTTATTAGCCTGGTAGATCTAAACAATGCTATTAGATAATTTTCATTGTGTATATTTGATTGGAACTTAACAAGTGTTCTGAAAATATTACTGTGAAAAACTGGTTAATTTATAGATTGCAAAATAGTACACTAATGGAAAATTTCAGCTGGTTCAGTATTCATATGGAATATTTGATTCCATGATAAATAGGAGAAGGTCTCTAGAATTGTTATTCTAATTACTGATGATTCAATTTTATATAGACATATCAGTATCAACATCCTAGCCAGTTAGTTCCTTGAACTGCTTTCTTCCCATATACTTGAACTCCACTTAGCAGGTATATAGCTATTCAATTTAAACTTTCAAACACAATGAACTACAAACCTTCTTTAATTGCAATTTCAAGCATCATACAAACATCTTTACCTTTCTAGCTCACTCCTTCTAGTAACCCAATTTCACCAATCCCTAAAACCCACCAGGACCTATATAATCTATTGCTCTTGCTCCTTTTCACTATCTCAATGTCCCTTTATACCCGTACTTCTTTCATTGTCATCATAACACTTTTAAATCCCTTGCTCTCTTGTATGTCATGCAATCCCTCAATGAAATGGCAACCTTAGTCAAGTTAAACTCTTCTCCTTACTCTACATGTACACTTTAAAAACTGAACGTGGCCATAGGAAAACACACAACCATGCAAATCTCACTTTGAATTTATGGTTATTAAACTTAAGAAGGTCCTTCACCCTCCTTAATCAAATATGTCCCTAGTCTACTACTCTTGCCTTCTCCTAGAAAATTCAGCTTGTTGGTTTTCTTTTCCTAGAGCTCACAGTCCTGATATTCCTGCTATCCAATATCTGAAAACAAATGTTTTCCACAAATAGGATAAAACTATTCTTTTAGCATATTAAAAATATCTCTTATTTGGACTATAGTTTTAAGAAGGGAACAGTCAGTACTACAAACACTGGTGATCTTTTCTTCATATTAAAAATATCTTTTATTTGGACTATAGTTTTAAGAAGGGAACAGTCAGTACTACAAACACTGGTGATAGTTCAAGAACTGTAACAAGTCAAAAGTTTTAATTATATGAAATGACATGAATTATGTTGGTGGCTTGGTGAAAATAACTTCATTGCAGTGTTTAGGGTTCAAGCCATGCTCAAATGGATTGAAAAAATATGAAATAATGTCAGAAAGCTTGGCCATGTCTTTCAAAAAATTGTCAATGAAAATTATGAGATTTTGCAAAGAGAACAGGATGTTTAGTAGGAGGATAGCTCTTCCATTTTAACAGGAATGAAGAAGTAAGGAATGAAAATATAGGTGGAGTTATAGTTTCTATGGTAAGAAATTAAGGCAATTTCCTCTTATGGCATGTATTTTCTATCCAATACAGAAGTTGAGTTAAGTGAGTACTATTGACAGAAGTATCCCCCACAATTCATATGTTGAAACCCAAATTCCCAATGTGATAGTATTTGGAGATGGGACCTTTGGGAGATGATTAAGTCATGAAAGTAGAGTATTCATGAATGGGATTAGTGCCTTTATAAGATGAAACACTAGAGAGCCTGCTCTCTCTTTCATTCTTGGCTACAGCAATATGAAGACATGCCAAGAAGAGGGTCCTTACCAGGAACTAAATTGGCAGGCACCTGGATCTTGAACTCTCAGCCTGAAGAGCTGTGAGAAATAAATTTCTGTTGTTTAAGCCACCCAGTCTATAATATTTTTGTTATAGTAGTCCAAACTAACTAAAACAAGAGGAAAGTTGTGAATTATAAAAGAGAATAGACTTCAAAAAATGTCAGGGGAATGGATTCATGTAAGAGCATAATTGAGGTTGACAGTAACAAATTCATTGTGGGACTAACCAGTCCTTTTTTTGTGTGATTTTTCTCTAAAATGCTCCTCAATACTGTAGGAAATTTTGGGTCAAAAAATTTCCAGCCAGGAACAAAATAGGACAATGGGACAGGGATTTTAGGATTATAATTAGAGTATGTTTGAAATCCTATATAATAAAGAAGTAATATGCAAATTGACCATCACTCCAACACAAGATGACCACCCCATGTAGTCAAAGATGGCTGCCCCCAGGTGGACACAAGATGGCCACCACAAGATGGCCAGCAGGGGATACAGCTGTGGGTGATCAGGCCAGCAGGGGAGGGCAGTTGGGAGGGACCAGGCCTGCAAGGGAGGGCAGTTGGGAGGGACCAGGACTGCAAGGGAGGCAGTTGGGGGTGATCAGGCTGGCAAGGGAGGACAGTTAGGGGTGACTGGGCCAGCAGGGGAGGGCAGTTGGGGGTGACCAGGCCTGAAGGGGAGGACAGTTAGGAGCAACCAGGCCTGCAGGGGAGGGCAGTTAGGGGCAATTGGACCAGCAGGGGAGCCGTTAGGTGTCAATTAGGCTGGCAGGGGAGCAGTTAGGGGGTAATCAGTCTGGCAGGCAGAAGCAGTTAGGGGCAATCAGGCAGTCAGGCAGGCAAGCAGTTGGGAGCCAACAGTCCTGGATTGTGAAAGGGATGTCTGACTGTCTGTTTAGGCCCAATCCCACCCTAAACAGGCAGTTGGACATTCCTCTAGGGGTTCCAGATTGAAGAGGGTGCAGGATGGGCTGAGGGACACACACACCTCCATGCACAAATTTCGTGCACCAGGCCTTTAGTACTTAATATAATCCTATCTAATAAAAGAGTAATATGCAAATTGACCATACCTCAGCTACACCCATAAGCCACACCCACAAGCCATGCCCACCAGCCAATCAGGAGGGAATATGCAAATAAACCCAACCAAGATGGCTGCAGCCACAGATAGAGCATGAAGGAGGCTTGGGTTTCCTTGGCAATGGAGGAAGCCAAGCTTCCCGCCTGCCCTTGCCGTCCCAGGCCTCCACTCAATGCTACAAAGTTTCAATGATAGAAGATAAATAAATCCCAACAAAAATGGCGGCAGCCATGGAACTGGAAAGAGCGAGGTTAGGGTTTCCCTTGGCAATGGAGGAAGCCAAGCTTCTGAAGCCCTGGCCTGCCTCGGCCTTCCCTTGAGGCTACAAAGTTTCAATTATAGAAGATACATAAATCCCAACAGAAATGGTTGCTGCCATGGAGCGAGCAGAAGGCTTGGCTCCACTCCAGGCTACAAAGTTTTAATTGTAGAAGATAAATAAATCCCAGATAACAGGGCCTCCACTTGTGTTGCCGGGGGGTGGGGGGAGGAGGGGAGGCGTGGCCTGCCTGCAAACCACCACAGGCTCCTCGCCCAGGCTGCCCCATGCCCCAAGGGAGCCCCCACCCTGATTCGGGACACCCTTCAGGGCAAACCAGCTGGCCCCCACCCATGCACCAGGCCTCTATCCTATCTAATAAAAGAATAATATGCATATTGACCGTCACTCCAACACACAAGATGGCTGCCCCCATGTGGTCAAAGATGACTGCCCCCATGTGGACACAAGATGGCCACTACAAGATGGCCAGCAGGGGAGGGCAATTGGGAGGGACCAGGCCTGCAAGGGAGGGCAGTTGTGAGTGATCAGGCCAGCAGGGGAGGGCAGTTGGGAGGGACCAGGCCTGCAAGGGAGGGCAGTTGTGGGCGATCAGGCCAACAGGGGAGGGCAGTTGGGAGGGACCATGCCGGAGGGCAGTTAGGGGTGACCAGGCTGGCAGAGGAGGGAAGTTGGGGGGGGACCAAGGCCTGCAGAGGAGAGCAGTTGAGGGGGACTAGGCCTGCAGGGGAGGGCAGTTAGGGGTGACTAGGCTTGCAGGGGGGGCAGTTAGGGGCAAACAGGTTGGCAGGGGAGCAGTTAGGAATCAATCAGGCTCGCAGGGGAGTGGTTAGGTGGTGATCAGGCTGGCAAGCAGAAACAGTTAGGGGCAATCAGGAAGGAAGGCAGGCAGGCGAGCAGTTGGGAGCCAGCAATCCTGGATTATGAGAGGGATGGCCGGCTGCCCGTTTAGGCCCAATTCTACCTGGGCAGTCAGACATCCCTCAAGGGGTCCCAGATTGGAGAGGGTGCAGGCTGGGCTGAGGGACACTCCCCGCCCCCAATGCACGAATTTCATGCACTGGGCCTCTAGTATTTTATATTCAGGAATATAAATTAAAGAAAGTGACAACAAGGAGAGTCTAATTAAGGAAGAAAGTAGATGTTAATAGACTGAAGGTTCTAATAAAAAAAACTGTGTTTTTAATTATATGAGTGAGTTGGAAGAATGAGTGGGTATAATCAGAGTTGGGATAATAGATATTTAGGAAGTTCTTGGTGAAGTGACAGTTCACTGCAACCATGGGAATGCTGGGTGGCCAATCACAAGTAAAAATCTAGAAACTAAAGATCAGAGTGTGATACAAGTGTTTTCACAGACTAATGAAGAAATTTCAGTTTTACCTGCTAAATGATTTGATGGAATATGATACCTACTTGTTGGTTGAAGCAGGCCTGATGATCAACTTGTCCTAGGTATGGAAAACTGTCATGGGATGAGGGAAGCAGAGAAAGGGAGTGGCAGGTGGTGGTAAATGGACTGTTTCAAAGAGAACATAGAAATTCTACACACACACACACACACACACACACACACACACACACACACAGATGTGTGAACAAAGTAGAAAATTGGTTATGTAAGAAATAAACATTAAAATAAAGCAATATATCTGCATAGATAGATGTATGAAAATGTCAAAGGGCAGCTCCCATTTTAAAGAGGGAGGAGTAGCTAGAAAATGTCTGACCTTTCTTTTTTTGTGTAAGTTTTTTATGTTTGTATTTGTGCTTGTGTATCAGTGTTTTGAAGTAAAAATAAATGGATTAATTAAAGTACCTTGTGGGACACAGGAGGAATTACTAACGTTCTCAAGAAACATATATAAAAATTGATAAAAGAAAAACAATTTCACAAAATAATTATCACAGAGTAGTCTTTGTTCTTCCTAGGTCCATCTCTTACATGAAAAATTATATGATCCTGAGAAGATGAAAGAATGGATATATATTACTAGGAGCTACAATTAATTAGCTTAATAAACTTGATCATATAAATAGATACAAGGTGGATGGGTATACAGACAGACAAGTATCACAGTCTATTATAAGGTCCTAGAGGCAATGATTTAAAGGAACAATTATTTGATATATGACAGTAACATTTAAATCTTACCTTCAGTTTCTACGTCCAATTGATAATCTTCACCATGAAAGTATGGAAAAGCAAGTAAAAGTGATCCAAATCCTACTAAAAAGGAGGAAACTGTAATCCATTTTAGGATGTTTCCTCTCCCTCCATAGTATGCTATAAACAGTACTACCAGGCAAGATGAAATATCATAACTTGATGTCAACAACATACTCTCAATGGTTTTCAGACCACTGCCCTGCTGAAACGTGTCAATGCTCACATTTACAAGACCAAACACAATACCTAAAATGTAGAAAGAAAAAACACACAATAATATGCATTTTAAGAGACAAAACAGATCACCATTATAATCATTACAAAGTGAAACTTAACTTACAGTGATTCAACTTATTTCACCTTATTTAAATGTGTTTAAAATTTATGAGCACAAAATGATCCTTTTTCTAAAACACTAATAAGCTTTAACCTCTATGAAATATTTGCCAATGGAATTACTGTATCTATTTTTTAAAAATACTATATTCATGAGTAATTTATGAAGAATATGATCTTTTCAATCATCTCAGTACTAATATTTATTTTGATGTATTATATTTCAATAATAAAAATGAATAAATGACAATCTAATATCTATCATCCAGAACAGAAAATAAAAGATTATCAAAATGTTTGAAGTCCAACATATACTCCCAAACATATTCTTCTCTCTCCTTCCATAACCCATATCCTATACTTGAAATTCACCATTTCCTAGCCTTTTTAACACTTTTTTGACAACTTTTTTATACATCCTTGAACAATACTACTGTTTGTCATGTTGTTGAACATGAAATAAATGGTATCATATATGCCCATGTCCATCACTCAGCATCTAACTGGGGGTAAAATAATCACACTAAATGAAACCCCAAAAAAATTGACATAGAAGATCAAAGATGGCTGCCGACAGGGAAGGCATGCTGCAAGATAGTGTGTGTGTGAGAGAACGAAAGGAGAGTGTGTGGACCTATGGGGAGTGTCAATTTGTGAGTGAGGGACAGCTGTATTCCAAGGGCCTGTTAGGGACTGCCGGACCAGGCTCCTCTGACTGGGCAGCCTCCACTGCTGCTGAAATCTCTCCCAGAGTGACCGGCTTTCAAGATGGCCACAGAGACTGTGCCATCTTGAAAGGAAGAGTGGCTGTGATCAGAAGCCTAGCCTTATCTTCAATCAAGAAGAATCGGATACCTCCCGGGACCCTACAACCACAACACCCAGGGACCAGCTGCGAACCCACAAACACCGGGTCTCCAGCAGCACGAATATGTGGATTCAGATGAGCTCTGCATGTTCTCATGGAAAGGTCAGATTTCCCCCAGAGAAAGGTGAGGTCTGCGATCCAGGCTGAAGGGAGAAATGCGCACAGCGGGATCTAGAGGTTCAGAGGAAGTCTGTGCTCCACAAAATCCGTGTACTTTGGGGCCAGCATAGTCCACAAATGTGGAAGGGGGTCCACAGGGCTGCACAGAAGGGAACTCTAGAAATAAACCCATAGATGGGCTGGGCACAAAAAGTCAGCCTGAAGCTTTACCAGTAAACCAACTGCGCTGTGCCAGGGGGAAAAGACATGCACAGAGACATGAGCAGAGTTGCACACAGTGCCGGGGTGAAAAAGTTGTGAGTTTGCACACTTACTCTGGCTCTTTTTTCTCTTTAAATCCTTGCTTTTTATTACTAAGCCCAGTACATAGGATCACCCAATTAAAAACACTCTCAGAGACTGCAGGGGAAAGTTGTTTTTGTGGAACCTGGGGTTCAGAGTGGGGAGAAACAATCAGAAAACCAGCTTTGGGGCAGTCAATACCCTCAAACCAGTATTAAGTGCAGCAGGGAAAACAAATTCTAAATACTGGGTAGAGAGGACTTACAGCCCCAGATGTCAATACAGAAACACTGCCACCCAGGGGTTGAATCACAAACTGACTCTTGGGTAATTACAACCACAGGCAGGCTGAGTAACAAAGAAATACTGTCTGCTTGAAAACAAGATTGTGGCTTATGACACAGAGGAGCTGTGGAACGCAGGGAACTTGAATACTGTCCTGAATACCTGACAGGAAATAGGTGTGCCAAACAGAACAATAGAGAAAGTGAATGACCTTCACCACTGCACATTTTTATTTTTTATCTTTCACTTAAGAAACTAAATTTTTTTCTCACTTGATTTTACCTTTTTAATTACTAAACTTTTCTTTTTAATCAGTATGATTACTACTATTATTTTACCTTTTTTAAGTTTCATGTTATTTTCTCTTTATTGTATTTTATTCTGGGATTAGTGTTCTACATTCTATTTTCATTTTTCCTTTAGCATCGTTTTACTCTATCTCAACTTGACCTTTATGCCAACACTCTCTTTCTCACTTTTTCCCTTTTGTTGTCCTGTTTCCCTTACCCTATTCCTGCTTTAGATTTTCCCTATTCCTTCTTTTTACCCATTAAAAATTCATCCTCATAATACATATAATTTCTGATCCCCTGCTCCAAGTCCATACACACTTCTCTATTCTCTTTCTTCACTATCCAAATTTTTTTCTCTCTTCCCTTTTTTTAAAATTTATTTGTTTTTTGTTTTATTTTGCCCTTCTTTCTCTCTGTCCTATTGTTGTTGTTTGTTGATTAGATTGTTTTTGTTCGCTTGTTTGTGTGATAGTTTCTCTATTTTTTGCTTCTGTTTTTCCTCTCCTTGTTTATTATTAGTTGTTGTTTGTAATTTGCATTCATCTCTGGGTGTTAGTTGTTTGCATTTTTTTTGGGATTAGTTGTAGTTCTATTGGAGATTTCTCCTCATATAGTTTTTTCCCCCTTCTTTTTTATTCTCTTTCTTTTCTCTCTTACTTTTTTCCCTTTTCTCGATGTAATTTTTGTACTTTTTTAAAAAATCCCCTAATTCTCTTTCCTCTGGTGATCACCTTTATTTGGGGTTATTAGTATCATGAATACATTTGAGTTCAGTGCCTTGTGTGTTGTGCCTTGTTGTATTGTATTTTGTACCTTTATGTCAATGTAGGAGAGAGAAAGCTACATAACCAGACACCTGGGAGGAGAGATCATGGGGACACAAAGAAACAGCTCACATATGAAAGAAAAGGAGGCATAACCAGAAAAGGAAATAAACAAAATGGAAACAAGCAACCTGTCAGAGAAAGAATTCAGAGAAATGGTCATAAGGTCGCTGAAATCGTTGGAAGACAAATTCATCAATATATGTAAGAAACAAGAGGAAATGAATAAGAACCAAGAAGAAATGAAAAATGACATCACTGCAATAAAGAACTCAATAGAAAGGATCAACAGTAGACTAGAAGAAGTGGAGGACCGCATCAGTGAGCTAGAAGACAAGATAGGAAAAAACACCCAAGCAGAGCAGCATCTAGAAAAAAAGCTTAAAAAACAGGAGGAGAGCCTAAAGGAACTTTGGGACAAAACAACATCTACATAATAGGGGTGCCAGAAGGAGAGGAAACTGAGCAAGGAATAGAAAACCTGTTTGAAGAAATAATGACAGAAAACTTCCCAGATATAGGGAACAAAAAACTCACACAAGTCCAAGAAGCTCACAGAGTCCCAAGCAAAATGAAGCCCAAAAGACCAATGCCAAGGCACATTATAATTAAATTGGCAAACACCAACGACAAAGTAAGAATCTTAGAAGTGGCCAGAGAGAGACAGAAAGTTACCTACAAAGGATCCCCCACCAGACTAGTGACTGATTTCTAAACAGAAACACATCAGGCCAGAGGGAATGGAATGAACTATACAGAGTCATTGAAAGGAAGGGTCTAAATCCAAGAATACTGTACCCAGCAAGGCTATCAATCAAAATTGAGGGTGAAATCAGGAGCTTCACAGACAAAAAAGAACCAAGAGAGTTTATCACCACCAAACCAGCAATGCATGAAATTCTAAAAGGTCTGGTGTGAAAAGAAGAAATAGGAAGTGAAGAAGGAACACAGTCATAAAAAATAAAAATGGCGACAAACAAGTACCTATCAATAATAACTTTAAATGTAAATGGATTAAATGCCCCAATCAAAAGACATAGGGTAGCTGAGTGGATAAGAATACATGACTCATATATCTTCTATCTGTCGGAAACCCACCTCAGAAAAAAGGACTCACACAGACTGGTGGTAAAGGGATGGAAAAAGGTATTTCAGGTAAATGGAAATGAAAAAAAAGCTGGGATAGCAATACATATAGCTGACAAATTAGATCTCAAAGTGAAGGACCTAACAAGAGCTAAGGAAGGCCACTTCATAATACTAAAGGGAGCAATCCAAAAAGAAGATATAACTCTGGTAAACATATATGCACCCAATACAGGGGTACCCAAATACATAAAAAAAACTTCTGGAGGATATCAAAGGAGAGATTGACAGCAATAAAGTCATAGTAGGGGACTTTAATACCCCACTAACACCAATGGACAAATCCTCTAAACAAAAAATCAGCAAAGAAACATCAATCTTAAATGACACATTAGATCAGATGGAATTCATTGATATCTTCAGAACATTTCACCCCAAAGCCACAGAGTATACATTCTTTTCAAGTGCACATGGGTCATTTTCAAAGATAGACTATATGTTGGGACACAGGCAAAGTCTCTGCAAATTCAAGAAGACAGAAATCATATCAAGCATCTTCTCATATCACAATGGTATAAAACTAGAAATCAACTACAATAAAAAGAATTTTAAAAAATCAAAGACCTGGAGGCTAAATAGCATGCTATTAAACAATGCCTGGGTTACTAGAGAGATCAAAGAAGAAATAAAAAAAAAAACATTATGGCAACAAATGACAATGAAAACACAATTCAAAATCTATGGGACACCGTGAACGCAGTCTTGAGAAGGAAGTTCATAGCTCTTCAGGCTTACCTCAAAAAGCAAGAAACAATGGTAATAAATTATCTAATCCTACAACTCAAAGAGTTAGAAAGAGAGCAACAAGAAAAGCCCAGCATAAGCAGAAGGAAGGAAATAATAAATATCAGAGTAGAGATAAATGACATAGAGACAAATAGAAAAGATCAATAAAACCAAGAGGTGGTTCTTTGAAAGGGTAAACAAGATTGATGAACCTCTGGCCAGGCTCACCAAGAAGCAAAAAGAGAGGACCCAAATACACAACATCAGAAATGAAAGAAGTAAAGTAACAGCTAATCTCACAGACATGCAAATGATTATGAAAAAATACTATGAACAACTCTATTCCAACAAAATGGACAACCTAGATGAAATGGACATATTCTTAGAAAAATACAAGCTCCTAAAACTCAACCAAGAAGAATAAAAAAAAACCTGAATAGACCAATAACTACCAAAGAAATTGAAATAGTGATAAAAAATATTCCAGCAAACAAAAGCCCTGGTCCAAACAGCTTTATAGAGGAGTTCTACCAAGCATTCAAAGAAGAACTAAAACCTATCCTCCTCAGACTATTCCAAAAAATTCAAGAGGAAGGCACACTTCCAAGCTCTTTCTATGAAGCCAGCATTACCCTAATTCCAAAACCAGATAAAGACACCATGTGTAAAAGAGAACTACAGGCCAATATCTTTGATGAACATAGATGCTAAAATCCTCAATAAAATTCTAGCAAATCAGATCCAGCATTACATTAGAAAGATCATACACCATGACCAAGTGGGATTTATTCTGGGGATGCAAGGATGGTACAATATCTGCAAATCAATAAGGGTGATACATCACATAAACAAACTGAGAGACAAAAATCACATAATCATGTCAATTGTTGCAACAAAAGCATTTGACAAAATCCAACACCCTTTCTTGATAAAAACTCTCAGCAAAGTGGGAATAGAGGGATCATACCTCAACATAATAAAAGCCATATATGACAAACCTAAAGCCAACATCATACTTAATGGGCAAAAACTAAACTCATTCCCCCTAAGAAGAACAAGACAAGGATGCCCACTTTCACCACTCCTGTTCAACATAGTACTAGAAGTACTAGCCATAGCGATCAGACAAGAAGAAGAAATAAAAGGCATCCAAATTGGAAAAGAAGTAAAACTGTCCTTATTCACAGATGCCATGATACTATACATAGAAAACCCCAGAGACTCCATCAAAAAACTACTAGACCTAATAAATTAACTTGGCAATGTAGCAGGATACAAAATTAAAACCCAGAAATCTATGGCCTTTTTATACACCAATAATGAACTCACAGAAAGAGAAATGAAAAAAAAAATCCCATTTACCATTGCATCAAAATAATTAAGATACCTAGGAATAAACTTAACAATAACATAAAAGATCTGTACTCAGAAAACTACAGGACATTGAAAAAAGAGATAAAGGAAGACATAAACAAATGGAAGAACACACCATGTTCAGGGATTGGTAGAACAAAAATCATTAAAATGTCTATACTATCTAAACCAATCTATAGATTCAATGAAATACCTATTAAAATACTAATGGCATATTTCCAAGATGCTGAACTAACTCTGCAAAAATTCATCTGGAATAAAAAAATACCCTGAATAGAAGAACAAATTTGGAGGGATCACAATACCAGACATCAAGATGTATTACCAAGCCATGGTTCTCAAAACTGCCTGGTACTAGCAGAAGAACAGACATATAGACTAATGGAACAGAATAGAGAATCCAAGTCATTATACTCAATATTTGACAAAGGAGGAAAGAGCATACAATGGAGTCCAACAGACTTTAATAAATGGTGCTGGGAAATTTGGTCAGATACATGCAAAAAAATGAAACTAGATCACCAACTTACACCATACACAAACACAAACTCAAAATGGCTAAAGGACTTGAATGTAAGACGGGAAACCATAAAAATCCCACAAGACTCCATAGGCAGCAAAATTGCAGACATATGATGTAGTAGTATCTTTACAGACACAGATCCTAGGGCAAGAGAGACTAAGGAGAAAATAAAAAAATGGGATTACATCAAAATAAAAAAGCTTCTGCACAGCAAAAAAGAAACCATCAACAAAACAACAAGAAAGCCCACTGCATGGGAGGACATATTTGCCAGTGTTATCTCTGATAAGGGTTTAATCTCCAACATTTATAGGGAACTCACACAACTTAACAAAAGGAAGATAAACAATCCAATCAAAAAATGGGCAAAGGGTTTAAATAGACACTTTTTTGAAAGAGGACATTCGGAAAGCCAAGAGACATATGAAAACATGCTCAAAGTCACTAATCATCTGAGAGATGCAAATCAAAACAACAATGAGGTACCACCTCACACCTGTCAGAATGGCTATCATTAACAAATAAACAAACAACAAGTGCTGGAGAGGATGCAGAGAAAAAGGAACCCTCCTTCACTGTTGGTGGGAATTCAGACTGGTGCAGCCACTGTGGAAAACAGTACGGCGTTTCCTCAAAAATTTAAAAATGGAACTGCCATTTGACCCAGTAATACCACTTCTAGGAATATATCCTAAGAAAACAGACACATCAATCAGAAAGGATTTATGCACCCCTATGTTCATAGCAGCACAATTTATAATAGCCAAGATTTGGAAACCACCTAAATGTCCATCAGCAGATGAGTGGCTTAGAAAACTATGGTACATCTACACAATGGAATACTACACTGCTATAAAAAAGAAGGAATTCTTACCATTTGCAGCAGCATGGATGGAACTGGAGAGTGTTATTCTAAGTGAAATAAGCCAGTCAGTGAAAGAAAAATACCACATGATCTCACTCATCCTATATAATAAAGAGGTAATATGCAAATTGACTATCACTCCAACACACAAGATATCTATCCCATGTGGTCAAAGATGACTGCCCCCATGTGGACACAAGATGGCCACCACAAGATGGCTGCCAGGGGAGGCCAGTTGTGGGCAATCAGGCCAGCAGGGGAGGGCAGTTGGGAGGGACCAGGCCTGCAAGGGAAGGCAGTTGGGGGCAATCAGGCCTGCAGGGGAGGGCAGTTAGGGGTAACTGGGCTGGCAGAGGAGGGCAGTTGGGGGTGACCTGCAGGGGAGGACAGTTGGAGGGGACCCAGGCCTGCAGCAGAGGGCAGTTGGGGGTGATCAGGCCTGTTGGGGAGGGCAGTTGGGGGTGATCAGGCTGGCAGGGGAGGGCAGTTAGGGGTGACCAGGCTGGCAAGGGAGGACAGTTAAGGGTTGCCGGGCCAGGGGCCAGCAGGGGAGGGCAGTTGGGGGCAACCAGGCCTTTAGGGAAGGACAGTTAGGGGCGACCATGCTGGCAGGGGAGGTCAGTTAAGGGTGACCAAGCCAGCAGGGGAGGGCAGTTAGGGGCAATCATGCCTGCAGGGGAGCAGTTAGGCTTCAATCAGGCTGGCAGGGGAGTGGTTAGGGGGTGATCAGGCTGCAAGGCAGAAGTGGTTAGGGGCAATCAGGCAGGCAGACAGGTGAGCGATTGGGAGCCAGCAGTCCTGGACTGTGAAAGGGATCCCAGACTGGTGAGGGTGAAGGCTGGGCTAAGAGACACCCCCACCCCTCGTGCACAAATTTCGTGCACTGAGCCTCTAGTTCATAAATATTCTGTAACTTAGAGGTGAATTTATAAAGTTATCATCCATAATAATCTTTTATAAAATAGTAAGGGAAAAAGAATGCAAAGAAAATTGGAATACACACACACAAGTGTGTACATGTTTGTGTGTGTACACATGAAACAAACATGAAAGAGAAAAATGCATAGTTGCTACAGTTTTTATTTCTCTAAATGGTTATGAGACGCAACTGACATTAATAAACCCCTTAATGTCAGTTCTTCCCTATTTACTGCCTCTTATACCTCTCAATCTCACATAACATATATAGGTTATTTCAAAGCATATACTTCACTCGATAGAACAGCACACCAAACTTTTTTATTGTTGTCTCCTAGCTGGAGCCCTCTCTGAGTTTTCAGTGGGACATTATAATTATCTATAAGGCCAAGAGTTTCTGGTTATTGAGATATGTAGTGAATTCCATGAACATGAACTCTCTATACTTCTTTTGCTATAAAATGAATTCCTTCATTAAAAGTAATGTGATAATAAATAAGATGATCAAGATGGTGTATAAGGCATTCATTAAGCCAAAGTATAGTTGTTTTGGCAGAACCATGGTGATGAAAGAACCCATATGCAAAACAAATATCTATTACAGTGAGAAGAATTATTGCCCACTCCATGTAATCAACTTGCCTCTAGGTAACTGGTTGATTTCACTAGGGAATGGAGCCATTTCCTGGATTATGTTGACTTTTCCTGGTTGGCAAGACAGACACTCAGTAGTGCAATAGCTAGCTCAGCTCTGGTGAAGATAAATCTATGCATTCAGCTCTTGTATAACATTCATTCTTGATACAATTGTCATCATAAACATGAGCCCTCTGAACAAGACATACTAGTATAATGGCGGGAAAAGAGGCTGGCTAATATTCTGAGGTTGGTTATTTATCTACCTCATTATTGAGAGCTTCCTCGGCAATGAATTTCTTTGTTGAACATTTGTTTAGGTTTAGGATAATTCTGCCCATTCAGATAGACATACCACTTACCCAGCCCTCCTACTTACCAAATGGCCAACCCATTAGACAATGGCAGCATGGTTTCTAGGAAATACAATCAAATTTTACTACCCAACATTCTGCCCACTAGGAGGACTTCCCTTTTCCTCTATTTTTTCAGGGACTCCCCTAAGTGGGACTATAATGTTACCATAGCATACTTCCACCTTCAAAAACCACAGGCAGATAAGATTATGTTTCTTTCTTATAAGTAAATGGTATAAATGAAGAAACTGTTCCTTCATTTCAGAAACTGTTCCTGCACACTCCAAACCAATTTTCCTGAAGTAGCAGGCACATTTTTAGTGTATAAGACACTATCTCCCAGGGCAGACTGTATGTTGGTAATTCTGGGAAGCCTGGCATCTCATTCTAGTTATGAGTCTGGCATCAATAAAGGGTGATGGGGTGGGTTATGAGGGAATCAGCATTCCCTAAAGTCGGGTGAGGTAAATTCAGTGTCTTTAAGCAGAAACTTTTTTTTTTCAGTCATAGGAGAAAATGTTGGTCCTACTGAGAAAGGAGCCTTGGAATTTCAGGGTTGATGGGTCTCAGATTCACTGAATTCCACCCAATTTGCAGGGTCCCCTCTTCTCCAGTCAATATCCCAACTCTCACATAAGTGATTTAGTGAATCTGTGAATTCAAATTGTGTTGTAATTCTGCAACCATGAATTAGTGTTGGTACTATTCAAAACATGCAGTGTGTGACTAGAAGCTCACACATTTTCTAATTATGTCCTAAACTTATTTTCTTTCTGTAAACTTTTCAGTACAGTCAGAAGCAGTCAGTCAGCCAAACCCAGAATCTCTGTAGTCTAAAGTTTCACCATAGATGTCAATTGCAGAAGCTCTTGGTCTTCCAAAGTCTTGCCTTCAATAAGAACTTTATCTCAGGCAACATTTTAAATAACTCTGTCATTGCATGTCATGGATTTCCAGTGTACCATTTTCCACAAGATACTGTTTTTGCTTCTTTCAAGATCAGTTAGCTCAGATAACCAATTCCAGGTTCCTATCTTTGGGGATGGTTCAGTTGCTTTATCTTGGTTTAATGCTTGGCATAGTCTACTGTTAGAGTAGGCAGCTAGGTAGATATGAGCTGGGAGAGGTAGCTGGGTCTTAGAGGGAAACGTTAACAAACCAACAATAGACAGTGGAGGCAGCAGACCACTATGTGGGAAGGAAAGACAGAGTTCCTACAGGATGTGGTCTAACTGGTGGCTAACACCTGGGTGAAAGGGCCTTATAGTTTGAAGATATATTTTTTTTGAGACGTGAAGGATGGGATGACTTGCTTCTCGCCTAGAGGTGTTCCAGCCTAGGGGTATAAATTCCCTGAACTTCCAAATATCAGGGCTCTTGGTTTGGTTTAGGCCGGCTGAGTTGCCCACTCAGGTTCTGAGTGTATTTCTTTCCTATAATTAAACCCTTGCCTGCTTTTGCTGCTATTTGTTGTCTCTTGTTTGAATTCATTCTTACAAGCAAGACAAGAACTACGGGCACAGAGTACTGTCTATGGCCAGGGTTTATCTCCGGCCAGAGACCCCCTTGATCCTCGCTGACATTACTATATCAAAACTTATATGATTTTTATAATTTATAGACAAATTAGTTTTATTACATTGGTGAAGCTAAAAGTTCAATCAAAAACTTTCAAACATCTTATTATCTCATAACATTTTTGAAAGGAACATTACTTTAAACAATTTCTTAACCATACTTATCTCTAATAAAATGTTATTAATATTTTTCTGAAGAATATATATTTTAATATGATCTGATTTCTAACTGTTCTCATGAAATCAGTTGCAAGTTATCAAAATTGCTTTCTATAGCTTTGCAGCAAAGGGTTGACTCAGCAAGCCTTGGTTGCTAAAAAAAAGACCTGTCTTCAAGACTGACCTTTGGTTGTCTCCTGGGAGATGACTTTGAGTCCTTGAATATTCTGCCTGATAAGAGTGCTTTTATATGCCTGAAACCTTGGGCCACACAAGGTTTCAGTCTGGGTCTCAGCTCTGAATTCTTGCCCAGCCAGTACCAATTGGATCAGATAGTTTATATTAAGAAAGTTATTTAAAGTGAACGTCTATTGTCGAATGCCTGAGGCCTTTGGCCATGCTGTAACAGTTTGATTAGTTTATGTTAACAATGTATTTATGGGAATGCCTTTTTTGGTGTATGTGTGAGGAGGGTGTGTTAATAGAGTCTGAGTAGCTGAAGTTAGTCACACAGATGCTGCATGCCTACATGACTAACCCCTCAAAAATCTTGGACACCAAGGCTCGTGTTATCTTTCTTGATGGGCAACTCTTTGCATGTGTTATCACACATTATTGCTGAAGAATTAAGCATGTCCATATGTCCCCACTGGGAAAGGACACAGCAGTTTGGGCTTGGTTTCTAGACTTTATCCTGTGTGCCTTTTCCCTTTGCTGATTTTATCTATTCACTCTAAGAAATCATAACCATGCGTAAGACATTTTTCTCTGAGTCCTCAGTCCTTCTGTGGGAGGCAGTTAGAGAGACATGAGCAGAGCAAGGACAATGGATCAGGTACAGAAGGTCACCAGAGTAGAAAGCAAAGGACAAATTGTAGGGTGGGACCTTGCCTGGGGTGACCTTTCCTCCCCTAGCATATCTCTGGTCTTGGGGTTTGGACCCCCTGACCTATTCTCCCTAGAGATAACATAAGGGCTCAGTTGTATTTCATTTCTGGGCCCAGAAAAGCAACAAAATGAGATACATGACTAATCTCAAGACCAGCTGCATTGGATAATGATACCATGCCCTGGTACCCACCAATCAATCAGTGGAGACAAGGCCCTGAAAGGACATACTTGGAAAATTTCTGGCTATTCTATTAAGATTTACTCCTGAGACCTCCCCTAAAATATCCAACCTTAAAACCCTTAGGATGGAGGACCCATTGGGCTCACCCTCCCAGGAGTGTGCCCAAACCTTTCCCTTTCCCTTTTCCCTTCCCCAGCCCCTCTCCTTACTCCCAGGCATGTTAACATTAGCTGCCTCACTCCAAGCTCCTAGTAAGTTGTTTCTTAAGCTCATTTCTTTTAGGAATTACTTTTTCTACCTCCATGACTTACCAAATAAATGTTCTCTTACAGTCTGGGTCTCAGCTCTGAATTCTTGCCCAGCCAGAACCCAAGTACTGAAGTTGTTGAACCCAGGTTTGGTCTGACCCCACCACTCAGGCACCTGGAGCCCATTCCTGCCAACCTACAACACTTCTAGTCAATCATTCAGTCTGAGTGAGGTCTTAGGGACCTCCAGCATAATAGTTAATAAATTTGAAGTTTGTTAAGGCCTCCAAATGACCCTTCATTATAGATTATAATATTTTAATTGAGGAAAGACTTCCTACAAATACCTTACCTAATAATAGAGAAACATGTAAATTGACCATACCTCTGCTATGCCCACAGCCAATCAGAGTGAGCATGCAAATTAACCCAACAAAGATGGCAGTTAATTTGCATACATACCTGGGTCCCGGAACCTCCGTGGCACCCAGGTCACTCCCAGCCGGCCTCGGGTGGAGGCTTTAGGCTTGGGAAAGGACCGAGACTGTGATTGGAGGTGTGTGTGTGTGGGGGGGAACCCCTTCCTCAAGCCTAAATCCTGGGGCAGAGGCTTTAGGCTTGGGAAGGGGCTGAGCCTGGGATGGGAAGGAAGGGGATAAAATCAATGGAAACATATCTTCAGGTGAGGCTAAAAAGAAAAATAAAGAAATAAATGTCATAGCCTATGAAAGACACATCTTGAAAATCCTTAAAGAAAGTTGTCATTTTTTCATGGTGAAGGGACTAGAGTCTGTGTTGATGAAAATACCTTGGTGGTTGTGGTGACTGACAGTGGCTGCAGAAGTGGGGTGATGAGGCTGGTGCCTTCCCCTGATTAGCCCGGTCGCCTCCCGCAAAGGGAGGCTAGACTGCAGCTCAAGTCCACTCCCAAAGGGGAGCGGGGCTAAACCATCAGTAGGACATCTCCTGAGGGCTCCCTGTATGTGAGAGGTGGAAGGCTGGGCTGAGGGACCCCTCCCCAGTACACCAGGCCCTAGTATATCTAAGAAAACACTACTTAATAATGTTTTAGTTCTATTTCTGTACTGAAATATTTCATCCAAAATCATTCAGAGATTCTTTTTTTTACAAATACTTTATAAAACTCTTCAAATAAATTGTCTTTACTATTATTTTAAACTAGAGGCCTGGTGCATGATATTTGTGCACTGCGGGGGTGAGAGGGGGGGAAGCTCAGCCCGGCCTGTGGCCTCTTACAGTCCGGGTCCCCTCAGGAGATGTCTGACTGCTGCGGAGGTGGGAGAGGCTCATGCCACCGCCACTGCACTCGCCAGCTGTGAGTCCAGCTTCTGGTTTAGCTGTGCTCCCCCTGTGGGACTGTACTGACCACCAGGGGGCAGCTGGCGGTCAGTGGGCATCATAGCAACTTGTAGCTCCACCATTTGGTTGATTAGCATATTAGGGTTTTATTATATAGGACTAGAGGCCCAGTGCACAAAATTTGGGGGTGGGGTGTCCCTCAGCCCAGCCTGCACCCTCTCCAATCTGAGACCCCTTGGGGGATGTCCAACTGCCGGTTTAGGATCTGGCCTAAACCAGCAGTCAGACATCACTCTCACAATCTGAGACTACTGGGTCCCAACTGCTCACCTACCTGCCTTCCTGATTGCCCCTAACCACTTCTGCCTGCCTGATCAATACCTAACTGTTCCCCTGCCAGTTCAATCACCCCCAACTGCCCTCCCCTACCAGCCTGATCACCCCCAACTGCCCTCCGCTGCTAGCCTGATTGCCCCTAACTGCCCTCCCCAGCCAACCTGGTCGCCCCTAACTGCCCTCCCCTGCCGGCCTGGTCCCCCCCAATTGCCCTCTCCTGCTGGCCCGATCGCCCCCAACTGCTCTCCTCTGCAGGCCTGGTCCCCTGCCAGCCTGGTCACCCCCAATTGCCCTCCCCTGCAGGCCATCTTGTGGTGGCCATCTTGAGCCCACATGGGGGTGGCCATCTTGAGTGAGGGCATGATGGTCAATTTGCATATCACCTCTTTATTATATAGGATGTTTTGTCAAAGTTAAATGTGCAAAGCCCGGGGCCTCCTTAATTTCATTCCAATATATGAAAATTAATCAATGTAATTCACTGTATTAAGATAATAAAGAACAAAAACCAAATGAATATCAGAATGCAGAAAAAAATTTTAAATAATCCAAACACTTTCATAATAAAAATACTTAATGAACTGGAAATAAAAGGTAACTTCATTAAACTGATAAAGTACATACAGAGTGGGGCAAAAGTAGGTTTATAGTTGTAAGTACATGAAACAGAATATATTCTTGTATTATTACTTATTAATTGTTGGATTATTTTCCATATGAACAACTTTAAACCTATTTTGCCCTACCCTGTATATGAAAATTCTACAACATAATTATAAAGTTAATCATGGAGTTACCATATGACCCAGAAATTCCACTCCTAGGTATAAATCCCAGAGAAACAAAAATATATGTCCACACAAAAACTTACAGACCATTCTAGCTCTATATGTAAAGAGCTTGGAAGTCACCATTGTATCCTAACAGGTTACAAACTGAACAGTATGAAAAAATGAATAACTCTTCCTGGATACATAACAGAGGGGAAGAAACAGGTCAAACTGGTGATATTGTGAATTCAACTGTCTTTATAACTCATTAGCCCATACATTTAAATTTTGAGTTTCATTCCCAGAAATATCAGCTCTACAGTTTAATAAATAAAATGAGAGCTTACTTTATTTAGTGCTTTGATGGGAGTTTTTGAATTCTCAGACCATGACTTGAGCTGAAATTTGAGACCTGAGTTTGCCATTTCTCTTCATAAATTCTTAAGGGCACTGAAAAGATTCCAGCCAACACCAGAGTCCTTACAGTCAACATTACTACCAAACTGCAGCAGCCACTTGGACTTTCAAGGTACATGCTTCAATTGACACTTCATCTCAATAAACATGGTGATAACTTGATGAATTGTGAATCCACTGCATGCCAAGAATTACTATCCATTTCCCATTGGCAAGGAGCTCAGCACTTGACTCAAAAGCATAACAAGGCCAATTCTAAAATCCCATCTTTATGAGTATTCTAATGACCCGGCACATGGATTTGTGCACATTGAAAGGAAATTAATGAGAAGGTGGCTGGCAGTATGGGACTGGGTGAGACGGGCCAGACATGCCCTGGAGTGTGGCTTGAAGGGCATCTGTGGAGTGAGCAGGATCCCTCTGGCAGGTGGGGTCCCTCGGCCTGGCCTGTGGGGATCAGGCCAAAAACCGGTTCTCTGACATACCTCAAGGAGCTCCAGAGTGCAAGAGGGCACTCTGCAAAGTTGCTATCATACAGGGTGTGGAATGCAAACACAAGTGTGCAGTAAACCAGATTCGGGCTGACAGTGCCCTAACAATAACATAACCCACAGCCGAAGGTGGAATCATGTGGCTCCTCTCTGGTTTCAGGGTGTCACCCGAGAATCGCTGCTGCCAAGTCACTGCAGCTTGGTAGCTCCTGCATTGAGCACCTGCCCCCTGATGGTCAGTGTGCATCATAACTACTTAGCATATTAGCCTTTTATACATATCGATATTTATGGGACTAACCCCTGATACCAATTCCATAATAGTCTGAATCCAATCAGGAGAGAGAAACCACACAGTAATTTGAACAAGGACAGTTTGCTATAAAGAATTATTAACTATAAAAGAGGATTAAAGTAACAAGGAATTAGCTAGTAAGAAGTAAAGAGAATGTCAAAGAATACAGAAATATCTATCTTAAGGAACAACCACTTCCCCTAGGACTGAGATGGAAACTCAAGGACTAAAATCCAGACCTTGTTGAAGAGGACACAACAAACTTTTGGCAAATTGAATCTAGCAACATATACAAAAGATAATAATTTAGTAGTAAGGGTTTACCCCAGGAATGCAAGGTTGGTTAAATATAAAAAATAAAAGAATGCAATATATAATATTAATAAATAAATAAGAAAAATCATATAGCTGTCTCAGAAGACACAGGGGAAAAAAACTTGATAAAATTCAAAACCAATTCATGATAAAATTTCTTAACCAGCTAAGAATAAAAGGTAACATCCTCAAACTAATAAGGGGCATCTACAAAAAACTTACAGTTGACATATTTAATTGAGAAAGGCTAAATTATTTCTACCTAAAATCAGAAAGAAAAAAAACTTCTCTTTTCAAATTTCTATTCAACATTGTATTGGAGGTCTTAACCAGTGTGACAAAACATACAGATTGGAAAGAAAGAAATAAAACTGTCCTGACTTACAGGTGACATGGTCATGTATGTAAAACATCCTAAGAAAATAAGTTAATTTACCAACATTGAAGGATACAAAACCTACATAAGAAAAGAGACATACCATGATCATGCATGAAAACACTCAATATTGTTAAGATGTCAATTTTCTGCAAATCTATAGAATCAAAAAAATCCCAATTAAAATCCCAATAAGTTTTTATAGAAATCAACATGTGGAAAAGGCAAAGTATCTAGAACAGCCAAAACAACTTTTTTACAAAAAAAAAGTCAAAAGAATACCTGATTTCAATAAATATAATAAAGCCACAGTAACCAATGCAATATAATATTTGCATAAGTATAGACATATTAGGTCAATAGAACAGAATACAAAGGTTATAAATAGACTCAGAAAAAGATGAGAATTTCAACAAAAGTGCCAATATAATTCAATGGGATAAAATACAGTCTTTTCAATAATGTTGGAATAAGATTCTATATGGAAAAAAATAAACTGTGATCTTTTCCATACACAGAAAAAAAATTCATTTAAAATGGATCAGAGACCTAAACATAAGGGCTAAACTATAAAACTTCTACAAGACAACAAAATAGAAAATCTTCATGACACTGACTTAGGCAACACTTTTTCAAATAGAAACCAAAAAGGATAAACCATTTAAAAACTAACACACTGGACTTCAATAGAACTGAACCCTTTTTTCATTCAACAAGATCAGGTAAGAAAATGAAAGACAAACCACAAATTGGAGGGAAAAGGGTAGGGAGAGCAACGGACAGGCAGGCAAGCACACATGGCCTACAGCCTGATCATACAGAAACATCAAACATACCCAGGTTGAAGTTCAACATAAGGAATGAAAAACCCATATACTTTAAGACTTGCCTGGTCACAAGACATGAAAGGGGGTTTGAGGGAATGAGAAAGTGTTACAGATTAAAGAAGACGTCCGAAATATGACAACTAAATGCAACATGAATTCCTGGATAGAATTTTGGGCGGAAAAGGAAAAGGAGACTATTCGAACAGTTGGCAACATCTGAGTGAGATCATCAGTTCATAGTTTGATGGTAGTGTGCACTGACACAGTCTTGACTGGGAGGGTGAATGGTGGTTATACAGGAAAGTGTCCTTACTTGGGGAAGATGTACACTGGAGTGTTTAGCAGTAATGAGGCACCGTGTCAGAAAAAAATCTATACATTCAGGGAAAGAAAAGGTGAAGGACAACACATGTGGTAAATGTAAACAACTAGAGAAATTGGGTGAAGGGGAATCAGAATTCTTTGCACCCTTTCCATAGGTTTGAAACTATTTCAAAATTGTTTAAAATGTAACAATAAATATATCAACTAATAAATACATAAGTGAACAGGTATGCCATTTTTATGAATACAAGACTCAGTGTTATACCTAAGCTGAGCCAATGGCCTGTGTAGTCAGTTAATAAATAGAGATAAACATTCACTGTCAACCACTTGTTCAAGAAGCTTCAATGGCTCCTCCTTGCCCACAGAATAAGGAGGCTATATTATGTGAGAAGAAGCCTACAAAGCACCTCACTTACCGCCCAGTACGCTAGTGAAAAGGAAACACCTTCTAGTATCCTTTCAAAATTCTCACTCGGGCATTTAAAGACCTTCATAATATGGCTACAATTTGTAGTTTCCTTCCTTTTTATTTATTTATGTATTCAATAAATATTTATTGAGTGTCTTTACTGTCCCAGTCACTATATTAGTTCTGGGGGAGGGGTCGAGACAATAAAGAAAATAAGTATAATTATCCTTTTTGGTGCTTAGGTAAAACCATCATCCAGCCAAATCAGTCACTCACCATTCTGAAACAAGGCTTTCCTGTATCTGAGTATTTATTCATCAAAACATCACATTCCTTCATTAATTCAATAAATACTCCTTAATTACATTCCCAGCTATCAGAACTCTACCTGTTTATCAAGGCATAATTCGAATGCCTGTTCCTCAGAGAAATTTATTTGATGATATCAAGAAGAAAAAAAAACATTAATGACTACCTATTTGCTCCTCTCATATGATTCTAATCACATTTAGACTTTTTTATTACCCTCATTTCAACATAGCATTTTAGAACAAAAAAGATACCATGTTTAGAAAACTCCAAGGCCATCAGGGTGTACAGACTACTAAAGAACGTAGGTGCAAAGGCAGTGGTGAGGGCCTCGGCCAGGTAGGGAATGCACACCCTTCTAAAGGCATTCAAATCCACATCTTCTTCAAGCTGTGTGGGCAAAGATAAACACCTCTGAGTTGCGGTTGGTTCTCTCATACAGACTGTCTGAAGCCTGACTTGACCTCCTGTATTCACACGCGAGGAAACGAGATCCAGGAAGGAAATGGCTTGGCCCATGTGTCTCAAAATTGTGGTCAGAAGCAGAAACAACCTGGCCGTCCCAGGGCTTGTTTTCAACTTTATTTAATCCCCCAACTAATTCAACTCTGAGCTTCCCAGGCTTGGTGACCAAACCTCAGTAATGACTCAACACTACTCTCTCCAGGTGGCTCGCTGGAGGCCAGACCCCTGTCACCCACACTGTGAGAGGTAACCGTGCCAATACGGTGTTTGAGGACAGGAGCCCAAACTCATGGTGGCAGCCCATTTAACCAGCGTTTATCCTACCTTTGCACGCTTTCCATAGGTTTGAAACTATTTCAAAATTGTCATACCTTTCCAATGTTAGAGAGGACAGACAGCTGCCTCAAACTGGTCCCTCTCCTGCCTCCCTCACTTAGACAACAACGCTGAGCGCCCCCTGCTTCTCCCCGCCTCCCCGCCCAGCCCAGGCTCACCCTGAGAGACCAGCAGCATGTAGAGGAAAAACAGGAAGCAGTAGATGTTATTAAAACGCTGGCAGCTGGGAAGAACTATACAGCACAAGCCGCAGTATTCCTTCTGAGTTTCATTCTGTTCTTCCGGCTTGGTCATGGGGGCTATGACACTCGTCTTGTTTCTTTTCAGTTTCTGGAGACTGTGCAACTTGATCACGCTACTTGAAACAACACCCATATTGCCGGCTTTTCCCCTGGCCCTCCCGGCCTCGCTGAACTCTGTGCTGTCTGCAGGCTCACCCTGCAGGACCTGAGACCGCATGGCCTGGGGCTCCTCTCCCACCGGGGCTCCCTGCACGGCCTGAGGGTCCCCGCTGAGGCTGGGGCCCCAACTGGGCGTGGCGGAGGCCTGCCCGCTGGGTGGCCTGCGGCTCCCCATGGCCGAGCGCCTGCTCCAACTGACAGGCCCGCGGGAGTGGACTCGGGGAACGGGCGCCTGCCAGAGCGAACGTTCTTTCTTGGGCTGGAGCAAACGTCCCCGCCGGAGCTCCGTTGACAGTTGCCCCTGAGAGGTCATTCCGCTCTGCTTCCACGTGGGAGAGGGGCGGAGACAGAGGGGGAAATATTTTTATGACTGGACCCTGATAACTAACATAGACAGGACACCCCAGTAACTCTAATAGAAGTCTTCTCTTGAGGAAGCAAGAGAAATGTGCAGCGATGGGACAGAGGGTCTGTCCCCCGCCCCCGCCCCGCGCGACTCCTTGCACTGTCGTGTTTTCTAACTGAATAATCTCACTAGAAAATACTAAAAATTGTTGAAGGAGGAGAAATCAGAAGACATGAAAAAGACACTTCTACCACATTTGGAGAAACCAGCCAAGATCATAAAACAGTGTTCCACAGAATGCCCCTAAGTAAAGTGCTTTTACACATACAAATTATTGTCCTAGAATCTCTATTTCGAGCCAAGAATAGAAAGGATTATTATTTTCCTCCCTAAATAAGGGGATGAGACCTCGAGTGTAATTTACTTTCCCAGGTGCAAGCAAACATCTTAACTGAAAATAAAGACCGTAGGAGAATAGGTATAAGACATGAAATGTGTGTGTTGTTTATATGAAATTGTAACTTCTAACTGGTTTTCTTTTCTTCGGCAAAGGCAAAGTATGTTATTCAGGCCACATATGTGGGAAGGGTGACTTTCCAGGAAAATTGAAACTATCTTCCCTCCCATGGATTAGACACCGTGTTAAAAAAATAATTCAACTTTTTAAAAAAATCCAGCTCTTCAACAAGTTTTTGTGCTGCTAGAGAGTGCTGGGGCTGGTTAACTGGAGGGGGGCGCGCGCAGAAATCACTGAGAAGAGCTAGGCAGAAGGGTTGCACAGACCCCACCCCTGACCTGAGGCCTGACCTTGCCTCAACAGAGCTCCGTGCCCATCAGTGAGAGAAACGTAATCCCACCTACACAAGAGACCTGGTCTGTCAAATATTGGTCCCTACATAAGAAGAAACAATGCCCTCCTTTTCCTATGTTCCTTTCCTACCTAACCAGGATGCCCTCCACGTCGCTGCATAACATCAGTAAGCATAAAGGACACAATTCCTCGGAGGTAGAAAAGTAGGGGGGCTTTGATTCTTGTGTTTTGGTACCAGACTGGGCACGGCCTGAGAGCAGAGGGGGAAAGCCAGCTTTGTTCAAAATAAATGGTACTAGGCTTTTTGCTTCCACTCAGAATATAGAGAGCCGCGTAGAATGTTACCCCCACTCTAACGAAAATAATCAAAAAGAAAAGAAAAAAAGGTGAGTAATATAAAATACTATCACCTTTTCTGCCCATGGAAGAGCTGTATTTCCAAAGCAACAAGGTAAATTGATTCCAAAGGCTAACAAACCCCTCAGGAAAAGGATGGGACACATGAACACTTTCACCTTGGGCCGAGAATAGGAAGAGGGAGCAAGTATAAACACAGACAGTAGGGCGGTGAGGGCTTGTGCTTGGGGGAGAGGTGGCGGGGGGAGGTCAATGGGGAGGGGGGCAGAAGGAGACTCACCCAATAAAGTACAAGGGGCTTTAGGACAGGGGGTGGCGGCTATCAGTTCTCTGGCAGGAGGGCCATGCTCCAGGTGAGACTCCAGATATGCCCGAGAACAACACTGTCAAACGGAAAAGATTGACATTTTTTATTTAAAAAAATTTGGACTGGGCCGGCCGGTGTGCCTCAGTGGTTGAGTGTCCGCCTCTGAACCAGGAGGTCATGGTGTGATTCCTGGTCACGATACATACATTATACTTTAAACAATAAAGAATTAAAAAAAAAAAAAAAGATAGGAAGGGAACTCCTGAAATTGTAATGAATTCTTAAAGGCACAGTGAGTTCTAACATATGGTTTAGAAACCCTAGGAACTTCAGAATCAAGGGGAATCTTTGCCATTTGACAGGGCAAGAACACCCTCCTTAATAAAGAATGCATTTGGCGCCCTGGCCGGCATAGCTCAGTTGGATGAGTGTTGTCCTATGCACCAAAAGGTCACCAGGTGGGTCCCAGGTCAAGACACATACCCAGGTTTTGGGTTCAATCCCCGGCTGGAGTGTGTACCCGAAGCAACTGATCTATGTTTCTTTTTCACATCGACTTGTCTACCTCTCCCTTCCTCTCTCGCCAAAATAAAAGTCAATAAATACAAGTTCTTGGGTGGGTATTAAAAAATTTTTTTAAACCCAAGATACTACTCTTCCTACATATGTCCATAATACTGCCTAAGAAAATAAATCCAAGAGTTTTCATGGTTATATTCCTAATATTTCCAAACTATAAAGATAATTGTATGTAGAACGAAGCTGTTTACATGTAAATATTTCACTTTAATAACTCAATAAAATTCTGTTCTTGCACATAGGAGAGCACATAATTTTCCCTAGTCTAGTATATTAAAAAATTTAACCATACCTACAATAAAATATATTTTACACTGTGATTCAGTACACAGATATACAGTCATAATGTTTATGTTTGTATATTTGTGCGCATATATGTGTGTGTATGACTGAAACACACATTTACTGTAACAATCACTAGCCAATCTTACTTTATAGATGATTATTAGTTAAAAACTTGTACAAAGGAAATCATAAATGAAAAGCACAAGTCTAGACTATTTTTCTTTCTCTAAGGATTTCTTAAGGAAATGATTCAACAAACTAATGGATGCTCTGCAGACTTGAAACTACTGCAACTCAGTCTCTAGACACAATTCCCCTTTAGGTTTTAGGTTACGACAACTAAATTAGTATTTTTAAACAGTAATTTTTAAACTCATAGTGTTTTCTTTGCCTATTTTATTAAAATAGTAGGGCCCAGTGCACAAATTCATGCACCTTGAAAGGAACTGTGGGCTGTGAGGCTGTGGTGGGCACAGGGGTGGGTCTCGGCCCACCTCCCCACCCCCACCCAACCCCTCTGGCTGCAGCTCCGGTCTTCTGTCTGCCAGCAGCCTACTCCTGCCACTGCTCCTATGAGCTGATGGTGCTGGCCCCGCTTGTACCCACTGACGGTGCAGAGTGATTGGGGCTGGCACCAGCAGCAGGTGTAAGCAGATACGGCGCCACCGTCAGTGGGTGCGATCAGTGGCTTCTGCCCCGATTGCCCCTCAGGAGCAGCGGGAGGTGGAGAAGTCCTCAGGGGTGATGGGGGCCAGCAGCTGCCACTTGCACCTGCTGAAGGTGCCAAGCAATCAGGACCAGTGCCAGGAGCAGGCAGTGGGTGTAAGAGGTGGCTGCCAGCCCCAATCACCCCTCAGGAGCAGGGGGAGGTGGAGAAGCCCTGAGGGGCCCTCAGGGATGGCAGCTGCTGCTCGTACTCGCTGATGGCGTCAAGCGATCAGGGCTGGGGCTGGCGCCAGATGCCAGCAGCAGGTGTGAGCAGCAGCTCCAGCACCAGCAAGGGGTGTGAGTGGGGCTAGTGCTAGCAGCAGGTGCTAGTGCTGGGCGGGACCGTGGTGCGTGGGAGCAAAGAATTTTCAGTAACCACCAGAGGTGTTGTTCATGGCAGGTAGACAGACTTTTATTAAACATCTAGTGGGAATAAGTGGATAACTATAAGGTGCTGAAATGGAATTTAATATGTTGGAAAAACACTTCAAATACTTGTTGATACATTATTAGTGCAAATATTAGCTGTGGTGACAAAACTAAAGTATTATGGAAATAATTCAGAATCTATGATGGCAAGAAAGGCTTCTAGCACAGTGCAAGTGGCATGATAGATGTTTAATAAATCACAATTTGTGTTATGAGGTTATCAGATACATTTTAATATTCAACCTTTTGAGCAGTTAAAAGTTACTGCTCAGTTCAGTACTGTATTCTTTTCTTTCCTTTACCTCTTTCCTCAGAAAGTAATAATAACTGGCCAATGTTAGTGTAGAGATGGTTAGTAGTTGAGAATCTATACAAAGTAAATCATAAGTGGGAGCTCACTTTTGACAAACATTACTGGTGAAATACTGACTGCCAATTTGGCCATTGATTTCATCCTTTCTTGATCCATTGCATGTATTGGGAATGATATTTACTAATGAGTATTAATGATATACTAAATATTTTGTTGGCTCATAATTGATTGGGACCTTATAAACCTCAGTAAATTTCCAACAATTCTACAGTCTCCTTCAGTTCACCAGATAAACCATAAATACATAACCTTGATTTCATATTTAAAATATTTTTGATGCTTACAAAAATCTCAATACTAGGTCACATGCCAGCTCAATTAATTCAGAATCTCTGGTTTGTGAGATCCAAAAATTATGATTTTTTAAATTCCCCAGTGATTCCAAGATGCTGCCAAGTTTCCCTCCCTCTTTCCTTCCCATTCTTCTTCCCTCTGCCTTTTCAGGATAATTTTTCATTTGACAATAATAATCTTTGGAGGGTGTTCAATCCATTAAGCTCTAGAAGATCAAGAAGAATTCAGTGGCTATGCAGATTACTTTAAGAGATGTCAAATTTATCTTTATTATATAGAAATTCCCAGGTAGTTATTTCGTTAAGGAGCTTTTCCCATTCTCTCTAACAAAAGGAACAGCATAAACATAGGCTAGTCACAAAAGTGAATTCTTCAATAGAACAATTTTTAAAAAATATATTTTTAATTATTTCAAAGAGGAAGGGAAAGGGAGAGATAGAAACATCAACGATGAGAGAGAATCATTGATTGGCTGCCTCCTGCACACCCCAAACTGGGGATTGAGCCCGCAATCCAGGCATGTGCCCTGACTGGGAATCAAACCATGACCTCCTGGCTCATAGGTTGACACTCAACCACTGAGCCACGCTGGCCGGCTAAACTAAAATTTAAACACAAAGATATCATTCTTGGTTCAATGAGTTTTGAGATAAACTAGTTAGACCTTTCTCTTCTTTTCTTATTTTAAGAATAAATACCATTTTATTTTCCATCCTTCATAACTTTTTCAAAGTTGTAGAATTACAGTTTTGAGTTAAGATATTTTTGTAGTTCTACTTTTTTTTTCATGTAATATCTGATAGTTTCCTGATATTTTGCATTTGATTCCAAAAAACTATTCTGTGATTTCAAATGTGTCATAATGATGTTGATTGAACATACTCAAAAAGAGTCAGGAGACTGTGGCTATAAATAAATGACAAAGATTTATTCAAGGGTTTTAGGGTATGCAAACTAGAAACACACCTAAGCAATACTAAGAGTGTTCCAAAGGAAAGAGAAAAATCTGAGAATTTTATAGTAAAAGAACATTCTTGAGAAGAATCAGTTCTGTATTCACAGCCCCTGGATTGGTGGTCCAAGATAACTATTCACCAGTTGTCTGGTGGCCTAGATAATGGAACATTTCTTCTTGAGGTCATTCAGATGGTTAACTAGAGGTCTGATCTATGTCCAGGCATTAACACACACATATTGATGCACATCCAAGTATTGGTGCAGGATTGAAAAGTTTCAAGGTTTAAAGTTCCTAGAGTCAGTTAAAACAAGGATAATCATTTCCTTATGTCTCAATTCATTTGAAGTTAATAATTTAGTAGCTTGACCACAGTGACTCCATTTTATTTGTTCTATTTCTCAATGGTAAATTATAAAAGTAAATATCACCAGTTAGGGCCACTCAAACAGAACATTAACAGTAGTTACCATGCAAGTAAAACTGGTTTCTCTTGAGAGAGAAGGATTTTTAGCTAGTGATTTGGAAGCACTTTCTCTATGATTAAGAGCATATTTTCATTATAGAGTCTTGGCTTATAAACATAAGTTTAAAAAAAAGGAAACCTGTTCATGAGTTAGTACAGAGAATTGTACATTTGGGCAAAAGTCTACTTCATGTTTCTGTGTAATTTTTTTCACAACTTTTATTGCATAATAAATTAAGTGTAACTTTTATAAATTTAAAACTATTTAAAAGAAACATTTAAAAAGCAAAACAGTCTGTTCTTCATCCCCTTCAAATCTTGAACTGGATTACATAATAGTAAATAAATGTCAAAATCTTTAAATAAAGATAATATGTGCTTCAACTAAATATACACATTGTATTCAAATAATATATTTAAACTAGTAGAAAGTAGTTATTATAAATACAAAATGTGCCACCTTTGTAATCTGAGACCAAGCTCAAGATTTACCTCTCTATCTACACTAATAAAAGAGAAATATGCAAATTGACCATACTGCCGCAATGCCCATCAGCCAATCAGGAGTGAGTATGTAAATGAACCCACCAAAGATGGTGGGTTAACTTGCATACGCAGGCACGGAGTGAAGACTGAAGACTGAAGACTAAAGACTGAAGAAGACAGAAGATTGAAGTCTAAAGATTGAAGAAGACTGAAGACAACTGAAGACTGAAGAGGCTTGGCTTCTCTGCTGCAGCCGGAGCGAAGGCCTGGGTCCCAGGTGCAGGAGGAAAACCGGTGCCAGCAGCCAGGGGAAGGAAGGCCTACTGCACGAATCTTCATGCAAGAGTCCTCTAGTTTATTAACTAAATGTCTTGGGCAAGTCACTTAAACTCTTTCAACTCAAGACTCCTTATTTATAAAATGGAGGTTCTCCCTACCCTATTTCATATGGTTGTTATGAAGGTGACAATATAAATGAAAATGAATTAAAAATATAAAACTATAATTTTTATTTAAAATAAAGTAAACTTGGCCTGACTAGTTTGGCTCAGTGGATAGAGTGTCAGCCTACAGACTGAAGGGTCCCGGGTTCGATTCTGATCAAGGGCATGTATCTTGGTTGTGAGCACATCCCCAGTAGGGGATGTGCAGGAGGCAGCTGATCGATGTTTCTCTCTCATCAATGTTTCTAACTCTCTATCCCTCTCCCTTCCTCTCTGTACTAGTAAAAAAATCAATAAAATGTGTTTAAAAAAATAAATAAAGTAAACTTTAGAATAAAAACTGTAAATAATTTACATTTAAAAATAAAAAAATATATCAACAAAATAACCACAATTCTTTTCTCCAATGTTTACTGTTTGCATTTCTAGTTTAAAATAGAGTTCATTATTTACAACACTAAGATCCTAGAAGGTAAATGCTTTGTTAGTGTATGTCTCTATTTCTAGAATCTAGGATAACTTGTTGGATTTTTAAAATTGAAAAAAGGAAGTGAAAAAGAAAAATGCAATTTGTTATGTACTTACTCTCTATCAATCATCATAGTGGATATTTAACATTTTACTCATTGTTTCAGATTCACTGGTCTGTTCACATTTCAAGCACACAATGGCCACATTTGTAGCCATATGGTGGCTACCATCACAGAGTATGCAATTAATTACAGAAGTTCCTATCAGTTCTAAAAAGTTAAATATATGTTATTTGGGGTCTAAAATTTGCTAAATCACAGAATTAATAATAATTATTTTAGCTATTGATTACTTAACTGATGCCTTGTGTCATATATCTTTTTTTAAGAGTATGTTCATTAAAGCTGAGGACCGTGAAACAAGGAAGGGCTTAAGGTAGAAGAGGCAACAGGAGAGCCTAGGCTGGGCTGCTTTGGCTCACTGAGAAGCCTGAGAAAAGGGGGTTTTGGGGACAGGTGCAGGGGTTAGCCAGAGATGAGCTGCTGCTGCCCAGTGCTCCCCTGGTTGCAAGCCCCCTGGGGACCCTGAGAGAGAAGAAGAGGGGAAGGGAAAGGCATGGCATAGGAAGTGCTCCAGCAGGGAGAGTGTGCCTCCGTATCTTTTACATCTTACTATAACATTATGTTTTCCCCATTTCTATAATAAATTTGTTTTTTAAAGCCAAGTTTAATAACTTAGTTGTGTCTTTTTTAAATATTAGCATTTATTCAAGTGGAGAAATGTCTCAGCACAGGGTTTTTCTTATGTAATATAGGAAGTTGCCAGCCAGCTATAAGAATTGCAGTCTAAATAGTTAAAAAGAAATAGTGGATCTTTGTTTGCCTTGCACGTTTAACCTTAGCTAACATCACATTCAGCAATCCATGTGGGCTATTTTTATATGAAGAAACAATGTCTGTGTTGAATTCCATTGAATGAATTAACTCTAATTTATTTAACCACTTCCATATTGATGGTATTGGCTTGTTTTCAGTTTTTGCCCTGATAATACTGAATTGAAGGTCATATGTGGAGTATTTTATTGAAAGATGGATCAAATTTATCAGGGAGTGTTTCAATTGGTAGCTATATTTCAATGCCTATATTGAAATTTTACATAATAGTCACTTGTTAACTTCTAGAAAACACAAAGTGGTTTTAATATCTATACTTCTATAGATTCAAAGAGCTTTAGAAATATTGAGATACCAGTTTTAATTAAACAATAAATGTGTAAGAGATCCTGTTAAATATGCTCCTCATAATATCAATTTCAGCTAAACATGTATGTAGGAAGAACTACGCACTAAAGTAACTTTTGGAGGATAATTCATGCAACTCTCTTTAACAAATGAGTCAATAAAGCAGATAAACAACATAATGGCACACATTAATGTAGTTTAATATGAGGATGACCTCAACAATAAGGAATATAGAACTGTGTGCCTTTAGTAAATGGGGCTTGTTTGCTTACCTGGACTGGTAAATTATGCTTGCTTCCTCACGGCTTGAGAGTAGTTACTTTTGCTACAGTTTCTAATATTCTGCCTCCTGTAATTATGTTGTCAAGCATTGCATATTCCACACCAAAAAGCAAGATCTACAAGTTCTAGGCTAAAATGACTGTAATCTACAGCAAAACAAATATTTTAAATGAGGGTGCTATAAGTACTACTTTTTTCAATGATTACAGGCTTTTTATTTAACTTTGTTTTTTGGTGTCCCAAGAGGAAAGTATACTGAGATTAATTTATTGAGATTAGAAGTCTAACCCACTGGATAAAAGAAATGCTAAATAATTTTAAAACCAGAGGAAAAGAAAATGGGGGAGCATGAAGGAAGCATTATGTAGAGTGAATAAAACATAGAGTTTGGATCCAGCTCTTCTGCTTAGTTATTATGTGATCTGGGGTAAGTTTTTTACACATTCTGACCCTTAGTTCCTCATTTGTAAAATAATAATAATTATAAACTATTTGGTATTGTGAGGATTAGAATATAGTAAAAGTGTCCAGCACAGTTCCTGGAATATAGTACTCAAAAAAGGTAATTATTTATCAACTTATTAGAATAATAAACTTTTATATTAAAAAAGTACCTACTATGTGTAGCCTTCTACAAGTTAGTCCCTCAACCAATGGGTAGAAATTGAATAAATTGAGGAGGGAAATATATTAGCAGATGTTCTCACAAAAGGCTATATAGAGAGAGCAACATTGAGATTATCCTTAGTGAACAGGTAGAATTTAAATAAGTAATAATGTTTTCAAGAAGCATAACAACCTAAATCAATGTTTGCTATAAGGTACAATAGAGATAAGGTTTAAAACGATTAGAAAGAAAGCTAAAAGCTGTCACAGTGAGTTTTAGGGATTCCTGAAATACCTTTACAGATAACAAACTGCTTTGAAAGAGAAGGAGCTGGAATAGATGATAAACTGTATGTAGATGCTCAGGAATGACTCCCTAATTGACATCTTTTTTTTAAATTTCTTTATTGATTAAGTTATTACATATGTGTCCTCATCCCCCATTGTCTGTGTCCATTCATTGTCCACTGGTTAGGCTTATATGCATGCATGCAAGGTCCTTTGGTTGATCTCTCCCCCTTACTCCCACCCTCCCCTACCTTCCCTCTGAGGTTTGACGTTCTGATGGATGCTTCTCTGTCTCTGGATCTGTTTTTGTTCATCAGTTTATGTTGTTCATTATAGTCCATAAACGAGTGTGATCATGTGATATTTATCTTTATCTGACTGGCTTATTTCACTTAGCATAATGCTCTCCAGTTCCATCCATGCTGTTGCAAATAGTAAGAATTCTTTCTTTTTTACCACAGCATAGTATTCCATTGTGTAGATGTACCACTGTTTTTTAATCCACTCATCTGCTGATGGGCATTTAGGTTGTTTCCAAATCCTAGGTATGGTGAATTGTGCTGCTATGAACATAGGGGTGCATATATCCTTTCTCATTGGTGTTTCTAGCTTCTTGGGATATATTCCTAGAAATGGGGTCCCAGGGTCAAATGGGAGTTCCATTTTTAGTTTTTTGAGGAAACTCCATGCTGTTTTCCACAGTGGCTGCACCAGTCTGCATTCCCTCCAGCAGTGCACGAGGGTTTCTTTTTCTCTGCATCCTCGCCAGCACTTGTCATTTGTTGATTTCTTGATGATAGCCATTCTGACAGGTGTGAGATGATACTGCATTGTCATTTGATTTGCATCTCTCAGATAATTAGTGACTTTGAGCATGTTTTCATATGTCTCTTGGCCTTCCTTCTGTCTTCTTTCTAAAAGTATCTATTGAGGTCCTTGGCCCATTTTTTTATTGGATTGTTTATCTTCCTTTTGTTAAGTTGTATGAGTTCCCTGTAAATGTTGGAGATTAAACCCTTATTGGTTTAACATTGGCAAATATGTCCTCCCATGCAGTGGGCTTTCTTGTTGTTTTGTTGATGGTTTATTTTGCTGTGCAAAAGCTTTTTATTTTGATGTAGTTCCATTTGTTTATTTTCTCTTTAGTTTCCATTGCCCTAGGAGCAGTATCAGTGAAGAAATGGCTTCGGTATATGTCTGAGATTTCGCTGCCTGTGGATTCCTCTAGGATTTTTATGGTTTCCCATCTTATGTTTAAGTCCTTGATCCATTTTGAGTTTATTTTTGTGTATGGTTTAAGTTGGTGGTCTAGTTTCATTTTTTTGCATGTATCTGTCCAATTTTCCCAACACCATTTGTTGAAGAGGCTGTCTTGACTCCATTGTATGTTCATGCCTCCTTTGTCAAATATTAATTGGGCATAGTGGTTTGGGTTGATTTCTGGGTTCTCTATTCTATTCCATTGATCTATATGTCTGTTTTTATGCCAGTACCAGGCTGTTTTGAGAAGAGTGGCTTGGTAATACAGCTTGATATCTGGTATTGAGATCCCACCCACTGTGTTCTTCTTTCTCAGGATTGCTGCAGCTATCCGTGGTCTTTTTTTTTATTCCAGATGAATTTTTGGAAAGTTTGTTCTAGGTCTGTGAAATATGCCATTGTTATTTTAATGGGGATTGCATTGAATCTATAGATTGCTATGGGTAGTATGGACATTTTGATGATGTTGATTCTACCAATCTAAGAACATGGTATATTTTTCCTAATTGACATCTTTGCAGAAATAGGGGGCACCCAGAAGTATCTGGGAGAGCTAAGGCCTTTTGATTATTAATGTGTGATGTTGAAATAAACAGAAAGTTATATTTATTAGGTAGGACATTTAGGAATTCAGTGTGCAATATGATTGAGTGTATTGGAGTTGGAGATACTAGAAGATCATTTAGGTGGTCAATAAAGGAAGCAATATACAGCTGAATGAAAACACAAATGGTGAAGAAGAAAATCTTTAGAAATGTATTCCTGTTAGAGATAATGCACTTTAAAAATAAATTCAGGTTTAAACCCTTCAGAATGATTGTTAGATCACATGTTAAAGTTTTAAAAACAAGTAAAAATTTAAAAAATAAACATGTATTATAACTAAGAAATTATTCTCACTGTTGTTCAAATGCTAAATAAAACTTTCTTTAAGATGATTGCAATAGGAGTGAGAAATTGTACTTAATTCCAAATACAACAAAGATAAATGGGGATTTATAGCCAAAAAGTAGGTTGAGGGTATTAGTAGATGAAAAATTACTAAGAGTAGACATCAAGAGTAGAGACATTCTTGCTAACATGATAGGCCAACAACTTATACATCAAAGGGGAGAATGAGGAACTTGATCAGATACTAAGGGTGATGACTTAGCAAGGTTCATTGCTAAGATTGGCTCAGACTGTTGAAAAGAGGGCTCAGGGAAGCTCATCTAAAGTTTAGTCAAGGCCACAGCCAGTTTGGCTTAGTAGATAGAGCATCGGCCTGTGGATGAAAGGTCCCGGGTTCAATTCCACTCAAGAGCAAGTACCTCAGTTGCAAGCTCTTCCCACCCAGGGCTCTGGTCAGGCTTGTGCAGGAGGCAACCAATAGATGTGTTTCAGTCACATTAATATTTCTTTCTGTCTTTGCCTCTCTCTTCCACTCTCCCTAAAAATCAATGGAAAAGCATCCTTGGATGAAGATTTAAAAAAATAAAGTTCAGTCAAGGAGGAGAGAGTCTTTGTCAGTATGTATATTTGATGCACTGGTCACATTTGACTTATAGTACCTAAAATAAATTTATTTCAATATTATATGCAATTATGAAAATAACTCCTTGATAAGTTTAAAAATAGTATGTTTCATTGAGGTCTTAAAGCTCATCAGCTGATACCATCAGGAACAACTCTATAAGTCTAACTCAAGAGAGAATGAATACCAAAGAAGGGACTTAGGGAAGGTTACTATAAAGGGTTGGGGTGCTAGAGTTAACCAGGGGGTGGTCTTGGCAAATACTGATAAGAATTTGTAATTTAGGCCAGTCTCTGTCACAGTCAGTGATTGTATTTTCAGAACTCATAAGACTGTGGACAGTTACTGTTGGATCAGTTTGTCTGTGGTATTATCTTAGAACATATAGGTCCAAAGGAATTGGTGTTAAAAGAGTTTAACTTTAGGAGACCAATAGGGATAGTCTGTAATCATAATTTGGATGATGATTTATCTGATTTACCACTGCGTTTTGCAAGTCTTGGTCTCTGTCTACATTCCTAGCTCCCCCTGAAGACTTCCTTTTCCTTCTCCTCTAGCAGAGGTACTATTAAAAGATTTCATTTGCTGCCATCTAGTGGACATGTACTTTCACTTTTTAAAATATTATATTTAAAAGAAATGATTTAGACTTAAAATAGACTTCACATGCTGTTACATTGTTACACACCTTTCCTTTCAGGAAAATACTTTCAATTATTTTCAACCACAAAATGCTTTAATGTTCCTAATCATGCTTCTGGTACTCTGAAAGTTGAATTGGAGTTACTGATTATATTCAGTGTACAACAGTATATTTTTCTTATATTGTGTAAACTTTTTTAAAAATTAAATCTTTATTGTTGAAAGTATTACATATGTTTTTCTTTCCCCCCCAATGACCGTTCCTAGCCCGCCCCCCCTATTGTCTGTGTCCAGGGGTTCTGCATATATACATACAAGTTCTTTGGTTGATCTCTTCCCACCTGTACCCACCTTCCCTCTGAGATTCTATGGTCTGTTCCATGCTTCTATGTCTCTGGATCTATTTTGTTCATCAGTTTATTTTGGTCATTAGATTCCACATATGAGTGAGATCATGTGATACTTGTCTTTCTCTGACTGGCTTATTTTGCTTAGCATAATACTCTCCAGTTCCCTCTATGCTGTCTCAAAGGGTAAGAGATCCTTCTTTTTTACTGCTGCATAGTATTCAATGGTGTAAATATACCACAGCTTTTTTTATCCATTCATCCACTGATGGGCATTTGGGCTATTTCCAGATCTTAGCTATTATAAATTGCACTGCTATGAACTTAGGGATGCATACATCCTTTCTGATTGGTGTTTCAGTTTCTTAGGATATACAAATATTCCTAGAAATGAGATCACTGGGTCAAATGGCAGTTCAATATTTAATTTTTTGAGGAAACTCCATACTGTTTTCCATGACTGTGTCAGTCTACATTCCCACCAGCAGTGCACTAGGGTTCGCTTTCCTCCACATCCTCATCAGCAATTGTCATTTGTTGATTTGTTTATATATTGTGTCAACTTTTATAACATTATATAATATAATTGTAAACTTTAAGGATTTTTAAAAAATTTAAACTCTTTTAATCAGGATTTTAAATTTGCTTTATAAAGGAACATCTGATTTGTAAATTTTTAAGGCAGGAATTGATTTTATACAAATTTATAACCAATGGGGCTAACCTGACCCACAATTAAGTTTTGGTAGATTGATTGACATTTTGTGTAGGAAGTAATTTGACTGGTGGGAACATCCATTATCTTTCTTCTCTCATTTTTACAGAGAGACCTTCTCCTATATTCTCCAGAAAGGAACATTGGGGCTAACTTCTGGTCACTTTCTGTACCTTATTATTTGAATGTCCTCCAATTTGATTTATCAAGTTGTGAAAGTATAGAGAAGACACTGAGCATATAGGACCCTGGCCTGCAGTTATCTGTTCACTCTATGACAACATGTAAGTTTGATTCAGTGGGAAAAAGCAAGGAAAATATTTCACCTTTTAGTTTCTGTTGTGCTCTTTGATCTAGCTTTTCTGGCAATACAATTGATATTTGCTCCTTACCTCACTTCCGTATCTACTTTTTAAATCTATGCAGAAGTAAAATGCAAAAAGGGGGAGTAATTAGTATTACCACAAAACCCAGTAGTTTCCATGTGTACGTGCCAAACGGAACAGCAATTGAATTAGAGGAAGTGGAATCAATGGTAAAAGGTCTCTATTTCTAAGGGGTGTAGAAATGAGTCATAACTAAAGAAAGAATATCTTTGGAAGACCAAGCAAAAGAGAGAGTGAAAAAAGTATTAAAGTAAAATGCAGGAGTTGAGAGAGTGACCTTTACTTAGTTTGATCAAGTTGACTATCTTCAAATACAGGTAATTTCAAGAAATTCAGAACAACCCTTTGTATTCTTGGAAAGTTTTTGACCCGATTCAAGGTCCTGGAGCAAATAATAAGAACGCTTTTCTTTACAGCTCCTAGTAGCAAGATAGGGAATCTAAAGGCCAATGAAACTGAAAATTGGAAGAAACAGAAAATTAGCCTCTATTGACCTTTTCGGGGTCTCACTACACAATGCACCAGTATTGTCCCATTTCTTTCTTCCCCCTTCTGCTGCTCTGTTCTCTTCACAGGACTGGGCCCGCAGGCTGCAGTCCCCAGACTTTAGAGTCATCTGTTCCCTGATAGTTTTGGCCAGTGGGAAGGTGAGAAGGAAGAAACCAGACTATTCCTTTTCTTCTCTCTCTGACTTGGCCGTTTCCCTGCCAACAGCTGCATCATCCCCATGATTCCAACATCTGCCTTTTAATACCAGCCAATGAACTTCAGAAACACTGCCCTCCCCGTCTTTGCCTGCAGCCATAGGAGTGGAGCCATTGCCTGCTACTGCTCATAGCTGGAGTGCCTCACTGTGCTAGGTCTGGTTTCTCAGCCATTCCACCACCTATTTAACCAATTCCTGCATTCACTTCTTCAAAACAAACACATTTGTAGAGCGGTCTCTGGTTTCTGTTTCCCTGTCAGGACCCTGACAATATATACAATACACATGCATACATATATGAATATGTATAGTTTGATTCTGAATCTGATTCTCTTTCCAACTCCTTCCTAGAAAAGCATCTTCGGTGAAGCTGAGGAAAGCAACTAAGACTCCTTTGGGATTATAATGCAGTATAATTAAGCTTTAAGTGGATCATCTTGGTCAGAGAAAGATTTGACTGATAGATGTTTTGGTTTGAGTGCTTGGAAGAACTTGCACTTCCCTCCACCTCACTGCATTGGTAGAATCCATTGACTGAAAGGAGGGGCTCTTCAGCAGGGAGAGTAGGGGGAAGGCCTGAGGGGATTGGCAGTGAAGATGGAGGAGGGCCAGAAAGACTTCCTCCTCTAGGAACACCCAATCTCTTCATCATATTCATTGTCTCCCCACCTGGGGAGAGAGAGGGGATGTTGGAAACCCAGGCATTTACTAGGTTCACTCCCTAGTAATTGCTAGGATGTTTCTGAGGAATATTAAGGCATCCTACAAATCTTTAATGGCAGAGCATTATTTTCAAAAACAAAAACTGCTCAAAGTTATTCACCCCATTAATAAGGAAATGAGCAAGATAGACTAGTTTCAAAAAGAATGCTAATTTAAATACAATACTAATTAATATTCTTCGGGGCAATAATACTGTAACTTCCATGGTTCATTGTTTTTGCAGGGCAGAAATCATTTCATCTCTCAAACAAAATTCATTTATATTACTATCAGAAAACAATCATGTGAACCAGCCTCTATAATAACAACCTTTACAGAGATATGAAATATCCCAATCCTTATGAAAAGCAAGTCAAACAAGGGTATTCACCCCTGAAAACTCAGATAATACCTCTGTGGACCAGCTAGACAATCCTGAATGTGACACTGAGAGGGTACCTGCTTAGTTCTAAGATTTAGTCACTTCCAGTTCTAAGATTTAGTTCTAAAATTTAGATTCGTTTGCTTACCATTTTATTGCTGCCTGAATTGCTGACTGATTCAAGCAATGAGGACATGGCACACCTCTTCTGAAGGTTGCACTGACTGGCATGAGACCAGCTTTCCTCTGGCTGTTACGCTTCACCCCCAACAATTAACCTTAGGCACAGACACTAGCTAGAGGGACCAACTATTCCAGTTTGCCACCGTCTGAGGAGTTTCCTGCAACATGGGACTTTAAGTACTGAAACCAGAAAGTCCTACACAAATCAGTTGTTCATCCTAACACAAAGAAAACAAACAAACAATGTAATGTAACATAAACCAATTTTTTACCGCAGTTTTGGGGATATCAAAAGGCAGAATTACCAAAGAAAAACTCAAAGGTGGATACTTCCTATAACTCCCAGGACCCCCTACCCAAACCATTCTAATGTAAGTGTTTGGGGATATCTCTAATCCTCTGCGACCTTACATCTAGCTCCTGTACATGTGAGTGTCCGTCAGCATGACTCTCCTGCCCAGAATCCAGGACCAGAAACTTCCCTTCCTCCCTAAGGGTTCCAGAAAGGGAGAAAATGGGAATTTTCTTTCTAAAAGGAAACTAACTTCAAGATATGACTTCATTACTAAGTAGAAAAAAAAAAAACCTTATAGGATTTTATCTTTCATAATATGTGGTATTTTATATTTTTCAGTGATGGCTGCAATAATACATTCCACCCAACAAGCCCTATCACAATGTGACAATGACAACTCTCCATTAGAGCTGGGATCTGTGTCTTCCCCTGATTATGGGTCCTTGTGACTATAGCCAGAGTGATGGCTCCTGCCTTCGCTAGGTCATAAAGCAACTTGATACCTACCATCCCTAATTAGATATATACCTAATATATCTAATATAGTACATCGAATACATTTATATATGTGTATATATGTAATGTTTATATTTTAAAAATATTTTAAAATTTGACCAGGGATACATAACAAGCTAAGAAACTTGTTCACATGCAGAGGTAGATAAGAATGGAAGATACCTCTGTTCTTATCATCCCTAATTATTTCTAATGACCAATCAGCTGAAAACTCAATTAGGTCCTCCTTCCATTTTGTTGAAAGCAAAGAGCTGAAAATCACCAGACTTGCAAAAAAAAAATAATTTTACTCATTAATGTCACTCACTATCTGAACACTAACAACACTATTTCATTTAGTCACTTCATGAGACGCTGGAGGATTTATATATTAAATGAAAGCAGCACAGTAAGCTCCTGGATGGACAGAAGGTATACCTTATTTTAGAACGTGGAAAAGAACATCAGTGCAAAGAGAGAGGAAAACAGGCATGACACTTCTGACATGAACCTTTTCCAGCCTCAAGTGCTCAGGCAGAGTACGTGTGAGCTCAGGATCTGAAAAGTGATTCCCTTAACACTGTCCATACCCTTCAAAGTGTTAATGTACCCAGTGGAGGCCACCATATTGAGTCATTTTATCCTTAGAACAACACCATGTAATACAATTAATCTATTTTACACATGAGAACATTTGGACAAAGAGATGTGACATCACTTGTTCAAGGTCACAAACTTACCAGTTGGCTCAGCCAGGATTCACATCCAAGTTGTCTCTGACTCCCACATTCTTAGGTATTATCTTGTATAGTTCTTATGCATACTCTAAATGCAAATACACACTCACTCAACATTTTGCTTTGAAATTGCATATTAGTAAAGAAATTAGGAAGGAAAATTTAATGATAAATGAGAATAAAGGAAATTACAACTTATCTCAAAAATTATTTATACAAAATGTCTAATACTATGTATTTAATATTTATTTAATTCATAGACACTTATAACTAGAAGGGAGATTATGTCATTCCGTTAATTTTCTCAGTTTATCTAGTATTATCCTTTGGTAATAATATTCAGTCCCTACAGTTTTTTTACTTGCTAAAATATTTATTTACTGTTCCTCTTTGTCTGCACAAGAAACTGTTAGAAAGAAAAGCATGAATACAAATCATCATCTTTTTTCCAATTCTTGCTCTAAGATCTCACTTATCCTATTGTCTTAAGAGCAAAAAAAAAAAATTTAAGTGCAATTAGTGTCTTTGGAGAATATGAATCCCTGAATTTATGTTATTGCAAATAAAAGAGGAAAATTTTCCCCTCTTTTACTCACAAGAAAAGAAATGGATTGGCTCCTTACCATTTGTTTCTCTCAGATAAGGAATGACCATTTTACTTACATTAGTATATATAAACATTATATATACACACACATATATAATTACAAATTGTTGTTGTTGTTGTTAAAACTCTCCAGAGGATAGTTTTCCATTTTAGAGAGAGTGGAAGGGAGAGGGAGAGACACAGAGAGAGAAACACTGATGTGAGAGACACATCAATTGGTTGCCTCCTGCATGTGCCTCAGCCAGTGCCAGAGATTGAGCCTGCAACTAGGATATGTGTCCTTGACTGGAATCAAACCTAGGACCCTTCAGTCTGCAGGCCGATGTTCTATTCACTGAGCCAAACCAGCCAGAAGCAACACATTTTTTAATGAACTACTTCAGAAGTAATCCCTTCAAAGTTTCAATAATCTTCAGAGTTGAATATTTGAGCAGTAAATTAACCTAAGTTCCCATTGACAGTAATTGTTTTTCCGGCATGACAATACCAAATAAGTTGGCTTTTGGTATTGTGAAATTAACAAAGGGATGAATTTCTGATTCATCCCTTTGTTAATTTCTGAATCTGTATTTTGATTTATGAATTTATAAAAGGGTGTTGGTAGAACGAATCCAGAATCTTGCTGGGAACAGTGTCATAAATCTAGGTAGTCCACAGCAAAACAGCATCTCTAGGGAAATCATCTTACCGCAAATAATATTAAGCTTACGAGCTTCAGGAAACCCCATTTTCCACAGTCTCAAGGACAGTAGTTCTAGCCAGGCTATTGCATTTCTATATTAATTCAACAGGCTTGTGCAATTTGGGGGCTAGAAATCAGTTCTTATAGTTTCAGTAAAGGCCTAAGACCTACTTGTCTGGAATAATTGGGGGAAATGTACAGCAATGCTGTGAACCACACAATAGAAGGTATTGCTTGTACACTCTATGTTTGTCATGGCATTTCAGGCCATGCTCATGCTTGTAGAGAGAGGGAGATGGGTGATAGGGTGAGAGAAAATAAAACAGGACTTTTTGAGCCTAAAGTGGGAAAACAGTGTCATTAAAAGTTTAGTACATTGTATATAGAGAGAATCTGTCTTATTATTCTGTTACTTTCAGATTTGAGATACTAATGGTCACTAGTGTGTTCCTTAGGGCAATAAATCTCTTTGACTATAGAAATGCAAATAGAGACTTCTGTTGTTTATATAATTTTTAATATTTTTTTTCCTTTTGGTATTTTTATGTTTATAATTACGTCCTAGATTGTCAGTGCATTAATCTTGTCAGTCAAAATTTCTACTCTGCCACTGTAAATATTTAACAGCTCTGAGCCTCAGTATCCTTATCGATAAAACGGGAGGAATAATGCCTGACCTCATACTGCATATGAATTAAAATTAAGTATATTAAAACCTACTAGAGTACAAACACATGGTAGGTATTCAGTAGATGATGAGAATGGTGGTCATTATAAGGGTCAATTAGAAATCATAGGCAAAGTACCTTGTGGGGTAAAAAACACAAAAAGTTGGATGTAAGATGCTATTATTATTCTAGAGGCAGGGAACTTCTTGTTCAAGTTCTTTAACTTGGACACACAGGGTACATCACACATGAGCTCGTGCTTTAGTAACCGTTTTTCTTTTGTGAAGGAAAAAGGTAGTTCTGCACTCACTTTGTCAGTTTTCTACTATATGCATTCTTTCTCATGTGCTGATCACTAGAACCCAGGCCACATCTCTCACTATTGAGATGGTAGGACAAGGCAAGGCTTAGGAACTGTGCTGTAGACCAAAGGAAAATGTAGGCAGAATTGTGGCAGATCGAGTTTTACAACTGCCGAGAGCAAAGAAAATTTGGTCCAGAATTCAGGAGAGTCATGTCAGTAATATTGATAGTTCAGGTCTGAAGAGTTGCTTCAGCATTAACATCCTAGCATTAGAAATGCCCTTTGAGATTAGTGATATTCTTTTTTGCCGTTGAGTTTTAGGTACAGCCTTTGCTGGGTTGGAAGATTCACCCATACCACCTAAATCACGGGGGCTGATATGAGCTCAGATAGTAGAATGGCTTTCAGTGTCACTGGACGGTAGGATCAGGTCTTCTACCAGTCTGTGTGAGTCTATGTTAGTTTCTGAGAGCTGCTATTAAAAAATAGCACAAACTTAGTGGCTAAAGCAACAGAAATATATTGTCTCACAGTTTTGGAAACTAGAAGTTCAAGATCAAGGTGTCTGAAGGTTGTGAGAGAGAATCTATCCTATGGTTCTCCCCTAACTTCTGGTGGTTTGCTGGCATCTTTGCCATTCTTTGGCCGTTTGAAGCCTCAGAGCAATCTCTGGCTTTATTTTCACATGGAGCTCCCTTTGTGTGTGTCTGTGTCCAACTTTCCCATATTTATAATGGCTGCAGTCTCATTGGATTAGGGGCCCATCTACTGCAGTTTGACCTCATCTTAATTAATTACATCTGCAACAACTCTATTTGCAAATAAGGTCTTATTCTGAGGTCTGAGGCATTAGGACCTCAATATATGAGTAGGGGGGGGGGGTAAAATTATATCCTTTTTTTTCTTTATTGATTAAGGTATTACATATGTGGAAAAAGAACCCTGAGTATTGGAAGACAATTCTCAATGGGTCTCTCCTATTTCTGCACATCTATGTGAAGTGAACAGCTTGAAAAGACCTTACATGTTGAGAAGTTTTAGCAAGATAATGGTTTACAGCATGATTCTAAAGTCCTGATATTAAGAAGATGATAGAAAAAAGACCTAACTTTAAGTAAAATAAAATTTTTCTTGTGCTACTACTCATTTGTAATTTATCTAAAAATATATAATACTAAAGGCCTAATGCATGAAATTTGTGCAAGGGGCTTGGCCCCTGCCACTGCTGTGGCTGCCTCGGCCCCTGCCCACCCGCAGCAGCGGCCAACAGCCAAGACAGAAGCCCCCACCCGCCTCTGCCTCAGCCTCTGCCACCGCAGCTTCATCTGGAAGGTCATCCAGAAGGATGTCTGGCCTAATTAGTATATTATGCTTTTATCATTATAGATAAAGAATCAAAAATAGAGCAATTTATTTAAAGAATAAAGGAAAGGCAATGCAGTTCTCGATAGTGAATAGTATATTTAAACAACTGATTCACAAGGTAATTGCAGAGCTCAGATAAAAATAGGAACATTAGTATTACCTAGAGAGGAGCCAACAAATTAGAATGAATAATGATCTTTTAACTAAGATTAAGTTGGAATTTCATAAAGATAGCTTTTACTCATTTATTTTTCATGGTTAATAATTCTCATTTTATTTCTTATAACTAACTAGAGGCCCAGTGCATGACATTCATGTGGTGGGGGAGCACCTCAGCCTAGCTTGCGCCCTCTTGTAGTCCCGGACCCCTTAGAGGTCCTTAGTGCTGAGGACTTGCCAGCTGTGAGCCTGACTTCTGGCTGAGTGGTGCTCCCCCTGTGGGAGCACACTGACCACCAGAAGACAGCTCCTGCATTGAGTGTCTGCCTCCTGGTGGTCAGTGCTTGTCATAGTGACCGGTCAGTCCACTGGTTTATTTGCATATTAGGGTTTTATTATATAGGATAACTAGTCCCCAATATTATATTTCTGCCCCTAACACAACTGTGTCTGCTAATTGGCAATTATGGTTGTTTGGATTCAATCCTTCCACAGAGACTGGGAGACAGAGGCTCTATCCTGGAGATTACATTTCAAAAGCATCCCTTTCAGTTCCTTGAGAAAGACATTTCTAAGTTGTAAGCAATACATTTATATCTCAAAGAGACAGAGGAAGGATTCACAATTATAAGCCCTTTTTGGTAAATGCTGTAAGAAAGAGAGGTCAGAGGCCTATAACATCGGGCGTTGGGTAGAAAAACAGTAAATTCTCCTGGGACTGGGGTCATCACAGTCATCACTGTTGCAAGAAGTTGTCCCACAGTTTATTCACATCTTAGTGCAGAAGTTTGGAGAGAGCTGTTATGTGCTGAGAATTCTGTAGCTTTCTACTCTCATCCATTACCAATGGGAGTGCAAAAGTACAATGTTCATAAAGATAGCTTTTAAATGAACATAGAAAAAGGTTTTCCTGGATATTGAAACATGGTGACTCTTCTGATATTTGAGGTCTAAAGCTCATTACCTTTTGGACAGAAATTTTGCTTCTGCAGAGACTATGATTAGTTTTAATAGTTTTGCTTTATTTTGTTTTGTTTTGCATTAATCCATCATCTCTTCTTTACTTCCATTCTCTAGAATCTATTATTAGTCAATCTATTTCAAGTGTTTGTTTTGAAAGTCAGTGATATTCAGGCAAAAGTAACCACATATTGCCAGGTGTCACACTTAATAAAAACAGCTAAGTATTCAACCAAAGCAGACACTGATTCAGCAGCACTGTCAGATGGCATTGTTCCTGAAATATTAAAGGACAAGCAGTAAGTGACATTTGGTGAAAGAAAAGATAAATTCATGTAGGTTACCATACATTTGACTCTTGCCTCTAGAAAAAAAATTAAATATTAAATGTATATATTGAATTGATAGCACATACTAGAGTGGTGTGTGTGTGCGTGCGCATGCTTGTGTGCTTAAACCAAATGCTATGCTTCTAGTAGATCTAGTAGATCAAAATTTTCTCCCAGAAACCTGTGTCTTACTTTTCAAAAGTGGACATACAGAAGGCCAAGAGATATATGAAAACATGCTCAAAGTCACTAATCATCCAAGAGATGCAAATCAAAATGACAATGTTATACCTGTCAGAATTGCTATCGTCAACAAATCAACAAAGGACAAGTGCTGACAAGGATGTGGAGAAAAAGGAACCCTCATGCACTGCTGGTGGGAATGCAGACTGGTGTAGCCACAGTGGAAAAGAGTATGGAGTTTCATAGAAAAATGGAACTCCCATTTGACTCAGTAATCTCATTTCTAGGAATATATCCCAAGAAATCAGAAATACCAATCAGAAAGGACATATGCACCCCTATGTTCATAGCAGCACAATTTACAATAGCTAAGATTTGGAAACAGCCTAAGTGTTCATCAGCAGAGGAGTGGATTAGAAAACTGTGGTACATCTACACAATGGAACACTATACTGCTGTAAAAAAGAAAAAAACTCTTACCATTTGCAACAGCATGGATGGACATGGAGAACATTATGCTAAGCAAAATAAGCCAGTCAGAAAAAGATAAATATCACATGATCTTACTCATTTGTGGAATATAATGAAACAACATGAACAAAAATATATCCAGAGACAGAGAAGCATCAGAGGGAATGCAAGGAGGGGGGATAAGAGATCAACCAAAGGACTTGTATGCATGCATATAAGCATAACTAATGGACATATACACTAGGGGGGTGAGGGCATATGCTGGGGGCTGGGGGTGGCTGGGGAGAGGTCAATGGGGAAAAAGGAAACATACTAATACTATATGTAATACTTTAAACAATAAAGAATTAAAAAATAAAAAAGAAACATGTGTCTTGCTCTACAAAAATAGCCTCACATTATCCTAAAGATTTTGACTAATTAATACTACATTCATAACATATGAAAGGGCTATTTTCTCTGTCTTCTCTTTAAGTGAACTAATATCCATTTTGGTTTCTTTCTAATTTTAACATTTTTTCATTCAGTCATGGCAGAGTATTAGCATTGATTCTCAGTAATTATTAATCCATTCATTTAATAAGAATCTTTGAATGAGAGGTAATATATTATAATGATTAAAAACATGAATGTAGACATTAATCTATTCTAACTCCATTATTTATCAGTTCTATACAATATTTCCATGGATTTCCTCAAATGTAGTTTAAAGTTAACAGTGCTATGAGGTTCCTGTATTAATTGAGATGACCTAGGTATCAAATCTTCTCTGAAGAGGTTTGCTCAATGCATTTCATAAATATTATATAATTAAAGTTATAATATTTACACCTGTAAGATAAAGCAGATCTATCTATCCTACCTAATAAGGAGGGAATATGCTAATTGACTGCCCCACCCTCAAATATGGAGGCGCCCACAGCCAATAAGGAAGGAATATGCTAATTGACTGTCCCACCCTCAAAGATGGCGGCGCCCAGTCCCTTCAGGCCTGCCGGGGTGGCAGGCTCATGGCAAGGCTGGGCCCGCCCCCAGGTGAACCCAGCCTTGCCGAGCACCTGCCTCCAGGGTCCCCCAGTCCCCTCAGGTCCCCAGCCACCCAGGGCTGGCCCGAGGGGCAGGCAAGCCTTGGATGGCAGCTGTCCAGACACCCAGGGCTGCCCGAGGCTCAGGTAACCAGGGCTGGCCAAGGCTTGCACTGCCGGCAGTGGCAGCAGCAGAGGTGTGATGGGGTGTCGCCTTCCCCTGATCGCTAGGTTGCCTCCCGCCCCTGAGGGCTCCCAGACTGTGAGAGGGGGCAGGCAGGGCTGAGGGATGCCACCCTCCAGTGCATGAATTTTCATGCACTAGGCCTCTAGTATACAGATTGAACCACAGGCTTTAAAAATCCATTTTTAAAATAAAATGATTTTATTTAATAATTATTTATTTGTTTTAAGTTAGCCACAAATAAATTTTAAAGGAGACTTGCTACTGAGGAATTACCTTCATTTTGTGCAACCTGACAGCTATCATCAGTTTCATGTCAGCATTTTGTTTTCTACAGTGAACACCAATCAGAATTATTAAACTTCTGCTATGACAACTTTATTATACATTTCTGCCACTCAAGACCATTGCAATTATCATACCATTCTTTCAGTGCCATTTGCCTATAAGATTTGTAAGTCTAATTGGTCACATTGAGGTAGATTTTATTTGTTATTGTTTTTAAAGATATATTTGTTATTGATTTCAGAGAGGAAGAGAGAAGGGGAGAGGGAGAGAGGGAGAGATAGAAACATCAATGATGAGAGAGAATCACTGATTTGCTGCCTCCTGCACAGTCCCTTTTGGGGATCAAGCCCAAAACCCTGGCATGTACCCCAAACGGGATAGAACCTGCCACCTTCTGGTTCCTGGGCTGACACTCAACCACCGAGTCACACCCAGCAGGGCAGTTTTTATTTTTGAACTGCTTAAAATGTAATAAAGTTTGAACATGAACAGGAGAAGCATTAATAATTAGGCAGTACTATCTATTTTATCTACACTTATAAAATACATTTCTATGGTGTTTTGCCAATAAAGTGGCCTTTAAAAAAAATCAATGCTCATAAATGATCTTTGTCACCATAACCAATTAAGAATACCACTACAGTAGGGAATATTTGTTGGTTTGCCTGTCTAGTATTCTTTCTCTTTTCTGTGGTAACTACATAGTTTTCTCTCATGTGTTCTGGTTTGGACTATCTCACCTAGCACTCCTTCCCTACTTCAGAGTGGCCACATGACCAAGGCTGGCCCAAGGCTGGTCAGATGACTCAAACAGGGACCATAAAAATATTCGCTGAAACTGATCTAGAGACATTAAGACGTTCCCCAGGAAGGTTCTACCTGGCAGGATATAAATCTGAGCTGACAGCAATCTTCTTCCCTGATTTAGAAAAAGAAACCATCTCTCCAATGAAACCTACACACCAGTAGAAGCAGGAATGTGGACAGAAAGAATTTGATTAGACTATTTAAATCTCGCACACATTGCTGGGATTGAAGATATATTTCTTCAATCCCAGCAATGTGTGCCAGTGAATCTTTTGTATTTATTTTCCTTAGCTAGTTTGATTTGTGCTTTTATCCCTTAGAACTTAGTGACTCCTAATACAGTTTGTATCCTTAAATATGGTAGAGATACCAAATTCTTCAGCAAAGTCATCAATGATATTTTAGCTTTATCAGTAAAGGGTAACTATCTTGGAAAAGTTTTAGGAACAACGTTTATGTCCTTAATTTTGTGAATTATAAATAAAATATGTATATTATCCTGTGTTTAACAAGTTTCCTGTTGTTCCTAAATTTGTCCTTGGTGTGCCCTACTTTGTTCTGTTTAAAGTAACCAGTTGCTACCTTAGTGTTTTTTTTGTCTGTCTCTGAAGGTGTTTTGTTTTGTTTTGCTTAAAAACTAAATTCTTCAGCACTTTCTTCCTTTGCTAGCTCCTTTCATGTATAACTTCTAGGTCTTCTCCTTTTCATGAAATCCTTAAATCAGATTAGATAGAACTACATTATGCTCAGGGGAGAAGGGGAGGAGGTAACCAGTTAGTCTCAGTTGCAGCAGGGGAGAATCTGAGCTCCCTAAAACTCAACCTGAGGAAGAATGAAAAGAGAGCCACCTGGCATGTTCCCCCTTCTGGGTTCTCTAGTGGGAACAAATGCAGCCAGACTGACACAGGTAAACCTCCCTACCTGACTACAGTTGTATGCCTTACTGCATTACTGCATGTATGTCTTACTACATTGGTTAGCACTGTGGAGAGATGGGATGTGAGTTATCTCCCAGAAGAAATGACACAAAGGGCTGAGCAAACTGTAATTAACTGCCCTGAGCTTGCCAGGCTGTCTCCTGGGCAAGGAAAACAACAGGCCAAGAGGGGCTGCCCAGCTCATTTTCAAAACAAGATCATTAAGAATATTTACTGAGCCCGGCCAGTGTAGTCCAGTGGTTGAGCACTGACCTATGAACCTGGAGGTCACAATTTGATTCTGGTCAGGGCACATGCTCGATTGTGGGTTTGGTCCCCAGTGGGGAGGTAGCCAGTCACTGATTATATCTCATCATTGATATTTCTATCTCTCTCTCCCTCTTCCTTCCTTGATGAACTCAATAAAAAAAAAAAAAAAAAAAGAATGTTTACTGAGCAGCCACTATGAGTTATTTTCGATAGTTTAGATATTCTGTCCTAACTTAAAAAATACTTTGCCTTGTAATGAATTATTTGAGCAAACTGTGGAACTTAAATATTAGCATATGTCCTCTTTAATCTGTCACAGGTATGCTGATGGTAGCAAAATGAATTTAAGGAATGGTTACTGTTTCTCACTAGGACGGAGAAGAGAATTATGTGAGATTTTACTAAGTTCTCTTGCATTTTATAATTTTTATTATACTGCAAAGTGTTCCTCAAGGAAATAAATTTTGAGGTAGCTATTTTTTTTTTACTGCAAAAAGCAAAACAAAAGTCTTTATGTAGCACAGCAGCTAAGAAGGACCTATAGGAAATTGCAGTGAGATACACAGACTAAAACTTTTGAATTCATTGACATATTCAATTTGGTCTGATTTACTGGGATAAAAAGACGAGATAAAGCTGAAGTAGGTATCATGAATGGAGGGGCGGGGGACTGCCCAGAATATCACAGGTGAAAGCAAAATAAAACCACAACAAGTGCATATTTTTAGTATCCCTTAAATTAAAATGTACCTTGGAGAATTTAACCAGCTGTTTCTGGAATATAACTTCCATATCTTCCACTTCTCACTGTATTTTTGTGTGGCACTCACCACCTAGAACTTGAGCTCTTTGCACAAGTGCATCGTCTGTAAATTCAGGTGGTTGTTGCGAGCCCAATAAAAAACTAAAATCCACAATCCAGGAAGGAAAGATAAACAACAGCTGATGGAAAGAGACAACATTAAGGAAAAGAAAACGCTGTATATGCCTCTACAAATCTGATTTAATTGAATTAGTGAGAATTTGAGTTCTGACTATTGAGTTTGTACTTACATACAAGACCCAATTTACTAGGTGTACCAGTTAATTAATAATGGCGGATTTTGTAATCAAAGAACACATGATAATTTAAAAAGAAACATCAAAAAGTGCTTTATTCAAAGTAATGTCCATCGCTAGCTACACATTTCCCCCATCTTTCAGGTAAATTGTGGATACTGTCCCAATAGAACTTTTCTTGTTTTGAGGCTAACCATTCAGAGACCCAATTTTCCACTTCTTTGTACGTTTTGAAGTGCTGCTCAGAAAGCGCGTGTGCCATTGATTGGAACAAGTGGTAATCTGAAGGAGCAAGGTCTGGTGAATAGGGCGGGTGGGTTAATACTTCCCAGGCAAGATCTTTTAACGTGTCTTTAACTGGTTTTGAAGTGTGTGATGGTGGGTCATCATGAAGCAAAATTACTTTGCCGTGTCTTCTGGCACATTCTGGTCGTTTCACAAAGAAACCGTGCTTCAACTTGATTATTTGTTGTCGGTAGCGATCAATATTAATAGTTTCACCTGGTTTTAGAAGCTCATAATACACCACACCTTCCTGATCCCACCACACGCAGAGCATTGTCTGCTTTTCAAAGCGATTCAGGCTTGCAGTCAATGTTGATGGTTGACCTGCATCAACCCATGATTTTGTGCATTTGGGATTCTCAAAATAAATCCCCTTTTCATCGCCAGTCAAAATTTGATGCAAAAAAGACTTTCTTTCGTGCTGTTGAAGCAACAATTTACTGATGACTTTCGGTTTTCCATTTGTCTTTTGTTCAGTTGATGTGGCACCCATTTTCCTTCCTTTAAAATCTTTCCCATTGCTTGTAAATGATCGGAAATTGTTTGCTGAGCAACGTTTAATCTTTCTGCAAGTTGTTTTTAAGTTTGACATGCATCTTCATCCAATAATGCTTGTAATTGTTTGTCTTCAAACTTTTTTGGTTGACCTGGACGTTCTTTGTCTTTCACATCAAAATCATCACTTTTAAAGCGTTTAAACCAGCGTTCACAAGTATCTTGTGAGGGAGCATGTTCACCGTAAGCTTCCCCAAGTATATGATAACTTTCAGCTGCACTTTTCTTCAAAATAAAGTAATGAATTAAAACTTCCCGCAAATGCTCTTTTTTTTTGGCATGAAATTCAACATTTTTAAGTGTAAAAATATCTATGATGTTAACACCTTCAACAAATTTGACATATGAAGTTTTGAAGTTTGCTGTCAATAAACAAAATAGCATACATATCAAATCGCATATATATGAATATATGTGTAACTCCATCTATTGAAAAAAATCCACATTATTAGCTGGTACACCTAGTAGCTCTTTCTTGAAAATAACCTATCAATTGCCAGACAAATCATTAATTCATTTTTAAAATAGACAGAGATTTCCTGATTGTAAGTTTGAACTAATTGGTTGTTTGATTGAACTGATAGACAATTTTGCTTAAAAATAATCAAATCAGAACTACATGTATCTAGATAAAGTAATTCAAATTGCTTAATAATCTTAGCACTTCACCCATGCTCGTAGGGATCACTTAAATGCTTTGGTACCCCATAAACTCTTGTTTAATTTTGGCACAAAGACTTCATGTTTCATGAAACAGTATTTGGGCAGTACCAAGACCAATATCAAATAACATTGAGGAAAAAAGTCTAAAGTTAAAGACATAACTCTTTATTACTGTGCTTCCTTTTATTGCAGTTTGCAGATATTGTGTTTTTTTTTTACAAATTGAAGATTTATGTCAACCTTGCATCGAGAAATTCTGTAGGCATCATCTTTTCAACAGCATTTGTTCACTTTGTGTCTCTGTGTCACATTTTGGTAATTTTCACAATATTTCAAACTTTTTCATTATTATTATTATATTTGTTATGGTGATCTGTGATCAGTGAACTTTGATGTTACAAGGGCAAAGCCTACCAACAAAAAGATTGTAACTCACAGAAAGCTCAAATGATGGTTAGCATTTTTTAGCAATAAAGTATTTTTAAATTAAGGTTTGTACACTTTAAGACATAATGCTATTGTATACTTAATAGAGTATGGTAGAGGGGAAAAATAAATTTTATATGCATTGGGAAACCAAAAAGTTCACGTGACTCACTTTATTGTAATATTCCCCTTATTATAGTGGTCTGAAACTGAACACATAATATTATACCCTAGGGTTGCCTGTATTTTAAGTTCTGGAATATAATAGACCAAATTTAATCACAATGTCACACTTATAATATTTAAATAGTTTTGAAGTAGTAGTCACTCAGTTATTCATTGCAATAAAAATTTTTTAAATGAGATAGAAATTATTAAAAGGCACTTTCAGCAATTAGACTAAGAACCCCCATAAAATGACTGCATATGTGTTAAGTATAGAATTATCTTACTAAACCCATTTAGGATGATGCCTTTCTTCTGTCACTGGTAGGAAAAGGCAGATGAAAATTTTAAGGACCAAGCAGACATAAATAAAAAAAAACTCATATGTGTCGAGATAAATTTAAATTTAAAACTTTAGGAAAATGCTGATTACTTCCAAAACACTGCTTTATAAAACAGGTGAAGAAAACTCAGTCTCTTAAACAGCATCATCTTTATTGCACATTGACTTGCAAAATTTAAATTATCAGAAACTCTGAGACTAAGGACGCAAAATAGAGACTGCTATGGATCTATATTTTGCGAAGAATGCAGTGTGAGTGAGTAGAAAGGAAATAGAGGTAAGAGAGTCAAACCTGTTCCTCTAAATAGAAGACTTCTGTTAAACCACTTAACTTCAACGGACATGAGTTTCCTCATTTTTAAGTTGTGGAAAGCAAGTTTTGCCTCTTACATTACCAGAATGTTGTAAGGGGGTTGTAAGGAAATATACACTGACTTCCTTTGGGGAAAAAATTTGTAAAACATAAATTCATTAGATTATAGACTCCTTTCCATTAGAAGAGTTGAAACAGGATATAGCCACATCTAAGCCATAGTTCCTAAGAACAGGGATAACCAATGTAGCCACACAGGTTGGGTCTATAGCCTATTAGAGTCTATATATTGTTTTCATAGAGTATTTTTACCACAAAATGAACACAAATTCTTATATACAATAGGGTAAACATTTGTGATTAAACTCTTCTGTAATTTATAACTTAATATGCATGAAAAGTTTCTTCTATTAACAGACTATAGAATTATTAGAATTGCATAATTTTTAAAGCTATTTTAAGACTTGAATCAAAACTGCACTGAGTAGTTTATTATGTAAATTGACATACTATAGAAAAGAAATATACTTTAATAAAGTTAACATTTTTAATATGCTCTAGGTACTTAGTATAGTCTGTAAAATTAAACATAGGCAATATAGTCAATAATTTAAACGATCCATTTTTAAATAAGATGAGAAACATCTTGAATTCTCATGGCCACAGTGGGAATGACATCATGATCGTGGCTGGTACTGCTCTTCAGGCGCCCATGCTGCCAGGAGACATGAAAACCATGAAGCTTTCCAACCATCTGGGATGACCATTCCAAACTGAGAATAAAAATAGTTCCTGGTTGCAGCAAGTCTTTGAAAAACAATAGAACAGCTAGCCACTGATGACAGCATGCCCAAAGGCAAGAATGGCATTCTAAAGACTTACACTATTATAGTTTCTCTCCCATGTCCTGTATTAATACGAGGGAATTTTGTGTCCTTTTTCTATTAGAAAGTACTTAATCCAACTTATAAAACCCATTAGATATTTTTAAAATCTTTGGTATAGAGTATCTATAATAATAAAAGCGTAATATGCTAATGAGACCCGGTGTCCTTCAGGAGGACCTTCTGGACGAAGCCAGGGCTGCAAGGGAAGCCCTGGTCCTGGGTGCCTGCAGGCAGCCAGGGGAAGCCAAGATCCTGGGTGCCAGAGGGAAGCTGGTGGGGAAGGAAAGCCTACTCTTGCACGATTTTCATGCATCCAGCCTCTAGTCTAGTAGAGTAATGAATGTATTGAATTTTTAAAAGAAAAATGCCATCTAAAATGTACTTTTAATAGCACAAACATAAAAAAATAGCATTCTGAATAAATTCCCTGATGTTTTCTACTATCCACATATATCTGTCTTATATGTGTAATTGAATGCATCTGGCCATTTTAGAAAATATTCCTTATTCATTGAATTGAAGCAGTTTTCATTAGAGGGATTTTTAAAGTACTTGAAGTAAAATATTTCTAGTTCTTAAGATTGCTAGTTTAGAAAAATTTAAAGCCTTAAAAACATTTAAAAAAATATTATTTACACTTCAATTACATTAGCTACTTATAGTAAGTACTATATATGTATATATTGATTGATTGATTTCAGAGAGGAAGGGAGAAGGAGAGATAGAAACATCAATAATGAGAGAGGATCATTCACTGGCTACTTCCTGCATGCCCCCTACTAGGGATTGAGCCCACAATCCAGGCATGTGCCCTTGACCAGAATTGAACCCAGGATTCTTCAGTCCACAGGCTGATGCTCTATCCACTGAGCCAAATAGGCTAGGGCCGTGGTCGGCAAACTGCGGCTTGCAAACCACATGCGGCTCTTTGGCCCCTTGAGTGTGGCTCTTCCACAAAATAGCACAGCCTGGGCAAGTCCATTTTGAAGAAGTGGCATTAGAAGAAGTTTAAGTTTAAAAAATTTGGCTCTCAAAAGAAATTTCAATCATTGTACTGTTGATATTTGGCTCTGTTGACTAATGAGTTTGCCAACCACTGGGCTAGGGCAGTAAGTACTTTTGAGAATCCATGTATCTACAATTATACCACCTATGTAGAATGTGGTTTAATTTTTCATGATTTTTATTTAATTTGTTGTTATTTTTATGTGTTGTTACTTTCAGTCCAAAAATACATGAACTTTTAGAAAATAGGAACTATGCCTTGTATTTATCACCAGAGGCCCGGTGCACAAAATTTGTGCACTGGGGAGGGTGTCCCTCAGCCCAGCCTGCATCCTCTCCAATCAGGGATCCTTCGGGGGATGTCCCTGGATCGGGCCTAAACCTGCAGTCGGACATCCCTCTTACAGTCCGGGACCGCTGGCTCCTACCGCTCACGTGCCTGCCTGATGGCCCCCTAACTGCTCTTCTGCCAGCCTGATTGCCCCCAACTACCCTCCCCTGCTGGCCTGATCACCCCCATAGCTTTTATTTAGTATAGATATGACCCTTCACAGAAAATTTTACTAACCCTGCTTTACAATAAGGGCTTGACCATTGAATCATTGGGACCAGACACCAAGATTTCCTTTCTTTGAATAGTGGAGGAAATAATTATCTTGTCTTTAAGTTGCCCTGAAATTAAAATGAGATAATGACTTAGAAAAGTATAAAAGCACCATATAAAGACAACTGTCTTTTTCATGTACTGAAAAGACAATAGAGTGGTAAAATGAAAAACACTATTTTTATTCTCCCCCTTCCTTTCTTTACAGCCTTTATTTAAACTTTGAAATTTATAAAAATTTCACTCCAATTTTCATTTCTTTACATTCAATATTATTCTGTATTGGTTTCAGGTTTTATATTAGTTACAGAATAGTGGTTAGACAATCATATACTTTACAAAGTGTTCCCTGATATTTCCAGTACCCACCTGGCTTCATACCATTACAACACTATTGACTATATTCCCTATTTAATAAGTGACAATGGGTTTACAGGTTCCTTCCAGTCTTTCTTTTGTGTTGTTCGCCTTTCCTTTTCTTTCTCACTTCTTCCCTCACTTTCCTTATATAGTATCTCAATTGGCCCTCAAAGCTCAGTGAAGGCACTGGGACACGCTTAATCCATTTTACAGGAAACTGAGGCTGATTCCAGTTGGCTGTGGAACCTGACTCAGCGCATAGGGAGCCCTCAGAGCCATGCTCTCCGCCCTTCCTAAGCTGCAGTCACTGGGCAAACAGAACAAACCTTCCTGTCAGGCTTTCGAGCCTCTTTCTCAAGCACCTCTTCATTGCTCGACACTCCACATTCTTTCCTCTCCCCAGTCCCCTGCCCCATTCTTTACTGCCCCCCCTTCTCCGGAGCAGGTGAAAGCTTCATACTCACCGTCTAGGCATGCTCTGCCATGGGGCAGGGCAGCACTGGCTTGCTTTTGGGCCAAGGCAGGAGCAGGAGTGGCCGCCTCTGAAGTGCGAAGGCCGCCTGGGCGAGGCCAGTTAGCACTGGGAGCTTCTCTGAATCACGTCAGTCAGTCTGGTACCCTGCAGTGTGGCACCCCTCCACTGAGGTGGCACTGCCCCTCAACCCCCGCCTCAGGGCTGTGGGTCCTTGCCCCTCTGACGGGGCGTCCTTCCATGCCCCTTGATCCCTGGCTGGGCACACGCATGTCTTGGGGCCACTGCAGAACCTCGCTGTCTCTGCAGGTGAGGCAGATCCCTGCCCTTGGTCTCCCGGAAGCTGTGAATCTGTGGCCAGAGGCCTGGTCTGGGTCTCAGCAACCCCATGCCTGCAATGTTCCCAGGGCACCGTGGACATGGCTAGGCAGGCCCAGCCGTGCCTCCCTGGGGCAGCAATGTTCCCAGGGCCCCACAAGAGTGGCTAGGCAGGCCCGGCCTAGCCTCCCCAGGGCAGTGATGTTCTCAGGGCCCCATGGGTATGGCCAGGCATGCCCGGCCACTCCTTCCCTTGGCGGCGATGTTCCCAGGGCCCCACAGGAGTGGCTAGGCAGCCACTGCCCCTCCTGGGGCCTGTGATGGACCCAGACCCCCAGGGGCGGGCCATGGCACTGCCCGCCCCACCTGTGTATGCAAATTTACATGCCATCTTTGATGGGTTAATTTGCATACTCACTCTGATTGGCTGGTGGGCATAGCAGAGTGATGGTTAATTTGCATGTTTCTCTTTTATTAGTGTAGATTGTATCTGGTGGGCCTAGTATTGTGACTGGCACATGTTAAATTCTGAATTAAAATTTAAAGGATAAATGAAAAACATTAATGAATAATCTAGTAAAATCGAGAACTATATAACCATCTCCCTATGTAGTCATTTTATATACTAATACTGCTACTTGTATTAAAAATTAATTTCTTTAATGTAGAAGCATAGGAGTTTCCTGTTTGCTTAGTACTTTTTTTCAAGTTATCAGTTTTCCTTTAGCAAACAACCTTATTTTTTCTTTAATTTTTCTATGTCTGGGATTTACCCGAGATTATATAGCATTTCCCTCCCTTACTCTTTCTTCTATTAAGAAAATACTATGTGGCACAAGAAAGAAGTGGTTATGTGATGTGATGAAGGTGTTAGCTAATGTTTTGGTGGTAATTATTTTGCAATATATAAGTATATAAATCAATGCATTTACACCTTAAACTTAGATAATATTACATGTCAATTATATCTCAATAAATCTGGAAAATATAATTCTTCAGATTCATAGAGATAGAAAGTAGAATAGAGTTAATGTTTAATTGTTATAGGTTTAGCTTGAAATGATGAAAAGTTCTGGAGATGGATAGTGGTGATGGTTACACAACAATATGAATGTACTTAATGCTACTGGACTGTACACTTAAAAAATGGGCCAAATGGTACATTTTATGTTTTTTATATTTTACCACAATAATATATATATATTTGTGCTATGTTTTTAATTGATTTCAGAGAGGATGGGCGAGAGAGAAAGACAGAAACATGAATGATGAGAGAGAATCATTGCACACCCCACACTGGGGATCCAGCTTGCAACCCAGTCATGTGCCCCAACCAGGAATCGAACCATGATCTCCTAGTTCATTGGTCAACACTCAACCACTGAGCCAGGCCATGCAATATTTTTTTAAAAAATAAAAAGTATGTGGAAAGATTTTATTTTATACGTTTGATTATTCTTTGGGATTTTTTTAAAACCTTGAGCTCATAAACTACCACACAGAAATAAAATTCAAAATAAAATATGAATGTCAAAAAAATAGGTTAAAAATGGACATGCTGCAATTCTTCTAAATCAATTGTAAATTTAGATTTTATAGGCATTCCTTTCCATATATACACTAGGTGGAGCCATTTGCTTAAAATAATTGTAGGAAAATTGACGGGGAGAGTGTACATTTAATTTTACAAGAAAGAGTCAAACTATTTTTCAAAGTAGCTCTACCATTTTGCATTCTCTCCAACAACATATGAAAGTTTCAGTTGTTCTGTATTCATAATAGTATTTGGCCACACTTATTTTAGTTATTCTAGTAGCTGTATAGTAGTATCTTGTAGTTTCAATTTTCATTTCCTTAATGACTGATACTGAATTTCATTTTTTAAATCCTCATTCAAAGATATGTTTATTGATTTTAGAAAGAGAGAAGGAGGGAGAAGGAGAGAGAGAGAAACATTGATGTGAGAGAAAAACATTGATTAGTTGCCTCCTCTGCATGCCCGGATCAGAGATTGAAACTGCAATCTAGGTGTGTGCCCTCATTGGAAATCAAACCCACAACCATTTTTGGTGTATGGACAGTGCTCCAACTAATTGAGCCTCCTGGCTGGAGCCTCCCATAAAGATGTCGAACATCTTTACATGTACTAATTTTATATGCTCACATTTTGTATATCTTCCTTGCTAAAATGCTTATTCACATTTTTTGCCCAGTATTTATTGGGTTGCTTGTTTTCTTAATGTTAAGTTGTGAAAGTTCTTTATATTACCACCTAGCAACTTCACACCTTTCCATTTATCCAAGATGGAAACACATGGCAGTATATAAATGTTCATTGCAGCTTTATTTATATTCACCAAAACTGAAAACCACCTATTAACTGGTGAATGGATGAATAAACTATGTACCTCCATACAATGGAATAGTACTTAGCAATACAAAGTAATGAAATTCTGATAACCTGCAACAATATGAATCTTTTAAGTATTTGAAGTTGAGTCAGAGAATTCAGACACAGAAAGCTACATATTCTATGACTCCATTCATATGATATTTTTGAAAAGGAAAAATTATGAAAACTGAAAGTGGATCAGTAGTTGCCCAGGACTGGGAATGGGGAGAATGAACTAAATGCAAAGCATTGTTGGTAAATCTTTTGGAGAGAATCAAGTATTCCATATTTTATTTTTAGTAGTGGTTATAAGATTATAAACATTTGTCAAGATTCATTGAATATACACTTAAAAATGCTGATTTTACTGTTCAAATACTTTGTTTAATTATTATTGGGCTTTGTTTCTTAATGTTGAACATTTTAATATTCAGTTAACCTGTCACCAAAGAATATCATCACAGCTGCTAATTACATCTTCAACAGTGCTATAGGGAGTTGACAACCTCCCTTAAAACTGAAGCTGAAATTGTTTCAGAGTAGGAAGATGCCAGCAGCATTTCCATGAGTAAACATGACCTGGTTACATTCAAGTAGCCTGGCTGGCCAGTGCGCAATGGTACGCATTAACCTTTAGGACAATAGTGGCCTATCTATAATAATAAAAGCGTAATATGCTAATTAGACCAGACAGCTGAATGACCTTCCAGATGAAGCCGGGGCTATGAGGGCTGAGGCAAGCTGCATGACTGTGAGGGCTGAGCCCCTTGCACCAATTTCATGCATCAGGCCTCTAGTCCAATATAATAAAAGCCAAATATGCAAATTGACCAAACGGCAGAACGACCAGCGGAACCACCGATTGCTATGATACACACTGCAGGCCCCAGGCCAGCCATGGCGGGTGCCAGCGGGGGCCCCCTGATCATCCTGCTGGTTGCCCCACAGATTGGCCCTGATTCCTGGCCAGGCCTAGGGACCCTACCTGTACATGAATTTCGTGCACCAGGCCTCTAGTAGTGACATAAGTGTGGTGATGAAATTCCAAGTTTACCCATAGTAAAATTTCCTAGTAGTCTACTTAAATTAGTAGAATCTAACTCCACAGGGGAGTGACAGTACTAAGAGCTTATTGCCAATTTCAAGAACCAGATTCTTCTTGCAGCTCCACAGCTGAACACATCTGCAAATCAGATACAATGTCAACCACAGGGCTGTTTTGAAGTTTAAATGGGAATATAAAGAAGGGTTGATGTAAAAATATGCTGCAATAGCAATATGTTACGTATGCTAAAGGAAATTTCAATCCAAGATCAAAGAATAGGAACTTCCTGCTCAGACCAGAATAGCTATCATTCTGCAAGGGTTTCCCAGAGACTACACTGCTGAGGTTCAGCTTACTCTTATGTAAGCTAATTCATGGCAGCCACTCACATTTATAGTATGACAAGTAATAATTTTCCTCTATCAAGTGAGTAGATTATTAAAGCCCATAAAAGCTTGAAATGTGTGTAGTTGAAAAGTGATAGGAATGGGAATCTTTTTTTCAAGACTGCACTTATCTGCATATTTATAAAAGCAAACAATGGAGCATGCTGAAACATCTTGCTTATAGGTAAGTCCCAGTCTTGACTGTCACAGGGAAAAGAACACTAGATTTTTCAAAACTAAGTATGTAAATATGCTTACATTCTAAAATAAATTCATGTAACTTTTTTTGCTAACCCACCAAGAATAAGTTGACAGTTTGAACAACTTGCTATATAACACTGAAGTGCACGGATGGCATCACACTAACATTTGTATCGTTTATCTACTTTAGAAAATAGTTTCTGAATTTTCCCCCCTTTATCCATATTGTAAAGCCAAAAAAAATATTTTGAAGCATTTTAAAAAGTCTCCCTGCAAATAACTATTTGGTAACTTGGTTCAATTGCTTTATGTGAGGATGAATAGAACCAATAAGTATTTCTATAATACAAAGTGAACTGATTTTATTGTGAAATTCTCATCGATGGAAAATTAAATTGAATATTTATACTGTCCATTTTATTTTATAATAATTTTACCACTTATTTTTGTACTATGTGTGCCAATGTAAAAATTTGTGTTTTTTTCAACTTAATTCTTTACTGTTTAAAGTATTATATGTTTCCTTTTTTCCCCATTGACCTCTCCCCATCCACTCCCACCCCCCAGCATATGCCCTCAACCCCCCTACTGTCTGAGTCCATTGGTTATGCTTATATGCATGCATACAAGTCCTTTTATCAGCCCTATCAGTCTTTGAGCCTCTAAAGTAAAAATCACTTTTATTAGAAAGCATCCATGCACATCTTTAAAATACGGCAGTGACAGAGAAACAAAAGTTAAGATTTGCGTGTTGACAGACTTTTACAAAATCTGCCAAAGTTCTTCACCTGTTTATAATCATAATTGCTTTCTCATAGGCAATATTTCAGATAAACATATCATCATCTACTTGGGAGTTACATAAATATATTTAGTTCTAATTTTATTATTTTAGCCTAATCTACCTATATAATAGAAGAATATCCAAATTAGCCAGGACCTGAGGTTACATGGCACCTGGCCAGGTTGAGGGACCTAAGGCCTCACCCCTCGCCCTGCAGGGCTTGACAGGGGACCTCAGGCTTGATAGGGGACCTCAGGCCATGACCCTCACCCCGGCACCAGGCCAGGGGACCTGAGGCTGCGCCCTCTGCCTGGCAGGGCTTGACAGGGGTGGTGCTGGCTGGGTCTGGGACTCACTCAGTGGGGGTGGGGCTGGCTGGGTCTGGGTCTCCTGCATTTTCGAAGCACGTGCAGGTGGTGGGCAGGGACTGGGCTTTAGGTCCCGCAGTATGTCCCAGAGTCTGCCAGGAGGGAGATTTTCATATACATTTTACTAATTTTCTTTCATCTCTGATACTTCTATTATAGAAAAAGGGCAAATAGCAATATTAAAATATTTCCTCTAATTAATTCCCTTTTAATGTGCATGAATTTTGTGCACTGGGTCACTGGTATTTATAAATAAAATAAATCTCAATTTTAAATATATTTTATAGAAATCTTCCTGTATTTCATGTGAAGTAACCAAGCTTGGGTTTCCTAGAGGAATGACATCCAGTATATTTGAAAAAATCATGCTTTGTTGGCACTTTTTAAAACATATTCAGTGAAAGCTCATATTTAATTCATGTAGTGAGAAAATTCTGAATTTGTAGGCTATGAAGTAGCCAAGAAGAGAAGTTGACAGAAAAGCTTCAACAATGTAACAGAATATGAAAATATTGTTGAGTGAATTTGATGTTGGGAATTATAGTAGAATTGTAGACTTTAGCTCCATTGAGAAATAAAGCTAGACTATAAAGTAGGCTCATAACTATAAAGAAACAGAATGCTAGCATGTCTATGAGTTCTGGCCATAATCTAATTAGGGTAATCTGTCTTCTTCTTGGCTCTGTATCTGTATTGTGAGAAGAATGGCTAGAGCATCAGAGATATCAGATTCACATAAAAGACTTCAAAGCAGCCATTACAAATACGTTCCCAAAACTAAAGAAAAGCCTGATTAAAGACGTAAAGGGAGGTATGATGACAGAGAATATTAATAAGGAGAAATAAATGATTTTAAAAAAACCTCACCAAATGGTAATTGTGGAACTGAAAAGTATATGTGAAAAACCATATGTGAAATCTGGACTCTCACAGTTTCTGTTGTTTGTTTGTACTTTTCTCTTTTGCTGGTTTCTTTGCATACCTTGTCAACTTTTTTGGAAACTGAAAATTTTAGATAATATAGTGCAGAAACTCTGGATACTGGTTACTGTCCTTCCAGGGCTTGTTATTGTGACTTGTTGTTTTATTTGTGCTGTGACTGGCTGGATTATTTTAGTGTAGTCTGTTCCCTTTGCACCGGACAGACACACAATGTGAAACCTCTGGTGTTGCTCTTCAAGAAGTGACTGTACTAGTAGTTACCCTTGGATGAAGGCTCTCTTCCTCTCTTTCACTGACCACACCCAGCTATTAAGCTCCATTAATTGCCAGCTGATCGCTCTATTGTTTTCAGCAATACTCTGAGGCATATATGGGCAATATCTTTGAGATATTGCAGGTTAGGTTTCAGATCACCACAATAAAGCAGCATATTGCAATAAAGAGCATCACAATCCTTTTGTTGGTGAATGATCATGTCTTCAATTTATAAAAAAATACAATATCTGTGAAGCAAAATAAAGCAGAATACTATAAAATAAGGCATGCCTATATTGTTCTACAAACTGGTCCAATCAAACAGTGGCTATTTTTGAGGAAATTAGATTCTGTGGTCAGTGTTTGATAATTGCTCTAATTCCGGGAAGACTTCTCCCAGTTATCTTTTTTCAGTTCTCTCATGCAAACTTGTCAGCCTACAATCCAAGTTATATCTTCATTAAATCCAAGAATCTCCTCCCAATTGCCTTTCACCACAAACTCCACTATTCTGCAGATTGCTTAGACTTGAACTTCATACAAAGGAAGTCACTTCCTTTGGGGAAGCTATGTTATGGCCTGATTCTCCCCCCAGTCTCTTAGCCAGGGCTGTGGAGCTGCGAGTGGTGAGAATGGCAGGCTTCTCTCTGCATGACCAGCCTATTCTAGAAGCTGAACACTCAGGAGAGGGGGCAGCAGCTAAGTTCCTCTCAGCCTGTCTCTCCTGACAGGAAACCACACTCTCCGGAGCTGTGACAAATACAGTCAGGATCCCAGTATTTTCAGTGCTTGACTCCCAAAGTAGTCTCCATTCCATAAACAGGGGTTGTGTGGAAGGAGTCCCACATCTCATTAGCAATCCCATGATGCTTAGCCTAGCAGCCAGTAGCTAGGGGCATGATGAGAAGCACTCATATCCTCCTTGAGCAGGGAAGAAATCCCTGGTAGGAACTGGGGCAAAAAGGGAACCTATGTTCTTGGCTGCAGCAGTCAGGAGGACAATCTCCACCTTGAGCTGGGAGGGAGGAAAAGAGGGAGCAGTCTTGGTTCAAATTTCACAGACGCTTACCTTTCTTACTGAACTTTCATATATTTTCCATGGACAGCTTCTGCTCTTGTTTTCTTTTCCCATAAATGTCCTCCCTGTTTCAAAATCAGCTCAAGAAAATAAACTTCCTCTCAAACACACAAACAAAACAACAATAAGAAACAACAACAGAAAGAAAGCGTTTGGCAAAGAGAAAAATAAAAATAAAACGGAATAGTCTGCCTTGCCCCATCCCCTGGGACAGCACGTGAGTTTCTAATTCTGATGTAGGATGGAGAGCTTATTGGCTTAGCTTAATCCATATATAGCACTGGACCAGTGCTAAGTAGAAACATTTAAAATTTCATGACTTTGCTCTAACCATTTGCAACAGCATGGATGGACCTGGAGAGTGTTATGCTAAGTGAAATAAGCCAGCCAGAGAAAGAGAAGTATCACATGATTTCTCATATGTGGAGTCTAATGAACAAAATAAACTGATGAACAAAATAAAAGAAAAATAAAATAAAATTTCATGACTTTGGCCAGTGGTCGGCAAACCGCGGTTCGCGAGCCACATGCGGCTCGTGAGTCATGGTTTGCCGCTCTGTTGACTGAGTTTGCTGACCACTGACTTTAGCTAAAGAGGTTGGGGGTCACTGATATTATATCCAGAATGTCATATGAATTGTTAGTAGCCTAGGGTACAAAACATAACCTGGTTTTTACCTATGAAATGGAGTTATTCATTCTACCCCTGAAAGTCTTACAATATTCTACTTGAACAGACTATGTCTACATCATGATTAATGGTTTTATTGTTATGACTATGAGCGCTCTAAGGTAGAGCATGTGTCCTGTCATCATTTTGGCTAAAGCATAGTCATGGGCATATATATCACTGTCTTAACTGATCTAGACAATATTACAAATACTGTTGCATTTGAACACTTGATCTCTGACACAGGCATCTCATGTGGTAATAATGACACATGGCAGAATAAATGATGGATTTCCTTCACCATATATCCACATTTGAACATAAGCTGACAGGAAATAAGTCAGAATGATGGAGGAGAATGTTATGGAGTTTTCATAGCATATTAGTGTGTTTTTTTCTCTAGTGAGATGTCATCATAGATTTTAATTCCCTTGAGATCAGTGACTAACTCTACATAGTCTTCTTGTCAGCACTAACCAAACAAATGTCAGCTTCTCTTCCAGTGAAGTCTTTCTTTGTCTCATAGGACTCACAATAATGCTATTGTGGTAGTATCTTTCTTAAATTATGTCAGTCACTGAAATCTTTTGGCACCAGGCTTTGCAAAAGACAACATGCTGAGCAGTGAGAAATGGAGGTGAAGTGTGATTAATTGTCAAAGGAGAGACACACAGAAGCATAACTCTGCCTCCTGAGAGATGCTCCAGCAGACGACACAGAGTCAAGTAATAGCATTGTTATAGAAATTTGGCCAACTGCTTTAGGCTCCATCTGCTCATTTTCCCCCCAAAGAGTACTCCCTTTCAAAGGTTGAAGGGGAAGTTGAAAAGGCTGTTGAGGCACTTCCAAAAATTCCATCTATTTCCAGAATGGTGAGCCCCACAAATGTAACCCAAGGCAAAGTTCACCTCAAACACAGAGTTGAATCAGACTGGGAAAGAATTAGTTTTTAATTCTAAATTACATTTGTCATTATATCTCTTGCACTTTCTTTCTGAGTGTGGAGCGTGGTCTGAAAAGCAAATTGACTGAATCAACCATATCTTACACTCAACATTTAACTTACCGAACTGAGCTTCCCTCTATCTCCTCTTAGGATTGAAATACAGAATGAAACAATAAAGCAAGTTTGGAAATGAGTGGTAGACAGGAAAAGATGTATTTTCAGAGAATCGATAGGGAGCATCCTAAAGAGAACTTGACAGCAATGGCACCACATTTTCTTCTACAATATCACAACCTAAAAGACGCCTTTTTTCTTAACTAAGGATTTGAAGCCTGAAAGCAATTGAAGCAATTTAGTGTAGCGGTTCGGCAATTTTCTTTTTCTTCTATTTTAAATAAAGCCATTTATTTTTAAAAGTTAGTTTGTTAAATCACACACACAAGCAGATACACAAGAGCATGAGGTATTGATGTCAGGGAAATTAGTGTTTAATTCCAAAATTTACCATTTGCTAGTACTGTATATAATCTTGGAGAAATTACTAATCTATACCTCATTTCATTATGAGTTATTGAAAGGGATTTCCAAGGGTAACCACATAACACAATTCCTGGGCTGATCCATTCAGAGAATTCCATATGAATTATGCATCCTGCTTTCATTCAATGTGACTAGCCCTGTGCCTAGCACATAACGAGCATTTGAAAGGCAGCTGTTAAATATACAATATTTAATTCAGTCCTCTTCTGTAAACAAGAATAAGGAATCTCTACAGAGGTCAGTGTATCATAATGGATAAAAACATGAACCATCAAGCCAGACTATTAGTATTCTAACATTGAGTTGTGTTACTTAACAGTCATGTGATCTTGGGAGGTTTACCTAAATTCTTGGTGCCTCAGTATTCTCTTAGTAAAGGGAGGGGGGTATAATAATAGTACTTACTTTTTAGGGTTATTGTAATAATAAGTTAATACATATAAAACACTGTGAACAAAATCTTGCACACAATAAACACTAAATAAACGTTAGTTATAACTTTTATTTTTTATGTGGGAAAGTTTTCTGAATATGTTGTTAAAATGAAAAGCAAAGTGCTGAAGAAATAGGGGAATTAGATACATTTTTTAACTTATATGTGGTGTGGGCAAAAGTAGGCTTACAGTTATAGTATAAATAAATAATACAGTAATGAAGAATAATACAAGAATAAATCCTATGTTTTGTATACTCACAACTGTAAATCTACTTTTGCCAACCTCTGTATGCATACAATTTTTCTGCAAAAAATAGCTAAAAAATTAATAGTGCTTTCAATCTATCTAGACATGAATTGAGTGGAAGAAGGAGGAGGGGTTTTCATCATATAACTCTGTATACTAGAGGCCCAGTGCACTGATTTGTGCACCAGTGGGGTCCCTTGGCCTGGCTTGCAGGGATTGGGCCAAATTCATGCATCAGGCCTCTGACATTCCCCAAGGGGTCCTGGATTGTGAGAGGGAACAGGCCAGGCCAAAGGACCCCACCGGTGCATGAATCCATGCACCAGGCCTCTAGTATACTGTATATTACACAAAGCAGAAATTAACCTTCTCATCCAAGAGCATTTAATTGGACACAGCAAATATACACAAGCTTACATCATGAGTAAAAACTCCATGAAAAAAGTGTTTAGACCACATTCTGAGAGTGACAGAGGGGTCAAAGCACCAAGACACCACTTCTTGCATGTACCACTAGTGAAGCGTTTTTTTTTTTTAAATATATTTTTATTGCTTTCAGAGAGGAAGGGAGAGAGAGAGAGAGATAGAAACATCAATGATGAGAGAGAATCATTGATCGACCGCCTCCTGTACACCCCCAAATGGGGATCGAGCCTGCAACCCAGGCATGTGCCCTTGACCAGAATCAAACCCAGAACCCTTCAGCCACAGGCCAATGCTCTAACCACTGAGCCAAAATGGCTAGGGCTCACCTGTGAAGCCTTTTGAATTCACTAGCTTTCAAATGCATTCTGGGTAGAAGAAGTGGCATGATTTGATGACAATGAATAGTACATGAATGGGAAGCACCAAGACTATAAGGTATAAAAGAACAGAGAATATAACTGGTGCAAGAATTTGGAAGGAAAACAAATTCATTCACATTTCAACACAATATTTTCTAACTGAAATAAATAAGAGAATGTGTGTGTTTATCTAGATATACATATGGAATAAAAGGGAAATTAGCAGAAGGGCAAGATCTTATTAAAAATAACACTGATTGATTCATCAACCCTACAATTACAACTTTCAAACATCTAAATAGAATAGCAATTATTAGTTGTTACCTCCTCATAAAATGTTGAGGCCTTTAAAAACCAAGTTTGTAATTTCAATCAATTCACAAAGTCTGAATCAATTTAATTGCAAACAACAGATATTTTCCTTATATTTTCTTGAAGGCAACCTCTAATAGGATTTTCTATGTTGTCTTTCAAGTATAGAAGTTAAAAACCAACTAACTCCTCTCATTTATATACTACTAGTGGCCCAGTGCATGAAATTTGTGCATGGGGGTGGGTGGGGGGAGGTTTCCCTCAGCCCAGCCGGCACCCTCTCTAATCGGGGACCCCTTGGGGGATATCTGACAGCCAGTATAGGCCTGAATCCACAGGGATCAGGTCCATCTCACAATCTGGGACTGCTGGCTTTCAATCTCTCACCTGCCTGCCTGCCTGATCACCCCTAACTGCCTCTGCCTGCCTGATTGCCCCTAACTACCCTTCCCTGCAGGCCTGATCTCACCCCCAACTGCCCTCCCCTGCCAACCTGGTTGCCCCCAAATGCCCTCCCCTGCTGGCCTGCTTGCTCCCAACTGTCCTCCTCTGCTGGCCTGATCTCATCCCCAATGGCCCCTCCCCTGCCGGCCTGATTTTGTCCCCAACTGCCCTCCCCTGCCAGCCTGATCGCCCCTAACTGCCTCTTCCCCCACCATCATGGCTTTATCCGAAAGGAAGTCAGACGTCCAGAAGATGGCTGGTCGACCTGGTCTAATTAGCATATTATCCTTTTATTAGTATAGATAGATTATATAGGATAGGATTGCTTAAATGGGGGGTGGAGGGAGGGGAAGCCTTTTTCAGCAGGCGGAGATGCTCTTGGCAGACAAAAATACATAATACCTATATCTGGACTGATAGCCAGCCATATGCACTATACTGCCAAATTGGTAATTAAAAAAGTGAACCACTTTCTTACACCTTACACCAAACAGCTGTTGCCCTTAAAACCCCTCCTCAGCCTCCACCTTAGGTTCTGCCTTCACAATTCACCCAGATTAGGTTGTGATTGGTCGGTTTCTATGCCAGTCAGTGTCTCTGGCCCTATCTCTGGGCCTGATCAGACAGGCCAAGCTGATCAACTGCCCCAGCAGAGGCCCGGAGAGAAACAGAGGTGCTGTTGCTGGCCAGGCCCGGATGGAAAGAGAGAGGCAAGGGCTGATCAACAGCTGCCATGGAGGCTACGGATCAGACCCTGCTTCTCTCACTAAGCCTCTCTCCAGGCCTGATTCGCAGCCCCCTTGGCAGTCAGTACCGAGTCCCTGCGCCTGCAGCTGGGGCAGTCAGTGACGTGGCAACCCAGCACTGACTGCAGGACTGACTTCCAGGTCAATCGAGCCTTCAGTCGTTTTGGACATTACAAACCCTGGGTTTTTATATATTAGGATTGTTGAACTATAGTCTTTGAGTTAAAAAATTACAAAGGATTTGAATGTGACACTATTATTAAGAAAAATTAATAAATAATGTAACAATTAATACATGAATATGTTTTGATGTCACTAAGGAAAATCCCGTATGGACTGATTGCTTTCCCCCAAAATTCACATGTTGCAGTTCTAACCCACAATGTGATGATAATTGTAGGTGGGGCCTTTGGGTGATTATTAGGTTTGGATTAATTCCCTAGGATGGAATTAATGCTCTTAGAAGAAGAGGACAGACACCAGAGTTTCCTTTCTTTGCTATATGAGGATAAAATGAGAAGGAAAAGATTTGCAAGCCAAGAAGACAGTCCTCAGTAGGAACTAAATTTGCTGGCACCTTAATCTTATACTTCCTGTTCTCCGGAACTGTGAGAAACAAATATCTATTGTTTAAGCCACCCAGTCTATTGCATTTTGTTATAGTAGCCTGAGCTGACTAAGACACCATTCTTAACAAAATGCAATTATGATAGAATCATTTTGAACTACTCTCATTCACAGAATGCACCAGGTTCTCTCAACCACAAGTCTTTGTAAATGCTGGTCTCATTACCTGAGACACCAGTCCTTTCAACTTCCCCACCCCTTTTCTGGCAATTCCTATGTATCATTCAGAGCTCAGCTTAGCTATTATTTTCCTTCAGGAATCCTTCCCTCTGAATGCATCACACAGACACAAGACTGATTGCATTGCATTTTTCTTTTAAATGCTCCAAACCCTCAATACATAATAAACCTATTGATGGTAGGAATATTATCTTATTGATCATGCTTAACTCAGTAGGATTCAACAAATATTCTTTGCTTTTCTCTTCCTTGGATAAACTAGATCTAGAGTTTCAGCCAATTGTTTTCACATAAAATTGCTCTTAACAGTTAAACAAAGTTAACAAAGTTCTGATAAAGGTGATGACGTATTTGGGGGAAAAAACACTTGACAAATTACAGCTATGAGTGGTGATCTCAAAAGCTGAATAAAAATCCTCACAACGACATTTTTGGATCCTTCACAGATAATTATTTTGATAGCACTTTTTCCCCCTTCTGTTCAGAGGAGGAAAAGAAGTTTTACAAATGAGGCATCTTGACAGAGCCAGACTGTGAGCTTTGACATTTGTGTTGAAATACTAAGGAGGAGACTGACTTCCTCTTGGAAACATTATTGCCCTTGTAAAATTTTAATTACATTTTCTTGAGGCATTATTTACCTTTTGGAAGCTGAGAATGAGAGATTCCTTTTTTATGGGTTTTTCTGTCCATTCTTGAATACTGATGAACTGGAGATTTTGTGAAAGCCTCATTAATTGTTTTATCCAGAAGGTGACATTCCTTTCAAATATTCTAAATTCACTTATCTATTTAATTGTTCCATTAACAGTAAAAATTTATCTGTTTTGTCAGCTGAGAGGAAAAAAAATTATCACAGACTTCATAGCATGAAAGTGCAAATAGGTCATATGGATCTGTCTATGTGTGGCAGTTTGTTATTTTATAATAACAACAGGAGTTATGAAATATGCATGCAGGAATAGAATGTCACTCTTTTGAATGATATTTGAATAGTCTGGAAGCAATATGAATGAGCTATTTAAGCCAACTGCATTCAAAGTGTTCTAAATGTCTGCCAAATTATGAAATATGTATATCAAACATTGCGGAAGAGACCTAGCAACTAGTTCTCAAATCATTTAAAAATATTTTTTCTAGGCTGTTCCACAAACAGATGGACACAAAAATATGTTCCATTTCCTCCATTCATAGTTCTGGAAAAGAAACACTTTCTTAATATAGAACCATTTACAGCTGGTGTTACACTTAGAATTTTGACCATCACTGCTTTTCATCATCAGCTGCAATTAAAGAACTTCTTCATACTTGACATTATGGCAGCAACATTAAGGGAAGTTAGACCAAAACTTTTCAGTTCTTTTGAACCTTAAAATTACACATGGGCATGTGTAACATGCATGGAAACTAGCCAGTTATGTACTTAAAGTACACGAGCCAAACTCTGAATATAGGTTAGAGAACTGGTGTTGCTTGTCACAACCCTTTCAACCCAGTGGGAAAGGCGATTAGGATAGCAAGTATCAGTAAGGTGTGCACCATCTTTTGACAGTTGTAAATGAGCCAAGAAGTGACTGAGAAAGATATATAAGTGTGTTCATCGGGTCACTGAGTTTCCAGACATTCAAAATTGGATGTAGATTAACAACCCAAGAAAATGCACCATAAGAAGAAAATAGTAACTATAAATCATTTATGGAACAAAGCTTCACACTAAACATATCCTAAAAATAGTGTCTTCTAAATTGTACAATTGTCCAGAAGAGCATTTTGGGAGATATATTTCAAAGTCTTTTATGGTATGGCCCCTGCATTCACCAGTTGTCTCACACTGTTCCACCCAGCCACACTAACTTTTTTATTTTCTCTCCTTTTTGCTTGCGGGAAGGGACAAGATTGTTATTCCTGAAATACACCTATGGGCTTTGCACTAGCAGTTTCATCATCTAACCTCACAGACATGACTTCTAAAATTTGAGTTTAATTTTCACTTCTGTAACATTGTTTACATTCTAAAGAAGTTACTTTGACATATCACCCTATTTTATTTTGTATTAGGGTCCTTATTGCTACTTTAATGTCTTATTTGTTCATGTGCTTGCTTACTTGAGTGTTTTTCCTTTTCCGTCTCCTGCCAAAAGAATGTAAGCTCTATGAGAGTAAAAATGCTGCCTTTCATTCATTGCTAACTTCCAGTAAATAAAGCAGTTCCTAAAACATAGCAAGCACTCAATAAATACTAGTAGAACTAATGCATTTTTTTATGTATCCTTTCATAAGAAAGAAAAAATAAACCAATGACAAGCTCAGTGTGTTTAAAAAAGCAGTACTTAACATACTCTTATACCTCAAATCCTTCGGGATGTAGATTGAATATAAAGAAATAAATAATTCTAGGAAATTTTTATCTGCATCAGGCCCACCAGAATATCATAAGAAGAACATATGGAAATGCATACTTTTAAATAATTAACTACATTAAAGAGAAACATTTACTAATTTACTTGTCAATTTTGGGGGGAAATTATCTGCACCGTTGCATATGCACACATATGCACACATAACAGTAAAAAAAAGAGAAACAGAGCTAAATATTTTAACACATGAACTAATTAAAAATACCAATTACCTTGGTTATCCAGTATAATATTCTAAAAGAGTATGTATTATGATCTAGGAACTGGAGGAGTATCTAAGAGCACCAGGGAAGCAATAAATCATCTGTATATTGATTTGGTTTTATCAGTCCCTTTAAAGATTGATTAGAATTGCATCAACCCCAGTTGGCCACAATTATTGCTATTAGGATAATGTGAATCAAGCAACCTACTATTCTAGAAGCTGAAAGTATGTGTATTTATCATGACTTGCAACCATAGTACCCATGAGAAATCTGTCTCAAATGGACAATTATTGTGTAAATATATATATATATATATATATATATATATATATAGAGAGAGAGAGAGAGAGAGAGAGAGAGAGAGAGAGAGAGAGAGAGAGAGAGAGGGCGGGGGAGAGAGAGGTGGGAGAGAGAGATAGAAACACCAGTGATGAAAGAGAATCATTGACGGACTGCCTCCTGCACACCCCCTACTCGGGATTGAGCCCGCAGCCTGGGCATGTGCCCTTGACTGAATTGAACTCGGGACCCTTCAGTCCACAGTCCAATGCTCTATCCACTGAGCCAAGCCAGCTAGGGCAATTATTGTATTTTTAAGGAAGAGTCTTGATTATCTATGACTTTACTTCTTTGACAGAAAATAGCAGGAGGAAAAGGATTAGAGACTAAACTGGAAACAATAAGAACATACAATGCAGTCAAGACTGTCTCTTCAATAAATGGTGTTGGGAAAATTGGACAGATAGATGAAAAAAAATGAAACTAGACCACCAACTTACACAAAACACAAAAATAAACTCAAAATGGATAAAGGACTTAAACGTAAGATGGAAAATCATACAACTCTTAGAAGAAGCCATAGGCAACAAAATAACAGACATTTGTCATAGCAATATCTTTATTGATACAGCTCCTAGGGCAATGGAAACTAAGGAGAAAATAAACAAATGGGACTACATCAAAATAAAAAGCTTCAGCATAGCAAAAGAAACCATCAACAAAACAACAAGATAGCCGATTGCAGGGAGAACACATTTGCCAATGTTAAGTCTGATAAAGGTTTAATCTTCAAAATTCACAGGGAACTCATACAACTTAACAAAAGGGAGATAAACAATCCAATAAAAAGATGGGCAAAGGACATAAATAGACACTTTTCCAAAGAGGCCAAGAGACATATGAAAACATGCTCAAAGTCACTAATCAACTGAGAGATGCAAATCAAAAAACAATGAGGTACCTACCACCTCACACCTGTCAGAATGGCTATCATCAACAAATCAACAAATGACAAGTGTTGGTGAGGATGCAGAGAAAAAGGAACCCTTTTGCACTGCTGGTGGGAATGCAGATTGGTGCAGCTACTGTGGAAAACAGTATGGCATTACCTCAAAAAAATTAAAAATGGAACTTCCATTTGACACAGTAATCCCACATATGCACCCTTATGTTCATAGCAGCACAATTTATAATAGCTAAGGTTTGGAAACAGCCTAAGTGCCCATCAGCAGATGAATGGATTAGAAAACTGTGGTACATCGACACAATGAAATACTATGCCGCTATAAAAAAGAATGAATTCTTACCATTTGCAACAGCATGGATGGAACTGGAGAGCATTATGTTAAATGAAATAAGCTAGTCAGAGAAAGATAAATATCATATGATCCCACTCATTTGTGGAATATAATGAACATCATAAACTGATGAACAAATAATAGATACAGAGACAAGGAAGCATTGAACAGACTGTCAAACTTCAGCAGGAAAGCAGGGGAGGGTTTGGGGTGGGGGTAAGTGATAAACCAAAGGACTTGTATGCATGCATATAAGCATAACCAATGGACACAGACACTAGGGGGTGAGGGCATGTGCCAGGGGGTGGGGGAAGCCGGGGGGAGGTCAATGGGGGGAAAAGGAGACATATGTACTACTATTTGTAATACTTTAAACAATAATTTTTTTAAAGTATGAATAAAAAAGCAAACACTGAAAATAAATAAATAAATAAATAACTACTAAGAATATTTTGGAAAGGGAGTTTATAAGAAAGAATGGTTTAAACAGAAAAAGCTCTCATATACAGCATTTTCATTTAGTATGTAAAGGACCATTTCTTTGACTGCTTGTAGAGACAAAGAAATCTTATTTTTTATAAAAATGTAAGCATTACAAAAGAACTTATAGGCATATATGCATAATCCATGGACACAGACAATAGTGTAGTAAAGGCCGGGGCAGAGGTACAGGGACAGGCTAGAAGGGATCAATGGGGGGAAAAGAGGAGATCTGTACACCTTCAACAATAAAGATAAATTTTTTAAAGTAAGCATTGGAAATCTCTTTCAGCCTCTTCAATAACTGGTGCTGAGGAAATAGGAAAGCAGCACGCAAAAGAGTGAATCTAGGCTATTGTTTGTCCCATATATAAAAATTAACTCAAAATGGATTAAAGACCTAAATATAAGATCTAAAACAGTAAATTACATAGAAGAAAACATGGGTACTAAACTTATGGACCTTGGTCTTAGGATTTTGACCCCAAAGGCAAGGGAAGTAAAGGCAAAAATGAATGAATGGGACTTTATCAATCTAAAAAGCTTCTTTCTGCACAGCAAAAGATAATGCAAACAAAACAAAAAGGGGAGAAGATATTTGCAAACAAAGGGGTTAATTTCTAAAATACATAAAGAACGCAACACCAAACAAACAACCCAATTCAAAAATAGGCAGAGGACCTGAACAGACACTTCTCCTAAGAAGGCATACAAATGGCCAACAGATATATGTAAAGATATTCAACTTCACTAGGTATTAGGGTAATGCAAATCAAAACTACAATGAGATACCATCACACACCTGTTAGAATGGCAAGTAATAACCAGTATTGGATAGGTTGTGGAGAGAAAGAACCCCCATTCACTGCTTATGGGACTGTAAAGTGGTACAACTATAGAAACACTATGGAGGTTCCTAAAAAAATTAACAATAGAGTTACCATATGACCCAGCAAGCCCTCTTCTGGGTATCTGCCTGAAATTTTCAAAAACATTTATTTGCAAAGATATATGCACCCCTATGCTTATTGCAGTATTATTCACTATGGCCAAGACATGGGAACATGTCTTGAAGTCAACAGATAATTGGATAAAGAAGATGTGATACATAAATACAATGAAATACTACTCAGCCATAAGAAAAGATGAAATATTGACATTCGCAACATCATGGGCAGATCTTGAGAATATCATGCTAAGTGAAATAAATCACAGAAAAAGTTAAGAACCATATGATTTCAGAGAAACCAAGATGGCAGCATAGGTAAACATCTGAACTTGCTGCCTCACACAATCACTTCAAAACTAAAACTAAAAGACAAAATGGGTATCATCCAGAACCATGGGAAGGCTGGCTGAGTAGAAATTATATAACTAGAAGGAAAGAGAAAAGCACACTGAGACTCAGAAGAGGAGTGGAGGTGCAGAAGAGAAGTGCAGAGGTACAGAGGAGTGCACCAAAAGGGCTGGCAACTGAGTACGCTGTTATCTTTTTCAATCGGGAGGGAGACACAAGCTCCCAACTGCTCTGAACTCCAGTTCCAGGTGAGACTCTGGGGACCCAGACTCATACGAGGAGAAACTGGATTGTCTGGCATTGGGCAGAACTCGAGGGTGGCTTTCTTTCAGAGGAGTTTGCAGCGATCATTGTTCCTGCACGGTGCCGCGGGACACAGAGACACAGGGCCTCTTCCAGGCAGGGCTGACGGTCAGCCATTGCTGTTTGCTCCACCCTGGTGATTCCCTGAGACCCCGCCCCACCCAATTTACAACCCCACCCAAGCTGTGCACAGAGGCTTTTGCATATGAATGGCCTGGCCTTTTGCAATCTGAAACCTAACATACTGCAGCTGGGTCAAAGAGCCCCAGAGCCTCCAAAAGAGGACCCAAGGCTTGACAGAAGCTTGCATTGCTTCACAGCTGGGCCTCATCTGGGCAACTCCAAGTCCCAAACAAAGAGAAGAAATCTGCAGATCTCTCTGTAGCTCCTGCTGGGTGGCCTCTCTCCTTGGAGAACCAAGAGCCAGTGTACCCAGTGGTCAGAGAGAGACCATCCAGACTACAACTCTTCAGATTCATAAGAGACACACAGAGGGGCAGACTCAGTGAATGCCAAAGCCCCACTGAAGCAAGTCTTGCCCCATAAGGGTGTCTCCAGCACAGAAGTTCTCCCATCACAGACACAACTGATCCTCACAGCCAATTGGCCAGGAGGTCAATTCCTCCCAGGGATACCAACAACAAGCAAGGCTTAACTACAACAAGACTGTGCATACAGCCCACAAAAGGGTGTACCAAGAGTGTCCACCTCAGGTAACTGGGGAGGCTGAGCCACTGTGTCCTATAGGACACCTAGCACACAAAACCACTCTATCAACACAGGGGAGCAGCCAAAATGTGGAGACAAAGAAACAGATCACAAATGACAGAAATGGAGGAAAGCAAATGACTGGATATAGAGTTAAAAACCATGGTTATAAGGTTACTCAAGAATCTTCTAGAAACCGTGATAAATTTAGTGAGACCCTTGAGGATATGAAAAAGGACCAACTAGAAATTAAGCACACACTGACTGAAATAAAGAATAAAATACAGAGATCCAACTGTAGACTAGAGCATCCCAAGAATCAAGTCAAAGATTTGAAATACAAAGACACAAAAAACACCCAACTGGAAAAGAAAAAATTATCCAAAAATATGAAGTTAGTGTAAGGAGCCTCTGAGACAACTTCAAGCATACCAACATCCGAATTATGGGGGTGCTAGAAGAAGAGGGAGAGCAAGATATTGAAAACCTATTTGAAGAAATAATGACAGAAAACTCCCCCTACCTGGTGAAAGAAGTAGACTTACTAGTTCAGGAAGCACAGAGAACCCCAAACAAAAGGAATCCAAAGAGGACCACACCAAGACACATCATAATTAAAATGCCAAGGGCAAAAGACAGAGAGAGAATATTAAAAGCAGCAAGAGAAAAACAATTAGTTACCTACAAGAGAGTACCCAGGTGATTTCTCAACAGAAACTATGCAGGCCAGATGGGAGTGACTAGAAATATTCAAAGTGATGAACAGCAAGAACCTACAACCAAGATTACTCTACCCAGCAAAGCTATCATTCAGAATTGAAGGTCAGATAAAGAGCTTCACAGATAAGAAAAAGCTAAAGGTGTTCATCACCACCAAACCAGTATTATATGAAATGCTGAAGGGTATTCTTTAAGAAGAAAAAGAAGAAGAGAAAGGTAAAGATAAAAATTATGAACAACAAAGCGACAACAAATACATATCTATTAACAAGTGAATTTAAAACTCAAGTGAATAAAAAGTCTGATGAACAGAATAAACTGGTGAATATAATAGGATTAGGGGCATAGAAAGGGAGTGGACTGACAATTCTTGGGTGAAAGGGGTGTAGGGGATGTGGAAAGAGACTGGACAAAAATCATATACCTATGGATGAGGATAGTGGGGGTAAGGGCAGAGGGTGGGGTGGGAACCAGTGGAGGGGAGTTATGGGGGGGAAAAGAGGAACAACTGTAATAATCTGAACAATAAAAATTTATTGTAAAAAAAAAAAGAACCATATGGTTTTATTCATATCGTATTTAATAAAAGGTTAATATGAAAATAGACTGAATGATGGAATGACTGGTCACTATGATGCACACTGACCACGAGGGGGTAGACACTCAGTGCAGGAGCTGCCTCCTGGTAGTCAGTGCACTCCCACAGGGGGAGCGCTGCTCAGCCAGAAGCAGGTACACACTGGCAAGTGAGGCGGCGGTGGCAGGAGCCTCTCCCACTTCTGCGGCAGTGCTAAGGATGTCTGCCTGCCGGCTTAGGCCCACTAAACACTGAGTTGGCCTAAGCCATCAGTCAGACATTCCCTGAGGGCTCCTGGACTGCAAGAGGGTGCAGGCCTGGACGAGGGACCACCTCTCCCCTCAAGTGCACAAATTTTGTACATTGGGCCTCTAATATGGAATATAAGACTGAAAGCAACAAATGAACAGATAAGAAAAATAAATAAACAAAAACTCATAGAGACAGAAATAGTATGGTGATTACAAGAGGGAAGGGAGTGAGGGGTATTAGAGGATTGGGGGGTCAAATATATGGTGATGGAGAAGATTTGCCTTTGGGTGGTGGGCACACAGTGCAATAGGCAGATGGTATATCATATAAATGCACACTTGAGACCTAGATAATTTTATTAACCAAATGTCACCCCAATTAATTTCAATAAAAAATTAAAAGATAGCCCAGCCAGTGTGGCTCTGTGGTTGAATGTTGACCTATTAACCAGGAGATCACAGTTCAATTCCCCGTCAGGGCATATGCCCGAGTTGCAGGCTTGATCCAGTGTGGGGCATGTGGGAGGTAGCTGATTAATAATTCTCTCTCATCATTTATGTTTCTATCTCTCTCTCCCTCTACCTTCTACTTTACAATCAGTTAAAAATATATTTTTAAAAATAATCTATTTCAGGTAATGGCACAAAAATATTGAATTAAGATATCATCTTCTGTTACTGATGAAGTAACAGAAACTTAATTACCTTTCCACCATAAACAGCTAGAAAACTAGATAAATATATATTAAAGAATTTTCAGACATTGGACTACAGGCAACCTAGAAATGTGATCTCTGAGGAAAGGAACACAAGTGAGTTTAGTCCTACAATTGACCAGATTTTTTCTCAGGGGAACATTCTGAACATTGGAGCAGAAAGGAGTGTCCCAAACAAAGCATGCTGTTTGCTTATTCAAGAAGCAAAAAATCAGAGTTCAGTGACTGGGACAGCTATACTTACAGGGCAGAATTCCGGAGAGGAATTATACAGAAAACCTAAGAACTCTGTAAAGGCTAGAAAAGAGCAACTGGAGATTTACGAGTTGACTTATTCCAAAGCACACTCAGTACTGGGAGATGTTTGAGTTTCAATTAACTACAGGATCTTTGGGACATTCAGTAGAGATCTAGAAGGCCAATTCCTTAGTGATGGGACTAACTTATTCTTGGACAAAGGCTTAAAAACAACCCATAAATGGCTCAAACTAAACTATAATGAAATTAACTACTTCACAAAACAAAATTCAACTTTCTTTAAAGGAAGACAACAAAATTTAGATATTCAACAATGTAAAATTTTAAATGTCCTGTGTCTAATGAAAAATGACTAGATATGCAAAGACGCAGAAAATGTAAACCCAATCTAGGAGAAAAATTAGTTAATAGCGTTATATAAAATGATGAAATTTAAAGGCAAAGATGTTTTTAAAAAAAAAGCTGTTGTAACTATCTTGGAGTATTTAAAGAAAAACATCAACATAATGAGGAGATAAATAGAAAATATTTTAAGGAACCAAATAGAGTTCTGCAGGTAAAAAGTTTAAGACCTAAAATGAAAGTTAACTGGAAAGGATTAATAGCAGTTTAAATACTTCTGAAGTAAGATAAGTGAACTAGGATACATAGCAATCAAAACTACCCAAGACAAAAGGAAAAAATACTGGAAGACAGCAGAGTATCAATGACCTATGGAGTAACAGCAAGCAATCTAATGTAAATATAATTGTAGACCTAGAAATAGGAGACACAGGGGCAAAAAAACAATTATTTGAAGCAGTGAAGACCCAAAATGTACAGATTTAATGAAAACTATAAATCTATATATACAAGAAACTCAACAAATCCTTAATAGGATAAACTAAGCAAAATAATACCAGGGCACATCACAATCAAACTATTGAGAACCAGATATGTAACAAAAAACTTTAAAATAGCTAGATAAAGACATTAAATAGAGGGAAACAAAGATAAGAATAACAGGGATGGCAACCAGTAGTCATCACCTATCACTATGATTACAGGCTACTAGTACCTATTTAAAAAATATTTGTGAAAATCTAGACTGGCTTAAGTCAATTGGTGTAGATTACTTAGGTCCGTTAATTTGGCTGAGGTCACTTAGGTCAGTGAGCAGAGAATGGCTAGAGAGCCACCAATATTGTTTCTTCTTTTTATTGAGCGCACAGCTAGCTTATTTATCTACCAGAGGCCCGGTGCATGAAAATTCATGCACTTGGGGGGTCCCTTAGTCTGGCCTGCTCCCTCTCACAGTCTGCCACCCCTCGGGGGATGTCCACCTGCTGGCTTAGGCCCGCTCCCCAGGGGATCAGGCTAAGCTGGCAGTCAGACATCCCTCTAGCAGCCTGGGAGCCCTCAGGGGATGTCTGACTGAGGCTTAGGCCCATTCCCTGGGGCCTAAGAAAGTTGAATTTAAGTCAGACATCCTTAGCGCTGCAGAAGAGGCTAGCAGACATCAGCCCGGCTTGTGGCTGAGTGGAGCTCCCCCTGTTGGGAGTGCACTGACCACCAGGGGCAGCTCCTGCATTTAGCGTCTGCCCCCAGTGGTCAGTGTGCATCATAGCAACCGATCATTCTGCCATTAGGGTCAATTTGCATATTACCCTTTTATTATATAGGATGTGGTCATATGACTGAAATTTGACTGATGGACTATGGATGGATGTGATATATGCAAAATCCAGAGCTGGCCCAGTGAAAGCTCCCTCTCAATTCTTTGTGTTCTCTGTTTCTGTCTCCCAGCCAACAGAGAACTCTGATGTACTAGGGGGATGGCAGAGCCAAAAGATGTACCCTCAAACCAATAATTCTGTTGTATTAAGTCACTGAAATTTTAGGATTTTTTTATTTATATCAGTTAGTCTACCTTGAAAAATATAATCAGTTCTGCAACAATAAATAATCTTTACCTGTGCTCCCTTATAAATAAATCTTGCTGAAATAATAGTTATTAATGGATTACATATGAGATTGACCAAATTAACACAGTAAATGCCAAGTTCAAAATTTAAACTCAGGTCTTTCTGATTCAAAACCCCTGTGTTATTTTACTGCCTCACATAATGCAATTCCTATACTTATTTCAATGAAATAAGAATTGAAAAATTGGGTAAGTGCTGACTTACATCAAAGTAAGATAATAAGAAAGATTTTCTAGTTTATTAACACTAAGCTCTGAATAATTAAAGGTAAGTATATTCTAGGAAAGTAAATCAAACTAAAACTTGGTCTATAACAGAGCTTTATAGCTGAGAATTAAATACACTAATTTTGCTATTCTCTTCACATTAACACAACCCAGTACTTATAGTCTCATATATAGTTTATTTCCCTCATATAGAACCAGATACCAACCACTGAAAAAGTTTCTTCATTTTCATAACTCTGAAGCAATAGCAAACATCTTTGCTTTTCAATATTTTATGCTTCCAATATTTAGCAGAGTTTATTTCACCCATTAAAAGGTACTCATGTAGCAACATAAAACAAAGAAAAGGTTACTACTATCTCTTTGCCTATGGATGTAACATAATGCAGATCTATTAAAATGTGTGATTTTCTTCTCCCTTTCAGCTTCATATAAATTCCAGTCATAAAGCACATCCTCTGAATGCATTGCATACTCTTCAACACATCTCTTTTCCCCAATGGCAATATATTACTACTAATAAAAAAATCTTTTATCTCCTTTTAAGTTCCATTATTTATCTTTTATATATTATCCAGGTACAAATAAATATGTCCAAAAATGCCACCATTTGTCTAGGAAAATGGTTATATCATACAATAGAAAACATAAAATGACTACATTTTTAGGTGCATGCTTCATCCAGTAGTATTCATTGATTAAAATATCCATAGTTATGCTCTAAAATTTATTCCAAGAAAATTATTATGAATATACCCAAAGATTTAGCCTTAACTTTATTCATTGCAGCAATTACATTTTATTGTATATAATGTTCCTTGTCATTAAAAAACTAAGAATAAAATAACAACTTAAAATATCTAATTTTTTTTGTAGGAGGTAAAGCACTATATATAAGTCCTACCTTCTTCATTGGGAATAGAACTTGAATTTTGTCATGTTATAGACATTCTAGGGTTACTTAAACAAAACAAGAATTGCTATACTTTCCTCTGTGTCTTAATATCCTGGCAAATTAAAAGAAGCCAAAACAAACATTTTTCAAAGTTTTGATATTATGTAGTACACACCCTAAAATTTATTCTAGATTAGAAAAATGTCATTAAGATCATAGACTGTATCTAATTGATTAAGTATATATTTGTGAAAGATATATCAAGCATTCAAATCTAGTTTAACTTCTTATTGGCAGAACACCTCTAAATCAGTACTTAACATTGTTTGTAACAAAGGCTTCCATAGTGTCCTTAGAAACTGTTTCCCCTCAGGAAATGATTGGCCAAAGGGACTTCCAACTAATGAGGCTAACTTTTGTGGTTCATTGCTTGTATATTTATAAACGCTTTATACACAGTGAAAAATTTTTAAAGTAATAATAGTCACGGTTGCAAAAAATTCTTTATAAAATGTCAGGTATTCTACTAATTTCTAGACTTATAATTATGTTTATTCTAAATGCCATGTTTTAATATTAACTCTTTAAATATGACAATTACTTTGCATCCATAATTATGTTACTCATGAATGGGTTAATAGAAAAACAAAATAAAAAAAACTTGAAAGCATCCATGTTTTGTGATAAAGTAATTTTAGGCTTTTCTTCTTGAAACATCAATTAAATAATATTATTGAAATATTTTTCAATATATTTTTATTGATTTCAGAGAGGAAAGGAGAGGGAGAAAGAGAGGTAGAAACATCAATGATGAGAGAGAATCATTGACCAGCTGCCTCCTGTATGCCCCATACTGGGAATCATGCCCAGAACCTGGGCATGTGCCCTGACTGGGAATCTAACCGTGACCTCCTAGTTTACAGGTCAACACTCAACCACTGAGCCACGCCAGCCAGTTGAAATATTATTATCCTACTAGTGACCCAGTGCACAAAATTCATGCACATTAAAAGGGGATTAATTAGAGGAAATAATTTAATATTGCTGTTTGCCCTTTCTCTATAATAGAAGTGTCAGAGATGAAAGAAAATTAGTAAAATGTATATGAAAACCTTCCTCCTGTCAGAGTCTGGGGCACACCATGGGACCCAGAGTCAAGTCCTCACCCACCCACATGCACCTCAAAATCACGTGAGGCCCAAACCCAGCCCGCCTCCCCCCCATTGGGCTAGATCCAGACCCGGCCAGTCCCACGTTTGTCAAGCCCAGCGGGGCAGGAGATGTAGCCTCAGGTCCCCTGGCCCAGCGCCAAGACGGGGGGCATGGCCTGAGGTCTTCCAGCCCAGACTGGGGCAGGGGCATGCCTTGAGGTCCTCCATCAAGCCCTGCCAGGTGGAAGACATAGCCTGAGGTACCCCGTCAAGCCCTGCTGGGCAGGGGCGCGGCCTGAGTTTCCCCGACCCAGCACTGGGGGTGCACCTTGAGGTCCCTCATCAAGCCCTGCTGGGTGGGGTCACAGCCTGAGGACCCCTGTCAAGCCCAGCCAGGCAGGGGGGTGCAGCCTCAGGTCCCCTGGCCCGGTGCTGGAGTGGGGGCATGGCCTGAAGTCTTCTGTCAAGCCCTGCTGGGTGAGGGGTGCAGTCTAAGGTCCCCCGGCTTGGTGCTGGGGTGGGGGGCATGGCCTGAAGTCCCCTGTCAAGCACCACCTGGTGGGGGATGTGGCCTGAGGTCCCCCGGCCTGGTGCTGGGGCAGGGGGAGCAGCCTGAAGTCCCCTAGCCCAGCACCAGGACGGGAAGCGCACCTTGAGGGCCCCTGTCAAGCTGTGGGTGCAGCCATCTTTGTGACGGAGTGATGGTCAATTAGCATATTCCCTCTTTATTAAATAGGATTGTTATTTTAAATCATAAAATAATTATTACTAGAATACAAGTTTTATTATTTTTTTATTTCTTTATTGATTAAGGTATTATATATATGTCCTTATCCCCCCTATAATACGAGTTTTAAAATATATCATTTGTTAATTGGAATGGCCTATCTCTTTTTCTCAAGCATAGTCATTTGGATGGAAACCAGAGTAGCAATGGCAAGTGTGTAGGGCCCTTTCTTCAGACTCAAGATACTGAAGAGTTAGATTTCCCTGAAGATTTTCAGGAGACACTGAGTGTAAAAAACACAGTCCTCTCTTCACAATTTGGGAAAGCCCAGGCCAGACTGCGAAACTCAGAGAGAATGAAGAAGGAGGGACAAACTAAGATAATGAGAGTCCACATCCAGCGTGAAAGTTCTCCAGAGGGGCAGAACCAAGGGTCTTCTTGGAAGAATGATTGTACATCATACATTAAGTGAAAGAGGTGATATGATGCAGCTCCTTTCAAGTATGTCAAGTACTTTATTCTAAGTTCACTGTTACAGAAATTGAAGGCAAAAGACTGGGCCTCTTGCTCATTGACATATTCTGAATAAAAAGCAGAAATAGAGTATAAACCTGGGTCCTGAGCTTCCTGGGGAAGTACATGCTAAGGAATACCTTTGAGGGCTTCACAGTCAACAAAGGGCCTCAGATGTAGCCTTTTGCCATTTAAAACCAAAGAAGTTTTTATATGCATAGTCAAGAAGTTGTATTTCTTTTAATATAAGCCTGTAAAGTATATCACCAATGTTAGTTATCCTATTTTGGTAGCTTTTCATTTTTAAGATACCAGGATTTTCAAAGAATAGACATATCCCAAATATTTCAGAAATTCTGAGGCACATGTTTATTTAACAAATTAGGGAAATCTTGATCAGATTCTAGTTTATGTTCTAAATTACTCTTCTAAAGAGAACCCTATTAGTTCTGAAATTTTAGGGAATTTTGCCAAGCTTATGGCAATCTTTTTATGGTTATTACAGGCTGAAATTAATTTTCAAATAATGGTACATCCTTGAGTCAATTCCCTCATTATTGAAGATTTTAGGTACATAGCTATCTATTTAACATTTTACTGTGATAGTCCCTCACTAGGCTGCTACTCATGCACAATGCTGTAGCACCACCTGGAGGGTGCTTGTTTGGATATCACATTATTCAAATTATGTTATATTCAATAGTATATTCATGCACAAAGACATTAAGAATTCTGTGTGCCTGCCTTGCACAGTTCTACAAAATTACATGGGAAAACAATTCAAGTATACTGAATACAGAAAGATATTAAGACCCTATTTGAGAAGCAGTTTGTTTCTGGCTGAAGGACAATTGCAGGTTATAGATTACTGAAAGAAATTATTAAATATTTCACTTCTCACTAAAAAGGATTCTGTAACCCTCAACTATAACTAGAAGGACAATTTAAGTGCTATGAAAGACACAGAAACATTGAGGCATAAACTGAATGGTATTTCCTGTCTAGAAAATTATCACTGTAGGTAATATATTAATTAACTAATAACATATTAATTAACAATAATGTATAAATATATATTTAATGTGTTTAAGTTCATTACTGTGCGTTCTTTGACCAGTGGAAACCTATTCATATAATCTCTTTAGCTTGTTAGGCATGACCAGATTAGTCTTTCATATCATTTTTGGTTTCTAGTAATAGGAAGATTAAAATCAACTTGTATATTTCCTGACTCAGACTTAGATTCTACCATTTCTTTCAGAAATTCTGTTTCATTTTGGTGGAAAACTGTATTTAGAAACCATAATCTGTGTGCTTGAAAAGCGTATTTTTACTGAGCTTGTCATTGTTTCTACAAGGTTACAGTGGACAGAGCTAAAATTTTTTTTTTAATAAAAATAAATCTCAACAGGACATTCTGATACTTCCAGTTTAAATTCTAGATTTATTAACTTCTAACATAGATATGCTTCCTGTAATGCCAAAAATCTCAATTTTCAATCTGTTTTATACCTATCTTTTCTTCCTGGAGATAATTTTATAATTTTAATTATATTTATTTATCTGACCAGTGTTTTGGCCTTCTGTCATATTATTTCATAGATTCAGATATTAATTTATATGTACCTGTGCCTTTTAAATAAATAATTCTTGGAATGTGGTCCACTTTATTCTACTTTCTCTCAGTATACCTTTTGGTATTTAGGAAGACTAATTTTTTTCTAACAGTTTATCATTTTGGATTATTTTTATTGGAATCATATTGAATTCATAACTTAATTTGGAGAAGACTTATAAAATAGTCTTTCATTCTTCATAATTATCATACATCTATTTATTTGTCATAATTCTTTTAGCAAAGCTTCATATTCTCAAGTTCTCAATATGAAACATTATTTATTATATTTCTTTCATAGCATTTTACTGTTGCTGATGCTATTATAAATAAGATATTTCTTTTATTTTCTAATTAGTTAATTCTGAGATGAACAGAATCTTTGTTGATTTTATATTTTATCCTATGGAGCTCTCTTATTACTGTTAAGTTTAATTATTTTTTTATTTTGAGATAATTTTAAGTTTACATGCAATTGTAAGAAATAATACAGGATTCCTGTATTATCCTTTTACTGGTACTCAATTTACCATAATGAAAACATGTAAAATTCTAAAAGTAACTTGTTTGCAATGTAATTAGAACTTTGCAAAAGCTATTCTTGTAGTCACTCTTTACCAGTGTCTAGATGACCTAAAATAAATGACCTAAAACAAATCTAAATAATTTAATATTATACTAGAGGCCTGGTGCATGAAATTCATGCACTGGGGAGGGGGGGTCCCTCAGCCCAGCCTGTGCCCTCTTCCAGTCTGGGAGCCTTCGGGGGATGTCTGACTGATGGCTTAGGCCCGCTCCCCATAGGGCCTAAGCCATCAGTCAAACATCCTAGTGGTCAATGCGTGCCATAGCAACTGATCATTCCACTGTTGGGCCAAAACTGGCTCTCCAACATCCCCAGAGGGGTCCCGGATTGTGAGAGGGCACAGGCCAGGCTGAGGGACCCCACCAGTGCACTATCAGAACCAGGGAGAGACACAAGAGGTTGGCCAGCTGGGGAGGAATTGCGGGAGGGCTCCAGGGTGTGTTGGCTGGACCCCAGCAGCAAGCTAACCTACCGGTCAGAGTGTCTGCTCCCTGGTGGTCAGTGAACGTCATATTGAGCTGTTGAGTGGCCTTAGAATATCATTAGCATATTATGCTTTGATTGGTTAAACAGATGACCAGACACTTAGCATATTAGGCTTTTATTATATAGGATTTTTCTCAATACAGTCTCTGTGTTGACTGACTAAAAATATAAAATTTTTAGTCCTAGCTGGTTTGGCTCAGTGGATAGAGCATTGGCCTACTGACTAAAAGGTCCAGAGTTTGATTCCAGTCAAGGCACATACCTTGGTTGCAGGTTCCCCAGCCCTGGTTGGGGTGAGTGCATGAGGCAACCAATTGATGTGTCTCTTTCACATCAATATTTCTCTCTGTCTCTCCCTCTCCCTTCCACTCTCTCTAAAAATCAATGAAAAAATATTCTCAGGTGAGGATTAACAAAAATAAATTTAAAAATAAATAAATAAAATTTTAATGATAAAAACTGAAATATATAAAAAATCTTGCATAATACACATATTGTTCTTTTAAAATAACAAACGCAAAAGAAAGCATTTGACAGCAAGGACCGGTTAATGTATCAAGTATACACTGTGTTATGAGTCTATTGTTAAATCCTATCTAATAAAAGAGTAATATGCAAATTGACCGTACCTCCATTACACCCACAAGCCATGCCCACCAGCCATTCAGGAGCGAGTATGCAAATTAACCCAACCAAGACGGCTGCAGCCATGAAGTGAGCAGGAGGGTTGGGTTTCCCCAGCAATGGAAGAAGCCAAGCTTCCCACACACCCTGACCAGCCCTGGACTCCATTCAAGGCTACAAAGTTTCAGTTATCCTAGCTAATAAAAGAGTAATATGCAAATTGACCATCACTCCAACACACAAATGGCTGCCCCCATGTGGACACAAGATGGCCACCACAAGATGGCCAGCAGGGGAGGACAGTTGGGAGGGACCAGGCCTGCAAGGGAGGGCAGTTGTGGGTGACTAGGCCAGCAGGGGAGGGCAGTTTGGGGAGACCAGGCCAGCAGAGGAGGGAAGTTGGGGGCAACCAGGCCTGCAGGGAAGGGAAGTTGGGGGAGACCCAGGCCTACAGGGGAGAGCAATTGGGGGGGACCAGGCCTACAGGGGAGGGTAGTTAGGGGTGACCAGGCCTTCAGGGGAGGGCAGTTAGGGGCAAACATGCTGGCAGGGGAGCAGTTAGGCATCAATCAGGCTGGCAGGGGAGTGGTTAGGGTGTGATCAGGCTGGCAGGCAGAAGCGGTTAGGGGCAATCAGGAAGGAAGGCAAGCAGGTGAAAAGTTGGGAGCCAGCAGTCCTGGATTGTGAGAGGAATGTCCAACTGCCTGTTTAGGCCCAATTCTGGTAGGACTGGAGAGGGTGCAGGCTGGGCTGAGGGACACACCCCCCGTGCACGAATTAAATCCCAACAATAATGGTGGCAGCAACGGAACTGGAGAGAGCAGGAGGCTTGGGTTGTCCCCAGTGATGCAGGAAGCCAAACTTCCCGCCCAGCTTGGCCTGCCCTGGCCTCCACTCAAGGCTACAAAGTTTCAATTATAGAAGATAAATAAATCCCCAAAAAAATGGCTGTGGCCACGGAGTGCGCAGGAGGCTTGGGTTTCCCCTGGCGATGGAGGAAGCCAAACTTCCCGCCCAGCCTGGGCTGCCCTGGCCTCCGCTCAAGGATACAAAGTTTCAATTATAGAAGATAAATAAATCCCAGATACCAAGGCCTCTGCTTGGGTTGCTGGAAGGCATGGCCGGCCTGAAAACCACCACAGGTCCCTTGCCCAGGCCACCCCATGCCCCAAGGGAACCCCCACCCTCATCTGGGACACTCTTCAGGGCAAACTAGCCGGCCCCCACTCATGCACCAGGCCTCTATCTTATCTAATAAAAGAGTAATATGCAAATTGACCATCACTCCAACACACAAGATGGCTTCTCCCATGTGGCCACAAGATGACCAGAAGGGGAGGGCATTTGGGAGTATCCAGGCCTGCAGGGGAGGGCAGTTGGGGGCGATCAAGCCTGCAGGGGAGGGCAGTTAGGGGTAACCAGGCTGGCAGAGGAGGGAAGTTGGGGGCAACCGGGCAGTTGCAGGGGACCCAGGCCTAAAGGGGAGAGCAGCTGGGGGGAACCTGACCTGCTGGGGAGGGCAGTTAGGGGCAGTCAGGCTGGCAGGGGAGTGGTTAGGGGGTGATCAGGCTGGCAGGCAGAAGCAGTTAGGGGCAATCAGGGAGGCAGGCAGGTGAGCAGTTGGGAGCCAGCAGTCCTGGATTGTGAGAGGGATGTCCAACTGCCCATTTAGGCCCGATCCTGGTAGTATTGGAGAGTGTGCAGGCTGGGCTGAGAGACACCCCCATTCCCCCGTGCATGAATTTCATGCACCCAGCCTCTAGTTCTTAAATAAAATACACTGCATGATCTAGTTACCCATGCACCAAAGGTCACGGTGCACAGAATTGATTAATAACTGTCTAATGGCTGTTAGATTTCTGTTCATCTTTAATAGGTGAATAAGTTTGCAACCATGAAGTTTGAACAGGCAGCTAGAAATACTGCTTTCATATTGACTTAGTAAGCTGAGCTATTTTGGAGTTTGAGCCCATGCTTTCATATCCTAACAGTTATCTTTCTATTTCAAAAATGACATACTGACAACACATAGGCTAAATTTATTGTGATATTACTGAAAATATAAAATGTGTATTAAATTCATTAAGTTCTTCAGACTTTTGCTTTCATTTAGAAAGAAATGTGCATTACTATTCATTTTAGGCACTTATTAGTACATTTAAATGAAAAATAAAAATTAACATAAATTAAATTATCAATCAAGAAGAATGTCATTTGGTGGGAACCCTTGAACAGCTTTCATTTCAACCATCATCCCAAATTTGCAGATATCAATTTTGATATAATGATGTACCAAATGAATAAGAAGGCAAATTCTTTTTATATTTTCACCATAAGAAACTTCATAGCATAAAGCCTTTGGAAATAGATAAAATAAAATTTTTATTTCAATTATATCTACAATGTTCATACATTTGTATATATTTAGATTTACTTGAGTAAGAAACATAATACATTTTTTTAAAAAGAAAGAATCTAACCAACTCTTTGCATGCTCCTCTAAGCTCCACATTTAGATTTTAAAAAATTAAGTCTGGAGAATAAGAAGCTATTAATATCTAATAATTAATCCCACATATGCAGAGATTCTTTTAAGAACTCACATTTTGTCAACAAGAATAGAAATTATATATTTGTTCAACAGTATGTGCATATTCATAATTTATATTCATTATTTTCTATTCTCTAGAAGGTTTTCCTACCTTACAAAATATTTAAAATGCATACTTTTAAAATTATGAGAGTTTATTTTGCTCTTCATTCATCCTAAGTTTTTCTGTAATTTCTGGGTCAGCATTGTTTATATAATGTGAGCCACACATATAAATGTAATTGTTTAGTATCCATTATTATAAAGTTTAAAAGGAATAAGTAAAAAATAAATTTAATAATATATCTTTAAATTTAACATATATAAAATATTATCATTTAAACATATTATAAATATTAAAATAATTATAACAGATACTTTACATTATTTTTTATAATATTATTTAACTTATGTTTTAAGAATAAAAGGTTAAAATTACTTTATCATGGGGCATTGATGCTTTCAAGGTTTTTGGTGCTTTATGGTTTTTTTTTTTTTTTTGCCTATTAATTAATTTATGAGCAATACAGTTCGGGAAGCAAAATAATTGTCACATATAAAGAGTTAATATTAAAACACGGCATTTAGAAGCAAATTAATTATAAGTCTAGAAATTAGTTAGAATAACTGACATTTTATAAAGAATTTTTAACACTCATGAATACTATTTCTTTGAAAAAATTCCACTGTATAAATGGCTTAGAAATACACAAGCAATGAACCACAAAAGTTAACCTCATGTCTGGCCAGCAGGCTCAGTGATTGAGCACCAACCTATGAACCTGGAGGTCACGGTTTAATTCCCTGTCAAGGTACAAGCCTGGGTTATAGGTTCGATTCCCAGTATGGAACATGCAGGAGGCAGCCCATCAATGATTCTCTTTCATCATTGATGTTTTTTGTTTTTTTTAATATATTTTATTGATATTTTACAGAGAAGAAGGGAGAGGGATAGAGGGTTATAAACATCGATGAGAGAGAAACATCGATCAGCTGCCTCCTGCACACCCCCTACTGGGGATGTGCCCGCAACCAAGGTACATGCCCTTGACCGGAATCGAACCTGGGACCCTTGAGTCCGCAGGCCAATGCTCTATCCACTGAGCCAAACCGGTCAGGGCTCATCATTGATGTTTTTATCTCTCTCTCCCTCTCCCTTCAGGTCTGAAATCAATAAAAATGTATATATATTCTTAAAAAGTTAACCTCATTAGCTGGGAGTCCTGAGGGGAAATAGAGTTTCTAAGGAAGCCTTTGTTACAAACAATGTTAAGTACTGATTTAGAGGTGTTCTGCAGATAAGAAGTTAAACTAGATTAGAATGCTTAATACTTCTTCACATAAATATATTTAATTAATTGAATAGAGTCTATGATCTTGAAGACATCTTTATGACATAGAATAAATTTTGTGGTGTGTACTATGTAATGTCAAAACTTGTCCAGTCATATCTTATTCATAAGAACTTAATTGTATGGTCATCCCTACCTGGGTAGCTATAAAGAAGTTGGAATTAGTTAGGCTTCTATTAAATAGTGGAGGAGATTGGATATTGGAGCTTGAAATCTACCATCTATCATTCATGCCTTTCACAAGCATGTAATAAGCACTTAATTGAGTCAATTATGACTCAAACAGTAAAAAATATTTTAGAAATTAGAACACAATTACTAATCTTGGGAAACATTATATAATGAAGATGACCATGAAAACAATTTTAACAGTGCTATATTAGAGTGTAGTTATGAGGTTCTCTGAGCATAGAGAATAAAACACCGCTGTCCACATGAGAAACATAAGAAAAGGTTTATACCAAGCATTTGCTTACCAAAAGCCTTGGGGATCAGCAAGTAGTCTTACATGAGTAGATCTACTCAAAGTGTGTGTGTGTGTGTGTGTGTGTGTGTGTGTGTGTGTGTGTGTGTACATACACATGCATGCACATGGATATGCATTTGTAGTAGGGCACAGAAGTAAGTGGGAGAGTGAGAAGTGAGAGGAGATAAATAAAGAAATGTGCCCAGGACCCAATTGTGAATGACCTTGTAAAGAGTTTGAACTTGATTATGAAGCCATTTAAGGATTTTTAAGCAAGAGAGTGATTTGGTAAATTGTCATATCAACAATTTCATTTTGGTTGAAATTTCCTCTTGTGTGGGCTGCAAGGGAAGAAAGATTCTTCATTTTGATTTACTTCTAACATTTATTGAACATGGTCTTTGTGCTAGACTACTATTCCCTATCCTCCTAGAAAAAGCCAATTGTTAGTGAAATGAAAAGACAGAAGAATGAAGTTTGTTGCCTGGAGACATTTCCCACTTTGATAAATTTTCTCTTAAGGAATACCTTAGTTTTTAAAGGACAGAGAAGATTAGTAAAATACAGTCTTTAATTTACACTGGTCTTCAGTTTCATCCCCATCGGGTTCACACAGCAGGCTCCTCAGATTAGCATGCAAAAAATAAAACAAAACCTTCCAACAGCCTACCCCTTGGGTTTCAGACATAACCGGATTCCAGCAGTGAGCAAAGTTTAGAGGGAATCAATAAGAGCATCCTAGCTCTTCAGGCAGTTGGTCCATCACCCACAAGAGCAGCCCGGGATTTCATGGATGGATCTTATTTTATTTATGTGACCAGAGAGAAAATGAGAACATCAGATACCAGGAAATTACCACTCCTAGCTACTTGAGAACCAGCCCCAAGGCTTTACACAATTCTCTCAATTTCTCACCACTCTTTATAGGTGAAAGGGACTTTAAAATTGGGAATTTTGTCATTGTGTAATTGGAAATGGCTAGATATATCCCAAACTATTTACTGCTATCTGATGTATAAAATCTTCATTTTACTTCCCAGTGATCTCAGTCAACTCATTAAAAATTATTACAGTAATAAAGCTATTACAATACAAAAGGTAATTTAAACATTTTGGAAATATCATTATTAATGTATTTCTTTTCACCACCAGATGGCATTATTTAGTTTTTTTAAGTTAAAAAAAAAACAACTGTACTAATACCTACAACAGATTATTCAAAATAGTTTAATATGGGAGTGAAGAATCTTGTCTCAATCAAAAGAATGATCAAAGAAATGGACTAATGTTTTTTCTTTTTTTTTTCCAGAAACAAGATGTTGCTTCTTTTGAAACCAGCGCAAGATTGAATGTGTATAAGAGACACAAGGGGGACACTGAGAGAGGAGGATTGGGCCACAAGTGCTCATGTTTGGAAACAAACGGTTTGAAAATGAATAAAGGTAATTAATAATATTGCTGTCTTGACTGTACTGGAGCATCTGTCCTGCTCAGAGCTCAAAGAGCTTCCTGATTACCTCGCTTATACCCCCTATACCTAATCATGACATTAAAAATAGAATGGACAAACTTTTTGTTTAGTTCTCTTTTGTTTTCTGAGACATCGACAATAATAATCCCTCCTGATACAACAGACCTACATTCATGGTTATAATTGCAACATATGTAAATACCCTGCAGGTTGTTTTAAATAATGGGAACAAAAACTCTAACACAAATATGTATAACTGCTTGAGCTGGTGGGAAAGGAAGGTAGAGGAACCTGGGAATATTTGTTATAAAATTCAGACTCAAGAATAGTTTCCTATGTATCAGATAGTTTTTTAAATGTGGATTGAGATTGAGATGAGTTATTCATATAGGATCTTAACTAGAACACAAGGTATCTTATTACTAATTTAGATAATATTTCTTTGTTTTTTTTATTCCACTGACACTATCCCACATTCTTTCTAAAATTCTAAGTCTTATGAATATTAAAGAGAACTAAAATACACTTGTTTTATAAGAAACCCTAAAATTTACAAGCATAATTTGTTAACATGTCCATCTAAGGAGAGGTCTAACTTTTAAAGACCCATGTACTGCCCTGCCAGTGTGGCTCAGTGGCTGAGCATCAACCTATGAACCAGGAAGTCATGGTTCAATTCCCAGTCAGGGCATAGGCCTGCATTGCAGGCTTGGTCTGGGGTAGGGAACATGCAGGAGGCAGATGTTTCTATCTCTCTCTCCTGCTCCCCTTCTCTCTGAAATCAATAAAAAAATATATTTACTGAGAAATTATAATCTAATAAAAGCATGGCACCTTAGGAAGTAGCAATTTAAAAAAAATAAGTAAAAATCTGAGTACTTTAGAAGAAATTAGCTTAAAATTTGTGCTCAGTTCCTATATCAGAACAGTATTTCAAAAAGCAGAAACTATAAGTGTTAGTGTCTACCAAAAAATAGCAAATCATATCTGAAAATCCTCTTTAAAAAAAGCTGGGTGGAATTATTAATCCATATTCTCTTTCCTTTCATTATCTAGTGGGCTGCTTCCAGTTTTTTCATTTCAGCCCCACCTTCTTCTTCTTTCAGATCTGCCCATAAGGTATGTCTCTAGCTGCTGAGAACAGCTCACTCTCTGTGTTTGTTTGTTTTTTCTCCTTTATTGGACAGAGATCATAAGATGCCTCAAAAAGAAAGAAGATAAAAATGTCCAGAATCAATGTCCAAGAGAAAAGCCCTCTTCTCTTAGGTTTGCCCTTGATAAAGTTCCCATGAGGTTTTCTTTCAGCATTTTGAAACGTTATTATGATTTCTTTTCCTAGTTCTACAGATGCCCTCCTGCAATGGAATTTCAGGAGAAGCAACATTCCCTATAAATCACTTTGTCTATTATTTCCCTTTAACTCTGAAAGAACTGCAATTATGAGTGCATCTCCACAGTTTGTATAAGGCATACAGGCATGGGACTGACTTACACCATGGAAACCTGAAGAGACATTAACATCATGAAATCAGTGCTAGTTAGATAAGGAATGTCAAAGAAACCCAAATTATCATAAGGTCTGCTTCAGATTTGGGCTTCAGATTCCAGGCTAACTCCTAGTTTAAGGAAACTTTGGAATGACCCAGTAGTCCAGAACTCTTGTAAATTCTTACTAATTCCAGGACAGTCATGTTTGAACCCAGAGTCATACTCCATTCTTCATCTCTTGAGCAATTGTGGGCCCTTCTCCCTCCATGTAATTCCCAATTCTTTACCCCCAGCCTACACATGAAATCGTTAACTGTTCACAAATCTTTTATTTAAGTTCTACCATATTCCAGGCACTGTGTTTGATACATTAAAATAGTAATAATAAAGAATAAACATGATCCTTAAGAAGCATATATTCTTACGACTCTTGGGGAATTGTAAGGTAACAAGTGTCAAGTAAAAGAAGTGTCAGATCCCCTGGACATGAGGACAGGAGCCCAGCAGAGCTCCAATCTATTCTTTTTTATGGCCTTTAACTTGTATTTCAAATTCGAAGCCCATATGTGCTAAAGGAAAGAGTGTGCTGTCAGATGAATTCAAATACCAGGATTTACACTTACTGTTGGGTGACTTGGGCAAGTTATCTGATTCTTTCAGCTTTCCTTTCCTCATTAGATTTGTGGGAATGAACAAGATCTCTTTCACCAGATGGCTGGGGGGATTAAATGAGATGGTATCTGGAAGCACTTAGCACAATGCCTGGCCTCTATCAGGCGCCCACTACAAACACAACAGGATTAACATTTATTGAGCAGCTTTTTGGAACCAGAATCTTTGCACATATACCATCTCATTATTTTTTTCCACAGCAGCCTGGGGGTAAACCATATTATTCTCATTTTATAAGGAGATTTAAAAAAGAAACTTGTCAATTTTTATAGTTAGCAACTGTTGGGATGAGATTCAAAATCGTGTCTTTTTAAGCCCATAGTTTTTCCTTTATATAAAATTTTAAAGTTCGTGCATTGTCTTGAAACAGACATCTCCAAGAGGACTTTCACAAGGTGCTCTGACTTGTTTTATCCAGTTCTGCAACCCTGGGTCAAAGCTGTGCCACTGAAGCATGCCCCTGTCAGGTTCACGCAGGGAAAGGAGAATACAGCATCCTCCTTCATGATGAGGCAGAGAGCTTTTATGCTTTTCCCCACAGAGGACATACTGCAGAATGAGAAAGGAAGAATTGAGCTGATCATTCTTTGTGCAGTAATGACATGGGTGTATTCCCAAAGTTAAGGGTACCCCAAATGTGAAGGAGCAATTGGCAGAACCAGATTTATGGAAATGTCTCTCTGTGTCTGCTCCTTAGGACAAATCTTCAAAGGAGATAAAAGCTTCAGCATGAAAGGTAAGAGAGCAAGAAGCAAATGTCAGAAGCCTATCAAAGGACTCAGAAGCCTGGCGATCAGTGCTTAACTCTCCTTTCTAAGCTGTTCTTTGAATGGCCAGAGTTCTACCTGCATTTGAAGTCATGTCACCTGATGAAAGACAGATGAACTCAGAGTCTGGCACTTGTATTAGTAAATTTCTTGATACAAAACAGTGTTGGGAGCAGAATATCTAGTAGGTAAGTTATCATCTGGATTTATTTCACTGTAAATCACCATCCATCATTCATAGGCAATAGCTATCTGGTAGCAAAAACAGAGTGGAGCAATTAGTAATCTCCAACCCATTTTAATGGAGCTGATGTTTGGGCATACGCCAGTCTAGATGTTGCTATGAAAGTATTTTTCATATGTGGTTAACATTAAAATCAGGAGATATAGAGTAATGCTAATTATTATTTACAATGTGGATAAGTCTAATAGAATTAATTGAAGGTCTTCAGAGAAAAAACTGAGGTCTCTCAAGGAAGAAGGGCAGACTGCTTTTGGAGTAGAGATACATCATCAACTCTTCCCTGAGTCTCCAGCCTGCCAGGCAGCCCTGCAGAATTGGGACTTGCCAGCCTCTGCAATCATGGGAACTGATTCCTTAAAATAAATCTCTTTATATGTATGCACACATCCTATTGGTTCTGTTTCTCCAGAGAACCCTGGCTAATGCACCACACTATGTTGTATGAGTGAGTAAACAAAGATGATAAAATAAAAATCTTTGATGCAGAAATCTTTCTTGTTATAAAATTCTCAAGAAATATTCAGCTGCTTTGTTTGTTTAACATATAAACAGCATACCTCTAAATATTTAAATCCCAATGGAAATAGGAAAAAGTAATTGCAGCATCTACCTAATAAAAGACCAATATGCTAATTGACTGTACCTTCACAACACCCACCAGCCAATCAGGAGTGAGTATGCAAATTAACCCAACAAATAATGGTGGGTTAATTTGCATAGACAGGCACAGAGCAGCCGGAGATGGTGGCGTTCCGCACCACCCCAGCTGCTTCACACCACCCCAGCCGCTCCTGGCCTCTGGGCAGTGTGGGAAGGCAGAAAGGCAGCTCCGGGCCAGAGAGGAAAGGCAGCTCCAGCCACAGCAAAGGCGGTGCCAGCAGCCAGGAGAATGAAGGCCCATTCTTGCATGAATTTTCATTTGTGCATCGGGCCACTAGTTAACAATAAAGCATTTGGCAAAATTCAATGTGTTGTTCCTTTTCAATAAAATGAATTGACTGTTGCTTCTCCTTGGCTAGTGAAATGATCAAGACAAGTAGATAGTTTCAAATATTGCAGAAAGTAATTAAAATAAATGAAACAAAAATTCACATCAATCACTCACCCACACATCCATTCACTAGTGAGTTACTAATACCTAATTTTTCCAACATATTACAAGGTTTCTGTTTTGTTTTTATGGGGAGAAAAGTATCATAGCAGAATTAATACATAAAGTAGAAAAGACATTTTCCACTCCTTAGTAAGTGTCAGTCACTTGCAGAATAAGAAAGATGAGGTTTTGCTATATTATGGGAAAACATGACTCTAGCTCAATATGATTCATTTCTCACTGTAGGAAAAGACAGAGGGGGCACAATCAAAGGCAAAATCAGATAACTGTTTATTCTTTCCTTCAATACTGTGGAACACTTACTATGTACAAGCGTTTGCTATGGTGCAATGGCAATTTGATATTATGAACACTCCAAAATCATGTTAGTAAAGTAAACTGTAATTGGCAACAGAACAGACCTCACAGAAGTTGGAAGGGCAAGAAATCAAGCTGCAGTAGGAGGACACCTGAGAATAAATTAAATGGTTCAAGTCTGAAGTGCCTGATTACTTTCACAATGAGGTATTTATGAAATTATCAGGGTCTTTATGGGTCAACTAGCTGCTGGTTTTGAGAATCTGAACAAGATTCTACAGTTTTCAAAGACAACAAGGGTTATTCCATTTCAGAAAGGAAAGAATTGGGTAATTGGAACAAAAACTTATTAGTTTAGCTGGAAAGAATATGTACAAGGCCCTGTCAGTGCACTGAGAGGAAATCAAGACCAAAATGATTTGTAAGATCCTTATAGAGGGCAAGGCAATGGGTATTAACCTACTTGTTTCCTTAAATAATAAATTTTAAAATAATAATTTAATCTATGTTAAGGTAACAGCCCCAATACATTAGGGCAGAGCCATAGATTTTAATCACTTACAAATGTACTTAAGATTGTGCAGGACTTTTTCCATCGATATTTAAGAAATAAGCTCACACGTAATACAGCTATAATACCTATCATTTTATCAGACATAATTTAAAAATGAGATCTATTCTTCTCCCCTGAAGAATTTTCCAGATAAGATAGAGAAGAAGCTGAGGAAAGGACCCAAATGTCCATAGAAAAGCATTATGGCACAGTTACCTGTGCAGACGTGGTATTCAAACACCTTAAATTTAAATCTTCATTCTGTTTCCTACAGGTAATGAGATCTTGGGCAATTTACACAATCTTCCATAGATTCGTTCCCCTTATCTGTGAAATTGGAATAATAATAGTATCATCTAAAGAAAAGTAAATGAGATTATGAAAGACTTGGCAGAGAGACTGTTCAATTAATGATAGCTCAAGGTCATTTAATAATTTATTAGCTCATCTATTTTCCCCACGAAATTGTGAGTTCCTCAAGAACAAGGATTATACATTGCTCTTCTATATTTCCACTGTATAAGAAGCCTAATGAAGAGCATGGTCTTGCTATAAATTTAATATTTCATATTTAATATTCATATTTCATACTTAATCATTTATATGGGCAGATATTCCAAATAAGGGTAAAGAAGAGCCCAGTGCACACTGGACATGAGACAGTCTGTAGGAGACAGGACAGAAAGGGATGTGCCACATCTCGCTGGAGGGAAGGGCCAATCAGTTACTTTCCGTCAAGGCAGGTAAGAGTCAGACATTGGGGCAGGGAGATTAATGCAATGGCACCAGAGACAGGAATGTAGGCAGGAGTTTTATTCTTGACACAAATACCTTCTACTTCAGCCTCTTTTATACTTCCTGTTGGATTCTTGTTTGCAACGAGAAACTGTAACCTGTTGATAGGTAGAAGCACTAAGGTTGTATGTGAATTTTATGACTAAAGAAAAATAAGATAACTGAGATGCATGGGTATTTTCATACTTCAAAAGAACTGATGGCAAAATCAGATAACTGTTTATTCTTTCCTTCAATGCTGTGGAACGCTTATTATGTACAAGGTGCTAAAAATATAAAGATACATAAAACATAGTCCTTACCTTCTATCTGTTCATTTGAAAGAACCAACAGGTAGACGTGTGCACAGAAAGTACCACAATGTTTTATAGGAGCCATAGAAAATACATACAAGGACACAAGACCTTGTCTGTGCACTGAGAATGAAGGTCTTAGAATAGTGACATAAGAGGGGTTTGAGTAGGCTATTCAGAATGCAAAGAAAAGCAACAGTTACCAACCTGAACCTACAAAACAACTTTACACTCCAAGCTGTTATTAAAACAATGTGCAGCTTTTATGGTAGTTCTTACTCACTGCTCACAGAGGTTGTTTTGCACTGTCAGGTTTAAGCTGGATCAGGTAGTTGAGGTTGCTAGCATTCCATCTTTATTGCATTATACAGTGTTTGGAGTGTCTGAGGGAGTATTTATCAACAGATTGTTATCAACTCTGGAGGAATGACTCAGGAATATGTCATTGTGATACTGTATCCAACATCCTTGCATTTTCCTTTGACTTGGAGAATGGTAGACAATTATGCTTACTGAATCTAGAAGAAAGCCCAGAGGACTAAATTAGACCTTCTACAATCATGATGAATTTGGCTAGTGATTAGAATGAACTTGACTAGATAAGTAGTGCAAATACTAGACTACTTAAGGAGAAAATTCAAATTATAAAAAAAGAGGATGGACATGACTGTGTATAAAAAATATAGCAAAAAAATGTACTAGAGTCATAGTGTATAATAACTGTCCTATGTGCTATGAAGTTTAAAAAGATTGGTTGACCCTGGCCAAAAAAAAAAAAAAATTCACATTTGCAAAAGAACTTCAAAAACTGGAGAGTAGCTAGGGCAGTGCCATGAAAATGTGTCATCACTTACTGTTATTCAGCTTTTCCACTACTCAAAGTATCAGTTCCCGCCACAATATAAATACTAAGATTAATTACTTTTGTCCTATCTAATAAACAGGGAATACACTAATTGACCATCATGCCCTCAAAGGGCAGCAAACACAGCCAATAAGGAAGGAATATGCTAATTGACTGTCCCGCCCTCAAAGATGGCGGTGCCCACAGTCACAAGATGGTGCCACCCAGGGCCAGCCTGAGGCACAGGCAAGCCTTGGACGGTGGCTGCCCAGCTGCCCAGGACCGGCCCGAGGTGCAGGTAAGCCTTGGATGGCTGCTGCCCAGTGATGCCCAAGGCGCAGGCAAGCCTTGGATGGCGGCTGCACAGCTGCTGAGGGCCGGCCCAAGGTACAGGCAAGCCTCGGATGGTGGCTGCCCAGCTGCCCAGTGATGCCCAAGGCACAGGCAAGCCTCGGATGGCAGCTGCACAGCTGCCCAGGGCTGGCCCGAGGCACAGGCAAGCCTCGGATGGCAGCTGCACAGCTGCCCAGGGCCAGCCCGAGGCACAGGCAAGCCTCGGATGGTGGCTGCACAGCTGCCCAGGGCCAGCCCAAGGCGCAGGCAAGCCTCGGATGGAGGCTGCCCAGCTGCCCAGGGCCACTCAAGGCTCTGGTAACCAGGGCTGGCTAAGGCTTGTTCTGCCGGCAGCGGCAGCGGAGGTGTGATGGGGGCGTCACCTTCCCCTGATCACTGGTTTGCCTCCTGCCCCTGAGGGCTCTCGGACTGTGAGAGAGGGCAGGCCGGGCTGAGGGACGCCCCGCTCCAGTGCATGAATTTTCATGCACCAGGCATCTAGTAAATTTATAAGCATTTTGTTCTGTTCATGTTTTGTCAATTGTTATGAAAACTTAGTGCCCCACTTAGACCAGTGCTTCTCAATCCATCAATACTATAAAAATTATTAGGTAAATGAAATTACAAGACCAGACACAGAAAACACAAGTCCAAACTATTGCTTGTTACATTCAACAGATATAAGTTACTCTGTCAAATTGCTTATAAAAGTTTCTAAATGCTTACTTTCAGTTTATTTACTTATCTAATCATGGACCAGTGACAAATATTCGTGGATCAAAACAGGTTCATGAACAACACTGAGAGTACCACTACCTTGGGCCCTGGTATAGCTATACATATAAAAGTCTAAGCAACCAGCCAACTGGCCAACTGTTTGATTATCAGACCAGTAGCTATGATGCACACTGACCACCAGGGGGCAGATGCTCAACGCAGGAATGGAAACCACAGGCATGGAAACATGGAACAGACTGATGAATCTCAGAGGGACGAGGGAAGGGCGGGAAGAGATTAACCAAAGATTTTATATGTATATTGGAGGCCCAGTGCACAAAATTCGTACACGGGGCGGAGGGGGTTTCTCAGCCCAGCCTGTGCCCTCTCGCAATCTGGGACCCCTCAGGGAATGTCCAATTGCCAGTTTATGGGCCTAACCCAGAAGTTGGACATCCCTCTCACAATCTGGGACGCTGCAGGCACCAGTGACCATACTTTTCACACAGGTGAAAGGCATCTATCTTGCTGTTGTATGGAGAGCTACATTTTTCTGTCCTGATTATATAAAAAGTAGTAGATAACATGATCCTTCTGAGGCAGTAGTACCATTTTCCCCATCTTATGGGTGGAAAAACTGAAGCAGAGGGAAGTTAAGTAATTGGCTTTGTCACACAGTTATAAGTGTCAGAATCAGGGCTGACCACAAAATGTGCAAGGCAATGTCCATGCATGTCATTGCTCCATCATCCTGTTTTTCAGTGTTAGAGTAGCCTTACCAGGTTTTAATTTTTAAATCTAAGAAACTGTTCCCAATATATAGGGTAGGGTCCCTAGACCTGGCCAGCAATCAGGGCCGATCTCTGAGGCAACTGGTGGGGTGATCAGGGGTTCCCCGCTGGCACCCACCTTGGCTGGCCTGGTGCCACCCGCTCACTGGCCTAGCCCTCTGCCAACCAGCCATTCAGTCTATTTGAATATTAAGGTTTTATATAGATAGACTAGGGGCCTGGTGCATTGATTCGTGCACCAGTGGGGTCCCCTGGTCTGGCTAGTGCCCTCTTGCAATCCGGGACCCCTCAGAGGATGTGAGAGAGCTGGTTTCAGCCTGATCTCCACAGGCCAGGCCGAGGGACCCCACTGGTGCACAAATCCATGCACCAGGGCTCTAGTATATATATGAAAAGTCTGAGTACAGCAGAAGAGGCAGAGCAGTGTAATGACATGGTATGCAAAGCCCAGGCTACAGATCAGCAGCCTTGAGTTCTATACTAGCTCTTTAACTAAAACTTTCTAGTCTTCCAGTTTTTTCTCTTGGAAAACTGTAAGTCTAGATTATTTTATTATTCCTGTCCAACTCTAAAATCTCATATAAAGATTTTAAAATGAAGACTTCTGAAGAAAAAATGTGCTAGGTTATTTATCATGGGGAAGAGAATGTGGAAATTTTTGTTACAATGTTGTTACTATATTTGCATACATGTGTTCATCCTATTCCCTATACATAAGATTACACATGAATATGGATTTATGATTTTGCCACCTAAATGACCACTTTAACCACCTATCAGTAATTGGAAAGATGGAAATAAACTTTAGGTACATTTAAATCTTCTCTTGGTATCTCTGAAAAAGTGTAACTCTGGTGCTGGTACCTGTTTTCACATATATAAAGTTGTGTAATAATGACAGCCAGGATCACTAGTCCCATAGCTATTAAACATAGAACAAAAGGGCATACTGGTCAATGTTACTGTCAGTTCTGTAATGTCCTTCTCTGTTTAAGGCATGTGTTGCTCAACTTTGGAATAATTTATCAAGAAAGGTTATTCACTTACTTTCTTTAAAAAAGCATTAAAAAGAAGGCACTTTGTCTTTCCTGAAAAAGTTTGGTAATGACCAATAGAAAAGCAAAGGAATGAGTAAGATGGGCTCCCACATGATAATTTGTTGTTGTTTAAGCCTGAACTTAAAGAAAAAAAATAGCTGATAATAACATTTTGTTTAATTCTCCTGGAAATATTTCTATTCTTCAGCTCCACTGACTTTTTCAGGCCTAGATTAGCTTCTCATATTCTCCATTTCAAGAAGTGGGTCCCAGAAGTTCCTCTCTCCCCCTCCACTTCTGATCCTGACTTTAGATTACTTCCTCTTTCATGTGCCTTCCACAGAAATTAGTCCTGAAGATACAGACAAAGGCATCAGAGCGGGGAACTGCTTTTTCAGGTCACTGAGTATTCCGACCTGTGGAGAAATTATTTCAGCCTGGCCTTTTTTAACAATGACACAATAGCCTTCAGGGTTCAGAGGTGAAAAGGGTCTAACTCTGCTGTCTTCACAAACCTCTGAAAAAATGAACTGTGCCTCAGCTTAATACAGAAAACTGGAAAATTACTGCCCAAATATTTATCCTATCAAATACCACACAGTAGAAATACAGTATCTGCCTTTGTTTGCACAAAACGACAATGTTGTAGGAGGAAAACTTGACAGACACTGGAGAGGTCCACTGAGCCTGACAAGCCAGTTACTTTTCTCTCAAACGTCCATAGCCACTTGGAATCAGTTTCCAATTACTAACTCTGTACTTGAGCTTAGGGTATATGGCAGCATTATTGCTACCTGACTTAGGTGAAAGTGTGTTCCAAAAGTTAGCTCCATTCAATTCAACAGAGTGTGTCCTAGCACCTATTAAAAGCAATCCACTTGTGCTGAATAATAAGAGTCACTACACTCCAGATCAAGGAGAAAGACACACATACACAGATTACAAAGGTTAGATCTGATAAGTGGGATAAAAGAGGCTCAGACATCTAAGGAAGTCAAGGGAGAAATTGATTCAATATGAGGAAGGACTCTTAGATACTGGGGCTTAAAGAAAATGACTAAAAATCATTCTAATTTTTCTCACTTCAAAAGTAATATACCTTCAACTGTGGAAAATAAAAGAAGATAAAAATCACATACAATTCTATCACCTGAAAATAATTACTTTAACATTCAACATTTTTATCTATACATATGTAAGCATGAATACTCTTTAAAGAAAATGTAATCATCAGTGTCTTCTCCTTAATAATCTCCTTTGCCTCTTAATGCATAATGAACATTTTTCTATGTCATTAGCTGTTCCTCTGCAATAGGTATGGGTCATAAGTTTCATGTTTCCTTTTATTTCTGATCCTAATTATAGCTGCAAAGAGCTTGATACTAAGAGGATTCGGAAACCATGATCTCAGTGAGAAGGGATGCATCGATCCATTTACAAATGTCTCCATATGCATATATGCCTATAAATTCTTTGGTTAATCTCTGCCCACCCACCCACCTACTAGACACAGACAATAGTGTGGTGAAGGTCTGGGACAGGGGTTGGGTGCTGACTAGAAGAGACCAATGTGGGAAAAAGGGAGACATCTGTAATACTTTCAACAATAAAGGTAAATTAGAAAGACAATAATAATAATAATGTCTTCACAAATCCAGGGTAGGGAAGTTGTGCTATAAACACCAAATATTTGCTGGCTCATTTCTATGTCTCTTTTGATATCACATGTTATTCTGTCATATAATTGCATATATTTTCACTAATTCCATATATTTGAAGATTTAGGTTATTTTCAATTGTTTACTGTTACATATAACACTATGATGAACATCCTTATGCATATATGTTTGCTCCTTTGTGTAACTATATTCTTAACAAAACTTTCTAGAATTGTTATTGCTGAATCAAAATATATGCAAAATTCCAAGGCTTTTAAAAAACATTGCCAAATTAAAGTGCAAAGAGTTTACAGTAATTTAAAAACCCTAAAAGTATGTATGAATGTACTGATTTTCTGGCTCCATGTCCTATGCTAGATATTATGTCTTCTTTTCTAATCTTTGCTCACCAGTTTGATCTGGGACATGATCAGTTTTATAAATGTTTTAGGCAGCTCAAAAATGCAGCGAGTGAATGGATATTCCAGGTGCCCCAGCAATCACAACAATGAGGAAGCCAGTATCTTAACACACCTGTAACCCATGGGGCATACAAAAGTTCTGCTATATACCATTATTAACTTTTAGGCGGCCACATCAGAAGTTACCCACTTCTGATAAGATCTCTTTAAATATCTCATTATGATTGTGGACCTATCCAATTGTTCTTCCAATTCTGTCAATTTGTGTTTTATATATCTTGATGCTATGATGTAATGAAAGAACATTTATGATTATTATGTCTTCTTGATGGACTGTTCATTGTATTATTATAGAAAGCCACTATCTCTATTCATGATTTTTGCTGTAAATTATATTTCCATATTGCTACATGATTTTTTATTTGTAAGTAGCATATAGCTGGGCTTTAAAAAAATCTAAGTGACCACCATTCTTTAAGAGATTAATTTAATCCATTTATATTATTGTGACTTCAGATATATTTAGACTTATTTCTGACATCTTTGTTTTCTATAACTTGCCTGCTTATTTTCTTTTTAATCCTTTGCTTTTGGTTGATTTGATAAAGTATTCTATACTTTCTACACAAAACTTTGCTTTTTTTTTTTTAACCTTAGATCTTAATCTTAAATTTTAACATATGTAATTACCTATAAATTGTACTAAAAATCTCTAGTTATTCCATATTTTGATTTTCCTCCTTACAATGACAAGAACCTTGGCAGTCTTTTATATCACCACCCCCATCTTATTATTTTGTTTAAAATGTTAGTATCAACAATTTAAAAAAAAAACACTACATAGTTATTTATAATATACACTAGAGGCCTGGTGCATGAAATTCGTGCGCAGGAGGGGTGTCCCTCAGCCGGCCTGAACCCTCTCTAATCTGGGAACCTTCAGGGGATATCTCACCAGTGGCTTAGGCCTGATCCCACAAAACTGGCAGTCAGACATCCCTCTCACAATCTGGGACCGCTGGCTCCTAACTACTCGCCTGCCTGCCCGATTGCCACTAACCGCTTCTGCCTGCCAGCCTGATCACCCCCCTGGTGGCCGGACCACCCCCAACTGCCCTCCCATGACAGCCTGATGGCCCACAACTGCCCTCACCTGCCGGCTCAATCAGCCTCCTCCAGGCGAGGTAGCAGAGATGCCAGGACCAGGTGCACTGCATGGAGCTGCGGGACCCCCAGGCCTTATTGAGTGGAGCAGCTGCCAGGCCCTGCCTCCGCTGTGCGTGCAGCCATCTTGTGGTGGCCATTTTGTGGCGGCCATCTTGTAGCAGCCATCTTGTGATGATGTCACACGCGAGGACCATTTAGGCTTTTATTAGTATAGATTTTTGCTATAATTTGGGGCAAAATTATAGTGAGTAAGCAAATCAGACCTTTACTATGCTACCTGGGCTACACGTCCAGTGTGTCACTGCAATGTCTTCATCACACATAAAGATCCTTCATATTTCTTGGGTCTTTAGTGAGACTTTCTATTCTACTGACCTCTCTTTTGTAGAGCTCATGTAATTTGATTGGACTTATGTGGATAATCCAGTATAACCTCCCCATTTTAAGGTTCATATCTTTAATTACACCTACAAACTTCCTTCACAGTAGTACTTCATAAGTGTTTGATTGAGTAATCAGAAGACAGGAATCTTGAGGGGACATCTTTAGGACTTCTGCCTAACACAGTAACTGATAACTGAAGCCATGTGTGATAAGATGAAAAAGATTTTTATGTTAAAATCAGAATTGAATGTAAGGACATCTAAGGAGAGTAGGGATAAGGGAAGAAGCAAGAGGAGATGTAATTTACATCAGAAGAAAAATTAATCTACATACTACCCAATTCCATTTTAAGACATTGGTAAGAGAAGACTGCTGCTAAGAGATGCCAAAGGGATAGAAATCGAAACTACTTAAAGTAACAATATGAGGATAACTAAGGTGTGAAAAGAAAAGACTCAGGTATAAGGGCAAAACTTAGCATCTATGTAGAAATTGCCATGTCTCTGTTTTAAAACCCCTTACATTGACTCCAAACACTTACTTTAACCCAAACCTTCAGTGATGTCTGCCACCATAAAATTGTCTTCAGTGTATGGTTCAGAGAGATAACAAGGAACAAAGGCTGAGTTCTACCATACATCTGGGCTTGTGTAGAGCAGAGGCAAGAGAATCAGTTGGTTTAGGAACTGAGATGCAAGTAGTAACAAATGTTCAGGAGGTTAGGAACTTGGAACCAGAAGGGACCATGAGAATGTCAGCTCTCAGGATTCAGAGTTATCTTAAAGATCACCTGGGCCTTCTCATGGGATGGGAGTTTGAGCCAATTTTGAGTCTCAAAGAAAATAATAGCCTCCCCTGAAATCCGATTTACAGTTTAAGGCAGTTCTCAATCCTGATAGACATTAGAATTGCCTGGGGAACTCTAAATAAGAACTCGCAGTACTCAGGCTATACCCCAGAACAGTGGTTGGCAAACTCATTAGTCAACAGAGCAAAATATCAACAGTACAACGATTGAAATTTCTTTTGAGAGCCGAAAGCCGACTTCTGCACATGGGCCACGAAGTTTCAATCACACTGTACGTGCATGCCCACATGTGGTATTTTGTGGAAGAGCCACACTCAAGGGGCCAAAGAGCCGCAATGTGGCTTGCGAGCTGCAGTTTGCCGACCACTGTCCCAGAACATCTAAATTAGAACCTCTGGGAGTGGTACACAGGCATCATTAGTATTTAAAGCTTTCCCAGGTGGTTCTAATGTATAGCCACGGCTGAGAATCACTGGTTTAAGCTATGGAAGAATCTTGAAGAAATTTTTACTTTTAAACTGTAGGCATTAGAAAAGAAGTGAATAAATCAGGTGTTCTAAAAGACTGGAGAGCCCAGCCAGTGTTGTTCAGTGGATTGAGCATTGTGCCATGCACCAAGAGGTCACCAGTTTGATTCCCAGTCAGGGCACATGCCCAGGTTGCAGGCTCCATAGTCAGTATGGGGTGTGCAGGAGCAGCCAATAGATGTTTTGTGTGTTTTTTCTCTCTCTCCCTCACCCATCCTCTCTCTCTAAAATCAATAAAGACCATATATATATATATACACACACACGATTATATATATGTACATATATATGTACAATGATTATATATATGTACAAATACCATATATATATTTATTTTATATATGTTTTTATTAATTTTATTATTTTTTTAATTTAATAAATCTTTATTGTTCATACTATTACAAATGTTTCTCTTTTCTCCCCATAGCTCCCCTCCACCTGGTTCTCACCCCACCCCATGCCCTTACCACCCCCACTATCCTAATCCATAGGTGTATGATTTTTGTCCAGTCTCTTCCTGCACCCCCCACACCCCTTTCCTCCCGAGAATTGTCAGTACACTCCCTTTCTATGCCGCTGATTCTATTATATTCACCAGTTTATTCTGTTCATCAGATTTTTTCATTCACTTGATTTTTAGATTTACTTGTTGATAGATATGTATTTGTTGTTCATAATTTTTATCTTTACCTTTTTCTTCTTCTTCCTCTTCTTAAAGAATACCTTCCAGCATTTCATATAATACTGGTTTAGTGATGATGAACTCCTTTAGCTTTTTCTTATCTGTGAAGCTCTTTATCTGCCCTTCAATTCTGAATGATAGCTTTGATGGGTAGAGTAATCTTGGTTGTAGGTTCTTGCTATTCATCACTTTGAATATTTCTTGCCACTTCCATCTGGCCTGCATAGTTTCTATTGAGAAATCAGCTGACAGTCCTTTGGGCACTCCCTTGTAGGTAACTAACTATTTTTCACTTGCTGCTTTTAATATTCTCTCTTTGTCTTTTGCCCTTGGCATTTTAATTATGATGTGTCTTGGTGTGGTCCTCTTTGGATTCCTTTTGTTTGGGGTTCTGTGCGCTTCCTGGACTTGTAAGTCTATTTCTTTCACCAGGTAGGGGAAGTTTTCGGTCAATGTTTCTTCAAATAGGTTTTCAGTATCTTGCTCTCTCTCTTCTTCTGGCACCCCCATAATTCTGATATTGGTACGCTTGAGGTTGCCCCAGAGGCTCCTTACACTATCTTCATATTTTTGGATTCTTTTTTCTTTTTGCTTTACCGGTTGGGTGTTTTTTGCTTCTTTGTATTTCAAATCTTTGACTTGATTCCTGCAATCCTCTAGTCTGCTGTTAGATCTCTGTATAATATTTTTTTATTTCAGTCAGTGTATGCTTAATTTCTAGTTGGTCCTTTTTCATATCCTTGAGGGTTTCGTTAAATTTATCGGCCTTTTCTAGAAAATTCTTGAGTAACCTTATAACCATGGTTTTGAACTCTCTATCCAGTCGTTTGCTTTCCTCCATTTCTTTCATTTGTGATCTGTTTCTTTGTCTCTGCATTTTGGCTGCTTCCCTGAGTTGATAGAGTGGCTTTGTGTGCTAGGTGTCCTATAGGGCCCAGTGGCTCAGCCTCCCCATTTACCTGAGGTGGACACTCTTGGTTCATCCCTTTGTGGGCTGTGTGCACATCTTGTTGATTGTTGTTGGTATCACTGGAAGGAATTGATCTCCATGCCAATTGGCTGTGAGGATCAGCTGTGTCTACGCTGGGAGAACTTCTGTGCTGGAGACACCCTTATGGGACAAGACTTGCAAAAGCCTCTGTGCTCAGCTTGGATGGGGTGGAGTCTCAAGGTGGAGCAGACAGCATTGGTTTCCTGTCAGCCTTGCCCTAATAGGACCCTATGTCTCAGTGTCCCATGGTAATCACTTCAAGTACCTCTGAGAGAAAGCTGCCCTCAATTCCGCCCGCTGCTAAACAGTACAGTTTCTCCCCAAATGTGTCTGGGTCCCCAGAGTCTCGCCCAGAACTGGAGTTTAGTGCAGTCAGGAGCTTTTGTCTCCCTCCCGCTTGAGAAAGCCAGCCATGTACTCAGTTGCCCACCCTCTCTGTACATGCGCCTCGGTACCTCTGCCTCCTGCCGCTCTTCTAAGTCTCAGTGTGCTTTTCTCTTTCCTTCCAGTTGTAGAATTTCCACTCAGCCAGCCTTCCTGTGATTCTGGATGATGTCCATTTTATCTTTTAGTTGTAGTTTTGAAATTGTTGTGTGAGGCAGCAGTTTAGGTGTTTACCTGTGCCACCATCTTGGTTTCTCCAATAAAGACATTTTAAAAAACTGAAATAAAAATGGGAGAAAAACTAAGTCAAAAGTGTAAGAAGAGATGATTCAATTTTGCTGTGAAATTGAGTGAATGACAACATAGAGGAGGCCTTCAAATTTGACTAGTTGGAGTGCATCTTTTTGCTTTGAAAGAAGTACATTAGTTAAAGATGTGGTGATAAAATTTAGATTACAAAGATTTTTTTCTTTATTGATTAAGGTATTACATATGTGTCCTTATTCCCCCATTGCCCACCCACCCACCCCCCTCATGCCCTCAATACATGCATATAAGCCTAAACAATGGACACAGACAGCAGGAGGATGAGGGAATTACAAAGATTTTAAAGTGAATGTGGAGAGGAAGTAGAAGTAAATATAGACTAAGTTTTCAAGATATTGAAAAGGTTGATGAGACAAAAAAAAAAAAAAAAAACCACACAAAAACATGGGGACAATGACAGGGAAAGAACACCAAAATAACTAGGAAGCACAAATATCTGGAGGGGGATATTTATATTTGATTTATAAATCAAAGAGATATTTGATTTATAAATCAAAGAGAAATTTGAATAGTGAGAACATTATTAGTATTTCTGACTCCACACATATTTCTCTATAGTCATAAAACATGGGTCTCATGTTTATACAAGAATGAAAAATACTCCACTTTTTCCCATAGGAGAAAGAGAGAATGAAATTAATTATAGCACAAAGTATATTTAGATATAATTTAATTAACCATTATTTATAGGTGTCAATGGTTTTCTCTTTTACTCAATCTATCACATTTGTGATAGGTTTCATAATGTAAACTAGCAGACAGTAGTAACTAATTGAATTCAAATAAGTAATTTATGCCCATATGTGAATGACTTAAGTTTCTAGACCCCTTAGAGAGATTTGCCTTTTAAAATATAGAAAACTAATTCATATAAATGAAGCTCTATTTGGCAATGTGAATAAGAAATGTGAAGAAGGCCTGCAGCCAGCTCTGCCCTCTGGCCAGATGCGAGAGTTTCTTTGAAGTCAAGTTCTGTAAACCTGCCCTAGGTCTTTTGTGACTCTACTTCTGAACCCCAAGTTCTCTAAGAATGCCATTTCCGCCATGGTGAGTCCCAAGGTAGCTCTGGGCCCTGCAGGAGATGATGGAGGAGGGAAAGAATGATAGTAGCTATTCTCATGTGTGAGTCATTGATACTTACAACTGGATTCAGAATATTAATCAGAAATTTTATTCCGTATACTTTGTAGGGGGGGAAAAATCCCTGCAAACCATGTGACATATTTGTATTTCCCTATGTTCTTACCTCCAAATAGCCCTTCAGAAGTGTCTCAGCTACCCAGGACCACCTGGATCTTGTTTACCTAGAAATGCTTTTCTGTTTTCTTCTTGAATGCTTTCTGAGGAAGAAAAAACTTGTCATTGGATTTTCATTGTCTCACTGTTCCTGCTAGAGTTTTATTTTAAAAAAATCAGAAGATCCCTTTGGGAGAACTATTTCTGAAAGACCCTAGAGGAAGGACACTCAAAGTTTCCTAGAGGAGTTGTTTGGGTGGGCTTAATGAATAGTCTGTTGGCTGCAGCCAGCGTCTGTATAAGGGTTAGGAAAATTCCTCATCTACTTAGTTACAGGTAACCAGTGAACAGAGATTTTAGGGTAGAAGTATGGCAGGTTTGCACTATATAAGAGTGACCTTTCAGTTACATAATTTACTAGAAGATCTTATTTGAAAATCAATAAAGTGATTTGCGATTTGATGGGGTCATTCTTGAACAGAATTTAAACAATTTTAGAAGAGAACTAATGTCCACAATACCAGAGATTATATTTTATAAATAATGACAATGTGCAGACTCTGAGTAGCCTCTATTTCTGATATTTACAATACTTTTCTCTCTTCCTTTGTTTTGTAGTCATATCCACCATTTTATTGAAAACCTTCTATGTGAGTATAATGCATAGCTTATTTTATTTAATCTCCTCACATAACACCACAAGGTAAATATTTTCATTCCTGCTTACAGATGAATAAATAGACTCAGACCTGTTGAGTAGCTTGCTCAAGGCCATATAGCAATTAGCAACAGAGCTAAAATTTTTATCTCAGATCTATCTGCTTCCAAAGTTTGCATTTTTAAAATTATATACATTAAGCTTAAAAAAAAAGTTTAAAGGAGCTTCAGACCTATATAAGTAGGGACGTTTTTAATCCTTCATGGCAGCAGAATTTCAACTGAGGGCTACACAAAGCAGTGAGCTGAAGGAAGCTGCTGGTGAAAATGAAACTATATAAAGGATAAGTAACATCACATCTTAGTCTTAACGGATGTATTTCTAGAGAGATAAAGATGGTACAGCATTGTTCTGGTTTAAGAGTAACAGGTTATTTGTAATACCCTAGCTTTGACTCAAGAAATAATTTGAGGGATATTAGACTGAACTTCTGAGGTTGATATGGAGGATCAAAGTAATAAGAGCATTCTGACTGAATGTCATCAGAACTAGGAAAAGAATACCAGTTCTTTTCATCTTGTGACATTTGGGAGAAAGTGATAGTAGAGCTTTAAGATTTTGAAATTGTTATGATGGGGAGGGGGAGGAAATAAGAACTTGCCAAAACTATAAGAGAAAAGATAAAATTTAAAAAAAAAGAAATTGCAAAAGCTTAGTATGGTAAATGGATTTGAGACCAAAATAAATTGTTCCTTTTGTTGTTGTTGCTGTTGTTTGCAAAGATTATTATTGAATTTCCTTTATGTCGTCAACACTGTACCGGGTACTGTGTAGGTGGACAAGATAAGTAAGGCACAATACTTCCCCTCCAAGAGCTTGTAATGTAATCAGGAAGCAAAGCATAAGTACAACAATGGATAATTTCATGCTAAAATAAAAGGTACTGATAATAAAAGCTATAAAGCTCAGAGAAGAAATAAGGAAATGAGGACTAGAGTATGCATTCATTCAACTAATAAATTTATTGAATATCTGGGCAAAGCAATGTAAGATAATTAATGCTATGGCTAACCTATAGAAGCTTTTGACAGATGAGAAGTTTGAGGTGAACTTGTAAGGAAGGAAATACTTAATTAACCAGATAAGAGAGCAGTGAGTTTCTAAAGAATTAAGGGTTTTTAAAGCAGGGAACTTATTATATATTTAAGCATTTTATATATATTGACTATTTTATGCACATAACATATTTTATATGGATAATATATTATATATATTTTATATAGATAATATATAATATACATATTTGACATAGATAATATATCATATACATTTTCATAGTTAATATATATTTTATATATAAACTCATTTAATCATCACTCAATGAGTTAGATACTATTAGTATTCCCATCTTCCAGATGAGGAACCTAGGCTCAGGAACCTAGCATGCCTTAACAAGCATAGCATCAGAAGTTTGGGTAACATATTGCCTTAGACCTTGGCAGTTCTGATTAATCTCTAAGACAAAGGTTCTCAAATGTTATGGTGTATCAGATCACCTGGAAAACTTATTAAAACATAGATTGCTGAACCCCATCCATAGAGTTTTCAATACAGTGGTTCTGGTATGAAGCCCACCAATTTTCATTTCCAAACACAATTCCCAGGAGTTGTTGATGTTATTGGTCTTCTGAAGAACATATTTTGAAAACCACTGATTTAAAAAAGGGAAGTTCCCACTTTCCCTGACAAATCTTATATCTGGTTCCTTCCATCATTGAGCATAAAATTAGATATCTCTTTTTCCATGTCCCAGGAATCTCAAACTGAACATGTCTAGAAGTGAAATTACTATCTTCTTACTGAAAATTCACTCTTGTGATTTTGCCATCTTAAGTGATGGCACAAGTTAACACTTAGTATTTTGTTTTTTTGTGGGTGTTTTTTTAAAAATATATTTTCATTGATTTAAGAGAGGAAGGAAGAAGACGAGAGAGATATATACATCAATGATGAGAAAGAATCATTGATTGGCTGCATTCTGCACACCCCCAACTGGTGATTGAGCTTGCAACCCAGGCATATGCCCTGGACTGGAATCGAACCTGGAACCCTTCAGTCTATAGGCAGACACTGTATCCACTGAGCCAAACCGGCCAAGACAACACTTAGTACTTTGGAAGCATCCTGATTCTTTCCTCATCTGCCCCATCTAATCAAAGCAACATGTCATATTGATTTTCTCTCTGAAGTACCTCTTTCAACAAATATTTTTTGAGCAGTACTGCATGTTAGTCTTGGCTGGATTAAGACTGAAGGATGATGAATACCCAAAATATCACCATCAGACAATGTCTTTTCTGTACTAAGGGAGAATAGCATTTCGACAGAGTCTTAGCAATGTCACAAAGACAGAATATTCATAGGAGTTGAGAGTCTAGGCTCAGTGTTTTAACAAGGGTCTTTCAAAGCAGAAAACTGATTGGGATAGAACAATGGTAATGACATACTAGTTTAGGATTGGTCATCACGGTGAGATGAGGGATAAGTGAGCTGTTTGATAAGTGAGCTGTTTGCCTAGATGAGCAGACTGCTGTCTCAGATAAATTGATTTGCAGAAATTACCTGACATAAATAGTGAAACTATTTATTTGTTTATAGTCTTATCTTTTTTGAGCAAATTTTTCCTGGAACAAAATACTAACTCATGTTGACATAGGTGGTCTTTGTTCTTAGTCCCAATAACTATGGCACATTGATATAGGTGATTATAGGTCTCAAAGACACTGTGCCCTAGATTTAAGAAACTTATATTCTGGTGAGCAGGCAGACAAGGTTTCAACAAAACACCTCCTTGTTAAAATTATTTATTAGGTTGAAAGTTTATGTATAAGAAGAAATATCTGAATCTTCTTATGGAAATCTTCACAGTGGAGGTAGCACTGATTTTGAAAGGATAAAGGAGTAAGGGCAATACAGTCTAGATGGATCAAGAGGAATATGAAAAGCCCTAGAAACATGGGATGCCATAAAGCTGTCTTCTTTCTATTCCTATTCCCAAGCTTTAGTTGAGGCCCTCTTCTTCCGTCAAACTATTCAAAAAATATTCTAACTCATTCCACCACTCCCCCATCCCCAATTTTTGTACGTGCATATCCCAATCCACTTTGAGCCCAATGATACATCTAACTGTAACCCAGGTGCCTTTGTCTTCACCCCATGGAGGGGGACTTTTAGGGGGTGGGGAGATAGTCAGAGAAATACTCTGCCTCCTTCTCCGGCTGTGTGCAGTCCATAAGTGGCTCTTTTTGCTCCCCAGTCTCCCATTGGAAAGGTGAAGATGCCTGCCATTCCAGGTTCTAGGGTAGTATTTTCTCTTCTTTCTGACCCATGGGACCCCAAAAAAGATCTAAACTGGTCATTATTTTAGGCTTCAAAGTACAAATTGTATAGAGTGACAGAGTGGAGTCAAGGAGGACTTTGGATGGCTTTGCATTCTATTTTATCTAATCCCCATTCTTAAAAGTCCCTTCCTAGACCTTCAGCATATCTCCACTCCAAAGGCAGTGTGTCTTCCCATGGACTTCTTCCCCTCCCTTCCTCCTGTACTCTCTTCTTGCTTCCCTTGTGCTTACAAAATTTAGTCCCTTTTCTTCCTCCATTCTTGAATAGTGGACCTTCCCCCAGGAGTTACTAGTACCAGGTCTCTAACCTCTTGATGGGGCTTGGAAATCTTCATGGGTTGCTAGGTTTGAATTGTGAGTCAGTCATAGATGTTTTCTCCTTGTCCACCTCTACTGATGGTAATGAGGAGGACGGGAATTTCTAGTTCTGAGGAGAAGAGAAGAGAAAGGACAGGGAGATTAATTGCCCACTTTGTATGCAACATCATTTTATTTTTCTTAAGAGGTCTTTAAAAAATAAAATAAAATCAGAGGTTTTATCCTTCAGGAATAAAACAGTTATTGAGTCTACATAGGACATTCATATTCTCACTCCTAGAGTAATATTTAACCTTATTTGGATTTTGTTTTTAACCTTACCAGTCTGAATAACATTACAAATCCATTAACATAGCCTGGGATAATGTCTTATCTAATCAACCTTTCTCAATTTCTGGCCTCTTCTCCCTCAACTACAGCAGGGAGAGACATGGACAACCCTATGACAAATATTACCACATAACCAACCTACTTACTTAATAATACCCAATGCATAGCTATGTTTTTTCTAATAAACCTAAAATCATTCAGTATTTCTAACCAAACCAAGTAAAACATAACCTTCCATAGTTTCCTTATTGCCCATCATGAGAACATAAGCACCCCTGGAGGAGCAGACTCTACTCATCTCCAACCATTTGTTGCCAAGAGCAAATGCATATTCATTATGGCAAATTTCCAAAAGAAGTCAGAAAAAAAATCTGGATTTTAAGTGAAATATTCCTGTTTTTAAACCTTAAATGACATGAACAAAATTAAAACAAAACTGAAAGAGAAAACTCATTAACAAAAAGAACATCTTCAATCTCCGACCTAAAGGATCAAGTCCAAACTTATCAGAGCACAGGCTATGATGAGGAACCGGACCCTGCCTCTTCTCTAGCCCCATCTCCAATTACTTTCCACAAATAATGAATGCAATAAACATCATAAACTGTTATCAGTTCTTACATTTCTCACCTCCTATGCCTTTGAAAGTGCTACTTCCTGTACGTGGAACCCTTTCACAAATGTCATCTATCTGGCAAATTCCTATTTATGTATCAAAACACTTTGAAGGCACAACTTCCTCTTTGAAGCCTTCCCTGATCAGTCCCTCAAAATCATTCTCTTTGCTATATTACCTGAGTACCTTACACATAGATATTATTATGAGCTTCTATTTGTTAAATGCATATTTTGTTCCAGAGATGATAAAACAAAGATTATTTAGGAAGAGGAAAGTAGCTTATTTAAGGCACAAAATTAAAGCAAGACCCATGATTATAATCAAGGCCTGTCTGATCTCAAAGTCCATGGTTTCCTACTACCACATTTTACCTCCTATTTCTGCATGTATTATTTGTTCATATCGCATCACTTAAATGGGATTAACAGGAACAATGTTTTATTCATCTTTGTATCACCAGTACCTGGAATACAATATGCATTTAATAAATGTTTGTTGAACTAAACCAAGCTGTGTTTTACAATGCAAATCATATCAGTTTTATTCAACATTGCTCAATCTACTCATTGATTAATTCTTAAAATGTATCTTCTGCATTTTGGATCATTAAAAAGATGTTCAATATGCTACTTTTCAAATTCATTACCTTCCAAAAAGCTAATGAACAAAAGGTAGGATTGTCATCACTTTAATAGCAATGTCCTTGATTCAAGCAATCATTTCCCAGGCATGCTTTGGAAGCAGAATATTAGCTCTTAGTTACCAAATTTCAAATCTTAACTTAGCAGGAAGAGGCCCAGTTTGGGGGAAAAAAATTTCATCACTGACTCATGCAAACAGTTGCCATATTCTCTCTGTATCCTTAAAGATTTTCACAGATGGAGTCCAATTATAATTGTGTCTTCATATATAGAGTATTGATAATGATATGTGTGTTCTTCATATATGGAAAGATGACCCACAATTGACAAGACATATATACACTTTGCATTATTTCTTGCAAGGAGGAACTACTTAACTGTTTCCCCAAGCTCCCCACAAGAGGAAAATGCATGGCCTAAGGGAAAGACTTGATGAAAACTCTAAGTGGATGGAATCTATGAACATAATCTTAATGCACCAGGCTTAACTCCAGTAATTACCTTTTTAATATCCCAACATCTCTAAGGAATCTTACACATTATTATCATTAAGGTTGGCTAGAATTCTCAGGGTGTGAGGGAAGGGAGTTGGGGAAGAAAAGAGACCCTCACCTAAGAAGCCATATCAGAGTATCAGAACAGTGTGTGACATTTTCCCACCATGTGATTCTGATCAAGCATCCCCATGATGGGTAAACTCCCAGCCTCCTGTTGAGAATATTCTTGTCACAGAGAGAGGTTTTATTCCAGTGGAGGAATGTGGTACAGAGTTCCCTTTGGAATATTCATGTCTGAGGTTGAACTGAAATGTATGCGAATAGGTTACCACTAAGGGATTTACTTTGAAGTATTGTGAGAGTAACTCTCTTGAGATGCTGAAAACCCTTCAGATTTGACATTTTGGTAAAAAGCGTTAAGTATTCCACTTCAAAAATAAGGAAAATGGGGTTATTTGGAGGCATTTTAAGTATAACTATTATTAAAATTTCACAGCCAAATGCCTTCCTTCTTTTTCTTTACTCATAGGGCTTAAGTAAGGTAAGAGTTTGTCCTGGTCAGGGCACATGCCTGGGTTGTGAGCTTGATCCCCAGTGTGGGATATGCAGGAGGCAGCCAATCAATGATTCTCTTTTATCTCTCTCTCTCTCTCTCTCTCTCTCTCTCTCTCTCTCTCTCTCTCTCTCTCTCTCTCTCTCTCTCTCTCCTCTCTCTTCCTCTCTGAAATCAATAAATGCATTTAAAAATAACTTGTTTTGGACAAAATGCAACATGTCTCCAACTGTCTCCAGTAATCCTATGGACTGCTAGAACATTAACATCACTGCTGCTTAGAGCACATCAGCCTGTCTATAGATTGGCTATGCCCCAAAGACCCTACTGATAGACACCTTGAGCTCCCTGCACATTGTTGTTGACTCTTCCTTTACCGCCATGCTTTTAAGCTGTGGTTCTTAAAGTGTGGTCCTGGGAGCAGCAGGAGTAGCAGGAGTAGCAGCAGCAGCAGCAGCAGCAGCATGACCTGGGAACTTCTTAAAAATGCAGATTGTTAGACCCCCACCCAGATGTACTGAGTCAGAATCCTTGGGGACTGAGCCTAGCAATCTGTGTTTTAATACACCCTAGCTAATTCTGATGCTCACTGAAATTTTAGTCACTACCTTAGAGCAAAGTGTGGTCCACAGATTTGTAGCATCAGGTGAATGAACTTGGAGCTTATTAAAATTCATAATCTCTGGCCACGTTCTAAACATTAAATGTACCAAATCAGAATCTACGAATTCTGTTTTAAGGAACTCTTTGAGTGATTCTCCTGCTAGCTAAAGTGTGAGAGGTACTACTTTAAAAGCATTCTCCTTCACTATTTCTCATTCCTGGAGCTCCTCTTTATAGCACAGGAGCACTGGGGCTAGAGACCCTAATAATACCCTAATAAATTTCTTTCACATTTATCCCCTTCTCTTGCTATCTCTATGCATACAGGTGCTGCTAACATTCTTGATGTGATGGGTCAAACCCTATAAGGGCTTGCTGCTAAGTCTAGCCTACCCTGACAGATCATTTCTCTCAAGAGGCCAACAGCATCCCAAAAGATTCTATGACAGCTAAGAAGGCTTTGGTTACACAGAGTACAAAGAAAAAAAATACCTCTGGGATGTGAGATAGAGTTTGTCAAACCGCACACAAATAGCATTGATGAGTCTCAGCACTATTCAACCAGAACACTCTGTTATAAACTGAAGGGTAGAAGTATTCAGAAAGGAATTAGCATATGTGAATATGCTGGGTTTGTTTGACTTTGTAAATTGTATTGCATTCCATTTGATAATATGGCATATTTTCTACAGAAAGAGAAAATATAAAAACAATAAAATGCAAAGAATTCACTATGTCTCCAATTTTTCTTTCCATAAAGGCACAAAGTGATAGCAATGGATTCAAAACAACTCAGGAAGCCTTGCACACATCAGGAATGTAGAATATAGATTTGGAAGGCTGGGAGGGCTGCTTTGAGAGCAGGTATCAGGTAATCTTGAAAGAAATGAAGCAAGAAGATACTCTATTCTGAGTAAAGAGAAGGCCACACAAAGACTGGGATTGGGTCAGCATGGAGAATCTCAATTCTCATGTAAAATTTAAGGGCAAAGCTAAGGCAAATCATTTCCTACCAGTCAAATTCCATTATAGTAAGTTCAAAGTCAGCTTGATAGATGGCTAACAGATACTAGTATATTCCATCATTGAATAACTATCAAGGTTCTAAGAGAACTTGGAGGAAATCTGCCAGGTCACAGCCAGTCACCAGGAGAATATAATGTAAATGTAAATTTGGGCACTGGCTTGGATGTTACATTATGGATTCTAGTTTTAACTGTGTCTGTGTTCCTCCAGCAGAATGCTGTGCACACATTAGGGGTATAATAAATAAGCAAAAAGTAAACGAGTATTATTTGATGTCTATTGAAATGTTTGTATATATTCAACTAACATAGGAGGGAAAGTTTTCTAGTTTACTCTTGTTGGTATTTTATCAAACCCATTTTCTTAATTCCCTACCCTATTCTTGTCCACACTGCATAATGCTTCTCTAAAAAATTTTAAGGGCTTATTTCTTTCTCCATGAAAAAACAACTTTATTATATTTCATCTGATTTAGGAAAGCAAGTGTGTTTCTTGTAGCACATAATAGTAGAGTCCATGGTTTAAATATATACAGTGTGTTTTTATTAGCACAGTAATTTCATTATTTGGGGATATAGGAATCACTAAAATTTGCATAATTCAAAGAAATAAGGCAAAGATGGTCAATTAGAATACATAAATTATTTTCTTAGAACTCAAAAGAGACCAGAATTATGCAAAACAACTATGACATCTAAAGCAACTGCTAATGGCCAGATGAAGAGATGACAGACCATAAATATGTTCTGAGAATTACTACAGCCTTCAAAATATGTGTCCCTCCCCTTTTTCTTCCTTTCTTTTTGATGGCATATTCAGGTAGGCTTTTACAAATATTTCTTTTAAAATATACATCAGTTCTAGTAATTTCATTTTCCTTGAACCTCAGATTCACTTCCTTAACGGGAGCAGCACGTTCCTATGTCACTGAGGTTAGAAAATTGGAAAGGGGATCATAAGAATAGGGGGTAAGTCAGAAGTTTCTTATAATTTGTCAAGAAACGAGTGTGAGCACACACTTTTTAATCCTATTCATGCTTTCTAAAAAAGTACCTTATGAGAATTTACTATGCTCTGGGCTTTATAATCTAATACAGGGGTGAGGAAAAGTAGGTTTACAGTTGTGAGTACGTGGAACAGTTTATCCTTGCAGTGTTTATTAATTATTGTACTATTAATACAATGTACCTGTAAGCCTACTTTCCCCCATCCCTGTATTTTCAAAGTTTCTACTTATCAGAGATGGGGGGAGGACATTTATTGTGACCTGTAAAAGCTCATAATTCATCGAGAAGTGCTTTCTACTTACAGACATATTTCTTGTTAAAGAAAAAAACCTCCCAATGAAAGTTTAAAGGAGAACCCAGGTGAATATTTTTTTTTAGATGGGCCACAAATAAGTTCTGATCTCAACATGTTCCACAGCTCTCCCGAGCTGAAAAGCTAAAGACGTGCTACAATATATTTCAAAAGCAGCACAGGGCTTAGCTGCTAAAGCAATAAAGTGGTTTTTATTTCAGAAACATTCAACAGCATGAATCACATTGTCATCCACAAACAGTGATCTGAATCAGTAGGTACCATTCTGCAATATAACTAAGCAGGCTAGCTAGCATCATTGTGAATCCTGAATGTAGTTCTGCCCACTCCACTTAAGTTGACATTTTGTATAGGCTACAAGAAATGTGAGGATGAAATCAACAAGGAAGTAATTAAAAGTAAAAGGCTTTTAATGATTGTAAATGAAGCTGAGAACACAAACTTGGATCTCAGTAACCTAGAGTTATGACTCTAGGGCCCTGGTTTGTTAACATCTGCTTCTTGGGTAGGAAAGTTTTTCTTTCAAAATAGCAGTGCTACATGAATCAACAGCCTCCCAAAGAACTATTTCATGCTACCCAATGTTAGGTCTCAGACTTTAAAAATCTCATTGATCTTTGGTGAAATCTCAGTTATATAACTAAGAAGTTATTTTTAAAGTCATACCAGATGTTACAGTTCATCCTCATTGCTCCCACATGGATGTGCACTATTTATTCAGAATTGAGCCAAAAGCCCTGAATTGAAAAAGTTAAGTAGGATTCCTTGACAAACCTAGAGAACAGATTTGCATGCAATGGATCTGTAAATATTTCTTTTAGTTTTATTATTTGCTGCTGGCTTTTGAGCTACCCTACTCACACACAAAAACCTCAGAGAATTTCCTTAGGAGTCACATGGTTTAATTCTGGAACTGACTGCAGAATTTCTTCCTAATTTAAATCATTTTTACAGTTTCCTTAGTGAGACTAAAACATTAACAGATAAACTACAACCCTAGCTCATCATTGTGCCAGGAAAAAATGTGAAGTAGCCATGCTATCAGCAAGAATCTTTGGTAACATAAAAATGGTAATTCATTTAGTAAGATTGGAACTCAAATTAAAAGTAATTATTATTACCATACTGTATTCATGCTTTGAAGGGTTCTTTCCACTGTGTGTTGTTGTTGTTTTTTTCTATAATTTAGGGTTAGAATTTGTCCTCTCTTAAAGTCCAATAACCAGGTCTCATTGAGAAAGTAAGTCCCTGACTTTATTTGGGGTAAGTCAGAGATGAAATGTCAAAACCACATAGATGGATGTTTCTCCAAAGAATATATTAATTCAGTGTTACATCCCTAGTACCTAGAAGAGTAGCTAGGAAGTGCTCAATAGAAGAATGAATGAAGCATTGCACTTCAAATATCAGAAGAATCTTAGTTTTTAAAGCCATAGCTATCCCTTTTTTATTTTCCAATAACTCAATTGGTAAGTATCCTTACTTAGTAAGTCATCAATATTATTCCCATCAATGACATTTTATGTTGGCACCTATTACTGCCCTCATCATTTTATAAATATATATCCAATCAACTATATCCAATACTATTTGCCATCTATTTCCATATAGAACTACTGATACTATTATTTACCATATTTTCATGTAGAACTACCATTGTATCTTTAAGATTGAATAACTCCTTAAAATTATCTAATGCCTATATAATGCTTAGAATAAACTTTAACTTCCTTGCCAAGGCCTGAAAAACCATGCATGATTAAGCTTCTAGTTATATTTCCAACTTCCTTGGCCTCTTTACAGCAGCTCATTCCAACTTTAGGAATTCTGGCTTTCTATAATGGTAAAGTAGCCCTCCTGCTGGTAACAATTAGAAACTCTGGGGAAAAGAACTACTGTTTGAAGGTGTGGAAGAATGACAAAATCAATATAAACTAAAGGAGATTCCATCTTTGAACCAAGGGAACCACATTGGTAGAAAATCCGTACTTAGATGCTTTTTTCCTAATAGTGTTTAGCCCAGGTTAGACACAATTCAAGAAAAATATTATTAGCTTGGGAGGAGTCAGAGAAAAATGGGGCTGCCTGAGTGGCTAGAAATTGAGATTGGGAAGTTCAGGAAACAAGAGAGCTACAGAAGAGAAAACCCACAAATCTATGTACAGCTCACTCAAATCTTTGATTCAAACTGCAGATTGGTATAGTGTTGAGGGAAGGCAACTGTTAACTGAGAATTCAGAGAATGCATCCTACAAGGGAGTTAGATTTTGGAATTAGAATTTTGCCAAGTTAAAGTGGCTTGATAAATACATCAGAATGTTCACTAGAGTTCCAAAAGAACTACGCTTTAGAATTAAAAACTACAAAACAGGACTAAAGAATTTATCAACAATTTAACTGCCTGATAGCAAAGAAAAAAACCCTTTGGAGGAAGATAACTGAGTCCAGAGTCTCCTTAGTGTATCAATACAATATTCAGCATGAAATTAATATGAACAGACATCTGAACAAATTGAAAAATGTGACCCATAGTAAGGAGGAAAGAAATAATTGCTACACAAAGACAAACCAGATGTTAGAATTAGTAGGCAACTTTAAAATAACCATAATTAATGTTAGAGAATCTGTAGAAAATATTAGATATAAAAGGTGAAGTGGTAGGAAATTTCAGAATAGTGTGGAAACTATTAAATAAATAAATAAATGCAATGGATGACATTCATAGTAGATTAGATATAAGACAAGAAAGGATAAGTGAACTTGAAGACAGTAAAAAGAAATCATCCATACTGAAGTGCAGAGGGAAGCATGATTGAAAAAATAATGAATAAAACTTCCATGAAGTTGGGACACAGTAATTGGAGTCACAGAAAGAAAGAGATGAGGGAGAATGAGTTAAACAGGGAGAAAGACAGGAGAGAAATGGGGGTAGGGGAAGAAGAGTTAATCAGAAAGAGAGAGAGAGAGGTTTCACTTCAGTTTTAAACTCAGTTCAATCTGAAAAATCTAAGTAGTTCTTAAGCAGCAGTATCAAATCTTTCCTAGACAAAAATGCCCCATTTCACAAACATTCTTAATTTCCTCAGATTCTTTTCCCAAAGTGATGCCTAGATGTCTGTTAGGAGCAAGTGGCTGACTTTGTAGGAGAAGAGAAGGATGAGGCTTCTCAGGCCCAAGTTCTCTCCTCTCTGTCTACCTGAGTGCAGTTGCCCCTTCTAAGCTAAACTCAAACTTGTGTTTAGTAGAACTTAGATCTGTCATGAGTAGGACAGAGGCTAATTGGGCCTCCTCTCAGCTCTCATTCCTGCCTATTCGCAAGTATCTGCCACACTCTTCTTCCAACCTAGTCCTTTGGTTCCACCTTGGCTTCTGCTGCTATAGTAGCCTTGCTGGCTTAATGCTGCATTAATTCCACATTGGAATCCTGAGCCTCATGCCTCCTTTCTGACCACTGATCAGTCTTGCCAAAGTGGATTCGCTTCCAAGATAATACAGGTACCACCAGAGAGGTGATCACTTTTCAGAGTCCTAAATTGGGAGTAAGATGAAACCTCACCTGTCCCCAATCTGTTTCTACCCTCTCCATTCCCAAACCTACTGGTACTCTCTGACTTATCTCACACACGCTGGACTTTAGCTTGGAGAGAGAAAATACTTTTTGCTTTCTCTGAGACCTATAACAAAATTCCCAGGCGAGGAAAAGTATCTGTACTTCCTGTGGTCTATATCCTCCTCGCTCTGTCATTAAGAACCTTCTGGTGGCTTCATTGTCAAAGGCAAAGAAGAAACATCTTTATTCTACAGAAGAATGTTATAAACAGAGTCCTACAACCATAATCCCCAAGCTATTATGAGCAGGAGGGAGATAAAGAAAATGGAAATCAGCCATAGCCGGTTTGGCTCAGTGGATACAGTGTCAGCCTACGGACTGAAGGGTCCCAGGTTTGATTCCGGTTAAGGGCATGTACCTTGGTTGCGGGCACATCCCCAGTAGGAGGTGTGCAGGAGGCATCTGATCGATGTTTCTCTCTCATCGATGTTTCTAACTCTCTATCCCTCTCCCTTCCTCTCTGTAAAAAATCAATAAAATATATTTAAAAAAAAAAAGAAAATGGAAATCCTGTCTTAAAATAATCGCCTGACTATTGTGCTACTTTATAATCTTATTTGGCAAAACAGTAACTCTTTATTCTCTGCCCTTGCTTTCCTTTTCCAGCAAACTCTGGTCTCTCCCCAGACATTTGTACTGCTGAAGCTGAATAGGATTGAGAGAGATAGAGACAGAGATAGAGATAGAGGTAGAAAAAAAAGAGAGACAGAGAAATACTTTTCAAAACATAACTATTACTCCATAATTTATTCTATGTATGACTGTGCCATATGGGCAAATCTGTAAGATATAAATCCATTTTGGGATAATTTTAATAATCATGTGAGTCTTGAAGTGCCTTGCATTTCAGAGTTTGTTAGCATTGGATGCTCAGAGTAGGGAAGGGTGTAGCTCTGCTCACAAGCCTGGTGATAATACTTTATGAAAGTGATTGCTCTTTTTCCCAACTCCCTGAATCTGTGTCACTATATCAAATTTAAGCTTCTCAGGATGGAAGTAAGTATAATTTGGAAAAACTAGTATCTCAGCTCAGAAAGTTTCTAGTAGATTCTTTTCTCCAGCATTGACTATTACCTCCTCTGAATCGTTATAAACAGTATCATATAGAATTCATATCAAGCCTTGAATTAAGAGTCAAGTTATGACACATTATGATTGTTTTTAATTCCCAAGTATGTGTTTATTATTTAAGGAATTCTGGCTCTTCTTTTTAAAAATGTGTTATTATATGTTCATTTCTAGTCTGCAGAGGCAAAATTTTTTAAAGGAAAGAAATAGGGGGGAAATAGATACAGAGGCAAAGAAGTATTGAACAGACTGTCAAACTACATTGGGAAGGCAGGGGAGGTTGGGCGAGGGGGGCTGTAAGAGATCAACCAAAGGACTTGTAGGCATGCATATAAGCATAACCAATGGATACAAGACACTGGGGACGAGGGGGAGAGGGCGGGCAGGTGAAGGCATGTCTTGGGGGGTAGGGGAAGCTTGGGGGAGGTCAATGGGGAAAAAAAAGGAGACATATGTACTACTATTTGTAATACTTCAAACAATAAAAAAAAAGAAAAAAATCCTATCTAATAAAAGAAAAAATAAATAAATAAAAATGTGTTCTCAATTTGAATGTAGTGATAAATTTCCAAATTTACTCCTGGTCATTGACAAAAGAAGATTTAGCATAATAATTGATGGTAGAGTCCTCTAGAGATAGGCTTACATGGGATTTAATTCAAACAGGAAAGTTTTCAGACTTCACATTTTTATTTTATATGTCTTTCTCACGGAACAAATCCCCTCAGGAGCAGTGAATTTTGGATGTGTTGTCTCTGCTGGTTTATTAATGACTCTGTCTGGTGGACATCGATGAGTCACTCAAGGGCTGTAACAGATTCCCATCTTTCCTTAAGTGTCCTGTCCTAGTTTATATCAGTATAGCAAGGTAGAAAACAATTCACGCGTATAAACCTGAGGCTGATGTGGCAGCTGAGTTTTATGTGTACAACCGAGTTCTAAATACTTAATGTACAGAGTTCTTTCTAATTTCAGAAGAAATATGAAGGTGGTGCTCCTGAAATCTGAAAGTGAAGGATTACGGTTCAAATGACTTCATGTTGGCATTAGTTGGTTCAGAAGAAATGAAACCACTTCAGAGAAAACCACTTTTCTCTGAAAGGAACGGAAAAAAAAATCTTTACATGTGTTTAATTTTTATATAGTAGCCACAATATTTCCTCTGATCATAAGAGCATGACATAAAGCTAAATAGCACTATGAAAAAGTTATTCTTCAGAAATGAGCTATAATGCCTTTTACTGGACAAATTGGAACTATTAAGAAATATTAGAAATCTTTTTCTATAATAAATTGATATTATATTACTGTGAAAAACATCAGAGCTTCTCTCTTTCTTAAGCTTTGACATTTATTACAATGTGCAGTCTACCTACATGTTTGTTTTTATAGTAACAGTATGAAAAAAACAAAATACCTACTGAACAAATATAATACATATAGCTGTCAAAATTGCCTATGTCAAAAAAAGAAAGCAGAACAAGTTTGAACTTCACCAAAATAGCTATATATATTAATTTTTCTTTGGTCTCTGTGTCTATCAGGAAAACCAAATGCCCCAAAGGTTATATAAAAATATTTTAAAGCTGATTATAATCATTTAATGAGAAAATCCATGTTTCCTCCAGGTAATAGGGACCAATTAAGCATAAAAAGTGGCAGAACACAGCCATCTTCCTTCTCCTCAGATGATATCAGAATACAGACCTGAGGGATCTTTGATGAAAGCATGCAAAATGAGGACTTATTTAGGTAACATCAAGCCAGGGTATTTGGATAAAACTAGTAGTAACATTCCAGTATTTTAATAAATGAAATAATCTTTACATTACTAGAAGCTTACATCTCACAAACAATTCAGGAACTAGTTTTCCAACATTTTTCTTAAATCACACTTAAGGTACTGAATCCTATAAATAAGTCTGATTAGCATAAAATAAACACATTTTAATAACATTTTTAATATGAAACAGCATTGAAATCTGATGCCTAGCCAGACAAGAACTTAAAATTGACTAAACTCTTTCAAATGCTATGTCTTTAAATTAATTTATGTTGACACAGTGGGTACTAGAATCCATTCTGGTTGCTATGACAACAGACACTGAAAATTTAAAATCCAGCAGCAGGCTCAATTCCCTGCAAAGAGGGCTATTTTACATTAAAATTACATATCACTGCAACAGTTTTGATGAAACATATTAAACAGATAAATATGCAAGTCATCTTTTATAAGACAATTTAATTAGTGTATGTGAGATGCCATGTTTATCATTTTAACTTAAATTTTCTCCTAGCTAGATTTAAAGAGTGATTTGAAATCTAAACTTCAGAAAGCAAGCAACTAATTATCAAAATGCTACACTAGGGAAAGGAAAAATACCTAAACCATGTAATAAAAATGTTATAGAGTATTTGCTTTGCAAATGTACCCTTGGTTGCTGGGCCATTCTCCTAAAATGGAACTTAAAAGAACAACAAAAGAAGGACATGCTTTCATATGAATCACTGATTTTTTTTTTGGTTTGATAAAATACATTATATTTTATCTGAGAGTCTTTTAATTGGTTGTAAAATTACTGGATTTGAAAACGATTGTGTTTGTATCATTGTAATACAGTTTTTATGTGGTCAAGGCTCATCAATTCTACCAAACTAACATATCCACTCATGTATATATAAACCCAATGGAGGGAAATGAGACGTGAAGGGCTGTCAATCAATGTGTGCCAAAGAGGAGAGAAATATGGAGGTCTCAGGAAGTGATACTCTTCCCTTTGTCTCCTTCCATTGGAGTGTGAAGGGCAAGAGAAATGCTGGGTAATAGTTAAATGCACATCATGATAGCCCCGTTTCCCAATGTGTCTTTAAAAACACACTTTTTTCTTTCTTTCTTTTTTTTTTTTTTTCAGGACAGGCCATTTTCTTGTTAGTCTGCTAAAATGTAATACTACTTTTGAAGTGGCTCATCTTGAGACATGGACTAAAATTGGTTCCTTTCAGGTGTGTTCCTATGCCAGGAGTTATTCTATTTGGAAATACAGAGGTTTCCTTTTTTTGTGTTCATTTTAATTTTCAAATTAGATCATTTAATCAAGTTGTATGTTTTCAAATCTTATTTGAAAAAGAAACAGGAGATGTGGAAGATTATAGAAAGAAAACATTTTTTCTTCTCTATAAGTATGTCCCCTATATAAAAGATTTCCCTAACACACAAGAATTCTAAGTCTATAAAAGATCTCAAGTATCTAGGGATATTTATTCAGTTCGTTAACCCTATATTTTATACAGTTCACAGGGATGCCCAAAAACTCCACTTTATTTGCCTTCCAAACTTTCTAAAAAAAAGAAATAAAACACTATTTGGATCCAAAATATGCACTATTCTTGGAATATAGACTGTGAAAACAGAAATCCATAAGAATGTCCACATTTCAAATATATTTTAAAGAAATGGAAAATAAAACTATTTTAATATGTGAAATCCAATATTGCTTCTCCACTCTGAAATTATAGGATATTAATTATGTTGAAAACATATTTATCATCAGAATAAATATTACCCATGATGATTCAAAGAAAGAAAATTTTTCTTTTAAAAAATACATGGGATTAAAAATATAAAAACTCATTCATGTTATATATTCTCATTTGTTCTTTTCAAGTGGTTTGAAAAGAAAGAATTAGCTAAGATCCAGTGGGTAGAGAACTACAAACAAGATTTTAATTTTGTAGTTTTAAAACCATATGTTTATATAACCTGCATGGAACACTATGTACTATTAAAACCATTCTTCAGTCTTCCACAGTCCTCTTTAGGTATTTATAGGCCTTGAGATACACTCCAACTGTTAGAGTTTGCAATGGATTTTCACACATTCCTGTTTAACTTGTCAGCAACAACATTTATAGATGTGCTACATGGCATAAGAAATTATTTTCGTTTAATTTGTACCTCTTAAAAATCATTTATTATCCATGTATAAATAATACAAAGATGTTTAACATTACTAATTTGGTGTTATAGTTGAAGAGATATATCTCCTCCTTTTTATCATTCAAAAACTCCACATATTTTGAACTTCTGTCATGAACAAGGCATGTAAAGAATACAGTCTAATAGGGGGGATAAGACTAATACACTGATATTGATTATGCAAGTAATGATGAGACAAGGTAGTAAAAAATGATTTTTGCCTGATCATATCAGGGAAGACTTTCTGGAGAAGATGGCATTTGTGCTAAGGCTTGAATTTGCAGAGTATAGAGGCCTGTACAAATAAAAAGGAAAGGCCTTCCAGGAAGTAGGGCTAGTGTAAACAAAGATGCCATAGGGGAACATGTAGACTATTACCTCCCTACCTGTAGCTGGTACTGAGATATGTAATACCATATTCCCTCAGCACACACTTCTCTACACCATGGCTACTAACAGAAAACACCTGTCACTCTGGTTATAAAAGAAAATTTGGTCCATTCCCGGCAAGCTGGAAGTGTCAATTACAAGCAGTCCTCAGGTTACGTCGGAGATCCGTTCCTACTGTGCAATGTAAAGCTAACCCACCTACATAAGCACCTACGTCACTCACATGGAGCACATACACAGCAGTAATGAAGTGAAACAGTAAAAAAAAAATTTTAAAGAAGGATAATATTCCTGACCTTTACTTGTGGTAAATAAATAATAAAAAACATAAAGCACATATATACATACATGGAAATGATGGAACTTTTTTTAAATATAAATAAACTAGAGGCCTGGTGCACAACATTTGTGCATGGTGGGGGGGGGGCGTTGTCCCTCAGCCCAGGCTGCACCCTCTCCAATCTGGGACCCCTCGAGGGATGTCCCACTGCCCGTGGATGTCCCAGTAGGATCGGGCCTAAACGGGCAGTCGGACATCCCTCTCACAATCCAGGACTGCTGGCTCCCAACTGCTCACCTGCCTGCCTTCCTGATTGCCCCTAACCACTTCTGCCTGCCAGCCTGATCAGCCCCTAACCACTCCCCTGACAGCCTGATTGATGCCTAACTGCTCCCCTGCCAGCCTGATTGTCCCTAACTGCCCTCCCCTGCAGGCCTGGTCACCCCTAACTGCCCTCCCCTGCCAGCCTCATCACCCCTAACTGCCCTCCCATGCAGGTCTGGTCACTCCCAACTGCTCTCCCATGCAGGCCTGGGTCTCCCCCAACTTCCCTCCTCTGCCAGCCTGGTCACCCCTAACTGCCCTCCCCTTCAGGCTTGATCACCCCCAACTGTCCTCCCTTGCAGCCCTGGTCCCTCCCCTGCTGGCCATCATGTGGCGGCCATCTTATGTCCACATGGGGGCAGCCATCTTTGACCACATGGAGGCAGCCATCTTGTGGGTTGGAGTGATGGTCAATTTGCATATTACTCTTTTATTAGATAAGATGGGAGATGGCAACGTAACCACAAAATGACGTACCTCGAGTCCAACATAACCCGAGGACTGCCTGAATTTATCTCAGATGTAGCCATCAACCAGAGACCAAAGAGAGATTGGTGAATGGAACACCCTAGCTTTCTTGCCCTTCAGGAGGAATAATTTGAGGTGCAACTCTTAAAAGGCTTCCCAGAGGCCCCCATTTCCCCAGGACACAAACCCAGTTTAACCACAATAATCATTTGCTTGATAATAAATTCTTTTATTTTCTTTATTGATTAAGGTATTACATGAGTCCTTATCACCCTGATAATAAATTCTTTATTGGTCTCATTTCCTTTCCTGCCTAACTTGCCCACTTTCCTGCTGCTGTTTCCTGGGATGACCTTGAATAAACCACTTGCACTTGAATCCTTCTCCCTCAGTATGCTTCAGAGGAAAACCAAACAAAGGCAGAATTTATTCCTACTTTGACCAGTCCTTGCCATCTTTGTCTTCCTGGGAGAAATCACTAAAGCTTGGAAGCCTAAATCACACAGGAATTCAAATCTGAAGAATTCTCATTTCTCCCTTTTAATCCTCAGTTAAATCCAGAATTACAAATTTCCTGTTAATAAAATACAGTGGGTAGGTTCCCATCCCCATTCCCCCAATGACTCATCCTGCAGTCTAGTGTTTCCAGACCATTTTGAAAAGGTCAAGAGAGCTCTGACTTAGCCCTCCTTCTGAGCCAGTGGTTCTCAACCTTTCTAATGCTACGACCCTTTAATACAGTTCCTCATGTTGTGGTGACCCCCAAGCATAAAATTATTTTTGTTGCTACTTCATAACTGTAATGTAAATATCTGTGTTTTCTGGTCACCTAAGACCATCAGAAACACAGATATTTACATTATGATTCATAACAGTAGCAAAATTACAGTTATGAAGTAGCAACGAAAATAATTTTATGGTTGGGGGTCACCACAACATGAGGAACTGTAATAAAGGGTCACGGCATTAGAAAGGTTGAGAACCACTGTTCTAGGCTCATACTTTAAATAAGCAGGTTCTTCTTCCAAATCTGTTTTATAGAAAACAATAACAACCACGTAACTAAATATGTTCAATATCTAAAGGTCATAGTACAGTAAAAGTACCAAACTCCCAAGAACCATTAGTCCAAATTTCATTTTTGCTTTGCACTTGTACAAGTACTGTTGCTAAGTCTTTCTTTTGATTAATAAAACACAACCACTTTATCAAAATATGTTTTTATGAAGTGTTTATTTTAATTGGAAATGTCAGCTCTAATTATGAAGCTAGGAAGACCTGAGTTCAAATCCTGACTGCAACTCTCACTAGCTATAACATTAGACATATTACTTGCCCCTCCAGACTTATCTTCTTTCCCAAAATTAGAAATTATAAAAGTACCCAGATTTACAGCAACCATTAGGAATAGATAAAATAAGGGTTGGATAGCCTAACATGTAGTAAGTACTCATGTTAATTTATTTAAAAAGGGATCTGGTAATGCTTCATTCACTAATTCAATGAACATTTATTGAGCATCTGTATATTGCTAGACCCTGTGATGAATAAAATACAATCTTTCTCCTGCCCTCCAAGAGCTTATAGTTTATGGATAAGACGGATACACTTTTTTAAATGAATAATTAAAACATATAAACTACATTATGACATATTCAATATACTGTCACACATTAATACTAAATTGGATAGTTATCATGGAAACTATATTTTCCTTGACTACAGCAACAGTAAAAAATGCTATTCAGAATTTCTATGCTTTATAGACCACAGCAGTATCCAGCATCCACTTACTTTATATTTGGCAAATTAAATTGCATAATCTTATAATTCTTAACAACTATTTTCTTTCCATTACCAGGGTGCTAACATTTGGATGGCTGATACTTAAGAAAATGAGAGTAAGTGCTGTTAAACCTGGGTCATGGTAAATGTAAAGAGAAATTAAACCATGTAAGGCTTTGTTGTGGTCCAAGAGAAATGAATTGCCGGTCTGCCTAACTTATCATGCCATGCCACTAAAATTACCATCAGTGTCATTAACTGATATCAACTGGGCTAAGTGTTTAGGGGTCTGGGATGTTTAATATTCTCCTGCCAAAAATATCTAGTGATATGTTCTGTTGATCACTGGAGCAAAAGCTCACCCTGCCTCCTGTTCCACTCATTTGCAGCATGTTTCATTCTTATCTAAGAAAGTATTTTGTGTATGTGCTGCATGCACTTGACCCAGCATGCTCCAAACTTGCTCATTTCCTTAGCTCATCCTCACATGCCATTCCTCACATGGGGAGCACACAGCATGGGGCCCTCCCAAACCTCTCTCACACCTCTTGAGGATAAGCAGGGTGTCATTTGCTGGGATTACAAAGGAGAGGAAGAGCCTGTGATGAAGTGGCTCAAGATCTGCCAACAGGTTTAGCGAGGTGTTTAATTGAGACATGGAGAGCCCTCACTGACACTCATAACTCAACCATCATGCATTCATCTCGTAACACCTGTCTCTCACACCTATTTTTAAAACTGTTTGTACCTACTGCTCTATAAGAATATCACCAATTTTCTTTTAAAAATGATAAAGGGTATCTCTTAACACTTGGAAGATGGATCAAGCCTTCATCTTAACCTTGTCTTCTCAGCTTTGCAAAAGTTAATGTCTAATTTTTTTACAAACCATTTGCTTATAAGGCATACATCTTAACTATTTCTACTTTGAAGACAATTGTAACCTCCTTAATCTTAGTTCTTGAACTCTCTTTTACAAACACTTTTTTAGAATGACAAACAACTTTATTTCTGCTCTTAAATAAGCATTACATTTTCTTTTCATGAAGAAAGGATAAATTCTGGAATTAAACATCAAGCTAATCATATTTTATTTCTTGAAGGAGCTTCTCCTGAATGACTTGAGAATTAAATTCTTATGTTGGAAAGACCTTAGGAATTAACTTTTCCAGCATATCTGACCCTTTCATACTACAAATTCAACCAATTATTTGTTGGGGTAGGGAAATATCAAAAGAAAAAGGAAGAGGTGGTAGGAAGCCAAGGAAAAAATACCACTACTTTTTTTCTTTTAAACCACAAGGGGGTCAGAGAAACAGAGGGCCAGGAGCAAGTAAAGGCCAGGAGGTGCTAAACTACCACTAAACCAGTGCAAATGCCTGGAGAAGAATCAATGATGAATAAAAACCCAGACAAGGGCAGTACAGGAATGAAAGTTATGAGATAATTTCACTTATAATCATTGATATTAAAACATTAGCAAGTGACATAAAAATATACTTGTGACTACATTAGATTTATTCCACAAATGCAAGAATGGCTTGAATTAGAAAACCTAGTATTGCAATTGAACAGATTAAAGAAGAGAAACCATATGTTCATCTTAATAGATGGAGGGGGAAATGTTTTGAAATTGAACACCTGATCATAATAGAATTTTAAGTAAATCTAAAATGTAACAGAGTTAATGGCAAGGGTTGAAATAAATTAGTAGTAACTAAATCATTAAATAGAGGTCTGTAAGAAATTATACATTGAGCACTTTGTTAATGCTGTAAGTAGTCTGTAAAACCACTTTTAAATATAGATTTTTTTAACTTAATCCTGCAACTAGAGATTAAGGAAGTAAACCTTTTCTACACTTTCAACTCATCTTCCACATTCAACAAATTATTAAATACTGCCATGTAGTATTCATCACTCTGTGAAGCTACAAAGTCACAAGAGCTTTCCTGCCCACTGTAAGTCCGTTTTAAACCTCCAGGGCTTCAGTTCCACATGAATGGATGTGGGACCAAGTCAAAAGTTAAAGGGGTGAGGCTAACCTGGTAGATATATAAATACATATCATCATGCTGAGTACTCTTAATGGGGCAAAGTCACACCAACTACATTTTATCACTTTCTACTCATTATTTCAATAATAATAACAAATCATATAGTTTAATCTTTAGTTTTGCCTCTTAATAATAAATTCTAACTTAAAGACCACATCAAAATTTTCAGAAATGTAATCCTCTATAAGGAGAAAGGAGATCCTGCAACTATAAACTACCTGTTTATAGTTGCAAGATCATAAACCTAATTGCTAAAAAAAACTTAGGAAATTACATGTTAGCGTTGATTTAAAAGTTTGTGGGGTTTTTTATTGCTTTCAAAGAGGATGGGAGAGGGAGAGAGGGATAGAAATATCAATGATGAGAGAGAATCATTGGTTGGCTGCACATCCCACACTGGGGATGGAGCCCACAACCTGGGCATGTGCCCTGACCGAGAATCGAACCGTGACTTCCTATTTCATAGGTTGATGCTCAACCACTGAGCCACACTGGCAAGCAGGGTTGATTTAATGTGGGAGATGAAGCACTCATTCTATTTTTGTCATTTGGAGGAGTCTCACATTGCTATGTTATATGATTTTAATGATGAGTAGTGGCACTGTATTTATTCCTATAAATATAATAGAGGCCTGATGTATGAAATCTGTGCACTTGAGGGGGGGTGTCCCTCAGCTCAGCCTGCACCCTCTCCAATCTGGGACCCCTTGGGGAATGTCCGACTGCCGGTTTAGACCGCCTAAACTGGCAGTCGGACATCCCTCTAACAATCCAGGTCCAATGGCTCCAAACCACTCAATTGCCTGCCTGCCTAATGCCCCAACTGCCCTTCCCTGCTGGCCTGGCCTCCCCCAGGGCCCTCCCCTGCTGGCCTGGTTGCCTCCAACTGCCCACCCCTGTTGGTCTGATTGCCCCCATCTGCCCTCCCCTGCCAGCCTAGTTGCCCCCAACTGCCTCTGCCTCGGCCCCTACCACCATGGCTTTATCCGGAAAGAAGTTGGACATCCGGAAGATGGCCGGTCGACCTGGTCTAATTAGCATATTACCCTTTTATTATTATATATATATTATCTATATCTATATAAATAAAAATGTAAATGTTTATTTGTTCAAAATCTTAAATCTCCGAAAGTTCTTCACTGATTGCTTTGAAATTTTGAAACAATGTTGCATTCGAATACGTGCATGTTTTTATATACCTTATACCTACTATTATATAGATGTCACACCTGTGACAGGTAAAAACATGCTTTGTTTGAAAAACAGCGCCATCTACTGGCAAATGTGCCCGGTCTAATGTCTTTCCAGCAATTGAGAAATGTCAATGGCGTTACACATGACACTTTCTGCAGTGCATGTCAAGCTCTGAATTTATTGGAGAACGACCAACACTGGGATGTATGCATTAATGATGCGTGCAACATGTCACATTCAAATCAAATTCATGCATTGTTTGCAATCATATTGACCGCCTGCTCTCCTTCATCTCCAGCAGAGTTATGGGAGAAATATAAATCGCACATGGCTGAAGATATTTTCCGTCGAATACTCAAGGAAAATTCAAATATGAACATGGATTTCACAGCAGAAATCTACAACGAAGCGTTGATAATGATTGAAGATTTGTGCTTAGAAAAAAGTTCTCAATCAATTGGGAATGCCATCACCGAATCGATCTGCTGCTGCTTCATTCGATGTAGAATTGTGTTGTGAACAAAATTACAACACGGGTGGATCTTTTGTTGCAGGTGTAATCAAATATTCCTAAGCTAATGCTTGAGCAAAAAGACATTTATGATCAAATAATGCAAACTGTCAATAACAGGGTTGGAGAAATCTTCTTCTTAGATGCACCAGGAGGAACTGGTAAAATGTTCCTAATTAGATTGCTTCTGGCAGCAATTCAATCCCAAAATGACATAGCCTTAGCTCTTGCGTCATCCGGAATAGCTGTGACATTGCTACCAGGTGGAAGAACTGCTCGTTCTGCTTTAAAATTGCCATTGAACATGCAATTCATTGACACTCCCACGTGCAACATTTTCAAAGCATCTGGCATGGCAAAAGTATTGCAGAAATGCAAACTTATTATTTGGGATGAATGCACAATGGCGCACAAAAAATCGCTCGAGGCTCTTGATTGATCATTGCAAGATTTGCGGGGAAACATCAGACCATTTGGGAATGCAGTAATATTGCTTGCAGGAGATTTCGGGCAAACATTACCTGTAATTCCTCGATCGACACCAGTGGACGAAATAAATGCTTGCCTGAAATATTCTACTTTGTGGCGACATGTAAAGACGTTAAAATTAACTACAAATATGCGTGTCCAGCTGCAAAATGATTGATCAGCTGAGATATTCTCACATCAATTGCTAGAAATTGGGAACGGAAAGGTGCCGGTTGATCTGACCTCAGGATGAATTTCATTGCCTCATAACTTCTGCAATTTAGTGACGTTAAAAGAAGAATTGGTTGGAAAAGTACTTCCCAATATTCAAACCAATCATAAGAATCACTATTGGCTGAGTGAACGAGCTATTTTTGCAGCCAAGAACAAAGACATCTACAGACTTAACAATATTATTCAGCCTAACATTCAAAGCAAGGCCGTCACATACAAGTCCGTCGACACGGTTGTGGAAGCAGATGAAGTGGTTACTTATCCAACAGAATTTTTGAATTCACTCGATCTGCCAGGGATGCCACCGCACATTCTGCAATTAAAAATCGGCGTGCCAATTGTCATGTTGCAAAATATCAACCATCCAAAGCTTTGCAACGGCATGCGGCTTGCAGTAAAAAAATTAATAAGCAACGTCATAGAAGCAACAATCTTGACAGGACCTTTCAAAGGTGAAGATGTCCTCATTCCTCGCATTCCTATGATTCCAATGGATATGCCATTTCAATTTAAGAGATTGCAGTTCCCAATTTGATTGGTGTTTGCAATCACCATCAACAAAGCTCAGGGCCAAGCTTTAGAATTGTGTGGTTTAGATCTAGACATGGATTGCTTCTCACATGGACAATTATATGTTGTGTGTTCTAGAGTCGGCAAACCAGACAATCTCTATATCTGCACAGACAATGGAACAACAAAACATATTGTATACCCACAAGCATTGTGAAATTAAACATATTAGAAATGTGCACTTTCTCTTTTCTTTCTTTTCCATTTAACCAGACTGAGCCAGAGCAACACATGGCCGGGTATAGCTAGTATATATATAAATTTTATGAAATAACTTCTTATATGGGAGAGGTTATTACATGCAGAGACTAGGTATACACAAGGTTAGAGGTAGAAATCCAAGCAGCATGTTTTCAGAATAATAAAACATTTGGCTGCAGCAAGGAGTTTGTGTACAGAATAGTCAGGAAGTAAATAAAGCCAGTGTTTTGGACTGAATATTTGTGTTCCCTCACATTTTTTATGTTGAAGTCCTAACCCCTAAGTCATGAGGATGGAGTCCTCAAGAATAGGATTAGTGCCTTTATAAAAAATACACAAGAGAGCCCTCTCTCTCTCTCATTCTCTTTCTCTCTCTCCCCCATCCCCTTAAAACCCCACCCTGTAAGGATTCAAGGAGAGTAGGATGGTCATATTCAAACCAAGAAGAGGGTGCTCACCAGATATAGAAATTATCAGGACCTTGACTTTGGATTTCCCAGCCTGCAGAACTGTGAGGAATAATGTTTGTTTTTTAAGTCACCAAGTTTACAGTATCCTAATATATAAAAACTCAGGGTCCGTAACGACCGATTGAACATCAGAAGTCAGTCCAGCAGTCAGTGCTGGGTTGCCGTGATGACCCAGCACTGACTGCCGCTGGTACGGGTGTGGCGACCCAGCACTGACTACTGAGGGGGCTGAAGATCAGGCCTGGAGAGGCAGGGTCTGATCCACAGCCTCTGTGGCAGCTGTTGATCAGCCATTGCCTCTCTCTTTCTCTCCCAGCTTGCCAGCAGCCATGCCTCTGTTTCTCTCTGGGCCTCTGTGGGGGCTGCTGATCAGCCCTGCCTCTCTGATCAGGACCGGAGATAGGGCCAGAGACGCTGACTAGGATAGAAACTGACCAATCAGAACCAAATCTGGGTGAACTATGAGGAGCCAATGGCTACCTAGGAGGTGGGGCTTTTGACACTGACTGGCACAGAAACTGACCAATCAGAACCAAATTGGCCAGCAGGGGAGGGCAGTTTGATGGTGAGATCAGGCTGGCAGGGAAGGGCATTTGGGGCAAGGTCAGGCCAGCAGAGGGGGGCGGTTGGGGGTGATCAGGCTGGCAGGGGAGGGCAGTTGGGGGTGAGATCAGGCCAGCAGGGGAGGGCAGTTGTGGGGGGTGGGCGAAACCAGGCTTGCAGGGGAGGGCAGTTGGGAGGGACCAGGCTTGCAGAGGAGGGCAGTTGGGGTGATTGGGCCAGCAGGGGAGCAGTCAGGTGTTAATCAGGCCAGCAGGGGAGCAGTTAGGGGGTGATCAGGCTGGCAGGCAGAAGCAGTTAGGGGCAATCAGGCAGGGAGGCAGGTGAGCAGTTAGGAGCCAGCAGTCCCTGATTGTAAGAGGGATCTCTGACTGCTGGTTTAGGCCTGATCCCTGCCAGCCTAAACTGACAGTTGGACATCCCCCAAAGGGTCCCACATTAGAGAGGGTGCAGGCTTGGCTGATGGACAGCCCCCCCCCCCCCCGCCACCAAGTGCACAAATTTCATGCACCTGGCCTCTAGTAATGTTATAAGAAACCAGACATAAATGATGCGAGATCAGGCCGGCAGGAGAGGGAAGTTAGAGTGATCAGGCAGGCAGAGGCAGTTAGGGGTGATCAGTCTGGCAGGGAAGAACAGTTAGGGGCAAGATCAGGCCTGCAGGGGAGGGCCATTTGGGGTGAGGTCAGGCCAGCAGGGGAGGGAAGTTGAGGGCAACCAGGCTGGCAGGGGAGGTTAGTTGGGGGTGATATCAGGCCAGCAGGGGAGGGCAGTTAGGGGTGATCAGGTAGTAGGCAGAGGCAGTTAGAGGTCACCAGGCAGGCAGGCAGGCAGGTGAGCAGTTAGGAGCCAGCAGTCCCAGATTGCAAGAGGAATGTCTGACTGCTGGTTTAGGCCTGATTCCTGTGGGACATCCCCCGGCAGTTGGACATCCCCCAAGGGGTCCCCGATTGGAGAGGGTGCAGGCTGGGCTGAGGGAACCCACCTCCATGCATGAATTTTGTGCACCGGGCCACTAGTTTGTTATAGTAACCCAAATTCACTGAAAGGTTCAAGAAGTCCTCACAATGTGGAGCTAAAAGGCAACACTTTGAAAAGTTTACAAAGAAAAATGTTACAATTGTTACTGGAAAAGGAACCTGACCCTCGGGGGGCCTGCCTAAGACCAGGCAGTATAGTGTGTGAGATCTTGACTTCCTGCAGGAAAAATTTCACAACACGCATACAGATGACTATAAGGGACTATTTATTAAAGCTGGGGATGTAAAACAAGAAAGGACTTATCATAGAAGGAGCAACAGGAGAGCCTATGCTGGGCTGCCCTAGTTCTCTGGGAAGTGAGAGAAAAGGGGGCCTTGGGATCAGTTCAAGTGTTAGCCTGGGACCAGTGCCACTGCCCATTGCTCCCTTAGTTGCAAAACTCATAGAGTCCTTTAGGGCATAGGAGATGCATGCTTGTGGGGGAAGAAGTGAGGGAAGAAGAGGGGAAAGGGAATGGTGAGGACTGCTCCCCAGAAGGAGAACATGAGCTTGGTCCTTTGTCTTGAGGCTTTACCTCTTTCTCTGAAGAGAATGTGAAGGGAGCTTTCAGGGGAGGGCTTCAACAGAATATTCATCAGTTTTCTAGGTGTGTTCCTTCAGGGTCCTGGTCTTCACTCATTGGTCAACGTGAGCACAGGGGATCATTATCATTGCAGCTGGTCCTGGTGTTGACCACCTGTTTTGCTGCTTTTCTGGGTCTGGAGCTGAAGTACAACTGAGGCCTGGATGTTATATCTACAGAGATGACCTTCCGTATCTGCTGTAAATTGTTTGGTCATTTTGCTTAACTATCTGTCTCAGTTTCCCTATTCCATTTGTCCTGGCTCACTGGTCTGTCTCAATATGTAAATGTAGCTGTTTTGTTATACCCTTTTCTAGGAAAGACATTAATTCTTATGCCTTATGAGGAAGTTTGCTTCTGCTTCCTCCCAAATGGTTCCATTCTGAGACTCCCTGAACCCAGACAAAATAAATCTGTCCTTCAAAACCCAGAAGCTAATAGAAGGACCTGTAAGGGTGTGGGTGGGCAGAGCTTGGGGAGAGTCCCTGAAACACTTGTATCTGAAAGGAGGGAATCATTAGGGACCTTCAACCAGGTTTATTTCTGTTGTCTTGGTTCTTTATTACTAGCACTCCCTCTCTCTATCAGAAATGTCCCTGTTTGGACAATAAATCACAAGGCTGTCCTATTTATTGGCTGTCCACAGAGTACCTGTAGTTAAGCCCTTGGGCAAGGAGGCACTGCTACAGCTAATTCAGCCTGCATTGTCTTAAGTAGAAAGCTTTCCAGAATATCTTCTAAACTATTTTGTAGATATATTTTAAAAGATTAAAGATATCTATGAAGATAGGGCGGGAGCAATAATCTATAAAAGTATTCATTAAGCTTAATGCAAAAATTCAAGAAGAGCACTTCAGTAAAAATATTCTTGGCATGATTTAAAACTTTTCTATTTATGGCTTCCAAAAATACTATACAGAAAATCTGGGAAGAATAAATTAAATAATAATATCTAACATTACTGGGCATTTTTTCATGTGACAGGCAACATGCTAAAAAACAACAGTCTTGTCTGTAGACCCACCACTTATGGAAAATCATGCATTTCTAAGGAATTTATATATGTCATTTCATTTAATCCTTGTGAAAATCCTATGAAGTGGGTACTATTATTCTTCTCACCTTGCATGTGAGGAAACAGAGGTACAAAGAGGTTAGTTCATCCAGGACTCATAGCTGGGATATGTTGGAGTAAACCTCCAGGCAATTTAACCTCATAATATATTTTTAAAACGACTTTGCTATAATGACTCATAATATGAACAAAAGCCAAAAATTCTTCCATTTAAAGTCCATCAGAACTACTTTTTTAAGAAATAGTAACTTCTGATGTCAGGTCCAACCTAACACTTTCTGCCTCCATAGTGGGTGCTAATCTGGTTCCCTAGGCAAACACTGTCCCTTGCATTCTGATACACATTCATACATAGCACTAAGAGCATTCTGTCTCTGATATATGTCCCTGAGATAGCAGGATATCCAAGAATTGCCATCACTCCCTAACAGGTCTCTAATTTGGAACTATAGATTTTGTTTCATATATTTCTTCTTGGGCCTATAAGAAATTTGATTCTAATCCCTAAAGATATTGACACTGGGCTTCTATCCACCAGTATTACCCAAGCAGATATTAGAAATGGCTTTGACATTGTGTCAGTTAGTGGTACTTTCAGCTATCAGAAACAAATCTCAATGGACAGTGTTTAAACAAATGTAGGTTATTTTTCCACAACCCAAACACCAGAGTTATGTGGTTCTGTCATTGCTACTACTGCTCAAAAATGTTGTCAGGGTCCAGGCTTTTCCTGTCTTCTGGCTCTCTGTCAGGCTTCAGGATGGCTACAGTTTCACACCATGCTGTGTTTAAGGTAGGAAGAAGAGGAAAAGCATTTTGTACAAAGTTCATTTAATCCTTTCATCAGCAGACTTTAAAACACATCTTTTCAGTCACCTCTAACCAAAGGAAGTATATGGGTTTCCAGCCTCCAGAAGGTGACCATTAGAGATGAAGGTTGGGAACATGTATGGGTAAGGCAACCAAACATCTGCCACAGGAACCAACATGTGACTTGGGATCTTCAGGTTGATGTGAACTCTACCCTTTCACCCAACACTGAAGGATGGGAATGTAGATAATGGGAAAGTAATCTCCATTCTCCATATTCTTAGAGGCATTTTCATCCTCACTGTACCCCAAACTGTATTTGGTCATAGAGAAACATATTCATCAATATTTTACTATTTTCTCCAGCTCTGGAGTGTTTGTAACAGCTCTTTTTTCTCCTTTCTTCTTTTCCCTCACCAATCTGAGAAATGTTGGACTTGAATATTATTATTAAAATGAAAAGTCTTATTAATATATTGATATGTGCATGGTGAAATGTGTGGATGAAAAAAATATATATAGGATGTCCCAAAGTTCCAAAAATGTATATACACACTGAATAATTATAAAGACGGTGTTTATTAAAATACATTTCATTTTTTAAATTGAGCTACTAGCTGTTAAGGAGTATATGCATTTTTGGGAGGCACCCTGTATATAGTTGCTGGGGAAATAACAGTGATTCTTCACTCTGTGCATACACATTTCTTATCACTTCCATTTTTTTAATACAAGCATATATTGCTCTTCTAACTAGTGAAAGAAATGAAGACAGAAATAGACAGTTATTAAATTTCTCACTAGCTTTCATGCTTCAGGCAGAATAACCCCAGTTCAATTAATCTTCCTGAAGGTCTTATTTTACAACCAACTTTGTGGTTAGAAAAACTTGTTGAAGGATAACGCTGAACCTTCAACAAGTTTTTCAGCTATTCTCTAATAATTAGCAAATTTGCATGACTTAAACCACTCAAGTCAGATTACTGAAGTGCTAAAACATTCATAAGCCATCCTCCCTCTTACAAATGAAAGTGAATGACTTACCTTCGGAAGTGCCCATGTATCCCCAGAACATACTGACCTTGCACATTTCTTGCTTGCCTTTTAGCTGTCAGGTTACCACACCTGCTGGTTTGTGAGTAGTGACTTTATCAGGTTTGTGAATAATGCCTCTTATCAATACAAAAACGGTGTCTTCTATAGGGAAATATCCTAAACTCTTGCCTCAAGTGAGATATATTTATTTTGAATGATAAGCCTAGTAATTTTTCCCAGAGCTTTTCTTTTCAGTGAATTATATAATAGTATGTCCACTACCCTTTGTCTTAATATGATAGAAGCAACTGCAAATTTTGCCTAATTTTCTTTTCCAGTGACATGATGTGACGGGCTTACAAAGTCTCAGACTGACTAAAACGTGAGGGTAGGGAAGAGGAATGCTGTCTACTTCAAAACTGAGTCATAGTTTATGTGTTCAGCCACAAATTCAAAAGGTTCACATGAGTCATGACCAGAAATAATGCCATCATTTTGTTCAGGAGGCTGTTCTCAAATTCTTCAGAAGTTTCTTTTTCTTGATAATCTGTACTAGGATGAGCCTAAGTTTTCTTGCTTGTATGCCTACGAGAATAATCGATCAATATTTGTTTATTAATATGATAAATATAGAAGAAAAGGAATATTGGTGGTAAGGAGGGGCATCTCCTAACTTTCCAAGAAAAGGAAGTCAAACAATGTCCATCTTGCACTTTCCTTTTTATTCTACATAGAAATAATAATTATTGTCTTTGATAGAGATAATACTTGTCCTATGACAGTCTGTAAGTTACTTGTCTTTTTTGCCCAATATTTGACACACTGTTTTTATGACATCCATGTAAAGTTTGTAAATGAAAGTGTTGTAATAATATATTTCCAGTTATTTTAACTATCCTAAAGTAGTTGGAAAATAGTAATGATCAAAAAAGCTTTCTGAGTATACAAAAGGTATACATCAACATTGAAACACAAAACCCCACGAGTTTCTATTAGATAGTATATTTGTCTTCACTCAGAAGCTTTTGTCCTAGTTCTAGCAATCTTGATTAGTAGTGACGATAATGATGAAGATGCTAATGATAGCTACATATCCTAGACACTGGCATAGGAACATTTCATTATTTTAATTATCCTTATAACTGTTTTACCTCTCCTAAGGGTAGACATTACTTACCCTCATTTACTAGATGAGAAACCAAGACTGAGTGGTTAAGAAAGTCACCCAAACTAGTAGGGGAAAAGCCCAACTCCAACATGACCTTTCTATACCATATGACCTTTTGGAAAAAGATTATCATTTATGTTCCTCAGCGTTGTATTCTTAGCCTTCTGCTTTTTGCACGCATACTCATAAGAGAAATGATTTCATCCAAATTTATGGCTGTGACCAACACTAGATGCTAACAATTCCTAAAATTACCTTCCAATTCAGCTTTCTTTCCTTAGTTCTATATCTATATAGTATAATACTGCTCCTAGGATATTCTTACTTCAGTTTCCAACAGGGAACTCCAACTCAACATGTCCTGAATTATTATCTCATCTTCACAATCCTGTCCTAATATCGGTTTCTTCTCTTTCCATCCTTTTCTTCCTATTGTGCAATATTATATAGCTACTAGAGTCCTGGTGCACAAGATTCGTGCACTTGGGAGGGGGGTCCCTCAAGCCAGACTGCACCCTCTCACAGTCTGGGAGCCCTTGGGGGATGTCCAACTGATGGCATAGGCCCACTTCTTAGACTCATCCTTAGCACTGATGCGGAGGCAGGAGAGGCTCCCGCCACCTCCTCTGCACTCACCAGCCATGAGCTCAACTTCTAGCCGAGCGATGCTCCCCCTGTGGGAGCACACTGACCACCAGGGGCAGCTCCTGCGTTGAGCATCTGCCCCCTGGTGGTAAGTGTGTGTCATAGCGACCAGTCGTTCTGCCGTTCGGTCAATTTGCATAGTAGCCTTTTATTATTTAGGATTTTATTATATAGGATTTGCCCAAGCCAGGGGGTGTCCTTGACATTTTTTCTGTCCTTCAACCCTCACATCTAATTGAAACCTGAATCCTAGTGATTCTACCTCTCAAACCCCCAAATCCATTCTCTCCTTTCCACCTCCACTTCTTAGTACCTTAGTAGTCTTTTATATTTTGCCTGGTTTGCTTCAACAGAGTCCAAGATTCTAATGCCACTCATTCTGTGCTTCACAGAAATTTGTTTAACTTCTCATGTAAACGTCTCTGTTTCTTAAAATCTGAAAGCAGAGTAGGACAAGTACATTTTCTAACTTGATTATTTAAGTTGGATACAATGATTATAACTACTATTACTAAATTGCTTCAAGTGTTTTATAACACTTGAATAAGTGGAATTTTTCAATTTTTTTCTTTTACCTGTTATTTCTGAACTATATAGATTATATGCAATGCAGACATGTATAAAATGTAGACTATGGTCGAAGTGTCATAATGCTTTATTTCTTATAGTATCTAACCTCTAAACTCCTTAAAAACCCATGCTCTAAATGGCTGCCCTAAAGACCTTTTCTAAAATATAAATCTGATTATCTCCTGGTTCTACTTAAAATTTTTCAATGACTCCTTACTTATTGCCTCGAAGACAAAATTTCAAAATCTTTAGTTGATATAAAAGAAGTGGTCGGAGCCTATTTTCTGTGAAGGCAACTGACAATCAGCCCTACATAACATCCCCTAAAGACATTACTAGATTATATTAGAAATGGTGACCTAAATTTACACAGTATAGTTCTATCCACCACACTGATCTTAAGAAGTCAAGATTCCATTGAAAGGGATTTCCTAAAGAAACATTTCTATGTGAATGGCTAAATAAATAAATGCCAGTAAGTTAAAATTTTATGTCATTGTACTTTCAGATTTTACAAGAAGGGCAAACTTACACGAGAAGTCAAATGAATTATTTGAAAATACAGAATTAGTCTGGAGTGGCATGAGGTGTTGAATCCAGATCAAAAGGGAAATTAAATATTAAGAGACTTAGGCCAGGCTTACACAGCGTAGGAAAAACTGACAAAATGATGAAGTGTAAGACATTAAAAGTTCCCAGTCATTCCCAGAGAGATCAAAGAAAAAAAAAAAAAACAGCCCTAACTGGTTAGGCTCAGTGGATAGAGCGTCAGCCTGCGGACTCAAGGGTCCCAGGTTCAATTCCGGTCAAGGGCATGTACCTTGGTTGTGGGCACATCCCCAGTAGAGGGTGTGCAGGAGGCAGCTGATCGATGTTTCTCTCTCATCGATGTTACTAGCTCTCTATCCTTCTCCCTTCCTCTCTGTAAAAAATCAATAAAAAATATTTAAAAAATAAAAATAAAAATAAAAAACATCATGGCAACAAATGACAATGAAAGCACAACAATCCAAAATCTATGGGACACAGCGAAAGCAGTCTTGAGAGGGAAGTTCATAGCTCTACAAGCCTACTGCAAAAAAACAAGAAACAATGGTAATAAATTACCTAACCCTACAACTCAAAGAGTTAGAGAGCAAAAAGAAAAGCCCAGTGTAAGCAGAAGGAAGGAAATAATAAAGATCAGAGTGGAGATAAACGACATTGAGACCAAAAAAAACAAAACAAAACAACAACAAAACCAAGAGCTGGTTCTTTGAAAGAATAAACAAGATTGATGAACCTCTAGCCAGGCTCACCAAGAAGCAAAGAGAGAGGACTCAAATAAACAAAATCAGAAATGATAGAGGAGAAAAAACAACAGACCCTACATAAATACAAAGGATTGTTAAAAAATACTATGAACAACTCTATTCCAACAAACTGGACAACCTGGAGGAAATGGACATATTCCTAGAAAAATATAACCTTCCAAAACTCAATCAAGAAGAATGTAAACATCTCAATAGGCCAATAACTATGGAAGAAATTGAAGCAGTCATCAAAAAGCTTCCAGCAAACAAAGGCCCTGGGCCAGATGGCTTCACAGGGGAGTTTTACCAAACATTCAAGGAAGAACTAAAAACTATCCTCCTCAGATTATTCCAAAAAATTCAAGAGGAATGAACACTTCCAAGCTCATTCTATGAAGCCAGCATCACCCTAATACCAAAACCAGATAAGGACAACACAATGAAAGAGAATTACAGGCCAATATCCCTCCTGAATATAGATGCCAAAATCCTCAACAAAATTCTAGCAAACCAGATCCAGCAGTACATCAGAAAGATCATACACCGTGACTAAGTGGTTTTATCCAAGGATTTATCCGAGGGATGCAAGGATGATACAATACCTGTAAATCAATAAACGTGATACATCATATAAACAAATTGAGAGATAAAAACCACATAGTCATATCAATTGATGCAGAAAAAGCATTTGACAAAATCCAAAACCCTTTCTTGATAAAAACTCTCAGCAAGGTGGGAATAGAAGGATCATACCTCAACATAATAAAAGCCATATATGATAAACCCATACCCAACATCATACTCAATGGGCAAAAACTAAAACCATTTCCCCTAAGAACAGGAACAAGACAGGGATGCCCACTCTCACCTCTCCTGTTCGACATAGTACTGGAAGTATTAGCCATTGCAATTAGACAAGAAGAAGAAATAAAAGGCATCCAAATTGGAAAAGAAGAAGTAAAGCTGTCCTTATTTCCAGATGACATATTGTACATAAAACAAAACAAAAAAAAAGACTACATCAAAAAACTATTAGACTTAATAAATGAATTTGGCAATGTAGCAGGATACAAAATTAATGCCAAGAAATCTATGGCATTTCTATACACCAATAGTGAACTTACAGAAAGACTGACCAAAAAAGCAATCCCATTTACCATCGCACCAAAAAAAATTAAGATACCTAGGAATAAACTTAACTAAAGAGGTAAAAGACCTATATGCAAAAAACTACAGGACACTGAAAAAAGAGATAGAGGAAGACATAAACAGATGGAAGAACATACCATGTTCATGGATTGGGAGAATCAACATCATTACAATGTCCATTCTACCCAAAGCAATCTATAGATTCAATGCACTCCCCATTAAAATACCAACGGCATATTTCACAGACTTAGAAAGAACTCTCCAAAAATTCATCTGGAATAAAAAAAGACCCCAAATAGCCACAGAAATCCTGAGAAAGAACAAAGTAGGTGGGATCTCAATACCAGATATCAAGCTGTATTACAAAGCCACTCTTCTCAAAACAGCCTGGTACTGGCATAAGAACAGACATATAGATCAATGGAATAGAACAGAGAACCCAGAAATCACCCTTTGTTAATATTCGACAAAGGAGGCATGAACATAAAATGGAGTCAAGACAGTCTCTTCAATAAATGGTGTTGGGAAAATTGAACAGATACATGCAAAAAAATGAAACTAGATCACCAACTTATACCATACACAAAAATAAACTCAAAATGGATAAAGGACTTAAACATAAGATGGGAAACCATAAAAATACTAGAGGAATCCACAGGCAGAGAAATCTCAGACATATGCTGAAGCAATTTCTTCACTGATACTGTTCCTAGGGCAATGGAAACTAAAGAGAAAATAAACAAATGGGACTACATCAAAATAAAAAGCTTTTGTACAGCAAAGGAAACCATCAACAAAACAACAAGAAACCCCACTGCATGGGAGAACATATTTGCAAATGTTATCACTGATAAAGGTTTAATCTCCAACATCTACAGGGAACTTACACACTTAATAAAAGGAAGCTAAATGATCCAATAAAAAAATGGGCAACGGACCTAAATAGAAACTTTTCGAAAGAAGACAGAAGGAAGGCTAAGAGACATATGAAAACATGCTCAAAGTCACTATCTGAGAGATGTAAATCAAAACGACAATGCGGTATCATCTCACACCTGTCAGAATGGCAACCATCAACAAATCAACAAACGACAAGTGCTGGCGAGGATGCAGAGAAAAAGTGCACTGCTGGTGGGAATGCAGACTGGTGCAGCCACTGTGGAGAACAGTATGGAGTTTCCTCAAAAAACTAAAAATGGAACTCCCATTTGACCCAGTAATCCCACTTCTAGGAATATATCCCAAGAAACTAGAAACACCAATCAGAAAGGATATATGCACCCCTATATATCATAGCAGCTCAATTCACCATAGCTAAGATTTGGAAACAGCCTAAATGTCCATCAGCAGATGAGTGGATTAGAAAACTATGGTACACCTCCACAATGGAATACTACGCTGCTATGAAAAAGAAGGAATTCTTACCATTTGCAGTAGCATGGATGGACCTGGAGAGCATTATGTTAAATGAAATAAGCCAGGCAATGAAAGAAAAATACCACATGATCTCACTCATTTATGGAAAATAAAGAACATTATAACCTGATGAACAAAAAGATAGATACAGAGGCAGTAAAACACCGAACAGATTGGCAAATTATAGTGGAAAGTCTGAGGAGTTTTGGGGAGGGGGGAAAAGAGATCAACCACAAGGACTTGTATGCATGCATATAAGCACAACCAATGGACACAAGACACTGGGGTGGGGGGGTGGGATGAGGGCATGCGACAGGGGGTAGGGGAGGCTGGGGGAAGGTAAACTGGGGGAAAAATAAGGAGATATATGTACTACTATATGTAATACTTTAAATAATAAAAAAAGAAAAAAAGTTCCCAGTCATTATCTAATCTAAATGTCACAACCACAGGTCATATTTTGCATGAAGGTAGACTTTATCTGGTCAGTACATATTTTTAAAACTTCTGAATTTTAATATCCTTAGCCCTTTCTAAGTTTCATCCACAAACCGGTGTCAGTTCATGAAATGTTATTGGTCTGCAAAAAGTTAACTACAGAAATTGAGCTTCAGCTTTAAGAAACTTTTATGCCATTTGGCAAGCTAATTGTATCTCTATTAAATCCAAACAGATAATTTGAGATGCACTGTTCTGGTTTACCACAATCCCCTCCATCCCCTATTCATATTTTAGGCAACTTTCACTCAAGTGCCAGTCATTTTAATTAAAGCCTCCTCTCCCATTCAATGAAATGCATTCACACATGAGGCTGGAGACCTTCAACAGTATGATAAGTGTCTCACTGAGGTGTCAAAGAATATCACATATCTTCCACATAGCGAATAAACTCAGTCACATATGCCTGGGGACTTAAAATTGCTAAGCCCCTCAAAAGATCTTCAGCAAAACCGATGTATATTTGAAAGCTTTTATTAGTACATCATGCTACTCTTATGTACACATCAATACTACCCTTTTCCCAGTAGTCAGTGAGACCAGAATTTATTAAGGGGCAAGGGCATGTGGTGGGGTAGAAACAAGCTCAAACAGTTGGAAGTTCTGCACACAGCAAGTATATGTTTTAAACCATTGTAATCATCCTTTTATTGAGTTATCCATTCTTCAAACCACTGTGATTATCTGATTCCAGATGCCAAGATTTTGGATTCCTATAACAGTTTTCTTAACAATTTCAGCTTACTAGAGCATATATCTCTGAATGCTACAACGCATAGAGCAATACCATGATTTTATAAAGCAATTATATCACCTGTACACAAGGCACATTTAGTTCACCTAGAAGTAAAGCTGAGAGCAGAAATCTTCCCTAGCAATATCCAAGTCTTTTCAACTGTGTTAAATATAAACTTAATCATTTTAATTTTCTCGTATATCTGTCATCTTCATAACTTTTAAACACATTCTCCCAACACGCAAGCACACACACACCACACACACACACACACACACACACACACAGAGTCATCTATAGTTTATTGCAAGCAATGAGAATGTAGAGTTGAGATATACAATCATCCACATGTTAGTTGGAAGAAGAAAATCAAGATTAAAAAAGCGTACCTGAAAGGCTAATACCTTATGCTTAATTCCAGATTTAAATCCATGAGTGTTTTGGAAATGGGTTATAAATTTTAATCCTGGACAATGTTATAGAAAAGCTGGGTTTTTAATTCAGAATTAAGCCACAAGAATGAGGGTTCATACATAACAAGTGACCCAGTGCACGGATTCATGCACATTGAAAGGAAATTAATTAGAAGGTGGCTGGTAGGGAGGGACTAGGTAAGCTAGGCTGGACATGTCCTAGAGCCAACCTCCTGTGATCCCTCCCCTACTGGCTGCACCTGGGGTGGCGCCGTGGCTCAAAAGGCATCTCCTCACTCCAGCAGGTGGGGTCCTTAGGCCTGGCCTGCAAGATCGGGCCAAAACTGCCTCTCTGACATACCCCGAGGGGTCCCGTAGTGCGAGAGGGTACTCTGCAAAGTTGCTGTCGTACAGGGTGTGGAATGCAAATGCAAGTGTGCAGTAGACCAGATTTGGGGCCAACAGTGCCCCAGCAGCAACATAACCCACAGCTGAAGGTGGAATCACGTGGCTCCACAAGGAATCAGGCTCCCTTCTCTCTGGTTTCAGGGTGTGTCACCCAAGAACCGCCACTGCCAAGTCAATGCAGCTCGGCAGCTCCTGCATTGAGTGTCTGCCCCCTGGTGGCCAATTCGCGTCATAGCAACCAGTTGGATGGTCAGACACTTAGCATATTAGCATTTATATATATATATATATATATATATATACACTTCTCAAGAGGCTAACACATAGGAGGCACATGAGAAATATTTATTTAGTGACTGGATGAATGAGTGAATCAATCAATTAATGAACTTGCTGTAAGACTCACTTAAAAAATTCCCCTTGAAGTATTTCTTATCCCAAAGTATCCCTCTTCTCCAGTCCCCAGATTCTGTAAGTGCCTGCCTCACTTCTACACTGCCAGATATTTGCTGTCAGTTCACCATCAGTTACCAGAGTGCCCACAGTCGAACACCACAGACCGGCTGCACTGTGGATAAATGGGACTGTTGTACCTGGCAGGGAGCCCTGCCTGGGAGCTGATAACTATATGGAGTTGACTGACAAGCTTCTGCAAGTAGATGTTGAGCTAATGAGCCAACATTACCCAACCTTGCCAAGGCCATGTAGAGAAGGGATATGGCCCATTAAAACAACAACAACAAATAAATATCCATATCTGGGTTCAAGTTCTTTATGTTCTTTTCCACACAAAGGTCATCCTCTAATGAGCCATTATGTAGAGAAAATTAATTCCACTCACTGATCATGAAACCCACAACTTGAAGTAATTCTAGGGTACATTTAGGAAGAGTTACCGAAACTAAAATTGGTTAAATCAATCCTGGCCATCAAAGGAGTAACAGATGTTGTGGCCAGGCTGCCCTCACATTTTGACAGAAAACTGTCCTGATGTTAGACAGATTGCAACATTTTAAATAATATTCCAAATGGAGTCACTTTTAACAACTAATACTGCAGGCTTGCTGGAGTATTAGTTGTTAAAATACTCTTCCAACTAACATATGGATGATTGTATATCTCAACTCTACATTCTCATTGTTTGCAATAAAAAAAAAGATCATTTTCTAGAGAAAATAAACGTTCCAACACAGCCTAGGTATCCTAAAAGACGAGGGATTTTCTATGAACCCAAAGAACAGGACCATAATGCATTTAGAGCTTAAGAAATTCCACAATATGAATAAACTTCTGCAGTTTGTTACCAAACAACTACAGGGAGGAAGGTAAAGTATTTGTTTCCAGCTTGCTAAAATGTGCTTTCATCACAAAGTCATTGGTAAGTGGTGAGAATTTTACTCAGTAATATTGTTTGCAAGCAGCATGGAATGCCTGATGAAGGTAGGTGGCAGGTTCTCTAACTTCCTTTGAGCTTCTTACAGCTTTATTAAATTCTCACCTACACAGGATACTGCCCTGGACACTGAGCAACAAAGTGTTTCACATGCTCTGGGGTATCAGCAGCCAAGTCTCCACCCTTCAGCCCTACCCAGGGCTGAGGAGACTTCTGTGAAGTAAGATGATACTCCAAAACTCCTCCTACACAATAGTTGCAAATACATAAGATCCTAAAAGTTGTTATTTTGTGTATTACACATAAATTTCAAAATAATCAAGAATTTTAAGCCATAATATATTGCAAAAACTTCTAAATGGGAAATAAGTGGGCCTTATCTATTAAAACTCAGAGTTTCTAAATTACCAGACTATAATCTAAATGGTCTTAATGAACCGAGAAGAAGAGATCCTGAGAATATTGGTCACCAAAGTGGCTATTAGCCACAAAAAGAAGATACCAAGGCTAACACAATATATCTGCCTTGGATTAGCTGCGTCTCTAATAAAGGGAGACAGGTAGCCAGAATCCTCTTATCCCAAATCCAGCAACCATGGATGGCTCAGAAACCTTTGCATACAAACGCTTGAGACAAATGAATTCTTAATTACCAGCTAAGACTATAGCACCAAACCTCTGAGTTATCTTGTATCTTGGCAAGCCCAGGGAACTTTGAGGCTTCTATTTGGTCTCCTCCCCTGGTTCTACTGAGGCTCCCAGTGGGTGGTCTCCCAATGTGAGGCAAGCGGGGAGAGCTGGGGGAGAGGGAAGGTCCCAAGGCAGAGCAGCAATGCGCATCTGACTGCACCTCATGGGAAGGAAGAGAGAGAAAAGATACAAAAGAAAAGTTCATTCAAGAGACCCAGATGAAAAGGGGATCTGAAGAAAAGGGAGCATTTAACCTTTTTCCTCCTCCTTAATAAATGAATGTGCTTGATTCACATCCGAATTCAAACTCCTTGGGGTTAGTGGGGAAAGCAGAGTAGGAGAATTTTGGTGGAAGGTAGTGAAAGAGGAAGGAATGGAGCCTATAGCTTATATCTCCTGCTAAAGATTTTTTTAAATTTATTTTTGGAGAGCAAGAGAAACACTGATTTGTTGTTCCATTTACTTTTGCATTCATTGGTTGATTCTTGTATGTGCCCTGACCAGGGATAGAACCCTCAATCTCAGTGTATTCAGACATGCTAACCAACTGAGCTATGCAGACAGGGCCCCTCCTAAAGATATGAGTGCATCAACAGCACTTTGCATTTTAACTTGATTATGGATAAGCGCACAGGGAATACGAGACAGAACTCTGGTTTACTCTTCTCTTTGCTATCCCCTTATACAGACTTGAGAGCAAACACTCCTCCCTTTGCTTTGCCATTGAACAAAACTAGTGTATTTCCTCAATAACTATAGTGGACAGAGAATTGGTTTAAAACTGGCATGAAGCAGTACCCAAATACCTCTTGATCTGTAAAATGGGATGAGTTGAATATGTTTCTAAAAGCACATTTTCTTAATTCATAATTGATAAATTATTTTAGTTTACATTAATAATTTTAAATTTTAATGATACATAAATTAATTTTAATATTAATTTTATAATACATAAATTTCTTAAGTATATGATTCTGGAATATCATGCAACTATACTTTAGTTTTCTATTACTTAATCTATACATAAAGGTTAGAGGTAGTCCTGCTTTATCTACCTTCCAATCATAATCTAATATCTTCTCTGTGATTGTATTTTATTAGAAAAAGACCTTCAATAAACCCAAGACTTTTTAAAAATCATGATATATTTGCAAAATGTCTAATGAGTATTTGGACCATTATTTTACACTTTTTAAAAAATATTTTTTTATTAATTTCAGAGAGGAATGAAGAGAGAGAGAGAGAGATAGATGATCAGCTGTCTCCTGCATGCCCCACATTGGGGATTGAGCCCACAACTAGGGCATGTGCCCTGATTGGTAATCAAGCCATGACCTCCTGGTTCATAGGTCGATGCTCAACCATTGAGCCACACCAACTGGGCAATTTTATACTTTAAAGTATGGCGATTAGGTACAAGGTTGAAAGAAGAAGATACTTTTTTCCTACCACTTTCCTGACCTTTGAACAGCTGTAAAGTCTTCCTGAATCAGCCTTTGCTATACTAGTGTGATCCTGCTATGAGACAGCTCTTCCTGTAACAGGGAGAATAAGTTTTAACAGAATGATTTCAACACTGTTCTCTGGAAGGCTGTTTGAAAGAACCAGGAATGAAAAGGACCTAACTTTTCTACCCTTACATTCTAGGTTTGCTTCTATAAGAATTGTTATGCTGTAATTTAAGTAATATATAGATAGGGACAAAAATGGTAGGGTGAGTAGTAGATATGTAGATTGGCCCTTTCCTGAGGCAGTAGCTGCTCTATAATCATAGAGCAAAGGTACATATTAACTGTTTAAAAATTCCCAAAACATGAGCTTAGTTCAAATACTACTGACTGTTAACACCAGACACTGCAGATTCCAGTGGCATGCTCCCACCTAAATACACTAGCTCCCCCTTATCTATGGGGCATACAGTCTAAGAGTCCATTGGATGCTTGAAAACATGAATAGATAATACTGAACCCTATGTTTTCCTATACTATGTTTTCCTATACATACATACCTATGATAAGGTTTAATTTATCAATTAGGCACAGGAAGGATTAACAATCTATCTATATAAAAACCTAAGCAACCATCACAACCGAAACAACCGAACAGATGACTGAACAGGCTGCAGGGGTGACCAGGCTGGCAGGGGGATTAATGAGGGGTGACCAAACGACTGAGCAGCAGGCTGCATGGGGCGACCCGGCCAGCAGGGGGGGCATTTGGGGGCAATCAGGCCCGGGGGGGGGGAGTAGTTGGGGGTGATCAGGCTGGCAGGCAGAGGCAGTTAGGGGTGATCAGGCCGGTAGGGAGGCAGTTAGCGGCAATCAGGCAGGCAGGCAGGTGAGCAGTTAGGAGCCAGCGGTCCAAGATTGGGAGAGGGATGTCCGACTGCTGGGATCGGGCCTAAACCAGCAGTTGGACATCCCCCGAGAGATCCCGGATTGGAGAGGGTGCAGGCTCGGCTGAGGGAACCCTCCCCACCGCCCTCCCCCCCCCGCACAAATTTCATGCACCGGGCCTCTAGTAGTAACTAATAACAAATAGAACAATTATAACAATGCACTATAATAAAAGTTGTATGACTATGGTTTCTCTCTTTCAAAATAACTTCTTGTACCCTACTCACATTTTCACTTAAAGGAAGCACTTTGTGACTTCTCTTTGGCATATCCAAATTACCAGCATTATTTTTACTCCTGTGCTTTGGGACCATTATTAAGTAAAATAATGGCTACTTGAACACAAGCACTGCAATACCTCAGCAGTTGATCTGGTAACCAAGATGGATGCTAAGTGACTAACGGGTGGGTAGCCTATACAATGTGGTACACTGAACAAAGGGATAATTCAGTACCAGGTGAGACAGAGCAAGATGGTGGGAGATTTCATCACACTAGTCAGGTCAGCCTACAACTGAAATCCAAAGGAGGGAAATTATTGCAATATTTTCCTCAGCAGCAGCATACTTTTATGTGAGCACACCCACTTTATCCCCACTAAGAGCTTCTGATAAGGTTTGGGATCTAAACATTGTGCAAGATTTTGGTAATATTTTTATTGAGCATATCATAAGCTTTTATTTTTATTAATTACAATCATGCTTTTGTTAAGGTAGTACTTTCATCAAAAGGTAGAAAATTTAGTCCAACATTAGCTGGTAATAAGAACAAAAATGTGGCAATGTAAACAGGCCTCTGTCTTGAACTCTACTTTCACTAGTACTTACTGGATGCCTAATAGGTACCAGGGACAATGCTAAACATTTAACATACAACATTTATTTTTTTAAATCCTTACAACAACCCTATGAATTCAGTAGTGTTATCTTATTTTACAGGTGATGAAACTGCGGTCCAGGGCTAAGCAACAAGACAGGAGTGGTGTACATCCTGCTTCCACCACCATTCCTGTAATGTCATAATATGCTTCCCAGTATTTCCTCTTGTTCCCTAAAGGAGAGCTTGTGCAGTGTTAAATAGGCTTTGAATGGCCTGTTTAACCTATTTCAGCTTTGAATAGCTATAAAAGGATTTATTCAAATCCAACTGTTCCCATTTCTCATGACCTGAGAAAAATGGGATGTTCAGGTACAACTGTAAACTTCAACGACTCCAGCAAGAGCCTAAGCAGTCTGTTTTTCCGACCATGGAAATATGGGAAGATGTTGTGAAGCTAGTAAAGCTTAACCTTCAGAATCCTTTACTTTTTGTGGGCCTGAGAGGTTTTAAAGAGGAATTTGTGCGATTCTTTGTATTTGAAAATTTGCAAAATACATTTTTTAAACTGCAACCAATTAAGACCATTTTCCCTTCCCACTCCAACTTCCTTTCCATCATATCATCGTATATGTTTGGTGGCACTGCAGTAGCCATGAGCATTGTGAATCCAGCCAAGGTAAATTTGAGATGAAAATTCATTAACTATAGGTTTAGTGGGGCTCCCAGTGACTTCCATATACACATAGGTTTGTGCATTGCTAATTATCCTAATGCAGAAATGGCTTCCAGGACTGGCCAAAGGATGACTCATCTGCAGAAAGGTATAGGTCCAAAGGTTTCATTGTGATATACATATATGAGTAATGAAGAAATAAGGTTTGACAATCCAGAGCCAGAAATTAGTCTATGAAAAATTTTTCTAATCATCAGGCATATAAAATTGTAATAATAGGAACCAATTCTCATCATTGACTGATCAAAACTGAAATTTTCTCCTCAATCATATAACAAATGCAATTATAAATGCATATTCTTATGGACTGGTCCAAAAGAGAATTTATTGAGATTTCTTGTGGGGAAGCAGGGGACTTGGTTGGAAAGTCTTTAAGGAGGATTATCCAAAAGGACAGGGGCCTCTGGGGGTACCTTGCTGAAGGCAGCAGCCCCTACCTTCACTTTTCCAAATAAGTCCGAGCCCCTGAGTATTTTGCTAGAATCTCTATGTTTAGTCTTTAAGACCAGACCTTGTAGAAGCATGTGTTTCTCAAGGATACTTACCCTGCTGATTGTATCCAGATGTTAATTTCAGTTCAAGCTGTTGTTACAATAAAAGCTTAAGGAGGCAGGCAATTGAGGCTGCTTGCTCCTAAAGCAAAACAGCCCCTTAGCCTTCTCTTTCAGAAATGTGTGCCAGAGTAATCTATTCATCCGTTGTTCAAGGTATGCCGGTCAGTCCCAGCAAAGATTTCCGAGTTTGCAGGGCACAAATCTGAAACACTACTACAAAAAAACAAGTCATGTGTTTTATTAATGCAAATACACTAGAAACACATCATAGTATATATAATGCACTATTCTGATGAAGACCAGAGGTTCCAGATGAAAGGACACACAAAAACACTACCAAGGCAACAAAATGCCCCAAGGAAACAAGTGTTTCTATGACCAAGCTCCTACATATATTTTTTCAATACATATTGCAGCCTATTTCAACATAGCACCAATTTTGAGTACATTTGACTTGCTCTTTTGTATTCCCTAACTTCAGATTTCCTTTACTATTTTTTAAGAATTATTGAGAATACCAAAAACCAAATTTATCAAAAGGAAAGTATCCAAGTAGTAGTCAAAATCATAGACCAAAGAAAATATTTGTGATATTTGTTAGCTGGGTTTTTTATTAAAACTTTCTGTGGTTTATCATTCTGAGTAAATGTTCATTTTCATACTTAATTTTCTATTGGCCCTGAGTTTGAGAAGATGAAAAAGTTCTTGAAATGGAGGATGACAATATTTTGCATGACAATGCAAATGTATTTAATACCACTGAACTATACAATGGTAGGTAGATTTTATATTATGTATTTTTACCACAATAATAAAAAGAAAAAGAACAAGTAAATGTAGCCTTGACTTTCTGCTCTACCTGTGAAGTCCTCTAATAAATCTACATGTTATTACTTCTGAGTCATGAGGAGTTGCTCATGTGTATTCAAGAGTAAGTGTATTGAGCTATAACAGACTATACATGATTTTTTTTCTATTTTGCATCATCCATTATTCACTGAGAACCAGCATCTCCTATTGGAACCTAAAGTAATGGTTCCAAAATATCAAAACAAAACTGGGAATAAATAATCTCCTTTTGCCTATTATAAAGTGTGTGTCAAAATCATGATTCTTTTACCTCAATGCCTCAGAGAGTTTTTAGTAAAATATTTCTTTGTTTTTTATTATAGTCCCTCAGTTTTTGCCCCAAACCTCTCTATCCTATATTCAGACACACTGACCTAATTACTATGCTATCCTATCTAATAAAAGAGTAATATGCAAATTGACCATACCACCACTACACTAAGCCACGCCCACCAGCCAATCAGGAGTGAGTCTGCAAATTAACCCAACCAAGATGACTGCAGGCACAGAGAGCAGGAGGCTTGGGTTTCCCTGGCAATGGAGGAAGCCAAGCTCTCTGCCTACCTTGGCCTCTGCTTAAGGCTACAAAGTTTCAATTATAGAAGATAAATAAATCCCAACAAAAATGGCAGCAGCCACGAAGCTGGAGAGAGCAAGAGGCTTGAGTTGCCCCTGGCGATGGAGGAAGCCAAGTTTCCACAGCCCTGGCCTGTCTTGGCCTCCACTTAAGGCTACAAAGTTTCAATTATAGAAGGTAAATAAATCCCAACAAAAATGGCTGTGGGCATGGAGCAAGCAGGAGGCTTGGCTCCCTCAAGGCTACAAAGTTTCAGTTATAGAAGATAAATAAATTCCAGATACCAAGGCTTCTGCTTGGGTCGCCAGGGGTGTGGCCGGCCTGCAAACCACCATAGGCCCCTCGTCCAGGCCACCCCATGCCCCAAGGGAACCCCCACCCTGATCTGGGACACCCTTTAGGGCAAACCAGCCGGCCCCCACCCATGCACCAGGCCTCTATGCTATCTAATCCTATCTAATAAAAGAATAATATGCAAATTGACCATCACTCCAACACACAAGATGGCTGTCCCCATGTGGTCAAAGATGACTGCCCCCATGTGGGCACAAGATGGCTACCACAAGATGGCCAGCAGGGGAGGGCATTTGGGAGGGACCAGGCCTGCAAGGGAGGGCGGTTAGGGGTGATCAAGCCTTCAGGGTAGGGCAGTTAGGGGTGACCAGGCCAGCAGAGGAGGGAAGTTGGGGGCGACCGGGCCTGCAAGGAAGGGCAGTTGGGGGGGACTCAGGCCTGCAGGGGAGAGAAGTTGGCGGGGGGACCAGCCCTGCAGGGGAAGGTAGTTAGGGGTGACCAGGCCTACAGGGGAGGGCAGTTAGGGGCAAACAGGCTGGCAGGGGAGTGCTTAGGGGGTGATCAGGCTGGCAGGCAGAAGCGGTTAGGGGCAATCAGGAAGGCAGGCAGGCGAGCAGTTGGGAGCCAGCAGTCCTGGATTGTGAGAGGGATGTCCGACTGCCCCTAGAGGGGTCCCAGATTGGAGAGGGTGCAGGCTGGGCTGAAGGACATACCACCCCCGTGCATGAATGTCGTGCACCAGGCCTCAAGTAATCAATGTTGTTCTCCCTTCATCCTTTATATGACTAATCTTGAAAGTGTGATAGTTTCTTCCCTTAGAATGAGATACAGCTGATATTCAGGTAGTATATACCACTATGGTCATGCAGTTAATTAAATATAGAAACAGTCTTCATGGGTTGCATACAACCTCTGTACTGTGTTCCTGAGTGCCTGCTCTCACTTCCCCAACCTAGGCCCTCCTCCAGGATCCCTCAAACCTGGCAATATTCCAGCAACTAGGAGTTAGCATATGGCATAGTCAGGGCTTGAAGGACCTTACTTCATCACTCTAGGCCAGTGTTCTGATTACATGCTATGTCTTACTGGTTCTTAAATAGTTTGAATTTACTTCTGGATGAAATATTCTCCCTGCTGCCTCCTTGGTCTCTTAGAGATAGCCCCATTAATTTATCAAACATGCCCTACTTCATTAGTCATCAGGGGAAAGCAAATTAATACTACAATGATATTAAAACTATGTATCCTACAGAATGGCTAAAACACAGAAAATACCAAAAGTTGGCAAGAATGCAGAGCAACTGTAATTCTCATACACTGCTAGTGGGAGTACAATTTCTTTGGGAAACTGGTTGGTGATATTTATTCCAGATGGATAACCCAGAAAATTCTACTCTAGGTATTAAACCAATCTATCGCCCCATACTCCTCCTCCTCACATTTTAAGAAAGAGACCTTTACCCAGGCTCACTATCTACTTGCTAGGAAACTACAGATGCTGGCTGCCTTCTCTTCTAAGGTCTACAGTAGAAAAGCATTTTGATGTGCATTAGCTCAATCCCAGTGCCTCGTGGGCATTCCTATAGTGCAGCTCTCCTATAATACAGGAATTTTCTACCACCTCCCTTGATTGGTTTTCTGATTTAATAAACTTAAACAACAACAACAACATCAGCCTGGCTGGTGTGGCTCAGTGGTTGAGCCTCGACCTATGAACCAGGAGATCATGGTTGATTCCCAGTCAGGGCACATGCCCAGGTTTCAGGCTCGATCCCCAAAAGGGGGTATGCAGGAGGCAGCCAATCAATGATTTTCTCTCATCACTGATGTTTCTATCTCTTGCTCCCTCTTCCTTCCTCTCTGAAATTGATAAAAATATGTATATTTTTCAAAAGGCTGTGACAGCACTTGCCAAAAATCTCTCTCTAAAAATAAAAACTAAGCGCATCCAGTATGGATTGATGCCAAAGCTTTTCCTTTCTATACTCCACTTTTCTTTATCAATCAGGATCCAACGTGTAGTCCTAGTTCCTCTGTCTCTTTCTGGAAGAAAAGACAAAGCAGGGACAAGCATTTGAGCCAACTTAAAAAGCAGAATTCATATATTTGAGGGATACCTGAACAATTTTTTTGGAGGATAAGAGGCAAAATAAGTGTGTGACCTAGCTATTTTTTTCTCAATCCAGCTCTAGCTTTCTCATATTTGGTAAAAACATATCCCAGATTTTTACATTAGCTTTTCTGATAATAACTTTAAGTAGTAAATTCTACTTTTCTCTGGGTCTCTAATAATATTGAGCAGAAATATGGGGAAGCTGCTTTAAGTGCTCCAAGCCAGATACCATTTGAAATCTTTCCCTTTTTAAACTACCCTGCCAAAGGTCACAAATTTCCATCTCATAAGTTTATATATTCCCTTCAACCAACCCTCCTCCCCAAAACCTTTCTGGTAATATTTGACCTAGCTATTTAGTTTTTTGCTTCATCATATTTTGTATTGGTACTGATGAAGATTCTTATAAAATCACTAATCTTTTCTAGAATCTGACTCATATTTTCTTCTAGAATAGAACTAATTTATTCCATCTGTCTACAAGATTACTAGCATGTTTTATCCTTGCCCTTGCTTTTCACACATCCTATATAATAAAACCCTAATATGCAAATCGACCGAATGGCAGAATGACCTACAGAACAACCATTTGCTATGATGCGCACTGACCACCAGGGGGCAGATGCTCAATGTAGGATGCACTGATCACCAGCAAGCAGACACTCAATGCATTGTTGAGTGTCTGCCCCCCGAGAGGAAGGAAACCGGCAGTGGCAGTGGTGATCAGGGGATGGGGCCAGCCAGTGGGCACCACCAGGTTGCCAGCCAAGGCAGGTGCCATCAGGGACCTCCCAATGGCCCCACCTGCCAGTCATCCTGCAGAGGGAGGCAACCAGCAGCAGCAGCGGGGGGCAGGGCCAACTAGTGGGTGGCACCAGGCTGCCAGCCAAGGCAGGTGCCAGTGGGGGACACCCGATCGCCCCACCCCTGGTTGCCCCACAGATGGCCCTGATTGCCGGCCAGGCCTAGGGACCTTACCCTATATATTGGGGACAGTATCTTAGATTTAAAAATTAAAATCTGGCAAAGCTACTCTAACACTGAAAAAACAGGATGATGCAGCAATGACATGCATAGACTCTGGCTTGCACATTTTGTCGTCAGCCCTGATTCTGATGCTTATAACTGTGTGACAAAGCCAATTACTTAACTTCCCTCTGCTTCAGTTTTTCCACCCATAAGATGGGGAAAATGGTACTACTGCCTCAGAAGGATCATGTTATCTACTACTTTTTATATAATCAAGGCAAAAAAATGTATCTGCACATACAACAGCAAGATGCCTTTCACCTGTATGAAAAATCTGGTCACTGGTGCATACAGCATCCCAGATTGCAAGAGGGATATCCAACTGCCTGTTTATGCCTGACATCCCCTGAGGGGTCCTGGATTGAGAGAGGATGCAGGCCAGGCTGAGGGACCTCCCCATCTCCCCACCGCCTCCATGTACATGAATTTCGTGTACCAGGCCTCTAGCTTATAATAAAGCACTTTCCCAGGTGAGACTCAAAGAGTTACTCCCCTGCCAACTATCCCAAAACATATTTGCAAGCTGTTACTCACTAAAATTCAGGCTTCTCTTTGCCTAGTATTGGATTTTTACTGGGCAATATTTTTCATCTCTTTTTGCATCTGATGAGGCTGTGTATCTACTTCCTGCCAATGGAATGTAAACAGAAGATGACTTCCAGGTCAAAGAGCATAAAAGTAAGTGTACTGTCTCCATGATATATAAAAAAAAATCTTTCACTAACTGAATCAGAAAATTCTGAGGTCCTTACTAGAGATAGAGTCATGAAATGAAAGAAGCTTGAGTCTCTCAATTATTATATTTAGGAAACTCTTGCTTACTTGAAACACCTGCATTGGACTATTAGGAGAAGGAGAAATAAATTTCTATTGTGTTAACCATTGAAATTTTGGACTTTTATTGTTATAGCTCCTAACTAAATTAGTAGACTCATTCTACCCTTTACTTTTTATTCTAGCCAATATCTGGTATGGTTTCATTAGGGTCCTTGTATTATAGATCCCAGGCAGAAGTATCTTAATAGCCTTACAACCAGCCCTGGAAACTTTCTCTCTCTTCCTCTTTGGAAGCCAGTACTCTTTTTGATCTTACTTCAAGCTCTATTTCCAATGTGAGGTTATTTTCAACCTGGAAGAAACTGGCTGCCAACGACCAAAGTCTGGACATGACCAAAAGCTGGCCAAGTCCTTTTTGACTTAGATTTTTTATCTCACCCACTCCTCAGTCATTTCTCAAGGGATGCTTTGCCCCATCCATGCCAAGAGGATTATCTTTTAAAATATTAAAACACCTTCAAACCACAGTAGTAACAACCGACTCAATTTTACTGAGAGTCAAAAAGGAATCTCACTCTTGCCTTTAGTACTTTGAATATCTGGCAGTAACTCAGCTGTTTAGATATTCAGGTTAGCCCCTTTGTCTTCTGATGGTTACAAGAAACTATAATAAATGCCCCAAGGTATTAATACCACACCTATCCCTTTCTGCAAATCAGACATGTTAGAAGAAACCGCCTGGACACGTTAATCATGACAAAAACTACTTTCATATACATAACTTGCTGAGCGAAGTGTGATATTGGCTTCAAGTCTAAAGCATGACCATGTTTCAATATCTTACTTTTAGAAATCTGATCTCACCATTTGATATCAGGGTTGGAATGCTGGCAATGCCAATGGAATTTCCCCACCAGCCAACTGTGCCTGTAAAGGAGAGAGGATTCAAATAAAAGCTTACAAGCTCTGATTATCAGCCTGTGTTTGTGCCACATAGCTGCTCTCGCTTCCTAGTCAGCCCTCCAAGAGAAACAATGGCTTCCATTAGGCAAAAGCGACACCTAAACAGTTATTACAGGAAGGAAGAGACATTCATCACTGGAATAATTTAGCAAATGATTCGCAACAGATTGATGGCATCACTCACATTCTAAGGCCAAGAACAAGAATTTCATGGTTTATTTTAAGACAGAAAAGGAGTAAAAAACAGATTGAAAAACATATGATACCCCCTCCAGCTCAAAGCTCTGCAAACAACAGTGGCATTTGCAAAGTTCTGCGTGCCTTCTCAAATGTGGTTTCAGTTTTAATGTGTGCTGACATCTCTCTCTGTGTGCAGAATTAACTGGAAGAACACCAGTTTGTGCCTTTTCTTTTCCTTTGCTAGAGATTGAGAAGAATAGGGAAAGAACCCAGCAATCTGTATTCACATTGAGCAGCCGTATACTGTGAAAGGACTCTCAGATGTAGTTTCTTTCACTGATTCCAAATTACTGTAATAAAAACATGCTTATCCCTTGAGCCATTAAATCAGTATAATGCAGAAGAGATGCGGTAGCCATGGTGTCTCCTGATATTCTACTCTGGAGCCCAGGCAAATGAAATAAACAAATGAGATGATTGGAAAAGGATTTTCTTCTCCAAAACAAAGAAATGGTAAAGGACCTGATGGAGTGCTGAACTTCACAGAACCGCACCAAGAAATGGAGCTTCAGACTGTAATTTAAAAAATAGTAAAAACTCAAGGGGCTCTAACATGAAACAAATTTAGAAAGCAAGAGAAAGAAAGGCATGCCAAGAACTGTAGTGATTAAGGAGTGGGCAATTTAGTTTCTTCAGGAGAGTAAATCTCCAACATGAATTAATTTCCTTCACGCTGAGACCTGCTGGTTTTTCTTCTTTCTCAATCACTGTTTATTTCACAAAATCAGCACTCACCTATCTCCTTTGGTTATTTAATTTCAGGGGGATTTTCCTTTCACAAAGCAGTTAGCACAGCTAAACTCTGCTTTGCATGTAATGTGTAAACGCATCATAATGGCCTGCCTAGGTGTGAGGATTATTTCATCTTGGAGACATTGTTTAGATGCTCTACTTCCCCTCAAGTGAAATCTCTCCATGACATTCTTGAATCTACTTCCCATGGTGTGCATCTTTCATTGACATTTACCAAATGCACAGGTCCTGATACAAAATCAGGAAAGCATAATTCAAACCATCACACACACACACACACACACACACACACACACACACACACACATTCTTATTTCTAAAGGAAAAGTGAGTCATGAAATGTAGCTGATGGAACCAGTAAATAACACACAAAATATCATTTTAAAATGAAAACTGGCATTGATTATTTTGTTATTAATATCTCTGGGGATATCTAAACTTGAGTTCTCATTTTATGCACATAGCTCAGTATAATAGCAAGGTTTATCAGGATTCAAGGCTATGACATTTTTAGAAAACAAGGCTAGTATCTCAATGGATTTCTTTTGGCAGAATATTTCAATAATGATAATCTGAAAATATGGTACAAATATTTAGAAATAAACAGCTAAAGATCCTCTAAAAAGTGCCACATAGTTTGTTTTCCACTTTGCCTCAAGGACAAGCATGACGCATATAGCCATTTGCTTTTATCTTTATTTAGGCTTCTTTACTGCTTCTGATTAGTGACCTCAGATGAGACTCATTGTTCATCACAAAGGCTACTAGTAGAATATTTTGAGCCTGAATGTATTAGGATGGAATATTCCTTCTTCCAAGATCCAAGGCCAGAGTTTTTCCACCCCAGTCCATTCTACCCAGAGTCTAGGTAATGATGGACAGATTATTCAAAGGGATAATAGTGTTTTCCACTTTTAAAAATAAAATAGCCCTTTATTGTGTTCTATGTAATAATATTGTAGTCTTTATATTCAATAGCAAGCTGTCAGACAGCCTCAATTTGAGCCAAGTATTTTTTAAATCAGAACATATCACAGGAGAGATAGAATCATGAAACCAAAGATTCATATAGACCTTCACAGTGAGCTTAACCACGAGATAACCTCTCAGATTATTAGTGTATTGTGACTACATTTATATTTTGTACTCAGATGCTTTGTCACTTTAGAGACATGAAAATGCTGTTCCTTGTTGCTAGGAGATGGGTGACTATGGCAACAATGTGGGACAGAGCCAGATGGAGTGCCTAAAGCATATTCAGGTTTAGGCTCTTTTTGAACTCTAAATGACTCTGTGGCAGTCCTGAGCAAGAAAGCTCCAAGTCGGTGCTTCTTCAGCTTGTTTCAAAAGATATGCCACATGGTTTCTCCTTGCATGTTGGTTTTCCTCATTTAACAAGTGTCTTTTGGTACTGAACTATACACTATTAGGTTGTCTAAAAAGAAAAAATTTGGATAACAAGGGGGATTATCACTATTTAACTGCGTTTTCATACTGTTATTAATTTAGTTCAGATCTAGTGCCATATGCTCGCCTTCATCATTCCACTGAACTCCTAGTGACTTTTGTGGAAGTTCCATGCAAAGAATGAGGGCACCATATGGTTTTAATAGTGGTTTGTTCATTCCTCAAAGATTTATGGGCATTTTAAAGTCATTAATCATTATCGTTAAGACACCCTTCAGAAGGGAGTGCATTCACTGATTTAAAGGAGTTTTCAGCACCAGCCACATCTAATATGAAAAATAATGCCTAAAGCATTTTTTCTTTACAGACTTGGAATAAAGAGAAATATGTTGACTTGTTCCTCTTGCCATCAAGTAAGAAGGCATCAAGTTACAGTCATTAATGATCACAAATGATGTAACTATTATTCTAAAAATAATTTGCTTATTGGACCATAAAAGTCTTAATTGATTTACTCATCATTTTTATCATATCACTCCTTCTCAAAATACTACTACTCCCTATTACCCATCGCATCAAATCTAAACTCCTAGGCTTGGTCCTCCTCTAATTGTGTCCCATCAATCCATCCAGTATAATTTATCGCCCTACATTAATCTTACCTCTGATGAGATTAGAAGAATGATATTATTACTTCTCTCTTTCCACTCCCATACCAATATTATTCCCACATGTTATCTCTATTTCTATTTCCATATCTTTGCTACTGCCATTTCCTGAAATGCCTTCTCCATCTTGAATGTTCATTTTAGTTCAAATTTTTATCAGGTGCCTCCTATGTATCTGGCTCCACAATAGGTGCTAGTATCTAAAGAAAAGCATAATGAGAGCTCTACACCATGGAATACAAGCAATAGATGCTTAAAAATTAAGGATGTTGTTTTTGAGGTGTTCATTATATGTAGGACTCATTGAAACACCATTCCTTATTTAATGTTCAGAATATTTTTATTACTATGTCCAGCTAACAGAACCTCAGGCTTTGCTCAAATGGTAAAGGGTAAATGAGTTGCCCATAGTCAGAGAGCCAGTGAGCAGTAAAACAGACTAGAAGGTCTGTCTCTTCAACGATGATACTCAGACTACTGTTTTGACACAATGAGATACTTAAAGAACATAAATGTGTATTTTTCAAGGATAGGAACCACTAGGGGAGAGAGAGAGATCAGCGGCCTTAGGTAGAGTCAAAGAAGAGTTCCTAGGGTTTCAAAAGGGTTTAACATAAGACGTTTGACAGTGAATATAGTAGGTGGAGAACATTTTTGGAAAGGGGTTAAATTTCGGATTTTAAATCCTTTTGAGCTCCTTCTAACATCAGTCCACTCAATTCCCCATTTCCCTTCTTCAAATTGCAACTCAATGCCTACCTCTTCCATAATGTCAGCCTGTACATTAACCCTCACTCATCTCATTCTCCTCTAAATTCTGATGGTACTTTTACAGCAGTCCCCTTAGGTCATGAATTAGCTGTCTTGTGCTGCTCTCAATTTTCTGGACCATACAAAGTTGAGGGCAGGAGTCACACCTTTTGTCTACTTTGCATCTTCCAAAGCACGTGGAGCTGCGTCAGGACCATAGTATATGATCTGTACGTACTACCTACCGGGGATGTCCTCACATGTATTAGTTTATAGTTTGTAAATCCTTTCATTTATGCAGTCTTCTTAGATCCATATGATAATCCAGTGAAGTATGCTGGCTTGCTGTTTTTAATCCTTATTTATCAGATTAAAGGAAACTATAATTCAGACTGTTTCATTGTAAAGCCCAGAATCACCCTGGCAATAAATAAATGATAGGTCCAGGAAAAGAATCTAAATACTCTCTCCACCATCCAATTCTTAATTCAGAGAATGAATGTTAGATGGATTAAGTTCCATGTTTTCACAGATATACCAAGTCTCATGTCCACATCATCACTACTAAACCTATAATATAATTATCTCTGGCTTTATATAAGTGTCCAGCTTTACCTCAGAGAGGGAAACTGCAAAATATCTCATTTAAGCCAAACAACCATTTGACAGTTGACCAAGAGCAAAGGGATTTTGAAAATGCACACTCATCCACATGAGATTTCTGGAGGAACCAGCCTAACGAGCCTCCTACCAAGTGCAAACAGCAGGTGAGTATTTCCAAGCCATATGCTGACTTCTCCAGTTGAGAGCCCTTGAGAAAGTCACTAACATGGTCTTGAATAGGATGAATGGTCTCGCTCATTAATCAAAGACTACGGAAAAGTAACTAAACTTGATTGACCCTGCTGAAGCCTGGGTACACTGTCAAAGCCCAGAGGGAGGGTAAAATATCTCCTGCACTCAACACAAAGCTTGTTTTCCCTAAAATGGACAGACCCCAAGCCAGTGGCCCCAGGAGAATCCACTGTGAACACATATCCCAAAAGAAGGCAGGAGCCCTAACTGAGCCCTTAACAGGGCCTCCTGAACAGAACACTGCTTTATCTCGTAAGAAGTCAAACCTAAAAGTGTCTACTCATTTTTAACTCATGTGCCAGCAGGTAAACATGTTATAAAGCATGTATTGAGTCTCAGAGGATTTCTTGGATAGTCCAAGAAATAGTGGTCTTCTCTTCTGCCCCCAGACTCATAGCTAATTCTCCAACATTGAACACTGGGACAGAATTCAAAGGAGGTGTGTGAGTTCACTAGTGCTTCTTTTTAGAACCTTGAGGCTAGCTGCTTTGAGTGTTTGCATTTAACAGCCCCCCATTCTTTTCCTTCTGTCCCCCACCCGAATTCATGGCCTTAAGAGAAGAGACTTGCCATTTTATTAAAAATTTCTACAAAACATTGGCACCCTACTTTACATATAATACATGATCAGTAAAAATTAGGTAAATAACATGTACTACATTTAATTGAAAATAAAATTACTAAAAAAAAGTATGAAAAATATTCAATCTCATTAGCAAACAAACAAAAAAACTATACTCCACTTTCACCACTTTCTCCTTTATACTTGACAAAGGTCTTTCACATTTTTCTCTCTTCCCTTCTAAAAACTTTATTATGTATTTTGTAATAAGATGTCTCAGTGGTCCACACATGAGTATTGTGGCCCAGGACTGCAAGAGTCACTTTGTAAGTAAACTGCCAGAAATTATTCACTCACTACAGATTCTCTTTAAAGTGACCTGGGCACTTCCAATTAAGTCTAAGTCTGTTTTTTAAATGGCAGAATATTTTGTCATAACATTTTAAAAATACATTTTAATGGAATAAAACTTTTTAGTGGCATGAATCAATTTTATAAATTATGTTGTCAAAGCCTCAATTTCATTTATACCAATTTGAAAATATAAATAGTATAAATAGATGAGTCCTTAGAATATCCAAGTCTACATTATATACCTGTTTCAATTTGTTTCTCCACCATCATTATATGTAAAGATGAATCAAGCCCTGAGAAAATTCTTATACTTTTTTCCTTTTCTTATCTAATCTCTGGTCATGATCATTATAAGCAGAGAGGATTATTCAAGGGCAGTTACCCAGAGAGAAAATAGGCAAAGCAAAGAGCCTGTATTATCCTCATATTAGATGGAATAATTATAGTTAAAAACATACTTTTCATTGTTTTTGTAGATTCACATTTATGAGAAATAAGTTAATCAATGATGTCCCCTATAGCATAAACCTAAAGAAAATATTTTAAGTTGGTAAGCTTTATTGTTATTATTCTCATTGACTTAATGTAACTTCTTAAAGAGTTTGGAAAACCAATGACATGATATATTTCATGTCAGGGCCAGGACTGTTTTTAAAAAAACTGATAAACAAAATGGGCTTTCTAGCACAAAAAATGGGATTTCAAATAGGCCTTGTTTCATATAGATGACTTTGATTCACAAAACGAGTCAGTGTATTTGTTGACCTCAGCGAGATTTGTTTTCTTGTGCGTGCTTGTTTTGTTAATCCTCACCAGAGGATATTTTTCAATTTATTTTTAGAGAGAGTGGAAGGGAGGGAGCGGGGGGGGGGGGGGGGGGGGAGAGGTGAGTGAGAGAGACACATTGATTGGTTGCCTCCCAAACTCGTGTCAATCAGGGTCGGGATCAAACCTGCAACCCAGGTGTGTACTCTTGATCAGGAATCTAACCCATGACCCTTCAGTGCACTGCAGGCTGATGCTCTAACCAGTGAGAACACAGGCCAGTGCTATATTTTAATTCCCTTCATGATAGTGCTTAGGCATTCTTACTGTTGAGAGTTCCAAAATGGTCTATTTCCTAAGAAAACAAGCTTGGCAAGTAAGTAATTAAGTCAGTTTTTACTCTGCAAATTGATAGTAAAGTAATCGTTTCTATTTACCACATAATTTTCTCTTTATTTTTCAATAAAATCTAAAAGTGGGCAGATGTGTTCAGTAAATTAAAACTATATTCTCAAATGAATCTATAGTTACAGTTAATTGAGAAGACACACAAAATTACACTCTATAAGCCTTAATATCCTAACATAATGGGACAGTCATAATATCAACTAGTTGGTAGATAGGTAAGTTCAAATTTTTGGCTCAAGATATATGATTACTCCACCCATGTGATTGTAAGGGTTGACTTTGGTTAGCTTACTTTCAATTAGTGCAGAAATACTTACATCCAGAAGTTAGTTGGAGAGTAACATATATCAATGTGTATGAGGTAGTTCTTGAATAACCATGCAATTTCTGCATTATAGCCTCACCCTCTGCTTACGCTGACAATTTCTAATCACAGAAATGAATTGAAAATTTTTTTCTGAAGCCAATTCATTTAGGCTCTGCACACTGAAAATCAGCAAAGTGATATGGTGCAAAGTACATGTCCTTCTGGGATTAAAGGAGTTTATTTCAAAAACATTCAAAGCACAGTTTAAATAGAGCAAACTAAATCACATGTTCAAATGTCATGTACTCTGACAACTTTTATCTCCCCTGCACCAAGAAAATGAACTCTGAAGCCAAAGAGGCATGGCTCCATCATTTGCTAGCTGCAGGACACTTGTGACACTTAACCTCCAGAACTTTGTTTCCTCAATGGTAAAATGTGGTGAAGAGTTTACAGAATTGCCAGCAGCTTTAAATGAACTAAAGAAATGTGAGGATGCCTGGCATGTTATAGATACCCAATAAATGTTAGTTTCATTTTCCATCACCAAAATACTTTAGTAATATGTCCCTTAATTGTAATTTTGACATTGCATTTTACATAAATCACTAACTTAGAGATACCCTTACAATTTAGATACCAATCTTCTCAATAATTTCATGTGATTACAGCAGCAACAGTAAGTCCCCTGAACTTCAAAAACACTTCTCTTTGCTATGCTCATGCCTAAAGCTTCATTTACAGGAGACAAAGGCATTTATTCTAGAATTATAAATACAAAAATTTAATTCCCTGAAAGATAACATCACAACTTAAATTCATACCAGGTTTTACATGACTGATAAGAGACACTCTCCTTTGATGATGGGGGAGAGTAGAAGTGGGAACACAAGGGAAATATAGGAACAGAGGCTGGGGAGAGAGTCCGAAAAGCAAAGAGAGGAAAATGATTTTGAAATAAGAGACAAAGTCTCAGACAAATTTCAACTACACAACTTTTTCTTCAGACCAGATCCTGCAAAAGGAGATGTGATTTTGTCACAAAGACTTTTTCCTCTTTAATTTCTTTTCCCATCACCATTTATCCCTCCATACTCTTCCACCTCCACTCACTGCTCAATTCCTCCACATACCCACCCTCCAAGACCCTCCCCACCACCAACCAGAGCTGTCTGCCTGCTCTCTCTCTGTGACTCTATCTCTATTTTGCTAGTTAGTTCAAAACAACCTTTTGCCTGATGGTGGTAAGTCAGTTTAGATTATAAACTTATGTTGATGGTGGTGATATTTTCTATTACTTCTGATCATCAGCCCAGGGCAGTGGTCGGCAAACTGTGGCTCACGAGCCACATACGGCTCTTTGGCCCCTTGAGTGTGGCTCTTCCACAAAATACCATGGCCTGGGCAAGTCTATTTTGAAGAAGTGGTGTTAGAAGAAGTTTAAGTTTAAATAATTTGGCTCTCAAAAGAAACTTCAATCGTTGTACTGTTGATATTTGGCTCTGTTGACTAATGAGTTTGCCAACCACCCAGGGCATTTATCTGATCAGAAATGGTATAATTAGAAGCATATGTGATAGGCTCTGTCCACAGGTGTTGTGTCTTTTACATTCGGAAATCAGTGCTATAAATTAGTCTTTTCAGGCCTGCTTTCCCCATGGTTGGAGGAATAAATGAACTACTGAGTGGAACTTACAGAGAAGTCACAAATAGTGTTAAACATCAAGTTTTTTAACCCAATCAGTGTTTCCAACCCCTTGCCCTCTGGAATAACTAGGGGCTCCACTGGTTTTCTGAAATTAGTCTGGACCTACCCAGCAGCCAACCAAAAACAAACAAACGGAGAAAGAGTTTTGTTTTGTTTAAAAGCCAAATATCAATGACTCTTTGTGGCACGCTTCAGCCCAAGACAATAACCCACTGCTTTAGTTAGGAGCAGTAGTCTGGTGGGAAAATAGCAAGTGATTTAAGCAAATTCTGAAAGCACCAAGCTGTCAGGCTTGCGTATTTACAGTCTTTGATTGCAAACTTCCAAAGAACAAAGACTGTGCCATGTGTATTCTGAACCAGCTCTCTATGGATACTCAGGGAATATTAAACAATAACATTTATTGTAGGTGATAAGTGTCCTCTCTGACTGTGGCCAGGCTCCTTAAATGGTATTGAACATGACTTCCTTGAAGTAAAATATTCTTCCTCTTACCCTTCCCTTGAAGTTAATAAAACCCTAGTCATTATCATTCTAATACCAAACTCATTCCAATTTATTCTTAGCCAATGATATATGATTTTTTTAAAACTAATTTGGGAGGCAAGATGGCGACCGGCAAGAAGGTAGGGAGGGAGAGTGTGTGAGAGAGTGAGGGAGCGATAGAGGTGTGTGTGTACATGTGTGGGGGTGTGTGTGAGTGAAATAGAGACAGTTAGACCCTGCAGTTCTTCCAGGGGGCTGCCAATCTGGGCAGTCTTAGACAGCAAAATCCCAGGGCCACTGCAAACACTCCGCGGAGGACACCATCGGCACAGAGACCACGCTATCTTGAAGAACAGAACTACTTGAAACTAGGATCCTAGCCTCGTCACCACCCAGTCTGGTCTCAGAAGCAAACCAGGACCCTACAGCTGCTCTGGTAGAAGACCTGCCACCACAGCTGCAGACCCAGGGACACCAGGACTCAGGGCACCCAGCTGCAGATTTCTGTGAGTCACAAAGCCAATCCCCCTCCCCCACCGCCCCCACGGCAGCGACATAGAAACTACCAGACCTCAGCCTCACAATAAGGCTTTCTGCACACACAAAGCAGTGGTGACTCTGCCTGACTTTGAGCCTTGATGTTGGACACGGGAAGTTTGTTTCCCACAACTAGTCTCCGCGCCCAGGCAGGGAGACTGAGAGGAATTCCAGCCTAGCCACTCATCCCTAGGGAGGTGGTCTTCTGCAACCAGATCCCGCACCCATGCAGGGCAGGGAGACAACACTGAACTTGAGCCTGGACTTGTGAACTCGGGGAATTTGTTTCCCGCGGCTCTTCTCCATGCCCAGGAGGAAGGCAGTCCTGAATTCGAGCATAGGTACACGACCTTGGGGAGACTGTCTTCTGCGACCAGATCCTACGCCCACGCAGGGAGACAGTACTGAATTTGAGCCTAGGGATGCAAACCCAGGGAGTTTGTTTCCCATGACCAGACCCTGCACCTTAGCAGAGAAGCTGTGGTGAATATAACCTGGATATGCGGTCTCAGGGAGTTGGTTCCCCACAACCAGACCCTGTGCCCACACAGGAAGGCAGTGCTGAATTTGAGCCTGGGTACATGGACACAGGGAGTTTGTTTTCCACAGTGCACACCCATGTGACCAGACCCCACACCCACACTATGGGGCAGAGCCACCTGACTTTGATTCAGGGCAAGCGCACACAGAAGGCTGTTTACCGCAGGGCAGAAGTGGACCTCCTGCCAACACAGTGCGACTGAGCAATCCGGTCTCCCGGGCAGGTAACTTCAAGGAAGTCATGTTACATTTACAGGTAACTTCTTGAATTTGGGGAGATTTGCTTGTGACCCAGTATGTGTTCTTCTCAAGTGCACATGGGACATTTTCAAAAATAGACCACATACTGGGTCACAAGCAAATCTCCCCAAATTCAAGAAGATTGAAATCATACCAAGCATCTTCTCAGACCACAATGGCATAATATTAGGAATAAATTACAATAAAAACAATCCAAAACACTGAAATAGTTGGAAGCGGAATAGCATGTTATTAAATATTGATTGGGTTACCAATGAGATCAAAGAAGAAATTAAAAACATCCTGTAAACTAATGACAATAAAAACACAACAATCCAAAACCTATGCGACACAATGAAAGCAGTCCTCAAAAAACAAGAAAAAATGGTAGTAAATCATCTAATGCTACAACTCAAAAAATTAGAAAGAGAGCAACAAGAAAAGCCCAGCATAAGCAGAAGGAAAGAGATAATAAAGATTACAGCAGAAATAAATGACACAGAGACCAAAAAAAAAAACAAACAAAAAAACACAATACAAATGATCAATGAAAACAAGAGCTGGTTCTTTGAAAGGGTAAACAAGATTGATGAACCTCTAGCCAGGCTCACCAAGAAGCAAAGAAAGAGGACTCCAATAAACAAAATCAGAAATGATAGAGGCGAAATAACAAAAGACCCCACCAAAATACAAAGGATTGTGAAAAAATAATATGAACAACTCTATTCCAACAAACTATACAACCTGGAGGAAATGGACATATTTCTAGAAAATACAACCTTCCAAAATTCAATAAGGAAGATTCTAAAAATCTCAATAGGCCAATAACTGTGGAAGAAATTGAAGCAGTCATCAAAAAGCTTCCAGCAAACAAAGGCTCAGGCCCAGATGGCTTCACAGGAGAGTTTTACCAAACATTCAAGGAAGAACTAAAAACTATCCTCCTAAGACTATTCCAAAAAATTCAAGAGGAAGGAACACTTCCAAACTCATTCTATGAAGCCAGCATCACCCTAATACCAAAACCAGGTAAGGACAACACAATGAAAGAAAATTATAGGCAAATATCCCTCATGAACATAGATGCCAAAATCCTCAACAAAATGCTAGCAAATCAGGTCGAACAGTACATCAGAAAGATCATACAGCATTACCAAGCAGGATTTATACCAGGGATGCAAGGATGGTACAATATCCACAAATCAATAAACGTGATACATCACATAAACAAATTGAGGGGAAAAAATCACATAGTCATATCAATTGATGCAGAAAAAGCATTTGACAAAATCCAAAACCCTTTCTTGATAAAAACTCTCAGCAAGGTGGGAATAGAAGGATCATACCTCAACATAATAAAAGCCATATATTATAAACCCACAGCCAGCTTCACACTCAATGGACAAAAACTAAAACCATTTCCCCTAAGAACAGGAACAAGACAGGGATGCCTTCTCTCACCACTCCTGTTCAACATAGTACTGGAAGTACTAGCCATTGCTATCAGACAAGAAGAAGGAATAAAAGGCATCTAAATTGGAAAAGAAGAAGTAAAACTGTCCTTATTCGCAAATGACATGATACTGTACATAGAAAACCCTAAAGACTCCATCAAAAATTATTAGACTTAATAAATGAATTTGGCAATGTAGCAGGATACAATATTAATGCCAAGAAATCTATGGCATTTCTATACACCAATAGTGAACTTACAGAAAGAAAGACTAAAAAAGCAATCCCATTTACCAGTGCACCAAAAAAATGAAGATACCTAGGAATAAACTTAACTAAAGTGGTAAAAGATCTATATGCAAAAAACTACAGGACACTGAAAAAAGAGATAGAGGAAGATATAAACAGATGGAAGAACATACCATGTTCATGGATTGGTAGAATCAACATCATCAAAATGCCCATTCTACCCAAAGCAATCTATAGATTCAATGCACTCCCCACTAAAATACCAACGGCATATTTCACAGACCTAGAATGAACTCTCCAAAAATTCATCTGGAATAAAAAAGACCCCAAATAGCCACAGAAATCCTGAGAAAGAACAAAGTAGGTGGGATCTCAATACCAGATATCAAGCTGTATTACAAAGCCACTGTTCTCAAAACAGCCTGGTACTGGCTCAAGAACAGACATATAGATCAATGGAATAGAATAGAGAATCCAGATATTAACCCAAACCACTATGCTCAATTAATATTTGACAAAGGAGGCATGAACATAAAATGGAGTTAAGACAGTCTCTTCAATAAATGGTGTTGGGAAAATCGGAGACATACATGCAAAAAAATGAAACTAGACCACCAACTTACACCATACACAAAAATAAACTCAAGCCGAAACCAGTTTAGCTCAGTGGATAGAGCATCAGCCTGCGGACTGAAGGGTCCCAGGTTCAATTCCGGTCAAGGGCATGTACCTGGGTTGCGGGCACATCCCCAGTAGGGGGTGTGCAGGACGCAGCTGATCGATGTTTCTCTCTCATTGATGTTTCTAACTCTATCCCTCTTCCTTCCTCTCTGCAAAAAATCAATAAAATATATATTTTTCAAAATAAAATAAACTCAACATGGATAAAGGACTTAAACATAAGATGGGAAACCATAAAAATACTAGAGGAATCCACAGGCAGCAAAATCTCAGACATGTGCCGAAGGAACTTCTTCACTGATACTGCTCCTAGGGCAATGGAAACTAAAGAGAAAATAAACAAATGGAACTACATCAAAATAAAAAGCTTTTGCACAGCAAAGGAAACCATCAACAAAACAACAAGAAACCCCACTGCATGGGAGAACATATTTTCAAATGTTATCATTGATAAGGGTTTAATCTCCAACATTTACAGGTAACTCATACAACTCAACAAAAGGAAGATGAACAATCCAATCAAGAAATAGGCAAAGGACCTAAATAGAAACTTTTCGAAAGAAGACAGAAGGAAGGCCAAGAGACATATGAAAACATGCTCAAAGTCACTAATTATCTGAGAGATGCAAATCAAAACGACAATGCAGTACCGTCTCACACCTGTCAGAATGGTAACCATCAACAAATCAATAAATGACAAATGTTGGCCAGGATGTGGAGAAAAAGGAACCCTCGTGCACTGCTGGTGGGAATGCAGATTGGTGCAGCTACTGTGGAGAACAGTATGGAGTTTCCTCAAAAAAACTAAAAATGGAACTCCCATTTGACCCAGTAATACCACTTCTAGAAATATATCCCAAGAAGCTAGAAACATCAATCAGAAAGGATATATGCACTCCTATGTTCATAGCAGCACAATTTACAGTAGCTAAGATTTGGAAACAGCCTAAGTGCCCATCAGCAGATGGGTGGATTAGAAAACTGTGGTACATCTACACAATGAAATACTATGCTGCACTAAAATGAAGGAATTCCTACCATTTGCAACAACATGGATGGAACTGGAGAGCATTATGCTAAGTGAAATAAGCCAGTCAGAGAAAGATAAGTATCACATGATCTCACTCATTTGTGGAATATAATGAACAACATAAACTGATGAACAAAAACAGTTCCAGAGACAGAGAAACATCGATCAGACCATCAAACCTCGGAGGGAAGGTAGGGGAGGGTGGGGGTAAGGGGAAGAGATCAACCAAAGGACTTGTATGCATGCATATGGGCCTAACCAATGGACACAGACAACAGGGGAGTAAGGGCATGAGTGGGGGGGAATGGGGGGTAATGAGGGAAGAAGGACACATATGTAACACCTTAATCAATAAAGAAATTTTTAAAAAATAAAAACTAATTTGATTTCTTAATTGAAAATCAGTTGTAAAATCCACATGTCAGCATTTTTTCATTTTTGTGTCCCCTGCCCCCCCAAATGCACATTTATATGTTGAAGCTTTAACCCTCCATGGGAATACATTTGGAGATGGGGCCTGTGAGGAGGTGATAGAGGTTAAATGAAGTCATAATGGTGGAGTCCTAACCCAATAGAGCTGGTACCCATATTCAAAGAAGAAGAGACTCCAGAGTATGTTTGTTCTCTAGAGTATGTTTGTTCGTTCTCTCTCTCTCTCTCTCTCTCTCTCTCTCTCTCTCTCTCTCTCTCTCTCTCTTTTTATGTCTCTCCCAGATAAGGCAGCCTTTGAAAGCCAGGAAAAGAAGCCTCACCAGAAAACTACCATGCCAGATCTTGCTCTGGGACTTCCAAACTCTAGAAGTGAGATAATAAATTTCTGTGTTTAAGTAATCCATCCAGGATATTTTGTTAAAGCAAATGAAACAGACTTATACATAATTAAAACAAAAAAATAAATACATAAAAAATAAACCTGTTTTAAAGAAGCAATATTCTGATCTAATCTGTATGCATTTAGAAAAAGAACTACATGCAAAGCCATAAGAAATAAATGATTTGGTTTCAGTGTTCAAAGAAAGAAAAATATTTGCAAAATTCTGGAAGAACACTGAATTTTCAGTAATGTTATGCTAATTTTAGATAAATATCATCAAAAGAACTTAAGAAATTCCTCATAAATTTATGAAGGAAAACAGTCAAAATAAGCAATTAAAAAACAAAACCACTAATTTTACAGCAATAAAATTTACTTTTTAACTTGAAGTCTGTCTAGAAGGCCCAATAGTCTTTGATCACCAGTAGGGGGCAGCAGGGCACACCAGTTCCCTCATTGAACTTGCAGGAGCTTGCCAGTTGAGCTAGAAAAGTGTCTTGGGGAGCAACATGAGGCATGGCAGTATCAGATAGAAAGAAAAATGAAACTCATCAGTCAATATCAGGAACTAGAAGGAGGAGATGGTAGAAATACACAGGTCAAAATTTTATAGACACCAATGGAAGTGAGGGTTCCATTGAGGTTGGAACTGAGAAAGTTTATGCTTCTAGAAATCAGTATGTCAGCAATGTCTTAATTCTCCTACCAAATTCACCAAAACAGTACAAAATGGTTGGCATTATCCTGCCCTGATTTCTCACAGTTAAATCTGAGTGCTTTCCCTCTCTCTATTACTCATTGTCTTTTAAGCCTGCATGGAAAGAAGCTCTACAACATTTAGAACAGTTCAGTGGTCTATGATAAATGATAGGTTGACTGCTTTCCCCCATCTCCCCCCCCCCCCCCCCCAGGAAAAGAGGAGATGAACTTTCAGTAGTGTGTAACCACAGAAAAATTAGTTTGGTCCAAAAGTAGGCTAGCCCTTGCCTTTCAGAATATGCCCAGAGAGTTAGGCCCTGTAAGAAATTAAGCTAGAACTAAAAGATCTCAAGCAATGAGAAAATGTAGAATTGTTTAATTCCTTGCTAGTCTCACTGACTGTATTAATATGGCACTCCTTTGTCGTTACTATGCATTTCATAAATATAGGGAAAGTTTATAAATATTTTGCTGGTTCATCAAAAAGTTGTGAGATGCTAAATCAGTTTCCTCACTTAGCCACAAGGTAAGAGCTTACAGCTTTCCTAAATTACCAAAGTAAATTTATAATGTTTCTGTTAGACATTTTAATGCTGAAAAGATTACAAGAAGTCAGAAGGGAAAGAAGCCCAGAGCTTATTTTCTGATGAATGTAAGTACAACTCCAACTTCCTTGCTATTTTTCCACTGAGCAAAGTCTATATATTGATCATAGAAGGATCAACTTCCACAATACAGAAAAAGGGGTGGGGAAGAGCAGGAGGAAAAGGAGGAGGAGAGATAGAGGAGAAGGCAGAAGAGGAAAAGGCAAGGCAACAAGCTAATAAAACACCAGTGCATAGCACCACATCTGACAGCACCAGGATTGATGCTAAATTTTCAGGAATGAAAGCTTGTGCATATTCTACCTTTTCTGGTCTCTATCTCAGTCTCAGAAACATGAGCAAACTCTTCTTTTGGGATTAAGGAAAAGATTTCCCTTCAAGACTTGATTTCAGCCTGCAGTGAATTTTTATGACCAAGTGATTAACCCCTGAAAAATAAAATTTATAGTGGAAATACTGATAGATTCTTAGTGGTAGCTGTGCCAGCAGGCATCTATAAATTAGCCTTAATAGTGTCAAATTGTGAAACTAACGTGATTGAAAACTTACTAATTTACACTAAGGGAATCTCTGCTTTAGCAATTTGGTATCTCCCCCATTGGAATGATTTTTCAGGTCGTTCTAAACACTAGTGTCTTATATTTGTGGGAATGAGAATTACAATACAATAAGACTTTGTGAACATCATAAACTTAGATTGCCTATTTATTTCTGAATGGCTCAAGTCTCTGTGATCCTTTTTCATTTAAGAATTTTACCTACATACAATCTTGAGTTCTCCAGCCATAAATTCTATAGCCCAAGGTCTTTCTCCTTTCCCTCTAATTTTTATGCATTTTATTCTTCTTTCTATTGGCTCATTGAACTTCTGAAGGGGATAACAATGTAATTTCATGAACAGTGACCAAAAAGACAAAAAAAAATCCTTGTCTTGGTTGGATAGGAAGACTCTCCACACTGTTAGTAAAATTACATCTGGATGCCAGACTTTCATTGGCTTCATCTCATTACATAACCTATTCCCTGCAACTGTCTTCTGTTACGGCCTGTTTTATGCAACCTGACAGCCTGTATACAGATGTAGCAGTAAACACATGCTGCCAATGCTTAAACAAAAACTTTCCCTATCATCATGTTTATCAGGATAAATGTGTTGCCAGATACATTCTTCTTCCTGAGTTGATATTAGCAGAGCATGGCAAATGTCATCTCTGCTTCCTCAAGGGGCTCTTCTGAAGCCCTCATTTGGCATTTAAAAACACTGAACATGGTTGAATGGATCCAGATGCATTCTCTAACAGAAGCCATGGAAACATGGAGAACAGCTTCTTTCTACCAAGTATTATATTATTTCAGCGCTACTCGACAAGGAGCAGGAAATTCCAAGTATTTTTTGTTCTGAACCAATTGTAGTATACAGCACAAGAAGGAAAATCAAATCAGTTACTAGAGAAATTTTTGAAATCCCATGATGCTTAAAAACTTTGGGGATGTGAGAAGCCATTTTCTACTGATGGTGACTTTTTAAAAAACAATTAGAGCAAAATCATGTAAACATTATAGATTGAGAAATATGATGCTGGTTCTGATTTCAGAGTTATGTGTTTGTATTTCAAACACACAGCACACATGGAAAATAGCAATAATACCAGGATGCAAGCAGTACATTTATTCAGCTCCATTACAAATATTATCCTAAACAGAACTTGCATGACTGAAATTTCCCCTGAGCCTTATAAGCCACTAAGAACAATACAAAAATTTCAAGTAACTACCCAGCTTTCCATTTTCCATCACTGAGAGGCTTACCCTTTGCATGTAGACCTCTAGCTGTGGTTGACGGCTGTAAGCCCATTATATTTCAACTGCCATCTGGCAGCAGAGATTCAATCCATTGCTTCAATCACAGTGACCTGTCTTCTCTAGCTCTGGGAATTAAATGTTTTCACTGTCAAATTATTGTTGTTTACTTCATCAAGATAAATTTTTTAAAAACATGGAGAAAAATATTCCCTAGAGGGCATTATTTTTAGTTGGGAAGAAAAGTATTTGAAAATCAACAGCTGCTTTAGAGACCTCAAATTAGTTTTATTCATAATGCTAGGTTTTCTAAGTGTGAGGTAGCAGAATAATAATTACCAAATAAGCCAAATGCTTAATGTATGAAAGGCCCATTTTCAAATATTTTGGTCGGAAAATGCAGTGTTTTAAATAATTAGAAGTTTATAAAACCTTTGCTTGCTTTGCTTCCACCCTTCCAAGATCATTTCTCATTCATTTTGCAGCACATTTGTTGAGCCATTGTTCTGTACCAGGCACTGTGCAAGGCAGTGGCATAAAAAGATAAATAAGACATAGTCCTTGCCTTTTAGACACTAGTTGAAGTAACAGAGCAGTGTTTGATTTATGACTTATGTAAGTTACTACTTCTTTGCCACAAAAACCAACCAACCAAACAAACAAACAAACAACACACACACACACACACCCAACTGACAGTGGGGAACTGGGAAAATCATGGCTGCCAGCTTTGCAAAATCATGCCCAGTTTCTGGTGTTTTCCTGCACAGCACTGCACACATATCAGAGGATGTCCATAGTAATTCTCATCCTTTTATTTAGCAGATGCACCTAAAGGATGTGACACAACTATCAGCAATTGTATATAATTCACTTTGGCAGTAACATACAATGGGGGAGAGGGGGACAGTGGGAGAGTGTCCACAAAACTCTGTTTGAAAAGGCCCAGAGCTGATCTTGATGGTGTCCTTTATGCCCCTTTATGCCCAGAATCCCTGCTCCACCATGCAGAACTAAACCGTGCAAGGGGAATGGGTTTTCATGTGTGCCCCTAGTGTAATTAAGAAAGACAACCCAGAAGCTAATTCTGAGCTTTACGCGCTGTGAGCTTTATGTATAAATCCGCCCACTTCACCCTCTCCACTCCAGGGAATACAAGCTTTCTGTTTATGAATAGCAGATGCTCTTTCTTATCTCCTTACCTTACTCTCTTAAGTTCTTTGGCTCCAATATTTTTCTTGTCTTTGCTGCAAACAATAAAGACAATTTTTCAGATTTGGGATTTGGGAATTCTTATTCCACTTCTGGAAGAATTCCAACAGAATATCTGGTAGAGCCCAGGACCCCTGTTTACATAAGCCAGGTCTCCAGGGCTAGTCAGAGAATGAAACTCACTCAGACACAGCTATAAAATGGAAGTTTGACTAAATCAGATTAAACATAAAGAAGAAAGATTGAAAAAAAGAAGGGGCAGAAGCTATCATAAATTACTGCACTTGGTTATTAAATTCTGATATCCCCATTGGATTATAGGAACAAAAGTCAAGGAAAGACAAGAAAAGAAGAAACAATAATGAAAAGCTTCTGCAAAGGATATTGGTTGATAAAAGGGTATCCGGGTGATAAATCTAGTCCCTGTCTCCTCTACATTCTCCATAATGGAGCTTGAGGGATATCGGATCATTTCACTCCTTAACCCGTCTATAGGTCCTATCATCTACATAATGCTAGTCAATTACTCAGACTTCCAATGCTGAAGTGTGAGAGAATCCATGCCCTGAGCCCTACCTGCCTGTCCGCCACAGCTCTGCCCCACATTCATTTAAGTTTGGCAAAGCCCAAATGCTAGAAATTCTGTGCACCAACCCCTTGCCTCTCATTCAGTGTTAGATTTTAGCTCAAGGATCCCTGGTTGGGGGCCAATCAATCTGACACAAAGATTCTGTAGTAGTCTCTACTACAAAATGGGAAAAATGGAAGGATTAAAAAGTCTTAAGGAGGCCACTTTAGGCTGTTTTCATTGCTCACAGACTTACGTCCACGGATATAGACTTCTTTCTACTAATTTTGAGATACCCCATACTTTCCCATGTTATCTTTAGGTTAATTAATGACTTGAGGCCCTGGACGGGTACCTCAGTTGGTTAGACTGTCATCCTGATATGCCAAGGTTGCGGGTTTGATACAATGAATGCATAAATCAGTGGAACAAAATCAATGTGTGTGTGTGTGTGTGTGTGTGTGTGTGTGTGTGTGTGTGTCTTCCCCTCTCTAAAATAAAATAAAAAAGAACTATTGACTTGAAACAGTACACACCTCCCACAATTCAACATTCATTTCATTATGCTCCAATTTGTGGTTTAAAATTTGTTCTAAACAAGGCTTTCTTGATCACATGTACCACATTTCAACAAAGCTAAATAATCTTGTTGTACCTAACAGGATTTCCTCTGTTAGGTACAATGAAGCCATTTCTTCTCACCATGAGTTCTTTTACCCTTTTTCTCCCACCCCAGCCCAGACTCAGTCTGCACCTGCTACAGTACCACCATCCACAAGGGACCAGTGACTCACTCTTTCACACTTGTCTGTGCACTGTGAATTCTGAGAAAAACCTCCATTTATCTATTTATCCCCTTGGACAAATGGAGCTCATATACCACTAGAAGTTGCTGCTAACTTCTATTCATATGGTCTCCTTTAGAGATTTCAAAACGGAATAGACTGAAAGAAAAACTATTCAACCTCTGCAGGTCAGGTCATGGTGCTTGCCTAGGGAGCAGTGCTGGGACCATGATGAAGCCACTGATTCAAAATATATTACTTTTCCTATGGCACTCATATAAAGCCTTAACTAGCCAGCAAGAACTGTGTCACAGGCTGCCCCAGCCATGATTGCGACAGGCCAGGCAGTAGGAAAGGAGTGCCCACCACGTGGTGACTCTGGTTGCAGGGCAACTTTACAATCTTGAAATCACAATAAGTGGGGTTGTTCCAGTTTTATTAAGCATATATGACTTTGCTCTGGACCAAAGGACAGATGGGCAGGAATGTAAGGAACAATGTAGCCATTTAGTAAGTGAAATGGTATCAAAACATGATAGAATTTTGCTGTGAAGGACGTTTAGATGAAGTACTTCTTAGAATGCCACAAAAATAAGGCCCCCAATTTTAAAAAAATCAGTTCAAAAAGATATAGCAGTCTGTAAATGAAAGAAATATCAAGCAAATGTTTCCCTTATTTCCAAATATATTTAGAATTCTGAGGGAAAACCACAAAGGGTGTTTTATTATGCACCTGTTGTGGTCAACATCTGGCACCAGCTCTCACCAGTCCATCAATCCCAGGACATTCTGTCTTCTTCCAGCTGACAAGAGACTGTAATAACTCACAGTGCAGAGCACAGATTTTCTTTTTCCTTTATCTTTCTTCTTTCTTTTTCTCTCCTTGCTTTTCTGATTTTGGTTTTGTTTGTTTTTATAGCAAGGAGGAAGCAGCACAGAAAATGTCTATTTGTACCATCTATGAACTGTATAGTAAATGTGCCTCCTAATGAAGGAATTACAAATGCAGTTAAAGGCAGTAGGATGAGAGAATTGAAAATATTTTTGTTTTTATTTTTTAAAATATATTTTATTGATTTTTACAGACAGGAAGGGAGAGGGATAGAGAGTTAGAAACATCGTTGAGAGAGAAACATCGATCAGCTGACTCCTGCACACCCCCTACTGGGGATGTGCCTGCAACCAAGGTACATGCCCTTTACTGGAACTGAACCTGGGACTTTTCAGTCCACAGGCCAATGCTCTATCCACTGAGCCAAACCAGATAGAGCTTAAAATATTTTTAAAGAGAAAATTAGTATCTGGCATCTGCCAATCTTCTATTCATTTATTCATTTAACAAGTATGTTTCACTAATTACTAGTACATAGTACATAGACATAACCCAGTGTGTTAGGGTCTATGGCTACACAAATTAAAAATACACAGACAGTCCTTGCTCTCATGTACAACAGGGCATGCAATCAAAGAGCTAATATAAAGATGGGCATGTGAGGGGTCAAGACCTGATTCAGATCTTATCTATGAGACTTTCCTTTATGTAAAGTGGAAAGAACATTTTCAGGATAGCAGCAGGGGAAATAGGAAAAAACTTTCTATCAATTATTCCATGAAAATAGAGATAAATAAAATTCCATTATAAAGAACATAGTTATCATCCAAGTTATGTTGTTATTTTTAGACTGGATAAGTGGGTCATTGACTAAAGATTGGAACTCTGTTTTTTGGAAAAGAAAAAAATATTTTGTTATCACACATCTTATACTGGACTTCTTTATACAACAGATTTTTTTAATATGTACCACCAGTTTTTTTATTTTAAGTACTAGAGGCCTGGTGCACAAAATTTGCAGGGGGGGGGGAGCGCGGAGAGGTTTCCCCTCAGCCCAGCCTGCACCCTCTCCAATCCGGGAATCCTTGGGGGATGTCCGACTGCCGGGGCCTAAACCGGCAGTTGGACATCCCCCACACAATCCTGGACTGCTGGCTCCTAATCACTCACCTGCCTGCCTGCTTGGTCACCCTTAACTGCCTCCCCTTGCTGGCCTGATTGCCCCTCACTGCCTCTGTGTGCCGGACTGATTGCCCCTAACTGCCCCCCCCCAGCCAGTCTGGTCACCCTTAACTGTCTCCCACTGCTGGCCAGGTGGCCCCCAAATGCCCCCTCCCTGCTGGCCTGGTCACCCCAACTGACCCCCTCTGCTGGCCTGGTCACCCCAACTTCCCCCCCCCCGCCAGCCTAGTCACCCCTCACTTCCCCCCCTGCCAGACTAATTGCTCCCAACTGACCCCCTGCTGGCCTGGTCACCCCCAAATGCATCCCCCATGTCAGCCTGGTCACCCCTAACTTCCCCCCCCTGCTGGCCTGGTCATCTCTTACTGGCCCCCCTGCTAGCCTGGTTGCCCCCAACTGTCCCCCCCTTGCCGGCCTGGTCACCCCTCACAGCTTCCCTGCTGGCCTGGTTGCCCTACGCAGCCTGCTGTTCAGTCGTTTGGTCGTCCCTCACTAACCCTCCTGCTGGCCTGGAGAGGCTGTGAGCCATCTTGTGAGGGTGTGAGGGTTAATTTGCATATTATCTCTTTATTATATAGGATGGATAATGTTACATGCAATAAACACCAATTATTCAAGAATAATTATGATCTTACATATAACATTGCATGCAATAAACATTAATATTTCAAGAATAAAAGGATTTTAAGTATAATAATATTATCAAAACTGTACTAATATCATATGATATCACAAAAGTTGTAGAAAATATTAAAAATCTGTAAATAATAGCATTACTTCTATTATATTCTAGAATATTTTTCCCCTCTGGCTCTATTTTTGTTCATCAGTTTATGTTGTTCATTATATTCCACAAATGAGTGAGATCATATTATATTTATCTTTCTCTGACTTGCTTATTTCGCTTAGCACAATGCTTTTAAAGTCTATTTTGTCTGATATGAGTATTGCTACTCCAGCTTTTTATTTTATTTTCTATTTGCCACGGAAAATTTTTTTCCATCCCTTCACTTTCATCCTGTGTGTGTCTTTTGTTTTGTGGTGGGTCTCTTGTAGACAGCATATAGTTGGGTCATGTTTTTTATCCATTCAGCCAGCCTACACCTTTTGATTAGAACATTTAATCCATTTACATTTAGGGTTATTATTGAGAGGTACTTATTAATAGCCATTTTAATTCTGTATGGCTAGGTTTCTCTGTCTGTTTCTTCTTCTCAGCAATCCCTTGATTGTTAAAATTTTATTGAAAATGTCAAGGAAGTAAAGAGACTAGATTTGCATTAATCAATCATTCTCCCATTTGGGAGAATTTAATTGTACACACACACACACACACATTCATACCATTTCTAGATCGAAGTTCAGGATGTATATTAGGACTCTATTTCAAGTGAAGAAACTCATTTTTTCATTAACTTGGCAGAAATAGAGATATCATACCAAAGGAAAGGGCAAGGGCAGCTAGAACATAGAACACATATTTTGGGGACTCTTTTGCTCTCTCTTCTGATCTCTGTTTGGTTTGTTTTCTCCTGCAGGTTAGCCACTGCTTAATTTCTTCTAGGACATTAAGGTCTTTCCATACTGAGACTTAATTTTGGCAGCAAGTTCTGGGTTCAGATCATCCCAGATTCACCATTTAAAAAAAAGAAAATTTCTTTTCACAATTCTTGACTCTTTCTCATACCGAACTTAGTATGAAACCTCTCTAAGATGGACAATTGAAATATTGGTCTCACACTCATCACTAAAGCCAGAGAGGCAATGTCAGGTAGGAAGAAAAAAAGCTCTAATTCAGACTATGGAGTGATAGTTGGAATGGAAGCATGGGAAAGAAGTGGAGAGGTTTTACAAAGGTAGGAAGAGCTGGTCCTCCAAAGAGAGGTATGCTAGACAGAAGTACTATGTGTACCAGTTAATAATGCGGATTTTGTAATCAAAGAAAACACGATAATTTCAAGAGAAACATCAAAAGTGCTTTATTCAAAGTAATGTCCATCGCTAGCTACACATTTTCCCCATCTTTCAGGTAATTTGTGAATACCATCCCAATAGAACTTGTCTTGTTTTGAGGCAAACCATTCAGAAACCCAATTTTCCACTTCTTTTTATGTTTTGAAGTGCTGCTCAGAAAGTGCATGTGCTATGGATCAGAACAAGTGGTCATCTGAAGGAGCAAGGTCTGGTGAATAGGGCGGGTGGGTTAATACTTCCCAGGCAAGATCTTTTAACGTGTCTTTAACTGGTTTTGAAGTGTGTGATGGTGCATTATCATAAAGCAAAATTATTTTGCAGTGTCTTCTGGCACATTCTGGTCATTTCACCATCAAAGTGCGGTTCAAATTGGTTGTTTGTTGTTGGTAGCGATCAGTATTAATGGTTTCACCTGGTTTTAGAAGCTCATAATACACCACACCTTCCCGATCCCACCAAATGCAGAGCATTGCCTTCTTTCTGAAGCGATTTGGCCTTGCAGTCGATGTTGATGTTTGACCTGGATCAACCCATGATTTTGTGCATTTGGGATTCTCAAAATAAATCCACTTTTCATTGCCAGTCAAAATTCGATGCAAAAAAGAATTTCTTTCGTGTCATTGAAGCAACATTTTACTGATGACTTTTTGGTTTTCCATTTGTCTTTCTTTCAGTTGATGTGGCACCCATTTTCCTTCCTTTAAAATCTTTCCCATTGCTTGTAAATGATCAGAAATTGTTTGCTGAGCAATGTTTAATCTTTCTGCCAGTTGTTTTTGAGTTTGACATGCATCTTCATCCAATAATGCTTGTATTTGTTGGTCTTCTAACTTTTTTGGTTGACCTGGACGTTCTTTGTCTTTCACATCAAAATCATCACTTTTAAAGCGTTTAAACCAGCGTTCACAAATATCTTGAGATGCGGCATGTTCACCATAAGCTTCCCAAAGTATATGATAACTTTCAGCAGCACTTTTCTTCAAAATAAAGTAATGAATTAAAACTTCTCACAAATGCTCTTTTTTTTGGCACAAAATTCGACATTTTTAAGCATAAAAATATCTATGACATTAACACCTTCAGAAAATTTGACATATGAAGTTTTAAAGCTTGCTGTCAATATAACAAAATAGCATACATAACAAATCAAATATATATTAACATATGTGTAACTCAATATAAATTGAAAAAAAATCCGCATTATTAACCGGTACAACCGGTAATAACCTCACATGTGGTTTAGCTATCTTAAAATAATATTCTATGCTGTTGTGATTATTTTTATCAGAGCTTTATATTTTCTGTGTAGAGTATATGTTCACTGTGATTGTAAGGAGTTCTCATTTTCTTTTGTTTAGCTGTTTTAGTACAGAGTACACTACTTGTGATTAGAAATAATGGAACCTCATCTGGAGTTATTTGACTTTTTGTATTTTATACATTTCATTTATACTTATTTAACTTCAGTAACAATATTAAAATACTTCTCAAGTACTTAGCTATTGCAGTGATCATTGTGTAATCACTCAAAAATATGTGCTTATAATGCCGGTAAGTAAAAGCAACATATTAGAGATTTAGCCATTTTTATTACAGCCTATATCTTTAAATATTTACAATGAACCTATATATTTTTTAAAACTGCTCCTAATAAATTTAGACAGACCTCTTCTTATAATGCAATTTCTTTCTATATTGATACAATCAAAATGCCTTGCTCAAACTGCACTGACTACCATGACTTATGGGAGGGAAAATGTACTTACAGATAATTTTAGCTTTCTAAATGGCAACTTCTGTTTAAGTTAATATTGGAATTGACTCAAATGAGTAAAAATCAGTTCCATTATTTTCCTTTTCTATAATGCCCTTCACATTTTTTTCATGCCATGAGCTATTCATTATCTATTTTCTTCACTTTTATTCCAAGTGGATTCATCTACATTGCTTCTAATTTCCCAGATTTTCTATTTCTAATTTCTTAGGGTCTATTTAGATTTCTAATTTTAGACCTTGTAACATAAAAACCTAGAAGGAGCCAGGCAGCGGAATGTAATTAAGATTGATTGGCCAACTCAACAATAAAAACAAGTCAGATGAAGAGCTAGTTGTTCCAAGCAAGTAAGAGAGTCAAATTATCTAGTGGTTGGAATGAAACCCTTGGATTTTAAAAGACTGAAGACTGGTGATATAGCAAACTTGAAGTGGGGTGTCAGCATCTATTAAGATGTACTACAATGTGCTCTCTTTTGGCCCAAGATATAACGTGCCTGCTAGGAAAATCTGGGGAGATGTGTTCAACTAAAAACAATGAACTGACAGTAGATGAATAATCAGGTGACATAAGCATACGCCTAATCTAGAAATCACTGTCTAGCACATGTGGCACTCACTGATAATCCTCTTGATCCAGGATAATTCTGTTGGCTCCCTGGAATAGGTAATGCCAGAACAAGCCTAAAGAGTTTGTTCCACACCCAAGAGATTACTACTACCTTCTAAAGCATTGGGCTAGGTACTAGAAATATAAAAATTGAAACCGTAAACCTAAACTCAAGAAATTTGATTTGGGAGATAGAACAGATATTTAATTGACACATAATAAACTCTCACAGATTATGAATAGGAGTTATAACATCCTGGTAAGTTATTCTTCTCCTGGAATTAGAGGAGAAAGGAGAAAGGGCGTCCTGGGCTCACACTAGCAGGTGAATTATTTCAAACAACTCATATTCCATTTCTCTTCTGAAGCTTCTGATAAAACCTCAAAGAGAGTGTGTTGTTTTAAAGCTTGAAAAGCTTCTTGGGTGATTCTAATATTAGCCCTTAAGTTGAGAACTACTCACCATAGTGACAGCACACTGAATTATAGAATACTCTTTTGGGACCTGTGTTCCCCATTTCAGAATTAAAAATTAGTGTACAGTTACAACCCACTGTGAGGTTATAAATATAGAAAAACTGGGAAGAGAATAGGCAAAGAAAATGGGTTGAGTAAAGCTTTCAATTATATAAGAAAATGTAGCTAGACAACTACATAGACAGATAATTAGTCCTCTTGGGCTTCCATAATAAGATACTATAGACTGGGGGACTTAAACATTTATTTTCTCACAGTTCTGGAGGCTAGAAATCCAAGATCAAGGTGCCTTCATGGCTGGTTTCTGATGAGAGTTCTCCTCTTGGGTTACATACAGCTGCCTTCTCATTGTGTCCTCATGCGGCATCTTATCTATATGTGTATTGAGAGAGATATCTCTGGTGTCTCTTCTTCCTCTTATAAGGATGCCATATTTCAGATTAGAGCCCCACTCTTATGACCTCATTTTACCTTAATTACACCTCCCCTCCAAGTCTCTATATCCTAACAGTCATAATGGGGGTTAGAACCTTAACATACGAATTTTGAGGGGACACAATTCAGCACATAGAAATATATATTTATAAATGTCTATACATTTATATCTATCTATAGCTATTTATATAAATATAAATCTATCTATCTACCCATCTAGTAAACAGCTGGCTATAGATAGCCCAGTAGGGGGGAAAATGCTTTGAATTAATTGTAGCTCTTTTGATAGGCAGCAAGCTTATCACTTTGAGAGGGAATTTATTTCACTTTGACTGCATTTAATTAACATGGGCCCCAAATAAATAAATCTCTTGTGTGTTTATCCAAGTTTTCATTTGGGAAAAAGAGCTCTGGCTGTGAATGGCTGCCTGGTTACTGTATATGGCCTGGGTGCACCTCAGAAGGGAGAGTCAAGCAAAAACTCTCATTTGTCTCGGAGCTCTTACCAATTCTGGACAAGTGTATGGTGCCTAATCAATGGCAACAGTAATTCTTGGTAGAAGTAAATGTGCCTCCTTCACCTTCCTCTAGCACAAAATGATAATTTCAGTGACCTCTGTCCTACTCACCAAACCCTTTTTCTAATTGCTGTGCTGTAGGATTATATAGTTCATCACCCTTTTATTCCCAATTTGGTCTTAGTTCTCACTTTAATTAGCACTGTTTTTACTAGATTGAACTGAACTTGCCACCTTTAAGCTCTCACTTTAAATTGATCTAAGTTCTTTTGCATTGTATCCATTATTCCACTTTATTTCTTCCAATTAAATCTTACAAATTGAATATCATCTGCATACTTGAAGGAAGAATTTTAGTGCTTCCCTCTTCCATCCTTCTTCTTGTGGATAACAGTGCTTCTAAAAATGTGTTCATGATAAACTTTCACTTGAAAGGAATTTAGAGAATTTTCAAGTTGCAATGCACAAGGAATGTAGAGTGTAAACTCCATTTTACAGATGAGGAAAGTGGTCAATAGAGATTCCATGGCTGCTTAGAATTACTTAATTAATGTCAGAGAAAAAACTAGAACACAGGGAACCTAATTCCAAATCAAAACAAAGCTGTACTGCAATGAAGATAATACTGAAATATCTTAAGAGACAATTACTCATTTCTTGGATTAAAAATCTAAAGGCCAATATTCTGCCCTATTAATAGAGTAACAAAAAAAAATGAAAGAAATAGCCTTCTCAGCTACATTAAAGTGATATACTAATTCACAGTACAAATATTATGGATCAATGATAGTCACAAATGGAATTTTGTGGTATGATCATTTTTGGTATGTATCTCTCAAGAACAGAGCTGATATGCACAATCCTTATATTTTAAAAAATAAGATGCTCTGCCGAACATACAGAAAGTTGTTCAGAAAAAGAATAATGTAGAAAATGACAAAAGATGATATCCTGGACAAATAAATGTTTCTAGAAATTGAAGTTTCAGTGGATTTAAGACTCTAGTTATGTGATCTAATCATTATGACAAAAATGATGATGATGATGAAGATGACAGCATTTAACATTAACATGGTATAATATACTAGATACCATTTCAAGCATTTTACATTTGTTTGCCACTCAGAAAAGCCATATAAAATGAGGGTATCATTAATATCCTATTTTTACATCTTTCAAAAGAGGCTTGGGGATTTTACAAGATTAATGGAAAAGAGAAAGGCTAAGAGGAGTAGCATTGGAGAGGAACCCTTTCTTTGGTATATGTATGAGTAGGGACTATTAACTACTCAGGAAGAAAAGCCACCTCCAACAAGCTTAATCAAATGGAAATTTGTCTTGTATAAACTGAAATCGAGATACTAGGACTCATATGGTGTCCTCAGCATTTCATCTCTCTCCATTCTTTGGGTCTGCTTTCCTCTGTGATGGTTTCATTCAGGTCAGCTCTTCCAGGTGAACTAGAGAAAATCAACCACAGCTCCAGGCTTAGTTCCTATCACTTTAGCATTCCCATCAAAAAGAGAACTTTTCTATTCTAATCATCAAAGTCATATTATCATGTTAGTTTCATTGGACCCTTGCCCATCAAATTATGCCCAAGACTTTCATTGTAGCCATGGAGCTAGAATATGATTCTAGGTCATGTACTTATTCCCAATGCTAATCATCCTCCTAGAAAAACCAGTTTCCATTAGCAGATGAAGGGAGAATGATACTGGGAAGGCGAAAGTCAAAGTTGTTCACCCCAGCATAGAAATAGGTACACTAATAAGCATAGGGAGATAGAAATCATAAAATATTGATGAAGGGAACTCAGGTAAGAAAGTTAGCTTAGGAAATGCAGAAAGCATATTGGAGGGAAAAAAGAAAATCAGAATAGGGTATAAAAGGTGTTCTTGTCATTATGCAAGAAAATCACAGCAGGGTTTAGGAGAAATGTTATGACTTTTATTCTGCATTGGGCTTTCCCCTAATCCTGGGGCTCTATGGACATTAACAGACTACATTCTATTGGGTTCTGCATTAAATAAGCTAATAGAATGTAGTGTTAGCTCCCAAATTCAACCCAATGCAACAACCAAGTTATCTGTGAAACACTGTGTTAGGCACAGTGTTTGACTGATTTAAAAAATATCCATAGTCCAACTGGGGTGCTCAGTGGTTGAGCATCTATCTATGAACCAGGAAGGCACATACCTGGCTTGTGGGCTCGATCCCCACTGGGAGACATGCGGGAGGCAGCGAATCAATGATTCTCTTTCAGCATTCATGTTTCTATCTCTCTCTACCTCTCTCTTCTTCTCTGAAATCAATAAAAATATATTTTTAAAAAAGAAATAAAAAAAACATTTATAACCAACTACCACTCAAAATAGAGAATAAGCACTATAAAAATACTGATAAAGTTATTGAAGGGGAGGGGATCTATAGAAGTTATTAAAGAGGGATAGGAAGTTATTAAAGAGTGTCTGGAAGCATGGGACTTGGTTGGAAAGTCTGTAAGGAGCATTCTCCAAAAGGTCGGAGGCCTTGCCAAAGGCGACAGACCCTGCCTTGACTTTTCCAAACAAGTCTGAGCCCCTGGGTGTTTTGTTGGAATCTTTGATTATTCTTTAGATGTCCTTGCTTAAAGGACACTGTAGGCGCATGTGTCTTCTCAAGGGTGCTTACCCTGCTGATAGTATCTAATAGTTAATTTTAGTTCAACCTGTTGTTACAATAAAAGCCTAAAGAGGCAGGCAAATGGGACTGTCTGGTTCCTTTAGCCAGGCAGTCCCTTAGCCCATCTCTTTCACAGAAACGTGTGTCAGAGTAATTATTCATCCATTGCTCATGGTCTGCTAGTCAGCCCTGGCAAAAGAGGAAGAAGCAACACCTTGAAAGATAGGAAGCACCTTGACATGAGAAATCATGGGGACAAGTGTTTACAGTAAGCAAAGGAAAGCAAAGAGGGTAAAAGTAGTTACTAGTGGCTTGAGATTAGAATGTTTGAAAGAATTATAAAAGGAGATGAGGTTGTAAATGTAGTTGGTAAATAGTGTATGCCATAGAGAGGGGTTAAAATTCTTCAGTCAAAGAGGGGCAACTGAAGAAATCTTCAAGTATAAATTGCATTGTAGGAAGTATGTCTGGTAGCAGTTGTGAAAGATAGATTGGAGGAAACAAGCTAGAGGCAAGGAACCTGACTGGGAGTTTATGGAAAAATTCTGAGTGTAATATTAGTGGAAATGGAGGAAGTAATAAAGGAAAAAGATGAGAAATTAAAGCAAGAAATGTTTTGGAACAGAATCCACTGGACTTGTCATAACTGGGTATGGAAATTGAAAGACAAAGAGATAAAAAGCATTTTTAAGACTAGGAACTTAGAAGAATGGTGATAACATTATGAATCTAGATAACACAGAAGGGGAGCAGGTTTGTATTTGTGTATCTGCTTTGTGTGTTTAAGTGGATGGGGTGGAAGCTTGGACAATGGGTAAAGAATGACCTCATAAATAAATGCATCATGGAAAAGTATTATTGTACGATGAAGTAAAAATGGCAATCTCCTACAAGGTGTGAATTTTAAGATATAATTTACAATATATTTAGACTCTTAAAAATGTTATTTTTGTTTTCTACTCACAAACTCTGAATCAGACATAAAATTAAAGGAAAAAGAAAAAAAGACATCAACAATATCTACCTTTATTTCCCTGACTGTATCTTACAAATAATTCTTCTTAATACTGAACCCTTGCCAACTAGAAATGTTACTTTTTTGCATTAAATAATCCTAAACTGTTAAAAACCAATTATATAATCTGTACAAGGTTCATTTTCTGTTATTTCTAGAAAACCCATTTTTAACTTGTACCCTGCCCACCTCTAAAGACATTGGAAGAGTAAATATTTAGTGACTATGCCCTTATCCTCTGACACAAGCTCTATAGTCTGATATTAAAACACACTGCAATTTCTTTCATCTTAAGACTAGCCAGGGGGAGAAGAAGTTGGAGGTGATTGTTTGAAACATCAAACATCACTTTTTGAAAAAATGTCAAAGCACTTCGTTTGAGTGAGATTCTGGCTGGACATGGAAGGGAAGCAAATGACCTTCCAACAGCATTCTTAAAGGATGGTTTAGTAGTTAGAATGCCATGGCAAATCTTTTTTCTTCAGCCTCTATGTTCTCAAATCAGGAACACTCCCTGAAGAATGTGTATCAGATTTAACATGATAAACAGCATGCACCAGGATGAAAATTCATGAGGGATACTGCAATGACTCTGGGTTAACTATCAAAGCTAGAAATGCTCTTTAAAACTGTAACTTTCTTCTCCCAATTCAAAACGTTTAGGATATTAACAGAAGACTCAGTGAATGAAACTATAGCAATAGCAAAGACAAATCACCAACAAAGGAACAAAAAGAGCTGGACTAGGGGAGAAGACAGGATGAAGGGTCAAATAAAGATGAACATTGCCCTTAAATATTCTAATAAAAGATTCCCTGTCCAGGAGTGGTCAATGAGCATGGCAATTAAGAATTCGGGAATGATCTGCTGGCATTCTCATCCGGATGTCTATACTCCAGAAGGGCTTATTACAAGCACTTCTGTTACCTGTGTCTTACTTAATAACCTACACTTTGCAAATTAGCATACTAAATATCAGAAAAGGGCTGTTAGTGATAAAAATAGCAGCCAGTTGACAAGTGTGATGAATGCTAAAACTGGCTTCTCACTGGTGAAATTAAAGGCATTGAAGTTATGTGGATTAGCTAAAATTATTTTATAGACAATTTCTATTCTGGCATGAATAGCGAATAAGAATCTAGCAAGGTCAGAGCCAGTATTCCGTGGAATTTTGCCACAGGCTAAATTCCTAAACAAGGTAGTTGCTAGCTATTGAATCTAGAATTCTGGTTTCTTACAACCAGTTATAAAGACACAGAATCTTGAGTCAGGAATCCTGGTGACTGTCTTCAGTGACCCTTTCAGACTTGATGTGCTCTGAGGTGCTAAAAGGTGGGGAACTGGGACTTCCTGAAGCCTAGACAACAGATTATGTGAACTATTTTTATTGACTTGCTTACTAATAAATGTTTAATACCATAAATTATGAGTGTCGGTGTACTCAGATTATTTTGCAACCCCACCCAAACTTGGGGCTGCTTGCTTTGAGAATAATACATTTTATTTATTGTTTAAGCCACCTGATTCAGAATTACTAATTACTTGCTGCCAACAACATCCTAACTTATGCATCACAATACCACCACCAGTTCACCAGTTATCTCTCTGATTTTGGTTGTGGTTTTGGTAGGAGACAAAGCAATGGGATAGGAAATCAGGAGACAAAGTTTGAGACCCATCCTGTGTCAGCCTTGGGTCTGTCATTTAACCTCTTTGAGGTTGAGTAACAGCCAAAGTAGTACATGAGGAAGAATGAGTCGGAAGACCTGGGTTTAATCCTGGCTTCCTCATTTACTAGATGAATGCCTCAATTTATTTATTAAATGGGCTAGCACCTATTTATAGTAGCTGTGAGGGTTTAAATGAGACAAGCCCTAAACATAACGCCTAGCATGATAACTATCATCATTATAATCCCTCAAATAAGAGAATCAGTCTGAATGGTCATTTCATTCCTCCTCATTCTAAAAGTTTGCAATTTTCCTTTCACAGATGTATTCTCAAAGAGAATATTAGTGAAGAAAGGTAAAATTCATGTGTTCTAAATTCAGTATCAAACCCTGTGCTAGGTGATGTCATTCACTCCTTCATTTACGCAGTCAAACATTTACTGTGTACCTACTATAAATGAGGCACTGTGCTCAACACAAGGAGTATATCTGAGGAGCTCTCACCCTTACAAAGAAACCAGGAATATGTTTGTCCTCCAACCTTAAATTTCTGCTTGCCTAGACATCCCCAGAATTCATCATAGTCCTTTCTCAAAACAAGTCTTTGATACAAATTGTGGTCCATGTTATATAAATCTGTGTTCTAACTTTGAGTCCCTCACTCAACAGGGAAGTTAATATTTATCCTTTTGCAGGTGATGAGGGAACAACAGTTGTGACTAATGAGAAGCCTGCAGAGAGTTAAAGCCTGCAAGAACCATTGCAATTACAAAGGCCTTTGTTGCCATTGTCCACAATCACAGTTACTTGTGACCTGAACCTTGTCCACAATCACAGTTACTTGTGACCTGACACAGCCACACCGCCAAGACTGCCTGTACCCATGAAATAAAGTGCCTAAAAGGAGGATCTGGGACAAGTGGCTTCTTTAAAAGTAGGCTCTTTCTTCTTCTCCTTCTCCATAGGACTCAGTTTAAATTAGCTCCTTAGCCAAGAGAGCCAATATTTTCCCCTCTAATCATAAAACACTGCTTATAAATTGGTCTCTTTTTATCAAATGCATTTTACTATGTGTGAGAGCACAGTGAGTTTTGGCAACCCAAACGGAGCCTCCATGTGTTTGGAACCCACTGCACTGTACACACTTGAAACACCATCTGCAGGCAGCCTTTTCCTCTCCAACTTGTCAGTGTGAGTGGTAGGAGAGATTCATGAGCTAAGACACTTTGTTAACTGGTGGTGACGCTGCCAGTACAAGGGAAACATCTGTACCAGCCAAACCTGGTGAAAATTAAACAGTTAACTTAGTCAGAACACATATGCAACTGAGAATCCTAAAGTCCTTAAAACAAAACCTGTATCTCTAAAAGCCCTAACTGATGTCTTAGTGGCTTAGAGTTACCGCAAGCACTGGAGTCACTTCAGAGCATTAGTTTAAATCTGCAGCTACATGAGGGAGATGATTCTTAGGCCTTTAGATTGTTTGTGTCTTAAGGGGAGTGTGGGAGGAAGCTGAGAATCACGAGCCTTGTCCTTGTCCTTGTCCTGATCTTTCTTTACCTTTCTCTATGGCGAGAAAACAATGAATTATCTCAGCATGGAGTATTTTAAAATCTCCCCCTCAAATAACCTCTTTTTAAAAAGTGTTTATGATGGGAGCTTCTATGAACAGCAAATACTTATTTTTCATTGAAACTCTCTACTTCTGCACAAACTGAAACAGGTTGATCCTGTTGATATGATTCCTGAATTTAGGTTTGTTTAGAGCAGTGGTTGGCAAACTCATTGGTCAACAGAGCCGAATATCAACAGTACAACGATGGAAATTTCTTTTGAGAGCCAGATTTTTTAAACTTAAACTTATTCTAACGCCACTTCTTCAAAATAGACTTGCCCAGGCCATGGTATTTTGTGGAAGAGCCACACTCAAGGGGCCAAAGAGCCGCATGTGGCTCGCAAGCCACACTTTGCCGACCACTGGTTTAGAGGACTGGCTGAAGAATTCTGAAGAAAATTTGTATGTGTACCTGGGACAAATTGTACAGGTAGGATAGTAAGTAGCCAGACAGTGAATCATCGAGACATGGTCTTTATGGGCTTAGCCACGAGGCATGCTAGGATTTCAGTTAATAATGGCTTCTGGGGAAAGGGAGTCAAGACTTGGGTGCAGGGAAGACCAGGGTTCATCATTCAAAGAGTGACCAGTGCTTTGAACCATGGTTTACAAAGTATGAGAGCAAACTCTGGTTCCAACCAGACCAGAACTAACACCTAACAGGCAGGTAACATAGAAGACAGGAGTTTCTAGGCTGCGGGTGGCAATTCTGGTTGAAAGATCTGAACCAGTAACCAAATGTGCAGGAAGCAAGAGTATTAAAAGACCGCCAAGACATTCAGGCCTCAAATAAGTGAGCTGGTGTTAGGGCTCTGTTCCAGTTGGTATTTGTAATGCAAGCAGGGTATCTGATGAGCTAAGTCAGTGGTCGGCAAACCGCAGCTCACGAGCCACATGCGGCTCTTTGGCCCCTTGGGTTATGGCTCTTCCACAAAATACCATATGCGGGCATGCATGTACAGTGCGATTGAAAGAGTACTCTAATTAAGTTAATAACAATGTACCTACCTATATATTTTAAGTTTAAAAATTTTGGCTCTCAAAAGAAATTTCAATCGTACTGTTGATATTTGGCTCTATTGACTAATAAGTTTGCCGACCACTGAGCTAAGTATGTCACAGTGCAGGCTGAGAAGAAAACTGCGATATGGATACCTAGAAGCTCATCTCAGGGACCTCCAGCTTACAGAAGCAAGATATATTCCAAACCTCCACTTGTGGGAAGCAGAAACACCCTGTTAAATGTTGAATATATTTAACAGGGTGAGTTAGCAGAAGTATACAGTAACAGGCTTACCCAGTACTATCCCAGGAACTAGGTGGTTTGAAACTGTCTGCAGCCCTCAGTGAAAGCTGCTGAGCAAGATCTAGAAAGGCCAGCCTGGCATCTGGCAGGAATTTGTTCCTAGACCTCTCCACACCCACAAGTATATTGTTTTTGGTCTTTGTCTTTTTTTGTCTCCTCATTCTTGGTTCTTGGCCACCGCTCTGTAAGTTGAAATGTATACATATTTTTAGAGTTCTGACTGTATCTACACACACACTTGAGTAGGCTGTCCTTATATAGTTATCCATCATCTCAATCCCAGCTATTAACCCATAATTATATTAACCCAACTCTCAGCATGAATATAACTAAATAGTGTAACCACTGAACTGATACAAATTAGCAAATAAGAATAAATTAGGGCAAGGCCTTGCTTTAAAATGTCATAATAGATATTTTCTTATTAAGTAGTAGGAGAAGAGTGGAAAATCTGGAGATAAAAACAGTGGACTCAATATTTCCATGAGTCATTGGCATACCTCTAAAAATGACATCATAATGAGTTTTGGGCTCTAGAAATGCGCATCTATTTAGCAAATGCTGGAAAACATCAGGAGCTCTAAGGATGAGGTCAGCTCGGTAAGTATGTCATTCCTGCTCCATGTCATCTGTTGATGATTGAATATGTTTAACAGGGTGAGTTAGCAAGAAGAATACTTACTAGTTTTAGCTTGTAGTTCATTAACAGCTATTCCTAAAAGGAGAGCAAGGTGTTCCTAAAATCCTATTCAGGAAAAATTGTGTTGATTAACTCATGAAGAGAGAGAAGTGGGGAGGAAGTTGCAAAAGAGAAAGATGTGAGGGGGGATGTTTTGGTGGGCTTAGGGAAATAGCAGAGATTGCACCCAGGTAGTCAGCAGGGCCCTGAAGAATGGTTGAATATCCACCTTAATCTCTCAGAGAAGCTGCAAACTATGCTGAAACTAACAACCTCATGTGCAAGTAGGGCAGGTCAAGACGCAAACACTGGCCATGGAAACTTAGACAGTGAGGGTATCCACACGGACCAGTGGAGAGCAAAGTTGAGACTATCCTCTGTCCTCTTTGGGATTGATTCAAACCCTCAGGTTTTAACATGACCCTGAAGGAAAGGGAGGCACATTAATGACTGAGATTGACTTTCTAGATATACCTGAAGAATGGGGCCTTTCTAGTCAGGTATAATTTGTTTTTGAAAAATGAAACACTGTGAAATTTTTTCCATCCAAATTTTGAGGATGGTAAAATTTATACCCACAGCTCACATTATAGACTAAGAATACTGTTCAACTGTGTGTATGTATAAAGAAAGAAGGATACTATAAAACCTTCTAATAGACTAGAGGCCTGATGCATGAAATTCATGCACTCGGGGGGTCCCTCAGCCCGGCCTGTGCCCTCTCGCACTCCGGGAGCCCTTGGGGGATATCCAACTGCCGGGGAGGTGGGAGAAGCTCTCACCACTACCACGTGCTCACCAGCTGTGAGCCCTGCTCAGGGCTTCTGGCTGAGCAGCACTCCCTCTGTGGGAGTGCACTGACCACCAGGGGGCAGCTCCTGCATTGAGCATCTGCCATCTGGTGGTCAGTGCATGTCATAGCAACTGGTTGTCCCGCCTTTCATTTGACTTGCGTATTTGCCTTTTATTATATAGGATAGTGGGAAACAGTTTGGAGCAAAAGAAGAGGAAATGTAGGGGAATGGCTCCTCCATGGTGTACAGCAACTTTCCACAGGGGCAAAAGCTTGAACCTTGGCTCCTCTGAGTCATGGCCTAGTGATCCTCCCAGAAAATAGGCAAGTAGGAGATTGTTGAGGTACAACCTTGGGGCCACTTCCCACCATCCTTTCATCTCTCCTAGGTGGCTGTCATGAGACAGCTTCTCATCACCTATGATGAAGTATAAGGATTTCTGCTCCATGCCCTTCAGGGTACAGTGACAGATTGTGAAACTACTCAGGTGTAAGGTATAACATAGCATGGCTGCTCAGCAATAGGGTTTCCCACCACGAACACTGCAGTTATTCAACCCCTTTGGTTTTGGTAGCAACTCTTTAGGTGTGTTGGAATAAGACCTGGCGGCTGGCATCTTTAGTTACTTTTCCTTTTGCAGTCTATGTAAGTAATAAACTCTGTAAATCTTTACTTTTGTTATTGATCCTCACCCGAGGATATTTTTGCCATTGACTTTTCAGAGAGAATGAAAGGAATTGAGGGAAGAGAGAGAGAGAGAGAGAGAGAGAGAGAGAGAGAGAGACATCAATGTGAGAGAGACACATCGATTGGTTGCCTCCTGTACCCACCTCAACCAGGGTTGGGGATTGAACCTACGACTCAGGTACATCCCCTTCACTGGGAATCAAACCCTCAGCCATTTGGTGCACAGGCCAATGCTGTAACCACTGAGAAACACTAGCTAGGCTAAGTCTCTAAATCTAAAAGTGGCTTATTGTCTCTTTGCCTGCCAAATCAGTCAGGGTTTGGTCTTGCTTGGCCTTTCCTTGTCTTCTGTGCTTAACAGAAGGGGGTGGGGGGGGGAGGTAGAAAGAACTATCAAAGTCCAGGAAAAAAAGCAAAGAAAGCTATCTATGAAAATTCATTTTATAATAAACTTATCAGCAGTTAGAAAATATGCAGTAAAAGTAATAGTCCTTGTTTTTAACTCCCACTGTGTCTACAATGCTAATATGTGAACCATCTCTCACTAAGTGAACACTACAGTTTGATCCTCTCAAGTTGGCTGATGTGGACAGCTGTACCTGAGCACAGGAGTGGCTGCAACATCTGGGACCGGGTGCCCACCCACATGGAGGCACACTGAGTAATCTCCCTACTCCTAATTTTTGAAATTATTGTGTGTTTTTTTCCGTTTTAATGTTCGATGTAATGAGATAACAGTAAATTTTAATAAAAGTAGAATTCCTTTTGTTTTCTTGTTCCTATATTCTAATTGACACAATGAAGATTGGGATAAGGAAGACTTGAAGCCAGGACAGAGTTTCTAAAACTGTGCGTCCTCCTTGCACACATAATCAGAACGAAATTTCAAAAAAAATGCCTTGGATTTTTTTTCATTATTCTCTTTGAAGAAAAAACTAAACCATATAGGATGCACAATCACAATGAAAGGATAGGGCTACAATTGGCATGCTATTAGTATTTACTAAACATGTATTATGTGCCAGACCTGCGCTATGTGCTTCACCAAACAGAAAAACAGACATTTTATTTCATCCTTATAACCATCTTGTGAGATAGTTGTTAGTGAGAATCTCCCAACATGTTCTTCCTCATCTCACTGGGGGTAATTTTACCTTCAGGAAACAACTGGTAATGTCTGGAGACATATTTTATTATCACAACTGAAATAATGCTGCTGGCACCCATTGGGCAAAGGCCAGGGATACTGATAAACATGTTATAATGCACAAGACATTTCCCCACAGCAAATAATTATATGGGCCAAATTGTCAATAGTTCCAGTATTAAGAAACTCTGAGCTGGACTAATGGCACCATCAATGTGGGAAATACCAAGTCTCCACTGATTTTGCCAATCCAGACTGCTGGGAGTGTAAGGAAAAGTTACACACAGAACAATTATTTAATGTTTCTGCTACTGAACATGTAAATAAAGCTTTAGTGATCACAAAAAGAAATTTGCAATAATTCCTTAGAAAAAGAGCATAAAAAATAGATTTTTATAAGAATATCCCAATATCTCCCATGTTTATAGTAAGAATTGATTATAGGAGATAGATTCTATAAATTTTATCTCCTGTGCTCAGATCAACTACATGCAGATTATTTATTGAATGTAGATGATGTACAGAGCCTTGGAGAAATTTGGCTGAAACCATGAAACATTTTAACTTTCAAAAGAAAGGGAAAATATGTCCCTGCCACCAAGGAGCTCATTGCCTCACCTGTGGTATACAGTATTCTCTCCTTTGATGTACTGCTGTGAGGAAAGAAAAAAAAAAAGGTAAATTTCTGCCAAATGACATTCACTGAAAGGTGGTGTCTGGGCTCTCACTTAATTAGCTGATGATTATTATAAACTCTAAAGCAACATGACTATATCATAAACTTTCGGATTACTAAAGATTTGTAATACAAATCTTTAAGACACCACATAACTCCATTTTGTCTCTAATTTTGAATAGTTCTTAACAATATAAAAATAATTTGTTAAGACTACCTGAAAAAAAGTAGAGGAAGAGAGCTCACTTTTCTTGGCATATTGGTTTCCTCAATTTGGACAGATTATATGATTCATCAAGTTAAGACTCAGAAAGAAAGCTACCATTTGAACCTCAAGCCAAGCATCTAGTTTGTTTCTGAACTGCAGTCCAGCATTAAAAATTATATAGTGCTAGGCATCATGTTTGATTTTAGTTCTGGGCCAAGATATTTAGTGAATCTTAGAGATAAAGGAAGATAGGAATTGTTTCATGTATACCAGAAACTAGAGATGTAATAACTTATTACAGAAATATTATTGCTTTAATTTTTCTCTCAGATAGATACCACTATACACAAATTACATATACATTTAACAAATATTTAAACAAATATTTAGCCATTATTAACAAATATTTGCTAAAAGGATTACCATTATTGCTAAATTTGTCAAAAAATCCAGCTAACTAAATGAGTAATTTTTCAGAATATTTATAGATGTCAAGACTAGTATATAACACAAGCAGTACAGTACATTAATTTTCTGAAGGGTCTACATAGGTCAATGGAATAATAAACCCCAGTTGTTCATTATAAAGATGAAATGCTGATGCAATTTTCTTGTTACTCTAAACCATATAACTTCTACCGTGAAAATACTGCGTGATTTATACTTCAAAGGCAAATTAGCAAACATAGATTATGCTTCCTAGTGTTGGTAAATGTAAAACAACAATAAGGCAATAGTCAGAAAACTGTATTTTTCTATTCATGCTATTTCATGGACATGAAAATAAACCTTAGGGCTTAAAGAGAAATTTAGACAGCTTAGAGCATTTATATCTCTGCCCCTTTTTTCCTGTTCCAGTTTATTTGGTTTTCCTGAGAGGCTCTTGATGAGCTATTCTGACAGCCTTGGCTGTAGAGAGCCTTTTGTGTTCTTGATCTAGTGAGATGGAAAGTAGATGAATATAAAGGATATGGTAGGGGGGGAGAAGAAATGCCATTCACTCAAGAAAATATAAAACTTATTGATCTAACAAATTACACAATTAATGAATTTTGACACTAATTCCTGGGCTAAAGAAATTCTTTAAGAACTGGTATTTTAAAAGTTCCTGTCATCATTTATTATAAACTCAAATGTTCTAATTCCAGTGAATAGAATGTTTTTAATTCAACAAAATGAGAGAAAATAACAGTTTAAACTGTCTCTAACATATCCCCCAGAAACACTAGAATGAAACAAAGTAGTAAAGCCCAATACTAGTACATCTTACTCTCATGGAAATTAAATAGAAATATAATTCAATGCATGTAATTTTAAGTATATTATACTTGTTTGACATGTATTATTATAGTACTCAATTTGTGAACACTCCTTCCACAGATATTTCTTGAACACCTACAATGTGCCAGACATACTGCTAGCCTTAGCAATGCATGGCTTACCTATAAGTATTTTTCACACATAAAAAGAATGATTCATTCTCTTCTGTTTCTTCAACTAGACTTGGATTCCAGAAAACAAAATCATTGTCAATAGAGGCTTCTGAGTAACAACTTCTCAGAGAAGAAAATTCTTGAACAAAATTTTGAAAAGCACTATCAGTAATTATAATAATAATTACAATATTAAGGAGGAGGAAAAGGAGAAACATCTTCATGGTGAGACAAAAGTAGGTTTACAGTTATTTGTATGGAAAATATTATAATAAATAATACAATAATAACCTGTTTTAGGTACATCTATAAACCTACTTTTGTCCTACCCTGTATATTCCATGTAGTGATATATTACCACAGTATATGATACAGAGTTCATGAGGATTGCTAAATTTAAAATAAACTTGTGTAGAACAATAAATATAGTAGCTTTCATTTGTGAAAAGTATAAAGTAAGAATATATATTTGTGTATGTTTGTATTTATATGAAGAAACACAAGTAATAACCTACCAAAAAGGATAAGAAAGGGGAAGGGTTAATGAGAACAGTTGCAAGATTGAGACTTGTCAGTGTACATCCTTTTATATAATTTTGACTTTATTATTTACTTATTTTTTAAAAATATATATTTATTGATTTTAGAGAGGAAATGAGAGAAAGATAGAAACATCAATGATGAGAGGGAATCACTGATCAGCTGCCTCCTGCATGCCCCCTACTGGAGATCGATCCTGCAACCCCGGGCATATGCCAATGCCTTTACCAGAATCAAACCTGGAACCCTTCAGTCCGCAGGCTGATGCTCTATTCGCTAAGCCAAACTGGCTAGGGCTATAATTTTGACTTTAAGTAATATAACCATGTTAGTTATTGTAAAAATAAGATCAATAAAGAAAAAATGAAATCTGTTGTTTGCACTCCTAACCTGTTTCATGATCAAATTCATGAATGCTGCCCCAAAGCTCTTCTCAGCCATAATACTCTGAAACCTTTTGCTCTATCAGATACAAACCATTCTCTATAATAAAATATCAAAATTTATGAATGGTATTTACAAATAAATTATAGTAGAGCCAATGTTTTCCCCCAAAATTCTCATGCACTTAATATCCAGTGTGGTTTCTTGACTAGGAGAGAAAGATACAGAATTAAACTGCTTGCTAGGAATTTGAAGGTGCAATACTTTGGCCTCTATTGGCTACAGGGTAGCCTGTATGCTGGATGCACTCTGGGAATGTGACTCACATGAAAATATTATGGTCCCATTTATTGCAGAGAGGCAACAGTTTTAGTAGATACTTCTCTTGAGTTTGAAAAAAAAGATGCTCAATCTACTATCTCAAGTTGTTTATGTCATACCCTTACATTGTGAGAGAAAATTCCTAGGAATTTCTACCATAGAAAAAGAAAGTACAAGGGGTCACCAACACATTATCCTGAACCCAAAAAGGACTTCATCTGCCCAGGTACCTTTTGCTCAGGTTCTGAACTTCTTGGACCCAAAAGCCGAAGCCCTTGGAAATATATTTTTATTTTTAGTAAGAAGAAGGATATTTACTTTTGAAACCATAAAGATCCACAGACCAAATACATTTTTTAGTCTGATGCCTAAATAAATTGAGGGAGAAAGAAAAATCATTTTTTCATTAGAGATATTTGTATATCAACTCCAAAGAATAAGTGCTTTCAACTCTGCTGCATACAGCTCTCAGCACACCCTGCCCTCTTAAAAGTGCAAACTAAATAAGCAAACCCTGTTTCAGTATGTCTGGTAGCTGGAATTCCAGGTAGTAGTTTTAATTTAGAGTTACAGATTAGCTTAGTTCTGCATATTCAAAACCTAAAAAGAAATTATACAGTAAATATGTGAGAATTCACACACACACACAGGGAATTACCTATAGCACCACTTCTGATGCGACTTCTTAATCTGTAAAATTCAGAATTTGGAACTAGATCAAGTCTACAGCTCTTGCTAGCTTAAACATTCCATGATTCTTCTTCCTCTTGGTCGGGCTACCTTTTCAGATAGTTATTGCTCATGAGAGCATTGTTTCAATCATGCTATCCACTGCAATAGGCAGGGAAGTTTAAGGCTTAAAATATACTCCCTGACAAGAAGAATTTGAAGAAACATATTCCTGAACACAGGGGAGCCCTCCACAGTGCAGAGCTCTGAGAAATGAGAATCTTCTTTTTTTTTTTTGTTCCAAGTTTTTCTGGAATTCAGAAGCATATCATTATTTCATAGCCTCATTGAGCAATATAAAATTTCAAAATCCAAGTTGAAAAATACCATTATGGGAGAGGGGATCAGAATAATATAACAGTGTTCCTGTAAGGTGGTCTGCAACTTTTGCCCTTTCTTAATTGAATACTGAAAAATCTGGGGGAAAAAGCAAACGAACAAAAACACAGCTGGAAGAAAATAGGTTTTTATCTCTTTATTAACTTTAGATGTTTCTCCCAGGAAAGAGAGAGAGATTGCTGGCAGAAAATAATGAAAACAAGGGCTTGGGCTGCATGCTGGAAGAATTGCTCCTGAGATGATAAAAATGGAATGCAGATAAGGACAGTCAAAATGCAGCCTGTTTGCCTTTTTTTTTTTTTTTTTTTTAATTTAAAGAAAATTGTGTTTCTGTTCCATTTCTATCCATCCTGGCTATGAAGTAACTGTCAACTCAGAGATCTGGAAGCTGCAGTTAAATAATGTAACTTAATTACTTCAGTGCCCTTTAGGTATCTAATTCATGCTATAGATGATTGCACCGTCATTTTATCACTGGAAGGTACAAAATAATAGGTTCATCTTCAAAAGATGCAGTCTTAGCAGGACTAGTATTTTTACTTTTAGTATCCAGAGTACTGGAATAAAGGACACCGCTAAATATAAGTTAAAGTGGAAATGTGCATACATTTAGTTCTTGCAAGCACTAAATCACTTGGGGTATTTCTTTCAATGCTGCATTTTAACAGAGACATATTTTCCCACCTCCAGGTGGAACTTTGTAATAATTATACTGTTAATGGAAAAGAAAACAACTTCCTGGGCCATTTCTATGCTGGGAATCCAATGAAACCACTATTTTGAGTATTTTATTTGTTTTAAGATACATTTTATCACATTTTAACATGTATCAAATCAGAATGCATATTTTTTTAAATTTCTTTATTGATTAAGGTATTACATATGTGTCCTTATTCCCCCATTACCTCCCAACCCTCCACTCATGCCCTCACCCCCCTGTTGTCTGTGTCCATTGGTTAGGCTTATATGCATCTTACATTAGGTGGTGAATCAGCTTAATTGGCTGTGTTTTCTTATTTTGTTGTGCATAAAATAACAGTGCATCTTTGTGATCATGAAGAAGGGTAGATTACTGATGCTTTCATTGTCTCATATGGTAAGAGCTCTTCATAAAGGAGCATTACTTTTTCATAGAATGTGCCAAACAGGTAAACAATTAAACTCAGCATACATTTTTGCCCCTAGTATTAAGGGGTGCTAATAGCAAAACACACAGTAAAGACCACAACACAATATCCTTTAATGAACTGAATGGCTTCTTAAATATGTAAATTTTCTGATCTGTAGAATCTGTGATTGTGTTCGTTTACATGACAAAAGGGATTTTGCAGGTGCGATTAAATTAAGAATCTTGAAATAGGGAGATTATCCTGGATTATCTTGGTGGAGCCAATGTAATCACAAGGGTCTTTATAAGAGGGATGCAGGAGGATTAGAAGTAGAGAAGATTTGATGAGAGACTAAAAGGTTGGAGTGATGTACTTCGAAGGTGAAGGAAGGGGCCATGGGCTAAGGAATGAAGGTGTCCTTTAGATGATGAAAAAACAAGAGAACCAATTTTCCTCTAACATTTTCAGAAGGAATGTAGTTCTGCTAACACCTTGATTTTAGCCTATAAAACCCATTTCAGACAAGATCAGATGAGTTCAGGGTGGTATGGCTGTAGACTACAAGACCCATTTCAGATTTCTGAACTCCAGAACTATAAAATGAATGAATTTGCACTGTTTTAAGCCTGTAGGTTTGTGTCATTTTTTTTTTACAGCAACAATAGGAAACTAACACAATCCTCTCTAAGAAACAATCTATGAAAAATACAAAATATTTTTTCAATCCTTCTAGTTCAGTGGTCCGCAAACCATGGCTTGAGAGCCACATGCGACTCGTGAACCGCGGTTTACCGCTCTGTTGACTAATGAGTTTGCTGACCACTGTTCTAGTTGGTCTCAAAATATATGCACATACTAGTAATTCTATCCTGTTTTTTAAAAGATGTAGACTTCACTCAGCCAGGGTGGTTCAGTGGTTGAGCATTGACCTATGAACATGGTCACAGTTTGATTCCTAGACAGGGCACATGCCTGGGTTTCGGGCTCAATCCCCAGTGTGAAGCATGCAGGAGGCAGCTGATCAATGATTCTCTCTCATCATTGATGTTTCTATCTCTCTCTCCCTTTCCACTCCTCTCTGAAATCAATAAAATATATTAAAAATGAAAAAAATAAGATGTAAACCTAAAAAAAATAAAGTGACGGATAGAAAGTTGGGCAGATGAGTAGGTATATAATAAAGCAACAATAGTACCATGTCAATTATAGAATCTAAAAAGTAGGTCTGAATGTTCGCTATACACTTTTTCTTTCAACTTCCTATTTAAAAAAAAAATTTATAATAAAATATTGGGAGGGGGAAATGATGCATATTTGACAGCATTAAAAGAGAGATGACATTCTTTGAAAAAAAGCAGCTTTGGCCAACTGAATCTCTAAAAGCATAAGACTCTTCATGAATATTACTATGTAATTGGGTAAAATTATACCTTTTTTATTAGTCCTAATTTTCAGTTATGTTGTTCCTTTATTTATTTTTGCATTTTAATTTCTTTATTGATTGAGGTATTACATATTTGTCCTCATCCTAACATTACTTTCCCAACCTCCCCCCAACTCATGCCCTCACACCCCTGTTGTCTGTGTCCATTGGTTAGGCTTATATGCATGCATACTGGTCCTTTGTTTGACCTCTCCCCCTTACCCCCACCCTCCCCTACCTTCCCTCCGAGGTTTAACAGTCTGATGGATGCTTCTCTGTCTCTGGAACTGTTTTTGTTCATCAGTTTATGTTGTTCATTATTTCCCATAGATGAGTGAGATCATGTGATATTTATCTTTCTCTGACTGGCTTATTTCACTTAGCATAATGCTCTCCAGTTCCATCCATGTTGTTGCAAATGGCAGGAATTCCTTCATTTTAGTGCAGCATAGTATTCCATTGTGTAGATTACCACAGTTTTCTAATCCACTCACCTGCTGATGGGCACTTAGGCTGTTTCCAAATCTTAGCTACTGTAAATTGTGCTGCTATGAACATAGGAGTGCATATATCCTTTCTGATTGATGTTTCTAGCTTCTTGGGATATATTCCTAGAAGTGGTATTACTGGGTCAAATGGGAGTTCCATTTTTAGTTTTTTTAGGAAACTCCATACTGTCTTCCACAGTGGCTGCACCAGTCTGCATTCCCACCAGCAGTGCACGAGGATTCCTTTTTCTCCGCATCCTAGCCAACATTTGTCGTTTATTGATTATTGATGATAGCCATTCTGACAGGTGTGAGACGGTACTGCATTGTCGTTTTGATTTGCATCTCTCAGATAATTAGTGACTTTGAGCATGTTTTCATGTCTCTAGGCCTTCCTTCTGTCTTCTTTCGTTTCTATTTAGGATCCTTGCCCATTTCTTGATTGGAATGTTTATATTCCTTTTGTAGGGTTGTTTGAGTTCCCTGTAAATGTTGGAGATTAAACCCTTATCAGTGATAACATTGGCAAATATGTCCTCCCATGTAGTGGTCTTTCTTGTTTTGTTGATGGTTTCCTTTGCTGTGCAAAAGCTTTTTATTTTGATGTAGTTCCATTTGTTTATTTTCTCTTTAGTTTCCATTGCCCTAGGAGCAGTATCAGTGAAGAAGTTCCTTCGGCACATGTCTGAGATTTTGCTGCCTGTGGATTCCTCTAGTATTTTTATGGTTTCCCATCTTATGTTTAAGTCCTTTATCCATGTTGAGTTTATTTTTGTGTATGGTGTAAGTTGGTGGTCTAGTTTCATTTTTTTTTGCATGTATCTCTCCAATTTTCCCAACACCATTTATTGAACAGACTGTCTTGGCTCCATTTTATGTTCATGCCTCCTTTTTCGAATATTAGTTGGGCATAGTGGTTTGGGGCAATTTCTGGGTTCTCTATTCTATTCCATTGGTCTATATGTCTGTTCTTGTGCCAGTACCAGGCTGTTTTGAGAACAGTGGCTTTGTAATACAGCTTGATATCTGGCATTGAGATCTCACCTACTTTGTTCTTCTTTCTCAGGACTGCTGTGGCTATTCGGGGTCTTTTTTTATTCCAGATGAATTTTTGGAGAGTTCGTTCAAGATCTGTGAAATATGCCGTTGGTATTTTAGTGGGGAGTGCATTGAATCTATGGATTGCTTTGTGTAGAATGGGCATTTTGATGATGTTGATTCTACCAATCCATGAACACAGTATGTTCTTCCATCGGTTTATATCTTCCTCTCTTTTTTTCAGTGTCCTGTAGTTTTTTGCATATAGGTCTTTTGCCTCTTTGGTTAAGTTTATTCCTAGGGCCGAAACCGGTTTGGCTCAGTGGATAGAGTGTCACCCTGCATACTGAAGGGTCTCAGGTTCGATTCCGGTCAGGGGCATGTACCTGGGTTGCAGGCACATCCCCAGTAGGGGGCGTGCAGGAGGCAGCTGACCAAGTTTCTCGCTCATCGATGTTTCTAGATCTCTGTCTCTCTCCCTTCCTCTCTGTAAAAAAAATCAATAAAATATATTTTTTAAAAAAGTTTATTCCTAGGTATCTTAATTTTTTTGGTGCAATGGTAAATGGGATTGCTTTTTTGGTCTCTCTTTCTGTAAGTTCACTATTGGTGTATAGAAATGTCATAGATTTCTTGTGCGTTAATTTTGTATCCTGCTACATTGCCAAATTCATTTATTAACTCTAGTAGTTTTTTGATGGAGTCTTTAAGGTTTTCTATGTACAGTATCATGTCATCTGCAAATAAGGACAGTTTTACTTCTTCTTTTCCAATTGGATGCTTTTTTATTTCTTCTTCTTGTCTGATAGCAATGGCTAGTATTTCTAGTACTATGTTGAACAGCAGTGGTGAGAGTGGGCATCCCTGTCTTGTTCCTGTTTTTAGGGGAAATGATTTTAGTTTCTGTCCATTGAGTGTGATGCTGGCTGTGGATATGTCATATATGGCTTTTATCATGTTGACATATGATCCTTCTATTCCCACCTTGCTAAGAGTTTTTATCAAGAAAGGGTGTTGGATTTTGTCAAATGCTCTTTGTGCATCAGTTGAAATGACTGATTTTTCTCTCTCAATTTGTTTATGTGATGTATCACGTTTATTGATTTGCATATATTGTACCATCCTTGCATCCCTGGTATAAATCCTGCTTGGTCATGGTGTATGATCTTTCTGATGTACTGTTGTATTCGATTATTAGAATTTTGTTGAGAATTTTAGCATCTATATTCATGAAGGATAATGGTCTATAATTCTCTTTCATTGTGTTGTCCTTATCTGGTTTTGGTATTAGGGTGATGCAGGCTTCATAGAATGACCTTGGAAATGTTCCTTCCTCTTGAATTTTTTGGAATAGTCTGAGGCGGACAGGTTTTAGTTCTTCCTTGAATGTTTGGTATAACTCTCCTGTGAAGCCATCTGGTCCCGGGCTTTTGATTGCTGGAAGCTTTTTGATGACTGCTTCAATTTCTTCCATAGTTATTGGCCTATTGAGATTTTTAGAATCTTCCTGATTGAGTTTTGGAAGATTGTATTTTCTAAGAATATGTCCATTTCCTCCAAGTTGTATAGTTTGTTGGAATAGAGTTGTTCACAGTATTTTTTCACAATCCTTTGTATTTTGGTGGGGTCTGTTGTTATTTCACCTCTGTCATTTCTGATTTTGTTTATTTGGGTCCTTTCTCTTTGCTTCTTGGTGAGCCTGGCTAGAGGTTCATCAATCTTGTTTATCCTTTTAAAGAACCAGTTCTTGGTTTCATTGATCTTTTGTATTGTTTTTTTTTTTTGTTCTCTATGTCATTTATTTCTGCTCTAATCTTTATTATTTCTTTCCTTCTGCTTATGCTGGGCTTTTCTTGTTGCTCTCTTTCTAATTCTTTGAGTTGTAGCGTTAGATGATTTACTATCATTTTTTCTTATTTTTTGAGGTAGGCCTGTAGAGCTATAAACTTCCCTCTCAGGACTGCTTTCATTGTGTCGCATAGGTTTTGGATTGTTGTGTTTTTATTGTCATTAGTTTACAGGATGTTTTTAATTTCTTCTTTGATCTCATTGGTAACCCAATCAATATTTAATAACATGCTATTCAGCTTCCAAGTGTTTAAGTGTTTTGGATTGTTTTTATTGCAGTTTATTTCTAATATTATGCCATTGTGGTCTGAGAAGATGCTTGGTATAAATTCAATATTCTTGAACTTAGGGAGACTTTGCTTGTGACCCAATATGTGGTCTATTTTTGAAAATGTCCCATGTGCACTTGAGAAGAGCATGTATTCTGCAGCTATGGGGTGAAATGTTCTGAAGATGTCAATTAAGTCCATCTGATCTAGTGAGTCATTTAGGATTGCTGTTTCTTTGCTGATTTTTTGTCTCAAGGATTTATCCAGTGATGTCAGTGGTGTATTAAAGTTCCATACTATGATTGTATTGTTGTCGATCTCTCTCTTGATAACTTCCAGGAGAATTTTTATGTATTTGGGTGCTCCTGCATTGGGTGCATATATGTTTACCAGGATTATATCCTCTTGTTGTATCGATCCCTTTGAGATTATGAAGTGGTCTTCCTAATCTCGTTATGGCCTTCACTTTGAGGTCTATTTTGTCAGATATAAGTATTGCTACCCCAGCTTTTTTTTCATTTCCATTTGGCTGAAAAATGTTTTCCCATCCCTTCACTTTCAGTCTGTGTGAGCCCCTTGCTCTGAGGTGGGTCTCTTATAGACAGCATATATATGGGTCATTTTTTTTATCCATTCAGCCACTCGATGTCTTTTGATTGGAGCATTTAGTCTGTTTACATTTAAAGTTATTATTGAAAGGTACTTGTTTGTAGCCAATTCTATTTTTTAAGGCTGTGTTTCTTCTTACCTTTTTGTTTCTTCTTTTTACAGCATTCCCTTTAGCTTTTATTGCATTGCTGGCTTGGTGATGATAAACTCCCTTAGCCTTTTTTTTTGTCGGCGAAGCTCCTTATTTCGGCTTCAATTTCAATTGATAGTCTTGCTGGATAGAGTATTCTTAGATTCAGTCCCTTGCTTTGCATCACTTTGTATATCTCCTTCTATTCCCTTCTAGCTTGGTGTGTTTCTGTTGGGAAATCATTTCATAATCTGATGGGGAATCCTTTGTAGGTAACTCTCTGTCTCTCTCTTGTAGCCTTTAAGATTCTCTCTTTGTCAATAACATTTGCCATTGTAATTACGGTGTGTCTTGGTGTGGGTCTTTTGGGATTCATCTTGCTTAGGACTCTCTTTACTTGAGTAACATTTTTCTTCCCCATATCAGGAAAGGTTTCTGTCATTATTTCTTCAAATAAATTTTCTAATCCTTGCTGCTCTTCTTGTTTTTCTGGCAGCCCTATTATACATATGTTATTTTGTTTTGCATTGTCCCAAAGCTCCCTTAGGCTCTCCTCCTGCTTTTTAATTTTTTTCTCTAGTTGCTGTTCAGATTGGGCTTGTTTCTGTACCTGATCTTCTAACTCGCTGATTTGGTCCTCTGCTTCTTCCAGTCTACTGTTGAAGCCTTCCATTGTGTTGTTTTTATTGTGGCTATATCATTTTTCATTTCTTCTTGATTTTTGTATAGGTTGTTGATTTTCTCATCCAGCTGGTGTATGAACTGTATGACCATTACTCTGAATTCTTTTTCTGTCATGTTGCATGCTTCTGTTTCACTTATTTCCTTACTTGGCGATTCCTCCTTTTCTTTCCTCTGAGAACTGTTTCGTTGTCTCCCCATTCTGACTATCGCCATAGGGTTCAAATGTCAAGTTGCAGGGGCCTGGGCTGTGTGCAGTGGGAGTTTTGCACCTCCCAAGTGTCACTGGAGAGCTCTGACACCACAACATGGTGCAGCTGCTATGGCATGGTGTGGGAGCCACACTTGCCCTGTGTCAGAGTCACAGGCACTTAGTGTGGCCTCATGTGCACACCTAGAATCAGGGACCCTGCCTGCGCCACATTGAAGCAGAGAACCCACTGGTGTGTGCCTAAAATCAAAGTCCCCTAGTCTGTGTCAGGAGTCAGAGGCTCCCTGTGTCCATGCCAAGAATCAAGTATCAGAGTCTCTGTTGCTTGGTGCTACCTCACACTGAGTATCAGGGTCCCTTTGTGTGCACGCGCCAAGAATTGGAGTCGCTGGCTTTTAGTGTGAATGTACTGGGAATTAGGTCCACTTCTGTCCTGCGGTAAACAGCCTTCTCTGTGCGCTTGCCCTGAATCAAAGTCAGGTGGCACTGCTGCTTAGTGTGGGTGTGGGGTTCAGTCACACGGGTGTGCACTGTGGAAAACAAACTCCCCATGTCCATGCACCAGGCTCAAATTCAGTGCTGCACTCCTGTGTGGGCACGGGGTCTGGTCTTGGGAAACAAACTCCCCGGATTCACATGTTCAGGTTCAAATTCAGTGCAGCCTCCCTGCTTGGATGCAGGGTCTGGTCATGGGAAACAAACTCCCTGGGTTCATGCCCCTGGTCTCAAATTCAGTGCTGTCTCCCCATGTGGGCATGGGATTTGGTCACAGAAAACAATCCCCCCAAGGTTGCGTATCTAGGCTCAAATTCAGCACAGCCTCCCTGCCTGGGCATGAGTCTGCAAGGCAAACAAACTCCCTGAGTTCGCACTTACAGGTTCAATTCAGTGCAGCCTCTCTGCTAGGGTGCAGGGTCTGGTCATGGGAAACAAACTCCCCAGGTTTGCACCCCCAGGCTCAAAGTCAGCGCTGTCTCCCTGTGTGGGCATGGGATCTGGTCGCAAAAATCAATCTCCCCAAGGATGCGCAGCTAGGCTCAAATTCAGCACTGCCTCCCTGCCTGGGCATGGAGCCTAGTTGCAGGAAACAAATTCCCCAAGATCACACATCCAGGCTCAAATTCAATGCTATCTCCCTGCTCTGCATGGGTGCGGGATCTAGTCGCAGAAAACAATCTCCCCAAGGATGTGCAGCTAGGCTCAAATTTAGCTCAGTCTCCCTGCCTGGGCGCGGAGACTAGTCGTGGGAAACAAATTCCCTGAGTTCGCAGGTCTAGGCTCAAATTCAGGGCTGTCTCCCTGCCCTGCGTGGGCGTGGGATCTGGTAGTAGAAAACAGTTTCCCTGAAGATGCGCACTTAGGGTCAAATTCAGCAGTCTCCTGCCTGGGCATGGAGCCTGGTTGTGGGAAACAAACTTCCCATGTCCAACACCAAGGCTCAAAGTCAGGTAGATCTGCCACTGCTTTGTGTGTGCAGAAAGCCTTATTGTGCAGCTGGGGTCTGGAAGTTTCTATGTCACTGCCATGGGGGTGGCGGGGAAGGGGGATTGGCTTTATGACTCACAGAAATCTGTAACTGGGGTGCCTGGAGTCTTAGTGTCCCTGGGTCTACAGCTGTGGTTGCAAGTCTTCTACCAGAGGGGTTGTAGGGTCCCAGTTTGCTACTGAGACCAGACTGGGTGGTGGTGAAGCTAGGATCCTAGTCTCAAGCAGTTCTGTTCTTCAAGATGGCGTGGTCTCTGTGCCACCGGTGTCTTCCCCGGAGTGTTTGCAGTGGCAGCGGGGTTTTGCCATCTAACACTGCTCAGATTGGCAGCCCCTTGGAAGACCTGCAGGATCTAAATGTCCCTATTTCACACACACACACACACACACACACACACACGTCCACACACACACCTCTATCGCTCCCTTAGTCTCTCACAAACTCTCCCTCCCTACCTTCTTGCCGGTCGCCATCTTCTAAACTTCTGTTGTTTCTTTATATATAAAGTAGAAGCCCTGTGTTCTTTTCCTTCATTAAGAATATTTTTTTCTACAAAAGAATGACTTTTAAGATGCAAAAATAAATCAAATGGAGAATTTAACAATGTGTACTGAAGGATATGCTTGTTGACTTTCTTATGTTTGCAAAATAATTTTAAGACTATCTTAGTATTTCCCAATCCTAAGAAAAAATGTGAAGAAAATTCACCTTTCATTCTACTATCTTACTATATCAGCACTTACCTTCCTCCTTCTCTCCTCCTCCTCCTTCTCCTCTCCTTCCCTCCCTCTCTGTACAAAGGAATTGGCTCTATATCAGAGTTAGAAAATAAACATGTAGTTCTTCCTCATACCCAGGTTGTTCTTTACCAAGATAGTCTCATTTTAATAGGCTTTCTTCAAAATTTTTGTGCCTTCAGAACCTATAGTGAATGAATAAATAATGGCAGAGTTTCAAGTCCTACAAAGTGCTATAGACAGCTCTGAATCTCTGAAAAATGAAGCCAGGCTTGCTTCCAAAATCTGCTCCTAAGGTTAGTACTGGTGAACAAACTCCTGCTATCTGATTAGTAAGGGAAATCACAAAGGAACTGTAAAGTAGGCTATTGATTTCTGATTTTTTTCAATGTCTTTTTATTCCCAGTTATGCTCACAGTCCACAGCACTGTCTCAGAAATTTTATGAAAAGTAAAATACATAATAGAAATGATGAGATATAAAACTTTTATCCCACCTTTAAATTCAGTGATTTTATCACACTTATATCTCAACTAGAGGCCTGGTGCATGAAATTTGTGCACTAGGGGGGTGTGTCCCTCATTCCAGCCTGCACCCTTTCCAATCTGGGACCCCTCAGGGGATGTCAACTGCCGGTTTAGGCCCGATCCACAAGGACATCCCTCTCACAATTCAAGACTGCTGGCTCCCAATGGCTAGCCTGTCTGCCAGCCTGATCACCCTTTAACCACTCCCCTGCCAGCCTGATTGAAGCCTAACTGCTTCCCTTCAGGCCCGATTGCCCCCAACTGCCCTCCCCTGCAGGCCCGATTGCCCCCAACTACCCTCCCCTGCAGGCCTGGTCGCCCCCAACTGCCCTGCCCTGCAAGCCTGGTCGCTCCCAACTGCCCCTTTCCCCTGCTTGCCTGATTGCTCACAACTACCCTCCCCTGCTGGCCATCTTGTAGTAGCCATCTTGGACCACATGGAGACGGCCATCTTGCACAAGGATGTAAGAGTCAATTTGCATATTACCTCTTTATTATATAGGATTAATTAATTGACACAGAGAGTAAGGATGGAGACAGGCTTATGTGTAGGCATCTAACTCCAGTCCTCTTGCCCTTGTCCCCTATATAAGCCTCACAGCAATCCCTTTTACTTATAAGTACTACATAAATGCTGGTTGCCATTGGAATTGAATTGGCTCTCCATTTAAAGCAAGATAAGTTTTATCTTTCAATATATGCCCAAGGAAAGAGAAAATTGGACTTTAAAAACAAAGTATACCAAAAAGCCCACTTCAAATCTGAGACCTCAACCAATACAATTTGCAGGAAAAGGCCTAGTGGGGAGTTTGTTTGTTCATTTGTTTAATCCTTACCCGAGGATATGTTTCCATTGATTTTTTGAAAGAGAGAGAGAAAGAAACATCTATGTGAGAGAGACACATAGATTGGTTGCCGCCTGCACGTGCCCCAACCAGGACCAGGGATCAAGCCTGCAACTGAGGAACATGCTCTTGGCTGGAATCATACCCAGGACTCTGCAGCTTGCGGGCTGACATTCTATCCACTGAGCCAAACCAGGTAGGGCAAAACATAGTTTTGATTTATTTAGAATATCAGGATATGGTAAATTACTTGTGTAAAAAAATAATTAATGGATATAAACTTAGAGACCATGAAAGGCCATTTTCATCACACACATACACATTTGTCCAAAATTAAGTTATTGCTAACATGTTTCTGGTTCAGCAGAATATGTAACCATAACAAGTCACTATTATATTTAACGTTATCCAGTAAACAGTAGTGCTATCCATGGTACTTTGCTTTTCAAGCTCTTAAGTTAGTTTAGAGCTATGTCTTTGAAATGAATCATCTCTTATGTGGCATTCTTGCTTAATACCTCACAATGTTGACTAATACAAAATAAACTTGAATTATTTTAATGAAAGTAAAAGATGATCCACATTTTCAATGAACAATACTTCAAAAAATTGGACCTAGGCAGGAATAAGTTGCTGATGAAGCTCTCAGTAATCCTTGAAAATAAAGATTCCAAGACCTATTGAACTTTCTGTCTAAATGAAAGTGTTTTTCTTTTCTCAAATAATTAGGGAAGAGAATAATATCAAGACAATAGCTATCAAGACAATCCACTTAAATTGAGGTTATGAAACTAGATTATCAAAATATATATAAGCAAGAGGCACTTTATTGGATGAGCAATTATAATTCAATATTAAATGTTTTTTAAATACCTTTCCATTCCCCAAATTGTTTCCATATAATTGTTTTTGCTTTTCCTTTGAGTGCATTATAAAGAAAAACTAGAATTGTGAATACTACCTTATTAGCTACTGCACAGAAGAATTGTTCCAATTGTTTATGATAAAGAGATGAGAAGTATTGCCTCCTCAGTCTAGCTCATTCTAACACCACTCAGTTTTTTCTTCAGTGCCTTATTTGTACAGAAACAAAAATGCAATAGACTACAGAAATCCCAAACACTACTTTTGAATTTATATGGTTTGCGCTCTATTAACTTTTAAAACAATTTGCTCCTCTTCTTAATACTAATGGCTCAGCACATCAATTTAAGAGAACTCTGCCCTGATGGATAGAGAGTCTGGATCTCTACGGGATTCTCTTTCTTTTAGAAGCAATGAGAATTGAGGAGTGGGTTGGGAGAGAAGGGGATGGTAAGAGTGAGGGATTGCAAGAGAAAATATCATTAAGTGTTCTTAAGCCTGCAGGAATTTATGGGATAATTTCCATCCTCAAAAGAGATTTTTGAAGATTTTTTATGCTTTTTTGTTGCCAGTGGTATCTTCTGTTGAAATGAGATAATTTCAGTAATTGCATACCTCAGAAGAGCAAGAGAAAAAAGATCAACATTGGCACATTCCTTCTAAGATACCAAACTAAACAGATTGACAGCCTCAGTTAAGGACAGAGAAAAGTTCAAGCTTTGCACATGCCATGCCTCAGATATCCTGTCATATATTGTTATAGGTTGGTGTTTATGTGCTTAAAACAAATATCCGTGTGATACAGCTACCCAAAACATGATAAAGGTGACTGGAGTTTACTGGCTAAGTACCTAAGGGAGCAGAATTTCTTTTCAAAATGTCTGAGTTAGAAGTAATTTGTCAGTTACATGAAGAATGGTGCATGGGTGTAAAAATATTCCAAGTCTTCATAAAATGAATGGCGTCTATCTTTTCTGAGGATATAAATTTGAGAAACCAAGAAGCTGAGCATGGAATGATGAAGTTGCTAACTAGTGTCATGAAATAAAAAGCTTTCAGGTTTCATTATCCAATTTTCCACACATGGTACACATTTCTTTTTAAATGTGTCTCTTGTTGAGTTTATTATTCACATACATGTCTCCATGGCATTTAAGAAAAGGCTGAAAAACTTTTATTAACATCTAAAATATGGCCCTTCTCACTGAAATGACATGAACTGCCCCATCAAAAAACAAACAAACAAAACCAAGAAGCAGACATTGTATTTTTCATCAAATATTGAAATAGGGATTAGCTAGTGAAGTTAAAAAGGCAGTTTTTTCTAGGAGCCTATGGGAAGTGATTTGCATGTATCTAACAGAGATCTGGGCATCCTTGTGTGTGTATGTGTGTACGTACACTTTCACATATTTTAAACAAAAATGCCATCCTGCTTCCAAAGCCCTGGACCTCTAAGCAAACTGACCAGAGTCCCTCCAACAGACACCACTAAGCAGGCCAGGCCAGGCCATGTAAAACCTGCTGACTTGCCCAGTGGAGGGCAGAGGCTCACTACCACATCCTCGTTTCCCCCTCACCTGATGTCTTTGGTGTTCTTTTATGTCATTCATGTGATAATTATGAGTTTATTATTCCAAAAATTCCACAGATTTTAACATCTATCTATCGAATAGTGTATACCTGTTCACATACTTCTCTCAATCAAGAGTCTGCCTCAGAGTCCTCTCATGAGCTTGTCACCTTGACAACCTTTTGTGCTTACCCTGCTCCCTCTAGTTATGTACAATTTCACAGCTGCTCATTATAGTGAGACATGACAGTAGTTCATGTCTTATGAATTTCAGTATAGTCCTGGTAAGAATATAGAAATAAGAGAAGATAGGTTAAAGCAGCAGTTCTCAACAGTTTTGGTATCTCTGTATCCCTTAATAATCTTAAAAATTATTGAGGACCCCAAAGAGCTCTTGTTTATGTGAATAATGCCTATGGATATTTATTGTATTAAAACTGAGAGACTTAAAATATTTATTTATTTATTCATTAAAAAATCGCAAACTCATTACATGTGTCACATTAATAATGCATTTATGAAAAAATATCCTATGTTAACCACAGTGAAAAAAATATAATGAGAAGAATGTCATTATTTACATGTTGGCAAATCTAATGTCTGACTTAATAGCCAGAATTAAATGTAGATTCTGACCTCTCTTATGTCCTTCTACAGTTAATCTCTTGTGATATCACACATCATATAGATTCTGGAAAATTCTACTGTGCAGTTATGAGGGAGAGTAATGAAGGTAAGTAAGTGTCATTTTAATGTTTAACCTCAATGATTGTGGAGTCTTTTACACTTTGTGTGGTATCACCCTGAAAGCATCTCAGCATCCCTAAGCCATCCTTGGATTTCATTTTGAGCATCTCTGAAATAAAGGAATTTAAGAAAGGGACCATTGAGATTACAGTGCAGTGTTTCCTAAAGAACAGAATCCTTTTGAAGTAAAAATAATTTCTTGGACTCTCCAATGATCACTTAAATTATCTCCAAAATAATATGTGTAAACTAAAAACAAGGTGGAAATTCCGTTGTATAAGTATTTAGACAACTATTAAATTGAAATTTAAAATTATGAAGTAAATATAAACAAAAAATAAAAATTCTTAACATTGACTTATGTGACTGATGATTTTTGCTGAAACAAAATGCCCTTTCTAACATGAATATCATACTCACTGCTCTAGTAACAAGGTTTGTCAACATGTTTGTGCCATCATGTGCCATGCATGAATAACCTCCCTCTCTCCCTCTCTCTCTCTCTTGCTGGAACTCATGTGCACAAAATTGAATAAATCATAATCTTTGGCTCATCACACATTGTCATCATTAATATATTCATGGTCCTCTTTTATTAAGTTATCTAGTTAATGTTCACAATGTTATAAATGAAAGTAAACCCATCATTCAAAATAAAGTTTAGGATCTTGACAATAATATACTCTAACAATACAGCCCTCCTATTCCCACCAATGGCAACTATCATTCTAAAGTCTGTATTTACCATCCCTTTTGCTTTTAAAAATATATTTATTTCATATGCATAATTTTATATATGCCTTAACAGGTTTACATATTTCTAAAAAGTGTATTATTTATTTTTATTGTTTTTAACTTCATAAAAGAAGACATATGATATACAATATTTGGAGACTTATTTTTTTCTTTATTATTATACTAGAGGCCCAATGCATGAATTCATGCAAGGGGCTCGGCCCTCGCAGCCCCAGCTTCATCCAGAATGTTGTCCGGACAGTCGTTCTGCTGTTCGGTTTAATTAGCATATTAGGTCTTTATTATATAGGATTGTTAATATCCATCCATATTCTACTGTGGCATGATGCGGCACTTTATTCATTTTATCTACTGTATAATATTCTCTTGTGTGAATATATGACAAACAGTGCTGCTTTGAACATTCTTATTCACATCTCATAGTGTACATGTGTAAAATAACTCATCTCTTTTACCATATTCCTCTATTCAAACTACAGCAAAAGCAAAACCTATAGTATATCTAACATTAGATGCCCTTTTGGCTCAAAAACATTATTTATGTAATAAAAATAGAGCATTATTGAGCATTTACTATATGGCAGACAATTTTCTAAGATCTCAACACATCAACTTCTTTAATATTCATACCAAACTTATGAGATGGTACTATCATTTTCTCATTTTACAGACAAGAACACTGGCAAGCAAAGACTAGAATAAGTTACAAAAGATACTGCCAGCTCAGCTGGTGTGGCTCAGCTCTTGAGCATCAACCTATGAACCAGGAGGTCACAGTTTGATTCCCGGTCAGGGCATATGCCCAGGATGTGGGTTCAATCCTCAGTGTGGGGCATGCAGAAGGCAGCCAAACATTGATTCTCTCATCACTGATGTTTTTATCTCTCTTTCCCTCTCCCTTCCTCTCTGAATTCAAAAAAGATAGATAGATAGATAGATAGATAGATAGATAGATAGATAGATAGATAGATAGAGATACTGCCAGGATTCAAACCCAGGCAGTAAGGTTCCAGAGCTTGCTTTCTAATTACAAACACCATTATTCAACCAGACTATGATTACATTAATTATTTTAAGTTAGAATTGAAATGAAAACAAACATTTTAAAATCTGTATGTAGTTTTCTGAACATGCTAAAAATATATCTGTAGACCCCTAGTCTGAGAAATAATGTTATCATGGAATGACTCATTGGACCTTCTCCACAATCTAGGACTTAAATCAAATTTATTGTTCAGTAGTAGAAATGCAACTAACACTGGCATAAAATAAAATAATTTATGGGCTTACAGATGTAGGAAATATGTAGAGCAGTCAGAAAAAAAGAAATGTTGCTGGAGAAATAGACACAACGATACTTGGAGACTTCAACACCCCTCTTTCAACAATTAATAAAACAACTAGATAAAAATAATCAATGTGAATAGGGAAAAATTCAACAGCACAATTAGTTAACAGGATCTAATCAACATTTATAAGGCATTCCACACAGCAACCCTTCACATTAAAATCAACTGATTTATCTTATATTATAAATGAATCTTTTACCCAAGAATAACCTATTATCATCAGGAGTGGTCATTTGAAAAATATTGTTCTCTGAGTTATGCCAATCTCCCAAATGTTGGAACATTTCATTACACAGTATGAAAATTACATTTGTTAATACCATCAATTATCTTTAAGAAAAATCTTTAAGCATTGGCAAATACAAGTTTTCCAAAACTCTAATTTTTGTTTCAAACTTTGGTATTTATCATTGGCAACAAATACGGTTATTTTCCTTGAAATCACAGGTTCACATTGTTCCATTTTCTAGAAAATATCTCTAAATACTAAGTCTAAGTAACTACACTTTTCTCTGCCAGTAACTTTTTTCAAGTAAAAATGGTATTGCATGGAAAAACAGCTATTTTAGTGCACAACTCCAAAAATTATATAAATGTTATTCCTCATGACAATATTGAGTATGCAGAAGTACTTCATTTGGTAGAAGTATTTTTTATTTGTTCACAAAGAACATTAAAAAAGGTATTCAAGTATCAAGTGTAATAAAGTTATTTTTACTGCCACATCGATGACATTCTTAAGTAAAGATGGCATTACATTTTTTTTAATATGAGTGGATGGCCAGGAAAAAAAAAAGATTATTATTTTTAAAGTTTAAATATATTTTTATTGATTTCAGAGAAGAAGAGAGAGGGACAGAGATTGAAAAATCAATGATGAGAATCATTGATTGGCTGCCTCTTGCACACCCCCTACTGGGGATTGAGTCTGAAACCCTGACATGTCCCTGACCAGGAATAGAACTGTGACCTTCTGGTTCATAGGTCAACACTCAACTACTGAGCCACACTGGCCGGGCTATTATTTCCTTTTTTTTAATCCCATTCAAGGGTATGCTTTCACTTATTTTTAGAGAAAGAGGAAGGGAAAAGAGAGAGAGAAAAAAATCAATGTGAGAGAGAAATACTAATCGGCTGCCTCATGTACTTGCCCTGATCAGAGATGAAACTGGAAACCTAGGCATGTGTTGTGACAGGGAATTAAACCCCCAACATACTGATTGACACTCCAATCAACCAACCCACCCAGCCAGGGCAAGACAATGGTTATTAATATAATTTCATGCCAGCAAATTTGCCCATTATTTCTTTTGCACCAATACTGCAGATAATAACACATTGAAACAGGCAAAAAATGTCTTAATATCATTATTAAAACTAGAGGCCCAGTGCATGAAATTCGTGCACAGGGGTGCGTGTCCCTCAGCCCAGCCTGCACCCCTCCAATATGGGACCCCTAGAGGGATGTCCAACTGCCCGTTTTGACCCGATCCAGGTAAGATTGGGCCTAAACAGGCAGTCAGACATGGCTCTCACAATCCAGGACTGCTGGCTTCCAACTGCTCGCCTGCCTGCCTTCCTGATTGCCCCTAACTGCTTCTGCCTGCCAGCCTGATCACCCCCTAACCACTTTCCTGACAGCCTGATTGATGCCTAATTGCTCCCCTGCCAGCCTGTTTGTCCCTAAATGCCCTCCCCTGGTCACCCCTAACTGCCCTCCCCTGCAGGCTTGATCGCCCTCAACTGCCCTCCCTTGCAGGCCTGGTCCCTCCTAACTGCCCTCCTCTGCTGGCCATCTTGTGGTGGCCATCTTGTATCCATATGGAGGCAGCCATCTTTGACCACATGGAGGCAGCCATCTTGTGTGTTGGAGTGATGGTCAATTTGCATATTATTGTTTTATTAGATAGGATTATTAGATAGGATAGTAGTCATGACTTCATGGACCCCCTCACAGGGTAAGAGAAGCAAGCCCAGGTTTCAAGGGACCACATTTTTAATAGCAACTGCCCTGTTAGAATAAATAATTTGCTCCTTTATTAAGCTAGTGTTTTCAGGCTACTAGAAAAAAACTAGCACATAGTGGGTTTTCAACTGATAATTTTTGGATAAAGAATGAATGGATAAATGGAAAGAACTAGTATTTTAGATAAAGAAATCCAAAACACTAATTCAAAAAGATATATTCAGCCCTATGTTCATTGCAACATTATTTACAAAGATAAATGATTCACCCACAAATTAGTTAATGCACCTTGTTTCATATTGATTAAACCATGAAAAACAATAGTTCTAGTTTGAGGTCTAGAATATAAAGTCAGATGCAAATAAAGAAATACACATAGTATGGATATGAAACAGAGATATTCAGGCATCCAAATTGAAAAAAAAGTAAAACTGTCATTATTTGCAAATGACATGATACTAAAGAGAACCCTAAAAATTACTATGAAAAACTATTAGAACTGTTACATGAATTCAGTAAAGTAGCAGGATTCAAAATTAATATTCAGAAATTGATTGTATTTTTATACACCAATCAGAAAAAGAAAACAAATTTTTAAATCTCATTTACAATTCCATCAAAAGGAATAAAATGCCTAGAAATAAATTTAGCCAAGGAGATAAAGACATGTGTTCAGAAAACTATAAGACATTGAAGAAAGAAACAGAAGATACAAATAAATGGAGGGATATACTATGCTCATGGATAGGAAGAATTAGCTGTTAAAATGTGAATACTACCTAAAGCAATCTATAGACTCATTGCAATCCCTATCAAAATACCAATGGCATTTTGAATAGAACTGAAATAAATAATCCTAAAATTTATATAAAACCACAAAAGACCAAGATTAGTCAAAATAATCTTGAGAAAGAAGAGCAAAGTTGTACTATACCGAGCTATACTACAAGGCTATAATAATCAAAACAGCTTGGTACTGGCATAAAAACAGATACATAGATCAATGGAACAAAATAGAGAACCCAGAAATAAATACATGCCTATAGGGTCAATTAATCTATGAAAAGGAGGCAAGAATATATACTGGGGTAAAGACAGTCTGTTCAATAAATGGTTTTGGAAAACCTGGACAAACACATGCAAAAAAAATTAAAAAAGAAAGAAAAGAAGCCCTAACTGGTTTGGCTCAGTGGATATAGCGTTAGCCCACAGACTGAAGGGTCCTGGGTTCAATACTGGTCAAGAGCATGTACCTTGGTTGTGGGTTCAATCCCCAGTGGGGGGCATGCAGGAGGCAGCTGATAGATATTTCTCTCTCATCAATGTTTCTAAGTCTCTATCCCTCTCCTTTCCTCTCTGTAAAATCAATAAAAACATATTTTTTAAAAAAGGAAACAGAAAGAGAGAAAAACTAGACCACTTTCTTACACCATATACAAAAATAAAATAAAAATGGATTAAAGACCTAAATGTAAGACTGAAACCATAACATTCCTAGAAGAAAACATAGGCAATAAACCGACACTGATTTTACTAATGTGTTTTTTCCCCTCAATATGTCTCCTTAGACAAGGAAAACAAAAGAAAAATAAACAAATGGGACTACATCAAACAAAAGTTTCTGTATGGCAAAGGAAACCATCAACAGAACAAAATGACAATGTAGCAAATGGGAGAAAATATTTGCTACTGATACATCTGATAAGGGGTTAGTATTCAAAATATGTAAAAACCTCATAAAACTTTACACCAAAAGACAAGCAATTCAATTAAAAAATGGAAGAGGACGTGAATAAACATTTCTTTAAAGAGAATACATGGCCAATCCTATATAATAAAAGCCTAATATGCAAATTGTCCCCTTGACCGGGAGTTTGACCAGGAGTTCGACCACTTGCTATGATGTGCACTAACCACCAGGGGGCAGTGTGGACCATGGTGGTGTCAGCAACGCAGTGCTGGCAGTGGTCGGCAGTGAAGGTGCTGCTGGTCCCAGTGGGCCGTGATGAAAGCAGGCCCCGGGCAGGATGGTGGAGCAGATGAACAATCAGAACCAGGTCAAGGCAGATGGGAGCAGGGCCGCTGCCTGGCGCCCAGGCACTGAGGGAGCCAGGCAGGGACCCAATGACTCAGGCAGAGAGGGCCACGCAGGGGGGCCCAGGTGCCCAGGTGCTGCCCAGGGCCCAGAGGTCAGCTGGGACCTGCCCTTCCACGCCAGATGCTAGTGCTTCAATCGCTGGCCAGGCTTAAGGACCACACCCATGCACGAATTTTGTGCACCTGGCCTCTAGTAGACATATAAAAATATGTTCAACATCACTAATCACCATGGAAATGCAAATTAAAAATACAATGAGATATCACCTCACACCTGTCAGAATGGCTATCATTAATAAATCAACAAATAACAAGTGTTGATGAGAATGTGAAGGGAACCTTTGTGCACTGTTGGTGGGAATGCAGATTGGTGCAGCCACAATGGAAAACAGTGTGGAGGGTCCTCAAAAAATTAAAAATAATACTAGTATATGACTACTTCTGGGTATGTATCTGAAGAAATCCAAAACACTAATTAAATATAGATATATGCACCCCTATGTTCATTGCAGCATTATTTACAATGGCCAGGGTATGGAAACAAAGTGTCCATGGATAAATGACTGAAGTAGTACATACAATGGAATATTACTCAGTCATTTAAAAAGATAAAACCTTACCATTTGAGTGAGACAACATGAATGGATCTAGAGGGCATTATGCTAAGTGAAATAGACAGAGAAAGAAAACCATATAATTTCACTTATACATGGAATCTAAAAATCAAAATAAATGAAGACACAAAACAGAAACAAACTTACAGAGAACAAACTGATTGTTGCCAGATGGGAGGGTCTGATGAGATGAGTGAAAAAGGTGAAGGGATTAAGAAATACAAAATGCCTGGCCTGTGTGGCTCAGCAGTTGAGCATCGACCCAGAAACCATGAGGTCACCCATTCAATTCCCAGTCAGGGCACAAGCCTGGGTTGCAGGTTGCTGGCTCCATCCCCAGTAGGGGGTCTGTAGGAGGCAGCTGATCAATGACGTTATTCCTCATCAATATCTCTATCTCTCTATCACTCTCCCTTCCTCTCTTTCTCTAAAAATCAATTAAAACATATTCAAAAATGAAAAAGAAATACAAAATGGCAGTTACAAAATAATCCCTGGGATACAAGGTACAGTATAGAAAATATAGTCAATAATATTGTAATAACTATGTATGGTGTCAGGGGTGTTCTAGACTTATTGAAGAGGATTATTTCATAAATTATATAACTGTCTAACCATGATGCTGCACACCTGAAAATAATAAAATATTGACTATCAACTGTAATTTAAAAAATAATATTCATAAGTCATTATGGAAACCCTGAGTTCTTTTTTATTTCAAACTTCCATATGAATCCATAGGGGATGGTAGTAACCCTTTTTTATTATTCAGATGAATCAGATGATAAATTCATTATAAAAATGTGGGCTTTACTTTATAATTACTTTATAAGAATCAGTTAAACCAGATTATCCCAGGAGAGAAAGAAAAAAAAGCTATAACAATATCCCTTTGGAATTATTACCCAAACATCTTATATAGTTATTATGATTATCTATATTTTTGTTATAGATTAACTGACAATAGATAACACTCTGTGTATTAGATTTTATTCTTTAATAAACTGTGTGTGTATGTATATAAATGTGTGTGTGTATATATATATATTTATGTGTATATATATATATTTATATATATATATTTTATAAAACATGCCACTTAACCTAAAACAGGGAAAGAGAGTCTTTTAGTTACATAAGTAGCTATTAGAATAAACAGCAAGATTCAAAACCTCCTCTGAATGGCCCATCAACCATTCACAGGCAGCAGCACATAGTCAACAGTTTGGGGTTAGAAGGAACAAAATCATGTTTGGAATTCCAGCTTCATTCCCTTCCAGCTCTGTAAGCCCATAGGTGAGATTTTGATTTATCTAGTTCTAAGTTCCCTCATGTATAAAGGGAAATCATAAAATTAATTTTATTTTTAAAATTTTTTGTGGGTTTCCAATGAAGTAATGGATGTGAAAGTAGCTTATAAATTTTAAGGAAAAGATTAACAGATAGTAATATTAATTACTATTTTTCCAATTCAGATTAATTATACCTGAAAAATCTTCTTAAGTTATCTATATTGGGAAAAACGTTCTTAATTATGAATATTACACTAACAAAAGAGCCTCTTAATTTTGAGTATCAAGAGTATTGAAAATTTAAATACTTTCCTATCTGCAACTTGATGAGCTCTAGATCATCCATGTTGTAAGGCTTCCCCCTCAAAAAAAAATAAAATAAACAAAAGGAAACAAAAAAGAATTTAAAATCTAAGATAGCAGATGAAAAAAAGGATTAATATAAATATACAAACCATAGAAAGAACATCTATTAGACATTTAATAGCTAGCTACTCTATATGATCACATTAAAGTAATAATATTTTTGCATGTAAAGTGTGTCTATCTATAATGTAGTCAATTATCTCCCACTGCATGAGACTATTTCCAACATATGCACATGAGAGTAATAACATAGTATATTATTTGTTTGAAAGTAATAGGTACACGAATATATTCTACTATACTGACATACCTTTAATGTCCCAGTGTTTCTGAAAAGGATCATTAGGACTGTGAACTAGCAATAGTGTATGAATGCTTCAGTATGCAGTACTGATTCGTTTCTTAGAATAAATGCATTGGAAAATCTTTCTTTTTATTTTATTTTCCTTACAAATGCAGGGGCGGGCAGGGGATGGGGGATAGCTATAGAGATCTTTTCTTGTGTTAGTCTGAGCACCCCTGTGGAGAGGATCCAAGCACAGTTTCCTTTGAAGTGAATGGAATCTCCACACTCAGGTCAGCTCTGAGGATATATAGAGTTGAATAAGAAACTGGCCGCATGAAGGAGAAATTAGCATTTAAATGAGGCTAGGCTTAAAAGAAAATTTGTATCAAAAAATACTAAGATTTGAAAACAAAGATACAATCTTTTCCGTAATCCTAGGTCAAACTGCCTTGATCAGAAGCAGGTCTTTCTTCAATCTAACACAAAGAAAACAACAATAGAAAACATTCAAAAAGCTTAAAGATTGGGTAAAAAATAGGGGTTCTATATCATATTGAAATATCACAGATGCCAAGTATCCCTACTGTGGATACACATACAAGTCTCGCAACATCCTTGGATTATATGTGTCCCAAATCCTAATTTTCATTCTGTATTTAATACCTGTAAACTGGCAAAGTAAAAAAAACAACAACAAATAGCCATCACAAAACAGTATTCCAGTTAAGAATTCAAGCATAAATCTTGCTGATGTAAGTAAACCCAGCATAGGAAATACAATCTTTGAATGCAAACTGTATCATCCATCTATAAAACCAAAATAGAAACCAGAATCAGAGTTATTTCTGCAGTATCCATCATTTGTCAACCAAGAGCTAGCCTTTGAATAATACCCTGTTCAAGACACTGTGCTCACTTAAGTTTAAGTTATGGTTCCTGATTTAATGTTTACACATAAAAAGATAGTTATAAGGCAGTAACAGTTGAGCACCAAGAATTCTTTGAGAGAAGAGAGTCATATAAGCTAAGATGGCCTGAAAAGGCTTTCTAACCAGTTCTAGAAAGATGGAGAGCATTTAGGTCAGTGGGATGGAGTGCTGAGGTCCAGAGAGAGGTGCCCAAGCAGAGATTTGGCAACACTTAGGAAGACTGAGTTTGGAAGATAAAAAGAAGAGCAAATGGACCAGCAAAGGGTCCTGTTAGTGCCTGGTGAGAGATAAAAGAGGAAAGGAAGGTTGAAATCAGACTGTTGAGGTCTCTCCATATCAGATCTCTCATAGCAAGACTCAGACACATAAAATCATATGTTGAAAGGGACAATGGTGATGATCAGGTCCAACTCAGCAGTTAACCCTTGATTCCCTCCAGCACTCATGATAAATTGTGGTCCAGCCTCTCTGCTTGATGAATGATGCATAACTGGTGGGCATATTGTTCTGAAAGCAACTCCTTAAACCCTGGCCTTTTCTCCGTAGAGACATAACAATTCATAATATGAACCTCCAAATTGTGTTTTAATAAATGACTGAATAACATACTCTTACTGCTAGGAGACTTTGGAGAATGCAAATGGAAATAGCCAGGGGAGGAATCATAGAAAAGGAAGACATCAACAGACTTGGAAGAATAGGTAGCACTTAGAAAGCAGAGAGGAAAGGAATGGATTCTGGGCAGGGAAGTTTTAGGTGCAAAAGCTCAGAGGCAAAGAGAACATGCGTTCAGGGGGTAAAGACTACAAAATTCAACCTATTTAGGACAAAAGTTTTCACTGAGAAAGGTAAATATGAAAACCCTCAAAAGGATGTCAAAAGAGTTTGGATTTGTTGATGTAGATAGTAAATTGCTATTGTGGGGGGAGAAAAATAATTTTAATTCTACCCTTCTAAGTTCTTCTGGTTGATCTAATAAACGAATTGACATGAGATAGATTGACAGAAAAAAGACACCCAAATTTATTATGTATGTACATATGGAATCTCTGTAAGAATATGTGACCTGAGGCCCTGGCCAGGTGACTCAGTTGTTTGGAGCATTGTCTCATACACCAAAATGTTGTAGGTTCCATTACTGGTAAGGGCACATACCTAGGTTGCAGGTTCAAACCCCAGTTGTGATGCATACAGGAGGCAACTGATTGATGATTCTCTCTCACATTGATATTTCTCTCTCTCTCTCCCTCTCCCCCCCCCCTTCTTCTCTCTCTAAAAAATCAATGAAAACATATCCTTAGGTGAGGACTTAAAAAAAAAAGAAAGAATATGGGAGTGAGGACAAATCAGGTAGGTGAGTTCTAAATGCCATTCTGGATTAAGGAAAGGAAGGAGAGGGTCTAGGATTTCAAAGGGAAAGTAGGCAATTCACAAGTACATGAAAGAGTAAACATTTGGTAAACTAATTCTTGCCTGGCCACCCAGAAACAATGGGACAGAGAGGGAAGTCTAACTAATAGACTTTGCTAGGTTACTCCCTGTCTGCCATACTTAGTTCATATTATGCTAAGATGATAGCTCCCTTTCAGCAGGTTTTCCTATCTGAATTCTTTTAGGCAATGAAGAGGGAAGTAGAAGGCTCTTCTTGAATCTTTTCTTTTCTGAAAAATAACCAGCTTAAAATAATAAATAGCCTCCAAAATGCATATTTTGGATGGCAAAACTCTGTTTCTCCACACTATAGTAGGTTCTTGTGTAAAATTAGCACTCAGGATATGAGGAAAACATATACTGAAAGTAGCATTTTAGGAAGACCAGACTAATGGTAGTGGATAGCACAGATTAATTTGGAGAAAAACTAGAGGCAGAAACACCACTTAAGAGTATTTTTCATTATAAAAAATAATAAGGATGAAATTATTGCAACCACCTTACGAAACAATGGCATCAATTCATAAAGCTCCACAGGCACATTCTCTATGGCCCCACAATTCTGCTAACTTCACATGGTCCCCAAAGAAACTCTCAAATATGCACCAGGAAACATATGTATGAATGTTTGCTCAGTATTATTCATATCAGTAAAATCCCAGAAAGCTTTCAAATATTTATTAAGAACATAATACATTGCAGCCTGTTCAGATACAGTAATGAAATGAGTGAACTATAGCATGTGAGAACCACCAAAACATAAATTAATTAGGAAAACTACACACACGCACACATTGGGATTGGGATCCAGGAATCTAAAATTCTCCCTCTTTCCCTCATTCCCTTTTTATCTTCCTTTCATCATCATATATCATATTCAAACTGGATTGACAGGAAGGGCTGCCTTTTATCATGTTCTACTTCCCAGGCATTCAAGGCCTATTGCAAGTCCCACAAATCAGTCCTGCTGCTGCCCCCTTCCTCAGCCTCAGCACTGCTTACCCGGGCTGCTCTGTAGGTCACAGCGTCATTCCCGCACTGTCGCAGATGTCTCTCACAGCTCTTCTCTCAGCACACCCTTCCCTTATTCTCCGAAACACAGCAAAGCCAGTATGGGGTTGAGAAAATGAACACAATGCAGACAGGGAACTTTAAACTTGGATATTCATGACTGCTGCGCAGAGAGTCCATTACTCATACCCTACATAACAATCTTCCTACTGATCATCTCTCTCTGATTGCTCTGCTGCTGGTACCAATACTCTGCCACTGACCAGAGTATACTTTGACCAATTCCTCCATGCCTGCTCTAGGTATTCGGGCATTCAATGTCTCAGGTGCTGTTTCCTGATGAGGTTCAGCCCCTTATTTCAGGAGAGTAAAAAATGCCCTCTTGTGCATCCACCTAGCACAAAACCCTCTTACAAAAGGTCACAGTAGAGTGCCTGGTGCTCAAGCATCAAGAAATTGCTGGTATTTTAAAATAGTTTTTCCTTGTAGCCATCAATATTCAGAAACAGGGGTCTAATCTCAAAGCACTTCCTTGCATTAATTTTTGCATTTTTTCATAGAATAATCTCATTATTTTTAAAAGAAACTTGCAGTCCTCTAGGCCAACCCCTCACTGTGTATTGGAAAAAGACTCAGAAAGGAGAAATGATGTGTATGTCACACAACTCATTAGCCATAAATGCATTATAATAAGAATCAGGTATTCTGACTTCCTATATGCTACTTTGAAAAGACTATTTTCTATTCATGATAAAAACAAAAATATTCAACACCCTTATGTGGTTTTTCTTTGCTGCTAAATATAACTGGAAAATCTATGTCATTCTTTATACATCTGGGGATTTTTCTTGTTGAAACCAAATCTCCAATGCCATTCCACTAAGACCCTAAAATACAGACTCAAATCTACAGCTGCAAAGTGAAAAGAAATTACAAATATGACGAGAAAGAAAATTATTTGTGAGGAAATATACTTCATTTTCCATTTTCAAGTCACTGAAAAGAAACAGCATGCTATGGCAAAGGTTGTTGTAGATTATGCCTTTTGAAAATAACACTAATCATTTTTTCCAACAAAAATGTATTACATGCTTATTTTGGAAAATCCATAGTAGTACAGTAGTCCTCCCCTTATCCTAGGGGGATATGTTCTAAGACCCCCAGTGGATGCCTTAAACCACAGATAGGACTGAAATATATATATATATATATATATATATATATATATATATATATATATATCTGTGATAAAGTTAATTTATAAATTAGGCACAGTAAGAGACTAACAACAATAGCTAATAATAAAATGGAATAATTGTAGCAATATACTGTGATAAAAGTTATGTGAACGTGGTCTCTCACTCCCTCTCTCTCTCTCTTTCAAAATATCTTATGGTACTGTACTCACCCTTCTTCTTCTTGTGATGCATAGCTGGAACCATTCCATAAACTTGATGGCTGTCATCCGGGCTTTCTGATTATGTTGCCAGAACATGGGCAGATAAATTTTGTTTTTGAGAGCCTCTGGCTTCTTTGCCCTGTACACTACCCTGGCTTTATCATATGCCCTGTAGCACTGTCACAAAGTCCCAGAGTTCATCTGTCCTTCCGTGTCTGATGCCTCCTTTGCATTTTGTGAAGGTGCATCCTGTTGGGCATCTTACCCCAGAAGAGCGAAGCTTCATGGCCACTGAAGACTTGCTTTGGACGTATCCTCCTCACTCAGCTTCTCCCACTCTGCTGGGAACGTGCCAGTAGCTTCATCAGTAGATGCAGGCACTCTACTTATTTTTCAGTTCAAACCTACCCCTGAATCTCTGTAACCATCCCTTACTTGCAGTTAATAGCTTGGTGTCTCTTCTTTCGGATCCCTTGCGGAAGTCTTCATAGCGGCGAATGTTTTCCAGCATAAAACATCGTCGTTAATGGAAACACATTCTCTGTTCATGTCTTCCGCCCATAAATAGAACACCTTTTCCATCCTAAGGCACTTACCGCGCAGTGAGAAGGCAACTTTTGAAGTATGAGGTACAACAGCAAAACTAGCATGGATTTTTTTTTTTCCTTCAAAAGTTCATGAAGAGAAGATTCGTTCTAACTATAGATCCTAACAACCTCAGCGTTCGATTTTTTTTTTTTTTTTATTAAGTGGAAAATTTTCACCTTTTCACTAAAGGGAAGAAACACTTTACAGTTTCTCTTTGGCACATCTGAATGGCCAGCACCACTACTCTTGTATTTCAGAGCCATAATTAAGTAAAATAAGGGATACTTGAGCACAAGCAGCGCGGATACCCACAGTGGGTCTGATAACCCGGATGGTTGCTAAGTGACTAACAGCCGTGAAGCCTGTGCTGCCCGGTTGGGCTGGATTCACATGCCCCGCCAGACACCGCGCCAGTTACCGCGAGACTTCATCCCCTTCTTAGAACAGTCGGCAGTAGAAAACTTATGAAGTGTTATTTCTGGAATTTTCTCTTTAATATCTTCAGACTGCAGCTGGCCGAAGGTAACTAAAACTACAGAAAGCAAAAACCACAGAGGAGGTACTACTGTATAAGGTATCTTTTAAAATATAATTGAGATCATACACTCAAGACTTTTCAAAGAACATATCAGTCCTAATATTTACATGTATTAATAAGTCCTTGCACATTTTTCACTTGAAAAAATGTGGGGTTCCCACTATTTGTTAGGAAGTTAAGTCTATCTGGCAAGAGATTAACTGAATTTCTTCTTCTTCTGATTTTTATTTTAAAGAGAGGAAGGGAGAGAGGAAAAAAAAAACACCCAACACATTGATGTGAGAGAGAAACATTCATCGGCTGCCTCCCATACATGCCCCAAGGAGGAATCAAACCGAGTTTCTTATTTATTTATTTATTTTTTAATTAGAGCTTATGCCCTGGCTGTGTGGCTCAGTTGGTTGGAGCATCATCCTTTACATCCAAAGATTGTGGGTTCCATTCCAGGTGAGGGCACATACCTACATTAAAGGTTAGTCTGGCAAAGAAGCATTGAACAGACTGTCAAACTACATTGGGAAGACAGGGGAGGTTGGGCGAGGGGGGCTGTAAGAGACCAACCGAAGGACTTGTACGCATGCATATAAGCACAACCAATGGATATAAGACACTGGGGGGTAGGGGAGAGGGCGGGCAGGTGAAAGCATGTACTGGGGGGTAGGGGAGGTCGGGGGGAGATCAATGGGGGGGAAAAAAGGAGACATATGTACTACTATTTGTAATACTTAAAACAATAAAAAAATTAAAAAAAAATAAAAAATCGCAGGTAAAAAAAAAAAAAGGTTAGTCTGGGCGACAGCTGATAGATATTACTCTCTCACATCTCTCTCTTTCTCCCTCTCCCTCCCTCCCTTCCTGTTTCTCTCTAAAAAAAAAGGAAAAAGAAAAATCAATTAAAACATATCCTCAGGTGAAGATTTTTTAAAAAGCTGGAGACATTTTTATAAAGTGGTGGAGACATTGATTTCCACATTCAGGAGCTATGCTAGCCTTCACTTTTGCCATACCAACAACTTTCTTTTTCTTTTTTAAGGTTTAGCCACTAATAATTTATTTTCTCTTTTAGATAACATTTCTAGAAGTTTTAGTGCTTCTACTAAATAGTAGGTCTTTGCTGTGATTTCTTCCCCTTTAGTGCCATACCAACTTCTTACACTGCTAGTAACCTCTTCAATAAGGCAGTGAAGAAATGCAGTGTTTAATTAGGCTTTACTTGGCCTTGTAATCTCTACTGTCCAGTCAAATACTACTAGCCTGTTCAGGTCCTCCAATATATCTATTTCCTATCAAGTATTTCCTTCTTATATCCCTCTATTTCACCTCACTCTTTATCCCATCATACTAAATTTTGCATGGGGAAAGTTTTTATGGCTTATATTATAACCTTATAGCATAATATTATATACATATAAAACCCAGTATGTATTCTTTCATCCCACAAGCACATTCAAAGTGTAACTGCTTATGTGAAATTGCCGGCAGTATTTAAAACTCCTTTTTTCAGAGTCAAATATTTGGTTTTTCATTAGCACTGAAACTACCTAAAATTGATGATCCTGGTTGTCCTTGAAATTATTTTGTTTCTAGACCTTGGACTTTATAGAATGAATTAATTATAGCATGTACCTCTTTTTAAACTGCTAAATTGGATAATGGTTTAATAGCTCCAGGGGATTACTTTTGTGATTTTAAGATTTATAAGATTCACTCTTCCCCAAGTCCACTTCCCTGCATGGATCTATGGCTTTGATTCCAGTAACAAATCCATCAGAATAAGAGCAGGCCATGGACTGTCACTGTGAGCCAGCCTTGCTGTCTTAGCCAGAAAGCTAGGTAGGGAAAACTTACCTTGTTAAACCAAATGAACAACTTTTTTGATTTAAAAAAAGGTAAAAAAAAAATACTGCACCTAATAAGAGTATCAGTTAACATTAAAGAGGAGTGTATCCTATATACTAAAAGGCTAATATGCAAATTGCCCCCTTGACAGGGAGTTCAACCAGGGGGCAGGGCCAGCTGGCCAACTGCCTGTGGGCCCTCCCCCTGGCTAGTCCCAGCCTTCATCCGCCCTCCCACCCCAATTGGGGTAGGCTGGCCAGACCCCACCCGTGCACAAATTCATGCACTGGGCCTCTAGTTAAAAAATGTTTTTCTAAATTTGATATTTATACTCTACCAAAGGCTACCCTGATTACACATAGAAAAACACTGAGGGAATTAAATGAACACCTATTCTCAGGCCCACACCCAGGGAATCTTGATTGTTTGGTCTGAGGCAGGGTTGAGGCATCAGGATTATAAAGCAGCCCAGGTGATCTTAATCCTGCATTCAGGATTGAGAATCACTGAATAGCCACTAGATTGAAATGTATTTTTCTCCTCTGAATAAAGGTAGTGTGTGAAACTAGAAGGAACAATTCCTAGGTGATGTGGGATGTATGTATCATAATTAGGCCCTCTAAGTGTCAACCACAGTCTGGGCAGGAACACCTGTGGAGCCAAGAATTAAAAATGAATGATGCCCTTTGTACCATAATGATAATGCATTCTACTCTCTGGGAAGCTATTAAAATATTCCTCTTAAGAGTTTTTTTAAGCCTCTTTTAGTGTCACAAGAGAAAGTAATATGAGGTTTTTCAAGAAGGCTCTGTGTACTTAATCTGGCAGAGCTCTCTGCAAAATATTTTGGTATTTTATTTATGTGTGCATCATGCAGTGAAAGGGGAGAATGGGAGCTTGCCTGAAAAAAGAGACAGAAAGAGGTTTCACATTTGCATTACATCAAGGAAGTTTGACTTGGCCTAACTACCTCTTATTGCACTTTTCAATTCTTGAGGTCTATTTGGTGCATAAATTTTCTTAGCGTCTAGCCTCATTTAAATGATAATTTATGTCTTTGGAATGCCATTTCTAGCCTTGTTCTTCTGCACACCCGTGGAGCTGATCAGAGCGTGGTGATCCGTTTGTTTTCAAAGGAAATTTCATGTTCACATTTTCTCTACAGGGGTTAGTAGAGGAAGACAAGAAAATAGTCCCATAGTGTTTCAGCCAGTTATTGAGGAAACTTTTTCCTTCCATATGTATCATAATAGGCAATTGAATTAGTACTCCAGTAGCAAAGGGTTTGCTGTTTCATACTCCTATAGTTTTTTCTTAACACCATGAAATTAAAGACATGGCAGTGTGGAGCTGAGTATTTCTGATTACTTTCAAATAATGTAGTATATTATTCCTTTTATGTACCTTTATAGTACATGGTGTGCAAGATAATTGACTCCATGACAGATGTCTATATTTCAGAGGAAAATTTATTTGTGAAAGAACATACATATATTAGAACAAACATATATAGGATTATTCATTATGTTGCCCATAGGTACTTTTTGATGACTTACAAACTGAAATTAATATTTTCTTATTTTTCTGAACATTCATAAGCAAATTGGACTGTTTCATATAACCAACTTGAAACGTATTCTACTACTTGTATGTAACTTTCTGTTCTCAGTCAACGTTGGGTACTCTTAGATCTTATTTGAAATGCTGAAGAATGAGAAAGGATGTAATTTTATTTCTTTCTAGAGAAGCCTGTAGGCCCATGCATTCTGCAAGTTAGCCAGGATAAGTTTTGTCCATTAGACCTATCTTTACAGTAAAATAGCAACTAAAAAGGTCTAAAAATAAGAAGTTTAGGAAAGATTTTCCATGGATCATCCTTAACTTCTCAAAATGTCACTCTTTTCCAAGACAAACACTAGCAGGCAACAGCATCTGCAGTCCCTAACACTTTTGTGTGAGGTGGATTGGCTTGGAGAACTTGCAATATTAGGTGGAGAAGGCTGCTGCAAAGGTAAATTGAGAAAAGGGAAGGACTGCCAGGCTGGTGTGGCTCAGTGGTTGAGCATTGACCATGAACCAGGAGGTATTGGTTTCATTCCAGGTCAGGGCACATGTCGAGGTTGCAGGCTCACTCCCCAGTGGGGGATGTGCAGGAGGCAGCAGATCAATGATTCTCTCTCATCATTGATGTTTCTATGTCTTGCTCCCTCTCCCTTTCTGAAATCAGTAAAACTATGTTAAAAAATAAAATAAAAAGGAAGGATATGGAGGCATGTCCATCTCCATCTACTCTGTAACACTGCCTGAGACCAATTCTGCTGCCTGTAAATAAATTCTCTTATTCTTTTTGGCTCTAATAATTTTTCCTGAGAGGGGGGAATTTGAACCTTTATCCCTATCAGCTGACTGGACACTTTTTGCCACATGATTGTATCATTAAACTAATAGAGGAATTGCCATATCCAGAAAGAATTTAAGTTTAATAAGGTTCCATTTTAGAGATGATTTTTCCTTTAATGAGAAGAAAAGGAGACACTATTTAGGTAGGTCTCTTCTAGCCTCTTGAACTTGCAATGGCTTAGCTTTTTGTGCACTAGAGGAAAGATGGGAACAAAAGGAGATTTTACAATGAAATTGGAGGTAGTCTGTACAAAAGTAAAACTGGGACACTGAGGACTGGTTTTGTAATGACAGTGCTAGAGTGCAGAGCCAACCTAAAGTGAAGCAGAGCCCTGAGGCCAGGAGAAAGCACTCTTTTCAGCGACAGAGTGGGTGTGGTTGGCTCCATTCCATAAGTCCATGTTGAGCTTGTGTGCTCAGTAGCTGGTCTACACACAGCCTGGAATGCCCTGCGGCTGTGAAGTCAGATCTGGGCTTGGTGGTGGCTTCTTCAAACACACTTGTTCTCTCTCTGTCAGTGCAGATGAAGCTGTGGCTGTGCCCATCAGGACCTTGAAGTTCTTGAGAGACGGTTGCCATCAGGTAACACTGAAGTGTTCTCCCAGCCATTCTCCCACATTTTAAGGCAAACATGTGGCCACCCACAGAACAGGAAAATTATCTTGACATAAAAATGCACAGAATAGAACTTAAACATAACCATCACCATAGCCTTCATACTCCTGTCCCTCCCCATCTCCTTCTCCTTTCACCAAAAGTGACTTCTTATTTAAGGGAAAGTCCCAAGTGTTTGCCTCAGTTAACCCAGGTCAGGAGGGAGGAATAAAGGCCTTATCAGTGGTCGGCAAACTCATTAGTCAACAGAGCCAAATATCAACAGTACAACGATTGAAATTTCTTTTGAGAGCCAAATTTTTTAAACTTAAACTTCTTCTAACGCCACTTCTTCAAAATAGACTCGCCCAGGCCGTGGTATTTTGTGGAAGAGCCACACTCAAGAGGCCAAAGAGCCGCATGTGGCTCGCGAGCCGCGGTTTGCTGACCACGGCCTTAGGGGATAACTAAAGCAGAACAGCCTGTGAGATGTAAACTGACCCAGCTGTTTCCTTGCATCTTGTCAGTGACCATCACTTCCCAAGATGAATTTCTCATCACCGGCCAAGAGCTTGGAGGTCATCAGCCTTCCTTGGAATTGAGTATGGGAAGTGGGGCAGGTGAAGGCATGCTCTAGGTCCTGAAGTTTATCCAGGACTCTCCGTTGCTTGCTGGGAATTCTGTTGGGAGGCCATCCAGTTTTCCAGCCTACCCACTGCAAGCAAGGGTGGTTTCCCTACAGAGAAATCTTTCTTTCTGAGAGTTCCCTTAAGGCTGGAGGGCTTTGTCTCCTTCATTACAGCCTTCCCCCGGCGCGTACTCATTAGGTTCCACTTTCCTTCCTTGCCCTCAGTCCACTGGCTTCTTCCTCCTTCCAGCCTGCTCCCGGCCCCCACCCCCACTCGAAGACCCCAGGAGGAGGAGGCGCCGAGGCACTGTGCTAGGGATTCCTGCTAGGAGCTAGGATGGGAGAGGTTGGGAGAAAGGAGGATGAGACTTGGGGACAAAAAAGGCAGCTGGAGTTGGAGAGGAAACGGCGCGGTGAGCACACCCAAGTAGGGGGTGAAAGGCAGTGACAAACACCTACCCTCGAATTAAATGTATATCAATTTGTGTGTGGGGTCAGTAACACAGCTTTAAGCCATTTGGGTATAAAACCTCACGGTTGGAACTTCCCAGATCCCGGTTTTCTCCTGCTTTGGGATGAGGCGGGGAGGGAGTTGGCTCCAGGGTTTCTTGTCTGCAGTTTAGGGGAGAAGTGGTCGAGTGCCAACTTAAAAAGGTTTTAGACAAAAAGGGATGGTGCAGGTAGAGGTGGGAATACAAGCTAGGTCAGGAGTCAGGAAGGGTCCCCCAGGCCAGGGGTGCCAGCAAGGAAGCACTAAGAACACCTGAGCCAAGTGGCCTAAATCCAGGGGCCCGGCCGGGTGAGTATGTGAATGGACGTGTCACCTTTTCACAGATTCAACCCCGGTGTCCCGCCTGCCAGTTCTGCACACTTTCTTTGCCGGAGTCCCCAACCCGGGACGGGAAATGTCCTCCCACCCGCGCTGGGCAGAGGAAGAGTCGGACGTTTTTATCGGCCTCTCCCCGGGCAGCCGGCGTGGCCACCTCGCAGGGCTACATTTCGGAACGTGGGACCGGGGCGGAGCAAAGGGAGCCAGACTTTCGGGCGCGGCCTTCACCCCCATCCCTCCGGCTCCCAGGCGAGAGTTCCAGCTCCTGGCCACCTCCTGCGCGCACGTGAGTCCAAACCCGGGAAGCTGCAAGCGACTAGGAAGGTGACTGCGGAGACCTCGTTCCCAACCCCGCGGCCACCGTGCCGGGTGGCAGGGGCGGAGCGGTGGCGCCAAGCGCAGGGCGGGCTGGGGCGCCTTGGAGCCTCCCGGGGGAGGGGCTGGGAGCTGTCCCGGGCAGTCCGGGGCGAGCGGCGGACGGGGTTGGGCCGCGCGCGCCAGGAGGAGGGAGTGCCGCGTGCTCAGCCTGTCCCCGCCCTGGAGCCCGAGCCTCCAACTAACTCCGCCCGCCGCGCCCTGCTCCTCCGCCCGCAGCCCGCAGGCTCGGGCTTTCGTCCCGGCTGTGCCAGTGCCCGCGGCTGCGCAGGTTGGTGTCGCCGCTGCGGGGCGCGCAGGGCTAGGGTGAGGGTGGGAACGCGGAAGGGGGTTCAGCAAGTTGGGCAGATGCGGGGCCGGGACGGGGAGCCTGCCACCTCCGCTCCCACGGTGCCCGGCGCCAGAGGCGGTTGTGGATTTCCTCCCGGGCTGCTCGGGTCGCGGGGAATCCAGCGCCGTGGCCAGGGAGGGTCGCGGGGACCGAGCCTTCCTCGCGCTCCCCAAACCTCTCTCTCATCTCTCTCACCACCAGCTCGGCCTTGACCAGTTCGCCGGGGGTGACTCACCCCTCCTGTCCTCCTCACCTCCGGTCTTGCCAGCTCTGCTCTCCTTCCTGCCCTTTTGCCAGCCTTAGAGTGGAATGCGCCGGCCAAGGGTGATCGCAGAGGCAGGATGGAAAGTATCCACCACTTGGAGTTAAACACGGATTTCTGTCCTGTTTCAGTCTCCTTCCCATTAATATGGCCTTTTGGCTCCTCTGTGTTCTTGGCTGCAAAATGCGCGCCTGCTCTGTCCATGCTGAGGGTTGTTGTAACTAACCATCCCAGTGGAATGACTTGAGTATCTTATTACTTGATTTTCTTTTGACCACCGTCTCTGGTATTCTCAAGTTGCCTGATGGCAGGTCCTGTGTTCTAATCCTCGGAGGTCAGATCCTTCTGCTTAGATGTCTCTACCTGATTTGGTCAGTAACTTTGTTGGGATAAAAGACTCCTGTTTCTGAATCTGGTCATTAGTATTGAAATCATCTATTCCCCACTTAATTCTGTGTTCAAAGCTGGACCTTGCATCTTTCTATGGTTACAGGAATTCAAATAGCAGAAGATCAATATTGGCCCCAGTCTTTGGAAATAAACTTATTAAGTGTTTGCTTTAGGTGTTTACCAATCTTTACTATCTCTTCCATCTTAAGTGCAAATTTGTATTTGCTTTTAATTTTAAACAACTCAGGAAGTAGACCTTCATTTTTGTAAACTTCAGCTATTTAGCTCAAACAACCAACACGTGCCCTATCATTTGTAAAATTTTCAATTTAAAATCACAGGCACAAGCGTTCTTAGCACTATTCTAATTATTTTATGAAGAAAGTGGACTAATAAAGTCAGCTTTAGTAAGTGGACTAATGGAAGTCAGCTTTAGACTTGATATTAAATAGTTAAGTCCTTTCACGAACTCTTGATTTAATAGACAGTTCATGAGTTCCTGTGTTGTGCAGTGTTGTGTCTAGAAAGATAAATCTAGAAAACTGGTATCTTCCTTACTCAAAGTCTAAAGGGACTTCCAATCTAACTTAGAGACTAATATTTTTATTTCATATTTTTATGACATTAAGTATATTCTAATGACTACATGTGGCAAGTAGAATGGTGGGAAGAATATATTATTGAAGGCCCTGTCAGATCATTATTTAGTGAATCTACTTAATAGAGTGAACAAATAATAAGTTTAGCTAAGCTCATGTTTTCTGAAATAAAATTTCAAATGCTCCTACTTAAAATGGGAGGCATCCTTGGAAATAAAATCTTTATTTGTAGAACGAAAGCTCAGAAGAACATTCATCCACGTATGATTTGGTAACAAATGTTGAAAGCTGTAGAAATTGCAATTCTAACTTAAGTTAATAAGTCAATTTCTGGGTGCAATTTTTTCTCCACTCCTTGAAAAATGAAATTATGTTATAATGCATAGAAAAAAATAGAGATTGAATGTAATATTTTCAGTAAGTTGAAACTTGAACCCTAATGAGCTGATGGGCCCTGGATTGACTCTGGAAATTTGACTTAAAAGATTCTTACTGAGAGTTTTTTGTTTTGTTTTGTTTTTAGCCATTAAAAATAAAATCTGGCTTGGCGCAAGGGATGGGCATGAATTCCACCTGGAAAAGGTTAACTGGATTAGATTGTATGTGTTGTAACTCAATGACATCTCTGATTTTTTTCCCGCTTATTTGAAGAATCCTTCCATCTGTTGGAATTATATGTATAGAATTGCTTAGTCTTTATTATATACAGTACTGGACTTTGAGAACTTTGATTCAGCTCACACAGTGAAACAAGGCACTTTGAGGGACAGAGTGAGGAATGTGAAGTTAACATTACACTTGGCCTATTGCTCTGAAATCTTTGTTTTCCTCTTTGTGAAATGAGATTAAAGATCCTGTCACTGCCTTGAAAACCGTGTGGTTTGGTATAATAAGAATATTAAGCCAGAAAGCTTCTTTCATGTATAAGAACTTTCTTCACCCCTTTAACTCCTTTAGCCAGTAAAAGTTAATTGTTAAAAGCACATACAAATAGCTTTAAAAAAGGACTCTGAATAAAGCAGGTGGCGGTGTCATGTACTCTGAAGTCTCTTGAGAGAAGTTTCGGTCATCTTTATCTTCTACAAGTTACTGTACTGATTTGAGAATAAGACCATCTTATCTTAGGTTGAACAGCTAGCTAGTTAGTGGCAGGAGTGGAACTATAATTTCAATTGCCTAGTAAATAGTTCTATAGCTTCTCCTTTTATATGTGGTCTTTTATCCAGGCCACACTTAAAATCTCACATTTATAAATGTATATGGCTAAAAATTTTGGCTGCAGGTTCTGATGGGCTAGGTTGGAGTTCTGCCCAGGCATTTGCTAGTCATGTAACCCCGGGTAAGTTACTTAACCTCCCAAGTCCTCAGTTTCCTCATATCCAAAATGGAAATAATAGACATACTTAGCTCAAAGGACTGTTGTAATGATTAAATGAACTAATTGATATGAAGTGCTTACATATTGCTGGTTGTTTATTATGTGTTTACTACTCAAGTAGTTATTTCAGTTTCTTGAGGGTGGGGGGATGACATTTTAAATGTCCAAATTAAAAAAAAAACACATAAAAACATAAACACACACATCTGAAATATTTTGAATTGTCAATTCCTCAGCTAATTTTTGTTTAATTTATTTATTCAACAAGTGTTTATTGAGCTCCTCCTATGTGTTGTTGGGCCTCTTTCTATGCACTGGTATAAATGGTGTACAAGACAGAGTCACTCTCTTACGATCTAGAAGTATGAGGAGAGAACAGAAAATTGCAATCTTATGTGCTTTGTGCCATAAGGGGGTAAAGCAGAGAACCACAGAAGACAGGTGGGATGGGATGATAGGCTGTCATGGATGGATGGATGGCTGTCATGTGGTGCATCATGTCATCCTAATTAGGGTTGGTGGTAGTCAGAGACAACTTCCCATGAATACACTTTAGACTTGAAGAATAAGTGATAGCAGGTGAAGAAGCTAAAGAATGAAGAGTGTTCCAGACCAAGGGGAACAGAGAATGATACATTAGGATGGGAGTTAGATAAATAATGTAAAAGAATAAATAAATGGTTAGAGGAGAGAGCAGTGTGGCAACCTGGAGAACCCAGGCTTTGTAAGGAACAGTAGATACTCAGTTCCAGCCAAGTATTGTCAGATTCAGTTGCAGGACAGGTATCGCCAAATACGGTGATTTTTAAAGAACATAAAATTCATTTTTTGTAAAAGTGAAATCTCCTAAAGTGTGAAATGGCCCAAATGCTTTTTAAATGATTGTCTGAGCCAATTTGTAGTTGGAATTCAACCCAGGGCCACCACTTTATGACCTCTGCATTTAAGGAAATGAAAAAGGTTTCATGTGGCTAAAAGGGTGCACCTTAGAAGGGGAGGCAAGGGATGTGCCCACAGGTATGGGCAGAGCTCTATCATTCAGGGCCTGTGGAGCTGGCTGAGGAGGGTTGGGTTAATTCTGAAAGCAATGGGTGACATCAAAGACTGAAACAAGAGTGACATGATGAGATTTGTGTTTACAAGGTACATTCTGGCTATTGTATGGAGAATAGAACGCCTGGGAACAGACCGAGGTGATAACCATTTAGGAAACTATTGTAATGGTCTGAGCAAGAAGTAAATATGGCTATAAGCCAGATATTTGAGCAGGATAGGGAGAGATGGGTGGGTTTCGGAGATATGTATGATGCCTCCGCTGCTGGAGGTAATTCTCCATTAATCACTCAGGTTTCTATGAGCAGAGGCATTGCAGAGGCACTGACTGCTTTCATTCTAAACTGTCTATTCAAGGACACTTACTGGTACATAGCAGATAACCTTGGAAAATAGAGGTAGTTTTTCCTCTGCAGCAAAGGACAAGTAGGCTTCCCATCTAGTGTAGAAGATTTGGGTACTCTAAGCTAGGTTCCCCTTCTGTAAGGCAAATCATTTAGTGTGTAGGTGTCACCTACCCTTCCTCACATCATACTATGGGAATTAGGCTTCAGAGAATTGGTACAGCTATGCTAATACTCCTGCTACTATTCCTGTGAGTAATGTAGTCCTTTGTTTCTGCCCCAGGAATTACATGCCTTCTCCCAGCATCCATGAAGCTGTGGCATGCTTATTTGTTCACTTGCAAGTAGGGTAAGCTCTAATATCCTTTACAGCCACTAGCCACAATGTCTAAGTGTAAATTAATTGAAATAGAAAATGTTCATTCCTCAGTCACCTTAGCTGCATTGCATGTACTTAATAGCCATATGTGGCTAGTGGCTACTGTAGTGGCAAAGCAGTTATAGAACATTTCCATCATTTCAGAAAGTTCTATCAGATGTTGCTGGACAAAGGTTTAGATTTTCTCGTGTGTTCTTGGGTGAGTAGAGGTGGTTGATTTTGACACCATAAAAAGTATGCTTATTTTCGTGTTAGGTTCACAGGAGTTCCTTTATGTAAAGGGAATATTTCAGTTTGGATAACAAGTACAGTATTTAGTTCAGGCCTGTTGGGGGGGGGGGGCGGGAGAGGGAAGTAGAAAAGCACCTACAGTGTCAGTTTGGAGACTAAGCAGATTGGGGCCATGTGGAAACAGAAGTTCTACTTATATATGGCTTCCCTGAAAATCATGTGTGACTGAGATTAGGATCTGTGCCCAAAGGAGCTTGAACTTCTGAACACTGTCTTCAGCTCATCTACCAGCCATGCTTAACATAAAAGGACAAGAGCGACACATTCACAGCGTGATCCTGGAGCAGGACCAGTCCAGCAGCACCCACACAGGGCCTGCTGCAGCCCAGCTGTGCCGCCTGAACTCACAGAAAGGGGGGAGGGCAGCAACACGATTTCCATATGGCTCCTGTTCCGGGAGAGTAAGGGGTCAGCCTCGAAACAAGAAGGAACTGGGCTCAAAAAGAAAAAGAAAAAAAGGCGTACTGGAAAGCACAATTTTAAATAACACAGTAGAGGTGCGGGACAGTGCCAAGAAACAATAACAGCAGCAGGTCCTTTTCCCTGCCACAATGGGGAAGCTCATTTGGGGGAGGGCATAGACCACAAGTACTGGGAAGTGAAAGCACAACATTGTTTCTATCGTTATTTCGGTCATTTTATAGGCCCAGCCAATAGCAGCTGCAGCCAGAGGGCAGGTTATTTATTTTTTATTTTTTTACTAGAGGCCTGGTGCACAAAATTCATGCACAGGGAGTGGGGGTCCCCTCAGCCCAGCCTGCACCCTCTCCAATCCAGGACTCCTCGGGGGATGTCCGACTGCTGGAAGTCAGACATCCCTCAGTCAGACATCCCTCAGTCAGACATCCCTCTCTACAATCCGGGACCACTGGCTCCTAACTGCTCACCTGCCTGATCGCCCCTGCTGGCCTGGTCACCCCTCATTGTCCCATCCTGCCAACCTGGTCGCCCCTCGCAGCCTGCTGTTCAGTAGTTTAGTTGTCCCTCACTAACCCCTCTGCCAGCCTGGTCGCCCCACACAGCCCGCTGCTCAGTCATTTGGTCGTCCCTCACTAATCCCCCTACCAGCCTGGTTGCCCCATGCAGCCTGCTTGTTCAGTCATTTGGTCATCCCTCACTAACCCCCCTGCCAGCCTGGTCGCCTCACGCAGCCTGTTCGGTCGTCCATTTGGTTGTTTCGGTTGTGACGGTCGCTTAGGCTTTTATATATAGAGAGGCTTTTATATATATAGATTTTTTACCTGCATTGAATGTGAGGTTGACTGCTTAGTCAGTAGTTTTAACATAAGTAAAATAAAAGATGGAGGTAGAGATTTTTTCAAATGAAGGCAGAGGCCCTTATTGAAGAATTGTACTACAGCCGTTTATTTCCGTGGCTGAAAGAGCTTTAAGGAAACTTCAGATATTACGAATTATATTTACCTGTGCCAAAGAAATTTGCTTTAAAATAGTACTTATTTCTAGTGTGGTAAAAGTTTATTTACATGAAGACTAATTAGAGGTTTTTAAAAATCTGAATTTTAGGATACTTGGAAAGTTGAATTTATTATTTTTGAGTGCTAACATACATAACCCAGACCCTGCTAAGGATGCTACCTTTTAGAAGTTTTTAAGTGGAACTTTTGTAAAGAGATATGTTCATTTCCAAGTAGCAGGATGATTGTTTGCATGTAACTGGTGGATTCTATGGTGTTTAAAGAAAACTTGTGTAGGTTAAACATATACTTCTTGTTTGCACTACTAATTGCATCAAGAAATGTCTATTTACACAGATACTTCTTCAATTTCAGTCAATTCTGAGAGAGCCAGACCTCTGTGCTGTTAGGGTTTGGACCAATGTAGAGTCCCTTACATACATTTCTCATTAGTGAGGTTTCACTCCATTTAGTGCTTCAGTGCTGCTTTGGTAAATGCCTTTTTTTTTTAATTGTTAATTTTAATATCTTATTTCTGTAGGGGTGAAAAAGGTTGGTCATCCCCCCTACAGTCTCCCTTCTCCTGTTCCCCCAACCAAATCTGGTAACTTCAATTGTTCAGCCTGCTTTCAGTGTTTCCTTTCAATTTTGTTTGGTACAGTTCTCTCCTTGTGCCTCCATTCTCTTCATACAAACAGCATGAAATTGGAAATAATCATTGTCTGTTGTATTTCTGAAGATCAGAATTTTCACCGGTTTCATGCAGTCCTTCCTCAGGCAGGGTGTAGTAAATTGGCTTTGGAAAACTGGCTCCAGTAAAACTGGAGTATGCAGTGGAAATTGTTGGTATGACCTCAGAAACAATCGCAGGAGCCTTGCTGTTTATTGCATGAGTCACTGATGGGTTCAAATGAAAGCAAATGATACTCGATTGCTTTTCATGCATGTCAGTGTTACATCTTATTTTAAAAGAAGCCTGAGAGAAAGAAAAAAAAAATAGTAAGCTCTTTCCCCCAGAGAACTTAGAATGAGCCCCCACTAGAGCATAGATTCCAGAGTTAGGTGATTAGAACAGAAATAATGAAGGTTACAGATTCGGCCTCAGCCTTTAACCCATGATTTCCTGTGGTGCTTAGAATTTTTCAGTGTGTAGATTTCCTCAAGTTGCACATGAGTGACTTTAATCAGGAGCAAAGTGAGTTCTTTCTATAATATGCCCTTTCCTCCATGGCCCTTAGCTATTACTGTATGCCTAATCAACCACAGTGAAATGTCTTTAAAACATTTTCCAGAGGAGGAAGGACTTTTTGGGGAATTTTTATAAAGTGAAGTGCCAAGTAGGAAAGTTTGAATGGTTTCCTTGCATAGATAAATGTTCCCAGGGAGAATGATGAGTCAAGGAGTTGTTAATAGGATATGTAAATGTAACCTTTCACCTAGTTGCTGTCATTACCTAACTCATCTATGCTAATAATAGGGTGATATGCAAATTGACTTGGACCCTGTCACAGTAATGACCAATCAGCAGAATGCATGCGCAGCAGGCGCAGGTAGGTGGGGACTTGCAGTGTCAGGGAGGGGATGGGGGCAGGGCTACGGCAGAGAGGCCTCTCCACACACCTGTGCCGGGGGTCTGCAGGTGTGCAGAGAGTCCACTCCGCTGCAGGCCCACCCGGCTGGGGGTCCGCAGGCGCCATGGCCTGGCCCGGGGGCAGGGTCACAGCAGAGGCCTCCGGGCACCTATGCCAGGGGTCCGCAGTCCTCCGCCGTGGCCCGGGGGCCCACAGGCCTCCCCTGGCTCTGGCCTACCTCTTTGGGGCAATCCATCGAGAAGCCCTAGATGGGTGGGCAGGCCTACCTCTTTGGGGCGATAGGTTGCGGGGCTCCCACACTGTGACAGGGCACAGGCCAGGCTGGGGGATTCCCACCCCCAGCCCCGAGTGCATAAATTACGTGCACCGGGCCACTAGTAACTATATAGTTTTAGCAAATGGTTTGAACTGCTGCTTGTCTAGTTCTTTAATGAAACAGACTCTCTTGGTACTATTCTTTTCCAGTTTAGATAAAAGTAAGTCCTATAAAGAAAATGAAGCTATAGGAGGGAATGGAGAATGACCGAGGAGTGTCCTCTTCTCCAGGGTAGTTAAGAAAGACCTTTCCGAAGAAGTGGTATTTCAGCAAAGACCCAAATGAAGGAGGTGGGGAGGGAACAAGGGCAAGGTCTTGAGGCTGGAAAAGGACACCTCACCCTCAAAGAATACCAACAAGGCCACTATACCTGCAAATATGGAAAGGAGGGAAGAAAGACAGGTGTCAAGGATGCCTTTCCAGTAGTTGACGCTTAAAGCATCTAAAGAGATTCATTATAGTCTCTTTAGTCCTAACCACATACTGCACCAACTGCAGTCTCAGGTTGCTTCTGCCACTACACTATTTTTAACGCTGCAGCTGGAACAGCTTTTTCATCACATCGCACCCTGATGAAGAACTGACAGTGATAACTCCGAGTCCAGCAGGTCTGTGATGACCTTTTGATCAGCTCAATGGAAGGGCCCTTTCCTTATATTAACTTCATTTCCCAATACAAACCTCACTGACCTTCTCCAATCAGGCAGTTGAAAGCCTTCCTCCAATTCTGTATAGGCCTTCTAGGTAATTTATTGTTTTTCTCCTTGGTGTTACATTCATCACCTAAGTGTTACATTTATCACCTTGGTGCCTCTTTCCTGCCTGTTAGTCTGCTTCTCTCTCTTCAAGGCCAGGTTCACAAGCTATGAGTTACCTTGTCTACCAGTTGTTGTTTTTTTCCAATTTATTCCATCCTACCTTGATCACTGGATCAGTTTATGGGCTACAATTTTTTTCTTCCTGAGTCACTTGAAGAGGCACTACTTTAAAGGCCACTGTTGTTCCAAGTTAAAATATTTATGATTTCATTCTTTCTTCCTAGAAGAGATTTGGCACCAATACTAGCTCTGCCATGTGTATGTGTATGCATTGGCCAAAATACTCAACTCTCTGTCCTTGTCAGTAAGATGATTATAAGTATCCCCTATTTCATTTATGGTGTAGTTAAGAAATAAATGAAGTAAAACACAGAGAACATGTTTTCAACACATGCCAGACATTGGATTTAATATTTTAGATCCTCCTCTAAACTGCAGGTTTTTCAAACTAATTCATACAGCATGGAAGCACATGTGTGCTGCAGGAATTCTGCGAGGCTTCTTGAGCTTTTAGCCACGCCATGAGAGCGTGGGACAGCTCAATCCACAGCATGTGTATTAGTTTCCTGGGCCGTAGTAACAAAATACCACAGTCTTTATGGCTTAAACAACAGAAACTTACTTTGCGTCACAGTTCCCTCAGGGCTGTGAGGGCAAGTTTGTGCCATTCCTCTTCTTAGCTCCAGGCGTTCCTTGGCTTGTGGATGACATTCTTTCCGGGTCTTCACTGCCTTTCCTCTGTGTCTCTGTGGCCAACTTCTTCCCTTTTATAAGAAGAGAGTCATTGGATCGCAGCCCATCCTAATGGCCTAATCTTAATTTGTTTATATGCAGAGATCCTATTTCCAAATAAGATCATATTCACAGGTAATAGAAGTTAAAACTCTAACGTCTTTTTACGGCACAAAATTCAACCCCTATCACCCTGATTTAATACAAACACAAGGAAGGATAATCACAAACACTGTGCTACTAGAATGATTTGTAGAGGTAAATTAGTGAGATACTTTTTACCAAGTATTTCACTTATTTTGCCCTATGTCATACAGAAAACTTGCTCTTACATATCTAATTAGTAAAATGAATTCCTTATGTTTTTCCTGAGATATAAAAACATTTGTATGAGATTCTGAATGTTCATACATATTTATTTTGGAGTTTTGCAAGTCCTGTTAATTTAAAATTGATTTAAATTAGAGCAGAGAGGGCCAATCAAGAGAAGCAATAACATCCAATAATTTTTCTTCCAAATTTTAATAGCATGTTCAGTTATTGTACTGATGTGAATGGAAAAAAATATGCAACCCACATGCTTATTCATATAACCTTTATGTGGACTTTTTTGTGTGTGAAAAATTTACTCCTTGACCTTTATCCTTTTACCTAGTAAAGTAGCCAGGGGCCAGGGGCAAGCTGCAAGAGAGAGAGAGCCAAGAGAGTGCTCCTTTGTCCAGCAGTTTAAATATTCACTCTTCAGTGGCCACTGACTTGTTCCCAGGTGTGACTGACAAATAAGCACCTTACCACATCACCCAGACCTTACTCAGCATGTGTCTATTGTCCAGTCCTTCCCCGCAGTGATCTGTGGGGAACAGACTTGGAGAGTGTTAACTGCAGGTTCCTGGAAAAACTGTGTAAATGGCATGTCTACTTTATCTAATCTCCTCTTTAGTCCTTTCTTGTTAATAATAACCAGATTATTAGAACAGTATCACTTATAGTAGCCTAACCCTTTGTCACAATGCTTACGTCACTCACTTCACTTAATCTCATCAGGCACTGTATCTCACATCACAAGAAGGGTGAGTACTGTCCAGTAAGGTATTTTGAGAGAGGGACCACACACACACACACACATATGTATAACTTTTATTACAGTATATTGCTATAATTGTCCCATTTTATTTTTAGTTATTATTAAACTCTTATTGTGCTACCTGGTAACTTAAACTTTATCATAGGAGTGTGTGCATAGGAAAAAGAGTAGTGTATAAAGCATTCATTATCATCCTCAGTTTTAGGCATCTTCTGAGGCTTTGGAATGTATCCCCCACAGATAAGAGGGAACTACTGGTGCTCAATTCAAGGGGGTAAGTTCTAAGGGTAGTTGGGAACTATATCACCCAATTTTTTTTTTCATTTCTAAATATTAGAGTTCTATTTTAATTACCATTTCAGATGCCATTTAAAAATGAAAGTAAACCCATTTGCCAGGTGGGAATGAAATTGAAAATCTTTGTTAGCGCTACACTCTTAATAGGGGAAACAGAAGATGGGAAGAAAGTAGTTTTACTTTTTAAAGCATAACCCTTCTGGGATTTAAACTCATCAACTTTGTAATGTTAACGAAGCATTTTCAAATCTGAACAACAAACTTGGTGGTGACCATATTTTTGGCTCCTTCCCATAAGCGCTGTGTACCTATGCCTCCAGTGGCTTCTTTCAGAGTTTTCAACTCAGAAACACAAAGGGAGGAAAGACGGGGGCGGGGAGTGACCCTTTAGCATCCTGAGAAGAGGAAATTGATGTTTACACTGCTGTCAGCTAGAATTTTGAAGCCTTTCAAAAACTAAGTTACACTGTATGCCCCAGATTTTATAGAGAAGCCTAATGCCAATTGAAAAATATGAATTCTGGAAAAGTTTATGACCCTCGTGGCTCAGAGGCCCCCTTGCAGGCTGTGGTTCACTAGACGGGCTGTGACTGGGTTTAAAAGAAATGTTTATGTGTTCTCATTCTGTAAAATGTGGACATCAGTATCATAATAATCGTTTCCATTTGTTGAGGTAGTTTTATGTAGAGAAGAAAACTAGCTTCCTGGCCTTAGACAGTTGGGTCAATTCTTGGCTCGGCCTCTTACTAGCTCAGACCTGAACCTCTCAGTGCCTTAGCTTGATCCTCTTTCAAACAGAATATGCTGGTACCTGTTTCATATACTGTGGTTGTTGTCATTATTCTTTGAGGTGATGCATATAAAATGTTATATGCACATAAAATGCATACCAAATGCCTGGCCTCATGGTTAAATGCTTAGTATCTAAACATTAGGTTTATTATTATTAAATGTTGGATACCTTACCTAGAATATTTCTAATACTTTCTATAACTCTCCAGTATAAAGCAGTAGCTCCATTTTACCAAAACTTGAAAACCCCAAAATTCACTTTGTTTGGAATGTGAAGGTATGGGAAAATGGTCTTTCTTTTGCCATCGTCCTCAGCATGATGGTTGTACACTGGTATTGTCCATCAGTAAGCAAGCTTGTGCGATAGAGCAGAAGGAGATTGCAACCATTTTTTTTTCTTAAATTTATGTGCTAGGATGCTTATGCAGTTCATGAGATATGCACAGTGTTCTCAAACATGTGAAATATGTATCGGCCCCTTTCAAAGGAAAACATCCTCACTTCTACTTGGACTTAATAGGTTTGTCATGATGATATTCATTCTAATGTGGAGTAAATGTCTTCATTTATAGCACTTATCTATATATATAAAAGGCTAAGCAACCAGCCGATAGGTACGTATGTCACGCCGGTAGGTATGTCACGCACTGATGACCAGGGGGCAGATACTCAACGCAGGAGCTGCTGAGCTGTAGTGACTTGGCAGCGGCGGTTCTCGGGTGATGCACCCTGGAACCAAAGAGGAGGAAGCCAGATTCTGGGGTGCATCACCTGAGCACCACCCTCTTGAAATCTGGGACCCCTTGGGGGATGTCAGAGAGCTGGTTTCGGTCAGATCCCCACAGGCCAGGCCGAGAGAGCCCACCTGCCGGAGGGACCCTGCTCACTCCACAGACGCCTTTCGAGTCATGGCATCACCCCAGGTGTGGCTGGCTGGGGAGGGATTGAGGGAGGTTGGCTTCAAGGCATGTCCAGCCAGTCTCACCCTAACCCTAACCCTAACCCCGTCAGCCACCTTCTAATTAATTTCCTTTCAATGTGCATGAATCCATGCACCGGGGCACTAGTGTAATTATAAAATAAGACAAATTTACAAATGAAATGCCAACAAGACTATAAAACCCATAAAATTCAATTACATTAACTTATGTGATTGATGTGTTATTTTGCTGAAAGTAAACTTTAAATTTTGATTTTATCCATACTCAAGATGGAGTTTGTTTAATCTGTGTCTACCTTTAATTTCATGATATTAACATATCATGGACATTTGAATATCAATGGTTTAATATGGTTTAACCAAAAAGAGGCCTTCTTCAATAAATATGTCATATAACTCGGTAGTAATAATTTCAAGGTGTTATTTGATAGTTCAGAATAATAGAACTTTGGGAATACCAGTTTTAATGGTTGTTACATGATAAATTTGAAAAGCTGTTCTTTGCATTTGGAATCAGTATTTAAGTGTAGACCTCATCCCTAGTCCTGTCCCTGAGCATTGAACCTGGAGTCAGATTTCCTGGATTCACACTGCTGCAAAAATATGTTTTACATAAAAATTTCTGTGAATTTTACATTTCTTTACAATAAACTAAAATTACTGAGTTAACAAGTATCTATAATAATAAAAGCGTAATATGCTAATTAGGCCAGACAGCCGAACGATCTTCCAGATGTCATTGTGGACATCCTTCCGGCCAAAGCCAGGGGTGAGGCAGGGGGTGAGGCAGAGGCAGTTGGGGCAATCAGGCAGGTAGGCAGGTGAGTGGTTAAGGGCAATCAGGCAGGCAGGTGACTGGTTAGGGGTCATCAGGCAGGCAGGCAGAGTGGTTAGGGGTGATCAGGCAGGCAGGCAGGCAGGTGAGCAGTTAGGAGCCAGCAGTCCCAGATTGTGAGAGGGTGCAGGCCAGGCTGAGGGACACCCTCTAGTCCCCCCCTTCCCGTGCACGAATTTCGTGCACTGGGCCTCTAGTGTAGATATAAAGTTCTTGCTTTATGTTACATTTGCCATTTGCAGTCCCAGTGTAGGAAGAGAGCCCAGCCTATCATATCCCCTTTCAGAAGTCAGCAAATATCTGTGAGGGGCTGAATGGGGTAAATATTTTAGGCTCTGCAGGCCTCATTCAGTCTCTATTGCAACTACTTAGCTCTGCTGTTACAACATGAAAACAGCCGTAGACAGTACATAAAACTTAATTTAAATTCATATAATTTTCACATGACAAAATACTATTCTTTAATTTTTTTCCAACAATAAAAACTGTAAAAACTGTTTACTGTTAGTATGCAGACCATGCAAAAACTGGATGGTGGGGCTTTGACTTGAGTGCGTTGTTTGAGGCCTGCCCAAGATGACACTGGGTGGAGTGAACAGGGATCCTTTCTGGCTTTTATTTATGGAGGCAGCATAGTGCAGTGATTAAGACAGTGGCTCTGAAGTAAGACTACCTCCCCTTGGAATATGACCTGTTTGTGACATCTGGAAAATAGGGGAAGATTTTTCTTTGTATCTCAGATAGTTGTGGGAGATGAAATAAGAGACTGGATGTATAATATATAACATTGAGAAGTAGTTTGTAGATTTAGCTCTTGTTATTGCTTTAATTACTACTGAAGTTGTACAGTTTGTCATGTTGTTTATTGGCCATTTACTATTTTTGTTCTTTTGAGCTATTATTTGTTCTTTACAATACCTATTTATGTATTAACTCATTCTCAGATATTTTCCAAATCACTTTTCTGGTTTTTTTGCCTTCTGTTTTTATATGTGGTTATTTTTGTTTTTTCAAAAAACATATATTATCTTTTTTTATTTTGGTATTTCAATTATTGAAGATAATTATTTCATTGTTTTTATTTTTATAAAAATATGCTCAATCTGAGGTGAGATATTTACCTACATTTTTATTCTATTTTAACTTTTATAATTAACTAATTCTGGACTTAATTTTATATATGTCATCAATATCTAAATGTTTATTATATATAGATTATACAAATTAATTCAGTATCATTAATTGAATAATTATTTCTTGCCTACTGATTTAAAATGCCACTTTATCAGACTAAATAATTTGGTTGAGTGGAATTTGGCCTGAAGGAAAAATTTTAAAACAAGGCTATTGATATGATATTATTCTCTGGTCTTCACTATTGATCATTTGGTATAATATGAAGCCTTTTTATTACTTTCAAAATTTTATTTATCTTTTAATTGTGGTAAAACATCATATAATTCACCATCTTAACTCTTTTTTAGTGTATAGTTCAGTAATGTTAATGTATTTACATTGTTGTACAGAGCTCCAGAACTTTCCCCATTAGATAACAACTTCCCGCTTCCTCCTCCCCGAACCCTGGTAACCACAGTTCTATGTTATAGTCTATGAATTTCATTACTTTAGATATCTCATATAATGGAAATAATACAGTATTTGTCTATTTGTGACTGGCTTATTTCACTTAGCATAAGGTCTTACCCTTAGGACTTTTTAAAAACTTTTTTTTTAAAAATATCTTGATAATTTTGGGTGAAATAGAAATGCTTTTAGATCTAGTGTCTCTGATCAGATGGGATATGGGTGTCTTTTATGTGCTTCAGCTTTCAGGTTTATCTTAAAGAATATCCATATATTTTGCAGGGGACAGTGCTTCAAGAAATCTGTTTTGGACATTCAGATTGTTTTAGCTGATCTTTTATGATAGGCTGGTCGGCAACCCTATTCTGGCTCATTTATTGAAAGTTACTTACCAAGTCCCTTCTGTGTATCAGGCAGAGTGCCAACTACGCTCACCCCCTTATGGCAAATTTGGTTTGCTCTAATATGTCTTTTATTGAACACTTAATTGTCACGCCCGTTGCCATGTTTGGACATTTATCATTGAACATAGTTATTCCAGCTTTAAAAAATAATTATGGCTCTAGCCAGTGTGGCTCAGTTGGTTGAGCATTGTCCAGTGCACGGAAAGGTTGCCAGTTCAATTCGTGGTCAGGACACAGGCCCAGGTTGTGGGCTCTACTCCAGTCAGGGTGGGTGCAGGAGGCAGGGTGGGTATGGGAGTCTTCTATGAATTAAAGACTTTTAAGCCACTTTCTTATTGATAACTACTTTGACTTCTCTAATTAAAACTGCATTTGTGAAAACATCGATGTTTTTCTCTCTCTCTACATTCCTCTCTGTAAAATCAATAAAAACATATTAAAAAATAATTGTGATCTGCCAGAGTAGCAGTTTTCAGGCAGCTGAAAATTAACAAGAAACAACATTAATGGAAAACTTTTTTAAAGATGGAACAAAATACTATAACACATGAAGAATTTTAAACCTATCCCATTATGTGCCCAAATTGCCATCATATGAAAAAAAATCAGTAGAACAAATTAATTAAATAGCTTTGAAAAATAGATAATTAAAAATTAAAATGTGGTACAAATTCATTACATAACATCAAGGAACAAAAAACAAACTAAGAGAAAAAAATATCAGCCATAATCAACTGTAAACATTTGATTATATCTATGTATATAAAAATGACCAGCCTCCCAGCTGGTAGGTATGATGCTCATTGACTACCGGGGGCAGACGCTCAACGCAGGAGCTGCCAAGGGAAAGCAACTTTGCAGAGTGCCCTCTCGCACTCTGGGACCCCTCAGGGGATGTTGGACTGCCAGTTTCGGCCTGCTCCCTGCAGGCCAGGCCGAGGGACCCCACCTGCAGGAGGGACCTGCTCATTCTGCAGACGCCCTTCAAGCCCAGGTGCCGCCCCAGGTGCGGCCAGCCAGGGAGGGACAGCGGGAGATTGGCTCCAGTGCGTGTCCAGCCCGTGTCTCCCAGTGCCACCCCGCTGGCCACCTTCTAATTAATTTCCTTTCAATGTGCACGAATCCATGCAACAGACCTCTAGTTTTCGTTTAATATGTACGTATTGATAAACATAGAATGAAAGTTGTACAATACTTACTGTATTGTAACCTCTCTGTTTGCTCACTGTTCGTATTCTAATTTAACTTGTGGGGTCATGTCTGTTTTTCCTTTTTACTTCTTTCAAGTGATCTAGTAAAAATGACCTAAATTTTCTTTTTCAATCACCTTTTCACTCTACTTCTGTGTCCCCCTCTCCTTCCTTCTTTAGTTTTTTAACCCACCTGGTTGTGTGTGTGTGTGTAAAGTGTAAGGCATAATTAAAACTTGATCCCCTCCTCACTTGAAACAAGTTAAAGAACAGTCTACTTTTCGATTGGTTTGTGCATTTTCTTTATCATATATGAATCAGGGCATCGATTCCTGGGAAGTATATAAGTTTATTCTCCATTGATATGTCTGTTCTTCAAGTATCACATTGATCTCATTTTTGGAGCTTGAAAATAGCAATAATGACTTGTAACTTGTACATTCAAATCATTTTTTAATCAATTAGCTTTTCTCTCACTTGTTATTTCAGATCATTGATTTTTAACTAGTGTTATGCATCAGCGTTGTGCATCTGGGAAGCTTTGTAAAAATATACATAATCTTTGTGAATTATGATTTAGTAATTTGAGGTGGGACACAACCATATGTATTCTGAGAAAACTCCCTAATGGATTCTGATATGCCTCATGTTTAAGAATCACTGTTAAAAGACTTTCAGCATTATTCTACTCACTTCTATGCTACTTGAGGTTATTAATGGAATTGCATTAAACTTATCAATTAATTTTGGGAGCAATAGTATCTTTACAGTATTTAGTTTTCTCATACTGGGTGACAATATGTATTTTCCATTGTTGCATAAGTGCATTACTAGCTCTCAGCAAAATTTTGTTGTTTTTCTTTGTTTGTATCCCACACATATCTTATTAGTGATATTCCTACATATTTAGTGGTGTGTGTTTTTGGCATTTTTTTCTTTCTTGCTCTATTTACATGGAACTTCATCTTAGTTGAAATGATTTTTTTTCAAATCACCATGCAGCAATTGAAGTAGTAATATGAAAATGGAAAAAGTGAAGCAACATATAAATTGAAATGATCTAGACTCTAAGCCACTTTCTTATTGAGACCTACCTTGACTTCTCTATTTAAAATTGCAAAGCTTCACCTCTAATTCTTGATCCCTGTACCCCTACTCACTTTTTCCCACATCACTTACTGTTATCTAACATATAATTTACTTAAATATTTACCCCTTATTGTCTGTCTCCATTAGAATTTGAAACTTCATCGGGCTGGGATTTTTAGAACATAAACAGCAGGGGAACATAGCAAGAGTCTATAAATTGTAATGAAATGAATAAAACTTAAGGTGGGGAAAATCAAGTATATAAGTGAGGGTTTTTGAAAATAGTGACCTAATTCAGTTAAGGGTGAGAAATCTGATTCTAATATAAAATTTAAAAACTTTTTCTTCCTAAAAGGAATCTGTGGGTAAAATGCACATTCTGAAAATTGCCTTTCATCTAAGAGGTAAATTATATTTGCCTATGTGTGGAACAGGGAATGTTATGTTCATTCCCAGGGCTCTGTTTGTTATGTGGAGGTCTTTTTTTATTTTTTTAATGTATTTTTTATATATTTCTTTATTGATTTCAGAGAGGAAGGGAGAAGGAGAGATAGAAACATCAATGATGAGAGAGAATCATTGATTGGCTGCCTCCTGCATGACCCCCACTGGGGATCGAGCCTGCAACCCAGGCATGTGCCCTTGGCCGGAATCAAACCTGGTACCCTTTAGTCCACAGGCTGACGCTCTATCCACTGAGCCAAGCCGGCTAGGGCTATGTGGAGGTCTTTTATTGTCCCTTGAAAATAGAAAGTGTATTGGTTAAGCAACTTTTAAAATTTGCCCTACAGAACAGAGGTCATTAGAGTTATCTCTCCAATTTTATAGGTGAAAATTGAAGAGAGAAAAGTTGTTTTGCTAGATTAGAGATTAATATGGAATAGTTCTGTTTATTTCTTCTGTGGTGCTGAAAATGAAAGGTCATCTGCCACATTTCTATTTGCCCTTGAAAGACCTGTGGTTATTTCTTCTGCAGACAAGTGTGTTAATTGTGACTTAAGACTTGAATGGTATTGTGCTGTTTTGAGTTAAGCACCTCTTGGATCCCCACTGACAACCCCCTCCACTACCCCAGCCCCTGGATAGAAATAGTTCAAAGGAGAAAGCATGTATCACAGAAAACTTAAAAAGGAGACTCAGGCGGATTGCCTTGCAGCTCTTCAGCTCCCCACAAGTTTTTGGTTTTTCTTTTTAAGATTTTATTTGTCTTCCCCTTTAATACTTACATATTGCTCTTTTGTAGTCTCCTTGATTTTGCCCTGTACTTGTGTTTCTATGTTTATATTCTGTCTCCTCTTTTAGGTGGCAACATTGTCAATGGCAGACGGTTTGTCTCCTATTACACAATTCCCCAGAGCATTGTGTACCATGTTTTAAACAAGAAGCACTCAATTAATGTTTGCTTCACAGGTAAACAAGAGAGAAAATTAAGGTTTCAGGAAGGAGATCATAATATTACCCAAAACCATATTAAGGAGTCACAGTAATCAAAACAGTCATTTGGTCTCCCTGGCATTTAGAGGGAAATGAAAACTGGACCCCATATGAATGGGTAAAATGAGTTGTGGGACTGCTCAAGTAGATGATTGTTATTGTTTCCTCCCAAAGCTTGGCCTGTGACATTTTGTTCCAGAGGAAATTCTAGACCTCTGGTGATTTAATCTTGCCAAATTAGAAACCTCTGAAATGAGTCATTCTCATTTTCATTCATTTTGTTTTTACACGGAAGATTGCATAGACAAACAAATGAATGGAGCTTAGTTTTCCGATAGGCTGGTGGTGACAATTTTCTCAGTTTGTCCTTGTCATGGTTCCCATGATAATATTTTATATGTTGATGCTGTACAGGTTACTTTGTGTGTTTGGAGGGAATTCTTTGTGTGACTATGAATCAAGCAGCCCCTAGTACTCAGAGATCTGTTGATAGCATGGATCTAAGATCAGAATAGAAGAGAAGGACCTTTTGTGAAAACCAAGTAGGCTTGCCATCTAAGATCTTGGCTTCCATAAACGAAGGGGTTAAGTGAGCTAATCTGTAAAGTGCAAATTCTCAGCCTTTTTGGATCCAGTGCCTCTTTTTTATAGCATATGATTTGCTTTTTTTACTACCATGAAATGAAATTCATATATAATATAACCTGTATAATTAAAAATATATAATCCCTAACTATAGTATAAAAGAGCAGAGTGCCAAATCAAGTACTTTATAATAAAACTAGAGGCCCGGTGCATGAAAATTTATGCACTGGAGGGGGGGATGGTCCTTCAGCCTGGCCTGCCCCCTCTCACAGTCCGGGAGCCCTCAGGGACAGGAGGTGACCCAGCAATCAGGGGAAAGCGATGCCCTCATCACAATTCTGCTGCTGCCATTGCCAGCAGTGCAAGCCTCGGCCGGCCCTGATTACCTGAGCCTCGGGCGGCCCTGGGCAGCCGGGCAGCTGCCATCTGAAGCTTGCCTGCACCTAGGGCCATCCCTGGGTGGTTGGGGGGCTGCGGGGACTGGGGGACTCTGGAGGCAGGTGCAGAGTGACCGGATCTGCCTGGGAGCAGGCCCGGCCATACTGCATACCTGCTGCCCCAGCGGGGCTGAGGGGACTGGGCACTGCCATCTTGTGGCTGTGGGCACCACCATCTTTGAGGGCATGGCAGTCAATTAGCATATTCTCCTTATTGGCTGTGGGTGCCACCATATTTGTGAGGGGGTGGCAGTCAATTAGCATATCCCCCCTTTATTAGATAGGATAACATTTTAATATGTAAATGCTTACTTATGACCACATAGGAAAGTAATGAAGTATATTCAGAAGCCAAACACTATATGTGATGGCTGCAATTGCAGATGGATATCTGAGGTCCATGAATGGCATTGTTGTTGGTTATTTTTCCAGAATCATGAGCAATTCTTAGCAAGTTTCAAATCAAACAAAATTTCATGTTACTTTGATTTACACAATTTGACTTTCTAAACTTAGAAATTTTTAAAGCATTCAAGAAGTTCTTTACTTTTGTATGTAAAATGTAATTGGGTTCTAGGCTTAGATAATCATGAACGGGTTTATGACCTATGTAGTTCATGGAACATTTGAAAGTTGAGTAGGATGTGGTCCAGTATTTCATTAAGAAGGACTGATTGTATTGCATGTTGCATGATGTATCTCTGAAACCCTGTCTGCTCACGCCAGTTAGTAGTTCTCTCCCCACACCAACCCCAATTACCAGATTTCCGCTTGGCCCACTAGGGGGCAGTACGGCCCTCATGGAAAACCTCAGCACTTGTGACATTTGGGGTCAGGGAATTCTTTGTTGTGCAGGGCTGTCCTGTGTATTGGAGAATGTTTAACAGCATCTCTGGCTTCTACCCACTCGAAACAAGTGCACTCCCCTGGTTGGGATGATCCAAAATGACTCCAGACATTGCCAAATGTCTCCTGGGGAGTAAGTAAAATTGCCCAGGTTGAGAAGCACTACTCTGAGAAGCACTAATCTGTCATTAGCATAATATAATATTTGTTAATATGGATAAAAGCATTTCATACAGCACTAATAGGTATTATTAATTTTTCTGCCAGGCTCAGCTGGTAATGGAAGCTTTTACTGTTGGCATTATTTAATTGTCTGGCTCTGAGGGGTGGGAAGTATGTATAGTACAGGATGATGAATTTTTTGATATGAGAACTTCAAGAAAAACTGCCACAAAAAAAACCCTTTGATAAGTAGGAGTTCACCAAATTTCTTTTTGACAAGTTCGACATTAATGGTAAAGGTTACAAAATCATAATTTTAGCTCTGCAAGAAATATTAGAAATTCAATGGGTACCTTTGTATTTTACAGATGAGAGAAGTGCAGTCACAGCTTAACTGTGAACGAGGACGTTAATCCTGTCTTGGGTGTCTCCCACACTGTTCTTTGTACATTACAGTGCCTGTCAACCAGGCTCTATTTTAAAATAGCTTTAGCTCTCTGCAAGCTCTGACTCTTGATAAGAAATAAAAGACAAAAATAACACTTTCCTTTAAAACCTTGATCTCCATTATGCATGCCAGGAAAAATAAGTGAGAAGGTTAGGTATTATATACAGGAACTTGCTTTCATAGATTCAAACCCAGAAATATTTTTATGCTAATGTAATAACAGTATTTTCATGGTGCTTTTGTGGACTAGGCATTGTTCTTGGAACTGTACCTTTTAAGGCTTAGAACAGCCCTAAAGAATAGCCACTGTTGCCTGGCTGGTGTTGCTCAGTGGTTGAGTGTCTACCCATGAACCAAGAGGTCACAGTTCCATTCCTGATCAGGGCACATGTCCGGGTTGCAGGCTCCATTCCCAGCAGGAGGCAGCTGATCAAATGATTCTCTCTCTTCATTGATGTTTCTATCTCTTTCTCTCCCTTCCTCTCTGAAATCAGTAACAATATTGAAAAAAAAAGAATAGATACTGTTATTATCATTCATCCCCCTAATGTAGATGAGGTAGCAAGAGCCTAAGAAATCTGTGCAAGGTCATAGCCTTCATAAGTGGCTGAGCTGGGATCAAGCCTTCTGCTGCCCATGTTCATTCTCTTGTCAGCCACCTATGCCAGTCTACCTGCTTCAAGCCTTAAGGATAGCTTGCTGTTATATCCTGCTTGTGAAATTGATATTCCTAGGAGCTAAACGTTTGGAGAATTTCAAATCTGAATATTTTCAGGGCACATTATATTTTCTTCAAAGATGAAACCAGTGTTCCCCAACATTTACACCAAAGGTGAACTTGCTCTTTAAAGGATATACGTGCTTCTTTCATTTTGTCTGTATCTGAAGCAGTACTCTGGCATGAAGTTCATAGCAGGAAGGAATCAGGATCTGAAACGAAAGGATTATATAAAGTCATCTTCCTTGTTTGTTTCACCCTTTGTTATTACCCCAGATGAAAGAGAGAAGATTTTGAAATCCTTTATTGCAAAATGAGTTTGAAGTAGACACAAACAATATATTTGATTGACAGCTATAAAAAAGAAGAAAAAAAAACCCCACCCTTATTTCAAAAAGATACTTGAAGGAAAAACATCTATATTTATTGAGAAGTGGATGCAAAACTTTAAAACATAGTATTTAAAAATTAGCATCACAAGGTTTAGAAATATTTCCAAAGTCAATATTAGTTTATAAGTTCCAGGTAGTAGAAAAGGCAGAATCAGTTAAGTTCCATGTTCCCAGTACTCTTTCTCTCTCACTTTCTCATTTTATTTATTACCAATGACACTGGCACAGGCAACATGTACCGTGGCTTCTTTTTTCACTTAGTTTTTTTATTTTTTAAAGAAATTGTGCTTTTGTGAAAAATCTTTCTAAAGTTTTCTTTCCTTCTGTTATATTCTCCATATTGTTGATGGTAGCAGAATCTCTGATGAACGTCCATTTACATGTTTTTATTTCCTAGTTGGCAGCACCACTTTTACACTTTCTCGCAGCTGGAAACGTGGTGGGAAAGTTGTACATCAGGGTGTTATTTATGAGGAGTGGAGGTGCAAGGGCAAGAAAGAAAGATGCTCAAATAAAAAGAAAGTTGGCATTCATATCAGCTCAGCTGGTGTCATATAGTTTATCCATTTCCTTAGGAAATGAATATTTAAATTTGTTTTCATGGTCAAGATCAGCTACATAATTTGTAGGGCCCAGTTTGAAATGAAAATGTTGGTAGCTTTGTCAGATTTTGCAAATAAAAATAAAGGACACTTGGCTAAATTTGTGTGGTGTTTTTTCCAGCTTTATTGAGATATAGTTGACAATAAAAAATGTATATATTGAATGTGTACAAGTTGTGAAGTTTTGCTACCTATGCATTATACAATGATCATCACAATCAAGTTAATTAACATTTCAATCCCCTCATATTGTTACCTTTGGTATGTGTGTGTGGTGAGAACACTTAAATCCCACCCTCTTAGCAGTTTTCAAGTATATAATCCTGCCCGCAAATCAGAACCACCTCTAAGATTAAAAAAAGCAATCAGTGCCTGCATGTAATTGGTTTAGGGTTCAGCAGGGCATTTTATGAAACTGTCCCAAGTAGTTTTAGTGCACAGCACTGATTGAGAAACCAAAGTGTGGTCACTGACCCAGCAGTAATTAGCATCAACTAAGAACTGGCTGGACATGCAGATCCTTAGGTCCCATTCCAAGCCTGTTGAATCAGAATGTTGGGGATATCCCCCCAGAAATCAGTGTTTGTTTTAACAAGCCCTTGTGTGAATCTAATACACTTTAAGGTTTGGAACTCCTGCTATAAACAATTGGATACTGCTGAAAGTTTTAAAAACTTTGTGTTCTAGAAGAGAACTCTGGTAGATATCTGGGGGACTGATTGAATAAGGAACCGACAAAGGATAAGGCAGCCTGTTAGAGCATGGGGGTAAGAAGATGGGGCGAAGTAGAGCAGTGTATATAAATGAAGGGAGATGGTGGATTCAGGAGACGTTTCAGAAACAGAATTGGTGGGCTTTTGTGGCTGATTGGGTTGAAGGAGAGAGACAAAGAAAATGTGTGAAGTTTTTTTTCTGGGTGATTAAAGGATGTCATTATTAAACAAGGTAGAAATGTCCTTAGAAAGTGTAAGCTTGGGAAAATGGTAAAGATATTGAATATGAGGTGTCCTTAAGCATCTAAGAGATGTTTTGCCTAGTTGAGAATTTGTTTATAGAACTTTGAAAGCAAAAGGTAACTGGGGTTTAGCACTGGGAGTTCTCACCATGAAATTCACATTTTTTAAATCACTCAAATGATATGCACTAAATAATTTATTTTAAAACATGTTCATTTCCTTTCACATTGAGATAAAGATGATATGCTTTAAACAAATCTGTAATCTTTTCTATTTGGATCATTTATATGAAGTTATTTTTAGTAATTAATGAATCTGTGCTAGCAAAATTCAGTGTAACAATAGTTACTTTTTGCAAATTTAATATTCCATTCTTGTGTCAAATGTGCACCAAACACATTCATTTTAAGAGAAAAAAAACTAAGATGGGGAAACAAGAATAAATTTCTCATTGCGGTTGATAGAGGAGTCAGTTTTGTGTCATGATCAATTCTATAGGTTTCTGGAACCAGACAGAGTACCACATACTTACAGTAGACATGGCATTAGACATTTTACTTACACCCTCTTTGCTTTGATTTCCTCAATGGCAAAATGGCTAAATTTATGATATCCATTTTATAGGATTTTTATAAGAATTGAACGAGTTAATATTCGTCAAAGTACTTTCAAAAATGCTCAGCATTTAATTAACAATCATAAAATGTAAGCTTGTTTTTAATACAGAAATCCAGTTTTCTCACTATTTTAGTCTTACTTTCTGAAGTGTTGCTATCAACAGTTTGAGTTTTTATATTATTTATGTCTGTTTATGAACTCTGAACATTGAAGGGAATGATTATACACCAGAGAATTGCTAGGAATTAAATTCCAACTCATTCATGAAGAAAATATAGAAATTTATCAAATACATAATATAATTTCTAAATATATAGAACTTAAAACTTAACTTTAAATTTATACACATGCAAATTTTTTAGCTCAAAGTAGAGATCAGAAGGAACTAGGATTTAGATTCTTTATCATTTTAAATCTTATTTAATTAATCTTCATTCTGAGCATAATCAGTAGCAAATCATAATTTACTCTGAACACAGGAATAAGTAAATTACTATACTTTTGAGCCATAACATAAAGGTCAAGAATATATCAACAATTTCTACATCAAAAGTTATATAAAAGAAAGCTACCAAGCAAAGTGTGATTATAATTAGTAATAATAATGATAATTCACCACTGTTGGATTTGACCCTTAAAGGGCAATGAGAAGGAGGTAGCACCTCTGAAAGCAGAAAATGATCTTATTCTTCCATCTGAGATTTGTAAATTAAGGCCGCTCATCACCACTCCTCAATTATTATGATCTGAACTTCACTTCAGATCTTCCCTTAGTTTAGAAATCATTTCTGGTATGAAGGCCAGGGAGAAATGTTTCATCTTTAACAGTCTGCTTATCTTCCTCAAAATAGTTTTATAATCCATATTTTTCATTCTGTTTTAGTGGTGGTGGGGAGCTGGAAATTAAGGAATAGATGTAGTTCTGGGTATTTTTATGTATAGGATCTGTCAGACTCACAGAGCTCTTGTAATTTGGGCATATGTCCAGTGAGGTTCTAAATATAGCTAACACTATCCTGTCCTACTTGGAGTTCTTGTGTTCTGAGAATGACCCATGGTTGGGACAAACTTCCTGGGCCCAGAAAAAGGTATTGAAAGCATGCCACTGTATATTCTAAGTGCTTAAACTCAGCCTGGACAGGACCCCAATCAGCCTTACTCCTGGAAGGGAGCTATTGGGCAACACTCAGCAAGGAAATCCATATTTCCTGATACTTGCAGAGCCAGTAACTCTTTTAGAGGTGTATTCCTTAGTGAATGAATAGAAATATATAGGGCTTTACAGAGGTAAAAATGAATGTTGGATATTCTCAAGCAATATTGGGTATTTCTAGTATTTATATATAGCTCCCCATCTAAGGAATTGGGAGTTCTCTAAGACATGATTTAGCATAGATAGTGAGTGCATGAGTTGGGATTTTTTAAATGGTACATATATTACAGATATTTAAGGGTTCAGTCATTTTTTGACAGATTTGGCAAAATAGATTAATTAGTTTTAGATTTAAGAAATAAAATTGTATCATATCTATGTAACATCTTTTGCTCTTCCTCATTGTAAAAAATACTTGAGGAAAGTCCAATTTCAGTTAACTTGTACTTCCACAACTCCCATTGACTTCAGTACCAATCACTGGGCCCTAGTAACAGAAATTCTATATTTGATGTCTTGGCTGAGAAATGAACAGTTTTGAAGTAATTTTATTTTATAATTTAATCACATAATTCAGCCTGCTTTAAATTGTTTGATAACAAAGTGTGACAATTTATGTAGTAAAGATAAAAATTTATTATAAGAAACTGCCCACATGCTCTGTTGAAGGGTAATTATTCTGCATACACTCCATAACTCACTAACTTTGATGAAGGTGGCAGTGAATTATTATGGTCTTTACTTTGTCAGAAAGACTTTAATAACTTCATCATGCCACTGGTGTCTTAAAGTTATGGATTGTATGCAAGGCATAATAACTGTTTCTTTTTTATAGAAACTAGATTTCTCAAGTGGTCAGTAATTCAGTTAGGAATTCTCTCTACATTATATTTCCACTAACAACAGCAATGAAATATCTTACTTAAATTTATATAATTAAAAAAACTACTCATATGTTAGTATGAGTAGAATGCTCACATTAATTTTAAAAAATATAGTGGAATCGTTTTGTAACACCACTGAGTAACGGTAATGGTAAAATCTGTATTATGGGTCAATTGTGTTACATCTGATTTTTATGATAGTATGAAATTAAATATTGTGTTGAGGGAGGGTTATAATTTTATTTGAAGCATACTGTTTTATATTTAGCCCTTTTGCCTGGAATTCTTAAACTCAGTTCCCATTAAGTAACTATTAGTTTAATAGCAAAATTGTGAGCAACCTGGTGTCATTTATTAAAATATGTATGTGTTATCTAGAAGTGGGAGATAAGAATGTGTTAATAGTTGAAGGGGAACATATTAGCTACAAGAACAGAATAGTTTGGTGGTTAAGTGTCCTAATGGTTGACACTCAAGGGCAGTGGCTAGAAGATGTCAGAAAACAAAGATTATATATAGACTAGAGGCCTGGTGCATGAAATTTCTGTGTAGGGGGGTAGGTGGGTGGGGGGAGGAGGGTCCCTCAGCCCGGCCTGCACCCTCTCACAATCCAGGACCCCTCGAGGGATGTCTGACTGTCAGTTTAGGCCCGATCCCACAGGCCTAAACTGGCAGTCGGACATTCCTCTCGCAATCTGGGACTGCTGGCTCCTAACCACTCACTTTCCTGCCTGCCTGATTGTCCCTAACCACTCGCCTGCCTGCCTGATTGCCCTAACCCCTCTGCCTGCTGATCACCCCTAACCATTCGCCTGCCTGCCTGATCACCCCTAACCACTCGCCTGCCTGTCTGATCACCCCTAACTGCCTCAGCCCCCGCACCTGGGACCCAGGCTTCCCTCCTGCAGCCGGCCGCAGGCACCCAGGACCTGGGATTCCCTCCCTCTGGCTAACCGCAGGTACCTGGGACCACGGGCGGCGCTGCCCAGACCCAGGCTTTGTCAGGAAGGACATCGGAATGATATCCGAAGACGTCCGGTCTATCCATTCTAATTAGCATATTGCCCTTTTATTAGTATAGATGACATTACCAAAGAGTGATGCACTTTGCTAGAGAAAAGTTGGCTAACACTGGCATTATCAGGAGACAAACCTTTAAGTCACAGGTATGAAAAGTACATTTATTTTAACTTGGTTTTTAAAGCATACAATAAAAAGGGATAAAATAACTGTTTTGCTATTAAAAATTCAGTCCAAAGACTGAATTTGATATTGATTTTTTAAAATCAAAAGACATGTTTATTGAAAGTTGGAATTTTTAATTAAATGTATTGGGTGACATTCAATAATAAGATTATATGGTTTTAAGAGCACATTTCTGTGATATATAATCTCTATATTGTATTGTGTGTCCCCCACTCAAAGTCATATAATCTTCCATCCCATATATATGACCCCCTTTATCTTTTACTCCCTTACCCCCACCCTCTGGTAACTACCATACTGTTGTCTATGTCTATGAGTTTTGCTTCTTTTTCATGTTTGCTCATTTGTTACTTTAAGCTTTATATCCCACAAATGAGTGAAATCATACAGTTCTTAACTTTCTCAGTCTGATTTATTTCACTTAGCATGATATTCTCAAAGTCCATCCAGGTTGTATTTCATCTTTTCTTATGACTAATATTCAATTGTATATATGTAACATAACTTTGTTCTTCAATCACCTATTGAAGGACACTTTGGTTGTTTCAATGTCTTGGCTACCATGAATAATGCTACAATGAACATAGGGGTGCAGATATCTTTGTGAATAAATGCTTTCCATTTTTTTGGTAGATACCCATAAGAGGGGTTGTTGGATCATTCTTAATTTTTTGAGGAATCTTCATACTGTTTTCATTAGTGGACAGAGGATCTGAACAGACACTTCTCCCAAGAAAATATACAAACAGCCAACAGATAACATGTAAAGATGCTCAACTTGACTAGCTCTTAGGGAAATGAAAATGAAAGTTGGAATTTTTAAAAGAAAAACTTATCCATCAAGTTCACTTCTGTGCATAGTCTCAAAAGATTTGGAAACAGAGATTTGAAGAGATATTTGTACACCAGTGTTGATAGTAGTGCTTTTCATAATAGCCAAAAGATAGAAATAACCACATGTCCATTAATGGATGAATGGATAAACAAAATGTGGTATACACATATAATGGAATATCACTCGATATTAAAAAGGATTGAAATTCTGACATATGCTACAACATGGATGAATTGTGAAGACATTATGCTAAGTGAAATAAGCCAGACACCAAGGATAAATATTGCATGATTTCACTTACATGAGGTACCTATAAGTGATCAAATTCATAGATATAGAAAATAGAATAGTGGTTGCCAAGGGTTGAGTTGGTAGGGGTAGAGAATGGGGAATGATTATTTAATCGGTACTTTCAGTTTGGGAAGATGAAAAGTTCTGGAGATGGATGGTAGTGTTGGTTGCACATTAATGTGAAGGTACTTAATGCAACTGAATTGTACACCTAAAAATGGCTAAAAAGGTAACCATTTGTTTATTTTACTACAATAAAAAGAAAAATGTACTAAAATGGTATTATAAAGTAATAAAATGTTTCCAGTTAGAGAACAAGATAAATATAAGGGTTAGCCAATTATTCATATTCATAAATATTCAGTAGTCATCAGTAGCCTAAATTTTGTGAAAATACAATTTCATTTCCTTGTATATGATCTTGGGAATGATTTGCCCATATTTAAAAATATTTTTCAGTGCGTGACATAATTCTTGAAGCATGGAAGATGCTCATTATATATTTGACATTTGTTTATTCAGGAAATTATAGTCATAGCTTCATGTGCACAATAATAACCTTAACTGTAACTCGTTAAGCCTACTTAAAGCTCACAGAACAGGTAGAAAATGAAACTTTTAAAATACAAACAATAAAAACTTAGTGTACGCCCTAACCAGGTGACTCAGTTGGTTGGAGTGTTATCCCATACATCAAAAAGGTTGTGGTTCGATTCCCAATCAAGGCACATACCAGTGTTGCTGGTTTGGACCCCAGTCAGGATGGGTATAGGAGGCAGGTGATCCATGTTTCTCTCATCTCCCTTTCTCTCTCTTTCTCTCTCTCCATCCCTTCTCTCCAAATCAATAAACATATCCTTGGGTGAGGATTTAAAAAAATAGAGCATACAATATACTAGATTATGGAAATTAATGTATCTTAATTATTATAAAACATGCCATTAATTTTCATTGTCAATATAAAACAATAATAATATTTCAATAAATGGACATTTATTTGCCTGAAAGATTGCCTCTAGCATCAATAGTGCTATTATCCCCATTTCATTGCCTCTATAATATAGAGGTAGAAAGATCACAGTGGGTCTTGTGGCCATCCTGGTGCATATTTTAATATTAGAGACTGGGTGCATGAATTCATGCACAGATGGGGTCCCTTGGCCTAGCCGCCAATCGGGGCCATGGTGGCTGGCTGGCTGGGGAGAGGGGCCACAGGAACTTGGCCACCCCAATCGGGGCCATCGGGCCAGTTGGCCAAGGGGGGGAGGGTCTGTGGGAGGTTGGCTGTGGGAGTGCACTGGACACCAGGGGGCAGCTCCTGCATTGAGCGTCTGCCCCTGTGGTCAGTGTGCATCATAGCAACTGGTTGACTGGGTCATTCAGTTGTTTGGTCACTTAGGTTTTTATATATATACTAGAGGCCCAGTGCACGAAATTCGTGCATGGGGGGGGGTGTCCCTCAGCCCAGCTTGCACTGTCTCCAATCTGAGACAATCCAGGACCGATGGCTCCCACCTGCTCGCCTGCCTGCCTGCCTGATTGCCCCTAACTGCTTCTGCCTGCCAGCCTGATCACCCCCTAACCACTCCCCTGCCAGCCTGGTTGCTCCTAACTGCCCTTCCCTGCCAGCCTGGTTTCCCCCAACTGCCCTCCCCTGCAAGCCTAGGTCCCCCCCAACTGCCCTTCCCTGCAGGCCTAGGTCCCCCCCAGCAGCCCTCCCTTGCTGTCCTGGTCTCCCCCAACTGCCCTCCTCTGCTGGCCTGGTCACCCTTAACTTCCCACAACTGCCCCCCCCTGCATCCATCTTGTGGTGGCCATCTTGTGATGGCCATCTTGTGTCCACATGGGGGCAGTATCGTTGACCACATGGGAGTGGCCATCTTGTGTCTTGGTGTGACAGTCAATTTGCATATTAGTCTTTTATTAGGACTAGAGGTGTGCACTGGTGGGGTCCCTTGGCCTGGCCTGCAGGGATCGGGCCTCTGACATCCCCTGAGGGGTCCTGGATTGCAAGAGGGCGCAGGCCAGGCCTAGGGACCCCACCAGTGCACGAGTCCATGCACCGGGCCTCTAGTTAATAAATAAAAATGTAAGAATAAACTTTCAATTACTTATACTGTATACCTACTTTCCCCTACCCCGGTATATTAGAGGTGCTCCCTATGTAAAGGAACCCTACAAACCATAATTTTGTCAAGAATTTGTACATATAATAAGCTATTGCTTTATTCTGCAGAATACAGCTTTACAGTTTTTGAAGTTTATGATTAACAATTTGGTCATGAGCAGGATATGTGCTTTCTGTAGCCATCTTAGAAAAAAATAACACACAGGTCTTGGGTAGCAAATAAGCTAAGAGTGTTGCTAACTGGAGTTTAGTATTAATCAAATATGGGAATAACTTTTTTCTCTTTCTAAACATCTCCCCTTTGGCCTCAAGGTCAGAAGTCTTGATCTTCCTAGGAATAGAATACATACTTTTCTTTCAACAATAAAATAATATATTAGTTCTACTTTAAAAATTATGTAAGAGACCTTTTATTAATTTATGAATTTTTGTAAAACACCTGATTCTTTATTTTTTAAATTCCTAGAAGAAACAAATACATATATATTTAAATATCCATATAAATTAAGTCAGAGGTATCTAGGAATACTTCAAATGAAATCAAAACTTATACATGGAAATTTTTGAAACTATTGGAAAATCTTTAATTAGAACAGCTGTTGGTTAAGTTCAGTATTTTAAGTATATTATGTATGGAAAGTACTGGCTTTATTTTAAAGCTCAGCAGTGTTATAGTAATATCCTTTCTCATTTAAAAATCTGAACTAGTAAATGATTTAAAAAAATTTGAAAACATTAAATGCATTAAGTAATTAGAGCAACACTTTAATCCTAGATTTATGTACAGAATTAATTTATCAGTTTTGTGAAGTGATTAAAGTTAAAGCAGATTATTTTTACATTTAGAATTTAAAAGTTTTAAATCGGCAAAATGTGAAATGTATTGAATATATTGTTTTATATTTACTTAAGAATTTCTGGTTTAACAAATGGACATTTTTTAATTTTTTAAAAAATTCATTGAACATATCCATGTACCTATTTTTATAAAATTAGCAGATTCTTCCTAATCTGTATGATTTTTAAATATAGTCTACTAAGAAAAATAAATTTTTGTAGAAAACTGAAGACTTTGATTAAATATGAAGTTTACAATTTGGTTAGTTATTTTCTATAAAAAATTATGTGAATAAATTAAAGGTTACCATCTGTAAAAATATGTATCTATTGAGCATGTAATATGTAACTATGAACATTTGCATATGAAATTTTTGCTTGAAGCACTCTCACCAGGTGCTTCAAAATCTGACATCTTCTGCCCTGCCTGGGTAGCTCAGTTGGTTGGAGTGTCATGCCAATAAGCCAAGGATGCAGGTTTAATCTCTGGTGAGGGCACATGCAACAGTCAACCAATGAATGCATAAATAAGTGGAACAGCAAATCCATGTTTATCCCTCTCCCCCCTCCTCTTGCATCTTCCCCTCTCACTCCTCTCCGGCATCATCTTTCATGAGAATCAAAAGTCCTATTTCCATTGTGTTGTTTACTTAGGTTATGAGGCTTTTCTCAAAATTAAACAAGTGTTAGATGGTTCCTCCAAACATTGACAAATGAAAGAAGAAAGAGAAAATTGGTTGGAAAGGAAGATGAGTTACTCTGGCCTGATACTTTTTCTTATTTCACTTTCTGCGCTATCTTTTTCTGCACATCCTTAGATAAAACTCAAAAACTATTATTGAGATTTTTGTGGGAACCAAGTGAGACAAGAAGAAAAATGTAAAATTGTTGTCTGACCCCTAAAAGTAGTGATGCTGAGATTTTGATTTCCAGGAACAGTTTCAAAGTACTTATCAGACAACTTTTTACTGCCTTAATTTGTGTGTACAGATTGCTGTTAGTGTTGTTACTGTCTGTTTTGTATCAGACTTGCTAGCTAATTTCCTTGCTTATTAGCTAAGTGATTTTCTTAATGGGTACCCTTTTGACAAAGGAATCTTAGCTGCTCTGAGAGGAAAAAACAGTTTTTAAAAACCACGGTGAAAAAGATAAGGGACATCTGTATTCATGCTGCTGCTGTGTTGTTGGTATGGGAGAGTATCTGGTGATTGACCTTGATTCTTTACAGAAGTCACAAAAATATGCTTAATTTGGCCTTTATCCACAAAACAAATAGCAACAGTCTCCAGTCAAAGCAGGGATCCAATTTCCTTTGTTTTGGGTGTGGAAAAAGGGATGTTTTCCAACCTTATTATCAGAGGGGAGTTTTGTGAAATTTTTCCTGAAATATTTTAGATTCTCCACTTTGACAGGAGCATTTTGCTTGCATTCATATTTTATTAACCAAGAGTTATTTTGTTGAATTTATACTTGAAGATTTAGAAGCCTGCAATACTGTGCTTAAAGGAGAAATGTCTTTTTATTAAATAATCAAAGAAAACCCCAAAACCCAATGGTATCAACACTTTCCCCACTCCCTGTGATCTGCTGATAGATTTTAGATTAGGGCCCCTGTAAGGGACACTGGACATTTATACTGGGGAGCCAGTTTAAGATTTTTTTACAAGCAAGTTTAGGTTGGATCAAGTCAATGAGGGCAACAACAGGAGAGATGAAACCTGTGGAGTGAACAACCCGGGAACCTCATCCTCTTCATGAGGTGAGTCTCCAGGTGCCCTTCATCCATGCTGGAGCCAGGTTTATGGGGGAATAGTATAGGACTCTCATACACCCACCCACCTGTGTCTACATAGCTCATGAATCTGACATGGTACCAAAATGTGTATTTATTCATCAGATTTCATCCCAGAGCCTGGGCATTGAAATTGGGTATTTGTAGGTCCACACAGCAGAATCAATCTTTTAGGTAAGGCAAGAAATTGTGAGCTTCCTGGTGTCTAAGGTGGGAGTCATCTTTGTTTTCGCAAACCTAGTTACAGTTCTTTTCATTTATTAAGCACACCACAATCAGCCAGGTAAGATTAGAGACAATAGTGAAAGAGAAAGCATTTTTCTGTATTTCATTCTTTCATTTGACTCTCTTTGTACTTCTGCCTCCATTTTCTTTCCCTTGCTTGCCCATCACATCACAGGACCTCACATTCTCTGAACTCTGCTTCCCTCATTGAAATGTAGCTACCTGCTATCTGTCTAACTATGAGCAAATTATTTAACCTCTCTGTGCCTTGATTTCCTTACTTGTAAAATGGCAGTAGGCTATTGCCTACACCATAAAGTTGTGAGGTTTAAATGCATTAAGATGTATTAAGCACTTAGCTTAGTACCTGGCTGTATAAAGTGCTGAGTGACCAACTATCTAATAATTACTGATAGAACCTATTAATATAGTAATGATTGAGAGTCACGTGTTTCATTGCCAAGTGTCAAAATGTTAAACAGGACAGATTTGTGGATTCTCTGGGGGCTGGTGTTTTGCTTTTTCTATGAAAATACACTTATAGAATGTCTTAAAGATACAAAAGCACTGGTGGGTCAGTCCCCAGAAGACTTCTGAATGGTAAGAGAGAATGTCCTAAGAATCCTAGGAATCATATTGAATTTGTTACTTTTATTGGAAAAGGAGACAACAATATACATATAGTGTTGAGCTGGTTGGTTCTTTTGTGTATTAATTTCTCTCATAGTAGACATGGTGCTTTCTTAATCCAATATGAACGTTCTAAATTATATGACAATCATTAAATCTTATTTACAAATTAATTTCTGGCATGATGATATTTCCTTTTTGAGGTATCATGTTTTTAACCATTTAAAAGGTAACCTCACTCATTTTGAGAATACTGAATGCAAAATAATTTTGAGGGACATTTTATTTTTTTGTATGTATTTTCAGCAGGTGGCTAATAGTTTTTTACCTGAATCACCAGCATATAGACCTGAATGTCAGACAAAATATTTTTAATTGCATTTTCATCTTGCATAATGAAGCACAGTAATTCTTTTTGAGATTACCTTGCATATTTTTCCAAGTAGTTATTGGTAGAGATGTGTCAGATTGGTAAAAGAAGAGAAAATTATAATGTTATGCATTTAGGTCTTAATAATATTTAAATATATTCAGATTGGTAAATACAAGTATTTTAGCAAATAATGTATCTGATATATTTTCATGTTAAAAGCCATCTTAGGTGCAGGATATTAACCTTCCATCTCTCCCATGTCTTTGGGCCATTGCCCTGAAAAATCATATATTTTAATCTACACACTTTTTTTCATAAGAATTTCCATTTTCTCTTGAAATTTATACCATATATTTCACACAACCTTTAAGAATTATACATACTCAATAATAATTCTCAATTTTTTGTGTAAAAATAGACCATGACATATACTCTATAAATGATAGAGGTTATTCAGGGCTACAAGATTAGCAATTTTATTTTATTTTTAAATTTCTTTATTGATTACTGTGTTATATAAGTGTCCTTATTCCCCCATTACCTCCTCCATCCCCCCCCCTCCCCTCATGCCCTCACCCCCCTGTTATCTGTGTCCATTGGTTAGGCTTATATGCGTGCATACAAGCAATTTTAGATCATTGTCAACATTTATTTCAAGTTAAGTATTGGCACAAGCATTTATACAACTGTAGTCTTTGCAATAACATGTTGCATAGTTTGTGTACTGACTAACACTTCAATTTAAGCATAGTAGAATTTTTGAGATGAAGATGTGTATGCAGCTTGATCGAGCCCAAAGTACTCTGAAAAAATGACAATGGAAAGAGTTATATTTTCTGTACTGAATATTTTAGAACTGGCATTTTGCCACTGAACTATATATGAGGGAGGAATATTGTATGTGTGCTTTGCATTTAAGGCTTAATTTCTGAGGCTGAATTCCAATTTTGTTTATTCCCTTAGGTAATTACTGATTTTCTAGATGCAAAAGAAGTGTATCATTGGATTTTTTAAAATGGTTAAAGTTGTATTGTAGATATCCTTTAAATTTAGGCACTAAAAATTCTCACATCAAAGGAGTGTGTGACTCTCATTTGTGGCTAAAGAGTTAATCATCTCTCAGCAATGCTTTGAAGTTAGTTTTTTTGGTCATTTTTCTTTTTTTAACTCAGCATGGGTTCATGAATAAAACTAACCGCTCTGATAAGTATAGTGTATTATTGCTTTTGCATATGGCTCTTGCTAATAAAAATTCAAATTCTGGTTAGTTTGCTGGAATCAAATCAATGTATTATATAGCATACTCCCCCGCTCCCCTGTTATGAAGCCCTCTCACAGAAAATAGGTGGAAAAAAAACAGCATGGGGTGGAGAGAAAGGACAAAGCAATTCAGGGTTAAATATAGTTTACCCTTGATGCCTATGTTGTGGTTAGTCTGCAATCTGTACAGGATTTTTACTTCTCATTGCCCTATAATCCTTAGAATTCTTATTCCTTAGGACTGAATTCCTATTCTTTAGTTAAAGTGTATGAATCTGCTATTTGGTGGGTAAGGTAACAATAATAGCAGTGGCAGTAACTTAATTTAACAAAATGTGTATGTTTGTGTTTTTGAATGCAGCTCTATGAGAATCTATCTGTTGAAGAATATGGTAGGATGAAGAATATGTAGGTGATTGCTAAAACAATTCTGACAGTTGCTAAAATTAAGTCATCCTGCGTAAAGATCACCTAATCTGTACATCAAATAGGATTTGGCATTTTAAAAATTAGGATGTTTTCCATTATCATCAACACAGAAAATAATTGTGCCTGGGTGCTTTCTTCAGAAGGTAACATGAATTTAGAAACCAGAGAATATGCCAGAATGAGACTGATGATTGTATAAGACATTCCATACTGGAACCAGATACTAGGCTCCAACTAGGTTCAGCTGGAAAGACTCTTAAAGTACAGTTAGAGGAATACAAATAAGGGGCTAATTTAACAAATGTGCATGTACAAATCGCAGTGGGTAAGATCATGATCTCAAGAGTTAGAGATACCAGCCCTAGCCAGTTTGGCTCAGTGGATAGATCATTGGCCTGCAGACTGAAAGGTCCTGGGTTCGATTCCGGTCAAGGGCATGTACCTTGGTTGTGGCCACATCCCTAGGAGGCGTGCAAGAGGCAGCTGATCAATGTTTCTCTCTCAACGATGTTTCTAACTCTCTATCCTTCTCCCTTCCTCTCTGCAAAAAAATCAATAAAATATATATTTTTAAAAAAAGAGTTAGAGATACCAGATTTTAACTGTTTGAAGGCTGGTCACTTGGGGCATATGAATTATTTTCTCTGAGCCTCACATTTCTTAATTAGAAAATAGGGATAGTGGGGGAGAAACCAAGATGGCGGCACAGGTAAACACCTAAACTGCTGCCTCGCACAATAATTTCAAAACTACAACTAAAAGACAAAACAGACATCATCTAGAACCACAGGAAGGCTGACTGAGTGGAAATTCTACAACTAGAAGGAAAGAGAAAAGCACACTGAGACTCAGAGGAGCTGCGGAAGTGCAGAGGTACGGAGGCGCACGCATGGAGAGGGCTGGCAACTGAGTACACAGCTGGCTTTCTCAATCAGGAGGGAGACAAAAGCTCCCGACTGCTCTAAATTCCAGTTCTGGGTGAGACTCTGGGGACCCAGACTCATATGGGGAGAAACTGGACTGTCTGGCAGCAGGCGAAACTCGAGGGCAGCTTTCTCTCAGATGTGCTTGCAGCGATTACCCTGTGACACTGAGACCCAGGGGCCTCTTAGGGCAGGGCTGTCGGGAAGCCATTGCTATTTGCTCTGCCCTGAGACTCTGCCCTATCCAAGCTGAACGCAGAAGCTTTTGCATATGAATGGCCTGGTCCTTTGAATTCTAAACTTACCTAACAAACTGCACCTGAGTCAGTGAGACCCAGAACATCCAAAAGAAGACCCAAGCCCCATAGCAGTTTGCATTGCTTCACAGCTGGGCCTCATCTGGGCACCTCCAAAACCCAGACAAAGATGGGGAATCTGCAGATCTCTCCGTAGATCCTGCTGGGTGGCCTCAGGCAGAGGCTAAATTAGCACCTCCTTGGAAATCCAAGAGCCAGTGTACCCAGGGGTCAGAGTAGGACCATCCAGATTACAACTCCTCAGATCCATAAGGGACACACTCAGGGGGCAGACTCAGTGAGCACCAAAGCCCCACTGAAGCAAGTCTTATCTCATAAGGGTGTCTCAAGCATAGAAGTTCTCCCAGCATAGACACAGCTGATCCTCATAGCCAATTGGCCTGGAGGTCAATTCCTCCCAGTGATACCAAAAACAATTAAGGCTTAACTATAACAAGACTGTGCACACAGCCCACAAAGGGGTGCACCAAGAGTGTCTACCTCAGGTAACTGGGGAGGCTGAGCCACTGGGCCCTATAGGACACCTATCACACAAAGCTACCCTACCAACTCAGGGAAGTAGCCAAAATGCAGAGACAAAGAAACAGGTCACAAATGAAAGAAATGGAGGAAAGCAAATGACTGGATATAGAGTTCAAAATCACAGTTACAAGGTTTTTCAATAATTTTCTAGAAAAGGCTGATAAATTTAGTGAGACCCTCGAGGATATGAAAAAGGAGTCTCACTAGAAATTAAGCATACACTGACTGAAATAAAAAATAATATATAGAGATCCAACAGCAGACTAAAGGATCACAAGAATCAAGTCAAAGATTTGAAATACAAAGCAAAAAACACCCAACCGGTAAAGCAAAAAGAAAAAAGAATCCAAAAATATGAAGATAGTGTAAGGAGCCTCTGGGGCAACCTCAAGTGTACCAATATCCGAATTATGGGGGTGCCAGAAGAAGAGAGAGAGCAAGATACTGAAAACCTATTAGAAGAAATAATGACCGAAAACTTCCCCCACCTGGTGAAAGAAATAGACTTACAAGTCCAGGAAATGCAGAGAACCCCAAACAAAAGGAATCCAAAGAGGACCACACCAAGACACACCATAATTAAAATGCAAAGGGCAAAAGACAAAGAGAGAATATTAAAAGCAGCAAGAGAAAAACAGTTACCTACAAGGGAGTACCCATATGATTGTCAGCTGATTTCTCAACAGAAACTATGCAGGGCAGATGGAAGTGGCAAGAAATATTCAAAGTGATGAATAGCAAGAACCTACAACCAAGATTACTCTACTGAGCAAAGCTATCATTTAAAATTGAAGGTCAGATAAAGAGCTTCACAGATAAAACAAAGCTAAAGGAATTCATCATCACCAAACCAGTATTATATGAAATGCTGAAAGGTATCAACATTATGAACAACAAATATCTATCAACAAGTGAATCTAAAAATCAAGTGAATAAAAAAATCTGATCAACAGAATAAACTGGTGAATATAATAGAATCAGGGGCATAGAAAAGGAGTGGACTGACAATTCTCAGAGGAAAAGGGGTGTGGGGGGTGCGGGAAGACTGGACAAAAATGATACACCTATGGATGAGGACGGGGGGCAAGTAAGGGCATGGGGTGGGGTGGGAACCAGGTGGAGGGGAGCTATGGGGGGAAAAAAGGAACAATTGTAATAATCTGAACAATAAAGATATATTTTTAAAAAAAGAAAATAGGGATAGTAATGGCATCTAATATTATTATGAGAAATAATTACTAAATATGAAAAAATTATAATGATCAAAAACTGCCAATTTCAGAGCCTTGGAAATCTATTACCATTTATATATTTTGCATATAATGGAACAGATCATCACACAGGTTCTTGCTTGGCCTTAGAATCCTGCTCAACTCAGAATACCAGGAAGTTCCTACTATTTTGCAGAATTGGCAGTCAATGTGACACATATTTGTTATCCCTGAGGTAATGCAACTCTATCTGTCTTTTCTTTTTCTATTTTGCTAACAGTCTCCATAATGCAAATATCTACCCAGTTACTTGGAAAAGAGGGAATGCAGAGATTAGTTATCAATAATCATAGTGTTCAGGTACCATGCTAGGTGCCTTACAGAGATTTGTGGTAAGTAGCTGACCCCAAAACTTTTATGTCCAGTTTCATCATCTAACTCAGGCTCCATTCATGAATTTGTTGATCATTTGTCTCCCTCACTTAATTGTCTAATAGGTGCCTAAATTTACTACTCACTGTTCACTATCCTTCAACCGCACTGGACTTGTTATGTTCCTCGAGCATTCTAAGTTTATTTCTGTCTCTGACTTTTGTTCTTGCTGATTCTATGCCTGGAAGGCTCTGTCCTTTTATTTTATGCATCTTGCTTCTTTTCTGTATTCAAATGTCATTTCTTATTTTATTTTTCTTCTTTATTGATTAAGGTATTACATGTGTGTCCTTATCTCCCTTTGTCCCCCGCCCCCACTCATGCCCTCACCCTCCTGAGGTTTCTCTCTGACAATTATACTAAATCATTCTCCCATCCAGTCAGTTTCTTATCTCATCATCCTATGATATGTTTCTTCAGAACCCTTTTCCACGTATATAAAATTATGTTATTTATTTAATTGTTTACTTTTCTTATCTCCCAACCCAGAATGCAAGCTCCCTGAGAGCAGTGGCCTTGTGTGGCTTGTTCAACACTGTCCTCCAAAGACCTGAAACTGTGCGTGGCTTACCAATCTTCAGAGGTACGATTATTTATTTCCATATTTTTATAGGTGACCAAAGTGAGGCCCAGAGAAGTATAGTAGCTTGCCCAAGATCATGGGCATTGGAAGTGGCAGAGTTGAGATGTAGACCCAATGCTGGGCTCTAAAAACCTGTGTAACAATGCAGTTGAAGATCAGGCACATTGATAGAGGGTGGGGGGCTGTGTTGAGTGCTTGGAACTTTCGTTGAGTCCCTGGGCTGGCAATTATTGTTTGCCTAGCATTGTCAAGACAGAGCTGGTCCTGATTACTTCATACTCTAGTACACTTGACTTATCTCCCTTCCTTTTTCCTTTTGACTCAGTGCCCAAGACACCCATGGTTAATATTTCACAAGAATGCATTTGAACCCTCACTGCCTGGGAAAAACAAACACTGGGTTTTAAAGAAGCTCCTAAAGGCCTAGAATTCATGATTTTGAACTCAAATGAGATTTTCCATCTGACTTGCTTTCTTCCTTTTTATATATATGCTGTTTTCTGAGCATTTGTTACTTGACATTACCATAGATTATAGCTACAGCTTTCTTTTGTGAGTTTGTGTTAATAACACAGATGATGCTTTGGTTGTACTTGGTCCCTATTGACTAGAATATTTCTACCTCCATATCTTTCCCATCCCATCCCCCCACCCCCAGTGCTGCAGTGGGACCATTTATGTTGTTTTTAGCCAGGCATGCTGCAGAATAAAACAGACGGTTTGTCATGTGTGTCATATAATACATAAATATGTGTTAACTTTTGGGGGGAAATGAAAAGAAGAAAACCAGGGCAGTTGATTAAAATGGGATAATCATCGGCATAATAAGCCACACCCAGCAGATTATAGAAGAAGTTATTGGCACTTTTTACTCCAGGACATTTGGTGTGCTTCATTGCATTTGACCTTTGAGAAGCTATTGACATCATTTGGGAACTGCCAGTAAGCCTGCCTTAACCAGTTAAAGAGAAGGAATCGTAGCATTGTGGAATTGACTTGATTAATTTAAATCCAAACACACACAGTCCTGCACGGATGCCCTTTGCAATGCCCTTGCACAAAAGGATTTCATTCAGAAGCATTATAACCCACATCCTGCTGTCAGACCCTTTCGGCTCTGTTGGTCCTCTCAGACTGCCAGCAGCATCTTTAACCCTTTTTATGCTTCTTTTTATCTCATGAAAACAATATCTATGCTTAGATTCACACAAATGCTCTACATTTCACTCCCAAGTTCTTTCTTTGTGTCCTAGGGAAAAGGTATTTTAAAGTTCCACTAATTGAGAGACTAAAATGGGAACTTATCTAAAACTGGCTTCTTTAGAAAATGTATTAGAACTTAATCCAGCACTTCCTCTGGGAATTGTAATCAAAATTAGAATCATGAAAAGTTGAAATAAGTTTTTGGCATTAGAGTAAGCTATCATCTATAATACCTTTGACTTTTAGATTAAAAACATTGAAGGCTTTATAATCCATGTTTAGTTTTGGGAAAACATCAAAGTTAATTGACTTGTGGGTGAGTTCCGAGTAGTATAAGGATAATCTAGTCCTGGATTCTTAAATGAAAGCAAAATTAAAATTAAGGATAAAACTTTGAATAATTTCAGTCATTACAGTCTGAACTGAGTGAAGTACCCACATGTTGGTCACTCTGCTGGGCTTGGTTGCAGAAGAGGGCAAATATTTTTGTGGGAGAAATTTAGAAAATCGCTACTAGGTGCTTCATAGCACATAGAAATGTTAAACTGGAAAGGACCAACACCCTCATTTTAAACAGCAAAAAAAATCTACCTCCCCGCTGCCACACACACGATTATTCAAGTTCTTAAAGGCCCTTACTTGGCCAACTTCTGCTTCTTCATTACCCAATTACCACACTCTTCCAGAATACAGAGGAAGCCTTTAGGGAAGGTGGTGTAATCCCATTCTCTGGTTTTGTTCATTGTCATTAAATTTAATTACTGTTTTAAGGGCTTGTAATGTGCCAGTACTTCATGCATTATCTTTGTCTTCGTAACTACAATATTAGTTACTGTTCTTCTCTTTTTGAAAATTAGAAATTGGCATTTAGAAAAGTTAGGGATTTGCCCAGAGTATTAGTTACTCTGAGAAGGTGGGTGGGAGTGGAGGAGGCAGCCTCTCTAGGATATCATTAGCTAGATACAGGGAAGAGAAAAGAGCAGCAACAGGTATTCCTCCCAAGCCTTGTCAGTTGACTTGAACATGTTATGGTGAATGAGTATGCCATGAGTCAATGGTAAGAGGGAAAGAATTAAGGCAATTTTGGCTTTAATTCTTTAGTGGATTCACTATAAGGGGAATATGAGGGCACCTCCGTTCTAGCTGCCATTAGCACTAGATGTCTAGGTGAGGAATGATTTGGGGAATCAGGGAACCTAAAAGCTATGGGACACAAATGCAATTACAACATTGTTTTGAGCCTCTGTGTCTTTTCATTTCAACCACATTAAGTTGTTTCAAAGACAAAGTGAAATAATATAATCTAAAATACTTTGTAATGAATATAATTAGGACATAACATTTGTGTTCATTTATTCAATAAGTATTTATCAAAGTGAATGCCAAATGTAAGGTATGGTGCTATATGGAGAATAAGAAGGAAATATAGACTTTGTCTCTACTTCTCAGAAGGTTAAAATGAGTAGGAAGGTAAGATGCATGATAATAAACAGGCGATAGAATGTTTCAAATGCAATTTGTAAAGTAGAGAACACTGGAATTTCCGAGGAGGAACCCATTCCTGATGGAAGAGATGGGTCTTAAAGAATTGGTAGAGTTTAGATTGGTGGGAAGGAGAGACAGAAGGAATGTGATGGGAGGAATGCGTAGGTATGTGTGGGATTACAGGAGGAGGAAGCAGTTAGAGCAAAGGCCTGGGGGAGGGAAAATACAGAGACATACTCGTGCATCAGATTGTCTCATTGGCTGTAGCTCAAGGTGCCCAGAGTGACAAAGATGGGCTTCTGTTGAAGCTGTGAGATCTGCACTTGACTCAGTGACCACAGGGGGAGCCGTTGGGGATTTGGGAGTTTCGTAGTTACCTGGTAGGGCAATGGTTGTGAAGTTCGTCAAGGACAGAGTGATATATAGAATGATTAAAGGAGGGAGGCACTGCAGTCAGGAGACCAGAGCGTCTTGAGATGACTAGAGCAGATCTAAGCTCGAGGGGACAGCCTGGGACTGAAACAAAGAGGTGACAGATCAGTAAAATTTGGCCAAAGACTGGGTTTAAGGGTGATGGAGAGTTAGAACTTTTTGCCATTGGAAGTTCTGTGATACTTTTTCACAAATTAATATGCATTTGTTTTAATTAATAAATGTAAACCCAAATGCTAATCATAAAATCCCATATACCACTGGTTTTTTCAGTACTTACATGCTTCACTGGAATTAGGAAACATGTTGTATCAAGACCAGAGGAGCCAGAATGCTGCTCATCTGGACTAGAAGGAACATAAATTATGAGGCAAAACTAGTTTAGGATGAAGGCTGTTTTGCCTTATCATCAGACAGGTGATTTGGGAGAGGAGGCAGGCTGGCCACTGACTGGTCAAGGCTTTAGAAATCCTGGCCAAATAGCCCCTCAGAGGTAGCATTTTAATCCCCATTTGCTTCTGAATTGGCACTTGCCAACATGATTTCACTTTTGTTTAAGAAACAAGTTGAGCTCAGAACCTTGGTGAAGCCCAAGTTTCAATTTAAGGATTAAGGCAGTTGCATGGGAGTTGATGAGATTTATAGTACCTTGACAGTCAAGGGGTATTTCTTTGGGAAATATGCTATGCTTTTTTCCCCGTGAAAGAGTATTTCCACCTTCTAGCTTTTGTTTTCTTTCAGTTTGAGAAATTATAGTATTATTTAGATGTCATTGAAGCCTTGGGATCCACTAGGAAATAGGTAGATTTTCTGAAGTTTAGGACAGATACAGGGGGTATACAGTTATCCAGGGGAAATATGTCAGGGCTTGGTGGAGTTAGTGCTGTTACTGGGTAGATTTTGTGCCTGCTCCCAGCACGGTTCTGTTAGTGGCCTAATGTGGGTATGCACTTCACAAAGCCTCTCTGTGCTGTCCTTAGGAATCCAAGGAAAGGAGGTGGTGACTTTTGTAAGAAGTTATCCACCTAAGAAAGTTTATGATCTCAGAGAAGGTGATGAGGTGGCGCTGATCAGAAAATTTAGTTGGAGTGTCAAGAGGAAATAGAATACTGATGAGAACATGACATAGCTGTTTTTGTAGATGAAGAGAGAATAAAAACAAAAGGAAGCTTAGAGTTAGGAAATGGATGTGGGGGAAATTAGGCCCTTGTTTTTTCTGAAGCAAGCCTCTTTAACTGGACACTTAGTCTGTCCACCTGGGGCCGTTTGTCTCACTGACACTTGATTTCTACTCCTGCTGGTGATCTTTCCTATTCCCTTAGCTTTTGTAGTGGTCAGAGGCCTCTTGGTTTGGTCTTATTTTTGGGCAGGTTCTTCTTAAATCAGTACCTTTAAAAGAAGAGCTAACAAACCAACTTTACTGTTGGACTGTTTCTTTATGACCACCCATCTCTGAAAAAGTCGATACACCTGTCTCTTTTTGGTGTGTGTTATATAGATAACCTTTGTTTGCTTTACCCATCTTAATTCTGTTTAGACAGGTGGATCATCTCCCTTGTAAGTTGTCTGCGACACCTTGAAATAGTCTGGCTAGTATGTTAGGGTCTAGTCCTTATTCGTCTCTGAGAGCAGGTAAACCAGTATTGCACATTTAGAACACATTGACATGAATTTCTATTTTTCAAATTAAATAGTGGTTCATATCCAATGGTTAAAAAAAACTTAAAAGTTTAAAAATATACGAAATAAAAGTTGGAGGACTCTCTCAATTTTTTATTGAAACTGCCAGAAATAAATACCCCTAGCAATTGGGGGTATATCTTCTAGACATTTTTTCAATACAGATTTAAATAAACAAATATATTTATTTTAAAAATTGAGCATATATATGATGTATATGTGTGTGTGTGTGTTTGTATAGAGTATTTTCACTTGTATCATGGCAAATTTTGTATATGTATCATTTTCACTTATATATGATAAAATTTTTATGTTTTGCTTCTCAAACTCAGGGTCTCAGGAAAATCATTTGAGTAGATAGAGGAATAGTTCTGTTTTTGTTGTAAAGCTTTTTCACTTTACCTAAGTTAAGGGAAACCAAATTATTGTGGGTTTTGTGAGGGCAGACTTTACTATTCTTTCAGAATCCTCCCTCCAAATTTTCAAATAGGTTTAAATTCTGTGTAGTTCTCCAGATTGTACAGTGGGGCTGTTTTATTCCATTTGACTATTTTTGTAAGCAGTATTATTGCGATTCACTTGTATGCTTTTTTTTTTTTATCACAAGGGAAACATTAAGGCGGGCTTAGCTTCATCTAAATTGAAGTAGAAATAATAATAGTTTCTTTGAAATAGCTTAGATCTAAGTATACAGTACCGAATGACAGCCTTCATGTTTTATTGTTATGACTATCTTAAAGAGGATCTGCCAAGTTACTTGCTTATCTTTACAATTACAGTATTTGCAGTAGAAAAGTTAGACCATGGTATTGTTTAAAAACATGTCAATCCAATATTCATGGAGAAGAAAACAATAGTTTGCATTGTACAGGTAATAAATTATATACTTATGAAAGTATTGCATCTGATCAAATAAGCATATCATTAGAGACTCAGTTTGATGTTGAAGCATTGTTATTTTAAGCAATTACTTTAAACCTGGTATTTTTAAGAGGAGGTTGTATTCCCATGAATGTAGGTGACAGAAGCAGGGCAGGACAAGTAGTTCAAAGGGAAGATTTAAATTGTGTGTAGCTTGGGGGTTATTAGAAGTGGAAGTAATTCTGCTGTGATAGAAGAGACTTAATCAAGAAGACCGTATAGCAGTAAGATGGCAGATTTCCTCTGATTTTATCTAGAGTGTCATAATTAGGCATTTTGCTGGCGGTGTTTTCTGGATAAGTGATGTATTGGCAGGGCTTTACTGGAGCTTGGAGATAAATGGACCGGGCAGCTGCTGCCTCCTGGAGAAGTAAATAGAGAGAATCAGTTTTCATTGTTATCAGCACACTGACCTCTGAAGGCACAGATGTGAGCTTTCTTTTCAGGGGGAATCAAGTATTCAACCTCAAGGAAAAGGATGTTTTTAATACAATAATATTAATGTTTGTTAAATGAGAAAACCGTCTATGAATACTTATACTATTGCTACCTGTGAGCATTATTTATTGACCTATGACTTCATCAGAGTTTCAGCTGTGAGAGGAATATTGCTAATGGATTCATGTAGTGACATTTGTCATTAAAAAGTCACATCGCAATGAATAGATTCAGAATGTATTGAGTCCCTTGCTCTGTGTCACACTCAGCACTCTGACAACCTTCGTTTCCTACTTAGCAAATCCAAGCCTGGTAGCTCCAGCCCCAGGAAGTTGTTAAAGCAATTAAAGGCTCTGTCTCCCAGCACATTGCTTGGTTACCATAGTATCCTCGGCCTCCAAGTCTCTCCTGATGATGTCAGTATGCATACAGGGGTTGTTCAGAGCATCTACGTGGGGATGATTCACCCTGCAATAAAGCCCCTCTCTCATTGCTGGGTTTCCAGTGCGATTTCAGACGGCCCTAGAAATGGAGGGTAAGTGCCTTCTTTTGCATATCAGAGAATTGCTAAATGCCTCTATTATTCTGTTTTAGGTGTATGAATGGTTTCATGCTTTCCAAGATATACTACTGCCTGAAATCATAATGTTTTGGAGCATTTCAAGCCAATTTTCTAGAATAGTCACAGTTTATACTTTGTGTGTGTGTGTGTGTGTGTGTGTGTGCGCGCGCGCGCGTGTGCGTGTGTGTGCGCGCGCGCACGCTTGCACACGTGGGACAGACATAAAAATAATTGTGAATGCACATTGTAATGCCTGCTACTCTCCCTGGTTGGCAGCAATAGCAAACACAATCGAGCTTTTAATTTTTAATATTTGAATTATGTAAATTTCTTAAAGTATTTTGACAGGTGTCCTCACAGCACAAATGGGGCTATATTTCAAGTGTGTGAATTACTTATTTTTGTTGATACTTTATATGTTTTATCCAGATTAAGCAATATTAACATTTCAAACGTCTAAGATGATAGTGGCAGATATTATTAAAAAGAAGGGGCAAGTTAGAATGTGAATCTTTATGTTAGAGAAATTAAAACTTGCACTATAGAACAAAGATTTAGTTAATGGGGCAACATATGAACTAGAAAGTATATTGATAACTATGGTTGCATACTTATTTTATACTTTCAATGTTTGTGAAAATATCTCACAACTTGATAACGGAAATAATGCCCCTATCTTGTGATAAATGAAATTAGTGCTTCATGAAAGTTCTCCATACAATATAGCGAGGTTTCTTAAGGATAAACCAGCTTTATGGGAAGAATGCTGTAGAATCACTTATATAACATTCAAATAGAAGAGCCATGGACAAATATTTCCCTTGAAAAGTTAGTCTTCTGTTTCAGTTGTTTCACTCAGTATGCCTCAGAAACAGACAATGAATGAGGCACAGAGACGGGTTTCTTCCTACCAGCTTCTGAATCTCTCCATTCTGAGAGTTCTGTTCATATGTTAGTCATGCATGATTCCTTCTTCTTGATCCCCAGGGGACTATTTCAGTATATCCTTTGAAGAATGTAATACTGTGTTTAAATGGAGGAGGTAGGTAAAGGCAGTTTCTAATCAACGGATAGCTTTGCAAGAAAAACAAAAGAATGAGAATGGCGTGGATGGGGTGCAGAGCTCTCTCATGTCTTTATGTACTTCACCTTTATTCTGTGTTGGAGAGAGACAGATGGCTTTTTTTTTTGAGATGTTGATAAACGGTTTAGACTGTCCATTTCTAGAGGGACATTGATTGAAACTGGCATTTTATTTTTGGAGTCTTCCAGAATATCCCCTGCTGTCTAACTTTCCTTTGCTTTTTGTGTGGGATTGTATTAGTGGACTGGTTATCCTCTTCATTCCCCTTGCTATAAAGAATCACTGAGAAATACAGCTGTGAGAGTGCAAAAATAGGTTAAAAATTTAAATTTAGTTGCTTGTATGTGAGGATATCTCTCTTATCTTAAATATCATAAATGGGTATTTAGTGAATTCCTTTCTACTCTGAAAGCATGCTAAATGCTTTGACTTTTAATTTCTTTTCTAAATTCAGATTTAATCCTGTTTTTGTGTTTGAAAATTTGCCAGTTAATTGGTATTAAATTCCTAAAAAGTAGAGATAACTTATGATACTACCTAGTTTAGGTCATGGTAGGTCAAATAGTAAAGAAATTGAATCTGTATAAACTGTTTCCATATTTTTAAAACCCTTTTATTGAAACACTTGCAGAATGTTTATGTTAAAAAGAAGACTAGTACATTTCAGGATATATTATATCAGGGCTTTGCTCTTTGTTGCATTAATGTTTTTGGTGATATAATTTAATCTAAGTAGCTAACTCTACAATAAAAAAAATACTTATGCAGCTTTGAACCCTTAAGATAGCCATGCAAGTATTCTCCTGCCAACGTGAAAGATACAAGTAGCATTTTATATCGAGTGCTCTATAGAGATGACGGTTTTCTTCATGCTTTAGTCAGGCAACGTTTCCAAGCAGTTTTAGGGCAGGGTGGTTTTAAAAACTGGTTTAGCAGCATTTTTATTTTATTTTTATATCATAATAAGAATGTTTTAACTTTTACAGATATTTAAACTTATTCCTGCTGAAATGTAAAATGCCAGGTCTATAGACTTGGGAAAGCATGAGATGAAGAAATATAAATATGACAGAAAAAGGATCACTTTGACTCTCTGCAGATGATAAGTTAAAACAAACCAGCACCCAAAAGAATTAGAGGAAGCTGAATGGGAACATGACCTGGAAATAAACATTTTGTCCAATGATAGGAGAAAAACTCAAGCTCTGAGAAATTGGTTATGTGCTTTGCCCAGTTTCTATTTTTAAAATATATTTTATTGATTTTAGAGAGAGGAAAGAGAGGGATAGAGAGACAGAAACATCGATGAGAGAGAAACATTGATTGGCTGCCTCCTGCACACCCCGCACTGGGTATTGAGCCCACAACCCAGGCATGTGCCCTGACTAGGAATTGAACCATGATCTCCTGATTCATGGCCCGATGCTCAACCACTGAGCTATACAGACTGGGCACTTTGCCCAGTTTCTATTTTTTTTTTAACAGCAGAGCCAGGGCTGGGACCTGGAACCCCATACTCACAGGAGGGTTTTTGATTTGAATGGCGGTACTCTCACTAGTTGGAATTGAGTACTTTTTTCCTAGGCAACTTCTCCCACAAAAGAAGTGATTAAAACAGTATAATAGTTAGGAAAGTGTATTAGTTTTCTTTTGTTGCTATAACAAATGACTTGCTATCTTGGTTGTGTAAGGAATACAAATTTATTATCTTAGAGCTCTGTTGGTTAAAAGTCAGACACAGATCTCAATGAACTACAAAATCAAGGTGTCAGCACGCCTACATTTCTTTCTGGAGGCTCTAGGGGACAATCCGTTTTCTTGTCTTTTTCAGCTTTTATGGGCCACCTGCATTCCTTGGCTCATGGCCACCCTCAATCTTCACAGCTAGGAAGTACAGATCAAATCCTTATACAGCCATCTCTGATTCTGCACAGCTGGGAAAGGTTCTCCACATTAAAGGACTGGGGTGATTAGATGGGGCCCATCTGGATAACCCAGAATAATCTTCCCATGTTAAAGACTTTAATTTTTAATCACATCTGCAAAGTTATTTCTGTTATGTAAAGTAACATATTCACATGCTTTGGGGATTAGGACACAGACATTTTGGGGATCATCATTCTGCCCACCACAGAAAGATTGCAAAATGTATGGCCGAGTCCGTCAATATTAAATTCACAAGTCATACATTTTTACTGACAACTATAGGTTACACTGGTGATTGCCAACTGAGACCATGAAATTTTGACCTAATTGGATGGATGCAATCTTCCCCAAGGATATTAAGATGCCTCAAGAGAGTTAATGAAGGAAAATCAGATTAGAAAGAAATGTTTTTCCAGCCCAAACATTCAAAACTCTGAGGTACAGATGTGAGCCTTATAAAGTGACACTATTCTCAGTTTAATATTTTTAGTGCGACACTGAGATCAGATGAAGTTAATTAAACAAAACTGATTTGGGATTGCACAAATTCTATTAGTTATCTCCTATGTGAATGAGCCTGGGCTTCTTTAGAAACTGAAGGGTAATGCCTGGGCCACGAGAGACCCAAATGTGAGATCTAGTAACCCTGAGTTTTGAATAACACTGTCGTTCACAGATCTGAATTTAAGCCATGTGAGTCACAAGACTCAGCTGATGAATCTGGCAGGTATGCCCTACATGGTTCCCTAGTAAAGCACAATATATTATCATAATCAGTAATGCTAGACTTGAGGCCAACAGCTGCAAAAATAGTTTTTTTTTATTGTTCACATCCTGTGTTTACCATAAATTTGAGCCACTTCATGATACATGGGTCCATCCACACTAAGTATACGATAATTTATTCCTAGTCGTAGGTTCTAAACCTTCTTTGCTAAACACTAGTGCTGAAAGACGCAGAAGAGGAACTACTTTAGTATATTACCTTTGGACAGGAAGCTTAACATTGCATTTTGCTGTGCTTCTCTCAAGTAAAGGCGGTGCAAGGAAAACCAGCTGCTTTTCTGCTGGTATTCTCTTTTCTTTTTAGAATTATTTTCTGGAGGACAGTTGCTATAGGATCTTCGCTTAGAAGACAAGGGTTTGTGGAAGGCACCTTCCTTTGTAAGAAGTAATTATTTTAAGATTGTTTCTTTTTGGTGCTAAAGGAATACAACAACCTTAGGATTCTAGATTGTTAGAATCTGATTTTATGCCATCATGGGATTTATTTGTCAATCAAAATACTATCATTAAAAGAAAATGTTACTTGACAATGAAGTCAAAATTAAAGCGTCTAGTTACACAATTTGCTAAATGATAAAATAGCTGTGCATCTATAGAAAACGTCTCTATAAATAAAAACATATATTTAGTTGAAAGAGTTTCTTACTTTATGCATATATTAAACTCACTTCGGTGTTCAGTTTCTTTTATTTACCAATAGTAAGTTACCATTTCTAGTGCTAATATAAATAAATAGAAACCAAATACTTTTAATAGGTTTTAAAATGTATGCAGAATTTTCATTTTAATACCAAATTTCCCCAGCTATGGTAAATTAGAATGAGTAGAGATCAAATCTTTGTTTCCTTAAAAAAGAGAAAGAGAGAGAGCAAGAGAGAAAAAAGTTCACCAAGCATCTGCTTTCTCTGTGATAGAAGAGACTTTTCATCTTTAAATCATTTTAAACTACCTCAGTTGCTTTACTGATCCTTTAACTTTGTTAATCATTATCTTAAAAGTTTATCTTTGAGAGAGATCAGAGATAAAGGAGCTAATGGAGAGAAGAGAGTTTTGAGGTTCTGAATGTTATTTGGTCAATGGTATTTGATAAGATGGAAGGAGACTTCAAAATCAAAAACTTCAAAGACTCTTATGATTTCTAATTGACTGTTTGGAAGCTAGCTCAGAGACTTTAGGTCTAGACTCTAGGGGGATTTTCCTGGAATGGAAGTAAAGCAATGGCAACTCAGTGAAGGAACTAGGCAGTAATCCCACCTTCCTGCTCTAGAGGATCTACAACCTGAGAACCACAGAGAGAGCTCTACTCATTTCCTCACTGACCTTGCAATCAGTTGATTTCCTTTAACTTATTGTTGCTTTAATTTGACTTTAATCAATAATTGTTTTTTAAACAATTATGAAGAAAATTGTTTTGTGGAGTGCCCTTATTTCTGTGAGTTTCTGCTATGGAAATGAGATTCTGTAAGTGGACCAATTCCCCGCCCCGCCCTCTTAATGTCTCTAAGGTAGCCATTCCAAGTGCTAATATAATTAAATAGAAACCAAACACCTTTAAAAAGGTTTTAAAATTGTATGCAGAATTTTCATTTTAATACTGAATTGTTACATCCTGTGTTTCCTTGGAGTGATGATTAATGGAAATAAAGGGTTACTGTTCCGCAAGCAAAATCTGGCCTAGATCAATTAGGGAGAAGAAAGGTCAAGATCAAGCAGAAATACCCGAAAGGGTACGAGGGCGTGGGGGCAGATGCTTGCCATCTTCTGAGGGATAGTTGCTGTGACCACTGCTTTGTAGGACTATTCAGGAGATGGGAAAGATAAGAGAGGACTGTGCCCAGCCCTGGGGCTTACTATCTGGCTGGCATAGATGACTTTACAAAAATCCTAAGCCTATGTTGGGGCTGGAACCACAGCCATGCTGGAAAAATCTATACTTTTTCTCTATGACCGAGTACAGGAGAGGAGATTGAGTGCAATTAGGGACCATTAGTCAGCCTTCAATATTCCTAACTAAGGGAATGAACTCAACAACCAAAAGATGTTTATAAATTCAAACCTCCCGATAACACATACATACCACTAATTTAAGCTCAAACATTTCCCGAGCCCTGGGAGAGAAAGTGACACAAGAATATGACTCATCAGTTGGAACATTAGAATATGGCAGGAGTCATGCTGCATTGTTTTCCTTACTGGCAAAGGTCAGTCTTCAATCAAAATGCAATCTTAGTAATTACTATCGAATGCCCTCATGTACCTGACAGTGCACTAAGCACAATGCAGAGTTAATCAAAGGACAATGTAACCTCAGATTTCAAGGAGTTTCATCTAAGAGCAGAACTATATATGGAGGAAAATGTTCTTATCATTGAATAACAATTATTGTTTCATTTTCATGGTAATTTTAATCAAGTGGCAAATTCATTTTATTTGCATTCAACTGAAAAATAAATTTATCCTAAAATTCTGAATGAACTGATTTGTTTTCTTTTTAATATATTTTTATTGATTTCAGAGAGAGAGAGAGAGAGAGAGAGAGAAAGACATCAGTGATGAGAGAGAATCATTGTTTGCTGCTTCCTGTCTGCCCCATACTCCCCAGGACCCTTCAGTCAGCAGGCCAATGCTCTATCCATGGAGCCAGGTAGGGCCTGATGTGTTTTTCTTGATGGCAGACCTGTTATCCTGTTAAGGTTTTTATTCCCCCTCCTCTCTTAGTCCCATTTGCCTGACTTTAAAATTAATATTTCTTTCTCTTGTGTGCTCTTATAAATATATTTTTCTTTCTTTCTCATACACACACAAACACGCAGCGTGCATACACTCACATACACAGAGTTACTCTACAAGTGATTCCTATCCTAGTCCTTCTCTTTACTCTTGTTTCTATCTTCCTTTAGGCTCCAGATAACATTTATTGTAAGCAACCCAGCTCCTGTTTATTGAGCGCCCACTGAGTGTAAAGCACTGTGCTCCACACTGAAGCCTCTGCCCCTCCCCCCACCCCCATTTGCTCCCCCTGCAGACCTTTGATTGTACAGTCAGCAGTATTTCCTTTTGTAGAAGTTAGGTAACATTAAAGGAGAGAGCAGGCAGAAGGAAGGGGCACAGCTAGTTATAGAGAGAAGAAATTGAAGATACAATTAGAAATCAAAAAATAGGAACTGAAACAACACTGCGATTGTGTGAGAATTGGAGTCCTGTTAAGTCTATAAGACAAGGTAAAGAAGCAGCACCAGCTGAATTATATTGTATGTTTTATCAGGCATTTTTTGGTGAGCAAAATAGATCGCCAAATTTGCAAATTGAAACTTCTCCACTAACTTACCAGTTTATCCTTTTCAACTAGTTAATTCCCAGGTTTAAAAACCTTAAAACCTTACGCTTTTTTTTTTTTTTTTTTATATCACTGCAACTATTTCTCTGTCCTGCCCCTTATCTGGCCATCATTACTTATTCTTGACTGCTAAACTTTTAAAGTGAAACCCCTACATAATCTTTAGAAACAACTTGTGCTTTATAAATGGAACTCAAAGGGGAAGATGTTCTTATGCCAAGAATCACCATAAAGTAGATAATTATGTAGAATTACCTCCTAATATGTTAGCTCTATGAGTCTTTTCCAGTTAGGTTTAACCATTGTTGAAAGACTGTGCAGAAACAGTAGCTTGAAATTTGTACAGATTTAGTAAAATGTTGAAAATTGAAGAATAATTGATTTTTCTGGTCAGTGTATTTTCACTGTCACAATCTCTTGTATTGATTTGGTTTTACGTGTTATAACAGATATCTCACTTGTTATCTGGCTGAAGGTATTTTTCATCTTAAGTCAAAGAAATGTAGAAGTTAGTGGTTTTTAACCTTGAGATTTGGGAAAAAGAAAAAAGGTTATTCTTGATGAAAGCTTCACTAAGTTATCCAGAAATTTATACTTAAGCTTCCTGACAGCCAGTAATTATCAGATTGCAGTTACTTTTCAGAAGTGTTTACTTTGAGTTGAGGTTTTTGCCTATTGATCTGAATCATGAATTAACTCTCACGTTAATCCAGTAGTTTACCTCAGAAGTCAGCCTGCCAGCCTGTGCAAAATCACTATGGTACTGCTAGACACACATTTTTAATACTTTGTCACAAAAGCAATATTGGCTCAGAGAATTAAGGCATCCCCTGCTTCGAGGAACTTACATTTTAGGGGGAGAGATGAGAATACAAGGAGTATGATACCACACGGATACAGACACACCTATTTCTTTGTCCCCCTTTGCAAGTGCGGTCCATGCATTTGTCTGCGGTACAATTCTCCCTGGTCTCTCCTGAACCCATTCCTTTCAGAACCCACCTCTGCACCAAAACTGCTCACGTTAGGATCATGAATGGCTGTCAGGTCATTGCTGTGGTCACTTCTCAGTCCTCCTCGGAATTGACTTTCTGTATCATTTGAAACAATTGATCATTCTCTACTCCTACCATGTTCTTCTGGTTTTCCTCCAGCTTAACTTGCTCTTCTCCCGTTCTTGTTATGTTGTTTGCTGGGTCTTCATCACCTTCCTGGCTCTAAATGTTGGAATATCCAAGGATGCAATCCTTGCTCCTGGTTTCGTCTCTGTTGAAACTCGATCTCTCAGTGGTCACATGCAGTCTCTTGACTGTAAATTTCATCTGTACACTGATAGTTTCCAAACTAATACTGCTTTCTGAGCTCCTCTCTTCACCTGTAGACAACGTGAGGTGCATCTAATAGGCACCCTAAATATAATGTGTCCCAACTACTGGTCATCCTCCTGTGCTGAACTTACTCTTTCTACAATCTTTCCTTGAAGTTATCCCAGAAATAATCAATGGAAACATTTTGGTATATGTCTTTCCAAGCTCATGTGGGTGAGGATGTTTATTTCTTACCACCAATCTTAATGTCATTTTGTGTATACTGTTTTCTTTCCTTTCACCCTACCACCCCCAACATTTCCTGAACATGTTTTGTATACTTAAGTATTCTTTGGAAACCTAGCATTTAGTAGCTACTTGGTTATACGATAATTTATTAATTATTCTTATTAGATTAGTAAACATTGAATTGCTTCCATGACTTACTACCATTATATAAACTATGACTAGTATTCCTATTACAAAAAAGAAGGAATACAAGCACTTCATCATTCTGGTTTTACACTATCCCAGTATGATAGCTGCTAAGCATATGTGACTGTTGAGCACTCAGTGTGACTAGTCCAAGTTAAGATGTGCTGTAAATGTAAAATACACACCAGATTTAAATGATTTAGTTAAAAAATGTAAAATATCTCATTAATAATTTTTATATTGATTACTTGTTGAAATAATATTTTGTTTATTGGGCTAAATAAGAGTAATTTAAACATTGACTTCATCTTTGGCCTTTTAGTTTTTTAAATGTGACTACATGGAAATTAAAAATGATGTGTGTGGCTCATATTATATTCCTATTGTACAGCGCTGTTCTAGTTTCTCATGTTAAAAGTCTTGGGGTTATCCTTTCCTCCTCTCTACCTCTTATACTCCATCCATATCCTGCTGGTGCTACCTTTAAAATATATCCAGAACATGACCACCTTTCACTCCACTTCTCCCCCTCAGGTCCAAGTCATCATTAGCTCTTGTTTAGCTTCTTGCAACAGCCTCTTGCCTTAATGCTTCTGCAGCCTAACATGTCAGGTCAGGTCTCTCTTCTTCTCAAAAACCTCCAATGGCTTCTTCTCTTATTCAGAGTAAAAGTCAAGTCCTAAAAAAGCTGGTGCCCGTCTATCCCTTGGATTTTATTTCTGCATTCTCCCTATCGTAAGCCAAACATGTTTCCCACTTTGGGTCTTTATATTTGCTCTTTCCCAGCAGGAGTATCTTCCTCCAGGTTTCTGCAGGCCCAGGCTTTCACATCCTCCGGTCTTTCGTGCCTGTAGGAAGTGATAGGGACCAGGGAGCAATGGAGACAAGAGAGCAGGTTCTGAATATATTCTGAAGGTAGAGAGGAGAGGTTTCACTGATGGATTGGGATGTGAAAGAACTGAGGACGACTCCAAAGTTTTTTGGCCTGAACATTGACAAGATAGAGTACCTGTATAGCAGATTATGAAACCTTGTGTGATATTTCTTGATTGTTTTCAATGAAGTATAAAATAGTTAATTTTGGTTGACTTTTGGTAGCCTTGAGTCATGTTTTAGTTCCCAAGGGTTATAAATGTCAAAGAATTTACTTTCATCTGTCTGTCTTTTACCAGGGTTTTCTTTTTTAAAAAATTATTAGTTTAAAATCCCTCTCTCTCCTGTGTAAAGAATCTATTATTTTCTGAAACGTTTATTCATTACTCTAATGGATTATAGCTGCCTCCTCATCATTTTATTTAATAGAACTATTAGCTGCAGTGATAAAATTATCAAGTCATATGTACATTTACTTGTATGGGGAAATAAACCTTTAATGTAGCAATATAATAGAGTACAATGTATTTTATTCTACTGCAGATTTAGTCACTGGGTCTAATAAATAACTTTTTATATGTAGAACATATTTTCTTTACAAAGGAATTACAGTTTGTTGGAGCATGGAAAAGGGTGGGTGATGTGATTTCTAGTCTTATAAAAATTTAAAGTAAAATAAAATAAAATGAAAGAAAAGGTGACTAGCTATTGAAAAGTTTCATTGTCAGTATTAGATTGGTTACCTAGGAACCCTGATGGATGAGGTAGCATTTAATTGAGGATCAAGGTTTTGATAATTATAAAATGGTGAAAATTTTAGGGTTATAATGGTGAGACCTATTTCAAGTTTTGTGTTTTTAGAACATTTTGAGAGTGTTTCTCTTAAGGCACTCAATTTTGAATTATCCATATTTATGGAAATGTGAAAATGAGTTGATATCTGAATTCCAGAGTAAATCTGAAAAGTCTCAACATAAGACCAAGTCTTTGCCAATGTGATGGAGAGGTAGCATACACTGACTGTCTTGTCACCACTTATTCTGGGGCTGTAAATGAGAAAAAATTATGAGAAGGTAGGCAGCATTAAGTGTGGAGGATAATTTGGATAAGAAAAAATTAACTGGGTTATTTTAGCTGTAGTTAAGTATTTTCTATATGATTGTATAAACTTACTGATAACTCAATGTGAAAAGAAACATAATTCTTCAATTAATTATAAAAATAAACCAAACTTCTACAGTATCACTAATAGCAACCATTTCTGTCACATTTTAACATGCTCAAATTTTAAACCTAACTCACCCATCTCCCTTTCCCTATTCCTCCTACTCCTTCTCCTGCCTCCCCTCCCCTTCTCCCTTTTCTCTCTCCATTCACTGCCAAACTGTACCTACTTCACTTACCATTCACTCAAACAGCTACCCCCTTCACTGCTTATTAATTCATTTCAACCTGCTTCATACCTGGAACTAATCTATAAAAAGTCATCAAAAATTATTAAATGGCTAAATATAATGTGCCCTTTCCGACCTTATCCCAAATAACCTCTTGGTAGCATTTGGCCCTATCAATCACCATTCCCAAGAGTTAAGTAGGCATGAGAAAGCATTATGAAGTGTCCCTGCCTGTCCGCATGCCACCTTTATCTGGTATGTTCTTCCCCTCTGCCTTACTGTTCCAATGAAAGCCCAGTTAGCTCTCTGAATGTTACCTTGAATCCTAACAAGATTAACTTTTCCCTCCTCTCTGCCACCAGTCATGTCCCTTGTTCATACATCTTATTATATGTGTCTTTGTTTTACATTCAGTTATTTATGGCGTTGGCCACTTAGCTAGACTGATCTGAGATCATTTAAGGTAGCATCTTTGTTCATCTTTATACTTCAACTCTCAACATGTAATAAGCACTTGATAAATGCTTATTGGATGAATGAATACATTTTGTTATGGTGCACATTAAGAGTTTAGAAATACTTTCATTGTCAATATTTGTGTGTGCTCATACTCCTTGTCAAATTTTGAAACATAACTGATACACTGAGATTGCTATGAATCACTGAACTTACTCTCTAATCTTTGATGCTGAATATTTAGTGCTAGTGAGAGGATCGAAGAGAAGACTGAATTAGGAGAATACAAAAATGGAGACAGAGGAGAGAGCTCTTCTCCTGTGATCCCTCCGTGTAACCCTTTCTGCTTGCACGGTCTAGTTACAGAGAGCTCCTCAAGCCCAGCCTCCTGAGTAGAAGTGCCGACTTTAAGTTATATCTGTACTTTCACATATTCTGTTCACCAGAATGAAATAAGGTGAGTCCCAGAATAAATTCACTTATAAAAATAATAGCAAATAAAAAACAAGATAGGACAACAGCAAAACAACCTGACATAATTTGGGAGAAAAATGAAGTATGTCACTTGTTAGAAAATTTCTGAAAGTTCTGGTATTTCTTTTAATAAAATAAAATTTTATAAGAATATATTAACAAATATATAAAATATATATAAATATGTCATTTGTAAATTTTCTCATTTAATTGCATTTTAGTAGGATTACTGTTAGTTGTCCAAAATACCCTATCTAATAAAAGAGTAATATGCAAATTAACCATCACTCTGCTACACCCACAAGCAATGCCCACAAGCCAATCTGGAGCGAGTATGCAAATTAACCCCAACAAAGATGGCTGCAGCCACAGAGAGAGCAGGAGGGAGACCGGTTTCCCTGGTGATAGTGGAAGCCAAGCTTTCCACACACCCTGGCGGACCCAGGCATCCACTCAAGGCTACAAAGTTTCAATTATAGAAGATAAATAAATCTCAATAAAAATGGCAGCAGCCACAGAGCTGGAGAAAGCAGGAGGCTTGAGTTGCCCCTAGCGATGGAAGAAGCCAAGCTTCTGCAGCCCTGGCCTGTCTTGGCCTCCGCTTAAGGCTACAAAGTTTCAATTATAGAAGATACATAAATCCCAGCAGAAATGGCTGCCACCACAGAGTAAGCAGAAGGCTTGGCTCCACTCCAGGTTACAAAGTTTCAATTGTAGAAGATAAATAAATCCCAGATCCCAGGGCCTCTGCTTGGGTCACTGGGGGGCATGGCCAGCCTGCAAACCACCACAGGCCCCTCGCCCAGGCCACCCCATGCCCCAAGGGAACCTCCACCCTGATCCAGGACACCCTTCAGGGCAAACCAGCTGGCCCCCACCCGTGCACCAGGCCTCTATCTTATCTAATAAGAGTAATATGCAGATTGACCATCACTCCAACACACAAGATGGCTGCCCCTATGTGGACACAAGATGGCCAGCAGGGGAGGGCAATTGGGAGGGACCGGGCCTGCAAGGGAGGGCAGTTGGGGGCAATCAAGCCTGCAGGGGAGGGCAGTTAGGGGTGACCAGGCCAGCAGAGGAGGGAAGTTGGGGGTGACCGGGCCTGCAGGGAAGGACTGTTGGGGGGGATCCGGGCCTGCAGGGGAGAGCAGTTGGGGGGACCAAGTCTGTAGGCGAGGGCGGTTAGGGGTGACCAGGCCTGCAGGGGAGGGCAGTTAGGGGTGACCAGGCCTGCAGGGGAGGGCAGTTAGGGGTAAACAGGCTGGCAGGGGAGCAGTTAGACATCAATCAGGCTAGCAGGGCAGTGGTTAGGGGGTGATCAGGCTGGCAGGCAGAAGCAGTTAGGGGCAATCAGGTAAGCAGTTGGGAGCCAGCAGTCCTGGATTGTGAGAGGGATGTCCAACTGGGATTGGGCCTAAACAGGCAATTGGACATCCCTTGAGGGGTACCAGATTGGAGAGGGTGCAGGCTGGGCTGAGGGACACCCCCCCCGCTCCTGTGCACAAATTTTGTGCACTGGGCCTCTAGTATGGATAATAATTTTCAGATCTTTTCTCTTCATACATATGTGACTCTCATGTACATTAGAATTGCCTTAAAGAAAGTGTATAACACATGGAGCTCTGGTAAAATAGAAATAAATAGAAATATTTTTGAGAGGATATTTGTACTGTCACTAGATTTTGTTCTTAATTGACAGTGCTCTATTTTTTGCCAGTACTGTATGTGGCAGTTTTTACTTTCATTTATGAAAGAAAGTGCGTCTTATGTCTCTTGTACTCTACGAAAATGTGCAGCTCTGGCAATTACACTGGATGGTTTTGCTGTAGTAATTAAAACACAGATGGAGCTCATTTCTTTCCCAAGTCTTTGATTGGCAGATTTTCTGTGATCAACACTTCCCTCAGCTGAACACATCAGCACCATCTGCCTCCACTCAGCTTGGAGAGGGTGGTCGCAGCAGAATTTCCTGATCATCAATTGCGCCAGTTTAAATAGAGTATATTACTCTTCCTGAAGCTCTGAAATTTTGCACATAATATATAAGGGTTTTCATGACAGTTGGTTTGCAACTTACAGAAATATCCATTAATAAATTTTGTTGAAGTCCACCACTCCTTTTCTTTGACTAAAATATTTACAGTATTCCAAAGTCACTACATCTTAAAAAGTTCGTTTCTAAATAAGTTGAGTGGTTGGGCATTTTGTTTTTAGCGAGGTTTTCAGAGATGATTTCAGATTGGGGTCCTATGTTTTGAACCATTAGTGCCAGCACTAGTTACAAGTAAAAATACTTGAGTATGCTGCTTCTTACAGCACTACTACACTTTAGAAGAATATGCTAATCTAAAAATTACAGTATATTTATAACTGTTAGAAATAGATTATGATAAGTGATACTTCTTTATTTAAATATTAGGATAAGAAATGGATTGAAATTTATGTTCATCAGATTTTGATGCAGAAAATTGAATGTGAGTTGATTATTATGTCGAAAAACATACATTTAAGGCCTCAGAGGGAAGGTAGGGGAGGGCGGGGGTAAGGGAGAGAGATCAACCAAAGGACTTGTATGCATGCATATAAGCCTAACCAATGGACACAGACAACGGGGGGTGAGGGCATGATTGGGGGGTGGGGAAAGGGGGGGATAAAGACACATATGTAATACCTTAATCAATAAAGAAAAAAAAAGACATTGGAAGCACAGAAAAAATGACATCTTTAAGAAGGAGATGAAAAAGATAATTATTGATTGTCCTAGAGCTATATTTTGAGATGTTTGCTTTCGCAAACATATAGTCTGGATTTGTAAAGAATACACACGTATTATACATAATAACATGAATTCTATACATAATTAAATAATGGTAAACTGATTTGAGTTCCCCTTTTCTGTCCAAATGGATAAATAATTATGGTTGCCAAGATGAAAAACATGCTATGTAGAACTTATGGGGGAAACTGAATGAATTAGACTATTACTCACAGAATGTTAGAGCAAAGTATAAAAGAATTAGATAGAAAAATATCCTGAAAAACCCTGGAATACACTCATTACTTATGGTTCTTGTGGAGACCCCACTTATGGGCAACAGTGACTTTTGGACTTTGGCAAGAAGTTGATGTTTAAATTTGTAAACCTAACCTCTTCACAGTTGGAGTGAAAAACACACTGCATTTGGAGGTGAACCAACAGAAAAGAAAGGAAATAATTATGACTGTATAGATTTATCATCAATTACCAGAAACCTTTACAGATAAGTTTTGAATTAGCCTCTCATTATGTTTGAATATATAACCACCTCTATTCAGGCTTAGAAAGTTTCAAGGTAAGGGGTGGGAGAAGGAAGGAAGAAAAGAGTAACTGGTTATTTAAAATGTGTTTTAGTTTATGTAGTAAACATTTATCCCTGGGAGCCTACATTCTCAGGAGGGAAAGGATGTAATCGTTTCGATACAACAGACTGGGATAAGTACCATAAACAAAGTGCTGTGCAAGTTCAGAGAAGGGATGCCCTAAATGAACCGGAGCCCACACCGTGATAACATCCACTCACTCCTCACTCAGGTTCTTTGCTCAAACATGCGCTGTCTTCTTTCCCAACCTGTTTCTTCTCTCTGTGCCGCCTCTAATGAGGCAACATTTTCTCTAGATGTACATTTGCAGTCAACATTTATTGAGTACTTACTGCATGCCAGACTTTCCTGTGTACTTTTCTCATTTCATTCTCACAGCAACCATATGAGAAAAGTACTATTATTGTTACCACATTTTGCAAATGAGGAAATTGCCTAAAATAACCCAGCTAATCTGGTAGTGGGATTGGGGTTACTCTAGGCAGAATGCCAGATTACTGTGTTACTGTAGTGCCATTTGAGCCCACCCAGCTCCTAGAACTGCCCTGAGTGTGAATTGAATTTCCCCATCCCCAACCCCTCCCAGGGAAAGGGGAGCAGAGAAGACTGAGAAGAGCACCTCACGATGAGAAATTAAGGGAAGAGGAGCTGAGAAGGGCAACTGTAGTTAGGAGAGACTGGGCAGGGAGGAGACTGTTTATCACAGATATCCCCGCCACCCTGGCACACAGACTCCCTGCCATGGTTGTCCCTGGGCCCCTCCATCTTATCCCTGTTTATACCCCTCTGTCTGTGTCTAAAGGCAGATGGGTACCCTAGAGACAGTGTGAAGAAAATACTTCTTAGTGGAAAGGAAGTTTCATTTTATTAATTTTTTTCCAGTTAAAAGAGATTGCTGAGCACCTGGACTTAGTATTGACTAGGATGTAGAAAAGCAAATCTCTTACTTAAAACATGACAGAATGCTCACAGTCCCAAGGGAATGTGAGTTCCTTTGTCTTAGTCCCAGTTTCACTCTATCCTGCTCTGATTCTTGGTTTCCTTGTGAGTAATATGAGGGATCTGGGCTAAAAGTTCTAGTGTCCCTGCCAGCTCTGAAAATAGTTGGTGGTATAAGGAGCTAACATTCTATCTGAGCAGACATGAAAATGGTATATTAAAATATGTATAAAAAGTTAAATACAAGGAAAAGTTATATATAGTGAAAGAAACAAGAATAGGTGTTGTCCATGAGGGTGTGGGGATTGATTTCAGTGGAAGTTGCCTACTGATATGGTGCTTACACAGGTGTATAATTTGTTAGAAATCCCTGAATTATATATTTAAGATATGCATTTCATTCAAACACACAGCAAAGGAAAAAAGGTTAAGTGACGTAATGAGGCATGTTACAAATTGAATCTCCAATCAGTGTGGAAGTTCCAAATAGCAAACTCAAAGTAAGGACTACAGATTCTGGACAGGTGAGCTATTAGGAAGGTGGTCTGAGACAGCCCAATAACAGACCCTATGTATGATAAACTATTACTTTGCTTCCCTTCACTATTTTTATTTCTTGAAATATCTATGAGACTATTTGATTTTTTTTTCTTTTCTTCTGGTCTTCTTAAAACTGCAGTATACTTTTTATCCTTTTTAAAAAAATTAGCTGTTGCTACTTCTTCAAAGGGCCCTCCCTACTTTCTTTGTTTTCTAAATCTGGCAGTTACTCTAGGAGGCTCACACATCCAGACAGTTCTTGGCACATAGTTAACACTCCATAAATATTAGTTCTACAGAACTGTTGGGTTCATGTCACTATTATGCTACAGCTTTTTGTGTGTAACCAAATAAATGTACTTCCATCTACTCCCACCCCTTTTCTATAGACAGATGATGTGTTTGTATACTTCCAACTGTTTCTTTAAAATACTTCTTTGTATTTTTAATTTAAATTCTTACCTTTGGTTAAAATCTTAAACTATTATTTCACTGCAAATAGCACATTAATAGTTGGTAGAAAATGATTCTTTTGTTCTGTCCAGTCTAAAACTAAAAAAAAAAAAAGTTGTTGGCAGTGAGTGATCTGCTGTGTCAGATGACATCAGTGCTAGAAGGTAATATGATTAAAATGTCTTGCTTTAAATAAGGTGGAAAGATTGAAAGAGAGGGAGTAGATGAAAGAAGTTGAAATAATGCTCAGCTTGAACGACGTGTGTTAAGCATGGAAAGAAGCACAGATGAGGGAGGGCAGCCATGTCCGTCGTGCTCGGGATGCTCCTAAGCTACACTATCCCAATTTCATTCACAAAGTTGGGCAGTCTAGATTTTTGCTGGTGTGAATTCTGGGCCATGCTGATTTAGTATTGGTTATTTTTGGTCTCCTTTTACCTCAGTCCCCTTAAAGTCCATGCTCAGTATTACTTGTTTCCAAAACCCAGAAGGCAGCACTGACCCTGGAGAGTGAGGGTAACAACAGAGGGTGGAATGGTGGCACTGGCATCAGTACTTGGGGTGTGGCGGATACAACTGAGGTGGACAAGGGACACAAGCCAAGGATGTGACCAAGGTGCGGTTCAGAAGGCTGCTCCTCGCTTCCCATTCCCCAGCAAATAAATTTAAACTGGTCTCACATGCTCAGGCAGGGGGAAAGGGGAGAGGATGTGAGCACTGTCACTTACATGATCATAGCCCTGGCTCCCAGGAGAGCTAACTCCAAACTGCCCAAGAAGTTTAATAAGACTTGATCTTGATCTCTCAAAAGTAGTTAATCCAAGCGTTTTTTGATAGAGCAGTAATAGGTTATGAACAGTGTCAGTGTCTGAAGTTGTAGGGATAAAAAGATGGGATTTGAAAACTTTCATGAAGAGAAACATGTTCTAAGGTACTTTGTACAAATTTCAAAATTTTGATTCTTTCTGGTATAGTTCAGTGGGAATCCAATCCCCAAGTTGAATGAATCCCCAGCTGGGCATGAACACCAAGCAAGGCTTCTCTGAAGGGAGCCCTGCATCGCCTCCTTTTTTAAGGTTCCTGGATTATTAAATTCTAAATGCCAACAGCAGGGTGCAGAGACTGTAGCATGTTATCCATGTTTACATTTCATTTGTTAAACTCCTCTTAGTCAGTCATAAAACACAGTGGCTGGGTGTGTAATGTAATTTGAGGATAACACAGAAGTTTTCCCACTACCAACTTCCCATAATTTCTGAATTATGAATATTTAAGCTTTTCCAAATGGATGTGATAGAGGTTATTTTACAGAATTTATTGTACAATATTGAGAACCAAAAACTTCTCAAAAGTTATTTCTTTGGAGTAGAAAATTTTGGTGGGGGAAAAGGGTGAAGTATGTAGAGTCATCAAGAGAGAGAAAATATAAAGTAAAAGCATTAGCTACTTCAGAGTTAGATCCCTTACATTTATAAATTTTGTCACCACAGCGGGGAGTTTTCAAACTATCAGAAGCTGTTACAGAATAGACTAACATAACAATGTTTATTTCACAACACTGAGTTGAAATAGTAACAAATTGCTTTAAAATCTTACTAAACTTTAGGGAAGAGAGTTACAAGACAATGAAAAACTATTTTTTTCAAAACATAAATAGGACTTAATGGTGTGTGATACTCCAATTTTTAAAAATATTTAAGTCAAAACTTAAAATAATTCTTTTCTCCTTAAAAATGTTTTGAGTGTGACCATCATGCAGAAGTTGGTGTGGGAAATAGACATGAAAGACTTAGCAACTGGGTGATTCAGGCTCTCTTGCATCTGTGACTTGATTCCTGGAAGGAACACTGGAGCACATGCCAAACTACAATCAGGGAGAGCAATTAAGACCAAGTAATCTTTTAGTGTGCTTGACTAAGAATCAGAGTTTGGATCCTCTCTTTTCCCCTGGGGATTTTTACTCTCAAGAATGAACATAAGGAAAGAAACTGAAAATGACCCCAGTTCACGCTCTTAACTTCTACTGGTTCTGAGTTTAAATTTACTATAAACACTTAGATCCCATGCTGACAGGCTAACTGTTAATAGACCCAATGTCACACAGCAGAGTCCGAACTTGTGATGGTGCAGTCACAGAGAGGGAACTATCTCAAATAGAGTCTGACCATGAAAAAGGAAGCAGTTTTCCCCAGTTCTCCACTTAGGGAAAAAAATACTTACACTTTCATTATTTTATTTTTCCTTTGTATGTTCTAGTTTACTGAGCAGTAAGTTAATTTAACTTAACATTTTTACTTCATGGCTGTTAGGAACATTGGAAATGGAAACATTTAAGATAACATTTGATTTATTAAAAACCCACAAAACAAGCAGCTGGTGTAGGGAAGCAGCATTAAGGATGCTACTTGATCCTTAATTCAAGACCATACTTGATGCTGCATCTGGAAGAAGAGCTGTGCCAGGAAAAACGCTGTTGAGTTAAAGACCATGTTATTCATAAATATTCAGGAACGTAAGAGACAAGTGTTCATGAGCACAGTAGTTATATGAAACCAAATAGATACTCCACGGGATAAGGTTTCCACAAGCATTTCTAAATCTGTAGCATTTACTCATATAACATTTTTATAAACCTGTGGAGTGTAGAATTTTATAATGAATCCAGCCAAAACTTTATAGTTGCATTGTTTTATCTTATTACAAATGGAAGTTGTCATTTGTAGTAGTCCCTGGGATAAATAATTGTATAGTTAAACTCCTTCACACTAAATATAGAACCTCCAAGTTTTTGTCTTTAAATATTTCCCAACACTTACAACATTAAAAAGCTGGGTACAATTAATTATTTCGGGAATAAATGTGATAGCTGGCATCTGATTACTGTCCCTGTTATTTAGTTTATTATTTTGCTATAGCCACTTTAGCAAAAACTAACTTTGTGAGTTTTTATGCTTTCTGCTTAATACAAGCTAATTGTATTTTGTCCAGTGAGGAAAAGAAGGCTTCAAAGCAGTATTAAATACAGGTGACATGTTTCATAATTAGTTTATGACAGTAGAAATAAGTCACTTAAAAATTCATCAGCTCTGTTGACCTTTGCTTTTTTAATTAAGAAATGTAAGCTCTTTGGAATAAAGACTCACTCTAAATAAACATTTGTGCTATAATCCATGTAGTTAGCATATTATTGTAGGTCTAAACCTGTGTCTAGATGCCAAATTAGGCTTGTCAGGAAATTGCTCACATTGATATAGGGACTGGTTTGATGAGAGGCTTCTTAGGATCCCAGAGACTCGGCAGCTGGAGAGCCTTTTCTACGTCAGCCTTGATCCTCTGAGAGAGCCCTGCAGGCACCTGGCCTGTAACACAGCAGCCTGTTCTGTTAGGTTAACAGAAAAAGGAAAGAGTCTATTTTAAGCCATTCCAAATACATGAATTAAATGGCTAATAGTTTTATTTTTAAAATCAAACATTTCCTTAGAGAACTTGGGAGAATCCTAATACAGGTGATTTTCGATGCTATAACACTGCTATCTTCCCTTCAACATTGCAAATTTTAGATCTAGGCTATTGGGTGAGAGATGAAATATTACTCAGATCAAATATATTCTTATTTTTTTTGAATTTTTATTTTTTATTTTTTTTGTTGTTTGAAGTATTACAAATAGTAGTACATATGTCTCCTTTTTTTCCCCCATTGACCTCCCCCCAGCCGCCCCTACCCCCCAGTACATGCCTTCACCTGCCCGCCCTCCCCCCCGCCCCGGTGTCTTGTATCCATTGGTTATGCTTATATGCATGCGTACAAGTCCTTCGGTTGATCTCTCACAGCGCCCCGCCCCCCAACCTCCCCTGCCTTCCCGCTGTAGTTTGACAGTCTGTTCAATGCTTCTTTGCCTTGTATCTATTTTCCCCATTTCTTTCCTTTAAAAAATCTTGCCTCTGCAGACTAGAAATAAACATATAATAACAAAAAATGTTTGAGTCCCAATTTCAATGTCCAACAGTTCTGAGTCTCTGTTTCAATGTCAAACAGTTCCTTATGTGTACATGTCAGCAATGATATCTGGATGGTGGGCACATGGTGGCAATGCAGGTCCGACCCTCTCTGGTTTGGTCCTAGGCAACCTGCAGCAATACACAGCTGCTGACTGCTCGCGTGGCAAGGCGTCGTCAGCGTCTTCCATCTCTGGACTGTTTCTCCTCTTGTCTTCGTGGTTGGAGCAGACCTGTCAATTCCTCTCTTGCAGGAATCCACATGGTCTTGGAGTTGTTTTCTGAAAATATACAAACATATTCTCGACCAAAATTTAATAAAGGAATCTTTTCTATATAATTGATTTGGGATCCTTTTTATTTTTGCCCAAACTATTTTTCTTTGTCTTACTAAGAATATATTTGATTTTCCTTGAAGGAAAAAGGAAAATCAAATATATTCTTAATAGTTCAGGAGAATGACTCAGAAGAGAATCATGGACAATCTTAATATGAACCAGGCCGTGTACTGTTTTTGTGTGAGATTTAATATTGAATGCCAAGTTTTAATGTCAGCTGGACATTTAATGCTGGAAAGACCATTTAATGTGGAGTCATCAGTCTGTGTGAAGTTATCCAAGTCATGGAATCTCTTTGAGTCTCAATTTTACCACAGCTAATAAAAGTATGAGAAATACTACTACTTTCTAGAGTTAGAGTATTATGAGAAAGAAATGAGATTGTTTATGAAAGTGATTTGTACATTGTAAGACCTGATTTTGAATTCTGGCTGTATCATTTTTTGGCATTGTAATCTTGGGTAAATTTCTTAACCCAATAAATTATTGTTTTTCACAACTTAAAATAAGGATAAGAATACAGTGTTTACAAACTGATTGTTACAGAGTAAGACCTCAAAAATGATAGTTGCTGTTTTAACACTTACTATTTTTACTAAATCTCTACAAATGTATTGTCATCTGGAGATTTAAAATAATGTAATAAAATTTAATTTTGTTTAAAGTTATTAATGTCTATTTCAATATGTATTAATTTTACCTGAAATCTTGTTACTCCACACACTGTCTTATAAATAAGAATAATTTTTAAGCTTAGTATTTATGTAGAATGAGAAGTTTTCTTTCTAAATGGATAATGCCCCCACTATAAGTAATCTTTTAGCTTTCTGACACAAGGGACTTGAGGAGGAATGGATCTCTAGAACTCTTTAATTGATTATAGTTTTTCACAATTAATAACAATTTAAATTGTTTTGTTGGTGGATTTGGTGTAAAACAAGAGAAGCTGGTATGAATCTATATATCTATGTAATTTTTTTTTTAATTTGAGAGGAAAAGAAGCATTGGAGGACACTGAGCTTCTGGTACCCTGTCAAGAGAATGCATTTGAAATGAACCAGGGATTGCCTACCTCTTGCAATTCATTTAGAGAGTCTATCTCAAACCTTTCTTAAGGTAATGGGATTAGCATTCTGTTGGGACTGCAACCTTAAAAACACAAATTTGTTTCTAAATGTTCTGGCTAGTAATGCTGTGCTCTTTGACAAGTTTTATAATGTAACTTGGCAGTCTTGGGATGGAAAACGCAGACCTCAGACCTCTTTTTACCTGCTGGATTAGGAAACTCAAAGATTTTAACAGAAAGTAGTCTGTCCAAGAGAGAGTTAAAATCAGTTGCTAATCATCTTTGTTCTTCAATGATGGCATCACTAAAGGAATGTGTAACCCAAATTTAGAATACAGTGATGTATAGATGTTTTTATAAGCCAGTCAACCATGTGTGGGAAATTTACTGTCCTTAATTTTTACTACTTAAAAAATATACTAAGATATACTACTATTTTTAGTTTAAGCATATCACTTGGTAATTAAAAATGTTCTGAACCAGTTAGTATGGTTAGAATTCATTATAAAAGGAATAAAATTCAAGGAACTATTTGGTCATTCTCTTTTCTATTTTCTTTCAGCCATCTGTTACTTTCTTGGAGGAACAATATAGGCATTTGAGACATTACTATCCTTAGAAAATGAGACAAGATAAAAATCTTAGTAAATATGTTTCATGACAGATTCCTGATCATATTCAAATATTTTTATTCATTTTTTAAATTATATCCTAATATGATTAATGACTAAATTATAAGTAAATATTGCTTTTACAAAATGTCTATATACTTGAAATATTCCAATCTATTTTTGTGAAGCATATTTTTTATCACTGGTATTCCAATGGAATGTGAAATATAAATTACAGTATCTTTTGAAGATCACTAAGAGTTTAGTATAAAACTACTCTTGAGCTACATTAATTTAGAGGAAAACAAATATAGCATGGTAAAACTGATACTTATTGTAATTTTTTTCTTTTGAAACTGTTCTCAATTTTTTCTAAAATGATCTCTTCATTTCTTTTTCTTCTTGGATGTATTATATTGACTAGATGTACATTTACCTCATCTTGATGGCTCCTGGTTGTATCTTTTCAGTGGAAACCACAGGGTTCACCCTAGGGAACACTGAGTTTGACATAACAGCCCCAATTTACTACTCATTCTCTTATTGCCTAGAGTAAGTTACTTAATCTCTCTGAGCTTCTGTTTTCTCGTCTATAAAATGGGCTAGGAATACACATCTAGGGCAGTGCTGAGGGTTACATGAGATTGAATTGCATCTGACAATGTCATGTAGAAGATGCTCAGTAAGTTTAGTTCTCTAGTTCATAGATGGAAATGAAAATGTAAATGTTTGAGTTTGAGTTTGGATTTGGGTTTGGCTTTGAAATTGAATACGTGCTGATATCAGCTGTGGCCTAGATCATTTATTTGATCGTTGGTCATTGCTTTTTATTAAAAACAAAGCAAACAAAAAACAATGAAACTGCATAATCTCTAAGGTAGTATGATATGGCTCTCAGCCAAGGCTAAAAATACATGACTTAATCAATAGCATTTGCAGATAAGAAGTTCCTACCTCATAAATTTATTTAATTTATTTATTGATTTCAGCGAGAGGAAGGGAGAGGGAGAGAGAAATAGAAACATCAATGATGAGAGACAATCATAGATCAGCTGCCTCCTGCACACCCTCTGCTGGAGATTGAGCCTGCAATCCAGACATGTGTCCTGACTGGAATTGAACTGTGACCTCCTGGTTCATGGGGCGATGCTTAACCACCAAGCCACGCTTTCCCAGCAAAAGGAAGCTATTGCTGATATAACAGTAAAACCCTTGTGATAGAGGTTGGGAACTACAGATTTTGGCTGAAAGTCATAATATACAAAATGTTTTCTAGATATGCCAATTTAGGCTAATTTAAAAAAATTCATTTTATTTGTTTAGGCTAAGCTTTAAAAAGTTATAATTAACAATTTAAAATTGCTAAATTTTGGGAATATATGTTTTCATATAGATAAGTACCCTCTTTGGATCTTTAACATGTAGTCTTTAAATAAAAGAGCCAAAAATCAGCAGATAGGAGCTTTTTTATTTTAGAAAATGGTACTTGTGAGAAATAGAGCTCATCCTTGAACAATGCACAGGTTAGGAGCACCGATCCCCACCCCCACCCTGTGCATTTTGAATGTTACCTCTGCCTATCTATATTTGCATTCCTGTTTTCTCATGTAAGACTAACATAAACCACCCTGTGCAATCAAAAATCTGCATATAAATTTTGATTCTTGAAAATCTTAACTATAGCCTGCTGTTGACAATGAGCCTTACTGATAAGTAGTTGATTAATAGATATGTTATGTTATATGTATTATATATAATATTCTTACCATAAAGTAAGTTAGAGAAAATAAAATTAAGAAAACTAGAGGGCCGGTGCACAAATTTGTGCACCAGTGGGGTCCCTCAGCCTGGCCTGTAGGATTGGGCCAAAACCGGCTCTCCAACATCCCCCAATGGGTCCTGGATTGCTAGAGGGCACAGCCAGGCCAAGGGACCCCACTGGTGCATAATCAGGGCCTGGGAGGGATGCAGGAGGTTGGCCAGCCGGGGAGGGACTGCAGGAGGGCTCCAGGGTGTGTTCAGCATGTCTCGCTCAGTCCAGATCAGCCAGACCCCAGCAGCAAGCTAACTTACCACTCAGAGTGTCTGCCCCCTGGTGGTCAGTGCATATCATAGCAACTGGTTGACCGGATGACTGTCTGCCCCTTGGAGGTCAATGCATGTCATAGAAAGTGGTTGAGCGGCCTTGGCATAGCATTAGCATATTATACTTTGATTGGTTGAATGGATGACTGGACACTTAGCATATTAGGCTTTTGTTTTATAGGATCAAAAGGAAGAAAAATAGATTTACAGTATTTATTGAAAAAAATCTGGGTATTAGTGGACCCACACTGTTCAAACCCATGTTGTTCAAGGGCCAACTGTAATCCTGAATATACCTTGTCTCTTATCCAAATTTTTATAGGCTGTATGTTGTACTACCTTTAGAAATCTCAGAATTAGAAAGAAATTTATTTAGTTCCTGTTTCTGGACCCTGGTATTGGGTCAATATTCTATAATTTTCTCTCAATCTACTCTGGCTGGTTTGACTCAGTTAGTTGGAGCATCATCCCATGCACCAGAAGGTCACAGGTTCAATGTGTCTCTCTCACCTCTCTCTCTCTCTCTCTCTCTCTCTCTCTCTCTCTCTCTCTCTCTCTCTCTCTCTGAAGTCAATAAATTTCTCTCAGTCTACTTGGTAATTATTACTGTCTGTAACCAGGGCTTATATTTGGTTGGCATGTGGTTGGGACCACATTGATTGTATGGCTAGTATTCATTCTGATTGATCAGTACTTATATAGCACCCAGTTGTTTTTAATATTTTGAATGTTACCTCTGCCTAGAACTATTTATATCTATATTTGCATTCCTGTTTTCTCATGTAAGAGTAACATAATCTCCCTTTGTATCTTTTCTTTGTCTTTCACTACAAGAAGATTGAAATCATTAGAGTGAGACTGTTTCTACCATTTGGCTAGATTTTTCTGTGGAAAAACTATAATATTTGCTGGGTTGTGGCTTAATTTGTCACTATACTGTATATATCTCAGTACTTTATACAGTGCATGGCACCTCACCACTGAAATGGGTTGTTGGGTCACTTTCATCATTGTTTATTGACTTTTTCATGTTTTGTTTTTAAGATATAGTGCTCATACTGCTTATCTGTTCTTCTCCGTGACTATTACCTGAAATTTCTCTGGTGAGAAGATATCCTAGAAAGTCCTGATCATTAAGTTTGGGTGGTAAAGGTCTCTGTTGTAAATTTGATAATATTAGAAATCAGAATTCATGTTCATAAGAAGTTAAGTAATCTTAGTCAGTCAGCATCCCACCGAGTGATTTGACACCATCAAATGTTCAAGTTGCCAAGAATGTGGCTCATGCCTCTTTCCCCTAGTACACTGTCTACTAGTATGGTGCTGAATAATACTTGTCTACTATTAATTAAGAACATTGTACATGGCATATTGAACTTTTTACTTTGAAAAACAAATGGACGACTGAAAAGAGTCTCACAAATTTTACAGGAACAATGTCTTCATCACTTGTTAGCCTTTGACTCTGCTTTTTTGGTTACCTGAGAGTCTTAGGGTTGCGAGGTAACTCAGAAGCCAATGCTCTCAAATTACAGTGTAGAATACAAAGTTCAGAACAGTAGCTACTAGTCCAGAGATAGATAATTTTCAAGTTCTGGGATTTTTGCTACTTGAAAGACATAGATTTGTCATTCCTCGAGGTCATTAGATCAAGGTCACATAGCTAGTTTGTGGCAGAGCCTGGATTAGACCCTGTTCTTTGGGTTTCTAATCTCATTTTCATTTATTCTAGTCATTTTATTATAAACCTCATGGAAACTTTTATGTTGATTACACTTTTTACACCTTGTAATCCATTATGTAGGCTTAAAGGGTTAAGATTCTGACGTATTATATGCAAAGAAAGTGAAAATTACCTTGTTAAAAATACCATGCTTATTATTCATGTTTGAAAATGCAGAAAAGAGAAATGTAGCTTCATATGCATATTTTCAAAGTATGACCCTTCATTACTGAGCTTTTCTGCCAAGTGTGCTATCAGCTTTTTAAAGGACACATTTCAACATGGATTAAATCTTGGGGAATTAGCTTGAATTATTTAAAGGTAATTGTCAAAACATGCATATATCCATTTGTGTGGAATAGAAATATTCCACACAATACAACTATATTTCATACAGTTTTTAAGCCCAATGGGTATAGTTTGTGCATTTCCCTGGGTATCCTTCTTGGCACACTATAAATATCTAACAATAATGATAATTCTTTCCCCATGCAGTATTCATTTTAACTAGAAAAAATTTACTGCTGTGCTAATGTGGTACAATTTTTAAAATACTTTAAGATGCTAAATGAATTTTTTGGTACTCTGTTATAGTATCATCATTTTTTATAGGAACTCGTCTCTCTCTTCCTCTCTTTCCCTCTCTCTCCCTTGTATACACAGACTGAACCTCCCTCCAGTCATTTGCCTTGGGGAAAGGTAGAAGTAAATTATACCATTTTTATCAGCTCTGCTTCTCATCCTATCTAATAAAGAGGGAATATGCTAATTGACCCTCATGCTGTTGCAAACGATGGCAGCACCCACAGCCAGTAACAGAGTTTGTTAGGATACTGGGTGGGGCAGAAGCAGCTTTACAGTTGTTTTGTATGGAAAATAATACAATAATTAATAAATAAATAATAGAAGAAATGAGTTGTGTTTTGCATACTCACAACTGTAAATCTACTTTTGCTCCACCCTGTGTTGTAGTTTACAGGTAGCTCACCCATGTATATGATGTGAAATTTGCTTATTTGTTAATTTAACAAATTTATTGATGTGCTACTATGTGTCGGGCAGTGCGCTATGCATTGGGGGGTACAATAGTGAGCAAAGTATACCCAAATCCCCACTCTCGTAGGGCTCACAGTCAGAAATTAGGCAGTAATAATTAAAGTAGGTCATACTGTAAGGAACTATTTTGGAGTAGGAAAAGGGCTGGGGATGCCATGAGTATGGGTAGGGTTACAATTTTAGACCTTACCAGGAAGGTGACAATTGAGCGGAGACTTGAAGGTGAGTGAGAGAGGAAACCACATGGATACATGGGGTGAGAATATCCAGGCAGAGGAAACAGCAAGGGCAAAGACGTGGAATTGGGGCATGCCTGTGCAAAGAAGAGCAAGGAGGCCACTAGAGTACCTTCCGCAGGGGAGAGGGTGGAGGAGGTGGGATAGGGGCAGAGAGGCTGCTTTTGTAGGGCCTTGCATGCCAGCCCTTTGGCTTTTACTCTGACAGAGATGAGAAGCTGTGGAGGGGTTTTAAGCAGAGGAGTGATATGAACAGTTTTATTTTTAAAGGCTTATTATGATTGCTGCATGTGGAGAACAGATTATAAGGTGGCAAGGGCACAAACAGGGAGACGGATTAGGAAGCAATTATGACAACCTGGGCATGAGAAGATGGTGTCTGTCTGCTTACTGTGACTTTAATGCTGTGTATATTGTAAATGAGGACCAGTGCAAAGGGGCCATTTGGTTTATCTTCAGTCTCTGTACTTATCCCCCTTGTGGTTCAAATCTTACACGGAAGGGAAAAGATAAATCAGTGACATGTTGCACTTTTTAGTCGTGACTAGTAATAATAGGAATCTTGTACCAGTCTATGGCTTTTTATAGTTTTCAGGACATTCTTATATGTATTGCCACACCTAACCCTCACATAGCCTGTTTAGTGGCTGGTAGTTTCCAGGTTTATGGGACGTGCCCAGAGTCATGTAGCTGGTCTCTTCCCTTTTCAGGAGTGTGTATGTTGGCTTCACTGAGTATGTACAAACTAAGCAATAACCAGTAACCATCTATTCTGGAGGATGTGATTTGGGATCACTTAAAGAAATTTACTCAACTGCTGACTCATTAAAGAGTATATCCATCATTTGTGGTGGTTGGGTTGTCAAGCTGAAAAAGACTTCATTGTTATTGGAACTGAATCTGTAAATTGTTCAGAAGGAATTGTTTATATGCAAGAGCAGCAGCTGTCCATCACTGCAGGTTACCTAGGACCAAACCAGAGAGGATCGGACCTGAATTGCCACCATGTGCCCACCATCTAGATAGCATTGCTGACATGTACACATAAGGAACTGTTAGACATTGAAACAGAGACTCAGAACTGTTGGACGCTGAAATTGGGATGCAAACATATTTTGTTATATGTTTATTTCTAGTCTGCAGAGGCAAGATTTTTTTAAAGGAAAGAAATGGGGGTAAAATAGATACAGAGGCAAAGAAGCATTGAACAGACTGTCAAACTACAGCGGGAAGGCAGGGGAGGTTGGGCGGGGGGAGAAGGGGGGCTGTAAGAGATCAACCGAAGGACTTGTACACATGCATATAAGCATAACAAATGGATACAAGACACTGGGGGCGGGCAGGTGAAGGCATGTACTGGGGGGTAGGGGATGCCAGGGGGAAAAAAGGAGACTATGTACTATGTACTAATATGTACTAGTAGTACAAATATGTACTACTATTTGTAATACTTCAAACAATAAAAAAAAAGAGCATTTATGAGTTTCTCCTTAGAAGTTCATTTTTTTCGCCTTTGCTGGATTCATATATCTAAAATTGAAATAGAAAAAAGTATATTAAAACTGGAAGAACCCCTCCTAATGCAGGGGAGCTATAATACCAAAAGATATTTAAATCTTGCAGGGCAGTAATACTAGGTGCAGTGCTGCCTTGTATATGTCAAAATATTTCAGGCAATGGTAGTTTTTCTTTATGGAATTTAAATAATGAGGCTCATGACATTTTACTTTTAACCTACAAGATACATTGAATAAAATAAAATATTCAAGTTACGTCAAAATAACATAAATAACTATTCTGTGTGATTTAATTTAAATTTAAGTATATTTTAAGTGTTTTCAGAGAAAGGATGAGGGATTGTAGAAATTGCTATCTGTTATAGTAGTTGAGAAAGCAGAGTGTGTATTTTGTATTCAGAGATATATTGAATGGGAAAAAAAAGACTGAATGGGCAAATATACCTTTGTAGTCACAGGAATAATATATCACTGGAATTTGAATGTGTTCTTGAATTGCCATTTGTCTAGGAGATTGAATTTTTGAACAGTAACAGCAGTAAAATGCAAAAAAGGCAGATTAATATAGTGATGTTTGTAAAAAATATTTAAGTACTCAGGATAGCAACTTGAACTTATGGCTCACACAATAATACTCCATTTCTTTCTTACAAATATGATTATTGACCAGATTAATATTTTATGTTGAAAAACCTACTTACTTGAATAAGCTTTCAATTATAATATCCACATTGAACTATATCTTTTTTCACTTTTTTTTGAGATAGCAGTATGTGTAAAATGCAATCAATGTTCTGCCTTCCAATCTGACAAGCTTTTGCAATATGTAGAATATGTGGTAAGCATAGTCCTTTTGAAATGTTCTTTTTGAACTTTTTGGTAGGGAATGGTTTCTGGGACTGAGGGATTGGTACCCTGGCTGACCTCTGATCTGAGACAGTGCTTTATAGTTCACTATTCCTGTCTTTTTTTTTTTTTTTTAATATGGACTATTCTTTACATTCTCCTTTTCTCTTTTTCCTTTTTTGTTTTTTGGTCATTTTATTGTGTTTTTTTTAATTTCTTTATTGATTATGGTGTTACATATGTGTCCTTATTCCCCCATTCCCCCCCCCCCATTCCCCCCTCATGCCCTCACCCCCCTGTTGTCTGTGTCCATTGGTTACGCTTATATGCATGCATACAAGTCCTTTGGTTGATCTCTCCCCCTACTCCCACCCTCCCCTACCTTCCCTCTGAGGTTTAATGGTCTGATCGATGTTTCTCTGTCTCTGGATCTTTCTTTTTCCTTGTTGATCTAATTTCACCACTGAGCAATATTATCGCATGCCTACTGTATAACAGGTATTGTTCTAGGGGCTAGAAATGCAGTTCCCTGCTCTCTTGAAACTTACCATCTTGTGAGGAAGGTGAACGACAAACAACTTAAAACAAATGAAAAAATTCATGACGAGTAGTCCAAGACAGAGAGTAGTGAGAGACCTGTGCAGTAGGGTATTGGGGAGTGAGCGAAGGCCACTCACCTGGCAGGGAAGCTGAAATCTGAATGACAACAGAGAGAGCCAGCCATATCTTCCTTCTTGTGCTTTTTTCCCCCTTCCCTGTAGCCTACAGATTCATACCAGCCTGGTGCATTCACAGCCTCTATCTACCCGTAGTTGAAGCCAATGGCTTCAACTATACTCTTCTTTATCTCCAGGGATATACCAGACAGCAGATGGACTGACATTCCTAATATGCCTACACCTTATTACTTCCCATTGAGAAGTCACTAATTATTATGTATTTTAGGAGACTTTGTTGAGCCTTTCACTGCCCCTTGCTCCTTCCTCTTCATACCACACATGTGTACTTGCTTTTAATATAGGCTTTGCAATATTTGATTTCCATCTCTTTCCAAAATGCCAACCTCACCTGCTCCAATAAAAGCCAGGTAAGCATCATTTCTAGTCATCTTTGTTGTTCCAGAGGCTAACACAGTGTCTGAAGCAAATACATTTCAATAACTGTGTTGTATTGTAAACCAAATTAATAAATTGTTTAATCTTATAATGCTTGCTCTTATGATAATTTTGACCCACAAATGCACTCCTCTACTTTCTAATACCCAAGTGATTGAAGGAAAGCATGAAATGTAATATAATGGGTTAATTTAAGTAACTATGCACTCTTGTCAATTAAATGAAATGTAAAAGTTACATTAATAATGTTTCCTGTTTTTTACTACTTAGACTTTTTTCAAGCAAAGAGAACCGATTGCTGAACCACATTTAGAATTAATAGGAAGAAACATAGAGCCATGTAGAGAAACAACATGGTTATGTATGTGCTTTTAGACTGTAAAGTGAAATTAGATAAGTCATTTGAAGATCTATGATTCATTATAATGCAATCCATTATGTGGCTTATCTTAAATTATACTGTAACAATTAATGCCAGGGCCTGAAGAAATATTTTATATAGTTTATGTGGATGATGTCATCACCCATTTATAGGAATCAGTATAGGTATTTATAATTTTTCATGGAAAAAAAATAAGCATTTTAAAGCAACATTTAAAAACAATTATATTTTGAATATTTAATTACACATGCTTTTATTTGTTTGCTCACTCCTAAGATGGAAAGAAATTGATGATAGTGAGTTCATTCTTTTTTTAAATTTAATTTCTTCTGTCACCTTTTAGTTCATCCTTATAGTTTTAAAACTCTTTGCCATTTTTCCATTTGCTTTTTTAAAAAGTATCACACATTTACAAATTATCAGTGGTTGTCTTTAAATATTATGGCATTTTTCACTATTACTGGTAAAGTCTTTTAAAGTCTACATACGATTTCACTCTTTTTAATTATACCAGTCTTAAAGAATGGTCATTATGTTCTTTGGACATGAATTACTCTCAAAAAGGAGAAAGAACATAAGCAACATAAATACTTCACTTTATTTTTTTGGGTGTATGTGTGAAAAGAGAAACATTTAAGAACATTTTTATACAGTTCCTTCTAAAGTGCTAATTACGAGGCAGTAAACAGATAAATTCAGCGAAATATAATGGAAATAAGGGAAGCAAAGACATGGTTATAATTTGATAATTTTCTTATATTTTGTTTTCTTCATGCATGGCAGAGAAATTTATTTAAACTCTTAAGGCTTTACTTGCATGATAATTTTTATTATTTAACAGAGAAATGTAGCATTATTGTAATTGTACTCTGAAGGTTGATGTCGGCTTTTCTTTTTAATTTATTGTGAGTTCAAAGGGGATAGTTCATTCATAATGAGTTTCTGTTTATCATCAGTAAATAAAATAGGAAGAAAAATAGGACAGAGAGGGCAAATTTGCAGCTTCTTATCATAGTCACAATCCTTAGTAATAACACATATATCATAAATGTCTTTAATTCTTGCTTTAGATTTTTGATTAAGACGGAGTTACTGATTTTTCACCTTGAAATATTTTTCAATAGGGAGAGTTGACAGTGATGGATTGACTAATACATAATAAATATAGAATCAAAGACTGGAATGTACCTTGAAATACCACCTCCAACTCCCTGAATCTCATTAGAAGTACACCTAAGTATTTAAATTCCTAAAAGACCTGTAAAGAAAATTTTATTACTTTTTAAATGTGGCATACAGTTATGTCTCGTTATCCATAGGGGATTGATCCCAGGACCCCCACGGATACCAACATTTGCGATGCTGAAGTCCTTATATTAAATGGAGTAGTATTTGCACGTAGCCTATATTTGCGTACAGGCTACAGCAAGGTATGCCTACCATCATTTCATGCATATGGACTCACTGTAGGGCTTGGTATATGGCAAAATCAATTTTTGTTTTTTGGAAGTTTCTGGGATTTTTTCCCCTAACATTTTGATCAGCAGTTGATTAAATCTGTGGATGCAAAACCTGTGGATATGTAGGGCCAGCTGCCTGTCATACATACAGATGCATGTCTAGTGCTCAGATGGTTTAAAGAATAGCTATAAACTCCTATAGAACCACCACCCAGGTCAAGAGAGAGAATCTTGCTAGAAGTCCTCTCCATGTGAAATTTCATTTACTTTCTATCAAATCCAGTCCCAGTTGTTTTCAAAGTTTATATTCAAGGATTCCATGTAGAATCATTATTTCTCTGCCCCAGAATTTCAGGGATTTATTATTAGAAAGAGTTAAACCCTCTCTATGTGAGAGTTATTTCCAATCCTGGTACATTTGAAATATATTTAAGTGGCTGAAAGTAAAAGTATATATGTAGGCAATTGTGCCAGTTTGATGCATTTGGTGAATAAGCTGTGGGAAGCATCCTCCTTTCTGTCTTTGAAATGCAGAGGCTTAAGGTGAAAAGTTAAGGAGATTTGGGCAGATGAGGTAGAGAATAGATTCTTGGATTGACACCGATGAAATCCATCTTTCATGATGATGTAACAGATCCAACAGAATTACCAGTTTTTGAAATAGCTGGGTAAAAGGTAGCTCCTAGAAGGCAATTTTCGATTAATAAGACATCAAACAAATGATTTAACAGTAATGTAATCAGATTTTTCAGAAGAAAAAAAGTGCCCACTGCCATTCTTGACTAGACACTAGATCTTTTAATCTACACCTCGGTGCTCTGCCCATATAAAACATGTTGCTTTTCTTCCTTCTGACAGCTACTGCATTATGTCCAAACCTATTTCTTATACTGATTTCTTACATTGGGACCATTTGTTTGGCTTAGTTTTACTGTATTTTGAATTACTAACCACTGAGCAGATACTTCATTAATGTAGAAAGAATTATAAACATCATTGAAATGGTGCCAGTGATAAAGGAGCAGATGGGTGCTGGTTTCTGCTGTTTTGTGTGTTTTTCTTCTCTTCTCCTGGGAGAGCTGTTGGCACAGTATAACAATATGCAATTAGATTACTGGAAAAGAGAGAAAGGAAGGAAAATTAAATTAGCCCTACAGAAGTCTACATATATTTTTTTAAAAGAGAGAAAAAAAAACTGTTACCTTTAAATATAGGTATTTATTATAATTAAAGAGTGTACTACATATTTCCCCTATCAGATTTAATATTAGCTCCCCTGCTTCATTCTTTATTTTTGTTCTCTGGTGCCCGCCTTGTTCACTTTTATGCTTTGTAGTGGCTCTGCTTAATAATCATTGCTGCCGCTGCCGGGACAAAGCTGCCATCAGCAGAGATGTGACAGTTCACAAAGAGAGATGTTCTGGCATTCCAAGACACAGGGGACATTAAATATGGTGTAAGACAGAACAGGTCGTCTTTATTTTGACCTATAAAAAACACATGCTATTGTAAAAAATATCACTCTACAGAATATCTTTAGCCCGTAGCTTTGGATGATATCAATCTTCAAGGTTTGCACTGTATTTTATTAGTGCATTTTTGTCTTTTCCTCTTCTTTACATTTTGAAAAGAAACCCAGAGGGATTCACTATACTATATATCAATTTTGGAACACCTTGTCTGGCTCCAGAGGCACCTCTGAATGAAGTGTTCTGTTTTTTTGTTGGAGTATATTCTTCAATGTTTTAAAGGATCATGGTTTTTATTATCACTAGCTAAGGTGAAGAACAGGAACTCATCAATATTTTTTCCCAGATCTCTCCCTAGGTCTCTTACAACCCCATTTATTTGTTTCTTGTCTCTACTTTTCCTGGTTGAGATTTCTTCTAATTTAGGTCTCTTGCATCTCACACACAATCATCAATTCGGGTGTTCTATTTTCTCTACCTTCAAAATATATCCAGAATCCAACCACAGTAACCTCTCCCCTTAACCTTAGCCATGGTTTAAGTTACCCACTGCCAACCTAATCCAAAAATATTAAATGGAAAATTCCAGAAATAAAGTATTTCATAAGTTGTAGATTATGCACTGTTCTGAGTAGCATGATGAAATCTCAAACCATCCTGCCCTGTCCCACCTGCGACCGAATCATCACTTTCCAGCATATCCTCGCTGTGTATTCTACCTGCCTCTTACTCACTTAGTAGCCACCTAACTTATTGGATCAATTACTAAAGAGAAAAAGACCACATTCACATAACTTTTATTATGGTGTATTGTTATAATTGCTGTGTTTTATTATTATTGTGCATTTCTTACTTTGCCTAATGTTAAGTTAAACTTGTATAGGAAAAAAACAATATATAGGGTTTGGTGCTATTCACAGGTTCAGGCATTTGCTGGGGGTCTTGGAATATAGCCCTGGTGGATCAGGGGTGACTACTGCACTTATTATTTCAACCACCCTGGACAGAACCACCCGAATTACATCAGAAAATAATAATTTTTTTGGCTCACACCCTTGCTCCTCTGTTTTCCTCAGTTCATTCTCAATAAAGGAGCCAAGGTGATCCTTTTGAAATGGAATTCCAATCATGTCATTCTTCTCAGACTCGGCAGTGACTCTCCATTTGACACAGAGCACAAGCCACAGTCCTTGCAGTGACCTTAAAGCCCTACAGATTCATTCTCCATTACCTGCCTGACCTGCCCCATCTTGGTTCAACCACATTTGCCTCCTTGTGGCTGCTTAGCCGCAGCTCTTTCATCTCTGTGGGAACATCTACTGATACCCACTGTGCTCACTCCCTGACCACCTATGAGTCTCAGTCAAATGTTACCTTTATAATCTTGCCATGTATCCCATATTTTATCTAGATTTAACATGCTCCTTGACTTCTGTGTGACTCTAACTGTAATACAGTTCTTCATTAATGTATAGATGGGAATGAGGAATGAGAATCTCCCCTTTGAGAAGAAAACACAGGGGATTCACTATACTATATATCAATTTCAGAACACCTTGTATGGCTTCAGAGGCACCTCTGAATGAAGTACAGAATAGATCATAATCCTCTTGCCTGAGTTCAGTTGGGTTGCTGTAGTAGAATACCATAAGCCCAGGCTGGTTTATAAAAAACAGAAATTTATTCCTCACAATTCTGGAATCTGGGAAGTCCAAGATCAAGCCCCAGAAGATTTGGTTTCTGGTGAGAACCCTCTTCCTGATGCATAGATGGCCATCTTCACATGCACCCTCACGTAGAGGAAGGGCGAGGGAGCTCTCCATGGTCTCCTTATAAGAACAGCAATCCTCCATAGCACAACCACCTGTCTCAATTCCAAATCCATATTCTTTTCATTATTGGCAAGAAGATGATAATTGACTTTAAATATTTTAAGGTTGTTATAGCAAAACCTTGATTTTTCTCCAAGAAATGAAAAAAGTAGACCAAATTGGGCTGTGGGGAGTAGGATCTTGTGGCTCAGCATAAAGAACTTTTAAGTAGTGCAGCTTTCCAAAGACGGAGAGGGCTACCTCAGTTTGATGGAGTGGATATTTGGTCCTTTGGGTGGTCTGTAGAGGTGGGTAATGACAGATTCTTAAACTACTTGACCTTCCATCTCCAAGAATCTGCAATTTGAATTCCTACTACTTGACCTTCCATCTCCAAGAATCTGCAATTTGAATTCCTACCCCTTAGTCAAAGGCTTTAGTGGTGGAATAGCATAATTATTATTTATTTGTGTTTCAGAGTAATGTCTTATAAGAGTATAATGTCACATAGTCTATAGTGCTTGCAGTACACTATCAAACAGTTAAGCATACTCCCAAGAGCTCTTTGAGCTAGGACTTATTATTTCTGGTTAATAAATGAGGAAGCAGATTCAGAGTCTATGTTGGCTTGCCTGGAACACAATGCCTGGTAAATGATGGAACTGGGAGTTTAAACAAGACCCTTTAAACTCGCTGCTCTTTTTATTGCATGGAAACGATCAATGAAACTGTCCCAATGTACACAGTCTTGGGAAAATATTTCAATAGAACTCAAGAAGAAATAGAAAATAAAAAGGTCTATAACCATTAAAGAGGATCAATCGTTTAAAAATCTTATTGGCCAAAAATCCAAAAAGGGCTAACCATTTTTACAAGAAAGTTCTATGAACAATTCTAATCTGATATAAATGATCTAGAGACTAAAATTATGTCTGCTTCCCAATCGCTATATAAGGCTTGGACAGCCTTGATGTCAAAACTAGAGCAGAGAGTATGATAAGGGAAAAATAAAGGCAAATATCACTTGTAAAATTAGATGCAAAAAATCCTAAATAAAATAATGAAAACTGAATCCAGCCATGTATTTAAAACATCCTGCATAAAGGATTTCTACCAAGACCCACATAAATGTCATATTTGATGCTGAAACATTAGAAATGAGATGTATGTTTGCTCTCATTACTTCTATTCACCATTGTACTAGAAGTCCTAACCATAGCAGTAAAGCAAAAATTAGCATCCAAATAGTCTGTACATGTAAAATTAAAATATTTACAGTATATGTAATTTTATGTATAAAATTAATATACATTAAAGTTAGTATGCAGTCTTTTCTTTGAAACAACACTGATCCAAACTCTTTTTCAATGATGATACTGACCCATCCTCCCCCAAAAAAGAAAAGTAAATCAGTGAAACAGAATAATTATCTGAAAAATATGTTTACATTTTTATAGATACAAAGAATCTGTCAAGACTATCAACATAGGATTTAATATAGCCATACACAAAATTGGGTAATTATTTGTGAAAAATGAAAGTTGATTCCTATTCCATGCCATACACAAAAACATATTACAGATGGATTCAATAGTTATTTGCAAAAATGGAACCATGATTCAGCTAATCTCAAAGTGGGGGAAGGACTTAAAAGTGAGATACAAACACAAGAGAAAATATGTTAATCATTTGATTTCACAAAATACAACCCAAATTTAGGTAAATGTCATCCACATACAGCAAGTCCTTGAATAACATTGTTTTGTTCAACATTGGTATGTTCAATGTCAATGATCAATGAGATGCCCAAGGAACTTAATTTTTGTTTATATCAATTAGCCTATGGCAAAATTGGTTTTATTATACGGCATTTTACTTAAAGTCACAAAACCTATTAAGGAAGTTAAATGAGGACTTATTGTACATATAAATGCATGGAAATAGACTGAAGAATACATGCAACATTGTTTACAGAAGTTACTTTATTTAAAGAAATGGAATTGATACAGGGTGTTGTGTGAGGTAGTTTTTCACATTCTGAGTACTGACATGTTTTCTTACGTCTTAAACAACAAAAATGTAATGAGTCGTTGCATTATTTACTGAATCAATACAGTTATAAATGTAAGAAGAAGCAAACAATTAATATACAGGTTGTTTTGAGTGACTTTTATGAGCAGACATTGAGACAGACATAACTTTTCCATTGGCTATGCACAATAATATTAGGATTTGGGTCGTTTCAGAATCTAGATACATTCTTATTCCACCATCAGGCTGTTTTAAGGGAGGAGGATAAAAAATTCATCAATATAGTCATAAGAAGCAAGTCAGTGTAACACCATGTGAAAATGAATTATTACAGCTTGGTCAGTGGTGTTGTTGAACAATGTTTTACCCTTGGGCTGGTATTCTAAAGAAACCACTACAGTATCAGGGTTTGCTAACCTGTGAGCAAATGCATCACCAGATATGATCCTGGACATGGTGAAACATTTTAATAGTTCTAGAACTGTGGTTTCTTACATTTAATATGTACATTTAGTGTAATGACTCTTGATTGTTTTTTTCTTGCAAAGTTCTATTAAGTTGAGTGTGTAGGTCAAAATTGATGGCACAAGCAAATGAACATTCAAGGTGGGGAGGGGGAAGAACTTCATTATAAACCTCACATCTTATACAAAAAATTAAAGTGTAGCTGAGTTAAGACATAAGGTTATAAAACTTTTAGGAAGAAAAATTGAAAGAAATCCTCAGAATCTAGGGCCAGATGAAAAGTTCTTGGACTTGACGCTGAAAGCACATCCATAACAACAACAAAAAATCAATAAATTGCACCTCATCGTAGCTAAAACCTTTTGCTCCACAAAAGACCCTGTGAAGAGGATAAAAAGACAAGCTACAGACTGAAAGAAATCTTTGCGATCTACATATCGGACAAAGGCCTTGTTTCTAGAATATGTAACAAACTCTCAAAATTCAGCAGTAAAAAAAAAATTACAAAATGGACAAAAGACATGAGTAGACATTACGCTGAAAAAGACATACAGATGGCAAATAAGCACGTGAAAAGATGCTCAACATCATTACCCACTAGGGAAATGCAAATTAAAAGCACAGTGAGATATCACTACCATAGTACATACCTATCATACAAGCTAAAATTATAAATAGCGATAGCTTGTGCATTGTTTGCTTTTTCGTACTTGTTTTGATTGAGTAAGTATTAACACCAAATGATGTCAAGTTTCTGGAGAACTGGATCACTCATATATGTTGCTAGTGGGAATCTGAATGGCATAGGCCACTCTGGAAAAGAGTGTGGCAGTTTCTCACAAAATGGCCATATAACCCAGCAATTGCATTCTTGAACATTTATCCCAGATAAATAGAAAGTTATGTTCACACAGAATCCTGTATATGCCTGTTTATAGCAGCATTATTTGTAAAAGCCCAAAACTGGAAACAATCTAAATGTCCTTCAAAAGGTGAACAGTTGAATGGTGGTACATCTCTACCATGAAATAGGACTCAGCAAGTAAAAAAAGAATGAGCTGTCGATACATGCAACAACTTGGATGGATCTCAAGGCACTTACGCTGAGTGAAAAAGCCAATCTCAGGAGAATACCCGCTGTATGTTTCTGTTGATGTAACGTTCTTGAAATGGCAAACTTATAAGGGATGGAGAACAAATTTCCTTCTTGTGCTATTGTACTAGTGCAAGATGTTACCATAGAGGGAAGCCAAGAGAAATGTTTATGGGATCTCTATTATTTCTTCTAACTGCATATGAGCTGCAATGATCTAAAAAGCACACAAAACAAGAGCAAACAAAAAACTAATGGTCCCTTCAACTTCAGGGAAAAGGGACAAAAGACTCAACAGTGTGGGTAAGTAACTTGCCCAGGGTCTCACTGCATATGAGTAGCAGTGCTTAGATTTGAATTCAGAGCTCTCTGGCTTCAAGGTTTGTCTGTGTTTCCACAGCACATACCATCTTCCTGGAAAGTCCAGCTCAAAGTAAATAGCAGTCGTTTTTACATGCAGGACTTGGAAGCCATTTCTTCTGACTAGCAAAGAATATTGAGATCAGATCTTAGGTTTTAGTCAAACTCTCCTCAACTGTGTTTCCCAAAAATGTCTGGCAGTGCCTCTCAAATATCATAAGATCACCTGGAGCTCTTGATAAGATGCAGATTGCAATCAGTCTTGGGTGGGGCCTGGGACTATCTATATATATAAAAGCCTAAGCTACTGTTCAACTGACCGACTGGTAGCTATGACACACAATGGCCACCAGGGAGCAGATACTCCAACCAGTAGCTGTGACGTGCACTGACCACCAGGGAGCAGATGTTCAGTGCAGGAGCTGCCGAGCTGCGGTGACTTGGCAGCTGCAGTTCATGGGTGACGCACCAAGAACCAGAGAGGAGGGAGCCCAATTCCAGGGTGTGTCACCCAAGAACTGCCCTCTCGCTATCTGGGACCCCTCAGAGATGTCAGAGAGCTGGTTTTGGCCCCATCCCCACAGGCCAGGCTGAGGGACCCCACTGGTGCATGAATCTGTGCACTGGGCCTCTTGTTTCTAATAAGCTTCCAGGTGATGCTAAAGCTATTATTGGTAGATTACTCACTGCACAGCAAGAATAACAGGAATCTCTATGTTGGCTGTTGGCAATTAAAGTGACTTAAAGAATATCTTACACAAAAACAGTGTTTCAGATGTGGTTAGGATACCGCACTCCAGTGGCACATGGAATGAGAGAGGAAGGCAACCATTGTCCGGGTGAAGTTTAAACATGGGATCCATCCATAAGTGGACAGTTGACAGACATTTTAAGTGTGGGAAGAGACAAACTCAAGTCAAAGCATAATATTAAAGAGGTGCTTTGCACTCAGCTGTTTTTTTGTCAGTGTAATGTTGTCTACTTCCTACATTCATATGTAAGAGAAATTACTGATAAGATGGGAAGTTTATTGTGTCCACAGCCTAGCCTGTCATCAAACCTGACAGCTCCATTTCCATCCTTTTAAATATCTGGGGATTTGATTTGCTCTGTTATCTAAACTAATTAGGATCAGACATCCATAGTTTCCATTTATTCAGGGTTACTCATGTTTTCCGTTTGTATTACTGAACTGCACAAAAACATTGAGCCAAAGAATTTTAGGTGCCCTTCTTTCAAAGTCAGTCTTTAATTATTAAAGCTTTTATCAGGCTTTATGAAAGGTGTCATGATTCCTGAGGTAACTAAACCTTGATGTGGCTTTATGTTTTGATGGGAAATTAATAAATGACTTTGAGAACTGGGAAAATGAAGTGTGAAATTGTATGGTATTTCCAAGTGTGCGTTTCTTTTGTGATCTGTATTTTATAGATACTAAGTCACATTTGGTGGTGCTCATGGGTCACCAACCCCTTGGGTTTCTAGAAGTTTCTTTAAAACATAGGCCTGAAGGGTGCAATCCTGTGCAACTTACACCACTGGCCAAGCTACAGGGGGTTATTTCACAGCGGGTTGTGCTGACTTTCTTCTTAGGACCAAGCTAATGCTCTTTTCTTTTTCCTCCTCCCTTAGAATAACTAGTCCCTGATGGTGAAAGTAATAATGACATACAAAGGTACCCTTGAAGAATTCTTTTTCTCACTAGTCTTCTGCCTCCAATCTTGCCCCAACCTCCTCCACTTTAGCCTCCACATCTTGGCCAGAATGATCTTCTATAACACACCTCTGATCCCATCCATTACAGAATAAAGACTAAGTACCTTGGCATGTATCACGAGGTCCTTCCTGCATTGGCTCCTGGCCTTCTTTTCAGTCGTTACCCCCCAACTCCTTCACCTTACCGCGTTCCTCGTGCTCTGTCTGTACCTACTACTCGCAGTTCTTAGAACTGGATTTGCTCTCTCCTGCCTCAAGGTTGACCTATAGGCTCTTCCTCTTTTGGAGATGCTCATTCTCCACTGGCCACCTGGTGAACACCTGCTGCTTAGCTCAGATAGGTACTTTGTCTGTGAAGCTGCCTGTCTTGGTCAAGGCTGTTTGGTTTCAAGGAATAGAAACCCACTCAGATTATTGCAAATAAAAATGTTTATATAAATGAAAGAGTAGGCCACATCACGGACATTCCCCCCTAGGACAGGAAACATATTAGGTCACTGGGGATAGAAGAGGACAGTCAGGAACCATGGTTGCTCCCAGGTGTTGTCTGATTTCTATCACTCTTCTCTGTTTCATTCTCTTTTGATAAACAAAGTGATATTCTGCCTTCTGTACTCTTTTGTCACTTCAGCTTGCTCACGGCTTCACGTTGGCTTACCCTGTCAACTTGGCCCTGGCTCTGCATGTATTTTCAACTCAACTAACATCTCATTTTCACAATTTCAAGTACTGAGGGAGTGATATTTGTACTGGCCCAGTTAAGTCAAACGGTCAATTAGTACGGATGGGGAGTACTGTTCAAGGTTGAAAGTGCGTGTTTGGTGCTACTGTCTGATTTGACTACCTAGAAGTAGATGACCCTTCTGCTTTCTCCCTAGTCCCTCTCTTTATTGTGCTCCTAAGTGCATAGTTTCACTTAATCTTTACTCAAAAAGTGCAAGGTATTCAGACTTTAGGCATAGCATCTCACTTCATATTGAGAAATTCTCCAAATTTCAGGGTTGTTTTTCCTCTCACAGTTTCATGCCAGGTAAGAAGAGCAAGTTCACTTTTTTCCACCAGACATGTTCTCTCTGGGATTATAATAAAATCTTTTTTGTTGTTGTTGGTTGGTTCGGGGGACTTAACTCTTTGTTTATTTGGGAAGAAAAAATTGGAATAAATAGTAGAAGATTTTTAAATCCCTTCTGCTGTGCAAATTTATCTACAGGAGTGAGCTAAAGATAGTAAAATTACATTTAGGTTAATATCATTCAGCTCAACTACTTCCTAAGACTATTCCAGCGAGAGTGTTTTAGATGATAAGGGGCAAAATTTTTCTAGGAAAACTTATTTGACTGGGAATATCATAAAGAAACTCGATTAAAGCTAAAATCGATCTGAGAATTATAGAGGGTTTTTTTTCTTTAAATACATACCACATTCTTTAAATTCTTCCATGATGCCCTATTTTGAGAATTTATCTTACAGAACCAGTTCTGTAATAGGGAATAAAAACATGATAATGATTTTATTGATTATTACCAATGAAAAATACTGTTTTTTGAGGGACCTCTTGCTAATATCTTGCATGATCCTCTTGCTTCATCCTGGAATTTGCAGAATAATATAAGCATGATTTCTTACCCAAAGAGAAGAATTGGGTTTTGTGTTTTTTTTTAATTTTTCAAATATGTTCCCTTTCTATCCATTACCTTCTTTCTCTCCTTTTTCTCTTTAACTAGGAGCCATACAACTTGATTGTGCATTACTTTTTCCATCTACAAGAGGTTAGTGATACCTCTTATGCTTGCTACTTATGATTATTTGGGAGAAGAATGTGAATGTACCTTATAGACTAGGTGTTCCCTGTGCTGGCCTACCACTATGAGAGGTAGTGTGTGCAAGGAAGTGGGGAGTCAGGGGGTGTTAATGGGCAGGCCCTGGAATCTTAGAGAACTTGGTTTCAAATACTGGCTTTTCTATTTAATAGCTAAGTAACCTGGAGCATGTCACTTTACCTCATATGCATCAGTTTTCTCACTTATACCACAAGGGTAATAATAAAACCTAGCTTATGGGATTGTTGTGAGTCACTAAAACACTCATCATTCATTTATTCAACAAGTATTTCTGATCACTTGTTATTTGTCAGGCATTGTTCTAGATGCTAGAAATATTGCAGTGAAAAGGAAGAAGCAGAACACCATCATATAGTCAGTGCTCAAGAAATGAGAGTCATTATTATTCTGTAATAATATTATTCTGCCAGCCCTGTTTTGTAATTTATATCTTGTTATCATGACACATATATAAATTACTAGAGCTTTAATTGTTTGGCTGGAACCACAGAATCAAAATTGTAGAGCCCAGCTAGAAGGGACCACAGAACTCCTGTGGAATGTTGATGCCCACTGTATTCACAATTGGTAGCTGGTGATGCACAATAGGTGTGCACCACTGTGTTTTTCTAGAAGTGGTGATAGATTGATCACTGTTTGACCTGGGCACATGCTCCTGTTAAATTCCTCTTGTGGGCCAGGGCTCATGTTTTGGTGGTGTTTAGATTTATAGGCACTAGCCATGATAAATTTAGCAGGCCCACATTATGTGCGTATGTATGTTTTGAAGGCAGAACATTGACACAGAAGGTGAAGGAGAGGGCAGGAGTAAGGATATACCCTTTGACTTCGTTATCATCAGGCCATGTAATTGAATTAGCCACAGCTGGCCAACAACCAGTGTATTACTATTGAGATTAACATACTATCCCAATAGACTAGATTATTGTACTGATTGTTTGGTTCCTGGTCTGTTGCTTATTTATTTTGCCAAGCACCCTCTTTGTATACATGACATTTGTAGTACAGCAAAACTATGTCTAAAGATTTTACCAAAAAGCCAGTTACTACTTGTGGAAGTGTGCAATAACTGAAATAGTCAAGAAAAGTAGACCTAGGAATAGCTAGCAGCAGGAATTTTAATAGGGCAGAAAAAGGAAGGCCCTTATTACATGTTAGAGGCATTGTTCTTGAGCACAAATGTATATCTTCCAAAATCCCAAAGCTGAGAATTAGCACTGTAAGCTTTTGTGAAAATTATTGCTGTTTGTGAAATTTATTAATGGTGTAGATGCTACACTAAAGACATTTAGCACTTTTATGAATGAGAATTTTCTTTTCAGTTCTATTTTTAGCCATTTAGTTTAGGAAACAGTTTTCTTAAAATAGTTTCAGTTTGGGATAGGCATCTACACACGTTTTTATAAAATAAAAGTCATTAACATACAGAGTATTTTCCAGAAAACAATTATTGCATTCAGAGTAGATATAAGTAAATTAGCTTTTAATTAAGTCTTTTGTTAATTTTCTGTCCCTCCTGTATTTATCGGCTATCATAAGTTACATTGGGATTTATGTTGATTTGTTTTTTTAACATTTTAGAAAGACAAATATGCAAGTGTACCTGTTGTCATTCAATTACTAGGATAGCTTCCTACCTTCTGGGAACAAAAATATTGTATGGAAAATGAATAAAGCTGTGCAACATAGTGACTTTATAATTCTTCAAGGTGGTGTACTCCATGGCATTGGTTAATGAGAAGTGTTTCTTCTTGCTCTCAGATTTCTTTTGAAATGTGACATAGGAATAAAGTTAAGTAGAAAGTTTTGGATGTTTTTGTTGTTTTTCAGTTGTATTTTTAAATTGTACCTTTGACCTGGCCCACTTAGCCATATTTCTGTCCTATAATTACTGTTTGAGTCCTTAAACATAGAGTCATATGGAGAACTATTAAAGCTGTAGCAGAGTATGTAGTTTGAAAATAGCCATCAGATATATAACTATATAAAAAATGAAAAATTACCCATTGATTTCACAATACAAATGACAGAGTCAATAAAATCCTATTGTCCGGTAGAGATAGAGAGTCCAGAAGAGCAAACAGTGATCCTGGTGTTTAGTGTGTCCTGGGAGTTTGTCAGAATGCAGGATAAGAAAGGGACGTGCTGTAGGAGTGGATTCTACCTTCCATGGAAGTGGCCTCAATGAAAGTCTGTGAACACTCCTTTACTACTCCCGACATAAGCCTTCTGCCAAAACACTGCCCTTGTTCATCCTTTACCTGGAGTTCCTGTCACAAGGTAAAATGCAAATCTCAGCTGCTTCACGGAGCCTTTGGAAATTGTCCTACCCTCAGGGATCTCCCCTTCTGTCAACATCTGGGCGCTTACTATTTTTTACATACAGCACTCAGCATATGCTCCCCTTGTTATTAGTTTTCTCTTTAAATCATGTAATTTATGAAAGGTTCAGTGGTATATTGTTTATCCCTCATCCAGAAGTTCAACAAAATGCTTTTCTTATGAAGACGTTATATTGGGAGTTGAAGAAAGTCTAGACAAAAAGACAGGATACATTTTGTCCCTAGTTCTGTTCAGAACGTAGAGAAGGAACTTTAAGCAGAGCACTTAACCTACCTTTGTTTCTTTCCTCAGTCTATTAAATGAGGGAACTAAACAATCTCCAGATAATCTCCTTTAAAATTATACTTCTGGGACTTCACGTTCAACTGGGCAGATTGCATACATGATTTTTATCTCCTTTATCTCCCCAAATCCCTCTAAAATGGTTAGAAAAGGAATTTTAAAAGTCATAAACCTGCAAAGATAAAAAACATAGGAGAGATTCCACAGCCAGGTATGACATATTTGGAAAGTGGAAAGTAGAGGACTAATAACAGATTTACTAATAGTAGTAGCTTCTTCAACTGTGTGCCCTGAGAGGCAAGACCCATGAGAAACAAGCTGATTGGCTTCAAAAACAACACAGAAGCTTTGAGCCTTGCTGGTAGCACTATCATGGAAAGTAAGGATACAGTAGTGGGCTAAACCCAGGGATGAGTGTGAGCTCACTTTGGCCTCCTTTTCTTCCTCTCAGAACATTGGCAGCACATTCCACTGGTTCAGGAGAGGGGTGGCTTCTTCTCTAATTAATTGAAAAGCTCTGGGGTAATAGGGGACTTAGGGAGGTATCTGACTTGAAAGGGAGGACTCAAAAAGGGGGGGAAAAAGAAAGAAAAAGGAACTTAGCTGGAACAAACAATATAGAGAGGAATAGAAAATAGAGCTGAAACTAGAAAAAAAAAGTTGAAAGGTAAAGTTGAGGAAATATCTAAAGGATGAAAACAAAATAGACACTAGAAAGAACTCCAAATATAGGAGTTTTAAAAAAAGAAATAAGAGGCATTTGAAGAAAAGAAATTATCAAGGAAAGATATAAGAATATTTATCAGTAGAGTAGTTCATAAGTCTCCACCTTAAAATAGCATAGCAAGACAAATGAGATGCCGAGGAGAATGAATGAGAAAAGAATCATATCAGTGCATATCAGTAAACATTTAGAATAGGAGACATTGAGAAAATTTTAAGAACTTCCAGAGTGAGAGCGAAGGAGGAGAGATATTGAGAAAGATCACAGATAAATTATGAAAAATCAGAATGGCATCTGACTATATAAGAAATAATATAGAGGAGTAATACCTTTAAAGTTCTTAGAAGAAATGATCGTCATCTTGTCATCTACAATAAAGGATGAAGTTAAAATAAAGTTATTCAAACATGGCTCAGGAACCATGCTGTATTTCCTGAATTCTAGCAAAAAAAAAAATGTACAAGAAATGTAACAATCATAGTACACTTACTTGGCTCAATGGAAAACAATATTTATATAATTTTAATAATTTAAATATAGGTTTTACTAAAAATTATGAGATGTCTATTGGAAAGCTGGTAGGATGGGAAGGGGCGGGGGCGGGGGGGAGTACAAGAGAGTTAAATTCTCATCTTCCAAAGTAAAAAGTCAATAGATAATGAATAGGACTGTGAATCTGAAAATTGGCACATCAACACATTTGGAAAAATAAAGGTAAATGCCAGAATAGTCTGCTAAAAGGGTGGCAGAGATTGCTGCTGAGAAGTAGGAATTGGGGTATTTGGACAGAGGACTGCTATTTCATTGTAAGATTTTAGTACTATTTGACTTTTAACTATGTGTATATACTGCTCTGATTTTAAAAATCATTTTTAAACACATATTTCCTATTTCTAAAATGATATATAATTTTATTAACGTACTTAGGAGAAAAATTCAGAGAGTTTCAGGAGTGGACGAAATCCTTAGGTGTGTGCATATGTATTTTGATTTTGTATTGGAACATGCTGAATAATTAAACTTAAATATTTTAATGATGTCTCATTTGCTATATCCTTGGAGGATAACTGTAGCTCAGTAAAGAATTACCCCTCTAGTGTGTTTTGTTTTTACATAACAAAGGCTGTCTTAATGAACCTTTATCTCATTACAGTGTTACACCAATAGTGATTTAAATATCAAAATGAAAGGGAAAATTTATCAGTTTTATTTTCTTTTAGGCAAATTCATACTGCTTAATCCATTCATTTTTCTGATTTTAAAAATAGCATTTCCTTAAGATAAAACTTAGTGATAAAAGATGTTGACCTCTTTTAGATAGCAATACATTTTTTGATATTTTATGAAAAGATAAGGAGACAATTACCAAGTGTCAAGAACAAGGAATGAAGTAGGCCATCCAAAATGTTAATTTTGCTTAATCAGAATGAAACAATTAATAGTATTTTTTAGTATCTTAAAACAACTCTGGTCTTCAATTCAAGACAAAGACAGCACATTAGTGCTATGTTATTATCTATGGAGGAATAAATTCACTTCTTTTTTTACCTTACCCTAATTGATAGAATAATTAAAGTATATTATATTTGAATTAACTCCATTTATATTTAACAATATTATTCTTTGATTCCTGTCATTCAGTTTATCTTTTCTTTAATCATAGAGGAAGATAACATGAAATAAAATACAAATTTTACCCTGCATAAAGAGCAGTATGGGGTACAGTATTTTCCTAGATGAATACCACCATCACCAATCTAGAAGTTGCCTTCTCAGTTGGTATCCATCCCTGAATTAACAAAGTGGTCATTTGCTGGCCATTATGATAGTGGAATGACCCACCGGTGAAGCATGGGCCATTAATTTTGAATGCATTGGTAGAGACATAAATTTTTCTGAAAATCATATTGAAAGATAAAATGTTCAGTTTCTTTTAAGTACATTTTGATATACCTCATGGCTGATTATGAGATCCATTGATTATTTTATAGTTTTATTTTGTCAATTTTAAAGAATTTTACTATGCCCTTAATATATTTTAAAGTAACAATAAATATGATCACTCTAAACCTATAACTGTTGTACCCTTATTCATTCTGTACTATATAATAAAAGCCTAATATACTAAGTGTCTGGTGGGCCGGTTAGCTGTTCAACCAATCAAAGCGTAATATGCTAATAATATGCTAAGGCCGCTCAACCACTCACTATGATGTGCACTGACCACCAGGGGGCAGATGCTCTAACCAGTAGATTATCTTGCTGCGGGGGTCCGGCCAATCGGGACTGAGCAATATGGGCTGGACATGCCTTGGAGCCCTCCTGCAGTCCCTCCCTGGCTGGCCAACCTCCTGCATCCCTCCTCAGCCCTGATCATGCATTGGGGGGGTCCCTCGGCCTAGCTTGTGCCCTCTTGCAATCTGGGACCTCTAGGGGTATGTCAGCGAGCCGGTTTCGGCCCAACAGCGGAACGACCATTTGCTATGACATGCACTGACCACCAGAGGGCAAATGCTCAATGCAGGAGCTGCCTCCTGGTGGTCAGTGCACTCCCACAAGGGAAGCACCTCTCAGCCAGAAGCCAGGCTCATGGCTGGCAAGCACAGTGGTGGTGGTGGGAGCCTCTCCAGCTTACACAGCAGTGCTAGGATGTCCAACTGCTGACTTAGGCCTGCTCCCTGCAGGCCTAAGCTGGCAGTCAGACTTCCCTCGAGGGCTCCTGGGCTGCAAGAAGGTACAGGCCGGGCTGAGGGAACCCCCCTTGAGTGCACGAATTTCATGCACTGGGCCTCTAGTAGTATAAATAATAGCTTAAGTTCCTATTTTTTCTATTTGTTTTCTATTTTTATGCAGTCTTTAGGAATATGCCATTTAAAAAGAGATAACAGGCTTTGGTGGAATTACTGGACTAGAAGGAAATTGTTTTATCAGTTTTACATATTGTCATGAGTTAGTGGTATGATCTAAGTTTTTTTATCTGCATGATTTCTTTACCATTTGAGAGTTAACCTTAAGATAATAGAAATTCATTATCTTGGGAAACATTTAAAAAAATAAAATTTGTGCATATATATGGACTTTTAAAATCTGAGAAAACTTCTATTTCAAAAGAACTATCTTCCAGCAGGTAATTCACATAATTCTTCTATGTAGTAATAAATATTCAATTAAGTAGAATCAAGTAAATAGTTATAAAGTTATTACTCATATAGCATTTAGTACTTGTGTAATACTTAGTAGTCACATAGCACATTTCAATTTTAAAAGGTTTTAGCAATTATGTTACATTTTTATGTCAGTATTCCTATAAAGAAATAGGCAGGTATTACTAATAAGAATCTGTTTGTCTCATTTAAATCCCAGGTACCTAGTTGGCTCTACTATTTTATATTTATTTGTTCCTAGAAAATATCTAACTTGTTTTGGGTTATTTACCTCCACCACTGATTTTTGTGTGCAGCTGGTTCCACAAGCCTGCCTCTATATAGTTTAAGTCATGCAAATGAATTTGAAGCCAGGACATTGGTACCTGTCGGTGCCAGTGTCCAATAAATGTTGCCTAATAATCTGGACATAACCCTGGTAATTTCCTTGAAATATAAATTGTTTTTCACAATTACTAGAGCACATCTCAAATGATTTAGGTTAAGATTTTAGTTACATTTTTGCTGAATGGTGGAGTTACTGTTTTTGCTCTTATTTTTAGCATTAGGAATAGTGTTTAAATTTGGATCTTTTGAATCTTTTAGCCCTATTTTCCCTCTCTGCTCCCCCCCCCCCCCCGCCCCGCAATTCAGTGATTCAGTGTCTGCCATGTGAAGACGTAGTACTCTGAAACTACTCAAAGGTGAGATATAAGAATGAGCAGTGAACAATTAGAAAAATAAAAGAAATATGTTAAAATTTATCTATTGAGAATGTTAATGGACAAAAGGGGTCCATTTGCCTGCATACATCAAAGTCCAATAAGACAAGAACGGGAATACTTTTCAGGAAGTGGCTCACTTCTGGAGTTACAAGTGAGCTCATGCTTAAAGACCTGGCTCCCTGATGGCTTCCAAGGGGAAAAAGAATTAATCATGGTGATTAAGGGAGTTAGGAACCTGGTCAGGGTCGTGGTATCTACTGATTGTTAAGTGCAGTGGGAGGATGGAGTAGTTGATCAACGCATCTGCTCCTAATGTCAGCCATGGTGTTACTCTGTCTCCTTTCTAAGCTTTTCTGGGCCTGGAGCAGAAACACAACTGAGGCCTTGATATTATCTTTAGTTTGACCTAAACTTTGCCTCCGGGGTCTTCAGACAGGTTTTGTTCCTAAGATTATTTGATGCTGATCAGAACCTCATTGTCCTGAAGGCTTAATGATTAAAGAGGTGGATGTGCAAGGGAGAAGGAGACAGGTCAGTCTGAGTGCTGGATCAGGCCAGTTTGAAGCAAAAGGAATGAAAGGAGAAAAGGTCATGTTAAAGAAATGAAGTTTTTATGAGGTTACAAGAAAGCTGAATAGGAAACCCTAACAAGAATTTATATCTCCTCAGATTATTTTGTTTCTCATGCTCGCCCCATGGTAGTGCATTTATCAATATTTCCTGTTTATACAGGAGGAAACCAAGACTCAGAAATGTCAAGTGAATACTATAATGGGGCTTAGAACCATGATTTCTGGTTTCAAGTGCAAATCTGCACTGCATGTTACACCATGTGTTGGCTTAGAATGAGCTGGAGGAAGGAGATTTGATGTGGAGTCTGAGTCACTGGCAGGAAGTGGGCATTGTGTGATGGGAAACATGCCTCGCAGTTATGTGTACTATTGATTTCAGTTATATATGAAATAAAATATAGATTCATTTAAAGTGTTACTAAATAATAGTTATTTATCTTTTACATATTTTTCTTAATAAACATGTACTAGATGTATAGCTTCCATCAATGTAACTTGCAGGTTAATAGCTCCTACTGCTAAAATCCGCCAGTGTCAAGCAAGTTCCTTAACCTGTCTGTGCCTCTATTTTCTCATCTGTAAAGTGGGATTAGTATTATTGCTCATAGGCTATTGTGAAAATTAAGAGAAATAATACACAAAAAGGTATTTAAAATGCTGCCTGACATATAGCAAATACTTAGTAATGTTAAATATCATTTTCATTATTAGTAGTATCCATATACAGTGTACAGGAACATGAAATGTTATGATTTTAAAAAGGGATTTTCATACTTCAAAGATGGAAATCAATTCTTCATACTGTAACTGCCTGTGGGCCTTTTTTATCTTGCTTAAAATTGGCAAAAACAATTGGGTGATTTCACATTTTTCTGTGACTTAAAAACTCAACTTTTAGTTATGCTTGAACTCAAGGTTAGGGCATATAACTTCAAAAATGGAGAGAGAAGGCAAATAAAGTCAGCCAGGTAGCGACACCCCTGGGCTGTGCCCAGTGTGTTCTCTAGCCATGGATCTCATGGTTTCCTCAGCTCTCACTTTCAGTTCCAGGGTCTAGCACAAATCACTGTAGGACACCTGGTAAAGAAAATTAAAAATTGGGGAAGAGCAAGCCAGTCTGTAAGCACTTTGTTAAAATGAACCACTTCTTCCTAAACTCTGGATAGCAAGAAACAGTTTAGTAACAATGAGATAAACTCGACACCTGTTTGTGCACCAGTGTCAAAGAGTTTCAGCAAACATAAGAATGCTTTGATCTTCTTCAGCCAGAAGAAAATTATGAAGCTCTTCATTGACAGTTCATGGGGAGTTTGGGGACACGCATCAAAGAAAACTCTTATTACTACTATAAACCAGAAATTAAAATACCTGAATATAAACAACTTCAGCACATTATGCTTCTTTCAATCGAGAATTGCATACTTAAAAATTCAAATGGTCATTTTATGATTAAGTTACGTTTTATATTGTAGCTTTTGTACCCTAAAATAAAAAAACATTAAAGTGTTTTTAAGCAACTGTATTGCTTTGTTAATGGCTTTGACATTATACAGTTGAAATGGAATGAGGGGGCAATGTGTAGTGTGTATTTCATAGGATCCCTCTATGTTACTATAAACTCAATTGAGCAGAATTATATAAATTAGAGAATGTTTTGACAGGTTTTTCATGATCTTAAGGAAAAATTCCCATAAGTTTTTCAATTATATAATAGTATTATATTATTGTAGACTAGAGGCCTGGTGCATGAAATTTGTGCACGGAAGGGGGGGGTCCCCTCAGCCCAGCCAGCACCCTCTCCAATCCCGGATCCCTTGGGGGATAACTGGCAGTAGGACATCCCTCTCACAATCCTGGACCACTGGCTCCTAATTGCTCACCTGACTGCCTGCCTGACTGCTCCTAATTGCCCCCCTGCTGGCCTGGTCACCCCTAACTGCCCCCTGCTGCTGGCAAGGTTGCCCCCAACTGCCCCCTCCTGGTCGGCCTGGTCACTCCTAACTGCCCCCCCCCCCCCCCGCTGGCCTGCTCACCTCTTACTACCCCCACTGCTGGCCTGGTTGCTCCCAACTGCCCCCCTCTGCCAGCTTGGTCACTCCTAACTGCCCCCCCCCGCCATCCTGGTCACCCCCAACTCCCCCCCTGCTGGCCTGGTTGCCCCTCATGGCCCCCCCGCCAGCCTGGTCGCCCCACACAGCCTGCTGTTCAGTTGTTTTGTCACCCCTCACTAATCCCCCTGCCGGCCTGGTCACCCCATGCAGCCTGTGGTTCAGTCATTTGGTCGTCCCTCACTAACTCCCCTGCCAGCCTCTTTGTAGGCAGCCATCTTGTGAGGGCGTGGGGGTTAATTTGCATATTGCCTCTTTATTATATATTGTAATTATACAGCTGAGAGACTGAACAGAAAGGATAGAAAATTTTTTATAATAGAAAGGGGTATGTTTATGGGCATTTTATTGTAAGGATTTGAATATTTGAAATGGGAAATATAATATCACTTGAAAATATGAAACTGCTATGGGAGGAAATAGTCCTGAGTGAGTAGCACAAGAAAAAAACAAGTTCAGTTATTTTTGAGTGAAAATGTAGACATTTCCTGTAGGACTTTTACTTATCAAGAAAAAGAATACTTATGTTGTAATTGCATGTTCTGGATCTGAACCAGGTTTTCTGTGCACTGCTCCTGCCTCTGAAGTCACCAAGAGGCATTTAACAAAGTATGTATTAAAATGCTTTGGGAATAACTATGCCCAAGGATGTGGAATCATAAACAGGGGAAAATCTCCTGAAAAAGGGGAGAGCTTATTAAAAATGTGTTGATTAACTGCAAGAAAGGCAGAAGGAAAGGCAGATCTCCACCTTCAGACCTCATCCATCTAAGCCCAGTGCCTGGCACTAAGTTACACTTTAATGCAATACTCTCCCACCCTCCCTAGTTCCTCACTAACTTTCTCTTAAAAATAGAAGAAAATAATAATGCAAAGACCCACAGAGGAAGCACTACAAAGGTAATGCTAAAGATCTTTCAGCACCTAAATCAGTGGGTCATCCCATGATTCAGACTTCATTGAAAAAACAACCCAGACATTTGAAATTTAGTCAGGTCTTGGGTATTAGTTACAAACTAGTTTCTCAAAAACTTCACTGAAGAGGAGGAGCAAGAACTTCTTAATTTTTGAAGTGGCATATTGTGGTGATAGCCTAGAAGTTTAGGCCCTTATCTCCGACTCATCCATGAGCTGGGACAGAAATCACTGGGGACTTACACCTTGCTAAATTACTGCAGGACAAGGGGGTGGCCTGTCTCCCACCCCCTCACCCCCAGAACCTCCCGTCACACACACATGCACACACTCCAGAAGACTTTTTAAAGAGAGGTGATAACTACAGAAGTGCTTTGTGCTCTTTTTCTGAAACTAAAGTCTATGTGACGTTCTTAGCTTATAAATAAATGAGATACCTGGTGGGCAAATGAGCAGCATACAAAGGAGCTGTTCTCGCTCTCCGATGTCATCAGGAATGGTTAATGATTTCCTGGGCAGTGTACCGTCTCCTGAGAACTTCCCAGTGCAGTCCTTAGAACTAAAGATTTGTGCTGATTGGAACACAGGGATCTGTTCTATCTTACATTAAAATATGCCAGCACTAAATTTAGATACATGTGTTATGAAGTAACATTTATATTAGCCCAAGTTGAGAAATTTAATTAAGAATAATGTCTCTTGTTTTTCCCCCCATGGAAGTATTTACAGGACTCAGTGATTTGATGACTAATAGACATATTGAAAGGGCATCTGCTACTTACTGACCATGGAGACAAAAATAAGTAAATAAATAAATTTTTTACTTTTGGCAAGTTGGTGTTTGTTTGGTTTTGTTTGTTTGTTTTTGTGTGTTTTTTATTTTGCAGTAGAATCATATGCTGAATGTTACTCCTGAGATTTTTTTTTTTTTACATATATATTCTAATAGACACCTAACCAATTTTGACTTGCAAGGGAAGGACACTTCAAATTGTCTGCATGTTGAAAGGGATAAGTCTAAACCAGCGATTTTCAACTGTGTGACCCACGAATTTTTAAAATATGCAATACCTAACTATTTAGTCAGGGGCGATGATCTCTTTCCATTAGATTGTCACAGAAACAAATGGGAACAGCCAGCACAATAGTCCCATGGGAATGAATCAAAACTATACCTATCTTTTTTTTTGTCAGATAGGCAAAAAATGTATTTTTTTGGTGTGCCACAAAACTTAGTAATTAGTTTATGTGCGCCATGAGATGGAAAAGGTCAAAAATTGCTGTCTAAACAAATCCATGTGCAGAAACTGCCATTCAATTTGGTGTGCCTGGAGATGAAGATGAGCAGAGCCTTAAAAGAAAAGAAGCAACAACTTAGCGTATCTGAGTGTGGCCAACTCTGTGCTATATACATGGTGAAGTTGACCTTCTCACATAAAGAAGGTTTTAACTCTGGGATCACAACACAGATGATCTTAGGGTATAGCCAATACTGTGAATAAGAAAAGATGGCCACATATATAAACAAAAACAAATGAACAGACTGACAACTGTGCCTGAGTGCTGAGTGGCAGTTCAAATAACTGCTCTGGGCTTCAGGATCTGGGCGCAAACAAGGAGCTGGGGGTAGGAGGGCGGGGGGGACCGTGGTGCTCCGCAGAGTGCTAGCCCTGTCTAAGAAGCAGGACATTTGCTCAGCTAATTGTTGCCATATGGAAATGGAGGTCTGGTGATGCCACATTTCACAACTCTTCAAGAGACACTGGAAATCTTGGTTTTGATGTGAAATTTTCATTTTGAAATGTTTACTCAGAATCCAAAATCGGGAGGAGTTGGGGACAATTCTTGCAAGCCAAACTACACCTTGTTTTTATCAGATTTAGACCCCAGTCATAGATCTTCAATTTGTTCTTTTTGAGTTATCTAAATGAGTAATGTTGGTAAGGTTATAGAGGAAATGTTAATGCTTCCTAATATATGAATGAAAAAAAAAGACGGTTAATTTATAGCTGAATAGTGAAGGGGTTTAACTATTAACTATTAGACATCAGATTGCCTGTGTTTATATCCTGGCTATATACCCTGGGCAAGTTACCAAGTCCCTCTGTGTCCTGTTTACTCTTCAGTAAAATGGGAATGATAAAGGTACAGATGTCACACAGTTTTGTCAGGACTCAGATCAGCTAATCCGTATACAGTGCTTGGTCATAATTGCTTACTAAACATTGGCAATTATTATTTTACAATATGATCATATTCAGGGAATTTGCCTTCTGTTGTACTTGATAAAAATAACCATTGTCAATGTACTGAGCCTGTTCTGTGTTGAAAAATCTGAGTTGAAAAGATAGCTTCTGGAGTCTGCAAGCCAGTATTTGAATCCTTGCTCTACTGCATTATAACCAGGGGAAATTACCTAAGTTTTCTAAACCTTAAATCCCTCCTCTGTAAGATGGGAAAATACAGTCAAAAGAACCAACCTATCCTGGCCAGCTGGCTCATTTGATTGGTACATCATCCTATACACCAAACAGGTTGCAGGTTCGATTGCTGGCCAAGGCACATACCTAGGGTTGTGGGTTTGATCTGTGGTTGGGGCATGGATGAGAGGCAACTGATTAATGTTTCTCTCCCCCTCTCTCTCTCTTTCCCTTCCTCTCTCTCTAGAATCAATAAAAATATATCCTCAGGTGAACATTTAAAAAAAGTCATAAGAACTCGGTGAGATAATGTGCATAAAGTCAATGCCTGGCATATAGTCAATACATGTTACTTGCTATAATGATTTTCCCCCATTCTTTAGAAGTTACATATTTGCAAACTATTTTAGGAGATTTATGTCTCATTACATGTATTTGAAGGGAATTACATCACATTTGACTTACAAATTAAGCTTCATCTTATTGAGCAATATTATGACAATGGCACTCATCCAGGGTGATTTTACCTTCTGGGAGACATTTGGCAAAGTATGGTCGAGACATTTTTTGTTTGTCACAGCCAAAGGAAGTGCAACTGGAAGCTAGTAGGTAGACTCCAGAGATCTGCTAAACAGTCTATAATACACAGGACGGTCCCCTATAGCAAAGAATTAGGCAGTCCAAAATGTTTCCAGTGCTGAGCTTAAAAAATCCTGCATTACAGCTACACAAGCATCATAAAATTTAGTTTTTAAAGTTCTTGCCAAGCAAAAAAAGAATTATTTATTTTATCAAAACATCACAAGACATTACATGTAAATTGAAATCTGTAGAGTCACATTTGATAAAATATTTTTAAATGTACACATATATGTATATAAGATGTATAAAATCCTATTTTCTTCTGGTTACAAAAATAATATAAGATTTTGAAAGTTAAAAGACTGCAAAAGCATCCTATCTAATAAAAAAGGAATATGCTAATTGACTGCCATGCCCTCACAAAGATAGAGGTGTCCACAGCCAATGAGGAGGGAATATGCTAATTGACTGCCATGCCCTCAAAGATGGTGGCACCCACAGCCACAAGATGGCAATGCCCAGTCCCCTCAGCCCCACTGGGGCAGCAGGCACACAGCATGGCCAGGCCCGCCCCCAGGCGGGTCCAACCGCGCCTCTCACCTGCCTCTGGAGTCCCCTAGTCCCCTCAGCCCCCAGCCTCCCAGGGCCAGCCCAAGGGATAACCAAACAACTGAACAAGCAGGCTGCATGGGGCAACCAGGCCAGCAGGGTGGTTAGTGAGGGACGACCGAACGACTGAACAGCAGGCTGCGTGGAGTGACCAGGCTGGGGCGGGGGGGGGGGGCAGTTGGGACAATTAGGCTGGCAGGGGGGCAGTGAGGAGTGACTAGGCCAGCGGGGGGGGGGGCAGTTGGCGGTGACCAGGCCAGCAGGGGGGCAGTTAGGGGCAACCAGGCCAGCAAAGGGGGGTAGTTGGGGGCAACCTGGACAACAGGGTGGGGGGGCAGTTAGGGGTGACCAGGCCGGCAGGGGGTATAGTTAGGAGTGGCAGGGAGCAGTTAGGGGCAATCAGGCTGGCACACAGAGGCAGTGAGGGGCGATCAGGCCATTAAGGGGGGGCAGTTAGGAGGGGGCAGTTAGGAGCGACCAGGCAGGCAGGTGAGCAATTAGGAGCCAGTGGTCTAGGATTGTGAGAGGGATCCTGGATTGGAGAGGGTGCAGGCTGGGCTGAGGAGAACCCCCTCCCCCCCAGTTATGAATTTTGTGCACTGGGCCTCTAGTCTATATATATATAAAAGGCTAAGCAACTGGCCAACTGGCCAGTAGTTATGACATGCACTGACCACCAGGGGGCAGGCGCTCAATGCAGGAGCTACTGAGCAACAGCAACTTTGCAGAGTGCCCTCTCGCACTCCATAACCCCTTGGGGGATGTCAGACTGCCAATTTTGGCCTCATCCCCACAGGGCAGGCTGAGGAACCCCACCTGCCGGAGGGACCCCATTCACTCTGCAGATGCCCTTTGAGCCCCGGCGCTGCCCAAGGTGCAGTCGGCTGGGGAGGGACTGTGGGAGGTTGGCTCCAAGGTGTGTCTAGCCCATCTTGCCCAGTCCCTCCCTGCCTGCCACATTCTAATTAATTTCCTTTCAATGTGCACAAATTCGTGCACTGGGCCTCTAGTATAAATAGGAAGTAAAAGTCCTCCTTTTCCCCCAGTTGTCCTCATATAAAAACCATTGGAAATACAATTAGGTTATATTACTTTTGATTTTTAAATATGGGTGTATACTGTTCTATAATTTCACTTTTAAAAATTAATGTCTTTCTTTTCTCTTTCTAAACAATTTAGTTCTAAAGCTGTTATGAGGGGTGGAGCAAGGTAGGCCTTTAAGCAGTGACCTGGCCTGGGGTGAGGTACCGAGTCCACCTTGCGTAAGGAGGGCATCAATGTGGTGGGGCTGGTGGCCTGGAAGAGGGTGTCACAGTCCAAACAGAATAAAGAGCGTATCCATGTGTGTCCGCAGCCAAATAGGAGAGAAAAACCTAGGTCAGGTTTTTGAGGCCAGATGAGAGAGGGAGCGAAAAGCAAGCAAGTGCTCAAAGGATGATGAGACATGTGAAAAGGAACCAAAGCTAGCTAGAAAGAACCACAACTGAGACAATTTGAGTATCAATGTAAGTAATGTAAACAAAGTTAGTAACAGATCAAAACCCTTTGAATAAAATAAAAAAAACATGAGCCCGTTAGGATATAATAAATAAATGAATAAAAGTTTGATGAGAAATAGAGTATTTAAAATGTCAAAAATAACGTCTCCCCCTACAGATATTAATTACAAAGGGAAAATGATAACTTTATAGTGGAAATGTCTGTAATATACCACCTTAATCAAATGATCAAAATCATATCATTAGCAATGAGACAAATCGAAGTTGTACCACCTAATGTGATGTTATGGTAGCCAGCTTCCAAGAAGATGATCCTCGTTGTCCTAGTATTCATGCCCTTGGCTAATTTTTGTCCACACTGAGTGGCCTTGACCTGGGTAACCAGAAATTATGTGACTTCTGATGTTAGGTCCTAGGAAACATTGCTCACTCTTGGGGGAGCCAGCTGCCATATTGTAAGGACACGCAAGCTGTCCTAGATAGAAGGCCACATAGTAAGGAGGTGTTGTTTCTGCCACTCACCACCACTCCCTTGCCAGCCATGTGAGTGAGTCACCTTGCAAGCAAATCCTCTAGCCCCAGTCAAACCTTCAGATGATTATAGTCCTGCCAGCATCTTCATTGCACCCTCATTAGAGAACCACCCTCATTAGAGAACCACCATTTTGAACATAAAGCATGCAAAATCATGTTTATGGTTTTCAGCTACTAAGTTTTGGAATAACTTAATATGCAGGGTTGGACACTGACACAGATGTAGTGAGATATTCCTGCCAGGGATGTACAGCCTTTATGTAGTTCTGATGAAACAGAAAACAAACACTAATCAAGAGGCATTCTGAACAAAAGTTTGCCTGAAGTCTTCAATAGAATCAAGGTCATACAAGTTAAAGACAGACTGAGAAACTTTCCTGCAATGAAAGAGCCTGGAGACATGAGGACTTTACATGCAATGCTTGATTCTGGGTCCCTTTTTTTAGTTTTTTTTAAAAATATATTTTACTGATTTTTTACAGAGAGGAAGGGAGAGGGATAGAGAGTTGGAAACATCCGATGAGAGAGAAGCATCGATCAGCTGCCTCCTGCACACCTCCTACTGGGGATGTGCCCACAACCAAGGTACATGCCCTTGACTGGAATCAAACTGGGGACCTTTCGCTCTACCCAAACCGGTTAGGGCCTGGGTTCTTTTGATATAAGAGGTATTATAGGGACAGTTGGCAAAGTTTGGAGACTGATGATTAGATGATAGTAATGTGTCAATCTGCATATTTTTATTTTGGTGGCTGTACTGTGGTTATTTAGTGGGATGTACTTTAGAAAATACACACTAAAATATTCAGAAGTGACAAGGCATCATCAGGCCAGCAGTTCACTCTCAGATAATTAAAGAAAGAAGTTCTCCACTTGCAACATTTCTGTAAGTTTGAGATTGTTGAAACATTTTTTAAAAGTATGCAAAAAGGAAAAAATATAGAATATTTTAAAATGTTTTTAAAGGGATGTATAGTATTCAAGTTCTGTATCAAAAATAATTTACCAGTCTTTCATTGATGGTCATTTAAATGGATTCCAGTTCTTTGCTATTATAAACAGTGTTAGTCAATATCCTTATCAACATGTTTGTACTCTTGTTCAATTTTTGCCCAAGAATAAATCCCTGGATTCAAATTGCTATGTGAATGGATATGTACCCTTTAATCAGTTTAATCATAAATCATTGTAGGAAACCACATAGAACCTCCTTAAAATAAAATGAAATTTATATTTGGTAGTTACTTTCATTTGTTTTTCCCCCACTAGAAAGTGGGAACTTGATCTGTTTCAATTATTACTATCCCAGCATTAAGATAGTCTGAGGTACTCAATAAATATGTGTTGCAACAATAGTAATAGCATATACTTATTATGTGTCTGGAACTCTTCTGAGCATCTGAATTAATTTATTCCTTGTAACAACCCTATGAGATGGGCAGTAGGATTATTTCCACTTTGCAGATGAGGAAACTGAATCAAAGAGAGGCTGGATACTCAGTAGTTTCACAAGGCTAGTCACTGGTGGAGCCACGAGTCCAGGTATAGTTTTTCTTTGGTTTACAAGCTCTAAGCCACTATGCTAGTGGTTCTCAACCTTTTTAATGCCGCAACCCTTTAATACAGTTCCTCATGTTGTGGTGACCCCAACCATAAAATTATGCGACCCACAGGTTGAGAACCGCTGCTGTAGAGCCTAAGACCATTGGAAAACACAGATATTTACATTACGATTCATTAACAGTAGCAAAACTACAGTTATGAAGTAGCAACGAAAATAATTTTATGGTCGGGGGTCACCACAACATGAGGAACTGTATTAAAGGGTCGCGGCATTAAAAAGGTTGAGAACCACTGCTCTATGCTATCCTTGTTCTCTCTTGTTGAATAAATACATCAACAAATGAATGGTCAATATATTTATTTGATTCTTTGACCAATTACAAAATTCAACTTTTTGGGGGTTTCTTTTTTTTTTCAAATGAAAAGTGAAAGGAATGGGCTGCTTATTTTGTAAAAGCCAAATTAGCTTTATGGTCCTCTATGCTAGGCTTGACGGCGCTATGTAATAGTACTGCTCCTGGAATTAATATCCGTACAGGTATAAACTGTAAATTGTTCTTACTAAGAATTTATGGGTCGGTAAACAGAATATTTGCTTTGTATTACAAATAAAATAGTCAACCTGGATCTACAGCTGGAGTCTAGGAGGCAGAACCTATATTGCATTACTTATTTTTTAAACACATCCTCTGCTTCCACCTGGACTCCTGTGCCCCTGCCCTTTTCTGCACCAGGAATGCCCACGTCCATCTCCTACAGTGGAAACCAACCACCCTTCACGCTCCCCTCAGTAGTCACCTCTTCCGCTGAAGACTGCTTTACCTTTCTGTTCTTTCTTACCCTCCTCTTGAGCGTTGAAATTATCTTTCCTACCTCAAAATTCCCTGAATCCTTTTTACAGTACTCTTTTTATAACATTGTAAACATACCTTATATTAATTGTGTGAAGTCCTCATCTACCGTAATAGGCTATATTCTCTTTTAGTCGTATTCATTTTATGAAACCCCAAATATTACAATATTTTATACAGAATATGGAATTACATATGAGGGAATAAATTATTTCAAAGACATATATTTGAATTTTTAAATTGCTAAATCAGAAGACTACTAAATTGTTTTGAATATTATATATTTAAAAATTATCAGGAATTATAAAATAACAAATGAAATGGTTAGACATGATTTTTTTCATCTGATGATTTGTATTTTGTCTCTCATTTATAAGGCATCAAGTACCAAGAAGCATAATTGGCTTTCATGCCTATAAGACCTTGTGTTTCATTAATGGCTGCAAATATCAGCTTTGCTTCCACCCACAACTTCAGTTCCCTTTTCTTTTAGTGGGTGCTTTGACACATCAAAGGTAATAAAATCAATCAGAGATAAGTAGAATTTTTTTTCAAAGGCTAGTCCTAACGATGTGTTCCCGTTAAAGAATTTCAATACTAAATTTGTTTTCAAGTGTTTGTATAATACCACATTTCCCTGCCAACTGGAAAGACTGTCCTTGAATCCTGTTCTGCATGAAATAATAAAATGGTACCCCTACTCCATATATATTTAAAAAACAGGAACTTCAGGGAATATTAAGTATTGTCATCAGATAGGATTTTACTTTGTTGCTGGCATTGCCTTCGGGCCAATTGTTTCTATTCCCCTTTAAGGAGGTCTTTCCTTTACCCAGGGTCTGGGACAAAGCTGAAGTTTTGTGTGTTTTCTTCTTTTTCTTTTTTTTTTCTGAAAGTTCAAACAGCAAGCCCAAGAGAAAGTTCAAACAAATATCACCAGTCTTTTAAAAATATCATTGCTTATGTAAATTAGCAGTGGTCCTTGGGTGCTGCTGAGCCAGCCCCAAGCATCTTTGGGTTGGTTGGATATTCTCTCATGTTTTATCTAGAAAGCTTTGACCATGAAGTCTTCACATTTAATTTTAGTTTGTGCTTTTTTTTTTGTTTTAGTTTTGGGGTGTTTCGTTTGTTTGTTTTTTAGATTAGCTTCACTAACTGGTGATTTCCTGAGGATAGTGTAGAGGCTAATGGATTACTGTGGAGCACTTCTATGTGATCTTACTGATCTTCGTTGATGTCATTCATCTGGCCATTGGATTTGAGGGTTCCCAAACTATGTTTATGATCAGTGATTAAAATTAAACTTTAAGAAATCTTTATGGCATTTTTAAGTTGTGAATGATAGATTTGAAAACAATGCCTTCTGACCACAATTTACAAACTTGACACATAGTCTGAAATATGTTCAGGACAACAGTAATATCAAAACATGCATGTTTTAGATTTTAACCTAGTTGATTCTCTTCATAATATGTTGAGATGCTGCGCCAGTTCCGCACGGCATCTTCTTATATTAATGCTAAGTTCTTAATCATACCCTTTGTAGATAAATTCATTTGGAGGCCAGCTGAGATTCTCCCTGTTGTTTGTACATGCATTACATTGTAAATTTCCAAACTTTATTCAGGGAAGAATATGTTTTGGGAGGCATACGTTATAAGTAATTGTTACTTTGTCTATTAGATGCATAATTATTCAGTAGGCATTTGTATTTCATATATCATGTTAACTGTCGACTTTTGGTTGTCTTTGAAATAATCCTGGGAACTTCAGCGATTGCTTCTGTGTTGCTCGTTCTTGGCAGGGGGTATTCTTCCTCAGATCTGTAGCCCTGTGGTACATATACATAAACATGCCTTTGTGCTCAACATCTTCCATCTGATTACTGTTGTAGCCAAGTGCTTTGTCTCTGCTTCTCTTAGCGCCCCCTTTCTTTTGCCCTTAGCCTGTCATTTGGGTAAATAAGTTTGTTTATATTCAGCAGAGTATTAAGTGCATTTTTTATGATAGAAGGGAATGATATAGTAAGTCAGAAGAAATACCGAGAGTGGGATGGATGAGAGGGAAAAGGGGGGGAAAAGTCGGGAGGAAAGAGAGAGTGGGTGTGAGGTAGGAAGAAAGAGCCAAACAGAGACCATTGGGGCTTTGTGAAATCTTGGGGGCTGTTGCGGGGGAGGGAGATCCACTGACCAGCATTTTCCCCAGGCTTGGGCTCAAGCTTGTGAAACTGCGAATGTATTAAAGAACCTCAACTGGGATTTGCTGAGGACAAATGCTGTAATGTGTTAGTCATCCATTATCTGCTTCTATTTTTGCAGGTCCTGAATGATGACTGACGCGCGTTTGTGTGATATCCCTCACAGTCCCTGTCATTCCCCAGTGATAAGGGACCCGCAAGTCTAGCTCCAGCACCAGGTTAAAAAAAAAAAAAGAAACAGAAAAAGCAGCTCTAGAAGGAGGAAAGCTTCCGCTTGCAGACCGGACAAAAGTACCGCCTTCCCACGGGTTTCTGCCTGAGGCTAGGGATCCAGACACCCCGCCGGGTCCTGCTCGCAGCTCTCGCAGGCGGATGGTGTGTGGCCGCAGCAGGACGCCCGCCGCGCCCCGGCCATGAAGTAGCCGCCGCTGCCCATCGCGGCCCCAGCCCGCGCTGCGCTGCCGGCTCTCCCGGCGGGGCCGGAGCGGCGTGGACATGGCTGGCGTTCGGAGCCTGCTAGTTCTCCTCCTTGTGTTTCAAAGCAGCTGTTTGGGTTTCAGAAGCCCACTTTCTGTCTTTAAGAGGTGGGTGTGTGTGCTGTTGTTGTTTAAACAGGCGGAATGTTGTTTGGGTGGTGTCTGTGCATGCTGTTGAAAATTGTGATCACTTTTAGGGACCTGCGTGTCGGAGGAATAGACAAGGCTGCTTTACTTTGCTGAGCCGACTTGACTTGGAATTTTAGCACAGTAACTTCTTGTGAAGTCCCCTTTACAGGAAAAAAAAGAAAGAAAGAAAACACACACACACACAAAACCCCACTGTAGTGTAAGCCAAGCTGCACTGGCTTTCCAAACTTCAATTAGAAGTTGTGATTTCCAATACAAATCGCTCCCTCTTGGGGAGATATTTCAGAAACTACATCTAGGCGTTTAGACTTGAATGCCTTCTTTTAGAATAGCTGGGAGAATAAAATATCAATACAGGTAAGTGATGGGGAGAATCAGATCATGGGCTGTAATAGCTCATGAGAAGACGCTGAGCTGTATACACACTCCTCATAATTACCATAATTAAATATTTACGCACTTACACATTTGTAATTCACATCGCAGCCCCCCCCCCCTCCTATTGTGCCTCCTAGCATTATTATTATTGGTTTTTGTTTCTGACTAGTAATACTGGGCACTCATAAAATACAAAAATGTTACTAGGTTATAGTTAATATTTCTTCCATTAGAAAATTGTCAGGTCTGTGATAATTTCTAATTAATTAATACTGTATTTTCATTAACTAGAAACAAATAATTTAACAAGTTTTTATTGAATTGAGTTTTAAATGTAACCTGCTTGTTTTCTTTGATTATATTTTGTTTACAAGTTAGACTTACGTTGCTCATGGACTATAAAGTCCAATTCTGAGAATGTTTTAGAATATTATGTAGTTATCACATCTTTTCATCAGGTCTAAATCAATAATCTTTAATTTTACAGTCATAGAATCCCTTTATTTTTTCTTTCTCATGTCAAGTTAAAATTCCATTATGTTCAAAGATATTGAAATTACCTTTATTTTTAAGGTTTAAAGAAACAACCAGATCATTTTCCAATGAATGTCTTGGTACCACCCGACCAGTAACTCCTATCGATTCATCTGATTTTGCATTGGATATTCGAATGCCTGGGGTTACACCTAAACAGGTGAGGGGTATTCTATATTTTATTATTCAATTGTTCTATGTACAATTTATAATTAAAGCAAAGAAACTGCATTTATAGCAGTAGTAACTTCTTTAAAAAGAGGCATTTGCTTTCAAGACTCCTCAGGGCTAGATTAATTGACTATTATAGAGAGGAGTATATCTTTCAAGGTAAATATTTCAGTTAAATTTTTTTTTCAAAAATTTTACTCATATTGTTAGTTGTGTTTGGAAATGGAACCTTGAAAATTACGTTTTGAAATTCTCAGTGGAATAATAGCCTCTGTACTGCAACATGTAGTATGTATTAAAGTATGAAAAATTATTCTAATAAAAGGAAATGATATTGAGCAGCCACATCTCAGAGTTTACTTTGTTTAAATACCCTTCTATCGCAGCCACAAGTTAAGAGCCAAAGTCATGTGTTTACTGCCAAGAATCTAAAAAATAAAATATTTCACACTTTAAAAGTTAAGAGAATTGTTCATACAGGTGGTGGACTGTAAGTGTTCCTTAGCACAATTTGCTTGTTTCAAGAGATGTATTGTGAAGAAATGATTGCAGAACTCATACAAGCGTCACATACAGCATTTTGAGTAGAACTAGGTTGTGGCGAGGGCTTTCCCTGTTTTAAGTATACACAAGAAGCTCAAACTCACTTCTCTCATGTGTTTAAGATGTTTCATTAAGCATGAAAAGGCCAGAATTAATTATGCTTTGCAAGCAGGCAGTGCAGGGATTTATTTGTGTCATTAAAAGATAGTCCTCTCCTTTCTAAGTGCTGTAGCAACAGGGAGAGACCTGCATGTTACAGAACTGCAGTGGCTGATGACTCATTGTTGCAGATAAAATCCTATTTTTCTTGTCTTTTTAAGTACTGGGAAAATAAAAGTCTTCTCCTTACTGGGGAGAATTCCTTTGAAGTTGACATTCAGAACCTCGAGAAAATATACATAGTCCTCTTTGGGGGAACTAAGGATTGACATTCATTTATTTGAATACGATCTATAATTGACTTCTTTTACTACTCTGAAAATTACCCTCACCCCCCTAACCCCTGCCCATACTCAGATGACCAGCCAGATGACTCTTCTGTATGTTCAGTTATTAATGTTCTGGCCTTTAATTCCATAAGGTCTTTATTTATTATTTAGTCAGAAGAGCTGTAATGAAATTGGGAATAGGAGTGATTGACAGTTGCTCACTTGTGAAGTGTGCTTCTTCTTGTCTTTTCTCATTTTTAAGTGATTTTCCTCCTATATTTGCTTAACTGACTTTATATTACTTTTTTTTAAACCACTGTGCTCTTTTGCACCTTTCTTCCTCCCAAGAATATCATTAATTTTCTCAAATAGTCATGTGGTTCATTATTCTGTTATTTTTTTCTTCTCATTATTTTATAGTAAGAACATTTAAATTATGTAAAAATCATAATAAGTAATTGTGTTGGGGTCAATATTCTCAGAAAGAGTTCCTAGAGAAATTCATTGTAAAAAAAAATGTAGAGGAGCACCATTTTCATAAAGTAAAATGTGTTTACTCATTTTTATAATCTTATACTGGTAATTATCAAAATAACTCCATGGAAAAAGAATATATACTTAGTAAATTGCAGGCTTCTTATTTTGTACTATCTGCATTCAGCATTGCCTCATGCAGTAGAAATGTGCTAGTTCCCTACCCAACATAAAATTCTTTGTTGCTCCTGCTCTTGAGACTCTGTGGTTCCCAGGAGTTGTCTATCCAGGCCCCAGAAGTGGAGCACATGAACTAGCATTAGCAAATTGTGTTAACCCTTTCACAGTGATTGGTTCAGAAGAAGGTGTATGATCAAGACGAGTCGAATCAAATCTTAGGACTGTTGCTGGGAATCGATTTTTCTGTTGTATGTGAGCCAGTCCTAAGATTGGCTGAGTTCACGAGCGGAGCCATGCCTAGAATAAAACTAATACTGTAGAAGGCAATGCAGAGAGACTGAAAGAATATAGGTTCTTGGTGGCAATGCTACTTAGGGAATTTGCAACTGTGTTAGCCTTTCTTGTTTCAACCAGGTCCAGTTGGGTTTTCTCTGACTTGCAACTGAAACTACCTAACTGGATAAGTGATTCACTTGTTTTGTCTGATCAGCTCAGAGCAGGCTGTTTAAAGTTTCTGCCACTTCCCCCATCACCCTCTGCTGACTGTATGCCACGAGTACTTACTGACTTGATTTGGTTGACATATAGATTATATACCTTATAACCTTCATGAGAAATGGTAGTTATACTTCTTATTGAGCATACTCAGAAAGAAGTGGATAAAGAAACCCCATATCCCTTCCCTCCTGAACTTGGTGTGCTTGGTAACGAAGACATGGTGCTTTAATTTGTGTGAGTACTTTTGATGAAGAAAGTATTATTTTCTTAAAATGCAGGTGAAACTAAATTTAACACAGATCCTTAAGCGGAAAGGAGATAAAAAAGCAAGGAAAGAAAAATAAAGTACTAGAGGAAAGAAATAAGAGATGGGAGGGAATAAGAAGAGTAGGCCAAAAGAAAAGAAATACAAGAGAACAGAATGATCAAGAACAAAAATAAAAGGAAAAAGAAATCAAGAGAACAGTTAAAAATTGTATCAGGAAGAGAGGAGTAAGGAAATCATAAAAACAAGGAAAGCATTGAGGAGTTAAAATGTTGTTTTGTTTTTTTAATGGCAGAAGATCAAGAAAAACAACAAAATTAAAAGAAAGGAAAGACTGAGAACCAGAACTTGAGTTGGTATTTGAGGCACACCAAATTGATTAAGAGATGTGTTCATTCAATAGATTTTATAATAAAGCACACCTTAAGTTTTGGCAAGAATGAAAGCTATATCAGTGAATCTTGTGTAAGCCCTTTCCTTGGGAAGCTTGAGATTGTTAGGTAGCCTTGGATAGAGAAACAGCAGATGTAGGATAGAGGCAGAGAGAACCTCACCTATAATATAGATAGTACAGCTAACTAATTTTTGGCTGATGAAGTACATGCCGAGATTAATGTTCTGTGAAAGAATATCCAGTCGTGTCAGGCCTCACTGAGTTGTAGTCCATTCTGCTATTCCATAAACTTCAGAGCAGGCTTTAAAAATGGCTCCCGTTAAACTAGCTCCAGAGAGTCCGGGGAAAGTAGTTTATTATCCATTGTAATACCAATTTTATAATCAAAGTGAGCTTACTCGTTTTCTTCTCTGACCTGAAAGTTAGAAAAAGAATTTTTGTCTTCTTTCATAGATTTCTCATTGGTCAGTGTTCTTTGCAGGCTCTGGGAGGGTGAGGGAGAAGAATAAGCAGCTTTGAAGTAGTCCTGGGTAGAATCTGTAGTGTAATGGCACTGGCTTCATATCCAGCAGTGACGCAAAGTGCTGGTATCTCCACACTCTTCTTTTGGCACTTTTCTTCCTCATTTGATTCCTTTCTCCCTGGGGACCCTGTGGGCTTCTGCTGTCACCAACTCTCATATCGATAAACCTAACAATTTGATAAACTGCCAGTTCATGGTCATAGTAAGGTGTTATCATCAGTTTGATGTGTTAAATATTCCATAAGGGTGGATTTTTAAATAAAATATGGAATAATTACCGTGATTTTACATAAGATTTATTGTCTAAATCTAAGCAACATCTAAGCAACATGGGTTAGAATGTAGGCTTTGGGGCCGGGCTGACAGCATTCTTGTCCCAGCTCTTGACGTGTCAACTCAGGTATGTTTCCTTCTTTTTAAAACCCTCACCTGAGGGTATGTTTTTATTGGTTTTGGAGAAAGAGAGGGAGGGAGAGAGCAAAACATTGATCAGTTGCCTCTTATATGGGCCCAGACTGGGGATGGAACCTGCAACCTAGGTAGGTGCCCTGACCAAGGACTGAAGCTGCAACCTTTTGGTGTATAGGATGATGCGCCAACCCACTGAGCCACCCGGCCATGGCTTAGCTATGTTTCTTAACCTGCTAGTCCTGCTCTTTCATCCGTAGACAGGGTAACACTAGTATCTATCCAGGATTATTCTGGGGACTAAGCAAGGTAAGACCAGTGCATGTTCCAGTTGCCCTTCACATGGCAAGTTCTCGGAAAATGTGAACTCATTATTTTTATGATATGTGTTGAGGAAAATGTGAATGAGCCTTAAGATGAGAAAGAAATTGCCAACCCTTATGCTTTCAGTAATGACTTCATGGAGAAAGTAAGGCATTGTAATAATTCTGAAGGAAAGGAAAGGTAGCCAAATAGAAAATACGAAACTGGAAAAAAAAAATGAACCTGGACAAGGGAAACCTGGAGAAAGTAAGCAAGGAAGTAAAGCTTTCAGTGAGCTTATTTTTAGGTAGTTATTTCCATTAAATATCCCTTATGATCAGAGAATCAAAGAACACTGAGAATGGATATGTTTTTCTCCAAGTTCTTATATATCTTTTATACTCCTTAGAAGAGAACTTACCAAAAGCAGTTTCATCGGTATGAAGCCTTAATTTTTTTTATAACAATTTGAAATTAGCCTGGATTTCCTCATGTTGCTGAGGACTTTGTACATTAACCTTCTTAAAAAATTACTCTTTTCTAATGTAAGTTCCTTCATATCCTAGGTTTATATAGGATTTTATTTATCTGTTACTTGTTCAACTTAGATACTCTGTATTCTTGGTTTTATGGACTTATAAATGCAAACTAATTGTAAATGATATGATTTTACAAATTAAATATTAAATTAAATATTTTCTTTGAACGTAATAACTTGAAATCATGTAATTGAGATTTTTTCCCATTTTTTACACAGTCCTAAGTGTAGTCATGTTCCTTTCTTATTTGGGAGAAGTGTGAAGACTGTGGAAGAGTATACTTTTCCCTTTCAAACGTCTTGCAAATTCTTGTTTGTCCCCCCCCCTTTTTTTTTATTGTCTAAAGTTTTAAATATGTCTCCTTTTTCCCCAATTGTCCCCTCCCTCCAGCCAATCCCACCCTAGACAAGCCCCCAACACCCCAGTGTCTGTGTCCATTGGTTATGCTAATATGCATGCATACACTTGTTTGTTCTTTATTTGTTTTTTAAAGAGTCACAGATCACACTTTGAAATCAGAAAGCAGCCTTCTCTGTGTTTATGAGCACACATATCTATCACCAAGAACCCCAGGAAATGGAACAATTCTGAGTTTAAAGATCACATCAGAAAACCCAGAGCAGCAAGTTGAAAAACCTGAAATTAGAGTCTTAAGTTACCACTTATTTTAAAGTAATATGAAAGAATGTAGTCACTGAAATAAAACCAGAATGAACAAAATACTCCTACAAAATTTTTTCAAAAGCTTCCCAGTGTTTATCTTTGTTTTTTTTTTCTTAAAAATGAACATTAATTAGAAAGTGTTTACTAATATATTTTAACATTTTCATTTTCTAACAGAAGAGGAAAGAGATTCTCCTTGCCTCAGTAGTGTATACATATCATCATGTAACAAGAACCTAGCACTTACAGGGTTTTTTTTTAACAGCACCCATTTAAGAAATAAATTTTAAAATGTCAAGCCATAATCATAACATCACTTAAAACCAGTATTTGCTCAGAATATGTTTATCAAAGAGGCAATATACAAGTTAAGTGCATAATTGCTGTGGTACCTTAATTTTTCTCAAAATCAGAAAATTGATTAAGTTAACTTTTTCATGTCCAGTCACTTAGTTGAACAGAAGTTCGGCTTCTGGCTGATTTTGTGGAAATTATAATATGTTGAATCTAGATGTTTTAATCCTATCATTATGGGGGGGGAAATGGCCCTAGTCAGTGCTTAAAATTCAGGACAACATTAGCAAGGACTCCAGAAAAAAGTGATGCTTTACTGGAATAATTTTTAGTTCTTTGCAGGTTCTGATTTTCTTGTTTCCTTCTCTTTAGTTACTAGTATATAATAATACTTGTATTAAAAAAATAATGCTGCCCAGGAGGTCACGGTTCAGTTCCCCAGGGCACATACCAAGACTGTGGGCTCCATCCCCAGTAGGATGTTTCTCTCTCTCCCTTTCTTTTGCTTTCTGACACAAGGCCATTTGGTTGAGAGGAGCTGTTTGGAAATGTTAAAAACTGTGAGGCCATGAGTGTGAAAGAGCGGTGGCTCCAGTAGCCAGTCCTGCACTAGTGTGTTTTGGTTGCTTAGAAAAAAAGAGACCCTGAGTGTATTAAGTCATTGACTAAATATGAGCATGACTCATGGCTTTTAGTGTTTCTTTTTTCTCCATTCTTAGTTTTGTCTCCCTTCCCCAAAAAACAAATGTAGCATGATGATCTTCTTATTTAAGGAAGAAAATCGAGGAGTATCCTAATTCTGGACCAGCATTTGCTTTATATTTAGAAAGATGTAGGCAATGCATATTCTAAAATTCCGAAGTTTGGAAGAAGAGCAACAAAAGAGATTAAAATGCTATATACCCTGGCCTTTCCACAAACCAAGGAAGTAACTTTATCTATTTTACCAATGGAGAAGCTGATTATTAGAAAGGACAGTCTCCAGGCTCTTGTTTTGTTTACTTATCTGTCTCACATGAAATTGGTTTTTCCACTTTCTAATTTGAAAGCTCAGGATTAGTGTCAGTCAAATTCTCACTTGTATTTATTTGTATAATTCTCCCCTTGCTTCATCAGTGAGGCTCAATGCTACAAATTTAATAGAAAACAAAAAATGTTAAGTGAAGCTTATAAACAGCAGGTTAAAGTTGCATGTAGCTCAATGCCTATTGTTTAAGTTTAAATTATCATAATTCCTCTTTATTTTTACTAAAACCTATTTAGTGTTCACTTCAGAAAGATATGATTGAACTATTAACAGTGTTTTTCTCTGTGAGAATAATCTAAACATGTCACCTGGGTTCAGAACTGCAAATATACATAGAACTTTGTTTATTAAAATCTGAAACATAAAAAGACTTTATTTTCAATTAATTTTTGATATTTTTTTAATAGTATGAAACTTAAGAGAATATTAGAAAAAGTACCTACACTATAAGAGACTCCTTTATGATCACCTCTTTTCTCAATAAGATTTAGAGTTCTTTTCTGTTTGTTTTTCTAGTAAATTTGTAAAGGAGAAATTATGTTTAATGAGTGCTCATTATGTATCAGTACTGTATGAGGCACTTTGTAAGCATTCTCATTAATTTTCATAAAAACTGTTCAAGGTACCATTATTCTCATTTATTATAAAGAATTGAAACTCAAGGAGATTAAATAATCTGTCTATAGCCAAATAGCCAGTAAATAAAGGAACAGGGATTTAAACACAGATTTATTTGAATCTGAAACTCATGCTCTTTTGATAATCTGTGCTGCCAATCTGTTAATGGCTTATGTGTTTCCCAGAGAATGTTACTATATATTTTTTTTATGTATGCATGATGTTTTTGGCTTTAAATGTGAAGGATATGTACACATTCATACATGTTTTTATTACACATATGTTGTACAATAAAAGCTTTCTTTTGTTAAACAACCAAAATAAAAATTATTGGCTCCATCCTAAATCCTTGAATAACTTTTTTTACTGTATGTCCTGAAAGAAATGCCACTAATATGATTTCTGGTACAATATTCCTGATCATCAGGCTGTTAAAAGATACCTTGCAATCAACCTGGTTTAGTTCAACACAATTTTGATTGTCCCTGTCTAAATCTAAGCCGGAGATTAGCAAATTATTTCTTAAAATGTCAGATAGTAAATATTTTTGGCTTGAGAGCAATATGGTCCCAGTTATAAGCGCTGCAGTTAGAAAGCAGCCATAGACGGTATGTAAATGAACGAGTTGGCTGTGTTCCAATAAAAAGTTCATTTACTAAAACAGCAGCCACCCACAGGCTGCAGTTCCCTGATCCTTGATCGAAACCATTGCATATGCCATTTACGCTAATAAATGGATTTAACCTTTGGCCTCCCACAAACTGTGTCTTCTGACTTATAAAACATAGAGAATAAAAATACCAATGAAAGGTTAACAGCACTTTGTTCCTTGTTACCTATTTGCTTTTCATAAGTAAATGGTCATAAACAAGCGTTTTCTGTTTTGGAATATTGTATTTCAAACTTCTCCTTCGCAGTAAATGGTAATTCCTCAGTTATAGTTCCTCTAGGCCAAATATACTGGAGGGATTCTTGGCTCCTCTTTCTAATACCCTATAAACAATATGCCAGCAAATCCTGTTGTTTCTACCCTCCAAATATATCCAGAATCCAGACTTTTCTCCGCATACTCACCTTTCCTTCTCTGGCCCAAGCACCGTCCTCGCTTTCCTGGATTTTTACAGTAGCTTTCCTAACTGTCTCCCTTGTACCCTTACATCCCTAGAGTCTGTGCTCTATGCGGCAGCTGCAGGATCTGATAAATACAGAAATCAGATCACATCACCCTTCTGGAAATACCCCTTTAAGAGCTTCCTGTACCCCATTTAAAACCACAAACTTTATAACAATTTCCAAAGCCCTTTTTTTCCTGCAATCTTTTCTCACTCCTGTGTCTCTCATCCCTCATTTCTCTTATCAGTCATTATATTTATTTACAAAGCAGTTCAGAACTCTAGTTCTACCACTTGTTGGCTACAAAATCATAGGCAAGATACTTAAACCTTAATGAGCTTCAGTTTCTTCATCTGCCCAACATGTGAAACAAAAATTCAAAGTGAAGTTGGTTAAAATATAATTATGGATATTTGGTATATCAAATAAACTCCAAAAGGGATGTATATAAAGCATGTGACTATATCAATCAATAGAATAATGTATAGTAAATATAATTTAATATCTATGTAGATATAAAATTTTAAATTTTAGAAGAGAATATATATTCTTTTTGAATGCATATAGAACATTTATTAAAATCACAAAACTAAACATTAAGGAACTTCATTTCACTACAATAGAATTTTATGGATCTTGTCCTCTGCAATAAAACTAGAAACAGACTATGAAGAGATGTCATGGAAATTAAGGATAATTCTTCTGCACAACTTCTGAGATAAGCAAAAAACAAAAATTGACATTATAAATTATCTAGAGAATACTGATAAGGAAAATACTTCCAAACAAAACCCATGAGATCCATTAAAAGCAGTACTCAGAGAAAAATTGATAGCCAAAAATTATTTTTTAATGAAAACTATAATAAAAGTAAATTTATGTAAACATTCAACTTAGTAAATGAGGAAAAGAACAATTAAGTCAATGAAAAGGAAGACTAAAGATAAAAGATGAAATCAATAGGATAAAAAACAAGAAGTATAAACAAAATAAGAAACTATTTCTTTGAAACATCCATTAAAATGGATAAATTCATGACAAGCCTAACTATGGATAAGAAAGTACAAAAATTATGCATGATTATTAGAAAGTGTAAAGACAAAATTTGAGACACTATTATATGTCAATACATTTTATAATCCTGAGGAAATGGGTAATTTTCTAGAAAATACTTAGCCATCCAAATTGACCTACTAGTAAGAACTGAACAGACCACTAACTATAGAAGAGACTGGAAAGGTAAAAAGATTTTATATGTGTATGCACACACACACACACACACACACACACACACACACACATACGTACACACACACACTCTTAAAGATGAGATTATTTAACCAAGAACACATGACAGAAAAGGGACTAATATACCATCTATATGAAGAGGTCCCACAGACTGAGAAGACAAGCAACCCAAAAGGAAAGCAAACGAGTATTAACGTTAAATTAACAGAATGAAAAAAGTTTAACCTTGTTGATAATCATATAAATTAAAGAAAAAATATAGCATGTTTTTTCACCCACTAATTTGGCAAAAAAATTAAAAAGAGCTATAAAATACAGAGCTTTTAAGGATGAAAAACTATAGTCTCATATATCGGTGATGGGATGCAGTGCCACAAGCTCTTAAGAAAAGTTATCTGGAATTGTCTCCCAAAGTAAAACTACTCAGATCCTTAAAGTTGTGGGAGACTATACTATAGAATATTATGTAATATGTGAAAGACTGAGCTAGGTCTACATGTCTTGCCTTAGAAGTATTGTCATTGTGTATAAATTGATAGCAGCAAACTGAAGAGTCATGTTCGGAGTGTGATCCCATCTTAATAAAAATAAATAATAGCAAAATTTGTATACATGCATGACTCTTTAGTTATATATTTTTGTTTGGGCATAACGGAACTTGAAAGGAGGCATATTAAGCTGTAACATTGGTCCCCTGGAGAGGTAGCAATGGAGCAGGATGACAATTTTGGTCAATATATGTAAGTTGTTTTAGCATTAAAAAGATCACCTATTATTTTATAACTAAGGCCCAGTGCACAAAATTTATGCACGGGGGCGGGGGGGGGGGGGCTGCCCTCAGCCCAGCCTGCACCCTCTCCAATCTGGGACCCCTCGAGGGATGTCCAACTGCCCGTCGGGCCTAAACGGGCAGTCGGACATCCTTCTCAAAATCCAGGACTGCTGGCTCCCAACTGCTTGCCTGCCTGCCTTCCTGATTGCCCCTAACTGCTTCTGCCTGCCAGCCTGATCACCCACTAACCACTCCCCTGCCAGCCTGATTGATGCTTAACTGCTCCCTGCCAGCCTGATTGCCCCTAACTGCCCTCCCCTGCAGGCCTGGGTCCTCCCGAACAGCCCCTCCCTGCAGGCCCGGTTGCCCCCAACTTCCCTCCTCTGCCAGCCTGGTCACCCCTAACTGCCCTCCTCTGCAGGCCTGGGTCCCCCCCCAACTGCCCCTCCCTGCAGGCCCGGTCACCCCCAACTTCCCTCCTCTGCCGGCCTGGTCACCCCTAACTGCCCTCCCCTGCAGGCTTGATCACTCCCAACTGCCTCCCTTGCAGGCCTGGTCCCTCCCATTTGCCCTCCCCTGCTGGTCATCTTGTGGTGGCCATCTTGTGTCCACATGGGGCAGCCATCTTTGACCACATGGGGGCAGCCATCTTGTGTGTTGAAGTGACAGTCAATTTGCATATTACTCTTTTATTAGATAGGATAGAGTCCTGGTACACAGGTGGGGGCTGGCTGGTTTGCCCTGAAGGGTGTCCCGGATCAGGGTGGAGGTTCCCTTGGGACATGGGGTGGCCTGGGCGAGGGGCCTGTGGTGGTTTGCAGGCAGGCCACGCCTCCCGGCAACCCAAGTGGAGGCCCTGGTATCTGGGATTTATGTATCTTCTATAATTGAAACTTTGCAGCCTTGAGGGGAGGCCAGGGCAGGCCAGGGCTGTGGGAAGCTTGGCTTCTTCCATCACCAAGGTCAACTCAAGCCTCCTGCTCTCTCTAGCTTCATGGCTGCTGCCATTTTTGTTGGGATTTATTTATCTTCTATAATTGAAACTTTGTAGCCTTGAGCGGAGGCCAGGGCTGGCGAGAGTGGACAGGAAGCTTGGCTTCCTCTATTGCCAGGGAAACCCAAGCCTCCTGCTTGCTCCATGGCTGCAGCCATCTTGGTTGGGTTAATTTGCTTACTCGCTCCTGATTTGTCTGGTGGGCGTGGCTTGTGGGCTAGCAGAGGTATGGTCAATTTTCATGTTTCTCTTTTATTAGTGTAGACTAGAGAGGCCCAGTGCATGAATTCATGCACCAGTAGGGTTCCTCAGCCTGGCCTGCCAGATGAAGCCAAAACTGGCTCTCCACCATTCCCTGATGGGTCCCAGATTGCAAGAGGGTGCAGGCCGGGCTGAGGGACCCCACTGGTGCATGATCAGGCCTGGGGAGGGATGCGGGAGGATGCGGGAGGTTGGCCAGCTGAGGAGGGACCAGGGGAGGGCTCCAGGACATGTCTGGCCCTTCGTACTCAGTCCCTATTGACCCCACCCCCGCAGTAAGCTAACCTACCGGTTGGAGATTTGCCCCCTGGTGGTCAGTGCACATCATAGCAAGTAGTTGAGTGGCCTTAGCATATCATTAGCATACTACACTTTGATTGGTTGAATGGCCAACCAGTGGACCGACACATAGCATATTAGGCTTTTATTATATAGGATGTTTAAAAATTAATAAAGAAATAAACAGTATCACTAACAAAAAGAGTGCCAACACAAAGGATTGTCTACCTTTCTGATATAAACCCTTAATATTCTAGAAATCTCTAGAGGGGTTTTTCACAAAATGCCTCTGATAAATTTTTAATTACTATTCCTCTACTTTGCAACAGTGCTATTAAGAGGTCCTGATTAATTAAAGAATTTAGAAAGTTTAGTACATGTTTAAAAACAAGTAGAGCTCGATTTGCAGGAGGTCATTCTTCCATTAGTCTGAAAATATTTGTGGAAGGCAATCATGCTTATCTTTCCACATTAGTAAAAAGTGTTTCCTTTTGCACTCATCAGCCATCACAGAAGTCCTCTTTGTTTTACTTATTCTCAGATATATGTAATCTAAATTAATATTTCTTTTTTGGGTGTGTTTTTCTTTTATTGAATTTATTGGGGTGACATTATTTAATAATATTATGTAAGTTTCATGTGTATAATTCTATAATAAACCATCTGTGTATTGTATTGTGTTCACAACCCTAAATAAAAATCTCCTTCCATCACCATTTATCCTCCCTACACCCTCTTACAACCCTGCCACCTACCTCTTTCTCTCTGGTAATCACCATGCTGTTGTCTATGTTTAAAGTTGTTGTTTTGTTTTGTTGTTTAATCCCTTTACCTTTTTCACTCAGCCTCCAACCCTCCTCCACTCTGACAGCTGTCCATCTGTTCTCTATCAAGAGTATGTTTCTGTGTTGTTTATTTTGTTCATTACATTCCATGTATAAGTGATACTTGTCTTTCTCTGACTGATTTCACTTAGCATAATACTCTTCAGGTCTATCCATACTGTCACAAAAGGTAAAATTTCTTTTTTATGGCCAAGTAGTATTCCATTGTGTAAATGTACCAAATCTTTTTTTCCACTCATCTACTGATGGGCACTTAAGCTACTTCCAAATATTGGCTATTATAAATGACACTGCTGTGAACAGAGGGGTGCATATATTCTTTTGAATTAGTGTTTTGGGTTTCTTTGAATATATTTCCTGAAGTGGAATCTCTGGGTCATAAGGCAGTTCCATTTTTAGTTTTTTGAGGTAACTCCATACTGTTCTCCACAATGGCTGCACCAATCTGCATTCCCACCAACAGTGCACGAGGTTTCCTTTTCTCCACATCCTCACTAACACTTGTTTGTTGATTTATTTTTATTGGTTTATTGATAATAGCCATTCTGACAGGTGTGAGGTGATGTCTCATTATGGTTTTAATTTGCATTTCTCTGATGATTATTGATGTTGAACATCTTTTCATTTGTCTGTTGGCCATCTGTATGTCCTCTTTGGAGAAGTGTTATTCAGGTCTTTTGCCTATTTTTTAAATTAGGTTGTTTGTTTTGTTGGTATTGAGTTTTATAAGTTCTTTACAAATTTTGGATATTAACCCCTTACCAGATATATCTTTGGCAGATATGTTCTTCCTTTCATTTGGGTTGTCTTTTCATTTTTTGATGGTTTCCTTTGCTGTGGAAAAACTTTTTGCTTTGATGTAGTCCCATTTGTTTATTTTTTATTTTCTTCCCCTTGCCTCAGGAGATATATCAGAAAAAAATATTACTACAAAAAATGGCTGCGATTTTACCGCCTATGGTTTCTTGTAGGATTTTTATGGTTTCGAGTCTAACATTTAAGTCTTTAATCCATTTTGAGTTTATTCTTGTGTGTGGTATAAGAAGGTGATCTAGGTTAGTTTTATTTTTACATGTATCTGTCCAATTTTCCCAACATCATTTATTTAATAGACTATCTTTACCCCATTATATGTTTTTGCCTTCTGTGTCAAGTGTTAATTGATTATAAAAGTGTGCGTATATTTTTTGGCTCTCTCTTCTATTCTGCTGATCTTTTTATCTGTTTTTATGCCAGTACCATGCTGTTTTGATTACTGTTGCCTTGTAGTATAGTTTGATATAAGGTAGCATGATTCCTCCAACTTTTTTCTTTCTCAAGATTTCTGTTGCTATTTGGGATCTTTTGTGGTTCCATATAAATTTTTGGATTATTCTAATTCTGTGAAATACCTCATTAGTATATTATATATACGTACGTGCATGTGTGTGTGTGTGTGTGTGTGTAAGATTTTTTTCTTTTTCAGAGAGGAAAGAAGAGGGAGAGGGAGAAACATCAATGATGAGAGAAAATAATTGACTGGCTGCCTCCTGCATGCCCCCCACAGGGAATTGAGCCCACAACTCCGGGCATGTGCCCTGACTGGGAATCAAACCTGGCCCCCTGGTTCATAGGTCGATGCTCAACCATTGAGAAATACCAGGTGGGCCCCATTTGGTATCTTTTTCTTTTTTTTAATACATATTTTTATTGATTTCAGAGAGAGGAAGGAAGAGGGAGAGAGAGATAGAAACATCAATGATGAGGGGGAATCATTGATCAGCTGCCTCCTGCATGCCCTCTCCTGGGAATGGGGCCTACAACCTGGGCATGTACCTAATTGGAAATTGAACCTTGATCTCCTGGTTCATAGGTTGACGCTTAACCATTGAGCCACACTGGCCGGGCCCCATTGGTATCTTGAAAGCAATTGCATTGAATCTATAGATTGCTTTGGGTAGTATGGGCATTTTAATGATGTTAATTCTTCCTCTCCATGAACACAGAATATGTTCCACTTATTGGTATCTTCTTCAGTTTGTTTAGTCAGTGTCTTTTAATTTCCCGAGTACAGGTCTTTTACGTTCTTGGTTAAATTTATTTTCCTAGGTGTTTTTTTAATGCAATTGTAAATGGAATTGTTAGTTTCCCTTTTCTAATAGTTAATTATTGGTGTATATAAATGCAACTGATGTCTGAATATTTCATTTTATATCCTGCTGCTTTATTGAGTTCATTGATCAGTTCTAGTAATTTTTTGGTAGTATCTTTAGGGTTGGTTCTCTCTATATAGTGTCATGTCATCTGCAAATAATGGCAATTTTGCTTATTTCTTTCCAATTTAGATGCTTTTTATTTCTTCTTTTTGTCTGATTGCTATGGCTAGGATTTCCAGTAGTATGTTAAGACTGGTGAAAACAGGCACCCCTGTCTTTTTCCCAATCATAAGGAAGAAGCTTGTAGTATTTGCCCATTGTCATTTATGGCCTTTATTTTGTTGAGCTATTCCCACTTTGCTGATAGTTTTCATCATAAGTAGATGGATTTTATCAAATGCTTTTTCTGCATCTATCGATAAAGTCATGTGATTTTTTTCTTCATTTTGTTTATGTAGTGTATTACATTTATTGATTTGTAGATATTGTATCAATCTTGCATCCCCAAAATAAATCCCACTTGATCGTGGTGTATGATCTCTTTAATGTATTGCTGAATCTGTTTGCTAATATTTTGTTGAGGACTTTAGCATCTATGTTAGTCAGGGATATTGGCTTATAATTTTTTTTTGTGGTGTCTTTATCTGGTTTCATAATTATGATAATGTTGACTTTATAAATGAGCTTGGTAGTCCCTCTTAAATTTTTTAGAATAGTTTGAGACAGATAGGTTTTAGTTCTTCTTTGAATGTTTGGTAAAATTTGCCTATGAAGCCATTCAGCACAGGACTTTTGTTTGTTGGGAGTGTTTTGATTACTGCTTCAATTTCATTAGTTGTAATCTGTCTATTCAGATTCTTTGACTCTGCCTGTTTCAGTTTTTTAAGATTGTATGTTTATAGAAATGACACTAGATTACATGGATTTAATTTAATTGATATTTTCAGAGCATTCACCACAAAGCAGCAGAATATATACTCTTTTCAAGTGCACATGGAACATTTTCTAGGATAGACTGCCTATTAGAACATAAAACAAGTCTCAGATATTTAAGAAGATTGAAGTCATATCGAGCATCTTCTCTGACCATAATGGTATGAGACTAGAAATCAATCACAAGAAAATAAACTGAAAAACACACAAAAACATGGAGGCTAAATAACATGTTATCAAACAATGAATGGGTTAACTATGTGATCAAGGAAGAAATAAAAAGATGCCTTGAAACAAATGAAAATGAGAAGGAAAAAAAAATCTGTGGGGCACAGCGAAAGTAGTCCTGAGAGGGAAATTCATAGCATTGCTGGCCTACCTTAAGAAACAGGAAAAATCTCAAATAAACAATCTGGCTTTATACCAAAAGTAACTAGAGAAAAAACAACAAAAAAGCCCAAAATGAGTAGAAGAAAGGAAATAATGAAGATCAGAATAGAAATAAGTGATATAGAGTCTAAAAGAAAGCAGTACAAAATACCAATTAAACCAAAGAGCTGCTTTTTTAGAAAAGATAAACAAGATTGGAAAACCTTTAACCAGGCTCTTCAAGAAAACGAGAGACCACCAAAATAAAATCAGAAATGAAAGAGAAGTAACAACTGACCACTTGGAAATACAAAGGATTGTAAGAAAGTATTATGAACAACTTTATGCTAACAAGTTGGACAAACTGAGTGAAATGGATAAGCTCCTAGAAACATATAATCTTCCAAAACTGAATTAATACTTCAGTAACCCTATTCAAGGGGAGCATTAGGAACTATGCTGCATTCATGTTGCATTCTTTAAGCGAAAATGCAGAACACACTTTTTCAAGGCACAGATTGCTTTTCACAGATAATTTATTCTACTTAATCAAGTCTAAAGGGACAAATCTGACATGTACATTAAAGGAATAGCTATGTCTTAGTGTGCAAAAGTCACCCCACCAACAAACCTGAGAGCATTTTTAAAGAGGAAAGCATCTAAAAGTAATGAGTCCATTGTGTCATCCTCCCACCCTCAGCTAATGCAGTACTAAATGAAACATTTGCCATGGCAACATCAATTTACAAAGGGCAAATGATGTTTCTGAGAGATTGAAATATTTCCTTTCATAGATCTCAGATGTGCACACAGTTAATGCTTTCATCCCTTTTTAAAATAATTTTATATAGAACTGCAAAAGCTTACTTGATTATTTTTAAATGTTTTAATTTGGAAATAGAATCCAAAACAAAACAACAAACTCTTAACAAAAATTGACATCAAATTAAATACAAGCAAGACAATACCACTAAAATATTTTAGCCTTCACCATTTATGGAAATAAAAATTATTTTGTATGGTATGCTGTACTGAACTATGGTTAAATCATTTGCTTCCAAATGAGTGATCATTTTGCTTTTATAAAAATGTAACTTCTCTGTTTACTTCACTATTTCTGCAATTTATGTTATATATTAGTTATAATATTTAGCTTCTTCATTTTGGACATGTTAAAGTATTTAGTTTTTGCCCTTAATGTATTTTCCATAAATACTAAGGCAGTATTCACAGGAATCTTATTGTTTAAACTATTTGCCTCAAACTTTGAAGGCAGACACAGTAAATGTAAGAAAGAAAATAGATTGGCAGTCTGGTATGTGCAGGCATTAAGAAGGTGACTGTAACGCGGTCAAAGAAGTTTAAAACAAATAGTCTCTGTATTGTTTTTCTGTTGTCCCAACCACTCCATAATACAAAATGGTTTTTAAATTCTTTACCCTATGATCCCTATCAGTGCTGCTTTAAGTTCTATTCTCTGCATCTCCTACCTGAATCCCCCATTTTCTACCACACTGCACCTGTTATTCCTAGATGCTGTTGAATCGTCTGACATTATTCTGACTGTTAAAATGTATTTGCCCTGCATCTTCACTTACTGAAATCAGATCCCATTCATTAACTTACAGAATATGGTTCCCTTTCCCTGTGAACCTACCAGATTGCCTGAAACTGATCTGATTTGAAGGCCATGATAATTTGCATCACTCTTACAGACCTGTTGTATTGTGCCTTTAGTGATTCATTGTCATGTTTTAAATCTTTCACACTTAAGGGTCTCTGAAACCAATGACTGCATCATACTCTTCCTTGTGCATATTTTTGTCAGTTCAGGCTCATACTGAGCAAACAAACATCTATATTTAAAAGAAGCCAGCTCCTGCCTGTGCTGTAGACAAGATACTATTTACAGTGTTTTGTATAATGTCTTTACATAGAAGGTACTCAGTGAATATTCATTGATTAATTGATCATTCATGAATCTATGCCTAGCTCCTCTGCTCTTGAGTATATATAGGAAAGCAAGTTTGCTGATGATCCATGTGATATAATATAGATTGTCTAGTTAAGGCTATATTCCCAGTGCCTTGCTCAGGGCCTAATAAATATTTGTGTAGATTAAATATTTATTGGTTGGGTTCTTTGGTCAAGGCACAAAGCACATTAGCAAATACAGGTTGATTAGTCACTTAAACATCTTATCTCCTTGGTTAAAATGTTTGGAACCACATTAGACTGTTTACCTTCTTAAAGGTTTAAATTCTAGGTGTCTATAATCTTTTTACTTCATCCTTTGAAATGTCTTTCAAATTTGTTCCTTTTAATGACAGTGGTTTCCTTCATTCCCTGTGATTCCTACACTGCCTGTTGAGTCTTTGCCCCTGCTGTGTTCTTGCTCACCCTCTCTGTCTGCACTGGGTAATGTCTTCCCAGCTTCCAGACCTCAACCTGAACATCATTTTCTCAAAGGAGCTTTTCTGGACTACCTCCCACTCCCCCTCCTTCTCCATCCCACCCCCACCTTTCAGAGAGCTGTCATAGGTCTCATAGAACCTCATGCCTCTTTTCAGGGTACCCTTTACAATGGCAACTTTACATTTGTTCATGTCATTACTCAAATCATGCCTCTGTTTCCTCGTCAGATGGCAGACCATGTGAAGGCAGGAAACATCTATTTCTGCTCACCATTGTATGCCCCTGTCTAGTCCAGGACCAGGCAATAGTGGACTTGGTGTGTATTTGTGGGATAGTTAGATATATGGGACCAGTGGCTGGCTGGCTGGCTGCTCCTCTCCTGTTACAGACTTAACCCAAATGGGTAGCAATACCTCCGGGTTTGTTTCCAGACTCCATTGACTCCCTCCCATTGCATCCTCACTGCTCATTCTCAGTGTTCTTCCTAAAGGACTACCCTCATCATTTCATGCCCTTCCCCTTCAGTCACTAGCCATATCTAAATTTTAATCTCCCAATCCCTTTCTTTCCCTGGCTTTATTCAGCCTACCCAGTTTCCTCTCAGAACTCCCTGAAGTGTCACCTCTGTGCCTGTTAGTCTAGTCACCACTCTGCCTCTGCCTCACCGTGCTTGCTTCCATCTCTGGGTTTTGTTCAAATGGAGTTTTCAACTCTGGGGATCTTCCTGTTACCTTTATTTATCTGATTCTTCCCCTCCTGCTTAGAGACTCAGCTTCTCTGCTCAGGGCCTCTCAGATGCTAAGAGAAGCCTAGGGTCACTTTCTTTTTTGGAGGCTTCCATTTTATCATTATTTAAATACTAGAGGCCCGATGCATGAAAATCGTGCAAGAGTAGGCCTTCCTTCCCCCGGCTGCCCACACCGGCTTCCTTCTGGCACCCAGGACCGGGGCTTTCCTTGAAGCTCCAGCTTCGTCCGGAGGGACAGAAGGATGTCCAGTCTAATTAGCATGTTATGCTTTTATTATTATAGATTTTAAAATGCCAAAGCAGGAGTATGAAAGCAGGGAAGTACTCTACATGCTGGATATTCTCCTTTGGCGTCTGCAGAGGTACTTCTGGACATAAAAGGTCAAGTTTTATTATAATGCCTACTAGGGGTCACCGACTATAGAAAGATAAGAATATAATGATAATTTAAGATTATTTAGTTTTGTTGTACTTAGGTTGTATGTGTAAATAAGTTTCAGAAAAGTAAGAAAATAAAGCAAATTTTAAAGCATTAAATTTATTTTTTCATTTAGTATTAGGAATTTTCCAGTTTGGCTTAAAGGAGGACAATATGCATGGAAGTGCAGTATTTATGTTTACAATGTAAAATGAACTGATGACAAGTAAAAACATGTCTGGGAAGTGGGCATTTGCAATTCTACAGCTATTTTGGTTCATTATTACAAAAACCCCATTAACTACATGACAAGTATCTACCCCTGGGAGTTAAAATACAAAGAGAAGACAACCTTTGTAGAGTCGTTCCTTTCCTTGAATTATGAATATTTGTCTTTCGATGGAAGTTGGAAAATTAAAGTGGGATAAACTTGGTTTGATAGCCTTTTTAAAAGCATAAATAAAGTTCTTAAAGGAACAAGTGACTCAACGCTCTGAAGCTATTTTAGGAGGAATAGGTCCTTTATGAAAGGTTATTAGTCATGTAGCATGAGAGAATTCAACAGACCAACTCAACCAACATGCACTGCATACCCAGTTCTTATGCCAGGTGATCTTTGGGAATACAAACAAGAATAAATCAAGGCTTCAGCCCTTAAAGCACAGGCCAATAGCAGGAGACAGACTAGCAAACAAGGAGCTTTGTTGTAACTCCTACTGTGAAACAGAGATGTTTGTGACCTGCAGAGGAAAAGCAAAGAGGGGTCCAAAGAATATTTTTGTATTTGATTTTATAGTTCCTCTTAGAAGTTCAAGGCAAAGGATGCAAACCTGCTATAATGTTTTCTTTATGAGTTGCAAGTCTGAAGGAAATTAGTGGTAATGGAATCACTGAGGGAGGTGAAGAGAAGCAGAATGATCCTGCCCTTCATCATAGTTAACCAAATGTGTGACTTCGTTATTAAATAGAAGTACTCCATGCCTGTTGTACCTCTTCTTTTAAAGAAAAACTATCATTTTGAAGAAGTCACAATTGTCTTCATTTTACATAGAATTGAATTAGCTTTTCCTCACTTATTTCCCTCAAGATGGCAGGCTGCTGAATAGATTGATAAATATAGTTCCTTTCCATTCAGCTGTGCCAAAGGAGAGGAACATAGGTGTGGCTAGTGACTGTTGACACAAGGTTCAGAAAATTGACAGTTTCCACATTTAGGGAAACTTGGTGAAAAGCATCAACCACTGGCTTAAGCTTAAGAAAGGTGAGTAGCATAGATTGTCAGCAACTCCGTGTTCAGAACAGTACACTTCCCGTCACGTAACTCCCTCTGTAACCTGGGAGCCAAAGAGGATCCCACCACTGTTGCCCCCTGCTGTGCCTTGGTCATCAATTATAGACCACTAGAAGTGTGGTGCACAAACTCATGTACCAGTGGGGTCCCTCGGCCTGGCCTGCAGGATTGGGCTGAAACCAGCTCTCCGACATCGCCTGAAAGGTCGCAGGAGGTGGGCCAGCCAGGGAGAGACTGCAGGAGGGCTCCAGGGCATGTCCAGCCTGTGTTGCTCAGTCCCGATCAGCCAGACCCCAGCAGCAAGCTAACCTACTGGTCAGAGCATCTGCACCCTGGTGGTTAGTGCACATCATAATGACTGGTCAACCAGTCAACTGTCTGCCCCCTGGTGGTCAGTGCACGTCATAGCAAGCAGTTGAGTGGCCTTAGCATATCATTAGCATATTACGCTTTGATTGGTTGAATGGCCCATCAGACACTTAGCATATTAGGCTTTTATTATATAGGATTATCAGTATGCTCCTTCTGGTTTCCTCTGAAATGAAACTGTGTGAGAGCTCTAAGACAGAGGTGTTCCCTCACCAAAATATTTTTTCTTCATCATTTGCTAGTATGCATTGGTGATTCCCAAAGAAGAGTCCTTGCCAGGAAAGCGGCTCCCATTTCAGCTACTTGGCATGGAGCATCTTGTCATCATCAGCCACAATGCGATTATAGTTTAAAAATGCAAATGGGATTCTGGGATGAATCAACTGAAGGATAAAATTCTTATGAAAAAGGCATGCTGTGTAAAACCCTAATTAGGCAGCATCTTTAACACAGGTTTTAGTTCAACCTTTCTTAAACTGAGTTTATTGCCACCAAAGGAAGAAGGTGATTCATGCAAAATTCAACAGATATTTATAGAGCTCCCAGTATGTGCCAGATACTATTCTAAATGCTTAGGGTGCCAGCAGACATTTTTATAACAAGGTTGCATTGTAGGTTAGGATGAACATCCAAAAAGTTGTTGGGAATGGAGCTTAGCTTAATGGTAAGGACAAGAATAGAGCACTCTGGAGAATGCTCTTTTATAGTCACTTAGGAAGGATTTAACATCAAATCTTCACTATTTCTTCCAGAGCCTAATAAATATAAAAAATGGACAGCATACTTTTTAATTTATATGGTAAGAGAAAGACTTAACAAAAGACTTAAAAGAAAATCTGTAATTAAGTATCTTCAGTTCTGGTTTCAGAGAGGTAAATTTTTTAAACCTGAGTTCTTTGCTGCAGAAAATCATCTATACTTTGGTATAGTTTTCCTTTGCTCTAATTCTTTCACACTAGGATAAAGTTGAAAGTACAGACACCACTGAGTCAGTATAAGCTTGAGAGGCATGTACTAAAATTACCTTGGGAAATAGCAATTTGATAGTATCTTCTATCTGGATCAATTCAAAGAAAACTTTAAAAAGTAATAATTTTCCAATTGTTTTCTTCCTTTCAATATAACTTACCTTCTTGTCAAAGAGGACTGAACACTTTCTCTACTTTTGTCTTGCTGGTCCATCGCGGAGATTTCCACCAGTTCTTTAGAGAACTTAAGTAATTTAACCCAGAGTGAGTATATGAACATGTGTAGGGCTTCATGGATCCTTCAACGTTTTTCTGGGTTGGATTTAAAATGTGCATGACCTGGGTTAGTAGAGAGGTAACTACCTATTTTGAACAGGCACAAAATCACAGTTGCCACCATGAGATGGTTCCACTACTCCGGTTAGCTAACAAGAGAAAAGTTACCAGAGACCATACTATACACAATGTGATATTTCTATGGGTTACAACCAATTTTCAAGTAGCCGCAAAATAAGCAAAAGGATCATGTTGTCTATCTGTACACCTATTTGTGTCACCACATTGAGCAGTCTCTGTAAGGAAGGTGGTCTGCAGGGATTCTTTAAGCCTGAACAATAAAAGGGCAGTGAGGATATTATCCAGTCAGGATCAGATCATAGAGCTCAGCACTAGCATCTGAATGGTACCTCTGGTTTCCCCAAACAGAAATTACTGGTTTCATGTGAACCGTTTTCCCATGTAATAGTATACAGATGGTTTTGTTTGTCCCATATTGATTTAAACAGGCAGTTGGTGTTATTAACTACTTATTCCATAGAAACCACTGTATCTCTGTCATCTCCCAAACGACTAAATCAAAATAAAGAGAACTCTTTTCTTAAATAACGTAAACAAGGTCTTAACTGGTACTGTCTGCATTGAGAACTCAACTTAAAATTGGTAATAATAGACTATAGTCGGAGTTCTTTACTACTAGGCACATTTATTTTCATTTCTAGCACACTATCTTCTTTTGTCAGAAAAAAAAATGTGCTTTTTCAGGATCATTCCCAACAGCAGCAGTAAAGAGGCATCAGCGATATCATGTCCCTCTCGATTCAGATTTGGCTGATGTGCCACAGCAGACAGCACCGGGAGACTGGCTGTCTACATTCACAGGATATGCCTTCCTTTTTGTGCCGCCGAGCATTATGCTAGCAGTTTGAATCTACAGTATTTTATAGACAGTCCCTGGGTACCGAGCTCAGCTACCGTGTTCTTCCCAGAGAGAGGAAAAGAGCGTTCGTGATGATGATATATGGAAAATTGTGAAAGGTTGTACTGGTAGTTTGGGATGAATTATAGAAGCATCCTTTCTAGGACAGTGTGTTCGAACGAAGGAACTACTATAATGGGCAGTAAGATACTGTTTTTGTGTCTTCAGAATGTGTTAGAGAGAAACATTGATCTGAGTTATGTATGTTTTCAAATCCTTTACTTTGCAGAATCAAAGTAGTGACAGAATTAGATAGCTGTGGCTCTAGTCTGGCTTTTTGCAATTTGTTGACAAGCTTTCATGAAATGTTTTCAAGTGCTATTGAAAATTTTGAGGACTTGAACAAAAACTTATTAAATTTTATACATCTTTGATTTCTTTATTTCTCTCATTAATCAAGTAAACAACTAACATTGTGCCTAAGAACTGACACTTTCTTTTCAAATATTAAAGGGGCTTGAAAATAGCCTTTTAAAAATTGTTATATTTATTGTTGAGAGTATTACAGCTGTCCCCCACTTTCCCCCCATTGCCCTCCACCCCCACCTGGCTCTTGCCCCACCCCAGGCCTTCACCACACTATTGTCTGTGTCCATGGATTATGCATACATACATATAACTTCTTTGATTATTCTCTGCCCGCCTCTCCCCCTTTTTTAATATCTGTCTTCCCATGGTGGAAAGAGAAGTGCTTTAGTGAATTGGGTTCAAATTCCATTTCATCCGTTTCCAGAAATTTTTTAAAATCACAAACAATTTGTCTTCTTGAACTTAAGTTTTTCCATCTTTAAATGACTGTCAGTAATACCTACATGGTGGCATTAACATGGGAAATAATTATGATGGAAATCTTCTAGACTGCAGTAGGAGGCACAGAGTTCTCCCTCAAGGTATCATATGCTAAGTACCGATCGTATGTTTAAATCATTTGAATCTTTTTATCTTGTTGAATGACAGAAGTTATGGGATCATATTTACCTGATCAGGACATTGTTAAATATTGTTCCTGGTGTTCATCTTGCAAAAAAAGAAAAACACAACTGGTTACTTGAACATATTAGTGATGTGATGATTTTATTACTTTGAGAAATGCATCATTCCGCTTTTCTTAATATTGTTGCCTCAAGAGACTTTAGTGTGTGTGCATGTGTGTGTGTGTGTTTCTCATTCCCAGGGTTGGTGGTAGTTAACTATGTGATAACACATTATTATAGTCTTAAATTCTTAAACCAACTGCTTATAGCATGAAATTTAAATTTAAAGCACTATTCATGATGACATGCTATAGAAATAAATCTGTATTGATGAGCATGTAATAGTTTGGGAAAGGCCATTGTCCTGTTCATTCTTCATCAAGTTACACATCTTGTTAAAAAATAGTTGTTCATTTGCTTATGAAAAACCTTAAATTTTATTTAAAATATAGGATTGAGTCTCATAGTTACAAAAACAGAGGTATGAAGGTAGACTCTTCAGAATCACAATTTAATTAGTTTAAAACCTGAAACTAATATAATATTGAATATCAACTCTAATTGAAAAATTAAAAAAAATTTAGTTAGTGGCAAAAAAAGATATATAATTATCTGTAATAGTCATGAAGGCATAAACTCAAAGACTTTTATTCCTAACTCTGACACTACCTACCTGGGTGGCCTTAGGTAGATCAAAAACATTTCTGTGAATTAGTTCCCATTTCTGTAAAAAAAAGTTGCAGTGCCTGTTAAACCATTCAGGGAACAATTGGGAGAAGAAAGTGAACAAAAAAAGAGTGCTCACTCATACTCAGCCAGTCTGAGGGAGACAGACAGAACTTGGCCCTGCAGCATCTTTAAGAGTAGGCTTTTCCAGTTGTGCTGCGTCAATGACCCTTTGGGGTGTATCTTTTTTACATGGATCTTGTGCTCCTGGATCTTGAGCTCTCAACCTAATTCTGGAAACCAAACTATGGAACTAGAATACTCCAGACCAAAATTACTGGTACTTTTTACAGTTGCAGAAAAAATAATTAAATACCTTTAGCTAGTCCCTGTTCTATTGAACTATGGTCTTCAGAGCTTTCAGCTGAAGGCTAGTTATTGATTTGATACACACTGTATTTTTTAAAATATTTTTTTTTCAGAGAGGAAGAAAGATGGAGAGAGAGATAAAAACATCAATGATGAGAGAGAATTAATGATCAGCTGCCTTCAACACACCCCCACCAGGGATGGAGCCTGCAACCCAGGCATGTGCCCTAACTGGGAATCGAACTGTAACCTCCTTGTTTATAGGTCAATGCTCAACCATTGAGCCACACCAGCTGGGCCACACTGTATCTTTAATGTACTTTTTTTTTAAGTTTTACTTCTTTTTCTTCTAACAGAATTATTCTTTTTTTATTTTTTAATTGTTTGAAGTATTACAAATAGTAGTACATATGTCTCCTTTTTTTCCCCCCATTGATGTCCCTCCAGCCTCCCCTACCCCCCAGTACATGCCTTCACCTGCCTGCCCTTCCCCCCCCCCCCAATGTCTTGTATCCATTGGTTATGCTTATATGCATGCGTACAAGTCCTTCGGTTGATCTCTTACAGCCCCCCTCGCCCAACCTCCCCTGCCTTCCTGATGTAGTTTGATAGTCTGTTCAATGCTTCTTTGCCTCTGTATCTATTTTTCCCCCATTTCTTTCCTTTAAAAAATTTTGCCTCTGCAGACTAGAAATAAACATATAATAACAAAAAAAAAATGTTTGAGTCCCAATTTCAATGTCCAACAGTTCTGAGTCCCCGTTTCAATGTCTAACAGTTCCTTATGTGTACATGTCAGCAATGATATCTGGATGGTGGGCACATGGTGGCAATGCAGGTCCAACCTCTCTGGTTTGGTCCTAGGCAACCTGCAGCGATGCACAGCTGCTGACTGCTCACGTGGCAAGGCGTTGTTAGCGTCTTCCATCTCTAGACTGTTTCTCCTCTTGTCTTCGTGGTTGGAGCAGACCTGTCAATTCCCCTCTGTTGCAGGAATCCACCTGGTCTTGGAGTTGTTTTCTGAAAATATACAAACATATTGTCGGGACCCAGGTAACAGACAAGAGACTTGGCCGACAGCAGCTGCCCTATATCTAAATCCAGCCTAGCATCAGGAATGCTCAGGGCCTACTCAAGAATGCAAATAATCTTTCCCACTAATATTTACAGGGTAAACTAAGATTGTTGGTAGAGTATTAAATTTGACAGTAAAATAGAAATCAAGTTTTCAGATTGATTTAAATAGGCTAATTGAAATAAGTGAATATTCAAGTAAATTTGATTGTACTGAACAAAAAGCCGTTCTTAAAGTAATAACTAAAATTTCTATTGGTAGTTCATCTCATGGTAAAATCCTGAACATGCAATGAACCTAAAGCAGTCATATTTTTGGGCAAAAAAAGTTAAAATTTAAAGTTATCAAGACTGCATTATAAAATTTACAAAAGCCTCCATTAATAAAAAAAAAAAGGGGGGGGATAGTAGGGTAATATCATGTAAGGAAAAATATCCTATAAGTAAATTACATCTAGAAAATTTTTACTTTACAAAATTAATTTTCATTTGTAACGCAAGACACCCATGAAAAACACACATGGTATAAGACAAAGGAAAATCGTTTGGGCAAAAATAAAAAGGATCCCAAATCAATTATATAGAAAAGATTCCTTTATTAACTTTTGTTCCAGAATTATTCTTTATCTTGAAAAATGGCTCATGAGTAAAATCCTCAATCAGAGCATAATGGTATATGGTAGACCGTTGATGGAATGCCTAATTTAGACTTTGCTCTTACAAAATAATTTTGCAAACTAGTTTTCTGCAGAGTGTCTCCTTTATCTCTCTTCTTTTTATTCTTTTTCTCACCTATGGATATGTGTTTATTGATTTGAGAGAGAAAGGGAGAGTTAGAAAGAGAGAAAGGAAGAATTGGAGAGAGAGAGAAACATCAGTGTGAGAGAGAAACGCAGAGAGAAACGTTTGGTTGCCTCCCATACATGCTCCTACCGGGGATTGAACCTGCAACCTGGGTATGTGCTCTGACCAGGAATTGAACTTGAGACCTTTAGGTGTACAGGACAATGCTCCAACCAACTGAGCCACACCAGCCAATGCCTTTTCTTTTTCTTTTTCTTCTTTAAACTGATTTTAAACATAACAGTAAAGAAACCATTGAAATCTGAACAGATTCTCATTAATACAAAAGTTACAAACCAAGAAATACAAACGGTTTGAAGAAAAGCATTCCCATGTTATTCTGTCATTTTATTTTATTTTTTTAAATTTCTTTATTGATTAAGGTGTTACATATGTATTCTGTCATTTTAAATTGCTTAGCTGATGATAAGAACAAGAATTAAATATGGATCAGATCAATGTTCAGTATAAGTAGTAGTTTCCCTTGTTTGATGTGTGTAACCATTGTTGTGCATAGATGTTTTTTTCTCTTATCAAAAGAACCCACTTGCTGAATTTCATATTTCTATTTATGGATATAACTTGTCTATTCCAAAAACAACTTGAGGTTGTTTATAATAAAATCAAAGATAAAATAAAACCAAAATCTATTAGTCCAAATTTAAAACAACCTCAATTTGGTTTGCATTACATTGCAACCTTTGGATCCTTTCTTGTTAGAAATATATAGTTTGCTACTTTAAATTTACTCTTTTTATATTTGCCTTTAAGTCATTAATTGTTCACATTGCTTTGAACGATCTGTAATGCATTATTAATCAGACTACTGATGTTCAGATCCCAGCTCCTGCACTTGTTAGTGTCAAAGGCAAACTAGGTGGACAGTAAAATGGTAAAGGCAGACTTCTTCAATGTTAACTATTGCAATAGGGAAGAAATGTGAACTGAACTCAACTTTGCTGACACAAAAGACAGGAGATCTTTTAAAGGCTGGGATTGTTAAGAGATAGGGACTGAGGGGTGTTGGGGTAATTGGTCCATGTCACTTGGCACTTAACCAGAGGAATAACAAACTTCTCTTATCTTTATGAGAGGAAGCAGTGATGTAAGTTAGCACAAGGCATTCAGTGGCTGAGAATCAGAGCAGAATTACTTCTTTGAGTGTGAGAAGACAGTTCCAGGTGGAAGAAGCTTTAGATCTCAAAGAGAAGGGAAAAGATTAGTTGCCAGCTTTCTTAAGTAACTGCACTAATCAGAAGGGTGTTCAGAAGCCTATCTGCCTATTGTCAGCTTTTGGTTAGAACAAATCAAACTTATTTAACATGGGTTTACCTCAGTTTCCTCAACTCTAAAATGGGGATAACAATATTACCTATATCATAAGATTGTGTTTTGAGGAATAAAAGAATTAATACATCTAAAGTGCTTAGAACAGTAGTGGCATATACTAAGCTCTCAATGTTGTCATTCTTAGTATTTTTACAATGGAGTTCATAATACTGCTTATCTGTCATTTGGATTGCTTTATTTATTAAATGATATAATACAAATAAAACATTGAGAACCATGCCTGGCATATTATAAGCATTCAATAACTGTTTGCTAGAAATAGTAATGGTAACAATAGCAGCTGTAGTAGCCACTTAATATCTTGCAATAGTGATTTACTCATGGCCAAGGATGAGCAAATAGAAAAGAATCTTGAGCTTATTCTTTTTGTTTATTTGTTTTGTTAGAACAGAGTAGGAATATTTTGTAAATTAGTAACTCAGAGGTTGGAAAATATTTATGAGCAATCTTGTACATGATTGTGAGATCTTTGAACATTATTTTGCCTGTATATTTTATGGGTTTTAGATACAGTTCACATCTCCTGTATTTATGTGGCTTAACCTCCTTACTGTGAAACTTCAACATTTCCCAGTACTTTTCCTTCTTAGCAAAATAAGAGTGAATTGAAATAATTATGAAGTCTTTTAAGAAATGAAACAGTTTGCTCAATTGAGAAACAAAATGGCATATACAAAAGTAGAAATGAAGACTGAGTCATATTTCTATAATTTTTCAAATTATAATATACTTTCTTGATGTGTATTTGAATCTCCTTGAATCCCAACACAGGAATAAAATAAGAGTTACAATTCCGCAATCTTTTGGTGCTAACCAGTAGGTTTAGAGAAACCCAAATGATATCTATTCATGTTGTGTAGTCTCTTGATCCAGCACAGTGCAGTGATAATCCATGAAGTATGAATTATTAAATGAGTTGTCTCTATTTGTATTTGGTATATTATCAACCATAGCACATACTTCACTGAATATGGATTTCCGTTAAGGAAGAGGAATGCGTAGATCAAAAGAAGCTTATTCTCCTTAAATTGCAATTTTTATCACTAAAAATTCTTGATGTTAATATATTTGATAGCAGAAAAGCAGCCATTTAGATAAAAGACCAATAACTAGAAAAGAAAGAATAATTGAATTAATGTTGATTCCCTTAATAAACTACATAAAACGTTTAAAGTAAGGAAGAACAACCAAATATAATATAGTTTAACACCAACTTTTACTCATTGTACTTTTCTAGTTAACATTTGGACAATTGTAAAGTGAATCAGGAAATTAAACCCTTAATTTTTCAAAAGGCAAATATGTTCAAAACCAATTTTATACCATTTTAAAATCAGATGCATTAATAAATTGTATCACTCTTCATATAAGCATCTAAAATGTTGCCTTTTAACTGTGACATACTAGAAATATTGCTCATGATAATTGGTTTTATAAATAGGATATGAAGAGTCTTAGAAAACTTTTAGACTACCTAAGTTCTACAATTAGCCCCTTCACGAACCTGGCACATATGTGCGGCAGGCAACTTCACCTGTCATATAGCCTATGCTTTGACTAGTTATTATTCCTTACTGACTAGCAGCAATTTAATTTGATTTTTGTCTTTCTTTCTTTAATAGTCTGATACATACTTCTGCATGTCAATGCGTTTGCCAATGGATGAGGAAGCCTTCGTGAGTAAGTAATAATTGGATGGGGTAGTGGTTGGCAGTTGAAGGGAGGGCAAGCTCTTTGAAATCAGTGAAAGGTCCTCTTTGATGGTTATGAGCGTATTAATCTTTTACTGTCAGTTTCTAAAATGCATTTTTCATGCCTAATGTGGAAACCAACTAGCGAGAGCCACTGAGAGATAGGATTGCAAACTGTATCTGGAGAGATGCGTGAGTAATAGTAGTTAAGCAGTTGCATGCAGATGTCAATGGCTGCCAATACCATGTGGTCCCATTTGTACTGTATTGACTTTCTGTCTGTGGCTGGATGCTTAATTCTGCTTCACTCAACAGACTGTTTATTTACTTGCTGTAAATCGAATGCACTTAGAATCAACATTGGAGAATGTAATATTTTACCTGTTAGGTAAATGGATGGAGGGAAGGAAGGAAGGGAGGGAGGGAGGGAGGGAGGGAGGGAGGGAGGGAGGGAGGGAGGGAGGGAGGGAGGGAGGGAGGGAGGGGAGACTGAAAGAAGAGGAGGAGGGATGGTGGGAGGACGGAAGCAATGTTGTGCTTGTTGTCTGTATTACAGAATAAGAGGACTTATAAATGACAAGCCCTTCCCTAACTGGATCTTCAGCTCAGATAGGAAAATGACAAAGCGCCATCTGTTTTCATCTAGGTTGTTTTAATTTAGACCTGCCTTATGGCAGACTCTTAACTGTTTAGGGAAGAAGTGTGATTGGCAAATTATTCATGGATTTGCTTTTTCCTCCTACTTCACTTTTCTGGTTTGAAGTGTTGGTTTTGGAGAGAAAGTGATGATAATGAGAGTTGTACTTCGGTCCCTTGAAAGTAATCTTCAAGTGGGCTGTCTAAAGCAGCTATTATTTGAGTTGTACAATGTGTACAGTAGCCTTGGAGCCAGCTGAGGATGAATTTCCATGAGGTGTTTCCCATGGGAATACACACTGTAGACCTGTAAGTCCAGAGCATTGTGCCTTTATTTTTTCCCCCACATACTTTGGTGGTAATCACAATAGAAAATACACCTATAACAAACTCTCTACACAGAATATCCTCCATGGTTAATAGCTAAAGATGAAAATCAGACCTTGGAAAGTTGAAGCAAGTTGACCATTGCCTGATAGTTGTTACTCTGTATAATAATTAAACATCACCAAGAAAAAAGTTAGGACAGTGTTCCCAGATCCTGAACTTTAAAACTCTAGAGACAGAAAAATAATTTAGATTCCTAATTGTAGAATGCTGAGGAACACCAAATGTGATTTAGGTATAAATAATTAAAATGTCAGCATTATAAATCTCCTCAATTTCATAGCCACATATTTGGCAGTCTAGAAGAAAATAATAATCTATAATAATAAAAGTGTATTATGTTAATTAGACCGGGCAGCTGAATGACCTTCTGGATGTCCTTCCAGATGACCTTCCAGACGAAGGCCTGAGGCAGCTGCCACGGCTGTGAGGACCAAGCCCCTTGCACGAATTTCATGCTTCGGGCCTCTAGTTACTCATCAAAGGAATTTTACATGAAGGTTTTTTTTCCTTACTAATTTTATGTTTTCTCTGTGCAAGTTCAGAGATAGTCTTGTTTCCTCCTGTTTCACACTTGCTTTGAACAAAGGCCACTCTGCACATCTGTGTTAACATGAAGGTCATGTTTCACAACAGGACTACAGGTCTCACATTAATACTGGTTACTGGTTTGTTTCTGGAGGTTAGTGGTGGTATATGATTTCAGAGCTGGGGACTATAAGGACTATAAATATATATCCTGGAATGTGTTACTGCTCTCTTAATATAAATGTGTTTGCTTTTAAATAACTTAAAGTTGAAAAGTACAAGTGAATATATTCGGTCAGAAAAAATATTCACGGGAGACACATAAAGGGCTATAGTAGAACCAGGGTACTAAACATCCCTGCATTTGCTCAGGCAATTTTCTTCTAAGATTAATCTGTTCCCAGTTCTAAGGTCCTTAAAGGATCTTACATGATTAATAACTAATTTTAGTATTTCTTTTCTTTATGGCTGGGAGCATTGTGTGAATATTAAAGATTTTGTCTCTTTTTTGAAATAGTTGTTTCATTTTCAATGTAAGTCCTTTAATGTACTACCTCCAGGTGATTTCTGATTACCATTATTTGCATAATCCAGCCACCACAGAAATTATGTGTAGGCACCTAAAATAGAAAACCAAAGAGAAGTACCACAGATTATTTATATAAGGAAATGTTGTATATGTTATCTCATTAATTCTTAGGATGACCCTGAAGTTAGTCCCATTTTAGAGTTAGAGAAACAGAGACAGAACCATCAGTGATCTTGATTTAGTTGGGTGTTAGGACAATAGTTTGTATGGAATCTGTGTTCATATAATCAGCCTACCACTAGCCATTGTTTACTGATAGCCTGCCAGACACTGTGTTTTTAAGCCATTTTACCGAAGAGGAAACAGAGTCTGAGAGGCTAAGGAACATGCCCAAGCTTTTTGCTAGCTACCATACTTGTATGCCATTTAAATCCTAGCAGGTTTGGGTGCGAGGATAGTGGTACAGGAAAGAAAGAAAAGAAGTTATCAAGTGGATAGATGGGACTGAAATACAGTAATAGCACATCTCTGTCTTCCTCACATCAAATACAATTATTCTTTCATTCCCTCACCTTCACTCCATATGGGCAACACTCGGGTCAGTTTTGCCCACAAGTAAGTAAACCTCATGAAAGAATAAGAACCATCTTATGAAATAAAACCCAATACACATGAAATTTTAAAGATTTGCAAAAGGAAAAGGGCTTGTATGTTTATATTATATGTTGGGAAAGTGATCATACATAACTTTTCCAGACTCCCAAAGTTAAAGTTCGGTAGTGGTAACCAAGGCTTTTTCATGAATGAAGCCTTTTCTGTGGGTTGTCCTAAATTCTAGGTTGCAGGGTGCCTTATTCATTGGAAATGAAGACTTATAAAGACCTTTAATACTGGTTTATTCATTTCTTAAGTCACTTTTATTACTTTACACCTTCTGCTTTTATTATCTATGCCTTTAAAATGTTTGAATGCCAGCAGGACATGTGCCACAGGGTGTGGAGGGACTCGGTAATTGTTTGCATAACACAAGAGTGAACACTGAACAAGTGTTTGTTTGGCCATTTTCTAAGGCAACATATCGAATAGTAGCCAATTTACCTTTTTGCCTTAAATTATACTCTTGTTTGAATGTAAGGAAATATGTGTTTTTTAAGAAAAGCCACTTGTTCATACATTCTGCTGTGTGCCAGTTAACGGGGATGTGAGGTGTGACACAAATTCATGGAAACCCCAGCCTGACAGAATTCTGGAAGGCATGACCACACATGTCAGGCATAGGAAAAGGACTTTCTCCTTTTGCTTTTCAGATTTCTGGGCGGGGTTGGGGGGGCGGGGGGAGCAGGGGGAAATCACAAAAGGAAGAGTACAATTCAGATTGCTTTTTAAGATGGTGTTAAAGCCCTGGCCAGTTTGGCTCAGTGGATAGAGTGTTGGCCTGCGGACGGAAGGGTCCCAATTTCGATTATGGTCAAGAGCACATGCCTTGGTTGCAGGCTCAATCCCCAGTGTGGTGCATGCAGGAAGCAGCCGATCAATGATTCTCTCTCATCATTGATGTTTCTGTCTCTCTCTCCCTATCCATTCCTCTCTGAAATCAATAAAAATATATTTTTTAAAAAAGATGGTGTTAAAAACCAAAGTTGCATTTGAAAGAAATCATAAATTGGGCTTTATGCTTGTGTGACTAATTAGGTAATTCATTTTAGATAAACATACTTCTTAATTTTGAGAAAACACTATCACAATTGTCATGGAATTTATATGTGCATATGTCTGTCATATTTACATATGAGCATACACAACATTTGATGTGTTCCTTTATCTGTTTTGAATAAAGGTAAGTATAATTTGTATATTTTGAACAAAATCATTGCTCTCCGTAGAGCATTGCTTTTGTTTATTTTTTTACTAAGAAATCCCAGAATTGGGATGGGTGAAGGTCTGATAAAATCTGCATTTGACCACTGAACTGTGTGGCTGTCTAAAAGGTGTTTTATAGATACTCAGAGGAATTGGCTCTGACAGCAGCCCATTCAGCCAAGAAATTTGACTGTCATCGTCATCCACTTGCTTTCCTTCACATGGATGACCAGTAAATAAATGTGTCTTTTCCTTAGTGAATGATGGCAGGTCCCTATCTATCAAAATGCACTATACAAGTGAGATAGAAGCCATGGAATTTAGAAACAGATGAAATTAATCTAATGATTCATTGTTTTTTGTTTTCTTGGGCTTCTCTCTTGAATGTAGGACAATTTCTATTGCAGAATTGCACAGTTATACTTGACTATTTCCAAATGTGGCCTTTCTTAAATAAAGCACATGTTAAGGTGATGCTGAGATACTTCAAAACTTTCAGGGACAACCTAATTTTGATCATGTTCATGGGTTAGTACATAGTGTGACTATAAGATCAAGGTCTGGCACAGTTATAATGCTCATATGTCCACATTTTATGGCTTTGACAGCGATAAATAAAAGTGTGTGTGTGTATGTGTGTGTGTATGTGTGTGTGTGTGTGTGTGTGTGTGTGTGTGTGTGTGTGTGTGTAAGTCCCCATCCTCATGCAATCACTGTCACCTTTTTGCTTCCACCTAGGATTTTCCTTAGAATGAATAATGTAGTCTCTGTCTCCCACATGACCATTGCATATCTTCCAGCAGGCACCCTAGGAAGCTGTTCTAGTTCCATAGTGAAAGCTACATGGAGAGAGCTGAGATAGCACAAATAAGATGCTCTATTCTAGGGTTTCTGATGAATGGACAAAACCTAATTTGCTTGGTCATATCATGAAGGAGAAGCTGCAACTATGGACCTTGTTTCAGAGTATTTCTTAAATGTCCTCTGTCCTTAGGTCATCCAAATGCCCATGTTTCCAACATGACCCTCAACAAACCTCAGGGTTTTCTCAAGTAATAAAAAAGGGAGTGGAGTGGAGTAGGAACCATTTGATTGTATTTTATATAGCTGAGATTAGGAAAGTCTTTAATTAGATACATCTAGGATTTTTAAAATATAACTGATGGATGTTAACTTGACTTACCCTGGTGATGATTTTACAATATATACAAATATCAAATAATGATGTTGTACATCTAAAACAATTATAATGTTATATGTCAATTATATCCATATATCCTATATAATAAGAGAGGAATATGCTAATTATCCATTACGCCCTGAGGCATAACGACCAACTGCATAACAACCTGATCTCGGCTCTGCAGGAAGGTGGGGCAGCGAACTACAAGTGGGCGGCAGAGAGCTACAGGAGGGGGCAGGGAAGCAAGCAAGTGGGAGGTGGAGAGCTACAGGACGGGGCAGGCAGCAAACTATGAGGGGGTGCGGGGGGAGCTACAGGCGGGCGGGGCAGCAGGCAGAGAGTTACAGGAGGGCAACAGCAATCTGCTGGCGCACAGATTCGTGCGCAGGGCTACTAGTATATATATAACATGTGGACATAGTTGTTTTAATGCAGTAATATCAAAATGACACCATCATCCTACCCCCAGTAAAATGGTCAGTTCAATTCAGAAAGCCGGATTTGAATCGGAATTGCTGTGTAACTGTCCTCCAGTGGCGAGGGTTTATGTTGCTTTGACAGTCATGCTGAAGTAGCCAATTCAGCTATTTCATGGGGGGAAGGGGGCAACTTCTCTAAAGATCAGTATGAATTTTTCTAGTCAGAGAAAATTTCATGAGAGAAATAGGCAAGATTTGATCTGGATCGGAGAAGATCTGCAGAGGGGAGGAGAATATTCCAGCGGCCAATGGTATGAGCAATGAAGGAGCATGCCAGACATGAGTGTGAGCCTCATTCCTTCCTAGCTGCATGGCCGAGGACAAGTTACTGGGCCTCTCTCTCCTCAGGCTCATTTGTGGGAGGGAAAAGAGACCTGCTCCTGTGATGGCTGTGAGAAGTAAATGAGCCTGGCATAGGGTAAGCCCTCAGTAAATGTTAGTGATTCTGGCTATTAAGTGAGATGGGCTGCCTGATGTGAGTGCCGAATGCAGGCTGGCAGCGCTCATGTTAGCAATGTGGTGGGCTAGCAGACTGGTGCAATATCATGCGTGACCTGGAAAGGCAAGAGGGAGGATATGGATTCAGTTCTGGAGGAAAGTAATAGGGGACTATTATAGGAGTGACATCACAAAAACTGAGCTTAATAGAGCTTCTGCTGTTTCATCTTGCATAGCCTGGCTGACAGTGTATTTATTGATTATTTCCTTGGTTCTGGCATATGCCAAGAAGTTCAGTTTTAAAAGGTATATAATCTAGAAGTTTTATTCTTTTTGTGCTAAAATTCCCTTTTTTAAATTAGGAGTTCTATTTTATTTTTTACTATTATTTTAATCATTATTGTTGAAAGTATTGCATAGGTCCTCCTTTTCCCCCCATTAACCTCTTCCAGCCCACTCCTGTCCCCTCCCCCTCATGGGCTAAAATTCCTTTATTTGGAAGTAAGGGTTATTTTATTTCATTTTTAATTTGTGTTCAATTTATAGACTTGCTCAGGTATCTTATTGTTTGGATAATTTGGCAACAGTAGCTTAAAGTCCTTGTAAACCACGTTAAGGATGCTTTCTGAATTGTGTATTATTGTCCATGCTAGTGAGAATCAATGACAATTTCTCTATTAAATTTTCTGATTAAAACGTTCAAGCGAAAGGTCTTTCTGCTTGTGTAGAATTGCTTTATGGGTACACAGGGAGCTGGTAGAAGATAATATAAACTGTTTTTTAACATGCTGCCCAATGGGCAGTATTGCTGTGAGCTTTACATTTTTCGGAGCCTTTTGGCTCAACTGCAAGATGACACACGTTAAGGCTGATCATATCCTACACTTAAGTTACAATTTAGAGCATTATCTTCAGTTCCTATGAATGGTCTTTGAAGTATAATCTGTATTTTTTGGAAATGGAGACATATTTCTGTGAGTGATACTAAAATTCGGAGGCCTGCTTGTAATTTTTTTCATTATGACAATTTCTTCACATTATTGTTTCTCAAACCTTGCACCTCTCTATTCTCTCAATATTGAAACAACTCTAAAGGATCAAATAACTCTTGCCTTCAGAAACGTTTTTATATATTTATTTTGAAAGAAACCTTGTTTTTCCTGTTTGTCCTACGCACATAAAAGAGCAAGGCAGTCCAAGTTAACTAAGATGAGTTAACTGAATGCTTAGTGTGCTCACAATATACAGTACATTCAGGCACTAAAAATACTGATTGTAGTCAGAGTCCCCTGTTATTCATCTCTGAAACTTTTCAAAGATACACTTGCCTGTAACGACCTCGGGAGATTTGAATGAAATATTGATGAAGGAAGGGGCAAGGCTGATCTAGCATTGATGCTGGGCACCTGTATTTTGAACAAGGTACTGCTGATGCACAAAACCAAGGGAAAAATACTATTGATGAAAATTGTTTAGTAACATGGAAAAATATCCACAGTATGCAAAATAAACTGTGTATGATATGTTCCCCACTTGGAGGAAAAAAGAAATAGAGTTAACAACAATTATCTCTAATGACATATCACACAGCAATTCTTGAAGGCCTAAGTTCTGGAGTTCCAAAATTGCATCTGCAAATCAGTTCTTTTTTATTCCATAGGTTAATCATCAAAGCCGATGTATAGGGCTCCCTTACTGCGTACCTTTAGCTAACGAGGGTGTGCCACATTATCAACGATAATTTAGGATTGGTTCTGTGTACATGGATATCTCCTTAATCACTCATTCCTCCACTTGGCTATCTGTGTTCTTCAAAGTCTTCCCACATCCTGGGTCTGGCATATATGTCGACATGCAGATCCGATTATCTTCTTGGAAAGGAAAAATAGAAAGCCAACAGTTAAATGAAATTCTGTCTTAGTTCACATTCTTAGTGTATTTTATGGCCCTGATTGTAGTCTGATGTTAGCTAAAAGAGGCCATAAATCCCCAACAACCTCATACAGTTACAACACATTTTGCTTAGAACTCCAGAAAATGGACCCAGTTATCTCCTTGCTCAATATGTCGCCCACACACATACTTTCAAGTCTTTCATTTCAGATGGCATTATCCTTTGAGAAATCTTTCAACCTGTGCACTGTGTGTCATCATCTTTCCTTTAATTAATATGCATGAGGCACTATTTCTGGAGTTTAGTCCTTCAGGAGAATTTGGGTCCCAGGACTTAGTCACACTTATTTGCCTATAAAATTTTCCCTGATCTTCTGCCTCAGGCAATCTGAACTGTGAACAGCCATTGAGACTGAAGTACCTAAGCAACTGTCATCTTATGGGTACACATAAGATCAGTATGTGTACCCATAAGTTCTGTGGGGAAGGAAGAACTGTCCTCTGCTCTCAGTGATCTAATAATTAAATAGACATGAGACAGATTAACAAGAGAAGATGACCATACTTAATTACATATGTAGAGTCAGTGACCCTTTATACGTGAGAGGTTCATAGACAGAAAGGAAATATGGGTATACAAGACGTTCTGAGTTAGAAGAGTCGGTGGCACATTTAATCTTATCAGATATAGCATTCCCTTGCATGCTCACAAGGCTGTGTTTATGCTTGTTTGTCCCCATTCCGAGGCTGCCTATCAGAGTCACACACTTAAGTGCAGTTGTCTTCATTATTAGCTTCTAGTGCTCTTCCCCTTGGATCCTTTATTTCTTTGGTGTATGATGGGAGAAAAAGAAAGAAGAGGGAATTTCTTATAAGATGTGCTTTTGAAATATCTTTCCATATTCTGTCTTGTGTAGTGTTGAAAGCTCCAGCTTACTCAGTGGTCCTCACTGTTGTCGAAGAGGGGTGGGGTCTGGATTTGCACAGCCAGGCATATACATAGGAATGGAGAAACCCAGGAAATGAACCTGTCAGCCAGTCTTTTCCCAGTTGACCCCTTTGATGAAATTGTCCCAGTCCTGCTTTATTTTATGTATCTACTGTTGATTTTAGATTTACATTTTGATATGACATTCTTTTTGCTGGAGGTATTTTTCAATTGCAATAAATTGTATTTTGAGCTGTAATGATGCAAATACGTCAATATACTCTTCCGTTAGGATATGAAAAAGTTGGTTGGGTGCCTGTTTTCACTCTGTACTAATAATTTACTTAGCATTTAAATTAGATCTTGAGTTTTTGAAAGAATGTATGAGTTAGTGAGAGTGTATATAAAAGGGAACTCTGAGGAATTTTCTTTTACTACCACTTAAAGATATCGATCTGTTTCTGTGGGGAAGGAAGAACTGTCCTCTGCTCTCAGTGATCTAATAATTAAATAGACATGAGACAGATTAACAAGAGAAGATGACCATACTTAATTACATATGTAGAGTCAGTGACCCTTTATACATGAGAGTTTCATAGACAGAAAGGAAATATGGGTATACAAGACGTTCTGAGCTGGGATGAGGTAATGCAGCTTAGGGCTTCGGAAGGTAATTGCAGGGAAACCACATGTTCATCAGTTATTAGTTTGACCTGCCATATACAAAGGTAAAAAGTCATTTATGGTGATGACTCTCATCATGGGCCAGGTTCCTAATTTAAATTCATCTAGACAGTTAAGGGAGGGGGGCAGAAAGTTCTTTGAGCCTGCAGGGTCTCAGTTGCCTTTAGCTCAACGTAATCCCCATACCACTGAGGCACATCCTGTATAATAAAAGGGTAATATGCAAATGGACCAAACAGTGGAACAACTGGTCTCTATGACGTGCACTGACCACGGGGGGCAGACGCTCAATGCAGGAGCTGCCCACAGCCCACAGGCCCCGATTGCCCGATGGCGAGGGGGGAATTGGGGGTGGGTGGCGGCGGGGGGCAGGGCTAGCTGCTGGCAGCTGGGGAAGATGGCCCTGATCGCAGGCCAGGCCTAGGGACCGTACCCATGCACGAATTTCATGCACTGGGCCTCTAGTACCAAAATAAAAAGACAGAGACAAAAAGCCCACCTCGGGACTTTTTCAGGTTTTCCTTCTGCCAGGGATGATCACAAGAGGATTATGGGAGAGAGGAAGCAGAGCCTGCCCTTAGCTTGAGAGTTGGTGGAGATAGAATCCCTCTTCTTCTTTCTATTTCTCTTGCTAACAAACTAAGGCTTGGTAACAATATGATTTTCTATGGTTTGTGAACTGTTGTAACTGCCAATTGATTCTTTCCTTCCAAATATCTTCTTTAATCTCCTAGGCTTACTGTGTTCTTTTGTAATAGAAAACAAAGCCTCAGGTTATATGAAGTCCATTCTCCAGCCTTCTCCTGTTAGTTTTTTAAATGGTGGCATAAAAATCTCACGATGTGTGGGTGTTTTTTTTAGACTTTAAATGCTTCTTTCCAGCACAATCAATGAAAAGCTTTTTATTTTCCCTGAAAGTTGTAAGTCAGGAGGTCCCCTAGTAGGTAGCCTGTGTTTTCTGATCACCACACTTTGCAAGCCATGGTGCTATAGTAGAACATTTTATAAGTATGCATGTCTTAGATACATATTCTAGCAGCAAAGGATGCTTTATTAATTTTATCAACCAGACAAAAAGAGCTAAAAGATACAGCTTCATACATACTTGAGAATTAAGATCATTTGAGGCTATTTATCATTTTTCTGTGTAAAGGTGACTTGTAAACTGCCCCATAAGACAGCATTTTGAATGCAGACTGAAGGAGATGAGCCAAACCCAAACCAGGAAAGAGAGCTTGTGCTCAATATTGATCATCCATAATAGTATACTTAGCTTTTATTTCTTTCTTTGCTTTTCCTCTGAACTGATTTCTGTTTATTTTTAATGTCTTTCAACCACTATTATTAGGAGAAAAAGAGAAAGGACATTGAGTAAGTTTCAGTATCCCTTTAATAAGTGCACAGCACTCATCCTGGACAGTCATTTATGTATTTTTATAAAGACATATTTTCCCGTTTTCTAGTAAATTGTTTCTCCAGATCATATCCTAGTGACTTCTATAATTTTAAGATGGTAATAAGCTTGTACTGCATTATGAGTTCTTTTGCTCATGTTTGACCCCTCACTGTGGTTTCTGTTTCATGCCGTGTGGTGCTGTGAGTTTTATGGCATTCAGTATACTGCTGATATCTGGATGAAATATATTGTAAATCCATAGCCTGGAGCTTTCATTTATACCCACCTATTGCTCTCTTCACTTTAAAAGGGACCTTCCATTTAAAAGTGTATGTGGGTGTACGTGTAGTTTCAGCCTACTAACTCATTATTTTCTTTTTGTTAGGTAATAGTTTACTATCATACTAAATTAAATAATCAAATTGTGCTCATCTTAAGGAATAAGACAGTTTATACAGTGAGGGCATTCTATCCTAAGAGCATCAAAACATCTTTGTTATACAGCTGTTTGAACCATTGAGTAGTCTCTTGTGACATTTGTACAAGGAAGTGTAACTTACATTCATATTCATGTATTATTTTCTCTTAACAGTTGACTTCAAACCGCGTGCCAGCATGGATACTGTCCATCATATGTTACTTTTTGGATGCAACATGCCTTCGTCCACTGGAAGTTACTGGTAAGGAATAATAGGCTCATAGTAGAAAGGGGTATAGAAAATGTGTGTTTTTAATAAGTACAGAGTGCATCTGTGCACAATTGATTAATAAATAGGCAGAATATTTTCTTATTTAAAAAAGAACTTCGTTCTTTTGCATCAAGTCTGCTCATGTTTTGCTTATCACAGTTATTTCCTCTGCTCTGGAGCACATCCATCCGTCTTTGACATTGACTTAATAAAGATATGTCTGTTGTCACAGAGAGTGTGTGTCAGACTGCATGCAGCTTGAAAAGAAAGACTAAAAAATTAGATAATGGATACTCTGGTGTTTATTTATTTATTTATTTTTTACGTTCATGAATATAGCACCCTGGCTATATTCATTGAGCACTTTTTTATTCCAGACACCAGGCTAGGTGATCTGTGTACACCATTTCATTTTACCCTAACATCTCTGCAAAGCAGGTATTATTACCCTCCCTTTACAGACAAGGAGCTGGAAGCTCAGAGATTCAGTAACCTGCTCAAGGTAGCACAGCCAGTTAGTGTCAGACCAGGATTGAATCTTAGGTTGTCCAGTTCCAAATCCAGTTACTTTGTTTCACCACACTGTGTCTTATTTATTCAAGTAACTGTTGCAGTTGTAGAATTTATTTTAATCACTGTGGTGAGCCTTAATACCATGTCATGAACAATCAATAAACATCTATTAAATGCTTGTTATGTGTCAGAACTGAAGCAGATGCTGTGGGAGGTTCTAAGATAAATAGATATGTTTTCTACCCCCAGAAGCTTACAGCATAATTATGGCTTGAGATCTTCCCTTTCATTTTGTTCTTTGGTGGTAAGAAGATCAGTGAACTTTGAAAATAGCTGTGCATTTTAAGCCTCACATTTTGCACTAATAGTCAGAATCCTGTTACATATTTAACAGTGCAGAGTGACTAGTATGTCTTCCTTTGCATTGGGAAGGGGTCTGTTTTGTGGTCCTGTCGCTGTATGATCACTTACATTGATAGACCCTTCTCTGCGCATCCTAGTATGCATTAAGCTGATTCAAGGTATGCTGCAACTGCTTTCTGGTCAATTTTATAATAAACAATTGTTATATGCATTTGGAACTGTTAAAAGCACAGGGAAATTAGTGGAAATCTCCATGGACCAAGTAACATCAAAGCATTTGTTAATAGGCTTGAGTATTTGATGAAAGGGTCATATCACATAGGAAGCTCTCTCACATGACTGAATTTATGCAAAAATGGAGTCAGCAAATCACAGTTAATATCCTTTGATATCAGCATTCCAGTTTTTGTTCTCCAGTAGATTTTTGTAAATAAAATGTTGGAATTAAAAGATTATTCTCTTGACAGCATTTCTGAATCTGAATTAACCAATTGCATCCTTTGGTTTTTATGTTTCTTTAAAAATAATTTTTCTGAAAGGTAAACTTAAATTTTATTTAATCCAAAGTTTACCTTTGGATTAAAATGGTTAAAAATAGCTAGAAGGGATGTGAACTTGAAAAATCTGCTTTAGGTTCACCCTGTTTGAAGAGAATGAGTGAAAAAGTAAAATGTCACTTACACGTTATTATGGTTCTGATTATTAAGGAAAAATATATAAAATGAAGTAGCTCAGTGTTCTAGCTCAGTGTTCTCATGTTAAGGGAATATCAGAGCAAACACATTATTTTGGCTATTTTAAAGTATTTATTCATATTCTTTAATACATTATTTTGATATTAAGTCTATCCAAAGGACTTCTAAGTTGAGGAAAGAGAACTCAAAGCAAATTGTAAATGATAGTGAAAACAGTAATTTTGAGCAACGTAATTGCTACACACATACTATTTTGCTAAAATTATTACTGGCAAGGCAGCGTAGTAGAAAGAAAGAGTAATGAACTCATGGGCTAGATTCCCTGGGCATGTTACCTGTTGCATGTGGTTTGGCCCTGCTTTTTCATTTTATCAAGATACTCTCACTAGATCATTTATCTATAAAATTCCATAGTTCTATGCATATAAGTTGCAGGCAAATGCTGAGTCAAATTGAAAGGCATCATTATTGGGAGTTGGAGATGTGTGCAGTGGTTGAATCACCTCAAACAGGCAGTCTACTATGTTTTGCCATTGGGTTGCATCATTAAGTAATTAGAATTCTTAATGACATTATACCCATAGCATTTTAAATAGATTTTAAAAATCTGTCTGGCAGCCCATATTTCAACTCAATCAATAGCCTTGTTATAATTGACTTTGTAACCATAAAACAAGGACAGTAATCGATGCTGTTATTCATCTCCTTTTAACCAAGCCCAAAGTGTTCATCTGACATTTAAAAGTAGGATATATATGTTGTCTGTTCAATATGAAAACTGGGAGATATGCATTAAGTAAAGCTGTTTCTGGTGACTGACTTCCGCAACCCAGCCATACTCTCTATTGAAAGATGGGATAGGACCCCCCTTCCCCCAATATTAGCAAAATTCATTGGTCTTGAAAGAATTAGAGCTCTCAGGATATCTTATGGGATGAACTTTTCAATTGCTTCACAAATATATACTTGTTTCCCTACCCCCAACGCAGCACAGGCTCAGCCCTGGAACAGACAGCGAATGTTTTCCAGCTGCTTCGCCTCTTATCTGTCCCACCTGAATTATAACACAAGCACCAAAATCTATCACTGTCTGAAGCCCTGCATTATTTATCTAAAGTATCTAAGTTGTGGAATTTATCACATTCATTTTACAGATGCAAATCTAATTTTCAGGTGCTCTAAGATACAGACAGTACTTAAAAGATTTCCAAATTTCACCTATATTTTTGGTTATTATAACTATTATGGTTTTTTGATGCTTCAGAATATCAAAAACCTATTCACACTCTAGAGAAGTCTTTATGGAAAAGTAAGGATGTTTTAGTGAAAGAAGAAAAAGCTAATATTGGGATATTTTAACACCAAAACATCAAGCTAGGATTTCCTTTCTTCACTGTAGGTTTGATAGGGTTTCCCTATTTTCACTTGACTGCTCTATTTTCATTGCCAGCAGGTTGGCAAATAGGTCTGTGTGTCTAATAAAGTAAAACATCTTCCCTGAAATTATGAAGTTATAATTCATCCCCTGTCTTCAAACAGCACTTTTAATATCGAGGCAAAGAGCTATTCCGATGATGTTTCACCACTACAGTGCCCTCCTTTGCTCTTTGTAATTGCCTCTTTCTACTGTTCATTAAAATATATTTACAGTTATATTAAGTTTACATGAAAATAGTAGACACAGCATGAAGCAGTTTTCATTATGTAGTCATTTTAATTTTAAAGTTTTTTTTTCCTCTGCACATATTCCAGTCTTTTGTGTCTCATTCCAAATTAGCAGATCACACTGGTAATGTGTCTAGTTAATTATATGCATGTGCATTTAAATTGCACACATTGATGTGAACCTTTTAATATACTGTAGGGTGGTCCCTTTATGGTTAGAGTGGGCCTGGTGCTCAATTTCAAATTTACATATCTCTCGAGGATGCAAATCAGGACCAGCTGGTGGAAAAGCAGCAGCTCTGCTGGCCCATGTAAAGAAGGCAAGAGTGCCTGTCAGTTGCACCCCACACACCTTTCTCAGGCTTTGAAAAGAAACAATTAAAACATCTCGGGACCAATGGAAAGTAAGAGCACTAAGCTTGGAGCAAACATAGCTATAGCATGACTTGGACTTTATTTGAGCTTGCAGACTTCATTCAAAGCAGAGCATTCTAAGTTCCTCAGATTTGTTGGCTACATAGGAGCCATAGGTGAGCAGATGCTCTTTGGGGCTTTTTAGGGGTCAGTAAGGAAATGAGGTGGTGAAAACGGAGTCATTTAGATGTAAAAATTTTATTACTGCTCTCCACAAAAAAAAAAAAAAAGCAAATTTAGGAAATCTTGGAAATTGAAATATTGCATTTAACTATTTTATGAAAACTTTCTCTACTTTATTTTTACTCCTACGATAAAATTTTTTTAAATAAATAGTTAACTACAAAGAGTTCCAGGATTTGAAATGCCTGATATTTTCTTCATACAAATTGCTTTGGCATGTGGGGTAATCCTGGAGTACTTTGGCTTTTTGTAGTGTGAGATCCTACAGGCATGTGTACCTTTATTCTGCTGAGTAAAGCAGTTATGTCTTAAAGCAATTTTTGACTGTCCACCCCAGGATTGTGTTCATAATATTCCATGACTAAAGCGAACGGGCCTCTTATGTATACTGCTTTGTACTTTGGCGTGATCTTCTATGCTGAGCTGAAATTATATTTAGTCATAGCAGTTAATATTTGATTTGGAAACTATTCCTAATGATGCTTATCATGACAGATGAAATATGGCTCCTATAGGTTGTTTGATCTTTTTTGAGAAGAAGAATCCCAGCTGATTAAATGAGGTTGTTTCTAGCTGTTCTAACTTGGAATCATTCTCCAGCTAAAGCAGTAGTGCTTTACCACCCTATGAAGCTTTAACTTAAATCCCTTTCCATTGCTTCTATTTATTAACCACCTGCTGTGTCTTTTTAAATGACACTGTCTCCACAGGGTTACAGATGCTGATGAAGGGAAAGAGAAATTAGCTAAAACATGTACGTAAATATATAGAGAGTGAAGCATGTATGTGAAACAACCTGCTTGGTTACTCTTTTAAGTGACTCTTTTGTCAGTTGATGATGTTAAAATTTCCTTGCCTCCCTCAGGATGACAATGATCCTTTGGTTGAATATGATATTTGCTGCCTTTATGCACCTACTCTATATATACCTAGCTACTTGCCATCTGTACACTATGCAGTAAGATTCACATTGTGCCTTCTGCAATCCCCTCTTGTTTTCTTCCATAACAAACTTCTAAAGTTAAATATACATAACATCCTTGTCAGTTTAAACAGAAATAATATAGTCTCCAAAATCTACCCTTTTCTTTGTTCTAAACCTGTAAAGTGTGTCTTTGAGTGTAGTAACAGAGTTTAGACATACATTTTTCTAGACTAAAATTAAGTGTATTCATTTCCTTATTCTACTTGAATATTATAATACTAGAGGCCCCGTGCACGAAATTTGTGCACAGGGGTCCCTCAGCCCAACCTGAACCCTCTACAATCCAGGAGCTCTCAGGGGATGTCCTACTGATGGCTTAGGTCCACTCCTGTGGTTCTCTGCTTTCTGCGGGGCCTGGGGTTTCACTGCAGCCATGGAGATGAAGCCCCCATGCCCTGCTGTCTGCTCTTTGCCTGCCGCTGCCATGTGCCATGTGAAGGAAACCCCAGTGCCCTGCAGTGTGCTCTGTCTGCCAGGCCTGGGGGCTTCGCCAACACCGACACGCTAAGGAAGCCCCCATGCCCTGTTGTCTGGGCTCTTTCTGTGGGGTCTGACGGTGTTCCCACCACCACCTTGCTAAGGAAGCCCCCAAGTCCTGCTGTCTGGGCTCTGTCTGCCGTGTCTGGGGACTTCCCCACCATCACCCTGTGAATGAAGCCCCCAAGCCCCGCTGTCTGGGCTCTGTCTGCCAGGCCTGGGCCTTCCCCGCCATCACCCTGCAAACGAAGCCCCCAAGCCCTGCTGTCTGGGCTCTGTCTGCTGGTCCTGGAGCTTCCCCACTGCGCTAGGAAGCCCCCAAGCCCTGCTGTCCGGGCTCTGTTTGCCGTGTCTGGCAGCAGATCCAGCCTTGCCACTTGGTCTCCATGAACCCCGCAGGGCTGACAGGCCCAGATGCTGCAGCACCAGTGGAGCAGGGAGGCTGGATCCGGCCCCTCCGGCGGCAGATCCAGCCTCGCTGCTCCAGTGGACAGGCCCAAACACTCCAACAGCTGGGCTGAGGGGACTGGGCGCTGCCATCTTGTGGTAATGGGGGCCACCATTTTGTCACAGAGTGATGGTTAATTTGCATATTACTCTTTTATTAGATAGGACTGGAGGTGCATGAAATTAACCCAACCAAGATGGCTGCAGCCACGGAGTGAGCAGGAGGCTTGGTTTTCCCTGGCAATGGAGGAAGCCAAGCTTCCTGCACACCCTGGCCGGCCTAGGCCTCCCCTCCAGGCTACAAAGTTTCAATTATAGAAGATAAATAAATCCCAACAAAAATAGCCATTGGGGGGGGTGTCACTCAGCCCACCCTGCACCCTCTCCAATCTGGGACCCCTCCAGGGATGTCCAACTGCCTGTTTAGGCCTGATCATACTGGGATCAGGCCTAAACGGGCAGTCGGATATCCCCCTCACAATCCAGGACTGCTGGCTCCCAACTGCTCGCCTGCCTGCCTTCCTGATTGACCCTAACCGCTTCTGCCTGCCAGCCTGATCACCCCTAACCACTCCCCTGCCAGCCTGATTGATGCCTAACTGCTCCCCTGCCAGCCTGATTACCCTTAACTGCCCTCCCCTGCAGGCCTGGTCACCCCTAACTGCCCTCCCTGCAGGTCTGATCCCCCCCAACAGCTCTCCCCTGCAGGTCTGGGTCTCCCCCAACTGCCCTTCCCTGCAGACCCAGTTGCCCCCAACTTCCCTCCTCTGCCGGCCTGGTCACCCCTAACTGCCCTCCCCTGCAGGCTTGATCACCCCCAACTGCCCTCCCCTGCTGACCTGATCACCCACCACTGCCCTCCCTTGCAGGCCTGGTCCCTCCCAAATGCCCTCCCCTGCTAGCCATCTTGTGACGGCCATCTTGTGTCCACATGGGGGCAACCATCTTAGACCACATGGGGTCAGTCATCTTGTGTGTTGGAGTGATGGTCAATTTGCATATTACTCTTTTATTAGAAAGAATAGAGGCCTGGTGCATGGGTGGGGGCCAGCTGGTTTGCCCTGAAGGGTGTCCTGGAACAGGGTGGGGGTGCCCTTGGGGCATGGGGTGGCCTGGGCAAGGAATCTGTGGTGGTTTGCAGGCCAGCCATTCCCCCCAGTGACCCAAGCAGAGGCCCTGGTATCTGGGATTTATTTATCTTCTATAATTGAAATTTTGTAGTCTTGAGCAGAGGCCTGGGCTAGCCAGGAAGTTTGGCTTCCTCCATTGCCAGGGAAACCCAAGCCTCATGCTCACTCTGTGGCTGTAGCCAATTTATTGGGGATTTATTTATCTTCTGTTTTTGAAACTTTGTAGCCTTGAGCAGAGGCCTGGGCCAGCAGAGGCCTGTGCAGGAAGCTTGGCTTCCTCCATTGCCAGAGAAACCCAAGCCTCCTGCTCTCTTTGTGGCCACAGCCATCTTGGTTGGGTTAATTTGCATACTTGCTCCTGACTGGCTGGTGGGCATGGCTGGTGGGTGTAGCAGATGCACAGTCAATTTGCATATTACTCTTTTATTAGAGAGGCTATTCATATTATATTGCATATCAGGAGAGTATAAAAGATCACTACAATACACTTGGCATCTTGTTCTAACTCCTAGTCACCAGTGATCATATTTCTTGGCTAATTTTTAGGTGCCTGGACTAGAGGTGTTGATAAGAGTTTCTTAGCAACTGACTAATTCTTAGTAGACTAGTGTCAAATTTAAGAAAATAAAATGTCATGGATATAACCATTTTGACAGTTTCAATAGAAACAAACATTACATAATTTTGAACATTTCTTTTTGCCTCAGAAAACTAGTATTTATGTTAAACAAAATAGCAATATTACAGCACAGTACTCTCACATCTAACATTTAACATAGAATCAGAACTTCAAGAGCAGAACATCTTTGGTTCAAATCTCACTTCTACTACTTGATAGTTGTAATAAATATTACTCATATTATTTAACCTGTATTGGGCTGCTTCCTCATTTGTAAAATGGGGATATTAATCCTGCCTAGTTGGGCCATTATGAAGAGCAAGAGGATGTAAATAATATGCTTGGCACAGTGCCTGGCACATAGGAGTACTGAATAAGTGGTAGCTAGTATCCTTATTCATTTATTAATAAAATATTGATTAATAAAACATTGCACTGTGTGCAAGCACTTTGTTAGGCACTGAGAGTTCGGCATGGACAAAACAGACACACTGCTCATATGGACTTTATTGCTTCTCTAATCTCATGGAGGGTTGTGGATATTGTGGCACTGTTTATCAGGCTGCTGCCGATACATCAGTGCTCTTGTTTAGCTTTCCCATTAAGTATCCTGATACTATGTGAATGGATACCCATTGCATTGAAATTCACATAGGGTTTGTCTGAATGGGAAATTATGTTCTGTGGTTTTATAAAACAGTTAATGAAATTTGAATACATGACTCACTGGATGCAATTTTGAAAGGTAAGGATATTACACATATGCCATTGATTTTATGTTGTTTCTTAAAGAAACATTCTAACTTTGGATTCATTTTCCTGTGGTTCTGTTAGAGACTTAATGCATTAAAATTGGAAGAGAAAGCAGAGACTTATTAACTTGAGGGCCTGACAGGGTTGTTGTTTTTTTAACTTTTTAAGCCAAAAGAAGAAATGAGTTATCATTTCTGATCTTCCCTGAGTAACCTTGGATTTTAAATAGCCTTTAACAGCTACAACCAGAGAGTACTTTTTAACAGTCAGTTGTGCTTTATTTGGATAATTTAAAATGACAGGCTAGCACTTTTCAGTTCTTGGCATAGTCTAAAAATATTCATGCCATCTGAATGGTTTCCCCATGGATTAGAGGTGAAAAGGTTCTACAGCAATGGTTCGGGAATCCAGAATGGTTTTATTTTCAAACGTTAATTCTCATCATTTTTGTAGTGAATACTAGGAAACCACAAGGGAGCTATGTGAATCTTTTCACAATTAATTGGCTTAATCTGGAGGAGCCTTTAGGAGAAGCTGCTGAAAGAATTAGGAGCCTGGTTGATGAGGCTTGAAATTACAACCGCCATTGATCAAGGGTTGGTTACATTGCTTCCTAACCTTCAGACTCTTTTTAATAAGGAGAGTGCCAAAACGGAGTGGCTCAGTGGTTGAGCATCAACCTACAATCCAGGAGGTCACGCGTCGATTTCCTGTCAGGGCACTTGCCCAGGTTGCTGGCTGGGGCATGCAGGAGGCAGCCAATCAATGATTCTCATCATTGATGTTTCAATCTCTCTCTCCCTCTTCCTTCCTCTCAGAAATCAATAAAAATATATTAATAAATAAATAAGGATAGTAAAAATTCTATTTTGGTCAAGACCCTTTTTGGAGAGCCAAAATACACAATATCCACTTTATCCTGCCATTCCTTTTATGTGGAGAAAATAGGATGCTATTTTTATTTAAAATGGGAAATGGAAATCTGAAAATGAGGAGGTGCAGGGATTGAAGCCCAATGCTCTTTGCCACTCTCTTGTGTCGTCCACTGTAGAATCCATTGCTCTCGGCCTCTTGTTTTTCCTCTTCCTTTGTCCTCTCACTCGTTGGGTTTTAGGATTAGTTTTATATCTCAGCTCCCTACAGTGAATCATTCTTTACTCAGTCTTGAGTTTAGTACATTCTTTAAAAAAATCATAAAACAGGATTTTGAAAAGCAAACCGAAGTTTGCTTTTGAAGCTCTTTTACCAGAACGGATAAGTCAGAAGAACTGATGTAGGATTTGGTTTTAGAAGTTGCATGCACAAATTGCAATGTAGTGCAGATATGACAGAATCACAAAGCTTATCTTCAGACACTACCTTTCTCTGCCTGCAAGTCATTCTCATAAACTGAGGCAGAAGGAAGTATGACAGCTAGAGGTTAGAATCATGGCTCCACTGTGTGACCTTTGGCAATTACTTAAATTCTCTGAGCTCATTCCGCTGTGAAGTGTAACCTATTTGCAGTATTCTTGTGAGAATGAACTTAAGCTTGTTTGTACAAAATAACAGGCAAGCAATAATTCGAATTTGTTGTTATGTAATATTTTTGTTAAAACTTCTTAACTAAATTTAAAAAATATTTTTATACTTAACAGCACAATAAAATTTAGGCCAATTCAATTATTTAAGTATTTGTATATGAAAAGTTAAAATTATACTTTGCAGTTAAGATCACCAAGCATTTCTTGAATATTTATTAAATGCCAGGCAGGGTTGTAAGTGTTAGGAATGCAGGGTAAAAGATATGACCTCAAACTTCAGTGTGCACAGCCTGGTTGAGGAGATAAATACACTGATTCATAGGGTGAATGCTGTGGTTAACAAATGGGAGTTGCATGGCGTGGGGTCAGAGAAAGCTCCCGAGGAGGGAGACATGAGCAGAATCTTGAAGGAGAAGGTGAGAAGCACAAGTTTCTCAGGCAGAGAGCTGGGAAGGTGTTCTCCAGGCAAAGGAACAGTGGAGAAGAGAGGGATTAGACACTGGCAGCCACATGGCATGACGAGTAAGTTTTTATTTTTCCTGGAGCTATAACAAGGTCCCAGATCATGAAAGGCCTTATGCTACAATGTTTAGATTTTGTGATTCTTGGGAAGCATTTGAAAGATTTTGTGCCAGCAAGTGACATAATCAAATATGTCACTGAGAAAAATTTACTAAACCAGTTCTCTCGAGTGTATTTCACTGTTTCGTTCTGGTTCTTACTAGTCACGCACTGAATCAACTTCCATAGCAGAAGAAATAATTATCTTGTTTAAACTAAGACTGTCGTCACAGTGATGTTAGGCACTGTACATTTTGTTGAAAGCTATAAAAATTGTCACGCAGATCTTTAAATTTTAGTAGCTGACAGCAGCGAGATACAAAGTTCATCACATCAGACAATCTCCATTTTTAAGTTGTAGCCTGAGGCCAAGTGCTTTGGGCACTGTCCAGGACCCTCAGCATTTTAGCACTCTTGGCACAAGGACGTCCCGGCCGTTTGCTCCAGTGCATGTCTCACATGGTAAGGTAATGGTCCTTCACCATAAGTATATTGTTCTTGACAGTGATCAGGAAGGACCCACCGGTTGATGTGGTTTACATGGCACATTACCCAGGTTCTTTCTGCAGCCTGACTTACAGAAGCAAGAACAGTTGCTGTACATAATCTGTGGGGACCCCCTGGTTTCTGGCCCCTCACCCTTTATTCAGACAGGTAACAGTTGGCTGCACTCACTGCCTGTCTCACCCCATTTGTGGCTACAAGCAAGAATCAGGTCAGGAGTCCCTTCCTCTGAGTAGGAAGGGACTTCTCACCAATGGTTTTCTTGATTGTGTCCTGGCTGTTCCCAGGCTCCTTGCCTTGGTTTCTAACCTCTTCAGGGAGTCACCGGGTCTGCCCTTTCTTCCCCTCCAGGTCAGGGGCAGTGCACATTTTCTTCTCTGTGAGCCAGCGTTCTGCCCAAGAAGCTATGTTTGACCTTGTCCTTGATTGTCCTCAGACCTTTCAGATCTGCCTAAACTCCTGATTCTGACCCTGCTTGGTGCTAATTTCTCAAAACATAGATTTATAAAAGCAGCATAAAAATGTCACCTAATGGTGGTTTTGAACAAATCCAATTCTGTAACAGAACACATTAAGAGTAATGGGGGTGGGGGTTATGTGGTTTGGAGTCAGCTTACCATTTATGAAACTGGATCTACCAATGAAGGTGCCAGTGTGCTAGTTACTGTACCAGGTGCCTTACACACATCAGCATCGCAGCCCTTCCAGAGAGGTTTCTGTACAGGTTGTCTCTGCCGATAGACATGCTCAAGATACAGCTGTTAAGGGAGGTTCTGGGATTCACCTCCAGATGTTTTTCTGCCTGTGTTCCTTTCACCATCCAGCCCTGCCTCTCAACAGTGAATCATCAGATAACATGAATGTTTTGTTAAGTAATGCATTACTCTGGTATTATGCTTTGAGGTTTATAAAGTGCTTTCATGTACATCTCATTTGACTTGCTGAATCACTCTTGTGAGGTAAGTGTAAATATCTATTTTACAAGAGAGAATACTGAGGCTCACCAAGATACAGTGATTTGCACAACATGAAACAACTTGTGACACCACCAATGTTCATAAACTTTAAAGAAGTCTAAGGGTTCTTGAACCCTTTAAGCGTGTATTGTTCACCCTAATGAGTGTAGGCACTGTGTACTGTTTGTTGCAACAGCCAAAGACTTACTGATAACATTGATCCCGAAAGGGGAAAGGTGTGACATTCCTTTTAGCCCACTTCTGAATTTCCTCTGCATTAACTTTGGTTTATTCAGACTCTCTATGTGATGCTTATTTTTCCTACCTGATTACTTCATGTACATTCCACATATGAACATACTGAATTAGAAATTGTATAGCTACCTCACAGAATTGTTTTACATTAGGCAACAAACAAACAAAAAATCTCCTTTTTGCACGTGCTTTTCTCCACATTGAAAATATTCTTTGCTTCAGTCTTTATTAGGATCTTAAGGCTGATATGACTACAATGAAAATATATTGATGTAGTATTTTACTTTGTTTTTATACATTTTCTCTTATCCCCCCATCACAGTGAGTGATTTATGCATTTTACTATTTGAATATTTATTTATAGCTACTTTTCCTTTCTTTCAGGTTTTGTGATGAAGGAACCTGTACAGATAAAGCCAACATCCTGTATGCCTGGGCAAGAAATGCTCCCCCTACCAGACTCCCCAAAGGTACATCTGGGGCCTCTCGGACAGTTTTACATTAAGCTGCTTGATTTCTGATTCCAAAGTACTTTTTATTATATGTCCTTTCCAACAGTTGCTGACAATGTTCCGTTCCGCAGTTCCACACTAAAAAAGTACCGGTATGGCTTGCTTTGTATTGGAAAGGTTTCATTTAGGGAGTTACTCTTTCTCCCTGTAATTTGCCCACATGACAGTTTAGATAGAAAACAACCCAGTTCACCTCAAGACACCTCTGGCCTCGGGCACATTGGTTCTGGCTAGCAGGAGAGGTTCAGGGGCCAGGACAGCCAGGAATGAAGTAAACTGCTGTTTCAGCAAACAGATTTTTTTATAGTCCTGGAACCTGGGCATTTAGGAGGAGGCCAACCCTCACTGGCTTTCTGACTTCACCTCTAACTGTTCATAGCTTCCGGTGTGTGAGTGAATTAGCAGACTCTCTTTTATTACCTGAATGTTTCTTAATATCAAAGTGAATGCACCATTCCATTACAGAATAGGTCTGCCATGGCGAGGGGGGTGGGGGGTGCGGAAGAGGGCTTGGTAAGTACATAGTCCTCTCCTGCCTCAGTAGCTCCTGTCAGCTCTAACTGACATCTGTTTTGCTTTGCTTCAGAATCCTCTCTATAGTTTACCAGGCAGCCACCACCAAGCAAATTTGGAAATTAATAAGGGGGTCTGTCATTTATTTCTTGACATTTTGAAGACCCATGAGTAGAGCAGAAAGAAAAATATTTCTCCACCTCTCAATATTTTCTTGGTAGATAATTTTTAGCTTACTAGCAAACTCTATTAATAGTAAGACTATTAGGAACCCTTCAGAGTCCAAAAATTTATTGGCATACTGGAGTTTTTAATCTAGTTGATAACAGTTTCCTCAGTAACATTTTTGCAGATACCTGTTTTCATATGGAAAGAAAAGTAATTTCTCTGAGAGGCTCCTATATTCAGTCAGCATATAAAAATGAATATGAATATATACAAAGTAAAATGTCTTGCATAATCAAGGAAATAATTTTGTTTTACTTTATTCTGTTTCTTTCAAAATGAGCGAATTGTCCTCTTAAAGTGTAGGTGGTTACCCTGGTTCTGAGGAGGAAACTATGCACAGAATTCTATCAGAACTTTGAGAAGGATTGATAGGTTATATTAGAAATTATCAGAAAATGCCTAGTTTATTTTCATTTTCATATTACAGTTTCATATCGACATGCTATTGTATTTCCTTTTGGATTTCACATATCAGTAGCCTGAGATAAGCTCCATTTTAGGCTTCCATTTCTAAAATATTAATTTATCACCTTTTGTAAATCTTTAGGTGTTGGATTCAGAGTTGGAGGAGAGACTGGAAGTAAATACTTTGTACTACAAGTACACTATGGGGACATTAGTGCATTTAGAGGTAAGTTTTGAAATATTGGAACTAAGCACAACTTTCATGACTATACTGTTTAAAATATATATACTATTATCCACTTAATAAAAGGAAGACTAGACCACACCCTCGGGGCCCCCTAGGACAGTGGTCGGCAAAACGGGGCTCGCAAGCCACATGCGGCTCTTTGGCCCCTTGCGTGTGGCTCTTCCACAAAATACCACGGCCTGGGCGAGTCTATTTTGAAGAAATGGCGTTAGAAGAAGTTTATAAGTTTAAAAAATTTGGCTCTCAAAAGAAATTTCAATCATTGTACTGTCGATATTTGGCTCTGTTGACTAATGAGTTTGCCGACCACTGCATTAGGAAACAGCTGTCTTTGTTTCTTTTCATTTGGGACGATGGGGGGAAATGACTTTTCTTTTGAAGGGCATATTATCTTATGCATCTCACTGTGCTTTCTTCTATGCCGACTTTAGGGTGCTTTGGCTTTTCAAGGTATTATTTTATCTACCCACTTCCATTAGGAGATTCCTTCCAAGCAGCATGGTCAGAGAGTGTAGGGACTAGTAAATTATTTAATTCTGTAAGCAAACCCTTGGGAGCATCAGCAAGTTTTGTAATACCAGGGAGGCTCTCAAACCCTCAGGCTCATGTCAGTGCTTTATCTATAATCCACACATTCCGCTTAATGAACTCAGCCATTGACCACTGTATTCCTGCTGAAAACACCCACTCCTTAGACACCCACTACTGAGCACTACCCTAGGCTCCTGCTGCTCTACCCATGATTACTATGCACTTCATTTAAATGCTCCTTTTCTTGTTGTAGAATCATTAACCTGAGGAAGGGGTGCTGTTCCCAAGGCAACCGGGACTGGTGCTTGTTATTTCTTCTGCTGTATCTAGTTAAACTTCAGCTGAGTTCTAGGTTCACTCTCCTTTGTTCATGGGAGTATAAACATTGAGCAGTCTTCTCCTTGGCTTGTCAGTTTTCATACTGTCTTGCTGATTTACCCATATTTCACCAAGTTCTCTATTTTAACATTATATTTCCACTAAAGGCCTGGTGCACAAAATTCGTGCACGGGGGCGGGGGAGTGTCCCTCAGCCCAGCCTGCACCCTCTCCAATATGGGACCCCTCAAGGGATGTCCGACTGCTCGTTTAGGCCCGATCCTGGTGTGATCGGGCCTAAACGGGCAGTCGGACATCCCTCTCACAATCCAGAACTGCTGGCTCCCAACTGCTTGCCTGCCTGCCTTCCTGATTGCCCCTAACTGCTTCTGCCTGCCAGCCTGATCACCCCTAACCACTCCCCTGCCAGCCTGATTGATGCCTAACTGCTCCCTTGCCTACCTGATTGCCCCTAACTGCCCTCCCCTGCAGGCCTGGTCACCCCTAACTGCCTGCCCCTGCAGGCCTGGTCCTCCCAACTGCTCTTCTCTGCTGGCCTGGGTCCTCCCCCTCCTCAACTGTCCTTCCCTGCAGGCCCAGTTGCCCCCAACTTCCCTCCTCTGCCAGCCTGGTCACCCCTAACTGCCCTCCCCTGCAGTCTTGATCACCCCCAACTGCCCTCCCTTGCAGGCCTGGTCCCTCTCAACTGCCCTGTCCTGCTGGCCTGATCTCCCATAACTGCCCTCCCCTGCTGGCCTGATCCCTCCCAACTGCCCTTCCCTGCTGGCCATCTTGTGGCGGCCATCTTGTGTTCACATGGGGGCAGCCATCTTGTGTGTTGGAGTGATGGTCAATTTGCATTTTACTCTTTTATTAGATAAGATAGAGGCCTGCTGCAAGGGTAGGGGCCTGGCTGGTTTGCCCTGAAGGGTGTCCTGGATCAGGGTGGGGGTTCCCTTGGGGCATGGGGCGGCCTGGGTGAGGGGCCTGTGGTGGTTTGCAGGCTGGCCATGCCCCCAGTGACCCAAGCAGAGACCCTGATATCTGGGATTTATTTATCTTCTATAATTGAAACTTTGTAGCCTTGAGCGGAGGCCTGGGCCAGCCAGGGTGTGCAGGAAGCTTGGTTTCCTCTATCGCCGGGGAAACCCATCCTCCTGTTCACTCCGTGGCCACAGCCATTTTTGTTGGGATTTATTTATCTTCTATAATTGAAACTTTGTAGCCTTGAGTGGAGTCGAGGCCCAGCCAGGGTGTGCAGGAAGCTTGGCTTTCTCCATTGCCAGGGAAACCTAAGCCTCCTGTTTGCTCTGTGGCCACAACCATCTTGATTGGGTTAATGTGCATACTCACTCCTGATTGGCTGGTGGGCATGGCTTATTGGTGTAGCAGAGGTACAGTCGATTTGCATATTACTCTTTTATTAGATAGGATTAACTAACTGGATACATTTCCCTCTCCAGACATATTAGCTTTCTGCCCCACATCTAAGTCTAGAAGTACATGTCTATCTACGCCTACTAATGTCCTCTGGGGCCTTAGCTGATATGTTCCACAGATTCTCAGCATTCAGGACAGGGACAATAAATGTATCTTCCTCTGGGAAAAGATGTTGGAAAGAATACTTTTATGTCATTGAAAAAATTAGTATCATCAATTAAGCAAGCTCCTATGGACCAGCCCGTGAATCCAGCTTCCAAATAAAACTTGTTTTCATATTAAAACATGCTTTGAGTTATATATAAATAGCTTTTCATTTTGGGAACAGAACCTAATCTTACATTGTTAACTGTAGTGCTAAGACAAGGTTTTGTTGAAAACAAAGGAATAATTAATGTTTGTGTTTAAGGAACAGAGACAGAAATTATGTGCTCTAAAAATTTACTATGTTGGCATCAGAGTGCTGACTTTCAAAGCATTGACAATACTGTAATTTTTCTAAAAAGGCAAAGAAGGCTTTCCCTGACACACAACTAGCATATCCACACATGCTCCCCACTCCCTGCTCTATATCCCTCTGTAGAACCCCTAGACTTTTCTTTTCAACCTAATTCCTCTTAGCTTTGTAGTCCTAACAGATATTGCTTTGGTGCTCTGGGGAAATGGATGATATATGCTATTTCTTAAAATATATTGCTGCAATAATTCAATTTAAATTAATTTATTACTGATGAGGAACTTGGGCCTGGAGATTATTATGCTAAGCGAAATAAGCCAGAGAAAGAAATACTATATGAGGTTACTAATATGTGGACTCTAATGAATAAAATAAACTGATGAACAAAATTGAATCAGAGGCATGGATACATGGAACAGACTGACAGAGGTCAGAGTGGGTGGGAGGACTGGAAAAAAGAAGGTGAAGAGATTAGCCAAAGAACATACATGCATAGCCTATGTTGACACAGACAACAGTGTGGTGAAGGTCAGGGGAGGGAAGGGGAGGGTTGGGTGGAGGTGGGCAAAGTGGGGGGAAATGGGACATCTCTAATAGTCTCAACAATGTTTTTTTAAAAAGGAATTTATAATTTGTTTAATCTAGGGGTAATTAAAAAGTATTGACAGTTACTATGTAAATATATATAAAAGATTGATGTGAAACTTTTATATTAATTTTTTATTTTTCACTTTTTTGAGAGTCATTTTTGTGAAAGAAGGTATGAGGTAGAAAGATTACTGGTGCTGTAATTCATAGACCTTATTGTAATATAATGAAAATATAAACAATTTTTGTTCATGTAACTCAGTTGTATTAGGTGTTATCTTGTGCCTTAAGTGATACATGTCTTAGAATAGTAAATAAACACATGGAAAAATGTGAAATCTCACTAAAACAATGAGAGATCATTTTACATTTATTAAAGTAGGGGTGAGTGGAGATTGAATTCTAAAATCTAGGACTGCCAGGGTTTGGATGAATCTGGAACAGTTTGGGGAGCTTTATAAATTAGTGCAGTGTTTTGAAATGCAATTTTAGTATATTATATACATTTTACATAGAACATTAAAATCTTGCTCTAGGCTTTTATCCTAAAGAAAGTTTTTTTCGTTTTTAAAAAAATGATCTACCTACTCACAGTTATTTATGCACCATTAACTATTAATATGAAAAACCAGAAGTTAACAAATATCCCGTAATAGGGCACTAGTTAAGTAAATGTTATAACAACAAAAATAGCTAAGCTTAAAGTTTTAAATATACTACATAAAACTATATGTATGCTTATATGTTTTCACGGGTTATAAAGAACAAGGAAGAATAGGGAACAGTCAATAAACATGAAAGACAGGATTGTGTGGATTTTTTTCCCCCTTCAGAATGTTTTAACATCATATTTTAAAATTCCACAAGTGAAGCACTATGCTAAGTCCCTCAGTACCTGCCAGTGAATGTACTGCATTCCCTCCCCCGCTCTCCTGACAAAGAAGAGTTCATGTAAATCTCTGTATGCCTGATTTAATTTAAGTAAGGAGTGACTTGTACTCTTAAAAGTTTCTACACTGTGATCATACACTTGCCCCCAGATGGCACCTAGAAATGGAAAATAATTATATCATCATATCTTCTAATGATTAAAAATACGTCATAGGTGTTATATATGTACTATACACCCATTTATAATCATATTAGTGTCAGTGAAGATTTTAACTTAATGTTGTTAAAACTATTAATGATGACATAAATTGTGCATCAGAAGCAAACTAAGGCTATGTGGAAATTACTGCACTCTTCTGAAAAGGGGGGAGTATTTTGCATAAGGATATGAGCCTTTTTCCACACAGGGAAGGTTTTAGACAGCAGACATGCCTAAGACTTTTATTTAATGAAGCACCAACAGTGAAGGTAAAATTTCTTCTAAAATTTGTTGGACTGTGGTCAACTATCAGGGAGAATATAACCTGAAGCCAACTGGTTATGATCTCTATTAGTAGGAAAAAATTGGGTGTGAGTTCTGTGGGATAACATGCAATGTTTGTTTTGTTTGGGTTTTTGTTTGTTTGGGAAATTGCACAGAATATGAAGCTGTAAAAACATCATTTGTAAGCAGCCAACTTTATTAAATGCCATGTTAGTCGGAGTGTCAGACCTATGCTGGGTATACTAATCTTCCTGCCCCCGGGCATTGAGAATATTCCAGCAGGGGAAAGAAAAACAAAAACTGAGTTTATAGGCAATTGTAGAAATGCATTCCAGGTCTGGAGGCTATGGAAAGGCAGTGGACAGGTCTGCCCGGAAGGGGTCTGTGAAAGGCGTCTTAGAGGATGGAACCAGAGCAAGGATTTGAACAGTGATCAGGAGCCCGCTGTAGACAGGGGAAGGAGGAGACACAATCCAGACAAAGGTAAAGGCATTGCGTAGACGCAGGAGAGTGAAAAGCCTCATGTCCTCAAGGAACTGGTGGTCATTTGGCGTTACTGTGAAACACAAAGGGGGAAGTGGCAAGAGATGAGAAGAGAGGTGAAAGGTGGGGACCAGACCATAAAATTCTTGCTCAGACCTGATTCTGAAGGCACTCAGAGTGTTTATTAGCCAAGCAATAACCCAATCAGATTTCCACTTCAGTGCTAGTCTTGAGGGCATGGAAATGTTATTACTGGCTTTACGAAGAAAGGATCGGGGCTCTAGGAGGCCAAGGTGAGCCAGGCCTGGGACCCTGGAAGGCCAGTGTGAGTTCTTTTTTAAATGCAGGCTTTCTATAAATTAATATTCTGTGGAAAACAGAATGTAATCTAATTAGATGAGAGTATCATATAGGCAATAGCATAGTACAAGGTTTAGGTGATTGAACCAGATGGCCTGGCAATGACACTTGCTGGTTTTGTTACCCTCACCAAGTTTCTAAACCTCCCTGCTCACTTTCTCTATAATGTGGGATCATAATGGTTCTTATAAAGGTACCTGGTAAGTACTCAATAAATGTTAACTAGTGTCATTATGGTCCCTGTGGAAGACTTAAGGGGACATAAATTCTCCCTAAATGCATAGTTGTCATAGTTGCCCATAGTATGAAGAGTATATGGTTACTTTTTAAGGGTATTGTAATTTCTCATGATGCTTAGACAGAAACGTATTCACATCTGTCCCATTGCCGGAGAAGTTTCCTAGTTTTCGTCTGTGTGTCCTGTTCTCCACAGCAGTTTTGTTATTTGTAGTTCAGTTAGACAAAGAAACTACAAGATAAGTCCCTGTACTAAAGGAGATTAGAATAGTGGGAACTAGAGATTCCTCTTTGTCCTTTTTTTCTTTCTATGTTTTTTCAATAATCTTGTTCCAAAGAGACAATTTTGAGATTGCTGCAAAAATTTTCTACATTTCTTCAGGATGTTTGGCCCAGGGAAATCTTACAAAAACTCTTGGCCTCTCCTTTCCAGAGTGCCTAGCATTAGCTTACTGGTCTCCAACAGTAACTCATTCTCAAACCAGAAATCCGGTTTGAACTAAAGTTGGAACTGATGTTCTTAAAATTCCCATGTGCGTAGGCTCTGACTCTCTTTGGATTGGCAAAATGTCCATGCTGCTTACTATCCATAAGCCTTGGTTGTGCATAGGAAAAATAACAGGCGTTCCTTCTGAAGGATACAGACTACACACACACACACACCACACACACACACACACACATAAATTTTAACATGTTCCTAGGAGTACATAGCTATAAGATTTATTTCCCTTAAGATTGGGTGTTTAATTTTTATATTTTAAATGAGAGGAATGATAATTAGGGATTGTTTTCAATTCTCCTTTATGTGAGTTCTAAGAAGTTTCATCTCCAAATTCCTGGGGTTATCTATATATATAAAAGCCTAAGCGACCGTTATGACCGAACGACCAGTCGACCAGTCTCTATGACATGCACTGACCACCAGGGGGCATACGCTCAAAGCAGGAGCTGCCCCCCTGGTAGTCAGTGTGTTCCCACAGCCAACCTCCTGCAGCTGGTCAACCTCCCCGAGGCCCTCCCCTTGTCCCTCCCCCAGGTTGACAGGCCCCGATCGGGACTGGGCGAGACTGCCCCAATCAGCCCTGATAGCTGGCCAGGCCTAGAGACCCCACCCATACATAAATTTGTGCACTGGGCCTCTAGTCTTATCTAATGAAAGAGTAATATGCAAATTGACTGTCACACCAACACACAAGATGGCTGTCCCCATGTGGACACAAGATGGCCACCACAAGATGGCCAGCAGGGGAAGGCAGTTGGGAGGGACCAGGCCTTCAGGGGAGAGCAGGTGGGGGGACTAGGTCAGCAAGGGAGGGCAGTTAGGGGTGACCAGGCTGACAGGGGAGGGCAGTTAGGGGTTACCAGGCCCCAAGGGAGGGCAGTTAGGGGCAATCGGGCTGGCAGGGGAGCAGTTAGGCATTGATCAGGCTGGCAGAAGAGTGGTTGGGGGTGATCAGGTGGCAGGCAGAAATGGTTAGGGCAGTGGTCGGCAAACTCATTAGTCAACAGAGCCAAATATCAACAGTACAACGATTGAAATTCCTTTTGAGAGCCAAATTTTTTAAACTTAAACTTCTTCTAATGCCATTTCTTCAAAATAGACTCGCCCAGGCCATGGTATTTTGTGGAAGAGCCACACTCAAGGGGCCAAAGAGCCACTTGCTTGCAAGCTGCGGTTTGCCGACCACTGGTTTAGGGGTAATCAGGCAGGCAGATAGGCGAGCGATTGGGAGCCAGCAGTCCTGGATTGTGAGAGGGATGTCCGACTGCCCGTTTAGGCCCGATCCCACTGGGACATCCCTCGAGGGGTCCCAGATTGGAGAGAGTGCAGGCTGGGCTGAAAGACACACCCCCCTCCCCGTGCACGAATTTTGTGCACTGGGCTCTAGAGTTAGTATAAATCACATCATGAAATTCTAATTAGAACCCTTAAACAACAAATCATTTTCAGTAGTCAAGTTTTCCAGAAAGGTGAGGTTTTATAAGTACTCTAATTTTAAAATATTTGGGCATAAATCTTGCCTAAATATAGCATATGCTTTATGAAATTAAAATAGTTGGTATATTTTAAATCAGGGGTCCTCAAACTTTTTAAACAGGGAGCCAGTTCACCATCCCTCAGACCGTTGGAGGGCCAGACTATAGTTTAAAAAAAAACATTCCACACATGCGCACTGTGGGCCTGGGACGAGTCGACTGTTAAGCAGGACAGGCAGCGGCGGCAAAAACACCCGGCGGACCGGATAAATGTCCTCGGCGGGCCGCATGTGGCCCACGGGCCGTAGTTTGAGGACCCCTGTTTTAAATGCTTACAGCTGTTCCCAACATAGAGCCCAAAATGTTAACTGTACTCCTTACCCCTGACCCCCTTCTCTTCATAGTTTTGGGATATCATTCTGAATATCAACTACTGCACAATGATTTCCCTCAAAATTTTACGAGTAGAGTTTTTCCATGTCACTGGGCTTGTTGCCTTTTTCCATCTGCTTTTCTAGATTTTCTATAGCTTCCTCTGTTGTCAAGCTACCACTTCATCTTAATTCAAACAGAGCACTGCATGGAAGGAGGCAACGATGACCAAGAACAGATTCTGCCTTCTGTAGCTCCCTGTCCAGTGGGAGCAAATGGGAACAGATAAAACGATAACTGTAATCACATGAGCCAGTACGCTCTCAGTACAGTGGGGGAGGGGGTTGAAAGCAGGCAAGACCACCCCGAGTGGAGAAAGAGATTCCCTGTTGCCAACAGGATTTCCTACAGGATCCTTCTCCCTGGTTCTAAATTGATGTGTTAGATGCAGAATCCAGGTAGCTACGTTTATCAGTTTGTAAATTTAAAAAAAGCAGAGTCTGAATTGAAGCCCTTAAAGGGAACTTTATTTAATAATGAAATCTTGGAACACTAGTGCCTGGCCTTGGTGACATTCAGGTTTGAATTCTCCTTGCCCTCTCTGTGCTGTTTCATCATGGCTTCTCTCTAGCTTAGGCCCAAACAGGTGCGTGTTACTGGACATGGAACCTGCATTCAGGCACACACACTCCACACTCATGTGCACATACACACAGCGGGAGTTCCTGTCACTCCACAGCTGAAGTAGTAGGGGAACCCGAGGGACTGGAAACAGTGGCAGGCAGGAGGCAAAGCAGGACTCCAGAGGAATCCTAATTCCCCGGCATCTCTGCCTTACAGGACGACCACCAGGAAGCTATTGGAAAAGCTTCGAAATTGTGAGCCCAGGAGAAATCCCTTGCTCTAATGCATTTCAGAGCATAGATCAGTGGCAGCGCAGCTACATTTAAAATTATTTCATTCCAGGATAAAGCAGATGACTCCTCTGTAAGCATTAGAGTGCTCTTGACTCCTTGCTACCTGATTGCTGAGATAGCGGGAAACCTCAGAAGATTGCTCCCCATTGCTCCCACTGTTGTCCTTTCTAAATTTGTCCGAGCAGCTTCCCCCTGCATGCTTTCCAGTGAGACAGACAAGCTGCTTTTTCTCAGTCTTCTGCAAAGTGAGAGATACTCTGCATCAGGGTGCTTAAACCCATGTATTTTCAAGCATTCTGGATTACTTTTTATACCTAAGAATTTCCTTTGAAATTACAGATATGGAGGGTGTTGGTAAAGCTTCCCCACCCCCAGAGAGATGCCTGAAAGCCACTGAGTCTCTACCCTGGGAGGCATGGATGGCACCTTTCTCGAACTCAGCCTGCACTCAGCCTGGCCTTCCCTGAGTGGGGCCCTGGCATGCACATGGTCCAGCATGCTTAATCTTTTTTATTCTAGGGCACACACCCATTTTTCCAAGTTCACAACACCAGGGACAGCCACCTGCTTTAACAAGCAGCATCCCCAATAAACATATACATGTGGTTCAGGAAGCTTTACCTGTTTCCCTTTTCTCTCCCAAGGCCGTTCATAGGGTACCTGTGCCATTCAGCAGGTCTGCTTGCTTTTCTTCCCTCCCCAACTCCCACTTCCTTTTTCGCTAATAGCCCTTTATAAGCAATACAGACTTTTATTTAAACACTTTGGCCCTTTATAAGCAGTACAAACTTTTATCTAAATACTTTGGAGCAGATGTTGTTTAGTATTAAGAACTTACAACCTTTTTGAAAGTACTCAAGTACATAATTTATATATTACATTGAGGGTCTGAGGCACCATCTCTGATCAAATACACTAATATTCACCTATAGCAAAATGTTCAAATAGTTACACTATCATAGATAAATAGACCATAAGTAGCATTACATTCATTTAGATCAGATTTTTCTGTCAAACTTTAGTATGAAAAACTTTAGGCTTTTCAGCTTTCAGAATTGCAAATAGTTCTAGTATTAGAACAAAGAAAACTATTCCTTGATACATGATATATCAGTTAAAATACTAACACAGGTTGGAGGACTCTGGATAAATTGGAATATTTTCCCACTAAAATAGTCTCTCAAAACTTTATTTTGCATCTTTTGAGAAAATAATAAAAGTAAAATGTCACTCATGCTGCCTTATGATTTAAAAAAATCTATAATATGAGGAGATGGTTGCACATGTCTGTGTAGATAATAAAAACCATTGAATTATATGTAGACTTTTTTTTTCTTTTTTTTTTAAATTTTATTTTATTTTTATTGTTTTAAGTATTACAAATAGTAGTACATATGTCTCCTTTTTTTTTCCCCTTTGATCTCCCCCCGACCTCCCCTACCCCCCAGGACATGCCTTCACCTGCCCACCCTCCCCCCCCACCCCAGTGTCTTATATCCATTGGTTGTGCTTATATGCATGCGTACAAGTCCTTCGGTTGGTCTCTTACAGCCCTCCTCGCCCAACCACCCCTGTCTTCCCAATGTAGTTTGACAGTCTGTTCAATGCTTCTTTGCCTCTGTATCTTTTTCCCACCATTTCTTTCCTTTAAAAAGTTTTGCCTTTGCAGACTGGAAATAAACATATAATAACAAAACAAGACAAAACAAAAAAATGTTTGAGTCCCAATTTCAATGTCCAACAGTTCCTTATGTGTACATGTCAGCAGTGATATCTGGATGGTGGGCATATGGTGGCAATGCAGGTCCGACCCTCTCTGGTTTGGTCCTAGGTAACCTGCAGCGGTGCACAGCTGCTGACTGCTCCCATGGCAAGGCATTGTCAGCGTCTTCCATCTCTGGACTGTTTTTTCCTCTTGTCTTCTTGGTTGGAGCACTCCTGTCAATTCCTCTCTGTTGCAGGAATCCATCTGGTCTTGGGGTTGTTTTCTGAAAATATACAAATATATTCTCGACCACAAGTTAATAAAGGAATCTTTTCTATATAATTGATTTGGGATCCTTTTTATTTTTGTTGAAACGATTTTCCTTTGTCTTATTTAGACACCATGTGTGTTTTTAATGGCCGTCTTGCTGTTAGCATTGCAAATGAACCTTAATTTGGTAAAGTAAAAATTTTCTAGATGTAATTTACTTATAGGATATTTTTCCTTACATGATATTGCCCTACTATCCCCCCCCCTTTTTTTTTTAATGGAGGTTTTTGTAAATTTTATAATGCAGTCTTGATAACTTTAAATTAAAAAAATTTTTTTTTTCCCCCACACATATGACTGCTTTAGGTTCATTGCATATTCAGGAATTTTACCATGAGATGAACTACCAATAGAAATTTTAGTTATTACTTTAAGAATAGCTTTTTGTCCAGTACTTGAATATTCACTTATTTCAATTAGCCTATTTAAATTAATCTGAAAACTCGATTACTATTTTACTGTCAAATTTAATACTCTACCAACAATCTTAGTTTACCCTGTAAATATTAGTGGGAAGGATTATTTGCATTCTTGAGTGGGCCCTGAGCATTCCAAATGCTCAGCTGAAGTTAGATATAGGGCAACTGCTGTCGGCCAAGTCTCTTGTCTGTTACCTGGGTCCTGATCTGAGCTGGGCCAAGTCTCTGTCTGTCACCTGTATCTCCATGTGAGCTGGGCCGGGTCTCTTTCTGTTGCCTGGGTCCCGATCTGAGCTGGGTGTGGGAAGCGCGAAGCAGCCATGGGGGTAGGAGACCTCCTTTAGAAGGGGGTGAGGGTTCAAGCCCCTGCAATGTTGGGGGGGTGGGGGTCTGTGCCCCACTTCTGTTGCCCCCCCAAGTTCTCTCCTGATGGTCCCTCTGCGACTGTGCCTGTCTTAGGTTGTTCCTTCCTTGAGGAATCTTACCCGTCTCTGGCTAACCAGCCATCCTCCGGGGCCAAGCAGGGTGCTGTGAGGTTCAGTTCTGTCTCCTTGGTAGCCTATGACCCCGTGGCCTCCACACCCAGCACCTGCCTTGGGAACCCCTGGCCTGCTGGCAGGGTCCCGGTGCTGATCACATATCTCGGGGAACTCGGGTTTCTTCTCCAGTGAGGGCCCAGCTCACACAATTGGATGTGAGACAAATCCCTGGTACCAGCCCCCACGAGGCTTCAAGCTCAGCATGAACAGAAAGCTCAGGTAACAGCTGAGGGCAATTGGATTGTGAGAAGAGGGTCCCTCTTGGCACAAAGGGCAAGAGGGGCCAATATAGGATGCTCAAGTGCCTTCCCAGTGCCTTAATTCCTTCTGCAAGGGATTAAATCCTTTCATGTCCCTTTTTTTAAATTGCTGCCCACCATTCAAAGAATTAGTTTGTAAGTTTGTTTGGGATAATTGTAAAGTATGCTGTTGTAAAATATCTAAGATTATAATGAGATTGTAGAATAATATCATGTAAGGATATTCTTTGCCCTAGGCCCTGGCAATTCCATTTCAAACTGGCTGTCAATTTCTTTTTGTAGCTTTATATAAACTTTGTCAGGGAGGCAAAAACACAAATTACTTACTTTAGTTCAAGCGGCCAAATATATTGACTTTCAATTACAATCCTTATGACTTTTGAAGGAAACTTCTCTTTGTTTCCTTCCAAAATAATTTTCAGTCTACAGAGAGTTTCATTTAAAAATTTTTGTCACATGAAACAATTTCTCTTAATGCCCGCCCCCTTGTTGTCTGTGTCCATTGATTAGGTTCATATGCATGCATACAAGTCCCTTGGTTGATCTCTCCACCTTACCCCCACCCTCCCCTACCTTACCTGAGGTATAATCTTCTGATTGACGTTTCTCAGCCTCTGGATCTGTTCTTGTTCATCAGTCTATGTCGTTCATTATATTCCACAAATGAGCGAGATCATGTGATATTTATCTTTCTCTGCCTGGCTTATTTCACTCAACATAATATTCTCCATCTCCATCCATATTGTTGCAAATGGTAGGAACTCCTTCTTTTTTACCGCAGCGTAGTATTCCATTGTATAGATATACCACAGTTTTTTAATCCATTCATCTGCTGATGGGCATTTAGGTTGTTTCCAAATCTTGGCTATGGTGAATTGTGCTGCTATGAACATAGGGGTGCATATTTCCTTTCTGATGCCTGTTTCTAGATTCTTGGGATATATTCCTAGAAGTGGGATCACTGGGTCAAATGGGAGTTCCATTTTTATTTTTTTGAGGAAACTCCATACTGTTCTCCACAGTGGCTGCACCAGTCTGCATTCCCACCAGCAGTGCAAAAGAGTTCCTTTTTCTCCACATCCTCGCCAACACTTGTTGTTTGTTGATTTGTTGATAAAAGCCATTCTGACAGGTGTGAGATGGTACCTCATTGTTGTTTTGATTTGCATCTCTCTGATGATTAGTGACTGTGAGCAGGTTTTCATATGTCTCTTGGCCTGCCTTCTGTCTTCTTTCGAAAAGTGTCTACTTAGATCAGTTGCCCATTTTTTGATTGGGTTGTTTATCTTCTTTTTGTTAAGTTGTATGAGTTCTCTGTATATGTTGGAGATTAAACCCTTATCATTGATATCATTGGCAAATATGTTCTCCCATGCAGTGGGCTTTCTTGTTGTTTTATTGATGGTTTTCTTTGCTGTGCAAAAGCTTTTTATTTTGATGTAGTCCCATTTGTTTATTTTCTCTTTAGCTTCCATTGCCCTAGGAGTAGTATCAGTGAAGAAGTTCTTTCGGCATATGTCCGAGATTTTGCTGCCTGTGGATTCCTCTAGTATTTTCATGGATTCCCGTCTTATGTTTAAGTCCTTTATCCATTTTGAATTTATTTTTGTGTATGGTGTAAGTTGGTGATCTAGCTTCATTCTTTTGCATGTATCTGTCCAATTTTCCCAACATCATTTGTTGAAGAGACTGTCTTGACTCCATTGAATGTTCATGCCTCCTTTGTCAAATATTAATTGAGCATATTGATTTGGGTCAATTTCTGGGTTCTCTATTCTATTCCATTGATCTATATGTCTGTTCTTGTGCCAGTACCAGGCTGTTTTGAGAACAGTAGCTTTGTAATACAACTTGATATGGTATTGAGATCCCACCTTATATGTAGACTTTTAAAAGGTGAATTAATTGTATGGTATGTGAATTATATCTCTTCAATCCTATCTCCCTTTCCACCCATCCCCACCTCCAAATAACTACCATTTATATCTGCAGTTTTTCATAGGCTTATCCCAACATTTTTCTATACACACAGACATGTATATAGGAACGTTTTTCTTTTTTGGACAAAGGTAAGACCAAACTCCACAGATCTGCACTTGCTGTTGTTTTTAATTTACTGTGCCCTGGACTTATTTCTAAGGCAGCACATGTAAAGCTCTTACATTTTTTTTAACAGTTGACTAGTATTCTGTTATACAGATGTACCGTAATTTATAGATCCTGTTTTCTATTAAAGACATTTATTTAGTCCTGGGTTTTTTGCTATCACAAGCAATGTTGCAATGAATGTTAACATTCGAAATGTTTTAGGTAACTATGCATTGCCACTGTAAGGTAGATTTCTAGAAATGAGATTTTTGGGTCGTGGAGCATTTAAACTTTAACAGATTCCACCAAACACGACAGTTTTTCCAATTTACAATATATAGTGAATAAATGAGATCCATATTCTTACCTATACCAGATGTTTTCATAATTGAAAAGGTTTGCCCAGTGTTTGCTTAAACAAAGACACTCCTTTTATTTCATTAAAGGATTTGAATTAATTGGAAGGTCTGAGTAGAATTACCTCAAAAATACATAGTCTAGGTTCAGGATTTCTCACACTCTAACCTGAGAACTACCTGCACCAGAATCTTTCTGAGGTGCTTTTTAAAATGAAAACTGCTGGTTGCAACCAGACCTACTGAATTAGATGTACAATAAGTGGAGTCTAGGCAGTGTTGTACTGGAGCTGCCTCATATTGACTCACAGGAGCCAATTATAATTTTCAGAAACTTTATGAACTGATTGTTTTTCCCCTTTATTTTATTTTATTTTATTTTATTTTATTTTATTTTATTTCATTTTATTTTATTTTATTTTATTTTATTTTATTTCTGTCACTATATATCCTCCATATACCCTCTCCCACTTCCTCCCATCCCCTACTTCTCGCAGTCACCACATTGAGCTGATTGTTCATTACAGCCATCATCCTATCTAATACAAGAGTAATATGCAAATTGATCATACCTCAGCTACACCCACAAGCCACGCCCACCAGCCACAACCACCATCCAATCAGGAGGGAATATACAAATAAACCCAACCAAGATGGCTGCAGCCACAGAGAGCAGGAGGGAGGCTTGGGTTTCCCTGGCAATGGAAGAAGCCAAGCTTTCCACCTGCCCTTGCTGGCCTAGGCCTCCACTCAATGCTACAAAGTTTCAATTATAGAAGATAAATAAAGCCCAACAGAAATGGCAGCAGCCACGGAGCTGGAGAGAGCAGGAAGCTAGGTTTGCTCCCAGCAATGGAGGAAGCCAAGCTTCTGCAGCCCTGGCCTGCTTTGGCCTCTGCTTAAGGCTACAAAGTTTCTATTATAGAAGATACATAAATCCCAACAGAAATGGCTGCCACTACTGAGCGAGCAGAAGACTTGGCTCCACTCCAGGCTACAAAGTTTCAATTGTATAAGATAAGTAAGTCCCAGATCCCAGGGCCTCTGCTTGGGTCACCAGGGGGTGTGGCCAGCCTACAAATCACCACAGGTCCCTTACCCAGACCACCCCACACCCCAAGGGAACCCCCACCCTGATCGGGACACCCTTCAGGGCAAACCAGCTGGCCCCCACCCATGCACCAGATCTCTAGCCTATCTAATAAAAGAGTAATATGCAAATTGACTGTCACTCCAACACAAGATGGCTGCCCTCATGTGGTCAAAGATCCTGCCCCCATGTGGACACAAGATGGCTGCCACAAGATGGCCACCAGGGGAGGGCTGTTGGGAGGGACCAGGTCTGCAAGGGAGGGCGGTTAGGGGTGACCCAGCTGGCAGAAGAGGGAAGTTGGGGGTGACTGGGTCTGCAGGGGAGGGCAGTTGGGGGGGACCCAGGCCTGCAGGGGAGAGCAGTTGGGGGGGACCAGGCCTGCAGGGGAAGGCTGTTAGGGGTGACCAGGTCTGCGGGGGAAGGCAGCTAGGGGCAAACAGGCTGGCAGGGGAGCAGTTAAGCATCAGGCTGGCAGGGGAGTGGTTAGGGGGTGATCAGGCTGGCAGGCAGAAGCGGTTAGGGGCAATCAGGAAGGCAAGCAGGAGAGCAGTTGGAAGCCAGCAGTCCTGGATTGTGAGAGGGATGTCCACTGCCCATTTAGGCCCAATCCCGGTAGGCCTAAATGGGCAGTCAGACATCCCTCGAGGGGTCCCAGATTGGAGAGGGTGCAAGCTGCACGAATTTTGTGCACCAGGCCTCTAGTTAAAAATAAAAGCAATGAATACTCAAAAATTAATATCCAGTTATTTTACTATTATCTATCTTCTTGAGGGTATTTACATCTATTGTGTCTCTATGGTAAAAATATTATAAAATGATGTGCTAACTGCTCATCTCTTTCCAGCCCAGTGTTTAGTGATGTCACATTGATAGCTTTAAATCAATCAGGGTGGGGAAAATGATACCATGGGAATTGGCAAATGCTACAGATCAGTGCTTGATAAACTATTTTGTTGGTTGTTTAGATTTAAGAAAGGGAAAAGATGTCAATAATACGGATTATTCTGAATAGCCAAAAATTTGAGAAAATGTTCTTCTAGTATTTAGAAATTGTTATCCAATACAACAACATCAGTGATGAGCAAATGCACTTCCAACATGTCTTTGTGGTTTCAATAAACAAGAATATCCACAAACATTTTTGTCTTAACCACTCACTCATCAATTCCAACCATAGCAACAGAGTTTTTCTTTAATTCTGTAATATTTAATTAGTTATATGTAATTTATAATAAAGAGCATTACATATTTTATTATTTTAAAAATTATATTAATAAAAATATAATAAATGTATCTATACACAGAGGCATATTTTCCAGAGAGCCATGCACACTGCTGAGCCCAGGATTCTGAAATTTTAACAAGCTCCCCAGTTGATTTTTATGCAAACCAAAGTTTGACAACTGCAGCTCAAATTGTCCTAGTAAACACTGAAGTTACTTCTGTATTTTTCCCCTTTGGTACAGCTATGTCAGGGCAATCTCCTGAGGCTTGAAATAGGAGCAGAATCATTTGCATTTATCAAAATAAGTATAATTAAATCTCAATTCTCTTAAGAAAGGGGGAACTTTGAAATAAGAAAATGTATTTAATTGGTATCTGGTTATTCTAGCACTTTATTTTACTTAAGAGATGTGAAGAAGGGTTTATTTTTATTCTTTTTCAAAAAATTTGGTGTTTGGGTTTTAACATGCTGTAATAGTAGAAGTCATTTACAATGCATGTATGACTTTCTTGTACACCCCCTCCCTTTATATAGGTGTGCAAATGTTCTTTTTTACACTTATGCTTGATAACCCTTTTTGAAGAATGAGTAAAAATAATATTATATCCCTTAATTTTTTACAACTTTCTTTTCTTTTTAAGTGGAATGTATGGGTGACAGGGACTAGAAAGTGAAAAGCAGAAACCACCAGACCAACTCTGAGATTAAATGATTGGCAAAAAGGTAACATTGAGGTGCATGAAATTCCATAGCCTCGTAGGCCCTTCCAAATATAGGGGAAAGATAGAAATATGGCTGCAAAGACATTTTGAAAAGAAAGCAATGTTTCTTTTATTTTCTCCCTAAAAGAAAAGAGTAAAAACTATAGATCTTAGGTGTCATAAGCTAATTCGTTTTTAAAGCACTGGTTTTTATAGCACCAGATATTGAGTCTTCAGGCTGATTGCACGAGAACCCAACTGGAAGGGATTATCTAGCCTGGCCCCTCTATTTTACAGTGTGGAAATCGATGCTTAGAAAGGTTAAATGACTTGCCTACGGTGGTATAGTTACCAGACCAATGCTATTAAAAACGAAACGAATTTAATTTGTGTTGGATTTCTAGTTCGTATATGTGCCAAAGTTCATGTCCTAACAATATAAAACAAGCGATGGAGTCAGTGTTCCTGGAAGTCATTTGAACCGCTGGGAACAGAGAGGAATGGATTTATTCATGCACAATAGAATAAATATGAATAAAGACTGGAGTCGTTTACCTTGTCTCATTTATGCCTTTTCATTCTGATGTATGAAGTAATCCACTTCCCTTACCATGTAAGGATATTTCTAAATCAGGTTGCTTGATAATCCCACTGATTTTAGAAGAATTGTAATTCATGTTCTTCATGTTCTTCTCTAACCTTCATTATACACAAGCAGCTTGATGTGAGTCATGGGAATGATTTTGAAACTATTCTGTACCTCTCAAATGATCCAAAAGGAGCTTATTATGTTGAAGTATTCTTTTGCTCTTGCCACTCTCTTCACATAAATATGAGTGCCCTGAATCTCTAGCTCCCTGCATTTCAACTTTGCTAATCATCTTGGGTATGGAAAACGAATGATCTTTATTCTCATGCCTTCCATGGAGCACCTGTTTATTTTAATACCTAAATATGGTCATTGAGTATCAGGAATTATATTTTTATTCATTTGGTTATGAGAAGATATGCAAAGCACTACAGTATTCTTTTTAAAGAATATATTCAGAATGTTTTTATCCTTTAAAATATGTTTCTAAAGCAACTTAACATTGAATAATATAATATTTTGCTTAAATGATGAGTTTTTAGGGAAAAATTTCCCTAATACCATTTCACTTTTTTAGTCTTTATGGCTTTTTGAGGAAGCCTTATACTTTACCTTCATTTACCACTTTGTAACTCATGCTTATTAAATCATTCATAATTAACTCCTATTTTGAAGCTGGTCAGGGCTACACAATCAAGTAATTAATGCTATTTAAATTAATAGCAGTCAACGTTTCATTTTTCACCAAAAGAAATTGAGAGGAGAAATCAAGTTACTAGTCCATTGTCTCATAAAAATTAGGAGATGTAATCAAATTTCTGTGCAATCTAGTTTAGAGTACTAGCAGCACTATCCATGGCTTCCCTCCTCCCCTCCGACACACACATACTCCACACATACTCCATCTACTTTCTTACCCCTCACCCTGTACCTCCCTGCTCCCCTCATTGCCTGGCATGTTACATATGTGTTGTAGGAACTCCAGTAAAAGATGGAAGTCATTAGAGAAAAATGCTAGGATTTGCACATTCCATTTCCTATTTACTATTAATTCCTTTTTATCTTACTTGATTGACTTACTTGTAATATGGAAAAGATACCCTAAATAAATACATGACCCAAAAAAGCATTTGCTGAAAACCATTGAAATAATACCTAATAAAATTTATAAAATAATATGTTAGAAATTTAAAATTCAACCTTTTCTGGGCCCAGAATATACCCTCACCTCTCCCTATTTCTGCCAACAGGAACATTACTCTTTTCTTCATCCAATTTGGAAAGCCTTCACCTTGCTCTCCATTTCTTTTCTATATATATTAACGAGAGGCCCGATGCACGAAATTTGTGCACTTCAGGGGCAGGGGGGCCTCAGCCTAGCCTGCGCCCTCTCGAAGTCTGGGAGCCTTCGGGGGATGTCCGACTGCCGTGGAGGCAGCAGAGGCTCCCTCCACTGCCGCTGTGCTTGCCAGCTGTGAGCCTGGCTTCTGATTGAGCGGCGCTCCCCCTGTGGGAGCACACTGACTACCAAGGAACAGCCCTGCATTGAAGCGTCTGCCCCCTGGTGGTCAGTGCACATAATAGTGACTGGTCGATCCACCATTCAGTCGATTTACATATTAGCCTTTTATTATATAGGATTCTCCTTTTTCCATCTTTGAAAACTTTCACGTCTTATAGGGATATTTCTTCTCCCCCACACTTTTCTAGCCCCATTTCTTCACAAGTATTCCTTATGCTTGTATAGCAAACTTAACTATAATGCACCACCTACTAATAATTACTAATAACTGAAAGGAAAGAGAAATCTAATTAGTACCCACAGGCCCTTCTACACTGAACCTTTATCTTATAGTATAAGCCTTGCTTAATATCTGAGGGAATTTTAAGAGATAAAGTGGCTCACCTGGGGGTTTCAGTGCTTTTCCATTAATACCAGTAGAGTAATGATACCTAGCATTTTATATGACTTTTCAGCTCAGAATTGCTTTATAAGTGTTACTTTATGAATCCTCATATCACACTACAACAAAAATATATTGAGAGACTGTAAATTAATGTTAAAACAAATATATGAGCTATAATGTTCAAAGTGTGTTTCCTAATTAATACCAAGGATCCATGCATGCATAATTATATGTAAATTATATGCTTTGGATTTTTTTCATTGGAAAATTAAACACAATACACAATAGTATTTTAAGTTGTTGAAGATAATTGGGTTGAAAATGTGGCCAGTGATTTTAGGTTGATTTTCAAAAATCATATTCCAGTTAAGTTACAACTTTTGCAGAAGATAAACTTACTATTTTCAAAACAAAATGGAATGGTGTTGCTCCTAGGTATCCTCTATTTATCACTCCTGAGCTTTTAGAGGTGCAAGTTAAATAAAAGAGGGAGAAAATGTTGCACAAAATAGTTGAGAACTTGAAAGGGTGTGAAGAAGGTAAATATATATATATATATATATATATATATATTACTCTTAAAATTATTCAAAAATTCATAATAGAGGATTTGAGGATTTTATGTGAGAAACATGTTTTTAGGCTTTGTATCTCAAATTTAAATCTTTATTTGATCAAAGCTCTAAACTCCTTATCATTCCTACATTTTTATAGGTACATTCTACCCTTAGTGGAAAGAACAGACAATAATTGGAATAATGCAAAAGAAACTTTATAGATTATCATTTTAAAATGAATATATATATTAAAAATAGAGATACAGCCCTAGCTGGTGTGGCTCAGTGGATAGAGTGTCGGCCTGTGGACCAAAGAGTCCTGGGTTCGATTCCAGTCAAGGGCGCATGCCCAGGATTGCAGGCTCGATCCCCAGTAGGGGACATGCAGGAGGCAGCCAATTGATGATTCTCTCTCATCATTGGTGTTTCTATCTCTCTCTCTCTCCCTTTCCCTTCCTCTCTGAAATCAATAAAAATAATATATTTTTAAAAGTAGAGATATAGAAGTAAAAACTGGTTGATAGGACTTTTCACTGAAAGACGGGAAATTAAAAGTATTTGTTAAGTATAATATTTAAAGTTATCCAACCAAAGCTCATGAAGCTAGTGGACAAGCTGGTTAAATGTGCCTGGTTTTAGCCAAAAGACAACTCCTTCAGGAAGTAGTTAAATATTGTCTGTACCTAAATGTAAAGATTTAAAATTTAATGCCTCAGGACACAAGTGGAGGGCTTTTGGTGCTTGATCTGGGTGCTGCTTACAAGGATGTGTTTGTTTTTTAAAATTCCTGTAGCTGTATCTTCTGATTTGTACATTTTTCTATATATTATGGTTCAATAAAAGTTCAAAAACCTATCAATAATTTAAAAATGCAGTGCCATGTTTTTAAGAACAGTGTATTTACCCGTGGTGTAGTCTTTTAATTTTACTTCCTTAGAAGTATTATTCTGAAACAGGTTCATAATTCTGAGGGGAAAAACTGTACATCCTAAGCTTTTGCTGTAGTTGTTTTTTTGGGTTTTTTTTTTTTGCATTCATAAAATATGGAAACAGGAACGTGCTCTGACATTAGTCGTGCTGTAACATCCTCCACACACAGAGTGATCATAAAAGCGCGTTGGCGGGCCTGCCTGCCTGCCTGCCTGCCATTTGATCTCTCTTGGAAACAGCAGAGACCATCATTGTGAGAGTCATCTTCTTGCATGATGGGTAAATGCATTCTCCCTTCCTTGCCACAGGACAAATGGGAGCTAGTAATTTCTAGTCCCATCGCAGGGAATACAAAATCAAAAGAGGCTAGCTCACCGCAGTGACAGCTTCAAAAGGAATTCTTATTTGAAGGTTTTTTTTCATGGTGCTGGTTTATTTAGCACTGAAGCTTGTCTGCTAAGTCAGCTTTCAGAAGCCTCCAGGAAACCTGTGCTGTTTGTGTCGTGTATTAACAGTGCCCCTATTTCAGGTACCTTTGCCAAGCAGATACGCATTTGTCCTGACAGCGTAAGGTGTTTGTGCTTTTTTGAATGGAGACTATTTACATCAGTGTATCTGTAACAGACGAGTCCTGATATTCTGAGAGTGTGCTTTCAGAGATCCATTCATTCCCTTCGAGAAATTTGGTGACTTGGATTTTGTTTTGAAGAAATGCCAATGAAAGACTTTAATATATGCATTTTCTGGTTGAGGATCCTCTTTTTACTGAGTGCTATCAAATGACTTCAGGACCTGCACTTAAAATCCAGGTGGTACCAAAAAGCAATAAAGGAGCTGCGTCTTTGCTTTCTTAAACCCCGGCTTCCATGTAATGTGCCTGTGCGCAGAGTGAACACAAGAAAGAACCCATCAGCTGTTCCCTCTGCTGTTTCCTATTTGCTTCTCGTGCTTGTGCCCATCTCTCTGCTGCTGCAGGGTTTCAGATGTACAGAAATAAACTTTTTGTGTAGAAACACGGTCCAATTCTACAGAAATAACTTGTTCTTAACAACATGGCCCAGCCAGCACACCTGACAGCAATCTGTTCCAATGCTCAGGAAACTGGCTTTGTTGGCTCCTCACTCTGCTCTCTCCTAAGGGGTTTTCCAAGTCATTTTGATTATATGAAATTTTCCCAGACTTAGAAATGAATCCCCAAGTAATCTCCTATTCTTGGTCACCTTGGGAGCCATGATTTAATATTAGGAAAACATCATCTATCCCATTCAGTGATTTTTGAGAATTTAGAACAAAGAACCATAAGGTAAATATTAAGCCAGCTGAATATTCATGTAGTTATTACAATATCTATGTGCATATATTATTTCAAAATTATTGGTGTGTGCTATGATATACTTGATTCATTTTTGTTTGTTCAAGACAGGGAGAAAGTCAGGAAGGCAGCTTTTAAATTACGTTCAGGATACTGAGAAGGTGGAAGGGTACAATACCATTTAGAACTATTTGCTCACACAGTTTCTAGAATGTTTTTATTATCAGAGATGTTTACCTCTTTGTTTTTCATAAGACTTGGCAGTGGTTCCAGGCATGCTTTCTCTGGACTTCCATAAGGAAGGGATTCATTATCCAACACTGTGGTTGGGGTAGTAGGTAATGGGTGTACTTTATCCTTTACCTGTACCTTCCTAGGAGAGCGCAGTGAGTTGAAATCCACTCTACAACTCTCTTTGCAATTAGTGGGATATAGTTCATAACACTACATAGGGTCCCTCAGGATCGATGGTTAGCCTATCCTTTTATTAAAGCAGGAAACAACCAGGAAAAGATGAGCTCATGAAGTACAGAGGGCTATCTCTAGAGGGAAAGATTAGGAGACACCAACAGACTTCTAAGGACCTGAGAGGTAATGGGTTATTATCATGCATTATCCCACATACTTCCAGAACTACTTAGCTACCAATCCAAGCAGGAACTATACGCTCTTATTACAAAAGCAGGCTAAATAGTTTGGAATGGATAACTTCATATTCCATGCATCTACCTTCCATTAAGAAAAATGAACTTCCTGCTTAAATGGATGTCTTGAGTACCTCTGGTTACTTATCCATTTGGTTTAATTCCTTTATCTTAGCTTAAGTATATTTCAAAGATAAAATGTCTTGGAAGTCTAATAAATGCAACTCTTTTTTTTTCTTCTTAAATAAATAATGTTGACTAAATGTTTACATTGGAGAATTAGATTTGATTCCCCGAGTATCACCAGTTAGCTGAATTACTTTGGCTCACGGTCTAAATCTCTGTAATCACTTTTTTTTTCCTATTTAAAAAGCGTAAGAGTTGAACTCCATTATAGGCAGGATCGCTTTCAATTTTGAAATTCTGTGAGTCTGTATGTTTGATAAATACGTTGCTTTGTGTATTCATCTCTGGCTAAGCAGAGGAGAGCAATTTCTCACTCACACACACACACACAAAGCAACGGAGCCCTTGTGAGAGCGGTCATCTTTCTGGAGATTAGATTCTGATTGAATGCTGTTTTCAAGTGTCATCCAATGTCTGGAAATACTTGTTTCTTTCATTATCAGACTACTCCTTAGGAGTCTTACCACTCAACTACCAGTACAGAGGTATTACCCTATGCTGTGATATGCTTCTAAGTCATTACCAGACTTTATTTCACATTTCTTTTTTAAAAACGATTCTTTTAAGTTTTACACTGTTAGCATCTTCACCACTGCAAAAGCTACTAGTACATACATATGTCATCATAATGGTATATAATGAAATATAACTTCTAATGTCATCTGATACCTATCTAGTGAATGAAATTTATATCTCCATATCTTGAAATCCAATAGGCTGAAACTATGTCTTACTGAAGGAGTACAGCAATCATGAAATATTCTTTAACAGAGATGTCTTGGGTTCAATCCTTTGTAAGTACAGAACATTAATAGCTAAAAGTCAAGTATTCACCAGTGTACCTTGGAGAGAGAGTGAGCCTGTCACCCAATCCAATGAAAGAGGGAATGCTTTTATGTTGGAATAAGAAAACTAAAATAAGATAAATGAAGCTGCCTGGGAAGAAGAGCTGTCAAAATTTTTGCATGATGACAGTTGTGTAGGACAAGTAAATAAATACAGATGAAAACAACTTTGGCATCAATATAAAAATGGCCTCACTCTCGTTCCTTCAAACATAGAATCGTGTTGAATTGACTTCTATCCCAGAACTCAGAAAGCAGCAAACTGTCTTGTGTCTGGTCAAGGGAAGGACCTCAAAACTACATTATCAACTTCTTCACAGTCCTATTGTTCCGAACCCAAGAATTTCGATTTAGCCAAACCATGGTGTTTATTTCTTTTTTCCCCCTTTTTAATCAGTTTATTGCAGTAACACTGGTTAACTAAATTATACAGGATTAGGTGCACAATTCCACAACACATCATCTGTAGACTGTACTGTGTATTCATCACCCCAAGTCAAGTCTCCATATGTCACCATTTATCCCCCCCAATACCTCTTCTACCTCTCCCCAATCCTCCTGCCCCCAGCAATCACCACGCTGTTGTCTGTGTCCATGAGGTTTCTTTATTTCTTTTTTTTGGTTCAATCCCTCAACCCTACCCCACCCAAGCCCCCATACCCCCCTAACTGCTGTCAGCCTGCTCTCTATCTATGAGCCTGTCTTTATTTTGCTTCTTAGTTCATTTTGTTCACTAGATTCCACATGTGACTGAAATCATATGGTACTTGTCTTTCTCTGATGGGCTTATTTCATTTAGCATAATGGTCTCTTACTAAAAATGTTTTTATCTCACTGGTGACTCTATTCTGTTTTGACCTAGTTCAGACTCTTCTGAATCAGCATTTCTGTTCCCATTTTGAGAATATCTATTTTTGGCAATTTCTTTAATATAGCATTTCAATTCTAATTTCTTTTTTTAACCATCTCTTTACTCATTTAGAATTCCAGGTTGCTCTCCCTTTTCTTCTATTCCTATGCTATTAGTTGGAGAAATTTATGTGCTTTGGTTTCTTCAATTAAAGAAATTCCAGACCTATGACTAAAATATAATTTTAAAGTAAACTATCCATGTGTTGAAATTTTTTTAATCTACCAATAAAAAGAATAATGGTATTAATAACTAAAATTTATTGGATTTTTTTTCTGTGCTCCAAATAGAGTGCTGTATTCTTTACATAAATTATTTCATTTATAGACTGAAATTTCTTAGTGGTATCAATATTGATTATGAGTACAAATCTATTAATTATCAAATAGATAGCCTTCTAGATTCTATGCATTTTAGATAAAGTAACTCAGTAAGGACCTATTTGAAATCTGATGATGATCTTACAAGGCACTGTGATCCAGTAATTGTGTGTGATTAAAATACACAGATTCTAAATTTTCCATGCAATAATTCTTACATATTGTACAATATCTATATATAAATATAAATTAAGGGAGCACTCCACTTCTAGTCTACATTTCATTCAGAGAAATGTAATTCTATAACTTCAGTCCATTTCCCATCTTTTTGTAAGCTATGGAAATCCATTTCTGTGGTCTTCTGCCCTGCATTAACTTTTTCATCTATCTCCTCTCTTTTATTTACTTTTGTTTTAGTCACAGAATCAGTCCTTTTAACTACCCTTTTCAGCCAGCATATGATATTGATATTCTGAGTTCATTCTTTGTATATTTCTAAACTATCTCAATTCTGATTTTGTTCTTTCATCTTTTTTTTTACTTCTTTATTGATTAAGGTATCACATATTTGTCCTCATCCCCCCATTCCCATCCCAAACCCCTCCCCACGCATGCCCCCACCCCCCTGTTGTCCATAACCACTAGCTAGGCTTATATGCATGCATAACAATCCTTTGGTTGATCTTCCCCCCTTATCCCCACCCTCCCCTACCTTCCCTCTGAGGTTTGACAGACTGATCAATGCTTCCCTGTCTCCGGGTCTGTTTTTGTTCATCAGTTTATGTTGTTCATTATTTCCCCTAGATGAGTGAGATCATGTGATACTAGAAATACACTTATAAGAACCGAAAATGGGACAAGCAATAATGGTTATGCTGAGAGGCAACTGAATCAGTCTGTAGTGAGTTTTTTTCTGGGCCAACGGTTCTTTTGAGTCCCAATTTCAATGTCAAACAGTTCCTTATGTGTACATGTCAGCCATGATATTTCAGTTCTGGATGGTGGACAAATGGTGGTAATGCAGGTTCGACTCTCTGGTTTGGTCCTGGGCAACCTGCCATGACGCACAGCTGCTGACTGCTAATATGGCAAGGCATCGTCAGGGTCTTCCATCTCTGGACTGTTTCTCTTCTGTCTTCATGGCTGGAGCAGTCCTGTCAATTCCTCTCTGTTGCAGGAATCCACATGGTCTTGGAGGTGTTTTCTGAAAATATACAAACATATTCTCGACCAAAAGTTAATAAAGGAATCTTTTCTGTAAATTTGACTTGGGATCCTTTTTCATTTTTTGCCCAAACGATTTCCCTTTGGCTTGTTTTGACACCATGTGTGTTTTTCATCTTATGTGATAAAATACTAGCACTGATGTATTTAGTTATAATAGACATATTTAGTCATTCATTTTTATAATGAAGCATGTCAAACAGATTTCATATATAGCCTAGTGCAGTGGTTGGCAAACCGCGGTTCCCCCCGCGGTTTGCCGCTCTGTTGACTAATGAGTTTGCCAACCACTGGCCTAGTAAATGGAAGTGAATGAATTCTTACGAGGCTTCTTATCTTGTGGCTAAAGCCCTGTGTTACAATAGAAGGGCAGACAAAGTCAGAGCGCACTGAAAATCATTGGTAAAATATGCAAAACTTGCTGAAGTTTCTGAGTTCACCAGAAGTAAGATCAGTGTAGAGGTTATGGAAATAATAATGCATCACTGTGCAAGGATCACTTTGGAGTTAGAAGGTCAGAATCTTCACAACAAACACGGCTGAAATATGCCTCCCTCCCAAGCTGCGCTTGCTATAGGAATAGCTAGCTATGTATCCAGAAGCCCTCCTGATTCCAGACCACCTTGTTTGAGGGAGTTTAAGTTGTTCCCACTGAGACTTCCCACTGTGTATATGCAAGCGTATGGGCCCTTTTGGTCAAACTGTAGAAAGTTGTACTAGAAAAGATCACAATCATTTGCAATAATAAAATTGATTTTGAAATAATGACTATATGAATAACAGTTGACTCTACTAATGTCAAAAACATATGCAAATATGTTTTATAAATGCTTACTTTGAGATAACATCTAGAATTTTGTTCAACTAAAATATCATTTAAATGTATATATATCCATTACCAAATAACAGAATTTCTTAAAGTCACACAGAATTGTAATTTTCTCACCCCATGGTTAAATAATAATGATAAAGTATTATCCATAACTTAAACCACCATAAATACAAGCTTATTCACACATGCACCCCCACACACAGCAGAGTTTTATTCATACACACACAGCATCAAACTGGCCAGATAAATTTGCTATAAATTCCTTCAGCCATGACTTAGAAACTCTAGTGTGGTTTTAAAAGTATATCTCTTCATTAATTTTCCTTCTGTGTATTTTGTTTTCTGGTTTTGGTTATTTTTTTGTTTGGTTGGGGTTTTTTTGTAAAAAGGCAAAATTTTCACTTTGGGTCTTTATATTCACCATCCCTCTATCCATATAAGATTTACATTTTATTGGACAAAGCTTAGAGCCTCTAAAATCCAGTTTTTCCTAAAGTCATTATGTTATAAAAATGTAACTCTGATGTTCAGTATATTTTTCTCAAAAAATTTTTTGATTACATCATATTATTACTTGAGTTTTTAGCCATTTTGTTATTGTTGTGTGATATACTTGACTTTCTTATAGGATATGACATGTCACTGATAAACATGTAGGGTCAAAAGAAAACTTAGGTCTTTGAAGTGGAGTGAGTGATGAGACTGTGGCTCACCTTTAAAGAAGGAAGCAAGTAGACAACAATTATATAGCAATGGCTATTCTTTTTCTGAGTAAAAAGCTCTCAATTTAGACAATTCTAATAAAAACACTGTCTAACAGGAAGATGCACTGCTACTGGCAATAGTAACATTCCTGCTGCTCTTAATTTGGAGACATGTTTCAACTTCAATGATAAACTTCTTTAATAGTTCTTGAAATGTGTTAATTTACTTACTAATTTTTTCCATTTAATTTTTTTAAGTCATGGTACAAATATCAACCAAGTTGGTTATCAAAATGTGATTCACTTGATTCATACAATGCAAAGATGTAATGTAAAACCAAGTGACAATTCTCATTGCACTTTTACCCTTCTGCTTGGATGAACATGGGACAAGGAACAAATGCTTTCCTGGTATTAGTAATTAGAATAAAAAATTACAAACCCAACATCCAGGAATTAGCAAGTGCCAGGTACTGTGCTAGGGGAACACCTTACAGGGTCCGTCACGCCACTGCTTAAAATCTTCCAATGGCTCCTTTACAGACAGAGAATAAAACAGACTTTTAACTTGCTCTGTGTTGCTGGATAGTCGCCAGCCTCAGGGCCACTCCATCCTTCTTAGACCACTGTAGACAAAATGGCTTCCCCCCTCTCTCTTACCTTGTTGAGTTGACTGTGTGACATTATCTGGTTTATATATTTGGGTTTTGTTTTTTCCTATTCCTACCCCATTTCCCCCTGGCTCCACTCCTGTTAGAGGGTAATACCATGAGGGCAGGAAACTTGAATATGTTGATTTTCACTGTATCCACAGTGTATAAGACAGTGCTTGAATATCATGATTGCTCAATAAATATTATTCAGATGGATTACTGCCATTTCTCAAAGTAATCTTTTACGATAGGTATGATGTTTTTTTACACATGAGAAATGTTTCCCCTGAAATCTGCAAGCTAATTAGGTGAGGCTCCAGAGTTTAGAATTCATTTAATATGAGCGAATGGTATTTTTTTTCCACCATTCGCATTTGATCAGTGGAGATACTTAAATAATTCTGGGTGAAGTCATTTTGAAAGTAGTACAAACTTGGCAAATTTAGTAAATCTCATGCAGTACAATTAGGAAATCTGTTCTCAAAAATAAAATGTTTCTTTTAATAAATTAAAAAACAGTACTCATTTATTCCTTGTATATTTAAAAACATAGGCAAAAATGAGATAAAACAGTGGTTGTTATTTTTATTGCTACTATTTAGTTATTTTCCCATCTCTTTAAAGTTCACCACTGAAATTATTTAGAAAATAGCACCCTACTGAAATTGGGTTAGCTTGGATAGATATTCCTTTGTAAAATGATAAAAACAACAACAACAAAAAACAATGTATTAAATATGTTTGTCATAAGTTTATTTCTGAACCATCTTTAGTAAGATCAAGCTTAATAGTCTTCTGTACAGAGAAATTTCCTTTATATTTTATTAGCAAAGTATTAAATATGGTTTGTTATACTTTCTAAACTTTGTCTATGATAAATCAAAATGCATGTCTTGTTAACTGTTACGTATATATCTATATGAAGCTACCTTTGTTTTTCTCATGAGAATTACATCTAAAGAAAAAAATTACCTTAAAGAAACTACTCCATCTGGTGTTATTTATTAGCACACTTCACCTCTTCGTTTTTAGCATAAATCTGTCAATTTTACACATGTACACTGCAATAGTTATTTCTATTAAAATCAATTCTCAACATTGAGATATAAAGTTCTATAATTCCTTAGAATGAAATGCAAAGTAGAAGAAATTTAGCATGGACAGAAATAGAATGAACAAGTATGAGTTACTATTCATGGTCTCTGGTGAGACACCAGCAAGTTCATCACAGATAAGGACTTGGATGAATGACTTAAATTTTTACCTAATTTCTACTTGGGGAAGGCAATGGAAGATAGAAGAGGGAGGATTTGTAAGAGGTTTTTTTTTTTTTTTTTCCTTATAAATCTTTATTGTTCAGATTATTACAGGTGTTCCACTTTTTTTTCCCCCATAGCTCCCCTCCACCTGATTCCCCACCCCACCCCATGCCCTTACCCCCTGCCACTGTCTTCATCCATAGGAGTAAGATTTTTGTCCAATCTCTTCCCGCACCCCTCACACTTGCTTCCCCTGAGAATCGTCAGTCCACTCCCTTTCTATGTCCCTGATTCTATTATATTCACCAGTCCATTCTGTTCTTCAGATTTTTTATTCACTTGATTTTTAGATTCACTTGTTGGTAGGTTTGTATTTGATGTCATTTTGTTGTTCATAATTTTTATCTTTACTTTTTTCTTCTTCTTCCTCTTCTTAAAGAATACCCTTCAGCATTTCATGTAATCCTGGTTTGGTGGCGATGAACTCCTTTAGCTTTTTCTTCTCTGTGAAGCTCTTTATCTGACCTTCAACTCTGAATGATAGCTTTGCTGGGTAGAGTAATCTTGGTTGTAGGTTCTTGCTGTTCATCACTTTGAATATTTCTTGCCACTCCCTTCTGGCCTGCATAGTTTCTGCCGAGAAATCAGCTGACAGTCGTATGGGTACTCCCTTGTAGGTAATTAACTGTTTTTCTCTTGCTGCTTTTAATATTCTCTCTTTGTCTTTTGCCCTTGGCATTTTAATTATGATGTGTCTTGGTGTGGTCCTCTTTGGATTCCTCTTGTATGGGGTTCTGTGCGCTTCCTGAACTTGTAAGTCTATTTCTTTCACCAGGTAGGGAAAGTTTTCTGTCATTATTTCTTCTAATAGGTTTTCAATATTTTGCTCTCTCCCTTCTTCTGGCACTCCAAAAATTCGGATGTTGGTTCGCTTGAAGTTGTCCCAGAGGCTCCTTACACTATCTTCATATTTTTGGATTCTTTTTTCTTTTTGTTTTTCTGGTTGGATGTTTTTTGTTTCCACATATTTCAGATCTTTGGTTTGATTCTTGGGGTACGTTGATCTACAGTTGAGTTTCTGTATATTTTTTATTTCAGACAGTGTATGCTTCATTTCTGACTGATCCTTTTCCATTTTTTTGGCATTCTCATTAAGGTCCTTGAAGGTCTCACTAAGGTCCTCAGAAGTGTCATCAAGTTTCTCAGCGGTTTTTAGAAGATTCTTGAGTAACCTTATACATGTGGTTCTGAACTCTATGTCATCCAGTAGTTTGCTTTCCTCCGTTTCTTTCATTCGTGACATGTTTCTTTGTTTCTGCATTTTGGCTGCTTCCCTGTGTTGATGGAGTGGCTTTGTGTGGTAGGTGACCTATAGGGGGCAGTAGCTCAGCCTCCCCAATCACCTGATGTGGATGCTCTTGGTACACCCCTTTGTGGGCTGAGTGCAAAGTCTTGGTGTAGTTAAGCCTGAATTGCTGTTGGTACGCTGGGAGGAATTGACCTCCAGGCCAATTAGCTGTGAGCACTCGCTGTGTCTATAATGGAAGAACTGCTGCGCTGAAGACACACTTATGGGGCAGGACTTGTTTCAGTGGGGCTTTGGTGCTCACTGAGTCTGCCTCTTGAATGTGTCACTTATGGATGTGAGGAGTTGAAATCTGGTGTCTCACACTGACCACTAGGTACACTGGCTTCTGGATCTCCAATGGGGTGCAGGTCAGCTACTGTCTGAGGCCACTCAGCAGGAGCTACAGTGAGAGCTGCAGTTTTCTCCTCTTTGCTTGGGGTTTGGAGGTTTTGGAACTGTCTGACCCGGGCTGCAAGTTTGCTAGGTTAAGCTGCGATAGGGCAGGCTTTTCTTATGCTAACTCGGTTGCTTGGAGCTTGGGTGGGTTTGTAGGTTGTACAGGGCGGGGCCTCAGGGTGTCACTAGGTTAGGGCGTGGCAAACAGCAATGGCTGCTAGTTAGCGGGCTCTGTGTCCCCAAAGGCATCCGCGAGTCCCGTGCCCCAGTTCAGTAAACAATTATTCCTGTGCGCAGCTCTGCAAGCAAGCCACCCTCGCTGGCAGACAGTCCAGCTTCTCCCCGTAGGAGTTTGGGTCCCCCGCGTCTCCCCAGAGACTGGATTTCAGAGTAATCGGGGGCTTGTCTCCGTTCGGGTTGAAAAAAGCAACGCACCCAGTCGCCCGCAGCCAGCCCGGATCATGCGCCTCCGTACCTCAGCTTTTCAGCGCTCGTGCACGTCTCAAAGCTCTTTTCTCTTTCCTTCTAGTTGTAGAACTTCCACTCAGCCAGCTTTCCCGTGGTTCTGGGTGATAGACGTTTTGTCTTTTAGTTGCAGTTTAAATTGTTGTGGGAGGCAGCAGTTTAGGTGTTTACCTACGTCGCCATCTTGGATTCTCTCTGTAAGAGGTTTTTGAAATGTCCTTGGCAAAGATAGATACTTGGAGGCTTTCCACTGAAGTTAGGATGTAATAAGAATGAGTAGGTTTCTGTTTAGAATATGGGGATGATCAAGTCTTAGGAACCAAACAAGGAGATTCCATGTGGTTTCTATTTTTTAAAGAAGAAAAAGTAGCTGTTTAGAGTCCCGTAGAACAGCTTTTCTGGATATTTCAACAACACAGAGTAGCAACAGCTTCCCTCTGTGAGCTTGCTAGTATCTAGTATGTCTGCAGGCGAGCAGATAACTGGTCAGTTTGATAAGCCAAGAAAAAAATCACAGCATGCTTGAAATGATACTTTGAATGAATTCATGAATATCAAAACACTCTGCAAATTGTAAAGCACCATACAAATGAAACATAGTTTTTGTTAGTATTGAGTTATAATCTTTTAAAATGTTTTATTTTGAGATTTGTTTGGCATGTTTTCATATTTAAGATGTGTATTTTGTTGTATGTTTCAGATAATCATAAGGACTGTTCTGGTGTGTCCTTACATCTCACACGCCTGCCGTAAGTACTTCTAGTTATCTTAGCTGAGTGACAGCTTTTGAGATCTTTGAGAGCATGAAAGGGGGAAATCCACTATGTTCATTATCTGTTGTTAACAAATTTACCTGCAATTTAGTGGCTTAAAGCAACAATTACTTAATGTTTCCTGTGGATCAGGAATCTGGGCACATTTCAATTGTGGCTGGTGGTCTCACTCTTGGTCAGTATATCACTCATCTGGGGGCTGGACCGGGAGGAGTCACTTCCAAAATCACTTACTTGGCTGTTACAGGATTCAATTCTTCTCTGGCTGTTGGCTAGGGGACTCCCTCATTTCCTTGAGATGTTGACTCTAAACAGGGCAACTAACAGCAACGTGGCAGCTGGCTTCCTTCACAGCCAGCAAGGGAGAACACAATGTGGCAGGCAGAGTGTTTTTCATAGCCTAACCTCATAAGCTACTAAACAATGAATGTCTGATAGGTAAAGAAAAGAGTTGGCCACAAATCTTCATAGTCTGACTCCTGTGGGAAAAAGAAAAACACCACGAAATCACTTTTGCCATATTCTTTTTGTTAGAAATAACTAATTACTGGGTTCAGTTACTAGGTCAACCTAAACTCAAGGGAAGAGGATTAGACAGAGGCATGAATACGAAAGCTGGGAATCATTGGGAGGTCTACTAGTCAGTGTTTTCCAGAGAAAATGAACCAAAAAAAATTTTTTTAATGTATCTTTATTGTTAAAAGTATTACAAATGTTCCCCTTTTTCCCCATTGACCCCCGCACCCATCCTCTCCCCACCCCCTCCAGGCCTTCACCATACTGTTATCTGTGTCCATGGGGTATGCACATATGCTTATAAGTTCTTTACATATACATGAGAGAGATTGAGATTGATTTACTTTAAGGAACTTAGTTCACACAATTTTGGGAACTGGCAAGTCTGAAATCTGAAAGGCTGTCTGGCAGGCTGGAAATTCTGGCAAGAGTCAGTTTTGCCATCTTGGGTTCAAAGGCAGTCTGGAGGTAGAAATCCTTCTTTTCATGGGACCTCAATCTCTTCTCTTAAGAGACCTACCCACATTGTGGATGGTAATCTGCTTTACTCGTAGTCAATGATTTAAATATTAATCATATCTAAAAATACCTTCACAGCAACATCCAAACTAGTATTTGATGAAACAGCTGGTCACTAAACCTAGTCACATTGACACAATCAGCCATCTCAGGAGCCAGTTAAATGCTGCCCTCCACATTCACCATGCCATAAATATGTGTATTAAGCTATTTGCCCAAGAAAATATGTTATTTTTCAGAAAAAAATTCTACCTTTTCAAAATATTATCTTGTCTTAATTTTCACATGAATGATATTTTATAGACCAATACATTGAAGTATACATTATTTTTCCAAGGCAATAGTTTTGACTTTTCAAATAGATGAAATAAATATTACTGTTTTCTGCAGACAGCCCTTAATTGCTGGCATGTACCTTATGATGTCTGTTGACACTGTTATACCAGCAGGAGAGAAAGGTGAGTAATGGCCTTTTGGTATTTACTATTACCTCATTACCTAATCTATAGGAGTGGAGTTAGTGTATAGTTTTTATAAACTTTTGAAATGACCGATATTTTTAAGTCCCTGAAAAATAAGTCAATTCTTTATTATTGGATTGAAAATAGATTTTTACATGATTCTAACACAGTAGTTTATTATTTCCCATTATTTTATTGAGATGTTCAGCACTGAGGCCCTGGGTAGGTAATGGGTTATATAAATTCAAGAATAAATCTTGAGTACTAGTATTTTAGAAATCAATCACCTATTTTTTAGATGCCAAAAATAAATTTCATAAAATACTGCATAATAAACTACTGCAAAGAACATCAGTTTCAAAAATCAAGAAATTAGCAAGCTTTTTTTATTTTTGCTTTGAAAAGTGCTTTATTATTATTTAAGTAATTCATTCCAAGTGACTCCACTGATATCAGGAAATACATCTCTGCGTTAAAGTTAAAAGCTGCTCCTAAGAAAACCCTGTCCAAGTTCACTGAACTTAGATATGCAGTATTGGGTTTATTTTCCCATCTGTAAAATAGGGATAATAGCGGATTCTCCTAAATTTACAGAAAACTACTGGAATAAGTAAAATATTATTTATCATTGTGTCTGATCTTCTGATGAAAGTGCTGTATTAAATATTTTTCATTTGATTTACTGGGAATCTTTTAAAATTAATGACAAATATGGTCCCATTGTAACTGTTCACTTGCTTAATATAAAGGCATTTATTGAATAGCTACTATGCATTAGACTCTAAGGAAGGAAAAGTATATAGAATGGCCCCTTCTCATTAGGAACCATGAATCTAGATGTCTTAGGTGTTTGCAATCAAATTTTCAAAATTCCTTCTGTTTTAAAAATGAAAGAAACAGCCCTGGACGGTGGCTCAGTTGGTTGGATCATTGTGTACACTATAAGGCTGCACATTCGATTCTCAGTCAGGACACATACCTAGGTTGTGGGTTCGATTCTTGGTCGGGGTTTATATGGGAGACAACTGATCAATATTTCCCTTTCACATGATCAATCTCTTTTTCCCTTCCTCTCTCTATAAATAAACAAACATATCCTTGAGTGAGGATAAAAAAATAACAAAATAAAATGAATTTAAAAAAAAAACAGTGTTTAAGCCTTTCAACTGTGTAATTTCCTGATAAAGGTGACAAATTAAGGCATTTTTATTGATAGGATATTTTGATTTGGCCCTAGTCATTTTGTTTATGAATGTTATAAAATGTGAAGACAAAGGGATTTTAACTCATCTTAGTAAAGTGGCTGTTACATAATGAGTACTTAGTGTCTGCTGTATATGCAAGTGTGTTTGCTTCATAAGAAAAGCCCCATGCCTAGCAGCTTGTGAACATCTTGTACATACTTTTAGAGTTGAATGGTGACTTTTTTCTTTGTTTTTATTTCTAACAGTGGTGAATTCTGACATTTCATGTCATTATAATAATTATCCAATGCATGTCTTTGCCTATAGAGTTCACACTCATCATTTAGGTAAGAACATTAAACTACCTGTTAAATTACAAATATTTACCATTGTGCTTGCTAATACTAAAAATATAAAATGCAAATTGACATTAAATTTGTTTCAGTGAAAGTGATTTTGCTCAATATTTTGAAATTCTGTATGATTTTTCATCATTCAGTTTTCATTAAAACACCTTGCGTTTGGAGTTCTGAAAATATCTAGATTTTATTTTGAGTTAAGAAAGCAAATGATGATTTTCTTTTTCTAATACCTTATTGTATTATATAATTATAATTTGTGTTCATTTCAGGTAAGGTAGTAAGTGGATACAGAGTAAGAAATGGACAGTGGGCATTGGTTGGACGCCAGAGCCCCCAACTGCCACAGGTGTGTAGAATCTAGTTTAATTTTGAAGAAAAAAAAAATAGTAAGCAGCAGATAGCAATTTTAAAAGCTCTCCTAAGACGCTTGTGAATTTCTCTAGATGCTAAACATCTCTAAATCTACCTTTACTGTGTATAACTTAGCTTCATACAACTTTGAAGTTGGTGGTTTTCTTAGCAGTTCTCTTAATATTTCTAAGCATGGTGGTGCTGGGGGTGGGGGTGGGGTGGGGGTGTGTCTCTTCAACTTTTTACCCAGGGTGCTCCAAGTCTCTTTCATTAAAGCAAGTGTTTCTGGACTTTATTGGTAATTTTAATGAATCTTCATGTTTGATTCGTGGCAGGCTTTCTACCCTGTGGAGCACCCAGTAGATGTAAGTTTCGGTGACATATTAGCAGCAAGATGTGTATTCACTGGTGAAGGAAGGACAGAAGCCACACACATTGGGTATGATTCTGCAGATTTCACTGTTTAAAAAGCTTTTATTGGGACAAGGCATGATTATAGGTGACAGTTTGTGAATGAATTGCATTATTTTTTATCATGAACAACTACAACTATAGCATTGTATCATTCTAGAACTGATTGATTTGGATAAACTCTAGAATGTGGGGTTTTTTTTTTATGCTTCATTTCTTCCTGTTTACTCAAGACCTTCAATATCATGCCTCTATGTTATTACGGTTACCACAGAGTTTATATTACTCATCTTAAGGAAAAATATAATGATTATGAATTTTTGCCCCCTCAAGTGTCATTTTGCCCTGTGTTCACACTTAGGCAAATATATGGTTTCTGCACTTGGTTAGTGCACACCAGTTACTCACAACCATGATTTTTTTCTTCCTGCTAAAACTTCCATATATTTAATGTTTCCAGTTTATTATCCCAAATGAGAATAATAATATTCAGCACTTTGCAAAAAAGAATGTCAGACTTTCAAATAATTTTCAAAATACTGAGCCTCCTTGAAATAAGTATATTTTATAACACTAACTAAAATTTCAAGGCACTGTGAACTCTTTCAAAAAATTTTGCCAAAATTAAAAATGAAGGTTAAAGGCCCTTTTCATATTTTTTGTTAGGAAAAAAAACAACAACAAGGTGCCTCCCTTCCATGTTAAACTAAGTTATAAAATATTTATTGATGCCACCTGGAAGCAAGAATTTAAGCATTTATTTTTGGATCAGTGAGAACTTAGAGAAAGCAGACATCTGAAAACAAGCAGGAATTGCACTGAAGATGATTCTCTATGACAGTACTAGATGTCAGTTGTCAGGGGAAAAGTAAAAAGTACCAATACATGTAAAAGAAAAAGACATCTGAGATGGTGGAGTAGCATATTTTTTTTATTTTAGTTACTCTAAAAGAGTTTTTATCCTATCTAATAAAGAGGGAATATGCTAATTGACCCTCACACCATCGCAAAGATGGTGATGCCCACAGCCAATAAGGAGGGAATATGCTAATTGACTGCCACACCCTCAAAGATGGTGGGGCCCACAGCCACAAGATGGTGGCGTCCAGTCCCCTCAGCCCCGCTGGGGCGGCAGATGTGTGGCACAGCTGGGCCCATCCCCAGGCAGGTCCAGCCACTCCACGAGTTGCCTCCAGGGTCCCCCAGTCCCCTTGTCCCCCCAGCTGCCCAGGGCCAGCCCAAGGTGCAGGCGAGCCTCGGATGGTGGCTGCCCAGCCACCCAGGGCTGCCCCAGGCACAGGTAACCAGGGCCGGCCGAGGCTTGCGCTGCCGGCAGTGGCAGCAGTAGAGGTGTGATGGGGGCGTCACCTTCTCCTGATCGCCAGGTCACCTCCTGCCCCTGAGGGCTTCCAGACTGTGACAGAGGGCAGGCAGGGCTGAGGGCCCCCCCCCCCCCCACCTGGTCCAGTGCATGAATTTTCATGCACCAGGCCTCTAGTATATCAATAAGCACCAATTTTAGGGCTAAAATTAAATTATTTTAATTATTAATTTATATATTAAACAAGGAGCTTCCAACACCTTTACTTCTGAATAAATTTGATAAATTTGGGAAAGAGACTTGAGGAAAGCAATAAAATGATTGAATTACATGAAATGGTAATGATAAGAAAGGGGTTGACAAAGTAGACATAATTAGATGTAAGGAGTCTGATAATTCACCTCTTAACAGTCTTTAAATATGTGAAGTAATATGATTCAGAGGATATTGATCAGTTGTTCTCTGATTTATGTTAATGTAGAGCCCCAGGAACTTTACTTAAATGCCACTGGTTATTTTATCAACCTTTGTAATAGGTACACCAAGTAGTAAAAATAACCCATTCTACACATTCTATGTGTTCGTCTGCAAGTTTAAGTGTGGAATTAATAGAATGTTTTGCTCGGGGGTCCCTTTATAATTTGGTGGTGGGGTGGAGATCTTGTAATTTTGGTCAGATTCTACCCTTTGAGTAACCTCAGTGAGGCAATATTAACCACAGAAATTAATGCCTTGTGAGAGTACCACAATGAGAGAATGACGTGATCTCTGCAGGCCTCTCACAATTCCATGAGTTAAGAATAATTCTGTCTCTTTTATAATGTGCATTTTGCTTTAAAATAATATCCTAAAATGACTATGCTAATCTATCTTTTCGTAAATATCATGTGGGCCAAAGGAAATGCCATTTCGTAAGATAAATGGAACAAAGAAATTACAGGAAATTAAGTTATTGAGCAAGTCCATAACCTGAATATCCTATATAATAAAAGGTTAATATGCAAATCAACTGAACAGGGGAACAACCAGTTGCTATGATGCGCACTGACCACCAGGGGGCAGACACTTAATGCAGGAGCTGTCCCCTGGTGGTCATTGTGCTCCCACAGGCGAGCACTGCTCAGCCACAAATCGGGCTCATGGCTGGTGAGCACAGCAGCAGTAAGGATGTCCCACTGCTGGGATGTCCCACTGTTGTTTAAGCAGAGAGTGGGCCTAAGCTGTCAGTCAGGCATCTCCTGAGGGCTCCCAGACTGCGAGAGGCTAAGGGGACTGCCCCACCCGGGAGTGCACAAATTTCATGCACCGGGCCTCTAGTTTAATTTATATGAAAGAAGCAATTTTCTTCCAGTGGAATGATACTAGTAAACTAGTAAGACTAGTTTGAATAAATGCACATATGAATAAAATTCTCATAATAATGCCTTATGTTCCTATAGTACTTAGTATGCTTTTTAGTGTTAGAAAGGTAATAGCAGCAGTGTTCTGTTGTGTAAAGTAATGGATACCACTTCCATAGGCTACTATGGAATCACAGTGAGAATGTAACCAGTAAAAAAAAGAAAACTAGTATTTTATGATGTCTATTAAATTAAATGATACTCTGTAATTCTCCTCTCCCTCTTTTCCCTTCCCATCTACCCCCAACCCATGTGTTAGAGTCCCGAACATGAAGCCAACTTACAAACGCCACTATCCAAAGGTAGTCTGGGGTCAGTAGATACCTCCTCCATGCACTGGGTGAAGTATCAACTTCAGGTGTTTACCCTTATGCTGCAGCCATCTGGAAACTAGGTTTTAAAGGAAATTTGTATCATCAGTGGCCTACTAGGATGATATTCAGTTGAGTGATTCTTCCACCCAATCCAAGCTAATCTCAACTGGAAATTTTAGGACTGGAGAAAATGTTGCTTAGTTAGAACAATCATAGTTAACTAAAAACAAACAAACAAACAAAAAACACTTTAAAAACTAAGGACTGATTTTTCCATTCCTGGGATTTATCTCAAAATAAAACCATTTAAAAATAGGTGGGTTTAAGACAAGACAGATCAATAAATATACTTAATGGTAACCTTTTTAATCCAGATATATTATCTTTCTTTTAAAGTAGCAAATATGAATAGTATCTCTTAGACAAAATTGTACCAATGTATAAACTGACAATATAGTATTAATTCACCTATGAGGAAACATTATTCTGTACCTGAGTGCATTACATATTTTATATTTAACCTAACATCTAAATTTATTTTGAATGTTTAGTCAAGTTTAAACAAGCAAAAAAAGAATTTATTTTTCAGCCAATTAAGCTAAGTGAGCTAATTTGCCTAAAAGTTTATATGCTAAAATTTAAAATTAATTCTTGAGAATTGGTCAGTTTTGTTAGTCATATTATTCATGTGGAACTAATTATTTCATGTATATATAAGAATGTATAGCGAATATGCACAGATACCAAGCACACTTTAGTCATTTAAAAATGCATTATATGCAAAGATAGAGTTACATGATCAATAACTCCTTAACGTGTAAGTTTAAAGCCACCATGAAACATCTTAGGAAACAAAAGTTTTGTAAAATAACTTCTTTAAAATGTTCCAATTTCTTTACAAAATTAGTAGTACCCATCATTTGTTATTTGTAAGCCTCACATCTGTTGAATATACTAATAAGGCACAGGGGCTAGGAATGGGTGAATCATCAAAGACACTGTCACTGTCTGAGACATAGTCAAGGTGTATGTACAATAATATCTAGGAGTTTTTAAATGGCACATTTCAGAATACTTGGTACTTTCTTAAATATCTATTATGTATCATTATAATGTGAAATAATTACTTTTTATAGAAACTCTCCTAGAACCTGGATGGGTGGATCAGTCAATTAGATACTAGATGGATGGTAGCTAGATGATGATAGATGATAGATAGATAGATGATAGAAAAAAAATTTTAATGCCATAGATCAGTTGACTTTGCAAAATAGACCTCACTTGGCAGTATGGTATATAGCAGGGCTAACAGTTTATGCCATAGTAATTTGTAAACATTTATTAAGATAGATTATTCATTCTTTCTTCATTTAACAAATATTTATTGAAGGCTATTTCCAGGCTTGCCACCCTTTGTCAGATTTAAAGCTAGCTGGCATAAAGAAGTAGTTATCCCCAAAGCACTTTATTATGCAAGAAGGTGAAAGGAATGCACACTGTAGTTTTGGAATGTAAGTGATGCCCGCAATCATCATTTAGAGAATCACACTAGCGTTAGGGAATGTTTAAAAGGCCACTCAGTGGAGTCAGGGCAGATGTGTGAACACAGGCTCCCTCCATGTTTCCTCGTGTTAATAGTTACTCAGATTCACAGAGTTGAATTACAGAGTTGTTCTCTGTGGAAAATAAGGGCTGGGGTGTCAGAATTCTCCCGTAGGAATACCGAAAGCAGTTTCTCTGGCTAAAGTCAGGCTTGGGCGTTGCTGTCTTTTTCTGAGTGAAAGAGTGATGAATGTGAAATAACATAGGCAAACTCTAGTGTTAAAAATAATTGGAATCCACACATATTTAGGATATAATCATTTCGGATAAGAGCTCAGAGTTAGCTTGACTAAAAGTTTAATTACAGATGGAAAGGAATAAAATATTACTTTCTTTTCAGCTCTTTAATGAAATTTTCTTTGTAATAGCAAAGATTTTTAAATTATTTGGTCAACTCTATTTTGAATAGGAATCAGTACCTTAAATGAACTACACTGGTGAGTAGATCAGGCTGTATCACTAAATCACATGTTTAGAGCGAACATGGGCGCGGTGTTCCCAAGCAGAAAAAATATGGATGGATCTGTCCATAGATCAGCTGCAAGTTTATTTATTATTACATAGTTATTAATTTTTTCTCTCATTAATTGGAGAAGCTTATATGATTATTTTGCTTTCCTTTGCTAGATGATTCAAGGTTTTCTAAAGCAGGAACCACAATTTAAAATTCTTTTCCATCATTTCTCTCTCTTGACCAGAACATTTTTCCTCATTTTGAACAGGGGAGGGAGGGCACGGTGGTGGGAGGCTCTGATTTATTACTTTAGCACCAGCTATTCCTGGTAGAGCACACAATTTTCTAACCACCTCCAAGGCTGTTAAAATGTAACTCTTAGGAATGGTGTTTTGACACCTAAAGATATGTGTGGGGAACAGGTGTTTGTTTGGGGTTGCACTTCAACATTTGCTTACATTCCACAGGAGGGACAAGTACATTTACAGGTATCAGATTCAGAGAGTGAAAAGCCAAATTATTTTTAAAGCATCAACGGAGCTTCCCAAGGGCAGGGGCTCATGCCTGTGGCCTTTCAGGGGCTCTCAATTTTCAGAGCTGAGAGAAACCACATCCCTGTTTGGAAAAGATTTTTTTTTCTTCCCCTTGCTGATGTCATTACTGTTGCTATGGAAAGGAAGTGAGTGCTGCACAACATGGCTAGAAAAATCAACAGTGACGCATTTCTGTCCTGCAAATAGTCCACCATGTAACTCATTTATTAGCATAGGCTTGCTAAACATTGTCAGAGTTCATGGACTATTCCTGTGCCCAACCTGCCTTGGTATATACAAGTTTTGTGGTGATGTAAATAATTCCTTCCTAATAATAGTGAAGAGAAAGAATGCATAGTAACCCATGTGAACCGAGGAAGAAAAAATACATGTTTTCTGAACCACTAGGCATTATTTATATGGCTGGGAACTGTTTCTTGGAAATGCCCATCTCCCTGTTGCAACATCTGTTTTTAACACTGAGTCACTCAGTTGCATAGCAGATCCCATTCAGGTCTGAGCCCTTCGAAGATATTAGGGCTGATTTCCTTTTCTATCATCCGAGGCCCCATTTTCCTCTGCTGTTGACGCCAAGGTGCCACGTCAGACATCAGGGACACAATTACGATGTCTTAGTATCAACACATGGTTCGTGACCCACCTGACCACAGGGAGGAGGAGGCAGTTAGCCAAAACAACTTTCCGGGCTCTCGGGGTTCAATGGAAAAAGTCATTTTTAAAGGCTTGGAAATAATATGCGACATTTCTGTCTAAGTGTTCTGGATTTTACTGTTACGTAGTAAATAATTAAGATTTTTCCATGAGTGAAGTACTTTGCCCAATCCGAATTTTAGCAAATGGAAGAAGGACTAAAGAATAAAAGGCTTTAGAAGAGGAAAGATAGTTATCTCACTGCTACTCCAATGCTATTTCCATCTGCGGTATTTGGTGATATCCATGGAGTGACAGCAAATGGGTACTCCGTTATTAAGTGGAACTCTGCCTTTGACAATTGCTTTTGGTGCTGAGAACTGGGATGGGTTTTAATGAAAGCCATAAAATAAATGCATAATATTTTCATCTTTGAATCCATTACTGGCAGGTTTCCTGGTTGCATTTTTCTTGCATTAGAATGTGTTTTATGTGACTGGCTGATTTGTTGTGTCTGTTTTTCTGCCCGCAGAGGCACATCTAATGATGAAATGTGCAACTTATACATTATGTATTACATGGAAGCCAAGCATGCAGTTTCCTTCATGACCTGTACACAGAATGTAGCTCCGGATATGTTCAGAAACATACCTCCAGAGGCCAATATTCCAATTCCTGTGAAGTCTGATATGGTTATGATGCATGGACATCACAAAGGTAAAATTGGTGTCATTTAAAGTAACATAAGGTTTTATATTTTCTATTGCCTTATGTGTTTCATTTGACAAGATGATTAATTTTTAAAATCATTCTTCTCTGTCAAACAATCACATGTGCTCCCATAATCCAACTTCCTCTTTTCCTTCTTCTAAATCCTTCCTTCCCTCCTGACATGCCCCCATCAAAACAGTTAAAGTGAAAATCTCAACTAGTGATGCAAGATATTAGTTTGGGGATTGATTCCATTATTTTAGATTTTTATTTACTTAAGCTGTACTTTCTAGTTTCCCCACTTCATTCCACCCATAGCCAGTAATGACTTATGCAATTTATGAATTTATATACCATGTTCTAAAGAGTGCTAGAGTTTGCCAATGAAAATGGTTATCGTTTCCAGTCATACCCTCAATCATCTGTTTAATGGGCCTTGTCAAGCACAGAACAATTCTTGATTTATGAAGCGTTACTAGTCTTGGCCTTTTTGGTCTCATTCTCAGAATTGTTGCAAAACAGTCATATTGATGGTCATTTTTTAGATTAAAATTTCAAAACCGACACCCTGTTTTATTAAATGCATTATGCTGAGACTTTACTGAGTTTTGCAAGTTTGTTCTTAAAATACCAGAGAAACTTATAATTTCTGGTGGAAATTTATGAAAGAAGTTAACATAGCAATCAGGTCATTTATTAAGATCCTGATATATTTAAAGAATGTGCCTTAAAATCTTAAAATATTACAAAATTCAGTTAAAAAAAGGAATATTTTTTTTACAGTTTTGTTATTGCATGTGTAAAATTTTGTATCATTTATATATGACTGAAAGGGTAGTAGATCCAGTTATCAATTTATTGGTGGTTACCTTAGTTTTTCTGTGTGAATTAGAGCACTTCTACATGTAGACTCATAATACTGTTGCTTTAATGAAACACAAGACCCTGAATAATATTTTTATGTTGGTGGCATATTTCCAATAAACTACTTAGAGCATGAAATATATACTACAAATTTATGCTCAGTTTCTTTGATCCTTTACAGAAACAGAGAACAAAGATAAGACTTCTTTACTTCAGCAGCCAAACCAAGAAGAAGTGTTAGAACAGGGTATGTATGCTTATTTCTGTAGCTAGGCCTATGAAAATGTTCATTATCCAAATAGGCAACCACATTTTAAAGTTATTGAAATATTTTACATCTTTATCAGCCTCTAATATTGTATATTGCTGTTTTCATGTAGTGAATAATTTATGAGAAAATGGTCAGTTGTTGCACTTACTGGTTGCATTGCAAGTAAAATTCATTAGTGTAATTTAGTCCCATTAGATTTTTCTGTCTTTGTTTTCATTTATTTAATATTGTAACTTTTATACATAATGCACATATAATCATTAGAAACAATTAGAGGTCTGCTTTTGAAATATAATAACTTTTACCATTTAAATTCCTATATATTTAGCAAGATGTGTTCATTAACTATATTTGAGGTTCAAGAAAAAAGAAATTAAGAATTAAACCCACCTCTTGACTCTCTTTAGTCTTTCTTCTCTGCCTTCAATAAGGTAGGAAGGATTCTTGTTTTATGCATTTGTAATTTTGTGTTAAGTTGCCCTCTGATGAGTTAAGGCATCATTCTTCCTGGGTTCTACTTACTTGAAGTGGAATATTTGATACTTGTATGTTAAATACTGCATATGCTGGCACTGAGAAATTGCTCTCTGGAATCTTGGTTTATTGCCAGTTGTTTGGAAGTTAGTACTTTGTGTTAGGTATTCAAGAACATTATCAAGTTGTTTGGGGCCTAGATATTATGTATTTTAAAACATTAATGTTAATGCAAACACTTCCAAATGGCAACATAAAATGTACAGGAAATAGATAGGATTTTTCTGTTATCAACATTTAGAAATCTCTGATTCTTTGGATTTTGTAAACCACTATTGGAATTTTTCAAAATGTATCCTATTAAATAAAAACTATCACTGTTGCACTAGTAGTATTTGCAAAATTAAAGAATCCAGACTTTTGAAATGGAAAAAAAAAAAAAACACTTGGAAAGGGGTATAGGGTAAACTATAAATATAAAAGATTTTAAATTATGTGGAGTATATTCAATAACATCTCATTCTAACAAGTGGCCTTATAAAATACAACTTACCTCTGTTTCCAAATCTTAACTATCTCAAAATTGTTTCTATTTTTATGTCAAATAAAAAAAAATAGATGATTTTATAGTAGTTTATACTAAACTAGAGACCCAGTGCACTAAATTTGTGCACTCGGGGAGGGGGGGTCCTCAGCCTGGCCTGTGCCCTCTCACAGTCTGGGGGCACTCGGGGGACGTTCAACTGACAGCTTAGGCCCATTCCCTGGCTTCTGGCTGAGCGGCACTCCCCATGTGGCAGTGCACTGACCATCAGGGGGCAGCTCCTGCATTGATTGTCTGCCCCCTAGTGGTTAGTGCGCTTCATAGCAACCCTTTGGTCAATTTGCATATTAGCCTTTTATTATATAGGATTATACTAAACTATTGAGTATAATTTTAAATAGCTAAATTTATCAACTCTGTGTGTATATTTGTAAGGAAATCAGTAATTGCAGCCCAAATAAAGTAGAATTAACAGTATTAACTATATTTGTACTGAAGTTTAATCAGACTTAAAAGGAATTATTTTGACACTGCACATGTTTGAAATGTATGCTTTTGAAATGATTGAAGATGACTTCCAAATACCAACATATGTGGTGCAGTTTGTAATGAGGCTACCATTTAGAAGATACATCCTATAAAATGGTAAATTCCTATGAACACTGAGGCTAGACTATGTTTTCTTTCTGAAGTTAGTTGAGTTGATCAAAGGGAACATTGAAACCTCTGAAAGATTAGAAACACAGAGGTCTGCTAGAGGAACATTAATTTTTAGATTTAATCTGTTATTTCTAAATAATAGGATTTAGGAAGCATCATATATGCCTGCAAACCAAATCCTTTAAAACATTTTTATACTTTGCCATTCATTTATTTACCCTTTTGTGTTTGATAGCACATATATAGTATTAAGAAGTTTAAATATACCCAAAGTCTTATTGGTTCCAGAAAAGAATTGCATGAACACATAAGAAATTATTTTCCTGTGGTAACTGTTTCTTTCTATTTATGAATAAAAATTCTATGAAGTGATTTTACTTTGGAAGTAAGAAAACACAATTTTCATACTGAAGAAAATAGGCTGGGTATTCATATATTGAAATGAGTGGGTCCATCAGAATGTCACCTCCTAGATTTTGTGAAAACAAATATCTCACTAAACGTCATTTCAGTGACCCATGTAGCCTGTGTATTATTCTAATAGTCTTTAGGGACCACTGGTCTAGAATTGAAAGAGAAGTATAGAAATATACCAGATATGTATTTATACACCATAGTCCATAGTCTAATGAGATCACTCTATCTCCTTGCAATACACAGGGCAAATCTACTTATTACCAAGAGAGTATCCAGTGCTTCCTGGTGATGTTTGTTTGCACAAATGTCTATTTGCATTCATTCCCTCAGGAGTTAAATTGACCAGGTAGCTAAGAGAAGGGTTCTAATTATTCATATAAATTTTGCCATGTATGCGGATTTTTTAAGTAAGCCCTCAACTTAACCCTTTGCCTTTTTTTGGTGTTCAGGCCAAAATAATGTATGTTCTAAGTACTCTTCCAGGTTGTATTGATTATTTAAGTATTTTAAAATCCCCAATAAATAAAATACCTGAATTATTTCAGTTGTCTTAGACACAAGCTAAACAACAACATCTATGTTGGTTTCACAAAAGGTGTCAAATCCTCATTGGAAAAAGAACAGTTGAGGGGCAGGAAGGAAAAGATCTGAGACATCGGAGGACATACACTCCAAGGCAGGCACTGTGCCCATCAATCAGTGCCTTAATATTAGATATATAGTTCTACATGAATAAGACAAACAGTATTTTTCTTGCTTTGTATTTTAAAACATTGGAAAGCAGATAGGAGGAATAAAAGTGAAGGTATATAATAAACATTATGTTGGAAAGAAGGGACAACCTTTATTAAGGTAGTGAAAAAGAGAAATATTCATACTTCATAAGCTGAAAACAAGAAATGTAGCTGTGCCTCAAATTGGCAGGAACTTTTAGGTACCTCTAACATGGAGGAAAAAAATCCAAAGTAAACCAGTGATCTATTTAAATAACACAGGTTGATCTAATACTCTGTTTCCCCAGGGAGCAATCTAACTATTCTTATCACTAAAATTGCTAGCTATTAATTTTTTGCCAGAATATTAATCTTGATTGCAAATTAAAGTTTGAAAGAAATATCTGAGTTTGCAAATCCATGTGGCTCAGCCTGTGCTTGCTCACAACACGTTAGCTTTCTGCAGCATCCTTGTCTAACTTGCGCCTTCTAGACCAAAATTGGGGTAAGGCAATTGTATCTCAGACTCTGTCTCAAAAGATGTAATCATGAAGACACCGGAAGACCTCATTATATGATATAGCTCCACCTGTCAGGATGTCTGGATCATGCAACATGGGAAACATTTTAATGAGGCTTTAATTGAGTATTTTAAAAATACCACTTGACTGATTTTAGAAATAATATTCATTATAGAAGATGCAGAAATTACAGGGAAGTATGAAGAAGCAAATAAAAATCATACATAATTCCTAGAAATAAGGGTATATATGTACATCTGTGTATAAAATATGTATTATCCACATATGCACATTATTTAATAGTATTTAAATATAAGCATAGTTTTATCTTCTTTTTTAACAGTATTACTTCTTGAATATTTCTCCTACTGTAAAAATTATTGGCAAGCACAATTTTTTAATTAATTTTTTAAATTTTATTTTTCAATTACCGTTTACCTTCAGTATTATTTTGTGTTAGCTTCAAGTGTACAGCATATTAGTTAGACAGTCATATACTTTACAGATGTTCCCCATGATATTTCCAATAACCACCTGGCACCATGCATAGTTATTACAATATTATTGTCTATATTTCCTATGCTGTACTTTATATCCCCATGACTATTCCATAACTACCAATTTTTACTTCTTAATCACTTCACCTTTTTATCCATTCCCCCAGTCTCTCTCCCCTCTAGCAACCATCATTCTGTTCTCTGTATGTATGAGTCTGTTTCTATTTTGTTTGTTCATTTATATTGTTCTTTAGATTCCACATGTAAGTGAAATCATATAATAATTGTCTTTCTCTGACTGACTTATTTCACTTAGCACAATATCCTCTAGGTCCATCCATGCTGTTGCAAATGGTAAGATTTCATTCTTTTTTACATTCAAGTAATATTCTGTTGTATATATGTATCACCAGTTTTTTATTCACTCGTTTATTGATGGACACTTGGTTGTTTCCATACCTTGGCTATTATAAAAACACTGCAATGAACATAGGGGTGCATATAGTTTTTCGAGTTAGTGTTTTTGGTTTCTTTAGATATATACTCAAAAGTAGAATTGCTGGGTCATAAGGCAGTTCATTTCATTTTTTTTTGAGGACCCTGCATACTATTTTTCTTAGTGGCTGCACCAATCTGTAGTCCCACCAACAGTTCATGAAGCTTCCCTTTCTCCACATCCTCACCAACACTTGCTGACATTCGGACCGGTGTGTGGTGATATCTCACTGGGGTTCTAATTTGCATTTCCCTGATTAGTGACATTGAGCATCTTTTCATATGTCTGCTGCCATCTGTATGTCCTCTTTGTAGAAGTGTCTATTCAGGTCCTCTGCCCATTATTAAATTATATTCTTTGTTTCTTGGTGTTGAATCATATGAGTTCTTTATAAATTTTGGATATTAACTCCTTTTATATGTGTCAGTAGCGAATATCTTTTCCCATTCAGCAGGTTGGCAAGCACACTTTTTAATGGCTGTATAATATCCCTGCCCGAACTGTTTTGAAAATAGCCTATTTGCCTATAGGTGAGCTTTTCTGTGAATGACTTGATTATGCCTGCCTGCCTGCCTGCAAAACAACACTAATAAATATTCAAAACAAACTGAAATCTCCTCATCTTTTAAAGCATTGTAATTGAAGAATTATTTATGTATATAATAAGTACAATAAGCTAAACAATAAAACCCAATTAGACAGTGATTCTGGGTGCAGGAAATGAATCCTAGGAGACTGTACAGAATAAGATGACAGTGTTGGAGTTTTCCAGAGCAGACATGCACACACTTGTCCCTTACTTATGTGTCAATGGTTAGCACTTTCAGAAAACTAAAGCATGCTTTGTACATTCCCTCTATGTTTTTTCCCCCCATTATGGTTTCTTATATATGAGCTTTGTATCAACATTGTTTAGGCAAGGAATATGGGTTGAAACTAAAAGGCTCGCCAGCTGCATTTAAGAGTTCTGGATTTGAGTGTTCCTCTCCTTTAAAATTCAGAGTACAGCTGTAGGATTGAAATTTACGTCAATTGTGTTGGGAAGATTCAATATATTGGAAAAAACTCAAGGCAAAATTGAAAGTCAAATTCTATAAAACCAGTGTGTCCTTGTAAATATACATTACACTCTGGACAGCATTTCTTCTTCTGCAGAAAGGGCCTTTAACATGTTTTATTCAGTTTGCTCCAAACTCTTCTCATTGTAGTCTTTGTGGCCGCATATAATCAATCTTTCTACTCAAAGGTCAACGTGAGCTACTATATTCCCAAGGCAGGGAGACTATGACAAAAATACAATTTGTAGAGGGAAAACACTTCATGACCCCAGATAGTTGAAGGTCTTCAGACCCCTTCTGTGAAACAGAGTAAATTCACAGTGATCCTATGCTCACAGAAGTGAATTTATCATTGGCATGTTTTATCAAATCAAGGGAACAGGGCTTCAAGTTAAAATGACAAAAACTGTAAAAGCTTATTAAAGTAATAGTTGGTAAACTATGAGAACAGTGAAACAAAGGCTAGGCTTACTAGCTAAAATTTATATTTCTTTACTCTTTTCAAAATAGGATACTCCCTTCTTTTCTTAATAAAGTACAAATGACTTTAGCAGCATCTTCTTAGCTAATTTTGAGCACTCCCAAAGCCACTTTGCTGTTTTAAGGAAGATACAATTCTTGTTTGTATTCCCATTCACTAAAAATTTATCAGTATGCTCTGATTTAGGAGCAGCTCAAAGTCTTTATTTATTGGACTCATCAATCAAACACCATTCTAAATACCCCCAAGGCTCTGGGAAGCTAAGTTTCCTCATAACAGAATAGGCAGATGTGAATGATCTTTTATCACGTGGTTGGGCTTTCCGATACAGATCTGTGTGTGTGGTAGTTGCAAAAGCCATTATCTTCTAATTTCTCCTTTTAGAAAATATTTGTCTCATTTTTTCAAAAGTCATTTTTTATAGTTTTTCAATCAGATGAGTCCTGTAAGAGGAAAATATGTTCACTTTATTTTTGATCCCTAAGCAGGTCACCGTGGTCATGCGTTTTATTTCTCTAAGGCTAGCAGGATAAATGTTGTGGATTAGTAATAAGTAAACAGTCAGTAGACCTTAACCAGCCATGACTGGGTCAAAAAGCAAAACATTCAAATCTAAAAAGAAGTGCTTTTATTTTTTTATTCCTCAGTTCTCTCTCAGTTTGGCTAGTTGGCAAACTTGTCAGTGGTTAAACTGCTGAGGAGCATGCCTTTACTCTCCTTGTCCCATAGACGTCACAGAACAATTAGCCGTGACAAGAGCTGCCTGTTTTAGGTAATGAAATACTGGTGATGTATGTGGGGAATGGGAGTTTATATTCTCAAAGATTACCAAGACGTTCTTGATCATTTTAAAAATGAAAATGCCTGCCACAGTTAAGATTTTATGCTGTCTAAAAGTGGTGATACATATTTTTTTCATCCAATAATCTTAAAGCATTTATTTAAAACAAAAGAAACTCATGGGCCAATTTTTTCAGTGTTTTCATTTTTTAGTTTGATCTCACGACATTCCTAAAAGTAAACCGGAGGAATTTCCATGCTAATGGTAGGGAATAGGGTGTGATCTTTACTAAACAGAAAAAATGCCTTTTGAGGCATGACAAAGTTATTGCAAGCACACAACTTACAAACTTAGAGTTTAATTGGTAATGTTTTAGATTCTTTCGTAACTAACTCTGCTGCATTCCTTTTCCTGACTACCACAATCGTGTTTTTCAAATACCAACCCACTCAGTCAAATTACTTAATTTTAGGAAAATAATAGATTGAAGCAGGTGCATGTTGCAACTATAGTTTGTATCTTTCACCGGTCATTATAATAGCTACAGTTTAGTAGTATCTATTTTATGAGACATGTTGCCTGGGCATATTACATTAACGATCTTTTTTTTTTTTTTTAATTTTATTTATTTATTTATTTATTTTAAATAAATCTTTATTGTTCAGATTATTACAGGGGTTCCTCTTTTTTTTCCCCCATAGCTCCCCTCCACCTGATTCCCCACCCCACCCCATGCCCTTACCCTCCGCCACTGTCTTCATCCATAGGAGTAAGATTTTTGTCCAATCTCTTCCCGCACCCCTCACACTTGCTTCCGCTGAGAATCATCAGACCACTCCCTTTCTATGTCCCTGATTCTATTATATTCACCAGTCCATTCTGTTCTTCAGAGTTTTTATTCACTTGATTTTTAGATTCACTTGTTGGTAGGTATGTATTTGATGTCATTTTGTTGTTCATAATTTTTATCTTTACCTTTTTCTTCTTCTTCGTCTTCTTAAAGAATACCCTTCAGCATTTCATGTAATCCTGGTTTGGTGGCGATGAACTCCTTTAGCTTTTTCTTGTCTGTGAAGCTCTTTATCTGACCTTCAATTCTGAATGATAGCTTTGCTGGGTAGAGTAATCTTGGTTGTAGGTTCTTGCTGTTCATCACTTTGAATATTTCTTGCCACTCCCTTCTGGCCTGCATAGTTTCTGTTGAGAAATCAGCTGACAGTCATATGGGTACTCCCTTGTAGGTAATTAACTGTTTTTCTCTTGCTGCTTTTAATATTCTCTCTTTGTCTTTTGCCGTTGGCATTTTAATTATGATGTGTCTTGGTGTGGTCCTCTTTGGATTCCTCTTGTATGGGGTTCTGTGCGCTTCCTGAACTTGTAAGTCTATTTCTTTCACAAGGTAGGGAAAGTTTTCTGTCATTATTTCTTCTAATAGGTTTTCAATATTTTGCTCTCTCCCTTCTTCTGGCACTCCAAAAATTCGGATGTTGGTTCGCTTAAAGTTGTCCCAGAGGCTCCTTACACTATCTTCATATTTTTGGATTCTTTTTTCTTTTTGTTTTTCTGTTTGGATGTTTTTTGTTTCCACATATTTCAGATCTTTGGTTTGATTCTTGGGGTACGTTGATCTACAGTTGAGTTTCTGTATATTCTTTATTTCAGTCAGTGTATTTTTCATTTCTGACTGATCCTTTTCCATTTTTTTGGCATTCTCATTAATATCCTTAAAGGTCTCATCAAGTTTCTCAGCGGTTTTAAGAAGATTCTTGAGTAACCTTTTAAATGTGGTTCTGAACTCTGTCATCCAGTAGTTTGCTTTGTCATCCAGTAGTTTGCTTTCCTCTGTTTCTTTCATTCGTGACATGTTTCTTTGTCTCCACATTTTGGCTGCTTCCCTGTGTTGATGGAGTAGCTTTGTGTGGTAGGTGATCTATAGGGGGCAGTAGCTCAGCCTCCTCAATTACATGAGGTGGATGCTCTTGGTACACCCCTTTGTGGGCTGAGTGCAAAGTCTTGGTGTAGTTAAGCCTTAATTGCCGTTGGTACACTGGGAGGAATCGACCTCCAGGCCAATTAGCTGTGAGCACTCGCTGTGTCTATAATGGAAGAACTGCTGCGCTGAAGACACACTTATGGGGCAGGACTTGTTTCAGTGGGGCTTTGGTGCTCACTGAGTCTGCCTCTTGAATGTGTCACTTATGGATGTGAGGAGTTGAAATCTGGTGTCTCACACTGACCACTAGGTACACTGGCTTCTGGATCTCCAATGGGGTGCAGGTCAGCTACTGTCTGAGGCCACTCAGCAGGAGCTACAGTGAGAGCTGCAGTTTTCTCCTCTTTGCTTGGGGTTTGGAGGTTTTGGAACTTTCTGACCCGGGCTGCAAGTTTGCTAGGTTAAGCTGCGATAGGGCAGGCTTTTCTTATGCTAACTCGGTTGCTTGGAGCTTGGGTGGGTTTGTAGGTTGTGCAGGGCGGGGCCTCAGGGTGTCACTAGGCTAGGGCGTGGCAAACAGCAATGGCTGCTAGTTAGCCGGCTCTGAGTCCCTGTCGGCAGTACCGTGCCCCAGTTCAGTAAACAATTATTCCTGCGCGCAGCTCTGCAAGCAAGCCACCCTCATTGGCAGTCAGTCCAGCTTCTCCCCGTAGGAGTTTGGGTCCCCCGCATCTCCCCAGAAACTGTATTTCAGAGTAATCGGGGGCTTGTCTCCCTTCGGGTTGAAAAAAGCAACGCCCGCCGCCAGCCCGGATCACGCGCCTCCGTACCTCAGCTTTTCAGCGCTCGTGCACGTCTCAGTGTTCTTTTCTCTTTCCTTCTAGTTGTAGAACTTCCACTCAGCCAGCTTTCCCGTGGTTCTGGGTGATAGACGTTTTTTCTTTTAGTTGTAGTTTTGAAATTGTTGCGGGAGGCAGCAGTTTAGGTGTTTACCTACGCCGCCATCTTGGATTCTCTCTTAACGATCTTTTTTAAATCTACAAAACAATTCATGAAGGTAGTTGTCATTATCTTTGTAAGATTAAATAACTTGCTTAAAGGCACAGAATAGCTACTGAGCATCAGAGTTGGATTCAAACACGGGTGTGAAATGTAGACCAGATATTGGGCAATAACAATACAGGGGAAAACCAGAGCGCTGTAGGTGCACATGTTAGAGACCCCTTATTTGATCGTCAAGGAAGGTTTCCTGGATATAAGTGATGCCTACATAATAGCTGAAGGTTGAGCAGAGAGTTGGTTACTAGAGAGAGAATGTCCCAGGAAGAAGAAACAACATATGAGAGTTGATGGAACTGAAAGTCCTTTGTGTATGGAAAGAAAGAAAGGAATATTGAGAGATGAGGTGGTGGTAGAGACCACAAATCTTCCTTGGTTTATATTCTACTCCATCCGTTACACTCAGGGTTAGGTATATTCCCTAAATCGGAATCATGATATGACTAATAAAAGTGGTTAAATGTCAAGATTTTATATATTTTGTACACCAGAAGAGGGGAAAACCCTTTCTGGTTTGTGTATAAGAATGTAAGAGATAGCCATCTAGTGGTCTCTGTCCTATGCAGCAGCTGTTTATAGAGATGCCTCTCTGAAGCTCTGTTCTCACAAGACCAACGCAACCTGTCTGCTGCCAAGCCTGTTACATTGTTAAATGTTTGTTGACCTAACCCAGTGATCATTGTAAATGGTAATTTCAGAGGGACTGAGTGCTCTGTACTTGGTGTATTACCACAGATTTTAGGTTTTTACTGACAAAGCTGAATGTATGCATAGTTCTGAGTCTGTGTCCCTCCATCAATATTAGCCTAATGGCATTGATTCAAGTTTTAAAATTATATTGTTTCTCTGTCCCTGAAATAATCTTGTATTTTATTTTCTATGTAAAATGTTTCACTGTATAACAGCATGTTGAACTCTTCATATATAGTGTTTGGGGCAGGAGAATTTAGTAGTGATGGATTAATTTCTCTTTTATGAGGCAGAATGCCACTGTGGCCTAACAGATTTGGTTGAGTTGTAATTTGCTTTGTTCATTCTACTGAGATTGGCCCTATTAACTGCTAATTATTTTCTGATTGAAGATTTCACCTGGGATAAGCTGCTTTCATGGGTAAGAACTGAAAACCTACTTGGAATCATTAACCCAAGAATATTTGTAAACATGACAGGGTCTCTTAGCATCATTTTGGAAAGATTTCATATCCTCCTTATACCAGTTTCTTAATAACATATTCTTTAGTGAAATATACCATGGCTAAATCAGTCATCATTTTCATTTCCTAATGATCATAAGAAAGATTTTACAAATGTTACCTGATGGTGTTGGAAATGTAATTAAAACAAGCAATAGGACTCCATTGTATTAGTAATTTTATTAGCAGAACTTAGTAAGGAAAAGGAGGAGCTATGGATGACCTTTGGGTTTGGCTTAGGAAAGCAGATTTGTGTTTCTGTTGAGAACATACATGTTTCCCATTCACACAGCTGTTGTAAATGGATTTGAAGCCATACATGTAAATGATGAGGATTAAAATACTCCATGAACTCTCCATGGCATGTTTTATATCTGTCATACTCTTTTATAAATAATTTATTTTTATGGAAGTAGATTATCCTATCCAAGTTTACTTTTTAGCATTGGAAGATATGGAATACATTTTATTTAGTGTGTAATCATTCCAATTATATTAGTTTGTTAACATCTTCTCTTTTGTTTGAAACTAATTTAAAAAGTATTCTTTTCTCACAAAAGTATTTTTCTGAAATTTGTTCACTTATTGTTTAAAGTCAATAATAGAGCTACTTATAGTAGCACAATATAACTTAGGTTTTCCAGTTGCCAAGCTAATTCATATCTGTTAGATTTTTTGTGTTTTATAGCAACTGTTCAAAAATATACATTTAATGTCTTGTGGATTGTGCTTTAATAGGATTTTAAAGACAACCTCAAAGTCTTTGTAGGTAAAGATAACTGTTTTCTGATATAGCTGTTGATAATATTTTCTTTTAGAAATCTGATGGACTCTAACTTCCAAATCAAACCAACTATACTGTGAAAACCATTTATTGAAAAATGCAAGCACTATACAATCATGTATGCATTATTTTGTTTCTACTAAAATGCTAATAGAGGTTTTCCAGTATGGTTGGCTCCTGAGATAACAGAAAGAAATAGGTGGTGTATAAAATGAAATGTGAAGCATATTATTTTTTCATTTTCTGGAAAATCATCTTTTTTCCCCCTCCATGCTTGAAAGTTTGAGAGCAACCTTCTCTTTCACATGTTTTTAAGACAAAATTTTGTGAACTTTGTAATTTTATCAACCCTCCACCCCTTATCTCTTCTCTTTTTTTCGCAGGTAATTTCTACTCACTGCTTTCCAAGCTGCTAGGAGAAAGGGAAGATGTAGTTCATGTGCATAAATACAACCCTACAGAAAAGGCAGAATCAGAGTCAGACCTGGTAGCTGAGATTGCAAATGTAGTCCAGAAGAAGGACCTTGGTCAATCTGATGCAAGAGAGAGTGCAGAGCATGAGAGGGGCAATGCTATTCTTGTCAGAGACAGAATTCACAAGTTTCACAGGCTAGAATCTACTCTGAGGCCAGCAGAGAGCAGAGTTTCCTCAGAACTGCAGCCCCTACCTGGTGAAGGCACCTGGGAATCAGAACACACAGGAGGTGCGTTTAGGGCTTTTTCGAAGAATAAAATGTGAAATGCTGCAATGCACAGTAGCAAAATCTGAAGGGAATAAAAATTAATGGTGAAAAAACTCATCAATAAAAAGGACTTATCATTAGAAAAAGTGTTCATCAGATTTGGGTTAGCAGATACCACATTGGTTTGAGGAGTAATTCTTTGTGTCTTGGTCCAATACTACTTAAATTCAGTTTCCATTCAACTGGTGAGCCAGAATTACCAGGACCAGAAACACTTGGATCGTGTTGGGGATGGTAGACTATGAAATTCATGGCAACAAATCCTTATTATATCAACATTCTCCATTTTGTTCCATGGAAGGAAACTGAAAATTCAAAAACATGGTATGTAAACTCCCAGTGTATGAAATACATATAATACACTACCTTCTATTATTTACCATCCTCTCAAAGGAGTCGTTTACTTCTCATCCAATGGATTTGTACATTGTAACTATGCTTATCACTTTGATTCCTTAAGTTCCATCATTAATTACTACCTTAATTGGAAAGTCAAGTAGTTATTTCTGAAAGGACCTCCAGTCAGGGAGTAACTATCAGATTTATCTTTATTTCTAACCATGATTGGCTGCCATAATTAGAGGACAATATCTTATTCCCTTCAGGTTTCTGTACCAGCAAGCGATGGATGCCTCTTCTTTGTCTTTAATTGTGTTGTGGCCTCTGTGATACTGATTGTGTTTCGTGTTACTTGCTAATGTGGAAAGCCTGATAATACAGCATGTGGAGATCATCTCCAAAAAAGTAACCAGTGGCCGTGCATGGCATCTTCCTGTGCTTGGGCTGGAATGGCGCAGGCTGCCAGCTTGATGGTTTCAATACAGCTTTGCAGGAAATCATAAATTATTCAACACCCAGCTGATTTGTATTTATAATTGAAAAAAATTAGCATGCGGGTGTTTTTTTTCTGACACAAGTTTCGAGCATTGTCCCTTGGGACTGTCCTGAAAAAACATCATCATCATTTATAGGCATCATAAGTGTCAATGCAAAAACCATAGTTTGACTTAAGACATTACATTCATGAAACCTACTCTGTTTTCCTAAGAAAGAAGTGCTCAAAATCCCCAAAATACATTTACTTTCCAAATCTCTTCATACTCAGAAGCTGAGACTACCACTCATATCCCCAGTTCAGGGTACTAGCACAGCCCAATACCGGGGCATCTTCAGAAGCAGCAATTAGATTCATGGACCCTCCCAGATTTTGGAACTGCAATATCGTGGTGGATCCCATCCAGTTGATTTGAGGGTTTAAAGGTGAAATGATTGGATCAGCTTAAAAATCTGCATTCGACTGTGTATGCTAGGCCCAGAACTACTTGATTGTTTCAAAGGCAGCACCATTTTGTGGACCTTCCAATTGCTGTGAATTTCACTTGGTTCCATACCCTGGCAAATGCCTTTAAAGTTGAGCTTTCCACCTCATTATGGGTTGAGTGTCAGTGAGCACCAAGATTCATGAAGAGCAATATAGACTGACATCTTCCAGCTTTGCAGAGCTGAGAAAGTCCTTGGCATTCCAAGGAACAAGACGGTTAAGTACCTTCAATGTGTCTCTAAGAATGCAGCCATCACAAAACCCCCCTTTTTAAGTCTTGTCTTCATGACCTTTGGTGGTTCAGAGTCTATTCTGAAAACTCTCCTCCCAACAATTGTGAAGCAGTATTAGAAATCTCCTGGACAGGCTCAGCTAGCCCAAATAGGCTTTCCAACTGCTGTTGGATAGAGGATGCCTCAAGCAGGAAGTAGTAGCCACAGCCTCCCCGCCACATATGCACAGGAGCACACACTACAGCGTCCTCCCACCCTCATGCCCAAGTAGCTCTCCATTTGTCTAAAAGAAATTGAAAACCACTCCATGGAGGTAATATGATATAGAACACTTCAGACTCGAGGCTGACTGCCTGGCTTTGAATCCTGGCAATACCATTTATCTCTGGTCCCTCGGCAAATAATACGTGGAAAGTGCTTTGAACAGTTTCTGGCACATAGAAAACATTTAATAAATGTTTTAATACGTTAACCACAATTATGATTATTATTGCTACCATTACTGTCATGTTGGATGAAAATTTCAAAAATTTAAACACCAATGCAGTAAAATTAAATAGTAATTACTTTAACTTAAGCAGCATCTTATGAGAGAATTTCTTTGCAATGTGTAGGAAAGCTGCAAAATCTGGCACTCTAATTTGATAAATTATGAAAATGATTTGACAGAGTTCTATCATAATGGAGTTTATGGCTCTTCAAATCTCTGATTATTTATATTGATCTGCCTTGATGTTTGCCTGTGATATTTGATGCACAGTGTGAAAATATTCAACTTGGTAAACTGAGAAGCAAATGCACTCCTTTTTACTCCTAACATTATTTTGATTTCCATCATTAGTTTGATATCTATATTGAGACAGCATTAATAGAATAGAAACAAAACAAAATGTTAGCTGTCTTTATTCTAGTTGCCTTCTGGAAACTAGATTCATTAAACAATGCATTAAAAACCACAGTAGCTATTCTCTCTGGCAGATTTGATTGCACTACTATTTGCTAGCACATGGAAACCTGTTTCAGCATATATTACACACCACTGGATGCATCTAAAAATACATCTGTATTTGTGTGATGCTTTCCATCAGATAAGAGAACTCAGAGTCTTTAAGTATTCTATGATATGCTTAGATTGAATTTAATTTCTGCAGACAAGTTTTACTTAACTCAGAGTCCATCCTTTTAACATATTTCAGCCATATACTTACCTCTAGGTTCAAATCTGAAGTATTTCTAGAGTAAAATGAGGCATTCATTTGGCTGATTTTTTAACCGCTGGAAGGGAAGAGAATAATAAACACAAGCACATACATAGCCCTTACTCTGAGCCAAGCTAAGTGTTTTAAATGCATTAATTCATTTCATCCTCATAACAAAAATGGTATTTATAAATTCATGTAGAGAGAAAGAAACTGAGGCATTGAAAGGAGATAGCTCAAGGAACCAAGATTTAAAATCAGGCAGACTTGCTCCAAGTCTTGTTTTTTTAATCCTTTTGTTATTCTCCTTCTCACAATAAAATAAAGATAATAATGGATAGGGGGATAAGAAGATGACTGCCTTTTTCCAATCATCCCATTATCTCATCTTTGATCATAATAACTATAGTTGTATATTACCTTTGGTCATGCTTTCACAATCACTATCCAAACAAATTGACCAAGATGATCTCATTTGCAAAATGCTGATCTAATTTTCTTATTTAAAAAGAAAATAAATTCTGCTAATGCTTTGAACCCCTAATTATGTCTTAACTCTCTTCCTCACTTCACTCCCATTAAATGAAACATTATAATTAGTTCTTGTTTTCTTTTTGACATAGGTAAATATTTTTCCTATGCTTTTAAGTTAATTATAGTTATTCCTGCTCCTCAGATGAATAACAATCCCTGACCAAAATAATGTATCTTCTTCTCACTAGATGGGAATTTGCAAGTGTAGAAAAATACAACCACTACCCTTTGTTCTTTTCGTGGTCTTCCAGTAATTTCATCAGGATCCTTTCCATAAGTTTAAATGTGAAGAGCCTAGTTATGCTCAGGTTAGGTCATAGTTCTGGGTTGAAAATTATATTTTTTCTCAACGTTATCTAATTCCTTTAGTCCTTAAGTAACAGATAAATGAATGACCTTTTAAATGCTCATTAATAATTTCATATGAAAGCATTGATCATTAACATTAATCTTTTCTTGGAAAGGTATAATTCATTAATCCTTTTAGTGATTTATTGATACCATTTTAATAGTAATGTTTAATTTTTTCTGAAAGTAGTAACTTTTTTCTAAATTCATGGTGGAATATGAAGCTGCACATTTACCTTTATTTATAATAAATGCAAGGATTCTTCTGAAATAATCCTATTCTTTGGCATCTGAATTTAGAGCAGCAGACACTTGGAGTTGGGAATAGCTTCCCAAGGTCATGTGTAAGAAATGTGTATTTAATTTTCAAATTAAAACTGTAAGTCTACAGAATTAATTAATCATGTACTGAATCACTTCTTAAATAAAAGCTAAGAGGAGTCTGAACTCAAAATTTTAACTTCTTTGTGATTGTTAATGTTAAGTTAGAACCCAAATATATTTTATCATACAATTTCTTTAATAAGGATTTGAGATTTTTCTTCATTAGAGAAATTATTATTATTAATAGAAAATAACCATCCTTAACATTGATGCCTGAAGTCTGGCTCAAGCCCACGGTTTAATTTCTATGAAATAAGAAAATTATCTGGGATGAGCCAGTATGTTCTAGCCTTCTATGATTCTCATGTAGAGGTGGGCTGGGATTGGGAAAACATCTGTATTAATTCCATATACACATACCACTGGTCGTAAATTATTGCCTTGATTCTTGATCATTTAATTTTGAAGCAAATAGCCTTTAACTACCTAATAATTTAAAAGATGGTGACACTGGGAGCAAAAACATCAATTAACTGAGCTAATGTTCACAGATGAGAACAGTTTTCCTTTATTGTAGAATTTCTAGTTAACTCAGAGACCTAGATCCTGAAGATGTTGAGGTGTTAGATAGGTAACCTTAATAAATGTACAATTACATTTTAATGAAAATTAATATAATTCAATGTAATTTCTACAAACATTCTTGCCATGCACAAGTCAGTTCTCCTTCGCAGTGACTCAGTACTAAAGGAGCCAATTTGCTCGGTGTTAGACCTCTTACATATTCCCTCAGATGGCACCTTATGTTTTGAAAATTCACCAAAAGCATGTATTTTTAAATAAGTGTATACATATTTACACTGAGTTTTCTACTTGAAATTTTCTTCTTGAAAATCTCCAACCAAAAAAGATTCTTATATGTGACAAAATAGTTTGTTAGCAACCCATTAGTCAATGATTTTTGTAGACTTTCAAGCACTTATCAATCTAAGGTCAGTGATCATTGGGATCATTCATAGCTAGGTTAAAGTTCTTTACACAACACTGCCAATATTTTATTAAAATCATATTTGGCTCAGTGGCAGAGCATTGGCTTGGACACTGAAGAGTCTCAGGTTCAATTCCTGGTCAAGGACACTTACCTGGCCCCCCTTGGGACATGTGCAGGAGGCAACCAATCAATGTGTCTCACTCACATCTCTCTCTTTCTCTCTCCTTCCCTCCCTTCCACTCTCTCTAAAAAGTCAGTGGAAAAAATCCTCAGGTGAATGATAACAACAATAAACAAAAAATCACATTTATCCCAGAACAATGTACTAATTTTGGACATTGCATATTTTCTATCAGAATTAGTACCTCTGCACCTTCATGAGCACCTCACTTCCAATACCAGCTGGTGAGCCACTGGCCAGAAAGGTTCCAGGAACCATAATATCTATTTATTGTATTTAATGGAAATAATTCGCCAAGTAGCCTTTATTACTGAGTCGCTTCACAATGTCTCTAGCGTAGTGCTAGGGATAAAAAGGTGTAGTGCAAGTTAATTATGAGATTATAAGGCTGTTTAAATGCTAGTTGAAAACATAATAAGCAAGAAAGACCAGCATCGCATTCAGGTTCGTGCATTTATTAAGCCATTGCAGTAGGCTAGGCCCCGTGTAAGCCTTGGTGAATAAACAGTGAATAGGACATGATCCCTGCCCTCGAGAAATTCCATCTAGTTTTGTCGTAGTTCTGGGCTTCGAAAATCTGACTAAAGCAACTAAACATTTATATTGTTGTGAGGTTCGAGGTTTTCTTGGAGCCTATTCAGAATCCTCAGGAGCTGGCGAATGAGTACAGAATCATGACCCCCAAACAGACACGCTGTAACTGAGATGAGAATGAATGAAGTACAACCTGAAATTCAAGCACCTTTAAAATAATTTAAAACGTTTTCTTTGGGGAATGATTTATCCATCTGTTGATCCATCTAGACATCTCTAATTATTATGCTTATGCCCTATTTCCATAGTTTACTTTCATAAACACGGTTTTAATCATGTCACTCCATGCTTAAAAACCTTCAGCGGCTCCCAACTGCCTGTAGCAGCAATTTGTGCCCCTTCTTCCTATTATGACAAGCGTGATAAATGATGAATGCTATTCATCTGAGCAGCCCCTTTCACATCCACTGCTGTGCCCAGAACTGTTTACAAATTTAGAAATGCCAGCTGTAACTCTGCCCCCCTTCTCCCCAACTCAAGAGGGCGTATCAAAGCACATGTGAGTGAGAATGACATTCTCATGTGCGCTAACATATTTCAAAAGTAAATTATTCCCAAACTCTGTGCTTTACTGCTACTGGTAAGGTATTTGCAGCATGACTCAAAATTAATCATTGTACAGAGCAAGACACCACAGCTCAGAACTACAGATTCATTCATTTTAAAATCCATACTCCTCAATGTTGGCTACAACACATTTTCCAGTCTAACCTAGATCTCTGGGTCTGTTCATCTGCCTCCTACTTCCGGATTCCCACCTGAGGTACACAAGCATTCTTTCCCTGTTGCGTAAAGAACTTGAAACACATTCTGCAATTATAAGCATCCTCCTCTCTTTTGATCTTTCTGATCTAAATGCTCTCCCCCCACTTCTATACTCAATGAACCCTCCACTTACCTTTAAGTGCAAGCACACGTTTCTTCTTCTGGGAAACCTCTCAGGTCTGACCTTAACCCTCCCTTCTCCCAGCCCCAGGAAAGTTTACAGACCCTCTCCCACATTCCCTGCCCTATGTTGTGCCATACATGTTCGCTTTCTTTTGTTTCTCATTTTGTAGTTCCTCAAGGCCAAAAACGATGTTTTATTTCTGGTGGGTTTTATTTTTGTGTGTGTGTGTTCCCAGAATCTAGCATAATGCCTCACCTACACGGTACACTTAGGGGATGTTTGTTAAAGATGCTTCAGCAAAGCTTGTAGGCAGAATTGATCTAACATCCTATTGATTGTGCTATGCTTTGCTAATTTTTTTGAAAGAAAAATGACAAATGTGCAAGGGTAAAATATTTTAAGTGAAAAAGTACTATTTTTTATAGTCAAGAGAATTATTTTAAAGTATTTATTCTCACACTGGCGTCCTTCTCAAGTTCCCAGAAGCTAATTATGGAAGCCCTGTGCCTCCCTTTCTTCCTCGTCTTTAATGCCTGTCTTTGAGATTGTGCAGTGTTGCAACATCCTCCAGAGGGTGGGGGGGATAAATGAGACTGGAATTGCTTCTTTTCTACTTCTCAGCATCTCTGCTGAAGCATTTTGGAGGGGAAGAAATATTGACACTGATACAACAGATTTCATAGCATCTTTGTAACTATACATCCTTAGCGTAGCTACTCCACACATTATACCTCTTTATTTAAATGTCTGTAAAGGGATTACCACAAATGAACCCAGCTATTCTCTGTAAATATATTCTGGTCAGAAATAAGAATGGCTTGGAAGTCAATCAGTTACAGCGTTTCTGTGAGTTTTCCTTTGTCTTATGTTAGGAAGCAGTGAAAGAGGATGTCTCCCTACTCCCGTTTTTCATAGGAACACTGAAATTAGGAAAAACTGAAATTGGCATCTTATATAGTTCCTTGTACAGGGATGGCTTATTGTAGGGTCTAGTGTATATTGAACATCAGAGTGTACACAAGAGTTGAGAGAAAGAGGGATGCTTAATAGACCATGTTTGGCATTTATTTACAACATTTAAAAGCTTTATATTAAAATGATGCCATCCATGTGGCCATATTTTCCGAAGATACTAATTAAAATAAGAATATTATTAAGAAGAAGGTGCTCTCACATTTGTTCTTACTGATTTAAGGGTAAGCAGGTTTTATAGGCATCTTATCAACAGGACAAGAGAGCATATAATTCCCAAGCAGTTCACAGTCGCTTACCTAATTCATAGCTCCAAGAGGCTACCTGGCATGTGCATGTGGTATATCATGTAGAGCACGGCTTGATTTATTTTTTTCTTTGCATCAAGTGACATTACTGCATGAGTTTTTATGACCAATGTGAATCTTCATGAGGTTGTACTAGCTTTCTTGTTTACACTAAATGTACGAATTTGTTCTGTAGATTTCCATGTAGAAGAGGCACTGGATTGGCCTGGAGTATACTTGTTACCAGGCCAGGTTTCTGGGGTGGCTGTGGACCCTAAGAATAACCTGGTGATTTTCCACAGAGGTGACCATGTCTGGGACGGAAAGTAAGTAATATTTTTCTTTCAAAGAGTAAAAGAAAATAAAAAGAGCATGCATCACTTTTCATTACACTAACAATAGTGCTGAGAGAATATTCAAGGTTCTTTTTGAACTTGATTTGTGTGAGCAAAATATATTTGTTCTTTTATTGTATGACAAGTAACATAGCGGAACTCTAGTGCATTTTAAAACAAAGTAGTGGTTTTATCAACTAGTTTATAAAAAGAAGGCAATAACAATCTGTGATTCTGCCTACCTACCATGTTTTGCTCCCTTTAAGCTTACCTTCACATTTCTAAGGAGAATAATCCTGAAAGCAGTTAAGAAATTGTCTGAGGAATTCTAAGACTTCAAAGGAAGTGTGTGAAAAGTTACTCTTCGACTATAATACAGCACTTTGTTATTTCCTGATACTGGGTGCAGCCTGTTCTAAGGCCACTGGACTTGCCCTTTCCCTCAGACAGCCCTTCGACAGTGATAGCAAGTAGCCTCTAGAGACTGTGGCTGGAGCAGTTTGGCCACCACCGATGTAGAAATAATCAGTACCCCCGTTTGAGATGCTGCCTGTTACAGCGTTATAAACACACTAGAGACCCGGTGCATGAAATTCACGTATGGGGCGGGGGGTGTCCCTCAGCCCAGCCTGCACCCTCTCTAATCTGGGACCCCTCGAGGAATGTCCGACTGCGCGGATCGGGCCTAAACAGGCGGTCAGACATCCCTCTCACAATCCATGACTGCTGGCTTCCAACTGCTCACCTGCCTGCCTTCCTGATTACCCCTAACCGCTTCTGCCTGCCAGCCTGATCACCCCCTAACCACTCCCCTGCCAGCCTGATTGATGCCTAACTGCCCTCCTCTGCCAGCCTGATCACCTCTAACTGCCCTCCCCTGCAGGCTTGATTGCCCCCAACTGCCCTCCCTTGCAGGCCTGGTCCCTCCCAACTTCCCTCCCCTGCTGGCCTGATCGCTCTCAACTGCCCTCCCCTGCTGGCCTGATCCCTCCCAACTGCCCTCCCCTGCTAGCCATCTTGTGGTGGCCATCTTGTGTCCACATGGGGGCAGCCATCTTGTGTGTTGAATTGATGGTCAATTTGCATATTACTCTTTTATTAGATAGGATAGAGGCCTGGTGCATGGGTGGGGGCCAGCTGGCTTGCCCTGAAGGGTGTCCTGGATCAGGGTGGGGGTTCCCTTGGGGCCTGGGTCAGCCTAGGCGAGGGGCCTGTGGTGGTTTGCAGGCTGGCCATGCCCCCTGGTGACCCAAGCCGAGGCCCTGGTATCTGGGATTTATTTATCTTCTATAATTGAGACTTTGTAGCCTTCAGCAGAGGCCAGGGCAGGCCAAGAACTTGGCTTCCTCCATCGCCGGGGAAACCCAAGCCTCCTGCTGGCTCCGTGACTGCAGCCATTTTTGTTGGGATTTAGTTATCTTCTATAATTGAAACTTTGTAGCCTTGAGCGGAGGCCTGAGCCAGCCAGGGTGCGCAGGAAGCTTGGCTTCCTCCATTGCCAGGGAATCCCAAGCCTCCTGCTTGCTACATGGCTGCAGCCATCTTGGTTGGGTTAATTTGCATACTCACTCCTGGTTGGCTGGTGGGCGTGGATTGTGGGTGTAGCGGAGGTACGGTCAATTTGCATATTACTCTTTTATTAGATAGGATTTACATAATTTTTTTTAAAGATTGCTCTAAAATTTAGATGGTTATTTTAAATTTCTTGAGTAATGAATATCCATTTATTAATTTGTTTTATCACACATTTACATAAGAAGGTACATTTTTAAATATCTTATCAATTAAGTAGATCAGTCTTCTCCTTTCAAGAATACTTCTGAAGGCTCTGGAACATTGAGGATCCACATGTGTACTTCAATGGTTCTTTTCCCTCGTTTTCAGAGATGTTGATTACACTCATGCTAAACCTGCTGTGTCACAGACACATGTCAGTAGCTTTCTTTGTGCATTTGAAGGTGGAATGCAATCAGCATTTCAGAGTAGATTGGTCGCTTTGTTCCTGTTTAATTGTCCTTTCCAGTTGTCACACTTAAAAATGGAATTGGAGAAAGAGATCACTTCAGAGTTCAAAGGAAACAATCGAACTCAATATTCCTATTCATGCATCTCTCATACATCGTCTTAGTCATTATTGAACATCTAATGATATTTTAACAAGTGCTTTTAAAGGCAAACTATTACTATTCATTGTAGCATATTCTTCATTTTAATGAACATTGCCAAGTTTTCTGCATGGATTTCTAGCCTCATTTTATCAGAGAAGAAAATTGCGGCATCATTTCCTCCCATTGATGCTGTCTCAGCTGCCTAAAGTTGAGTTGGACAAAGCCCAATTTTCCATTTGAAAAGGGAGTCAGTAAAAGGCAGCTCTGGGCCGGAGATGACATGAGACTCTGTAACAAGAACCACATAAGAACATTTTCTGTGACATATGGTTCTAACTGAAAAACTGCTTTTTCCTGGCATCTAGGTTTCATCTGGATACCCAGTGTCATATGTAAAGAGATTCCAGTATCATTGCCAAAGCCCTGGTGTCTTTACCCTCATACATGGCACCAACAAAGTGGTGGTGTTTAAAACGCAAGACTTCTTCAGAGCAGATGTGCTGGCTCAATTCATTACATCTCTGTTTCTCCTTTCTTCTTCCTCTCTATCTTTCAGGTGTGAGAACCCTTGTTATCCCTCATTCCTTCCACCTCTCCTGCATTGCCAGGTGGCCTCTAGCACCCTTTGCAGTCGTGCTTGTGAGGAAATGCTCTTCCAGCTCTCAGCTCTCTGCTTTCAGCAACTGTCTGCTTTATCATTCATGAGGGGAATTAGAAGTGGATTGCTCTGTTCATTATTTTGTTCTTTTTTTAGAAAAATAGATTCGGATTTGTGAGCTCTATTCTTTGAACAGTGACACACGATCACCCATCCTGCATACACAAGTCACATTATATAAAATAAAATGGAGTACATAGTTTTTCTTCTCCCTTGTTAAGTATCCAAGAACTGTACAAAGAAAAAAAGCACTTTCCTGTAGAATTTATGATGGGCTGGTGAGAGACAATGGAAATTTAAGATGGTGTGGAAATTGCATTCTTATTGCTACCACTGCTTGGATAGAGTAGTGATAAATCCTACATTAATTTTTCTTGTAGCCTTTCCTATCCTGACATTCCTCATGTTCACGAAATTGTAGGTTCCATAAGGCCAAGGCTTGCTTTCAACCAAAGCTAAGTACTCTCTATACACTCTCTGTCCCCCAATTTTTAGAAGGTTATTCTGTAAGTATCAGACAATGCTTGGAGTTAATAATAATCCCTAATTATACTTGTTACCCAAAGCTCTTTTGACATCATCACACCATCTGTCTGTACTGTTACTCTTCATTCTTACCCAATATCCCTGATCAGCTCTTACTCTTCTCCTTAACTATGCTGAATAAGCATAGCAACCAAAATCCTATATAATAAAAGCATAGTATGCAAATTATCCCCTCAAGCTGGAGTTCTTCTGGGAGTTTGACCAGGGGGTGGGACCGGGCAGGGGAAAGGAAGGAGTACCTGGTGGCTGCTGCCAGCCGCTAGGGACCCTACCAGTGCACGAATTTTGTGCACTGAGCATCTAGTAATAATAATAATAAACCAGTTAACATCCTGAAAGATGATTGTCACTCCCTTTCTCAATTTGATTTCTATTTTCCTTCCTCTCTGTCTCTTACTTCAATATGGCTACTTTAAGAAGCTTCTTCTAGCTAAAATAGGAAATACCTATTACCAGCAGGGTGTCATGAAATTTTAAAGGTCCTCTTGTCTGCCCTGGTGTTAGGGCAGCATGGCAGCTAGAGCTCTTTAATGTTTAAATGCTTCCCAGTAGGAGCTGGGTAGCTCCTGGCTCAGTAACAGCTATCCCTGGGTTTCTGTCTTAAAATCACCCCCACTGTCGAAGACTCACTTCTTGGCCTTTCTTTTATTTATCCAGCCATGGTCAAAGTTCTGCTGTGCAGGACTCACATCACATACCAACTAAACCTAACCATGTGTTTTACCCCTAATTTTTAGGTGTTAAAAGTTGCTTCCTTTATATCTTTTATTATTTCTTCACCTGGAGTTGAAAGAGATCTCGGGAGTTGTATCACTTGCGAGTCTTTCTTTCACCAGTAAGAGAGAACACCCAACACACAGTAGCTTAGGAAAAGAAGAAATGTGTTAGTTTGCATAAATGAAAACGTCAAAGGTATGATGGCCCAAACAGTATCAATGGGATCCATTTTTTAACACATTTTCTCCTAATTGGCTCTTTTCTTAGGCCCTGAGAATCCATTATCAGACTAGTTACAGCGAAGGTATAGTCTGTGTCCCTGATAATGCAATAGAAAAGTTCTCAAATTGAGTCTTTTAGCATTCTTCAGTCTGACTGAGGCCATGTCTCCCCCATCCCTGAACCAGGCTTTGTGGGCAGAGGAATGAAATCCACTCTTTGGCTTAGCCTCAGTTTTTTTGTTGTTGTTGTTGTTCTATGCCTGGAATGTGAGAGTAGAGTTGACATCATTGAAAAATAATGGGCTGAGAGAGAAGTTCAAAATATTGGGCCAACTAACGGAAAAATGAGGTTTTGTTAGCACAAAATAATGCACTAGACATTGAGCACCCAGAATGGCACATATCCACCCAAATTGTAATACCATGAGTAGCTCATCTCCAGCTCCCTGCCTAATGCAGACATCTCTTTACAAAATCATCTACAGTCAGCCAGTGCTAGAATTATTTCAGTGCCAAGAAATTCCCTAGAGATGAGACTTACTCTTCAATTATGGGACTCATCCAGATGTCATAAAGGTCTTCATTATATTAATCTCAAATCTGAGTCTCTAACTCCACCTCATGACAGCCTGATGCAGATGAATTTACTCCCATTTACCCAGGGCAGTTATTTGCCTATTTGAAGACAGCCTTGTCTTCTGCAGACTAAATACCCCCAGGCCCTCACCCAGTCTTGATGCTGACATGATACTTTCATCTGAAAGTGCTCTGGTTTCCCAACTTTTTAAAGGGTTTGATAGAGAAGTGGCCACAACACTTCATGTAGTGTCTGCTCAGCAATACAGTTACTTCCCTTGATGTACATTCTAGGCATCTATTAGTATAAGATGATGGTATTCACTTTTCTTCAGCAAGAATAGCACCACCTTGTTGCCTTGTGTTGAACTTGTAATATGCTAAGATCTCCAAATATATTTTATAAACGGTGCTCAAGTTTTTACTGGAAATTTATACTCATAGTGTGTTTTTTAAATGCAAGACTTTATTCCAATTACATTTCACTTCAGTAGGTTTAGCATTGCTTCAGTTTTCAGATATCATTTTATTCTTAATTAACCAGAGAGTGAGCTATCCCTCCCAGCTTTGTTTGTATTAGATCTGCTGGATGAGCATGCCTGTCATATCTTCATAAATGTTGTTTATAAAATTTGAATAGTCAAATGGTCGGTTAAACAAATGTTGTTCTTAGAGATGTGGTCTTCTGGGAATCTTCTTCCACTTGCCCCCCAGATAGCTCACAGTCCTTCTCTTCATCAATGCTTTATAGAATTTGGACAAGATCAATTATTTCAGAAATCTATCTGCTTCCTAACTTGCAGGAAACTCAGTTCAAGATTTGCCTCACTCGTTTTCTGGTGTCTCATTTAAGATATCAGCTTGAGGTTCTGCATCTACACCTGCAAATTCTTTAAGAATTAGTTGTGCCTGGAAAGCAGAACTCAAAGTGACTGAGGGCGCCTTCGTGCCTTGCTATCTGAGAGAGCATTGCCAGGAATCCACAACAACCCCATTTCCATTTCCTACCCTTCTCTTGAAGATCGCCATTTCCCATTTTCCTCTGGCTACTTCCTTCCGGTTTTACACCCCTTCCTCTCCTTCTTCTTGGTTAGGTAACTTCTCCGTGTCTCCCACATTTACATTAAATTTAATAGAGTGCATTCCCAGGAGGAGAAGACCACTTTTTTCTTTTTTAAAGACAGGAGAATTGGGTTTGAATCTTGGTTATCATTTCCCAGCCTTGAGACCTGCATCAAGACGTTTGAACTCGCTAACTCTCAAGTTCCCTAGTCCAATAAATAAGGCCTTTAATAGGCGCCTTATTCTGTTGAGTAACAAAAACCAGCGCTAAGTGACTCATCCCCAAGTGCCCGCCCTAACTGACCAGAGCCCAGTGCCATGATCCCTGGTCCTTTGTTTTTTTCATTCCTGTCTGTGACATCTCTAGGGCTAACTCCATCAGCACACCGAATAGTCATGCTGGTTTCTTTCTCTGCCCACATTCTCTCCTCACAGGGATATTTTGCAATGTGTATATATTCAGAAGTAAGTGTTTTTAACATAGTATCAAATTATACTCCATTTAAAACCTCTAGCCATTGTATGGTATGTCTTTGCTTTCCTAACATTGAGGGTACATTTCCATTTAAATTCTCACTTGAAAATCTATGGCTCTTTCTCCAGCTTCTTAATTTATATAATTACAACATTATATTTTATTTCTCTCTTCAGTTGCTATTATTTATTTTGTTTCCCTTAATTTGGATTGATGGCACAGAAGTTTATTTTCTCCTTACTCTAGTTCTTTCTCTGTATGACCACAGCAGAGCATTTCTTCTTGGCCTTATCTAAACTGTTTGATTAGCTGCTAATGTGCAAAATCATTAGTGGAGGATTCAAACTGCTAAAAATAAAGAACTGATGAATTCTGGCCCACAGGCCACAGTTCAGTCTTTTCAGCTGAGTGCTTTTTCTTAAGAAGCAAACAAAGATCAGCAGCGCTCAGGGCACGGTGTAATGTGCAGGATATTATTATATTCTGTAAAAAGTTAAATGTGGTTGAAATAAAGACTTCTCTGCAACATATAACCCGGGCTAGCTGCTTTAGAACACCAAATAAGTGCTTTGCTATAGCAACCGTGGTGCCAGCTCTGTAGTTTGACATCCATTTGTGAGCTATTCAAGGGTTACCTTTCTGTGAATTACAACAGTTTATAAACTAGTTTATTTGGCAGAGTGTGTGTGTGTGTGTGTGTGTGTGTGTGTGTGTGTGTGAGAGAGAGAGAGGGGGGGGGGCGCGGGGAGGGAGGGAGATTTTTCTCGTTTAAAGAAATATCAAGTTCTTTTCTTACTTTCTCTGTGTAGCTACCAGGGGCCAGCTGTTAGTTACATGGAGCTCCTAGCATCCCAAGTGAAGGGATTAGGACTGGCCCACCAATCATCTGAGTGACTGAATATTCCAGTTTAAACATGGCCGTCTGTTAAAGGGTATCACAAAAGACTTTTAATGTAACGGTCAGGCCTGTTGTGTTGTGGTTATTTCTTTAAAGCTGTAATCTTCTTAAGAATTCTAGGATTTTATTATTTGCTTTTTACTTTTCTGAAGTAGATTGATACATTGAAATGATGCTAATATAAGTAGAATGTCATCTTTGGTTTTTGTTTTGTCATGCTTACTTTGCATTTTTTCTCTGTTTTGAGAGGTGGTCTTTAAATGAACAGATTCTCTAAACAGTAAATTCAAGAACTTGTCTAATCACTGAGATCCTTAATGGATATAGCAGAATGATAGTAATACTGTGAATAATAATCATAAGGCTGTATACTGTAGGAAAAGTGGCTAGTCCAAAGCATCACATAAAATGCCCTCTGTACACACTAATGACAGGAGGGTAATTTGTCGTAACCAAGAGTTCTAAAAAAGCACACAAACTAAATTGTTCTTACATTGTAATATGCTACTGAGAAAGATACCTTGATAAACTCAGAGATCTGATATTTTCTGTGTATCCAATTTTTTATTAAAAATACCTGACTTATTTATTCGGTAGCTTATTTAGTTTTGTTACTTTTTTTTTTTTTCTTGGTTCCTTCATTTGCTATTTCACAATTTACTATAACACCACCAAGTGAATAATAAAATGAAAGGGGATGATCCTCATATGAGTGAGCTACTATATATTACCACCACTAGAAATTTGACATTTCTCGATTATGAGTAGAGATGCCCACACACAAATTGTGTTTATGACAGCAAAGCATAAATGTCTTGATACATTTTTTCCTATATTTATGGACAGAATGGAACAGTACCATTGTTAAAGAATGTTTTTCCCCTACCTATTTATCAGCTACAACAGTTTCATTCCATCTGACTGACATAGGATGTGGGTCTGGGTTATTTATATTTCTTTCTTATCATAGCTTGGTTTTTTTGGAAGCCAAGTTCAACATTTCAGGTTCTTGACTCTGAGAGACATGGCTTCCATTGAGTTAAAGTTTACATTTTGAAATATTTGAGTGCTGGAGAAATAAGCTGGAGCTATAAAAATAAGTTTAAGTTAGAGTTCAATATCTATTCCTGGGGGAGGGGATCTCCTTTGTACTTTCTCTTGATCTATAAGTTGTACAGATGTCATTTCCTAAAATAGTAGGACCCTAGGACCAGAGATTTAGGACTGATGGTGAATATTTAAGTGATGACAAGCCAAGCCAAAGGGGCAGTTATCTTCCAGAATTATTGCAACCCGTTTCTTGAGGAAATCATGAACAAGCAAAAATATCAGGCTTCTTGTTCAGTTTGTCACTTTACAAATAAGAGGTGACATTAGGTATGCTGAGGTCTGATCCGCTCCCGGTTTATCGGGATATACAATTGGACTGCACTATTACTACCAGCCAGCGGTGGATCAGATCACTGTCTACATGTGCAGCTATAGACTTGGTCAAAATTATGAAGATATGGCAACTTTCCATATTACTAACTCCTATGTGGGGACTAGTAATATACTGCTATATTCCATGCCCAAGCAAATAAACTGCAAGAATAAAAAAAAAAAAAGGAAATATAAGAGGGAAATCTAAATATAACCAGTGGATTTTATCAGTATCATGGTTATGATATTGTACTATAGTTGTACAAAATGCTACTCTTGGGAAAACTTGGTAAAATGTACAAGGAATCACTCTGTATTATTTCTTACAACTGCATATGAGTCTACAATTATCTTAAAATTTCCATTTAAGAAAAAGGGAAACCAGATTTTTAACTTCCTACAGTCAGGGAAAGCATAATTCTCACATAATTTAGATTGCCATTGTGCCATTGCAAAGCACTGGAATATTTCTAAATAATGAAGAATATAAAACTTCCATTATAAGAGACAATAAATGAAGAGACTTCATCCCATTACACACGAATGTGAAAGTTACAGCATACTGTGAGTCTCAGATATGCTAAACTGATGTTACTGATGTTATCTAATCTCATGGTCAAGTTGGGAAGAAAACATCATTGATAACTGAACCTGGTACCTTTGTTTTATAGAAAATTAGTTATGATGCCTTTAGTATAAAAATTCGTACTTAAAGTACTTTCAGATATAGCGTAAACTCTTTGGTATCTCACAGTAGTAAAAGAGAGAGAGTTCATGTTTGCCCTTTACCAGACTTACCTGATTTAATAACACCTTGTGCACTATGAATAAAATGTCACGTTTCAATTTAATAATGATCCCATGAATATCTTATAAAATCTGCTCTGTTATGGTGTCACTTCCACTTTATAAACCTATGTATGTTTTTTCTACATATTGTTGTGTGGTTTTAACTACACATAATAGCATAAGTAACCAGTATTCAGTTTTAGGTTGACAAAGCTGAATCAGTATTTCCTACTCAACTGAATGGGTCATTAATAAGAACTACCTCAGGGACTTAATTGTTATCTTTCAGGAAAAATATACCCAAAAGACTGTAATAGTCAAAACATTCACATAATTGTGTGATGTATATTCTTAATGGCAAAAGATTATATTTTGAAATTTTTGTTCTACCTGGACTTTACATAAGTTCCATAAAAATACCAACCCACTAATCAACAGCTGTATGCAGATTTGAGCAGTCTAGTCTGTTGGTTTTCCAAAGTACAAAGATGTCTCCATAAATATTTAATGTCATTCAGATTTTTTTCATGTGATTTGTATGTTGTATCTGTGGCTGGTACAATAGCAACCTATTTTTTATCACTACCCTTCCTGCTATCATTTATTCTTCCTTTATCACAGAGAAAATTAAAGTAAGTTATGCTTTCTTTTTGTAATTTGAAAGAAAATAACTATTAAAATATTTTGAGGACCTTTTATTTGTTACTTTAAGAGTTACAGGTAGTGTTCCTTGAACTCTGCTGCCTATGAGTCACATGGGGATGGTGTGAAGCTGCAGGGTCAGATTCACTGGGCCCTGAGACCTTGCACCTCCAGCAGCTCCCATGGTCATTCTGAGCGGCACAGTTCTGCAGGCTGCTACTGTGTGTATAATCCAGGGTGCTGAACCGTCCAGGACAGAGTGAAGTCAGATACATCTGAGCTCTTCTTTCTACTCTGTAGTTAGAACCTCAAGTAAATAGTCTGCATTCTCAAGTTCATTGACTTGGTTTATTTATTTATTTATTATTCTAATGCTTTTTTAAAGCTCTTTTGACAGCAAGTTTGTTTACCAGCAAAGAGGACTTGGGCCAATTGAAGAAGACACTATTCTTGTCATCGATCCAAATACTGCTGCAGTTATCCAATCCAGTGGGAAAAATCTGTGAGTTAAAGTATTTATGTTGTCACTGAGGCGTGTACTACATAGAGTGTTGGGCACAAAGTGCATCCCTGGGTCTGGTCTTGGGAAGAGTATGTTGTATAGCGGTGGTGAGAAAGCATAGCTTAAGAAAGCAGGAGGCTGTCCTACCCAGTTTGGCTCAGTGTTTAGAGTGTCAACCTCAGACTGAAGGTTGACACTCACAGACTTTAGTTGCAGGCTTGATCTCTGGCCCCAGTTGGGGAGCCTGTGGGAGGCACCAATCGATGTGTCTCTCTCACATCAATGTTTCTCTCTCTGTGTCTCTCCCCTTACCTTCTACTCTCTCTAAAAATCAATGGGAAAAAAAATATCCTTGGGTGAGGATTAACAACAAAAAAGCAGGAGATTAATTGGGCCATCTCATCTTTCAATTTCTAAGTAGCATATCCTAAACCCTGACTGAATATTAAAATCACCCGGAAGCTTAAAAAAATTAGATTCACATATAGTCTGGGATGAGGCCTGCACATCAAAATACTTGTAAAACTTCCCAGGTGATTCTAATAGGTAACCAGACCCATGGATACACATAGCTAATGGAGTTGTGCTCAGCTACATCTGAAGATTTAAAAAAAAATAATTCTGCAGAAAAGTTATATAACCAAACTCATAAAGTAAATACTGTTAAGAAAAAAGGCGTTTGTCTTCCCATCTCAAAGTGAAGACTGAACAAATGTCCTTTTTATCTTTCCTTAGTATGCATAGGTAATTTGGCTTTGAAAGCCACTTATTATTTGATCTTATTCCTGTATGGCATTTGGCAGCCAAAAAAAAAGGTGGCTGACACTTTATGGTCATAGAAAGAAAGGTCACCTGCTTACAGAGTGTCCTCAACCATTTGAACCTGGCATCTTCAGGGACTGTTCCCTCTCCATCTGCTTGGGCACAGTGAGAGCCAGCTTCTTTGAAAGGCAAGGAGCCACCTCTTTGAAGACAGCTGCTTATGGAGATGACAATAATTAGATTTTTATAGGATTCTAAGATTGTGAGTCAGGGAACAAATTCTAATATCAGCTCCACTACTCACGTCTGAACCTGTCTCCTTGATGCTCACCCATTAATCAGAAGCATTCTCATTCCAGAAAGGAATTAAAGAGGAGGGCAGAGCAATGGCTGCTAAATGAAGTTGGCTAACAGTGGAGTGTTATGTCAAAATTATATCATAATTCTTACATTCAGTACCAAAACAGAGATCTAGTTCAGTGAATTAATATCACAGCCTTGGCTCATGAAAAAAAAAAATGTGTAGTGCCAGCATGATGCTAAGGCCAGACGCTGACAAACATAGCTTGGAGATTGTCCGCTGTCTTTTGACCACACCATATTAAGATATTGTCCATGTGTTAATTCTGTCCAAGTTCCTTAAGCCTGTGAGCTTCTGTCTACATTAGTTTACAATTTGCTTACCCAGATCATCCCAATTGATTGTTAAATAGATTAACCTTCTTTAATTATTATCCGGCACAGCACTTCACTTTGCTTGGATGGGCATAGCCCATGTCTGCTGGAAGTTGTTTTCTTTGGGTTTTACTCTCTCTAGTAGGCACTCTTAAAGCTTTTGAGTCATATATTTATGTCCTATATTACTACAGAGTTATATTATCTTACAGTGTATTTAAATGATTCAGACTATATAAATCAATTTCTGTTTCTCTAGTCAAATTTGTTTATGCACATTTCTAAGATGTTAATATTTATGATCTTAGAACTTGTTTTTTTAATTTTTTTCTTTATTAAGGTATTACATATGTGTCCTTATCCCTCCATTTCTCCCCCCACCCCCCACCACACTCATACCCTCACCCCCCTGGTGTCTGTATCCATTGGTTAAGCTTATATGCATGCATACAAGTCCTTTGGTTGATCTCACCCCCTTACCCCCACCCTCCCCTACCTTCCTTCTGAGGTTTGACAGTCTGATCGATCTTCTCTGTCTCTGGATCTGTTTTTGTTCATCAGTTTATGTTGTTCATTATATTCCACAAATGAGTGAGAGCATGAGAAATTGTTTTTAAATTGATGTTATTTGCGTTATTTAACATATCATACTTTACAATAAATATTTGTAATTTATTTTTATATAAATTTTTAAATGATTACTGCTTAAGATTTGTCATAAGGATATCTCTTTTTATAACAAGTATTTTCATTTAACAATTCATTTTGGTCTTTTCTATTGTAATGCTGGTATATACATTTACCAATTTATTAATTTATATTGCCTTTATAGGTTAATTACCAAAACATTCATTGTACACATGCTTTGGAAATTAATATATATTTGAGACAGTTATTCTTACTTTGCAGGTTTTACTTGCCACATGGCTTGAGTGTGGATAAAGATGGAAATTACTGGGTCACTGACGTGGCTCTGCATCAGGTAATTTATCTTCCATTTGGCAGTTATTCAAATAGAAGTTCATGAAGTATTGCTTTCAAAATGCTCTGCCTTACCTGCATCTTTCCTGTGACCCAGTTAGTTTATAACAAGAAAAAGGAGCAGCCCCATCTCAAATATTTCTCTTTGAAGTTAGTGCTTGGAAAAGCTACTCGTAAATGATCAAGTCACCTCTCCCCTTTGAATTGGCAGGAACCTTAGTGCCAACCTCCTTCTTTGCTTCCACATTTTCTTTGCTTTTCTCTGTCCTCAGGTCTTGGTTTTATTTCATTCCTTGTTTTTCTGTTTTCTTTTCCTCATCTTCACTAAATTGAAGACTAGGTCTCTGGTACATTCATGTTTATGTATTAAACATTAAAATTCTGTCCTTTTTAAAAGAAGTTATATTTCAATCACAGAATAGTCATAAGTTTTTCCCTTAGGAGCAAAGTTCACATTTGATACCTGTTTTTAGAGTAGGCAGCAAAGAACTAAGAGAAACTAGGGGGGCGGGAGTGGAAATGCTAGAACTCAGAAGACATAAGTACCAGGGTCTTCAAACATTATATCTCGGTAAACGTTTATTGCTCATGTATTGTCTGGAGAGCATTGTTAGCTAAGGAAAGATAAGGAAGTGCGTGGAATAGGTGTGGATGGAACAAGACATCCTTGTACCAGTCTTCATTCACTAATAATTACCTGGGTGACCTTGAGCAAACCAATTAATCTCTATTATCCTCCCTTATCTAATGAAGGAATAGGACCAGATGATTTCCAGTTCTTAAAAAGTATCTTGTTTTAAGTAAGGCTCCGGGAGATTACACTCTAATTGCCTGTGCAAGTGTTCTTAGACATGTGGGTGGGTGTCAGTAATCACCATGCAGTGAGGCTTTCGTTCCTTTTGAAAAAGGTGATCAAACTGGATCCAAACAGCAAGGCAGGCCCTCTGTTAATCCTGGGAAGGAGCATGCAACCAGGCAGTGACCAGAATCACTTCTGTCAACCCACCGATGTGGCCGTGGATCCGGACACCGGAGCCATCTATGTGTCAGACGGTTACTGCAACAGTCGGATTGTGCAGTTTTCTCCAAGCGGGAAGTTCATCACACAGTGGGGAGAAGGTACCCAATAAGACTCTAATTGTAATTCCTAGCCAATATCACTAGGAACAGGAGATTGGTACCCCTCATGTCCTTTAGGTACCCCTCATTGTCCTCTGTAGTAGAGAAAACAGGGCCTCTATATCCATCTACCTGGCTTGTGTGTGTGTGCGGACACACACACACACCTACGTCTTATAAGAGGAAAAAGAATATTTCTACCCCCAAATTTTATCCAAATAGAGAGTAAATATCTAATGTGTTTGTGGGTAAGAGATATTAATGGAATAAATGTATAAACTGCTTTAACCTATTTCCCCCCTGGTTCCAGATATTTAATGGTTTACTGTCATGAATCTGGAAAACAAATCTGTAGTCAGACTTTTGGTGCTATTACAAATTATATATCTGAGGTTTTTCTGTGTTTTGTAGAATCTTCAGGGAGCAATCCCAGACCAGGCCAGTTTACCGTTCCTCACAGCTTGGCCCTTGTGCCTCATTTGGGTCAATTATGTGTGGCCGACAGGGAAAACGGTCGGATCCAGTGCTTTAAGACTGACACCAAAGAATTTGTGCGCGAGATTAAGCATGTATCATTTGGAAGAAATGTATTTGCGATTTCATATGTACCAGGTATTTTACCTTAATTTATTTTTGTGTTTTGTCATACTATACTTCGTTCTTAAAAAGTATTTATCTCAGCTTCACATGTTCTTTTTATAATTTTTTCTTAAGGGATTGTAGATACCTTATATATTAGATCTTAAAATAATTTTAAAACTGTTAGTTCATTGTAAATCAGTTTCAACTGAAGTTTTATATGAATCTAATGAAGAACTCAAAGATTTTGCTGTTTGTAATGGGTTAAAAATGTTTTCCCAAATATTGATTTTTATTTTTCCTTGATTATGATCATCTGCTCTAGTTAGTAAATAATTAATATTATGGATTCACACATCATCAACAGATGATATATGCCTGATAAAATCAGTATTCAAAATACCTCTGACATCTTTTTAAAATGGGTGACCAAATTTTTTAATAAAGATAAACATGTAAACTAAGGCTTATGTCTAAATGCCAGGAGGAATGACCAATAAAATCTGGAATTTTTTTATCATTTGCAAAATAGAGTTTCTTGACTTGAAGAAAACCAGAAAAAATTATCCAAACTCATAAAATAAAATCCACTTGATTCGTACTACAAGATAACTTAGCATAATCTTTCTTTAAATAATGAATACTTACTGAACATTTTGAAAGGCTATTTAATTTCTAAAATGTCTATATAATTTTGCCATAAGTTTTATTAAATATATCTATATTAAAGTAGCATTGACTATTTACAGCTATTACTATAATATTTGTGTTTTTTATGCCTTTAAAGTTGCATATGGCTACTATCTCCCCAAGCAGCCTCCAGTTTATTTAGGACATGAAATAAAGGGATTCAGGTGGTGGCTGGGTAAGGAGCTAGTTTGCCTTACCATGGAATAAATAATAAAAAGTGATAAAAGACTCTAATATTCTTATAAGAGATAGTCTCATTTTTATTTTTACCTTATGGTTAAAGAATAAATTTGGCAAGACCATTGACCTAATAAAGAGGGCGATCAAGTTCCTAGTGAACAAAAACAAATCAAATGTGAAGAGAAAAGCATCAGGAGAGAAGATGAGAGGAAATCTGATTAAAAACAGAATCTAAGCCAAAGATGACATGTATTACAATTGGAATTCTCTTTACAATATTGCACAATAGTATTTGATTTTGACAGTGTTGATTTTTTTACTGTAATATGCTAAAGAACCCTTTTCTGAAATTAAAGGAAGATAAAAATACCTTCAATAGAGGTTTAGTGTTGTGTATATTTTAATTCTTTGAAAATGTAATTTTCATCATCTGAAGTACTTATTTAATACTTATTTAACCAAGACATCATAATTTCTATTATTTTGGATAAACACTACTATACTAAGAAATAAAATGTTCCTAAAAAGAGTATTCATTGAATTAATAAAAATAAAATGGTTTAATTTTTAAATTGTGAAAAATATATATCTTTGGTCATCTGAAATATGCATCTCACATTTTCAAACCATTCTTCTCCCTATACTATACCTTACTTCCTTAGCATATTCTCCTCTAATTCTTCTCTTAACTATAGCAGATATTATATAATATTTTAAAGATCTGATACTCTAAAATGATTTGCTTAAATAACCTTACTCTTACCAATACCTATTTAGGATGCCTGTGATATCTATATGTGTCTATACCTATACTTTTATGTCATATGTCTATATCTACGTCTACATCTATCTCTATATCAATATCTACATTTATATCTATATCTATATATATTATCTATGTATTCCTGATTTCTACTGACTTCCTAAGTGGAACAGGCCTAGCTTTTTCTGATTTTCCTATTACAAGGAGGATATTCTCATAACCTGACCTTATTATTACTCAGAAGAAGACATTTGCTAAGTGTTTTATTTTCTACTTTGGTTGCCAGTTGTAGGGATCAGATTGACCCAATATTTATTGTTTGTGTAAAGGTATATGCGTGTCTTTGAAGGCCAGTCTTACCCATATTTTAAAGAATAGTTAATGGAATATCTTGTCACAGGTTTGCTCTTTGTGGTGAATGGGAAGCCTCACTTTGGGGATCAAGAACCAGTACAAGGATTTGTGATGAACTTTACCAGTGGGGAAATTATAGACATCTTCAAGCCAGTGCGCAAGGTATTCACATATAATGAGAGAAAATTTTTATGTGAGAGAATTAAAATGCAAACCCTAGCATTCAATTTATACTTGAATAATCTCTTAAAAACTTGAAGGAGATGAGATGTTATCACTTTCTTAGGTAGGTTGGACACGTTCCAATACAATGTTTTATTTAGAATAAATGTCCTGTATTCTGATCAATTTCTTCAGCTGCAAATTAACACTGAATGCTGTACTACGGTTGTTAATAGACTCTGAATACAGTGGCAGGTTTAAATTTACTGTAGTTAGAATACCAAAAAAAATTAGGCTTTTCTGGATTCATCCTAGTAGAGAAGATATCACAGTATGTTAAACTGTACTTTTATAGTTCTCTTAGATTCAACAGAAATCGTGTTTGTTTTTTTAATACTATGACTACACTGAGCAACAAGACTTGAAAATAGTAGTTCCTGGATTTCAAATCCTAAAGACTTGGCCTACCTAAGAGACGAAAGGCTAGTTTTGGCTTCACAAATGACTTACCACTATTTACTCTAACAGTGTCTTTTACAAACACGGGACCGGTGGCCCAGTGTGCCACTATCTTCTCAATTTACTTTCTCTGCATATGACCAGAATGATAAGATGTTCACACACACTGCCCGAATATACTTGTAGTACCTCAGTTTTAGAAAATTAAGCCTGCTAAAATGCTGCAGGCTGAATCTTTAAAACATATATAGATTTTATTTTTAAAAACATGTAAAGATTTATTGGGCTTATTTGGATCAAAATACAGGTATCATAAGCCACCAGGCAAATTACATCTCCATACTCATAATGCTTACAGTATTCTTTAAGATATTGACTTTGCTAGATTAAAAAAAATACTTTAAAATGCTTTGATATTTTAGAAATGTGCCTGTTAGAGTACTGACAGCTAGTCTGGGGTTTATCAGAATTCGTTCTCGAGATATTTATTCAGTGCCTAATCTGTGTTAGGCATTATCCTATACACTAAGGATCTGATGATGAACGAAACAGGACACGCCCTCTCACTCAAATGGAGTTTTAACAAGAGCTACAGAATCTGATTGGAAGCAAACTGAATCTGAACTAAAGATTCCAGTACAAGTTCCCTGTGTGGGTTTCTATCCTATATAATAAAAGCCTAATATGCAAATCAATCAGTCAGTGGAATGACCGGTGGAGTGACTGGTCACACTGACCACTAGGGGGCAGTTGCTCAACGTAGGAGCTGCCCCAGCCCACAGGCCCCAGACCAGCCAAAGCAGTGCCAGCAGAGGCCCCCTGGTCACCCTGCCAGTTGCCCAACAAATCAGCCCTGATCGCCGACCAGGCCTAAGGATTCTACCTGTGCACAAATTTCAGGCGCCAGGCCTCTAGGTCATATATAATAAATAAAAGTTTTCATAGACGTATTTCACCTGAAAAGTAATCAAATATCAAATCATAGTAGCTCTTCAGAAGGAAATTAATTACATTGATAGCATTTTATTTCATTGGTGTTTCAGATCCTTATTGGTTATCCCATCTTCATCGTTTTGCCACTTTGAGCTAAATTCCTCTTATCTACTAATAAAGTGAGAAGATTAACTTTCTTTTAGGTTTTCATTTTGCAATATTTTGCCTTGATTTTTCTGTATCAACCAGCTATTAACTTTTAATTCGAATATGCATCCTGAAATCAAAACTAAATGCTAAGCAAGAGGTTAGATTCTAAATGAACCCTACTCTCACAAAAATGTGAACAGCTCTGAATTAAAATTTCAGAAAGCATTGTGCCCAAACACCAGCATTCATCAGACATTTGGTGATGAATAAGTCACTGTATATGGATCAGCAAACAAACCTGAAAAGAGAGTCTAACTCCAAGGTGAAATTTGCTTTTTCTTTCAATAAACAAGACTTGATATTACACCAGAATATAGAATTGGTTCTGTGTTGACTCAGTAAACTGAAAAATCAGTTCATGAACCTCTCTGAGTTGTCACCTAATTAAGTTATCATCACAAAGATTAAGTGTGGGTGAAGGAAATAATGAGGTGTATTGATTCCTATATAAGAAGATATTCTTCCCTCAAGTCAGAAGTCAAGTTTTACATAATGTGTGTGCGCCTCTGTTTGTGCCCATCCATTACTTGTCTCCTCGTGTGTTTCTATTCTCCCTCTTCTACTATTACATTCTTCAGAGAAGTTTTTGTCTCCAATGTTTGATCTTCATCTTTATGTCTATGCAGGGAAGCTGAGACAAAGGACAATATATAAGATGGTTCTGTCAAATGGTGTCAAAAAGTTATAAGGCAAGGCACATAGTTGTCCCCCAAATTCTACACACACACACACATACACACACACCCAATATCAGAGGAAAGACTTATGGTCCTTATTGTCTGCTTTCACACACACCCTTCAGGCTGTCTTTCTTTTTTGTTTTTTTCCTTCTCTCTTCTGCAAGGCAGCCCATGTGGAAAAGGAGGGAAGTGATCCCCACCCCTCCATACAAAACACCAACAATAATGACAAAAAAGCACCAGTAGACCCAGATTTGTGTTATTTCTCTGAGCTAAATGATAGAGATTAAAATTTTAATATTTAATAATATTTGCGCTAAAAGGATCCCATAGGTTAAATTACTTATCCAAAGCTCCATAGTAAGAAGCACACCTGAACCTCAAACCCAGGTCTTTGGGACTGTGATTCGCCTCTTACTCCCCTGAGGCACGCATTGGTCTGCCAATGGGATGTTTTCAATCTCCACATGAACTTGGTGCAACATCTTAGAGAACTGTTTTACTTAACATTAAGTAAGTTCCAATGTTATCTGTGTTACAGCAAACAAATTATGTTCTAGAGAGAACACAAAATCCTTCTGAGTATTTAAGGCAGAATAACAGATGTTGAGGGCGCGGGTTGTCCTGGGCTTTGTCATGGGGTGGCCCAGGAGGATGCTGTCATTCTCTTCTTCTATTTTATTTCGCTGGGGAGGAGAACCTCAAAAAAAGAGTTTACAAAGCCTAAGTCAGAATATCTTTGAATCTCTTAAAACTCTGAAGTCTGAAAGCTCACAACATAATTTTCTCTTTCAAATAATGCAGAACAATAGACTAGTTCATTAAAAAGCACCTCAGTGCTTCTGATTGCAGTAGTAATATAGATCCCGAGGCCCCACCCTCTACGCCTCCCCTGAACTCCTCCTGTGGCCCCAAAGTATTTCTAACGGAACTCTTGGCTCCCTGTGTCAGTGTGAGAACCAGATAGAGGCTGACTGTTATTGTTGCCTTGAACTGATGACATACTGAGTGATTTAGTGATGAACAGCTCACACACCCCCTCTCACTCTTATCCCCCCCCCATTATAATAGTTTCTACCAGAAAATATGGAGCACTTTACAACCAAATGGTTTGCAAAGCCATTTTTTAAGAACGTATTTTGGTATAGAAGAGGAACTGCCTACAATTTGCAAGTCAGTTGCCACCCATTAGCTGAACCCAAAATAAAGATGAACATTTAATGACAGGCTTGCGAGGTTTCAGCAAGGCAGCATTTTGATTTCTGGCTCTCTGTCCTTCTCATGCACATTTGTCACAGCTCATTTGGTAGTGTGAAGGATTGAGCCTCCTTGGCACTGCCGTCTCATTTTTCTTTTCTTTTTTTTAAATTTTATTGATTTTTTTTTACAGAGAGGAAGGGAGACGGATAGAGAGTTAGAAACATCGATGAGAGAGAAACATCGAGCAGCTGCCTCCTGCACACCTCCTACAGGGGATGTGCCCGCAACCAAGGTACATGTCCTTGACTGGAATCGAACCTGGGACCTTCCAGTCCGCAGGCAGACGCTCTGTCCACTGAGCCAAACCAGTTGGGGCTCATTTTTCTTTTCATTGTGACAAATTGTTGCTGAATTTTAAAGCACAATAGTATCTCCAAAGCGTGTATTCTGGCCTAAAGTGAACTGAACACTGCAATTTGCCTCATTAGTGCCATTGTACTCAGCAAACTAAAGTGGGCAGATGCTGGCTGATAAGGCCACTGGCGGGATAATGCTCCTGTTCATACTCACGGGTCATATATTTGAGAGCTGTGCCTTCAGGCAGGCCTGGCTGGCCCCAAAGGCAAAAGCATCCTCCACGTCCTGCCAACTGGCAGGCACATGGCACCTTTGCAGGCATCAGTAGGCAGATGGAAATGGCCGCCGCACATGTTTTAAGGCTGCTTTTCTAGGAACTGGGTGGTGACCCCGGGTCCAATTGAAAGCGTGGTTTCTACAAAGTGCTCCCCTGTCTCCTGTGTCCTCGGACTGAGATCATGATGATTGAAATGGAAATATGTCATGAAGAAAGACATAGTGAAACACCAAGTAGCTAAGTAGATACTAAAGCTGAGAAAGTACTGGAAGTAACACCCAACACTCCTTTGTTGACTGAAGATATTGTAAACACTGGGCTTCATAGTATAAAACACTACACTGTTGCCTCTCTCCTGATATACATTTTAGATCTCACCCTGGCTGGTGTGGCTCAGTTGGTTGAGCATCATTCCATGCACCAAAAGGTCAGTGGTTCAATTCCTGGTCTGGGCAAATACCCAGGCTTTGAGCTCAATCTCCAGTAGGAAGCTTACAGGAGGATCTCTCTCTCTCGCTCTGTCTCTTTCTCTCTCTCAAAAAAAAAAAAATCAGTAAGAACATATTTAAAAAGAAAGAATCTGAATGTACTGAATCTTTGAAATGACTTCTCTAAACAGTGATGTATAAGTAGTTTTTAAGGTAGCACATGATAATTTGATCAGGATAATAGCCAAAATTTAATACCTGGTCTTTTTGACTTGTATAGATTTAAACAGGCAAACTTGATAGTTATTAAAATAAATATGAATGGATATTGCAACACCAAGTAATTAACACTGTAAAAAGAAATTCTACTTGTAAATGTTAACTCCTTTAAAGACTTGAAAGTCCGCGGTAAGGGTCTCTTAGTGTTTCCTAATGTATAGAGGTGTGCCTGGCAGAGTCAGGGCCCAGAGAATGAATGAGTGACTCTCTTTGGCCTAGAGTTGCTTTGATGGGAATTACTGGTTTTGGTTTTGCTTGCGGTTTTGGTTTTGTTTTGTTTTGTTTTTGGTTGAGGAACATGCTTGTTTCGTTGGGTGGTTTTGTGGGTTTTGCCCGTTTGTGGAGAGTCCAGGTACGGGCTTGCCACGCTAATGTGTGCTTCTTGTTTGGGCAGCACTTTGACATGCCTCATGACATTGCTGCCTCTGAAGACGGGACTGTGTATGTCGGAGACGCTCACACCAACACCGTGTGGAAGTTCGTCACAACTGAAAGTATGGTTTTAGCAATATTATGGTGCATATTTTCCCCTCAGTTTTATTGCTCTAAAAAACACGTGAAAAAAAATGCATTTCTTTCTCTTTTTATTGATAGGAGTGGGAAATCAAGGTATAAGTGGTAGTTGTTAAAATACCTATTTGGTATTCATTTCAGGAATTAAATTAAATTTTTTAAGTGGAAAGAGACTTTTTTTTGCTGGCAGTTATCCCCCTGTTTCCACAGATATTCCACAGGAAATTCTTGATGCCTGAAGTAATGTCTGCTACACTGAAAGCCAATGTTAATTCCAACTTCTCTCCAGAGGGAGGGAGATGGCTTTGGCAAGGCAGATGGGCTGACTAGTCTCCACACAGGCATCACTCCCCAAGTGACTCTTCAGCTCTCTGCGGCTGCCGAGCATCTAGGAACGCCAGCATCAGTGTCAGACACACATCATTCCAAATAGGAGGCGCTCTGCATTTTTCCTTTAGGCTTCAGCTTACTCAAAATTCTGCACTGCTATGTTTTCATGTAGCTCAAAAGTATGTATGGGACAGAAGAGTTTCTCTACCAGGATCAAGCAAGATAGTATGGGGATGGGGGTTCTGATTGCAATTTGGATGTTATTTCTAATTCTTAGAAAGTATACTAACCTAGCCTATAATATCAGACTAAAAAAATAATCTTTCTAAATTAAAGAGCACGAGATGCTTAGCAAGCCACAAACCTCAGTGTCCAGAAATCCTTTTAAAATATGGTAGGGTCTAAACAGTAGAAGATGGAATTAGGGAGAAGAACTGAGAATGATAAATTTGTGGTATCAGAGCTGCAACAGGCAGCTTTAGACAGAGAAATAATAAGGAAACATGGACTTGATGGAGATAGGAAATGCTAACTAAAACAGGGAAAAATGCAAATTATAACAAGGGGAAAAACAAGTGATAACAAAGAAATTAGGTACCATACAGGTCTTGGACCCCAAGTAGATTTGATAACTGCTGTCTTCAGAATTATCCTTTGAGTAACCTTTGCTGGTTTTGTAAGAAAGCCCCAGTTAGGGCTGAGTGCACCGAGGTACCTAGGACTGTTACCCTCTAGCAGCAGCTTCCCATCCCCCTTGCAAGTGCGGCTCCCACCACCTGCCTTCTCAAGAGGAACCAGAAGGTGTGGGCAGTCAGGAGAGCAAAGAGAGATGGACAATTCCCAATCGCATGTCTGAGCCCAGGTTTTTTCAGAATAAAGAAATAAATGAATACCTTTCAAAGTGGAACAGACTTTCAGAAACCTAGCCAATATCTCCATTTGGCAGGTAGGAATATGCTACTTCTACTCATTAAGATTCCAGTTTAGGCTCTTCATACCATCCTCATGGTTAGTACTCAACAGAGATGTATATCTGAGTCACTGGGGGAGGGTTTGTCAAAATACACATGGTCGCACTGCACTTGAGATCAATAGAAAGAAGAGGAATGATAATGCGTGCATTTTAGAAAAGCTTCCCCGGTGGTTTTTATGTATTCCTGATTGAGAAGCACTGCAGTATAGCTTTCAGCTTCGAAACAGAAAAGTTCTCTGCACAGTCCAGAATGTAACCAAATAACAAACCAGGAAAGTAGTACCTTTGGGACAATAAGACTGTCATCCAGGGCCAAACAAGTGTCTTTGTATCTGCATGCTAGGGTTTAACTAGTCACATCCATATATGTCAGCTAGAAGACTTATGGACATGGCAGAACTAGCTATCTCCGAGATGTCACATGAAAACAATGACTTGCTATTTCAGAAATCAAAAAGGAGAATCTCATTTTAAATGTGAAGACCTTAGAAATATTGTTTCAACTTCCCCTAGGAGATTTTATCCAGGATTCCTAGACCTGGCACCTAATTAGTGATTGGTATTAAACTCTTTTCTAATATGAGAATGAATTTGATGAATTAAGGAAATGTTTTCTACTGAGTAAAATTAATATTGAAATTAAGTTTTCCATTGTCCTTTTGGGTGTTATGATGCTCTGTCTCTTCGCTGTGTTACAGAAATGGAACATCGGTCAGTTAAGAAGGCTGGCATTGAGGTCCAGGAAACCAAAGGTTGGTCAGATTCCTCTTTGACTGTGAATCCCAAGGCTATTTGTGTTGAATTATTTTATGGCTCTTGATTGCACTTAAAATAGTATCAAGCTAAAAATAGAATCTATTAAATTATCAATAACTTCTGCTGTGTCCTGAACCTTTAAACCTACACATTGGCATCACTTTTTCTAATAAATGGAGTCGTAATAATAAGTTCAGATTCATTCATTTCAGGTAATGAAAAGTGATTAAGAAATCTATTTTTAAAAATGGGCCAGAAACATTCAGGGAGGAAAAAAATAAATTAGTAAATTTTAAGTATGTTAGCCTCAGACAAGCAGAAAAATACTTTTCAATATACTGGAAAAGGCCTTTTCCTAAGGGGCTCTAATCTAAAGGAGTGGAAGATACCTTTGGTGAGTTAACACTGTAAGAGCCTGAGAAGATTAGCTGCTCCCCAAGTTTCTACCTTAGTAAAATTTAGCCCCCCAGCATTTACTGAAGGCCATCTATGTGTAAGTCACTGGAATAGGTTTTAGGGAAATGAAACTGTGCCTGACTTGATGAGACTTACACCCTATAAGAAGTGTGTGTGTGTGTGTGTGTGTGTGTGTGTGTGTGTGTATATATACACACATATAAACAGATAAGCATAACATTGGTGTATATTATCAAGAATGGGTAGATAAGATTAAGCTTCTGGTAAGCAACCACTTGGTTCGTATGGAATCCCTGTCAAGTTATTTTCTCTCTTGCCTAGAATCAGTTTTATATTTGTACATTGTCTGCTATCTACAGGGTTTGGGCCTCATTGTGTATAGTTAAGAACTCACTAGAGATGCTTCTAATGTTTAAGTAGCAAAGTGATTCCATTATTAGTTGCTTTACAAATGACTCACCTAGATATTCAGACTTAACCCTAGGTTTACTTGTTTTCCTTTCTCATGAAAGCAGGTGGAAAGAGATGAAAAGAAGCAAGAACCAAGAGAGAGTTTAGGGAGTTTATGTAGGCAGATAAGAAAATATAGCCGGCTCAAGGTTGAAAGGGGTAAGATAATATTATAAAATAAATAAGTAGCAATTGTTTGGCATTTGTAGTGATTCTACCTATGTGACACTACTGAGTGGCATTCATACCATACTCATGTACTGACAAAGTTCCCAGGCCCCTATATTTTTATCATTATACATAGAATTATTGATAAGTTCTGTTTGCTCTGGAATAAAGATATGTTGGGAATGATATTATTACTAGTAGCTATCATTTATGGATCACAAACAATGGGCTATACAGAATTATCAAATTTAATCCTTACACCAACAATGTGATCATTGAAATATCTCCATTTGATATATAAGGACGTGAAGATAAGAGTTACTACTATGATAGTAAGTGGCAAAGCTAGGTTTGACCAAAGTCTGTTTGGCACCAAAGCCTGGGCTCTTACCCACTAGTACTGTGCCACCGAGGAGAGATGAATACTACCAATTGACTCACCATAAATTCTTCCAAGAACTATAGGTTGGAGAAGGCTGTAGATTACTCTGAATCCTCTGGTATTTCAAAGTGGCCTCACACCATCTCTGTTTAAATAGATCACACACACACACACCCCGCTGGGTTGTACTGGTTGGCCTGTTGAGAACAGCCACACTGACCAGTGAGGAGTGAACTGTGTTCATCCCTGTAGTTCATTTTGCCTCTCCTCAGTGCGCCCACTGAGTCATCTGGTTGGAAAACCTCGCGGTCCGGGGCAGAATGCAGCAGTTCCAATAGTAAATTTTATTGAAGTGTCGTGTCATGACAGTCCCATTTTAATAGTTAGGAATGTCCAAACTCAAATGAAGTTGTTCTTTTCTTTTTTGAACCCATATGACACTCATTAAACCTTTCTTTAAAAAAAATAAAACAGATTACTTTCTTATTTCAAAAAGGAATATAAATTATGCTGGATCTCCCGAGTTTGTCTTTTACCAAAATCCAGAAGCTAACCTTAAATGACTCCTTACAAAAGAGAGGGAGAAACACCATCCCAAACTTAATAGACTTGTTCATACATGTTAATTGTAAATTTCCAAATTCGAGTCACCTTGGATGACACTCATCCCAATGGTGAATGTTCACAGGGCAGAGTTTCAGAACCAGTGTTGTGTTCCCAGGGAGTTGTGGGGATAAAAGAATTTGTGATGATAAGAACTCGGGAAATGAATTTAAATTTTCAAATAAAGTTACCAGGGATAAAAAGGATATGCCAGTATCCCACCAAAAGCATAGCCTTTATCCATCATCCACTGCACAATAAAAGGTGATGACACTCAATGCCCCAGCGGGGGTGAGGAATTTCAGAAGTGCAATGAATGTATCTTATATTTTAGCAAGTTTATTGCCTCATTCTCGGCACACGTTCTATGAATGCTAAACTAATTATTTTAGGCTGTCGCTTGCTTTATCCATAGTGTAGCCCAGTCCTAGTCCTGCCTTATGAAAGAACCTAGATATAGTTGATATAGCCTCGCCATACTTAATAACAGGTAGAAGTTGCTAATTAATGTCTCTGTTTACAGTCACCTTCAAAAAGAAATAAACCTTTCTTCCAAGGCAACAAATTCTTGATTGCCAACGTGTAACTTTGGCCCATATATATATTTTTTAAATTTTATTTTATTTTATTGTTTTAAGTATTACAAATAGTAGTACATATGTCTCCTTTTTTTTTCCCCTTTGATCTCCCCCCGACCTCCCCTACCCCCCAGGACATGCCTTCACCTGCCCACCCTCCCCCCGTATATTTTTTTTAATCCTGATGTGTTTTATGTATTTTCCTGTTTCAATATAGAATAAGCTTGAATATTGAACAACTTGTATACCTCTTCTACAGTAATATGAAGACAAAACAGTGGTTAGAAAGAGTACAAGTCACATTTATATTCCTCATGGAAACTGAGACTTAGAAAGGTTAAATTTGAACCATCTAGATTTATGAACCAATCCCTTTCCTTCTCTCCACTGAAGTTTCGAGAGCCACTTCATTTGACAAAAGAAGAGAAATAATGGTCTCCTCCTAACCGTAGTGCAGGGAAGGAAATAAGGACTATGACAGGCCATCTGTAAGACAGTGATAATAATAGTGCCTACTCATAGGCTTGGTGTGATGATTAAATGAGAACAATGCCTGATACCTCTTTAAGTGCTCAATAGGTATCAATGAGACAGGAAGGAGGCTGGCTCAGAACATTTAAGCAAAAGGCTGGGACCTGCCATTTGTGAATATCAAAAATTGTGCTTACAGTGTCTTTAAGTAATTTGAGAAATGCTTTCTTGGAAAAGTGTCCAGTTATCTACTAAGCTGTGTCTACATATATTAAACATTAACCAAAGGTTTTCCTGACAACGTTAAACCACCCATCCCTGTCATTTTATCAAAATGTCCATAAGGCCATGTGATTCATTCTGTATCATAGGTTAGAAGGGCATCACAAGAAACTGAAGTTCCAGAAACTGTGGGCATTTTGGCATACATGGTTATATCTTCTAGACTTGGCACAGTAGGGTTTTTATACCAACACATATCTTTGCCTCTTGAGGGCAAGAATGTCTCAAGGCTCAAGTCACTTTTAAATCTCTAGTTATTGAGATCCCTGCATCAGCTTACATAGTATCATTGTATTGATTTCCCAAATAGTACTTTAGGTCTGATATCTGCCTAAAACCTGCCAATATCACAAAATAATTGTATGTTCTTTTCATCAACCTCAAAAGGATATACAAGTGCATATGTGTGCACTTACAGTTTGCTGGGAACTGTAAAAAAGACCCCGAAAAGGACACACTTCCTCTTCCCAGGTTTTAATCCTAGAATAAATGTGTGCATACAATGTACAAATAATTCATTGAACGTGAAAGAGATCCGTAAAGATATAAGGACACAAAATCTTATTAAACAACTTCTTTATGGTAACATTTGTACCCAGCGGCTTTATAAAGAAGCTATATTACATCACAGTTTCAGATGAGGTTGCTAAGGCCCAGATCATTTAAGTAACTTGCCCAAAGTTTCACAGGCACCAGGGATCAGAGGCCGGATCCTCTTGACTCCGCCCGCACACCAATTCCATCCCTTACACCATGCTGCCTGTTCATTTTATCTTTGAAAAGATGCAAAAGGGGGTTATTTTTTTGTGTGGAATTACAGCTAAGAGGAAATAAAACATAGAACAACAACAAACAAAAAAACAGTTTAAAGGTGAAAAACCATTCAGTGGGTATTACCAATCACAATACGTGCTGCCAGCTTCATAGATTCAGACAATGAAGCATGAACCCCGCGTGCACTGGACTCAGCAAGTTGATTGAGCAGTTGTTGATTTGCCTGGGTGGGGTGGTGGGAGGGTTTTGGAATCTTTGGGTCAGTTGAATATTGTGAACTCTTCTCTTCCTGAAGAATCCGAGGCAGTTGTTGACACCAAAGTGGAGAACAAACCCGCCTCCTCAGAATTGCAGAAGCTGCAAGAGAAACAGAAACTGATCAAAGAGCCGGACTCCGGAGTGCCTGCTGTTCTCATTACAACCCTTCTGGTTATTCCGGTGCTTGTCCTGCTGGCCATTGCCATGTTTATTTGGTGGAAAAAATCAAGGGCCTTTGGAGGCAAGTAAAATGAGCCCCTTGAACTTGGAGCCTACTTTTGAAAGAGTGTTTGGCCTTATTATTCTTAAAGTTCCGTTGTGATTTTTTTCAGTGTTTTTTTTTTAAGTGTTCTCTGCCTTTTTTGACATTACTGTTTATGTTCCAAATATTGTCTATAGTTAGTATCACAGTAGAAAATGTATCTGGAGCCTCAGAAATTTGGATATTTGGATGGTTAGATTAAAATATAACCTTTAATATTGCTTTTTAGCAACAGGCTTAAGCCCAATTGATGTATACTGTATAGCAAGTGCAGTCAGGGTAAATTAGCTGCAGGGTCCAGACAGAGGAGACCCCTGCTGTTAGAAATAGGCTCAGTTCTCAAAATAGCGGGCGGTTATTTGGGAGTTGTATTTCTCCCCACCTGCTGGTCCTGGCTCTTAGCTCCTTGACCTTGGGCAAGTTACTTAATCTCTCTCGGCCACAGTTTCCTCATTCGTAAAGTTGGAATAAAAGACTCAATCAGGTTGTATGAGGAATAAATGAAATAATGTACAGAAAGCATTTATCTCAGTACCTTGTACCTAGTAAGTGCTTTTTATTAAGGAATAACAAAGTAAGAAAAGTCATAAGAAGTCAAAAAAAGGTACTTGACTTAAAGCTCAGCTATCTCAGGAAACCAACTATTTCTGTAACAAACCACCTGGTAGTTTTTAAATCGTCATAAAATAGGCTATCAGTCCACCTTTCCTGACCATACAAGCAGGTTCCAAAACTGGAGTCAGCATTTTATCAAATTATTATCATAGTATAGAACCCAGGAGCTGAGTTCCTTTTAGGAGACCCAAACAAACAAACAATTGGGCCTGTGATTCTCACATGTCAGAAGGAGTCCCTTGGCTGGGTCCCCAGGCCTAAGCAAGAATCTACAGCTCCGTCTGGAAAGGTGTCCATGGATTGGGTGGGAGGCAGCATTTGATCAAGAGACAGCATCTGACTATTTCAGGCCACAGTGGCCATGGCAGGAATTCAGTGCCCACAGCAAAGCCCTGACACAGAAACAAAAACCAGAGGATTCAATTTAATAGGTGGCGAAAGGGAGTAGGACTTCCTTTTACTCTTCATAGGCAATCGGTAAAGCCCTGCACAAAAACAGTTAACCCTTCCTTCCCCCCCCAAAAAAAAAACACTTCTGTTGAGCCCCTCTTATGGGTAGGAACTCGGTCAGCAGGGGCAAAGATGAAGAAACGTAGTCATTGCCTTCATGGAGTTAGGTGGTAGCTTCAAACGAACAAGAATCTGGCTAAGTTGTCTTGTTTATTGGTGTATCCCCAGGACAAATAACAGTTCCTGGCACGAGGGCTTCAACAAATAATTGTTGGAGAAATAAATGGAGCTTACAGAACAGATGACACACAAAAGAGAGATGACATTTAAAAAAAAAAAGATGATACATGAAATTGATTAGCAAGGGTGTTAAGTGCAATGATAATTACCAGGAGTATCAGGTACATGTGGGGGCTGGGCAGGTGGCAGTACTATCGGTAAGCAAACTACTGGATGAAGGAATACCGGAGTCAAGAAAGTCTGGCCTCCCCTGCCATGGCACTGTTACAGAATGCTGAGTCCACACATGCGTGTTGGGAAGGCAGAGACTCAGGTCGAACCATAGGAAATTACTATTGTGCAATCACATTTTCTTTAGTAAAAATTCCAGTTTTAATTGCACATTTAATTCTAAAAGGAAATCAACTTCACATTTTCTCAACATTTGTTCTTGATAGAAACCCTCATAAAGGACCCCCTGTTTATCCAGCATACCCTTATTGCATATTGGCTCCATATCAGACACTGTAGTAGGCTCAGAGGGTGGAAAACCAGCTAAGCGTTGTCCTGCACCCTTGTAGAACTTACAGTCCAATGTGTTGGCTTTCTAACAGACTTACTAGATTCTTCTTCCATTCTTCCCTATTCCCCTCCCCACCCACTATGCTACCTCTCCTCTGTTACCTGCCTGCTAGCTTTCTTCATAATGCCGCCTCCATCCCTGGCTAGAGATTTCATAGGAGAGCCGCAAGCCTCGCTTCCCTGGCACAGTCTTACAGAGGTGCAAGCCAAGGTAGAGAGTGCAGGGAGGTACACAGAAACAGAAAAATGAAGTCCAGCTGGCGTTCTGCCTCCCCAAAAGAAAGGAAGTTGATCTTTCATGGAGATGGGCAGCCCCGGGGGGAACACTTGGGTCACCACATCTGATGGAAAATGCTCAGGGTTCCCGGTCTTTTGCTTTCACTTCGGTCATATAAAGGGGGATGATGTACATGGGCCCCAAGCGTTCTCAAGCAGGGCTTGTACTGTTCTTCAAAAAAAGACCAAAGCCTAAGACAAATATTTCCAAATGGTAATAATGAAAACTTCCCAATTTTTACAAACTACTGGTAATTTAATTTTGTCCCCATGGAAAGTAATATTTATTGAGCACTTATTGTATACTTACCAGGCACTGTTGTAAGTACATTACGTGCATTGTGCCTCCAATCTTTACAGGTAGGTAGAGAGTGTCATTGACCCCTCTTTCCTCAGAGGAGAAAACTGAAGCTCAGAGAAGTAATTTATTGAGATTGCACAGCCTGTGAGAGAGCAGGCAGGCGTCGAACCCAGCTGTGGCCCTGTGTGCATCACGATACTATATTACCTTTTCCCCTTTGGAATTGCATACAGGCCAGAACCAGACCTTGTTAATTATTTATGAATTCCTGAATTTATACTGAAAGTTGAGCCCATGGATTGAGGAGGGTGATTGGGGCTCCTTTTGAAATGTGCCATCTTTTTCTAGCAGATTCTGAACATAAACTCGAGTCAAGTTCAGGAAGAGTGCTGGGAAAACTTAGAGGTATGCCCGTGACCTTTTAAAATCTTTCACATTTGGTTCAAAGTCAGCAAGCTCGTGTCTCTTAAAGAGCAAGGAGATAATTCGTATTTCCTCTCTGGAAATGAATCCCCTGTGTGCCGCATAGCATCCCCCAGCACTGAAAGCAGAATGCAAACTACACACCGAAGTGTGGCCGCGGCAGCGAATTTCCCGTCTCTTTTTCCACCTTGCCATTCTGTATTATCTAATTCTCCTCCCTTGCCTTTTATCTGACTTCATCTTCAGTAAATTTTCTGTCACTCCTGTGGGCACGTCAGTGCTGTCATCTGAAGATGACCTTTTCATAAACTCCCTGAAATGGAGAGCTGCTTGTGGGATGCCAGTTCCCCAGAGCTAGAAAGTGCAGGAGGTGAAAAGTGATTCTGAAACAATCCTGCAGAAACACATAGTCCCCGGGAGCTTTGTTTTTGCCTTCTGTATTTCAATAACTGTGTGCAGTACCCATCTGACTTTATAGGATAAGTGTCTCTGGATGTCAGTCTTTTTTGTTTCTCTTTTGCTAATATCTACCCTTTCCCATCCCCAACTTCCAACTGTACCATGTAAGACTATACAGAGAAACTGTGAGTCATTTGTGTGACCTTCATCTCAATTCTGCGTTATTTGCTTTCTTCAGGGAAGGGAAGTGGAGGCTTAAACCTTGGAAATTTCTTTGCAAGCCGTAAAGGCTACAGTCGAAAAGGGTTTGACCGCCTGAGCACCGAGGGCAGTGACCAAGAGAAAGATGAGGATGACGGCAGTGAATCGGAAGAGGAGTATTCGGCACCGCTGCCCCCGCCTGCCCCGCCCTCCTCCTGAACGCCCGCCCGGCTTGGGTCCGGCTGAGGAGATGTACAAGAATGCCAGATCCTTTTCCCTTTCGCACGTTAGAGCTTTGTGTGTTTAATTGTACACTGTACAAGTCTGTGCGGGACTGTACACGTTTTATTCACTTCTTGGGTTTAGTTGGCCTCTGTTCCTAGTTGAGGAGTTTCCTAAAAGTACCTAACAGTGCCATGGTCTCTATATGTGGACATAGAATAGAGAAACAGTCCTCTTCTTCCATCACACTACTGATTTATGATGGGAGGCTTGCTCATTTACATTTTTGAGACTTCTCTGTAGGTGTGAATAAGCCCCCTCTGCTTGAACACAGTATTTTCCCAATAGCGCTTCCATTGCCAATGTCTTTCTTTGGTGCCTTTCCTGTTCAGCATTCTCAGCCTGATGACAAAACTGCGAAATCTCCTATTTTTTTAAAATCACTAGCATTATATTGCAACAAGGGAAAGAAAAAAGTCTCTATTTAAATTCTTCTTTTTAAATTTTCTTCTTCAGTTGGTGTGTTTTTGGGATGTCTTATTTTTAGATGGTTCCACTGTTAGAACACTATTTTCAGAATCTGAATGTAACTTGTGTAATAAAGTGTTTTCAGAGCATCAGCTGTCAGAGTGTATTTTGCAATGTTTGCATATTTCAGAGTTTTATATACAACTTTTGTGTAAATTACACAAACCACAGATATCGTGAAACCTTCTCAATGTCTTCAGGCCAAAGAAATGTTGTATTAAAATTAAAAAGGTTTTTGTTATGTAGCCAATATAAACTAAAAGCCAGCCCAACAGTTTACATACATGTGTAAAACCAGACTCTCTTTTAAAATTCAAAGAGAGCTTTTGCCTGTCTATCAATCAGAAAGTAAATACTTTAATAAAAGGTGATCAGAGCTAAGAGGAAAACTGCATCTCAAATTACATAGGCACATAAATCCCAGTGTAGGTTACTAATAGTTTTCTTTAAAAAAAAATTTACTTAAATTCCCATGTATTCGTAGTAATATTCCTTTGTTAAAGTGACTACAAATTAATTTGAAAACATGTTTTTAATGTTCCAACAATGCAATTTAGTAAGAAGCTGATGATGGTTCTTTTCAGAATAATCAGACTCTAGAACTTATTAATTCAGGCATTATAGTAGTTGGGATTTAATTGACTAGACCAGTGATTTTCAACCTTTTTCATTTCAAGGCACACATAAGCTAATTACTAAAATTATGCGGCATACCAAAAAATGTATGTTTTGCCCATCTGACAAAAAAGGTAGGTTTAATTTTTATTTATTCACACCAGACAGCTATTGTGTTGGCTATTATCATTTTTTTTTATTTGACAATCTGAGGGAAAAAGAGGTCCATGGCCCTGAGTCAAGAGTCAGTTATTGCATGTTTTAAAAGTTCTTGCAGCACACCCGCGGCACACCAGTTGAAAATTGCTGGACTGGACTAATCATGAAGACAATTGATGCTACTTTGTAAAATATATAACTTTCACCTATATTCTATAGAAAATCTAACTTCACATAGATTTATTTTCCTTCATAATTGACACCAAAGAGGATCTGATTGAAATTATCACTTACCATATGTTTACTTCCCCTTATTGAAATGTAACTTGGGTGCCTTCCCCAAGTAGAAACTTCCTTTTTTAAAATTCCTGAGATCTTCCTTCTCAAAAGAACACATTTGTCCTCACTGACGGCTCCTTTATGCCCTTCACCACATCAGTGGTAATTATAGTGATGAATTTCTAATTCTGTCCTTTTGCCTTCATTAGCGGGCATTCTTCTGTGAAAGCCTGACAGTCGTGCTGACTCTCAGCCCAAGCAGCAGCTACTCAACGGCATAAAATGTTACCCTCATTTTATTTGTAACCAATGTAGCATGATCCCCAAACTCATGGTACAAATATGGTCAAATACCTTTTATTTTCCCAGCTAATTGTTCAAGTCTTTACCTTTCTTATTGGCAGAAAGTCGATTACTAGCCTTTCGATGGTAGGCTTCCCCACCTTTCCTTCTCTTGGAATTGCCAAAGAAATTCCAGATCACAGAAGAAGAATGTGGGGCATGGAATCAGCAGGGCTGTAGACATCAGACATCACAAGTGCATATTCTAGTGCAGTTTGTCCACACTGCAATTGCACTTGCTGCCTCTCTATATCACTTGATTGTTGAAGATTGTTCTGGAAACTACTAAGAAAGCTGCCCAGAGAGTGCCTCAATCCAGATCGCCCTCCCAGAGCCCTATCCTTGGCCTCTGAGGGCCAAAGTTTTAGTGCTGGGCTCTCGGGTCACACACAGCCACCTTCTTGAGGGCTGACAGGCCCAGGAGTGCTGGATCAGGGCTGACCCCCATACCTGTGCCTCAAAGACACAGAACTGTCACCTGCCTTCCCTCCCTATAATCCACCCTGGAGATCAGGAGTTTTTCCTCTTAAACCCTCAAATCTCACAGAGTTCCATTAGCCCTTCTTCTTTTTTTAATTGTGGTAAGAATGATCTACCTTGGACAGAATTTTTAAGTGTACAATACAGTATTGTTACTTTAGGCACACCATTGTATGGCAGATTTCTAGAATTTATGCATCTTGCATAACAAACTTTATACCTGTTGAATAGCAACTCCCCCATTTTCCCTGCCCCTTTTGTAAGTGAAACCATGTGGAATCTGTCCTGTGAATGGCTTACTTCACTTAGCATAATGTACTACAGGTTCATTTATGTTGTCTTACATGGCAGGATTTTATTCTTTTTTAAATGCTGAATAGTATTCCATTATATGTTTACTAGAGGACCAGTGCACAAATTCGTACATGGGCAGGGTCCAGCGGCCCAGCCCCAAATGGGGCGGATCGGGGCCGGGCCTGTCAGGAGGAGGAGACAGCAGGAGGTTGGCTGGCCAGCCCACCCTAATCAGGCCCTATCAGGGCCAGGCCCACTGGAGGGAGCCGCTGAGGGCAATTGGCCAGTGGGCCCTGCCCCTGACTGAGGTATGGGGGCTGATTGGGGGAAGGGCCACGGGGGGGTTGGCTGGCCGGCCCCACCCCCATCGGGTCAGTTCACTGGCCACAGAGGGCATAATAGTGACCGGTCATTCCGGCGTTCCAGTTGCTGACTTTTTATATATATAGATACCACATTTTCTCTATCCCTTTATCAGTCAAGGGACATTTAGTTTGTTTCTGCTTCTTAGCTGTAATGAATAGTCCATCAGCCCTTCCTGAACAGAGACTGGGGCTGGCTGTTGGCCCTCCATTCCTTTCTAAGAGAGTCTCTGTTGAGTCTTAAGTGTTCCAAATAGTCCTAGCCAGGGAAGTTTCCTTCCATGATTCAAAGGTGATTTCTGACCTATTTGTCATTAGTAAGCAACAAGCAAAAAATTCAAAGTCCTGGGGATGCAGTGCTCAAAGGCAATATGCCAGCTTTACTGGAATTTATATTCTAGTGGTGTGTACATTTTTCCTTTTTTTTTCCTTTTTTGTTTTAGAGAAAAACAAATGCAATCCATGAGTGGGTACCCCATAACATACATCAATGAACTTTTTAAAAAATATTTTTTATTGATTTTAGAGAGGAAGGAAGAGAGAGAGAAACATCAATGATGAGAGAGAATCATTGATAGGCTGCCTCCTTCACGCCCCACACTGGGAATCGAGCCTGAAACCCAGGCATGTGCTCTGACCAGGAATCAAACTATGACCTCCTGTTCATAGGTTGATGCTCAACCACTGAGCCACACTAGCTGGGCCATTAATGGGCTTTTAAAAATGATGTCCCAAGAAAGGAATTGACTACTTATATTAATCCCAATGCCTCTTTATATTAATTTAGTTTCTGACATTTTTTCAATTTTCTCTTGTATTATATTTACCAGATGTCATACAATTCACAGAAAATTTAAGAGTTTCACATTTTTGGAGCCTTGTTCTGAGTCTAGTGTGGCCTCCTAAAAGAAAAGTGGTCCTTTCTTAAAAAAACAAAACAAAAAACAGTTCTCACATCTGTAATCAAATATGTCTCCAAGTAATCCAATAAAAATTAAATTAAAAGGCAAAGGATTCATTCAACAAACATTGATTGAGCTTCATAGTGTGCAAATACTAAGATTTTAAAAAGGCAGTCTTGCCCTCCAAGGTCTGTAATCTAGTGAGAGCTCTGATAGCAGTATAAGGCATAAGAGGAGCACATGGAAAATGCTATCAAACCTCTGATTGGCGAGCACTGAGTTTTCATGGAGAAGGTGATATCTGAGTAAAGGAGAAGGCCAAGGGACAATGCTGGTCATATTAGGGGATTAGCAACAGGGCTTGAGCTCAGGGTAGTTAGAGGAACAGCGGTAGATAGGTAGGATAGCCAGGTTGGTGCAGCAAAAAATATTTCTAAACCATGAGGAGAAATTTGGATTTAACTGCATCTGATATATTTGCTATTTACAGGGTGTCCCCCCATAAATGTACACACACTTTGAATTAATTCCAATAGGTTAAATCTCAAAAGAAACATCAATTGAGCTATCAGCTGTTAAAATGTATCTATATCTATATATCTATGAGGGGCCCAGTGCACGAATTCGTCCACTTGAAAGGAATTGTGGGCCGCGAAGCTGCAATGGCCAGAGGGGTGGATCTCGGCCCATTCTCCACACACCCATCTGACACCTCCCACCATGGTATGCATCCACTGGGTGTGGAGTGTTTGGGGCCGTCGCCAGCAGTGGGTGCGAGAGGCGGCAGCCGGCCCCAATTACCCCTCAGAAGCAGGGGGAGGTGGAGAAGCCATGAGGGGTAATTGGGGCTCACAGCCACCGTTCGCACCCACTGACAGCACCAAGCGATCAGAGACAGTGCCAGGCACCAGCAGAGGGTGCAAGTGGCGGCTCCAGTGCTGCAGCGGGTGCGAGCACCCGACAGGACCATGGCACATGGGAGCAAAGAATTTTTAGTAACCACCAGAGGCTCGCCACAATGACAGTGACCAAGGCAGGCCCCTGTTCACCTGCTCCACCATCCTGCCATGGCCAATGCCCACCATGTTCCACACACGCCCCCTGGTGTCAGCTCATGTCATAGTGACCGGTTGTTCCACCATTCGGACTATTTGTGTATTATGGTTTTATATATATAGATAGCAGTTGTCTGGTAGGGTTTGGTTCTGCCATTTGAAATAAGCTGCTTGGTGAGTATTATATTGCACCCCCTGGCCCGGTGCACCAATTTGTGCACCAGAGGGGTCCCTTGGTCTGGCCTGTGGGATTGGGCCAAAATTGGCTCTCTGACATCCCCCGAGGGATCCCAGATTGTGAGAGGGTGCAGGCCAGGCCGAGGGACCCCACTGGTGCACAGTTGGGGCCGAGGAGGGACGCAGGAGGTTGGCCAGCTGGGGAGGGATCATGGGAGGGCTCCAGGGCATGTCCGGCCTGTCTCGCTCAGTCCTGATCAGCCGGACCCCAGCAACAAACAGCAAGCTCACTTACCAGTTAGAGCATCTTCCCCCTGGTGGTCAGTGCATGTCATAATGACAGGTTGATCGGTCAACTGTCTGCCCCCTGCTGGTCAGTGCATATCATAGTGAGCAGTTCAGCGGCCTTAGCATATCATTAGCATATTATGCTTTGATTGGTTGAACAGCCAACCAGACGACCAGACACTTAGCATACTAGGTTTTTATTATATAGAATAGGATATCTATATCTATTTATTTGTATATAGATATAGATATATAGGGATTGGCAAGAGTAGGGCTACAGTTGTAATACAAATAAAATAATACAGTAATTAATAATAGAAGAATAAACTGTTCGTGTATTCACAACTGTAAATCTACTTTGCCTAGTAAAAGTTTTAAAAAGTCCTTTATTGAACAAGACAAAGAAAATAAATTGTACTCTTAATATATGGAGTAATTCAAAGTAGTTCAAATTGTTAGGAAATAGGGTGTTATTCTTTAGATATATTGAATTAAAGACCTTTAGCAGATATTTGTTTTCAAATATTTTACTCCAGCATGTGGGTTATCTTTTGATTCTCTCAACCTTGTTTTTCAAAGGAAAGTTTTTAATTTTTGATGAAGTAAATTTATTCTATTTACCAACAGTCCTAAGATTCACAGAAATCTTTAAGCATTTCAATAAGGCCCTGAACTTTCTGTTTCAATTTAGAAAAGAGGTGAACATCAAGGAGACCTCATTACCCAGAAGCCTGCTTACCTCTTCAGGATCATCTCACCACTACCGAACTCTCCCACCATCCACACTCCAAGAACACATATTAAATTTCCTTCTGAAATGGCCATGCCCTTACTGCCCTCCCAGCTTCTACACGTTTCCAGCTGCCTAGACAGATTTCCCCCATCAAAACTCTAATCTCATCGAGTTGTATTTGTGGGGGGAGAGAGAGAGAGAGAGAGAGAGAGAGAGAGAGAGAGAGAGAGAGAGAGAGAGATTGATTGGCTCACTGACTCATAAAAATTCTAGAGTAAGAGGAACAAGGGACACAAAGGATAATGTCAGCTCTCTCCCTCTCCCAAAGCTGTTTTCCTCCATGTTGGTTTCATTCTCTAACATGTTCTATGTGATATGAAAAAATGCCTTTGGTAGGTGTCTGCAAATTTGAGACTCCCCTACCTCTCTACACATCTATATCAACCCCCCCCGCACCGCCCGCACCAAAGGATTCAGACATACAGGAACAACTGTTTTCTTTTTCAGAAATGACAATGGATTTGCAAAGATTTACCCACTAGCCCATCTTGCAGTTCAGTCTTTCAGTAGTGAGGAAAGTTTTCCTCGGACCCTCTAAGAAAAATTTCCCTCACATGCATCACATGGTCATTTCTGAGCTAATCCTTAGTGACAGAATGGGATTATTTTAGACCACTCAGATCCATGCATGAAGTTTGGATGGGATTAACTTTTCCTCAATTTCATGGCTCCAAAAGAGAAGTGCTTGACTTGTAAACAAAATTTGGATAGGAAGGAAAGATAGAAGAAAATGGTTGCTGAGTAGGCAACCAGCAATCGACTACAGGCTGGCTGTAGTCCCTGTTTAGAGAATAAAATTCATTTATCAATAGATGCCTGCTAAGCTCCCAAACCTCAAATAGCTCACTATCTAGACGAGAAAGAAAGCATAAATTCATTGTGTTAAGTTCAGTGACGGAAGCAGAGCCAGGCACCTACAAAGTTTAGGTGAAGGATCATTGAAGGTAAATGTTAAAGTTCAAGAAGGCATTAGATAGAAAAATAATTAAATAGAAGTTGTTGGAACAGGAAACTTCTCTTTGCATAGTCCTCTGTTAGCTTTTTTAATCACCCAAAGCCTTTCGGAAAACCAAGCGTTGCATAGTTTTCTCAATACGTGGTTGATACTCTTCCAATAAGAATATAATTCCAGAGTAACAATACGAATCTAATCAAAGTTCCAAAAGGCAAAGGTTCTGAGTGACAGTGGAAAGCATACTCTGAAACGAAGGCTGAACATATCGCATTAGAGCCTAAGTGACTGGGCTAACAGAAGCCTGAATTCCAGATCCAAGTTTAGAAAGCATTTTAGTGTTACTTTCACATTTGTATATGAAAATATTTAAACTTTCTTTTCCGTAAAATACTGTTTCATTATTTAGATAGAATACCTATGTGCAGTATAAGTAACTAAGTAGATGACAGATCAATAGATGACTGATTGGTTAGACAGACTGACGGTCATAGCAGGAAAGAGTGGAAAAGAGATGGGGGGAAGGAGAGATGAAAGAGCCATCCACATCCATGGATTCCTCATAAAAATTTCTTCAGGGTAGTTATTACCAGTGCAGGGTATGGCTGACATCTGGTGGTAAAACTCAGTAAAAAATGTGTGTGGATTTGTGCCCTCATTAAAGAGTGCTATTCAGTGAATTATGGCTCTGTTTTCAAGAAGAGTAATTTAAAATGCTTCTAGTCATACAGTTTTTATGTCTGCATCATGCCAAGCATCCAGACACTTGAAAATATCTGGAATGTCAGATCTCACACAGATACCGATAGTATCTATGTCCTCTTTGCTAAGAGTCACTATTCTCTAACCAGAGACCAAAAAATCATGAAATTGTTTGGCTGTTTTTTACACGAGCACTTCAAGAGGCAAAAATAACATACGTGATGTCATTCAAAATCATTTGCATATTTTGTTAATCTAGTGCCATTTTAAGAAATAAGGGTATATTAAAATTAGGTTCAGCTTTTTAAAAAAAGAAAAGTTGGGTCAGTATTGTTGGACAGAATGGAGGTGGGAGCTCGGTGAGCAGCCCAGCGGCAACCACCATGTGCAAGTGAATTTCTGTCCACGGGGGGCAGGTGGGTATCCTGACTATCATGTCTGCTGGGAATTGCATGGTCTTGAACATGGAAATCAGCCAGATGATCAAACGCCAGAGGGGAGAAATGTGAAGGTAGCTACGGGAACAGTTGAATTCCTGTGAGGGAAGAACAGAAAACATTGGGCTTTCTGGTCTTTCCTGCCCCCATGACTACTGTCTTCTCAATTACACATGACCTCCCAGTCATTTACCACAGTGGGAATAAAACTCTACCACTAGAGCCAAACACAGCTTCCTCCTCAGAGAGAACTGAAATGGCATATTGCTTCAGTAAAGCCCTGTATCCCAATGACCTAGATAATTTAAGTATCTTAGTAAAATTATGTACAATGCTAAGACTTTTAGGTACATTGACAGGAATTCAAAGGAAAGTTCATAACTAAAGGTTAATAACTTCAACTTTGTGAGGTGGAATAAAAGAAAGATGTTCCAAAGAAATCCTGATTCTTATTCTGGAAAAAAGAAATTCTCCTCTCTGCAGTTTTCAAACTGCAAATTGAGGTTAAAATAGAAAAGTGATATTGGAACAACCTCAGAAATTCTATATAAATTGCATTGGATTGTGAATTCCTTAGCAAAGCCAAAGTACTACGTGATTGCAAAATAATCAGTTACTAATGTTTTGCCTCTTTCAGTTTCCACTGACAAATGAGAACGAGATTCTTGAAAACTTGCCTGCATTGTTTGTAGTCCCTTAAACGTGGTGTTAGCATCAGCTATATCCATCAAACCGGGGCAAGGGGAGGAAAGCTCTGTGCCATCATTCACAAAGCTGGGAACCTGCTTCGCATCTGTTTGCTCTGCCAGGTAACATAAACAATGCCCTACATTATGTTTAATCAATCACCGGGTGCTCTGGATTGCTGCCTCAGCAATGAGGAACAAGAAGTGTGGCAGGTCAATGGCAAGTGCAGATCTCTGCAGCAGAGAATGCCTTGGCTGCCCCAAAGGGACACAGATTAATTCAAGTTTTATTTTGGGAAGTCTGAATTGTCCATAAATGGATGCTGATTTCTTAACTCCTGAACTCTAGACTCTTATATCCAAATGTCTACTCCACAGATCCACTTGAATGTATAAAAAGCATCTCAAAAATCAACACGTTCAAAAATGACCTGCTCCTCCTAGTCTTCCTCATCTCAGTTACCATCAATTCCATCCTTCCAGTTATGTATGCCTAAAAAGTTTAGTCATGGTAAAAGACCTGTACTCAGAAAACTACAGGACGCTGAAAAAAGAGATAGAGGAAGACATAAACAAATGGAAGAATATATGTATTCATGGATCGGTAGAATCAACATCATTAAAATGTCCATACTACCCAAAGCAATCTATACATTCAATGCAATCCCCATTAAAATACCAACGGCATGTTTCACAGTCCTAGAACAAACTCTTCAAAAATTCATCTGGAATAAAAAAAGACCCCAAATAGCTGCAGCAATCCTGAGAAAGAAGAACAAAGTTAAAAGGATCACAATACCAGATATCAAGCTATATGACAAAGCCACTGTTCTCAAAACTACCTGGTACTGGCACTAGAACAGACATATAGACCAATGGAACAGAACAGAGAACCCAGAAATCAACACAAGCCATTATGCTCAATTAATATTTGACAAAGGATACAATGGAGTCAAGACAGTCTCTTCAATACATGGTGTTGGGAAAATTGGACAGATACATTAAAAAAATGAAACTAGAACACCAACTTACACCATACATAAAAGTAAATTCAAAATGGATAAAGGACTTAAACATAAGATGGGAAACCATAAAAATCTTAGAAGAATCCATAGGCAGCAAAATATCAGACATATGTCATAGCAATACTTTACCGATACAGCTCCTAGGACAAAGAAACAAATGGGACTACATCAAAATAAAAAGCTTCCGCACAGCAAAAGAAACCATCAACAAAACAAGAAAGCCCACTGCATGGGAGAACATATTTGCCAATGTTATCTCCCATAAGGGTTTAATCTCCAAAATTTACAGGAGATTGTAACTCATACAAACTTAACAAAAGGAAGATAAACAATCCAATGATAAAATGTGCAAAGGTCCTAAATAGACACTTTTTGAAAGAGGACATACAGAAGGCCAAGAGACATATAAAAACATGCTCAAAGTCACTAATCATACGAGAGCTGAAAATCAAAATGACAATGCGGTACCATCTCACACCTGTCAGAATGGCTATCATCAACAAATCAACAAATAACAAGTGCTGGCGAGGATGCAGAGAAAAAGGAACCCTCGTGCACTGCTGGTGGGAATGCAGACTGGTGCAGCCACTGTGGAGAACAGTATGGAGTTTCCTCAAAAAATTCAAAGTAGAACTCCCATTTGACCCAGTAATCCCACTTCTAGGAATATATCCCCAGAAATCAGAAACACCAATCGGAAAGGATATAGGCACCCCTATGTTCATAGCAGCACAATTCACCATAGCTAAGATTTGGAAACAGCCTAAGTGCCCATCAGCAGATGAGTGGATTAAAAAACTGTGGTACATCTACACAATGGAACACTACGCTGCTTTAAAAAAGAAGGAACTGCACAAAAAGGGAACCATGGGAGAATCCAAGATGGCGGCGTAGGTAAACACCTAAACTGCTGCCTCCCACAACAATTTAAACTGCAACTAAAAGACAAAACGTCTATCACCCAGAACCACGGGAAAGCTGGCTGAGTGGAAGTTCTACAACTAGAAGGAAAGAGAAAAGAGCATTGAGACGTGCACGAGCGCTGAAAAGCTGAGGTATGGAGGCGCGTGATCTGGGCTGGCGGAGGGCGACTGGGTGCGTTGCTTTTTTCAACCGAACGGAGACAAGCCCCCGATTACTCTGAAATCCAGTCTCTGGGGAGATGCGGGGGACCCAAACCCCTATGGGGAGAAGCTGGACTGTCTGCCAGCGAGCGTGGCTTGCTTGCAGAGCTGCACGCAGGAATAATTGTTTACTGCACTGGGGCACGGGACTTCAGGACGCCTTCAGGGACACAGAGCCAGCCAGCTAGCAGCCATTGCTGTTTGCCACGCCCTAACCTAGTGACACCCTGAGACCCCGCCCCGCACAACCTACAAACCCACCCAAGCTCCAAGCAGCCGAGTTAGCATAAGAAAAGCCTGCCCTATCGCAGCTTAACCTAGAAAACTTGCAGCCCGGGTCAGACAGCTCCAAAACCTCCAAACCCCAAGCAAAGAGGAGAAAACTGCAGCTCTCACTGTAGCTCCTGCTGAGTGGCCTCAGACAGTAGTTGACCTGCACCCCATTGGAGATCCAGAAGCCAGTGTACCTAGTGGTCAGTGTGAGACACCAGATTTCAACTCCTCACATCCATAAGTGACACATTCAAGAGGCAGACTCAGTGAGCACCAAAGCCCCACTGAAACAAGTCCTGCCCCATAAGCGTGTCTTCAGTGCAGCAGTTCTTCCATTATAGACACAGGGAGTGCTCACAGCTAATTGCCCTGGAGGTCAATTCCTCCCAGCGTACTAACAGCAATTCAGGCTTAACTACACCAAGACTTTGCACTCAGCCCACAAAGGGGTGTACCAAGAGTGTCCACATCAGGTGATTGGGGAGGCTGAGCTACTGCCCCCTATAGGTCACCTACCACACAAAGCCACTCTATCAACACAGGGAAGCAGCCAAAATGAGGAGACAAAGAAACATGTCACGAATGAAAGAAACGGAGGAAAGCAAACTACTTGATGACATAGAGTTCAGAACCACATTTATAAGGTTACTCAAGAATCTTCTTAAAACCGCTGAGAAACTTGATGAGACCTTCAAGGAGCTTAATGAGAATGCCAAAAAAATGGAAAAGGATCAGTCAGAAATGAAGCATACACTGTCTGAAATAAAGAATATACAGAAACTCAACTGTAGATCAACATACCCCAAGAATCAAACCAAAGATCTGAAATATGTGGAAACAAAAAACATCCAAAAAGAAAAAAGAATCCAAAAATATGAAGATAGTGTAAGGAGCCTCTGGGACAACTTCAAGCGAACCAACATCCGAATTTTTGGGGTGCCAGAAGAAGGGAGAGAGCAAAATATTGAAAACCTATTAGAAGAAATAATGACAGAAAACTTTCCCTACCTGGTGAAAGAAATAGACTTACAAGTTCAGGAAGCGCACAGAACCCCATACAAGAGGAACCCAAAGAGGACCACACCAAGACACATCATAATTAAAATGCCAAGGGCAAAAGACAAAGAGAGAATATTAAAAGCAGCAAGAGAAAAACAGTTAATTACCTACAAGGGAGTACCCATACGACTGTCAGCTGATTTCTCAACAGAAACTATGCAGGCCAGAAGGGAGTGGCAAGAAATATTCAAAGTGATGAACAGCAAGAACCTACAACCAAGATTACTCTACCCAGCAAAGCTATCATTCAGAGTCGAAGGTCAGATAAAGAGCTTCACAGACAAGAAAAAGCTAAAGGAGTTCATCACCACCAAACCAGGATTACACGAAATGCTGAAGGGTATCCTTTAAGAAGAGGAAGAAGAAGAAAAAGGTAAATATAAAAATTATGAACAACAAAATGACATCAAATACATACCTACCAACAAGTGAATCTAAAAATCAAGTGAATGAAAAATCTGAAGAACAGAATGGACTGGTGAATATAATAGAATCAGGGACATAGAAAGGGAGTGGACTGACGATTCTCAGGGGAAGCAGGTGGGAGGGGTGCGGGAAGAGATTGGACAAAAATCTTATTCCTATGGATGAAGACAGTGGCGGGGGGTAAGGGCCTGGGGTGGGGTGGGGAATCAGGTGGAGGGGAGCTATGGGGAAAAATAAAAGAGGAACACCTGTAATAATCTGAACAATAAAGATTTATTTAAAAAAAAAAAAAAGAAGGAACTCTTACCATTTGCAACAGCATGGATGGACCTGGAGAGCATTATGCTAAGCGAATAAGCCAGGCAGAGAAAGATAAATATCACATGATGTCACTCATTTGTGGAATATAAGGAACAACATGAACTGATGAACAAAAATAGAGCCAGAGGCATAGAGGCATCGAACAGACTGTCCAACCTGAGAGGGAAGGCAAGGGGGCGGGGGTGGAATAAGAGATCAACCAAAGGACTTGTATGCATGCCTATGAGCATAACCAATGGACACGGACAGTAGGGAGGTGAGGGCATGTGCTCAGAGATGGGAGCAGCCGAGGAGAGCACAATGGGGGAAAAGGGAGACTTATGTAATACCTTAATAAAGAATTTAAATTTTAAAAAAGTTTAGTCATCATAGATTAGCCTGAAAAGCTTAGAGTCATCATATACTTTTCTTTTTTTTAAAATTCCTGCACCTAATGTCAGCAAATTCTGTTTAATCTAGCTTCAAAATACAACAGATACTAAGCATGTCTCACCACCTCCATTGCTACCAACGCCATCATTATCCAGCACCTGAATTATCGCAACAGCCCCCTTACCAGTCCTCCGCTGCTTTTTCAGTCCGTTCTCATTCCAGCTTCCAGAGGGATTATCACAATTCCCACAAAGGTTGTCACGGCTCTGATTTGTTGCGGTTCTGGCAGAGGTTGCATTCCTCTGCGGATACAAATTCTGGTGAAACCCTCTTCCATAACCCATCTCCCACTGAGCATTTCCTCTTCTTGACCCTTCAGGCCTACGTACTTCTGGCTACTGCTGGTCACCAAATGTTCCACCATCCTTTGTAAGCTCCATTAATCCTCCTTTTAAACAGTTCTTTATTTTCAGTTGAAATCATTTTAGGTGTTTCATCTCCTTCTTACCAGGACCTAAGAAATGCAGCCATTAATTATATTAATTGCTTTTTTTTTTTTTTTACATGAAACCAACCTCGCATTTTTGAGATACACTCAATTTGGTTAAAGTGCATATTGTTATAGGTTGTTAGATTCAGTTTGCTAATTTCTTTTCAGGCCTTTGTATTTATGTTCATGAGAGAATAACCTGTTATTTTCCTTCCTCATTCTGTCCTTTTCAGATTTTTATATCAAGATGATGCCACCCTCATGCCAAGATTTCAGAGTCTTCCTTCCGTTTTTACACTCTGAAAAATTTTATGTAAGATTAAAAGAACATATTCCTTAAATTTCATTATGTTTGGTAAAATCATCTGGCTTATTATTTCTTCTTTCATTTTTATTATTTCTTCTTGAACCACTTTTGCAAGTTAAATTTCTCCAAAATGTATCCATTTTGTCAGTTTCAAACTTACTGGGATAAGTTGTAATATCCCTTTTAAACATCTTCATTTATACATGGTTCTGTCTCTTTTACATCACAATATTGTTTATTTATGAATTCTCTAGGTTTATTATTTTATTAGGCTTACTAGATTTGTCTCTATTGGTATTTTCAAAGAAGCAACATTTGGCTTAGTTATTCTTTGTATTATATATTTATTTCCTATTTCATTCATTTCTATTATCTTTTTTATTTTAAACCTTCTATTTTCTTTATGTTTATTCACTTGTTCTTTTTACACATTAAATTGGATGCTTAGATTATTACTTTTTAACTTTGTTTTCCAATTTAAGGCCCAGTCCTTTTTAAACCTCTTATAATAGTTACGACTTTCTACACAGTCCAAATCAAATATAAGAGGAACAGAACACATGCTTTTTAAGGCTTTAGGTAGGGATCCCAACAAGATGCCTGTGTAAAGGCTGTAAATGACATTTTAAGATGGGATGTAAGTAAAGAAATATATTTAAAACGGCTGGTCACTATTTCACTACGCAACCAGAATGTAAACTCTAGGAGAGCAGAGACTTTTGTTTCTCACTGCTATACCCTCAGTGCCAGAACAGTACCTGAAACATGGGAGGCATTGACTACATATCTTTTTATGAGTCTATTAAATGAGTCTGACAGGTAAATATGTAGTAAGTTTACTTTTATCAATCTTAGTGAGTTAATTTTTTTTAGGATAGCACTATTAGAACATTTCACACAAGAAATGTTAACCATGATATCTAAACACTTTTCAAACCAGGCAATTATTCTCATTCAGAATATACTTTTCCTTCATTTTAGCTCAGAATTTCCATTTCCTTCTGTATCATGTTAAATTTTAAGTGTTCATAGTAATATCACAAGGTGGCACACAAAACCTCATAAAAACATTTCTGGATTTTATTTTTTTTGGGGGGTCAAAATTTTACTATATATTCATCCTATCGAAAACCTCTTTAAATCCAGGCAAGAGACCCCACTCTGGACCCTTTGCTTGAGGGCTAGGTTCTGCCTGACAGAGAGAGTCTATGTCCTTCCCTGTAGGGCGAGACCACAGGGCCTAGAGTCATGACCCTTCTCCCCTGGACAGCTTTTCTGGTCAGTTCCAGGAGGGTAGACAGACAGCTGGAGAGCACATTCCTAGGCTGGGCTGGTAAGGGGCATTTAGAAGCTGGGATGGGTTTTCCTTGGGAGAGAATGGAGTTGGGACAAAAAGGCTCTCTGAGACCAGCTCTCCCTGCTTTGCCACTCATTAATACAGGGCTTGAAGAGCCCGAGAATTCTGGAAACTGTAGGAAGGCATATTTGCCAAGGATAGGAATAGTTTATTAGCTAGATTTATCACTTCTAAAAAGTCAGGTGCTATATGGTATGTGGACCTCTATTTTCACTCTTGACAGAGCCCTGCAAACATTAGAGACAAGACTATGTGTGTATATATAATTTGTGTGCATTTTCTTACTAAAAATCTGTATTTGGAATTTCTACATTAAAATACTGGGATTTCAGTAATAAAATTAGCTTTTTATTTGAATAGCTTGTACTGACTATCAGGAAAATAACTTTCATCATATATGGCCTCTAACAGAATTTGCAAACAAAGTGTACAATTCAATGAATTTCATTATTTTCAGAGTTATGCAGCCATCACCACTAACTTCAGAACATTGCCATCACCAAAAAAGAAACCTATACCCATTCGCAGTGTGTGTAGGTTTGACCACTGTAATGTGAGTAGGAAGGATGTGCTTAACTTCACCTCAAATCTTCACAATTAGTGCTTGTGTTGTACATGGCTTATTTGGTCCATATTCCTTTCCAGACTGTAAGTCCCTTATGAGGATCGGACACAGGCCTGACTCATCCTTTAATTTTTCCACCGTATTCTTCAAAGTGCTTTATAACAAATATTTGCTGAGTAAAACTATAAACATCATAGAAATGATAGTTTAAAATCATTGATATCAGTTATTTTATCATTAATATTCACTTCTTTTTTTAATATTCACTTAAGATGGTAGAAAATATTAATGAACGATTTTGGCTTTAAAATATATTATGAAAATGCACTAATGTTTTCAAATCAATATATAGTTTCAGATCCTAATCCTGAGACTAACAAGGTAAAATTGTCAATATCCTTCCTGTAAGAACCCATTAAATAACTAAATATTTTCCTACAACATTGTTTCTAAAAATTTTTTTTTTTTGGCTAATCCTCACTCAAGAATATTTTCCCATTGATTTTTAGAAAGAGTGGAAGGGAGAGAGACAGACAGAGATAGAAGCATGTATGTGAGAGAGACACATCGAGTGGTTGCCTCTGCACATGCCTCGACCAGAGCTGGGGATCAGAGCCAGGAATCAAGCCTGCAACAGAATACATACCCTTGACTGGAATTAAATAGACCCTTCAATCCATAGGCCAACACTCTCCAATGAGCCATGCGGGGTAGGGCCCTACAATATTGTTTTTAGACGTTCCAGTGACACAGAGAGAAATTTCACTTAATTCATTGTTATGATTGAATAAATATTTATTAATCTCATTCAAGGTAGTTTAAATTTATTTTTTAAAGAAGAAATATTTTTTAAAAATTAAAAGTGGGAACATGGTACCATATCAAAAGATCTGAAAGTTTTGAGCTGAAATTTACCTCACTTCCTAGGAAACAAGCATTGCCTGTTGTTGATTTTTTTAGAAAAAGTGAATTCTATGTATTATTTGCTTTCTTTGCCCTTATATATATGCACTAACATTCAAAAGGTACAACTTTAGATCAATAAATAGTTATAAAATAAATGTTCAGAACTTAGTTTTTAGGAGTGTGTCCAGACACTTCTATACAACCTTTTTCAATGGAAAAAAATAACAAGTTTCAAGGAGTTATATATTCTCAACAAGCACTATAAATAAATTTTGGTATTTACTAACTTAAGTACTCAAGGACTTGGTTTGAGGAGTCCAACAAACTGAATGTTTGCTTTTCAAGATTACTATTATCTTCTAGATTACTATTATCTTCTATTAATGGGGAGATTTTAGTATTTCTATATTCTAATAGTTCACCATCCTTGCTTGATGTCAATAGTTCATTATCGGCTACACCAATAGTTGCGTCTTCTACCAGAATACTGGCTTGGTATGCTCCAACTGGAATTTCAGGCAGTCCAATGTAGTCATGATCTGCCACTACTGAACTTTGTAAGAGATAAAGACTGTCTGAAAGAAGAAACATAAGTTTGCCTTTTAGAATTATAATTAAACATCACTTCAAATTAAACAAATTCTAAATGAAGAACAAAATCCCAAGTAATAAGAATTAACTAGCAAGATTAACTTTCATTGGATTCTCCTACCCACTAAACATTTCAGAGAATGAATAAAATATGAATTTGAAAGTTTATATATATTGAAATAGTTACCACTTTGATATGCTAGAAATGCATTTATAGATCTTGAGCTTAAATACTTACTAGTTATATTAGTAACAAATGGACTTTACCAAACTTATTTGTCAGAAGAGAGGTTCTAATATGTGATACACACTCTATATATGTGATACACACACACACACAGTTTTTCTTTGAAACTAGAGGCCTGGTGCATGGATTCATGCATCAGTGGGGTCCCTTGCCTGGCCTGTGCCCTCTCACAATCTGGGAACCCTCAGGGGATGTCAGACTGCCAGTTTTGGCCCAGTCCCTGCTAGCCAGGCTGACGGACCCCACTGGTGCACAAATCCATGTACCAGGCCTCTGGTATGCATAAAAAATGTTTGGCTAATCTCTTCCTGCCACCCCCCCTTTCCTCTGAGATTCATCAGTCTGTTCAATGTTTCCATGCTTGTGCATTGAGCGTCTGCCCCCTGGTGATCAGTGTGCATCACAGCTACCGATTGAACAGTCGCTTAGGCTTTTATATATATAGGTAAGTAACTTATTATAATAAGGATTATACTCAGCAAATTCTACACAAATGTAATAGAAAACTACTCTGGAGATTTCAAGCCTTGTTTATGTAGGAAAAGAACAACAATATTCTCATTCATTCAGAAAGGTCAAATATGTTTAACTCCTACGATGGTCTGTCTAATGGAGCCAATATAAATGCTCTTTAACTTCAAAAAAAGATTACAAAAATTACCAGAACAGTGACTCTTGAGACCTTAAGTACATACTGAAATAATATTTTAGATACACTAGGTTATATAAAATATATTATTAAAATTATTTTCATCTATTTGTATTTTTTAAATGTGAATACTAGAAAATTTTAAATTACATATTTGCTATTTTTTGCATTGTATATCTACTGGATGGTACTGATCTAGAATTCTGAGTTAGGGATATAAAAAAGAACAAGATAAGTTCTGTCTTCGTTATAGAGAGATAAACATTTTTTTTAAAATAGTTTTATTGATTTCAGAGAGGAAGGGAGAGGAAGAGATAGAAACATCAATGATGAGAGAGAATCACTGATTGGCTGTGCACCCCCACTGGGGATTGAGCCCACAACCCAGGACTTGACCTCCTGATTCACTGGTCGGTGCTCAACCACTGAGCGATGCTGGTAGGGTTAAACAAACATTTTTAAAGGACTTTTCTACTCAGTCCCATTACTCAAGAGACTAAGTATTTTTCTTTTCTCAATATATTGACTTAGTTATGTCTGATGAGAGCAATATTTCAGTTTATGCAGTTTTATGGAGGAAAAAATAAGTTTAAGCAGCAAATTATTCTTAGGCTTTTTCAGGTTTATTTGTGTTCATATTACCCTTTCTAAAATATGCATTTATTTATTTATGTGTTTTAATTCATTTTTCAGTTATAGTTGACATACAATATTATATTAGTTTCAGGTGTACATCCCAGTGATTAGATATTATATAACTTACTAATCACCCCAATAAACCTTGTACCCATCTGACACCATACACAGTTATTTATGAAATATTATTGACTATATTTCCTATGCTGTAGTTTACACCCCCATGACTATTCCGTAAAAAAAAAAAAATTAAATATTCCTAAGGAGAAAAATAAAGTCAAAGCCTCAGAGAAGTCTGAGTGATTTGGATTTATTTTTTCAAATAGAAAGAAAAGTATAGGGTTTCAAAATACTTAATTTTCTTATTCAGAAGAGAGGTGACTTGACTATTCCTATACACTGAGTGGCCATATTATTATGATCTCTGAATGCATAATAATCTGGCCACTCAGTGTGTGTGTGTGTATGTGTGAGTGTGTGTGTGTGTGTGTGTGTGTGTGTGTGTATTAGAGGCCCAGTGCATTAATTCGTGCATAGGTGGAGTCCAGCCAGCCTGGCCAGGGGGAGGGGACATGGGCAGTTGGCCGGCCTGCCTGCTGGTCAAACTCCTGGTTGAGGGGACAATTTGCATATTAGCCTTTTATTATATATGATATACACTGAGTGGCCAGATTATTATGCGTTCAGAAATCACAATAATCTGGCCATTCAGTGTATATGGCCTGATAATCCTGAAACCATCAGAATGTGTTGCCATACTCATCTTCTCATGATAAAATAACAGTAACTATAACTTGATAGTTATTGTTATAATACAATAGTTGTTTTTGTAATAAATAACCAATACTAACAACAGAGAACTGAATGACTGAGTTCAGATTATATAAGTAAAAGGCCAAAGGGAGGCTCTTTGCATAAACTATATTAAATAATAAAGTCAAGATCATGGGCTTGATAATATAGAGACTAAGCTTTGTTTTGTTTCATGGATGTAGTCCATATTGTGGTGGGCAGAAGAATGGGCCACTAAACATCTCCATGTACTAATCTCTGGAATGTGTGAATATGTTACCTTACATGGCAAAGATGAACTTGGATAGTGACAGAATTAAAGTTACTAACAAGCTTATGTTAAATGGTGAGTTTATCCTGAATTATCTGGTTGGGCCCAAAAACTATGGTTCTTAAATGTGGAAGATAGAAGGTTGGAGTGATGTGATATGAAAAGGACCACCTGCCATTGCTGGCTATGAAGACAGAGGAAGAGGGCCACAAGCCAAGTGGTATAGGTAGCCTCTAGAAGGTGAAAAAGGCAAGGAAACAGATTCTTGTCTAGAGCCTACAGAAGGGAACAGAGCGCTGACAATGACTTGATTTTACTAGTAGCCCAGTGAGACCTATGTTGGACCTTCTAAGCCAGTGGTCGGCAAACTCATTAGTCAACAGAGCCAAATATCAACAGTACAATGATTGAAATTTCTCTTGAGAGCCAAATTTTTTAAATTTAAACTTCTTCTAATGCCACTTCTTCAAAATAGACTCGCCCAGGCCATGGTATTTTGTGGAAGAGCCACACTCAAGGGGCCAAAGAGCCGCATATGGTTCACGAGCTGCAGTTTGCCGACCAATGTTCTAAGCTACGAACTGAAAGATAATAAACTGGTATTGTTTTAAGCCACTAAAATTGTGATAATTTGTTCAGCAGCAATAGGAAACAACATATAATGAAAACCATTTTACAAATTGTGAAGGGCCATCACACTATATCTTTTGAGGGAGGCAAACACAATCTATCACAATAACTCCTATCCAAAACAAAACAAACAAATGAAACTATTTAAAATCTATGATGGATAAAACAATGGTTCAAAAACATTTTTCATTTCAAAGGGGAACATTATGATTACAAAGAGACACTATGGTATATCATTAAATTTCTTGTTAAAATAATAAATCTTTAAAAGATGCCTGTCATTGGACTAGAGAGACAAAATGACAAATAGGACTTGCTAAAATAATAATGAGAAACATTGTAGACATAGTACAGCATGTGTTCTTTCTACACCGTTCTGCATAAGAATGGATAAGAATCTGGCATCAGAAGCTTATCTGCTTTGGACAGTGAGCCTTTAATACAACTACAAAATCTCAAGGCTGGTAAAAGTAGCAATGACAAGTACAGACAAATTCATAGTTCTTTTGGATATAGCTCATCCAAATTTGTGTCAAATAAAAGAATGGGGTGCTTATTCAAAGACATTTTGTTTGCTTTAAATTTAGTTCAAGACTCTTTAAAATCAGCTTCTGAGGTGAAGATTTTCAGGAAAATATGTGATATTGAAAAAAAGACTGTAGATATCACATTACAGTCAAACCTCAGTTCTGGAACATCTCCCATCTCCAACAATTCGGTTCTCGATCAAGCGATTCACTGAGAAAAAATGTCTCAGTTGTCAACCAAAACTTCAGTTTTGGACCTGACAACTCTTTCATGCTGATACCAGCATGTCAAAAAGCGTCTCTTAGGCAACAAAGGACAGAATGCTTTTGTTGCTGTGGAAATCAAATGATTAGCACAATTTTAAAACATAAAGAGACCATCCAGAGTGCTAGTATTCCCTAGCCAGTTTGGTTCAGTGGATAGAGCATTGGTGAGAGGACTGAAGGGTCTTGGCTCCATTTAGATCAAGGGGACATACCTCCAGTTGCAGGCTCTCCTGGTCGGGTGTGAGAGGCAACCAAACAATGTGTTCTCACATTGATGTTTCTCTCTCCCTCTCTGTCTCTAGTCCCTTCCTTCCACTCTCTCTAAAAATCAGTGGAAAAAATATCCTCTGGTGAGGATAAACAAACAAAAAAAGAGTGGTACTGTTACTAAGGGTGTGAAAGTACTCACAAAACAATCACAGGCAATTGAACAGGTAGAAAAACTGTTGCTGACTGGATAAACAAAAAGCAGTTAGCCAGTGATAGCATTTCAGAGGCAGTGATACATTGAAAAAATTCATCTAAGGCCCTGGCTAGAGAGTGCGCCCTTGGACCAAAGGGTCCAATCAATGTGTGTCTCTCTCTGTCTCTTCCCCTGTCGCGCTCCCTTCTACTCTGTCTAAAAATCAATTGAAAAAATATACTTCGGTGAGGATTTTTTTAAAAATTCATTTAAGGCTATTAGGGGATGGTTCAATGAATTTAAGAAGTGTTTATTTATAGATTAAATAGTACATTAGACAGACGCTATATTTAAGAAGCGTTAAAACAGGAAATCATTTGAGGGTCTGGAACGGATTAATTCAATTTACATTATTTCTAGTGGAATAAAAGGATTCAGTTTTCAAACAAACCGCTTCTCCAACAGCCTTCTGGAATTAATTAAGTTTAAGAACTGAAGTACCACTGTATTTTGAACTGCTGCAAATAAGAGAAACATAAAAAGGAACAAAGAGTAATCACGAACCAGATTCCAAGATGGCCAAATCAACACTTTCTTGGTTAACAAGAAAAACAAGTTTACCCACCAATCTCAGGTTTCTTATGTGTACACTAGTACTAAAATTGCAAGGTCCTTTATATACTGGAAAAAGTATCTGCAGAGAATTCATGCAAGCAGCAAAAAGTATACAGCCTCTGTTTAGAAACTTCTACACAATTGGATTCTGAAATATTCAGGAATAGCAAAATGTTTGGCTTGTTTCTTTGGCAAGAGCAAATTGCAAAACGTTGGAACAGATCCTGAAACAGGAATACTTTAAATATAACTTTTGTATTAATGAGGTTAACACATTAGAAAGAAGCTGAATGTCAAAGATTAAGAAGAAAATCATGCTAAAGTAGAAAGGACATGTACCCACATAAACTTTTTCTACAGAAAGGAGAAATCATAAAGGATAGCTCAGAATTAAGAAACACAAGAAATAAAGTGCTTACCTTCTAACAAAGAGAATGAAGGTACCATGAGCTTTCAGAATTCAAATAATTTAAGATAAGATTACTAATAGAGCAAGTGGGTCTGTCACAAGCAGATGGAAAGGTACTAAGAGCTTCTAATGAGAGCTGTGACCCAGATCAGAACCACAATTGAGCTATTACTGAGCAAACAGGCTCCAAGGGCTTCATCTATCTATACTAATAAAAGGATAATATGCTAATTAGACTGGGTGGACCAGCCATATTCCGGATGTCCAACTTCCTTCTGGACAAAGCCATGGTTATAGGGGCCGAGGCAGAGAGGGAAGTTGGGGGTGAGATCAGGCTGGCAGGGGAGGACCACTAGGGGCAAGATCAGGCCTGTAGGGGAGGGCAGTTGGGGGTAAGATCAGGCTGGCAGGGGAGGGCAGTTGGGGGCAAGATAAGGCCAGCAGGGGAGGGCAGTTGGGGGCGAGATCAGGCCAGCAGGGGAGAGTAGTTAGGGGCGATCAGGCAGGCAGGCAGAGAGGTTAGGGGCGATCAGGCAGGCAGGCAGGCAGCTGAATGGTTAAGAGCCAGTAGTCCCAGAGTAGGAGAGGGATGTCCAACTGCTGGGATGTTCAACTAAACTGGCAGTCGGACATCCCCCAAGGGGTCCCCATCTGGAGAGGGTGCAGGCTGGGCTGAGTGAACCCCTTCTCCCTCCTCCCCCACAGTGCATGAATTTTGTGCACTGGGCAACTAGTATATATATAAAAGCCAAGCAACTGAAATGCTAGAACGACTATAACGACCGGTCACTATGACACCCACTGCAGCTGGCCAACTGGCCTGATTGGAGGGCAGCCCCTGATCTGCCCCTCCACCCCAATCGGGGGCAGGGGCGGCTGGCCAACCTCCTGCAGCCCTTCCCTCCAGCCACCTGTGGTCCCTCCCCCCAGCCATCCCTACCAATTGGGGGAGGTGGCCAGCTGGACCCCACCTGTGCACGAATTCGTGCACTGGGCCTCTCGTGTTCTATAAAGTGTAGGTTATCTGGTGCTCTTCTAATTATTATTAAGACTGTTAAAGAACTCAGCTATTTATACTGTTTAAAACTATACTAAATTATATCTTCCATAAATTGTTATTCATATTCAAATAATATTGATGCTTTATCTTTCTTTATGGAAAAGGCAAAATTAAATGGCTAAGATACCAATGAACTCCCTCTCAGTTATCCACCCCAGAGAAACTCTAGGGAGCAGACACACTAGGACAAAACAGAAGTCTCACCAAAGTGGGATTTAATCTGAAAACTGTAGCAAAATGTCATTTAGCACTAGTCTATAAAAAAAGGGTTAAAGAAATCAGGATATCTTGACTACTCAGTACCATATTTGGGGGAAAGTATAACTTTGTTTAGGGTGTTATCACCTCTTCTTATAGCACCTTATAACATCCTGAGTACACCACATTCTGCCCCCTCCCCCATACCCACCTGACTATGATGCAGTGTTAAAAACTAATCACATTTCTTTTAAGTCCTCTAATAAATTTATCTCACAACAGGATTTGGGACAGTATGTTTGTTTTTGGCATTATCTTAGTTGCTGTTTTTTTCATGCTAAAATGAGACACAAAGTTGCTAAAATACTGAATATGAAAATGGAGAACACATAATTCTTCTGTGAATTGGCTCGGTATCTCTCACATGAACTATGGGAAAGTGTGAGAAGCACACCAGCAATCAAAATAAATTCTCTTTTAAGCTTGATGGTTCCAGAACAGATATTCTAATAAAACAGACTACCTGGGATCTAAAACTATACCAAGTTTTATAAAAATGAAAATGTGTGGGGTTTTATTTTTAACTTCTCTCCTCATTCAAAGAAAGTAGAAGTATAGAGAAGGGACAGATATTTACCTTGTTCACTGGATTCTCTTACATAGGGCTTAAGGTGTGACATTTTGATAGGTCTTTTAAGCCTAGTCCCAGTGTTGTCTCTCAGAACAGCACATCCACTTTCTGTAATATCGTCTATTACACAAGGACCAACCCATTCCGACTGGAAACGACCATCCTTCCACCAGTTTTTCCTTTGCCTTAAAACTTCATGACCCACTTTTAGATGAAATGGATTTAACTGCTTTGGTTTCTTTTTAACAGTGATTTTGTTTTTATGTGTTTCATCAACAGTGTTATTCTCCATCTACAAGTATGGGGCAGGGGAAAGAGAGAGAGAACAAAGGGGATGAAAGAGCTATAGCTTCTTGAAAGTAAATGCAGATAATAATATAAATGATTATTTATTAAGATGCTACTTCAAAGTTAGGTATGAATCCCATTAATCCTTCAAACAGTATTTGAAAAAATCAGCATTACCCCAACTTTACAAACAAAGCAAACTGCAGTAGATTAAGTAATTTTCCGGTCAAACAACTGGAAAGCAACAAGACAAGGGATTTGAATTCTGCTCTACTTGATTCCAAAATGCATGGTTTTTCTGTAACTGTCTTTCAGAATTTCAGAGCTAGTAAGCACCATGTTTAATCAAGACAAGCAGAATTTGGTGGAAAAAGAATTTGATTTAAGGATGTATCAGTGTGTGTGTGTGGGGGGAGGGAGGGGTGTATCCAGGTGTGTGTATATGCTACGGAATTTTAAAATATCACTTTATAGATTTTTCTGTTATAGAGTTTTCTATTAAATAGAATCACCTGGCCCACTGAAGTTGTCTTATTCTCCATTATTTTATCAGCTTCTTTAATTGCACTTAGAATTTTGGCAAACATACTTGTATCATCACCATCCACTTCATGAAGAACATCTGAAGTCTCAGGCATATAAGGATTTCGATTAAACATTTGAAAGTATGGCATATTTTTAGTAGGCTCCTGTTTTAAGGAAAATCAACAACAATTTACAATAAAACACTTACTTGGCAAGAAATACTCATAACTTAAAAGTATAGAATTACAAAAAGGCACATACCAAGTGAGTTACATTGAAGGCAAATGAAACAGCTGACAGGTGATCATCCCAGTTGTTTGGGTAGTCAGCACAGTGTTTGGAAAGAAATGTTTTGATGGTGTTGGGTATACCTTCAGTCTGGTTAACAGCTTGAGAGGCATGAGAAATTACAATTTGCTTCATGCCAAACAATCCACACAGTTCAACATTGATCTGAAAAATATATAAAACAAAGCTGACTTTAAAATTTTATTTTATTTTCCCTTGATTAGAAGGTTTCAAAAGACATTGAAACTTGCCTAACCGGTTTGGCTCAGTGGATAGAGCATCGGCCTGCGAACTGAGAGGTCCCAGGGTCCCAGGTCCGATTCCGGTCAAGGGCATGTACCTGGGTTGCGGGCACATCCCCAGTAGGAGGTGTGCAGGAGGCAGCTGATCGATGTTTGTGATGTTTCTAACTCTCTATCTCTCTCCCTTCCTCTCTGTAAAAAAAATAAAATATATTTCAAAAAAAAAAAAGAAATTGAAACTTGCCTTTTGCATTGACCATGTCCATTTTATATAAAAACGTATGTTTTTTATTTAAAATAGTAATTATCATTTATTGAGTCCTGACTATGTGCTGATCAATGGATTAGATGCTTTATATTGTTGTCATTATATATCATGACAATCATATAAGGTAATATTAACCCATTTTAAAGATTAGAAGCTGGAGCTTTGGTAAGTTTAGTGCCTTGCTAGGGACATACATACATCAAGGAAGTGGAAGAACAGAATTTAACATCAACTCTGAGTACAAATAACATTTTAATTCAGTAGACAGTTTTTAAAAAACACTAGTCACATAATCCAATTATCAGGTATATGACCTTGGCCAACTCACCAAACCTCTGTGTAATCTGTTTCCTCATCTGCAAAATCAGGAAAATCCCACCCAGGATTCTTTTGAGTACTAAATGAGTAGATGTAAAGACTTAAAACAGTTCTTGGCAATTTATAACTCCTAATGTTACTATTATTGTTGTTGTAATATACACAACCTAAAAGAAGTCAAAATGAGTTTAGAGCCCTGCCAGTGTGTCTGAGTTGGTTGGGTGTCATCCTGTGCACCTAAAGGTTGCGTGTTTGATTCTCAGTCATGGCACATGCCCCGGGTTGCAGGCTCCATCCCCAGTAGGGGGAGTGCAGGAGGCACTTGATAGATGCTTTACTCTAACATCAATATTTCTCTCTCTCTCACTCTCCCTTCCTCTCTCTCTAAAAAGAAAATCAGTAAAAAATCTTTTTTAAAAGTTACCAGTGCAATTGTTGGGCTTTTAATAGTTGTTGGGTGGACTAAGCTGGTACTAGCCTTTTTTTTTTTTTGCCCATTACCTATCCCCTCTTTCTGACTAAAATGTAGACTTTGTGGCATGGGCTCTGGGAGCTATACTGGAAACACAAGCTTGACAGTCACCTCTTAAAGATGGTGGAACAGTAAGCTAGAAGCATCAGTTCCCAATGACATTCAGTTACCCTTCCAACCTGGGCCTTCTTCTACCTAAATTTATATATACTGGGAGGAAGAGAAGTGTTCTGTGTTACTTGCAGCTGAATACAATTTCTAGCTAATAGACTATGTACTAGTAAGCTATCTCCTTTTAATTAAAAAGAAATCCCAGAGAATAGGTGTATTTGGGTAAGCTTCAATCTGAGGTATAATCAATGGTTTTAAGTGGCACCTTTGGAATGGCTTCAACTTCTTTCTTTCAAGAAATTGCCTAGGAATGATCCAGTGAATCCATTTGTGAGATGCTATCTTGATATCCTTACCCCAATAGCTTTTTTTTCTTCCCATTAAACCAGACATCCCACCAGTGGTTACAATTTTGGTTTCCCATAAGACATATTTCTAAAATTAAAGAAGTAATTTTACACTTGAAAATGTTTATTCTTCTTCAGAGGCTTAAAAAAATCTGTATTTTATTGAAACAATTAAGCAAATATTCTAAGCCAAGTTACAGTAGAAACATGTATTTTCATCCAACTATATGATAAATCTCCCATTTTGTGTACACTGTTCTAATCTTTTTACAATCCTTTATCAGTGTTTTCTGTATTTGCTGACAAAATAAAACATTTGATAGTCATTATGCTTTCTTTGTAATATTTAAGCCATTTAAATCGCAGCAAAAAGAACACATTTTCCCAATCATGTGTGATTTTTAATTTTTTGTATTATTAAACATCTTAAAAGAGACTTATAAATATTTATTGTTACTTTTGGTAAAATTTTCAAAGTGCTGGATTGATTATCACATGATTTTAAACATGACTGGAAAAACTGCTGGTGATTCATATTGGCTTTATGCTGTCATTATTTAATTTCTTGAAGCACTATATGGACTTACGGTGAGGCTCCTCATTAATAGAGGTTAAAAGCAAATATTTCCAAAGTGTTCTTTATAATTTTGAATTTTGGTGACCAATTTCTATCAGATTGGATTAATTCATATTTATTTTCATTTCATTAATGTGTCTATGAAAGATCTAATACCACAAGTTAATTAGAAGTGTCAGTTCCATCATTTTCTTGCGGTTGATAGGTGACTGCATTATTGATATTATCATGTTTTATTACAAGAAACTTAAGCCACCTGGCTACTCTGTGAGGATTCGCTTTGCTGAAAATTACACGATAGCCATAAATTCGATTACTGCTGAAAGCAAGGTACAGGGAACCACTGAAGATTCCTATATATTGAAGATTCTCACTTTTCTCTTTTTTAAAAAAAATACATTTTGATTTTTTACAGAGAGGAAGGGAGAGGGATAGAGAGTTAGAAACATGGATAAGAGAGAAACATCAATCAGCTGCCTCCTGCACACCCCCTACTGGGGATGTGCCCGCAACCAAGGTACATGCCCTTGACTGGAATCAAACCTGGGACCCTTCAGCCAGTGCACAGGCTGACTCTATCCACTGAGCAAAACCAGCCAGGACTCTCACTTTTCTCTTATGATACCTTCACTCAGTAGGTGTAACACAGTCATTTGCCTTATTGACTCAGGATGCTATTATCAATCTGTCCACATTATTAGTAAAGCTGTATGTCTTTCTTATTAGATAAAAAAGAAATATAAACAGAAGTTCTAATATTGTCATCAAACAAAACAGGGTCTTACATCCCTATTTCGCAGATCACTGCTGTGTCAGTCAAGGTAGGCAAGATTATGTTGCAGTTACAAAACACATTCAAGTGTCCGTGGCTTAATTCAACAGTTTTACTGTTTGCACATTCAAAGTCAGTTGTAGGTCAGAATGTCTTTCCAAAGCAACTATTCTCCACTAGGTGCCTCAGCAATTCTGGATGACAGAAATTCCATCACTCTCTAGCATAGCATCTGGAGATTGAAGAATTGGGCATGAGTTTTTCACTACCTGGGGCTGTAAAAGTGGCACACATCCATCCACTCAATTTCTTTGGCTAGATCTAGTTACTTGGGCTTCACTACCTGCAAGAGACTAGAAGGAGCCATCTATATTTGAAGACTACGAGAACTAATTATTGCTGAGCACTAGTAATTTATATGACAAAAGCAACAGACAATTATGCATATTTTAATCACTAAAATTATAAAAGCAATTTGATAATACATATAAACTGAAAAATTAAGAAAAAAATCTATAATCTTATTCCTCTTAAAAATAATTCCATGGTTAACCTTATGTGTTTTTATTTTAGTGTTTTATACCTATTTTTTACATAATTATCTATGTCAATAAATGAATATGCAATATATATGTAATAAAATTCTTTATTCATATTTTTGTTTGTTTGTTTAATCCTCACCCAAGAATATGTTTACTGATTTTAGAGTTTAGACCTCAGCTGTCTTACCTGATGAATGAACTCATCTCTTTGGTCCATTATTATTTTCTGAGGAGGTCCATATAAGAAAAATATATTGATAATAGCTTTAGAAACTTCTGATGCTGAAACATCACAAAGAGGCAAAATCACAACCCATTTTGTGAACAAATCTGTCATGATTATAGCATATACATGACGTCTGTTGCTTATATGAAATGGACCCATTAGATCAACAGTAACTATACTCCATGGATTTTCCACCTTGAGGTGCTGTTTAGGTGCTAGAATAACTGTATTTTTTGCCACTTGACAATGATGACAAGCATATACCTGCAAAACAGGCACACAATGAAGAAAAGACATGTAAAATTTTAAAATATTCAACATAATAAAAGCAGTCTTATAAATCTAAAAGTCTAATAGTTAATAGGTACTTTGTGTATTGAAGAAGAAATTTTTGGATGATTCTAGAATAGAATAAAACCTCCTATTAAAGATAATAAGTAAATATTAGTTGCTATACTATTCAATGACCATCTTAAGGAGTTTTACTCAAATGATACATAATTCTGGTTAAATTCAATAAATATTTATGAAATGAATAGATTTTAAGACAACTTTGCTATAATTTGAAATCAATATGTAAATATATAATAATTTCTATAAGCAAAAGTTTTTTTAAAAAGTATCACTTCAATAAATTAATACATCTACTTCAACACATATTTATTAACACTTAATTTTATTCAAACAATATTTATAGATACCAAAAATTCCCTTAGGTCCTAGGAAAAGAGAATGGACAAAAACAAAACCCATGCTGTCATGGAGCTTTCATGTGAATGAGATGAGATCAACTGATGAACTTATGGATGGTGTCATTGCTCAACATATTTCTGGAATTCCATCTTGGAAACTAGTTTCAAACCAACCCTTAAACAAAATTTTAAAACAATCTTCTTAAATTATAGTTACTTTTTTATTGATTATTTTTTAGAGAGAACAAGGGGAAGTGAGGAAGGGGAAGAGAGAGAGATATCCATGTATAATTACTTTTGATCAAAGTTTTTATTTTATATCTTATAAACAAATAACCTGGTTAGTTCAAAAACTCATATTCATTCTCAAATTTCATAAAGATTTCATCAAATGTTTGTAAAGGAATTGTGGCAGATTCTAAAGGCAAACACAAATGTCCAGGTCTTTGGAATACCTGCATAGACTCATAAACTGATAACTCATAAATGATACTTTAAATGTTGGCTTAATTGTTTATGCCTAAAATGCACTATTACAATTATTAAAGGGATCTCACATACATATCAAGGAATTCCTACCATTTGCAAATTGAGTGTATTAGAAAGAGTAGAAATCAGTTCATCTACCAGCAAGAATCCCAGAATTTCTAGGTGACTTTTTTATTATAAGAAGTTGAATGTCCTAGGGCAGTGGTCAGCAAACTCATTAGTCAACAAATATCAACAGCACAAAGACTGAAATTTCTTTTGAGAGCCGAAAACCGACTTCTGCACATGGGCCACGAAATTTCAATCACACTGTATGTGCGCGCCCACACATGGTATTTTGTGGAAGAGCCACACTCAAGGGGCCAAAGAGCCACATGTGGCTCGCGAGCCGTAATTTGCTGACCCCTGTCCTAGGGGGTTATAAAGTTACAAAATTCAGACTAATTTCATTATCTTCACAACTTGACTTTGCGTTTAGTTGGTTTTAGGTTTCTGCCATATTTGACATTTTCTATGGCAAGATGAAATGGGCACAAAAGATGAGAGCACACACAGGACCTGACTTCTTATGAACATATTCACTTCAAGAATTCACATCAAGATTGAATGACTGCCATCAATGAGGCCATTTAGTTAAAGGAATTTCAACCCCATTTATATTCTGCCTGTACAATAGAGATAAATGATGGAAGTCTGGTTCTAAAAAAATCTGTCTAAATATAATGTTTAAAAAATGCTTTATTCCAGTTCAAATTATACTTTAGTGATTTTACAGAAGAATTCTGAAGGAAAATAAAACACCCAAAATGTTTCTGTACAGAAATTACCCACACAAAAGGTACTAAACCATTTGTACGCCATAAGCGTCTACAGACGCAAGCAGCGGGCCTTTTTTAATTAAATTCAAAATATCACAGCAGTTAACTGGTTAATGAAAACTGTTATCCAGAATAAATCTGGAGCAATAATGAATTTTGGATATCTATTACAGTTGCATTATTCAAAATATTCTAAATAAGAGCCATACCCACTGTTTGACATCATTGGTCACAGAAGTCCAGTAGTAATTGGATTCCACTAGAGTGAGGGTTCTGGATATGCCATGATGGGCTCCAGTGTTGTTTTCATGGCATTCTCGTAGGACTTTCTTTTTTTCTTCTTCTGAAATAATTACCAAACGATTTTGTTTTCTGTCTTTTCCAACATAAAACAACTTTTTATCTGGAATAAATGAAACAAAAATGTAATTGCAATTTTTAGAGATCTATATAATTTTAAGATAATCACAGCCTTTTCTTTAAACCATGAGGGTTTTTTAAGAATTTTAAAACCTTTTTATCTCTAAGACAGAATATTTGTAATGATGCTAACATATACCTGAAAGGCTCTCAGCTGTTAGACTTACTAGATATGTATGAGGAACACTAGCTGCTATAACTTTGTATCTAGCAATACAAGTAGAATTAGCTTGCTCACCAAAGCATGTGAAACTATGGAAGTATGAAATTAACTTTCTATGGGTTACTCAAACTAGAAAAATACTTGCAGACACCTTCTAAAAATGGCATGAATTAGCAAACTATGTACCGATAAGCCACTTCAGGAACAGAATTTTCTGAAATAATAATTCATCATAACTTCATTTTTGTAAGCAACCACCTCTCTTAAAATTTTTCTGGATTTGAGTAGGAGGTGGGGTTGGTAAAGCCAGAAAGTGGGAGAACATTAATCCTCAAGATAGTTTGTTTTCCTTTGGAGGATACCTGACAAGTATCTAGCAGGAAGAGAACCATTGCCTCTCCAGTGTAGATGAGGTAACTGGTTGAAATCCAGATTATACCATTAAGTTACTAATATGATTAATTAAGCATGTGCTCAGTGGAACAGTCCTCACTTGAATTTAAGCAACCTGAGGGCAGGAACCTTACTCTCTTATTCATCAATGTATCTTCAAGGCTGAGATATGACCTGCTCATTAGGAACTTTGTAAACATTTTTTATATAAATGATTAAATCAATCAATGAATCCTCACTTTAGTCTAAGAAATATGTCTGTTCTTAAGCTTAAGGGAGTTATGTACGCAGGGAGAAACGATAGGTGTTTATTTACTACTAAAGGCCCGGTGCACGAATTCGTGCACCAGTGGGGTCCCTCAGCCTGGCCTGCGGGATCAGGTCAAAACCAGCTCTCCAACATCTCCCGAGGGGTCCCGGATTGTGAGAGGCCACAGGCTAGGTCAAGGGATCCCACCGGTGCATGATCAGGGCTGGGATAGGGATGGCGGGAGGTTGGCCAGCCAGAGAAAGACCACAGGAGGCTCCAGGGCGTGTCCAGCCCATCTCACTCAGTCCCAATTGGCTGGACCCCAGCAGCAAGCTAACCTACCAGTTGGAGCATCTGCCCTCTGGTGGTCAGTTAACGTCATAGTGACTGGTTGACCAGTCAACTGTCTGCCCCCTGGTCGTCAGTGTACATCATAGCGAGCAGTTGAGCAGCCTTAGCATATTACGCTTTGATTGGTTGAATGGGTGACTGGATGACCAGACACTTAGCATATTAGGCTTTTATTATATAGGATCATAGAATTTTCTTGACTTTCTTTGAGGAAAGCCTGATTCTGTACCTCTAGCCAAAACTCTCATTAATAGCACCAACATTCAGTTATCTGGTGACTATACCTCTTACTTATCTCATTCCAAACAAAGAGGCAAAAATTATCATAAACTTTCAATATATATATTTTACTGCCTAATATTTAACCCATTCAGAAATTATTTAATAGCAGTGAAAGGAATGAACCACAGAAATAAGTATAGTAAACAATCAAGTTTGTCAACATTTTCATATTAAACATCAAATAAGTTTTTCATTGATAGTAACATGAGTGCTTCAAAATACACCATTAGAGTAGAAACCACCTTAGGGAAAAACCAGGCAAGGTTAATTTAGATATATGTTACTGTTTTTGATCCCAAGGTATAAAATTCTGTCTATAAATTTAAATGCCCTTTTCATGGCCTTCAGTTAACTTCTGTGTGATTTTTTATTTTGCTTTTGACTGAGTGGCATCATCAATTCAACTAGTAATTGTTTAGCAACAACCAACTACTACAGAAACTCTCAGGATTCCATAAAGAACACATATGGAGAAGCATCTATATTGACTCTATATTCAAGTTTGGGGCCTTAATTTTACCTTTGAAGACAAATTTTTTTGCCGCTCTTCTTATTCCACTTCTCTCACTTGGTAGTGTAGTTGGATGATATTCACCAGTTCGTTTATAATATGCAATTTGTTTAAGATGAAGTTCACCGTTTTTTCCACTACGTACCATTATGAACCTAGGTAAAAGATATTTAAAGATATAATTTAGCCTGCTGATGTGGTTCAGTGGTTGAGCATCGACCTATGAACCAGGAAGTCACTGTTGGATTCCCAGTCAGGGCACATGCCTGGGTTGCAGGCTCGATCCCCAGTAGGGGGCGTGCAGGAGGCAGCAGATCAAGGATTCTCTCTCATCATTGATGTTTCTATCCTTTTCCTTTCCCTTCCTCTCTCTGAGATCAATACAAAATATATATATATATATATATATATATATATATATATATATATTTAAAATATATATCATTTAAATGATAAGCTAATTCAGTTGCTTTTTCAGTTCAGACTCTGTCACACTTCTGCTTTACATATGAATTGAATATTCACAAAATATTACCTGAGAGAGATTACTGTACTGTAGTACAGAAAAGGAACAGTATGATGTATATGAGCTAAAATATTCAAATGTTATTTTTGAGATATATCATGAGAAATTATCTTGTCTCTTTCCACATGGTAAGAAATGTTGACTATTTTCCACATACTGGGGGAAAAAAGGAAATGAACAAGTACACTTCAAAGAGTTTAGTTTAAAGTCTCTCAGTACCATTAACTAAAGTGTTACTTATATAGGATGGTTCTGTTATGAGACATTTAAATAAACAATAGGTTATAAACAGAGAAATTCAGTTTTACTTTACTTCTACATATATTTATGGTCATTGCAAAATACAAAAAAAAACACACAACACAACCTATTCAAATCATTTATGAGAAAGGTATATTTTGGAAATGTTCATATAATAAAGGAGAAAGGAGATATTTAGTTTTTCTAGAGCTCATGCATCCTTCTGAACTATACATAAGCTGCTTTTTTGAACAGAAATTATTTTTCATTTTATGCATGCCTTCTCTATGTTATAAAGAAAATTCCGGTTATATAGGCCAAAATAAAGGAAAACTTCTCTATTTTAGTTTTCTTTAAAAAGAAAATTTTTTCTTTCATATTTTCAGTTGAAAGGAATGAGCCTATGCTGGTTTTCTGTTTGGCACCACCCCCACCCCATCCAGAATCATTTTCAGCTTTTCTCTCTTTGCTGCTGAGCCCCAGGAGACTGACCTTTACAGGCTGCATTTATAGTTTTCTATCCCACAAAGTCCATTCTGCACAAATAAGACAGATTGGGGTGGGAAAACAGAAAGGTCAGTACAGTTAAGGGACAACTGCATAATTAGGTAAGAAATGATAAAAGTCTGAGTCAAAGAACTATCTGTGGAAATGGACAGATACATTTTATAAGAATCGTGACTGACTGGATGTGTGAGTGAATAAATTAAGGGGCTGGGATCATTTCTGAACTTCTGGCTTAGGGGGAACAATGACAGTATTGAACATGTTGTATTGAGCTAATGGATGACCTAAGCATGTAGATGAAGTTAAGGCAGTGGGAGAAGGATTTCATGGGAAGTGCACCTAGTAAGAAGAACAGGAGACATATCCTTATCCTTTAATATTCACATTACTGAATATGCTCATCTATGAATCCTTCCCGACCACATCTATTTCCGCTCAGGTAGAATTGTGCACACCTTCCTTAGTGCACCCACAGTACGTGCACCACTTTCATCAAATCTGCAACACTTTATTCAACTTACTAGTTTATATGTCTCTCTCCCAAATACTAGTATATTGTAAATCCCTCAGCAACATGAGATTAGCCAGAGAAATAGGAAAAAGTCCAGAAGAGGTTTTGTCATAGAAGTCTAGGGAATAAAGAGCTCTTGAACACCAAGTAGAGGAGAGGTTACGTAATATCAGAATTAAAATTTGTCTAGTGGTTTTGGTAATAGTTAGAGTAGCACAGGGCAGGTGGAAACCAGACTAAGGAGGTATAAAATGAATAGGCATTGAAAAAGTGTATTTAATAAGTTTAATTTAGTTATGAAGGCAAAGAATTATAAGACAGTTGCTAGAGACAAATATGAGGTTTATTCACTGATCTAAAAAAATATTATTGAGCTCCTGCTATGTGTCGGACACACATTGGAGATACAATAATAAACAAGACATGTATCCTCTTGACCCTTATGGAGTTAACATTCTATTAGGGTTAAGAGATTGTTTTGGCATCCAAGTTCATAGCAGCATTATTCACAATAGCCAAAAGGTGGGAGCAACCCGAGTTTCCATCACTGGATGAATGGATAAACAAAATGGGATATATGCATAATATTGAATAATTATTCAACCTTTAAAAACAAAGCATATATATTAAAACATGGACATTATGGCTAATGTAAAATAAGCCAGTAACAAAAACACATACTGTATAAGTCTATATATGAGGTACCTAGAGAAGTTAAATTTATAGAGACAGAAATCAGAATGGTGTTAGTCAGGGTGTTGGGGTTGGGAGTAAAGGGAAGTTATTGTTGGTATAGAGTTTCAGTTATGCAAGAAAAAAAGCATTCAGAAGATGAGAAGATGGATGGTGGTGATGGTTACACAACAATGTAAATGTACTTAATGCCACTAAGCTATACATATTAAAATACAGTTAAGATGATGAAGATGACATCTAAGACTTTCATATCTAGAGAGAAGTCAATGCCTGGCTTTAAAACTTCAAAGAACAGGCTGACTTTGGTTAGGGACTAATGAAGCCAGTGCTCATTTACCATCCCCAAAACCCAAGGATCCTTAAGAATTATGCTAAATCTATTTTGCCTTTGCTCTATAAGTGGAAAAACAAATCGTGAATGACAGCACAACATGGATTTACTGAATACTTTAAGACCACTGTTGAGAACTACTGTTAAGAAAACAAACAAACATTCCGTTCTAAATATTACTGCTCACTGACAATGCACCTGATCAACTAAGAGCTCTGATGAAGATGTACAATGAGATTAATGTTATTTTCATGCCTGCTAACACAACATCCATTCTGCAGCCCATGGAGCAAGGAGTAATTTGACCTTCAAGTCTCATTGCAGTCATGTGCCACTTAATAATGTGGATAGTTCTGAGAAATACATCTTTAAGCAATTTCATCATTGTGCTAACATTTAAGAGTTCACTTAACAAACTTAGATGCTATAGCCCACTATATACCTAAGCTATATAGTATAGCCCAGTGGTTGGCAAACTCATTAGTCAACAGAGCCAAATATCAACAGTACAACGATTAAAATTTCTTTTGAGAGCCTAATTTTTTAAACTTAAACTTCTTCTAACACCACTTCTTCAAAATAGACTCACCCAGGCCGTGGTATTTTGTGGAAGAGCCACACTCAAGGGGCCAAAGAGCTGCATGTGGCTCGCGAGCCACAGTTTGCCGACCGCGGGTATAGCCTATTGCTCCTAGGTTACAAGCCTGTATAGCATGTTACTATACAAAACAACACGAGATTAAATCAAAGCACAAGAAAAAAATGATGCAATCAAGAAACACAGTATTCACAGCATTAGGGTTTACAATAGCTAAGACCTGGAAACCGCCTAAGTGCCCATCAGCAGATGAGTGAATAAAATAAACTATGTTATATTTACACAATGGAATACTACGCAGCAATAAAAAAGAACTCAACATTTGCAACAGCATGGATGAACCTGGAGAGTATTATGCCGAGCAAAATAAGCCAGTCAGAGAAAGATAAGTATCATGTGATCTTCCTCATATATGGAATCTAATGAACCAAATAAACTGATGATCAAAAACAGACCCAGAGTCATAGGAGCAGGAACAGACTGTTGAACCTCAGAGGGAAGGCAGAGGAGGGTGAGTGGAAAGAGATCAACCAATGAACTTGTATGCATATATGCATAACCCACAGACACAGACAGTGGGGTGGTGAGGGAGGATGAGAGCAGGCTAGAAGAGATTTATGGGTGGAAAAGTGTGTAATACTTACAACAATAAATATTTTTTTAAAAGAAATGTGGTAAACAACAAGATATATGAGGCTGCTGCTGGTGTAATACTGCATACTGTTTAACAGCAAACTTTTTTTTATGCAAGTATAAAGAGTGCACCGTAAAACAACAACAAAAAGTATAGTATAGTAATCATAAGTAATGCATTGCATTAGGATGTTAGGATGGCTATAATGTCATTTGGCGACAGGAATTTTTCAGCTCCATTACAATCTTATGGGACCACCATCGTATATATGGTCCATCATTGATCAAAAAGTCATTTTGCAGTGCATGACTGTATTTAAGAAATATATTTCAAAAGGCTAGAGCTGCCAAAGTGATTCCTCTGGATCTGGGCAAAGTAAATTAAAAACCCTTTGGAAAGGATTCACCATTCTAAATACCATTAAGAACATTTGTGATTCATAAAAAGAGGTAAAGGTATCACCATTAACAGGAGTTTGGAAGAAGTTGATTCCAGCCCTCAGTGATGACATTGAGGGATTCAAGACTTCATTGGAGGAAGTACTGCATATATGGTGGAAACAACAAAAGAACAAGAATTAGCTGTAGCGCCTAAATTTGTGCCTGAATTACTACAATCTCATGATGAATCTTTATCAAATGAGGAGCTGCTTTTATGGATGAGCAAAGAAAGTGGTTTCTTGAGATGAAACCTATTCCTAGTGAAAATGCTATAAAGATTGTTGCAATGACAACAAAAAATTTCAAACATCACGTAAACTAGTGGATAAAGCAGTAGCAGGATTTGTGAGACTTCTAATGCGGGCAAAATGCTGTCAAACAGCATTGTATGATGCAGAGAAATTGTTCATGAAAGATGAGTTTTCAATGTAGAAAACTTCATTTTTGTCTTTTTTAAGAAACCGCCACAGCCACCCCCAACCTTCAGCAACCACCGCCCTAATTAGTCAGCAGCCATCAACATCTAGGCAAGACCCTCAACCAGCAAAAATATTATGACTCACTGAAGGCGTAGATGATGATTAGCACTTTTTAGCAATAAAGTATTTTTTAATTTAGGTGAGTTATTTTTTTTAGAGAATGTTATAACATTTTAACGCACTATAGGTCATAGACCAAAAGGTAAAACCTGAAACTATAGAACTTCTAGAATAGGGGTGGGGAACGTCCAGCCCGCAGGCTATATTAGGCCCACAAAATAATTTGTTCTGGCCCTGCAAAGGCATTAGGGGTGAGTCAATTAAATGTCTGATCAAATATAGAAGGCTAATTTGTAAGTTGATAATTTTGTATGGCCTGGGAATCCTATCTAATAAAAGAGTATTGTATTATGCAAATTGACTGTCACTCCAAGACACAAGATGGCCACCCCCATGTGGTCAAAGATGACTGCCCCCATGTGGACACAAGAAGGCCACCACAAAATGGCTGGCAGGAGGGCAGTTGTGGGTGACCAGGCCAGCAGGGGAGGGCAGTTGGGGGGTACCAGGCCTGCAGGGGAGGGCAGTTGGGGGGTACCAGACCTGCAGGGGAGGGCAGTTGTGGGCGATTAGGCCAGCAGGGAGGGCAGTTGGGGTTGACCGGGCCAGCAGAAGAGGGCAGTTGAGGGGGACCCAGGCCTGCAGGGGAGGGCAGTTTGGGGGGACCAGGCCTACAGGGAGGGCAGTTGGGGGAGACCAGGCCTTCAGGGGAGGGCAGTTGGGGGGCGTGGGGGACCAAGCCTGCAGGGGAGGGCAGTTGGGGGTGACCAGGCCAGCAGAGGAGGGCAGTTGAGGGAGACCAGGCCAGCAGGGGAGGGCGGATGGGGGGGGGCAGGCCTGCAGGGGAGGGCAGTTGGGGGGTGGGGAACCAGGCTGGCAGTTCAGGGCAATCGGGCAGGCCCAGGAGCAGTTAGGCATCATTCAGGCTGCCAGTGGAGTGATTAGGAGGTGATTAGGCTGGCAGGCAGAAGCAGTTTGCAGCAATCAGGCAGAGGCAGGTGAGCAGTTGGGAGCCAGCAGTCCTGGATTTTGAGAGGGATGTCCGACCGCCCAGTGTGATCAGGCCTAAACGGGCGGTTGGACACCCCTCAAGGGGTCCCAGATTGGAGAGGGTACAGGCTGGGCTGAGGGACAACCCCCACGCCCATGCACGAAGTTCATGCACCGGGCCTCTATTGATGTTATAAATATTCAAATGGTCCCTTGGGACATAAAAGCTTCCCCAATCCTGTTCTAGAAGATAACAAAAAAGAAAATCTTTGTGAGTTTAGGTACACAGATATGGGTGGCAAATAAACACATGAAAAGATACTCAGCACCATTACACAATGAAAAATGCAAATTAAACCACAATAAGATACCAGTACATATCCATCAAAATGGCAACAACAACAACTAAACAAAACAAACCTAATAATACTAAGTATTACCAAGGATGAGAATTGACAGTAAAAGTTATAAAGTGATTAAATAATAAATATTTTAAATTACAAATAAGGAATAGGTCTATTAATTCTTAATGCTTACATTGTTTCACACAGTGTTTGGGACACAATGATCATTCAACTATGTGTCATTAAGTAAAGTATTACTTACATTTCCTAATAGAAGAGTTAGCATTGAATTAAAAGAGGCCACATGTTCCAAAGTTCACATTGGGAAAACATTACTTTACTTGCATACATGTGGCACTATTGGTACAGTGTGTCTAAGAAGATAAGGCTTTTGGGAGTCAGCATTTCTAGTGAGGGAGTTACCAAAGCCTCAGTACCCACATTTAGAAAAAGGACATAATACTTATCCCACCTTTTTCACAATTACATGGATCAATAAGATAATGGATTTGAAAAGTCTTTTAAAAATGGTAAATCAATATATAATTACTAGAGGCCTGATACACGAAATTTGTGCACAGGTAGGGTCCCTAGACCTGGCGAGAGATCAGGGCCAATCTGTGGGGTGACCAGCAGGGCAATCGGGAGGCCCCCACTGGCACCCGCCTTAGCTGGCCTGGCGCCGCCCACTCACTGACCCTACCGCTGCCACCGGTTGCCTCCCTCTGCAGGGTGAGCTGGGGGCCCCCGCTGCCTGGCCTGGGGCCTGCGGGCTGGGGGCAGCTCCTGCTTTGAGCATCTACCCACTGGTGGTCAGTGTGTGTCATAGCGACCGGTCGTTCTGCTGATCGTTCTGCTATTCGGTCAATTTGTATATTAGGCTTTTATTATATAGGACTATAGGCCCGGTGCATGAAATTCATGCATGGGGGGGAGGTGTCCCTCAGCCCAGCCTGCACCCTCTCCAATATGGGACCCCTTGAGGGATGCCCAACTGCCCATTTAGGCCTGATACCAATAGGATCGAGCCTAAATGGGCAGTCGGACATCCCTCTCACAATCCAGGATGGCTGGCTTGCAACTGCTCACCTGCCTGCCTTCCTGATTGCCCCTAACCGCTTCTGCCTGCCAGTCTGATCACCCCCTAACCACTCCCTTGCCAGCCTGATTGATGCCTAACTGCTCCCCTGCCAGCCTGTTTGCCCCTAATTGCCCTCCCCTGCAGGCCTGGTCACACCTATCTGCTCTCCCCTATAGGCCTGGTCCCCCCCCGCAACTGCTCTCTCTCCCCTGCAGGCCTGGGTCTCCCCCAACTGCCCTCCCCTGCAGGTCAGGTCACCCCCAACTTCCCTCCTCTGACAGCTGGGTCACCCCTAACTGCCCTCCCCTATAGCCCTGGTCACCCGCAACTGCTCTCCCCTGCAGGCCTGGGTCCCCCCCAACTGTCCTACCCTGCTGGCCATCTTGTGTTGGCCATCTTGTGTCCACATGGGGGCAGCCATCTTTGACCACATGGGGGCAGATATCTTGTGTGTTGGAGTGATGGTCAATTTGCATATTACTATTTTATTAGATAGGATTGTTTAAATACTTAAGTATTATCATCCATATCAAGCTGTTCAAAGTAAGAGAGAACACTTCTTCTCAAAATCTTTACAGGGAATAAGATTTTAAAACCTCACTCCTTTCTTTAATGGCTGATTAATGTTTTCTGGCAAAGTATATGTTTTACTAACAATGAAACCTAGAAAACTCAACAGTTGCATACTTTACTAGTATAATGAGGTTATAGTCTAAAGGGGTTCACAAGCTTATAGTTCTTGAAGTAGACACAGACGAGAAGGACAAACAGAAAATGGAAAAGAAAGAAAATCAGTTCGCAATAGTAGTGTTTTAAATAGATGGTTAAAAGTTTGCTGCTAATACCTGGTATTTACATACAAGAATAACTTAAAGAACCAGTAGATTTTTTTTCTTTTCAAAGTATATTCACCATTTGGTCCCTAGAAACCCCTCCCCACACCCTCTGTGCCTTGGTGGTTGAGCATTGGCCTCTGAACCAGGAGGTCAAGGTTCCATTCTACAGGCCTATGTTGGGGGCTGGATCCCCAGTAGGGGGTGTGCAGGAGGCAGCCGATCAATGATTTTCATCATAGATGTTTCACTCTCTCTCCCCCCCCCCTCTGAAATAAAAAAATATATAAAAGAAAATGGCTTTAAGCTGTAATATTCAGAATATACATAATTTTCCTCTGCCCAAATATTATTATTTTTTATTGATTGCAGAGAAGAAGGGAGAGAGAGAAAAATCAATGATGAGAATCACTAATTGGCTTCCTCCTGCACACTCCCTGCTGGGGACTGAGCCCATAACCCAGGCATGTGCCCTTGACCAGAATCGAACCCAGGAGGACCCTTTAGTCTGTGGGCCAGTGCTTTACCCACTGAGCCAAACCAGCTAGGGCTGTGCCCAAGTATTATTAAATGAAGGTATCATTTACAAAAGACAATTTAGTGGTTTGAGCAATAAATATGAAGATTATATTAGGCTTTTTTTGGATTTACTCTGTTGCAGGAATTTTTGTTAAAATAATTGCTTGTGTATTAAAACAAGTAGAAGTAAGAAAAGGTATGGCTCTTCTTTTCCGTCTGGCCCCAGCCATCGGTAAACCAAGATGGGAGCTTACAAGTACATCCAGGAGCTATGGAGGAAGAAACGTCAGATGTAATGCGCTTCCTTCTCAGCGTGCGCTGCCACCCGCCTGACAAAGCGCACAGGCTGGGCTACCAGGCCAAACAAGGTTATGCCGCATATCAGATTCCTGCGCGCCATGGTGGCCCTATTCCTACGGGTGCGACCTATGGCAAGCCTGTCCATCATGGTGTTAACCAGCTAAAATGTGCCCGTGTGCAGTCTGTTGTTGAGGAACGAGCTGGACGCCACTGTGGGCTCTGAGAGTCCTGCAATTTTACTGGGTTGGTGAAGCTTCCACGTACCAATTCTTTGAGGTTATCCTCATTGATCCATTCCATAAGGCTATCAGAAGAAATCCTGACACCCAGTGGATCACCAAACCGGTCCTCAAGCACAGCGAGCCGTGAGGGCTGACATCTGCGAGCAAGAGCCATGGCCCTGCGAAGGGCCCCAAGTCCCACCACCACTGCTGTGCCGCTGGGGGAAGGCGCAACACTCTCCAGCTCCACCGGTACCGCCAGTTTAAGTAATGTTTGTAAAATTCTTACCTAATAAGCAATTAGGACAGTCAAAAAAAGAAAAAGTACTGAATGAAGGTGGCTCATTACAACTTCTAGCTTTGCAAGAGGAAATGGCTGAACTTTTTACACTCTATCCCTTGTACAACAGCAAATAAAATCAATGAATATCTGTGTTAATATTTATTACTTAACTCATTTAATAACTTTATCTTGTGTGTGCAAGAAAGGCAGTGAAGCATCACTTTAAATAAAATCAGGATTTAACTGTTTCACCAAGGGCAAAACCCATCAAGGCCACCAATTTAAAGCCTCTAGTTATATGCATATGTTCCAAATTAAAAACTCAAAATTAGTAATATTTCAATAAGCATGTTAACTTCTGATCAGAATTTTACTTATTCTATTCTAATCTCTGAAAAATGTAAGAGCACAATTTTATGCAGCGTCAAAGACTGGGAAATCTAAGTATACCAGACAAGTCACTGTAATCTGCGCTTCATTTCAACGTACACATTCGTTTTAACAAAAATGTCTTCATCTCCAAATGCATAAAAATGAAGTCACATGTGATAAATGAATTTCATTTTGAAAATTATTTCTCTACTTTAGGTTAGAAATGCCCATTTAAGGAAAACCCATAGATAAAATTAGTACTTTTCCTTCAAAACAACGACACAAGATTCTCCCTTGAGCTAGCGTTTCTCCCCGCACAGGAGATTTTAATTTGGAACAAGAGTGTAATATTTCAGATTAAATGACAACTATGCTTAAAGTAAGGAGGGAGAATTCTTCAATGTCAACGAAGTGCATCACTCAACTTTTGAATTCACTCGGAGACTCGGACGCTACTTTAAAGGAACATTTCCAGAGCGTTTAAGCGTCTAAATATTAAAGGCAAGGTCCGGCTAAATTTAGCACAAACAGAAAAAACGAACATTAAGCAAAACTCGGTTCCACCGAGTAGGCATCCCCCAAAGCCCGAAAACGGAAATCGCCCAGTTTCTGTTCTGCCGACGGGACACCGCAAGGCCCTGCCGCCCCAAGGGCGCCTGCGCAACATCCAAGTAAACCCTTCCCAGGCTAGTCGATGGGAACGGCTTTTAAAATTACTGTCAGGTTACACCTCACTTTAAAATTCATTAGGTATGACAAAGTACACCTGAACGACCACTCACCGAAGTGGTCCTAAATGCAAGCGACAGGATTTAAGCTTCCTCTCGCGACTTATCTGGTGCTGCCGGAAGCGGAACTAACCAAGTCCTTAAGAGGGGAAGGGCTTATGGGGGTGGAGCTCCGGTCAAAAAAGGTTAGGGCGGAACCTTTGGCTCTTGCGGGAAATTTTTCTGCCCGGTGAGCTGTCTGAGTGAGACCCAAAGCGGGAGAGAGGCGTGGCGGGGGCTCTCCGGTGTAGTAGTTCCTTGCACTACCTCCATGTGGCTCTTCTGTTACTGAAGAAAGAAGACCCGCGTCCACGCTGACAGCTGGAGCCTCTTGACCAATACCTCACCCCTGCCCTCGGGATTAAAAGGGAAACCGAGACCTGTATGGTGTGGGCTATCTCCAGCCACTCGCGTGACAACCGCAGCCGTGGCAGGTGAGGGTCCCGAGACCGAAGAAAAACCGAGATGCGGAACCTGGTCGCCCAGGGTTTGCAGCCGGCCGCCGCCTGGCAGTTGCTTTGTCTCCTGCTGAGCTCTGCGGAGCCGTAGCCTCACGCGCCTCGGAGGGCCGGGGCCAGAGCGAAAGGCAGCGTGGAGGAGTGACAGCACAGCTCTGCCGGTCGTTTCGCGTTTTCATTTCTCCTCCTCCATTGCTTCCCTTTTTCATTTCTTGGGTTTGGTATACCAGAGGTGTCAGCTGAGCAGGGAACAGCCGAGCTTCTCGCTGGTGCTCCAGGCTGCGGTCTTGCTCCACCAAAGTAGGCGGTCTCGTTTGGGGACTTAATGTGGGTAGAAATGGCTATTTTTTTCTCATTTTTCCGCCTCTATCCCCCTGCCCATCGCCGCCTCCACTCATTTCAGTGCGTTGCAGCTTTCCAGAGTAAGGACTGATTACCGCACCGAATCCGTTGGAGAGGGTTGCATCCTTTCGCGCTTCGAGGAAGCAGGGGCGAGGGCGGTGACCCTTCGATCTCTGTTACCAGGTTCTCAACGACTTCCTGGGAGTTGCGACCTTTGGAGCCCTGTGGGTAACACTTGCCTAGCGTGCTGGAAGGCTTAACTGGAAGTCAGAAGCATGGCTGACTTTAGCACCCACCATTGTTGCTCTACGCTGCGATAGGCTTTTGTTTTACTGTTGAAAATTCTCCAATGAAAAATAAAGTTTTTGTTTCGGGCAGATAAAATAATAAGGGTAGCTAACATGAGCTGTGTGCCAAGTGCTTTACATGTTTTCTCCTATACCCCTCAACAGTTCCATGAGGCAGATTATTATCCTCATTTTACAGAAGAAGAAACAGGCTGAGAGAGGTCGCATAACTTGCCCTAATAAACTACTGCTGCTGTTAAACATTTGAACCTGTATGAGAAACCAGGTTTTTCAGACTCCAGCCTCTGCTTTCTTACTCATTATACTACTGTTGTCCTGCCTATATGCTTCATTGCTTCCAGTTTCTCTACTAACATTTGCCATGGCTGAAAGCATGATTAAAAAAATTTTTTTTGGAGTGTCTAACAAAAGACAGACATGATCTCTGCCTTTATGGAGCATCAGTATTGTGATGCAGAATTCAGTACTTCAGAAACCAAAATACTGAACTTACTGTAGCATGGGCTTGTTTAAAGCAAGTGATTAAAGCAACGGTTTTCAACCAGAGTGCACAAGAATTTTTAAAACATGCAATACCTGACTCTTTAGTCAGGGGCACTGATCTCTTTTCCCTTAGATTGTCACATTAAAAAAAAAAATGACAAGAGCCAACACAACAATAGATTGTCCAGTGAGCATGAATCAAAATTATACCTGTTTTTTGTCAGATCAGCAAAATTACAACATTTTTTGGTGTCCTGCAAAATTTTAGTAATTAGTTTATGTGTGCCATGAGGTGAAAAAATGGTATGTATTCTGTGCCAGTTTAGTTTAGGTCAGAATCTCTGCCATAATTATAACTATATAAACAGCTAACATTTACTTTATGTTTACCATATGCTAATTGCTATGGTGTCTGCATTGTCATTTAATCGTCAAAATAATCTCAGATTTATTACCCCATTTTACTGGAATTAGCTATTTGGGAATAGAACTTTTGGAGTTAATACTTTGCAATTCTATCTAGCATAGCATTCAGCTCTTAAGAATATTTGATCAAGTAAGTTCTTATATTACCAGTAATCAAATGAAATATTTGATAGGTAGTTTCATCTGGATAGGTAATTAGTTTTAATATGACCAAGGGACAAGTACCTGTACACAGCTTTGAAATATATCACTGTTGTGTGTAGTTCTTAAACTGATGTTCATGGGCATGTTTGTGTGCAGGAGTTTGGATGGCAATCCGTCACATAAAGTTGCATGAAGGATTTAGTGCACATGTACTTTTTTTCTAAGAGAATCCATAAATTTTATCAGATTTGCCAGTTTTTTGACTTCTGAAGGTTTAAGGGCTAATATAATCAAATATTGTTTTCACTCTAATCTTGTTTTATTGATTTATCTGAGACCAGAATGCAGAATAATTATATTCTCTAAAAATATACATATATTTTTGTTTTTGTTTTTGCAAAATGTACTTTTACAAATTGGGGCCCTTTAAATTTGGGTTCAGCTTCCTCAGTGCAGCAGGCAACATTAGCTCGCTCTGTCTCTGCTCTCTCTAACAGGGAAAAGCAGACTATAAGAGACTGAACTGTAAGTATATCTTCCTCTATTTCCAACAGACTCATGTTCCACTTGCACACACACACTCACACACACTCACAAAAGCTGGGAAAATTTTATTCATCCTTTTAAAGAAAAAGTTAATATAAAATTATAACCAAAAGAAAAAAAGGAACCTGAACTTTAGTAATAACAGCTGGAACCATCCTCAGCAGCAGTGGGAGAAGAGATTTAATTTAGTTGATTTTCTGTGGTTATTGATTGTTCACTAGTCTCACAGTGAAGGAGCTGCACATTTTTTAAAGGGACTGAGAAGCTACTGGAAGTTTGGTTCTCCAGGCAGCAACCTGACACAAATCAAGGATCTGGGAATCTTCGCACCGTCCCAAGATCTAGTAGCACATACTTTTGAAGGATGTGCAGTGTTCAATTATAAGTGTGCTTATGTGAGAGTAACATGTTTGTCTCCAAGAGACATTTCATTTTGAAGATATGTGGTATCATCCTCTTGCTGAAAGCACTAGATCCCCTGTTGAAACTTACTAGGGATCACAGTGGGTTGTACGCAATTTAAAGTTTCTTTTGTTCTCCTAAGAATTTCATGAAGCATTCTCACCAAGGGTGCTGACACTAGAATTTCTGGGGGAAAATACAGCTTCTTATTGCAGTTTTCCCAAATGGAGCAGCACATTATATGGGATGTATGACTTCTGACTGTTGTATACTTTGGATTTCCCAGAGAGTAGGGTTAATTAGCCAGATTAAACCTTGAAAATTCTGATGAGTGAGCTTGACCCAGCAGTTATGGACCAGTTCTACATTAAAGATGGTGTTACTGCACAGGATGCCACTCGTTAGAATGGAATTCATGACCTGATACCAGGTTCTGTCATTGATGCCACAATATTTAATTCTTGTGGGCATTCAATGAATGGCATGGAATCGGATATGGAACTTATTGGGCTACTCACATCACTCCAGAGCCAGAATTTTCTTACGTTAGCTTTGAAACAAACTTAAGTCGGGCCTACTATGATGACCTGGTCAGGAAGTCTTCAGACCAGGAAAATTTGTGACCATCTTGTTTGTGAACCAGAGTTCTAAGTGGCACACAATGCTCTCGTCTCCCCAGAAGATTAAAGGTTTTAAATGTCTTAATTGTCATAATGCTACCTTCAATGATTACAACCTTGTTTTTACCAGTTTTGCTATGAATCAGTAACAACAGCAGAGTTAAGAAAAATGAAAAAAAAAATGCAAAAAGAGAACACATAGAAGAAGGTGGTGCTGCTTTTTGGGTATTGATACTGGGGGCCATGCTTTCCATAGCCACTACCTTGTAGTTGCAGAAAGCCCTAGACTCAATGATAGTGATACTTACTTATATCAAGGAGTTTGATATCTTGCATGAATGTTTTCTCCTATGCCACTCGTGCTGTGAAATTGAAGTGCATGTAGAAAAAAACTTTTACTATATGAAACTTTATAACACTTGTGATAATTCAATTTGGTTTATGCACAATGTAATATTTCTCCAAGTATCATCCAAAATTCCCCGAACACATGACTTTCATCCCCCTTAGGTGTTGGCCTCAGCCTAATCATTTGGGACTATTATATTAAATTACTGCCAGGATATTATGTCCAGTTACCTCCAAATTCTAGAACATATTCTCTACTGATGTTGCTGAAACCAAATTCTATTTCATACAGATGTTTTTTGCAACAGCAATTAAAGGTTTTCTTCCACAAGTTGAGTCCTCTTAAGAAAGTGATTGCAGTTATCCATTTTGTGTATTATTAACATTATTGCTTCCTGCACTTCTGTTCCTTTACTTGATTTAGTTCCCCACCATGGTGTCTCCCCTTCGAGCCCCACCCCAATAAAGTAATACACTGTTTTAATAAGATTTTATTTAATGTAATTTCAGACAGATGGATAGGGGTCAGTGTTTATTAAATCCCATTACCTTTAATCTGTTGTTTTTCATTCAGATATTACTGAACTATATGCAGAGGAATTTAGCTTTTAATGTAATTTTGTTACAATTTAAATTTTTTCCCCCTAATTTGTTAGATAATTTTGCACTTGAGGATTTTAGTGTTTAGTCTTTTTATTATTTTGTATCAGTTTGTCCAGTTACAAAGTTGTATATTGAAGATCCGAGTCTTAATTTCTTAATTTTATGGAAGAAAATACCTTTTCAAGTTATTGGTACAGATTTTATAAGCGTCATTTAAAATTATTTTTTTCATTTTATTTTAGGTAAAAGGATTGCTGAATCATCTCACTGAAGCAATAGCCTCACTATCTTTGTTTTCTAAACTGCATCAACAATGAAGCAATGATATCTGAGAACAAAAGAACATTTGCCAACTAAGTGTCATCACAATTCAAGTGACTGTATAAGCAGAAATAAGCTATAACAGACCTATGTGTTAGCTGGTATAAAAAGAATGCATTCTTGTGATGCTATTTATGTAGAAGCAGTTTTAATATAGCACATTTAAATGATGACCTATACCAAATGAAATAAAAATGAGTGGATCTGCCAGATTCTTTGTTGGGCCTGAAGATACAGAAATCAACCCTGGTAATTATCGACATTTCTTCCACCATGCAGATGAAGAGGAGGAGGAGGAGGATGAATCTGTAAGTTATTTGTTTTTTGGTGAGAAAAGACCAATACAGGATAGATTTTTTACTGATCATTGTTAAGGTAAATTAATATTTTATCTGAAATTGTGAAGACTTTTTTTCACATAGAAATTTGTTGGGAATATTTTAAATTGAAAAAGTATATTTTATGAGTGACATTGAATTTATGGTGTGTCAAGAAATACAGTTAGGACTCAGACTTTTAAATTATTTAAAGATTCCTATTATAGTGTCATTCAGTGATATGCCTAGCACCACAAAGGACTAGGTTGAAAAAGTGGCATAAATCAAAGGGGTTTGTATGTAGAAATATATAACAAATACATCAAGATAAAGAAGGAAATAATTTCAAAGGTACCAAAGTAGGACTACTTAACCAGCTTAAGTTTGTCATGTTATCAACACAGGTGGTGGTTGACCATAAGATATCCTTATTTATTAACTAACCAGAATTAAATAAATTGTGTGGCCAGGAGAGGCTACCTTACATATCTATAGATTGTGTATGCATGTGGGTTTATGTATAAGCATGTTCAAGTTCTGTTCTCTTATCTATTAGAATGTTTATCCATGTTGGATCTTGAGGACACATTTATTATGTTTGTTTTGCTATAGTTCCATTAGTTCAATATTATTCTTGTCATTGTTTTCTCTTTACAGCTTGAGATTGCTTTAAAATACAAACTTGTGTTTGTGTTTTTTATATTTCTAATTGAAAAAATAATTTTGTCTTAAAACAAAAACCTGTTATACTTGATAAAAGCAGTAAAAACAGACCAAAAATAGCTGTTAATGACTCTTTAAATTCTTTCACAGTGCAGTTACACATATCTAAAATGCAAATCAGACTGTCACTCATTTAAAACCTATCCCACCACCCACCTGACTCCAGAAAAAAATGATTTTCAAGCTTTTCTTGCCAGCCAAAACTTTTCTTCCTCTGAAGTTTTATCTACAAGGCCAGTAAATAAAACATAAAAACAGCTTCTCTGGCTGACTTAGACTGGAAAGAACTATTGACTCAGCTTCTACTGCACTTAACCCTTTCTCTATAGAGTTCTGAACACACTGTGGACACCACTGGTAGATCAAGTCTAGTCTTACACATAAGGACTTTTTTTTTCAACTGTATCTAGACCTGTACTGTCTCTCATGCCTTTTACCTTTTATGTTTTAGCAATATCAAAGGTACCACGTATTCCATATTGTATCATGCCTTTTTGCTGTTGTATCCACTCTTTTGTCTCTATGAAATGCCTTTATTTGGGGGTGCTTTGTGAACGGTTTTTCATTCTTCGAAACAATGCTCAGATTTCATATTCACTCTTGCCCTTCTTCCCCATGAGAAAATTGAACACTTCTTCCTTGATACTATTTCTGTACCTTGACATATATACTTTTATTTCATGTATCATAATATACTATGTTATTACTCTGTCCCCCATTAGACTCAAAGAACTTTGAAGACAGGTAGTTTTTATATGTCTAACTCTTCAGTGCTTAATATATAGTTCTTGGAATATTCATACTAATTAAATTGTTTATATTCATGATGTGTAGTTGTCACTTTTGAGGAGCTTGATATGTATGATTAATTTGACCTATGAATTGATAAAACTTGTTTCAGATCATTTTTCTATTAAAATTTCAAAGAATTTCATTTAGACATTAAATCTAACTAAATAATTTAGACCTGTTTTAAAAATTATTTTCATTCTTCTAAGATTTTACCTGATAGGAAAATTCTGTTATTTTTTCTTAATATAGGTTTATTTGTACATTTTAAACTGTCATGTTTTCAGTTCATCTTAGGCAATGATCAGCTCTTCATTAAATCTATAATAAGCAAATAAAACTTACTAGCTTTTAATTTTTTAAACTGTAAAGCAGTATGCAGTATTAGGTGGAGCACTTTTGTTGTCTATGAAATCTACTTTAGGTACATCATAATGAGCTTTGCCGAAGCTTTTCATCAGGAAAAAAGTGAACAAGGGAACATTAAAATGGATGATCACAGTGAGAAAGACAGCAGATCCCAGGGAAGTTAGGATTTACAATCAAATCCAATATCACTTTGAATTTTATATGAATTAGAGCAATGAAGAAATATAATTCTAGGCTAAAAATTCCAATTTAATTCTGATGTTATCCAGTTTTATTTTTAGAGTCTAGTAAAACTTTCGAGCTCTAGTATAATTTGAGCCCAGATTATAATGTCATATGAAATACATAAAATGGAAGAGAGAGAAGAATTGCAATGAAAAATTGGACACAGCTTTCTTTATATATTTGATAAAACTCTAACCACCTGAATGCAAAGGCCTCAATGAATCTTGAGTAATTTTATAAACCTGTGAGCTACTCATAAGTTATTATTTTCATTTTCTGCTTTTTTAGTTTCAGGCCAATTCATGGCCTTTGAACTGTAGCAGTGGTGCCAGAGAGGAACAATACGATTAAATAGGAATATTAGAGTATGATGATTGGGGTGTCAAAGAGCATTGACAATGCTTAGCAATGTGGCCTTCTCTAAAATTTCCTTCTAATTTGTCATAGTTGACCAACTAATATTCACATTTAATCTACAAAAATAGTTTAATACTGTATAGCTTTGTAGTCAGAACAACATCATATTTTAGTCAAGAGAATTCTTTATCACACTCCCATTGGCCTTTTATTTGGATTAGATAGGGTTTGTCTTTTATTTGCCCCTTTGTGGTGTCAAGAAGGTAAATATTAGGGACAATTAAAGGAGAATTTAAGTTTAAAATTTGAAAGAAAATAATAACAATGTTCTGAAAGTTTATTTTAAATTTTTTTGCAGATCTTTGTAGAAAACTATTATTTTGTTAATATGTATTATGACAATGATATAATTTTGAAAAATGCCTTTTTTGGTTAATGTGTCATTTTTTATTAATTCATCACAAGCCTCATCTACTTCTGAGAAAGATTTAAGATAGCTATACTTTGGAGTTTTTATTAAGTCAACCTGACTTTTTTATTTCTTTTCTGTTTTAGCCACCGGAAAGGCAGATTGTGGTTGGAATATGTTCCATGGCAAAGAAATCCAAATCAAAACCAATGAAGGAAATTCTTGAAAGGATCTCCTTATTTAAATATATTACAGTAATAGTATTTGAAGAGGAAGTTATTTTGAATGAACCAGTGGAAAACTGGCCTTTATGTGATTGTCTTATTTCTTTCCATTCTAAAGGTATTAAAGAATGGGGATGGAAATCCCCTTTTATCCTCTCTGATTGTAAAACTAATACATGTTAATTGTAGAATATTAGATAAATTAGAAAAATAAAATTAAACTTATCTACTCTCACAGATAGGTGATATAAACATTTTTACATATTTCTTTCCAGCCATTTTTGTGTGTGTTTTTTTAGAAATATATTTAGTATTATAGTGTACATGTAATTTTATGTTTAACTTTTTCACTAGTTATATCAGAAGTTTTTTTCTCTCCATGTCATTCTTTAAAAACCTGATTTTTAATTCTTTTCTAGTGTGTCATTGTGTGGAAGTACGATAACATATTTAACCAATATCCTAACAATTAGATGGTTTCCAGTTTTCACTATTAAAAATAAGGTTTTGATGAAGTCCTCTAAGTTTTTAGGATAAATTTTTGAATTATTTAATATTTTAATCCCTTATGCTTTTGCCAGATAGAAAATGATCTGTTATTTCTCATATATATATATATATATATATATATATATATATATTCATACTTTATTTCTTAAGAACTTAAAATTTTAATATTAGGTTTTACTTCTATAAATCAAACTGAAATATCATTAAGCTTAAGTTTTACTTCTTAGTAAAGTAGTTCTTCATGGTAAGTCTACTAAGCAAAATTATTGTTAAATGTATGTCCAAAAATTTATAACCTAAGACTGTGAATTAAGTGAATTTCTCACTAAGAATTATAGAAGATATGTGCTCACTTATAATATATTTATAATATATGGTTCTTGTTACCAAATATATAGTCCCCAGCTATATTAAACTCTCACTTTAGTTAGGTGTTCAAGAAGCATCTCCTTTAGCAAGATGGAGATGGTCCATGGTTCCGACCTTTTGTGCTTCCACAGCCTATATTGATTTTTATTCTAGAGAAGCCAAGGCCCTGGTCTCCCTTATAGACTGAAGTACATCATTTCAGAGAACCTTAACATTTGTTTATCCCTAAGGGCAAGGTGTTCTTCTCCTACTACCACATGGTTCTTTCTACAAAACCTATTTGCCTATAAAAAGTAGGTGCTCTCTAAGCTCATATCCCATATGCTGTCTTTTGGTAAGGAAAAAGTTCCTCTTAACAACAACAAAAGCAGGGGGTTGACTGTTGCTCAATTCTGTTAGGAGCCTTCAAATTAGAGACATTGAGACATCTTTACAAGTGAAGAATTCTGAGTCTCCATAAAAGGGTTTGTAATTTGTGGTCATGTGATTCTTGGTATAGAGTATTTCTATTTAAATTTTAAAAACTAAGAGGACTTTTGGAATAAATCTTCCTTAATTGACTGTAGCATTTTGTTTTATTTTTACCTTCAGTATGCTTTAATACTTCTTTCCTACAGGTCTTCATGGGTATAATATGGTTAATGCTAAAGTTATGCATGCTTGCTGATTTTTACCCATTTCCTTAGATAAAATATCCATTAAAATATTGTCATTTAAGGAATAATAGTAGTTAACATTTATTGAGTACTTGCTATGCCAGGTATTGTTTTCAGTATTTTATATACACTTTTATTTAATTCCTCAGAAACCCTACTAGGTAAGACTGGTGTAATACCCATTTACAGCCAGGTATCAGAGGCCTAGAGATGTTAAAAAAAAGTTTGCCCAAGATCACATAGCTAGTGAAAGGTGGGACCAGGATTTGAACCCCAGTTTATGCTCTTAACCTCTGTGGTAGGTTGCCTCTCTTAATAATGTGAATTGATGGATAAAATTGTAGGCTTCTACTGTCAATACAAAGAGTGACATATCATTAAAACGTTTTAGATTTTTAAAGACTATATTTGCCATTTAATTTGTTTTCATTATAATTAGTTATTTTAGCACAATCTAGAAAGTTTAAGGAGTTAATAACTGATATTTTAACACTGACCTAGTAGTAGCAGCAAGTGTTATTCTGCTCTTGTATTTTATATTTTGAGCATATATCTGTTGCATGTGAATTAATTTTTGCTTTGCTGCTATTTTTAAAGATGTATATGTTCTTTGAACTATCAGCTAATTTATATATATAAGCATCAAAATATTTTAAGTGAGAAGAGGAATCATGTATTTTTTTTTTTAAATCACCGGGTGACTGTGATATTCTTATTTATATAGAGATTTCTATTTGTTTATGAGGTAATCTTACCTTTTATCAGGTGACTTTAAACAATCAAGCAGTGACTAACATGTCAGTGTTCTAAATTTGGTTATATAATCACTGGCTTGCTATGCCTTCTCAATCAAATTAACTATGAAAAAATAAAGTTTATTTAATAGTACATGTCAAATCAAGTTTTATGTGTTTATTATTCTACACCTATAAAGAAAGTAGTTATATGCATAATGAAATTCAACTTTGATTGGAGGTGGCTTAAATTTAAGTCAATAAAGTTATAGATGTCAGCTTATCTAAGATTGTACATAATATGTTAATGATATGTGTTCTTAGGATGTCAGCTTATCTAAGATTGTATATAATATGTTAATGATATGTGTTCTTAGGATTTCCACTGGACAAAGCAGTTGCCTATGCAAAACTCAGGAATCCATTTGTAATCAATGACTTGAATATGCAGTATCTTATACAAGATAGGTGAGTAAGTGGTGAAGTTGGTTGAATTAAGGGAAGGAAAATTAACTTTAATTTAGTATCTACTGTAAGCAGACATGGGATCAGGTGTTTTCAGGTAGTAACATTGTTAATATCTAAAATTTTTCAACATTTTTCTTTACATATTAGTATGTAAAGAAAAATTTTTCAACACTTTTCTTTACATATTAATGCATGTTTATGTATTATAAATATATGTACATATACAAATGCATATTCATTTTATGAAGTTTGGAAAACAGAAGCATAAAGAAAGACATTTAACCCTACCACTACATCTACCATATTTGTTCATATGGAAAGTGATATATATCTACACTCACATTTTACAAAATTAGGATCACTGTTCTCTTGTACTATAAACATTTTCCCATGTTATTAAATTTTTGTAGCGTGTAAAGTTTTTAATGGTTTGGTAATATTCTGTCATTGCAATGTAGCAACTTTAACCATTTCTTTTATACATTTACATTCTTAATTTAAAAGTTAGTATTTTAATATGCCACATAATGCATTATGCATACATTTTTTGTCCTAATTGCTGAATACATTTTTTAATATTTTAAATGACATTATTTAAAAAATAAAGAGACTTAATATACATTTCTTTTTTAGTGGTAGAACAGTAATAATATACTTATGAAGAGTACAAGTATATACTCGTGAAACAACTATAAAACGATAAGGATGTTTGTTTTCCTTTTTCTTCAGGAGAGAAGTATATAGTATTCTTCAGGCTGAAGGTATTTTACTTCCTCGTTATGCAATTTTGAACCGTGATCCAAATAATCCCAAAGGTAAAAGTAAGAGATTTTAAACAAGCTATCTTCTGTCTTTCAACATATTTTGAAGAACTATCGTTCCTAATGCCATATATCATAAGTGTTGGTATATGTTGTTTGCATAAGTGTTTTAAAGTAAAATCAAATCAGTACTTTAATTTTTCTTGCTATTACTTTTGATTTATAGAATGCAGCCTGATTGAAGGGGAAGATCATGTAGAAGTAAATGGGGAAGTTTTTCAAAAGCCATTTGTAGAGAAGCCAGTTAGTGCAGAAGACCACAACGTTTACATTTATTATCCAACATCTGCTGGTGGTGGAAGTCAAAGACTTTTTCGAAAGGTAAACCTTTGTTATCCTAGTGAATACTGTTCTTTATACATTGTTGTATAAATTTTACTAAAAGTAATCAATTATTTGTTAAAACTATGTTTAAGAATGTATCATTTAGATATAAATTATTAAAACTAATATACTATATTAGAAAAACAAGGCATCATTTCAGTTAATGTTGCTTATGCAAAAATTTCTACCTACAGCATGTCAAGAAGTTGCTTGCTTGCTTTCTACCTTTCATTTACATATCTGTCATATGAAAAATTTAGGTAAATATCAGCAGTATTTTAGAAAATATCAGCAGCCCCCAAAATGGATAGTTCATAGAAAAAGTAATACCAATAACTTTTATATACCTGCGAGTATGCTCAAAATTGCACCCATAATAAAATAAATGCAAGTCAGGAATAAAAGATAATGATATTGAGTTACTTTGTATTGGCAAAAATAAAAAAGATGGAAGTAGTTGGAAAACAAGCCCACATACACATAAATAGTCATGGATGTGCAAAGTAAAGACACAATGATACTATTTTATATCCACTAAGGTGGCAAATATTAAAAAGTCTAACAATACCAAGTATAGACAAGCATGTAGAGTAGTGGGAACTCGCATACATTGCTGGAGAGATTGTAAATTGTTAAAACATTGTATAAAAGATTTTGACATTATTTTTGTAAGTTGAATATGGGCATAGTCTCATCTAGCAATTCCATTTCTAATATATACTTTAGAAACACTCTTGCACACATGTGCCAGAGAGACACTTTTAAGAATGTTTAAAGCAATGTTGTTCTAGTAGGAAAAGCTTTGAAACAACTCAAATACACATTGATAGGAGAATGAATAAATTACAATATATTTATATATAGTGAAAAATTCTCTATTAGTAAAAATGGTTGGATCTTAGAAACATTATTCTTAGTGTTCATTGTATTTTTTAATGCTGTTTAACTTACATGTAAGTTATAAATGCAGCAGAAAATATAGTGTCAGCTACACAGTGTTGTTAAATATTTGTGGATTAAAACAAATTATTTTTGTCTAAGATGGAAATAGATGCTAAAAGGTTATATTATAAAAATGAGGAGAATAATTTAGTTTTTATGCTGATGGACATATTTTGTTTTCAGATTGGCAGTAGAAGTAGTGTTTATTCCCCAGAAAGCAATGTACGAAAAACGGGCTCATATATATATGAAGAGTTTATGCCCACAGATGGTACTGATGTTAAGGTAGGGTTGATTAAAGTATATTTTAATTTTGTGTTTAGAGTTTACCAGTGATATCAGAAAATAGAGCACCCTTTAATTAGCAATGTCTATTCTTTATCTGTTTTGCACTGTGAAAGCCTTTGGAAATCTGAAGCTTATAGACCCTTTTAAAAATCAATTTTATAGAATAATGTTTTTAAATGCTTAAAATAAAACATGTAAGATTTAAAAATGAGATAAATTTTATTGAAATATAGTTATCAAAATATTTAAAAACCAATTTTTTGATATCATAATATGTATGCTTCTTTAAAAGGACATTAATAAAATATAGTGGGTCTAATAGCCATCACTGATCAGCGTAAATGATGTTTGGAGATATGCAACAACTGTAATGTGTTATAAAAATGTGTGATTTCTGCTGGCAAAGATAAAAGTATAGACAAGTCTTAATTGCTTTACTTTTTGTCAGTCTGTCTAACCAGAGTGTTCTTATTAAATCTGATCATGAACCTCTCCTTAAAAATTCTCTTGTGGATCCTCATTGACCACAGGATAATTATCAGGTTCATAAAACTGGCATACAAGATATGTATTTCATAGTTTGTCTGCGGTCGGTCCAATGAACCTTATTTCTTATGGTATAAACCAGGCCAAATAACTTACTCTTCCCTGAATACCTTGTGCTATTTCATGCCTCTGCCCTCTATCTGTGTTTATTACCTTTGCTTAGAATGCCTTTTCCTCTCTTGTCTGCCTTCAAATTTATGCTCTCCCTCAACTTCCCCCTTTTTTATATCATCTTTTGGCAGTTACTTCTATAATGTTTTTTGTTGTTTGTATTTCTCCTTTGTTAAACAAAAATTTTAAGAAAAATCACATCATTTACATCCCCATATTCCCTCATAATGCTCAATATAATTTTTTTCTAGAGAATTGAACTTCACTTTACCAGTTTTGCTATATAATTAATTATTTATAACCTCTTCCAACATATTAAAAAATTTGACGTGTAAATAGAAAGATGTGTGAAAGCCTAATCTGGAAAAAAATATATTTAATATTTTAATAAAATATATACTTGAACATTCATGAAAGGTTTATACAGTGGGTCCAGATTATGCCCATGCTGAAGCTCGAAAATCTCCAGCACTTGATGGCAAGGTGGAACGAGACAGTGAAGGAAAAGAAGTAAGATACCCTGTTATTCTCAATGCACGAGAAAAATTAATTGCTTGGAAAGTCTGCCTTGCATTTAAGGTAAGATGTTATACATCCCACATAGACCTATGTAAAATTAGGAATTCTAATTTTATTTTTTTTAGTAAAATAACTGTTATTTGGGCTTATAATTAGAGAAATAAGCTGAGAAAATAAAAGTGATATATCTGAACAATTTATGTACTCTTCAAGGGATTCTTGTAGTGCCAAAAAATAAAAATACATAATAAATGAAGGCCTTTGTTTTTCTGTATTCTTCCTGTATTACATAAAAAGGAACTTTGTCAATTTATTCAGAAATTAAAATTATGGGGGGAAAAACAAAACACTAGAGTTAACCAGTGTTTAGGGTTATTATTTAACATACTAAAAACAAAACAGGTTGTAAGTATTATTTACTCATAGAATTGGTAAACGATTTTTGTTGTTGTTGAGTAACAGAGGTCCTCAGTATTCTTCTTGCCTTGACAACCAATCTGTTAGCCTATTATATCCAATTAAATATGTTCATGGAAGCAATATAAGTATATTTCTTAAAGAAAACTTTTTACTTCTGATATTTGACTATATCCCTCAATCTTTATTGTTAGGCTTTTACTCCTGTAAATATTTTTGTTATTATTATTATGTTAATGGAAATATACTTTTATTATTCTTTTTATATTTTTTATTAATCCTCACCCTAGGATATTTTTTTATTGATTTCTTTAGAGTGAGGAAAGGGAGGGGAAGAAATAGAGAGAAACATTGATGTGAGAGAGACACATCGATTGGTTGCCTCCCACACGTGCCCAACCAGGGCTGGGAATTGAGCCTGCCACTGAGATATGTGCCCTTTAGTCCACGGGCTGATGAGCTATCCACTGAGCCAAACCAGCTAGGGTGTACTAAATCTACTATAAAGATTTAGATAGAAGTTTTACAACTTCTGTCTAATAACTTCAAAAGCTACATTTTTAAAGCCTTGCCTTGGAAATAAAACTTGAAGATGAGTGTGTATTGGATAGTAAATGATAAGTAAGTTCTTTATTAATAATTGAAGGTCTCTTTTATGTAGGGAATAATAGCCTATGTTTTACTAACTGTATTTAAATAATTTTAACTTGTAATACTAAGATTTCAAAAGCCATGACTTAATGTCCCATTATGTTAATATGTGATGATTTGAATATAAAATAGAAGATAGGAAAATTCCTAGAGCTTGACCAGGAAATGCATACCTTTCAACTGTTTTGTTCTCCCAAATAAAGTAAATTTATTTGGGATACTCACAAGTATGTGCTTGTCAGGTCAGGGTTTGAAAGATTCATAGGGATAATTTGACATTTCCTTTGTGATATTTCTTCAAAATTGGTTTTTCTTTTTTTTGGATTAAAGTGATGTCATTTCTACTAGCACAAAATTTATCAAAGCCTTTATATGTTTTTACTTTTGTTTTTTAAAGAAACGTTACTTGAGAACTGGATAAAAAATATAATCTTTTTTGGTCTCCTTAGTCCCTTAAACATTATTGTTCTACATCTACTTTATAATAATGATTATATGGCATGTGTTATATATTTTCAGGGTACTGAAGTTACAAATAAGTAATATCATTTTTTTTTTTTTTTACTTATTATAAAGTAAACTATAATACACTTTTTGGCATTTGTATAATTTGATATGTCCTAACAAGCCTGGGAAATTGTGAATATTAATTCAAATGGAACTTTAAATGTTGTAATTTATTTTAAATAGCAAACAGTTTGTGGCTTTGATTTATTGCGAGCCAATGGACAGTCCTATGTCTGTGATGTCAATGGCTTCAGTTTTGTGAAAAATTCCATGAAGTATTATGATGATTGTGCAAAAATACTTGGGTATGAATTTTTTTCTTTATATTTCTTCTTCTTTACCTTTATTACAGCTAATACATACTAGTTGTACAGAAACTAAGTAATTATCAACATCAAATGATTAGGATTTTGTTAGCACTGTAAAAATCAGTGTTTATAAAAATGACAACCCCAAAAACCATGCTAAATCATGACTTATAATTTGAGTTATCAAAGATAGATTAATTTATCACCAGTGTAGATAAAGGCTTAAAGGTTTTTTAACTTCATAGATTTAGATATGCTGTGGTTTCATTCTCTTATATGGCACAAAATTACATTCATGAAGTAAATAACCAGAGTGAAATAAAAATATTTGGAATTCAGGATTGTTTTGAATACTACTTTTTAAAAACATGTTACTTAAAGATCTTTCTTATGAGATTATCAACTGAATGTAAGAGAAATTATTGCTTACAGAAATGCCATCTTTATATTCTTTAACCTGTTTCCTTATACCCTCATTTAAAAGACTTACAAAACAAGAGCTATTTCTAAACCATTTTAAAGTATATATGACATAGCCATAAGAAACTTACATTTTAAAATGTATTTTAATAATTGGAATCAACTTTTATTGTATATTTCAAAGGTTTGTGAACTTATCCTTAAAGTGAAATTTGGGTGCTTACTAAATTTTAGCATGAATAAATGCTAAACTAAAACAAAACCAAAAATATTTTTTAATTACTTAAATATGTTTGTTGACCCTTTTAGTAATATGATAGAAATTTGTTTAAAATGGGCAATGGTATTTAAAATAGCTTATAGGTGATCAATACATTAGTAAGAATTGATTAGTGACCATACAGAAGAGATCATCTTTGGTTTTAGGACCTTTGTAAAGTAGTTGTGATACAGTTATAGTGAATTATTTGAATATAATGTGATTTACCTTTTTAAAACTAAAGTATATAAGTAAATACTTTTAAATGTATGGCATCCCATTAGTGTGTTCTGATACACCAGTTTAGAACTGTTTGTCTAATAATTTTTCTTGATCAGGATTGATTCTTTGGGTTACTTATGTGCTGTTGTAACAATAATCACTAGATAGACTCTAACTCCTATGATTCTCTATTTTTTGTCTTAAAATGAGCAACTTCTTTTTTTTTTTTTTTTTTACTTTTCTCAAAGCAATATTGTGATGAGAGAGCTTGCTCCACAATTTCATATCCCCTGGTCAATACCCTTAGAAGCTGAAGATATCCCAATTGTACCAACTACATCTGGAACTATGTAAGTTTGAATATTTTCATTTAGAAATTCCTTGGGTTTTCCCCAGTAGTCTGTGCTATTGCAATAAAGATTAAATTTCTGAATGATTATTAGATATTTTACTTGGTATATTTTCATATATATATAGTCCACTTTGCAGATGGAGTAATAGATTACATGCTTTTACAGGGGTTTTCCTGGACTAAAAATGTTTTACATTGTTATAAATAAAATCCCCCAAAATGCTCGAAAAATTGTTAGAACTGTTTAATTAAACCATAAAAATAAAGGAGTTGACAACAGATGCATTACTTAAACTTTTATAGTCAGTGGTCATGCAACTTTGGCATGCTTAGCATGTAAGGAAAAAATATAAAGTTATATTTTGAGTTAAGTTAATTGAACGAATATTGCCAAAGTGTTTCATAACATTCTAGTGAAAGTTACTGCTTGAAACTCACCTATTACTCAGGTGAATTGACCATATTGTTCACATTCACAGCTTAGAGACTTACATTAACATATTAAATATTCTCAGAAGTCCTGGGAGGGAGGATGACAAAAGTATTTAATTTTGTTTTTAAACCCATATTTCCAAACTTATTTAACACAAATTGAGAATTTCTTTTGTTTTAATTTTAGGATGGAACTTAGATGTGTCATAGCTGTGATACGTCATGGGGATCGAACACCAAAACAAAAAATGAAAATGGAAGTGAGGCATCAAAAGTATGTTTTAAGGGGGATAATTTAATACTCAGAAGATAATTTATTATTTTTGATAGATGATTAGCTATTTCAATTACTACATCATATAGAAAAACTGTTTACTACTATTTATTGGCCATTAATATTTAAACCTGTGGTTGCAAACAAAATCCATTTAAAATAATTGCATATATCACCATCTAAAAATTATTTTGGCAGTATCCATAAATGACCCTTAGTCTGACCTAGTTTTCATTTATTGCTGTAAATATGTTCTATTTACTATTGGTTTATTATTCTTTTATATTGCTCTCTGATAGTCATTAACCTCCCAACCTTCTAGAAGAAAATTAGTATGATGAAAGTTTATGTTTTTTTCTATTTAGTATTTGACATGGGAAACCTGAACCATTAAATATGTACTAAAACATATTTTTAAAGTATATGTGTGTGTTCTGACTTCAGAGAACATATATTTCAGATATTTTGTTTTATAATCATATAAAAAATAATGTTTTTATCATGAGAAACTTTTTCATGTAACCCAGTGATTATTAGTTTGATATGGGTAGGGAAATGTAAAAGTATATCAATCAACGTAAAGAAACAACATGGTATAGTGAAGAAGGGCAAGAGGACACAGTATTTGAAATCCAAAGAGCCTGAATCCCATATCTATGATTTGTTATCATTATAGTTCTATCTCTACTATTTATTATAATTGATTTAAGTATATGGTGAAAATATTCATTATTGCAAATGACTAATAGTGCTCTGTCTTTTTTAAAAGATTTTTTGATCTTTTTGAAAAGTGTGATGGATATAAATCTGGGAAATTAAAACTCAAAAAGCCAAAACAATTACAGGCAAGTGCATTTGATTTCTTGTTGAGTTTTAAGTTGCTAATGGGAAAGTTATATAAAAATGTAATTCTTAATTTATTTTACAGGAAGTGCTGGATATTGCACGGCAACTTCTTATGGAGCTGGGGCAAAATAATGATTCTGACATTGAAGAAAACAAGTCAAAACTTGAACAACTGAAGACTGTGTTAGAGATGTGAGTATCTTTGAACCCCTTAATTTTGATGATAACTTGTAATGTTCTTTTGAAAATATGTGTGACTTTCCTTGTTAATGTCCTTAAGCTCGATATTTTTAATTTTGAAAAATGAAGTTCACTTTGCTAACTGGACAACAGAGTCAGCGCTGTTTCAAAATATAATAATTTTGAACTATGTTTAGTCGAGTGAAATAGGTATCCCAAGTATTTCTATTATAATCTTTACAATTTTGACCACTTAAAATCTTATTTCATTTATTTATTTATTTCCTTTGTTTTTTAAGACACATACATTTGTTTTAATATATTTCTCTACTTTGTCATCTCTTCAAAATCGTCTAAATTTTGTAGAGAAACTTTTTTGTTTTATTATTATTTTTTTAATCCTCACCAGAGGACATTTTCTTGATTTTTGGAGAGGAGGAAAGGAGAGAGAGAGAGAAAGATACGAGAGATATATGAGAGAGAAACATTTATCGGTTGCCTCTTGCAAGCTGCAAGTGCCCCAACCAGGCCAGGAGCAAACCTACAACCCAGGTATGTGCCCTGACTGGGAATCGAATCCTCAGCCTTATAGTGTACTGGAAGATGCTCCTACCAACTGAGCCATACCAGCCATGGCTCTATTTTCATTTTAAAGGTGCTAGATTGACTACTTTTGCCACAGATTTTCTACTAGGATATTTTGAAGAATTCAAACAAGGTAATTACAAATAGAGAAGGCAATAAATGTAAGGTTTAGTTTTTTTCTATAGATGGATTTAGTTGTTTTCTAGGAGGTCATATTGAACACTTACTGAATATTGTTCATTCTGCTTGCCATTTTATTTTTCAGGTATGGCCACTTTTCTGGAATAAATCGTAAGGTGCAGTTAACCTATCTCCCTCATGGTTGTCCGAAAACATCTAGTGAAGAGGAAGGTAGGTCATTATTAATGCCTATTGTGTTTTAATTTTATGTAAGGATTGGCTTGATTTTTAGTGGTGTTTTGTTAACTGCTTTCTCTCTAAACTGTAGATTTTATCCTTTAAGTAAAGGGTAGATTTTATTATATTGAAAACTTCATAGAACTTCTCTTTTACTCTGGGGTTGTTTCAAAAAACTTATTTATTTATAACTAAATGGTACTTAATGAGCCTCTTCCTCTTTTGGTAGAAGAGGTCAAACTATACAGGATGAAAGCTAAAAAAGTATGAAAAGACTATTTAAAAAAATACACAATCAATGTGTTCAAAAATAGATATTTTTCTCCAGAATGAACATTTAAATATGATTAGTCTCTTCAGAGCAGTCAGCTCAAAAGTTCATATACTCATTTACCTTTGAAAAGAAAAGTAGGCAGGGGTTAGAAAAGTCATTTTGTGGAGAAATGCAGATGCCCAATAATATAATCCTATCTAATAAAGAGGGAATATGCAAGTTGACTGTCACACCATCAACAAAGATTGAAGCACCCATAGCCACAAGATGGCGGCGCCCAGTTCCCTCAGCCCCACCGGAGTCCCCTGGTCCTTTCAGCCCCGCTGAGGGCGGGTGGCAGGTACGCAATGCAGCCAGACCCACCCTCAGCCCCCCAACCGCCTAGGGCCGGCCCAAGGCACAGGCAAGCCCCGGATGTCGGCTACCCAGCCACCCAGGATGGGCCTGAGGTTCAGGCAAGCATCAAATGGCAGCTGCCCAGCTGCCTAGGGCCACCCGAGGCTCAGGTAACCAGAGCCAGCCGAGGCGCAGGCAAACCTCGGATGGTGGCTGTCCAGCCGTCCAGGGCCACCCAAGGCTCAGGTAACCAGGGCCGGCCAAGGCTTGCGCTGCTGGCAGTGGCAACAGCAGAGGTGTGATGGGGGCATCGCGTTTTCCTGATTGCCGAGTCGCCTCCTGCCCCTGAGGACTCCCCAACTGTGAGAGGGGGCAGGCCAGGCTGAGGGACCCTCCCCCCCCATCCAGTGCATGAATTTTCATGCACCGGGCCTCTAGTATGATAATAATTACTCTTGCTTATCAAATTGGAAAAGTATTTTCTTATTTTATTCTTTTCTCAAACTGGTAATAAAGAATGCTGATGAGAATATAGTGTGGCAGGATTTCAGTCTACTGGTAGGAGTATTAATTGATGTAACTCTTTGAATAGTAATATGTCAATATCTTTATATCAGGAACTTCAAAAAATGTCCATATGCTTTAACCTTAATTCTACTTATACGAGTTTATCTCAAGGAAATAATTGGATATTCAGGGGAAGATTGATCTATTGGGACTTCCAAAATGGCATTATTTATACTACAAAAGTTGAAGTAATGATTATCATACATGCAAACAGAACTTAGACTATGCTGATCTTTATATATTTACTAGATGTCCGATGCACAAAATTTGTGTAAGAAGTAGACCTTCCTTCCCCTGGCTGCCGGCACCTGCTTCCCTCTGTTAGGCACTGGGGACCCGGGCTTCCCTCGCAGCCCTGGGTTTGTCTGGAAGGACTTATTTGGAAGGACTTCAGGTCTAATTAGCATATTATGCTTTTATTATTATAGACTAGAGGCCCAGTGCATGAAATTCGTGCACTGGGAGGGCTGTCCCTCAGCCCAGCCTGCACCCTCTCCAATCTGGGACCCCTTGGGGGATGTCCAACTGCCAGGTTAGGCCCACCCCAAACCAGCAGTCAGACATACCTCTCACAATCCAGGACTGCTGTCCCCCAACCGCTTGCCTGCCTGCCTGCCTGATTGCCCCTACCGCTTCTGCCTGCCAGCCTGATCACCCCCTAACCACTCCCCTGCCAGCCTGATTGATGCCTAACTGCTCCCCTACTGGCTCAATCGCCCCCAACTGCCCTCCCCTGCAGGCCGGGTTGCCCCCAATTGCCCTCCCCTACCTGCCTGGTCACCCCTAACTGCCCTCTCCTGCCAGCCTAGTCCCCCCACCTGCCCTCTCTCCCCTGCAGGCCCTGTTGCTCCCAACTGCCCTCCCCTGCTGGCCTGATCACCCACAACTGCCTTCCCCTGCTGGCCATCTTGTGACCACATGGGGGCGGCCATCTTGTGCAAGGGCATGATGGTCAATTTGCATATTACCTCTTTATTATATAGGATTTCAAAATTTGATGTGTTGTTCTCTTATTATACTGGTAATTAATAGCAATAAGCTTAATTCTTTTATCTTAAACTTTATGATAAAAATTCATTCCATAAATAACTAAATTAAAAGTCAGTTAATTAAATGTTCTTCCATAAATTCATATTGGTATGCCTGGTAAAGCACAAAGAACTATTAACTAGCCCCAAAGGAAGGGTGATTTTCTATCATTTCTAATGAATCATCAAGTTGTTTAGCACTTATATTGCTTGTTTTTAAAATACCTTTGTTTTTGTAGCATAACACAGAACTTTGGACATAATAAAGGGCAGATCAAAATTAAGTATAGAAATTACTTATGGTTACCTCCTCTAAGTCTGAGAAAATACTTGGTCTGGGACATATAGAGATTCCACAATTCCAAATTTTATTTTATTTATTTTTAAATTACAGTTGACATACAGTATTATATTAGTTTCAGATGTACAACATAATAATTAAACATTTCACAAGTCTTAATTTTAAAAGCTTCTCTTGGCTACATTTTTTTGTATATCTCACATATACATTTAAATTATAATTAATACTAGGCTCTGTCATTTCACATCTTCCTAAAAATTATGCAAATCACTGATTCGTAATCATAGAAAAGGGTTATATCTTCTTCACTTCAGCTCTTGATATAAAGACAAGATCTGGATCCCATCATCAAGGAGTTCTTAATCTTGCATGTATAGCACAATTACCTACATTGCTATTATACCACTATGAGAGCAGTGAGGGAGAAGCAATACTTCCTTTCAGAAAACTCGGAAAGAGCCTTATTCCAAAGCATGGGGGAGATTTTGAGATTTTTAACAGGAGGAATAAGGGGTATTTCTGTCAGAAGCCTACAAAGAGAGGTACGTTTAAGGAACAAAATCGTACCTAAGGGCCACAAAGAAAACTTAATTTTGAAACGTGTTTAAAATAAACAAATTTGACATTTGCTTTATCCACTTACATGTATCCTAGACAGCCGAAGAGAAGAACCATCCTTACTTTTGGTTCTAAAATGGGGAGGAGAACTAACTCCTGCAGGCAGGGTCCAGGCTGAAGAACTTGGAAGAGCTTTCAGGTGTATGTATCCTGGAGGTCAAGGTAAATCTTGGAGTTTCTCTAATTTGCTTAAATTTATACATTGTGTTTTCATATCTTTATATATTTTGAGACGTTAAATGTTTATAGAAATGTAGTGAAATAAAAATATAGCTTAAGTGATTTGAGGATTTATTTTCAGGAGATTATGCAGGATTTCCTGGTTGTGGATTACTTAGATTGCATAGTACCTACAGACATGACCTCAAAATATATGCCTCTGATGAAGGACGAGTGCAGATGACTGCAGCTGCTTTTGCCAAGGTATAAGTCAATGTTTTTAGAATTACTAGAATTTTTATCTAAATATTGCATTTTAAAATATTTTTACTAAGACAGTGTTAAATTTTCAAATCTGAAACTTTCAACTAAAGCCCTGAAATGACAGTGACAAATTATATTAGTAATAAAAGTTATTGTAAATAGTTTATACCTTATAAAATTCAGCATATAACAAAATAATTGCGATACTTTCTATTATTTTATATAATAATTTTAAAAACTGTGTTGGTTTTACTTAATATGTTTAGGGGCTGTTGGCACTAGAGGGAGAGCTTACACCCATCCTTGTTCAGATGGTAAAAAGTGCAAACATGAATGGTCTTCTGGACAGTGATAGCGACTCTTTGAGCAGTTGTCAGCAACGTGTGAAAGCAAGACTTCATGAAATACTTCAGAAGGACAGAGATTTTACTACTGAAGATTATGAAAAGGTGGGTCTTAACAAACTTTTTTTACATGTGATATATTATACACACAGAAAAGTACAAAAACATGCACTTAGCCTTTATTGTATTGTATCATATAATCATCACCATTCAAATAGAGAAATAGAACATTTCAACAACTGTAGCCTCTGTGTACCTATCCCGATTGCGACCTCTATCCTGGCTTTTTATGTTGCTCTTTTTCATAATCATATAACTGGATAAATCTGCATCTCTAACTCTTATAGTTTTAGTAGTTTGGGCTCTTTTTTAAGCCTCAAATAATAGAATATGTTTTCTTTTATATCTGCCTTCTTTTACTCAATATTGTTTGTGAAATTCACATGTATTTTTGAAGATTTTAATAGTTAATAATCATCTATCTCTGTGTAGTATTTTATTTCAGATGTTGGCTAACTTTCTCTGTAAAAGACCAGGTAGTAAATATTTTAGGCGTTGGAGTTTACATTTGGTCTTTCATTGCATAATCTCTTCTTTTTTTTCAACCACCTTTGAAAAATGGACAAACTATTCTTAGTTTGTGGGCTGTGTCACTGGCCACATTTGCCCTGCAGGCCTTAGTTTTACCCCATGTTCTATTTTATGAGTATACTACAACTTACATATGCTTCTATTATTGTTACAGTTTTAGGCTATTTGATTAATAATGCTATGACTATCCTAGTGTGGGTCCTATTGCTTATGAGCATATGTCTCTCTTGGGTCTATTCTAGGAGTAGAATTGTAACCCGCAGTTACAGTAGAAACATATGCTTATGTTTTAGTATCAGTAGACAATGGCCAACTGTTTTCCAAAGTCATTGGCCTAATTACACTCCCATCAAAATTCCTTGAGAATTGTCATTGTTCTACATAGTCTCTGTTCATGTCATTCTCAGAGTAATCAATTTTGACCTTTCTGAAAGTAGATGTTTAGTGTTACTTCATTGGATAATCCTCTTTCCTGAGGACTTCTCTTCAAGTCTCTGATCTTTTTTTTCTACTACTTGTCTGTGTTTTGCTTTTTGAGTGGTAGAAGTTCCTTATATATTTCAGATATGAGCTCCTTTCTATATATACTACCACTTATTCTGAGCCTTTATTGTATCTTTTGATAAACAGAAGTTCCTATTTTTCATGAATTCCAAGTTCAGTTTTTTTCTTTATGGTCAGTGCATTTTAATGTATTGTTTATATCTTTTTCTAACCAGAAGGCATTAGGTATTCTTATATATGATCTGTAAGCTTTACTGTTTTGCTCTTCACATTTATCCGCAGTCCAGCTAAAATTGTATGCTATAAGGTAAGGACATAAATTTGTATTTTTTCCCTAACTATATGTATGCCTTGATGTCTCAGCATGACATACTGCAAAGACAGTCCTTTCCCCATTACTTTATAATATCATCTTTATCATATATGTTCGTCTGCTCTTTTGTGGATCCCAAATCCTACATAGGTCCTTCTTCAAGTTTTCCTACATTTCCATATATATTTTTAAATAATCTGGTCAAAAATTCTGTTGGGATATTGATCTACATTGCATTAAACCTGTAGTTTGTGAAAACTTATATATTTTTTAAAAATTGTACAATTGTAAATGGTATCTCAGAGTTTTATTTTCTAATTGTTGCTGCTATGTAGAAACATTTTTAATATTGACTTTATATGCATCAACCTATTGAACTTATTTATTAATTTAATAATTTATCTGTAGATTGTTGATTCTTTAAAAGCATATCCACAGGATTTTTTCTTCCTTCCCATCCTTATATGTTTTTATTCTTTTTCTTACCTTAATTTAATAGCTAGCACCTTCAAATTAATATTAAATAGAAGTGGCATTTCTTGTGCATGCTCTGAAAAGGAAAGCTTTTAACACTTGTCCATTAAGTGTGATGTTTTCTGTAATTTTTTATAGCTTCTCATTTCAGTATGAGGGAATTCTATTCTGTTCCTATTTTGCTAAGATTTTTATCATGAAAAGTTATTGATTTTTATCATTATCTTTTCATCTATTGCATCGTATGATATTTTAGAATGTGACACTACTTTTGTTCCTAGAATCATCTTTTTAAAGTATTTTTTAAAAATATATATCACTGGGTTTACTAATATTTTTGGTTAGGAGTTTTATATTGCTTTTTTATGTCTGTCTGCTTTTAATATTAGGATTGTACTAGACTCATGAAAATAGTTAGGGGATCCTATTTAGGTTGAATAGTTTGTGTACTTATGTTTCATTAAATGTTTGGTAAAATTTACTGGTAAATCCTATGATAAATTTTATTGGCATTTTCTTTTGATTTAGTTTGTAATTATGATTTCCAGAGTAATTTAGTAGTTTCTAATTATTATGTCTTAGTATTAAATTAAATTCTTCTAAATGTTTATAATATCCTATATAAGTTCTTTGTAATGTCTGTAATATCTGTAGGGACATCCTTTTTGTTTTATCACATTATACCATTTTTCTTCTTTTAAAAAATATATTATGTTTTATATATAAAAATAATTAATATTTTTATTAATTTCAGAGAGGAAGGGAGAGGGAGAGAGATTGAAACATCAGTAATGAGAGAGAATCATTGATTGGCTACCTCCTGCACACCCCTGACCAGGGATTGAGCCTACAGCCTGGGCATGTGTCCTAACTGGAAATTGAACCATGACTTCCTGGTTCACAGGTCGATATTCAACCACTGAGCCACACCGGCAAGGATACCATTTTTCTTCTTGATGAGTTTTGCCATGGTTAATCCAGATTTATTAATTCTTTCAAAGACCTAACTTTCAGATTTGTCAGATTTGTCGGTCCTCTGGATTATGCACCTGGTTTTCATTTGATTCATTTTTATTGCCTAATGTCTCATTCCTTCTATTTCTACATTATTTTGCTATTTTTCTAATTCTCAAAAACTAATGTCACTAGATGGATGCTTATTAAGTCTTGAATCTTTTCTAAAATACATGCTCTTGCCATAAATTTTTCTTTATGCACTGTTTTAACTGTATTCATAAAATATAAAGGTTTATGCAATTTGAGACATTTTCTCATTTTCTTTGTGATTTCTTCTTTGGTCATGAGTTATTTAGAAGTATATTTTTAAATTTTCCAAACCTATGGCATTTGAAAGTTATACTTCCATTATTTCTAACTTTATATCATTTTGGTTCAAATAAAAATTCCTCTTGATTTCTTTATCTATTTTTTTTTTTTTTGCTTTACTGTTGAGTTAAAATTTCTGAATATAATTGTGTATTTTTCATGTCTTTGTAGTCCTCTCAATTCTTGCTTTATCTCTTTTGATTCCATGTTATTAGATGCATATAAATTTAGAGTAGATATATTTCAATCAGTAATTTTTGCTCAAAGTTTACTTTGAGATTAATATAGCTACAACAGTCATTTTCTCTTATTTGGTATTTGCATAGTATATCAGATTACTTTTAATCTTTCTAAAACTGTATTTCTTAGGTATATCTCTTAAAATCTGCATATAGTTGTTTTTTAAATAATTCTTATGAAAATTTTGGTTTATTTTCTCATTTCTTGCTTCATTAGAATTGATACTTTATTTATTTTTCTGTTAGTTTGACATTTTTGTTTGATTTTACTATTTGTTTTGATACTATCCCAGAGATAGCAGTAGGCTTCTATGACTTCTAAAAGTTGAAGGTTTACATCATGCTTTTACTCTCTTCCTGGACAATGCAAGGACCCTAAAGAGTGCTTTTCAAACTTTAACTTGCATAAGAATTGTCTGGGGCCTTGTTAAAAATGCAGATTCTGATTCATCATATCTGGGGTGGGGAATGGAATTTTGCATTTTTAATAAGCTTCCAATTCATGCCAATAAGTCTTTGAACTATATATAGCAGTAAGGCCCCAAATCATGGTAACATTTGCTCAGCTAGCAATTTACATGATACAATAAGTAATGTTGTTTATTTTTATTCTGTATATTTTAAACCCCACAATGTGTCATGTTTGTTATCCTTTTATACAAGCAATATTTATTTGATTTACCTATGAATTTACTCTTAAATTACCTTTTCTTTCTGAATTTTAGAATTTCCATTTAAGATCATTTTCATTCTGTTTGGAGAGCAATATAGTCATTCTGTTAGTATCACTCTACTAGTGGTGAATTCTTTTTTCTTTGCCTAAAGATGTTTTTATTTCAACTTTCCTCTTAGGATATTTTTTCCTGGGTATAGAATTCTAGGATGGCACTTACTTTCTTTTATTGCTTTGAAGATGTTGTTTTACTATCTTATAGCTTCCAGTGTTTATCTTGAGAAGTTAGTTGTTGATCTTATTACTGCACCTTTGAAGATAATTTTTAAAAGTAACTCCTTTTGGCATAATTTAATCTTTGGTTTTCAGCAGTTTTTCTATTTTATATCTAGATGTAAATTGCTTTTTAATTTTTCCTTCTAATCGTTTCTAATAGGATTCTTGGGTCTTTGGTTTTAGTTTTGGGAGGTCTTTTGTTTTGTTTTGTTTTCCCTGTTACTTTCTTCTGGGTCTCCAAATATATGCTTGCTAGAACTTGGTCTTATCCTTTCTTTGGATTTTTTTTTTTAACATCCTTTTTTCTCTGTGATTTATTCTGGATAATATCTTCTAACCAGGCTCTAATTTACTAAATTTATCTCTGGCTGTATCTAATGTGCTTATAAAGTCAGCCAGTGTATTTTTCAATTTCAGTTTGCTTCTTTTTTATATATAATATTCTCACTTTTCGATAATATGAAATTCTTTTATAATTTTCAATGTTTTCTTTTATCTTCTTGATCATAGAAAGTCTTTCTTTTTTTTAGTTTTTGATAATTTTATTACTTAGAGTCTCTAGTTCTGTTTCTGTTGTTTATTCTCCTGATTGGTATTCATGATGTCCTGTTTTCTTGTGTGCCTGAATATCTTTAATTATGGTTGAATGCTTTATTTGTTTGTGGAAATAAGTAGAATATTAACATCTTCCAATAAGGTTTTTTTATTTGTCCTTGCTATATACCTTTGGACATAGCAATCTAAGATTGCCTTAATCCAGTTTCAGAACAGATCTTTTTGGATCAGCAGTTGACCTGAATCTGATCCCCAGTTTGTTGGTGGATTGGTTTGCTTCTGATTCACTCTCACTTTTTCGAGGCAGAGTTTATCAGTGTTCCACCGTTGGAAATCCTGGACTTCACTTTTGCTCCCTTAGCTTAGTAAGACTATTAAAGCTCTACTCCACTTCTCTGCTGTCTGTTCAGGATCAACAAATGTCTCCAGTTCAGAAACAGCCTTAAATGCCAGATTCACTCTCCTTATGAGTTTCAGTTCTATAATTCTTTATTATATTATTAGAGGCCTGGTACACAACATTTGTGCATGGGGAGTGAGGCGTCCCTCAGCCTGGCTTGCACCCTCTCACAGTCTGAGACCCCTTGGGGGATGTCCATGACCCCTTGCTCCTTACCACCCGTCTGCTCCGCTGCTCCTTAGTGCTGCCGTGGAGGCGGAAGAGGTTACCACCACCACTTGGGCTCGCCAGCAGTGAGCCCTGTTTCTGGCTGAGCAGCGCTCCCCCTGTGGGAGCACACTGACCACCAGGGGGCAGATCCTGCATTGAGCATCTGCCCCCATTGATCAGTGCGCATCATAGCTACCGGTCATTCTGGTTGTTCTGCCGTAATGGTCGCTTAGGCTTTTATTATATAGATTCTCGGATACCTCAAAGCAGAAGTATAGAAGTTCTTTGCCCAAGATTTTTATGTATTTACAATGGTTAGATTAAGCTGAACTACTAGTTGGTCATAATGAGAAGTAGAACTCTACACTTTTTATTATTTGTAGAAACTCATTTGATGGAGTTAAGTAACTTGCCAAGCTAAGTGTAAAAACTAGAATTTGAAACTATGTTGTTATTAATGGCTTTTGTTGACTTATAAAAAATCTTATCATAAAGGAATTAGCATGGTGTTTAAGAACACCAGCTCTATAGCCAGACTAGCTGCTTTTTTATCCCACTCTTCACATACCAGTGATTGATCTTGAGCTTAACCTCTAAATACCTCAACTGGAAAAAAAAATTATTATAATGATAGAGCCTTAGGGTTATTACATGTAAATACATGTCACACTGTTAGAACAACATTTGTTCATATTGAGTCAAAAAATTGTTGATGTAAGTTAGAATAAAATGGCATTGTAAGTTATAGTACTTCTGCCATATTTTCTCTGAAGATGATCTCATGATGGCTAAGATTTAATTTTTTTAACATGAAATTCTGAGGTTTTTGCTTCATCCTTAATCTTATTACTATATATGATGTGGCCATCTTAATTTGTGGTATGGAATTATTCTTCAGTTTTGTATATTGTTACCTTGGACAGTTGTGCACAAACAGATGCAAAATATATACTTTATCCATTTGTAGCTTACTCCGTCTGGAAGCATTTCTCTTATTAAATCAATGCATTTAATTAAAAATCCTGTGAAGACCTGTGACAAAGTGTATTCTTTGATACAAAGTTTGACTTCTCAAATCAGACATCGCATGGAAGATCCCAAATCATCAGGTAAATATTTTTTTCTTAGAGCATAACACAAATAAAAATTGCTATTTGGTTACTATAAACATTTTAAAATAAGGTGCACTAATCTTAAAAATAAAACTTCTCATACTACATGTAGGTGTGAGTTAATATATATCCAGCAAAAGAATAGATAGCTAAGTTATAGTTGCTTTTTTCCCCCTTGACAGCATGAAAGAAAACGTTCTTATTTGGTTCATTCTGTAGCATTGCCAGGTAGCTAAACAGCAAATTGGTAGCATAATAAGCTAGAGCAAACAATAAAGGTGACCTGGGCTCTGGCTCTGAGACTAGCTTGGTTAATAACTTGGACAACCTTGTAATCTTGGATTACTTACTAGTAAAAGTAGATCTTTGAATTGTTTAAATTTGTACGGTTTCTTTCCGTAATGACTGTCTATTCTGTTAGTTATATGAATCTAATAAAGTAATAAATGATATAATTAAAATAAGTTAAAATTCAGAATTGAAAATTTATTAGCTTCAAAGAGTTTTGTATATAATTCTTCTGTTTCTTACTATTGACATGTGTACCATATGGAAAGGTCTTTATAAACCCGAGTTTTAACCTATATATACCTTTATTCAAGTCTACAAAATATATGGTTGTTAATAGCTTATGCCTATGGTAAAATTTCCTAGCTACTTAACAATTTTATCTTTGACATTCAAAAAAATTGCTTGTTATCAATCTTTTAGTATATTCTTAATTTGATTTTTAACTTTAATATTTTTTAAATGTCATGTTTTAGATATCCAGCTTTACCATAGTGAGACATTAGAGCTTATGCTACGTAGATGGTCCAAGTTGGAGAAAGACTTTAAAACAAAGAATGGAAGATATGACATTAGTAAAATCCCTGACATATATGACTGTATAAAATACGATGTCCAGCATAACGGTTCCTTGAAGTTAGAAGACACAATGGAATTATATGGTCTTTCAAAGGCATTAGCAGATATTGTTATCCCTCAGGTAAGTAATTCCTAGGAATCAATTTTCTTAGTGTTGTATAGATACTTTACAAATGTCTTATCAGTGCATAAAAGACAGCTGATTTTCATGTTCATTTAAAACCCACAACTTCAAAAAGGAAACTAAGTAATTATGAATTTATAGTTTGGAACTTTTTTTTATTATATGAAATTATTATTTGATTTTCTAATAGTTTGTTTGTAATGACTTGTTAAAAAAATCTTTATTGTTGAGAGTATTACAGTTGTCCCCCTTTTTGCCCCCATTGTCCCCTTCCACCTGGTTCCTGCCCCACCCCAGGCCCTCACCACCCTATTGTTTGTGTCCATAGGTAATGCATATATGCATATAAGATCTTTGGTTAATCTACCCCACCCCTCCCCTCTGAGATTCATCAGTCTGTTACATGTTTTCATGCCTTTGGTTCTATTTTATTCATCAGTTTATTTTGTTCATTAGGTTCCTTTTTCACTTATGTTGATTTTTAGATTCAATTGTTGATAGATATGTATTTATTGCCATTTTGTTCATATTTTTAAGCCTTTTTCTTCCTCACCTTCTTCTTTCTCTTCCTCTTCTTAAATAATACCCTTCAAACATTTCATGTAATGAACTCCTCTAGCTTTTTCTTGTCTGTGAATCTCTTTATCTGACCTTCAATTCTGAATGACAGCTTTGTAGTGACTTTAAAATTTAAGCATTGATACTCCTAAAGAACAATAATACACTAACAAATAAGACAACTAAAAACAGAATGGAATAAATTACGTAAATATTTATTGGGCAGTTATTGTACATCTACCAGTCCTATGCTGTGGAGATGTGTGTGGAGTGAGAGAAAAAGGTAGCTGTGGCCTATATAAATTTTAAAATTCTTTACTTTATGGGAAAGTATTTTGAAAATATATTTAGATGTAAGTAGTTACTGGGAGAGGTGTTCATGGGTCTTTTTATTATAGGAAAACAAACTAAAGCCAGAATTTAAATAACTAAAATGCAGTAAAGCAGAGAATCAGATTGATAATAAAGAGGTAAGTGATAAGACAAGTTGAGGTAAAAGATATCTTAGAAGAAAATAGTTCTGGATACCCTTTTGGCATCTCCATTACTAAAAGATTATTTGTATATTATACCAGGGAGATTAGACTAGATCAGACATTTCAATGTGAATCACAGTTAAAAGGCAGAAAGAATGAAATACATGAAAAGTACAAAGATTATGAACAAATATAGCCTCATTTAAAGCTACTCTTCTGTAAAAATCGTTAAAATATAACTCTCCTTCTGCTAATATTCACAGAAACTCCAGGAAAAACCTAAAAACTTTGAAAAACTAGGAATTCAGACAGTATGCAACTTACCTATGGTTATTTGTGTAAATGTTAGAGATTAGCTTATTCTTCCAGCATGAAAGAGCAACTATTTATTTGTTTGGTCAGATATATAAACAATCTTAGGTGTAGTATATGAATCAGTTATTTGCAAACATGAATTCTTTTTAAAAGAATATAAAAATATCTCAGACTACAAGAATATGTCTTTGGACCTCACTTTTAAAAATACTCACTTAGGAACAAGGACTTTTGTTGACTAACAACTTTTGTTTACTAAATTAAAGAATTTACTCTGCAAAATGGGATATTTTATTAACAGAATAAAATGTTCTATTTTTATAATCAGTATTTTAAGATTATCATCAAAGTGAACACACTAAATTCTGCTGAACTCAGTATTAGTTACAAGGTATATAGAAAATCATTGAGCTACCAGTAAGTTACTGAATCAGCATCCATCTTTGTTATGAAATTCAAGATAGAGAATTCATTCAAGTTTTCTTATAAAAGAGCCTGAGAAGAATGGTTATTGTTAAACCTTAGTTTGCATTGAAAGCATACATAAGACCCTGATTTTTTTTCATTGTTTTGTATTGCATTGACATTAGTTCAGGCTCAGTGTATCTTATTTATACTTATTCTTACAATGGAGATGATTTAAAAGTATATTTTTAAACAGATAAACTATAAATATAAGACCCTCTTAAGTCTTTATGTTACCATTATGCATTTTTCAAGGTAGATTTTCAGTATATCTAAATGTATCACAATGGCGAAATAAATATACAAATGATTTGTTAACGTAATCATGTTGTGTTATCATAATTCTAAACATTCAGGAATTGGGAATGAAAAGTTGCTTTCCAAGAATTGGGATAAAAAGAAAACTCAAGTATTAATGGTGTTTTAGATAATGTCTTCTATTTTTTGTGTATGTATTTCTGGTATATTGCTTAAATAGGTGAAGAAATTTCCAACCATCTCCTTGTAACTTAAATATTTATAATGAATACTAGAGGCCCAGTGTACAAAATTCATGCACGGAGGCGGGGGGGAAGGTCCCTCAGCCCAGCCTGAACCCTCTCCAATCTGCAGATATAATTTTTCTCTTAAATTTATATATGTAACAAAAGTTCTTTGTAAAAATAGAACCAGGAAAAGCATACTGTTTTACAACATGATTTTTCACCCCTTCACTTAGCATTAAGAACTTTTCATATCAGTACAGCCCTCCTGTAGCTGCCCCCGACCCCCCTCATAGCTTGCTGCCCTGCCCCCTCCTGTAGCTCTCCGCCCGCTTGTAGTTCGCTGCCCCACCCTCCTGCAGATCCTTGATCTGGTTGTTACGCGGTCGTTACGTTAGCATATTCCTCTCTTATTATATAGAACTAGGGGCCCAGTGCATGAAATTCGTGCACTGGGGGTGGAGGGTCCCTCCCCGATGATCCCAGGGGGAGCAGGCCTAAGCCGCAGTCTGGCCTCCCTTTGTGGGAGGTGACCGGGCTGATCAGGGGAAGGCACCAGCCCCATCACCCCGCTGCTGCAGCCACTGCCAGTCACCACAGCCACCAAGGTGTTTTCATCAACACGGACTCCAGTCCCTTCACCATGAAAAAATGACAACTTTCTTTAGGCATTTTCAAGATGTGTCTTTCATAGGATATGACATTTCTTTATTTTTTTTTTATCTTCACCTGAGGATATGTTTCCATTGACTTTTAGAGAATGTGGAAGAGAAAGGGAAAGACAGAGAGAAACATCAAAGTGAGAGGAACACTTTGATTGGTTGCCTCCTGCATGAGCCCTGACCTGGGCCCCGGCCAGGGAGGAGCCTGCAACCTAGGTACATGCCCTTGATCAGAATTGAACCCGGACCCTGCGGTCGGCAGTCCAAGGCATTATCCACTGAGTTCAAACCGGCTAGGGCAGGATATGACATTTCTTAGCCCTCCAGCAGCGGACCTTCGTTTTTCCTCCAGAAGTGTGGTGGAAAAACCCTAGATCATTTTTTTTGGATTCTTACTATCCAAGTTACTAAGAATATTACCAGTGGCATACAGGAAGCTTAGCCAATGAGCAGTCAGAAAAGGTGTTTCCTCTGTAGTTCACACCAATCGCCGACTGGGCCCTGCCCAGGCCTAAAGCCTCGGGCCCTGGGCAGGGGACCCCCAGCTCCCTCCGATCACTGGCTCTACCCCTGCCCCCTCTGCTCTGATTGCAGGCTTGGCCCTGCCCAGGAGCCCCCTGGCTCAGGCCCTTGCCAGGCTGCTCAGGGCCCACGCGGGGCCTATCTCAGAGTAACCTAGGTGCTAGGATGTTCCTGGGACCCAGGCACTGGGTGCCTATGTATGCAAATTAACCGCCATCTTTGTTGGGTTAATTTGCATACTCACTCTGATTGGCTATGGGCGTAGCGGAGGTATGGTCAATTTACATGTTTGTCCATTATTAGGTAAGATGGTGGAATGCTGTGATGTAACAGTACTTATTTAACCACTTCTCATATTTGAAAATCGGGATTTTTTTTCTTTCACTCTTTTTACACATATGTTTTTATCTCAAGACTATTTCTGTAGCTTTAGAAATCTTCCAGTTTTCTTCCAGATGAGCTGTGTATGAGAGTATCTGTTTCCTCATGCCTTGATAACAATAAAAATTTCCGCTGGTAATTTTTAATTCCATCATTTTCCTTCCATTGACTTGTACATACACAATTGCATTTATAGTCCTTTTACATACCTAATTCACTGTCATCTATGTTGGCAAGATAATTGAACCAACCAAGCTTTAGTTTAAGGAAAATAACCCCAAGAAGTTCCATTATTGTAGGTCTTCCTTTTGTGATCAATCAACCTTTTCTTTATTAGGCAGTCTTGATCATACTTATCTTTGGCCATCTGGGAAGTACCTGATAGCAGGAAGCAGCCTTTAAATTCAGATATCCCAGTTGTACTGGGTGAGAGTTGTGCCTATTTCTTTGTCCTCTCTACTCTCTCTTCTTTCCCTCTCGTCCACCTCACTTTCTGCCCTCTCCCTTTTCCCTCCTCTTATCCCATCTACACACACATCACAGATTTTTCTCTTCTCATATCATCATATTTTAATCTACTCCTTTGAACTAATTTTTATTAGAATTGTTATTATAATTTATTTTTCTTTATACCTCATTATAATCTCTCATAAATTTATTTAACCTGTAATAATTGTAGATATCATAAAATTTGATAATTTTATGGCATTTTTTTGCCCACCACTAATTAAAACTTCAAAAGTATTGGCCAAAGGCTTTATATAATTTGTTAGCCTTTTTAATCTTTGACATTTGAATAAATAAAAATCTCAGTTTCAATTTATATTTCTTTTCATATGTTTATTGACTATTTGTACTGTGCTTGTATTCTTTTTTTTTTTTTTTTAATTGATTTTTTTTTTTGCAGAGAGGAAGGGAGAGGGATAGAGAGTTAGAAACATCGATGAGAGAGAAACATTGATCAGCTACCTCCTGCACACCTCCTACTGGGGATGTGCCCGCAACCAAGGTACATGCCCTTGACTGGAATCAAACCTGGGACCTTTCAGTCTGCAGGCAGATGCTCTATCTACAGAGCCAAACCGGTCAGGGCTGTGCTTGTATTCTTAATCCATCTTTGTTTTAGGGTTGCTTCTACATTTAAAACCTAACCTGCCAATTGAGTTCGACTACAACCCATAAAGATTACATTCATACATTCATCATCCCTTCTTCAGAAATTATTAGGTGTTTTTTTTCAGTCCCACGAAAAATTCTTTCAATTATACTTAGTAGTTTTGGGAATAGTATACTTAAACAGCTGCAGAAATGTAAACTAGAAATTGTGTATAGTTTTCTAAAAGGCTTATTATAGTTCTTTAATTTAGCAGTGCATTTGTTAGAGCTCTTTGGCATTTACTTTTTTTTTCTAATATCATATGTTTTCTGTTCAGGAATATGGTATAACCAAAGCTGAAAAGCTGGAGATTGCCAAAGGCTACTGTACTCCTCTAGTTAGAAAAATTCGCTCAGACCTACAGAGGACACAAGATGATGACACTGTAAATAAACTCCATCCTGTGTAAGAGATTGTACTGGTATTTAAATCTATAGGTGTCTGTTTTGGTATACTTCAAATATAAATTACTTTTTAAAGTTCCTATGAAGTAATTAGGAATGTGTCACTTGGCACACTGTGGAAATAAGGATTGCCTAGGTATTCCTAGTAGTTAACTAGGATTCTTTTTCCCTCCAAACTGGGTAAGAACTGAAGGGAAAAGGAATATGTGTCATTATGCACATTATTCAGCATGTACCCCATTCAGCAGCATAAACATTGTGAATTTCTTTAGTACTATGACCTCTGTTATTTTTGGTAGAGGAGCTACAATGAGCTATTGGCAGTGAATTTGACTAATGTTAATTCTTCTTTGACTAATCTCAGAGGTCCCAGTTAGTTCCAATTATTTTCATGTTAAAGGAATATCTAATAAGACATTCCTCAATTGTGGTTGGAAGAGGGATAGATTTACTTACAGGGGTCTTTTACTTCTAGTAAGATTAAATTCCATTTTATAGAATAATTTAATTGCTTATTAAGTTTTAACTATATGGTTGTTTTACCACTGTCTGCTTTTAACTTTAGGTATTCCAGGGGTGTTCTGTCTCCTGAACGTCATGTCCGTACCAGGTTATACTTCACCAGTGAAAGTCATGTACATTCTTTACTATCTATTCTTCGCTATGGTGCCTTATGCAATGTAAGTAGAATAAATTATTCCAATCTACTTAACAAATGTTTCCTTGAATTTGTCATCAAATCACTAATGCCTGTTTTTACTGTGTAATTTTTTAATTAAATATTTATTGTTGAAAGTATTACATATGTTCCCTTCCTCTTTCCCCTCCCCCACCCCCCCCTACCCCCCGCATTGACCCCTTCAAATAATGAAGATTTGGTATCTAGATTCTTAATCTATATTATTATTGGGACTTGACAGATTAAGTTATTATCAAAGTTACTCCAAGGCTATTTCAGAGTTCTGTGCCTGTCATATTTTCCAATTCATATGTTCTTTCCTCTTGTTTTGGGTTCTTCTTTGTTCCAACAAAGAATAGCAAAGTGGCATCCCTTGCAACATTGTAAGTTCGTGGAACTTTAACAAATGAAATAGTGAGTGAAAAAAAGTGGTCCTTAATTAGCAAGGCAAGAGCTTATATATTCACTAGTAACAATGGAATTATTTTTGGAGAGGAGGGATATGTCTCCTGTGTAGTCCCCTTTTAACCCTTTTGCACTTATTTAGAAGGTGGAAAGAATGTGCAGGACATAGGAACCAATAGAAGGCCTGTAGTTGGAACATAATAATGAGTGATGGATAGATGGCAACAGGTAAGTTTGGAGAGCCAGTGCCTTGGATCATAAGGGGATTGGGAAGCCATTGAAATGTTTTAAGCAGGGGAAGTAAGTACATTTGATTACTGTGTGGACAGCACATAGGTGGTAGTAGATATAAGGAAATCAATTAGGAAGTTATCGAAATGATCTAAAGAAGGATGGTATAGATTGAACCAAGGTGGTGGCAGTTAGAACTAGAGCTTGCTGAGTATACATTGTATTTGGCTGCATTTCTCAAAACAAAAGCTGCACAACTCCTTTCTTTTAAAAATCTGTGCTTCCAAATAAAAGAAAAAACGTTACATGTATTTACTAAAGTAAAAATTAAATTCTATACCTGAATAATGTCCTATTTCCTAATTTTAAAAAAATATTAACTTATTTGAACTATAAATATTATCCCAACTCATATTGCCCTTATAAGATCCTATAACTAATATACTTAAAACCTTGTTCAGTATCTTCCCAGTTGAAAGTTTTGATGTTTCATTGTCACCTGGGTAAAATCTATCCCTCTATAATAGCTTTTTAAAAAAGATTTGTTTGGGAAATAAGATTAAGCAAGGTTTCAGGGAATACATATAATGAGCCTTAATTAAAGATAAATATCACATGATCTCACTCATTTGTGGAATATAATGAACAACATAAACTGATGAACAAAAATAGAACCAGAGTCATAGAAGCATCGAACAGACTGTCTAACCTATGACCAAAGTTGGGGGTTGAGAGGGTAAGAGATCAACCAAAGAACTTGTATATGTGCATATGAGCATAACCAATGGACACAGGGGGGGTAAGGGCATGTACTGGGGGGGTGGGAGGGGTCAGGGAGAGGTCAATGGGGGGAAAAGGATACTCTTGTAATACATTAAACAATAAAGAATTTAAATTAAAAAAGAATCATCTCATTAGAACAAAAGATATTCCTGTTTACCAAGAAAATTCTAAGGGATTTAGGAACTCAAAGAGCAAATGTTAGAACAAAAGATACCCTTAAGTATTCTTAGCACTTAGAAAATTACAAAGGTTTTAGGAGCTCTGTTCCAGAAACGGGGGTAAAAGAAGAATATATGTATATTTTATAATTCAACAGATGTAATTTCCCATACTTAAAACATAATATCCAATGACCTTGAATGAAAATAATCTATTAATACATGAACAACAGGAATATTTTTTCTCCTAAATACATTGTTCTAAATTTCTTTAAAGTGATTCAATATTCTTTCTTAATTTCTGTATCCTGGCAACATGGAAGGGGTATTTAGTGTTATGAATAATCTATGAAGGGATAATTGCAAATATTCAAGGTTAAGTCAGTAAAGCCTGCCCTTGATTTTGCTTAGTTTTTAATATACGTTCACCATGTTGAAAGCAAAATGATGCATGTTTGAAAAGTAAAAACCAAATTAAGTCTATAATAGCTAGTAAAACATAAAGATATTATATGCTAAAGATACATATCCTATATAATTTCTTATATAATAAAAGCCTAATATGCTAAGTGTCCAGTTGTCCGGTTGGCTGTTCAACCAATCAAAGCGTAATATGCTAATGATATGCTAAGGTTGTTCAACTGCTTGCTATGACATGCATTGACCACCAGGGGACAGACAGTCGACCAGTCGACCAGTCGCTATGACATGCACTGACCACTAGGGGGCAGATGCTCCATCCAGTAGGTTAGCTTGCTGCTGGGGTCCGGCCAATCAGGACTGAGCCAGACATGCCCTGGAGCCCTCCCGTGATCAGTCCTGGCTGGCCAACCTCCTGCATCCTTCCCCGGCCCCAGTCATGCTCCATTGGGGTCCCTTGGCCTGGTCTGCACCCCCTTGCAATCTGGAACCCTTTCGGGGGATGTCAGCCAGTTTTGGCCCTATGGCAGAACAACCAGTAGCTATGATGCGCAGTGACCACAAGGGGGCCAACGCTCAACGCAGGAGCTGCCCCCTGGTGGTCAGTGCGCTCCTAAAGAGCACCGCTCAGCCAGAAGCTGGGCTCATGGCTGGCGAGAGCAGTGTCGGAGGCAGGAGCCTCAGACTGTGAGAGGGCGCAGGCTGGACTGAGGGACCCCCACCCCCCCAGTGCACGAATTCTGTGCATCAGGCCTCTAGTCTATAATAAAAGCGTAATATGCTAATTACACTGGATGTCCTTCCGGACAAAGCTGGGGCTGTGAGGGAAGCCTGGGTCCCGGGTGCCAGAGGGAAGCCTGTGCCGGCAGCGGTAGCTGGGGGAAGGAAGGCCATGCATTGGGCCTCTAGAATATATATATGAATTCTCCAATATGGTGTTCAGTAGTATGCTGCTAAATTTTATTAAATTTTGTCTGTTCATTAAAACCTAGCAAAATATGACTGCAACACTAAATTAGATATTACATGATGTTCTTATTAATGGTGTAGTATTTAACTTAAAATAATTATAATAATTTACATCTAGTGAAACTTAGCTATGCTATGCTAATTTGTTTTCTCTTATCAAGTTTGAAAAAATATATATACATCTTTGCACATATCTCCAACCCAAACACTTAACACACACAGATGCAGCTTTTGCTCCAGAGTAGTGCTTAGGTGGAGAGTGGCTGGTTTAGTGGCTTGGCATTATAGCATTGGGAGATATGAATAGCCATACTGGGAATCGAACCTGCAACCCATTCATGTGCCCTGACCGGGAATTAACCAGCAATCTCCTGGTGCATGGGATAATGCTCAACCAACAGCCACAAAGGCTGGGCCCTACTGATTTTTAACTGCCACCCATGTGTCGGACCAGCCTGTTCTGTGTTTACGTCCCTCCTACCAGTCTCTACATGGCTTCTTCAGTGATAGGTTTTCTGTCCAGCTAGATTTCAGGTGGTTCTCAATGATGGCTGTTGGGTAGTTTAGTTGTAATGTTGATGTGGTCGTGGGAGGATGACCCCACAGAGTAGGTACCGCTTTTACCTACTCTGCCATCTTGACAGGAAGCCTTATGTTAAGTTACTACAAGAGTTTCTAATACTTCTGATGAGATGGTTTTTAATTTTATTTTTTAAAATATGTTTTTACTAATTTCAGAGAGGAAGGGATAGGGAGACAGAGATAGAAACCTTAAAGATAAGAGAGAATCATTGATCAGCTGTTCCTGCATGCTCCCACTGGAGATCAAGCCTGCAACCCGGGCATGTGCCCTGACTAGGAATCAAACCGTGACCTCCTGGTTCGGTTCATAGGTTGATGCTCAACCACTGAGCCATGCCAGCCGGGTTGATAAGATATTTTTAAAATAATTTACTTAAGCTTAAGTAATTTATTGAGACTTAAATATAGTGGAGTTATTTTGAAAGATTTGTACATATAAATATTCACCTTTCTTTGTGATATCACTCAGGATTAAGCAAACTACCATAATAAAAATAAAGTTACTTCAAGTAATACAAAATGAGAAAATGTTTTCCATATATTTTTTGTTCAGGAATCAAAAGATGAACAGTGGAAACGAGCTATGGATTATTTAAATGTTGTCAATGAGCTCAACTACATGACTCAGATCGTTATCATGCTTTATGAGGATCCTAACAAGGTAAACCAAGTTATTGATATGTGTGTGTTACCTGAGGTAAATAAATAGTTTTAAGTTTCTTATTTTCCAAATGTTCTGTGATATTTTTTAGGATCTTTCTTCAGAGGAACGCTTTCATGTTGAATTACACTTTAGTCCAGGAGCCAAAGGATGTGAAGAAGACAAAAATTTACCATCCGGCTATGGATATAGACCAGCTTCAAGAGAGGTAATGATGCTGAAACCCTCAGAGCTTGGTGACCACAAGAGAGCACTGCAGTGTTAGCTTTTCATGAAGTTTCTATAAGAATTTTCTATCATGTGCTAGAATTCTTATCTCAAGTAATGAGTAGCAAGATGATTTACATTTTTAAATTATGATTTAGGTGGACAGTTTTAGGCATGGTTGAATTTTATCTTTTATTTAGATTATTTTGGATTTGTAAGACCAGTATTTAGAATGGATAAAAAACTATAGTTGTTTTGATTTTGGTTTTGGTTTTTATTGTTGTTTTACTTGATGATTAATTCTGCTAAACTCTGTGCTAAGCACTTGGCATGAATTGCATTTTAATCTTTACAGTAACTTTACAGAGTTAAATATGTACTCAGTTTAAAACTTTGTACTAAAGTATATTACATATTGATAAAAGTACATAAATCTACATAAATTATAAGTATATACCTTAATGATATATTATAAAATGAACACAATTGAACACCCAGCCAAGTCATAACTACAACAATATCATTATTCCAGAAGATCAGATTATGCCCTCTCCTTATCACAACCTCTCTATCTTCTCCCCAAAGGTACCTATTGTAATAGATTAACTTTGCTTATTGTTAAATATTATATATATGAAATCACAAAATATATGCTTTTTGGGGGTGAGGAGTAGATTTGGCTTTTTCTTCCATTATGTTTGTGAGATTCATCTGTTCTGTTCTTTGTTTTTGTTTCCATGTAGGATTCTATTATAGTAGAATGTGTTATTCCACTGCATTTTGATCATTATTTCAATTTTTTTTCTAATTCAAGTTATGAAGATGAATGTTTTTATGAACACTATTTTACAAATCTTTTGATAAACAAATGTACACATTTCTTTTGAACATACATCTAGAGGTAAATTGTTAGGTCATAGGATATGCATATCTTTTTAACTTTAGAAGATACAGTCAAATAGTTTTCCCAGTTGTTTTCTAAAGATACTGTCATATCCTTGTCTGTACTTAATATGACCAGTGTTTTTAATGTAACTATTTTGGGAGGCATGTAGTGCTATCTCATTGTGGTTTAAATTTACATTATCCTCATGACAAGTAAAGATTAGCACCTTTTAGCATGTTTTTTGGCCATTTGGATATGATTTTTGGTGAAGTGCTACTGCCTAAGACCATTATGATGACGAATAGAAGTGTTGATACTAGGCATCCTTGTTCATTCTTAAACTAAAGTGAAGAGGAATGTTCTAGAGAGACCTTTTTAGAATTTTGAGATTTACGTAAACTCTGCAGATCAATTTTGAGAGAAGTAACACTTTTACAGTTAGATCTTCTAGTCCAAGGACTTAGTATATCTTTAGCTAGATACTATATCTTTTTGATAAAATTAAGATATTTTTAAATGCTGGACCTGTTTTGTCAGATTAATTCCTAAGTTCTTTATATTTTTATGCCATCATAAATGATGTAAATTTCATTTTCTTTTATTGTCATATTGAATTTTAACTCACTTTTGTATAAACATTTTATAACTAGCAGCCTTACTACATACTGTTGATCATTCTAATAATTTATCCATAGAGTCATTTGGATTTTCTATGTATATGGTTGTATCTCTTTATATATGATTTTCTATGTATATGATTGTATCTCTAAATATATGATTGTAATGATGACAAAAGTCCAGTAAAATGTTGAATAGATTTAGTAACGGTGGCACTCTTGTTTTTCAGTGACTTATTGTTGACTGTGTTGATTGTTTCAGGTTTTTAGATATCTCTTACCCAGTTAAAGAAGTTCCTCCTTATTTTCTATACCACTTAGTTTGATGAGGGTTTTATGTATTTCTGTTTGACTTCTTTTGTCTAACTTTATGTTTATGAGATTCGTTGATGTAATTGTATTTAGTTTTAGTTTATCCATTCTTATTGTTTTAAAATATTTGTTTTACTATATTACTATACCCCAATATACCCATTCTATTATAGATGGGTATTTAACTTATCTGTCTCCTACACTGTATATACTGTGAGTCTTGCAATCTGAGATTGTATCTTATTAATCTGTGTTCTGGCGAATGGTACCACTCAGTAAATATTTAGTGAGTCATCAAATGATTGTTATTTATGTATGCAATCATCACATTTGTTGGAAATATTTGGCATAGAATTTAAGTATTCTGAAATGTATAAATTCGAATGAACTTTAGTTCGTGCTTGGGTTGATGCCATTCCTGTATAACAAAACTGTTCTTTACTCCTCTTTACTTTTTTTATTATTGTTGTTTATTTATTTGGGCATATAATGGAATTTAATTAGGCAATTTGTTTTATATGGCTTTTTTGTTGGATTATTGTTTAATTTCTCCATAGAGTATATATATTTCTTAAAGTCAGCAACTCTGTCATCTGTCTCACAATACCCAGAATAATACTAGGCTGTTGTAAGAATTTAATTACTATTAATTTACTTGAATAAACAAACCTGTATATGTATTTTCAGTGACAATACGAATTGGTGGTTCAATTTGTTCATCAGAAGAGATTGTTGTTTTATCTGACCTTTATATGGTATATTCGTTTCCCACAGAATGAAGGCAGGCGACCTTTTAAAATTGATAAGGATGACGAACCACATACTTCTAAAAAAGATGAGGTTGATCGAGGTGTGCTGATGTTCAAACCTATGGTATCAGAGCCAATTCATATACACAGGAAGTCTCCACTTCCAAGGTCTAGGAAGACGACTACAAACGAAGTAAGTGCATGTGTCAGAGCATGTTTTTCATATAGTAAACTAACTACATTTCAATAAAACAGAAAAGAAAATACAGCTTTAATTACGGAGTAGGACATAATTTTTTAATAATGTACCAGGAATAATATTTGGTTAAAAGTAAAGAGAAATTGCCAGAGATGCTTCAGCAACAACTGATTCCAATGATACTGTAGATTAAGATATAAAATTCTAAATTGTTAGCCTGATTGCAAAAATCAATATAGGAATTTGAAATTTGATGATATAGTTATAGTTGAAAAATTTACCTTTGTATTAAGATCTACAATTAAATAACTAAAGCTAATTGTTATGCTCAATAATAAAATAACATTTAAATAGCTACTAAAATAACATTTAAAAGGAAAGTTGAACAGTTGGAATGAGCTTGTTAAGTAAGTCTTTAATATCTGTATACATTTTTACTTTAAATGCCTTTATTTTAGATAATCTATATTGTTTGTCAGACGATTTTCCAAGCACTGATTGAGATTAGTGCTTACAAATGTTTTCTAAATGCTTGATTAGAAGTATAAAGCAAGAATTTAACTTTAACACAAAAGAAACATCAACTTGTAAGTTAGAAAATATATATATATATATATATATTTTTTTTTTTAAAGCTTTTTAAAAAAATATTTTTATTGATTTCAGAGAGAGGTAGGGAGAAGATATAGATAGAAACATCAATGATGAGAGAGAATCATTAATTGGCTGCCTCTGCACGACCCTTACTGGGAATCGAGCCCACAGCCCGGGTATGTGTCCTTGACTGGAATCGAACCTGGGACCCTTCAGTCCGCAGGCTGACACTATCCACTGAGCCAAACCAGCCAAGGCAGAAAATATATTTTGTTGCTAATTAAGTGTACCAAGTCTTAAGAGTATAACATTATCTAACAGTTGATGAATAAGAATATAAACAACAACAAAAAAGAATTATGCTCATTTCTATGGCCCCAAATTATACAAACATAAGTGTCTTATGATTCATAAGTTTCAAATATATCTGTGCCTCAATCTGACAGTTATGTATAGAAAAAGCATCTACCAATACAATAAATTGTTGTAATTTTATAATGGAAATTGTATACTAGTTAGGGTTCCCACTAATTTAATATTTTAAGTTAATTATAATAGAAGATGATTAACAATTGTAGAACATGGGTTATTTGTTCTATTATAGTTTAATTAGAGGCCTGGTGCACAAAATTCGTGCATGGGATGGAGGGTGTCCCTCAGCCCAGCCTGCACCCTCTCCAATCTGGGACCCCTCGAGGGATGTCCGACTGCCCCCTCATAATCCAGAACTGCTGGCTCCCAACTGCTTCCCTGCCTGCCTTCCTGATTGCCCCTAACCGCTTCTGCCTGCCAGCCTGATCGATGCCTAACTGCTCCCCTGCTGGCCCGATTGCCCCTAACTGCCCTCCCCTGCCAGCCTGGTCACCCCAACTGCCCTCCCCTGCTGGCCTTGTTCCCCCCAACTGCCCTCCCCTGCTGGCCTTGTTCCCCCAACTGCCCTCCCCTGCAGGCCTGGTCCCTCCCAACTGTCCTCCCCTGCTGGCCTGGTTACCCCTAACTGCGCTCCCCTGCTGATCTGATCACCCACAACTGCCCTCCCCTGGAGGCTATCTTGTGGCAGCCATCTTGTGTCCACATGGGAGCAACAATCTTTGACCACATGGGGGTGGCCATCTTGTGTGTTGGAGTGATGGTCAATTTGCATTTAGTCTTTTATTAGATAGGATTAAAAACAATGAAACCTGGGGTTATGTTTAGGTATCTTTAATTTCAGAAAATAACCTAAGCTACCACTTGAGGGCAGTGATTTTGATGCAGAACAGAGCAATCTGCTGTGAATCGGATTTTCAGAATTTCACCATTTAGTCTTCTCCTGCACTCCAAAAAGCCTTAAACACTGGTATAGCTATCATTTTGCAACTCATCTGTATTTGTAAAATCTTCAACAAAATCACTGCTCTTTGTTAACTCTTAAAACACAGAATACATTTATAAATATTTTCTCATAAATACTTAAATAGTTGCTTTCAAGAGATTATTTCTATGCCATGCTAAACTTTTACTTTCATAAGGTAAATTATTCAAGTAAAACCTTGAAGACTCTTTCCAGCGTCTGCCATCTGCATGGATATCAGAAGTTTGTACTTCCAAAAGACACACAGAGAAAAAGACTATTCTCTTCATTTTGTGCAAGTAGATTTTACTCTGTCCTCGCTGTCTGAAACCTGAACATGCAAACATATAAAATGAGAATGTTTGCTGCATGTTTTGCCTACTGTACTCTATAAATAATCTTTGGAGGGTGTACATAAACAGATAGTGTTGAAAGCATAAACAAGTACCATTTGAATCCATCTAATGGTTAAATTTTTTTAGTGTCTGGCAGACAGATTTTCTTTTCTACATTAATATACATTGAAATCTCTTTCACCCTGTGCATAATTTTTTCACGCTTTGGGTTGGAAACTTTATCCACTATAGCAAAAAACCTCTTGATTATACAAAATTAAGCAGAATACTTTCAGATTTTAAAATTGCTAAGTAAACATTTTTTAAATCTCCAGTTTTAAGAGGGAAGAAACAACTATTAAGCAGTATAAATATATGTTGTATATTTAAGATAATAAGGTAATTCTCACAATTTTTATTACAATACAATTAGATTTATGTCATTCCTATCAATTTCTCAGATATTGAAATATTTGGCTCCCAAATTACTGTTTAATAGTTTTTTAAAAATTGATAAGCAAATGCGAACAAACTGTATTTTTTTTTCTTTCTGGTCATTGGCTCTGTTGGATCTAACTTTGCATGCTCTGCTTTTTTTTTTTTTTTTCTTTACCCCCTTTCTCACTTCCAGGAAGAGAGCCCCCTGAGTGTGTCTAGCCCAGAGGGTACTGGTACCTGGCTGCATTATACCAGTGGTGTGGGTACTGGGCGTCGAAGACGCAGATCAGGGGAACAAATCACTTCTTCCCCTGTCTCCCCCAAATCATTGGCTTTCACATCCAGTATTTTTGGCTCATGGCAACAGGTTTTTAAACTTTACTTCATTAAACATTTTTCCTCCCCGCATTCAGAGCAACAAACAGCTATCTTTGAGGACATCTAATCCCTTATTTTACATCAGAGTAAATCCTTCTGTTTTTTAATTTTGAGTTTATTTTAAAATGCTTGTGATATCTAAAAACATTTGAGGGAAATAAATCACTTAAATTGCATGTGTTTATCTTTTTTATTGGGAGGGTTTTAAATATTCAGGATTTAAAAATTAATAAATTTATACTCCTGGTATTTTAGTTTGTTAGTAAAAATTTTAAAAAGAACAGAATCTTTCTTTGACTTATCTTTTAAAACATTCAGAATCAAAATTACATAATTTAGTGGTAAGAAAAATAACCTTTCCCCCATAATTGAAAAATGAGATTCCACTTGGAATTTGCTGAGAATGAACATTTTTTAAAATATCAAAATTTATGTGGCCCCATATTAATTGGCAGGACATCTAACACTGATCATTCTCTCATTATTCCATTGTCTAAAAGTATCTAATTGAAAGGATACATTGGGGTTTTTTTTAAGTTGTATAATGTTTTAATGCTCTCTTTAATATAAGAGGGGACAATTTATGTCTGCCCAGCAGCAATATGGGTCAAATAAAATGATTTCTGAAGGACCTTCTGTGATGACATTCGGAATATTTAAAAAGGTGATTTTTTTTGTTTGTTTTTTGCGGTTTTTTTTTTTTGGTCTTTTGTTCTGTTTTTTTGTGTGTTTTTTGTTTTGTTTTGTTTTTACAATGGAAGGTCTGCCTGTTACACATGACTTTTCCGAGAATTTCAGCAATTTCCTTTTGGAAATAAAATGCTTTTGATTATAGGAAAAGGGATTATGGTATCCATTAAGGCTGTGAATATTTAAAGGTTACTCTGATAAAGCCCGTGCATGGATCAATAATTGTATGGTGACCTCAACAGTCTCTGTCTGTCTCTTCTTTTGTTTGTGATTGTTTTTCCCCCTTTCAAATACAGGAGCTGTTTAAGAGTGGGCATTTGGCTTCTTTTAAGAGAGAGTGAAACTATATCAATCTATTAATTGTTTCTTTTCATCTGTTTTGCTTCATACATGATCTTTCATTCTTGAATGCCTGCTTCGCACCACTTCATTGCAAGGATCTCATATGAAATGAACTCCCTTCAGAAGGGGATCTTGCATGATCTTTATGTTCTATGTATTTCTACTAATATTTATCATACAGCTTATTAACCTTTGTCTGTCTGGAACAGGCTGCAAATGAAATATGGACTTATGAATTCATTTTACTGTTTTACCTCATTTATTTTGCTTTCCTTGTGCAGGTTGTATCTGAAAATGCTAATTACCTGCGAACACCAAGAACTCTTGTGGAACAGAAACAGAACCCTACTGTAGGTATGTGGTCTGAAAAAATTGTATTCCAAACCTTAAACTCACTATTTTGCATACATGTAAAACTCTTCAGTGGTGAAAGCATGACCAATTGTTATGCTTTAGTTTTTATTTAATTTAATGTACACTAATTTAGAAATGTTGAGTTGTAAAACTCGAAATATACAACAAAGTTTTGGTAAAATGAATTAAAAATAGCCTTTAGTTTTGTTTTATAACCCTTTTGAATGCCCACAATATAAACTACTTAGTTCAATTATCAAGGCTAGTTTTTAATCTTTTATTCTATAAGTTAAAATCCCAGCATGTTTCAATGTAGGAAGCAACTTCCTTTTCCCAGTTGATAAAGATAAAAATAAGCTATTACATACAAAAAAGAACCTTCTTTTCTGATTAAAAAAAATTAAGTAGGGAGTGTTTCAGACCCCATCTGGGATTATTAATTTTCCTTTTGATCATCTCTCATGGAAAACCAATGCAAAACTAATGCACAGTTGGCAATGTTATTTATTGACTTATAGAACACAATTGGTTTTTTGCTAACACTCAAACAAAGCAACATTAAAAAAGACCTCTCTAAGCTTATTTGCTTTTAAGCTCATTGTTGATAAACTATATGAGGTGATGGCATATTATTTTTCTGGAAATAGCTGTCTAATTAGGTTTAATAAAAGCATAAATAAGTTTCAACTATGTATGTACTATGATCTTTATACTAAGTATATGAACTGTCTATTGATGCCTACCTACTTGATGATATTTCTTTAGTTAATTATATATAGCTAATGTTGATAGCTTTTACTATTTTCACAATACCGTGTCAGAAATATATACAAGTATATATGTATATATTTCTTCTTCCTTTATGTATTATGATATATTAGCTAGAAATTTATTTAATCCTTTCCCTGTAAGGATTTGGTACCACTGCTTTTTGTTAAAATTTGGAGAACCACTGCTAGTAAAAGTTTTGCTTGATTGTAAAGACTTCTGCTACAAATTAAGCATCAATTTATACTGGCTGTGTTTTATATGCTAATAATGTGTTTCATTGGGGTCTTATTAAAGATCTTAAGTTATTTAAGTATTGGAATTTAAACTGATTTAAGCCTGGATGACCTAAAAGGAATTGTTTTTACCTGGTCTTCTCACAAATAAGTAAACTTAGATTTGTTTTATATCGTAACAAATATTGATAATTTCAAATTAGAAAAGTCTTTATTTAAAGACATACATTCAGAAATAATGATTTAATATGGCTTAATTTGTGCTTGGAGCACTTTTTTCCCCCCTATGGCCTGCTCATGCAAATTAACTGACAGAATGCCTTATCATCCTAAATTAATTTTTATAGTAATGTTTTAATACTTTTAGTATGCATATATCTAATTATTGTATGGACATATTATTTTCTTCAAAGATAACATTTTGTCCAGTGTTAAATACCCTCATTTGTACATATGATAAATAGTGCTAGTTGATTGTATTAAAGTTGACATTACAACGAAATTGTGAGCCTATTCAAGGCACTGCCAAATACGTGTGGTAAGAGCCATGTTATTGCATGCTGCATGAATTCCCAATGTGAATGGAAGAACACCCGTTGTTGTATGTATTTTCTCTAACTCCCATCAGGGTCTCACTGTGCGGGCCTGTTTAGCACCTCGGTGCTCGGGGGTTCTTCAAGCGCACCTAACCTACAGGATTATGCTCGTACTCATCGTAAAAAGCTGACCTCTTCTGGCTGCATAGATGGTATGTGCACACATGCACACTTATACCTACACCCACGCACACACCCATGAGGAGACAGTATTTCACAAAGGCAAGCCTAAGGCCATTGACTGAATCAAGTGGAATCCTAGCATCCTTTGCCTAAAAGACTATCAATCCTCTCTGGTATCCACAGCTTGGATCCATGTTTCATCAAACAGTGAATTATAGTTAGACTTAACAGTACTTATTCAATGAGTAGTTTGTTGAAATGTGAAATTTAGAACTGTATCATGTGTATTATTCTTTTAGATAGTTGATAAGCCATATTATAAAGAATAAATCTATGATCTTTTAAACTTTGTTCATAGTTAATCCTTATTTTTGCTGATTGATCTTCTAAATAGAAAAAATTTATTGGCAATATTTATAAAAATAAACATAGGATGAGAAAATTTTAGAATCCCTAATTGAAGGAGATCCTCTCACTACTGTTAATATAAGTTAAGTTTTAGTATTTAGAATGTTGTTGTTGTTTTTTCAATCACATGAGGCTCAAGGAAGCTTGTCCCTTTTGTTAATAGGAGTGTTAATTAGCCTTTTCAGGATTAGCTTTATTGAAAACTTTTCTTATATATCCACAAATTTACTTTAGTCGGTAAAACATGGATTTGTCAGAGTTGCCAACTCATCCTGCTTTTCTTTCCTTTGTATATTTCATTAAATACTTTGCCTCTTTCATCAAGTCATTTTACTTCTTCTAACTAGTATTTGGCTTATTACCTTCTCTCATTGTCCTTTCTGCATGTCACCTATTACTAACCTCCTTTTATATTTGTTTTTCCCCTTTTTTTTTAAGTGTCCTTCTTTTGGTAGCTGTTATGAATTTCAGGTACCTGTTTTTCTCTTTCTCAGACGCCACACGCGGTTCTGCTGTTAAAAGGTTTTCTATCTCATTTGCTCGACACCCAACCAATGGTACGTTTTGCTTTTATTTTAAAAGATACTCCCCTGCTTCATCCTTTTTTATTTTTATTTTATTTCAATATTTGGGGAATACAGTAACATTCATTTCTCCATCCTTAATTTCAATTGGCCTATAATTCCAGCTTATAATTCACCCAAAGTACTGATACTGTCTGGCTCCTCTTTTTAGCTCTATTTTACACAATAATTTAACGCTACTCATCAGACTTCAATATGAACACAATGATGATGAGTTTTAATACTAAATCAGCACCTGAAAATTCCTTCTAATTTCTGAGGTGATCAGTCTCCACAAAATTTTTTAAATTAGTATTCTTTATTTTCTTAATTCATAATAATTTTAATTTGTTTTTGTTCCTAATTTCTTTTTTGAACACATGGTTGTTTTATTGAGCTATTTAACAAATATAGAGCCACACTCATCAAATAGCCATATGAGATGTGTCTTTGAGACGTTCTTGGGAACCAGGGGATGCGGATTTCACTGAGTGGCATCATTTATCCCTGGCTCTTTATCTGAAGCAAAACCCAACTTGGTCTGGAGCACTCTGAAAATTTCATCCAGCATTCGCTTATATGTTTGCTGTTGTCAAGCAACCAGTTTCTTTTGGTACCACTGCTTTTTGTTAAAATTTGGAGAACCACTGCTAGGAAGAAGACTAAGCTAAACATCTGGAAAGCCAATTCAGTTAAACTGAGTTTTTGAGGCTGACCAAGGAAGTGTTTTGTGGCCATTATTTATCCACCACATTGTTGTACTGCTACAGCTTTTTTACATGGAGTTTGTTCTTATGAGGCAAGAGGGAGTGTTTACTGATCATCCTATCTAATAAAGAGGGAATATGCTAATTGACTGTCCTGCCCTCAAAGATTGTGGCACCCACAGCTAATAAGGAGGGAATGTGCTAATTGTCCCGCCCTCAAATATGGCGGTGCCCACAGCCACAAAATGGCAGCTCCCAGTCCCCTCAGCCCCCCAGCCACCCAGGGCTGGCCCAAGGCACAGGCAAGCTTCGGATGGCGGCTGCCCAGCTGCCCAGGGCCGGCCCAAGGTGCAGGCAAGCCTTGGAGGGTGACTGCCCAGCCACCCAGAGCCGCTCGAGGCTCAGGTAACCAAGGCTGGCAGTGGCAGCAGCAGAGGTGTAATGGGATGTCACCTTCCCTGATCACCAGTCACCTCCCGCCCCTGAGGGCTCCCAGACTCTGAAGTGGGCAGGCTGGGCTGAAGGACCCCCCCCTCTCCAGTGCATGAATTTTCATGCACTGGGCCTCTAGTTTTTAAATAATTCAGGATTAAGAATTTAAAAGAAAACACAGGTATTTATGGTTATCCAGGATAAAGGTATTTTTATTCCTGGAACATTTTTTTCTTTTTAACTACTACTGAGTATTTCAAAAATTCAAGTCAGATCTTTCAAAAACTTGTATGAAACTAAAGGATTGAACACAAGTTTATAATCATTCTCCCCTTCTAGATCCTTTAATAGCACACCTAAATAACAATGCACTAATATTTCTTGAAGGTGGTATAAGATCTCATCCTCAACAAGTAAAAATGTAGCTTCAAAGCTTAATGTGTTTTCCCTCCAGTGTAGCTATCTAAATGCTACTTTTTGAAGAAAAAGATCCTTATTTGATACAACTTCAGCTTCTAAAGAACCTGCATGAGAACCAAATTCACAAGAAAAAGAGAAGTCATAAAATTCTAAGAGACCTTGCAGATTTAAGACTAAATATAGTTTTTGTGCAGAATGCTTGTGCTTATAGCCAGTATTGCAAGTAGTAATCTGTGTTTATTGAAGCTATTTAAAAAAGTACTGTTGTTAGATTTAACGGAAAGTATAATAATTTTATATTTCTTTAGCTTAGGCTTTTAAAGAATGTGGATATTCCACACATTGTGAGACTTAATGCATATAAAATGCATTTCGTTCAACTCAAATATTTCTTTTGGGTCTTTTTTTCCTTTTTTATATTGTGTTGTCTGATCTGTCCTATGAATTGTCATTTGACTCTTTCATTTTTTATTTTTCCTAACTTTCATGTTATTTCCGTCTTAACATATATCATGGACTTACCCCTGCCTCCATCTTTAGTTCAAGGAATTGGTGAAACAAGTTATCTTCTGACAGTACTTTACCTTATTATCTGGGCCTCTGTGCTGAACATCTAAACCTCTGTAGGTGCTGGTTCGTTTCTTCTGTGGACTTTCTAGGCTTCAGTGGTATGTCTTCATAGCTTCTGGACATGACAGCAGGGTGGCTTTTTAAATCGCTGCGCTAACCCTTTCGTTGTGCATTAAAGGAAGTGTTTTACTGGAGATAAATGGGGAAATGCAGTCCATAAGAACTTGATTATATTGCCATTTGCCTGTTATAAAGTAACAGGCAAATGCAGGAAAATAGTTGTTACAGAAGACTTATAAACATTCTAAGGAAAGGATAAAAACCACATTGTTAATTGCATAGAAATGGTTGGCGCTTATTTGCATGAATCTTGTACTTTAAGAAAAAGTAATAATTGTGCAAACCTAATTTTTTAATAGTGTTTAATTTAGGTGCTCTTATGGTATTATAGTTGTTGGTTTTTTAAAAATGTATATGTATGTTTTGTCATACTTTGGTTTGCACCTGAAAATCAGATATTCCAGTTTTGTAAATCCTTTGGTTATATTCATAGGAAGGTTAAATTCTTTTTAACCAAATTTTTTCCTATTCCAGCTAAGAATTAAGCAGTTCTTGGGTCAATATTTTCTCCCAAAATTAAATAAATATGCCATTGTTAAAATGAGCACATGCCTAATATAGAAGCACAATTTTGCAGCCCATTTGAGTTTAATTTTTACTTTTTAATTGATAATATTAGATGTTATATAAAACTTTTAAGTATTAAAAATATTTTCTTTGGAAGAAAATTAATTTGTGTTTTTGAAAGAGTAGATGCAAAAGGATTTGTTATTTCGGTTGCATAGGAAAGCAATTTTAAAAGCCATTCCATTGAATATGTAGACAAGACATTTTCATAAAAGGCAAATAACCCAGATCCTATTTGTTTTAAAAGAAAACTCTATATTTAAACACTTTTGTTTTACTGATGGTATTAACACATATCTGCATGATTTGTTTCATGAAATTTTTGTATTTCTGTGCAATTGTTGAATTCAGACATGTATATTTTGTATTGCTTTTTACTTGACCTAACTTCACCCACCTAGCAATTTCCAATAATAGAATTATTGTGTTAATTAATTAAAGGTAGGTGAAATATGTTCTGGAATTTTAATCTCAGCATAAGTTAATGTTCTTTTGGGTTCACATTAGAGAGTATTGTTGGCCTTGGTAAGACTAGAAAAGTCTATAAAATCACTCTTGGCAAGTAATTACATATTGTTTTTCAAAAAATGTTACCTTTAGCTTCCTGGCATCAGGGACACATGGCATCAGCTTTTTCACCTCTCAAATAGAACTGCTGTTAAAATGTAAAGTACTGAAAAATTGTAATTTATTCTCTTTTCCCCCAGGTATTTTTCTTTAAGTATTATTTTTAGATTTTATGAAAATACAGAATGAAATTGTGTGCATGCTGTACTATGTCATTACTTTAAAATGAAATCTGTGTCACATGTTGTTCCAGGCCTGTGTTGCATAGCATCTGGTGTCATGACTTCAGAGATCCGTGTGTTTGCATGTGCTAGACTACAAAGACCTAAACTGTCCAGTTCTAAACAATGCTCTGCTTCCTTTTTAATTACTGATTTTTTTCAATATCCAACTTTTGTGTTTGCTTTTGTTTTCCAGGCTTCGAGTTGTATTCCATGGTGCCATCTATTTGTCCTCTAGAAACTCTTCACAATGCCCTGTCTTTAAAGCAGGTGGATGAATTTCTTGCTTCTGTTGCTTCTCCAAGTGAAGTTCCACAGACGGCCCCTGAGATCTGTAGGAAAATTATTATTGTTATTTGATTTGGGGATATAGATATTATCTAAATATAAAAAGAATTACAAAACAAGTAGTGGTAGCGAATAGAATTTTAGAAGAGAAAAGGATGTAAGGGAGCATTATTTGGAATTCTTTGTTGTAATATGTAATATACCACTTTGTTTGACTCCTCTCAAAACTTTTGTACAAAAAGGGGCGGAAAAAATCTAAGGCCCAGCAATAGAAGTCAACAACATAATACAGAGTCCGGGTCTTTTTTTCACATTCCTATGATATGTCCTTTTATAATGAACTTTTAAAAAAATTGTAAAATATTCCATCTACATTAACCCATACATGCACACATGCCCATGGTAATTACTCATACTGATTCAGAAAGAACTTTTGACTAAGAAGGAAATAACTATAACATTTTTTTCAAATTATGTTCTTCAGAAAATATTCTGAAGAAGTTGGTTGTGTGTGTGATAAAAAGGGGTTTATGGCTAATTGAGTTTTGGAAACTGTGTGTTATTCCTATAATACAGATTTCCTTACAGAAGAACCTTAGCTGTTGTAACTATACCTCTTGAGGTACAACCCCTCTTGGAGATATAGTTACAACAGCTAAGGTTCTTCTGTAAGGAAACCTGTGTACCCAGATTTTCCAAAACTTATTTTTGAGAAACCATATTTTGGTAATACATTTAAACATCTTGCAGTACTATTCTAAGGGATTTCATTTTAGGAAATGTTCAGGGTTACATTTTAGGTGTGAAGAGTCAGCTGGCTGTTGTCATTCTCAGCTCAATGAGATCCTTCAGCACATTGGAATTTCCAGTGTCAGATGCATTAGTTTTGGTAGACAGGGCTCTGCTTAGAGTTAAGAACCTGCTAGTTCTAGTAATATCTTAGGAAAGCTACAAATTTTCTGTGTGCACCATTTTCCTTTTTGTAAGCAGAATGCTATAAATATGTTTCTTGGAAGAACGAAGCCGGAAAAAGCCCCTTTCATATCTTGCTATTACTCTCTTTCCTTTCCTGGGCCACCACATGTGCTATTCAAGAGAATATGGTATTCTTTCCAAATGGTGCCCCTGCATTTCTGCAGTAGAGTGGCCTTTCCCTTTTCCTCTACTTCTGGTAGTAGAGGTCAACTTTCAGTCATTAATTGAAACAGAGAGGAATCTTGGTATGATCTAAAATATTTCACTTTAGGTTTTGGGAAGTAGGCTTTAATTTCAAAAATTACATATGAAATGAAAGAACGTAGAGTAGGTATCAATGCTAATTTTTTAAAATAAATCTTTATTGTTCAGATTATTACAGATATTCCTCTTTTTTCCTCCCATAGCTCCCCTCCACCTGATTCCCTTCCCACCCCATGCCCTTACCCCATCCCCACCACTGTCCTCATCCATAGGTGTAAGATTTTTGTCCAATCTCTTCCCGCACCCCTCACGCCCCCTTCCCCTCGAGAATTGTCAGTCCATTACCTTTCTATGATGCTGATGATACTATTATATTCACCAGTTTATTCTGTTCATCAGATTTTTTATTGACTTGATTTTTAGATTCACTTGTTGATAGATATGTATTTGTTGTCACTTTGTTGTTCATAATTTTTATCTTTACCTTTTTCTTCTTCTTCCTCTTAAAGAATACCCTTCAGCATTTCATATAATCCTGGTTTGGTGGTGATGAACTCCTTTAGCTTTTTCTTGTCTGTGAAGCTCTTTAACTGACCTTCAATTCTAAATGATAGCTTTGCTGGGTAGAGTAATCTTGGTTGTAGGTTCTTGCTGTTCATCACTTTGAATATTTCTTGCCACTCCCTTCTGGCCTGCATAGTTTCTGCTGAGAAATCAGCTGACAATCGTATGGGTGCTCCCTTGTAGGTAACTGTTTTTTCTCTTGCTGCTTTCAAGAGTCTCTCTTTGTCTTTTGCCTTTGGCATTTTAATTATGATGTGTCTTAGTATGGTCCTCTTTGGATTCCTTTTGTTTGGGGTTCTGTGGGCTTCCTGGACTTGTAAGTCTATTTCTTTCACCAGGTAGGAAAGGTTTTCTGTCATTATTTCTTCTAATAGGTTTTCAATATCTTGCTCACTCTCCTGGCACCCCCATAATTCGGATGTTGGTACGCTTGAAGTTGTCCCAGAGGTTCCTTAAACTATCTTCATATTTTTGGATTCTTTTTTCTTTTTGTTTTTCTGGTTGGGTGTCTTGTGCTTCCTCATATTTCAGATCTTTGGTTTGATTCTTGGGGTCCTCTAGTCTACTGTTGGATTTCTGTATATTATTCTTTATTTCAGACAGTGTATGCTTAATTTCTGTCTGGTCCTATTCCATTTTTTTGGCATTCTCATTAAGATCCTTGAAGGTCTCACAAAGTTCCTCAGAGGTCTCACTAAGTTTCTCGGTGGTTTCTAGAAGATTCTTGAGTAACCTTATAACCATGGTTTTGAACTCTATATCCAGTCATTTGCTTTCCTCCATTTCTTTCATTCATGACATGTTTCTTTGTCTCCGCATTTTGACTGCTTCCCTGTGTTGATGGAGTGGTTTTCTGTGGTATGTGACCTATAGGGCCCAGGGGCTCAGCCTCCCCAATCACCTGAGGTAGACACTCTTGGTACACCCCTTTGTGGGCTGTGTGCACAGTCTTCTTGTAGTTAAGCCTTGATTGCTGTTGGTATCCCTGGGGGGAATTGACCTCCAGTCCAATTGGCTGTGAGGATCAGCTGTGTTTATAATAGAAGAACTGCTGTGCTGGAGACACCCTTATGGGGCAGGACTTGCTTCAATAGGGCTTTGGTGCTCACTGCGTCTGCCTCTTGAGTGTGTCACTTATGTATGTGAGGAGTTGAAATCTGGTGTCATCTCACACTGACCTCTAGGTACACTGGTTCCTGGATCGCCAAGGAAGTGCAAGTCAGCTACTGTCTGAGGCCACCCAGTAGGAGCTACAGGGAGATCTGCAGATTTCTCCTCTTTGCTTGGGGTTTGGAAGTTTTGGAGCTGTCTGACCCAGATGCAATTTGTTAGGTTAAGCTGCAAAAGGGCTGGCTATTCATATGCAAAAGTCACTGTGCACAGTTTGGGTGGGTTTATAAATTGGGTGGGGCGGGGTCTCAGGGAATCACTAGGGCATGGCAAACAGCGATGGCTGCCAGTCAGCCATCTCTGCATCTCCGCGTTTCCGCGTCCCGGGCCCCAGCGCTATAAACAATGATTCCTGCATGCACCTCTGTGAGAAAGCCATCCTCACTTTCTGACCTGATGCCAGACAGTCCAGTTTCTCCATGTATGAGTCTGGGTCCCCAGAGTCTCGCCAGAAACTGGAGTTCAGAGCAGTCGGGAGCTTGTATCTCCCTTCCAATTGAAAAAAACAGCACACCCAGTTGCAAGCCCAATTTGCACGCGCCTCCATACCTTTGCTTTTCTGAGCCTCTGAACCTCCTCCACAGTCTCCATGAGCTGCTTTCTTTCCTTCTAGTTGTAGAACTTCTACTCCGCCAGCTTTCCCGTGGTTCTGGGTGATAGTCGTTTTGTCTTTTAGTTGTAGTTTTGGTGTGGTTGTGGGAGGCAGCACGTACAGGTGTATACCTTATGCCACCATCTTGGTTTCCGGTATCAATGCTAATTAGAATTTAGAAAGTTTTCAAGGATTGACTTAAAGATAATAGCAGTAATAATGGATTTGTTTTGGAAAATATTTTGGTGAATTTAAATATGTACAAAAAGGTCATTTTTGAAGATTTATTGTGTGGTGCTGTTATTTTATGATGACTTTTTATCTGTGGTTAGTGAATTTAATTCATCAGAGTGTATACTGAGGTAAATAAATGAAGAATATTAAATTCCTTTTCCAGTTCTAATAAGCTCTCCTCTGTATCATGGATACAAGATGTAGTCCAATTTATGTGGCTCTCTTAAATTTTCATGCCATTACTTACTAAAGGAACTAGGTAAGAAAGTAAATATTGTTAATGCAGTTCATAGAATTGGGTGAACTTTAGAATTAATCTAGTTCATTGGTCTTCAAACTATATTCCCAAGAGCTTTTGGAAGCTCCAAAGAAAGAGAGGGGTACTGAATGTGTCTTTCAGGGCTTCTTCAACTAAAGTATTTGCTTTGATCCATTTTATTTAACATTTGAGAAAAGGTTACTGTTTAAAGGAAAACACTTAGAATGACACTGCTAAAGAAATCAACCAATTAGTGATCAAGCAAGACTACAACCCAGGTCCTCTAAAATGTATGGGTTTCCTTATTGTTTTTGAATATTCAAATAGGATGCCAATTATGATAGAAGTATCTGAATCCTGTATTTTATAGTGTAATTGCAGAATTAATATTTAGTAATCACCATATACAGGATGGGGCAAAAATAGGTTTATAGTTATTCATATAGAAAAAGTACAATAATTAATAAATAATAATATAGTAATTACAAAAGTTTTTTTTCCTCACTTAGGACAAAATTACTTTTGTGGTAACTAGCTGGTTTATAATGGGCCACTGACAATATCAGATTGAGGGAAAAGGTGTGGGAATGCCAACTGGATAAGTTAGAGCTGGAAGTTAACACAATCTGTACAATTCCCTTGCATGAAGATACATCTTAGCTGGATAATATAGGAAGATAATATGGTTTATTTAATTACTTGTAATCTAGTTAGTTTATTCTTAAATAGGATAGTTTAAAGATGTTTATAGATGAATCTGTTCTGTTTGTTTATTTCTGAATCTCTATTTGATGTTTTTGAGAGAAAAACAGTTTGGGACTCTTTGTCTTCTGTTACCAGCCAATAAAACTATGCTGTCAGCTGTCATTCCTTAAGAATCTGAATTTTTATTAGGGCAGGATAAAATTGTCTGTTGCTCTATTCTTATTGGCATTCCTTGGAGAATACTGTCAAATGCTTATTGTTTACAAGATAAACAGAGCATGTGTTTGACTGAGTATGAGAGAAGGTCCTATAGGAAAGAGGGATTTGCTGAATTTACTCTGAAAACCGTGTCTTGTCGGTTGTCCCCTATTATTTATTGTGTATAAACATACGTCTGTGAAACATGTCATAAGAAATTTTCTAAAATGTAAAGATGGAATTAACAGAAAATTATTGAATTACCACTGTTTTTTGTTTGTTTGTTTTCTCCAGCCTCCACAGCTTCACGTTCCAGTCCAGTAATGAGAAGAAAAATATATTTAAATACATATACACCTGCAAAGATCCTCCCAACACCACCAGCTACCTTAAAGAGTACTAAAGCAAGCAGCAAACCAGGTTAGGCATATTTGTGAATTTATAGATTCTGTATAGCAATTAGCTTGCTTTTTAACTGTGTAATCTATTTTAAGTGGGATCATTACATTTTAGAAGTTAATTGATCCTAACAGTTAAAAAATCTTACTGTAGCTCTGGCCGGTGTGGCTCAGTTGATTGGGCATCATCCTATGCACCAAAAGGGTGCTGTTTCAATTCCTGGTCTGGGCACATCCCTGGTAGGAGGCATGCTGGAGGCAGCTGATCAATGTTTTGCTCTCACATCAATGTTTCTCTCTCTCCATCTCCCTTCTTTTCTAAAAATCAATTAAAATATATATTTTTTAAATCTTACTGTAGCCTCTTGATATATATGTATTTTTTCACCGTTGTCTTCTCCTTCTCCCACATCTGTTAATAAAATGTATTGCATACTCATACATTTTTCCAAACTAATTTATGGACTGTCTTCCTTTGGTTTTCTGTTAACTTAGGCATCATTTTATATGAAAGGGTGTTTTAGGAGGAGGTGGGGAGGGGCAATAACCCTTGTTATTGTTCACTTTTACCTGTTATTTTCATTCTACTGTCAAACCCACTTAGTAAATTTTTATTCCAGATATTTATTCTTTAATTTTAGACATTCTTTTTTATTCTTTATAGTTTTTCTTCAGAGATTTTCTATATTTTTTTCATTATAAGCATATTTTCTTTTGTTCTTAAACATAGTTAAAATAGTTGCTTTCAAGTTATTGTCTGTTAATGTGGCTGCCCTCAGAATTAGTCTTTATGAATTTACCCATTGTCAAGGAGGAAGATGTTTTCCTGTTTTTTCATATATTGAGTATCTTGGATTATATCCTAGACATTATGAATGATACATTATAGAAACTTTGGACTCTATTTTCTGTTATGTTCCTCCAAAGAGGATTGTGTTGTTTTGGTTTTGCTAAAGCAAAGAGTTAACTTTGACCTCAAGTTGCAAAACTCTGCCCCTTGAAGTGGCTGACAGCTCCATTGTCACTCACTTCTTTAGGCCTTAGCTGGAATTCTTGGAGCTTGCTCTCCTCATGCCATACATTTAATCTGTTTATACAAAGAATTGGAGGCTCTCTGACTTTCCAGCAGCTACAGTTTCCCAATACTCCTCTTCTGGTTCTTCATGCTAGTATGACAGAGTTTTATGTTGGAGTGTTAGCCATTTTACATGGTGCACACTGGATCCTGTCCTTGGGCCAAAAGCTTTTAAAAAGGGGGTTGGGAGTTAGAGGTAGGTTTTGGGGAGATACCCATCTCATGATGTTCACTTCTTTCAAGTGTAGATTTTTTTCCAATATGTGCCTGCCTTTGTTCACTCTTCACTGTCTTTGGGTAGTTGTTTTCATTCTTTATTCAGAGTTAATACTTGTTATGTGCAGGAAGATTGGTCTGACATGAGCTTACCCATTTATATAGAAGTGTAACTCAGCTTAGAATTGCTTTTTGATGACTCATTAGAATATGATGTTGGTTTTCATGTAGAAGGATGAGTCCTAAGCCAATAAATTTTCTAGCTTTCTAGCCTTTTAACGTTTTAAATAAGGACGAGATAGCAGATATAGGAGAAAATAGATGTTTATTGGGAAAACGATGAGTTTGGTTTTAAATATCTTAAGTTTATGTTTCCTATTAGATATCAATATAGAGATTTCTAGTAGGATATACAGACCGTAAAGTAGGGGAAAGGCCTGGGTCAGAATTATGAGTCTGAGTGTTGTTAGCACAATAGATGTTAGTTAAAAATGATGGAATAAATTAGTTTGCCAGAAAGAATGTAGAGTGAAAAGAAAAAATGTGTTTGGTGAATGCAGCCCATTGACATTACTTTTCTGTATTGGTGTTGAATTCTCAAAAGTTAAAAATGCTCTATTAAATGTTTGCAGTGTTTCATTTACATTATAATTACAACATAAAGTTTATTATTTTGTCACTCATCAGTATTACTTACCCTTTGGTTGCTTATAAAAATCTAAGCAATAGTTTTTTTCTTTTTTTGTTTAGCTACCAGCGGACCTTCTAGTGCAGTTGTTCCTAATACCTCATCCCGAAAAAAGATTATAAGTAGCAAAACAGAAGTGCATGAACACAAAAAAATCACTGGGAAGAAGAAATAAAATCTTCTTAGCCGGAGCTAGAAATCCTTATACTTATAAAAATCACGTGTTCTTTAGAAAAAAATGTGATAAGCCTTGGCTAAAAACTGTCAAAGCAAGTAATTTCTGTTTCTTCTTCTACATCTCTGTATTCATTTAAAAATATGTTAAATCTAGAGAATTCTTTGTATAGTTTCAGGTAAGAAACCTTTGCCATGATATGGAAATGTTTAAAACCATGTTTATTAGCATTTTATGAGTAGCAAAACTTATGGTGATAGAGGTTTGTTGTTCTGAATATGATGTTTACCATATGCCTGTGGGAAGAAAAGGAACATGAACGCCCAGCTGGCCTGTACCAGTGTGGCTCCAGTAATGTTGTTTAATGAAGAACCTGTGAAGTGGCCTCTGTACTCACTTTCAGTATCATGGATTGTATCTCAGCTGTAAAACCTGTAGCTTGGGTTGAAATTTGATGGTCAGGATTACATATTTCAGGCTTTAAAAAAGTACATTTCCAAAGAGATATTGACCATTTAGATTACTAACTCCCCCCCCCCCCCACCCAGTTGTTACAATTACATATATGCTGCATTATTTAATAACTGGAGTTATAGGATATGGTTTTCTCTTTTCCCAGTTTGTGCTTTGAATTTTTTTATTGTGTGTTATTTAAAATATTACAGATACAGCTGGGATAGCTATACCTTTATGTGCATAAATTTGTATATTAATTTGTAGAAAATATTTTCTTTATATATTTTCTTACCATAAGGTGCTTTTGTTCATCAGGAAAATTTTGCTCCACAAATTGGCAAGAAAGTCATCCTTAGAGTTTCTTTTTAAGAGATATAGGTGACAAGTTTATAAATGTAACATTTATTTTCAGTTCTTTTTAGATCTAAGGAACTCAGTTCAGAAATAGAAATCATCAATGTGAGAAGACTATCTGAATTCTGTACTTAGTACAGATTATACATAGCATCTGTTTTTACTCCATCCTTATCTCTAGTGTGTCAGTTGATTTCACTTAAGAAAGCTTAAAGATTGAGGATTTGAAGTAAACGATTTTTTCAAGTGATTAGATTTCAAAGGGAAATTAAGATTGTGTTGTGATTTCATCTATGATGTGACAAAAATATTATCCTTGGTGCTTTTTTTCCTCTGCGCAAATAGTTAATTATATGCCACTTATAATGACTTAAACTGTAAACCAAACAATACAACCTGATAAGAATTCCATGCATTGCCAGTCAGGTAACTTAAACTGTTAGCTTGAAATTTATAGTTAAAAAATTATTGAATTCTCATATTAATACAACTATTACAGTCTTCAAAAGAGACTCTACTAACCTTAAATCGTCATATATGAACTGACTTTTAGAAAATAATCATATTACGTGTTTTAAAAGGTACCAGATGTGAAATCACAAATATATACAATTATGTAAGTTCATACACTTCACATGAATGTAAATGTATTATACAGAGACATGTCTTGTAAACAGTTGAATGTATCTAAGCTTTTTGTATGTGAAAATGTGGTTAATGTGCTCGTAGTGGGAGTTAGGAACCTACTTTTATTTTTTAAGTGAATTAAAATATTTTATTTCCAGAATCAGAGAGTGACTTAAATGGCAAACTATTATTTGTTTCTACATCCACCCATCCTCCTCCCCCTGTAATCACCACACTGTTTTCCTGCCCATGAGTTCTTTCTCCTTTTTTCTTTTTTGTTCAACAATAACCCCCACCCACACCCCCGCACCGGAGCTGTTTGTCTGCTCTCTATCTATGAGTCTGTTTCTGTGTTGCTTATTAGTCCAGTTTATTCATTAAATTCCACATATGAATGAAATCCTCTGCTGCTTTCACTTCAATGTGATAGGGCCAATCTGTGTGGTCATCTCTCTACTTCTGAATGAGTAACATTCTCCAGGAGAATGCTGATTGTGGAGATGGTACTGGGGTCGTGTTCCCCCAAAGCTTCAGCACTGTTGGTATTTGGGACCAGGTAATTCTTCATTGTGGGAGGATGTCCTGCACATTGTAGAATGTTTAGCAGTATCCCTGTGCAAGCTGCAAGGATTGAGGTCATCAGTTAAGAAAGTGAGCCAAAATGAAAACAGCAAGTCTTTATTCACTTACTGTGATAATCTAAGCAAGAGGCCAAAAAGAAATGTAGTGCTGGCTCCTCGTTGTGGCATTTTCTGCCATGGAATGGCACTAGGCAAGGTCAATCAAATGGCATGTGGTGCAGATGGAGGATATTGTCTCACTGCTCACAGCACTGAACAAAAGGTTCCTGCCTTTGTATGAACCCAGGAGACTGGGGGCAGAGGAGAGGGATGGGTTAGGAGTGGAATCTCAGTGAAGACAGCTAAAAGGTGTCTCAGTCAAGGTCCCCTGCTTAGGAGGCCTTTGGAGTTGCCTGGGCTGGGAACACAGGTATGCATATGAGATGCTGGCTCGGGGGGCCTGACTCCTTGACTACAGCTCTCTTGAAGACTGTGGGTAGAACAGCTTTATTCTATGAAGCCTGCTAGGCAACACCTTTGTAACTGCCTATGGTAAGGCCTGGAAGATCACTCTTAGGATTTTGGTCTGGAGCCAGTCTCATTCTGCATCTCAGCTGCAAAACCTGTAGTGTGGGTTGAAATTTGATGGTCTATATGTCAGTAGCATCCCCTTAAACTGTGAGAATCAAAAATGTCTCCAGACATTACATTATGTCTCCTGGGGAGGTTAGAATCACACCCAGGTAAGAACCACTGCCCTACAGGACAAGATTGTGTGATGAAAGGATGGATATATGACCCAAATTAGGGTTCAGATAAAAAGGGTGGGAGAGATGGATAACGTGAATAATCAACAATGTACGCCATACATGTTTTATTATTTTATCTATGTTTACTATAGTTCTCTCTTCCACTAGTGGTTTTCTTTAATTTTGAATTACATTTTAATTTTTTAGATGCTATTGACTCCTTGCTAATTGAGCAATGTCCAGTTAGTATACTTAATGCTTTCTTCTGCCTTTCCTCTATTGTAGCTTTATTTGATTGTATTATTTCTTTGGTTATTCTTGTGTTTAACTTTGTGCCTATAAATATGTTTTTACCTTTATTACATTCAAAATGCTATATTTTGAATCCCTGCTTAATCGAGATGAAAAATCATTCCACTTTATCTCCTCTTTGCCTTCTCATAATTTAATGTATTTCTGGGATGGCTTTATTTTTTCCCTTTCATTTCTGAACTCTGTTAGTTCATATTACATTTCCTAAGGTTGTTTTGCCATGGTAGTTCTGACCACCTCTATCTATCTCTGTGTGAACTGTTTGTTTCCTTAAGTTATTTGAGTTATGACAGTATATTTGGCCACATATTTCATGTGCTCAGTGGACTCATTTTTTTCTTTATTTTTATTTATTTTTAATGAATCTTTATTTAGATTATTACAGTTGTTTCTCTTTTTCCCCCCATAGCTCCCCTCCACCCGGTTCCCACCCCACCCTCTGCCCTTACCCGCCCCCCGCCACTGTCTTCATCCATAGGTGTACGATTTCTGTCCAGTACCTTCCCACACCCTCCATACCCCCTTCCCCCCGAGAATTGTCAGTCCACTCCCTTTCTATGCCCCTGACTTTATTCACCAGTTTATTCTGTTCGTCAGATTTTTTTATTCACTTGATTTTTAGATTCACTTGTTGATAGATAGGTATTTGTTGTCACTTTGTTGTTCATAATTTTTATCTTTACCTTTTTCTTTGTCTTCCTCTTAAAGAATACCCTTCAGCATTTCATATAATACTGGTTTGGCAGTGATGAACTCCTTTAGCTTTTTCTTATCTGTGAAGCTCTTTATCTGCCCTTCAATACTAAATGATAGCTTTGCTGGGGAAAGTAATCTTGGTTGTAGGTTCTTACTATTCATCACTTTGAATATTTCTTGTCACTCCCTTCTGGCCTGCATAGTTTCTGTTGAGAAATCAGCTGACAGTCGTATGGATACTCCCTTGTAGGTAACTATTTCTCTTGCTGCTTTTAAGATTCTCTCTTTGTCTTTTGCCCTTGGCATTTTGATTATGATGTGTTTTTGGTGTGGTCCTCTTTGGATTCCTTTTGTTTGGGGTTCTGTGGGCTTCCTGGACTTGTAAGTCTATTTCTTTCACCAGGTAGGGGAAGTTTTCTGTCATTATTCCTTCAAATAAGTTTTTAATATCTTGCTCTCTCTCACTGTCACCCCCATAATTCAGATGTTGGTATGCTTGAAGTTGTCCCAGAGGCTCCTTACACTATCTTCATATTTTTGGATTCTTTTTTTCTTTTTGCTTTTCCGATTGGCTGTTTTTTGCTTCTTTGTATTTCAAATCTTTGTCTTGATTCTTGGGATTCTATAGTCTGCTGTTGGGTCTCTGTATATTATTCTTTATTTTAGTCAGTGTATGCTTAATTTCTAATTGGTCCTTTTTTTCATATCCTTGAGGGTCTCACTAAATTTCTCAGAGGTTTCTCGAAGATTCTTGAGTAACCTTATAACCGTGGTTTTGAACTCTATATCCAGTCATTTGCTTTCCTCCATTTCTTTCATTTGTGACCTGTTTCTTTGTCTCCGCATTTTGGCTGCTTCCCTGTGTTGACAGAGTGGCTTTGTGTGCTACGTGTCCAATAGAACACAGTGGCTCAGCCTCCCCAGTTACCTGAGGTGGACACTCTTGGTGCACCCCTTTGTGGGCTGTGTGCACAGTCTTCTTGTAGTTAAGCCTTGATTGCTGTTGGTATCCCTGGGAGGAATTGACCTCCAGTCCAATTGGCTGTGAGGACCAGCTGTGTCGACAATGGGAGAACTTCTTTGCTGGAGACACCCTTATAGGGCAAGACTTGCTTCATTGGGGCTTTGGTGCTCACTAAGTCTGCCCCTTGAGTGTGTCTTTTATGGATGTGAAGAATTATAATCTGGATGGTCTCACTCTGATCACTGGGTACACTGGCTCTTGGATTTCCAAGGAGGTGCAAAGTCAGCCATGCCTGAGGCCACCCAGCAGGAACTACAGAGAGATCTGCAGCTTCCTTCTCTTTGTTTGGGGTTTGGAGGTGCCCAGATGAGGCCCAGCTGTGAAGCAGTGCAAGCTGCTATCCAGCCTTGGGCCTTCTTTGGGAGGCTTGGGCTCTCTGACCCAACTGCAGTTTGTTAGGTTTTAGATTGCAAAAGGCCAGGCCATTCATATGCAAAAGTGTCTGTGCACAGCTTGGGTGGGGTTGTAAATTGGGTGGGGCAGGGTCTCAGGGAATCACCAGGGTGGAGCAAACAGCAATGGCTGCCCTGAAGAGGTCCCCAGGTCTCTGAGTCCCGTGGTACCATGCAGGAACAATGATCACTGCAAGCACCTCTGAGAGAAAGCTGCCCTCGTGTTCCAACCCGATGCCAGACAGTCCAGTTTCTCCCTGTATGAGTCTGGGTCCCCAGAGTCTCACCCAGAACTGGAGTTCAGAGCAGTTAGGAGCTTGTGTCTCCCTCCCGATTGAAAAGCCAGCTGCGTACTCAGATGCCAGCCCTCTCCACAGGTGCGCCTCCGTACCTCTGAACTTCCATAGCTCCTGTGAGTCTCAGTGTGCTTTTCTCTTTCCTTCTAGTTGTATAATTTCTACTCAGCCAGCCTTCCAGTGGTTCTGGATGATATCCATTTTGTCTTTTAGTTGTAGTTTTGATGTGGTTGTGCGAGGCAGCAAGTTCAGGTGTTTACCTATGCCGCCATCTTCAGGAACTCCTTTTCTTTTTTAAAAATATATTTTATTGATTTTTTACAGAGAAGAGGGGGGAGGGACAGAGAGTAAGAAACATCAATGAGAGAGAAACATCGATCTGCTGCCTCCTGCACACTCCCTACTGGGTATGTGCCCACAACCAAGGTACATGCCCTTGACTGGAATTGAACCTGGGACCTTTGAGTCCACAGGAGACACACTATCCACTGAGCCAAACCGGTTAGGGCTCATTTTTTTTCTTTTGAATGGTTTTATCTGCTATTCTTTCTCCTGTTTCTTTCCTCCTTTTATTGGAGTGTTTTTGTATGAGTGCTATGCAGTTTCATTCTCCATTATTACTCATCTTTAAATGAGGCAAGTTTCCTTCTGGCTCACCTATTTGATATAAACATACATGATGGGTAGGTCAGCACTTTGGGCTAACAGTTCTTTCAGAGTTATAGTGAGCTGCCTGTGATGAGATTGTGGGTCTGAGGGAACTGTTTTAGCCTTTTATTCTCTCACCTTTGGAGTCTTTTCTCCCCTCCCTCTCCTCTCCAGGCTGCTGCTTAGGAATGTGATGTGTCTGCATTTGCTCCTTTGGCTTGGTCTCTCTTGCTCCTCCCTTGGTAGGCAAAATCCAGAAAGCCCCCTACTGCTGGCACTCGCCATCTCCACTGTTTCAGGCAAAGAATTGGTTTGCCATTGATTTTAGAATCTTGTTCTAATGACTGAGATCTGAAACTATAAACATTCTCTTTAGGCATCTTCCTGTCTGACCTTTCCTCCCTTTGTTACCTCTTCTCATATGTTGTGTTTAAAGTTACAAGTGTCTTCTAATTTTGTTGAAGACAATATATATTGGTTTTATATATAGGGTTAATTTTTTGTTGGGAAGTGATTTCTCTTTTGTTTTTAAACTGGGCATTACATCTTTTGTTACTATAAGAAGAAGAAAAAGGAGGAAGAGGAAAAGGAGAAGCCCATGTCTTTCCATTACAGTTATATTTTTTAAAATAATAATGCCAGTCCTGCCTGTAATAATATGTTGTCAGGATCAAATATAATTTGGGAACTGTAAAGAGAAGGACATATTTGAAGCTTCTTGTGTATTCTTTTGTTGTAATAGAGTTGTATGTAGTTCAAGTATGAACCAGGCCTCTGTTTTCAATGGTATTTCAACATTTTTGCTGTCAAGGATGTTCTAGACAATTCTCAGTACTCTTTTAAGGTTGCTCTTGTTGTCACGGGAACAGCCTGCCTAGTAACAATTGGACAAACAAACAAACAAAATACCCCAAGGTTACTGGCATCGTTCCCTGTTAAAGAATCTTTAAAATAAGACAATACAGTAATTTGTAAAGAAGAGTTTTAAGAAAGCACAACAATATTTAACAAAGTAAAATCAGGTCTGCCTGGCCCCCCCCCCCCACACACACACCCATGCACCTCATATTGTGTGGTGTGAATGACACCGTTGTGTGGTAATGGCTGTGCAGTTTAGACACCTACTTTAAAGAACTTATGAGGATGGATCTCCATGAGGAAAGAAGGCTATTTCTTTAGCATTCTATATAAGATGTGTTAAGAGTACTTGATATATGGAAGGATGATTTTTTTTTTAGAGAAAATAACAATGTTCCTTCTGAAAGTGGTTTTGCTACTTTAAAGAAAAAAAAAACAGATTTTTCTTAAGCTAGTCAATGCCACTAGCAGAGATAAAGATGGATGGATGGATGGATGGATGGATGGATGGATGGATGGATGGATGGAAGGGTGGGTGGGTGGGTGGGTGGGTGGGTGGATGAATGGATGGATAAAAGAGAAACAGAGAAAGTGAAGGAGAGGTGAGACAGAATAAAAGAACACAGGCTCTACTACAATTAAAAAAACAACATAATTGCTGATGTGAAGAAATTGCAAGCCAAATAATTAAAGAATGCCTCTTTCACTACACATAGGAATGTTAATTTGTGCTATAACGCCTGGCTCAGAATTGATGACAATAAAATGAGACCTGGAAGTCACAAATGTTATAATCTACTACACTTTTGTATAACTGACTCTTCACTGGTTGCTAGGACCATGTTTGACAGTCTCATATTCCATACCTCCTCCCAGTGGGATAGTTGGGAAAACCACAAAGAGAATAAACCATACAATAGTCCTCATATTGGAAGGAAACAGAGTCTGGTCCACCTGGGGGAAATGTAATCAACTTTGTAAAAGATGAAGATAGAATAATGTCTAGTAAATAGACAGCTCAAGGGAAACACAGAGTCATTTCAGAAGCCCTATAAGAAACGGTAAATGTCCAGCTTGGAATCACATGACTAAGATGCCACCACATGCTCAATTACACAGCCTGGGCAAGACCGGAGAGCACTGGACAGGTGGATGCTTTAATCCAATCTTTGGCAATGAAATGTGTGCATGTAATAACATATTGAGCTTTCTGGTTATAATGGTTTACACTTTTTCAAAGCCTTTTCAGGGAAGACCAAGGCCATTGCTATAATGGGTATGTATGAGGGTCCAAAAAAAGGGAGACCTGAGTTGGAATCTCAGTTCTGCTACTGGGAGACTGCAATGCTCCAGACTTTGCTAGGCCCCAGTTCCCTGACCTCTGCCATCTACAGGCCACTTCATTCCAAAATCTGTCTGAACTTGTGTTTCCTTCTCTTCTTCCTCAGAATTCTAGACCCCTAACCATTCCTCCTGTCACCAGCTCCTTCCTTCATCATAGTTAAGTGTTTTTTGAACACTAATTAGGTAGATAGCATAAATAACAAAAAAGTTAGTAGACTGATTCCCATTACTACTCCCTCTTGCTCCCCAGAGGATCTTTTGAGGAATTTACAGTTAATACAATTAATGCTACAATATTTATTATAATAATTTTGAGAATTATCAATCAGAATATTTATATAATGGCCTCTTTCAGTTACCCAGAATGCATTTAGTTCTGCATATTGGTTGATATTGTAAATGCAAACTAATATTTCATATTAGTCTAAATTAATGAAATATAAAAATGCTTTTACAATGAAAAATAGTATCAATCTGGGTAGTTTAGTCCGATAGATTTGAGTAAAAGCAGTTGACTGTGGGGACATTTTTGTGTGTATAGAATATGATTCATATTCCTACTACATGTGCATTATTACCCTTGTCTGATTGGCTGTTTAAACTGATATCTGTAAAATTGATTTGTAAAATTATCTGGGTTCTCACCTCTCTCTCACAGTCTATAATGTTATGAGCCTAAGAAAGGCCTTTTTCTTGTTACATTTGCCCTCTGTATTCTGACTAATGCTGCAACCACAGATAAGTGTCTATCTTGCTCTGTGAGGAAGAAAAGACCTGATATAATGTTATCATAAAACCAGGTTATAACTCATTTTGACCCCCCAAAAAAATCATCCCAGAAAACTAGAGTGACCCACAAGAATCAGATGACCTCATATTACTGGGTTGGGCCAGGAGGGTGCTACATAAGCAGAAAAGCTGTTTGCCTATAAGGTGTGAGAATTTGGGAGGAATTTTTCTGCTCAAAATAACACCTCCTTGCTAGATCTAGTGCCTTAAATGTCAAATTAAGAGGGTGTGTGTTTGGGGGGGGGGGGGGAGGATCATTAAGAAACCTTGGTGAACTCCTTTGTAGAACACGTACATGGCCCCTTTTTAAATGCAAATGCCCTAGGAAGGCTTACCTCACTAATCCAGCCATTAACCCCATAATTAATCAAATGCTTTTCTCACAGTCCTCAGAGAACAGGCATTCCTTCACTAAATGTGTGCTGAGTGCTGATCATAAAGCAGTTACTGTGCTAAACCCTGGTGATACAAATATAAAAAGTCCTGTTTCCATCCCACAAGAAATGTACTGGCTAGTAGGGATCTAGTGCTCTAAAGCAATCATAGAATCCATGGCAAAATGTCTGAGTAACTTATAATTACAAACACTTAAAAAGTCTAGATAAAATATTTATTTTGGAAATACATGTAACAGCTTCAAAGCAAGACAGTAAAGCCAGAAGTTATCACAAATGTAAAAGAAATCAACAGCTAAATCAAGCTTGAAGTCCTTCTGTCCAAGAGATTCAAAGGGTACCTCAATCCTGGGTTTTTCAGAGCTGACTGATTTGGTTAACATGAGCTATAGCTATTGGCACCCTTGAGGAGGCATAACAGGAGCTGAGGTTGCAGACTACACACAAGGCGAGTTGCTGGAGCTGGGCTCCATTCATAAGGGAGAGAGCCCCCATCCCTGATTTCCTAAGAATTATACCAGCAACGTGGAATATTTGTTAGGCATTTAAAGCATTTCAAACACAGTCTCAAATGCTTCAATGGGTATCATGAACCATCTAGTAAATGAGATTGAATATTAATAAAAGGATCACTCAAAAATGATTAAAATTTACTAGATTTACAAATGGAATAATGTTATCTTTGCATCAACTTAAATGCTTAGGAATTTTGAATTTGTTAGCTTTGCTAAATTGAGCATTTTAAAAACCAAAGTGCTCTGTACATTTTTTGTGTGCCCACAGGCTGCCCTGGATGGAGGGCATCAGAGAACCCACATTCAGAGAGTCCCTGCGCTTGCACTCCACTCTGGGCAGACGGCTCCCTAAACCCCTCTCTCCTGCTTGGCTGTGTAAGCTCCCGTCTTCCCAAGTTCTATGCCGGAGTCTTCCTCTGAGTCACAGGGTAACACCGTCTCACTCAGAGGACGCGGTGTTCTCCGAGGAGGGGAGAAGGGTGAGCATGTAAGGGGCTGGGTGAGTAATAGACGTTGAATAGAAAACCACTGGCTTTGCCCTAGCCCCATCCTGCCCTGCCTCCCTCAGTGCTGCAGGTCCGTCTTCTTGCTTCTGGGGTGGCCAGTTTGCTTTGCCTTGGTTGCAGTTGCCTCTCTCTGCTCTTGAAATTCAGTAACACATTGTGGTGTGCTTTCCATTTTCTAAAAATTATTGATACCTTTCATCTGATGTACTTTTCATGCATACTCTCTTTATGGTTTATTATTTATTATCTTGTCATTTGAGAGTGGTGTGGGAAGGGGGTGTAGATAAGCTGCATGAGTTTAACTTTCACTACTGTGAAATCCCATCATTTTCACAATAAGTGTAATATAGCCTCTTAGTTAATCTACCAAAATTTGTTGTAGAGCACTTAAATCCCTTCTTTTCTTTTCCTGTCAGCTTGTTTTCTTCTTCTGATTTTTTTTTTTTTTGCAGTAAATTAGGAGAAGTGAAATTATGGGGTAAAAAGCCATAAAGGATGCAGTGTGGGGTAGTAGAGTATAGGCTTTGGTATACAGTTCAACCTCCTAATTCTGAGTGATAAGCATGTTTTTAAAATTAACCTGAGTTTCAATATCCAAATTCAGACTGAGACATTTATTCCCCAAATCAAAATACTCTGCAATGTAAATCAAGTACAATAAAAGTAAATAAATAAAATTAAAAGTAGCTATAAATATGGATTAAAAAATAAAAAGCAAATTAGTCCTTCTGGTGTTAACAACCTGCTCTATAATCTCCATAGCACATTTAGTTTCACTAATTACCATTTTCTACCCTTGAAAAATCTCTGGTTTTGAAGTTTCTAGGTATCAAATCATTTCTAAGTTTTATCCAACTGTTCACACCCTCAAGGCTTTCTAGGTTAGGTATCTGAAGGTTGAAAAGTACTTTTTTCACCTAATTAGAGCTTAGCAAGTGCTATTATAATAAAAAGGAGCTCTCTCCCTCGGAGAAAAGAATTACATTTTTTTTGTAATCCATAGACGAAGTTATTATATCTTTCTGGAACCTTGCCAGATTTTAAATAATGATATTAAACTCTTGCTAATGGGAGGGTGGTTTCTTACCTCTTTGTCCTACTTGTATTACTAAAAAGTTGATTGCTGAAAGTGCACAGAATAGATTCCTAGAATTTCTGTTTTCAGTTTGTAGAGAATAGTATACTACAAAATCTGTTTGGATTGAATCCTGCTCAAGTTTTTATTCTTGCTTCACTCTCCTCTGACTAAAGGTAAACCATGAACTATTTCCTTGAGTATATATCTCACCTTCAATGACACCTTTAATAAAAAGAGTGTAAGCAAAAACAGAGTAGAGGACATCACAAAGGAACATAACACTATTTGCTTATATTTTTCTGAATGTTATCAGAAATAAAATACACACAAAAATGCTAAGCCTATTTATTATTCACATGGTTTTAAACAGCTGAAGTACTAGTCAAGTAATTCAACTATAGGGCTTTCATTTGTATAGAGACATTCTTTTCAACTTCATCATAAATAATCTGGCCTACTTCTTCAAAAAGCCCTGGAGGTTAGAAGTACTTGTATAATTATTCTTACTTGACAGAGAAGAAAGTTGACATTATAGAGTTTGCCAGAGGAAACACAGTAAGTCAGTGACAAAGCTAGAAAAGGAACTCAGGTATCCCAAAACCTGTGCATTATTTTTCCCAGGGCCTATGCATTTTAGTCTCATGGAACCATCTCTCAAGGATTAGTTCTCTTCTCTCCCTGTTTATTACTTTAGCTTCCTAACCTTGCCGAGTGGCTATAGTTCCCAGGAAATATCATTGGGTTTTTATAATGAGCATGTTTGTTCCAAGTTAGAAGTACCAGTATTTTAGTTAGTGCACAGCAATTCTGGTAGCTTAATGGGTTTCAGAACTCCTCATTCAAAAAATATAACTCAATTTTGTCTCTTATTTATCCAGCCTATGTCACAACTCTTGGTGGTGTGATTATGGGAAGAGCACTGGATGACAATCTGGGAGGCCTATCTGTCTTATCCTCCACTGTACACGACCCTGGGCAAACTGGCCACCCTCCTCGAACCTCAATTTTCTCAAAACTGAGAATAACATCTACTTTCCTGCTGCACCAGGTGTGGGGTTTTTTTATAAGCAGCAATAACATGATATTCAGGAGAGTGCTTGGTAAATTGTAAAGCACACCACAACGGTAAGATACTATTGTTTCCTCCATACACAGAGCAGGTGAAGAGATAACTTCTTAGGGAGAAAGTGAAAGGACATTTAAGACATTTCAGCCTTAGCTGCTGTTAAGATCTATTTGTTGGAATGAATGATACAAGTCGTTGACCTTTAGTAAAAATTTCCACTACGAAAGCAATACAAGGGTTGCAGTTTACAATAGGCTAGCGGTTTCTTTCCAAAGTACAAAAGTACACCAGTTGGAGTGAGGTAAAACTCTTAATCTCTAGGGGTAAGAGTAATAGAGAATCAGTTGTAGAATTAAATCCAAGTTCACTATAACTTGGTAGTTTACAAGTTGTTTTCAGACTTTTTATCTTGCTTCTGGGTTTTCAAATTCTCTTATCAATGAACAGCATTTTTGAAAGAAATAATTTAGTAAACTGTGTGTACATAGTCACTCATTCAGGCAAGAATTAAATAGTTAGAGAAAAAGTGAATTGTTCAAAATTGTTTTTGACCTCTTATCACAAGCAGAGTCATCACTCATGGAAGACTCATGAAACTAAGACTGCAATCTGGTGCCCAGCCTGGACTATTCACCTAAAAGGCTTGACTGAAATGTGATATAATACACGTTTTAGATTTATGTTTTATCTTCCACTTTGCTGAAGGGAGAGGGAGCAGAATATACCAACTTAACATGCATTTGCGTGTGGACTGTATTGGTGGTTGTCCAGATGTCCCAGTGCTTCTGTCCCACTGTAGAAGGTCGCACCCCACCCAGGTCTGCCCACTGTCCCTGACTTGGCAAATCCTTTTACTGTATAATTCCTAGATAAGGAATTTTTGATCAACAAAAGTAGATAAAGAGGAGTGAATAGAAAAGAGGGGGGCAAGAGAAGAATTCATTTTTTAAGTAAAAATAACTAATTTAGAAAAAATTATTCCTCTCTCCAATTGCTAGATAACTTTTTTAAAATATATTTTTTATTTTTTAATACAGTTGATATACAAAATTATATTAAGTTCAGATGTACAGCATAGTGGTTAAACATTTATATACCTTACAAAGTCATCACCCGGGTCAGTCTAGAATCCATCTAACACAATATAGTTATTATAATATAATTAACTACATTCTCTATGCATGCACTTCTTTTTGTTCTTTCAAGACCACATTCTTGCTTTAATCTTTGCTAAACTCTCATCCAAACTGTGGCCTGTCCACATGAAGAATTAGTAGTACCTAGGCCTATTTGAATGGTTGATAATAAGCTGCTCATTTAGAGCAGTTATTAATACAGATACTCTGGATGTTAGTAGCAATTACTTGGGGGGAGGGGAGTTCAATGATTAATTGAATCCTGGAATAAGCTTAGATTAAACAAAGTTAAATGGGCTTCATTAATGCAGGAGCCCTCACAGCCTTTAGGAATGATAACAAGTCTGTGATTATTCCAATATGGAATATAATAGACAGTGTTCCCCAAATGTATCCGACCATGAAATCCTTTTCTCCTGAAGGCATCTCTTGGGAAAGAAGATAATTTAGGAATTGACATTAGCATGGATGTCAGAAAGGCCTTTAAAATAGGCTGGATCTGGATAATAATCAGCATTCTAGCCCTAGTGCTGCTATTATTAACTATGCGCCTGGAAATGTCTCAAAAACCTTTCTGAGCCTCAATTTCCTCATCTGCAAATGAGAATAAGAATACTTAACTTCAAATAGGAATTATGAGAATTTTAAAAAGCTCTATGAAAGTGCCCTGTATATTGCAAGGCATCTTAAAGGTATAAGCATGGTGAAAATAATGGGTACAGTATTAAAAGTACAGCACTAAGAAAGTTTAACCTCTTTTTTAAAAAAAAATGTGCTTTGACATTAGATTAATGATGTGTAATAATTAGATTTCCTGATTCAGCAAAGGAGAGTTGGTCTCTTCCAAACTATTCAGATAGTGAAGTATTAACTTTAGGAGAAATAATTATAAAGGAATGAGGCAAATAATTATAAAGGAATGTGGCAAATAATTGTAAAGGAATGAGGAATGTGGTTTATGATTTTATAACAACATCACATGTGAATTCTTGCATAGTGCTTATGAACTAGAGATGATAAATGTTAAAAAGTAGACTTCATTATAGTTTGGTGAAATGCCAGACTATAACTTTTCTCACTTGGATTAGGAGTCAAATATTAAGTATTAAGTAATGAGGGGGGAAAATTATGTGAGTAAATAATAAAATGATTTTGAGTTTCATCCTCATAGCATCACCTAGATGAATAGTGGAGCTATTGATAACCCCAAAATATGACTCTAAGCAGGTTGTAGAAGAGTGAAGATGCAGAGGTCCTAAGACATTTAGTTAGCATTACTGAAATAGTAAGTTGGTTGATAATATTCCCTTATCAGCTGATTTGTGCCCTTCCCCCTAAATTCATATGTCCTAACCCTCAGTATCTCAGTATGTGGCTGTATTTGGAGATAGGGTTTTTAAAGAGGTAATTAAGGTAAAATTAGGTCATCGAGGTGGGCCCTAATCTGATATGACTGATGGTTTTATAAGAAGAGTAGACACATGGATACAAACCATATAGAGCCCAAGAGAAGAAACTCTGAGGACACAGTGAGGAGAGAAGCCTTAGAAGAAACCAAACTTGCCAGCACCTTGATCTTGTGAGAACAGAAGAAAAGTTATGAATTACTCTTCTGTATGCTTGTACCTTGATTCATGTTTTAGGCAAATCTACTCACTTACATACCATTGCTTTCTAATAAAAGTTTATGTGGCTTACTCAGAAATGGGATCCTGAATTTGAAAGTATTAATTGTTTTTACATTAGAATATAATAGTTAAAAATAAGACTTGTAGTTAGATAGCCTGGGATTAACTTCTGGTCCTGCCACCATATAAATTCATTGATAAAATTGGTATACAAATTGTTCCCATTTTCTAGTTGTGAAGATTAAATGAAGTAATGGATGTAAAGTTTAGAAACCCTAAGGGCTTATAATATAGACATTTAACTTGCAAGTCATGTACCCAACACCAGATGGCAGTGTGGTCACCCAAGTTTAGATCATTGAGTGGTCAAGTTGATGAGCCAGTATGACTACCTGAATGAAATTCTAGAAGGGTAACCAAATTGTAGTTAATATTTCTATGGAAAAAAAGGTTAAGTTAAAACCTCTATGAAAGTGGTTATATACAAGGTCACAGAAATACACATAATAAGCTTTAATAAAACACATCTGCTTATGATTAATTGATTTATGTCACTAATTATTCAAGTTGTGCTCCATGGATTACTAGCTGAATAACCTTGGACAAGTTAGTAACCTTTTCTAAGCCCCAGTTTTCTTATCTGTAAAATAATACATGCATTTAACCAAGTTTTGTTGAGGTCCTACCAGATGTCAGGCATTGTTCTAGGAGTTGGGGATACAGCACTAAGGAAAGGACAGAAATCCTGCCTTCGTGATGCTTATACTCTAAGTCACTAGAATCTGCAGAATAATCAGAGAACTTTTATTATTTAAAATCAGATACTATTTGTTTACGGATGTTAAAGTGAGACTCTCTACCTTGGTCTTCATTGAATGCCCAAAGGCCAGAACAAAGCAAGAGAATATAATAGTTAAGAATAAGATTTGTAGCTAGATAGCCTGGGATCAACTCCTAGTATTGCCAATGTATAAATTCATTCATAAAACTGGTATACATATAGTTCCCATTCTCTACAGTTTGTAGCAAGGTATTCGGCAGACCATGGATGAAGTGCCTGCAAAAGGAGTAGTCAAAAACTGCAAACCTCACACCTCTCTGAAGCATATAAGAGAGCTTGGGTAGGTGAAAAGAAAGCACTGTTTTTAAAGAGCATGCATTTGAAGAAAGTTGTTGGAGGACTGTGCATCTCCATCTTAGTGAAGAGTGGGTAATGTTTCTTGTCACCAAGTGATAAAGGGATCTTCAGGAGAATCACTGGGAAGGCTTGGCAGGCGTCACCTGGATTTGAGGCACAGAAAGACTGAGTGAGAGGCTCAGGCTGCTTAGGCCTGAGGAGACAGAGCCGAGAGGGAGAGAGCTGCACTGGAAACCAAGTCACTTCTCTAGCTGACCAGCAAAAATTACAGGTGTTTCTCATGAGCCAGATGTGACCTCTGAGGAATCCCTACCGGGAAGGACAACATGATATCCACTGTTACAAGATAACCGGAGGCGCATTAAATTTTTCAAGAGTTGACTTGAGCAAACCGGTTGGTGTTGGGCGGTGCCAAACTGGAAGTGGTTAGGAGCTCTTTGTGGACAGGAGCTGTGGGAAAGGCTGTTCCTCTCTCACCCTTACTCCGACACTGAGGTGAGTGTGGGAGGTGATGCCCACAGAGGACGAGTCAGAAGGAAACTGCCCACCAGTTCCCCCGGCCCCAGACTCCCCGTGGGCACAGGGAAGGGACACTGCCTTGAAGGAAAGTTTGGAATGTTAATCATGACACTGCACTGAACATATTAACTATTAAAATGAGACTATTCATGTGCCTAGATGGGGTTAGAGCCCTGAAATTATTATTAAGATTCTAAAAGTTATTAGGGTTCTAGCTCTCCAAGAAGAGATGAAGCAGATGTAATGTATAGAAGGTGCTCACAGAGGTAAATATCTTTTTTATTTCCATCACTCATCACTGTTCTTACAATCAATCCTTGTCATTTGTTTGACTCCAAGGCATACAGCTCCTTCACTGACTACAGAAGGAAGGTTCTCAAGGACAGCAAAACAGTGTCTCATGAAGAGTGGACCAAGCAGCACCCACACTCCTCTTAGTTCCTTCACCATCCCGCCCCACCGAGATGGGCTCTGCTCTTCAGGGCTCCCAGGTGGGGAACGTCTCTTACCTGAACATCTGACACAGAGTTCCCAGTCCTCAGCACTGAGTCCTCCTGAGCTGTGGGTAAGACTGGGCGGTGCTGACCATGGCAACGAAGGCAGACGTGCCTGTCTGTATTTGTAGAATGCGCGCATGCATGCAAGATGAGGGGGTTGAATTTCTTCTGAGATATTGGTGGTGAACCAATTCTGGTCACCAAAGCATAAATGGTGTGATCTGCATGGTACTTTCAGAAATAGTTCTTTCCCACAGGACTGTGGGGTGCTTTCACCACAGAGCGCCACTCCTCAGCCAAGGCCGCAGTTCTCAGTGGTATTCTGCCAACGCTTCCGGGAAATAAAACTGGTATACATATAGTTCCCATTCTCTACTGCCCTTTGTCCTCCACTAGAACACGCACATTAAGCAGTGGTTCTCCACCTTCCTAATGCCGCGACCCTTTAATACAGTTCCTCATGGTGTGGTAACCCCCAACCATAAAATTATTTTCGTTGCTACTTCCTTGCTACTGTGCGACCCACAGGTTGAGAACCGCTAGCAGGGTCGCCTAAGAGCATCGGAAAACACAGATATTTACATTATGATTCATTAACAGTAGCAAAATTACAGTTAGGAAGTAGCAACGAAAATAATTTTATGGTTCTGAACATTACAAATATTAACTCATTAAATTTTCAAAATAACTATAAGGTAGGTATTATTATCATCATCCTCATTTTACAGAGGAGGGAACTGAGGCACAAAGATATTTACTAACTTACTCAAGGTCCAGGAGTCAGGTCCAGATCCTCTGTCTGCGGAGCCCACGTTCCTAATCTGCTTCTCTGCTGCCTCAGCGAATGCTGGAGGGGATTCGGAATCATTTTATTTTATTTATTTATTTTTTAATATATTTTATTGATTTTTTACAGAGAGGAAGGGAGAGGAATAGAGAGTTAGAAACATCGATGAGAGAGAAACATTGATCAGCTGCCTCCTGCACACTCCCCACTGAGGTTATGGCCGCAACCAAGGTACATGCCCTTGACCGGAATCGAACCTGGGACCCTTCAGTCCACAGGCCGATGCTCTATCCACTGAGCCAAACTAGTCAGGGCCGGAATCATTTTATAGCACAAACAACAATTGCAAATATAAAGGAAAAACTCCCCCTCAGAAATGGGAGAAATTTCTCTACTTTTATCAAAACTGACATTAATGTTTATGCCTGTCATTTCTTGATATGACCTTTTATATACCCAAGATGATGTGAGGGATAGCATTCCAGGAAAGACAACTTAAGTGATAAAACCTGTTACCTCAGCAAAGTCGCCCAAGGGGTAGACTTACATTTTTCGTGAAAAACGTTAGGCAGAAGGTCTTGATGTCATTTCATGCACCATTTAATCAGATTTAGCTCTAGAAACAGGGAGAGATAGAAAGCTATATTTTTCTTTTTAAAAAATATAACTCATATTTTGGTATAAAAGTAGAGACAATTTTGAAAAAAAGCACACATAAATTATAATTAAGAAAATACAAGTCACTCATAATTTCACTGTCCAAAGACAAGTACTTTGATGATTTGCTTCCTTTTTTTTCTACATTGAATTTATTTGAGGTCATTTTAAATACATTTTCCATCTTACACATTTTACTTAACAGTATGTTGTAAAACATTGTCCCATATCAGAAAAACTGTTTGTATAACTATCCTGTTTGTCCTGTCATCTTAAGTTTTTTATATGTATGTTTGGTGCTGCCTGTGTTGTCTCTTTCAATATAAGGAACACGGTTTGTTTGCTTTGTCTCCTGTAGTGATTTGTATGGTTTCCACTATTTGTACTTGCAATGAACAAATAGGTCTCTGATTATGCAAATCAAGATTGAAACTTTTTTTTTTCTTTTTTACTCAGCCCACTTCAACAGAAGAGAAGTTTTCTAAGTTTCTATTTCTTCATACTTGTCCTCCTCCACTTCCTGATCTCTGTTAACATCATTTGGAGTTTACCAAACGATACTATACTACTCTACTCTACTATTCATATCATATTATGTTATATCATATTATGTAATTATTAATAATATAGTAATATATAATTAAACGTGATTTACCATTTATCATTCTTGTGATGTTTATAACATTTTCCCCTTTTTAAACTTTTTATTCAGAAATAATTTCAGACTTAAAATATTGCAAAAACAAATGGTATAAGAAAACACCCCTAGCCCTAGCCAGTTTGGCTCAGCTGATAGAGCATCAGACTGTGGACTGGAGGGTCCCAGGTTTGATTCAAGGGCACATGCCCAAGAAGTGGGCTCAATCCCCAGTAGAGTGATCAATGATTCTCTCTCATCATTGATATTTCTATCTCTCTCTCCCTCTTTTTTCCTCTCTGAAATCAATAAAAATATTAAAGAAAACAAAAAGAAAAACAACACTCCTATTATAACCTTCAATCAGATTTGCAAAATATTTCCATATATCTCAATCTATACTTCACCAAAGAGATGTATGGACAGCAAAGCAGCATATGAAAAATGCATAACACTATTAGTCATTAGGGAAATGTATACTGGCATATATGTCTGTATACATGTATAAATACTAAGATATTTGTATAGATACATTACACACAGAGAAATGTACAAAGTTAAATACATCTAGAGGGATTAGATAGATTTTTAGAAATATATTCATTGGTACCTAAATGTCAGAGATTTCAATTTATTAACAAGATGCATATATAATTTTATTAACCAATGTAACTCCAATAAATTCAACAAATATATATATATATATATGTATATATATATATATATATTTTATAAAAGAAGTAAACTGTGGTAGTTGCAAAATAGTCATGGGGATGTAAAATAAAGCATAGGGAATATAATCAATAATATTATAATAACTAGGTACAGTGCCAGGTGGGGACTAGATTTATCAGGGTGATCAGTTCATAAGTTATATAAATGTCCAATCACTATGTTGGACATTTAATATTCTATGTCAGCTATAATTAAAAAATAAAAAATTATTTCTTAAAGAAAGATGCCTAAAGCACAGTTGGTGTTGAATAAATATTAAAAAAAATCAATGAACAATATTGTATCACAAAATATTTATATATTCATGTAAAGTCTTTTAATAAAAAATAACTTATAATACTAAAAATCAGTTTGTTTTGGTCCTATAACTCTAAAAGTTGATATTATTTACTTACAAGCACCATTTTTAAACAGCTTCTAATTGAAGGCTAAATAAAATAAATGCTGTTCCAAAAGTATTTTGGCATTGAAGTTAGCATTATCTGTGTAACACTAATTAGAGACAACTGAAAGGGAAGATAGTCATTCAATGATTTAATATCAGAAAATAAAATAACACTTTTTTCTTGTCTACTTTTTCATAATTTGAATATTGTTATGCTATTGTTACAAACTGTTTTATCAAAATACAGTGCTCATTATACAGTTAATATTTTTCTATAGTAAAGTTAAGGTGTTAAGGAAAAAACAGTGAAGAGGAAAAAAGTAGGAGAAAAAGGATATAAAATGTTGAAGATTTCTACTATTAGGGTGTGAAAAATGACTAAATATTCAATTTTTAAAGTCATTGTTTCACTATCAATTACTAGTTAATTGGTAGATCAATCATTCAATGTTTATTAAATTTCTGTACTTAAGGAACTCTGAGAAATCATTATGGGTAATTCTTAAATCCCCAAGAAAGATAGACTATAAGAAAAGTAGCATAAGACTGGAAACTGAACCTTGGGAAACACATTTTAAGGGATGTGAAATAAGTAATCCAGTGGGGAGTGGCAGGGAAGGGGAGAGAAAAAAAAAGAATAAAGAAGTTAAGAGGAGGATGTGAGCACCGTGTCATCTTTGCAATCAAGTTTATATCATTAGTGTATTGACAGGGCATTTGGGACACGTGGTAGACATTACAAGCTCATCAATATCCTGTTCTCCTCTCTTTTCAGGCACATAGAGAACAGTATTTCCAGCCTCTTTGCAGGCAGGCAAGGCAATTTGACTGGTTCTAGCCAATGAACTTTGAGCAGCAGTGGCAGGTGTCAATTCTGTGGCAAGCCGGACAAGAACAGAGATAAGATGTCCTTTCACTCTCTTCCCTGCCAGGGTTGGAGTGGCGAATGTCCCTCAGCTGTGTCCTTGGATGACCACATGAAGCAGAGCATTTTACAGCGACAGGTAACATGAGGGAGAAATCCACTTATATGGTGTTAAAAGACTGTGATTTGAGGATTGATTGGTTTTCAAAGCATACATTTAGCTGGCTTCACTAGCAAATGAAGCAAGGCGTTAGCCTTGTTATGTGTCAGAGCAGCCAAAGCAAATTTACCAGCCTGATTTGGTGGACCTGAGTTAGCTTACAAATAAGTATGATGCTATCTTATATGGTTATCTCTCTCTGGATTGGAAAAACTACATAATCATATGGCTCAGATAGAAGAGATAAAACAAACATATAGCAACATTTTTGTGGTATGTATTGATTTACTATTTCCAGTCTAACATCCCTATTATACACTGAGTGGCCAGATTATTATGATCTCTGAACGCATAATAATCTGGCTCTCAATATATATATCCTATCTAATAAAATAGTGATATGCAAATTGACCATCACTCCAAGACACAAGATGGCTGCCCCCATGTGGTCAAAGATAGCTGCCCCCATGTGGATACAAGATGGCCACCACAAGATGGCCGGCAGGGGAAGGCTGTTGTGGGAAGTTAGGGGTGACCAGGCCAGGAGAGGAGGGCAGTTGGGGGGGCAGGCCTGCAGTGGACGACAGTTGTGTGGGGACTCAGGCCTGCAGGGGAGGGCAGTTGGGGGCAATCAGGCTGGCCGGGGAGTAGTTAGGCATTGGTCAGGCTGGCAGGGGAGTGGTTAGAGGGTGATCAGGCTGGGAGGCAGAAGCGGTTAGGGGCAATCAGGCAGAGGCAGGCAAGCAGTTGGGAGCCAGCAGTCCTGGATTGTGAGAGGGATGTCCCAGGTTGGAGAAGGTGCAGGCTGGGCTGAGGGACACCCCCCCCCATGCACGAATTTTGTGCACTGGGCCTCTAGTATATATATATATACACACACACACATACATATACATATATATGTATGTGTGTATATATATATATATGGAGGCCTGGTGCATGAATTCATGCATGGGTGGATTTGACCAGCCTGGCCAGGGGGAGGGGACATGGGCACTTGGCCGGCCTGCCTGCTGGTTGAATTTCTGGTCGAGGGGACAATTTGCATATTAGCCTTTTATCATATAGGATATACACTGGTTGCCAGATTATTATGCGTTCAGAGATCATAATAATCTGGCCACTCAGTGTATTTTATCATGGACCTCCATTTACATACGTGAAAGTCCACATTGCAATTATTAGCACATTGCACTCAGGCATCTTCCTACCCCTGTGGGCCTACACAGAATCTTAACCATGTCATGAAGCACTTGGAGCACTACAAATGGTTTTCTACAGAGTTCAAGTAAGGTCAAGTACTGAGCTATTAATTACTACAAGATCAGACCCCAAGATCAACCTCATGCAACTAGAGAGAAACATCAAGATAGATATGAAACTGTGAGAACTTCCTGGGAAGACTGAGGACTTTTTCAAATTGTTGTGTGAGGGGATGATGGTCCTAGTCTTGGGCACTCTGCTCTGGCTACCGTTATTCTCTGCCTCACCTCAGGGCCATCACTGGGGCCAGAATCTATAACCATGTCGGTGTCCTTAGGTGTGAAATCTTGGCAGCACAAATGCTAGTTGGGAACTTCAAAAGCACGTTAGAATTTATAAACCTCAAGCAGTCACTTCTCCTCTTCCCCTGTGTCCTCACCCAACTGCTGACACAAACTAAGATGGTTTTCTGGCTCGTAAGGTACTCACCTTTAGGCCCACACCTCCCTTCTTCCCCACAAACAATCCAAGGTCATCAGGTCTGAGACAGATTGCAGTTTGACCCTTGGCCTTTCCCGTATATGTTGCTGGACAGACCAATGAATACCTCAAAAGGAATAGTAACTGACAGGCTAAAATAAGGAGATATCTGAGGAACATGGCAATTTCCAAAGAAAATGGCACATTGAATTAGAGTCTGTTAAAAGAGTAAGTTTTACAACTGTTAGGACAAGGATTCAAAATAAACATGATAAAATATAATGAAACAGATAAAGAAAGATATTGGCAATATGAAACAATAATTAGACAATGTAAAGAAAGAACCAAATGGAAATATTATGTATAAAAATGTGATAGTTGAAATAAAGAGCACAATAGATGGAGTAAAGAGTAGATTCCGGGGCCAGAGGCAGAGGTGGTTAGGGGCGATCAGGCAGGCAGAGGGGTTAGGGGTGATCAGGCAGGCCAGTGAGCAGTTAGGGCCGATCAGGCAGGCAGGCAGAGTGGTTAGGGGCAATCAGGCAGGTAAGCAGGCAGGCAAGTGGTTAGGGGCGATCAGGCAGGCAAGGTTAGTGGTTAGGGGCGATCAGGCAGGTAAGCAGGCAGGCGAGCAGTTATGGGCGATCAGGCAGGCAGGCAAGCAGTTAGGGGCAATTAGGCAGGCGAGTGATTAGGGGTGATCAGGCAGGCAGGCAGGCAAGCAGTTAGGAGCTAGGCATCCTGGATTACAAGAGGGATGTTCAACTGCAGGTTTAGGCCCAATTCCACAGGGATCCCTGTGGATCCCGGATTGCTAGAGAGTGCAGGCTGTGCTGAGGGACACCCCTCCCCCACCCTACCCCCCAGACAAATTTCATACACCAGGCCTCTAGTAATGGAAATAATTTTCTCAGACTTAAAGATGAATGTTTTCTGTTAGGGAAAACAAAACAAAACCCTATAGAGTGACAAAAATGAGAAATAAGGATAAAACCACATTTAGACATATTATATAAAATGTAAGAACTTGTATCAAGGACAATTTTTTGGTAAATTTTAGAAAAGCAAATCATGTACCCCAATTCACTGACAGTTATTAATTTGTGTTCATTCTGATTATTCTAATACTTATTTTACATAAGAAATTATTATACTCCTAAACTATCAATTTGCCTATTAATTGAAATAAAATAACAATTGTTTGCCAAAGCTGATTATAAAGATAATCCAAAAGGGCTTGAGGACATTAATAATTAATATCAAACTAAACAACTTATTCAACAAGGCCAGAGAATATATATTTCCTTGAATAAATGCAATATTCCCTTTGACTCTTTTAAAGCCCTAAGTATGAAACATTCTGAATGCTACATGACAACTATGATGAAGTATATAGATAGATTAATAGCCTAATTGGATAAAATTATAATAAAAGTAATCTTGTCCACTTAATAGTATTTATCATCATGATCATATTACAAAGAAACCTGGCTTAGATAGGAAACAGTTCCTGATTGTAAGTAATACTATTGCAGCTGATCAGAATTTTAATTATCTTCTCTTTTTTTTTCTTTTTGGTCCTCCAGTTAAAAATCAGCAGGTTTTGAGTAAGCATTGTCATCATTGTCTTTGTTGTCATCATGATCATGATCATCATCTTTATCTTCACTACCCTCATGGGTGTTAGTATTTCCTTGCCACCAATCTCTTTATACCATGCCTTAAAACATGAGTGCCTAGGTTTTTGTTTGTTAATTTTTTGCAAAATCTCCCTTCCTCCCTCCCTCCCACCCTCCCTCCCTTCCTCTCTCCCTCTCTCCCTCCCTCTCTCCCTTCCTCCCGTCCTTCCTCTTTTCCTTCCTCCTTTCCTTCTCTTAACATCGAGCACTTACTTTGTAACAGCACTAAATGATATTGGTGACAAAAGAGAAAAAAAGCTCTAGTCCTGGACCTATGCTTTCTGTAAGACCTCAAGGATTGATGAGCAATTGCTAGATGTTTAGCAGTCCTATGCTGAATATCCTGGGGGCTAAGAGACTTGAGGAAGTGAAGAATCTGGACCATGCAATAATTCTCTCTCTCTCTCTCTCTCTCTCTCTCTCTCTCTCTCTCTCTCTCTCTCTCTCTCTCTCTTTCACACACACACACACACACACACACACACTCATCAAGTTTGACTCAAAGGACTAACCTTAAGCACACACAGTATAATTTTGTTATTTTTCTATTCCTATTTTACAGCATAATATCTGACATGTACAGATGGATCAATAAGTGTTTATGTAATAAATAAATGGCTCCCTCCTTATTTAAAAAAAAAAAAAGGAAAAGAACCAAATTTATCTGACTTTGATGACTTAGCATCTGACTTTGATGAGGAACAAAGGCTTACATTTGCCTGGTGCCTATGATAGAGGTTGAAAATGTAGTGTCTCTGAGATGGCTATGTTACTGATAAGTACAGGAGCCAAAGAGCAGATTTATGATTTCTGGCTGATGAGGCATTAAGAATGGCCTTGAGTTTCAAAAATAATCAATTAAGTGATAGTGCAAAATCACAGTGCCTTATAAGGATGTTGCAGTCATCCTACTGTTTGCTAATGGTACTTAACATGATAGCGTGTTGATTAAACACACTAAATTGAGGTGGGTAGAGATACCACTTCTAAAAAAAAACAGAAGCTGTCAGATTGTAAAAAAGAGGTTAGCACAGAGAGGCTCTCTCCACAGTGAGACAACCCAGGCATCTTTTCCAATACTCAGATATTCAGAGAACAGAAAGGGTAGCTTGGAGGAGTGAAAATGTAGGTTTGAGAACAATTTGGGGCTCTTGTCTTCAGAGTGAGCCAGGAAAGAGAGGTCCAAAGGGCCAACAAAAGGACCTGGATAATCAGCTCAGACTTTCCATGCTATGCATAGCTCCTACCCCACATTCTAAATAAGCAGGCATTTCATATCAAATTGGTCTCTCTACCGAGAAGCAATATTTCCTTGGCAAGTTATTACATGACTTTCTACTCCAAACTTGTCTTGTGCAACTTTGGGTAGTGAATTTTTCCAGGGAATTCATTAGTTGATCTTTCATGGTTGGGAAACCAGCAGGGGTCCTCAAACTTTTTAAACAGGGGGCCAGTTCACTGTCCCTCAGACTGTTGGAGGGCCTACTATAGTTTAAAAAAAACAACTATGAACAAATTCCTATGCGCACTGCGGGCCCGGGACGAGTCGGCTGCTAAGCAGGACAGGCAGCGGCCCAGCGGGCTGGATAAATGTCCTCGGCGGGCCGCATGTGGCCCGCGGGCTGTAGTTTGAGGACCCCTCATAGCATAGGATAAGAGAAAAGGAACTGCACAATACTTTTTGAATACTTTTATCCTTCATAACTACATACCTCTCAATAACATTTCAAAACTTCCGTCATTTACAAGAGAAGGAAAGCCTTGTCATGAAACCAGTTTTTTCATCAATGAACATAGTGAAACTGAGATTAGTGAACATCGGGATCCATGCCATTCTGTCTCTATGAGTCTTCTATTCATGAACTCTGCTGAATACTTAGGTAGGATGTTTAGTTCAGTATAAAAGTCTTTTAGAGTTAAAAAAATAGTTAAGAAATAAAAATCACCCATGTGGTTCACATTAACATATGTGTACTATTATTGAATGAGCATATAGAACAGTGGTTCTCAACCTTTTTAATGCCGCGACCCTTTAATACAGTTCCTCATGGTGTGGTGACCCCCAACCATAAAATTATTTTCGTTGCTACTTCCTAACTGTAATTTTGCTACTGTTATGAATCGTAATGTAAATATCTGTGTTTTTCGATGCTCTTAGGTGACCCTGCTAGCAGCAGGGTTGAAAAACACAGATATTTACATTACGATTCATAACAGTAGCAAAATTACAGTTAGGAAGTAGCAACGAAAATAATTTTATGGTTGGGGGTCACCACACCATGAGGAACTGTATTAAAGGGTCGCGGCATTAAAAAGGTTGAGAACCAATGATATAGAAGATCTGTGATTTGACTGTCCTTTTGACTAAATTATAGTTTGAACTAAAAACTTACCATGTGCGTATTGCACATCAACTGAGAACAGAATGCTTTGGGAAGTGAATGTTAGAGTTATTATATATTATTTTGGGGACTTCAACATGGCAACCAGAAAGTTACAGTAAAATATGGATCTTAAAAATTTATTCTTTACCTACAACATTGCAGAAATACATTTAACACATGTGGCTATTAAAGCAATATGGAAATACAGAAACATCAAGGAAATGTCACTTGGATATTCATAAGTTTGATCTGATGAACACTAGTTTAGTGTCATGGGACTTCGGCTCTGTTGGTACCCTGTCGATTAAGATGGGTGCATGTGTAGATACAACACATTACTAGTGTTAACTTGCTGATTTAATAGGAACTCACCTGTTACAATGGGCTCCAATTGATTTGTTGTCTTATTTGGTTAGGTGGCCACACAGCTGATGATTCTCCCACATTGGAAGTTTGCCTGCAATGCAAGAGAGCACCCACGATAAGAAGGAGAGAGGCCAATGTGGGAACTGGTTGCTTTTCTTAAGGGTGGTTTTCATGTTGTGAGTAAGGATTCTTGTATCTACAGAGTATAATCTCTGGCAGCCTCTTCCCCTTTTGCAGACTGAACTCTCTCTGAGGTTTGCAAAGAAGGTTCATTTCATATCTACTCCTGCGGCCTCTGTTTGGAACCTGCTTCTCCACACTGCATCTCATCCATGCTCTCAGCTCCACCACAGGCTAATAGCTCCTGGAACGTCCTACTGTCCTCCATGCTAGGGTCCTGGGCTGGACTGCATGTTGCTGTAATGTGGCTATAGCACATGTTCTTTTATTACTGTCTGGTCTAAGTTCCCCAGAACACCAGCAGTCAAGTTTGTGTGAGACAGTTTTCCCTGAAGAACTACAAGGAATTTAAGAAAGTTCATTTCAACACAGGAAAAAAAAACACTTTAATATTATACCCCAGCTATATCTGTTTCCCTAGTCCAAGAGAATAAAAAAAAAAAAAAAAGGCAAGTTCTTTTTCTTTGCCTCCAATGTCCATTCCTTCCATTTATAGTAAAATGCTATCTGTTGCCAGCCCCCACAGGGATTGTCTTGCTCTAGTTTCCAACCCCCTTCTCCAAAGAGTTCAATCCAGAAAATGAAATCATATCCAACCACATGTTTTCAATGAGATATTCAATCAGGAATATTAAGGGGACTTCAGCAGAGTCCAGATGGACTTCCTGTAAAGGTAGAGAGCATCCTTAAGGTTTAAGGTAAATCTATGCCTTTTCATCCTTCCTAGGGGTAACTGCTGGATCACACACACACCAAGCTTAAACAAGAAATCTCAGAGCAGAATCATCTAAATTCATATTAAGAGTTAGAAACATTTTCCTGATTGTAATATAATATAGGCTGATGGAATACACTTTAGGTTGTTATACAGCCATGTTAGTTTCCTCTAGCTTACTCAAGAGGTACATTACAAAGCCTCCTTACCCTCCAGGCCCTCTACTTTGCTACACAGGGTTCTGTCAACAGCTTTGAAATTATACTTTTATTTTTTGGCTTTTGAAATCTGAAGTTATTTCAGCTTCTCGCCCAAGTTGGGGAGAAGAGGTTTTGATCTTACAAATACTGTAGCTCAAACTATTTTGACAAACAGAAGCACAGTAATCTATTCAAAATATGTCTCAAAATGGCCAGAAGATATTATAATAATTCAAAATGCTAAATTGTTGAAGTTATCTATCAGCCAGAGTTCAATCAGGAAAACAGAAATCATACCATTTGTTCTAACAGAGATCATTTAGAAAGGGAGAATTGGTGAAACAGGTCAATCTGTGCATTAGAAAGGCAACACAGAATAGGTAACTACAGGAAGCAGCTTGGTGACTGGGTGACCGAGGGGCCCTATGGGGCTGGGCTCACCCATGAGAGGTTGGCGGTGCTGGTGCTGGGAAGTGTTGTAAACTGAACGACTAATTGCTGCAAGTGGGGAGAGGAGTTCCTACTACAGAGATACTGACAGGCACAAAATGCAAAGCTGGAAGCAGGAGTCCCCTCTTCCTCCTGTTTTCCCCATCTCCTTCCACTGCCCCCTACTGGCAGCGCTCACCAGGCAAAGCAGAAAATGTCTACAATGCCCCAGCTTTGCACAGTGAAGAGTTGGTTTGGAATTGAAACTCATAGGCCTAACAACTGTCATTAAATTGAAAAGAAGAATAATTTGTAGTCCAGAGATGTGGAAGTGATTTTTCATCAAATAGCCTGAGTTAACAAATAAATTGAATGAAGAAAAGGTGCCCTAGCCGGTTTGGCTCAGTGGATAGAGCATCAGCCTGCGGACTGAAGGGTCCCAGGTTCGATTCCAGCCAAGGGCACATGCCTTGAGTTGTGGGCTCAATTCCCAGTGGGGGGCATGCGGGAGGCAACCAATCAATGATTCTCTGTCATCATTGATGTTTCTATTTCTCTCTCCCTCTCCCTTCCTCTGAAATCAATAAAGAAATATATATTTTTTTAAAAAATGAAGAAAAGGTTGAAGACCACAGAAAGACAACTCTGAAAGAAATTTGAGAAGTAAATCTAAAATTAATGGAATCCATTACAGGATATGATTTCTAAAGGAGTGAGATATATCTAAACAACAACTGAAGAGGTTTCTGTTTATGATGAATGAGAAAACTAAAGTAAGGTCCAGGAATTTTATTATCCAATCAACAAATACTTATCAAGAGCTTAATTGGTGCTCAGAACATTTAAGGTCCTAAGAACTACAGCAGTGAATAAATGGGATAAAAATCTGTGCCTTAACGGAACTTACATTTTAGAGGTGGAAACAGATGCCAAACAAGATCAATTAAATGAATGGGTCGAATGTCATAAATACTTGCAAGACAAACAAAACAAGAAAGGAGATATAGTAGAGTAGCCGGAAATGGCAGAGGACTGCAGTTTTAAATATTGTGCTGACTTTTCTAGATTCTTATGAAAAAATTTCTGTGGAAGAAGAGCCAACAATGACTATACATAGAAGCATGCAGAGCTACATAAAACAATGTGCATTATAACAGAAAAGGTGACCTTACCTCATGTCTCAAATATTCTGAAGAGGTCACCTCTTTACAATAAGAGTATCTTCATGGTATTTTGTAAAAAGTGGCTTCCTGAAGTTGAGATTAGGTTGCCCCTCTGACAGACTCCCATACACCCTGCTGCAGGAGCCTCCACCCCCCAATATTGTCTTTGGAGCAAATGTTTAATGCAACAGAGACACAGACCATGAGGCAAAAAGACATCTAACCTCCTGATAACTTTGAAGTTGCCACAAAGTTGGTGGCACTTTGTTTCCTGGCCTTATTTTCTAAGATGTGTGTCCACAGACTATTCCCACTCTGTTATTTTGGTGGACTTATGCTTTTAGGAACTAAATGTTTCTTTCATTAATTTTAACTCTCAAGCCAATACCATGTCTCAGGTTCTGTATATAGGCTATCTTAGTACTCAGAGCAATCTGGGAAATGGATATTATTTTGTTTCTTTTATAATTGAGGAATGGCACAGGGTTGGGTAGGATAAGAAATTGGAACAAGGTCACATGGCTAGAAATCCTGGGCTGTATTTCCAGTTCCATCTATCTCTATGTAATCACATGTCTTGTAAAGGAATTCTGTGAGAAGGTAGGATGTCAAGGTAGCTCCAACTGACCCATAAGTGTGTAAATAGTTCCCAGCAGTAATTATTCATAGGGCCAAAGTTTTCTTCCATAAGCTACTTTTTATTCTGGAAAAGAATAAGTATATAGAAGTGAATCTTCATAATTTAAAAAAGGATAAGGATTTTGGCTAAGTGTTTAGGAAGAACAAGAAGTTATAATACTGAAGTAAGTTAATGATTAGAAAGGTTAAAAAGCCACTTCAGAAAATTTCTAAATAAAAGTTAACAGACTAATGAAGACTACTAACATTTGGAAAGCATCAAACTTTGATTGGCTAAGGAATTTTAAAATTAATAATTAAAATTTTATTTCTTGAATAGGCATTAATTTTGCATAGCTCAAAAATCAAAATATGCAAAAGAATATGTAAGTAAATTGTTTACCTTCCACCTCTGTTCCCAGCCATTAATTTTTCCTCCCTAGAGGAAACTAATATTTTTCCACTTCTTGGATATGCTTCTAGTTCTTTATTAGCTATTTGATCTGCAAATGTTCTCTCAGTCTTCAGCTTGTCTTTTGCTCTTAACAGACTTTTGAGCACAGCAACTGTTTTTAATTTTAATGAAGTCCAATTTATCAATTTTTCTTATATGAATCATGTTTTTCATGTTGTATCCAAGAAGTTTACCTTTTTGTCAACGTTTTCCAGTTTTATGTTTTAAATTTAGGTCCATGATCCACTTTGAGTTAATTTTTGTATAAAGTGTGAGACTAAGGTGGAGGTTCATATTGCTTATAGATGTCCAGTTGCTCCGGTACTATTCTTGTAAAGGCTGTCTTTCCTCCATCGACTTGTTTTTATGTTAAAAATAAGCTTGCCATATTTGTGTGTCTATTTCTGAGTTCTCTATACTGTTCTACTGGTCTTGTTCACAAAATGCAATGGAATAGACTTTATTCTTTTTTGTTAAGTTTGTTTTAGCTATTCTAGGAACTGAGTCTTTCTAGATAAATTATAGAATAAGCTTGTCTGTATCTACAAAAACGTTGCTGGGATTTTGATTTCGGTAAACCTACAGGTCAATTTGGAGAGAACTGACAACGTTATTAGTTTGAGTCCAATCCATGAGCACAGTAGGTTTCTCTGTTATTTAGAACTTTTTTTTTATTCATCAGTATTTTGTAGTTTTAAACCTACAGGTCAATTTGGAGAGAACTGACAACGTTATTAGTTTGAGTCCAATCCATGAGCACAGTAGGTTTTTCTGTTATTTAGAACTTTTTTTTTATTCATCAGTATTTTGTAGTTTTCAGCATGCAAGTCCCACATTTCTTTGATTATATCTCTGCTAAGTCTTTATCTTTTTTGGAGTAAATGTAAATGATATTGTGTTTTCAATTTTGGTTTCCACATATTTATTACTGGTACATAGAAATGCACTAGATTTTTTATGTTTATCTTGAGACCTTGCTGAGGTCAATAGTTCTAGGAGGGTATTTTTGTTGGTGGTTTTTGTTTTTGCTTTGGTTTATTTGTTGAGATTTTCTATGTCGACAATCAGCTTATCTGCAAATAGGGGCAGTTTTACTTTTTTCTGTTCCAATCTGTCTCCCTTTTCTTGCCTTATTGTATTAGCTAGAAATTCCAGCACAATTTGAATACATGTGGTGTGAAAAAACAATTTTGTCTTTTCCCCAGTCTTAGGTGGAAAGCAATCTTAGGTGGAAAGCAGTTAATCTTTCATCATTAAGTATACTGTTAGGTGTAGCTTTTATATAGGTGCTCTTTATTAAATTTAAAAACTTCCTCATTACTCCCATTTTCCTATAAGGTTTTTTTAACCATGAATAGATGTTAAATTTTGTCAAAGCCTTTTCTCTATTAATTGATGTGATCATATGGACTTTCTACTTTAGTCTATTACTGTAGTGGATAACATTGATTGATCTTTTAAAATATGAAACCAGCCTTGCATCCCTGGAATAAACTCACTTAGTCATAGTATATACTTCCTTTTATATATTGCTGAAATGTATTTGCTAATATTTTGTTGAGTTTTTACATCTATATTTATAAGTGATGTTTATCTGTATATTTATTTTGTAATAGTGTCTTTTTCTAGTTTTGAATCAGAGTAACATTAGCTTCGTAAAATGAATAGAGGAATATTCACTCCTACCTTCTGTAAGAGATTGTGCAGAGGTGGTGCTAATTCTTACTTACATGTATGGTAGAGTTCTTCAAGAGTTCTCCAGGCCCAGCTATTGCCTCTTTGTTTTTGTTGTTGTTATTTCGAGGGGGGTGAGTTTTTAAATTATGAATTAAATTCATTTAGTGGTTATATGTTTGTTCATATTATCTATTTCATGAGTTGTGATTGTATTTTTCAAGGAATTAAAATTTTTTTCTCTAAGTTGTAAAATTTATGTGTGTAGAGTTGTTCATAATAGTTCCTTATTGGCCTTTTTTAAATGTCTGTAGGGTCTGTAGTGACATCTTCTGTTTCACTCCTGATATTGGTTATTTAGGTCTTCTCCCTAATAATTATCTTTATTATTTCTTCCCTTCTGTTTTGGGTTTATTTTGCTCTTCTTGTTTTAGGTTTATTTTGCTCTTCTTGTTTTAGGTTCTTGAGATAGGAGTTTAGGTTACTGATCTGAGATCTCCCTCTTTTCTATTGTACACATTTAGTGGTGTAAATTTCCTTCTCAGCATTGCTTTACCTGTCACACATTTTGACATATTGTAGTCAGTCAAATAAATTTTTTTAAAAATTTCCCTTGAGACTTCCTCCTTGACTCATAGATTATTCAGAAGTTTGTTGTTTTGTTTGTGCATTTTCCTGTTATCTTCATTTTAGTTTGATTTCATTGTAGTTGGAGGAGACATTCTGTATGATTGCAAATCTTAAATTTGTTGAGATTTGTTTTCTGAACTAGGATGTGGTCTATCTTGGTATATAGCCCAGGGGTGTTTGAAATATGGTGCATTCTTCTATTCTTGGGAGGAGTGTTCTATAGATGTTAAATAGATCCCTCTGTTTGATGGTGGTGTTGATCCTTGCTGATTTATTGTCTAGGTCAGTGGTCGGCAAACGGCGGCTCGTGAGCCGCCGTTTGCCACTCTGTTGACTAATGAGTTTGCAGACCACTGGTCTAGGTGTTCTATTAATTGCTAATAGAGGAGTTTGAAGTCTTTAACTATACTTGTATTATTTGCTTATTTCTCTGTTCAGTTCTGTCAGTATTGTTTTACGTGTTTTATAGCTCTACTGATTGTTGCATATACATTGGTCTTCTGGGTACATTGACCATTTTATCATTATGTAACACCTCTTTCTGTTTTTGGTAATTTTTTTTTTTCTCTGAAGTCTACTCTATTTAATATTAATGTAGCTAATCTTACTTTGTTTACAACAGTGTTTGCATACAATATCTTTTATGTATTCTTTTACTTGAACCTGCCTATATCATTATATTTCATACAGGACTCTATATAGAAATACTGATGAGGCTTAGCATGATGGTCCCACACCTTAGAAATACTAGTATTCCTTGGGTCCAAATGTGGTGCTGGAGCAGGAGAGAGCTGGTGGGAGAAATCAAGAGTGTATGGCAGCTGTGGGAAAGGACAACAGAAACCTCTGTGGACAGATGAGTATAAAGCAAAAGACCTCCTCCTACTTCCCACCATTACTACCTACCCATGGCCTGGAATGACATATGCTCTCAGAACTTTGACCCTACCCAAGGGAGTGGGGGGAAACCTTTGAAAGACTGACCCTTTGAAAGTGAAATAAAATACCGTACTGATCTGAGGCCTGCTTGCCCTCAGATTCACATTCTGAGCCCTTCCCCTATTCACCTCTATGTTGCAAGCTTGCAGGCTGTTTCCCTGGCTCTTATGGCAGTTGGTGTCTAGGCTTGGCTAACTGGAAGGCACTGACAGGACATTGGAGGGCAGGAGGAGAGGAGAATCTATGGTATATTTTCCCTGCCATAGACAACTTCCATGGCAGTGGCTGTCTCTCCTCTGTACAGCAGTTCTCCAGTTCTCACCAGGCTGGCCATACTGCCTGGCCCCTGGGTTCCAGTAACCTTACTTCCTCCCTTTATTTCTCCAGCTACAGGCTACACTTGCTAATTTCTGGATTACCTCACCAACTCCCTTTTAGCACCTGAGTTCTTCCATTGCCGGTGTTATCAATTTCTCGCATTCAATTGTCTTTGTAAATATTTAGGGTCTCTAATTTCCTGGCTAGCCCCAGATTGAAGTAAGCATGTTTAGAGAAAAGGTGGAGATGTGATAGTTCTTGCACAACTGGGTTTGTAGTGTTTGTTTTATATTCACTATGTTATCAAGTCTACCTACTCTGTTTTCTGTAGCTGGCTGTTTGCTGGGTGACACTATTAGACATTTCTCCCAAGAGGACACAGAGATGGCTAGCAGGTATATGAAAAGATGTTCGACATCACTAGTCATCAGGGAAAAGCAAGTTGAAACCACAATGAGATATCACCACACACTTGGATGAATGGCTATCATCAATAAATCAACAAACAAGTGCTGACGATGATGTGGAGAAAAGGGAACCACTGTACACTGTCAACGGATTGTCCGTTAGTGCAGCCACTATGGAAAACAGTATAGAGATTCCTCAAAATATTAAAAATACAGTGGGGCTTGACAGGGGACCTCAGGCCATGCCCCCCACCTGGCGGGGCTTGATTGAGGACCTCAAGGCATGCCCCCTACCCCAGACTGGGCTGGGGACTTCAGGCCACACCCCAGTCCTGACGCCGGGCCAGGGAACCTGAGGCTAGGCCCCCTACCCAGCAGGGTTTGACAAGGGTGAGACTGGCCGGGTCTGGATCTAGCCTAATGGAGGGGCGCCGGCCAGGTCTGGGTCTCATGTGATTTTGAGGTGCATGTGTGTGGGTGGGAACTTGACTCTGGGTCCTGTGGTGTGCCCCAGATTCTGACAAGAGGAAGGTTTTCATAGACATTTTACTAATTTTCTTTCATCTCTGACACTTCTATTATAGAGAAAGGGCAAATAACAATATTAAATTATTTCCTCTAATTAATCCCCTTTTAATGTGCACGAATTTTGTGCACCGGGTCACTAGTATGTGCATATATATATATATATATATATATATATATATATGTGATGAAATATTATTCAATAAAAAAACACAGAAACAGACTCATAGATATAGAGAATAAGCTGATGGTTGCCAAAGAGGAAGGAGTGGGGGATAGATATTTTTAAAAAGCATAATCCTTCCTAGGAAATCTTCCTTTTAAAGTGATTGTATGGGAAGGATGCCTTGAGGCAAAGATGTAACTTACACAGGGGGCATTTGAGCTGGAGTGTGTGACTCTCCATACTCAGAAGGCCTTTCAGATCACAAGAACTATTCTATGTTTGTTCCCAATTCTTTATAAGCATGCCATTAAAAATAGATTGAATAGACCTCATCAGAACATAGAAAAGCCCTGGGAAGGGCTTCTGCGTCACTCCCACCACCCGCATTCCCCTCAGACACAGCTTTTGCAATCCACAACTGATCTGAATGAAGACAGTACCCATTCAGAGTCTTTAGTGGCATAGACATATCACTGAGGCCCCCACACATAGAGCTGTTTGTTATCAGCCTGGTGAATTGGCTTATTAGGTGTTCACTGGGGCACTCAAGAACTGACTGAAGTTTTGATTGGTGAGGAGTCAGGGCTAGAATGGGAGCACCACCCAGGAGGCAATTTGGAGACAATGTCCTCTCAAGAGGGCTAGCCCTGAGCCCAATAAACTTAAAGGCAAAACAGAACTTTATTGCTTTTGGCCAAAGAACATTGCCAAACTTTCAGAGCAAAGGGCAAGTACAAGGCATACTTCTGAAAAGGTTACAAAATTTCAGACAGGACAGAATAAAAGTACATTTCTGAATATAAAGTAGTCAATGTTTTGGAGGTGGTTTTATGAGAACAATATACTACAGTGTCAGACAGATTATAATCTGAAATAACTTTCAGTGTGTTCTTCTAAATTGCTGATGCAAAACCAAAGTCCAATCACTTATTCAGCACATATAATGTTGTCTCAGGTTCTATATTTGAGAAGTTACATACATATCCATGTTGGAAATAAAGTGACATATGTTTTCTAAAATTGTTCTTGAGAGAATATTAGTCAAAATCTCCTTCTCCCTCTATCTTCCCTTACTTATTTTAGAGCACACAGAGTAGTATAAAATGTCTTCTAGCTGAGGAGCCTCCAGGCATCATGCTGTTCAAGTAGGGGTGTTCAGATTTATTTATTTGTCTTAAATTATCAGGGACATATATAGATTTTATAAGTTTGAAACAAGATTTGTCTAAATTTGTATTAATTTACACCAAGTTTATGACTTCCATGTTTAGATAAAATATTTTGTTAAAAAGAAAAATAAAGAGCCCTCACCAGTTTGGTTCAGTGGATAGAGTGTAGGCCTCAGGATTGAAGGGTCCTGGGTTCGATTCCAGCCAAGGGCACATGCCTGGGTTGTGGGCTCAATCCCCACTGCGGGTGTGCAGGAGGCAGCCAATCAATGATTCTCTCTCATCATTGATGTTTCTGTCTCTCTCTCTTCCTTCCTCTCTGAAATCAATCAAAAAGAAGAAAGAACAAACTCTCTTCCATAGAGATTGGAACATAAATTAGCAACATGTATTAACAATTCTAAGGTTTCACTTCCTTGGTTCAAACCCAGTTCAGCCACTTACGAGATGTGTGACCTCGAAGAAGTTACTTCAACTTTCTGCATTTTTAAAATACGGATCATAATTGGAAACTGACATAGAATTGTTGAGAGTTGTAAATTTGAAAATACATGTAAAAAGGCCTGGCACATAGTGAGAGCGAAATAAACAGTAAATATTCCTATCGCTGAGTTTATTAACTGCTTTGGCAGAGATGTACAAGAATTGAGAACAGAAAATCTCGATAAAGAATTTTTTACATAAATGGAAAAGATCAAGTGTGAGGATTCCTACATAGCTAATCGATCAGTATAAATTTGAATTTTACCCCACCCCCCTTCACTAGAGATTTAGCACTTTTCTAAGATTGACTTTATAATTTGTAATTTCATGGGATTCTAGTCTTGTCTATTTCTGCTCAGCGCAGAATCCTTTAAGCAGACTCATAAATGACAAACATCACCACACCACGCAACTGGGGAAACCCGAGAGTCGCCAGGTCTGTGAGTCGGTGCTCTTCGCTCCTCAGTGGGAGTGCCGGGTATGGGCTGGAGAGGGGGTGTGACGACTCCTCCTCCAACTCCTCCTTCCCCTCCTCAGCCAGCAACTCCGCCCGCCCGCCAACTTCGTCAGGCCTCTTTAGCGCCTTTCTCCTGCCCGTGCGCCCTCCTCCGGGAGTCTGGCGGGGCGCGGGAGGCGGGCTCAGCTGACGGGCTGCGCCTCTGCAGCCGGAGGAGGGCGGGAAGGCGGGCGGAGGCGGGGGCGGGGGCGGGGCCTGCGCCGGGCGGTTGCTGGCGCTGAGGGCGGTGGGAGCGGAGAGGGTACCCCGCTGGCTCGGCAGGCGGCCTCTGCCCGGGTCTCGGCGCCGCAGCCCCGAGCCTTTCCCGCCCTGATCTCCGGCTCCGCGGCCCCAGGCGCGGCGGAGGTGGAGAAACTGTGAGCCTCCGGTAGGTTGCACGGGGACGGCGGTTCCGTCTGCAACCTTTTGTGCTGCAGAAAAGGTGGTGACGGGTGGGTGGTGGTGGTGATGGGGGTGCCCCAGTCACCGACTCCCAGTGCCAGCCCCAGTCGCGGCGCCGCCCCTTCCTCCCTGCCTGGTGTCGAGGCCGGGCGCACGGAGACCTCGCGGTGCTGGGGAACCCCGGCCGGGCGGGCCTCCGGGATGGGCGGCCTCAGGGACCCCCGGCCTCGGCGGGCAGGTCCCTGAACGCCCGAGCTGGGGCTGAGGTATCGTGAACTGGGTGGGGCCCTTGCCCGGTGCGGGGAGCCCGCGGTTCCCTGGCACAGGGGTGGGGCCGGGACACCGTGAGTGTGCAGCGCGTGTGAGTGTGCGGGGGCGTGCGCCCGTGTGCGCGCGGCGTGCGCTCGCCGGGAGCTGCGGGCACTCGGGGAGCTACGGGCAGCGCCTTTCCCAGGGTGCGGCGCCGCGGAAGTCGGGGCGCGTTGGCGCGCACCGTCGCTGCGTCGCTGCTGTGCCCGCTCCGGGAGTGGCGGGCCTGGGGCTCCATTGAGAAGGAGCTCTTTCCCAGGCCTGCTGCGCGGTGGCCGCGTGCCCGGCCGCACGCCGGTGCGACTGCCCGGGCCAGATAGTGCCTCTGGGCGAGCCCTGGCGGCCTTATCTCGCCGCCCTCCTCGCCCGCGAAGCAATCTGGCGGGGACCGGGGGGCGAGGGACGAGACTGCCGCGAGCCTGCAGCCCGTGACGGCTGCGGGGCTGCGGGTGCCGCGGGTGCCGCGGGCGCGGGCTGGCCGGCCTTGTCCGGGGGCGCGCGTGTGGACTGGCGCCGGGTGCTGGCTTGAAGCGAAATCGGCAGATGTCTTTGGGCATCGCCGCCTTCGCCCCACCTGTCGCGGGTCGACTTTGGGGCGGGTGGGAAGCGGGGAAAGGGGTTTCCAGGCCGGCGGCACTCAGACCTTAAGCAGGCGGCCCCATTGTGAGGCTGCCAAACTCTAGTGGTGGAATCTGCACATCTCCGCCAGAAAAGAGATGGGAACACGAAGGGAATGATGGCCCCGTCCTTTCCCCCTTGCAGTTCTACATCCTTAGGGTCTCCCTGCTGCTTCGTCCACTCCAATCTGCTCCCAGGGGGTTAGTAATGGGTGTCGAGCCAAGATGCTGAGTGTGAATGTGGGTGGCTGTGGTGCACAGGTTAAAACTGGGGCTGGGAACTTTTTAATCATTTGAGGAATTGGAAGAACGGAGACAGAAGCATTTTATAGTGTGCTTGCTACTCTGCCGAAAGAGCAATTCTTGCACAACATTTCTGACGTTACTAGACTCTTCATTTTACATTCTTTTTCTCATATGAGCCACTCTACAATTCAGAATTGTTAGTTGGTTTGATTTTAACCCTGTAGAGCAGGCTAGACACTAGAGAGATAGAAATGACCCTTTCCCAAAGTTTATTTCCCCAGGTATTTTAAAATACAGTACTGGCTATCATTGCAGAAGCTTTTGGTACTTTAATTCAAGACCACGACTTACACAATTAGGTTCAATGAATGTTTCACAGGTTTCTCAGTGTTTTATTATGTGTATGCATTATAAACTTTTAAAAATGACCAAAATGAAATATAAGGATTAATGAGTCCAGAGACCTCTTGATTTCATCTTACATAGAGTCAGCGAATCTGTTTACTTTCTCTCTGTAATTTTGTGTACTTAGGAGAGGTATTGTACACCTTAACCCTTAAGTATGTGGTGGGAGTAACAAAACTTTTATATACAAGATTGTTATCCTGGGTAGGGTGGAGATCAACTCTTTTCCAGAGAGAACTCTGATTTTGTCACTTGTCTATCAAAATATGTTCCTAGTTTTAAGATTTCATCTGAAAATTTCGTCACTTCCACTGTGTACACCTGTCCCATTTTGGGTATGCTTCCAAAGAGGCAAGTTTCATGTAAAGACTGCGTGCAGACCTGCAGTGCTAGTTACCCTCCGTCATATTTGTAGTGAAACTGAATTTTTTTCTAAAATACGTGGAAGGATGATTTCATCTAGTGAAAAGGCATTGATAATCTAGCTTTAACTTCTACTAGCAGAAATAGAAAATGAGTGCTGTACTTTAAGGGGGTTGCTATTAATTTTAAAATAACTGATAACAGAGAAACACATTTTTGTCTTATGGAACCCATTACGACGTTGGTGAGGTTAATAGTTTGTAAGCTCAAGGATGGTTTCAGAAAAGTCACAGCCTACTTAACGCTTCTTAAAAATTATCGATTTTTTTATGAGTTGCAAATTAAAAAGATTATTTTAAAGTAAACTGTATAATGAGCATGTATGCACAGCTAAGCATTTTTGTTTAATTGTGTGTGCTGTTAAATCATTTTATTTCTACTCAGTGTTCTGTTACTGGAGAGATGTTTTGATCCTCTCTTCTAGTGTTTTTAGGGTAATCTTTGAGATTGGTGGTTGCAAAGTATTTTCATTTGTCTCAACAGAACTTAAAAATTTTTTTTCTAAGTGGTTTTTCATTATTGGTCTTTCCTCAGACAACATGAGAAGTACTACCTGTTTCCATTTTTGTCTTTGTGTTTTGAGAACTAGAATTAGAACCCATAACTTCTACTCTATTTTCTTTGCCTAAAATTTATCTCGTTTTTTCCTAACATAATCTTTAATAATTAGTGGAATTTATTTACCAAAATTCACAAGGACTATGTGCTGGCCTTCATATTTATAACCTTTTGATTTGGAACTGATAGATCTTGTTAAATTTTTTCTTATTGCTGTTTTGTCAGTGGATCTATGCTGAAGTCTGACTTTGTGGCTTTTTTGTATGTAGGGATTTTTTGTGGGCTTAAATATTTCTAAGTGGAGCTCCTATGTTTGGGGGGAAATCACTCCCTTCTCTGGTTCCCAGTGCCATTCAGATTTACTGTTATAGCTATTATGTTTATGTATTCCCACATCTGTCTGTCTGTCCCTCTGGCCTGGTCTCAGGCTTCACTTTTTGTATTTGCCCCAGAGTGTATACCGTGCGGGGCATAATAAGAGTTGAAATGTTGTTGAATGGCTGCATGAGTAAATGAATAATTCAATGGCTGAGTGGATACACCCAAACAGATACAGCACGGGAAGCCATTATGCAAGCAGAGGGTCCTCCCTCGCTCCCTCACATCTTCGCCGTGCCGTTGTCATGCATTACTTTTGAGCAGGATAACAATATACTTGTCCAACGGGGATGCTTTTGGTACAAAAGGGAGTGCTGTAAGTCATTATGCCAGGGCACTGGTGGCTGTGGCCGGAGACATGTGGCCGGCCATTCTATTTCGGAAGGACATTCTTCTTTACTTACCTCTGATGATCTCTATCATCTTGCCTGACACACTTGCTAGTTGATGTTTGCAAACTTTTCTATTTGTAGAAGGCTCATTTTCAGTCAAATGCTTGGTATCTTTTGCTTAGTCACTCAAGGCAGACAACTCTTGACCATACTTAATTTTTCTTATTTTCATTGTTTACAGGTTAATGTCCCAGGGCTTTCTAGTTGTTTCAGCTGCTTATAGATGAAAGCATTATATATTCTTGTCTGTGCTGTGTTTATTTGAATTTGTTTTTCTATGCAGCATTTATTCCATCTTGTAAAAATTTCACATGAAAGTGTTTCCTTCTTGATTGTTTTTGAGACATCTGTTGATGGCTTGCCAAGCCTTCCTGTTCAAAACATTGGCCAGAATCAATTGCAAGTGTTAGAGATATTTAAAGTATTCTGAAAATGTTATTTCAAAAGTATATTTGGGTAACTTTAATATTACAATGTTTTGTATCTAATGGGAGATGGGTTACTATGTTTTACTGGAGTCCTTTATAGGCAATCTCTTAAAGAAGGAATATTCTTTAATTAGTTTCTGGCCTTGTTCTTTTAATTTTTTTTCTCCTTTTCACCATCTTCATCATTTTCTTCTTAGCACCTGTGCACGGTTAGCAGGCTGTTAACAGACAAAACAGTAAGCAGAGTCAGAAATGAGTAAAATCTGAGAAATAGAAAGGAGCTCCTGCACACCTTGGCTTTGCCCTCTGTGACTCCTTTGGGCACTGTGTTTATATTCTATTTTTGGCTTGGCACCGGCATAATAGGGATAATCAGTTACTACGCTTTGTTTACTATGAAAAATATTTTCTAAACTTCCACATCAGCTCCAGTGCAAGAGTTAGATAATTACTTTAAGGCTTCTCTGCTTTCAAATCTGCAATGGAGTTTCATATCTAAAGCAATGTCAGTGGGCTTTGGAGTCAGACGGTTTGGGGTTCAGATTCCTGCTCTGACCCGCAGATAGTATTACTTCAAATACTTTAAAGTGGGGATACTGTTTTCCTCATGGAGCATTTGTTAACATTAAGTTGAGTATAGCATCTGACATAAAAGTTGCTCAAAATATTAGTTTGTTTTTATTTCCCTTCCCCATTAAAAGTGTATTTACTTAAATAAGAAATAACTTGAACTTTCTAATATTAGTATTGGGGAAATTCTCTTGAGGGTGGATATTTTCAACAAAATGCGTTATTAGGCCCTAGCTGGTTTGGGTCAGTGGATAGCGCATCTGCCTGCAGACTCAAGGGTCCCAGGTTCGATTCTGATCAAGGGCACATGCCTGGGTTGCAGGCTTGGTCCAACGTGCAGGAGGCAGCCAATCAATGATTCCCTGTCATCATTGATGTTTCTATCTTCCTCTCCTTTCCTCTCCGAAATCAATAAAAATATATTTTAGAAGAAGTCTTATTAGGTAACCATTGTGGTTACATTACAATTCATGTTATGTTAAAACCAGAGGCTGAAGTGGTGGAGTAGAACCAAGTCGTAATTATCTAGGTTTCTTGGTTCCCCGATTTGAGAATAGTTTGTGGCAAAAGAAATGAAAGGGAGTGTGTTACCTAAATCTAAAGTTCCAAAGGCTGAAACGTGTTAGTTTCTTGGAATGACAGTTCGTGATGCATTAACTTCTTCCAGTTACTCAGTCTGTAGAAGCAAATACCTTTAATTCAGGGATTGTGCATTTCCTTTGAATAAAACTCTTCTGGGCTGGTAAGGAAAGTAATAAAGTGACAAACTCCTTGCCCTTTCCCTTGCTGTTTGTATTCTGTTGGACTGTTGCCACTTCAGGCCCTGTGCACCTATGTAGGTAAAATGTGCCCCCCTCTGCCCCGCCCCCGAGGTTAGACACAACAGTAGAAAACCCAACAACCAAGAAACCTTACAGGTGGAAAAGACTGGGAACTTTTCTCTTACACCTTTACCCCCCACCCAGGTAGAAGGGAAAGGCACAGAGGAGATGCTAGAAACCTTAAGCAATGTGATAATTGTAAAGGAGTGTTTTTTCAAGTTGTTCTCTGTGGGGGTTTTCCTGTTTGTTGGTTTTTAATGTTTCCCAGAGCCTTCCAATCATTTGCGTCAGAGCAGTCTTATGAAGGATTTTATTGTTGCTATTTTATGGCTAAAATGAGTAGATACCAAAAATTAATTGCATAATAACATCACACACATCGTAAAAGGCTTTGCAGCGTGCAGAGCACATTCACTCATCTGTCTCATCTCATTTGATCCACATAACTACTGTATGAAGGAGGGAGGATGCTGTTGTCCTCAATTTAAACATTGCTATTTAAGCAAGGTCATGAGATAGACTTCTTAGTTAGGCTAGAGCTAGGACCTGTTTTTTTGAACCCAGCCTCGGGGTTCTTTCTTTCATAGGCTACTACTGTGAGTCTGTTGAACCTGTAAATAAATAGCACTTGGGTGATGGAACCAACATTTAAATCCCTGAGATTTAGCCCAGGTAGCTACTTGTGGTCTCCAGATAGAGCTTAAGCAACAGAGCACAGAGGAACAAACTTGATAAAACGTTTGAGGTTTAATTTAGCTGAACAAATTAAAAATTATTCTAATTAAATTAATTGCTATTGTATCCTGTATAACCTGTACCTGGTATTAGTACCTCTCACCAGTTTTGCTGTTAGAATTAGTATAATTGCTTTACAAGTTTTGTTACTTGTTAAATTAAAGGTTTATTTTTGTATCTCATGTTTAGTATCTGGAATAGAGCAGAAAAATTATGCCTGTGTTCCCTTGGGACTCATTGGAAATTGTACAGTGACATCTTCTGGGATTTAGTCTGGTGAGTTATATTTTGCGTTTTCTGTTTGTTAACCAGTTGTATAAACATAATACCATAATGTGTTTTAAGAACTACATGAACTAACAAGTGTGAAATCTCAGTATATTATTGCAAATATGTATATTATAATTATGAAAATTTTAATTATTAGATTTTTATTTAATTAATTAAATTTTAATTGAGAACTGAAATTACTGTTGCAAAATGCTAACATATTTGATGATTTTGACTTTTTGATTGAGCAGAATTTCCTTTTTTAATTCCTGTAAGATAAACGAGGTCTTATGGGATATTTCATAATATACTAGTTACTAATAAGAGGTAGTTGCTCTAATTACAAGGAAATTTTAGTGAAAACGTTAGTCTCCAGAGATTGGCAAAAAGGTATAGTGTATATTATTGTACATAAAGAATGGCAAGCAGGTGACTGAAAGAACATCATTTTCACTTAGACGGATAGCAGTTCACTGCAGGTGTGACATTCCTTTTTTCACACCATGAATTTAAACTTAAAAATATGCAATGCTGTTGTTTTCCTTTAGTTGTCTTTTTTCAGTATGATGTCTGTGTATCTGAGCTGACACAGTTGTTCATATGGCTCCAAGTCTTTGAAGGGGGAAAATTAATAATGACTCTGTAACTCTTAGCATTTTACAGACTAGACTAGTGTGAGTTCATGCTTTGGTGTGACATCCTACTAGGCCAGTATCTTTGTAAGTCCTTTCTTCGAACCACTTAGAGTGGTCATAATCTTTGAAAAGAGCAATTTCATGATAAACGATTTCCAAATGACCAGTCAGCAGCAGAATGAGTCAAAGGGACAATGGGGACACACATAGTTTTGTTTGTTAAGTAGATATAGCTTATCAAATCTATGAAAATGCATTTTAAAACATTGAAAAAATGGAGACATTACTAATACTTTGTTTTGAAGAAACGAGCAAGAAGTTTGAACATCAGAAGTACAAAGTACTTTTAGAGGATGTTAAATAAGAATGTGGCTGGGTCACTGACCCATAAAACTGAAATAAAGCACAAAATTCGGTCCTCCAATTTTTAAAATTCTTCAAATTGTGTATTCTCAGAATCAGAAGGTACCTTAATAGTTGCCCACTCTATGTTTGAATACCTTAAGTGACAGGTCACTTACTACTTCTCAAGATGGTTCATTTCCCCTTTTGCAGCTTGGCTAGAATGTCCTTCTATTTACATATAGAACTATATAACTGTGTGTACATACATGTGTGTCTGGAGAGATGCACACACACTCTTGTGGCTACAGGAATAGAAAATGCAGAGGATCATCAAAAAACTTGGAAATATGTGACAGCTTATTTTATTTTTAAAGTCAGACTTATTAAAGTGTAATTTATATACAGCAAAATTCATCCTATTAAGGTATAGAGTTTGATGAGTTTTCACAGATATATTCAATTGTGTACTGACCACTACAGTTGATATAGAGGATATTATCGCCACCCTCCAAAATTCCCTTGTACCCCTTTGTCATTCATCCCCTTCCCCCAGCCCCATCTCTGGGCAGCCACTGACTGATTTCTGTCCAGTAGTATTGCCTGTTCCAGAATGTCATGTAAGTGGAGTCACACAGCATGTAGCATTTTCTGTCTGCTCCTTTCACTGACTGTAAACTGAGTTTGCTCCTTTCCATTGCTGAGTGGTATTTTATTGTATGGACGGAGCACAGTTTATCCATTTTCCTGTCGGTGGACGTTTGCTTTGTTTCCACTTTTAATGATTATGAATGAAGCTGTTGTAAACATTGACATTCAGTCTTTGTGTGAACATATAGTTTCATGTGTCCTAGTTTAATATCTACAAGTAGGATACATGGGTTGTTTAATAAGCATTTATTTCAGTTTGTAAGGAACTGTCAAACTGTTTTCCAAAGTGGCTGTACCTAACTGAGGCTTCTGAGAAGCTAAAATAACTACACCAAAGTGTATGCAGATGAAGGACCTGATTTTCATTCAGCACAGGTTTATTTTTATTTTCTATCCAGTTTTAACAAGTGTGGTTAGCAGATTTACTTAAAGCCCGCAGTGGCTTAGGAACAGTAAACTTGAAGGCCTTAGGAATAGGTGTTAGCGATTGGTCACTATTATGATGGTCACTAATATGACTAATACTATTGGTTTAAAAAAAAAAAAAAGGTGGGGCCAGAACTCATGGGGTGAAAATCTTCTGTCTGACAAGATCCCAGACATGAAGGTTTCTTATAATCACCTGGCGATCTTTCACAGTTCAGAGCCCAGGCGAATTAAGTCGCAATCTGGGTAGAGCACAGCCATCAGTAGTTTTTGAAGCTCCTTGGAGGATGTCAGTGTGTAGGCAGGATTGGAACCACATGGTGGTTAGAAGCACAGCAGCAGGATGAACTCAGGAGCACTGAACTTGGAGCCAGCAGCCCTGGGACTGCCTGCCTGGCTCTGGGCAAGCCCCTGCCTTGTGCCTTCAGGGTTGTCTGCTCTGCATTCGGAGGTTCCAGGTAGGTGAATGCCAAGATGATTCTGCACTAAAATTTGATGGTTCTTGATATTATTAACCTCATAATAGCCATGCTAAAAAGACTCCATTTCCCAAGCATTGGCTCTATTCTGAAAGGTTTGTTTCAGGTACCTCTTGAACAGAATTCTGTTCACGTGATGACATTTTCGTTCAGTATATTTTAGACAGTTATGTTATATCTGTTTTCTCTTAAGTGATATTGCTGTATGTTTCTAAAAACAGTTCAAGCATATGGAGCAGTTTTGTGTGTTTTTTATTACTGAGGGTGACTTTTTTTTTGATAAGCCTGATTTAAAAAAACAACATTCAGTACTTCTCAAAAAGAATTCTTTGTATAACAGTTGTGAAACTTACCAGCTGTTTTCAGAGATGGTCTAAGGACTAAGGCATCTAGCTTATATTTTTTAAATGTTGCTCCTTTTGCCAAATGTACAGGGAATTTGGCCTCCTGGAGAGTTGTTCAGAGCTGATCAGTTTCCGTACAGGTCACAGTGCTTTAAATGTGCTCATCTTGGTGCATCAGGTTCCCCTGCATGTGTCCTGAGGTTTGGATATTTGCCTTAGTTTCAGCCAAAATTCCCAATTGCGTGCCACACCCATTGTTTTTAAAATGTGCGCTGTGTACATTTTTCTGGTAAATGTTAGTGTTACTTGTCTCATGTTATCTAGTTTGAATCCTCATATATTTCAAGGAAATACAGTGGTACCTGTGAACATGGCCAGGTCTTTCATATGTTTTATAAATATACTTCAGTGCCATTGTGACTGATTGGACTGTGAGAGAATATGATATTGAAGAACCTTAGGTGTCATTTGAAGAATTACATTTGTTTCTGGTACTTGTTTAAGAAACTGAGTTTTAAACCACATCTAATTAATTGTTCTACTACAAGTAGACTTTTCTGTATTTTTGTTGCATTTTCTGTTTCAGACTCTTCTATGTACTGAAGTCTTGCTGCTTCTGTTATTATAACAACACTTTTTTTGTTTCCTGTTTCCAGTCTTTATTTTTGCTTTTAACTGTACATGCAAAGCACTAATGGAAGCAATAGGGTATTGCTGGTTTCTGATTTTTAGTGTTCTGCTTTGCAGAAGTTAGCGCTGACCTGAGTTAGCACTGGACCCGATTTCTCAGTTCACATTTATTCTTATTGCTGCAGCAGCGATGGTGCCTCTTGCACATACCTGCATTGTCTACCAGAGTGCTTTGTAATCATTTATCTTGCAAGCATGCTTTTTTTGATACAAGGGAATTTTAGAATATGAAATAAAATGCTTAGTCATGAATAAGTTTGTTAAAAACTTACAAGCAGATTTTTCATGGTAAAATATGAAGAATTTGTCGCTAAAACATAAGCCATCTCCAGTTCTAGTTATTCATTCCCGATGGATGACCTTTAATAAGAATATTTGCAGTCTAAAATATTGGACATCCATATATCAAGATATGCTGACTCTGCGACCATTCAGTCTTTACTGCCTTTAGCATTGCCCTTTTTATGTAGATTTCCAGAATTAGAAAATACCTAGACTTCCTCCATTTCAGGTCGGACAGTCCATACACCACTTAGGCCCATTTGAAAGATAACCTGAGAAAGTTGATTGTGTAACTACTGTCAGGTTCTTGCCCCAATATTTAAATCCAGTCAGGAAATTATCAGGAATTTAACTGCATAGAAAGTTTTATTTTCAGTCACATTGAAGAAGCTAACATTCCACCCAGCTCAAAATGAAATATTTGCCAGTCATTGCTCCCTTGTCTGAAACCCAGGCTCCACATAATGGATGCTTTTTAGAAAGGCAATATGTAAGTGGAAAGGATCTTAAAAAAAACAAAAAAATCTAAGCAGTTGTAGAAGTTCTGGTTGTACCCTTCTCATTCCTACTTCAATATCAGGAGCTGGAGATGTTCTTGTATATGTGACTACCCTACAGAGACCAATGGAACCACCTAGAAGATCTGTTAGTTTTGAGACTATGCTATGGTTTGGAGCAGTATTGATGCTTTATGGCTAAAAAATGCAAACAAATTGTCAACCCTTAGAATTATTCACTCAGAGACGTTCACTATGTGTAACAGCTATATATGTAAAGATTTAAAACGAGCGTTTTCGTGTTCCAGTACAGCAAGACTCTGGTTCAGAAATTTTACATTGGGTATTGACCGTAGTTCCTTATTTGTAAAGAGGGTATTGGCAGTGCTTATTTCTTTAACTTTCTGGTTAAATCATGTTTTCTAACTGGAGTATGTTGTTCATGTCATCCAAGTATGTTGGTTTCTTACACCAGGCTGCTTGATTGAAATTTTCAGAGTTCTTAAACCACATCTAATTAAGAATGTAGGTTACATCATTGTCAGGTGGATGCTTGAAGGTCCTGTTGGTTATTTTACCCACACCACGTAATGTTCTTTTATGGTGTTATTGGCTGCTGGAAACTTAACCAGTGATAGTTCTCATCTAACAGTGATATCTATTTCATGCCACACATTGCCTCACTCCATTTTTCTAATTTTCTAGGTACTTATTTTCTAGCTGCTATGTAACTTTTGCCGTTTACTCTCAAACCTTTGTATCCTACCATCATTTATCCCTAACCCTGAGAGATTCTAGGAATTCCCGATGGTCTGCCTTGATGCAGCAGGATTGACTTCATGTGGGAACACATTTTTGATGATCCTATTGTCCACTCTCCTTTGCTGTGGCTTTGTATACCATTAACTTGCGTAGCAATTTTTCTACCCTCATAGGGGAAAAAAGTGACTTTCAGCCTAGCTTCTGTTTAAATTATTACCCAATTCAGAATGGGTGGAATGTGAAACATGGATTTTAGGAAGTTCATAATATACCAAGTGCAAATTCTATAAGGTGGCTGGTGGAAATCCATGGACTGTCGTAGACTGCCAGATTTGGAAGAGACCTGGGCCAATGCCACTTAGTGTGACTGATGCTTGAGTGTCACTCTACTTGGGAGGGTGCTCAGTCTGTGTGTATGCTCCCTTGCCTCCACAGCCCTGGTGGTTTGGGCCTCACTGACCCTCCCCTGCTTGTCTTTTCAGAATAAAGGATCGGAATCACTTCTGCCTGTCAGGTTACATAGGTTGGAGGCCTTCCGATAAGCTGTTCTCTTGTGCTCTTTCTGGATAACAGAATTCGTGAGGAAGGAAGGGTTAGTTTGTCATTTGGCTTAGAGCAGTGGTTCTCAACCTTTCTAATGCCGCGACCTTTTAATACAGTTCCTCATGTTGTGGTGACCCCCAGGATTGCAGCATTAGAAAGGTTGAGAACCACTGGCTTAGAGTCAACATTTGTTTCTTCAGCATAAAATTGGATGAAGCTTCAGACAGCCCTCTAAAGTTTATGAGATGAGAAATCTTTAGGTTTTGGTATGCATATCAAAGTAGCCAGTAGTCAACTACTTCCATCCTCTCCATAGAGAAATAAATTACACAATCAAATACAAATTTGTTTTTATATTAATAAGATAGAAAAAAGCCAATTACTTTAAATCTAAAAGGGTTGAGAGACTAAGGTGTTTGGTTAAATTAAAATTGGAAATAGTCTAAGATTTAGAGTACAGTGTAAGTAAAACTATATTGATCCCTTTAGCATTTGTTTTATCTCAGGAATTAAACTTAATTTTCAGCTGACATATAGATGTGAACTGTAGTAAGGGCAGGATAGCATCTGGTAACTTCGTAGTCTTGGTTTGTTTATTTTCTAATGAAGGAAGTGCAGTGTGCAAATGGAAGAATAAGGTTGTGACTTTCTTTAGCTTTCTATTTGCTTGGATTTTTTAAACAAATGTTTTAATTTGCCCTAGCTGGTTTGGCTCAGTGGGTAGAATGTCGGCCTGCGGACGGAAGGGTCCCCCCTGCGTTTGATTCTGGTCAAGGGCATGTACCTGGGTTGCAGGCTGCTCCCTGTCCCGGGCCCTGATAGGGGCTCGTGCAGGAGTCAACCAATCGATGTGTTTCTCTCACATTGATGTTTCTCTCTGTCTTTTCCTCTCTCTCCCACTCTTTCTAAAAATCAATGGAAAAATATCCTCAGGTAAGGATTTCAAAACTATATATATATGTGTGTGTGTGTGTGTGTGTGTGTGTGTGTATATGTTTTAAATGATTTCAGAGAGTGGAAGGGAGGGGAAGAGTGGGATAGAATCATCAGTGATGAGAGAGAATCATCGATGGGCTGCCTCCTGCACAACCCCCACTGTGGATCGAGCCTGCAACATAGGCATGTGACCTGACTGGCCATTGAACCGTGAGGTCCACACTCAACCTCAGAGCCACATAGGCAGGGCTCTAATTGCTTGGCTCTTAAACAAATACCCAAAGTTTAGGAAATGGATCAATTAGGAAAAGGTTTTGTTTTACAAAAGGATTCATAAGAATTATTTAATACAATAACCTTTTTCAATAAATATTTAATCTTAATTACTACATGACATGATTATAGTAAGCAATCTGATATACTTAAAACTGTGTTATCTACTTCTGATTGAGGATCAAGTAGAAATAAAGTTTCTCAGAAATGCCATAGTCATTCAGGTTCCCTTAGTATTTTATTTTCAAAAATTTGATTTATCTGTGATTTTTCTAGAATCTGGCCATTATTTGTGGTACTTTTTATCAATGAGATTTCCAAGCAATGTAATGAGATTATTGTGTTGAATAATATTAGTATTCTTAATTCATTATGAATTCTTCTGCCATTTACTAAACAGTTCAAAAGTGTAGTGTCTTAGGTGGTATGTTTTATGATTAAATGTTCAAATAAAATAACATCTAATATTTTATATATGTTTCATATTTAAAATGATTTATTGTATTTAGGATTAACTTTTAAACTACAAAATGGTTATCTTTGCGAAATTCATTGGGAATATGGAAGGAGGAACATTTACAAGGTTTGGGGGAACCTTCCACTAAGACTTCGCCTTACCATAAAAACTTTTTAGGCCTACATTGAATCTTTGCAGAAATGGATCAGCTTTTATCGTTTTCATCAAATGCCCCGTAAACACAGTTGAAAAGAATTGCAGGTTGAAGAGCTGAGCAGGTATTTTAAATCATATGGAAAGTGAAAAGACTTTAACTTTTATATTAGAGTCTGTAGATTCTTGTGAAACTGTGTATGATTATTCTTATTTGCTTAATATTGCTTATAGTAGTAAACTTGGTGTGATTGAATGGAGCACTGGCTTTAGAGAAATATTGTTATCTGTAGGCTTCCCCTTACTTCGGACTTTAATTTAACCCGTCTTGAGTTCGTAAAGGCAGAAAAGTAGTAGTCATTTCAGGCCTGCTCTGGCATGTGTAGTAGACAGATAAAAATCTGCCCAATGTACATTGGCTGTTTTTCAGGCCAGAGTTATTTCATGCTCCTTCACTTCAACCTTCTAAAATGACCCAGCTTGGCCCAAGGTTCTGCGCATTACACTCTTCTAATCTGTCTGTCTGCTTTTAGGAGTGTGCAGACTGGTGCCTAAAATGGAAGTAGATGTTAATGGAGAGGCCAGAAGTACCCTGAGCACCCTGCCCTTGCCCGTGGCTGAGGTGAGCTCCCCAGGGAAGGCAGAGGCCGAGAAGCCCCGCTGCTCCAGCACACCGTGCTCGCCGATGCGCCGGACGGTCTCAGGCTACCAGATCCTCCACATGGACTCGAACTATTTGGTTGGCTTCACTACTGGCGAGGAACTCCTGAAGTTAGCCCAGAAGTGCACCGGAGGCGAAGAGAGTAAGGGAGAAGGCATGCCTTCCTTGCGCTCCAAACAGCTGGATGCAGGACTTGCACGTTCCTCTCGTTTATATAAAACCAGAAGTAGGTACTACCAACCGTACGAGATTCCAGCTGTCAATGGCAGGAGGCGAAGGCGGATGCCCAGCTCAGGAGACAAGTGCACTAAATCTTTACCTTATGAACCTTATAAGGCCCTCCATGGGCCCCTGCCTCTTTGTCTTCTTAAAGGTAAGAGGGCTCACTCCAAATCTCTGGACTACCTCAATCTAGATAAAATGAGCATTAAGGAGCCAGCTGACACAGAAGTGCTACAGTACCAGCTTCAACACCTAACCCTCAGAGGGGACCGTGTGTTTGCTAGGAATAACACATGAATGACCTGCGGAATGTGTAAACCAGTTTAAGGCAGCCTACACTCGGCCAGAAAAACCCACTGTTGGACTCTGTACAGGACTCTCCACATTATAGATGGTTATATCAGCTAAGTGTTCCAGGAACATAAAAATCGTTTGGATCAAATTTTGAATACAGAAATAAAATTACAGGTACTTGGGGAGAAATCATTCTAGAGCACGCAACTACAAAGAAAACAGAATGTTGACCATTAGTTTGTATAGCTTTTTAGCTAGGAAAAACAGGTTGGTACGGTAAGATCTTTATGATTCTGATGCTCGAATTGGGAATGCTATCTACTCGGTTGTTGCTGACATGGTATGATTCATTAGAAATTCATATCTTAAGTACTCAAGTACTTCTTTAATCTCTGTATTTTACTATGAAATGTATGTCATGATTTGTTTTATGAAATTTAGAACTTGAACATTGCTGAATTTTGGACCACTTTTTATTTTTAAATATTGAGTTTAAATATTTTATAACTGGTTTTGCACTGAAAAAAAAAATTTCCGATTGACACAAGAGCATACTCTTTCTTCACTTGCCTCAATAATATTATTGAGCAATGAATTTTTTATTTCCGCATGGAAAGTTACTGATCTCTATGGCTGTAAAATGTTTCTTTATAGCGTTATTAACATGTCTTAATAAAATTAAATTTGGGATACAAAGTATTTATTTTACAATAGGTGGGAGGGGAGGAGGAAGCTTTTCCAGAAAGTTTCCAATATGAAGGTTTCATAAGTTGAAAAAGTTTCCTTTGGGCTCATTTTCTAATTTAAGATTCATCTGGAACTTTAAAATGGAAAGGACTCTTTTAGTTGTGGATTATAGGCATAATACTGTTTGCATCTGAATGTTCTGAACGTGAATGGAACTTTAATAGAGGAACTCATGATTTCTACTGTCGAATGCTTAATCGAAGTGTGAAGTGGTACCATTCAGCATGGCATCGGGTCATCCCCGCTTTAGGTTTTTGCAGCGCAAGCCCTCATTGAAATGCCAGTCTCTAGGATTAGTTAGGAGCCTAAAGTGCTCTGCAGATTTAATAGGTTAATCCTGGATTACTTAACAATTTATGTCAATTGCACTGGTTTAATTTGTTGCTAAAGAAATATTGTCCTGGCTTTAGTAACAAATACAGCTCAACTATTCTTGAATATATTTTGGAAAAAAAAAAATGTATGTCACTTACCTTTTTTAAAAGTTTCTATTTCTTTTTTGACTCTTGAAGGTGCAATTTATTACTGAATTGGCATTTCTGGCAGCATAGAACTGCTTATTTTAAAGTTTATTTTGGGGGCTGTGAGTTTCTTAGGTGTTAGCACTCTTGCTTATAAAATAAGAACACCTTTTAATTAATGAATGGGCCATTCCTGGTGCAGTTGTAACTTTTCTTTAGCCAGAATGAATGGCAAACTATTTTAGAGCAGAATAAGTATTAGGAACCCCTAGAAACTCTTAATCAACATTTATTATGCTTTCACTGAGGCAGACCTTATGAAAGAACCTTGGTGAAGTTGGCCCATAGCTTAATGAGTTGATCAAATTTCTTGGTGGGCTGGAAATTTCCAGCGGTTGATATGTTCACGTAAATTGCACCTTTGTAACATATTGACAAATGGTCACTAAGATTAACTGTCTCTATACAGTCATTAGTTTGATAAGAAATAGAATCCTGTCAGATGCCAAAGAGTTGGGATTTTTACGTTTAATGATTAAACATCGTTATTTATTGATGATTTACCCTGTGGAACTGTATTATTTCTAACTATGAAATAAAAGGGTGATGTAAACACACATTGTTGTGTGATGCTTTCAACGAGGTCCACCATCCATAGGCTGGTTGCTGTTCAAGAATTCCACCTAAGCACTTATTTATAGGCCCCGTTTTTGTTTTAAAAAAATTACTGTTGGTGCTCTTCCACTTTTCAAGGTAAAGGATGTATTCATGGCAATGATTGTATTCTGTGTACCTGTGCGAGCTGTCTCTGCCTGTGCACCTAAATAATTTCTTGAGCTAAATAAAAATATGTAGCTTTTTGTTTTGTTTTGTTTTTCACTTAAAGACAAGTAAAACTCTGTGGCAAAAATGAAGGGGTTAAAGTTGGAATATGGCACATTTGCTATGTCTGACTAGTAATGATGCATAACTTTTTAAGTTTGGTTTCCTAGAAAGTTTTAAAACTCTAGGTCAGTAGTTTTCAAAATGTGTTTGCAGAGCCCCTTCATTCCTTCTTGCGTTTCTACACTCCATGGCCTGGTGCTCCTGTGGTAGATGCTGTCCTAGCGAGAAAAAAGGTTAGGCTGGGTCTCTTATCTGAAAAAAGTCCCATTTCCTTTAGTCTTTTATCGTGTTATGTTTTTGAACTCCCCCCCACCATTTTTATTCAATTGAATATTCCATACTAAACAGAGCACACTTCTGGTCATATAGACTGATGATGTTATCTTCTAGTATTTGCCCTTACATACATTGCAGTACCACAGAATTTTAATTTTTCTTTTCAAAAATATGTTCTAGAGCAGCGGTCGCCAACTGGTGGTCCGTGGACCACTGGTGGTCCGTGAGGTCCGAAAGGTTGGCGACCGCTGCTCTAGAGGCCCAGCTGATGCATAAAGTAGCTATAGAATTTTAGTCCTCGCCTCAGGCTTGCTCCCCTGACTTCCATCCAGTTGCATGTGCACCTCTGGTTCCTGGGCTCCTCTGGCCTTCAGTCAGGGAAGAAAAGACTCAGGGGATGGATTAAAATCTAAACTCATTTGGAACCCAAGATTTTCTGGATTCAGGCTTAGCTGGGCCCATCATGTCCTGTCCATTGCCCCTCCCCTTATGCCCTATGATGCCCATGTGTGGGGCACTGTCTTTTTCTCTTCCTTGAGTTGTTTATTTCAATGATTTTAATATTTGGGGCTTGGGGGAGCTTTTTTTTTTTTTTTTTTTAGAAGATTCTACATTAACTTTTAAAGGTAAACTGGCCTTTTCACTAAAGAACACTTCTTGAGATCTTGAGAAAAGCAACCTATTTTTAGTTATTTTCTCATTCTAACACACTTTTATCTCAGAAGGGCTTTTATTCCATTATAACCACTGACATTGTTTTAAGGGAACTTTCCAATGACCTTGGCCTAAGTGTTTGTTCTGAGTCAGAAAGTAGGAGAGACTGGCACGCCCCTTAATGGCAGGAATGCTCTAGAAGAGTTAGGGTGGAGAGAGAGCAAGGATGTGCGTTACAGTGTAGAGGGATAGCAAGTAGTAAGTAACGTTGGCTTGTAAACAATATGATTTGATTAGAGAAATGGACATTGAGGAAGATTGCCTTGGAAATATAATAAATGTGATTAGAAAGCCAGAAGTGGAGGTTGTCAGCACTTAATGATGCACTGCACTTTGTAATGTGCTGCTTTAAATGAGAATCATGAAATGGAACCTTTGATATTTTACATGAGGAGAAAATGAGGGATTTTTCTGCCCAAGGAGAACAGGACAAGAAACAAATCAAGAATGGGTTTGATGTATTTGTTGGTTTGCTGAGCCCCTAGGACACTTGGTTACTCTAAGGGAGGAGGGGAGATGGTGGATTTGTCTTCTCATCATTGTGAAACGATTTTTTTCAAGAGAAGAAGTCTAAAACCTTATCTCCTAAATGTTGTCAACCCTGGTTTTGTGTCTTCTATGTGCCAATTTTTGGGAGAGCACAGGATGAGAAAAGAAACTCTTTAATCAGAAGAACGCAGCATCTACTGGAATGAAAAAGAGTTGCTCCACAGTCAGTGGAATCCTTTAGTAATCCTGACTGGGCTGGCTTCTGGAGCGAAGAGCTTTGATGCTTTTGCTTTTGTAGAAAAGCTGGCATCACTTTCAAAGTCCCTGCTGAACGCTCTCAAGAACATTCTTAGCATGTGACGGTGGGAAGAGGAGGGGGCACTGGGTTCATGATGTTGACCTGGAGGTCTGACTCACCAAGGAAGAGTATTTTCACCAAACTTTTATGTAGAAGTGTTACACACAGACATATATTTGGAATACTGTGAATCATCTATCTTTGACCTAACACTTTAATTAGGAATAGGAACTTACGCAATAAGACATTCTTGAAGTAACTGAAATTCAGATTTTGGCTAGGTGATTAGAGCCAAGATGGCAAATACTGAGCATGTATACCACCATCTGCCTCACCAATGCCTGTGACAGACATCTCTAATCCATCAGTGCACAGACTCTGAGTCCAGATGTGACCTCATTATCTTTCTTAAACCAGCCCTTTAGAGTAGCTGCTACTGAATTGATCAGCATTACACTGGAGATAAAACCTGTTTGCCTACCACACCCTCTACCGCCCCTCTTCCCCCGGCCCCCTCAATGGATTATAGTGTGAATTGAAAAATGGATTATAGTGTGAATTGAACATTTTTGAGTAGGAGACCATTCTGGGTCCTCTCTTCTAACCAGAGAACAGAGGAGAATGGTCTCCATTACCATCACCCTTAAGATGGATTTCACCTTCAAGGACTGCTTGAGGAAGAGGAGGGCAAGGTGGCATAAGATAAATGCCAAACGAGTGTTTTGTAGAATAACTAGTAATTTAAGAGAGGGAAAGTGAGGATCTTAAATCATCTGGGACTGAAATCTGAGAACTATCGTGTTCATTTTTTTTTTTTTTCAGTAGGTGACCAATTTATTGGATGTGCTCACATTGTTTATCTCTGTAGAAGGTGAAAAAAAACCTTCCTAGGGAAGTCTAGGAGATGAAAAATATGAGAAGGCAAAAATCTCAAAGTAATTGAGTCTGAGAAGGAGCAGGGCATGCCAATAATGGTCAGCGGTTATTTCCACTATTTTTGGTGGCTGGCTGAGTTGGACTGACCCACTTTCTAGAAGAGTTAAGGTGGAGGCACAGTTAAAGAACTGAAATACTGGAGTTGGAGATGTGGGGAGGTGAGAGCTATGAGCGAATAAGTAAATGGATATTTTAGTGATTTTTTTTTTTTCTCTTGCACTGCAATTAATCCTGGGGTGTGGTGGGAATGACAGAGAAGGTTTGCTTTAATTTTGTAGGGTCCAAAGTACATTTAAAAATATGTATTCTTGACATAATGTATATGAGAAATTTATACAGAAAGTATTTTGCTCAAGAAGTTTCCTAATATAGATCATCTTTTGAAATGACCAATTAGAACACTGCATTAGTTGGTAGATTTCTGTATTTTACTTTCTAATATTTATAATAAAGTTTGAGTTTTGTATTTTTTATTAATGTTTCTCACATTTTTAGTGTGATGCTCATCTATTAAGAAATTGATGTGGTTAAAAATAAAAATGTTTAAGGGATTAAGATATTTATAGGTTTGAGTATTGTTTTATGTTAGGCCATATAAGGTATTCCACTCAGCGTTTAAAAGATATTCATTACATGTGACAGAGTTTAAGAGGAAAAGGGCATATGAAATTATATGGGGTATAAATTCTGGCCCCTTCCCCGAAATTCATTTCTTAAATGCTTGCTGGCTAAGCTCTCAAAATGAAATAGATGGGGATTGTGTTTTTTCCTTCATGTTTTTTTGAAATCATTCCTTGTTTTGTTTTTTTGAGGATCCTTTTGACTAGACTGGAGATACCAGAGAATAAACAATTGGAAGCATGTCTTTCCCCACTGGGCCAAGTTACTCTATAGAAATCCCAGAAAATGCTGCAAATGAGAATAGTTCCTAATTTGTGAAATAGAAAAACTGTGAGAGCTACCTCATTTGCATTACCCGAAGCTATAGTATGACTAGTAATGAGAGAGGGTTCCTTTGTATATTGATAACCAAATGTACGATCTTAGGAGGCTCCAAACAGAATGCTCAGAGAACATGAGGGATTTTATATAAAGTATATAAAAACAAACAAATTTTTATTGAAATAGAACCACCTACCAAAGCAAACTATATTTGTAGAAAGTGATGCTCCTTCAAATTCATGATTCAACCTTTATTTATTCATCCACCAAATATTTATTGTGATGACATTTTGTGCCCTCACCGTGATAAATCATGAGACTACAAGGTGCGTGAACACAGAAGCCATGGTCAAGAACAGATAGTTGCATTTTAAAATGAGTGCTGCTAATAATCTTAAAAATGGATTTTAAGATTTTTTTATGAATTTATTTATTTATTTTAGCACAGAGAGGAGAAAGTTCCTAATGCCACTGTAAGTGTTGGGAAAGCTTCACCAGAGAAGTTATGCTTGGGCCTGGAGGGTGAACAGGATTTTGCCAGGAGGGTAGAAAGGTGAGGGCCTCGCAGGCCGAAGAGAATTCTGTGTGCGAGTATAAAACTGGAAAAGGCCTCAAGGTTCATCTTTTCCTACTATCCAAACCTACCTAGACAGAAGTATGTCATATATCTTTCTAAAAATAAAAATCTCTAGAAAGGAAGTCATTGAGTTCGACCCACGTTTTCTGGTGAGGAATTTAGCAGTGACATTTCAAGTCATGATAGTTAAACTGCCAAATATTTTGTAATGAGCATTTCTCCTAATTCAACAACCTTTTGACCTTATGTAACTCCTCCAGCCTCAAGGACCCTCTCAGTTTTTGTGGGTTCATGGCAGCCCAGAGTTCTCATAGACATTAGTTGCACATACATCTGGAAGAGAAAGAATCTTTGGGGGACCACATAGCCAGTTTCAGGCCCTATTCGGGAACATAGCTGGAAACTCTGGGCCCTGAGAGAAGTCTGAAATGTTCTTTCTAGTGGAGGGAGCTGGGGGGAGAGGGACAGGTGAAATGTCTGGGGACTGTTGTTATTTTTTTAATCTAAAGAGTTTTTAATAGTCAACGACTTATGTCTCTGTCCCTCTCTCTCTGTCCTAAGGAGCCAGCTATAAATGAAAAAAAATATATATATATATTGGAAGACCTAAAATGGCCCTTCACATAATGTTCTGTAATTGTGACAATCTTAATTTTGTGTAATTTCAAGATAAAGTCTCACCCGCCCTGGCTTCACCACTTAAGTGCAGGATACGTTTGATCATGTGCCTTAGTTTTATTTTTTTATTCCCCCCACAACTACTTTAACAAGGTGCTAGGCAGGAAATAAAAACAGTGTTTTTATTTTTGATATTTGAAATTTAAGTTTTTTGTATAAAATACTGCAAAATCTTGAAACGTGTATATATGAGGGAGGGAGTTATAGGTGAAGATACGTTGCCCGCCACGTCTGACTAATGAACTGATAAACTTGTGTTTTCTGAAGTGGGCTGTTGACCTTTCACATGGTGTAAACGTGATCCACTTGGGTTAGAAAGTACTAGGCCTATTTTTAAAATATTTTTTAATCTTTTTACATTTTTTATTTGTCATATATGTCATACATATAGTTTGCCAGTAGCAGTAAGGCATACAATATATAAATAAGTATATGTATGTTGGAGATATAAACACTTTTCAAAACTTAAATTACAAGACCATAGAGTTTGGAAATTGTTGACGTAAATGGCTACATCTATTATGACATGAAAAATGCTCTCTTTGAGTATATTTACCTTTTTGAAATTTCATCTTATTAAATGTTTGAACATGGGCTTGAGGTTTAGCAAGATTAAAAAATAAAGAGCATGTTTAGATATGTATGGGACATCGTATTTTGATGCTTATTATACATCTCTTTGCTAATAATTTCTATCCAGTGCAGTAGTTTTAAATTTTTCTTGGATTTGCTTTCTAGTTTCTAATATAAGGACTTAATACAAGTTGGGAAATAAAAGATAGTAGAACAGAACCCACCTGTCTCAGTAGGTTTCTGAAGTTTGTATTGTCAACCTTTTCATATTTTTGGTCAGGGACTTCTGAACCATGTCATGACGAATGCATTATTTGCAGAATCCATTATTTGTGCCTACAGTGTTCTTGGCTACAATTATTAGCGTCCTGTCTTTTAAGAGCATGTCTCTTCAGAGGTTGCTTTCTCTTGCACTGACAGGTAAATTGTATTCTGGGGAGGGGGGGTTGGGGGGAGTAAAACCAGAGATTTTGTTCTGATACACTTTGTTTCCAGAAACTTTGACAACGAAGGGGTAAATACCAATTATAGAAAGTGTCTAGAAAGTGGCTTCTTCCTTTTCTTCTCCCCCCCTCCTTTTTCTCTTCACTGATGCTGATGCAACTTCCAAGAGCCAGATTTGACTGTTTTTCCTCTAGGCGCAGGGTTAAGTGTGGTCCAAGGAGCTTCCTTTAGATAACCCACGCTTGCTCTCTCCATCTTCAGGACCAGCCAGCTAGCGCTCATCAAACTGTACAGCATAGTACACCCTCGGAAACAATTATTTGCCCTAGTTAACTTTGCTAATGTTACTTTTTAAAAAACTGTTTAAAGTAATACATATGTCTCCTTTTCCCCCCATCAACTCCCACCCCACAGGACAAGCGCCCCAGTGTTTGTGTCCATTGGGTATGCTAATATGCATGCATACAAGTTCTTTGGTTGATCTCTTACACCACCACCACCCCTCCCCCTCCCCTGCCTTCCCTGTGAGGTTTGACAGTCTGTTCCACGTTTGTCTCTGGATCTATTTTTGTTCATTAGTTTATGTTGATCATTATATCCCACATATGAGTGAGATATGTGATATTTATCTTTCTCTCACTGGCTTATTTCGCTTAGCATAATGCTGTCCAGTTCCATCCATGCTGTTGCAAATGGTAAGAATTCCTTCTTTTTTATCGCAACGTAGTATTCCATTGTGTAGATGTACCACAGTTTTTCTATCCACTCATCTGTGGAAGGGCATTTAGGCTGTTTCCAAATCTTAGCTACTGTAAATTGTGCTGCTATGAACATAGGAATGCATATATCCTTTCTGATTGGTGTTTCTGATTTCTTGGGATATAATTCTAGAAGTGGGATCACTGGGTCAAATGGGAGCTCCATTTTTAGTTTTTTGAGAAACGCCATACTGTTCTCCACAGTGGCTGCACCAGTCTGCATTTCCACCAGTAGTGCACGAGGGTTCCTTTTTCTCTTCATCCTCACGAGCACTTGTCATTTGTTGATTTGTTGATGATAGCCATTCTGACGAGTGTGTGAGATGGTATCTCATGGTTGTTTCGAGTTGCATCTCTCTGATGATTAGTGACTTTGAGCATGTTTTCATGTGTCTCTTGGCCTTCTGTATGTCCTCTTTCAAAAAGTGTCTATATAGGTCCTTTGCCAATTTTTGACTGGATTATTTATCTTCCTTTTGTTAAGTTGTGTGAGTTCCCTGTAAATTTTGGAGATTAAACCCTTATCAGAAATATCATTGGCAAATATGTTCTCCCATGCAGTGGGCTGTCTTGTTGTTTTGTTGATGGTTTCTTTTGCTGTACAGAAGCTTTTTATTTTGATGTAGTCATATTTGTTTATTTTCTCCTTAGTTTCCATTGCCCTTGGGAAGTCTGTGGCCCCTTTTCAAGGCCTGCCTTATATGGGCCATGCTTCATACTCATTCTTTCTGTGTTTTGCTTTGAAACCAGTCACCATATATATTTTTCCTCTGACCATTTACTAGATTGAAAGTGCTTAGGTTTATTCAGACTCTGTTATTGAGGACCTACTGTGTGCACACAATGCTTTGACTCCAAACCAAATGAGGTATAGTAGCTGGCTCTTAAGGATGACAGTTAATGTTCAAGAAGCCTATGACTTTTCCTTAAGTTAAATATTGCTTGTTCTATTTTGTGTACATATAAACAAAGTACCAAGGAGTTGGGTTGTCATGATAATTTTGCCATTAATGAGACAACCTGGTAATAGTTATGTGCTACCACTAACGTACTATTCAAGAAACTTTGAAATTACTATTCTAAAAAGAGATAAAGTATCTATAGATAAATAATATCACTTCATATTTGAAGAAATATGTGGGTAAAAGGCCTCAGGATGCTCAAGTCAGCCTATGTGTGAGAATTTAGGGATAATTGCTCTAGATCTGTTCAAACCTTTAGGAAACGGATGGTATCAGAAATGAAAGGAGCAATGCAATCAATGTGGAAGCTGAGGGGAAAAACATCTAAGTTGGTTAAGTAACTCCTCTGTTTTTTAAAATTACCACCTAGTTCAGATTTTAAAATAACGTTTCAATTGCAGACTTCCAATTTTATCCCAATGGTCTCAGTACCATGGGCTATCTATATGTAGATGCACAGTGTGTGTTAACAGTACTTTTGTAACCTATCTTGGGATTTTTTTTTTTAATGACTTGTTATTTCTGTGAAGTCACACAAAAACGTGACCGCCGAAATATGCAAGAATTAGAGCAAGGTGATGAATCTGGAGCACCTTATAAAAGCCTGACCTTATGCTTTAATTCATTTAACTCCCACACAGTCTTTTTCTCTCAAAAGTTTGATTGAGCTGTAGTTGTTTTTTGTTGATTGGGATAATTATGCCAGAATGATTTTAAAATCTCTTTGCACGCACTGTTTAGCTCTGGCACTTACTGTAATCACTTAGAGCGAGAGTCCTACCCAGAATTCTCAGGGGAGGGTGGTAGGAGAAAGCCTCCAAGGAAAGAACAAAGTGGACTTAGGGAAGCAGTCATCTTTGTTCTGCATGCAATTCAACTGTTCAGCACTGCTCAGGTCGTCATTGAACGGATGCACTACTAGAAGGAGCGGGTTAGCCTGAAAGCAAGCAGCGGAATATGCAATGGAAAGAACACAGGCCTTGAAATTGGACAGAATCTGGATTTGAATTCTGGGTTGAGCACAGTGTCTGGTGCAATAGTTACTGGTTTTTCTCCCAGATTAGTTATGATAAAGAAACAGACATTATTCACCTTTGGCATATAATTAAAGACCTTTGCATCATTCATTTTTATTCCTTTTTCATTTTTGTATTGTTAATAATGCCTTGGCATGTCACTCAGTTTAAAAACAATTTCAGGCATTTTCTTCTGCTATGAAGAATAAGTTATTTTCTTAAAATATATGTAAATATATCTTGTTAATCCTTACCCCAGGATATTTTTTCCATTGATTTTTAGAGTGGAAGGGGGTGAGAGAAAGAGGGGAGAGATAAACATCAGTTTGAGAGAGAGAGAGACTCACATTGATTGGTTGCCTCCTGTACAGGGACCGAGAATCAAACCCGAGACCCTTCAGTGCGTTGGGTCTAACCACTGAGCTGCCAGCCAGGACTTAAGATATTTTTTATTCTTGATATTGTTCAATGGCTGATGTCAAGTCTGAATTGAGTTTCCAAGAAGAGCATCAAGCAGTTGTGTATTTGTTTCTAGCTGAATTCCAAAGTGAGTTTCCTCTCATACATATACCATGTTCATTTTAGTGGTGAAGACAGTTCATAAAAACAATGCATAATCAAATCTGCTTATCAAGATAAAACAATCCCTAAGCCACTGATTTAAATATCTTTAAGAACAAACAAATAACAAAGAAAAAAACCGGCCCATCCATGACCTAAGTATCTGCATACTTTATAATATTGTAAAATTAATGGAATAATTTATAGATAAACATTAAAATAATTCTAAATTGCTTCCAAGCCTAGACCTATAGGTTAGTTACAACAGGTAAGACTGCCTAAATATTTTCTGATGTGTAGTGATAATTAAATGCATAGCCTCTTGGAATCAGATGCTATAGTGTAGATAAACAAATTAAACTGAAAATTAATTTAGAAGGTTAAGAGTTGAGGTGGAAATGAGACTGATCTTGGTTTCTGACAACATGACCTTTAAATTAGGTATAATAAAGCTTTAGTCTTGAGTCTCTTTTTGGTATTAAATCTGTTTCAGATTTGGCATAATTCTAGGGGAAGACCTTCCAACCTCTCCCAGTCCTAAGTCATTGAATGTTGTGTGAACATTGCTATATTTCATAGTTAGATTAATTTATGAATTCATTTTTAGAAATATAAAAACAATTGCTAATTTAATACTGAGATCATGTTAAGTAACTTTCCTAAGTTTTTATTGGGGTAAGGGGTCTGTTTTCTGTGTTACCCCCTAATCTACTTAATATGTGATGACCAGCAGTTTTATGAGTTTGTATCCTGAAACTGCTTATTTAGAGAGCAGTAGATTCCTCTAAGAAATACTTGCAAATTTTTTCTTTTTCCCTTAGTGGTACAAGTCAGGAGCTTTCTAGACCAAACAAGAATTATTCTGATAAATATAACCTCATTTACACATCTTTTGAAAAATGTCCTGTTCTACTCGATCACAAGGGAACTTTTTCCTTTAACAAAAAACTGAGAGAGCAAAATTAAGTATACAAAATTAGGTAATGAACATGCTGAGGACCCATAAGTACTGCTGTTTTCCAATTTGAGTTCCCTAAATGAGGGCAGTAAGCGTGGGAGCTGTGGTTGGCTGGAATGAATGAGAAAAAACAGTGGTGACCTTTGCATCAGGGGAAGGACATCATTCTGCTTCTGGCTTTTCACAGTTTTATGTGTTTGTGTTTTTAATGTATGACCGAACCTGAAAGTTCATCTCTAATCTTGATCCACTGGGAAATGGCAGAAATCCTAACCAGCCAAATGATACAAATTTAAATTTCCTGTAGAGGAAAAAGGTCAGTAATGTTCTGTTCCCTGGAGACCGTCTCAGCACAGCAAACAATCTTCCTGATTAAAATTCCTGTGGAGAGCCGGTGCTTTGTCTGATTGGAAACTAAATAGGTCCCTAATCACCTACATACGATGACATCACCGGGGCATCCCAAACTGACCAACATTGTGTATACCCTCTCTTAAATGTCAACTTCACTTTAAAATTGAAAAACAAAAACATAGGGCTGCATTTAAGAGCAGCTATTTATAGTTCTGTGATGTGAGGCCTCCAGTTTCCTATAATTCCCATTGTTCTCTAAAAATAAAGACCCATTTAACCCAGGAGGACTGACAAGTGATCTTGTGATGGATTTGAGTTATTGTTCAGTGTTTATGACCAGGGAGAGCACCACGCGGCGTGTCGACACTGCTGGAAGCCTCTGGCTTGATAGGGGCCTGGGCTTTTGCCTGCTGTAGACACACCTGCGTGTCCTGTTGAGAAAATAACCCTCTTGGGGTTGGTTTCTGCTTTTCCTGTGGAAAACGTCGCCCTTTATAAGATGAGCACACAGCCAGCATATTTCGTTGGTAGCAAGTGACCAGCTTTCTGAGTTAGGTCTGTCCATGGGGAGGATTCAGTTCCCCTCCTCCATCCTTAAAGTTCAGGTTTTTTAATGTAGGGAGTTTGTATCTGTCTCAGCTGCATCAACTAGGACCCTCCTATGAAGTCTCAGGATAACCTTTCTCCTGAGTGTAAAAGAACCCGGGGCACCATTTTAGCTAGAGGCCAGCAAAATGATGTTGCTTCCTTGTTAGTGTTTCTAATATTAGACTTTACTTGACAGTCCTTACTTACAATTTCTTTATTTTCCTCCTCAGTTTGTAGCTGCATTGCAGTGCCTGTTATTTTTCTTTCTTGAAAGTAATAAAAAATAAAAGTTAAAGAGAAGACATAGGTGCAGATGAGGTGCATTTCCAGTCCCACTTGGAAAGCACCTATGGCAGTTCCTGTCCCTGCTCTCCACGGAGCATGCCGGGAGCTTGCAGGGAGCCAGGGACTGTCGCTTTCAGAAGAACCCTGGGAACCCTTGTTTGAAGCTTCTCATCTTGTCAATGCTGAAGGGCTGAAGGAGAATGCAGGGATTTTTCACAGTCAGTAAATCCTGACATTTTTTGTCTCTAATCTCCTTTTCAGTGTGATCTCTGTCAGATGCTCTGAGAAGACGTCCAATTACTGTCTGAGTTGCTATCCAGGGTCTAAAACTGCTCAAGAACCCTGGCTGGTTTGGCTCAGTGGATGGAGCATTGGCCTGCAGACTGAGGGGGTCCCAGGATCAATTCCGGTCAAGGGCATGTACCTTGGTTGCGGGCACATCCCTGGTAAGGTGTGCAGGAGGCAGCTGATGTTTCTTTCTCATCAATCTTTCTGACTCTCTCTCCCTCTCTCTAAAAAATCAATGAAATATGTTTAAAAAAATAAAAAATAAAACTGCTCAAGAAAAGAAAGGGCTTTCTGTTCAGGAATCTGATAGCATATGTGTGTTCTGAGCTTTTAGCTTTTCCTATGAAATTATAATAAATTGTGCATGAAGGTGAAATGTGGAGGATGATGCAACCTTATGAAATTGAATTTAGTGGACGGTTAATTCTGATGACTCTGAAATATTGCGTATTCTGAAGTAGGCACGTCAATGCCAGGAAAGTCCTTGATGGGTTTGGCACAGAACTGTGACATTTAGCTATTAGGCTGGATGAAGCATCGTGAAAAGAGCTGAAGGGGCGAGGACTAAGTACTTGAGTGATGGTCTCGCTCCTAAAGAGTTTGTAGTTCTCTGTGTGCCTAATTATAACTAAGAACTTTATAGATTTCCTAGGTAGTAAATATATGGTCTTTTTTTCAAATGAATATAGAAGACTGTGTGGTTAGATAAGCAAGTTTGGGATATATTTTTTAAATGTCCAAGTTGCATGTTTACTGTTATCAGAAGGCAGCCACATATTATGTGTGAAAATGAATTTAAAATCAGAAAATCTAAAATCTATGAAAAAGGGGGAAAATATTGTCTGATACTTAGTGGGTTTTAAAAAGCAACGTATTTCAGATATTTCTTCTTTTTTGTTTGTGTTAAAATGTTATTATCATGTTATTATTTTTAAATAAATCTTTATTGTTCATGTTATTACAAGTGTTCCTCTTTTTTTCCCCCCGATAGCTCCCCTCCACGTAATTTCCCACCCCACCCCATGCCCTTACCCCTTGCCACTATCCTCATCCATAGGAGTAAGATTTTTGTCCAATCTCTTCCCGCACCCCCCATGCCCTCTTCCCCCTGAGAATTGTCAGTCCACTCCCTTTCTATGTCCCTGATTCTGTTATATTCACCAGTCCATTCTGTTCTTCAGGTTTTTTATTCACTTGATTTTTAGATTCACTTGTTGGTAGGTATGTATTTGATGTCATTTTGTTGTTCATAATTTTTATCTTTACCTTTTTCTTCTTCTTCCTCTTCTTAAAGAATACCCTTCAGCATTTCATGTAATCCTGGTTTGGTGGTGATGAACTCCTTTAGCTTTTTCTTATCTGTGAAGCTCTTTATCTGACTTTCAACTCTGAATGATAGCTTTGCTGGGTAGAGTAATCTTGGTTGTAGGTTCTTGCTGTTCATCATTTTGAATATTTCTTGTCACTCCCTTCTGGCCTGCATAGTTTCTGCTGAGAAAAATCAGTTGACAGTCGTATGGGTACTCCCTTGTAGGTAATTAACCGTTTTTCTCTTGCTGCTTTCAAGATTCTCTCTTTGTCTTTTGCCCTTGGCATTTTAATTATGATGTGTCCTGGTGTGGTCCTCTTTGGGTTCCTCTTGTATGGGGTTCTTTGTGCTTCCTGAACTTGTAAGTCTATTTCTTTCACCAGGTAGGGAGAGTTTTCTGTCGTTATTTCTTCTAATAGGTTTTCAATATTTTGCTCTCTCTCTTCTTCTGGCACCCCAAAAATTTGAATGTTGGTACGCTTAAAGTTGTCCCAGAGGCTCCTTACACTATCTTCATATTTTTGGATTCTTTTTTCTTTTTGTTTTTCTGATTGGGTGTTTTTTGCGTCCTCATATTTCAGATCTTTGGTTTGATTCTTGGGGTACATTGATCTACAGTACAGTTTCTGTATATTCTTTATTTTAGACAATGTATGCTTAATTTCTGACTGGTCCTTTTCCATTTTTTTTGGCATTCTCATTAAGATCCTTAAAGGTCTCACTAAGTTTCTCAGGGGTTTTTTTGAAGATTCTTGAGTAACCTTATAAATGTGGTTCTGAACTCTATGTCGTCCAGTAGTTTGCTTTCCTCCGTTTCTTTCATTCGTGACATGTTTCTTTGTTTCCGCATTTTGGCTGCTTCCCTGTATTGACGGAGTGGCTTTGTGTGGTAGGTGACCTATAGGGGCCAGTAGCTCAGTCTCCCCAATCGCCTGAGGTGGACGCTCTTGGTACACTCCTTTGTAGGCTGAGTGCACAGTCTTCTTGTAGTTAAGCCTTGATTGCTGTTGGTACACTGGGAGGAATTGACCTCCAGGCCAATTAGCTGTGAGCACTCACTGTGTCTATAATGGAAGAAGTGCTGCGCTGAAGACACGCTTATGGGGCAGGACTTGTTTCAGTGGGGCTTTGGTGCTCACTGAGTCTGCCTCTTGAATGTGTCACTTATGTATGTGAGGAGTTGAAATCTGGTGTCTCACACTGACCACTAGGTACACTGGCTTCTGGATCTCCAATGGGGTGCAGGTCAGCTACTGTCTGAGGCCACCCAGCAGGAGCTACAGTTTTTTCCTCTTTGCTTGGGGTTTGGAGGTTTTGGAGCTGTCTGATCCGGGCTGCAAGTTTGCTAGGTTAAGCTGTGATAGGGCAGGCCATTCTTATGCTAAAGCCGCTGCTTGGAGCTTGGGTGGGTTTGTAGGTTGTGCGGGTCGGGGTCTCAGGGTGTCACTAGGCTAGGGCGTGGCAAAGAGCGATGGCTGCCAGTTAGCTGGCTCTGCATCTCTGACCGTGTCCCCACATCCCACGCCCCAGCGCAGTAAACAATTATTCCTGTGTGCAGCTCTGCAAGCAAGCCACCCTCACTTTCCGACCCAATGGCAGACAGTCCAGCTTCTCCCTGTAGGAGTTTGGGTCCCCAGCGTCTCTCCAGAAACTGGATTTCAGAGTAATTAGGGGCTTGTCTCCCTTCGGTTTGAAAAAAGCAATGCCTGCCACCAGCCCGGATTGCGCGCTCAGTACCTCAGCTTTTCAGCGCTTGTACATGTCTCAATGCTCTTTTCTCTTTCCTTCTAGTTGTAGAACTTCCACTCAGCCAGCTTTCCCGTGGTTCTGGGTGATAGACGTTTTGTCTTCTAGTTGTAGTTTTGAAATTGTTTTGCGAGGCAGCAGTTTAGGTGTTTACCTATGCCGCCATCTTGGATTTCTCAGATATTTCTTTATTTTTAAGATGGACACATTTTAGGAAGCAATGACCAAATGAAGACAAATTCATGGATTGAAAGTTTAGTAAAAGTTTCTTTGTGGAAAAATAAAACAATTATAAAAACTGAAAAAAATAAAACACTTTAAACATTTTTGGTGAGTGCAAAATACAATTTCACACTATTAAGTACAGGCGTACCTTGTATTATTGCACTTTACTTTTTGAACTTCACAGATGTTACTTTTTTAAATCATAAATAGGTTTTTTTATTTGTCACCATTAAATGTCTGAATTTTAAACAGATTTTTGGACTGCAGGCTCATATCCATCAACTCATTCAACTTTAGCACCTGTCTCCTACCCAGTAGCTTTTCCAGAACTGCTACCTTCACCATGAAGCTCCATGAGTTTTCCCAGTTCAAACTTGGGCTTCTTCAACATTTTGACTTTTCTAACAAAGACATCATGGAGCGGATAAATAGACTGGCAAGCCTCTTCTATGTCTTTTCCAATGCTGTTTGGAATCAACTTATTGACCACTTTCAAGTCATTTGTCTGCACCTCCTGGGTCATGATTTCCATCATTTTCTTCCGGATTTGGCGAACCTGCTGATGCTGAGCATAAGAGGTCTTCCAAATCTGATTGTTGTGGTTTTTAGTAAAACCAACACAGAAGAGATGAAGCAAATAACCATCAGTAGTCTTGACATCCACATGAGCTTCAGTCGTGGTCTGCCACTGCTTGACCATAGAGCACATTTTGTCACGGGTAAGATCCACGCCATGGAAATCAGTCAGGCAGTTTTTGCCCTGAACATCCTCAGTAATTAGCCTGAATTTTCTAAATGCAACTTCATCATTCTACAGCTAGGCTCACTTCAAAAACATGACCCTTGAGACCATCAGATGCAATTTTGGTTCCTTGAGTTCTCATAACCAGTGTTTTTCCAATATTTCTTATATTGAACATGGCTGGTGCTTTCACATCATACCAATCTTTCTTAGAAAATGGATCGACCACTTTCTTCTTGGCTCCCTTTTTGCTGCCTTTTGTAAGGCGCTTGTGCTTGCCCACCGCCATGGTGCTGCTCAGAGAGCCAAAAGGTCAGATGTTACTTTTATAACAAATGAAAGGTTAAGACCCTCCACCAGCAAAATGATTACTACGTGCTTTATTGCGATGTTTGCATTATTGCGGTGATCTGGAACTTTATCCACTATATCTCTAAGGTGTGGCTGTAGGGGTAAGATTGATGAACTCTGAGGAGGTGAGTAAGGCTTTTTCTCATCATTCATTTAGCATTAGTTATAGATGGTTGGGTTTTGAGTGATAATCTGAACGTTAACCCGAATTCCATAGTATCCACTTTCAAGGCCTTGATATCGTGAAATTATTTTACTTTAGTACTGAATGGAGGTTTTTTTTTTTTTTTTAGTGAGTGTTCACCACTTAGAGAGAGAGGGAAGAAAAAATCAAAGCTGCTTTTTCTGCTTGGTGGCCGTAAGTGCACTGCATCATGATGTGCTTTGCTGGCACTAGGGAGGGCTGTGTGTAGGCAACACAATGACCTTGTCATCAAGTCTACCCTCCGATGCTACTCAGGCTGCCTAGGGGTCCGTCACACAGGCCGGCAGGAATCTGGGAAGGTGAATCATTTTCAAGAAAGCTCCAGGTGGGATTTTACTTATTTATTTAGATTTCATTTGGAGGTACATGCAGTTTAGATGTATTAAGCATCAATATAAATTGGCAAAACAGTAATGATCTAGACCTGTCTTTAGTGATTTGTAAGATGTATACTATTTTTCTATCATGCTTTAGAATTTTCAGAAATTCATTCTGGATCGTCTAGATCCAGACTCATCAACACCAAACATAAAAAAATACCCAACAATATCAATTGAATATATTTGGCAAAATTTACTATACATGTAGGGGAACTATAATTTTGAATGTTTAATAGCAAGTGAAAAAACCTTGGCCAAGGTCAATATTTTAAAAGCATTGGCTCTTTTTGTCAGGGCCACCTTTCCCTGCTACCCTAGCTAAAGTTGCAAAACTACATCCAATTCTCCCAATACACTTTCTTTGCTTTATTTTTTCTTAGCTTTTAGGACATCCTTACTTATTTAGTATCTCATCCCGTTTATTTTCTATTTCTATCATAATGTAAACTCAACAATTTTGTCTCTTTTGCACAGTGTTGTACACCATTGTCTGGTGCATAGTTGGTACCAGATGTTGAATAAATAAGTAAATGAATTTTAAGAGACATAGTGTTCATTCATTCATTCATCCATCAGATATTTATTAAGCAGACACTGTGTGACTGTGCCTCATATAAGTACCTATTTTGGTTTGAATATATCCATTTAGTTAACACTTTATTAAATGTGGAATTCCAACCCCTCTCCTGTCCAAGCAGTCTATAATCTTCAGTATCTGTGTTACTAGGGCTCAAACAATCTGGAAGAATTAATACACATTAAAGAGAGTTCTGTAGGGATAGCTTAAATACTAAAAGTATCGTTTGAATCACTCTAAGTGAATCCTGTGCTTTTAGAAAATGGGAAAGAACCAAAGAGAAGAGAAATCTTTAAATTCTATGGTTATGATATGCTTCGCAAATTAGACCATGCTTTCTGCCACTTGACATTGTGAGAAGACGGTAAAGTATTGGGAACACACGCCTGGGCTTGAAAGCTGGTTCCATCACTTACTGTGTCACCTTGGGCTGTTCCTTAGCCATGTCATATCTCAGTGTCTGCATCTTGAAGATGGGTTCAGGTGAGAATGAAATGAGATAAAACATGTAAAGTGCTTAGCACAGTGCCCTGCACATAGTATGTGCTCACCGGTGTCAGTATTGTTGAGGACTTGACTTAGCTCAAAACAGTTTCTCTACTTAGCTTGGTTTTACATTTTATTTGTATTTGGAAATAATGTCTACAATATTTTCCTCACATGGAAGCAAATGGCATACTGAATAGAAATATATTCAATGCACTAGCACTCTTTTTCAGATGCTCTATGGTTTGTGTTGTTTTTTTCTCTCAAGTAAGTATTGTGTCATTAACACTCACTAATATTTTTTGTTTTATTGAAGAAGGAGCAACAATGATTAATAAATGTTGTCTAGTTAGCTCAGTGTTGCTTTCACTTTTTAGGGGAGCCAGTGGCTATGTGCACTGCATTCCAGAAAAGATAACTAAAGGATAGAAGCTTGTGAATTTAAGAAGAATTTAGGGGGATATTGTACCCTGGGGACTTGTGTCTGGCCTGGTGCAACTAGGGGACAGATAGTAGGAAAAGCAACCAAAGGCTCTGGGGACTCACAGTTACAATGGAATGTTGACTCCACTGCTTTCTGGTAATGGGATCTTGAACCAGTCCCCTAACTTTTTAGAAAAGCAGAAGAGTGAAGAGTGAGTGCTGTGTAGACAGAATTTGAAACCCACTGCTAATTCCTTAGTTGTACATTTTGGGGCAAATTGCTGAATCTCCAAGTCTTAATTTCCTCATCTATATATTGGCCATAAAGGGATCCTATCACGGTGCTGGTAAGATAAAATATAGTTAAATCACTTTGCACTGTGCCTGGTACATGAAAAATGCATAGTACATGGTCATCACTATAATGATGGGCAGCACCAGCATCTACCTTAAAGATTTAGGGACTTGCCTGGCTGGCGTTGCTCAGTGGTTGAGCATTGACCTATGAACCAGGAGGTCACAGGCTCAGGTTTTGGGCTTGATCCCCAGTGCAGGGAGTGCAGGAGGCAGCTGATCAGTGATTCTCTCTTATCATTGATGTTTCTATCTCTTTCTCTCTCTCCCTTCCTCTCTGAGACCAATAAAAATATATTTAAAAAAAAGATTTAGGGACTAAATAATAAATATAAAGCATCTACCACCAAGTACATGTGTAAAAATGTTTTTACCTTCTTCCTTCTTGGCTTTCCAGGGACTGGGTATAATTCTCCTACTTCCCCAGAGAGTAATCTCCACCTTCGGCTCTCTTTTCTCCTCCCCGGCAGCATCTCCTCACTCAGTCTATGCGGGCAATGCTCACACGGTGCGTGTGCCCACACCTCTTGCTTTGTGCTCACAGAATGCAGGATTCAGAGGAGGGTGGCAAACTGGGCCACTTTGTGAATGCCACACATTTCATCTTTCTGAACTTTTCCACTGAAAACATACCCACCTACATCCCTCTCTCCTTCCTGAACATAAGTATGTCTACTCAGTACTTAAAAATCACAGAATCCTAATGCTAACTAGAGTTTAGTCCAGAGGCAGAAAACTGAGGGCCTCGGGGCCAATCCAACCCAGGGGACATTTTGTTTCACTGCCCAGAGTTAGCTTAGGTGGGATTATAAGATTTTTGAATTAGTTGTTAATATTTCAAAGAGTCAGACATTTCAAATTAAAACACATTCACAAGCTCATATGTGTTTGTGGCTATTCTGGCAAAGTGGGACAATCTGGCAGCCTGCAGCCCAAACTCCCCGAGGCGACAGTGGTCTGGAGTAAAGTTGAAACCCGGTCCCTACCGCTGTGTCCCTGTACTTACACCTGCACAGCTGCTGTCCATCAGTAGTACAGTTCTTTCCACATACAGACATGGCACCTGGATCCAACCAATGCTGAGTGCTGTTTACTGATGGAAAAGTGAGTCAGCAAGTGAGTGAGGATGAGCATTCTAGTTTTTGGATTCTTGGACCCCTGCTCTTGTACTCTTCTTAGCTGAAATTCATGGAAGGTCATTATTCAGCTGAGGGCAAGTTTAAACATTTTAATGACACATTTTTAAACAGCTGGGCCCATTATCTTCCTGGGTTAGAGAGTGAGCAGGTCAAGATGAATTCACAGGTTCAAGTTTGGTCTTCAGTCCCATTTCCTTCCTTCGCTTTTATAGCCCCCAGCGGCACCCATTGCACCCATTCCCAATGTGTAAGGCCCTGGCCCTGCTTGTAGACAATGTTCAGTGAATATTAGGAGACTTCACTTGGTACCATTCATCCAGAGATGGCAAACTCCGATACCGTGCAGCCAGGCTGCTAACTGTGTGTGACAGGCTGGGGTGACCTGGAGACCATCAACCTTGAAGAAAGAACACAGCTGGAGTTGTTAGTTGCCATGAGAGAATCCTGGAGCTGTCCCATCTTTTTTTTTTTTTTAATTAAATGTATTTTTATTAACTTCAGAGAGGAAGGGAAAGGGAGAGAGAGAGATAGAAACATCAATGATGAGATGAAATCATTGATTGGCTGCTTCCTGCACGCCCCCCCACTGGGTATCATGCCCGCAACCCAGGCATGTGCCCCAACTGGGGACCAAACCATGACCTCCTGGTTCATAAGTTGAGGCTCAACCACTAAGCCACACTGGCCTGGCTTTTTATGCTGTTTTTCAGGGGAAGCCCAAATCAGAATTTTATATGAAACTAGAGGCCCAGTGCATGAATTCATGCATGGGTGGGGTCCCTCTGGATGGCCTGCAGGGATCGGGCTGAAACGCACACTCCAAAGCCACCTGCAGCTTCTACCTACTGCTCCTGCTCATCCCAGCCCCACTGTGCCTGCTATGGGCTCACACCCAATCAGTCCCAATCAGAGAGGCTCACGCTGCCACAGCAGTGCTTGCCAGCCATGAGCCTTGCGTCTGGCACCCTCCCAAGGGGAGTGGCCTGTGGGATTGGGCTGAAACCGGCTCTCCAACATCACCTGAGGGGTCCTGGATTTCGAGAGGGCGCAGGCCAGGCTGAGGGACCCTATTGGTGCACAATTGGGCCAAGGAGGGGCCATGGGAGGGCTCTAGGGCATGTCTGGCCCATCTGGCTCAGTCCCCATCAGCCAGACCCCAGCAGCAAGCTAACCTACCAGTTAGAGCATCTGCCCCCTGGTGGTCAGTGCACGTCATAGCGACTGGTTGACCAGTTGACTGTCTGCCCCCTAGTGGTCAGTGCACATCATAGCAAGCGGTTGAGCAGCCTTAGCATATCATTAGCATATTACACTTTGATTGGTTGTTCGGTTGTTCTGCCATTCAGTCTATTTGCATATTACCCTTTTATTATATAGGATCTTCTGGCAATTAATTCACATTTGTAAGTAAAACTGTTTTGTCTAAAAAGAACAAAAGCTCAACAGTTTTTGATCCCTGCCAAGGAGAAGTCCAGGTAAAAAATGAACAGCTACTAACAACCCCTGCTTCAGGAGGGTAAAGAGAGATACACAGAAAGAGCACAGACGCTGGTTTTAGACAGACTTGGGTTTGAATCTCAGTTCTACCACTATTCCTATGTGATGCTGCCCAAACGATTTCCTCCCTGAGTTTCAAACACCTTTGGAGGTTGATGTGAAGATCAAAGGGAGAATATAGGTACAACCCCTGGCACAGAACAGGGACCTGCATCTTCTCAGTTCCATTTTCCTTTGTTGATCTCATCTAGGTTTTGGCAGGATGGTGCAGTTGAATTTCAGTCTATATACTCCTTAGTTTATTTCTTTTTTTCCCATCTCAAAGTGCCGTGAGTGTGGTGGGTTGAAGACTGCTTCTGCTCTCTTGGCTCCCTCATGCTTGCTCCCTCAGATCCAGGGACTGGAAATGATTAGGAAGACATAAGCTGTATTAAATGTTACCTGGTACAATGAAAAGACATTTCAAACAGGCTATTATTCATGGCATTAAATATGTGTCATCAACTAAATACATTCAAATACAGTATTTTGAGGTAACAATTCCCTGCCAGAAAATATGCTATATTCCCAAACAATACGTCAGTTAAAAGGATATACTGTATACATATCAGAACAATCCAGAAATGCTGGCAAATTCAGATGTTCCACTTTATTTTTAGGTGTATTTTCCTACTTGTGGTGAAAGAAATCCTGGAAAATTTAAGACATTTCCTACTGGATTTGGATGAATTTTGAGAGAATCCTACATGCCTTTCTGAGTAAAGAAAGCTTTTAGGCAGTGATGACAAAAGAAAGGCCCAGCTCCTCCCTGGAGGTCGCCTCTGGCAGCTGGGGGTGGGGCGTGAGATTAACTATCAACTGAATTATGGGATTTAGAGCCTCTACCTTTTGACTTTATCATCCAATTAGGAATTCTTTGATTTGTAACTATTCTTTGGTTAAGGAAGGAAATAAGAAAAGTCACAAAGAAAAAGAATGGAGTCAGGGGTCACCAAACCAACCATACCTTATGCTGAAATGGTCCTCAGGTGGGAAATCCCCTTACCATTCATTTCCCTGTTTTTATATTCTCTCTCTCTCTCTCTCTCTCCTTTCTCTCTCATCTGATTATATAGAATGACTTTAGGCATATCTAACTTTAGGGGAAATGTTCCCATGGCAAAGATAAAAAATTTTTTTGATAAATCTTTTTATACATTTTTCTATAATTACTCTCAGAGCTTAGAAATGGTCTTCTAAGAGTTGTGTGATGTAGCCGTTGCTAGGGAAATTTGCTTTTTAGTGAGCAGCAGTTTTGCAAAGCGGATGCATTTCCTCTTCTACTAATGAGTGTGTAAATGGTGCCTCTATTATGCTTCCATATTTTGGAAACAACTTGAACTATTTGCTTAGGACAGCAGACACCTGCTTTATAAAAATTGAAGCAGATAGGCTCCTAGAATGTCTTATATATTTGCCACTTGTGCTGAATATTTCAAAAGTGCATTTGCTGTTTCTTGTTAGAAGACACTTTACACCTGTTAATGGCAGAAATCATTGTTTAGAATTAAAAAAAAAAAAAAATCCTCTCCAAAAGGCTTAAGTATGTTTGGTTGAACTGTGCCTTTCATTCTCCCCAGTCTCATGGTAAGAGTGGGGAACCTTCCTGTTTGGGGCTGGGAAGCAGACTAGAAGTCCTGCTTCATAATAGCAACCTGAATATTGTCATGCAAAGTTGAGTGGGTCCAAGGCTGTTTCAGAGGCAATAACGTTTTCTTCCAGTTCACCGATCCACTAATTTCTATTCGCTTTAAACTGCTCTCGTATTTTTCAGAGAGAAAAAAGCTTTTTGCTACTACTTGCACTGTTCTCATCTTTCGCTTTGAACAAAAATCTTCCTGGATAACAAGGGCTGGTCACCCTCTTGCTTTTAAGGACAGCTGGTAATGGCTCCAAACACGTGCAAATAGGGAGTATAGCAATTTCCATAAAAGATGGAGCCTTAGGCCCTCTAATTACACTCCCTGATTTTAGATGGAGGAGAAAGATGGATTTAAAGAATTAGGAAAGGAAAAGGCCAGAAGAGGAAAGCAGCTTGGGTGGCATAAAAGACTGACTGAGCAAAAGACAATGTCCTCACATGGTTTGTTTGTTTAGGATCTCTCTCCCTGAAAGTCCTTGGAAAGTTTCTAAATTTGATGGTGCCACTGAAATGAAAGAATATTTTGCTGCTTATTAGTTTAAATTTGCAAGAAGACCTCTCCTGATATGATTATACAAGATTGTGCATGACTTTTTTCTTTCTATTAAATCATTTACTCTTTTTTTTTTCCCTTGGAAGTTTTGTTCCTCTTGACAATCTTTCTTAAAAGGATTAATGCTGTATTGGCACTGGGTATTAAATGCATGGTTTTAAATCTCAGTTAATCCAACTTGAAGCTTTTTTTAAAAAAAGTAAAGAATATACTTTCTTAATGTAACAGTTTCAAGCTGAGTTGGCATTCTGGCTGTGGCATGTGTAAGGGAGAATAGAAAGGAATGCAGTTATTTTGAAAATATATCTTATGCAAGATTACCAAGTGGGTTCTAATGTACACAGAATGAGAGCCAACTTTTCCATAAGTTACTTTGAATGTAATAGGGACGTTCTCTGTGGGTGTGATGAGGTTATTGTCCCCTTTTTCATTTCTGTATTGAGAATATGAATTACCTGCTTCTAAGGAATGGTGAGAAAAATTTTTTCCCGAGTTACATATCAGAATAAAGTTTCTATTTTTGATGGGCTTTGAAATACTTTTCTTTTTAAACTAAACTCCAAACTGTACTTGGATTTCGTAAGTTTTTCCATTAATGGCCTCTTCTGTGAAGATTTGTCTCTTTTACCTAATTTCTTTCTTTCTTTATTGTGTATTTAACTAGAGGCCCGGTCCCTAGGCCTGGCCTGTGATCAGGGCCATCTCCCCCAGCTGCCCGCAGCCGGCCCGCCTCCTACCGCCACCCACCCCGGTTCCCTGTTCGCCATCAGGCGATCGATCGGAGCCTACCTGCAGGGGAAAGGGACCAGAGGTGGTCAGTGCGCCTCATAGTAAGTGGTCCAGCGGTCGTTCTGATCGTTCTACCTTTAGGGTCAATTTGCATATTACCCTTTTATTATATAGGATAGAGGCCTGGTGCATGGGTGGGGGCCGCTGGCCTTCCCTGAAGGGGGACCCAGATCGGGGTGGGGGTCCCCACTGGGGGTGGGGCCGGCATGGGTGAGGGGCCACGGGCAGTTTGCAGGCTGGCCACGCCCCTGGCTTTGTCAGGAAGGATATCCTGAAGACGTCAGTCTATCTGGCCTAATTAGCATATTACCCTTTTATTTATTTATTTATTTATTATTTATATTTTATTGATTTTTTTACAGAGAGGAAGGAAGAGGGATAGAGAGCTAGAAACATCGATGAGAGAGAAACATCGATCAGCTGCCTCCTGCACACCCCCCACTGGGGATGTGCCCGCAACCAAGGCACATGCCCTTGACCAGAATCGAACCCGGGACCCTTCAGTCCGCAGGCCGATGCTCTATCCGCTTGAGCCAAATCGGTTTCGGTGCATATTACCCTTTTATTAGGATAGATATTTTTTATATCGGTATGGATTTATATACACTTATTTTATACTCCAATACCGCTTTATGTCATTGCTCCAAATATTCCACCTTTGGCAATTTGGAGCTCTTTCAGGTAGATTTCTGTGTCCCTTTGACATAACCCTGTCCTATGGTTGTTGTTTATTTTTTAGCACTTCCTTACATTCTGGTACTACAAGATGCTTCACCTTAGATTCAACTGATAGGCAGTTTCTTGTGGAAGTCCTAGCAAACGAATATACATTATATTTATTTTTTTAAAATCACTTTGAAATTAGCTGCCTTGTGTGGGAGAAAGGCATCAATAATGGAATGAAATGATGGTGATAAATAGTAGGGGAAAATCTATTGAGGGTGCAAAGACATCAAACAAGGGAATCAGATCCCATCTGAGTTAGTGTGAGGGGAAGAAAGGAGTAGCAAATAAGTTTTCACTGAGGAAGTAACATTTGAGCTGAGAGCTGAGAAACCATAGGCCAGAGCACAGATGACAAGGGTGGAGAATCCAAGGTGAGGGTGGAGAGGAAGGCAAGTGTATTACTAAAAAGAGATCTTCTCTTGTCAGTAACATATTGATTCACATATCAGTAATGATTCTCTTAAACAGTGGCTTTCAAATTGTGCTCCCAGAATCCTAGGTGTGCATCATTGCCAGGGCCTCAACCTGAGCATTAATCTGAAAGACTCTACTTTAGCCCTGCCCGAGCAGCTCAGTTGGTTAGAGCATCTTCCCAATAAGCCAAGGTTGTGAATTTAATCCCCAGTCAGGGCACATACAAGAAGCAATCAATGAATGCATGAATAAATGGGACAGCAAACCCAGGTCTCTCTCTCCCCCTCTCTCAAAATCAATTTAAAAATTATTTTTTAAAAAAGACTGCTTTTATTGTGAAGCTCCTTTACAATTTTACTTAAAAGGTTCTAACCAGAAATATTTTGAAAACTACTATTCTGCAACATGCTTTTTATGTTCTGCAACAGGATACACATCCATTATATAGGTGTGTTTTACTTTATTTATCAGTCCTCCATAGCTGAATATTTAAGTTGGTTTTGATGTTTCACTAACACACAACTCTAATGAGCTTCTCTATTCAGAAATTTGTATGCATATATAACTTCTTTGTACAGTATAACTGGTTCTTTCCGCAGAATTATGTCCACATACAACTGACCTCCATTTCTAGGAGTGGATCAAAGTTGTATTAGTTACAATGCTGCACATATACCTCCCTGAAATTCAGTGGCATAAAGTAGAAATAATTCTTTATTATTGGGTCAGGGGTCCAGGAGTGGCTAGGCAGGGTCTTGCATGTGGTTGTTGTCAGTTGTTGGCTGAGGTTGTAATCATCTGAAGGCCTGGCCTACTCCATGGCGGCTCATGCACATGGCTGGTGATTTGTGCGTGTTCTTCTCCTCCACCTGATCTCTCTACAGGGCTGAGTATCCTCACACATGGCAGCTGACTTCCCCAGTACAAAACACTTAGGAAGCCTGACCGAAGTTGCAATGCCTTTTACTACACAAAGCAAATCACATACTGTTATTTCCATCATTTTCTGTTGGTCATTGTGGTAAGCAGAATAATGATCCCTTAAAGACAGTGGTCGGTAGACCGTGGTGTGGCTCACCAGCCGCAGTTTGCCGCTCTGTTGACTAATGAGTTTGCGGACCACTGACCTAAGAAAAAGGAACTAGTGAAGATGTTATCTTTCATGGTAAATGGAATAATGGAATGTTACTGCAGACATTATTAAATTAGGATTTTGAAATGAGTAGATTATTTGGATTATCCAGTTGGATCCAATGTAATCACAAGGGTCCTTATGAGTAAAACAAAGAGGCAAGAGAATTAGAATCAGAGAAGGTGATGTCTCTACAGAAGCAGATATTGAAGTGATGTGATTGGTGAGGTGGCCTGAGCCAAGGAATGTAGGCAGCCTCTGGAATATGGAAAAGATGAGGAAAGAAATCCTCCCTTAGAGCTTACTGCTGACACCTTGATATTAGCCTGGTGTGATCTATTTTGAGTTTCTGATCTCCAAACCTCTAAGATAATAAATATGTGTTGTTTTAAGCCACAAGATCTGTAGTGATTTGTTACAGCAGCAAAACAATGCCAATACAGCCTCACATGCATGATTCATTGTGGGAAGGGACCTCACAAAAGAGTGAATACCAGGTGGTTAGGACCATTTAGAGCCATCTCAGATGTTACAAAGGGTATGCCTACTTTTAAGGTTTTCAGATCTATGTTGTCAAATTGTCCCTTAGGAAGAGCCTATGAATCTCTGTAACCAGAAATTTAGATAAATACAGATTCCGTGAAATCCGAGAAGGTATTGCTATAGGCAGTTAAACCTGAGCAGAGCAAGAACGATGGGCCAGGTACAGAAACTCACCAGGGCAAAAAGCCCCAGATGCCTAGCAAGGGGCAAAACTGGGAAAACAAGAACCTCACCCCCAGGGTAACCTAGCATATCACTGATCATGTGGTTTGGACCCCTGGCTTTTCATGTTGTTAGTCATGCAGTTTAGACCCCCTGACCTTTTCCTCCCAAAGATAACATCTAGGCCTCTGTTGTATTTCAGCTCCAGACCCAGAAAAGCAGCAAAACCAGGTAAGTGATGCCATGGCTGCTTCAGGACCAGCTGCATTGACTAATGACCCCCTGCCCTGGCACTGACCAATCAGTAGTGGCCAGAACCCTGAGAGAGCACACCTGGAAAGCTGATGAACATTCTATTGAGACCTCCCCAGAGACCTCCCCTAAGATTTCCACCAGAGAGAGAGAAATACGCTCAGCATGAAGGACCTAGCCATGCTCTCCCCTAGAGGAGCACACCCACGCCATTCCTTTCCCGTTCTTTCTTCCCTCTAAGGAACCACACGAGACTTGCAACCAGGGGGTGGCAGCTCATCCCAGGCTAACCCCCTTTTCTCTGACTGCCTAGTGAGCCAAAGCAGCCCAGCCTAGGCTCTCCTTTACTTCTTCCATGTACCTTCCTTGTTTCATGGCCGTATGTTTTTGCTGTGGCCAATAAATTCTTACTTTGCTACACTTTGCTCTTGATTGAAACCTTTCCTTCAGGAAGAGAAGAACGAGGTGTTGTCGTCTTGCCGGTAATAGTGTCTTTCAAATGACCAATCTTTCTAGCTCATGAATCTTCTTGTGGAGGAGACTATAATGGGGGGAAATGGGTTATTTAATTGTCTAGGTATTTTGCCTTCTGACACAGTGGGAGAGTAGGTAGCAAATGGGAGATTTATAGCTGAAGTACTTATCTCTGCTGCTTGAGGCCATTTTCCCCCTACCAGTTTATTCTGATCAATAAAAGTAAATTCCTAGTTGCAATTCTACAAATATATTTTCACCTGATAGCATTTAAGAATCATGTCAGACTTTAAAGCCATGAGATTCTTAAATATAGCTGAATTTTTTTTAAAAAAAGTATTATTCTGAGATTTGTCTCTCAAGCAAGTGAACATTTCCAACAAGAGGAGCTTAAAATAAAGACAGGTGTGTTTAAGAGGAGATAAGCTTATTTCCACAGAAGCTAAGCTGAGCAAAGTCTCTGCTGGGGAAAATTTAAAAATGCTTACCTCTGGGCTGGTGGCGTGGTTCAGTGGTTGAAAGTTGACCTATCAACCAGGAGGTCATGGTTGATTCCCAGTCAGAGCACATGCCCGGTTGTGGGCTGGATCCCCAGTGTGGGGGATACAGTGTGAGGTGTACAGCCAATCAGTGATTCCCTCTCATCATTGATGTTTCTCTCTCTCTCTTTTCCTCTCTGGAATAAAAAATATGTGAATGAGGAAAGATTTATTTTCCCTACAGAGTATCTACTGCCCAACAGAGAAATGCTGAGCAGGGGTCTTTCTCATTTTAGAAGTTATTATTTTTTTTTCTGGAAGATATAAAATGCTTTAAAATTAATTAAACCAAAAATAGAAATATGCCAGTAAGCAGATGCTATTTCCAATAAGATCCCTCCTCTGCTTTCTTAGGCTTTCCCCAATAAACTCATAGAATTCCTGTCAGAGGTGATTTAGAGACCATATAGTTCCTTTTATTTTACAAATGAGGGATCTGAGGTCTAGAAGCTTGATCTGCCATGAGAACTCAGAATATGTGATGAGTACCAGACCAAGTGACAGATTGAAAAAGAATATTTTTATTTATCATTCCAGAGGCTTTGAGGTTCTTTTTACTTTTTATATTTTCTCTCTTCCTTGAAATCTATACTGTGGGGATATAGATGAAATAAAATTGGGTAGATAATTGATGAAGCTGATTAATGGATATGTGGAGATCTATTATATAAAACTCTCTATTTCAGTATATGTTTGGAATGTTCTATAAAAAAGTGTAAGACAGCAATCTTACAGACAAATATACTATTGGACAAATAAATATACAATATACTATTGGATAAGTTGGCAGGTCTCAGAGTTTCCCTGCAGTTGTTGAATCAACAGTGTAAACAGGCAAGGGACATAATGTGGGAAGCCCAGAGTTCAATGTGAGGACCCTCTGTCAGCAAATGGCTTCTAGACTCTTATTATTCATAAAATTTGGTTGACCCTAGGAAGTCCATCTCGGCAAGTAAATTCCTTCCAGGAGTTCACATCAAATGAATCTTTCTTCTAGGGATCCACAACTACTCAGCAAATTAAAAAGAGGCACCCTTCCCCCAGGTGGAGGCTGCCCCAGGCCAACTTGGTGAAGCTTGGTGGGCAGAGTGTGGTTTCAGTGCCTACTTTTCCTTAGGCCCAGAGCCTGTCTTTAATGACTCACCTGCAGCAGACGAATGAGATAGTATTCTGGTTTAGGTTGCTGATTTTTTTTTGCCCAAATTACATCCTTTTAAACTTGAGAGTTGTGATGGTTAATTTTATGTGTCAATTCAACTGGATCATGGAGTACCCAGTTATTTGGCTGAACATGATCTCAAGGGGTGTCTGTGACTGTTTCTGGGTGAGATTAGCATTTGAATCTGTAGGCTAAGTAAAGCAGATTGTCCTCCCTAATGTAGAAGGAAGAATTCTCTCTCTCTCTCTCCCTCTCTCCCCCTCTCTCTCTCTCTCTCTCTCTCTCTCTCTCTCTCTCTCTCTCTCTCTCTCTCTCTCTCTCTCTCTCTCTCTCTCTCTCTCTCTCTCCCCCATAGTGACTGAACTAGGACATCAATGTTCTGTTGCTCTCAGACTGGACCTATATCATCATGGATGCTCCTGGTAGAGCTTGGCAAGCAGAGCACCTGCTGCTTCTCAGGCCTTCAGACTGGGAATGGAACTACACCAATAGGCTCTCCTGGGACTTCAGCTAGCAGATGGCAGGTTGTGGGACTTCTCAGCCTTCCTAATCATGTGAGTACATTCCTTATAATAAATCATTCATATATATCTCAGTTCTGCCAGTCTTCCCATTCTCTTTGTTTCTGGCCACATGTCTACAATGTACCTTAGTGTGCCTAAGGCTCCTCTGGAAAATCCATGTAGTCACAGCCATCCTGGGAGGGATGTTTTCAAAGGGAGGGTCAAGGAGCAGAATTTTTTATTTAGTCACTTTAGAAATAGATCATATTCCAAAAACTATTAAGAGTTCCTACACATTTTAAATTAATAGATTTGAAACTATTAAAGAAAGAATACAGATTTCATTAAAACTTTATATATTTGATTTATTCATCCATTTATTGAGTGCCAGGTACTAAACTAAGTACTGTGGAGAAAACAGAGAAGCTTAAGATATTGTCCATGCAATCAAGGTTCCTACAGCTTACTAACAAAAGTAGGCAAATGCAAACATATTGTGATACAAGATACAGTGGCCTAATAAGCAAGTTCCAAGTGCTACAGCTGTTCAGATAAAGGAGAGATCTCTTCTTGTAGTAGCACCTAGGAAAGTTTGATGGAAATTACTTTTTTTAAAAATATTTTTTAATGATTTTTTACAGAGAGGAAGGGAGAGGGATAGAGAGTTTGAAACATCGATGAGAGAGAAACATCGATCAGCTGCCTCCTGCACACTCTCTACCGGGTATGTGCCCGCAACCAAGGTACATGCCCTTGACTGGAATCAAACCTGGGACCCTTGAGTCCTCAGGCTGACGCTCAATCCATTGAGCCAAACTGGTCAGGGTAATGGAAATGACTTTTGAACTAAGATTGGAGAATGAAGAATGAATTGGATGACAATGCGATGGGGAGAGCATTGCAAAGCACAAACAGTATTGGGGGTGGGTAAGTGGTCTGATTTAACTGAAGCATAGGTTATAATGATGAAAATGATAATGAGAAAAATTGTTTACTGAGTACCTACTATGTGCATGCATTGTTTCTAATCTACAAACCCTACAAGATAGGCATCATTATTCCCTTTACAGATGAAAAGATCTTCATCTCAGAGAAGTTAAGTAACTTGCCCACAGTTACTTAGCTGTTAAGTGGTCTGTGTTGGGAGTCCAGTGGAGTTCTAGCCGACTCACAAGCCAGTGTTCTTTCTACTGTCCTGAACTTGTGTATGTAAGGAGAAAATGGGGAATATTTCAATTATGCAGTGGATTGTGTAGGGTAAGAGAAAGGAAGCAGAGGCACAAAAAGCATATGCTTGGATTGAAAATGACTTGTTAGTTGGTGTTTCTCTGGCAAAGGAATGTTCATAGCTAAGTGACACTATAAGAAATAATGATGATGACAATAAGTAGGTGTCATTTATTGAATGTCAAAAATAGGCCAAAAATTATATAATCTCTAATGCTTACAACTGTATGAAGCATAGTGGTTTGTTACCTGATGTAGTGGAAAGAGCCGAAGTGTACAGCCAAACAGAACTGGGATCAAGTGCTGGCTCTTCCCCTTTCTAGTTACTGAGCTCTAGGCAAGTTCTTTACTATTTATGAGCCTCAACATCATCTACTATAAAATGGGCTCTATACTAAATCATAGAGTTCTTGTGCATGTTAAACAACTTAGAATGCATTTTATAACAAAAACAGAAGAATTGGGTAATAAAAATAAAATTCTAATTGAGAGGCAAGGGTATCTCTGAGCATGTCTAAATGACAAACATAATAGTATGATGAAAATATGAATAATCATAGTATCAAAATTGAACCTACTGTAATAAAGGTTTTTCTTTTCTTTACAAAAAGAATTATGTGCTAGGACAGGCAACTGAGGATATGAGTGTGAATTTAAATAGTTTAAGAGGGTTTATAGCAGTATAAAATATACCTAAATTATTGATTGTAGAACCTCTTGAAAAATACAGCTCATTTTTATTTATATTGAAATATGCTTTTGCATTCATTGTATTAATGTAGTACTGTCTGGATTTTTAATGACAGTTTTTAATTCTTTTTTTCTTGAAAAATTCAGTACACCAAAAGTAGGTCATGCTGTGCATAGATTTCTTTTCCTAGCGTGATGTGTGCTTACATAGTAGATTGAGAATTGAATCCTCTGAGTGAAAAATGGATGATTCTGACATTTATTTTGAACACCAGAAATATTGTAAACATATTTATTGAAAGTCTTGCTGTGGTTGTTTTGAATGTAATATTCTTGCAAAAAAAAAAAAAAAAAAAAAAAAACACAAACCCACTTGTCTAGAGAGCTTTGTTTTTAATAGACTCTTCTAATTGACTCTTGTGTGGAAACCTCCCAGAGGGAAATCCTGTAATTGGTGGAAGCAGGGAGGGGTGTACAGCATGCCAGATAATTTCATCTTTCTGAAGTCCTACCCCCTAATGCTTTCATTGATCGCTTATCCTATCCTGGGACACTGGACCTTGATGAACTTATAAAACACACACACACACACACACACACACACACACACAACAACAACAAAAAAAACAACAAACAACAAAAACATTTGGAACAACTTTTAAGCATATACAATTGGCAGTCTTTAGAATGTGTCTATGTTAATCTCATAAAGCTTCAAATAACTACGTACTTCTGGAACATATTGTGAAGAACTCTACTGAACTATCAAGTTACCAGATTTGTAAAGCAGGGGGGAAAAAGACCAATGCAGAAGTATTTTTTCAAAATGGTTAATTTCAGGACACTAGGCATAGTGTTGAAAAATAAGTACATCCTACAAAGCATTTCCTGTCTTTCCCTGGAGTAACCTATGACAAGGTATAGTTTCAAATGTTGAATAAATGCTTGCAATAAACTGATTAGTCTATCCTTGCTCTGCAATCTAAAGCTGGCTAATTTGATTCAACATAGACACATATAAATGGTACAATAACATTTATTGCTCTTGTATTCATTGTTCTTATATTAGTATTCAGGTATTTCCAAGTCTTTAAAAATATCTATACATCTTAACCATAGAATTTATCGTATTTGATGAATTTGCCCCCTGTTAGTAGTCATAAATTAAGATGCACTAAATGTGCAAAAATGGTTGCAGTAACATTATTTACAACAGTAAAGATATTGGAAAAATCCTAAGTATCTAATAATAGGAGAGTGCTTATATACTTTAGATTCATAAGTTGAAATATGCAGCCATAAAAATGGGGTTTTTAATGATAGTTAACAATTTCAGAAAATTCTTAGAGTTTGATGTATGGATTATAATTAAAGTTAGAGGCCTGATGCACGAATTTGTGCACAGGTGGGTACCCTAGACCTGGCCAGTGATCAGGGCTGATTGGGGCGGGGCTAATCGGGGCCTGCAGGTCTGGGGAGGGACAGGGGGTGGGACTGCTGGGGGTTGGCCAGCTGGGGGGAGGGGCCACGGGAGGTTGGCCGCTGACCCTGAGGAGGGAGCCAGCTCTCGGCTCCCCTGGGAAAGGGCCACGTCTGCTGCCCCTCACCCCTGGTTCCCCGTTCCAGCCCAGGGTCCAGAGGCCCGGGTGGGGTTGGGAGAGGAGGTGATGGTCGCTGGGTCAGGCGCGGAAGAAATGGATGCTGGATGCCAATTCCGTTGTCGGCACCCTGCCACTGTGCAGTTTCCCGCTTGCCCCCTCCTTCTCTCTTCACCGCACCACCACCACCACCACCACGGTGGGCGGGCGGCCCCTGGGGAAGGGAAAGGATGGGAGCAAGACAAACGCTTGTGTTGAGGGCTGACTTTCAAAAGATCATAGCAAGGGAGCTGCTCAGCTACATACAAAGCTCTGACCCAGAAGCAGGTTGTCTACAAATAGTTTAGCACCAGGGGCTGATGGGGGCTGATTGGCCAGGGGAGGGACCACGGGCGGTTGGCTGGCCGAGAAAGGTTGGCTGCAGGAGCACACTGACCACCAGGGGGCAGCTCCTGCATTAAGAATCTGGCCCCTGGTGTTCAGTGCGTGTCATAGCGACTGGTCAATTGGTCATTCCAGTCGTCTGGTCACTCAGTAGTAATGGTCACTTAGGCATATATATATATATATATATATATATATATATATATATATATATATATGATTATATATACAGTATCTGCCCAAATTGTAAAATGTGTCAAAATATGTTTGCATCAAAATTATTGGAAGAAATACATCAAACTACTATTATAACTGCCTACTTGGGGACATTGGGATTTTGAGTAATTTGGTTTTTTCCTCATTCACTCACTCACTGATTCATTCATTCATATAACAAGTCTTTATTGAAAAATCAAACATGTGATAGGCACTATACAGAGCTATACATTCAATAATGAGCAAAAATAAAATAGCTTCTGTCATCATTGTGGGGAAGACATGTTGATTTTAAAAAATATACAAATAAATTTAAAACTACAACTGTGATAAGTCATAAGAAGAAAGGCAACTATAAGAGCATGTAATAGGGAACCAGCATAATTTACGTTTTAGTTCATTAAAGAGCTGACAAGTATTCTAAAACTTGAGGTGTAGGCAGGAGATTGGAGCAGGTGCATGGGGGAGGAAGATTGGAAGAGCATTCCTTTGCAAAGCACAAGCTCTACAAAGTCCTTGTAGTAGGATGAAGCATGGAATCATGAAGTGAAGGCGGCTTGAGTATTGTGGTGGGGGAAGAGGGGTTAGGGAGCATAATATAAAATTTATGGTTTTAAAATTTCACCTCTTCTGCAGTGCAAAGAAAGAGAGTGAAAGAAGGAGAAGCAGAATCAGAGAGCCAGCTGAGGGATTGTCGAAGTTATGATGACATATCAAATACAGAGGTGAAGGTGGAGTCAGAGAGTCCATTCGATGGAATCAAGATATATTTAGGAGGTAACAATAAAAGGGACTTAATGAGCTATATATGGGGATGAAGGATTAGGGAAAACTGAAGAGGACTCCTAGGTTTCTAGCTTAAGCAACTGGTTGAAAGGCAGTGCCAGTCACTGAGTTAAGTACTTGGGAAGAGAGTTAGACTTTGGGGGAGATTATGTGTTTGGCTTAAGGCATGTTAATATAAGATGGCTTTGAGACATTCAAGTGGAGTAAATAGCAGGCAGTGGATTTATGGGTCTTAAACTTAGAAAAGTCTCAGTTCATTCACTCTTTTATCCCTAGTGGCTGGAATACTGTAGGCATTTAATAAATATTTATAGAATGAAGGAATGGGCTGGAGAAGGTAAACCTGTGAGCAATTGGCTTATGGTTGATAACTGGATTCCTATTGGATAAAATTCTTAAGAGAAGAGTATAGAATAAGAAGAAAAGGTGACTTTGAAAACCTCATAGAAAATCCTCCATTTAGTGACTTTGAAGCAGGAGAAAGAACACAGAGAAGTAGTAAGGTTGCAAGAAAATTAGATGAGATGCTATTCTGAAAATCAGGAGGAAGAAATCAACCATGTAAATACTGCTAATAAGGCATTTATAATGAGGGTTTAAATATTGAAAGTCATTGCTGAATTAGTAAGAACTATTTTGGTAAAGAGTAAATGGATGGTAAGAGGAAAAGGGTATAAGGATGTTATTTAAGTGGTGATGTAGGGATCATAGAAGGTTATTTTCTTGTTTGTTTTGTTGTTTCTTTATTGCCAAGAATTTGACTTTGTCCCTAGCTGGTTTGGCTCAGTGGATAGAGCGTCAGCCTATGGACTGAAGGGCCCAGGTTTGATTCCAGTCAAGGGCACATGCCTGGGTTGTGGGTTCGATCCCCAGTGGGGGGTGTGCAGAAGGCAGCTGATCAATGATTCCCTCTCATCATTGATGTTTCTATCTCTCTCTCTAGTCCTCTCCTTTCCTCTCTGAAACCAATTAAAAAAAATATATATATATATATATATATATCCTATATAATAAAAAGCTAATATGCAAATTGTCCCCATTAACTGGGAGTTCGACCAGGGGGCAGGGCCAGCTGGCCAACTACCCGTGGTCCCTCCTCCTGGCCAGCCCCACCCCTGGCTGTTCCTCTCACCCTGATCAGGGGCAGGGCCAGCCAGCCAACCTCTCACATCCCCTCCCCATGGCTGGCCTGGCCCCAATTGGGGCAGCCGGCCAGACTCCACCCATGCACAAATTCATGCACCAGGCCTCTAGTATATATGTGTGTGTGTATGTGTATATATATATATATACATATATATATATGTGTGTGTATATATATATATATATATATACACATCTATGTATATATATATATATCCTAATATATAAAGAGCCAGGGTCCGTAACATCCAAAACGACCGAACTGAAGACCGAACGCCAGGCTGTGCGCGCAGCAGTCTCAGTTGGGCGGGGACTGGTGAGCGGGCTGAACTGCTGAGCTCTTGGTCACTCCTGGGTCATGGGCGCCACAGCAAACCAGCACTGACTGCTGCCGCCAAGGCAGGTGCAATACGATTGGTTGGGGGCCCCACCATCACCCCAAGATCGCCCCGCAGAAGGAGGCCTAGGCCACTGGCCAGGGGATCTGCGATCACCCCAAAGAGGGAGACCCAGGCTACCTGGCCAGTGGCGGTGGGCAGGGCCTCCCTCTGCGGAGCGAATTTCATGCACTGGGCCATATATACGAGAGGCCCGGTGCACAGAATTTGTGCACAATGTTGTGTGTGTCCCTCAGCCCAGCCTGCACCCTCTCCAATCTGGGATCCCTTGAGGGATGTCCGACTGCCCGTTTAGGCCTGATCCTGGTAGGGCAGTCGGACATCCCTCGAGGGGTCCCAGACAAGGCCTAAATGGGTCCCAGATCGGGTCTACTGGGATCAGGCCTAAATGGGGAGTTGGACATCCCTCTCACAATCCAGGACTGCTGGCTCCCAACTGCTCGCCTGCCTGCCTTCCTGATTGTCCCTAACTGCTTCTGCCTGCCAGCCTGATCACCCCCTAACCACTCCCCTGCCAGCCTGATTGATGCCTAACTGCTCCCTTGCCAGACTGTTTGCCCCTAACTGCCTTCTCCTGCAGGCCTGGTCCCCCCTCAACCGCTCTCCCCTGCAGGGCTGAGTCCCCCCCAACTGCCCTTCCCTGCAGGCCCTGCCACCCCCAACGTCCCTCCTCTGCCGGTCTGGTCACCCCTAACTGCCCTCCCCTGCTGGCCTGATCACCCACAACTGCCCTCCCTTGCAGGCCTGGTCCCTCCCAACTGTCCTCCCCTGCTGGCCATCTTGTGGTGGCCATCTTGTGTCCACATGGGGGCAGGATGTTTGACTACCTGGGGGCAGCCATCTTGTGAGTTGGAGTGATGGTCAATCTGCATATTACTCTTTTATTAGATAGGATAGAGGCCTGGTGCACGGGTTGGGGCCAGCTGGTTTGTCCCGAAGGGTGTCCCAGATCAAGCTGGGGGTTCCCTTGGGGTATGGGGCAGCCTAGGTGAGGGGCCTGTAATGGTTTGCAGGTCAGCCATGCCCCCTGGCGACCCAAGCGGAGGCCCTGGTATCTGGGATTTATTTATCTTCTATAATTGAAACTTTGTAGCCTTGAGCAGAGCCAAACCTCCTTCTTGCTCGGAGGCTGGTGGCAGCTGTTTTTGTTAAATTTATTTATCTTCTATAATTGAAACTTTGTAGCCTTGAGTGGAGGCCTGGGCTGGCCAGGGTGTGTGGAAAGCTTGGCTTCCGCCATTGCTGGGAAAACGGAAGCCTCCTGCTCTCTTCATGCTGCAGCCATCTTGGTTGGGTTAATTTGCATACTTGCTCCTGATTGGCTGGTGGGCATGGCTTGTGGTTGTAGCAGAGTGGTGGTTAATTTGCATATTACTCTTTTATTAGATAGGATATATAAAGAATGTGACTTTGGTTAAATCCTATTGGAAAAGATGGATTCAGATTGTGTGTGTGTGTGTCTGTGGGTGTGTGCCTGGTTTGAAATTACAAGAAAGATAAGAAATAATCTATCTATACTAATAAAAGGGTAATATGCAAATTGGTCAGGACACCCTCACAGTAACAGTAATGACCGAATAGCGGGCTGGCAGGGGTGGCAGTGAGGGGCTACCAGGCCAGCAGGGGGGGGCAGTTGGGGTGACCAGGCCAGCAGGGGGGGCAGTTGGGGGTGACCAGGTCAGCAGGGGGGGGCAGTTAGGGGCAATCAGGCCAGCAGGCAGAGGTGGTTAGGGGTGGGGAGATCAGGCTGGCAGGGGGCAGTCAGGGGTGATCAGGCAGGCAGGCAGGTGAGCAATTAGGAGCCAGCAGTCCTGGATTGTGAGAAGGATGTCCGACTGCCGGTTTAGGCCCGATCCTCAGGATCGGGCCTAAACCGGCAGTCGGACATCCCCCAAGGGGTCCCGGATTGGAGAGGTTGCAGGCGGGGCCTCTAGTTTATTATATAAATTTTCTGTGAAGGTCAGAGGAGGTGAAATTCAGTGCTATATGATTCCACTTTTTGGCCCCACTTTGCACATTTTCTCTTGTTCATATGACACCATGTTTTACTAGTCAGTATTTCATGTGTGATCAGGTTTTTTACCTACAAGACTATAAGCTTATTATTGCCTGGCTGCACACTCAAAGAATAATTGTTGCATTAAGAGGAAACATGACACCTTCCAAGTGATATATGCTGCCTATTTAAGACTTTTAAAGGGAAGGACAAACCAAATAAATTTTAAAGCTAGAAGTGCTTGATGTTTACATAATTTTTCTTATTAAGTAACAATAAACTATCTAGCTGAGTAACAAAGACATTAAATGCCCATCAATGCTGCTGTTATTTGGTGTTATTAAAACTACTATATTGCTATTGAATTTGCTATTATGCACAAAGCAAATTGATGTATACTGAAAGTGTGTGTGTTAGCTACTTTCACACTCACAAATTCACATTGTGATAGAGTTAACCCATTTCCAACAAATAATATAGTGTACTTTAAAATAGTCAACAAATTTAACTCATCAATAGCTTATGTGCTTTTCAAAGGTGTCAAATATTTTTATTATGAGGAAACCTTTATACCGACAAAAAATTGAAGATCCCCACACTTATATTATGGTGATATGGGTTAGTAACTATTGAATGAGAAGATACTTTGAAAGATATCAGATACCATAGAAATCTAATAGAAAAATTGAAGAATTTATAAAAACATAAATTTAATAGTATGTTCATTTGAAGGGTATACTTGTAGGTGGATACTAATTAGTTAGAATTTGGGAAAAGTAGCTGTTGAACTCCAATATCAAGGGTGAATAGCTAACTCATAGCTTTCTAATGATTATTTTTAAATGAATTAATGGAGAAAATTACACTTTGGGAGATTTGAAATTAATAGCAAAAAATGGCTTATTGGTTTTGAGGGAGAATTGTGTTATAGGTCCTTGGTGTTTCATTGATAAAGGTTTAGAGCACAGCCCATGTGGCTCAATGGTTGAGCATTGACCCATGTATCAGGAGGTCATCATTCAATTCCAGTAAGGGCACATGCCCAAGTGTCAGGCTCGATCCCCATTGGGGGAAGTGCAGCAGCCAGCCGATCAATGGTTCTCTCTCATCATTGATGTCTCTCTCTCTCTCTCTCAAATCAATAAAAACATATGTAAAAAAAAAGAAAAAAGGTTTCATGTTGGGCATAGGATGATGAACAGACTGGGTGTGTGCAGGTATGTTGAGATAAGGTTGAAGTGATATGAGTCACCTGAGGGAAAAGAAAATAAGACTATAAACTCCTGACTCCATTTTCCTTTTCATTTCCTTGACCAAGCCAGAGTTACTTCACTTTCATCCCCAAGCTGATTTGGTTTTTACAAGGTGATTCTTTATTTTGCACCATGATCCTATGCACTCTTGTATGTGCTGTTTTCCAATTAATACAGAAAAATAAAGAACTGTGCTCTAGATGGGAGAAGAGTTAGGAAATTCAGAAGGTGATGTATATCACCTGTGCTTTTTTGAATGTTTAAGTGTGGAGGGAAGGAAAACTGTGTAATGGTATGATATGAATTTGTCCTTTTGTTGGTAATCCAGAACAGTTTCAGGCATGGCTATGTAGAATTCTGATTTATAATTCAGTTTGTAGGCTTTGTAACTTACTAGTCTAAAAGAGAAAGACGCAAATTGACCGTACCTTCACGATGCCCACCAGCCAATCAGTAGTGAGCATGCAAATTAAACCAACAAAGATGGTGAGTTAATTTGCATACACAGGCGTCGAGCAGCCAGGGGCAGGACACTTGCCCCAACCGCTCCTGGCCTCTGGGCAGCGTGGGAGGCAGAAAGGCGGTTCTGGGCAGAGCAAAGGTGGTGCCAGCAGCCAGGGGAAGGAAGGCCCATTCTTGCACGAATCTTCGTGCATCAGGCCTCTAGTTTAAAATAGGGGATCTGGGGTAAAATTACTTCAGTTCAGATCTAGTCTGCCTCTTAATAACTGTGTGACCTTAAACATATTACTTGACCTCTAATATGTCTCAATTTTACAACATGGAGTTGTTTGAAGACTCAGTGACATAATCCATATAAAGCACTTGGGATAGTAGTTTCTGGGACTTAGAAAAGGCTCACCTAACATTAGTCATTGTTTTTATTATTCTTTCTCTTTAGTGAGAAATTACTAAAATGGCAATGTCAGTTTTTTTATTTGCATAAAACTGCTCTTTGGCCCACTAGCATTAATTTCTGATACATTTAATCAGTAGCTGTTCACTAATCCAATCATTAGTGTGAGTGGATAAAAATCTGATTTCAGACATTGACCTAGTCCATGAGTAACTCTGTTCATTTAAAGCTGCCAAACTTTCCCTATCCAATTTTTAGCTAGAATCATCAGAATCAGAACACATTCTTAGAAAAAGCACAGCTCCTTTCCACTATTCCTAAACCCTGAACTCCCAGCCACTATGCATTTTGACTCCTGATGATATCCAAAAACAGGGAAAAAGTTAGCTATTTTCCCCATGCCTTTTAGAGGGAAGTCATTATACCAGAAGCAACAACAATTACTCAGAAATGAGTGACAACATTATGGAAATGATAACATTTTGTTTTTTTTTAAATTGTGGTGAATCAGAGTCTATATTCTTGGTCAAGCTTGAGAAAATTTCCAAAGTATTATGCTATAGAGAAAGCAAATATTGATTGAAACAAAGAACAGAGCTTCAGGAAATTCTGCAGTGATTAGTTTTCATACTTTTTATTTAAACAATGGAGTAAGTATCATTAAAGTTAATTAGCAGTCAATACATTCTATGCAATACATCCCAATCTATTATGCACCCAACAATGAAATGTCTAATTACATAAGTGCAAACTGTCCTCCATTAACATTAATGCCCAGTCAACCTATCTATTAGTATTTACATTTTATACAATGTGTCATATAGTAATGATTGTATAACCATTCATTAATTATACTGATTGTATTAGTCATGAGTTAATTATTAATCATTCTCAAACAATGGAATGTTAAAATTCTTGAACAGTTTGAAAAGCCCTTATGTACAACTCACAGTCATCTACTATGAATTTGGGCAATGAATCTATTGTAGATGGGTTTACTGAAGTTCATAAATTTTAGATGTCTTTCTTTATGCCAAGTAGAGTTTATCAGTGGCCAGAGATGACAGCAGTTTTTTTGTGCAGTTCTAGCATTACAGAGTCATACACCCAGTTCACATGCAATTTGCCTTTATGTCAGATCCTTCCAGAGGATATTGAGCTTAGCGAACTTTTGGTGTGGATGACCTAGAAGTTGGCAGAAGAATGTGGCACAGACATCATAATATGGGTTAACAAGCCCTTTGCAATGGCTCTTATTGATCACTTTCATTTGCCAAATTGCTTGTTGGAGCAATCCTTGTACTGAGGCAAGGATGGAGAGATAAAGACACATTTATCTCATGTAAAAAAACTCAATTAAACTGCACAAATTGGGGGGCAGAGAGCACAGAAGTAATTAAAATCCTCAGGTGACCCTTAGGTTTCAGCTTATTCCTCTTCCAAATCTTTTGCAGAGCTACAAAGATAAAATGAAAGGGATTGACTTATATATCACCATGACCTTTCTGTCTGCACAATGATGAAGAAGGTAATGAACGGTGAAACTGAGAAAGAATAGGCAGCAGGGGGAACAAAAAAACAAGGCTCAAGTACATTTGGCTTTGTGTAATCATGAGTTGACTGCTTTTGAATAATCTCTTTCCAAATTAGAGGAGGGCAATATGTCCAATTTTTATTTCTGAAAAACTAAACACACCCCTCATGTCCCGAAACGCACATAATCCACACCCTTCTAAAGCGACCCGATTACCTTACGCAGAATTTTTTCTAGTAGTAAAGGAGCTGTCATTGCTTTTGGGCAAGGAGGCAGACATGACGAGAGAATGTGGTCTGGTACCAGGTTATAAAATGCACTGTGCCTTTGTTTTTTAAGACATACCGAGCAAAGAACATGACAGCAGACCCTCTTGCCTAAAGTGACAGAATCAGGAGACTCTGGACAAACACATTGGGAAAGATAGAACAAACTGTTACTATCAAAGGTACTAGACATTTCCCTTCAAAAGTCAATGTTAAAATCTGGGTTAGTGTAAAGCAGGGGTAGAGACTCTGAAACAACGAGAAGAATAGAGAACAGAGATTATTTTGCTGAGGGTTCTTGTTTTTCATATTCCCTCTAACTCATTTATGAGGACTGCATTTTTGTAATGTGCCTATTGTGAAACTGTGTGTGGGGTGCACTGTGTGTAGGTGGTGTTTGTTATCGACATGCGTGTGGGTGAATAGTGGCTGACGATGTGTGGGGGTGTGGCAGTTGGTGGTGTATGTGCTAGTTGTTGTCGTGTGTGAGCATGGTGGTTCTTGTGTATACATGGGAAGGGCTGTTTTGTTGGGTGTGTGTGTTTGGTGGGACATTTAGCTTCTGTCCAGGAAGGGTACTGAATTAATATTTGGTCATTTAAACACATGAATCTTTTGCATCCTTAGTTTATGGGGGAGCACAGATCAATGTTGAGATGCTATTTGCTTCAAAGTCTATTGCTAACCAGTGCCTGTGCCTGGAGATTCTAATGCGTGTCCCAAGTCCTGACCCTCCTCCAAAAGCAGCCCCCCCTCCCCGCCTTGAACTCTTACTATTGGGGACACCCTAGTTGAAAATCTTTTCAATCTGCTCTAGCAAGGGAGAGTGAATGAATGAGAGTGGAGTGAGCAGGAGAGAAATGAGAGGGAGAGGTAGAGAAGTTAGGAGAGAGATCTCTGCTTCTGAGCTACGTGCAGCCCTGGCATTCCTCGCGCATCTTGGTTTTGTCCTGGGGGACTCCTTGGCCACGGGAGTAAGAAGGGTCACAGGGCTCACAGACTATCTCTGGAGGCCTTTCCTGATTATTTGCAACTTCTATAAATTAACCAAGGACCAAGGAAACATAGTGCTGGGGGCATCACAAAGAACAACCTTTGAACCAACCCCAACGTGGACAAAATTAATCTTTTCAACTCTTCACCAAAAAGTCCTGCAACAACTTAAACCCCTGATTCGTACTAAACCACAGTATCCCCCTTTGGACTCATAATCAGCTTCCTTCCTTTGATAACAAATTTTTAAATAAGCAAGTGGAAATGGGTAGGAGATCCCCATGTTTTGTAATCTGGTTTGTTCACAAGGTGACTCCACTTCAATAATTACAATGGCCAGAGAAAAATTATTGCTTCTTTGGTTCTGCAACTCTGTTTGGTCCTCAGGGGTATAGCCATTAATAAAAAACTAAATCAATGTCACTGGCTTTAGAGGAAATGTGAGTGGTGGGTGTGCTGCTGCCCAGTCTCCGGGGCTGTCTGAGCCACGCCACTGCCCCTGTCATGGAGGCATCGTGACTTCAGCGCCTGGCTCTGAGCAGACCATCGCAGCGGCTCAAATGCTTGCGGAAGTCAGGGAGGTGTTGTAAATGGGGGGAGCAATTATGTGTATGACAGTAGGCAGTCTTGGGATTGTGTGGAACTGTCCCTTAGAAAGGAGGCAGCTTCCACCTGTCCCAGCCAATTGATGCCATGAGGGAAGGCAGCCCTGCACTGTGGGAACTGCTCTTATGGTTTCTCTCCATGTCTAGTATTAGAAACAGATGAAGTGGGCTCACGCTCAGTTAAACTTGTGAATGGATCACCCGAAGAAAAGTATTAGGGGATCCTCCAATATTAAAATCTCTCACAGGGGAGCATATTAATTTGCTATGGCTGCCATAATAGAATATTTCAGGTTGGGTGGCTTAACCAACAGAAATTTAGTTTCTCACAGTTCAGGAGGCTGAAAGTTCAAGAACAAGGTGCTGATAGGTTTGTTTCCTCGGAGGCCTCTCTCCTGGGCCTGCAGATGGCCATCTTCTCACTGTGTCCTCACATGATCTCTTCTCTGTGCTTAGTATCCCTGATGCTCAAACTTCCCTTTGCGTGTCCAAATTTCTTCTTACTGTAAGAACAGCAGTCATCGTGGATCAGGGCCCACTCTAATGGTCTCATTTTAGCTTAATCACCTCTTTAAAGGCCCTGTCTTCAAACACGGTCACACTCAGAGGTACTGGGGTTAGGACTTCAATATATGAATTAGAGGAGGGGGGACAATGCAACCCAGGACAAGGCGGCACAGTCTGGGTTCTGCCTCCCATTCTCCTCATTCAGACCAGTAGACAAGTGCGTATTATAAACAAGGAAGTAACAACTCCAGCATTACAGATGCAGTGATTTAATTAATGGTTTAAGCTTGTCCCTAGACAAGAATCCCTAAAGAAACTTGTGATTAAATATAGATTTTAAAGGCTTGCTAAAGAGAGTATGGAAATATGTGACTCCTGCAACAGAATCAACTGTTTTTATCATTGTGTTATTCCTTGCTAAAGATGGCATTGTCCTTAAGTAGTTAGTAATGGATACCTCAGTGCCTTCCAGCATTTGTTACCAAGCACAGCTCCTAGTCTCTAAGACAAAGCATCTGTGGTGAGAAATGCTGGTTTATGCTCTCTGTCTGTGTGCTGCAACAGTTTTGAAGTCGATAAGTGCTTAGCCTTTCATAGAGCAGCTCCCACGCTGATGATGAGAACAACCACACAGACTGCTTTTTCCAGTAAGTAAAGATGAGTTTATCTCCTGTGGGGGAAAAAAATCATAGTACAGATTGAATATCCTAAGGATATGCTTGCAACTCCTCACTTAAGAAAAACTGCACATGCTTTTTGTTGGATGGGACAAAAACCAACAATATTGATCTGTTAATTTAAGCATCTGGCACAGAATGTTCTTGCTTCACATTTCTATAACTTCACTTGGTTACTGATGAATCAAGATCCTGCAATCCTGTGGGCAGAACATCAAAATATAGTACTATATCTGGCATCACAGGAAATAGAGCCTTCTGGAAAAGTCATAGACACCTGGGAGTGAATACTCAGCCTAAGCTATCCTCATCAATTTCTCCATGTAAAAATTTGAAATTAGGTCCCAGAAACTTTAGGGCATCCCTATTGAATGTGAGGGGTGAGAATAACAGGGCTTGGTGGAAGAGGGGGTTTCATATTTGGCCATGTACATCCCCAGGCAGAGAAAGCCTGTCTGCAGAGAAAAGGAAGAAAGGAGGCAAACAGAGAAGTGGAAATGGGAGCATCTCACCTTCCAGGGCAATTGTGAGAGTAACCATAGTTCCTAACTCCCAATTCCGTGTTTCCCTCCCTGGCACGGCACAGGTGTATGTTCTACCCTTTGGGTTCAATAAAGTATCCATGTATCTTTCTAGTAAACACCACTGTTTACTTATAAGAGGTTGAAACTTCTGTTTCTTACTTTCAAAATAAATTCCAGACCAAGAAAAGTAATCAAATAATTGTGAGAATTATCATCATCCAATTCTGAATAATCGTTTCAAATAGTTCAGTTTCTTTCTTTCTAGGACATTCCCTTTGTAATCCATTGTATGATTTTCTGTCAGTTTGTATTCTCTACAAGTTTTGCAGAAGCAAATATTGTCATTTTTCCTTAATGGTTATATAACTTTTTTTTGTTACGTAACTTTTGATCAGATTTTCCATAGTTTGAAAGTTTTATTTCTGACATTTGGGAGCAAGTGTGCTAATATTCGTGTTATACTATTTAACACACAGCTGGTCCATAGTAGAGCTTCACTAAGTAGCTGTGGAAAATGTATTTTGACTTCTTTTCTAAGACCTTCAATGGCAGTTGAAGCTTTGTGTTGTTAGGGAAAACACTCTGCCCTGGTTCTAGGTGGCTATTGACCCTGTGCTGCGAAATGATTATGTTAGAATTGGTGCAATGAATCTATCAACTGCCTGACTTCAGATACTGTCAATACATTTCAAATGTCTTATCTCTTTCTTACCTGCTGTGGAAGATTGCCAGATGGCCCAGTCCAGAGAGTTTAGGGCTAGATGAAGATGAATTTTGGGGGGTAAGAGGTGGGATAATGTGCTGTTTACTTACTGGTACATTTTGGATCTGTATTGCTTCTCCAAAATCACTCAGTGTCTAGATTGTTGGTTCATCAGGGCCAGGCCTAAAGTTGACTGGCTATTGCTGGCAGGTGTCAAGCCCAGGGGATTTTTAACACCAGAAATGTAGTCTGCGGCATGAGTCCTCTGGAAGAAAACACCCTTCGATTACTGTGATTTTACAGTCTTGCTGTCAGCCCCAGAAGCTGCTGCCAGGTAATTAGTGGTGCATCCTTCAGGCAGCCCTGTGTAGCTGCTACACGTGCTTAAGGCACGAAGTTGCTACATGTGCTTTAGGCACGAACTTAGCCTTCTAAAGTCAGAATCTTTTGAATGCCTCTATTTGTCCTTTTCACAAAAGGAAGATGTAACCTCTTTTTATGTCATTAAAAGTGGTGTGCTTATAACAATGTGAATACATTTAACACGACTCAGCTTAAAAATGGTTAAGGTGTGCTTTTTCTTGTGTGTGGGGGGGACAGTAAATGGTGATGGAATAAGATGACTTGCATGGTGAACACACAATACAATATACAGAGGATGTATTACAAAATTGTACACCTGAAACCTATCTAAGTTTTATTAACCAATGTCTCCCCTGGTAAATTCAATAAAAATTATAAAGAGAAAAAAATAGCAAAAAGTAATAAAACATTTTAAAAATTGGTTAAGATGGTTAATTTTATGTTATATGAATTTTACCACAATTAAAAATAAAATAATTAAATGTGGCTCATGATCTTATTTTTATCCATGGTTTGATGAGGCCATAGGTAAGTGCCTATGTAGGTAGGCTAAAGTGGTCTTGTTGGTTTTAAATTTATATTAAATGTTTCCTTGAATTAACACTATCCTGCCATTCACCTTGAATGTTAAATATTCTCAAACATGTTGCAAATACTGCTGCCTTTCTCCTGTCTGCTTCCTTCCATGAACACTTATTGAGCATTTATGTAACTGGAAGCAGAGGGGTGAGAAGTAGGATTTGCTCTGTGCCCTGCAGACTGATTGGGATGTCTGACAAGCAAATACTGCGACAAACATTGTAAGACAGATGTGTGTACGTGATGTTTACTAGGGGAGGATGGGTGTGAATAAGTTTCTTTTCTGGGTGGGGGCCCAGTGCAAGCAGGAAAATGAAGAAGCTCTTATCACTGGCACCTTATTTTCTCTGTGATCTACTATAGGAAGTCATCATGTAAAGTGATAAGGAGAGCAATGGGATCAGGGACTTATGAAGATGCTTTGGAATAACTATTCTGGAATTATGAGCAGGAACAGAATAGAGATATAGGAAGAAATGCCAGGCCATGAGAAGGCAAGGTTGGGAAGCTTTTTCTCTCCAAGTGCTCTTAGCTACTTAGATGTGAGCGACACCTCTCTAGTTATTTCCATTCTGAACTGCTCACCAGCTCTTAGCTGCCTTCTGGGTTTAAACCTCAGCATAGACAGAATGTACCTGAGGCTGACACATTTCCTTTTGTAAAGGACTAAACATTTTCTACCTGCATGACTTCCAACAAATAAAAACAAAACAATGACTTCAAGCATGTTTTTCCCAGAAACCAAACTTAAATATAGTCCTTTTTAACGTTGGTATCATAATTAGTTGATCAACATGACCACAAAAACTGGATATGACCTAGCATTTATATTATATTGTGTAGCTTTTCTCCTTGGACAGTAACATATTCTGCTTCTGCAAGCCTGAATGTTCTTTTACAGCAAGACAGAAGTTGCCTCGTCTAACCCTACGCCCTCCCTATTCAGGTGAGAGGCAAGATTTCACAGCTTTAAACAAAGATCTCAGTATTCCCCTTTTAGTGTTCCACTGACCAATTGTCATCCCAGTGTTCTTCTTTCTGGAAAAGTCGCTCCCAGCCCTGATCTGTACTTGCGATAAGTACTTTCTCAAGTGCAGATGCACAGTAGGAATCAGCTTGATGGCCAGTTCAGCCTCTGGTGTGTGGCTTCCTGTGTGAGTCTGAGATGCTTCATTTCAACACCTTGCTTCTCATGCGGTTTTCGACTCAACCTCAAATTTCAGCAGCAAATCCTTCTCGGCACTCCCCAGAAGTGAGGGACTTCCTGGCTTCTTTGCTGACCGTCTACCCTGCTGCTCCTCACTGGCATCCATTGGTACCACTGCTGTGTCCTGACTAAGTCACTGCACACAAGTGGCCGGACTCCTTGTAGTCTCAGCTAGCCCTGACTTGGTTTCCCACAGAGCAAAATTAGTAAATATTTCAAAAGCAGTTTGCGAAGTGTTGAGTCAGTTCTGAATCGGAACCCAACATCATTTCTTGCTTATTTCATCTCGATTTTGAGTATTGAGTGCCATTCTTTAGATTTGGTCAGTCATTCTGTGAGTTACACTTCCCTGCCTTCTGCTTACTAGGAGGTGCTCCTCAGGGTCCCAGTCAACACGTGTTTATCAAGGATCTACTCCAGCTTGTCATTTGATAAAGAGGTTGATAAATCACAGCACCTGTCATCAAAGGCACTTGCAGTTTGATGAGAGACAAGCTAATAGCTAACATGTAGTAGCTATTCTCAAAATGTAGTACACATTTAATCTGCAAGTGGATAAAATGCAGATTCCTGAGTTCATTCTCAACAAGATGTTTTCTACAGAGCTGCCAAAGAATCTGCCATTTTAATAACCATGTAGGGGTGGGTGGGCTGGGATTAGTGGAGGTGGGTTTGATGCAGATGGTGTGAGAACCACTCTTGGAAAAACACTGCAAGGCAATATCTAAGGGTTACAGCAAAGGTGTCTACCCCGTGTGCTCTGGGAGCCAAGGAGGGGCTGATTGATTCAGCAGACGGAGTAGGAATAGGGTGGGAGTTTTAGTGCATGACTACACCATTTCCTCTCACATGATCTGTGAGTATGAAGTCATATAAATCTCTTTGTAGTTATCTCTAAAACCTCTCCTAAAGTATTTTCTACTTGATCTATAGTGCATACCTTTTCTCTTATATTTGTTTTTATCTTTTTTTACTAAATAAATTATACTATCTGCAACTTCATGGGTTTTATGTACCCCTTCCCATTTCTAGACATGCTGTAATTTAAGTAAAACTCTAAAACTAAGTTTCCTATTCTCAGCTTCTTATTTTGGAATTTCAGTTACTTCATATGCTTTTTATGATTAGCAAATTAGCTCTTTTTCCTCAACCCTGAACTGAAAATATAACCCTTACCTCACCCAGATGTTGACTGTATTGTTTGCTTCTGTCAGTTTGAAAGGAAGATGTGGGGTTTTGTTTCATGAAATTGGACTGCGAAGGAAATGTTCAATCAAGAACGAAACATTTTTCTTCCTAGAAATCTATTAGCTTTAATGGGCATATTTTACTCTTGGGGATTTTTTTTATTAATTTCTTTATTGATTAAGGTATCACATATTTGTCCTCATCCCCCCATTCTCATCCCAAACCCCTCCCCACGCATGCCCCCACCCCCTGTTGTCCGTGACCACTGGTTAGGCTTATACGCATGCATACAAGTCCTTTGGTTGATCTCTACCCCTTACCCCCACCCTCCCCTACCTTCCCTCTGAGGTTTGACAGTCTGATCGATGCTACTCTGTCTCCGGGTCTGTGTTTGTTTATCAGTTTATGTTGTTCATCATTTCCCCTAGATGAGTGAGATCATGTGATACTAGAAACACACTTATAAGAACCAAAAATGAGACAAGCAATAATGGTTATGCTGAGAGGCAACTGAATCAGTCTGTAGTGAGTTTCTTTCTGGGCCAACCATTCTTTTGAGTCCCAATTTCAATGTCAAACAGTTTCTTATGTGTACATGTCAGCAATGGTATTTCAGTTCTGGATGGTGGATAAATGGTGGTAATGCAGGTCCGACCCTCTCTGCTTTGGTCCCGGGCAACCTGCCGCGATGCACAGCTGCTGACTGCTAACATGGCAATGCATCATCAGCGTCTTTTATCTCTGGACTGTTTCTCTTCTGTCTTCATGGTTGGAGCAGTCCTGTCAATTCCTTTCTGTTGCAGGAATCCACATGGTCTTGGAGTTGTTTTCTGAAAATATACAAACATATTCTCGACCAAAAGTTAATAAAGGAATCTTTTCTATAAATTTGACTTGGGATCCTTTTTTGTTTTTTGCCCAAATGATTTTCCTTTGGCTTGTTTTGATACCATGTGTTTTTCATGGGTGTCTTGCTGTTAGCATTACAAATGAAAGGTAATTTTCTAAAGTAAACATTTTCTAGATGTAATTTACTTACAGGATATTTTTCCTTACATGGTATTCTTCTACTATCCCCCCTTTTTTGATTTAAATATTAGGAGGCTTTTGGAAATTTTGTAATGTAGTCTTGATAGCTTTTAAATTTTATTTTTTTGCACTAAAATATGACTGCTTTAGGTTCATTACATGTTATGCAATTTTACCATGAGATGAACTACCAATAAAAATTTTAGTTAACACTTTAGGAACAGCTTTTTCTTGGGGATATTGTTAGAGCAACTGATAAGTGTGTATGGAAGGCTATCACAGGCTAACTTAGCACCTCTATGTTTGTGTCTTTGAATTTACACTTTGATGTAGAGAAAGTGCAAAATATATCACATGCAAATCTTTATGCAATTAGTTTCCTTAAGTCATCACTGAGAAACAATATCAAGCTGTGAAATAGTTTCCTTTTTTATAGTCAAGTATAATTTTCTCATATTGAAATGTTGAAATATATAGACAAGAGTTGTTGTGTAAGTTGGCAGGGAGAAGAGATGTGAAAAGGTTGTGTCACCCTGCCCTGGCCAATTTGGCTCATTGGATAGAGCGCTGGCCCTGGGACTAAAGGTCCTGGGTTTGATTCTGGTCAAGGGCATGTATGTTGGTTTCAGACTCAGAACCCTGGCCCTGGTTAGGGCGTGCGGAAAGCAACCAATCGATGTGTCTCTCCCACATTGATGTTTCTTTCTCTCTGAAAATCATTGGGAAAATATCCTCAAGTGAGGATTAACAACAACAACAAAAAGTTGTGTCATACATTTTATGAAAGAAGTTGCTATAGACTGAACTGTGTTCCCTCCCAACTTCATATGTTGAAGCCCCCAATGTGACTGTTTTTAGAGAAAGGACTTTTAGGAGGCAATTAAGGTTAACGAGGTCACAGGGTGGGGTCCTAATCTGATATGATTGGTGGCCTCATAAGAAGAGGAAGAGAAATAGATTTTCTCCAGTGTGTGTGCACCAAGGAGAGACCATATGAGCTCACAGTGACAAGGCTACCATCTGCAAGCCCAGAAGTGAGTCCTCACTAGAACCCGACCATGCCGCTACCCTGATCTCAGACTTCTAACTTCCAGAACAGTTGTTTTGGTTCTATGGTATTTGTTATGGTAGCATGAGAGTCTGGGAATATGGGTTCTATTTCTGATTCCACCAAACTTAGCTCCTGTGGCTCTAGAAGTCTTATGAGGCCTCACTTTTCTTTCTGCAGAATAAGATTGAAAGACTGACTTCTAAGCTCTTTTCCAGTCTTTGAAATCTTTGATTCTAATTACATGAAATGAGCTGCTTTGCTCTATATAAGGTCGAGCCTGAAGTAGCCTTCAAGGCCTTTTTTGCCTAACCCTTTCATCCAGTGGAAGAGGAAACGAAGGCCCCAGTAGAATAAGTGATGGGACTTTTCCAATGTCACACATGTACTCCTGGCTGTGCCGTCTCTTCTTTGTTTCTCTATTACACTGCTGAGTGGTTGTCAACTATTAAAAAGGAATGTTTTCTGTCATGTACATATTTTATTAGGGAAATATTAATAAGTTAGAAAATACTGAGCTTTTCAGAATGTTTTTTAAGAGTATTGTGGCTTATGATGAAAATTTTCTGTAAATGTTGTCTTTTAAAGTTACCTATTATTGCATTTCTCTCTATATATTAATAAATAATGCCAATATGCATATATAGTTTTATTTTTTAAAATATGTTCTTTCATAATACCACAGGCGTATGGTAAATAATCAAATAATATAGATGAGTTTATGGTGAAAAGTAATGGTTTCTCACCCATACTTCTCCATTCCCAATTATTCTACCTAAAGACAACATCTTTTAGCTGCTACTTAAAACATTTTTTCGAAGATTGCCTTGATAACTTTAGATAATGTGCCTATTCCTGTACTCTTCCATAGATCAATAAACCACACACTAGAATTCCTATTATGAATGATGAGGTAATAACTCACTTCCATTACTCTCCCATCCCCATCTCCTATGCTAAAGTTTGATATTAATACTATTTTTAGTTTTTTCTAAGCCTTTGTAATTTTTAAATAGTATTATAAACTCACTTGTGTGGGGGGGTGTCAGACTATTTTGATTCCTTGCTTTGTAAAACAAGTACATTTAAGTAGTAGGACCCCTACTTTTTTCCTCACTTTTCCTTTCCTATTTCTACCTCCTCCGCCTATCAGCTGCACATTGGCTTTCACATGGTCAAGTTAACATTTACATTTCATTCTGCAACTACAATTGTCTTTTATGCTTGTATAGGCTTTGACTATAAATATCAAAAACCAAGAAAACAATGTTGAATAGTTTGTTTTTAAACAATGATTTTGGACTACAGATATTCTGTACAAATGGTTTTTCTGCAAAAATGGAAATTTGCCACTGGAGCAATTTTGGATTAAAAATTACATTAGTTGAATTATGATGCAAGATAAATATGCCATTATTCTCTACTTTGGTTCTAAAAAGTGACACATACATAAAATGTCAGATATGGTGTCATGTCATTTAAATAAGTTTTTAAAAATTTATTTTAATTTTTATACAATTTAATGCCGTATCTATTTAGACCTTTCTAAAGGTCTTGATTAGATGACACTGCATTAAATTGTGTTGCTTTAGAAGTCATGATAGTGACTCTTTATAACTGTTTTACTCACTGAATTCAGTAAAAATTCTACCTTTAATATGCTTCTACCATGTGATGCTTAAAAATAATTCATGTACCTAAATCAGAACATCACTCTAAATAATCTTTAGAATCACACCAAGAAAGCTTCATTAGTGTTAAAAGTGTAATTATGGTAGTTGGTTTGGGATAAAGTTAATGTCTTATCCTTAATAATCTCCCTTGTACTGATTTCTACTTTGTCCAGTGAGCTTGTAGGAGGTTCTAGTGGGTCAAGTGTGTCAATATTTTTAATCATATTAACAACTCAGGTATATTGTCTTTTTTGTGTGGTCATATTTCCAGTACGGTTTTTAGGGAGTTATTTGTATAGCAGGTACTACAAGTCTCTGTCTTTTTGATGAAAATATGTTCTTGAGCTTTCTTGCCTACTTAGCATTTCATATCTTACAGCCATAAATCCTGGAGCTAAGCTTAGCTCACATAGCTCTGTATATTTTCACTTCCCCATGGGTAGTTATATCATTTCTGAGGTAGGAGGATCAATATGGAATAGGGTTCTCTAAGTAAGGGCAAACCAGCACCAAATATAGCACTGACACAGCAGTTGGTGGCTTCCTGTTTGTGATATTCATCAAAGCTATAAAGCTGACTAATACCAGGATTTTAGCTCTGCAGAAGACTATCTGGTCAGAACATATCTGAGACAGTCTTTGTACTTGCCCTGGTGTTTGAAGGTTTCTATTCTTACAATAGATTACAATGGAAATTCCCTTTTAAGGCCTTTAACTCCTGATTAAATCACATTTATAATTATGACAAAATTTACTGTGAACTAATGTCAGTACCTTTCCATAGTTTCTACTAGATTAGGACTCCAGGAGGGCGTTTTAATGCTATGTCTTCTTTGTATCTCTTAGAGTGTACTGAAGGATGCTTCTCAGACATGAGAGAGTTGGCAAGGGCTTGCTTTCTGCTTGACACTGTGCTAATCAATTTGGATACATTATTTTCTTTAATTCTCAGATAAACCCCATGAGGGAGGCAACCTTTACTCATCTTTCAGGGGTGAGTAATTTAAGAAAAGGAGAGAGTTGAGAAACCAAGATGGCGGCATAGGTAAACACCTAAACTGCTGCCTCGCACAACAATTTCAAAACTGCATCTGAAAGACAAAACGGACATCATCCCAGAACCACAGGAAGGCTGGCTAAGTGGAAATTCTACAACTAGAAGGAAAGAGAAAAGCTCACTGAGACTCAGAGGAGCTGCAGAAGGCAGAGGTACTGAGACGTGAGCTCGGGGAGGACTGGCAACTGAGTGCGCAGCTGGCTTTCACAAGCAGGGGCGGAGACAAAAGCTCCCGGCTGCACTGAAATCCAGTTCTGGGTGAGACTCTGGGGACCCAGACTCATACGGGGTGAAATTGGACTGTCAGGAAAGAGAAAACCACACTGAGACTCAGAGGAACTGCAGAAGGCAGAGGCGCACGTGTGGAGAGGGCGGGCAACTGAGTATGTGGCTGGCTTTCTCAAGCGGGAGGAAGACAATAGCTCCTGACTGCACTGTACTTTAGTTCCGGGCGAGACTCTGGGGACCCAGACTCATTCAGGGAGAAACTGGACTGTCTGCAGCAGGCAAAACTCGAGGGCAGCTTTCTGTCAGAGGTGCTTGTAGTGATTACCACCGGACACTGAGACACAGGGACCTATTTGGGCAGGGCTGACAGGAAACCAATGCTGTCTGCTCTGCCCTGAGATTCTGCCCCATTCAAGCTGAGCACAGAGGCTTTTGCAAGTCTTCTCCCATAAGGGTGTCTCCAGGACAGGAGTTCTCCCAGCATAGACACAGCTGATCCTCACAGCCAATTGGCCTCGAGGTCAATTCCTCCCAGTGATACCAACAACAATTAAGGCTTAACTACAACAAGACTGAGCATACAGCCCACAAAGGGGTGCACCAAGAGTGTCCACCTCAGGTAACTTGGGAGGCTGAGCCACTGTGCCCTATAGGACACCTAGCACACAAAGCCACTCTATCAACTCAGGGAAGCAGCCAAAATGTGGAGACAAAGAAACAGATCACAAATGAAAGAAATGGAGGAAAGCAAATGACTGGATATAGAGTTCAAAACCATGGTTATAAGGTTTTTCAAGAATTTTCTAGAAAAGGCCGATAAATTTAGTGAGACCCTCGAGGATATGAAAAAGGACCAACTAGAAAGTAAGCATACACTGACTGAAATAAAAAAATATTATACAGAGATCTAATAGCAGACTAGAGGATCGCAAGAATTAAGTCAAAGATTTTAAATACCAAGAAGCAAAAAACACTCAACTGGAAAAGCAAAAAGAAGAAAGAATCCAAAAATATGAAGATAGTGTAAGAAGCCTCCGGGACAACTTCAAGTGTACCAACATCAGAATTATGGGGGTGCCAGAAGAAGAGAGAGAGCAAGATACTGAAAACCTATTTGAAGAAATAATGACCAAAAACTTCCCCCACCTGGTGAAAGAAATAGACTTACAAGTCCAGGAAGTGCACAGAACCCCAGACAAAAGGAATCCAAAGAGGACCACACCAAGACACATCATAATTAAAATGCCAAGGGCAAAAGACAAAGAGAGAATCTTAAAAGCAGCAAGAGAAAAACAGTTAGTTACCTACAAGGGAGCACCCATACGACTGTAAGTGGATTTCTTAACAGAAACTATGCAGGCCAGATGGGAGTGGCAAGAAATACTCAAAGTGATGAATAGCAAGAACCTACAACCAAGATTACTCTACCCAGCAAAGCTATCATTCAGAATTTTAGGTCAGATAAAGAGCTTCACAGATAAGAAAAAGCTAAAGGAGTTCATCACCACCAAACCAGTATTATAGGAAATGCTGAATGGTATTCTTTAGGAAGAGGAAGAAGAAGAAAAAGATAAAGATGAAAATTATGAACAACAAATACATGTCTATCAACAAGTGAATCCAAAAATCAAGTGAATAAAAAAATCTGATGAACAGAATAAACTGGTGAATATAATAGAATCAGGAGCATAGAAAGGGAGTGGACTGACAATTCTTGGGGGGAAAGATGTGTGGGGGGTGCGGGAAGAGACTGGACAAAAATAGTATACCTATGGATAAGGACAGTGGGGAGGGGGTAAGGCCAGAGGGTGGGGTGGAAACCGGGTGGAGGGGAGCTATGGGTAAAGAAAGAGGAATAATTGTAGTAATATGCACAATAAAGATTTATTAAATTTAAATAAAGAAAAGGAGAGAGATTAAGTCACTTGACTTGAGGCATATAGCTGACTAAATGATAGAGCCAGAATTGGTCTGTGTGACTGAACTCTTCCAGAATATATTTTTAAAAAATATATTTTTATTGATTTCACAGAGGAAGGAAGAGGGAGGGAGAGGTAGAAACATTCATGATGAAAGAGAATCATGGATCAGCTGCCTCCTGCAAGTCTCCCACTGGGGATCGAGCCCACAACCCGGGCATGTGCCCTTGACCAGAATCGAACCTGGGACCTTTCAGTTCGCAGACCGATGCTCTATCCACTGAGCCAAACCACCTAGGGCTCTTCCAGAATATCTTAGAGTTGGAATCATATCGTATGTAGCCTTTTCAGATTGACTTCTTTCACTTAGTAATATGAATTTAAGGTTCCATGTCTTTTTATGACTTGATTAGAGGCCTAGTGCACAAATTCGTGTACTGGTGAGGTCCGGCCGGTCTGGCACCAATCGGGGTGGATCAGGGCCCAGCCTAATGGGAGGAGGAGATGGCAGGAGGTTGGCTGGCCAGCTGGGGGGAGAGGCCATGGGCAATTGGCCAGCAGGCCCTGCCCCGATTGGGGTGGAGGGCTTATCGAGGACCATTGGCTTGGGGGAGGGGTCAAGGGTGGTTGGCCAGCCAGCCCTGCCCCTGATTGGAGTGTAGGGGGGGCAATCAGGGGTGGAACTGTCTGGGGGGAAGGGCCACAGGACGATCAGGGTGGTGGGGGCCCATTGGAGGTAGGGCCAGCCAGGGGGAGGGGATGCAGGCTGATCGGGGTCGTGGGGCCAACTGGGAGTGGGACTGGCCAGGGGGAGGGGCTGTAGGAGGTTCACTGGCTGCAGTGGATGTCATAGCGACTGGTCGTCTGGTTGTTACGGCGTTCTAGTCACTGGCTATATATATATATACATACATACATATATATATATACACACATACATATATATATATATATACATATATATATATATATATATATATATATATATATATATATATATATATATATAGACTAGAGGTCCGATTCATGAAATTCATGCATGGGTTGGGGGTCCCTTCAGCCCAGCCTGCACCCTCTCCAATTTGGAACTCTTCGGGGGATGTCTGACCAGGATTGGGCCTAAACCAGCAGTCGGACATCCCTCTCACAATCTGGGACCACTGGCTCCTAACTGCTCACTTGCCTGCCTGCCTGATTACCCCTAACTGCCTCTGCCTACATGCCTGATTGCCCCCAACTGCCCCCCTGCTGGCCTGGTCACCCCTTACTGCCTCCCTGCCAGCCTGGTCACTCCCAACTGCTCCCCCTGCTGGCCTGGTTGCCCCACACAGCCTGCTGTTCAGTCATCTATCTTGTTATTTAGGTCGTGATGGCCCCTGGCTTTTTATATATTAGGATAGTTAATTTCATTTTAATAATATTCCCATGTCTTGATGTATCAGTTTATTTATTCATTTATCTACCGAAGGAAATCTTGGTTGTGGCCAGGTTTTAACAGTTATGAATAAAGTTTCTATAAACATTAATGTATAGGTTTTTTTGTGTGTATACGTTTTCAACACCTTTGGGGGAAACTAAGGAGTGCAATTGCCAGATCAAATGGTAAGAGCATCTTTAGAAAGAAACCACCAAATTATCTTACAAAGTGGCTAGAACATTTTGTATTCCCACCAGCAATGAATGACAGTTCTGTTGCTTCACATCCTGGCCAGCATTTGGTATTATCACTGTTCCAGATTTGGGCCATTTTAATAGTTATGCAGTGGCATATCATTATTTTAATTTGTAGTTCTCTAATGACATATGTTGTTGAACATCTTTTCTTATGCTTATCTTTTTGAGTGAGATGTCTGTTCAGATCTCTGGCACATTTTAAAATATGATTGTTTTCTTTTTGTTGACTTGTAAGAGTTCTTTGCATATTTTAGATAATAGTCCTTTATTAAATGTCTTTTGCCAATATTTTCTTCTAGTCTGTGGTTTGTCTTTACTTTCTAGTGACATTCTCTTTTGCAGAGATGTTTTTAATTTTAATAAAGTCTAATTTACCAGTTATTTCTTTTTTAAAATATATTTTTATTGATTTTTATAGACAGGAAGGAAGAGGGATAGAGAGCTAGAAACATTGATGAGAGAGAAACATCGATGAGAGAGAAACATGGATCAGCTGCCTCCTGAACATCCCCTGCTGGGGATGTGCCCACAACTGAGGTACATGCCCTTGACTGGAATCAAACCTGGGACCCTTCAGTCCACAGGCCAACGCTCTATCCACTGAGCCAAACCAGTTAGGGCTATCAGTTATTTCTTTCATGAGTCATGCCTTTGGTGTTGTATCTAAAAAGATATTGTTATACCCAAGGTCATTTAGGTCTTCTTCTATGTTACCCTCTAGGAATTTTATAGCTTTGTGGTTTATATTTAGATCTGTGATTAATTTTGAGTTAAATTTTGTGAAGGGTGTAAGGTTGGTGTCTAGATTGATTTTTTTGCAGGTGGATGTCCAGTTGTTCCAGCACCATTTGCAGAAAATACTCTCTTTCTCCCTTGTATTGCTTTTGCTTCATTGTTGAGAAGTAGTTTATATTTATGTGTATGTATTTCAGGGCTCTCTATTCTGAGGAGAACCAAGACATGCTAGCTGATGGCCAGCACCCACTCTCAGATTTGAGTATGGCCATTGTGGATCTTCTAGCCTGGCCACCCCTCTGGCTCAGTGAAAGGACATGAATGAGTCCAGGCAAAACCATATGGGACTGCCTAGCCATGCACTGAATGATAAGAAATACTAAATCACTGTCATTTTAAGAGATTAAATTTTGGTTGGTTATATGGCATATATACATATACATATCCTGTCTAATAAAAGGGTAATATGCAAATTGACCTCACTCCAACACACAAGATGTCTGCCCCCATGTGGTCAAAGATGGCTGCCCCCATGTGGACACAAGATGGCCACCACAAGATGGCCAGCAAGGGAGGGGAGTTGGGAGGGACCAGGCCTATAAGGGAGGGCAGTTGTGGGTGATCAGGCCAGCAGGGGAGGGCAGTTGGGGGCAATCAAGCCTGCAGGGGAGGGCAGTTAGGGGTGACCCTGGCCTCCAGGGGAGAGGAGCCGGCAGAGGAGGGAAGTTGGGGGTGACTGGGCCTGCAGGGGAGGGCAGTTGGGGGGACCCAGGCCTGCAGAGGAGGTCAGTTAGGGGTGACCAGGCCTGCAGGGGAGTGCAGTTAGGGGCAAACAGGCTGGCAGGGGAGCAGTTAGGCATCAATCAGGCTGGCAGGGGAGTGATTAGGGGGTGATCAGGCTGGCAGGCAGAAGCGGTTAGGGGCAATCAGGAAGGCAGGCAGGCAAGCAGTTGGGAGCCAGCAGTCCTGGATTGTGAGAGGGATGTCTGACTGACCATTTAGGCCTGATCCCAGTAGACCCGATCTGGGACCCATTTAGGCCTTGTCTGGGACCCCTCAAGGGATGTCCAACTGCCCTACCAGGATCAGGCCTAAACGGGCAGTCGGACATCCCTTGAGGGGTCCCAGATTGGAGAGGGTGTAGGCTGGGCAGAGGGACACACACCCCTGTGCACGAATTGGGCCTCTAATACACACACACACACACACACACACACACACACACACACACACACACACTTCGTGCATGGTGGGGGTGTCCCTCAGCCCAGCCTACACCCTCTCCAACTGCCTCTCACAATCCAGGACTGCTGGCTCCTAACCTCTCGCTTGCCTGCCTTCCTGATCGCCCCTAACCACCTCTGCCTGCCTGCCTGATTGCCCCTAACTGCTCCCCCACTGGCTTGATGGCCCCTAACCACCTCTGCTTCGCCCTGCACCCGGGACCCAAGATTCCCTCCTCTGGCCGGTTGCAGGCACCTGGGGCCTGGGCTTCCCTACCCCTGGCTGGCCACAGGCTCCCAGGACCCGAGCCAACTTTGCCCAGGCCAGCCACAGCCGCAGGGGACCGTGGGCAGGCACCTTTGCCTGGGCTGCAGTTACAGGCACTCGGGACTGCAGGGCGAGTGGCTTGTCCCTCTCCCGAGCTGCAGCCTGGCTGGTCCCCATTCCTCTCTCATGAGCTCATTTGTGCCTGGCTGGTCCACATTCCTTTCTCCCCAGTGTTGAGTGTCTGAGCTATTAGGGTGTGACTGCATGAGGGCATGAGAACCATTTGCATATTAGCTCTTTATTATATATATTATATATATATATATATATATATATATATATATATATATATACTATATTCATGTATATATATGAATTCTTGGTTTCTGGGAAAAGAATACAATCAGTTTAGTAACTGTCAGGATTTGTTTGTGTGGATGGTGCAATTTTGTACTTTGGTCTGATTCTAGATTCTGTGGATCATAGCAGTTACTAACATGTACTGAAAGGGCTTGAGGGAATGGGGCTCTGTTTCTGAGTAAGGACCAGGTTGTGCTGGTGGTATTCTGAAAGAATTAAGAAAATGGCAATGATAAGAAAGGGAAGGAGAAGGCCAAGAAAAATAGATTCCTTATCTTTATGGTGATGTCCGAAGAGCCAGAGATACCACATTTCCTTATAATAGTAAATCTTACATCCTGCCTTTATAACTGGTAGCAGCAGAAATTTGAGTTTTGTTATGAAATGGAAAAAGAGAGCTGAGTTTTACAAATCACTGATTAAGAGAAATCCTTTCTCTATAGTATTAGGTACAGTAGTTCTTTGACCAAGTGATACACTTATATCTAGGTTATGCAGATTGGTAACTCATGGGCTGGGTCTATCTACCTTGGGGTGTATTTTGTTTAGCCTACACTATGTATGAACATATTGTGTTACAACAAATGAGTTGGCTTTTAAAAATCTAAGAGCTTTAACACAGAAATCTTCAGCATCCTTTGAAATTGGGATGATCTCACCAAAGGTCTGGAGTGAGAGATGGCACACCCCTTAAATTCTGTATTCTCCAGCCAGCATCTATACTCGTTTCCTCATCAGTCTGGTTGCTGTAAGCATGTGCCAGCCTTCACAGACTCATTTTGAAGATTAAATCCTGGTAATATAGACTTAATTGACTAGCAAATCAACCAAAAGTGGCTTGATTTCCCTTGGGTACAATATGATCTGAAAAGTGATCTGCATATGAAATGTCCATTTCTGTCATTTCCACTACCAAAAAAAGCCCCAGTTCAGGCATAGGAGTCATAGCTTTAGAGAAAATGCCTTTAGATAAAGAGGTGCTCCCAGTCTGATGAGAGGAAGAGAGGAAAGTCCATGGCTACTGGGATTGAAAGAGGACCTGTGCTTCACTTTTGATATCCCCTGGTGTTGGGGGGTGAGGGGGGGGAGAAGCTGTCTGGGCAGAGAGAACCATCGATAGCTTTCCCACAGAAGCAGCAAAGAACTATAGATCTGTTGAAAGGCTATCATATACCTCACAAGCAACCTGTCTGAATGGTGACTGAGGACAGGGTACTCTACTCTCCACATTCTTCTCCATGCCTTGGCTTGGCAGAAGGTCCTAGAACTCTGACAGACCCTATTAAAGAGGGAACCCAAAGAGAGCTAGTATTAAGTTGTTCCCAATCTCAGAGAAACGGTGCTTTGAGTCAGAAATAATATAAAATTATTTACACACCTAGAATTGTGGACTGAGATTCATGATAAGTATATTTTCAAAGAATACCCTTATTTTAGCGAGGTAAATATATATTCCAACAAGTACAGTTAGTTTGTGTTTTCAAAGTATTGTTTTATTTTTGCCCTCTACCACTGTTTATCAACGACATCCTGTGATTCTGCACTTAATTATTGCAGTGTATTTTGGAGTTGTGATCCTAAGAGTTAGTTAGCTTCATGTGTTTGGTCATTTGCTGCTAGCTCAGTGTCTTTAAGAGCATCCTTCTGTTTCTCCTTCCCACCAACCAGAAATATTTCCAGTGCTGTGCACAGGTAATGGCTCTTTACAGTAAATTACCACCATTCAGTCATCTTCTGGCAGGTTTTCTGCAAGAGTCAGCAAGTAAGCAGGACCTTCAAGGACTGCTCTCCAAACCAGAGGGTCTTGTACTTTGTATGGACAGAATTCCCCCTGGGAAGTGCTCCCTATGGCTCTAGGTTTTTATTTCAGGGCCTTGAGGTACATTATTGCTCATTCTTAAACCTTAGTTGAGAGCTCCAATGGAAATTTAATCAATGTGACAACTGTATTCATTTATTTGTTGAAAAAACATATGTTGAATAGCAACTGTATATGCAGACTACCCTGAGACTGCCATGCTGGAGAGGCCATGCAGAGGCAATCTGGTCAACAGCACTCTTACAGCCACTTCTGTCCTGGATTCAGATATGTGAGTGAATCCATTTGGGATCTCTCATCTGCCAACTGAACACCACCTAGTGACTTTGGTCAATCCCATGTGAAAAGTGATGGCTGTAAAAATATTTTCTAAATTTGGACTCTTGCAAATGAAAGCTAACCAAATACACGAGTGCCTCAGTAATTTCAGCATAAAGAACTTGCTATACTCAACATGAAAATGCTCAGATCAACAAACTAGATCGCACCTGGTTGTCATAGTTGACATGGAATAATTTTGTGTCTGAATCCAAGGCCAAGGATGATCGCTTATGCTATCACTTAATATCATAAAAAAGGAAGCAAACTTGTGGCAGATAGAAAATGCATGGCACCTGTAGATACAGAACAGTGACCTTTAGTGGAGACCAGTATGTTTAGAAATCTTCAATTTAACAGGACAATATTTACTTTTATGTCTTTTAATTAATTAAAAGTGAATGACCCAGATGAATATCAGAATAATACAGTGTTGTTTTAGAGTGTACATTTTTATTTCTGGAATAACATTATCAGAACAAGAGACAAGAGCTGAAATAACCATTTTTTCAACCATCTTTTACATCTATACAATGGTGGTGCATAAATTTGGAATGTAGCAATGATGGTTGACAGCTGTTACAGTTCTGATTCCTCTGATTAGAGCCACACATATTTGCACTGATGCTTCACATGGGCAGCAGGAGAACACTGAAGGGTCTGTTTGTTGCATGCATTGCTTCCTTTGTGCAACGTGGTGAGAAATGATGGGCAGAAGGAATGTATTCCCATGAATATTGTGGAAGGGAAAAAGGAGTAGAAATAGAAATGTGTGAAAAATGTGTGGGTGTGGTCAGCAAATAAAGGAGTAAATAAATAAAAATTTAAAAGTCATCATTTCAGACACTTTTACATCTATGAAAGAAATAAACAAGAAATAAACAAGATGGGATGTTTGGGTGGACCCTCAGAGGATTGAAAGAGGACCTGTGCTTCACTTTTGATATCCCCTGGTGTTGGGGGGGTGACTGGGGGAAGAAGCTGTCTGGGCAGAGGGAACCATCGATAGCTTTCCCACAGAAGCAGCAAAGACCTATAGATCTGTTGAAAGGCTATCATATACCTCACAAGCAACCTGTCTGAATGGTGATTGAGGATAGGCTGCAGTTACAGGCACTCGGGACTGCGGGGCGAGTGGCTTGTCCCTCTCCCGGGCTGCAGCCTGGCTGGTCCCCATTCCTCTCTCATGAGCTCATTTGTGCCTGGTTGGTCCCCATTCCTCTCTTTCGAGCTCATTTGTGCCTGGCTGGTCCACATTCCTTTCTCCCCAGTGTTGAGTGTCTGAGCTATTAGGGTGTGACTGCATGAGGGCGTAAGAACCATTTGCATATTAGCTCTTTATTATATATAATATATATATATATATATATATATATATATATATATATATATACTATATTCATGTATATATATGAATTCTTGGTTTCTGGGAAAAGAATACAATCAGTTTAGTAACTGTCAGGATTTGTGTGGTCTGGATGGTGCAATTTTGTACTTTGGCCTGGTCCCTCCCAACTCCCCTCCCTTGCTGGCCATCTTGTGGTGGCCATCTTGTGTCCACATGGGGGCAGCCATCTTTCACCACATGGGGTAGGTCAGTACTGGGACTCAGGAATTTACATTGCTGCTGTCCCTAGTGAGGGGGCAACTTCCCCCTCTCCTAGGTACGTGAGTGGACATCTAGTACTAATCCCTGTAGGTTAGTGTTCAGATTCCATGGCTACATTAGGAACACACATTCCACAAGTAACATTATTGTGGTACTTGCTGACTCACTAATTTATCGTTTTTAAAAAATAATGAATCCTGAAAGATCAAATCACGATAATGTGACAATTTAAGTATGTAGAAAATAATAGTTAATATTTACAAACGTAATTAAGTCCAGCAGTGGTATAAACACGCTATGTATTCATTAACTTGATTTTTTACAATGGTTCTCAAAACTGGTGCTAACAATGTTTTCATGTTAGCGACAACACCAGTTAGGCTAAGAGATGGAAATAAATTCCCTCTTGTCACACATCCCGGAAATGGAAGAGCTGGGATACCAATCCCACAGTCAGACTGCTTTCCATTACACTGTCTTCATAGAACAGCCATTGTATGCTGTCAAAACATCGTAGCGTTAGATGAGAACTTTTTTGTAGATGATGTGAATCTTTTAAGGATGGTAGTCTACTATTTTTCAGGGCCACTGATAGTCCTTAACTTGACCTTGGGGAGTCAAAAGAAAATAAAGATTTGCTTTGTCATAGAAACACTGCACTGAGGAAAATGTGTTATATCCAAGCAATATTCTGTGTAAATAGCTAATAAATCAGAAAAAAAGGAAAAATGTTAACAATAATTTAGCAGCAAATGGAACACTTGACCTGCAGCACCCAGATGAATTCCCAAACGCCATGCATAATTTATTTTAGGAAGATGAAATGATAGGGGTTATGTAATGCTTGATGAGAAATTGCTGTCATAATCTGGGAAATTGCTTCTACTTAGCAGGGTCACCAGCAGAGGAAGGAGTGGTTCCAGGATATCATTTTCCACCTTGAGAATCTTGGCCGAAGCAGTGGCGTAAGTGCTTTCTGTCCAGCTGCACCAGCTAGTGTAGCTGAAGTAAGCTTCTTTCCCAGAGACCTCAAAAGCCCTTTGATTATCTGGCACCCAAATGGCCCCTGTGCTACTTTCTGAGCCATTGTGCTCCAATCACAGCTCCTCATCTTTGAGCTGCCGTTACATTTCCTAGATTTGCACAGATGCAAGGCTCTCCCAGAACGAGGATAGCTGTCAAGTTGTAGGGCAGCTCAGTTGCTCCTTGGAATTTATGCCCTAAGGGACAAACACTCAATAGAACGTTTTGAAAGCTGACAGCTTGGTGTTGGCAGCTGAATTTTGACATGTCAGGCTGTTATCAAAACTCTCAAACAGCTGAAACTGTAGGTATGTAACAGTTAAGCCTTCTGTGAGGCATGTTTATCTGGCAGGAAGAATGCTATCAATTGCCTTATTATTCTATTATCCTTTGCATTTCAGTTGCTTTTTGTTAATCAACTAAAACTAATGCATTGTTGAAATATGTAAAGTGACAAGGCAAATAAAGAACCATGGTTGAGATTTTAGCCTCAAGACCAGGCTTAACTTAAGGACATTGAGTTGGAAAAATTTATCACTGAGTTACTGAAAAATGTAAAAAGGAATACAAGAATTCACATATTTGATAGTTTCTGTAAAAGCTCATACTTAGTCCTTTCCCTGTGGACTTAGAAGGAGATAATGAAAAATCATATTTCGTCTGAAGCTAGAGCTAACACACCTGAATATGTTGGTGTCTGAAAACATTTTTTATCAAAATAAGGAGCTCAAAGGTGAGGGTTTTTTAAAAAGCGCGCGCACACACACACACACACACACACACACACACACACACTGTGGTCCTCTTAATTTTCATTCCATTAAATGCTGAAAAAATCAATGTCTGATAGATGATTTTAAAAGGGCAGAGTTAGAAAAGCTATTTGGAGAAGAGTATGTCAGAAAAAGAAGAATTGGGATTTTTTTTTTAATAGCAGAAAGAAAGAATAGTGATCCTGTAACAGTTTTTTTTATATACAAACTATATACTTTTGTTATTGAAGATAAAATGAAATTACATTGCTAATGCTAAAAGAATATGGCTCTTTGGTTTCTATTAAAAAATGGTTAAAAACACAATCTCTCTCACTTGGAAAATAACACCTCACTCCCCATATTAACTATCAAGTCCACGTAGAGACTTAAAAACTTGGCGCCAGCCTCAGTAGAGCCCTAACCAAACAATGCAGCAAAGAATCCTACCTTATGCTAAAATACTGGATAAGCACGAATTGAAATGTGTCATTAAGGTAATTAACTCAACCAAATCCCCCTGGTTGCCACAATTGAATGTGAAATTATAGAACTCTTCAATGTCCTCTAAGTGATTCATGACTGAGAACTGAATTTGAGAAAACAGCTTTGAGATGAATCATGGTCATATTCTCTATGTGTGTACACCACACCAAACAGGCAGTCTATTCAGTAAATTTAAGTTCTTCAAAAACAATTATTAGTGAAAAAAAAATGTGTTTAGCTGGACTTTTCTCATAAGTTAAGTTTTACAGACACAGATTTTGAATTAATCAGTGCCCCAGTCTGATTTGTAGGTTAAGCAGTATAATAGCTTTGTAATGACACTAATAATAAATAACAGCAACAACGGTATTTAACACTTAAAGAATGTATATAATGTGATAGGCATGGCTTTAAGCCACACACACACATGCACATACCTATACTTCACATATGCAAATGTACATCTATATATATACACACACACACAAAGGTATAATATTTAATCATCAAAGCATCCTTGACATTAGTGATACTATTATCTACTAATAGATACCATTTGTCAGAGAAGGAAATAGAGTTGCAAAGAGGTTGCATTATTTATCCAGGATCACAAAGTGGTAAGCGTGATATTTAAATGTGGGCCATCTGTGTGTAAAGCCTGTGCTACATATTTGTCACTGTATTACAGTACCCTTTGGTTGAGTCACCAGAGCATGTACATGTTGGGATATATTCATATAAAGTTTATCTGCAGCACAAGAATTTTAAACTTCTGTATTAGTTCCTTCAAAATGTGGTCAATACAGTGAAGAAGAATAACCACAATAGAAGTGATATTTTCAAGCTTCCATATAAAAATGTCTGGAGGCAGCACTTATAATGGAAAAATATTGATTGTGAGTTTAAAAGATGATGAACTTTAGGACCGATAAAAGCCAAATTTATATCCCTGAAGTTTCCCTCTCATATTTGCAAATTCCCCTTTCCACATTTGAAAGGCTCGTTTTCAGAAGTGATGACAGAAGTATTTCAGAGTCAGCCCTAATAACAGCTGTTAGCTCAGATTAGTGCAAGCAAGAATTTCTCTGTTTCTGCTGCACATCTGTTACAGTGGTGTTTTTTTAATCTGTGGATAGTGGGCTATAGAACAGTATACAGGACTTTTCCTCTATTTAAAATATTTTTCTGTTTTGTTTTTTATTATTTTGCTTCATTTCCCAAAAGTTTTTTCTGTTAATGAATTATAACTACTTTATTTCAAGCAGATACCAGCACTGATAATAGCCACCTTTACACTTCAAGAACTTCCACAAAGTCTGGCTTCTGGCCAGTTCTGGCTCCATCCTACTCTGGTTTTAAAAGTCTCAAATGCCATTCCAGATGGCACTAGAGATTTCTACCACATCTAAGTCTCACCAATTGGGACTTTAACTGTAGACTTTTATTTTTTTCAAGGCCCAAAATTAAGTGAAAGCCTATGAAACTTTCCGGGTTTCTCAATAATTATATCAATTTCCAGTTTGCTAGTAGTCTGATAACAATTTCCATTTTTAGAATGATAAAAAATAGAAAAGTAGATATTGACCAAGATGTTTTTGTTGGGTCAAAAATATTTATGTTGGTTAGGACTCTTCTTTCTGGGCTTTATCACACTTTACATCAGCATTCTTCATAGTGTGGTCCATTGACCACCAGTTTCAGAATCACTTGGCTTGTCTGGCAAAAAATCAGATTAACTGTCTCTACTCTAGACTTACTGAATTAAGATCTTTGGGGAAGGCACTTGGGTGAATATGTATTTTAAAACATCCTAGGAAGAATATTTTTCCTGCCCTAAAGTTGTGTGTGTGTGTGTGTGTGTGTGTGTGTGTGTGTGTGTGTGATAAATCATAAATCACTTGAACATTTACAATGTCATCTGACTCTTAGCAACCTTGTTAAATATACAGGTAACATCTCCTTTTCATAGATGGGGAAGCTGAGATCCAGAGAAGTTTGGATTCTTATCCCAGGCTACAAAGACAATAAGAGGCAGAATTTAGTCCTGTCTTCAGGGTTCCTAGTTCTCTTTATATGACTTCTCACCCATTCTTCTTTCACATGAGAGGATGTTAGCTGCAGGTACATAGGGCTGCAGGTGTATCTTGCTACTCTCTAATACTTTATTCGATAGGGAATAGAGATACTTCAAAGACTTTCAAGTAGTAGTAGCATTTTTAATCAAATCTGTGTTCTAACTGACAGCATAGAGAATGATTTGGAGAGAGGGGAAACCTAAGCTGGAAGGTGAATTGGGAGACGTGTTCCTTCTACCATATCAGCAATATAGCCTGGGTTACTCATGCCAAAAATCTCAAACTGGAAATGAAATATTTTTTTACAAAGGCATAATTGTGAAGTCCAGAAAATGGTTCTTTCTGGTGCTTATTGAACTGCAACATTAATCACATGGCTCCCCTAATAAGTTGTGAACTCTAAAATAGAACCATGTTTCATTCATTCATTTTCCTACACCCAGAATCTGGTTTAGTATTGGCTGCATGGTTTTATTAAATATATTGTTGTTTGTTTAATAAACTTGAGTGAATGATAGTAAAAAGTTGTTTTACATTGCAATGTATATTATTGTTTACTTACATATCTCATATTTTATACTTTTCATATATACCAACATATAGCTTTAAGTATACTGGCATACCTCATTCTATTGTATTTTGCTTTATTGTGCTTCACAGATGTTGTATTTTTTACAATTTGAAGGCAAGACCTTCCATCAGCAAAAAGATTACAACTTGCTTTATTGAGATGTTTACTTTTTTGTGGTGGTCTGGAACCAAACCCCCAATATCTCTGAGGTATGCCCATACTTACTCACCTGATTATTACAGCCACCTTATTATGATAACCCCTGTTTTAGATGAGAAACACAGAATAGCTAAGTAATTCATCCAAGGTCAGTCACTTGTCCAAGCTCGAATCCTAGTGGAATTAGGATTTGACTTACATAGCCAGGTTCTTGCTATGCTACATTATATACATAAATTCGTAAAGTGTGTCAATTGCTGATCATTTTTTATATTATCTCATATTGGTATAAATTGGAATTTAATAGTATACCATTTGCTATGGTACCACACACTAAAATATCAGTGGCTTGCCCCAATAAAAGTTTATTTCCTACTCAAAATGTTATATGGCTTAGATGACTTTCCTGTGTGGCTCTTATCCAAAAGATGACTCAGCACCCTGGGCTGCTATCATCTTGTAACTATGCCAGCTGGGACAGGTGTCCTCCAGGGTTGAATAGTCAGAGAAAGAAAAATGAAGGTGTCACATCAGCTCTTAATTGCCTACTCCATAAGGCCACATGCCACATCCACACATATTTCATTGAGTAGCACTATTCACACAGCCCAACATAACTGAAAGGAAGGCTGGGAAATGTAGAGGAGCACATGGACTTTAGGTGAGCACTAATCATTTATGCCACATTAAAAAATAGGATAACAAATAAATATGTAAAAATGCAACTTCGGGAGCAATGCATCTGTTTTCAGGCCCTGGCTGTAATGCCAGGGTTAGTTCGCTGACCCTGCATGTAATATACCTGCTTTGAATCAGTTTCATCATGTGTAAAATGGGCATAATGCGTGAAACCCAGCTCACGGGGTTGTGTGCGTTAAATGAAATGGGAGAAGTAATAACCCTAACAGTGGTGGAGACACAGTAAGTGCTCAGTATATTATAGCCATTGTACTAGTTAGGCTTCTCCAGAGAAACAGGATCTATCTATGTATCTATCTCTCTACCTACCTACCTATCTATCTATCTACTTACCAGTCTACCAATATATCTATTGAGAGAGGAGAGAAAGAGGTGTTTAATATAGGGAACTGGTTCATGCTGTTATGGAGGCTGGTCAGGCCAAATCTGCAGTTGAAGTCTGAAGGCTGGAAGCTGCTGGAGAACCAGGTTGATCTGATGTTCTAATTGGAAGGCCTCCAGGCAGGGGAACTCCTTTTACTCAAGGGAGGGTCAGCCTTTTGTTCTATTCAGGCCTTCAGTTTATTGGAAAAGGCCCATCCACAATGGGAGGGCAATCTGCTTAATTCAGATTACTGGTTTAAATGTTAATACCGTCCAAAAACACCCTCACAGAAATACCCAGAATAATGTTTGACCTTATATCTGAGCACCCCATAACCCAGTCAAGTGGATACATAAAATTAATCATTACAGCCATTGTTATTATTATTAGATATAGTCTAAGGTTAGAGTTTTCTTGTTCCTTATTGAAGTTTATTTTTTTCTCAGCTAACCATCTTTAAAGACGCATTAAAAGTTCCTTTTAGGTTAGCAAAAGAGACTCAACCAAATTGGACACCTGTGAGTGAAGGCAAGATTTTGGTGCCCAGAGTGAACAGATCAAGTTGCTAGTCCTCTTATTAGACCATCATTTTGAAAGTCTAACAGCCCCCATGAAAGATGTGCAGACAGGTCTTTAAAAAATATACCACATGGAAGACTGAAAGCAAAATTGTATCTTCGGTCTCCTGGTTTTTTTCTTCCTCATTACAATGCCTATGGTAATCATTTTGATGTTATTTTTTATTTGTACACTATAGTGTTTAACTTTAAGTAGACTTTCACAATCATCTTAAAGCCAATCACTTCTATAATGCTCAATCTCACACTTATCAAACTCTTTATTGATAGTTTCCAAGCAATCAGCTATGACAGGGGGAAGAAAATCTACCAAAGCTACTGGGGTTATATAAAAAACAACAATCAGCTGATGGACTCAACTTCTCCCTTTTTTGCTGGTTGTCATCATGGAGATACAGATGAAGAGATATTCCAGAGCCAAGGTCATTTCTGCAATATGTTGGAGGTACACAGAAAGCCTGAAAAGATGTTGTGTTCTTAGTGCCTGGAAGTCTAGCAGCCACAGGCTTTGTCAAAATGGTGGAGGAAATAAAGTCCAGATACACACAATACTTTCCAGGAAAATGCTTTCTAATTTTTGGAAAATTCAACCAGAAAACTTCCTTTGAGAGAAATCATGCCAGCTCTGTACATTCGAGCCAGTCAAACAATTGGACTGAACAACCAGTCAATTGTAATTATTCTGAACTGGTGGACACAATGTCTGGCCAGCATCACTAAGCCCAGACAAGCAGTGTAGATACTAAGGGAGGATTCATTCCTGCACAGTCTTATTTCTGAAAGTGCCTCTCACAATATATAGAATAATTTTTTCTATAGGTTGCTCAATCAATGTGGGTCTATCAGGAAGGGACCCCAAAGTGCACATCTAATAGTTTAAGAAAAGCTTATACAATAAACTAGGCCAGAAAATTCTGTTTTATTTGAAAATATTGGAAGATAGAATAAAAATGTTTGGTGCCATTTTGTTTAAAAAGGCATTTAAAGTGCAAATGTTTTCCTATCATACAAAAATAAATAAAACAGCTTTGACCTAACAGTTGAAACACATTTAATGACACATTTTGAGTGCTAAGCAAAACAGATTTTTGAAGTCTTGTCAAAGTTACTATGTCACGTTCTATTGCTTTTAATTGTAAGCAAGCTATTTCATTTTGTGTTTCATGATAATGACCTTGCAGAGAAATAAAGCAGACCCAGAGATGCTCAGGCACCTACTAGTACTTGATTTGCACATTGACCCATACTGGGCCAATGATGCCTCTGTGCAGGGGAGCACACACTCCAAGGGCGGGATTATAAAAATGTGAGTTTACACTGTCTTTATTTTGTATTTGCTATAATTTATCACAAAAAGGAACTGTTACAAGTCTAAATGGAAAGGGTTATTAGTGTATGCAAATGTATTAATAAATCACTTAAGTTGATTTAGTCAGATGTAGTAGGAGAGAAAATATGCCACTACAAACTATTTACACTCTTTGCTATGTGGATAATCCTATGATATATTTCTGTATAAAATTCTATGTAGATTCATAGATGTAGATTAGAAAATGTTTCACATGGAAGGTTTTATGTAAAATCAGTTAGAAAGCAAAGGAAAACCCTTTCCTCTACTCACAACACTTCTGACACCAAATGTGCTGGTTTTCCACACCAAGCATTCTCCAGTTCTCTGCAGACACTAACTGAATATCCTATAATCTATTATTTAACTGATTCTGACACTGACTACCCAGAGTTGGTGCAGACCCCACAGGTTGAGGGCTCAGTCCCAAGTGGCTGTCCCACTTCAGACACCAGTTGCAAGTCCTGGGTTGTCACCCGTACTTTTGACCATCTGGCTATAGTTTGCTCACCCTATATTGAACCACTCCTCAGTTTCAGTAATTTTCTATTATGGCTCATAGAACTAAGGGAAACACTTAACATGTACTGGTTTGTTGTAAAGGATATAACAGAGAATACAGATGAACAGCCAGATGAAGAGATACATAGGGTGAAGTCCAGAAGGGTCTCAGTACAAGAGTTTTGTCTCTTGGAGTTAGAAGGTGTGCCACTCTCCTGGCCTGTGGGAACGAACCTGGAAACTCTCCAAACTCCATTGTTTACTGTTTTTATGGAGGCTTCATCGTGGACGCACAATTGATTAAGTCACCAACCATTGGTGATCAAGTCAATTTCCAGCCCCTCTCCCCTCTGTAGAGGTCCGGAGCTGGGCCTGAAAGTTCCAACCCTATAAGCATGTCTTGGTTTTCTGGTGACTCACCCCCATTCTGAAGCTGTCCAGGGTCTGCAGCCACCAGTCATCTCATGACCAAACAAAAAATACTCTTGTCACTCCAGAGATTCCAAGGATCTTAGAAGCTCTTGTGTTAGGAAGCTGGGATGCAGAACAAATATAATAACAAAAGATGTTCCTTTCACCCCTATCCTTCAGGAAATTACAAAGATTTTAGGAGCTCTATGCCAGGAACTCAGGACAGAGATTGAACATATATTTCTTATTATGTTACACAAAGTGAGTTAATGTACTTAATTATAATGTAGGTGAGAGGAGTGGGGTAGAAAGTACTGTGCTGGCAACATTTAACAACCAGCTTGCTGAAAAAAGGATATGCAAATTTATACATACTTAAGTTTATTATCATTTTCTTCTGATATAAAGAAAGAAATTACATAATGAGTAACAAAATATACAACTCTTTATTACAAATTCTATATTTTAGAATTCCTTCATTAATTTCTTCCAAACATTTGTATCCTTCATCAGCTATAATGAGGTATAATTATAATAAGAATGTCATGTTATGACATGAATTAAGTGAAGCAACAAAGATGTATTTTGGAATTTTACTGATTTCTCAATGACGTGAGCTACCTTTTCATTGACTCAGTTAATAGATTTCAAATACTGGAAGAACATTTTGAGTTTTCACAATGTAACAGCTGCAAATATGTCACAATCTTAATTTTAGTCAAAACTATTAATATATTCTCTATCACTTTCCTAAGTCTCAATAATCAACAAAACAATAAATTAAGCCCTATTTTGTAACAATCTACAGATCTGCATGATATGAGCACTTTCACCATGGTAGATTTCAGGCTTCCATGGAATGTGGAGTCTGGAAGAGATGTTCAGTAGCTCACCATTATAATAGACACTAGAGACCCAGTGCATGAATTTGTGCATGGGGGGTGGGTGCCCCTTGCATTGGCCGGCAATTGGGGCCATCTCGCCCAGTCCTGATCAGGGCCAGCCGGCTGTGGGAGGTTGGCTGTGGGAGCACACTGACCACCAAGAGGCAGCTCCTGTGTTGAGCGTCTGCCCCCTGGTGGTCAATGCGCATCATAGCGACTGGTCAACTGGTTGTTCAGTCATAATAGTTACTTAGGCGTTTATATATATAGATGAATAACCTTGAGAGCTTAAATGGTAGTAAGATGTAATAAAATCATAAGAAAGTGATAATTTTATGTATTTTTACTACCTTTCTTTTTTAATATTATTTATTTAATTGAAGTTTAAATAATTTAATTTTTAATAATGGTTGTATTTAACAACTGGCATGCAAAATTTCTGAAAATTCAATTGGCTTTCAGGCACTGATATAAGCCAGCTCTAGCCTACCCCTGGGGGTGTGTATATAAATTTATATATAACTGTAGATCAAACTTTCACCATCTCTCATTTGACCATAATTTCATTTTTTTTTTTTTGAGTTTTGAATGCATTTAAATCTCCAACTGTCCTTTCTGGACATTGTGAATGAGATTATAAACTTCATCATTATTCTAATATGTGAAGCTCCAAAGCTCTTGTCACAATCCTATAGTAAACTTATATCCTAGACACTCAGCAAATCCTTACTGGATATAATAAAAATGCATAGACATCTTAAATGAATTATACCTTAAACCTAGCCAATAACAATTTAATTATCTTAGCAGTGGTTCAATGTAAATCAGCTAGCAGCAATGCATATAGAGTAGCAATGGGGTGGGTAGGAAGGGAATAAGAGTATGGTGCTCTTATGGATGCAAGCATCAGTTTCAGTCTTATTAAGTGATGATCATAATTTAAAGGTACACTCTCAGAGACTTGGGATTCAGTGGCCCAATTGTGGCTACTGAATCCTGGTTCATTCATTCATTCATTCATTCATTCAACAATATTTTATTGAGCAGATACTGTGGTCTAGAATGTTCTAGGCACCAGGGTATAGCAGCAAAAACCCCAAGCCTGTGTCCTCATAGACTTTGCATTCTATTAAGGAGAGACAATTAACAGACAAGCAAGTACATATGTAGTATGTCAGGTAGTAACAAGTACTATGGGGAAAGAGAAAGCAGGAAAGGGGGTTAGGATGAGCCAGGTTGGTGGTGGGAGCTTGCTATTTTGTATACTCATAGGGCCATTTCCAGAGGCTTTAAATGGTTGTTGGTGTGTTGCTTTTTAATAGTTTTCACCAGTTTCACTGGGGAGTGGGTCAGCAGAGCTCCTCACTCTGCCATGCCAGAAGTCAATCTCCCCTAAATGCTAGATTTGAGTTGATGCCAGTTATTGTCTAAATCATGCCTAAAGTTAATTGTGCCCATTGGACACCATGGGGTTTGTCTGGGTACACCTGAGATAGTGCCCCCAGTTCAGATCCATGTGCTTGCTTCACTCCAGGCTTAATGTAACTTGACACACCTGATCTCCCCACAAGTTCCATGTTGCTGTGAATGATTTCCAATGTCATGAGCCCCATGGCTGGAACTGTCATGAAAATGATGCCAGTAGGGAAAAGAGAGGGCATGAGAGAAAACTGCCTTTTGCAATTTTGTCCAGCATCAGCCCAAGTCTTGGTCACTGAAGATCACCATGGATGCTATCTCTCCAGCGCACGCAGAATTCTTATCAGAGGGTGCACAAGTTTTCTTGTTCTTTCCAGTGCAAAATTTTCTGTTCTTTTGATTAGTTTTTTTTTTAAACCTGCTATTCAGAGACACCTGCCTAGGATCAAAACTCTCCCGAAAAGAAAAATATTGACCTCCAAGCCAGAGTGTTCTCCATTCAAGCTGCAGCCTGTAGGTTATGTGTATCCCAGATGTGCGGCCCTCAGAATGCCTTGGGACCTAAGTCATGGGTTTCCCAGAGGTGCAGCCCTCGGAATACCTTGGGGCATATCTGACTGAATGGTCATTTGCTCATGTCATTGGAGGTAGCCACTGTGCCTTTATTCAGCAGCCATAGAACTGAGCTGGTGTGGAGGGGCCAACTCAGCAGATTTATTTAGAAAGGGGCAGAAATGACAGTGACTGTAAGACAGATGAGAAGCAAGTCCTCAGAACTTAGCAGAGACAGGAAAAACGAGCAGCAGACCCAGATGTGGCAGAGCTACCCTGTGTAACAGAAGCAAGCAAGGCCACAGCCAGGTGTGGGTTCGTCTGAACATTTATGAAATGGGGCCAGAAGCCTAAGCAACTGGGGAAAAGACTGGCAGGGAGTAGGGATGTGGATGAAATTTCTGGACCTTTTCTCCCCTGGCTTCCATCTGCTTTAGGAGGACATACCAAGGTTAAGTCTGCCACACTTCACACAGTAGGTTTGTTACAGTGGGTTCAATGCTGATTGTGCTCTGTGCATAAATGGGGTTGACTGTGGTTTCCAGACTTGGTGGTCAGCTCTCTGAGAGGTCAAGAGGCAGGCCCTTGTTACTCATCTCAGCTTTTGAAATAAGCTCCTAACTGTTCTCCCTTCCTTTAGTCTCAGCCCCAGACCTCCCCTCTATACTGTTGCCAGAGTGACTTTTCAGGAGTGCAAATGGACTGCCCCTCCCTGGCTCAAAGCCTTCAATGGCTCCTCAGTGCCTATAGAATAAAGCTCCTTACATGGGACATACTCTTCTTCTGACCTGGCCTCTACCTGAGTTCCTAATTCCTAGCTAGTGGTCGGTCGCCATCCCTGTCTCACACACACATTGGATGTACTTGTCCTTGGCAGCTCTGTACACAAAGCATTCTGCATTTTATATATATATATATATATATATATATATATATATATATATAGTCTCCTTCCCTTTGTTTATATTTTTATTTTTGCCTGTAACCTGTAATCTGTGCTCTTTAATCCACTTTCCCTCTTTTTTTTTTTCCTTCTTTTTTTTTTTTTTTTGCCAGTCTTTCTTAACGAAGTCTTGCCCATTTCAGACTGGGTTAGATGCTCTTTCTCTGAGGACCCTGCACATACCTCTAATCTTGCGCTCACCATATTGTATTACATGTGTACTTCTCTCTCTCCCTCACTTACTTGTGAGACTCCCCTAGTTATGTCTTATTTATATTTGTATCATCCAGGGCCAAGCATAATGCCTGGGACATAGTTGGTACTCTAAAAGTATTTTGTCATATAAATGAATGAAATGATCTTTAACTGCCTCCTGAATAACTAATACTAGGCAGCATCTGTTTGGATTCCAAATGAAGTCTAGGATCAATGGGTGCCTTCCTTTAACCCTTGGATCTAGAAATGTAGCAACTCGCAGCCTGCCAGGCTGAGGGCACCTGAAAGCCTCAGGAAATCTTGTCACTGTGCATTTTATTATGTGACTCCAACTTGAACTGAATTGGGAGAAATGAATCCTGGCCAGCAGTGAGCATTGTGCCAGGAATAGAACAGTGGGGCCATAGCAGTCAGTAAAACTAAAGGTTACCATGGTGTTGTCAGGGCGGGTCCTTGAACAGTAGCTGGACTGGATGCCTTATTCCACCCCAGCCCCTGCTCAGGGCACCAGATGGAGAGACCTCTGGCTTTCTGTATCCATGGAGGAATGCAGCATACCCCTTATCACCTAAACCTGTCCCTCAGCAGAACAATGACTGTGATCTCAGCCCCTCCTGGCTGCTTAATAAATGTCATCTGATATAAAGTACCCATCAGGTGACACAAGAAGAGCCCCTCAGGAGGTCTTTACCATCACACTCCTTATGTGCAGCAGCACATCCTGGTTGTCCTGGTGCAGCATCTCTAGCTATGACTTCCTTTTCTTCCTCTAAACCGAGCTGGCCTCACTGAGTGGTCAGTCAAAGGCATTCCTCTACAAGTGTGATGTAGATTCTCCACCTGACGGGAGAGGAGTGAGTGACTAGGACTGCAGTAGAAGAGAGAGAATACAGTGTGCTTTCAAGATGTGAGACAATGCTTGCAAGATGCAGCCATAGTGAGAAAGTCCACCACTTCCTTTCCTGCTCAGTAGGATATATATATCAGAGAGGGGTGGAGAGGAGAGAGATAGAAACATCAAGGATGAGAGAGAATCATTGATTGACTGTCTCCTGCACATTCCCTACTGGGGATTGAACCTGAAAACCAGGCATGAGCCCTGAACAGGAATTGAACCATGACCTCCTGGTTTATAGGTTGATGCTCAACTGCTGAACCACACTAGCTGGGTAGTAGGAGGTATTTTTTACTTCATACAAAGTTCTTGAATACCATTTAATTTTAAAAACCCACAAAACAAAACCTTTTGTTTTGAATGTAAGCCTATGGGAATGAAGATGATCTCACAATCTGCAATACAAAGGTTATCTCTTGTTCTTGGGTGTTTCCCAGCTAAGCACATTCAGGATGTCATTGCTGGCCATGGAAAGCCCAGAGTAGCTGCAAACTCCACATCGTGATTTAGTGAGGGGAGTGACTAAGAATATTTTTGTCAGAGGCACCAGTTCTCTGCTTAGCCTCAATATTTCATAAAAAGCTCATTGCAGCAAAATTTTCATTTGGCAGCATCTGCTGTGCTATCATCTTCATAGCTTCACATTAAATAACACTGACACTTCAAGGTCAAATTGACATGATGTATATTCAATTGTCAGCTTCTGTTAGTCCTATGTATTTTTTAAAAAGATGTGTTGTGCTGTTTTTTGTTTTTTGTTTTTTGTTTTTTGGTGAAGATGCAGGCAAAGCATGTAATCAGCAGTATTTGTAGGAAAAGGAAAAATTATAGGAATCCTGGCAGCATAAAGCAAATAAAAAAGTTCAAATTTTAAGATGTGAGTGATATGGTAGGAAACCACTAGAATGAATACTGCACTTAATTCTGACACTGTTGATCTTGGACAAGTCATTTAAACTGTAGGTTCATTTTCTCCAACATTAGGGGAACGAGCTACATAATTGTCATAGACGTTACTCTTAATTTTATTCTAAATGATAGATTTTCTGGATGCCACTAGAAAGAACTTCTAAAATGTTGCACAATGCTGAAACATACTGGAGAAAAAAGGATGTGATTATTTTTCCTGAGCACTGAATGAAATAGGCAGAGATTTCTTAAGTGAATTGATTGAATGGAATGGAAATAACAATGAGGCCTAATAAGGTTGGGAAACGAGTCTGCACTGTGCAGGGAGTAGACTAAGAGAAACGAGTCCTGTTTACATTTCCAGTGGAGAGCAGAGGATGCTCTGGCTACAAAGAGCTTTTACGGGAACTGTTTTACAGGTTATAAGATTATATGTGGCCTGTGTAACCTAGTGGCCAGAGAACGGGATGTTCTCAAGTGGACTGTGCCTTTATCAATGGCCAAGCCTGGAATGACTGAGAAATATCTACTTCTGAGTAGTCTTTAAAAATTAGATATTGTATCTGAGGATAATGTTAGCGTTTGTTTTTGGAATTCTGCCCAGTAACCCAGCACACACAAAACAGTCTCAGGGTAATTCGATCAGTGTTTCTGTAAAAGAACACCAAAGCCGCAGATTCTATTACTGGCAAAACTGAAAATGCATGATAAAGGAAGACATCGTGTTTCATGGGATGATGCCTTGGCCTGGAGGGGGCTCTGGAGAGTTAATGACAGGAATTAGGAGCAAGGACTGATGCCAACCTGAACTCCTGGGAACCCTGCCGGGACGTGGGAACGTGCTTGCATCAGGGTGTGTTGGTGTTTGCAACATTGCTTTTTGTTTTGCCCCTGCAGCCTGTTGTGGTTTTGGTTGTGGTCCTCGTTATTCTCTTTTGGCCCTGTTTGTGAGCGCGGAAGTGCAAGGACATTCCTCAGAAACAGTTTTCCCCAATAAATTACATAATAAAAAACTAAAAAAGAAACAGTTTTCTCCACTGGTCATCTCACATAGTATCCACAGTTGCACATCTAGAAATATATTTGCCTTTGGCAGTACTGTTTTCGGATATTCACAGACTCTGTGGCCATATTCATTTTTCCATGAACTGGTCTGTTATTTTGCTTCTGGGATGCAGTATTGGTAACCACCATGAAAACCATGGGCCAATGCCTCTGTGTCCATGGGCCTGGCCCTCTTTGGCCTGGGGATGGGGAGAGTGTGAAGGCTGGAGGAGAGTAAAAGTAGATTCTAGATAGCTTCCTGTGAGGTCAACAGGATTTTCATTGCTCCTTGGCAGTCTTGCCTGGGTTTTCATTGTCATGTTCCTGACATTCTCTATAGGAACACTTTCAAATATTCCACATTCTCTCCTAACTCCTACTCCTCCCCTACTCCCAACCTCTCCCCTCCTCCTTAGCACATAATGTTACCTTCTAATTCGCAGAGCATATTAACAACCATAAGAGGAGAGATTTCTCAAACTCCTGCCACAAAAACAAAAATTTCTCAACATCAGAAGCAATTGTTTTCTGATTTTCTCCTGTTAAAAGGACTAAGCCATCCTTTCTCCAGTCTCTATTTCTTCTAAGGTATTTTATTTTCTCTACATCATTATTCTCCAACTGCACATTATCTCCTTTTTTACTATTATTTTAATATATATTTTTATTGGTTTCAGAGAGGAAGGAAGAGGGAGAGAGAGATAGAAACATCAATGATGAGAGAGAATCATTGATTGGCTACCTCCTGCATGCCCCAGGCTGGAGATCAAGCCCACAACCTGGGCATGTGCCCTGACCTGGAATTGAACAGTGACCTCCTGGTTCATAGGTCCACACTCAACCACTGAGCTATGCTAGCTGGGCTGTATCTCCCTTTTTAATGAGCATTTACCCTTAGTATTTAAACATGCTCAAGTTTAAATACTATCTCCTCACACACGCACACGCACACGCATGTGCACACACACACAATCTCTGACTCCAAAGCTCCCTTCTAACAATAATTCTTTGTCTGTCATTTTCCTAGTTAAACTTCCTGAAAGCATTGTTTCTACTCTCTTTCTGTTTCCTCATTTCCTAGAAGGGCCCTTTTCAAGCATTTTGATCTCAGGACCCCTTTTAGAATTTTGAAACTTATAGAGGAGTTCAAACAGCTCTTGTTTATGTGTGTAGCCACAAGGTATTACCTATTCTGAGATGTTTACCTTCTCTTCCCAGATGGATAAATACTCTGTTGCCTAAAATGAACCTCACAAAAGCAGAATTTATGTTTTACTAATCTTGCAATCACTGGTGCCTGACTCAGAATACTTTTGGGGGGGGTTATTATTAACTCTATCTGATTATTTTCCCAATCTCTTTAATTCTCTGTTGGTAAATGGAAGAGTTAGCTCGTATTTCAGCTGAGTTTCTTTTCAAATTTCTTTTTTAGCTAATTTGTGTTGATTTAAAACAAAATGAAAGAATAGGTTATGAAACAGGAGTACAAAACCAACTCACCCCACTCCTCAAAACACATAAAAAAAGACAAGGAAAAAAAGGATCAAATTTCACACTACAGCCAAAGTCTGTCCTATCACTGAGAAAATTGTTCCAGGTATCCACAATGGAACTTCTGCTGGAGATTCTAATGTGCTAAAGTGACTTCTTAGGAGATGTTATTTGTGAAAAGTGACAGAGGGAGAAACCAAGATGGTGACAAAGGTAAGCACCTAAACTGCTGCCTTGCACAACAATATGAAAACTACAACTAAAAGACAAAACAGACACCATCCAGAACCACAGGAAAGCTGGCTGAGTGGAAATTCTACAACTAGAAGGAAAGAGGAAAGCACATTGAGACTTAGGGGAGTTGCAAGAGGCTGAGGTATGGAGACTCGCACACAGAGAGGACGGGTGGCTGTGTGCATGGGCGGCTAAGTGCGCAGCTGGCTTTCTAAAGCAGGAGGGAGAAGGAAGCTCCTGACTGCACTGAACTCCAGTCCTGGGCAAGACGCTGGGAAACCAGACTCATTTGGGGGGAATCTGGACTGTCAGGAAAAAGAAAGCACACTGAGACTCGGGAGCTGTGGAAGGCAGAGGTCAGGAGGCGCGCATGCGCAGAGAGGACTGACTGCTGAATGCACAGGAGGCTGAGTGCATGGCTGGCTTTCTAAAGCAGGAGGGAGAAGGAAGCTCCCGACTGTGCTGAACTCCAGTTCTGGGCAAGTTTCTGGGAACCCCGACTCACTAGGGGAGAAACTGGACTGTCTGGTAGCAGGCGAAACTCGAGGGTGGCTTTCTCTCAGAGGTGCTTCCAGCGATTACCGAGGGACACTGAGACCCAGGGGCCTCCTAGGGCAGGGATAATGGGAAACCAAGGCTGTCTGCTCTGCCCTGAATCTCCGCCCCATCCAAGCTGAGCACAGAGGCTTTTGCAATTTTGCAAGTCTTGTCTCATAAGAGTGTCTCCAGCACAGACATTCTCCCAGCATAGACACAGCTGATCCTCACAGCCAATTGGCCTCGAGGTCAATTCCTCCCAGTATACCAACAACAATCAAGGCTTAACTACAACAAGACTGTGCACACAGCCCACAAAGGGGTGCACCAAGAGTGTCCACCTCAGGTAACTGGGGAGGCTGAGCCTCTGTGCCCTAAAGGACACCTACCACACAAAGCAACTCAGGGAAGCAGCAAAAATGCGGAGACAAAGAAACAGATCACAAATGAAAGAAATGGAGGAAAGCAAATGACTGGATATAGAGTTCAAAACCACGGTTATAAGGTTTTTCAAGAATTTCCTAGAAAAGGCCAATACATTTAGCAATACCCTTGAGGATATGGAAAAGGACCAACTAGAAATTAAATATACACTGAGACCTAACAGCAGACTCGAGGACCCCAAGAATCAATCAAAGAGTTGAAATACAAAGAAGCAAAAAAACACTCACCTGGAAAAGCAAAAAGAAAAAAGAATCCAAAAATATGAAGATAGTGGAAGGAGCCTCTGGGACAACCTCAAACGTACCAACATCTGAATTATGGGGGTGCCAGAAGGAGAGGGAGAGCAAGATACTGAAAACCTATTTGAAGACATAATGACCGAAAACTTCCCCCACCTGGTGAAAGAAATAGACTTACAAGTCCAGGAAGCACACAGAACCCCAGACAAAAGGAATCCAAAGAGGACCACACCAAGACACATCATAATTAAAATGCCAAGAGCAAAAGACAAAGAGAGAATATTAAAAGCAGCAAGAGAAAAACAGTTAGTTACCTAAAGGGTGCACCCATACGACTGTAAGTGGATTTCTCAACAGAAATGATGCAGGACAGAAGGGAGTGGCAAGAAATATTCAAAGTGATGAATAGCAAGAACCTATAACCAAGATTACTCTACCCAGCAAAGCTATCATTCAGAGTTGAAGGTCAGATAAAGAGCTTCACAGACAAGAAAAAGCTAAAGGAGTTCATCGCCACTAAACCAGGATTACATGAAATGCTGAAGGGTATTCTTTAAGAAGAGGAAGAAGAAGAAAAAGGTAAAGATGAAAATTATGAACAACAAATACATGTCTATCAACAAGTGAATCTAAATATCAAGTGAATAAAAAATCTGATGAACAGAATAAACTGGTGAATATAATAGAATCAGGGGCATAGAAAGGGAGTGGACTGACAATTCTCAGGGGGAAAGGGGTGTGGGAGGTGTGGGAAGAGACTGGACAAAAAGCATACACCTATGGATGAGGAGAGTGAGGGGGAGGTAAGGGCAGAGGGTGGGGTGGGAACCAGGTGCAGGGGAGCTATGGGGAGAAAAAAGAGGAACAATATTAATAATCTGAACAATAAAGATTTATTAATTTAAAAAAAAAGAAAATTGACCAAGAAGAACTCTGTCAATAGCAAATTAAAATACCACTGAGATACAGTATAATTATTCCGGCCAAATGTCATAATTTTATTCCATCTCCAGGAAAAGAAAGATATTGAAGGAGGACCAGGAATAAAGCGGGGTTGATCAGGTGCACATACTAACTGAAACTTAGTTTATGATGGTTTTACTGTAAGATAGTCTGCCCCTTGCCTCCAAGGAATGAAGATTTCTTTGGTAACTCAAAGTCCTTAAAAAGAAAAAAAATTACTTGTATTAAATTCCATTATATGTGTGAATAGTGCTGTAGCCAGATTCTGGTGTCATTTCACACATTATATTTGAGCTATAGCTGAGTAGGCTCCTGCTGACCTTGAGTGTGTGTGTGTGTGTGTGTTGGTGTGTGTGTGGTCTTTGGCAGGGTGGATGGGTGGAAGCCACTTGTGATGGTGGGGTGGGGGTGGGCAGGTAGGGGCAAAGCTGAGACATGTATCTGAATGGCTCCTAAGATTTAGTCTCGAGGCCATCCTGGGAGACAGTAAGCCACATTGAATTTAGATGGCATAAATGGGGTGGTATAAAATGGGATGGGATATAGCTGGTGGTAGTGTCTTGGTAAATAAAAAAATTGGTCCTTAATACTATCCAAGAAGTTGCCTGCTTTAAAAGTGAAATTAGATTAAAAGGATGATTTCATTCTTCATAAGTATTCCTAGTACAACATCCCCCCAAAATAGAATATGCTTCCTATCTATGTTCAATGTTAAATCTGAAATATGATCTGAGGCAAAGAGACCCAGCTTCCCTGCAAAGCCTGAAGCGAGCCTTTTGTGCTTGCCAGCTTTCATTGAGTACATGGGTTGCCCTAGTGATGAATGTCCTGCTTTGTGTGGTCTCAGCATTTTTTCTGGAGGCTGTTTTAATGAGAAGGTGAATAGAGGGGGCTTCTTTTGAAACTAGGATAAGAGGAGGGCCACTTCTCAAGATGCAGGCATAATGGTGCCATTCCTATCCCAGAGATCTGACAGTTCCCAGGGCCTCCCCCAGGCTCCCTCTCCTCCCTCTCCCCCTCCCTTTCCCCTTCTTCTGCCCCTCCCTCTTCTCCTCTCTTTCCCTCTCCTCCTCCCTCTCCCCTCCCTCTCTTCTTCCCTCTTTCCTCTTCTTATTCTCCTCTCTCTCTCTCTCTCTCTCTCTCTCTCTCTCTCTCTCTCTCACACACACACACACACACATTTCTTTTGACTAACTAATATTTGCCATTTGGATTAGTCTATGGTCTCAACCCCCTGGAATTTTCTTTTGGGGATGAAAGAATAACCAACCAATCAGATCTCATCACTCTGGCTTCATCTTCTTTCCTCCAAAAAGGGACCATTCTTGGTGTTTCAGGGAAGGCCACACCCGTGCCTGCCTTTCTCCTACCTAGTGTAAAATGCGACACTTTTTATGGATTTACCCACGCACTGAGAACTATGTGTCTGCCTGTTTGAACACTCGCCTTCGGGGCCCATTATGCAGGGCAGGAGTGGGAAGAATCCATGCAAATGCTGTATTTTAGGACTCACTTGGGGCTGGCTTTGATTGAACACACAGTAAACTTGATTATTCATGCTAATGGAAGGAATAGTAATTCATACCATACAGCGTTGTTTCTGACTTTGAAATGTGTTATGTGAGGTTTTTTTCTTTCCTTTTTGAAAGCAGTAGCCGGTGGTTTAATTAGAATAATAGTGAGATTACTTTTGTGTTGCCAGTGCTTTTGGTAGGCAAAATTATGAGAGGCACCATTCATTCTCCTCCTTCCTCCCCTGTCCCACCACCTCATCTGGCACCAACTCCTCCTGCCCTCACATTACACACTCCTTTTTATTCCCACTAGGAAACTCGTGAGTGGGTAAGGTTGACTTGACTGGTAACCAATTAAAGGAGCATACTGTATGTCAGATGGTTACATTAAGTATAAGTCAACTTCAAAGTAAAGGAAACAAAAAATGAAGAATATTTGTATAATATTCAGTATCTGCACAAATAAAGTTCCATGATGGTGGGCATTTATTGTTGATATTATTATTTTGATGGTATGTATTTTTATTGGTTAGTTTACTGCTATATCCCCAGTGTTTAGAGCAGTGCCAGGAATATAGTATGCAGGAATAAATTTCTGTGGGTCAAATGAATGAAAACCCATATACTTTTCAAGATAGTTTTTGTATTCCTAAAACTCTCATAGAGCCATCACAGTTGTTATTATTATTAAAATAACTAATTCTTGGTTTGTCTCCCCTCTTTTTGTTAATGTGTATCTGAGTACCTAATTCCTTCTGTATTTTCAATCTCAGTGGAATATGGAATAAAGCAGGATTTTTTTCACGGACAAGCTCATTAAAACTTTTGATGTTTTGCATTTTTCTGATTTGTCAGACAAAGTTTTCATCATATTTATGGAGACAGCTTTCCTTTGGAGATAAGTGGCAAAATGGTATACTGTTCGTAGACCACTTCGACCTAATGTGTGACAGTGTGTGCGTGTGTGTGTGTGTGTGTGTGTGAGAGAGAGAGAGAGAGAGAGAGAGAGAGAGGTAAACCACACAAAACAATAGGAATCTCACCCCAGCTCTGCTTATTCCAGCCTATTTTCTTAACAAAGAAAGTTAAACAAAAGATCTTTGAGTTTTGTGCCATGTCAGTTGAGAAGAAACCAGAAAAGAAAAGGTCAAAATGGAATGGAACCTTTTTTCTTTTGATCCTCTCAGAGGAAGATGGGATGGCAGTGGAGTATTAAGATGGGTGGCTTCTGATGCCATGTGAAGAGGTGGAACTTGGCTTGGGGTTAGACACTTCTCGTATGGGTATACTGTAATAGGGAAGTGAGCTGATTGCTTGGCTCTCGTGTCAAAGCAGGGTCAAGTACCAGCTTTCTCACTTACCAGCTTTACATATGGAGCAATTTATTTAGGTCCTCTCGGCTTCTGTTTCCTCATCTTTAAAATGGTGATAGCAATGATGTCCATTAGGGGAATTAAGTTTTAAAAAGTCTGCAAAGGGCTTACCTTCACACCTAGCCCACACACAACTGTTGGCTCTGATGAACACTCCTGGAGCACCTACTGTGCGCCAAGAACTATGCCAGGTAATTCTTGCATGCTCTGTAATTTAATCCTTGTAGCAACCCACTCTTCTCAATGAGAAAACCGAGGCATGTAGAAATTAAATTACATGCTCCAAGTTACCCAGCCATGGGGATGTTGGGAATTTGGATTTGTGCCAATCTCTTTGCATTATATCATGTGGCCTCTTTGGGGTTTCAGTGACCAAACAACTTGAATCCATTTCACAGCTGAGTCCCTAATAATAACTACCTCTCTGTAATTGATTGGGGAGATAAAATGCAAGAGTACTTATCAAAGCATTGCTGTGTTTAACTCTCTGGATATCTCTCCCCCCTCGTTTTTTCAAGCGTGTGCTTGGGTCCCCACACTGGGGCTTGGCAGAGCTGAAGCAACGCTTCCTGAGAGAGGCTTTCCCTGGCCACCCAGGTAGGGTTGCTTTAACCATGGGGCAGCCTCCAACGAGGCCTCATCGCAGCCTGAAAATGTTCGCATCCTTGTTCGTTACTCGCATTTCACTGTGAGGTCTCTGAGAGAAGGGAGTTTGCTTTGTTCACCGCTGTATCTTCAGCACACCGCACAGTGCTCAGACGTGGGAGGGGCACAGTAAATCAATAACTATTTGACCAATTGACAAATGGAGAAGCCCAACTCTTGTGAGAAGGCTGCAGACCTGGGAGGCAACATTGTGTTGGAGCAAACATATTGCCAGGTGTTCAGTAATGGAGGGGCTGGGATGAAGGAAGTAAAAGTAGCCTGGATTCTCTGCCAGTAGGTCCCTGTCACCCCCTTTCCATGTCAGGCGGGAGATGTCCTGATTTTTTTTTTGCCAGGGAGTGAGGCCTTGAGGCTCAGCCCAAGGCTAAATATGTCCCAGTTCAGCTTCTGCTTCATCCTCATTAACTCCACTTCATAGCTGGGCACAGGGAAAGATTAATTTAGTGACCAAGCTTAATAAATAGATGCTTCTGGCCTTATATTTTATGCGAGGCTCTCAGAGGCTAAGAGCTCATTGAAGTGCCAGTTTCGAGATGTCAAGGGCAGGCAGCTGGGCTTGGGGGAAGTGCGGAGATATTTCTGCCGAGTCTTTGCTCCCCAGCCCATCTTGCAATCACTCAAACTGCTGTGACGACAGGAAAAGCCTTCAACATCCATTTCCCCTGCAACCTAAGAGCCTCATTCTGGATCCGACCGCCTTGCGAGGCATTGCCACACTTACGGTAAGGCCCTCCCAGCACACCGGGCCACACTTGCCCAGGATGTATGGTAGGACATTCTGATGTTGTCACCACATACACATTTTTAGTCACTGCGTAGCATACGACATTTGTACTCTGTTCCCTTGGAAAACCTTGACAAATAGTGTGCACTTTGGAGGAAGCTCAATTCCGGGTAATCATCTCCGGGGAAAACGAGGGTGAGGTACTAGACAGCAAAGGTCGTATCCACAGGGGCCGAGGTGACCTGAATAAGTTCCAGAGTCGGTCCGCAAGAGCGGCATGATCATTACAGTGTGCGCGCGCGCGCCCATGCCTATGTGTCATTGTAAGGTATAATTAACACAGAGCTCATGTTAAGCTCCTGGGTGAAGAGAGACCGGCAGGCTGAAGAGGCTGAGGACTATTCATCTCTAAGATGCAGCTGTTTACCGCAACTCTAGGATCCCAGTGCTCTGCCTTTCAATGGGCGTGTGCCCGTGTTTTGTTCCTTTTTGCTGTTAATATTTTGGCCTTGAGGAATGAGGATTTTGCGGCTTATACACTCCTCACCTTCCCGCCCTTCCAACCCCAGGAAGAAATCGTTGTTTCATTTAATCCTGTCCTCAGGCCACTGGACTGTTTTTCCAGATAATTAATATTTCTCAAGTGGGGAGACTCACAAAACAGGGCACACACATCCCTTTCCCCATGCAGGTCTTTTGCTCTCTGTGGGCACCGACTTTGAAAGCATGGAGGTGTGTCACCTGAGAGCACTTCCTGCTCATGCTCACACATACTGCTCACAGCACCTTCATGTGCCTCTTGACCTTGAAGAAAGGCGACTGATGGTTAGTGGAAGTTTGATATTTGGAACAGCTTACAAAAATACGCTTATTTTTTTTTCAAACCCAGAGTTTATTTTAGTCTGCATTATGATTTGTGCTAAATGTACATTTTGAAGAATTTACAGAAAAGATGTTTTTTTTGCTCGTCTTCTTCTCTGATTGTTTGAAGCTCACTGACAGGCTTGAACTAAACTACCATCTGGCAAGACATAGCTTCTGAACTCCCACTTAACTGTTCTCCACACTCCAGTCCTCTCTGTTCCTGCTTAGATGGATGCTCTGCCACTTTCTGCTAACGGTTTTGTAGTGATACAAGCTCTGTGTGTCTGTTTTCACTCCTCGATCTTGCTATTCCCCACTTGGGCAATGATCACATTCCTCATTACTTTTAATAATCTCTAGCTCCTGGTTTCAAAGGAAGTTTTCTAGTAAACTCCCAGAGCATCTTCTAACAAGATGTGGTACACACTAGTCACGGCATCGCGGCAGCTTCTCTTCGAATTCCAATGAGATGAGACAGATGGAGACATATAGTTTGATCCAATTAACTCTCTTTGGCATCAGCAGCAGCAAGTTCTAGCAAGTGATTTTCCACCGCTGTTGTCTATGACCTTGAGCAAGCTAGTGAACAACTCAGAAGCCAGGCTTCCATTTATAAATGGAGAGACAGAAGCAAAGTTTAATCACCCTTGTGTGTTGGGATGGCAGAGCACCCAACACAGAGGAAAATCTTCCGTTTGTTTTCTTTTATGTCCTTGCTGAAGTAGGGAAACCAATGCTGAAGGTCCAGAAAATAAGCATCCTGGAATTGATCAGAGCATTTATTTAACTGACAGGAACGTCCACTTGACAAAATTGATTGGAAATCTACATCAAGTCTGATGGTATTAAATTGTTAATTTTTACAAGGGAATTATTTCCATATATTTAATGAAAACATTCAAAGAGTTTCTTGAAAAATCTAATCCTATATAATAAAGAGGGGATATGTAAATTGACCATCACTCTGTAACAAAGATGGCTGCACCCACAGCTGAGGCCAAGTTCCCATAAGGAGCCTTAACGAGCAATCAGCAGGGACCTGAGGCTATACCCTCCCCTGCCCCCGTGGGGCTTGACAGGGGACCTCAGGCTGCATCCCCCACCTGGCAGGGCTTGACAGGGAACCTCAAGCCACACCCCCCATCCCAGTGCCAGGCCAGGGGACCTGTGGCCATGCCCCCTGCCCTGTGGGGCTTGGCAGGGGACCTCATGGTGTGCTTCCCATCCTGGTGCTGGGCTAGGGGACCTCTGGCTGCTCCCCCAACCCCAGCGCCAGGCCAGGGGACCTCAGGCTGTGCCCCCTGCCTGGCAGGGCTTGACAGGGGACCTCAGGCCATGCCCTCCAGCCAGTGGGGCTTGATGGGGGACCTCAAGGTGCACCCCCAGTGCTGGGTCAGGGGAACTCAGGCCATGCCCCCGCCCAGCGGGGCTTGCTAGGGGACCTCAGGCCGTGCCCCCCACCCAGCGGGGCTTGACAGGGGATCTCAGGCTGTGTACCCCACCTGGTGGGGCTTGCCAGAGGACCTCAAGGCACGCTCCCCGCCCAAGTCTGGGCTGGGGGACCTCAGGCCACACCTCCCACCCTGGCACTGGGCCAGGGGACCTGAGGCTACGCCCCACCCCATGCCCAGCAGGGCTTGACAAGGGTGGGACTGGCCTGGTCTGGTCTGGATCTAGTCCAGTGTCGGGGTGGGGGGGAAGCGGCTGGATCTGGGTCTCATGCGATTTTGAGGTGCATGTGGGTGGGCAGGGACTTGACTCTGGGTCCTGTGGTGAGCCCCAGACTCTGACAGGAGGAAGGTTTTCATATACATTTTACTAGTTTTCTTTCATCTCTGACACTTCTATTATAGAGAAAGGGCAAATAGCAATATTGAATTATTTCCTCTAATTAATCCCCTTTTAATGTGAACAAATTTTGTGCACCGGGTCACTAGTGTAATAATAATAGAAAATAAAGTATTTTAAAAATCACATAATATATCATTGGCTAACTATGGTTACTATAAATTTTAACTCACTTACAAAATTTAGAAAATTAAATGCTAGATGATAGTGGGCCCTGAATGTCTATGAAAGCAAGTTTAGGATGACAATACGCTTGGAAGGAAGAGCTAGAATTGGCTTTGACATTATGTTTGCATAGCAAGCCCACTGTTTTTGACATTATGATTGCATAGCAAGCCCAGATTGCATGCTTATCAGAAATGACTTTGATGCTGATGAAAAAACAGGCCTCCTCTTAAAGCCTCATTTGCATAGCAAGCCCAATAAAGATCATTACTTAACCATATGCTTGTTGGAGGCTTTGGGGTATTGTTAGAGACAGTGGTAGGGCTGCAATTCAATTTTGCCACCACTGTAGATAAATTCTGTCCAAAACATATTTAGGGTTTCTGTTTCAAGTTTAATTTGCTTAAAATATAGTGTTAAGATTAGACATATGAAAAATTCAAATGTTGCCAGTTTCACTCACCACTAATTCCTAGACTTGGGACGATTTCCCTCTTTGCAGAAACAAGGTGTTTGAAAAAGTAGTTGAGAATTGCAAATGTGCTGTGATTTCTTTCCTAAGACACAAGATGTTTACAGGATCTGTGATGTTTGCTCACTTTAAGTTTGGTTGCTTGAACAAGGCAAGGCTTTTCTAATTCTGTGTTAAAGAGACAGTAAAAATTATAATATTTTTCATATTTATATTAATGGCACTATTGGCATGTCAACTGGATAGTAATGTTTATCAGGGAATAAGTTTAAATCTTGTCTCAGGTGGAGTACTTACGTGATTTGATTTGAGGTCAGTCTGTCCCCAAAATCTCTTCATCTGGTTATTCCTAAGATATTTCACATCTTTGGGTAAAATCCTAAAATGAAAATGCAATTTGGAGAAGTGGCAGTGTCTACACTAATTTTGCCGATTCAGATTTATAAGGCTTGACTACATGTGACTATCCTGGGAACTATATCTACATTTAACTTGATGGATCTAGCAATTAAGCTTTGTATAGGTAAGAATGACTATCCTCCAGTACTTGTAATATGGTATGGAATTTATTCATTTAGTCAACCAATAATATTAATTAATCAATTATTACTCTCTGTAAAAGTGGAAGAGCTAAATACAAACACTAGAATATATTTGTATTTTTTTTACACTAAACATAAGCTGTTAAAACTTTTATTGATCACTTCTCTTGATCTCTGTGTAAATATAATTACTCACCAAGAGCCTTCATTTTTACAGTAAGAAACCTTCTGAGACATTTGCATAGAAGGTGGTGAGAGTAGCTGAGAGGCTCATGTCTTTGGGTTCTCACAGAGCTTATAGAGCAGTGTTTCTCAACCTTTCTAATGCCGCGGCCCTTTAATACAGTTCCTCATGTTGTGGTGACCCTCAACCATAAAATTATTTTCGTTGCTACTTCATAACTGTAATTTTGCTACTGTTATGAATCATAATGTAAATATCTGTGTTTTCCAATGGTCTCAGATGATCCTGCTAGTGGGTCACACTAGTGGGTCACGACCCACAGGTTGAGAACCGTAGCAGGGTCACCTAAGACCATTGGAAAACACAGATATTTACATTACAACTCATAACAGTAGCAAAATTATAGTTATGAAGTAGCAACGAAAATAATTTTATGGTTGGGGGTCACTACAACATGAGGAACTGTATTAAAGGGTCGCGGCGTTAGAAAGGTTGGGAACCACTGTTATAGAGGAAGCAATGCAGAAAGGATTGGAATTAACCAGGAAAAAGGGACAGAATAACTTGTCAGGCATTTGCTATGACCGAAGTACTGTGTTTGGTGCTTTCTCTCATTATTATTATCTTTTTAAATTTTTATTATTTATTTCAGAGAGGAAGGGAGAGGGAGAGAGAGATAGAAACATCAATGATGCGAGAGAATCATTGATGGGCTGCCTCCTGTATACCCCACACTGGGGATCGAGCCTGCAACCTGGGCATATGCCCTAACCAGTAATAGAACCATGACCTCCTGGTTCATAGATCGATGCTCCAACACTGAGCTACACCGGCTGGGCTCTTTCATTATTTTGTTAGTGATGGACTATATGTGATATGATGCATATGTTCTCTGAGGCTGTCATGTCTGAGATTATTTAGGTCCTTGGGCATCTTTCTCAGGTTGAGATTCTCATATTGTGACACTTTTCTTTGGGTTTCCATGAAAGCAAGGCCTGAGACAAGGGCTTGGGTTCAGGCAGTTTATTGAGCAGATGAGCCCAGGACAGACTTGAAGGAGTGAGAAGAGTGAAAGACAGCATGAGGATGTAGTATCAAGGGCATTGCTGTAGGCAACAGGGTCTCCATTCTGCTACTGAGGGTAGGAGGCTGGATGTTCATTCAGTGACTCCTGCACCTCATTGCCTGAGGATCCTGGAGGGTGTAAGCTCTCCTGCTGTGTCTGTGCTGGACTGAATGGGCACCTGCAACATCAGAGAAGACTCTGAATAGAAAGACATGCAGATTATGTTTGAGGTGCAATGCAATGAGAGGGTTTAGTCTGAGCTTTCTCGTACTGTGTACTGTAGAGGTCCTAAAACCAGAGGGCCCTGTGATATGGGGTACCTAAGGAGTCTGCTATACTGCTTCACTCTGGTTCATTCATCACTCCTTTTGTCCATCTAGCCATCCATCCACCTATCTATTCAACCAAATGCACTTGTTTAGCACCCATTCTAACCCAGGCCATGCGCTAAGCCCCATGGACACAATGAGAAAGCAAAACATAATCCTTATCTTTAAGAAGCTTATATTTTATTGAGCAAACAAGATTTAATAAAAACTAACAAGAGTCAATAGAAGATTCTATCAAAACAACACATAGGGCCACTTAAATTAGTCTTGAAAGGAGTAAAGAACCTTCTTCTTTCTAGAGGAAGCAAAATTTAAGGTGATTCGAAAGGCCTGGAAGGTAGCGAATTAGGCCTTACTGTGACTGGCCTTGTGGTGGTCAGTGAAAGCTAGCCAAGTAGGTTGAAATTCTGACAGTTTTACCTATTAAAATTTAGTCTTTAGCAATTTCTACCAAATGATTCATTAAGAGCTAGAATTAGTTTTCCGTTACAGTATGAATATTTGGCAGGGAAATTATTGGTTAAGATACCATTACTATTCTAGGGCCATCTTTTCTCAATTGCCATTTTATTTTTTTGAATCTACACACATCTTTGCTGACAAAAACAAAAATAATGTAAATAAAATCACCTGAGTTGTTGATTGTTGAACTGGTAGGCAACTTAGAAGTAAGTAAATGCCAAAGAGAAACCCTTCAAAGAGGCAGGGATTAATTAGGGGCTGCAAACCGTCTGTGATGAACAAGGTGTAATAGGTTTCCTGCTGTGTGAGTAGGTTTGCCAGAGTTGGGGTTTATACCAGAAACAGTTTGGGCTGCTGATGTCGTGTTCCAGAATGCCCAGGTGTACTCTCCACAGTGCAGTGTCACATGGAGCCTGCTTAGCATCACTGGCTGCTGAGGAGGTGTCACTTTCTGCCTACTGTGGGGAATTCTTCCCAAATGGTCCTTGGTTGGCATCTTGCCCAGCTAAAATCGATGTAGTATAGTCCTTTTAATCTGGGCATGGGACCAGAATAGCAGGAGTATAATTCTCATGTGGCAGAAAAAGATGGACGTGAGGGGGCTGCACAACATTATCTCTACAGTCACTTACAGATTCTGAAATGGCAGGATTATACTAAAGAGTGAACATTAGTGCTAATGATCTTCCCTCTTGCCTTCATATGGAGAGAAGCTTCCCTGATATACATGAAGAAATTCATTCATTACTTATATTACTTTAGATCATATGTTCAAAAATGTATTATGTTTCCACAAGGTGCTAAGCACTCCTGTGAGGTGGCATATGGTGGTGAAGAAGAAAGACACAGAAGGTCCATGGAGATTATGTTCTCATGGGGGAAGACATAAAAGAAACAATCAAATAAGTTAGCAAGAAAATGACCAGATGATAAGTCCTATGTAGAGAAGTCAAACAGATGCGATGAGGAGTTAGTTCCATGTTGGATTTTCTAAAGGCTGGGAGGTGTGGACAGTGGGACCTAATTAATGGAGCTACCAAATAGTGTGGGGGGGGGGCGGGGGAGGATGAATGTCTGGGTGATGATGGATGAGCTGCATTGGAGACAATGATGTGACTATGATGGGAGAATCATCTGTTGGGAGAATGTGAATAATCAGCTGACTCGATGGGGTGATCAACAGGATTCAAGAGCAAAGGGACAAGCAAAAGGTGCTTTAGGATGAGAAGCGCAAGCCTCTGCATGGCACCAAAGTCCTGTGATGTTGCCAGCAGGAAGGGCAGTCCACTTGCTGGTAAGAGGCCGGGGGTGGAGTGCTGTGCGGGTTGGGACACAAGTTGCCGCTGCTGACTCTCACTGGGATAACTGGGTGGCAGAATTGAGAGGTTCTCTAATTTCAGGAGTATGAACGCCCTTCACACAGTCTGTCATCATCCTTTCCTCCAGGGGTCTATTCTCATCGCACTTGCTGCATTTATGACTTCATCCCCAAGGGAGGATTCATGAGCCAAGAGATGCATGATTTTTCCACTCTATATATTCACCTGCTGTGAACTGCAGACTGGTAAGCCAATTTTCTGTCACCTTCCACAGTAGAGCAGAAAGCAAAATATGCATATTGTTATTTTAAAAGTATTTTATTAATATCTGAAAGTTTTTCTTTTGGCATATTTCTGTCTAAAAGGTCTGCCCTAAACAGTAATAGAACCATTTTGTCTGAAATAAATAATCACTTCTATCCTATGCACTCATTCTCTTTTTCTTTATTGTTTTACTTTGACATTTTGGGAGTTTACTTTTTAAGTATTATACTGACTCTTTGGATACTTGACTCATTATTTTTCATTTTTCGTTAATACATGAATTTGAGGTTGTGAATTCCATATAACTTCAGTTGTATCCCACTAGTTCTGATAAATAATGTGTTTTAAAAATTGCTGTTTAATTTTAAATATTTTTTAAATGTCTCTTATGGTTTAATTTTTGAATCACAGATTATTTAATCCTTGTGTTTTAAGATATTCAAATGTATGGGATTTGGGGGTTATTTTGATGCTGATATCTAGTTTTACTATAGCATTATGGTAAGAGAATGAGATCTGTATTATGCCTATGCTTTGGTGTTTGTTGAGTTTTGCTCAACAAAATTAGATCAATTATTGTAAATGTTCCATGTGTACTTAAAAAGAATATGCATTCTTTATTAGTTTGTGCTGGATTGTATGTATACTTACTATATTACTCTTGTTAATTATGATATTCAAATCTTCTATGTCCTCAATAATTTTTATTCACTTGATTTCTAAGCTCCTGAGAGAAGTATATCAAATTCTTTTTTTAATGTAATAAATCTTTATTGTTCAAATTATTACAGTTGTTCTTCTTCCCCCCCCCCACCCCCCCGCATAGCTCCCCTCCACCCAGTTCCCACTCCACCCTCTGCCCTTACCTCCCCCCACTGTCCTCATCCATAGGTGTAAGCTTTTTGTCCAGTCTCTTCCCGCACCTCCCACACCCCTTTCCCTCCGAGAATTGTCAGTCCACTCCCTTTCTATGCCCCTGATTCTATTATATTCACCAGTTTATTCTGTTCATCAGATTTTTTTTCACTTGATTTTTAGATTCACTTGTTGATAGACATGTATTTGTTGTTCATAATTTTCATCTTTACCTTTTTCTTCTTCTTCCTCTTCTTAAATAATACCTTTCAGCATTTCCTATAATACTGGCTTGGTGGTGATGAACTCCTTTAGCTTTTTCTTATCTGTGAAGCTCTTTATCTGACCTAAAATTCTGAATGATAGCTTTGCTGGGTAGAGTAATCTTGGTTGTAGGTTCTTGCTATTCATCACTTTGGATATTTCTTGTCACTCCCATCTGGCCTGCATTGTTTCTGTTGAGAAATCCACTGACAGTCGTATGGGTGCTCCCTTGTAGGTAATTAACTGTGCTGCTTTTAATATTCTCTCTTTGTCTTTTGCTCTTGGCATTTTAATTATGATGTGTCTTGGTGTGGTCCTCTTTGGATACCTTTTGTTTGGGGTTCTGTGCGCTTCCTGGACTTGTAAGTCTATTTCTTTCACCAGGTGGGGGAAGTTTTCAGTCATTATGTTTTCGAATAGGTTTTCAGTATCTTGCTCTCTCTCTTCTTCTGGCACCCCCATAATTCAGATGTTGGTATGCTTGAGGTTGTCCCAGAGGCTACTTACACTATCTTCATATTTTTTGGATTCTTTTTTCTTTTTGCTTTTCCAGTTGAGTGTTTTTTGCTTCTTTGTATTTCAAATCTTTGACTTGATTCTTGCGTTCCTCTAGTCTGCTGTTAGGTCTCTGTATAATATTTTTTTATTTCAGTCAGTGTATGTTTAATTTCTAGTTGGTCCTTTTTCATATCCTCGAGGGTCTCGCTAAATTTATCGGCCTTTTCTAGGAAATTCTTGAAAAACTTTATAACGATGGTTTTGAACTCTATATATACTCGTTTGTTTTCCTCCATTTCTTTCATTTGTGATCTGTTTCTTTGTCTCTGCATTTTAGCTGCTTCCATGAGTTGGGAGTAGATTTGTTTGGTAGGTGTCCTCTAGGGCACAGTGGCTCAGCCTCCCCAGTTACCTGAGGTGGACACTCTTGGTGCACCCCTTTGTGGACTGTGTGCACAGTCTTGTTGTAGTTAAGTCTTCATTGTTGTTGGTATCACTGGGAGGAATTGACCTCGAGGCCAATTGGCTGTGAGGATCAGCTGTGTCTATGCTGGGAAAACTTCTGTGCTGGAGACACTCTTATGAGACAAGACTTGCAAAATTGGAAAATCCTCTGTGCTCAGCTTGGCTGGGGCGGAGATTCAGGGCGGAGCAGACAGCATTGGTTTCCCATCAGCCCTGCCCTAGGAGGCCCCTGGGTCTCAGTGTCCCTCGGTAATCGCTGGAAGCACCTCTGAGAGAAAGCCACCCTCGAGTTTCGCCTGCTACCAGACAGTCCAGTTTCTCCCCTAGTGAGTCGGGGTTCCCAGAAACTTGCCCAGAACTGGAGTTCAGCGCAGTCGAGAGCTTCCTTCTCCCTCCTGCTTTAGAAAGCCAGCCATGCACTCACCCTCCTGTGCATTCAGCAGTCAGTCCTCTCTGCACGCGCACACCTCCTGACCTCTGCCTTCCGCAGCTCCTGAGTCTCAGTGTGCTTTCTTTTTCCTGACAGTCCAGATTCCCCCTCGAATGAGTCTGATTTCCCAGCGTCCTGTCCGGGCCTGGAGTTCAGTGCAGTCGGGAGCTTCCTTCTCCCTCCCGCTTTAGAAAGCCAGCCGCGCACTCAGCCACCTATGGACATAGCTGCCCATCCTCTCCATTTGCGAATCTCCGTACCTCAGCCTTTTGCAGCTCCTCTGAGTCTCAATGTGCTTTTCTCTTTCCTTCTAGTTGTAGAATTTCCACTCAGCCAGCTTTCCTATGGTTCTGGATGGTGTCTGTTTTGTCTTTTAGTTGTAGTTTTCATATTGTTGTGCGAGGCAGCAGTTTAGGTGTTTACCTATGCTGCCATCTTGGTTTCCCTGAGGTATATCAAATTCTTATTAGGATTGTGTGATTTTCCATTTCCCTTGGAAATTTTTCCCTTCTATTTTTGTTTATGTATTTCAAACTATGTTGTGAGATGCTTACAGGTTCAGGATTATGACATTTCTAGTAAATTTCTTTTATCATTATGAAATGTTCCTCCTTTTTCCTGTAATGCTTAAATTTTTTTAAACCTTGTTTTTTTCCCTAATATTAAGAAAGCAACCCCTCTTTTAGGAAGTCTTTTGTTACATCATCTTTCTACATAACTTTAGTTTCTATTTTGGGGAACCTTAAGATTAGGTGTTTCTCTTGTTATTGCATATAGCTTGATTTTTAATAAACTGAATAGTTTCAGTATTTTATTGTAATTACTTTGCTTGTATTGTTCTGCTATCTTAAATTGTTCTTTTTAGTTATCTCACTTTTTTCTTACTTTGCTTTTTCTTCTTTCATACAGCTAATAGGTTAATATATTTTTATTTTCTCCTCCCTCTGGGTTTACAACCTTATATATAATCTTTAAGAGTTTGTCCCTACATTTTAAATATTCATTCTTAGCAAAATATAAATCTAATAAACTTTCTGGCAAACTCCTTGCCTTCTATACTAATAAAAGAGTAATATGCTAATTAGACCGGGAGATCTTCCAGACAAAGCCATGGTGGCAGGGCTGAGGCAGAGGCAGTTGGGGGCAAGCAGGCCGGTAGGGGGGGCAGTTGGGGTGAGCAGGCTGGCAAGGGGGACAGTTGAGGGCGAGCAGGCTGGCAGGGGGGGCCAGTTGGGGGCGAGCAGGCCGGTAGGGGGGGCAGTTGGGGGTGAGCAGGCTGGCAATGGGGGGCATTTGGGGGTGATCAGGCCAGTGGGGGGTAGGTGGGGGCAGGAAGGCAAGTGGAAGGAGCAGTTGGGGATGAGCAGGCCAGTAGGCATAGTGGTTTGGGGAGATCAGGCAGGTGAATGGTTAGGAGCCTGCAGTCCTGGATTGCGAGAGGGATGTCCGACTGCCTTTTTATTGGGCCTAAACTGGCAGTCGGACATCCCCTGAGGGGTCCCAGATTGAAGAGGGTGCAGGCCAGGCTGAGGGACACCCCTCTCCCATGCACGAATATTGTGCACTGGGCCACTAGTTATACAATGAAAGCATTATTACATATACTCATGTTGATTCCTTCATCCTATATTCAATGCTAATGTTTCTTAGTTATTTTAGTTCTATCCTTTATAATAAAAGGGTAAAATGCAAATTGACCCTAATGGTGGAACAACCAGAACGACCGCTCAACCAATCACTATGAGGTGCACTGACCACCTCTTGGTCCCTTACCCTGGCTGGCAGGCTCCCATCACCTGATGGTGAATGGGGAACTGAGAGTAGGTGGCAGGGATGTGGGTGACACCAGGCCAAGGCCCCCGTCCTGCCAATCACCCCACATAGAGGGTGACCCACAGCAGGGGCAGGGCCAGTGAGCAGGCAGGAATGGCCAACCTTTCGGTTCCTGGCCTCCCACCCCCCACCCACCAGCAGGCTCTGATCACCCGATGGTGAATGGGGAACCAGGGGTGGGTGGCGATGGGGGGCAGGGCCAGTTGCCGGCCGCCGGGAAGATGACCCTGATCATAGGCCAGGCCTAGGGACCATACTGTGCACCGGGCCTCTAGTTTTTGTATAAGCTTGGCTTCTCTGAGAAGCAGAAGTCAAGGTAGGATTAAATATACAAGAGATCAATTGTAGGAAATAAATGATAAAGAGGGACGGAATAGGAATAGATAGGCAGAGCCTGCAGATCCTCATGTAAGACTGACAACTATGAAGGGCAAGAAGGAAAGAAGGATTTGATAAGAAGAAGCTTAGACTGCAGGGTGGCTCTGGGAATGTTTTCATGAGGAGTTCCTGAGCAAAAGTTACCCATTAGAAGATTGTATGTTGAGTGGCAATAAGCTGACTCTAGTACCCCTGAGACTAGGTAGTCCTCAGAGTGAATGCAGTGTGAATCCAGAAGTTCAGTAGCTGGGGGTATTGGTCAATTAAGCTCTCTTCAACAGAATATCTTATAGGGAGATCTACATGGCACACCTCTATGGGAATATTGGGAAAATGTTCTCAGATCCATTTTCTACATTGCTAATTCTCTCTTCAGTTCTGTTTGATTAGCTGTTTAACCTAACCATGAATGAGTTTCACAGTCAATGATTAAAATTTTTATTTTAGGGGTTATTTTAGTTTTTGTTTGCAAATCTATTAGGTTTCCCTTTTTTCAGTATCTTTTCTTGTAGCTTCTATACCTTTTAAATCTCTTGTATTAGTTTAAATATGCTTATTTTATAATCCATCCTGTCTGCCTCTCACTTATCCTGGATTCTTCCCTAACATGTGTTATGACTTGTGAACGCGTCTTCTGCCGGTATTGTTTTTTCTGAGGGAATCAAGGGTAGACAATTTGCTGCTGCTTGATTCTCCAGAGATATTTTGGCTCATGCCATATTTACTTTAATTCTCAGCCTGGAAATTCTTATATTACTAAGTATAGGAAATTCTTACAGTTCAAGTGGAACTTTGGGGCATTTTGGGGGCAATCTTGGGTATTTGGCTTCTCATGGGATATTTCTTTTTCTTACTCATAAAACAAGCTTCCCTATAATTTTATTGGAAGATGAATTGAATGTTTCTTCTACTGAGGATGTAGATCTCTTAGGGTGCCAGGTTTATGCAAGTTCTCAGCTTCAATTTCTGCTTCACATAGGCCTAAGTTCTTTTCTTCTGTCCCTGTGTGTGAATGACCATCAGATCTCCTAGCCATCAAGTCCTATTTCCAGGCCCAGCTATTTACATACTCATACTATGTCAGCTTGCACTCTTACTATTTTGATTTTTAGTTTCACCTTTGTTTCTTGCATTCTGGGAGATCTCTTACTTTCATATGACCTTAGCCATAATTTTTAAAATGTTTTCATTTGACTTTTCTGAGTCTTTGTAGCATGACAATTTTTACAAGCAATTCATTCCTCTGAGTTGCTATCCCAGACACTCTCTTTTTAACCTGCCTTATTTGCTTATTAGTCATAGGCTGAATTCAACAGAAGCAGACATTGAGGTAGATTTTGGGTTCCAAGTTGTTTATCAGCAATTAATCTGTGAAAGAAAGCAGGGAGCAGGACTGGACACAGGAAGAAGTAAAACTGTGATGTGGGCCTGATAAAGCCTCCACCAGCCTTGTGGGAAGCTCTGGGGTAAAATCTGCTTGTCAGAGTGGCCTGTGTTGATCCAACATGGCTGAGCCTCTCTATCCCTGCTCCCTTGCTCAGCCATCAGATGCAAACTTCCTTAGGAAGGGTGGCTCTCTGTCCCTCAAGTGGGTCCTGAAAGTGCTGACACCTGGAGCTGCCTGCTGACCACACTTCCCCACAGCTGGACAGCACCTTCTTTCTTGAAGGGGTTCTGGAGAGCACAGCTTTCCATCTACCACAAACTCCCTGAATTTATAATATTTAGCTATTTCTCACCATTTTCTTTTTCCTTGTGCAAAGAATGTAAACTCTGTGTCAAAGCTGAGCCTGGTCTGGCAGAAACCAAGAGCTGGTGTGTGTGAGCAGAGGGAAATTAAGATTAGTTGAGCAGGCCTAGACTGGGATGTGTCTTGAAAAGTAAGGGGAGAGTTTGGATTGATTAGTCTACTGCTGTCATAACAAATGACCACACACTCAGTGGCTTACAGTAGCACAAATGTATTATCTCATGGTCCTGTAGGTCAGAAGTCTGGTTTCTTTGCTCTGAAATCAAGGCTGAAATCAAGGGGTTGGCTGGGCTGAGCTCTTCGCTGGGGTCTTGGGGGAGAATCTGTTCCCTAGCACCTTTAGGTTGTTAGCAGAATTCAATTTCTTGTGCAAGAAAAAAGTCTGTTTTCTTGCTGAGTGTCAGCTGATACCATCTCTTAGCTCCTTCAGGCCACTACATTCCTTGTCATTTTGACCTTCATCTTTGAACCAGTAACAGTACTAGTAGCTAGAGTCTTTCTTCTCTGTTTTTAAGAGCTCATGTGATTAGACTGGGCCTACTTGGGTAACCCAGGATAATCTCCCTATTCTGACATCTGTAGCCTTACTTATATGTGCCAAGTCTCTTATGTCATACTAGAGGCCCAATGCATGAAATTTGTGCAAGAGTAGGCCTTCCTTTCCCCAGCTGCCGGCACCGACTTCCCTCTGGCACCCAGAACCCAGGCTTCCCTCTGGCCGCCAGTAGGCACCTGGGACCCAGGCTTCTCTCCCAGCCATAGCTTCACCCGGAAGGCCATCTGGAAAGATGTCTGGAAGGACATCTGGTTTAATTAGCATATTATGCTTTTATTATTATAGATAACATGACATGTCACAGATATCTGATGTGGACAACTTTGGGAAACATTATGCTGCCTATCACTGGTGGGAAACAGAGGTTTCAGGAGAAGGTCTTGACAGGATACAAGTGACATTTTAGGAAGATTTTTCAGCAGTCAGGTAGAGAATGAATAAGTCTAGGGAGACAGTGAGAAAGGATGATGTTCTAATAGAACAAGAAACCATGAGGACAGTAAGAATCAGAAAGATGTAGACTTCAATTAAGGTATTTAGGAATATCTGACGATATTTGTTGACAGATGTATGGTGGGTTACATAAGATGCTGTGTTTGAAAGGTGGTGAGTTTGGTGTTGAACATTTGGACTCAGTATTCTCAACCTAATGTGATGCTGCATAATTCAGACCATCAAAGATTGACCACAATTTCTCTGACACAGAGACAGGATTACATGAACTAGGACACTACAGACATATATTAGTTTTTATTTTTAATACTAAAAACAGTCACTCTAGAAGCTTGGAGGGGTGAACAATAAGATACCAATTACCTACTTATCAGATACTATATCTACTTATAAAATAATTAGCTAACTATTAGAGAGCAGTATAAGTACAGAATATCCAAAATAAAACTCTAAATCCTAAATTATGTACCTTTGACTCAAGAATATCCTAATAAAAGAGCAATATGCAAATTGACTGTACCTCTGCTACACCCACAAGCCATGCCCACCAGCCTATCAGGAGCAAGTATGCAAATTAACCCAACCAAGATGGCTGCGGCCACGGAGCAAGCAGGAGGCTTGGGTTTCCCTGGCAATGGAGGAAGCCAAGCTTTCCACACACCCTGGCCGGCCCTGGACTCCACTCAAGGCTACAAAGTTTCAATTATGGGAGATAAATAAATCCCAACAAAAATGGCTGTGGCCACAGAGCGAGCAGGAGGCTTGGCTCTGCTCATGGCTACAAAGTTTCAATTGTAGAAGATACATAAATCCCAGACACCAGGGCCTCCACTTGGGTTGCCAGGGGATGTGGCCGGCCTGCAAACCACCACAGGCCCTTCGCCCAGGCCGCCCCATGCCCCAAGGGAACCCCCACCCTGATCCAGGGCACCCTTCAGGGTAAACCAGCCAGCCCGCACCCGTGCACCAGGCCTCTATCCTATCTAATAAAGGAGTAATATGCAAATTGACCATAACTCCAACACACAAGATGGCTGCTCCCATGTGGTCAAAGATGGCTGCCCCCATGTGGACACCAGATGGCCACCACAAGATGGCCAGCAGGGAAGAGCAGTTGGGAGGGACCAGGCCTGCAAGGGAGGGCAGCTGGGGGTGATCAAGCCTGCAGGGGAGGGCAGTTAGGGGTGACCAGGCCGGCAGAGGAGGGAAGTTGGGGGCGACCAGGCCTGCAGGGAAGGACAGTTGGGGGGTACCCAGGCCTGCAGGGGAGAACAGGTGTGGGGGGGGACCAGGCCTGCAAGGGAGGGCAGTTAGGGGTGACCAGGCCTGCAGGGGAGGGGTTTGGGGGTGATCAGGCTGGTAGGCAGAAGTGGTTAGGGGCAATCAGGCAGGCAGGCAGTCGAGCAGTTGGGAGCCAACAGTCCTGGATTGTGAGAGGGATGTCCCAGATTGGAGAAGGTGCAGGCTGGGCTGAGGGACACCCCCCCGCCCTGCCACCGTGCACAAATTTCATGCACCGGGCCTCTAGTAGTTTATAATTCTGGGCAACATAAACATCTCCCACAGTGGTTTTTACCGAGGTTGATATTAAAATAAGTTTGTATATTCTCTCAATATGAGTCAGTTGGTGACTGGGGAATTTCCTTTTGAAGTATGTTGAAGGGAAATCACCTTAAATATCAAATTTTCAGGAGAATAACATACATACAGGTAATTAAGAAATGCTATATTTTTTCTTTTCATGTACAGATGGTAGAATCAAAGATGAGTCATTGAAGGGCTTAAGATGAGCCTGTCTAGGTATTCCCTCAGTTGTCACTTGCTTTCACCAAAAATTCCTGGCAGACCTGGAAAAAAAATACATAGTGCAAGTGATATCCCCAAACAGAAAAGTCATGTTTCTTTGTTTTCAGTATTGAATACCCTAGAGCAGTGGTCGGCAAACCACGGCTCGCGAGCCACAGTTTGGCGCTCTGTTGACTAATGAGTTTGCCGACCACTGCCCCAGAGTATCTGGAGTGAGCTGGTTCTTAGCAGCTTGCATGACCAGCAATTCTTCTTTTAACACCTGTGGGCCTTAACCTTCAGGACACTTAAGTTCTTCTTGTAGAAGGGATAGAGAGAAGCAATATGACATAGAGAATGGATAGAAAAGGGGCAGGAAACATTTGGGGGGGAAATGGATCAACCAGAGTGTCTAACTGTACAGATATGGTATACCATTCAATATGTAGTGGATTTGTTCTCTTTTCATTCACTGTGCTTCTTTTTCTCATTTGCAAACACCAATTTTTATCCCACTAATAGCTGAAAGCAGCATTACTTTTCAGGAGAGTGTATGGGGTAGGTTTTATGGTTCCTGAAATGAGACCACCAAGCAACCTTGCCTGCATTTTTGGGCAGAAATAGTTTGTTTTGTGATTGAGACTGCAAGAGTTTGGGAAAGTGGGAGGAAAGAAAGCAGGGGCATAGCTGGTTCTGCCAGGTGAGAGGTTCCAGAAAGAGCATGGGGGGGGGGGGTGCGTGGAGGGGGGATGCATGGCTTGGTAAAGGCTGGGTGAATTCAGGAACACTAACCTCCTGGTGCATGTATGCACAATGCCGCAATCTCTGTGCAGATGTGTGCTTTCCTGGGAGCTTGTCTCAAAATTCTAAAGGTGAAGGAGCAGGGGAGTCCAGATGGAGAGCTTAAAAATGCAAAGTAAGTGGAAAGCTAGATAGATCCTATCTGAAAACACTTCCTAAAACATTCACTAGTAGGACAGGGTAAGGGATGAAAGAGAAGAACATCTTAAAAACATTTTCCTTTTTTTCTGAGAGCATCAAAATAAAGAGATAGTGAGGCTTCAGGCAGTGGGGAGAAGGAATATTACATATTGAACATTAGGGGCTCGAAAGACTTTAGAAGAATATGAGTCTTGTTTGCATATTTTCTGGAAATGTATCAAGGAGGCTGAATGCATCGCTATATTCAAAACTTCAAACAAAATAGGTTACTGAGTGAAGGAAGTATTAAGGGAGCTGGCTTGCCTGTTGACATTTATTTAGCTCTTTTAGAAGAAAGTACACATTGGCAAGAGCTTTTGGGGAGGAAGTGTATCTGATTTCCAACAAAAAGAAAAGGCAACGGATTCAAGCCGAGGAGTATTCTTGGACTGAACTTTTGTAGTGCCTGAATTTAGCCAGCTGGAGAAATGCTTTTTTCAAGTGTAAAATTATTTAAGCTTTCCAAAGAAAAGCTTTTCGTTTTGGTTTTAAATCAGGACTTTACTGTAAAGTTGTCCTTCTATGAATTTGCCAAAGTAACTTCCATTTTTCAGCACTTCATGTGGGTGGAAGGGGTGAGCTTGTCCCTGGTACTTAGCAAATGGTGCTACTTTCTTAGCAAGTAGTAAGGGAACTTTTGACAAAGATGTGAATGACAGTGCCCTAGATCTATATAAATCATCAGGACTAGAGCTCGAAAACTTAATGCTGAGTAAAAAAGCAAGTGGCAGAAGGATATGTACAATATGTTATTTCTGGATACATATGTAAGTATGAAAATTTTGAAAAAATTATGTATATTGTGCTATGGGTTGCCTGGTGTGGGGGAGTTGCCTGTGGGGCAGAGAATAAAGAGGGGAGATGAGAAATGAGGTTAGTGGTTGTCAAGGAGAACTTTATTCCTTCCCTTTCTCTCCCTTCCACCTCCCTTCTTTTCTTAAGATAATGCAAGCATAAGTTGCTTGTGTAGTTTTATTTAATATTATCCATACAGAAAAAGGTATTAGAGCAATTAATTCAATATTAGAAGTTATTAATTCTGAGGATGGATTGTAGGAATATAGGCGATGTTTTTTTCTGTGTTTTAGGGGGAAAGATTATTTACTGAACATTAATATATGTGTGTGTGTGTGTGTGTGTGTGTGTGTGTATGTGTATATATATATATACATATACATATATATATATATATATATATATATATATATATATATATATTTATGGCCTTATTTGAATATTTGTTTCACAAAGCAAGTCAATTATGTGAAAAGTCAATCAAGCCAGTTGGTTAATATTTTAAAAACAAAAAATGTGAAACCTGTGAATTTAAAACAAATTAATTTGTGTCAAACAAATCTTATAAAAATACTTTGGGCCAAAGTGTGGAAAAAAGAAGTCTGTAACATTGGGTCAGCCTGAAGCGTGTGTATCATAAACCTGATGAATACACTCTGTGTGTCCGTGTTTTCTGTTAAATGAGGGGCTAGAGAAGCGAGTGTGGGAACGTGACCCACCCACTGAGGCTTTGATCTGTGAACATCAACGTCAGCATTACAGGAACAGATACTTCATTCTGGTTAAAAGGCAGCTTTTGTCTGGAAAGTTTCCCTCTAGCAATATATAGACTAAAGCCAAACTAGTAATAGGACTGGGCATAAAAACAGGGTGTTGGTAGCTGGTTATTGGTCTAACTGTCCTAGGTCTTATAAATGCAGGTATATAAGCAAAGCCACATCAGGGGAAAGGCAGGGTGGCAGGCAAGGTATACACGTTGGATCACTTTTCCTTTTTTGGATTTGCATTTGCACACTCTTCTCTCTGCCAGGACTGCTCCCATGGAATATCAATGCTTAAATGAAAATAGGCTCACGTTTGTAAATTATCTGGGAGGCCTCTCCTAATCTATCTTCCTCTTCCCTTAACTGGCCATTTACTTTCAGTAATTTACGTTGGCTAGAGAAATGGGGAGTTTGGGATGAGAAAAGACACATTCCAAAGAAGGGGGAGGAACTAACAGGTTCTGATGAGAAAAATTCTCTTCCATGCTTCAGTGTTTGCGGCTGGCTACATTAGCCTCAAGTGGGTTTTGCACTGGTGACCTTGAGTCCCTCCTTTGCTGTAGAAGTCCAGCAGATATTCTGCTGAACGGAGCAGAAATAGAGCTCCTCATGGTGAGTAGTAACAAGCTGAATAAATCATGCCTTCAGAGCCTGACCCGATTTTTTTCAGTAGAATTTTGTGATCCCCCAATGGAAAGTCCCTGAAGACAATTAGAGGCTCTGTAATGCAGGCACATCTTATACTAAATATGACTTCTTTGGCAAAAATAAATATGAGCTTTTATTGATAAGCTGATGGTTGCACAGGAACACTAGACCATATTGACTTTAATAAAACATTAAGTGGTTTAATTAAATCATTAATTCCACCCTCAGTTCCATTTTTCAAAAGACAGTCAATGTAAAAATAAAATGGTTTCTTTTTTTAGCTGCTGCTCTTTCCTCTATAATTCATTAAGATGAGTCTATAGATTGACTTATTGCTGTTCTGCCATAAAGCACTTGCTGCAATTTCAAGAACATAGCACTTTAAGCAGAATACAAGGAGGTATTGATCTTACGGTGACATCTTCCTTCATTTTTCATAAAAGGGTTGTGTGGTGTTTTTTTACAAAAATCTATAAAATGTGTATAAATGCAGAGATTTAAGTCAACATTATTAGAATACTACTAAAATAATTGTTACCTTGTTCCTCTGAACTATGGGGAAAACTTATGAAAGTTATGTGAGCTATTTTAAATGCATATAATGATAGTCATCATATAATTTAAAATTATTTTTTTATTTTATGAAAGTAATATACAGAGTTAATTTTTTAAAAGCAGTAATATCAGAAGACTTATAAAGGAAATTAATAATCTTCTGTCTCAACAGAGGTGTCCCCAAAAATGTATACACACTTTAACAGCGGATAACTCAACTTTGAAAATGAAATGAAATATATTTTAATACATTTTTAAAAACAGATTAACTCAGGGATTCCTGTTTTGACACTTTGGTTGGGCCATATAAGCCCAGGTAGGTGACGGTAAAGAAAAAGGGAAGTGAGGCAAAGAAAGCTACGAAGCAATGCTATGAAATGCATTACTTATGCACGGAAAGGCAGCTTGGTGTGGGGCATGGGAAGCTGGAACCTCCGTGGGGTGAGGAGAGCATCTGTACAGAGTGTGGCCTGGCATGAGGTCTCTGAACCAGAGCAGGAGGAGATGGTCATCCTCCAGGGGGTGTCACTACAGGATGCTGGCACCCACAGGGTGCAGAAGGTGGTGACCTGTTACGGGGCATCAGCGCCTGAGTTGGGTAAGGAAGGCTTCTATGTAGTGATAGATGTTGGATTAGTTCCCTAGGGCTGCTAACAAATGACCAAAAACTTGGTGGCTTACAACAGAAATGGATTTCCTCACAGTTCTGGAGGCCAGAAGTCTAAAATCAGTTTCACTGGGCTGCAATCAAGATGTTGCAAGGCTACGTTCCTTGTGCAAGCTATAGAGGAGAATCTATTTTCTTGCTTTTTGCAGCTTCTAGAAGCTGCCAGCATTCCTTGGTGTGTGGTCGTGTGTCACCCTGGCCTCTGCTTCCATTGTCATATCTCATGCTCCGATTCTGCCCTCCTGCCTTTCTCTTATAAGGACATTCGGGATTACACTGACACACCTGGAGAATCCATGCTAACTCCCCCATCTCAAGATTGTTTAAACTTAATTGTATCTACATGGCAATCTATTACCTTCAACCAAAAGGAATCCAAAGTTTCTTAGGGAAATGGCTGATTCCAGGATGCAGCAGGGAAAGTACTATGTGAATGTGGAACATCTTGTTGCATCAGAAAGTTAAAAAGTGCCCAAAGAATGATGTGGGCAACATCAACTGGACACAGTCAGTTTGAAGGAACTTCCACTGACCAGATCTGAGACAATCTGAACATCAAGCTAAGTCATGAGAATAGGGGTTATAACTCACTGATTAAAATCAGAAACCATGAGATATAAATAAATAAGTGAATAAATAAAAATAATTGGTGATGGATGGGTTATTCATGTAGTTTAAAGTGTCTCTCCACAAACTACTTTTTAATTGTTGGAGATAAAGATTTAGGTTGCAGTGGAGAAATCTGGCAGATTACTACCTTGCTCAAAGTGATCAAAGTGAATGTTAGTCATAATGGTGCAAATAGAGATTTTTTGCCATTTGATAACCATGAGAAAATAGCAGAGTAACCAAAATCGAGAGTAATACTACAAAATAATGGACCTATCATCTTCAGAGTGCCCAGTTCACAAGTCAGGAACTGTTGCAAATGGAAGAAGACTAAAGAGATGTGGCAACTAAATGCAACCCAAGATTCTGAAGTGGATCCTATTAAAGGGCATTATTGGAACAACTGATGCAACTCCACTGAGGTCTGAGGATGAGCTGGTAGCAGTGTATCAGTGTTAATGTCCTGATTTTGATTGTTGTGTTGTGGTTGTGTAGCGAATGTCCTTGCTTGTAGGAAAATCACGTGAATGTATTTGAGTGTGATGACGCATCATGGCAGTGACTTATTCTCAAGAGATTCAGGAATAAATTTCTTTGCACAATACTTGTAAACTTTTTGTAAATTTTAGTTTGTTTTAAAAAGTTAACATTGCTCCCCTGACTTTTGCCAAGCAGCTCATAGCATTGCTTCTAGATTGGTTGTTAGTCCTCTGTGGGGCAAGGGAATGTGGAAGAAGGCTGATTTAAAGTGTAAATAAAGAGGTAAAAACTTTTGGGGAATATTATGCCACTGAATCCTACTCATCCCAAGAACTGTCTCCAAGATTTATGATTTTCCAGTCAAACTACATTCCTATCTCATTTCAGCTCCTATCTCCCCTCGCCATGGCAACCACAGGTCACTGATTTGCTTTCTGAGGTTTTATCCCCAGTGCCTGGCACATGGAGGCTTAATAACCATTTAAAGAATTAATTAATGGTGCCCTCTGGAAATGAAGTCAGCAATGTAGTCTTGGAAAATAAATTAGTTCAACCTTCATTTACCATTCTCCGTTAGTATGAGAACTAAGCGGCAAAGAATTTTTGTTTATTTTGCTTTCTGTGTTGTTACTTTGAAATGGATATTTCTACATATGGCCCCTCCAGCCGCACACATTTTCATGAACAGCCCCAGGTAATTAGCTTCCTGAAGCATTGCTATGTGGCAGGTGCCAGTAGTCTCTTACGCTTACCTGCTTAAGACAGTTATTATCATCACTCAGGAATTTATGGAAGAAGGTGCTTCTCCAACTTCTGTTCAATGTGTGACTAGATTAAGGGACTTTTCCCCTTGGTTCTCTGTGAGAGGAGAATGTAATCAGACAGAATCTCACTTGTGATGAAAACCTTCACGATAAACCCTGAATTCAAATCCTCATAACAAACATTAACATGCTAATAAAAGCTAACAGGTACTGATCATTATGCCAACCCTACAAAGAAATTTATTTGTGCAGTGGTTTATTACTATCCAAAATGGCCTATAAGATACGGACCATTTTTGTGTACATTTTATAGTTGAAAAGACATTTAATAATGTGGCTTTTTTTCAATAGATGGAGTTATACATATGTTGATATATATGCAATTTGATATGTATGCTATTTTGTTGTATTGACAACAAGCTTCAAAACTTAATATGTCAAATTTGCTAAAGGTGTTAACATCATAGATATTTTTATGCTTAAAAAGGTCGAATTTTGTGCCAAAAAAAAAAGAGCATTTGCAGGAAGTTTTAACTCATTACTTTATTTTGAAGAAAAAGTTATCGAATACTTTGGTGAACATGCTCCATCTCAAGATACTTGCGAACGCTGGTTTAAACGCTATAAAAGTGATGATTTTGATGTGAAAGACAAAGAATGTCCAGGTCAACCAAAAAGTTTGAAGACCAACAATTACAAGCATTATTGGATGAAGATGCGTGTCAAACTCAAAAACAACTTGCAGAAGGATTAAATGTTGCTCAGCAAACAATTTCCGATCGTTTACAAGCAATGGGAAAGATTTTAAAGGAAGGAAAATGGGTGCCACATCAACTGAACGAAAGACAAATGGAAAACTGAAAAGTCAACTGTAAAATGTTGCTTTAACGGCACGAAAGAAAGTCTTTTTTGCATCGAATTGTGACTGGCGATGAAAAGTGGATTTATTTTGAGAATTCCAAATGCACAAAATCATGGGTTGATCCAGGTCAACCATCAACATTGACTGCAAGGCCAAATCGCTTCGGAAAGAAGACAATGCTTTGCGTTTGGTGGGATCAGGAAGGTGTGGTGTATTATGAGCTTCTAAAACCAGGTGAAACCATTTATACTGATCATTACCAACAACAAATAATCAACTTGATCATGCTTTGATCGTGAAACGACCAGAATGTGCCAGAAGACATGGCAAAGTAATTTTGCTTCATGATGACGCACCATCACACATTTCAAAACCAGTTAAAGACACGTTAAAAGATCTTGCCTGGGAAGTATTAACCCACCCGCCATATTCACCAGACCTTGCTCCTTCACATGATCACATGTTCTGATCGATGGCACACACACTTTCTGAGCAGCACTTCAAAACGTACGAAGAAATGGAAAATTGGGTCTCTGAATGGTTTGTCTCAAAACAAGAAAAGTTCTATTGGGACGGTATCCACAATTACCTGAAAGATGGGGAAATGTGTAGCTAGCGATGGACATTACTTTGAATAAAGCACTTTTGATGTTTCTCTTGAAATTATCATGTTTTCTTTGATTATAAAATCTGCATTATTAACCGGTACACCTAGTATTAGACTGACCTTCTTGGAAAGGCTCCCGAATCTTCATACAACACTGAGCTGCCAAGCAGCTGCTGCCCTCGACACCAGCAGAGAGTCACCTGTCCAGCTGATGCTCTGCCCTCCCCTGTATCAGCTTGGGAAGTAAGATCGCAACATAAATGCTACTGCTCTGCTCTTATCCCGCGTACACAGTTCCAAACTCAGGTCTCCTATTTGTGCGTCTGACTGACAGAACCAAAAAACTATCATCTGAACCGAAGCCATTTTCTCCAGTTTTCTAGCTCTATCCACAGGAGAAATTCAGAAGGGCATTGGAATAGAGGTAGAGCAAGCTAATCCTCACTATGTCATAGCAGGAGGCACAGTGTTTGGGATTGGGTTTATGTGGATGTGTGCTGACAGCAAGATTACAAATGCTGGCCCTAACCAGTTTGGCTCAGTGGATAGATCATCAGCCTGTAGACTGAAAGGTCCCAGGTTCGATTCCGGTCAAGGCCATGTACCTTGGTTGCAGGCACATCCCCAGTAGGAGGTGTGCAGGAGGCAGCTGATCGATGTTTCTCTCTCATCGATGTTTCTAACTCTCTATCCCTCTCCCTTCCTCTCTGTAAAAAAAAATCAATAAAACATATTTAAAAAAAATATTACAAATGCATCCTGGAATATGCCTCACTTTACCTCTGAATTTGCACAATCCTTACACTAATGATCTTAGTGCATCTGTCTGAATGAGGTCTATTCCCATGATTCTTTGAGCCCCTTTTCTCTTGTTCTTTTAAAAGTTGTACTCATTCCAGCATGGACAGTTTCTTTTATAGCTCTCATTTAATTTTTGTAGGATCACAGACTTCCCAGTTTCTTAGTCAGCTGGAAAAGTGGAGCCTTCCGTATTTCATCTTCTTAGTGATACTGTGTCAGAGCTCGTCTCCAGCCAAGACTTCCTGGAAGAGGAGACTCATGTCTCCATTGCTGTTTGGTTTGTTTTTATGTTTAAAAAAAAATATATATATATATATATATATATACATATATATATATATATATTTCAGAGAGGAAGGGAGAGGGGGAGAGAGATAGAAACAATAGAAACATCAATGATGAGAATCACTGATTGGCTGCTTCTTACACCCCCCCACTCCCACTGGGGATCAAGCCCGCAACCTGAGTATGTGCCCTTGACTGGAATTGAACCTGGGATCCTTCAGTCCACACGCCAACACTCTATATACTGAGCCAAACCAGCTAGGGCAAGTGTGTTTTGTTGTTGTTGTTGTTTTATCAGTATAATGTGGAAGCGAAAGCTCTGCACTGTTCAATAGAAATATATTGTGAGCTACATATGTAATTAAAATGTTTCTGGTGACTACATTAGAAAACTAAAAAAAAAGTAGTAAAATTATTTAAGTGCTGGTGAGGATGCAGAGAAAAAGGAACCCTTGTGCACTGCTGGTAGGAATGCAGACTGGTGCAGTCACTGTGGAGAACAGTATGGCGTTTCCTCAAAAAACTAAAAATGGAGCTCCCATTTGATCCAGTGATCCCACTTCTAGGAATATATCCCAAGAAATCGGAAACACCAGTCAGAAAGGACATATGCACCCCTATGTTCATAGCAGCACAATTTATCATAGCTAAGATTTAAAAATTATTTTAATTAGACTAATAACTTCAATAGATTATCGTTTGAACATGTAACAAATATAAGGAATCCTTAATGAAATTGTTTACATTTTTTGGTACTAAGTCTTCTAAATCTAGTGTATATTTTACACTAACAACATACCTCTATTCACATTTTAAGTGTGTTCAATAGCCACATGTGGCTAGAGGCTGCCTATTGGACAGTGCTGCTCTAACTAGAGAGAGAACAACTTACTTTGGTTCAGAATGTGATGGTCTTGTGTCGTTAGGTACTTACTATTTTCTCTCACTGTAACTCAAAGGTCCACAGAAGGGGAATTAATGTGTAAACATAACTTCTTTCAGTGATGTGACTTGTAGCAGGAAGCTGGCTGGCACCACCATGGAATTTTCAGCCTCTTTAAACATGTATAGCTAAAACGCTCTGGCTGAGGATAACTTCGTGACTGATAGAGTTTAGCCTAGGCTCCTTAGTACTAACCACCTGGGGATCTTATGTCTTTCAGAGACATTCTTAGTTGGATTAGATTTTGACATGGAAACTATAACAAGGAAAGTACATTTTCCCCATTATGCTTATAGTACTGGGATGGTAAACTTTTAGATCCTTGATGCAGTGAGCCTGTTTTTGCTCTTTCTTCCTAGCCAGTGTAGTAATTCATCGTTTGCTCCTCCTTCATGGAGCAGAAGGTCAGTGTTCTCTAGAACTAGACATTTACTACTTACCATGTTTTCCAGAAGTGCTGCCTGAAGTTGTATCTCCTGCCTTTGTGCCCTATGCAAGGACAAGTTGTCACTGGGGCCAGCTGACTCTACCCTGAATGCCGAGTGTTGTCTTGACCTCATTTCTTGGTGTCATTATGAATCGCTCCTACTGTGTTGGTCAGTGGCCTTTGAATTTTTGGGAGCCTTGTATGATGTCATGCAGCCATTCCCATAGCAGAACTGCTGCTTCAGGTGACCAAATCATCCTGCCATTGGGGATTCATCTTTCTTTAGACACATCAAGAACTCACCACCTCAATGACTGAGCTCTCAGCTGGCCAAGGTTCCACCTATGGTTCTTTGTCAATGAACTAACCTCAGTTGTGAAAGAATGAAAGGGGACCTAATGCATTTCTCTGGTCACCATCTTTTCTTTTCTCTCTCTGTTTTCTACATTATACTGGAGTTTCTTCATAAACCGTTGCGCTTTCTAAGCAAACCTCTGCTGCTTAGACTACTGCTTCTATGTTATTATAGGATCTGGTGTCTCTAATTCCATTATTCAGGGGTAACCTCTAGATTTTTCAGCTTCCAACAGACTTCAGTTTCTTTATTTTGAAAATGAGGATTTAAAAACTCACTCTTTTTGGCCTTTTTTTCTTTTAAGGAAGATGTAAACTTCCAAGGTAGTGGTTACCTGGAGCCTTTATCCTCTTGTTCTATCATAGTTGCCTGTCAATTGCCAGACATTTCTTTCTGTGTCATGTTAGTGATCATGTGGTAGGGCTTATCTTTTAGATAGAGTCTTCTTCCTCTTTACTGTCAGGGCTGGGTATTCACTTCTCTCTCTCTTTTTTATCATCGTTTTTCTTTATGCTCAGTAAGTCACTTATGTTTTTTATGTCTCTGCTTCAGTACAAAACCAAGTACTTTACGATATGACAAAAGAATGTACTGAATGTCCCTTGCATGTGACACAATTGACCTATGATTTTAGGACTTGTGCTTGGAGTTATTTTTATAATGGCAGAGGACTTTTAAAAAACAACAAAAACATGGTCTTTTGAGAAATTGTCTGTATTAAGAGTGCAACTTATGGCATTGGAAGAGAACATAGCTAATTCAATCATGAAGGTACTTATCCTATTAAAACATCTCTTCACCTTGCAAGTAACTACCTGAGCCAAGTGCTTTCAGGGTAAATAAAGAATGATTTAGACAAAATACTTTGTTATTCTAACACTATGTTATGACAGTGTACTTACCAGTGGAAAAGTACCGGTGCGGTGGGGAATCAGGATCCATTACACCCAGTTTATCTACTCTCTTGAATGTTCAGCCTACCAAGAGGTATAAGGATTAGGTAGTGCAAAGAAAATGTCATGCAAATTTATCACATTTTATTTTTAAACTATTGTAATTAGTTGAAAATACTGATGAAAAGTTATGTCATCACAAATTTGAGCAGTGGTACTTTAATAATAGCTAGTCAGTTGGTATACTGTAGGATGTCACCCCACCCAGCAAAATGTGTGAAGCTTCAATGCTAGAACAATGCTTACTTTTTTAACTAAGAATTTATTATAATTAATTTAATCATGCCTCCCTTTCTAGTTTACCTCAGCAGTGGTATGAAGCTCAAGCACCCAGGTATCTATTGTAATAACCTTGTCTCTGTAAGGGCCTCAGTACCCATCTCTTTAGGGGGGCTCAATATGTTTGCCAATCTGACTCAGTCTCCCTTGGCTCTTTGTGCCTCCACAGCTCCTGCTCCATGATTAGCATCTGCAACCTCTTTTTTTTGTTCACTTGTTTTCCAACTTCTGACAGAAATCCAGCTATTCCCAAAGAGGCTTCTTCTCATCTTCTGGGTCTCAGTTTAATAGAGAGCCCTTTCCTGCCCATCCTATCTGACTAACACGATCATTTTGTTCTCTCTCAGAATAAACTGGTTATTTTCTTTGTTGCATTCATCACTTTTTGTGACTTATTTCATTCATTGATTTACTGCATTGCTAGGTTAATGCTAGACTCCTCCACTAGAAGGTCAGCTCTGCAGTGAGGACAGTGACCTTGTGCACTAAGCAACTGTTCTCCAGGGCCTGACACATACTGAGAATGAATGAATGATCACAGAAGCTAACAATTTGAATACATTTTAAACCTGATTTTATCTTTTGACTAAGTATATGGATGCTGTGCTCATAATTTTTTCCCTGATCAATTGATTAGTTACCAATTAGATGAAAGCCTATTGCTGTTTTAACCAATGTTCATGAGAAAGATAATTCCATGAAGGTTTTTCAGAAGCCACACTTATTTTACTTGATACCTGAAGCATGGAAACTTTGTAGCATGACATGATGGAGTAATGATTTTATTTGACATGGCATGTTTGTTAATTCCTGGTAAGAACTTGAAAATTTTTACCTCTCTAGGAATGAATGCATGCTTTAGTACCTATAATTTCTTCAGCTGAATGGTGCATACATGATTCCAAGCTGCTACTGCATTTTAAACCAGGTTTAAGTGGTTCCTGATGTAAAAGCACCACAGTCATGGACAGAAGAACGGATGCTGTAGGACAGTGGTTGGCAAACTGCAGCTCACGAGCCACATGTAGCTCTTTGGCCCCTTGAGTGTGGCTCTTCCACAAAATACCACAGCCTGGGAGAATCTATTTTGAAGAAGTGGTGTTAGAAGAAGTTTAAGTTTAAAAAATTTGGCTCTCAAAAGAAATTTCAATCGTTGTACTGTTAATATTTGGCTCTGTTGACTAATGAGTTTGCCGACCACTGCTGTAGCAGAACAGAGGAACCTCCAGGGTTTTTTTTTTGTATTTGTTTTTGCTTGGTGAATTTTTTTCTAAAGGTGAAAATTTTATTTTAAAAAGAATACTATATAATTTTCACTTTGATTTCAAATGTAATTTTTGACCAGGCAGTTAATTAGTAGATAATCTCTCCACATGAATAATGCACAAAATTTAGATACCTTCTCATTTCTCCAGCATCCAAGCCATGGCAAATTATGCAGTTCAGATCAAAGCCATTTTCTTAGTTTAGGGCCTGTGACTTGATTTCCCATCATCTCTCTCTTTTTTTTATTGTTTAAAGTATCACAAATAGTAGTACATATGTCTCCTTTTTTTTTCCAATTGATCTTCCCCAAGCCTCCCCTACCTCCCCCCCCCCCTACACATGCCCTTCCCCCCTTCCCAGTGTCTTGCGTCCATTGGTTATGCTTATATGCATGCATACAAGTCCTTCGGTTGATCTCTTACCTCTCCCCCAACAACCCTCCCCAGCCTTCCCAACGTAGTTTGACAGTCTATTTGATGCTTCTCTGCCTCTGTATCTATTTTTGTTCATCAGTTTATAATGTTTTTTATTATCCATAAGTGAGTGAGATTATGTGGTATTTTTCTTTCACTGATTGGCTTATTTCACTTAGCATAATTCTCTCCAGTTCTATCCATGCTGTTGCAAATGATAAGAATTCCTTCTTTTTTATAGCAGCGTAGTATTCCATTGTGTAGATGTACCACAGTTTTCTAATCCACTCATTTGCTGATGGGCATTTAGGCTGTTTCCAAATCTTAGCTATGGTAAATTATGCTGCTATGAACATAGGGGTGCATATATCCTTTCTGATTGATGTTTCTAGTTTCTTGGGATATATTCCTAGAAATGGAATCACAGGGTCAAATGGCAGTTCCATTTTTAATTTTTTGAGGAAATGCCATACTGTTCTCCACAATGGCTGCACCAGTGTGCATTCCCACCAGCAGTGCACGAAGGTTCCTTTTTCTCCGCATCCTCTCCAGCACTTGTCATTTGTTGATTTGTTGATGATAGCCATTCTGACAGGTGTGAGATGACACCTCATTGTTTTGATTTGCATCTCTTGGATGATTAGTGACTTTGAGCATGTTTTCATGTGTCTCTTGGCTTTCTGAATGTCTTCTTTCAAAAAAGTGTCTATTTAGGTCCTTTGCCCATTTTTTGATTGGGTTGTTTATCTTCCTTTTGTTAAGTTGTATGAGTTTCCTGTAAATGTTGGAGATTAAATCCTTATCATAGATAACATTGGCAAATAAGTTCTCCCACACAGTGGGCTTTCTTGTTGTTTTGCTGATGGTTTCTTTTGTTGTGCAGAAGCTTTTTATTTTTATGTAGTCCCATTTGTTCATTTTCTCCTTAGTTTCCATTGCCCTAGGAGCTGTGTCGTTAAATATATTGCTACGACAAATGTCTGCTATTTTGCTGCCTATGGCTTCTTCTAAAATTTTTATGGTTTCTCATCTTATGTTTAAGTCATTTATCCATTTTGAGTTTATTTTTGTGTATGGTGTAAGTTGGTGGTCTAGTTTCATTTTTTTGCATGTATCTGTCCAGTTTTCCCAACACCATTTATTGAAGAGACGTTGACTCCATTGTATGTTCTTGCCTCCTTTGTCAAATATTAATTGAGCATAATGGCTTGTGTCAATTTGTGGGTTTTCCGTTCTGTCCCACTGGTCTATATGTCTGTTCTGGTGCCAGTACCAGGCAGTTTTGAGAACAATGGCTTTGTTGTATAGCTTGATATCTGGTATTGTGATCCCTCCACCATTGTTCTTCTTTCTCAAGATTGCTGCAACTATTCGGGGTCTTTTTTTATTCCAGATGAATTTTTGGAGAGTTTGTCCTAGGTCTTTGAAGTATGCCATTGGTATTTTAATGGGGATTTCATTGCATTTATAGATTGCTTTGGGTAGTATGGACATTTTAATGATGTTGATTCTACCAATTCATGAACATGGTATGTTCTTCCATTTGTTTATGTCTTTATCTCTTTTTTCAAGCATTCTGAAATTTTCTGAATATAGGTCCTTTATCTCCTCAGTTAAGTTTATTCCTAGGTCTCTTAATTTTTTTGTTGCAATGGTAAATGGTATTGCTTTTTTAATTTCTCTTTCTGTGAGTTCATTATTGGTGTATAGAAAAGCCATAGACTTCTGGGTGTTAATATTGTATCCTGCTACATTGCCAAATTCGTTTATTAAGTCTAGTAGTTTTTTGATGGAGTCTTTGGGGTTTTCTATGTACAATATCATGTCATCTGCAAATAAGGACAGCTTTACTTCTTCTTTTCCAATTTGGATGCCTTTTATTTCTTCTTCGTGTCTGATTGCAATGGCTAGTACTTCCAGTACTATGTTGAACAGGAGTGGTGAGAGTGGGCATCCCTGTCTTGTTCCTATTCTTAAGGGAAATGGTTTTACTTTTTGCCCATTGAGTATGATGTTGGCTGTGGGTTTGTCATATGTGGCTTTTATTATGTTGAGGTATGATCCTTCTATTCCCACCTTGCTGAGAGTTTTTATCAAGAAAGGATGTTGGATTTTGTCAAATGCTTTTTCTGCATCATTGAGTATGATTATATGGTTTTTATCTCTCAGTTTGTTTACATGGTGTATCACATTTATTGATTTGCAGATACTGTACCATCAATGCATCCCAGGAATAAATTCCACTTGGTCATCATGTATGATCTTTCTAATGTAATACTGGATTCAATTTGCTAGAATTTGTTGAGGATTTTGGCATCTATGTTCATGAGAGATATTGGCCTGTAATTCTCTTTCTTTGTATTGTCTTTATCTGGTTTTGGGATTAGGGTAATGCTGGCTTCATAGAAAGAGCTTGGAAGTGCTCCTTCCTCTTGAATATTTTGAAATAGTCTGAAGAAGATAGGTTTTAGTTCTTCCTTGAATGTTTGATAAAACTCCCCTGTGAAGCCATCTGGTCCAGGGTTTTTATTTGTTGGAAGTTTTTTTGATTACTGCTTCAATTTCCTTCATAGTTATCGGCCTATTTTCAGATTTTTTGATTCCTCCTGGTTGAGTTTTGGAAGGTCATATTTTTTTAAGGAATATGTCCATTTCTTCTAGATTGACCAGTTTGTTGGAGTAGAGTTGCTCATAGTATTTTTTTACAATTCTTCGTATTTCTGTGGGGTCTGTTGTTATTGCACCTCTTTTGTTTCTGATTTTGTTTATTTGGGTCCTCTCAATGGCTTCTTGGTGAGCCTGGCTAGAGGGAACCTCCAGTTTTTAATGATACTTCTGTGGAAGGGGAATCTCCAGTATCACTATTGCAATCAAGGACCATGTGTTCAATTAAAACCCTGTCATGCAATAAAAAAAAAAGTTAGGAACTACTAGCAAAGATTAAAAAAACAAAGATGATCAAAAACACAAACACATTCCTTTCAAAAGATCAAGAATATATTCTCATGAGAATAAGGGAAAAAAAACCCTGAAAATATCATCATCAGTATATTTTCATGGAAATCTATAATGAACTAATTAACAGTAAGTATAATATTGCTGAAAGAACTAGGACTATATATAACTCTATTGGTCCAATTAGTATCAGATTTCACAGGTAATTAACACTCCAGAGGAAGGTGAGAGAAGCTAGAAAAGTCCACATGAAAATAGAACAAAATGATTGGATCCTATCACCTTATGTTGGCACAAGAAATAGAGTAAAATTCCCCCAAACAAAATTTTAATTTATCATACAGCATAGAAAAATACAGCATGATCATTTAAAAAGGAACTCATAATTACAGTGACTACAATTGAACAGATTCCATGAACAAAAAATTTTATTTATAGCTACAAGTTGAGAAACTGATGAAGCATAAAGGACAAATATGTATAATCAGTTAGAAAGTTGTCTGAGAGGGGGATTTTAGTAAAATAAAGGATTTGGTGTGGTTCAATGGCATTCACCCAAGAGAGTTCCTGTTTGAAACTCACACTTACAATATAACACTTCATTGCTTTGCTGCTAAATCAACACAGTTAGTGAAGCTCTGTGAAAGGTCAAATTTGATTCCAGTGTTATTTGAACAATGTCAACCCAAAAGGGGTCTCTTGTTTCATATTTATAATTTTAATTACAGATTACTATACCTTCCTCATAATCTCAAACTACATTCTAATTTATTGTATAATATAGAAACTTCTTTAAAGTGTGGGGTAACTAATTCCACTATTCCACCATAATTCTCAAGAAACTGTTGCTTAAGTAAATTAGTTTTGAATCTATTTTGGGTCTGGGTCTGCATAGCACAAAAATAGAGGTGATGAGAGTAAATATCTGAAAAGCCAAATGACCTTTTGGAAGGTGGTGCAGCCAGTTAGTGACCGAGCTGAAGCCAGTGTCACAGGTTATAGCAACAACAGTGCTTTGGCTGTGAGTAAGGAAAGTCTTGTCTCAGACACAGAATCCCATGTTTTCTGCAAGCACGCATGGAACTGTGGCAGGCTAATTCATTAAGTTGTATAGTCGTTTGATGGAAATTCTTTGGCTTCTAAGTCCTTTTTCACACCATTAAACTTATTTAAGTAGAATAAAATCCCAACCCTTGGCTTCCCAGAGACTTCATTTTCCTGGAAATCCAGCTCTTTCTCCCTCTGCTCTACTCCAAAAAAACACAGCATTAAGGCTACTCAGCTTCCAGAATCTATTTCTTTATATTGTAAGCCCACCTTCTTGGTCATGAGTAATTGGTCTCTTTCAATTTGTTGGAATTGGTATTGAAAGAGAGAAATCATTCTCTCACAGGGAACTGGACCTGAGAACATACATACTTGAAGCTGTCAGCTAAAATCATGTTCCGCCCCTGTGGATGATGAAGCAGAGAACACCAGTTTGTCCAGTATTCATAAGATGGCATATGTTTCACTTTGCTGAGACACTGCGTGCTTGTATCTGTTGTTTCAGTATAATTATTAACAGTGTCTTTTCTCCCCCTAGTGGGTGGGTTGGGCTCAGTGGATAGAGCATTGGCCCAAGGACTGAAGGGTCTCAGATTTGATTCCAGTCAAGAGCACATACCTTAGTTGCAGGCTCAAACTCCGGCCCCAGTTGGGGTCATGCAGGAGGCAACCAATAGATGTGTGTCTCTCTCACATCGATGTTTCTCTCTGTCTCTCTCCCTCCCTTAAAATCAATGGGAAAAATATCTTCAGGTGAGGATTAATAAAACATTAAAAAAGTAGTGTCTTTTCTCAAAATGCCCTGATTTGGAAGCTAAATCATGTGGCTATCTTAATCACTCAAGACACTTTGATGGCAAGTGATAGAATAGCAGCTGCCTAGTTCTCTGAGTACCATCATCCAAGGTATGGCAGCTTTCTGGCATTTGGAAAGAGTAGAGGGGTGGTATTTACCCCTATGTTGGAGCAAGTGCTTTTGCACTAGGGAGGTTCCTATATCTCATCATTGGTAAAGGGAAAGCTCCTTTTTTTTAGTTTGGTTCTCCCTTAAGTGTTGCTGGATAGGCCCTTGCTGTTGCTGGTGAGATGCCGACTCTAACATGTTGACTCTAGATATGATTCTACAAAGTCTAGTCTACCCCCTCCTCTGGTCATAGACTTTATGAATATGCAGGCTGGGCAATCTTCATGGGTGATGCTGATAAGAGGCTATGACTGTCACTGTGGTTTTGACTTTCAATTCATGCATTCATTCTCTATATCAAACAGAGTCAACATGCAGAAAGAAGAATGAAATAAGTGGACAGCAAGCAGTAGAGCAGCGAGAGAAGATAGCTTGGGTTTCTTATGCTCCAATCCCTATTGAGGCTGCCTCTGAGGTGCATTCTTGCCTTTAGGTTCCATAATGTACCACTATCTCCTAATAATTATAATAACTTTATGCTTAACTTATCTCTACAACCTTTCTGTAATTTGCAGTCCTTAAATTCCTAACACAAAATTAGTAGATTTAGTTCATTTGTGATTAAATAAATACCTGAAATTCATTTATTTATGCTTTTACCATATGAAGAGCAAATGCTCAATGTAGGCTAGTTATTGTGCTAGTTTCAGGGAAAATGGTAAGACAGACATATTCCTATCCTCATGAAATCATCAAACCAGTAATTACAGGCATGAGATTCTTCCTAGTCTGCTTCAAAAAATGATCAAATAATCCACTAGTATATTCAGAACCTTGTTTATGCATCCTGGGTATTCACAGCCTATGAAGAGTCACTACCATGAAAATTCTTTGCTTAAGAATGGTTTCATTCTAAAAAGACAGATTTGAAAAAATATGAAGGGATATTTTTTTAACCAAATAATGCATGTATAAATATTATACACTAGAGGCCCGGTGCATGAAATTCATGCACTGGGGGAGGGGGGGTGTCCCTCAGCCCAACCTGTACCCTCTCCAACCTGGGACCCCTCGGGGGATGTCCAACTGCCTGTTTAGGCCCAATCCAGGCAGTCGGACATCCCTTTCACAGTCTAGGACTGCTGGCTCCCAACTGCTCGCCTGCCTGCCTGATTGCCCCTAACCACTTCTGCCTGCCAGCCTGATCACCCCCTAACCACCCCTGCCAGCCCGATCATCCCCAACTGCCCTCCCCTGACAACCCGGTCACCCCCAAATGCCCTCCCCTGCATATTCCCTCTTTATTAGATAGGGTTTTTCTTTAGCATATTGGACAACCCTAACTGGTTTGGCTCAGTGGATGGAGCATTGGCCTGCAGACTCAAGGGTCCCAGGTTCGATTCCGGTCAAGGGCATGTACCTTGTTTGGGTGCACATACCCAGTGGGGAGTGTGCAGGAGGCAGCTGATTGATGTTTCTCTCTCATAGATGTTTCTAGCTCTCTATCCCTTTCCCTTCCTTTCTGTAAGAAATCAATAAAATATGTATTTTTAAAAAAGAAACATTTAAGATTCCTCCATATCTGCCTGGCTGGTGTGACTCGGTGGTTGAGATCCCAGGCTGCCACCTCTGGAAGGGGATAGCACCCAGGCCAGGCTGAGACCCCAGCCCAGGCTGCCTCCTCAGCCCGGCCAGGCTGAGACCCCAGCCCAGGCTGCCGTCGCTGGCCAGAAGATCGCGTGGCAGGGGTGCGCGGCCCTGCCAGCCTGAGACCCCAGCCCAGACTGTGGTAGAAGATCACGCCGGGCACTGGTTCCTCCCAGCCGGACACCCCGGGCTGCTGCTGCTGGGCGGGGATCGCTGAGTGGGCAGGTGGGTGCCTCCCAGCCGGACACCTCGGACTGCTGCCGTTGGGCGAACTGGGGTACTCCGGCAGGGCTAAGAGGATTGGGTGCCACCATCTTGTGGCTATGGGTGCCGCCATTTTGTAGCAGAGTGACGGTTAATTTGCATATTACTCTTTTATTAGACAGGATATCTAAGATATAAAGTAAGATATAATTGCAAGAAAGAGTGGTTACTTTTTTAAAAGTATGTTTTATCATTTCATAAACTTTTACATCCTGCTATGAAAATGTCTTAGAGATGAGCTTTACATGGTTGTTGGGTGGACTAGAATGGAAAAGACAATTCTTCTAGGTTAGCCAAACCTCAATAGGGAAAACATTTATTCTCATTTTGAGGGTAGGGGAGATTGTTCCAAACCCAGAAAGAAGCTTGAGAAGTGATTTGAAGGCAAAGGATCATTGATATCATTTTCTCAGGCTGAGTGGGTGAGGCAAATAAGGAAATAGACTGATTGCTTCTAGTGTTCTTTTTCTATGGGAACAAATTACTGTGTCTTTGATGTTTATTAATTTATCATCACTAAATGTAATTCCTAAGTACAGAACAGTCCACAGGTTTTCCTCATTGTGTACACATTAAGACCGAAGATGAGGCAGAACAAGAACTGGAGTTACACCAGCACTAACTTAGGCCCTGCGGGACCTCCTGAGAACAATGGGGGCTTAGTTTAGGGCTTCTAGGAATGCTGATGGAAACTCTTCCAAGTTTATCAAGGAGTGGGGCTAGCAGAGTTTTGACAACTGTCAGCCAGTCTTTGGGGTTCTAAATAGGCAACACTATGCTGCACATGGCTCAGAAAGCCTGAAACTATACTTGACCTTATCCTAAGTCCACTAAAGACAACGCTCCTCCTTGATGGGATGCCCCATCCTCCCCTCTGCAGGTAGTGAGGCAAAGGAGGCAAGATGCATTCCTTTTGAAGTTGTCCACAGGGATAGGAGGTCTGTATAGAACCAGCTGACAATCCCTGCTAATGAGATGGAGAGTTCACTGAGGCTGCTCACTGTTCCAATGCTTTTCATGCACCAGTCATTTAATTCTCATAAACACATGTGACAGATGCTATAATCATATCCACTTGTAGATCAGGAAACTGAAGCTGGGAGAGTTAAAGTAACGTGCCCAAGGTGATGGACAGAAGTGATAAAGCTAGAATTTGAACTCGGGCCCTCGGGCTGCAGAGTGCATGCTTTGAACAATTCTTTCTGCCTCTCCTTAAATGGGAGGCTGGATGGCAGCCCGCAGTTGGCCCACAGTAGGTGTCCAGTGAAAATTTATTGACTCCGTGACTATCGGGCTCATAGGGAACTCTTCCTGATTTGCCAGAAGGTGGGCTAACCCTAAAATGTGCAGTCAGATAGTGCATATGTAGAAGGCTGGCCCTGCACCTTTTCCCTCTGTATGTGGTCTATTGGAGAAGGAAACCCATGGATCCAGGGAAATGTTCTTAATCTTAAAACTAGTAAGTTCTTTCTGGGTCACATATCCCTTGCAAACCATATAAAATCTTAGAATCCTCCCCACATAAAAAGACACAAACACACACCCCTTTTTTTTTGTATGATGTCCAGAATTGTTTAGATGTCTACAGCCTCCCAGGACTAACAGCAGTAGTTTTGGGGCTGTGATTTGGAACTTCGAATGTTGATACCCTTCACTTGCAAGCGAGTTCTATGAGTGCTCGCGTAACTCAGGTAAAATCGTACTCACACTTTCCTGAGGGAGTTGCTCTTGTTTTTCTCCTTGGGGGAGAAGCTCCGCGTCAGTGTTGCCCTTGGCTGTGGGCACTCGCTGGCTGTGCAGCTTCTGCATTCCATGGCGGGGCTCCAGAACCGCAGAGCACCCTGCTGGGAGCGGATGTGTGAGCTCCAGGTTTCTGACACGAGCATTACTGATGACGCCCCTGCTGAAAGACCTCATTATTATCATGGTCAATACCGGGAGAACAAGGGGTCATTCTCAGAACAGAGGGCTATCTGTTATTGATAATTGGATATTTTTGATTATGGTATTAAGTTGGCCAGAGGATTACAGTGTTGTTTTGGGCATGAGTTCATGTGGGCCGCTTCTCTTCATATGGCAACTAAGTAGTGCATGCTTACTCACAAGCCTCCTTTATCTGAGTTGTGAAAGGCAGCTGCAAACTGGAGCCATCTATTTGAAGAGTTCACAGTTTCGGGAAGAGGGGTGCGCAGTGGAGGTGAAGAGTATAGGAAAAATGACTCAAATTTTGATCAATTTTTCACATTTAAGATTCTCTGGAAAAGGATATAATTTGAAAAATGATGACGTCTTCCATGAGATTGGCGGAAATATAAACATTGCTGGAATTGACGTGCTTCAGTTCTCAGCCAACGACTAGAAGTCTTCAATAATTTTGGGAAGAGGGTGGCTGGGTTGTTCTGTGAAAATACACCACATTCTTGAGCACAGTGAGGAGCTGTAGGATGAATGGAAGCCGCAGGGGATGGAGAAGAAATGAAGACCGGGATTCAGTTTTAGTTCTGCCAGTAACAACCAATGTGATCTTCAGCAGACTACCACCTCCCTGAGCCTCAGCTATGAAGAAAAGGGGTTGCATTGTAAGGCCCGTATGAATTCTGAAATATTATGATTTTATGAAAAGACAAGATTTCAAAAATTTTTTTTCTTTTCATTTTTGAGTTGCTGCAGGGCACTTGAATCTGGGAGTTGAACTCCTTGGAATCTGTGTTTCGTGTTCCATTAGTGAAGGCATAGGACTTCCAAATGCATCCTGACATGTTGGATACACTTAAAGATTGTTCCCTTGAGAAATCAACCCAATGATTAGAATTCACTTTCCAGTTCTCTGAATTTTAGTTTCAGTATCAAGAGCAAGACATTTTTAATTATTTTGTGTTTGCCCCCGACAGTATGATAAATATCCAGGTAATAATAAGACCTATGCCTTTGCATTTTTCTCCCCTAAATTTAGTCTAATTCTTTCTTTGTTTAATTTTTATAACAATAATATTATTATTTTTTTTCATGTGGGAAGTCCTAGGAGTCACTTGAGTCAGTTGATTATAAGATGACCCTAATAGAGAGGACCTTGTTTAACTGAATTATTTATTTATAATTTAAGCCACTTCATTTCCATGTTTTAATTTTCCCAAATATCAGCTTCCCACATCATGGCCTATAGGCATTCTTAGAAGCCTACAGCTAAGCACATAGTGGAACATTTAGAAAAGAATAAAAAAGAGAAAATAAATAAATTAACTTTATTGTTTTTATGTTTTCAAAAGACAGGGAGGGGATAGGGCATAGTAATATTTTGATGCTAATATATACAGCCTTAGGGGAAAACATTAGGGGGGATTAATGATGTTGACATAAATTGGATTATTTGAATGTTACATCGATTTTGGTACTTTAGTTAAAAAACAAAACTATAATCTTTTCATAAAGTTTTACTATATTGGAGAAACATTCATTTGAAAAGCTATATGAGACATGTTTTTGTTTATCCCCACAACTGGTTGGTGATGATTTTGTGGATATTTTCTCTTAAGATTAGGGTTCTTTTTACATTCTGGTCTCCTCTAGAGGTCGATTGATGAAGTCTTGAATAGCCTGATGCAAAGGAAGCCATTTCTTGATAGACATTTTCAGAGCTGTAATCCAGCTGCAGAAATAACAGAGCATGACAAATGATTAAAAAATCATCCCACTCTAAGAAGGTGAAATGTTACAAAATCATTTCATTTATTTTTTAATTGTTTCTCTTGGTTATTTAACTTAAAATTAATAAAGTGAACAATGCTTCTTAGGTTTTGGATTGAACAAAAATGGAAAACACCAAATGAGAAATATGCAATTGTAGTTCTGAAATAAAACGATGTTCATATAAATAATAGAATCAAAAGAGGGTACAATATTTCTAAATAGTGAATAATGAAACTATAGGACTTTAAAAAAATATTTCTGTTTCTATTTAAAGATAAAGTTTAGTTGACCAAACATATAGCAATCAAATATTGCCATTAGGACAAATAATTCTGTGTTAAATTTTGGAAACCACAGCAGTTAACTTTCTTTTCTTCTCCTCTCCCTTCCTTTCATTTTCTTGGATGATTTTTTTAAAAAAGTGCATATATAACATTTATCCTAAGGGTGGTTAATAGGTATTATTAAAAAATGGTTTGGGTCAGATAAGCTTGGGTAATGGGAGCTATGGAGCATTAACCAGGATTCTCATACCCATAACCAGGGCAGGGTATCTTAGCAACATTAATAAGTTAGTGTGCTTTGTGATTATCTAAGAGGGTAATATTTTATATCGTTTCTTACACTTATTTTTTTGTGAGTGGGGTATCTTGTGAAACCAGAGTTCCATGAACCACTTTGTGAAACTCTTGCTCTTATGCTTTGAAATATTTCTGTAATGATTACATATTGTTTCCTTTTGATAACATCCACTCATGGATTTGGTGGTGAGATCCAGCTATTCCACCTCTTCTCAGAGAAGCCAGTCCATTTTATTGAATAGCAGTTAACTCTGTTTCCCGTGTATGCCAACTGGAGCGTCACCTTCAAGGGAAACATCTTCAGCTGCCACTCAAATTGTATAGTACCATCACAAGGAAGAAAAGCTTGGAAAATATCTAGCAATTCTATATTCATTTTCCTCTTGCTCTAGTCTGCCCTGAGGAATGAATGAAATAGACAAGATTTACATCTGGGGGAAGGTTTAGGGAGATCCTTTTTCCCTTCCTCAAATAGTCACTTGCTGGAGATCCTGAAATTCTACTTTCAGAGTTTTATTCCTTTGGGTTAAAACAGTGTATCTAGTTCTTGAAAAGGTCTCTGGAAATTTTATTACATCATCTGTTTTAATAAATTACTGTGAATTTTTTATTAGATACTTTTTATTAGTTAAGAGATGTCCATATGAGGTGAGGAATGCTCACCAAGCGTTGGAGGGCACAGCTCTCCTGGGTATTGGAGTTAGGACAGGGAGACTTGACAGATGCAGGAGGATGCTCTAGACACCAGAGCACACTTCCTCTGTTCATGATCTTGTCTTTGTTAACTTTAGTGCTTTTTTTCTCCAGAATCATTATGAATCAAGTGCCCATTTGTACACACCAAGTTGTACAATGAACATATCGAATTAGATGGATAAGTCCCATGTTCTTCAATGGCTTATGACAAAACCAAAGAAATGATCAAATTCAGATGGTCATATCAATAAGAGTTATGTGATAGGAGGTGAAACAGCAAATCTGAATTAGTAAATTACAACCTCACAGATTATGTTATTATATTTTTTATGTTGAAGCCTGAGTCAGTCACTGCCTTGGGAAAAATTGTGAACTTCCTTTTTTATTTGAAAATAATACTTTGAGAAGAGTCATATGCATTGAAAGAAAAAGAATCCTGGGTAATAGTAATTATGGAGAGACTATGCAAAGAAAGGGAGTGATTTGATTGAAGGTAAGAGTAGAAGTTGGAAAATAAGAATAAGGGTTTGTTATGAAGGCTCTTGCTAGGACTAATAAAGAAGAAGAAATGTGCAGATCTTGACTTACCGTTGGTTTTCTGTTTTATTTTCTGCACAGAAATAGAAAGTCTTGAATTCTTCAGATGGAGGTTTGAGTTCAATTATTGACTGCTTGAAGCTAAGGGTCTGCTCATTGACCCTATATCCTTGCAGATATAAGCCACCTGTAGAAGGTGAAAGAAAAGAAAAAAAAAGTGAGGAGAACAGAGAAAATGAGACTGAAAAGGTATCAAGAAAAAAACTTGCATCTGAAGGAAACTCTAGTCCAGCTGTTCTTTTTTAGTCTTGCCATTAATGATTAATGGCAAGATTGGTAATAAAGTTTGGATTTTCTGGTTTTCATTTTTGCAATCTTCTTACCGTATGTTTGGTACTGAGCTTTGGTTTACTGTGGGCCTACTAAGCTAGCTTCTTTACCTGGGAAACACATTTTGAAATAAATTTTTTGGTATCAAAGAATTATACCTGCAATACCACATTAGAGGTAAACTAATAATATTGGTTAGGCAGAACTATTTAGGCATCTTTCTTTAAAAATATATATCTTTTTATTGCTTTCAGAGAGGAAGGGAGAGGGAGAGAGAGACAGAAAGATCAATGATGAGAGTGAATCATTGCCTGGCTGCCTTCTGCATGCCCCCTACTGGGGATCCAGCCCACAATCTTGAACCATGACCTCCTGGTTCAAATGTCAATGTTCAATGACTGAGCCATGCCACCTAGGAAAGGCCTCCTTTCTGAAGAATAATGTAAACTGCCAGCAGTTTTTATAACCAACACAGATTCTTACCTTCTTTGTGCATATTTAATGCAAAGCACATTTAAAATATGAACCCACAGGGTGAAGTGAGGGAGCCAACTCGAATTAAAATGAGAGTAAATGACTGGTTTTAAAAGATAATTTCCTCCCCATGGTCCTTTGAATCTATGTTAGTGGTTACATATTGCTTGGCATGAAATTTCTTTCCATTATTTGGGGGTTTGGGAGAGGATATCAGTGTAGAAGGTGTTGAAAAATCAAATGCTTGAGTGGTTTAAAAAAAAATTTTTTTATGGTGTCTTGATGCTCTGAGGTAACCTGCATCTCATGCAGAGACTTTGGGCAACATCATTAGCAGCGATGATGAGATATTTAAACCTCTCTCTTGCTCTTGCTAACTCTTGTTCTCATGCTCCACCTCCCCCTAGGAGTCACTTTAGTGCACTGTACTGACAAAATTACAACTTGGATTTCTGCTACTCTACACAGTAACTCTTTCATGCCCATGCATTAGTAAGGGACTGTCAGAGAAAATTTGGTCCCTTTGAATATGGGTGACTTTTGATTTCCTTTTGGTTAACCTGGTGCCAATGTACACTGTCAGGAAGTCATATATTTTCTTTTTTAAACTGAATGAGTGGCTTTTGGACTTTAAAAATTAAAGGAAAACTTGTTTATTTTATAAGGGGATTTAGATATAATATTAAAGTTTTTTTAATTTTTCATTAAAAGAAGTCAATTTTAGAACTACTAGGAAAACATTCATTTTAGAAATGGTTGAATTTTTTTTACTAAGTAGACCCAGTACAATGATTTTTACTAAAATCAGAGAGTGACCTCTTTCTTTGCATTATATGTGTCAACTTTAATTTACACATCATAAAATTCACCCATTTTTAATGCATGATCAATGATATTTAGTGTATTTATGGAGTTGTATAACCATCATCATAATCTAACTAGGGGCCCGTTGCACGAAGATTCGTGCAATAGGCCTTCCTTCACCTGGCTGCCCCCACCAGTTTTCCTCTGGCACCCGGGACCCAGGCCTTTGCTCTGGCCGCCGCCTTCTGCCTTCGCTCCAGCTAGAGTCTTTGCTCAGGCCGGAGTCTTCGAAGGCTTCGCTGACTCCAAGCGGAGTCTTCTTCACTCCGGCCACTCCTGGAGCTCCCTCTGCCCCTTGCCCTCTCCCTCATAGCAGGCGTCCTGCCCTGCCCAGCCGCTCCATGCATAGAGTGGCTGGGGGTGGGGCCGCCACCATCTTTGTCCTGCTAATTTGCATATTCCCTCCTGGTGGGCGTCGCAGAGGTATGGTCAATTTACATATTTCTCTTTTATTTGTGTAGATTTTATAACATTTTCATCCCCTCAAAAAGAGGCTCCATACCCATTTGTAGTCATGCCCCATTGGCTGCCCCAACATAACCCTAAGCAATCCAAACCTATTTTCTGTCTCTATTGATTTGCTTTTCCTGGGACACTTAATATGAGTGGAATTATACAATATGTGGCCTTTTGTGACTGGCTTCTTTCATTTAGCATGATGTTTTCAGGATTCATCCATGTTTGATTATGTGTCAGTACTTCATTTCTTTTTATTGTATGGATATATCACATTTTATTTATTCATTTATTCACTAGTTGATGGATAATTGGATTTTCTTCAAATTTTTTGTTATGAATAATGTTGTTATGAATATTCATGTACATATTTTGCATAAATATGTGTTTTGGGGGTATATGCTAGAAGTGGAATAAGCAACATGGTATAGGTGTTTCAGAACTCTAGGTTACCTAAAGACAATTCAGAGGGTAATTTTGCTGTCTTAATTTTCTGCTCCAAACTATAGCACACAGCATTTATATCTTGCTGCACTGGTTTCTGACATCTTCCTTCTTGTGAGATTTCCTTTTCTCATCTATCTGAGCAGATATGAATACCCTTCCCTATCCTTATCCTTTCTTAGAATAGAGAGAAGATACTGTCCAAATGTGTCTACTACAAATAGGAAGGTTATCTGACCCATTTTCTAACTAGTTATAGTGTAGAAATGATTGGCAGTGAAGACATCCAATTATAACCCAATTACCTCATTTGAGGTGACCTCATTGGGCTAGTCTCTATCTGTTCCTGGGTAGTAGCAATAAGTAGCAAGCTGGCATAATTTTAGACAGAAATTTCTCACAAAAACTATGCAAGCATTACGTGTCCCATTTGCTCACAGACCTTGCTGTGACTTATTCAGGAAGCATAGTTAAAAGTCACAATTTGTTACTTCCAGCTTTGGCTGGAGAGAGATAAAAGGGAAAAAAATCAAGTAAATGGTGAATGACAAAAGGCTTCAGGCCTGTCAAGAGGCACTTGACTAAAGGGCTTCTAGAATCCTCACACAATACCTTTTTAGTATTAACAGGCACAGGCAAGCCAGTAATCCATATTGTGAAAGTACCAGCACTTTCCTTGACAGTAAGGGGGACTTCAGGGAACTGTCTGCGGCTATTTCTAACTCCCACAATACACATTAGAGGCATATTTATCTAGCTGAAAGTAAAATGTGGGATTCACATCTGATGTGGTTTTTACAGGAAATCAGGGCTGTGTGGCTTCTTATATCTTGCTCTTTCTCTTCATTTCACTGTTATTTCTTGCTCTTTCTCCTCATTTCACTGTTATTTCTTCTTGTCTTCCCTTTCTTGTCCTCAGTATTATCTCAGATGACTGTTACAAGAAATAAGTCATGCTCGAAATATTACAGAAACTTTCAGAAGTGAGAAATAGCAAATGTTCATAAAGAACATAAATCAATGGAATAAAGTGCATTAAAAAATAAAATAAATAAAAATAAACAGTAAAGCAACAAGGATGCTATAGCCCGTGGGCCATGTCTCTTTGAAGTGGTGACCACAGAAGTCAATTAATATGATCAGGATATTATAAAGATAATGGAAAGGAAAGAGCCCTTTTAAGTACTCTACGATTTTGAACAGAAAACTGACTGAATAAGCATATATTCAGAGACAGTATTTTTGTATTTTCCCAACTGTTTTGCCTGTGATAAAAACATACCTCTACATGTTTTCATACATTTAGAACAAAATTTTACGAATTGTTGTGGTATATCATAATATTTTCTATTTAATTCAATTCTATTATATTCTATTTCTAAATACTGGTCCCAACCTACTACACTGATTGCATGACTTAGTAATGGGGTCAAAATCTACAATTTGTTATAAATGGTAATCATGACCTATTTCAAGGTTATGACTTTCACAGGGCTGGAGAACAAGGAACCAGACTAGGGTGGGATGGGCAAGAGCCAAGCAGAGCTTGGACAATACAAGAAAAGGAGGAATTTTAGATCCGACCAGCACAAAGGCCACTCACTTGGCATCACTGGGAAAAACTGAAAATGAGTAGTAAGACTCTGTATAATCTTTATGAATATAATAATGATTCATATTCCATGCATGTAACATGATTAAGTTAAATGGCGTATTTGAGTGCCTGTAGTGTTTATGGCACATCATGGGTTCAGCCATTCTCAGTAAGTTTCTCTGCTGTCCTCACAGTTTCCATGGCTTCTGTGATAAACAGTTGGACTGCTGATGTCCAGAGTCCAGAAACCAGACCAACAGCACAATTGACTGAGTGCTACTTTCAGAAGACCACTTTCTGTCGGGGAGAACTACACACAGCACTGTAGCTAAGAGTTTGGGCACAGGATTCAGATAGCATTTGTGCACATTTTGTCGCTGTCACTAGCTGGGTGACCATCGGATATTGTTAACTTCTCTAAGCCTTAGTTTCTCACTTATGGTGAAATAACAGTGGATTTTTTTTGGCAAATATCAGTCTTAGATAATGAACATAAGTGCTTATCCAAGTCCTGGACACATAGGGAGCATCCAATAATACATGTTAACTTTCCCACTTTAATATACCAGAGCAGTGTGGTCCAGTCCTCTAAAAAAAATGTGGTTAACCAGGGCAATGGGGATGGGAATATTTCTTCTGGGAATTTCCCACCAGAGATGTGGGTATGCATCGATCCTATCTTAGTTTTACTGTGCCAGATCACTGGCTATAACGTCTGGTCATGATTGAAGTTAAAAGGTACAAGAAGGTTGAGCAGGACTCCCCGAAATAGATTGCAAACCTCAATTTAAAATTGAAATCTAGGGAAGGGTAAAGACTTGGGAAGAGTTTTGGGACAGCCACCTGATTAACCCTTGGAGAGCTTCTGTGAGGCCCCAGCAGCTGTCAGGGTGGGAGTGGGGAGGGGGTGGCAGTAACATGCACCTTTTAGAGCAAGGTATGTGCTCAGGCAAGTGGTATTTTTTTATTCAAGGAAGAGCAGAGTCATGTAAAACTAAAAATCACAGGCCTCTATTTTAGAACATGGCCTAGATATACAATTTCTGTTGGAATTTCAGTAAGGAAAATGTTCTTTCAATCCATATTTGAGATAATTTGGTCTAGAAATAGATGACATGTGGAGATAGGAATATTCAAGACTTAAGGCTGGGAAAGAATGAATGGCTTTGGATTAAGTATTCTTTAAACCACAAAATAATATGTTTTCTAGAAAGGAATTAGAAATTAGGTAATTCATGATAGCTGAAAAGGGTGTGATATGGCAGGAAGGCCAGGCATCTGTCTGGTGGCCTGAGTTCTGGTTTTATCTTTGAATTGAGTTTTCAGTTTTCTAATCTTTACTACTAAATGAGGGAATGACAAACTTCTCACATGTCATGGGAATAATGGCCAATTGAGGTAATATGGTTCATTCATTCATTCATTCATTAATCATACATTATATCTCTGAGCATATAATCCCTTAGAAGAGATAGGATTGCTTAAATAAAGATAAAAATACAAAGTAGAGGGTGATAAGAGTCATAAAATAGGTTAGTGTGCAAGTTCAGAAAAGGGAGGTGCTTGTTTATCCAGGACCATCTGGGATTGCTTTATAGCAGAGATGGCTAACAATGGAATAAGCACTTGAAGGACAGGTAGAATCTGGACAACTTGTGTTAGGGAATCAGTAGGTAGAGACTGTTTCTTGGGATGGAGTTAGCACAAGAAAAGAGATGGGTCAGAAAATATCCAAGGGGGTGTGCTAAGGGAATAGAATGTGACCATGTTTAGGTAGAGTGAAGGGTGCTTTAACATCGATTTGTTATTCCACTTATTGATGCATCACTGGTTTGATTTTTTTTTTTTTTATTTATTTCAGAGAGGAAGGGAGAGGAAAAGAGAGATAGAAACATCAATGATGAGAGAGAATCATTGATCAGCTGCAACTGCATGCTCCCCACTGGGGATTGAGCCAACAACCTGGGCATATGCCCCTACCAGGAATAGGTCCCCTGACCCCAACCACTGAGAACAGTGGCCGGGCCTTTGGTTGAATCTTGTATGTGCCATGACCTGGGAACGAACCGGCAACCTTGGCCATGGCCATTTATTAGTAGCTGTTTTCCAGTTCTCCAGCTAGGACTTTCTAAGAAGGGCCTCCTCTGACCTTTCAGATTAAGGGAGGCCTCTAGTGGCTGCCACTGGCTATTTTAAACTTTTGGAATCAGCAGCTGTCTCTGGCCTTAGGGGTTTTGGCAGCACTGTGATAATATTTCAGTTTGGAGTAATCTGAGCATTCAATCCTAAACATTTCCTCCCTACCTATGGAAACAGTCTCTTGAAAAATGAGCTTCATTGATTTGGGAATTAAAATGTTCAGACTTTTATAATGATACTTTATAACAAAAGTCCCAGGCAATGACCAGGTTGGAGGTTTGTTTTGTTTACTTCATTCCCATCCTGGTATCAGGTGCTTGAAGCTGTGAATTTGGACTTGAACAGGAACAGGCTGTCCTGTAAGTGCTTAGAGATGCCCTCTATCTCTTAATAGTTGAATGATATTCTGGGTCATGTTTTAACTCTCAAAATCAAAGGACAATTAAGTGGGGAGAATTATTCTATTCATTCTGAATGATGAGAAATGGACCATGCTTGCTTTGTACCTCTTTTGTACCCTTCCAAGAAGATAGAAAAATTGTCACAAAATACTCATTTCCCAGTTGCCATGTCTTTCTAGGTTAATTAAACCTAAGCATTAATGCTACAAAAAGAAATTAAATGACTGAGATTGCAGAATGTTCACTACTGCTAAATTATTCAAGGATTTTGGAAAAAGTCCAACTGCAAACAAAACACCAATGATCTCTTGTCAAAAATTATAAGGTTAAGTAATCTTTCTTGTAGAAATCAGGCACAATTATTTTATTATTAAATTGTATTTTTTAAATACTTGTTTTGTGTATATATAGTTTTTAATATATACAATTTAATAAATATAATAAATGTATATATACCTATATATGTGTATAAAATATCGAGAGCTTTTCATGTAGAGAGCTTTCTATGTAGAGCTAAGTCATTCCATTGGCAATTATCTCATTTGATCTTAACAATAGTTCTGTGAAATAGATAGCTGTTTCCATTTTATAAATGAGGAAAGAAAGTTTTAGGAACTTAAGGAACTTGCCCAGGGAAAATTGACAGCTAAAGTTCTCTTTTTTTACTCACTTATCTAAGATTAGGGATACTGTGAGAAAAGGGTGGAGTCACTACCCATCACTACATTGACTCTGAATGTCATTAGCATCCAAAAGAATAGAGTTGATTTTTCGCATTTCCAGGCAGTAAAAGCTTGGGATCAGGGGCAAGGCTCTGGAGTTTGGCTGTGCTCAGAGCTCAGCTTCATTGCTTACTGCATGTAATCTTGTCAAGTTACACAGACTTTCCCGCCAGTTTTCTTCTCTGTAAAATGGAAATTATAGTAGTACCTCTTCCCTGGAGGATAATTGAGTTAATTTAGGTGAATTACATAACACAAGACTTGGTAGGGGCTCCATAAAGCTAAGATGTCATTACTATTATTATTGTAATCACTATTATTTCATGTGAAAGTTGAGTCCGTACCTGAGGCCTGGGTGGAGCGAATGCTAGCATAGAGGTACAAGCAGCCATCCTTCAGAATGCAGTAGTGCTGGGCCCACACGTCTGTGCCTCTGTCCAGTTGGTGCAGAAGGCCCAGGCACTCCGGGTTCTTGATAGCCAGGGGTGGGAGGCTACTGTTGTGCAGAGTAACATCTTCCCAGACATGGTTCTGCAGGTGCGGCACAAAGTGGTCAGCTGAGTGATCAGCCTGCACCAGAGATTCCCGGAGCCGGCGGCATCACATGCAGGCTATTTGACCTCAGAGAAGCCATAGTCCTCAGTGATTCTATTGCTAAGGCAATGTGAATACTTGAACAACTGGCCAGAAAACCTGAATTCATCTCTTGGCCATAGAGATTTCTCCCTTTTCATGTCCAAAGACAGCCCTTCCCTTTGGATTCTATTGTGAGGAAATCAAGAGGACAACAGTGATATATAGAAAGGAAATGGAAACAGGCATCTCAGCAAAGACTAGTTTGAATGGCGCTGTCTGTGAGGGCTGGCCCCCCCACTCCCCCCCATTTGCCCTGTTCCAGGTAGGTCCACTGTAACTAATAGCAACCCCTGGTTCATGCTTTTCTTTATCTAGAAATCCCATGTGTGCAATGGAACAAGTTAAATGCCCAGGCCAATCAAGCCTTAGGCTCTTATGGCAGGTCCACAATAAATCAAGATCCTCTACCCTGGAGGGTAGTCCTCAGTCCATAGGCCTTAGAGGCAGGTTCTTCCGGGGAACTTGACCCCGAGGCGTAGGACACAGTGCTTCATCCCTTTATCAGAACACCCTGCCTGGAGCTGGGCCAGTTTCTCTTCATTTAGTTTCCTTTTTGCTCTTTGGTTTTAACAAGGCATTGTGAAAGATTTCAGAATGTGGAGCTGGCTTCATTCGTTGCTGTGAAGTGGGAGCCTGCTGGGGGTTTGGTTGTTCCTTTTTTCACTTGGCTACGGACACTGAGGGCATTAGCAGAAAAGATCCCTCTTAAAATACGGACGCTCACTGGGAGCACGCATTGAAGAGGTGGGTGAGTGCAGTGAGCTTTGTGTTCCAGGTGATATGAAACACAAAGTCCTGTTGTTTGTCATATGATGACGCCAGCGATTGTTCTGGAAGGACAGTTACAGGGCACGGGGCAGTGCACTCAAGCTCAAATGAGGCAAATTTTCCAAAATAGACACATGCCAAAATATGTACAGAAGATAACTGACTGAAAATGCCTTTTGCTTATATGCCATTTTGTGAGGAAATGAGCGTGTTTAAAGGAAATCAATCCCCTCATTAGAAATCATATACAGAGTATAAAAATGGAACAGTTGGGCATTAAAGTAATTTTCCTTACTCCTCTACCCTGCTCACCCCCTCCCCCAGGTCAAAGCATGAGCTCAGAGAAAGGAGTATCAAATGCCTTAGGGCTAAAATGATGACTCACCTGTTGGTGTTATGAAGTTATCTGTCAGTTTATAGGTCAAATCTAAGTTAAAAATTATACTGCTCCAAGGCTAGGAATCATGAACTAGCAAGGACAGTGAAAGAAAGGTGGCCTAATATGTCTCCAGAATAAGGATATGAACTAAGACACCCATTTTCTAATAAGCTGCTCAGCCCACAGCGCTATCCCAAGCCATCCCTCTTACCTTAGACTTCGGGAATGAAAAGAAAACAGCAGCAGTGTCTAACCTCACGGGGAGCTACAGGATTGCTCTGTGTGAAACAAATTCCACCCCCATTTGTGACTCCCCACTGAGCTCAGTGGGTACAATGTCACACACACTTCTGGAAAGAAATAGAGCAGCTGGAATGCAAGCTCCGCTTAGACTCTGAGTAGGAAACCCTGTTACTTAAAATCCTCTTTCCCAGCTTTTAGAGCAGATCTGAGAAGTCCCAGGTTGGGACTTCCCAGCATCTGATTTGATCCTTTGCCCCTCTGAGTAGAAAACCAGAATGAAGGCCGAGATAAACATCGAGAACACTTACCTGGCGGACAGGATGGGCCGCTTTGTCCATTGCCTCAAGCCACCTGTAAGACAGTAAAATGAGGGATGTTTTCCTTGGGGGTCCTCGATAAGTGCCATTTGGAAGGGCTGGCTGTTCTCCCTGAAACCCATCATCTAGACGGAACGGTCCTGAGGCGCACATATATTTTACTCTCTTAAGTTCATGGTTGAAGGGCAACACATTCTTACAAAATTACTGTTACTAGGTGGCAAATCCCACTCTTGTCATACATATTTAAAATAAATTCTTCTCTACTATAGTTTAATTAGTGCCTTAGAGCAAACTCATTCATTTTTCATGTTACAAAGGTATGTGCATTTATTAATACCAGCAGGGCTGATAGCAACTCATGTGTTAACTGCAAGGCACTGGTTGTTAAAATATGGGAAGACTGGTCAATAGTCACTCTCAAGTGTCTCTTGGGCATAGTGGTCTCCTTTAGGGCACAATTAGTGCCTCTACTTGTGAACTAAATTTTCTTAGTCTTGTCTCCTTAGCCATGGCCAGCCTATCCACCCCAGCCCATCCGTCTTGCCAATCTTTTAAAATTTCCTTTTGAACCCCATAACTTCCAATCAAACCACACTGCTTGCTCTTCGTTCCAAAGTTTGACTTAGTCCCTCTTCTTCCCCTGTTCCATTTCTTCTGTTGTTTGCTTATCTGATTTGATATCGCACCCTTCATAAGCTCCTCCCTCACCCCTACACCGGAGACCTTCTCTCCTCCCCTCAATTCCTGTGCCACCTTTGTCTTCTCCTATGGCACTTCTCAATTTCTACTTCGAATTAAAACTATTGGAACAAATGCTCTATATTATTAGTTGGAAGCTTTCTGAAGGCTTTGTCATACTAATAGTCCTAGAAACCTTAAGGCAGTCTTACACATATTAATGCTCTCCAATAAATGCAGGGAGTGGGCAAAAGTAGGTTTACAGTTGTGAGTACATAAAACAGTTTATTCTTATGTTATTATTTATTAATTATTGTGTTATTTTCCATATGAACAACTGTAAACCTTCTTTTGTTTCACCCTGAATTAAAATAACAATCAAGTTGCTATCATCGTATTTCCCTGTTTGTCCTTTAAAAAAACATGCATTTGACATATAATGTTCCACATATAGGGACAGTATATTGTTTGCCTAAGATGTTCCAGACCCAGGGCTCTCTTTAAAATTGGAGCTGAGGCCAAATTCTCTTAAAGAGTTATGACATTGACACTAAGTCTGTTGAACCACTCATTACCTCTGTGTCATTGTCTCCTTTGCCCCTATTCCATCCCATCCCTCACCCTAAATTAGCAGTAGTTACATGACAGTTGTCAGTTTACTCACTGGACTGACCAATGACCTCCATTCCCTCAGGGTAATACACTGAATAATGATCATAAGTCTCTAAATGAATGGAGTTTGTAGGTTACCCTCTGAGGATGCCTGTACACGTCTACCCTCTGATTGGGTTGTATGCTGACAAGTGCCAACTGGATTCATTCCCCACCAAGCTACATTGCTATTATTTATGTTGCTCACCTCACTGTAGTGTGTTAAATTATAGCCACAGCACATTGCTTTTATGCCTGTGATTACCCATCAAATTAGCTTAAAATAAATAAATTTGGTAACTTTTGGGGAAGCTAGATATGAACTGTGGCAGTATTGAGTTTTTTAGGAAAATGTGGAGATCCAAAGTAAGTTAGGAGAAGAAGCTTTTGCTGTTAGAAATTCCGTTAGAAAAACCTGGGGGGATAGTGAAGGACCAAACTTCTCATACCTAAGAAACAGATACTTTATTAAATCCTGCTATGAATTTGCTATTCCAATCCCAATAATCTATAAGACTGCTGTTGAAGAAACTACCCCCTCCAATGAATCCGGTAAGATGAAAGATGAACGAATTACCTTTTCATTTCTTGGTTTGAGGTTGCACAGAGGCAAAAAGTTCTATTTCCAGACTGAGGCACACAGTTAAACACAAATGGTTTTCCCAAACTGCTGTCAATGTCGACTTCTGCACCTTCTAATTTTATTACCTCTAGAGGGGGGCATTTCCCTTCATCCTGCAATTGATACAGAAGAGGGTCAGCATGGGTGCTGCAACTAACAGATAAGGGAGAAAATGAGAAAGGAAAGGACTTGAGTTATTCTTCCTTTGAATTGATTGCTTGTTCTGGAATAAAAATAAAACCAAAATGATTATGTTTTGGGGATTTGTAGAATAATCTACAAATTTTGATTTTATTTTGGTCACAAATGCTCAGGAGGTAGTTACTTTTATTATCTCTATTTTACAGATGAGAAAACTGCAGTATAGTGAGAATAAAGAACACTTTTCTTTAAATGACAATAGTTTAGAATACCACGATATGTTTGCAAGACTAAATCCTTTTACAGATATTTTGTTTTTTGTATTATTTCAGTTATATTTCAAAACATCCTCTCCATTATTTATCCCTTTTCTAAAAACAGCTATAAAATATATTGAGGTATATTTTACATACCATAGTCATTCACATACATGTACCATTCAGTGATTTTTAAAATAAATTTATAGAGTCCTGAAACCATTGCCACAATGTAGATTTAGAAGTTTTCCATCAACCACTACATTTTCTTTGAGCCGATGTGCATTCAATTGCTACTCTTGCCCCTCCAATCACAGGTAATCACAGATCTGCTTTTTGTCCCTATAAATGTGCCATTTCTGGACATTTCATATAAGTAACATCATATACTATACCAGAGGCCCCAGTGCACGAAATTCATGCATGGGGGCGTTATCTCTCAGCCCAGCCTGCACCCTCTCCAATCTGGGACCCCTCGAGGGATGTCCGACTGCCTGCTTAGGCCCAATCTCACAATCCAGGACTGCTGGCTCGCAACTGCTCACCTGCCTGCCTTCCTGATTGCCCCTAACCATCTCTGCCTACCAGCCTGATCACCCCCTAACCACTCCCCTGCCAGCCTGATTGATGCCTAACTGCTCCCCTGCCAGCCTGTTTGCCCCTAACCATCTCTGCCTGCCAGCCTGATCACCCCCTAATCACTCCCCTGTCAGCCTGATTGATGCCTAACTGCTCCCCTGCCAGCCTGTTTGCCCCTAACTACCCTCCCCTGCAGGCCTGGTCACTCCTAACTGCTCTCCCCTGCAACCCTGGGTCCCCCCCCAACTGCTCTTCCCTGCAGGCCCGGTCGCCCCCAGCTTCCCTCCTCTGCCAGCCTGGTCACCCCTAACTGCCCTCCCCTGCAGGCTTGATTGCCCCCAACTGCCCTCCCTTCAGGCCTGGTCCCTCCCAACTGCCCTCCCCTGCTGACCATCTTGTGGTGGCCATCTTGTGTTCCCATGGGGGCAGACATCTTGAGTGTTGGAGTGATGGTCAGTTTGCATATTACTCTTTTATTAGATAGGATAGAGGCCTGGTGCATGGGTGGGGGCCGGCTGGTTTGCCCTGAAGGGTGTCCTGGATCAGGGTGGGGGTTCCCTTGGGGCATGGGGCGGCCTGGGCGAGGGGCCTGTGGTGGTTTGAAGGCCGGCCATGCCCCCCGGCGACCCAAATGGAGGCCCTGGTATCTGGGATTTATTTATTTTCTGTAATTGAAACTTTGTAGCCTTAAGCAAAGGCCAAGGCAGGCCAGGGCTGCAGGAGCTTGGCTTCCTCCATCACTGGGGCCAACTCAAGCCTCCTGGTCACTCCAGCTCCGTGGCTGCTGCCATTTTTGTTGGGATTTATTTATCTTCTATAATTGAAACTTTGTAGCCTGGAGTGCAGGCCTGGGTCGGCCAGGGTGTGCAGAAAGCGTGGCTTCCTCCATTGCCAGGGAAACCCAAGCCTCCTGCTCTCTCCGTAGCTGCAGCCATCTTGGTTGGGTTAATTTGCATACTCGCTCCTGGTTGGTTGGTGGGCGTGGCTTGTTGGTATAGCAGAGTGATGGTTAATTTGCATATTACTCTTTTATTAGCTAGGATGGTCTTTTGTGACTGGCTGCTTTCCCTTAGTGTAATGTTTTTAAGCCTCATTCATGTTGTAGCACTTATTAGTATTTCATATGTTTTGCTGAGTTATACAATGTGTGTCAAAAGTAGGTTTACAGTTGTTTGTTTGGAAAAGAATACAATAATTAACAAATAATAATACAAGAATAAACTCTTTATTTCGTGCACTCACAACTGTAAACCTGTTTTTGCCCCATTCTGTATTCTGTTATATGGTTATGCCTTTTTACTTTATCCCTTCACAACTTGATGGGGACTTTTCTTTCCAGTTTTTGTTCATTTTGAATAATGCTGCTGAGAACATTTGTGTACAGCTCTTTGTGTAGACATATGCTTTCATTCTCTTTGGTAGATCACTAAGAGTGAAATTGCTGGGGCACATGGTAAATGCAGCTTTCACTTTATAGGAAACTGTCAAGCTGTTTCCCACAGTGACTATGTCATTTTACATTCTCACCAGCAGCGTGTGAGTGGCCCGGATTCTCCATACTCTCACCAATACTCTGTATTGCTTGTCTTTTTTATTGCTCTCCTGCGGGGTATATAGTGGTATCTCCTAGTGGTTTTAATTTGCTTATTTCTAATGACTGATAATGTGGAACCCCATTTGGCGCAGAGGTTCTTAACCAATTTTCGAAAATGAGTTCCTTTGAGATGCTGATGAAAACTATGGACACCCCACCAAAAATGCACATTCATGTTTGTGTGCCTGTATACACATGCATGTGTATGTGTGTATATATCTACATGTGTGTGTAAATACATATGTATGTGTGCATGTACACACATGCAAACATGTCTTGCAACTCATGGGTGAAAGGATACAAAGATATTCTTCCTCTAAAGGTAATATATCATAGTTGTATGGTACTTCAATTTATAAAATATTTTCATGGACTCTATATTTTTATTCTTTGCAACTATTCTATAAAGTAGAAAGCTAATGTTATACCATTTTATAGAGAAAGATACCGGGTCTCCTGGCTCTATCTTCCACACTACTTCTCTCACATGTCTGCCTTCTTGGGCCACTGCAGTTTGGGAGACTGCTGACTCTTAGAGTCAACACACGAAGACTAGGTAGTCAACATTTAAAGACAGAGTATTTCCTGAAGTCATCAGGTTTTCCTTAATAGAGACAGAAATCTGAAATTTTGTTCAGTTTTAGTAAATATTAGAAAGTTAACACATCTTGTAATAATTGTATATGGCCAGTACTATAACATTAGAAATCAGAAGAATATATTTTCATTAGCTTTAATAAGGAAAAAGAGTTTAGATGACTATAAATCATGGTTAATTATTTATATAATTTCCTCAAGAGCATCTTAAACAAATAAAGAAAAATGAGTGAGAGAAGGGAAGCATAAATAAATCCTGGAGATTATATTTTCTTCTGCTCACTTGCTACAAGCAAATATTCACTGGGTCTGCTTTTGTTTGGGCCCATTATGCAGATAAAATGATATTATATGTTGATGACCCAGAATCAGCCCTCTGAGGTCACTTTGGAACTACCATGTTCTCCCATATCCTTTGCTATTGACAAATGCAAGAGAGTATGCTCATATAGCATATGACACACACACCGGAGGCTCTTTCCCCTCTGCTCAAGTTGCAGCAGTGTGGGGAGAATGAATGATTGGTGAACAGACTAGATGGAAAATGAGGCTGTTTGTCTTAAATGGTTTCCATCCTGGCCCAGATTCCATTGTCACTAATCTCACCTGCTCCCTCTCTGCCCACGATTACAAGCCTGCTGTGGCCCTGGAAACAGCTGCAATGAAAACCATGGGCACAGCCTGTGTGCTGCTTTGACTGTGGTTCCATGGTCTCCAATCGAATGTTTCAAGAGATAAAGAACAACTAGGATCCTTTTTCTATGTTACATCTGTGCCCTTGGGGTTTTCAACTCTTCCCTTAAGCAAAACTCGGTCCTTCAGTTTGGCAATAATTCTTAGATGGAATCTGTTTGATTCCGCCCTACTGGCTCTGCCAAAAGTCTCACTTTTGTCGGTACGGGTTTCCCAGAACTTCATATTCTCCTTTCCAAGATGCGAAAAGGCTCTAACTCCATTTAAAAAAAATTCCTGAGCTAAGTCAGAGATCCAGCTGCTTCATGTGTGCAGGATTGATTAAAATAGCAGGGATGGCAAAGGGATTTGCTCAGGGAAGTCCAGAAGCTATCCATGGAGAATAAAGGAACCAAGGCTGCTTATGCCAGATGGGCCTAGGATAATGTTGACATTGTCTATCATTTCTACAGCAGTAATCCCAAAGGTCACACTGCTCAGCAAAAGGAAACAGTAAACAATAGTAATGACAAAGACCCGGCCCAGCGTGAATCCACTTCTACTTTAAGTTATTTCTTATGAAGAAAATAGACAAGGACATTTGTGTCTGTCTGCAACTTAGGCTCTCTGGTAAAATAAAATTCCCTACAGATGTTTTTGAGTTAATTTGCTTTGGTCAAAGTTTTGGTTTGAACATGCTAGATTTATTATTTTATTTTTTTGATTGTTACTGTTAGGCTTCTTTGTCTAAGAAAAGAGAAAAGGCTGGGAAGCTATACCAACATATTTCCTTTTATCTCAAGGCACAGTCATGAAAATCCACTAACTAAGGAGGAGGAAAAAAGGCATCTTTAGCCATGAAAAATAGCTAAATCGCAGAGGGGAAGCCAGAGCCAAGATAAATTTAGAGGACAAGAAAGCATGTCCTAAAGCAACGTGCCACATGAAAGAGTGCATGACTTATACAGCTAGAGTGCTATATTTAAAGCTGGCAGGTTGAAGCAAAATTGAAGAATGAGTGTCTCTTGGAGCCTTATTAATGATGCTGGGGGCCCTTTATCGCTAGGCAGCAGTTTGGAAGCACCTTTCTCACTGGTGATGGACAACCACCACTCCTTGATAGCTATGAGAGGATGGCTTCTGTCCATGTCTTGGCTGATAGGATCAGGAGAGCAGCAAAGCCTGCAAAGGCAAGAAGGAGGGAAAGATACAAGAGTGCTTCTTCCTTGTAGTGACTCTGCTATCTTCGTCCTGTAATTAAGTAGAAGTCTTGACTCTGGGCACTGTGAGCCCCTCACTACATCACTCATGATTATTACATGCATTTATGTAGGCATGTGTTTGTTTATATTGGTCCAGAGGCCTGATGCACAAAATTCGTGCAAGGGGTTCAGCCCTCGCAGCCCTGGCTTCGTCCAGAAGGTCGTCTGGAAGGTCGTTTGGCTGTTCAGTCTAATTAGCATATTACGCTTTTATTATTATAGATGCTTTCTTTTCTTCCCTCCAGGTAGGCAAGAAAGGATGGGTGAAGAATAGAGAAAAGAAAGTAAAGTGAGCATGCAAGTCAGATGCATGTTTGTAGGTGGCAGATGTTCCCCACCAGAGCTTCGTGGATTTCATATCACTCCTTTCGTTTTCATCACCAAATTGAGATGATGGCAATTTCATTACCGCCCAATCGCAGCACCTTTCCAGTGTGAATGCACTACTGCTCTTTCCCTGCATTTCTAATGCTGCCTGGCTACGTGGCATCAGCAGAGGTAACAGCTTCAAACTCAGATGTGGTGCTTTTCTTTTCCGTTTGCCTGGAGTGGTGGACCAGTTTTGAGGAGTGATAAATGCGTGCTGGCAGCATCTCATTGTCTCCTGGCTCTGGAGAGACTGGGCTCCAGGAAGCACAGGCAGCTCTGAGGCTGAAGGAGCTTGTGGGCATAGACAGGCTTCCTGCTGGAGAGGCAGCTGAGTGGAGGGTTGCTAAGGATGCAGGTCGGGGTTGCCCAGGCACTGCAGCTTTGAAGAGACACTTCCTTCTCAATCACATGTCTCATTTGTCACCATTTTCCTTGGCTCCTAAACTATCCCTTAGAGTACAACAACTACCACCCGATACTCTCATCACGACAGAAGGACTGTGAAGTAGTAAGTCTGAGTCATACTCATGACCTAGTTCCAAGTTGTAAAAAAGTTACCAGGTGAACTATAACATCAAGACATTCTACATCTTAAGCCCTGCCATTGAATGTTTGTCCTACAAGGTTTCCCTCTGCACTCACTGTGTTGTTGGTTTGTGGATGAATCCTTCACCCAGATGAGCTGGGTTGGAATCCTCATGCACAGCTTATTAGGTCACTTATGTGACCTTGGGTAAGTTACTTAACCTCTCTGTACCTCACTTCCCTTTACTTGTAGAATAATATATACTAATAAAATCCTAGGTGGTCCTCGCACGATGCCCCCATGTCATCACAAGATGGCCACCACAAGATGGCCGCCCTCATGTCGTCACAAGATGGCCATTGCAAGATGGCTGCCACAAAATGGCTGGTAGGGGAGGGCAGTTGTAGGTCATCAGGCCAGCATGGAAGGGCAGTTGGGAGCGACCAGGCCTGCAGGAAAGGGCAGTTGGAGGCGACCAGGTCTGCAGGGGAGGGCAGTTGGGGGTGATCAGGCCTGCAGGGAAGGGCAGTTGGGGGCAATCAGGCTGGCAGGGGAGCAGTTAGGTATTAATCAGGCTGGCAGGGGAGCGGTTAGGGGGCAATTAGGCTCGCAGGCAGAAGCAGTTAGGGGCAATCAGGCAGGCAGGCAAGCAGTCCCGGATTATGAGAGGGATGTCCAACTGCTGGTTTAGGCTCGATCCCCAAGGACTGTGAAGTAGTAAGTCTGAGTCATACTCATGACCTAGTTCCAAGTTGTAAAAAAGTTACCAGGTGAACTATAACATCAAGACATTCTATATCTTAAGCCCTGCCATTGAATGTTTGTCCTACAAGGTTTCCCTCTGCACTCACTGTGTTGTTGGTTTGTGGATGAATTCTACACCCAGATGAGCTGGGTTGGAATCCTCAGTCCCGGATTGTGAGAGGGATGTCCGACTGCCAGTTTAGGCCCGATCCCCAAGGATCCCAGATTGGAGAACATCCCTCAAGGGGTCCCAGATTGGAGAGGGTTCAGGCCAGGCTGAGGGACACTCCCCTCCTATGCATGAATTTCATGCACTGGGTCTCTAGTATATATAATATATATTATTCAGAACACTGCCTTGTCCTTCATAAGTGATATATATATATATAATTAATATATATAAATATATATTATTAATAGCTTTCATCATTATGTACAACTTTGATGAAAGTGAAGAGTAAGAACCCAGAAAATTAGTTTACCAAGAAGCTTTAATATGGGTGACAGTATAACTCTATTTAAACTAAATTTCTTTATCTATCTTTTTGTTTGTTTGTTTGTTTGCTCCAAAAACAATAGGTTGCATGAACAAGGGGAAGGATTTAATCTCTTGAAATCTGTGTCATCATTTGTAAAATGGGGGTAACAGCACCTTCTTTTGAGGACAAGATGAGTTCATCTATGTAGTGTGTTTGACACATAGCTGCTCAATGGAGGTTCTTTCCTATGTCTGGGGTCCACTTCCAGTTTAAGTGCAAATGAAGCATCGCTCCATTGTCTTTAGGACTCAGGGCAGCTGTGAGAGAAGCTCCTGCCCTAGGTCACCCGGGCCCTCCTCCCAGTACTACCCTGCCTGGATTGAGGGAGCAGCCAGAGGGGAGCGGGGCTGGGTGGCTTCACTCCCAGAAGTGAGTTGTGATGATCTGAGTAGTTGGCTCTCTTGCCTAGATTCTTGTCATTCAGGTGACAAAGCTCACTGAATGCTCTCTCCCCCTTCCTCGGAGATCCAGGACCTGCCTCTGGCTACACTTGGATGGAGAGTCTCCCACAGTCCACAGGTAGAGGCTGCCCTGCTGTTGAGAGCCAGGCTCTTACTACTGTCCCTGCCTCCTCTGTGCTCTCATCCTATGAGGGTGCCTATCAGACCTTTGCCAAATCCCGCCGCTCCTGGATTGACATTCTAAATTTAAAAAATTTCTTTCCTCTTGCCACCCTCCCACCCTCCCTTCCTCCCACCAATGCTTACTGAGTGTCTGTGCCTCCTGCCAGAGTGCCACACCCTAAGGCCCTACACAGTGTTTGCCTTAGACCTACTTCCTGGTCTCAGTCCTGACAATTCCTCAGCCCCTTTTCTGGCTGTGTTCTTAGGCCACGGGAACTCGCCAAACCCAATGTGCCCATTCTTACTCATGGTCCTTTCACTGGCTCGTCTGGCCCGGTTCTCCTGAGGGCAGTGTCTTGCTCTCAGTGGATTCAGATGTTTATCTGTACACATGACGGCGTACCTGGCACTGCCAAGATGAGGAAAAGTGGCTGTCTCTAAGGTCTTTGCAGATTCCTCACTTTTCTACTTTTAAAAATTTGGGATGTGTTATAGACTAAAGGTTTTGCCCCCTCCCCCTGCCTGAGTCATATATTGAAATCCTAACCCTCACTGTGATGGTGTTGGAAGGCAGGGCCGTTGAGAGGTGATTAGGTCCTGAGGGTCGAACCCTCATGAATGGGATTAGTGCCCCTTCTCCAATGGGAAGACCCATGGAAAAGACAGCTGTCTGTGACTCAGACACCAAACCTGCCAGAGCCTTGATGCTGGACTTCCCAGTCTCTAGAATTGTGAGAAATAAATATTACCATGTCTATGATATTTTTGTTAAGCAACCTGGATCGACTATGACAGGGTGATTAACCTGAGAAGAATTTTGTTTTTCCTTTGAAATATCTCACTCCACCTTCTAGTTCATTCCTCCTGACATCACTTTGCTCTGAGGCCTTGGCATCTCATGCCTTTATTGCTTCAGCAGCCTCCTGGCTGAGCTTCTCGAGACCAGTAAAGTCTTGACAACATAATCGGAACCATCCGATACCACCCACACAGGGCTGCTCCCACTGCACTGCCCGCGGTGCCACTGCCAACATGTTGCCTCTCTGCCCCTAATTTATACTTCATTGCCTGATTTGTGAGAAGAGAACTGGGGCTTCTAAATGTTTCCCCTTTGCCAGCACAGAGCACTGGAGAGACACGGCAGGAGGACTATTCTTCCTGGTTCCTGTGATTCGTGTGTGTTTTTTTCCTAATATTTATTGAGATCGAATTCTTATGCACACCCAACTGTGGTGTGCACTTTTCATCATCTCCTGTGGGAGATACTCCCTCAAATACTCTATTTATGGGCCTAGGTGCTCCCCCAAGAGTCACCATATAACAAAAAAATTTCTTATTTTTCTTTGGAACCAAATGAGATTAGCAAAGTGGAACTATAGTCTCTTGTTCTTAAGGAAGACATTATGAGGTCAGGGCACACCCTTTTTAGAAGATAAATGACAGGTACAAATGAGGGAGAGGACATATGTGTCATGTTCCTGTGAGAAATCTCTCTGTGCATCTGAAAAGCATAGCTGCCCGCTGGTTTAGTGTTTCTAGTAAATGAGAAAGAGAAGCCTTTCTTCTGAACCTGCCTCCAGTGAGATAACCCATCCTGTGATCCACAGTGAAACTCCAGGGAGGTGATAGCAAGGGTCAGAAAACCTAACCTTCTTTTAGTAGTTGCTGTGTCATGTCCATAGAGTTTACTGGAAGTTTCTAGCAAACCCTCTTCTGGCTAACCTCAAGAGTATTGAATGACTCAGACCTTTGAAAAAAGGAAAAGAAATTCCATCAGCATACAGCTAAATATAGTATAGGTGATTTCTGAATGCCGTTTAGCCTTAGTCTTGAGTGAAGATTAAAACAGCAGCAGATTCGTCCTGATTCTACATGTCTGGAAAGATGTCTTAATACTCCTTGTTGATTTGGGCATGCTTATAAAATGATCTCACCGTGAGGGTTACATTATGTCCATTCTACAAACAAGGAAGTGGTGGTGGGAGGGGGAAGGCAGCACATGAGGTTAAGTAATTTGACCAAGGAAATGCAGCTAACAGGTGGTAAAGCCAGGATGTGAACCAAGGTTTACCTAACCACAACATGAGACTGTCTCTAGGGAAATGAGATTTATTTCATAAAGGCAAGTCATGTTTACCTTCACCTTGGGAAGACAGGGCTGTTATTATCCCCATCCTATAGTTTTCTAAGGCTTAGAAAACTCCATTAAATTGCCCAGGTCCATCCAGATTGCAAGTTCGCAGGGTTGAAGCCTGGGTCCCAGTCTATGAGATCCAGAAAAGGTGCTCTCAGTCTATTGTTAGATGGACTATTTTGTGTAGGTATGATGGACCAGGGTACAGACAAGCTGCAGCTGAGGAGACATGGTGTTTTTCCCAGATAGTAGCTAAGACAGTGCTGGATCCAGAGGAAGTACTCAGTAGGTGGACAACTGTTAAGGAGCCCAGAGTCCCGGAATCCAGCACCAGTTCAGGAATATATTTCTACTGTTTTGCTGTATTTCTTCACAGCAATGACATGACCTCTCCAGAGATAAGTCTTCCTAGTTGTGTTCATAAAAATTTCCCTGACCCTGGGATTGTGTGAAGGCTACTTGTCTGGAGACTTTGGGTCTCTTTTGATCTTCAAGGTCTCACCAAGATAAAAGACTGGCTCTGGAGGACATGCTATGCGGGACAGATGACAATGGCCGGAGCCAAAGGGAAGCCTGCCATTGGATTGCATAAGGATGGTGCTGGGTGCCCTGAACGCTGGTGCGCTGGCCCTGCTCTGCTGCTCAGGGGGTACCTTACTCACTAGCTGTTCAGTGAATGACCTTGCAGAATGCTTCTACCACTGTTTGCCTTTAATTCAGAGGCCTCATTGATCTCTGAATCCTTCCCCCATGGTGAGGACAAAGAAAAATAACATCATGGAAGATGTATCCTAATCACGGATTAGATGAAAGCTTTGGGATGATGTGTAGGTTTGATGTGTTACTCTGTTCCTCATTTGCACAGAAGCAAAAGAATTAACTAGGTATTAATTTTTCCTGCAGTGGAAAAACACTTAAAACCTCAATGCTAAACAGTATTTTCTATGAAATGTTTTAACTCTATGTGCTCTACTTTTATTCTACTCATACTGATAAAAAAAAAAAAAGTTCCAACTTTATAGCCTAGAGATACTATTCTTCGGGATTGGAGACTGTGATTTATTGGAAATATTATTGAATATAACAACAATAAGAATGACTACCTTTAATTTTCTGCCTGTTTGTTTCCAAGGTTGCGTTAGATGCTTTATATATGTTAGTTTAATTCCAACAATATGCCTGTAGGAACTGTGTAGGTCCTTTTATGACAATTTGAATTATGCAAATTTGCAATTGCATTATGCAAACATTAGGCACAAAATCTAATATACTCCCAAATTAAATAAAAAATGAACAAGAATTTCAAAACATATGGGCCGAAAGAATTCTTTTTACTCTATTGCCTCAAGGCAGTACTTCTTTACCTGGTAACTAGAAGTACCTGCCATTCTGTCAATATTTTTCTTGGATTCCATCAGTTCTGGAGAAAACATTCTTTGCATAAAATGCAGTTGTCTCATATTGTAATCCCAAAGGGCACAGGGCAGTGTGGTGCATTCCTCAGACATAGTGAGCAACCAGTGAACAACCATTTGATGGATTTGAACAGGCTGAAAGGGGAGTGTGGTCAGAAACAAGCTGGTTGGACCTTCACCTTTGGAAATGTGAGCCTGACCACTGTCCTTTTATCCCTGCCCAGCTCAAGGACAAGGTCTGCATTTTCAGCTAATGTTGCAAGATAACTAGTGATGTCTGGCTGAGTACCATTAAGTGGCTTTAATTTCATCCTCTCAATCTTGCTCTTCGATTTCTTCCTTTGTTTTACCCCTCTTTCTCTCCTTATTGCCTTCAGCAGAATAGCGCATATGTGAGGGCTTTGTGTACATAACCTTCATTTTCAAATAATTGTGGATTCATAGGGAGTTGAAAAAAAAACCAATACAGACAGGTCCTATGTACCCTTCACCCAGGTCTCCCAGTGGCAACATCTTGCAGAACGAAGGAAGCATGTTTGTTTTTGATGGACAGGAGCTCACTGAGTTTAAATTCTAGGGGCAAAAAAAATCCATGTTGAGATGCAGTTACCTTCTCATCAGGCCTCAAACCAGGGCGGGCTTCTTCACCTGGTTTGCAATCCGCATTGTGACGTTCTTAACGATTGTACCTTTGAGTTGTGTGTTGTATGTGAAATAGGAGAACAATGGAGCATGCGCGGGGGGTGGGGAGCCTTAGATCCTGTGTGGTTCCATTTCTGTCTCTGTTCTGTGGTCAGGGTGTGGGCGTCCCACTCAGTGACACTGTTTCCTTCCCCTGCTGCCGGGCGCAGGGTATGGGTTCCAGAGGGTGCAGGGGAGGGGGTTGGGGCTGGGGGTGAGGGGCGGGCATTGGGTGCCTGTGACCAGCTGCACTTGCCCCCATGAACATCCTGAGGGAGTTATTGTGCATTAAGTAACAGATACAAAACACCATGACAAGCCATGACAGAGATGGCCGGAGGAAGGAAAAAGCTTTTAAACTGCATTTTGAACAAAGGGCCGGCTTTTTCATTTTGCACTGGGCCCCACAAATTATATTGCCAGCGCACTTAAAACTATTTTATAGCTCAGCCTCTTACAAGAAACCTAGGCATGAAGATGAATATTTATCAGGAAATAGGAAGCTTCAACAGAAGCACAGAAGGATATTTGTTTGTCAAAGGCAAAGCTAGCTCCCACTAAGGCCAGAGAAATCTTCCTAAAGCACATCCTTATCCAGCCAGAGACTGCTCACCAAGGCAGCCTGGCCCTGGGGGCTCCGTCAGTAGTCTAGTCACACCCTGCCTACGGGCTTCACCACACCTTGATTCAAATCCATGAACTGCTGCCAGCTGAATGCAGTTCATGCTTTCCCAGTTCTGTGTCCTTGCTGATGCCATGGTGTTTGTAAAACGCCAATTTAACTTCTCTCCTGCAGCCCTTGCCATGCCCACCTCCTGGCCTTGGCACCTACTTCCTCCACCAACACCGTTTCCTAGGCCTTGTACTGGGAACCAGCCGTCTTTCAGGAAGGAGCTTACCTTCCAGATAGGTCTACCTGAATACCTGCTCTAAGCTGACCTCCATCCCACCCTATCCCATTCCTCTTCTAGTAATTGTATTGGTCACTTTTTAAATTAACTTTGTATATTTAACTTTTTTTTATTGGTTTAATGACCATCTTTCCCCATGAAGGGAAAGACCTCTTCTGCCTTCTTCACTTCTGTATCCTCCTGCCTTAAACCATGCTCAGCATTTATCTGTGGACTAAAGGAAGGGCCCTTTCTCTCCCTCAAATACTGGAGTATATTGTATGTCATATATTGGTTACACGTCTTCTCTCTTCTATGCTACTAGCTTCTTGAAGGTGGGGAATGATTCATTCTTATCCTTCACAATGCCGGAGAGAGACCCCGGCTTCAATAAGTCTCCATTGAATGCAGATATAAAAATAAATGGTGCAGAGGCAGAGAGCATTTCTTTTCTCTTTCAGAACAACTGGACACAGCATTAAGCCTGAGAGAGATCAAAACTAATTGCCGGAAAGAGAATCACAGGCATTCACCGCGTCTGTACCAAGGACGGACTTGGAAAAGGGTGTAATCAACTAGCAGCACAGTATCCAGTGTGACCTCTGTGTTCTTCACAGTGCCGTTCTCTTCGGGGAACTGGCTGCCTTTGTGGCCTGTGGGATGAAAAGCTTCCCAAAATAGAGACCAGGAATGAGGTTTGGCTCTGATGGGAGGGACCAGAGCTGGAGGGCACCTTTCTGTGAGCACTGGGCATCTGTGTTATTCTTTTAGCAAAGCACTTTGATTTTCCTTACCAATAAAAATGGAGATGCCCATAAATCATTTTGGGAATCTAGGGGATGTGAAAAGGTAAAGTGAGGTATTAATCCAGAGAGTGAGAGGTTTGGGGCAGAAACGGGACCATTAAATCAAAATGGTTGCATTAAAAAATGGTAGAATGATCTCTTCTGGCTGTCCCGAGTAAGAACACTAGGCCTGTGACGACCTCAGCCGGGTTGAGATGAGGCTGCATAAGCTCTAGGATAACAGACTGGAGCTGTATTCCATTGTGTAGATGCACCATGGTTTTCTAACCCACTCATCTGCTGATGGGCACTTAGGCTGTTTCCAAATCTCAGCTATGGTGAATTGTGCTGCTATGAACATAGGGGTGCATATATCCTTTCTGATTGGTGTTTCTAGTTTCTTGGGATATATTCCTAGAAGTGGGATGACTGACTCAAACGGGAGTTCCATTTTTAGTTTTTTGAGGAAACTCCATACTGTTCTCCACAGTGGCTGCACCAGTCTGCATTCCTACCAGCAGTGCATCTTCTCCAGCACTTGTCATTTGTTGATTTGTTGATGATAGCCATTCTGACAGGTGTGAGATGGTACCTCATCGTCGTTTTGATTTGCATCTCTTGGATGATTAGTGACTTTGAGCATGTTTTCATATGTCTCTTGGCCTTCCTTATGTCCTCTTTCAAAAAGTGTCTATTTAGGTCCGTTGCCCATTTTTTGATTGGGTTGTTTATCTTCCTTTTGTTAAGTTGTATGAGTTCCCTGTAAATGCTGGAGATTAAACCCTTATCAGAGATACATCTACACAATGGAACACTACGCTGCTGTAAAAAGGAAGGAACTCCTACCGTTTGCAACAGCATGAATGGAGCTGGAGAGCATGATGCTAAGCAAAATAAGTCAGTCAGAGAAAGATAAATATCACATGTTCTCACTCATTTGTGGATTATAATGAACAACATAAACTGATGATCCAGAGATAGAGAAACATCGATCAGACTGTCAAACCTCAGAGGGAAGGTAGGGGAGGGTGGGGGTAAGGGCGAAAGATCAACCAAAGGACTTGTAGGCATGCATATAAGCCTAGCCAATGGACACAGACACCAGGGGGTGAGGGCATGAAGGGGAGGTGGGGACAATGGGGGGATAAGGACACATATGTAACACCTTAATCAATAAAAAACAAACAAAAAAGAGACTGGAGCTGCAAATGATCTCCAAATGCTGGACAGGGCAACTATGCGCGAGGCTGGGGGATTTGGAGCCAGGCAGGAAGAGAGGGTGTGCAGTGTTTTGAACCTTGTTCGCACAGGTAACTCCCTCTTCTCATGGAGAAGAGCTCCTGGCAGAGACACTGAGCCTCAGGGATCAGCACTGGCAATCCCGCTGCTAACGTGATAATGAGGATGCTCCTCCCCCCGGCCCCCCAACAGTGCAAAACCCTGGGATGGGGCGCCTCTGTGTTGTGATGACAAGTGGTTTCATTTCTAGGGAGAGTTGGAAATTCAGAGAGAGTGTGTTGGAGGAAAGGGCAGTGCATGGCACACACAGGACAACACACAACAATGCAGGCTGTGGGGTAAATGAGAGTCATGCTATAGCGCTGAGACCTGTCTGCTGGGTCAGCTGCATCCTCGGGAAGTTGAGATGAACTGGCTACTGATAGGAAAAGGTGTGATGATAGGGGCTGGTGGGGCTGGTGTGGGAGGTGATTTTAGGGAAATCCTGCAGGCAAGGTCCTGATGGCTTGGTGGAGTGAGAGCTTCTGTTAGTCTTCTCCCTGAGATGACCATCTGTTGTGTGACAGGGCAGCATTGCTGGTATCCTGCGGGATGTCCCCCTTCCCTGGGCCTTCAGTGCTCAAGCTAGCATTTTAGACAGCCTTGGGCTGTAGGGAGAGGACTGTGGGCAGAGGCCACAGCTTGGAATCTTGCCTCTAGGAATGCCTCACTGCAATCAGCCAGGTGGGGTCCTGGCCCACAGGAGGCATGAACTGGAGGTCTGACAAATAGCACTGGGGTGAAACAGCCATTACTTTCCTTCTCTTTTCCATGGTGGAGAAAAGAATTTTTCTTACATCTTGTAAAGAGGAAATTCTGCAGAGCCTGGGATTAGACCACAGCACAGTTTCCCCTTGCAGGCATCCACTTTCGTGCCTGCTGCTATCTCTGATGTTGCTTTTCCATTCCTTGTGACAGTATAGAATCCAAGAGTTTGCCTTGAAACTTGTGTAGCCCTGGCTGTGAGCTGGTTTCTTTCCATTGGCTGGATGTTTCCGGTGGTGAGTAAATTATTTATTTGTCAAATCAGTCACCTAGTAAAGCAGCACTTACTTTCTAAGACTGATGACTCTAGCATGCCAAATAGTACCCAGGGGTTCCAGCTTCTGCCAAAACAAAGAATGGTTTAGAAACTATGGGAATTTGGCCAGTCCTGTCAGCCTTACCTCCAAAATATAGCCCCACTTTGTCTCAGGTCTATGCAGCCACCATTCCGCTTGGACAGACCTACTTTGTCTGGATTGTTGTAATAGCATCTCAGCTGGCCTCCGAGGTCCACCTTTGATTCCCGCCCTCTCCCCCCGCCCCCCCCCCCCCAAGCCGTTCTCCACTCAGAAGCCATGGCATTGTATTAGTTTTCCATTGCTGCTGCAGTAAGTTACCACAAACTTAGTGGCTTAATGTAACATAAATTTATTCTCCTACAGTTCTGGAAACCCCAAGTCAGAATCATGTTTATTGGGCTAAAATCAGGGTGCTGGCATGGCTGCCTTCCTTTTAGAGGTGGTAGGGGAGAATGGTTTCCTCACCTTCCCCAGCTTTAGAGGCTGCTTGTATTCCTAGCCTGGTGGCCCCTCACTATTTTGACCTCTGCTTCTTTTGTCACATCTGCATTACTGAGTCCGACTCTCCTGCCTCCCTCTAATAGGAATCCTTGTAATGACATTGGACCCTCCTACCTAATCCAGAGTCATCTCCCCACTTCATGGGGAGAAGGTGCTATTAGTCACTCCTCATTCTCAAACTGCGAGTTAACTGCTAGGATGTAGGCACATTTATGTTCCCAAGAGCATAATAAATGGAATTTATCCCTGCTTCCCTTACAGATCAGAAGAGAGTTCTTGATGTGGTCTAGATCTCACTAGCCCAAGATTTGGATTGACCAAAATCCATGAGTAGTACAGGCATTAAGGAAGATGTAGAGAATGCTAACAAAAACAAAGAGCTATATTAAAGTGTTGATTTATTGACTGATTACCAAATACCCAGAGCTAGTCTGTCCCCTGTAAAGTTCAATTATTTCCCAACAAGAGTTATCAATGATATCTCAGCTGTCCTTTGTAAAAGATGTCCTAACAGATATGCCTATGTCATAGATATTCATGGCACTTTCACTTCAGTTTGACTAACATATGTTGGGCACCTATGATGTGCAGTCACTTTCTTAAAGACAAGGACATATAGGAGCTATGAAGGTGGAATAAACTAATTGAAACCCGGAGACACTGAGGTCGTATAGCGGAGACCATATTTTTGCATCTGGAGATGTTGGGAGGTAAGAGAGGCAAGTAGAAGCAATGATTGGAGGGAAAAGGTGTTTGAAGTAGCATCAAATTAAATGGGTTGGATGGAGCAGAGTAAGCATTGAGGAATGCTATGGAGGAAGTCTGACTCATGTTGTGGACTCTAAATGCCAGGCTGAGGAGTTTTACTTTGTTCTGTGTATAGTAAGAAATAACTGAAACTTGTTAAACAAAATGACACTATTAGCTATTATTTATAACAAACTATAAAGAAAAGTTAGCAGTATTTCTAAGGTGCGACAAATATTACCATCTGTGTTCCTGAAAGAACCCATTCCCACCTTTCCCGGAAAGTACTGTAAGATGGTGTACAAAAGAGTATTCCTGAACAAAGGCAAGAAAAACAGGATTGTGGTATCTGAAAGGTTACATTTTGCTCGTTTATGTTCCTCAGAGTTTACAAGAATGTCAACAGAATGACTGTACATGGTTAAGAGGAATGATTTAGATAGAATGTTTACAAGAACACGAACAAAGGAAAAACTTTAAAAAATGCAACTACATTCTAGCTAAAAAATGGCTTTATGGTAAGTTCATTAACTGATTTCAAAATGAGAACCTAGAATTAAATTTAGGAAAACCATATTTCATAGAGTTGCAGGAGCACTCTGACCTTTGAGCTTACATTGAGTTCTAGCTCAGCCAATTAATAGCTGGATGAGCTTGGGGAATATGCTTTAATTTTTTTATTTTTTTAATGTATGTATGTATGCATTTATTATTTTTAGAGAGAGAGGAAGGGAGAGGGAGACAAGAAAGAGAGAAACATCGATGTGAAAGAGAAACATCAATAGTCTGCCTCCTGCACACTTTTTATTGGGGATAGAGCCTGCAACCCAGGCACGTGCCCTGATGGGGAATCGAACTGGTGACCTTTTGCTGCATGGGATGACGCTCAACCAACTGAGCCACACTGGTCAGGGCTGCTTTCATTTCTAAGCCTCAGTTTCCTCATCTGTAAATGGGCATAATAGTGTTAACCATTTTAGTGGATTGTTGTAATTAAAAGTTTAAGTGCTTAACAGTCCTATTTTGTTCATAATAAAACTCTTAAAAGAGTCATTGGTCATTTTCACTACAATATTTTCCTCCAATTTTTTGAATAAGACTTTAAAAAAGAATAATTTTTCATATTTTGCTTCCCTATTCCATTAACTTAGTATTATAAGTTTTATAAGGAACAGAGGTCCTCATTATTCATGGATTCTGTATGCGTGAATTCACCTGCTTGCTAAAATTTATTTATTTAAAAAAAATTTTTTTTAGATATTTTATTGATTTTTTACAGAGAGGAAGAGAGAAGGCTAGAGAGTTAGAAACATCGATGAGAGAGAAACATCGAACAGCTGCCTCCTGCACACCTCTTATTGGGGATGTGCCCGCAACCAAGGTACATGCCCTTGACAGGAATTGAACGTGGGACCTTTCAGTCCGCAGGCCGACACTCTATCCACTGAGCCAAACCGGTTAGGGTCTAAAATTTATTTGTAACCCCCAGATCAATACATGTAGCACTTTCATGGTCATTCATAGACACGTGTAAAGGTTCAAAAAAATCGAGTTGTCTAATGCCCATGTTCTGAGCTGAGGCCAAACAAAGCAATGCTCTGTCTTCTTATTGCAGTTCTTATTTTGTAAACAAATGCCCTTTTCCTGGTCTATTTAGTGCCATGTTCTTTGTATTTTTATGTTCTTTTGGGTTGGCAATTTCACTTTTTAAAATGGTCTCCAAAGATAATGTTGAATTGCTGGCTAGTGTTCCTAAGTGCAAGAAGACTGACGTGCCTCATGGAGAACACATCTGCATGTAAATAAGCTTCATTCAATCATGAGTTATAATGCTATAGCTGAGTCCAATGTCAGTGAATCAATAATATATTAAAGTATATTTAAAAAGAAACACATATAAAACAAGACGATGTATTGATTAGCTGATGAAAATGCTGTGATCAGAGGCCTGCAGGAACCTAACCTTGTGTTTCTCCTAGGAGCAGTGGTTCAGTATTTGTGAACTCAGCATTTGAAGTTACTTTATAGAATATAATACTGAGAATAATGAGAATTGAATGTACTTTTGAAATTTGTCTTTGTAACAATGAATATAGTAGGTAGTGTGTTAGCTATTTAATCAATAGACACCATAAGAATGTATATCTTTGCAAATATGAAAGTATTGTTTAATATTTCTGGAAACTTGTTATTTATTGGTAAATTTACTAGTATATGGCCCAGTGATACTAATTTCATTTGATTGTCCTTTTATAGTGTTTTGTTGTAATCTGCTAATTTTATACTATCAATTTAGTGAAAAGTTAATTAAAACAAAATGTCAAAGGCTAATGTTTTCATTATTTTATTCCTTGGATATTTGTTTCAGGCTATTTATAATTTTTACTAATCCTCAATTAAATTTGTTTGTGTTTAAGTTCATTGGTTGATCTCTTTGAGTAATAATCATAAGATCCTGATAAAGGTGGTATTAATAGAAATCAAATGCATCTTTTAATTGAAGGGAGAATGCAATTGTTAGGGAACCAGGAAAGCCTCTGCCTAGATTCTTATTGTGAAAACTCAGACACAGAATCTGTGTGTTCATAGATTAGCAGGAAAGTCTGGCTCCAACACATGCTATACAGATTTCCTTTCATCTCAGGCAGTTTAATATTTTAGAAAAGATGTGGAGTGGAAGATTTTTTTTTTTTTTTAGAATTTGTTTTAACACTGTTCATTAAAAAGGAATTCTTTATTTTAATTTACCCAGAGTTATTTTTCCAGGCTTCATGTCCTTACACTTTTAACTTGTTCTTGGAAAACTTAAAGAATTCATGGATACCACACTTTATATAGTATACCACTATGTTCATAAAGACAACGGAAAATGTTAATTAATAATCTTTGCCATTAAAATTACTGATCTTTGACAGTCAATTCAAAAAATAAAAAAGCACAATTTCCAAATCAACTAAGGCTTTGGTATTCATTGAATGTACACCTCAGAGACCGAGATGCAAGAAGAAAATAAAAGAACTTCTATTTTTAGGTTTTTATCTACAAGCATGATAATAAAGTAAGCTTTATAAACATTTACTGTATCTCCCAGGCATCATCATGTAGCCTGCATTTTCAGCAGTTACAAGTTAGGAACCTGGACCCAAGACTCCACCTCTCAAGGGCAGAGCGGGAGTTCCACCCTTGGAAGTGTTGACTGCTCAACTTCGCTATGTGTTCAGCATAGTGCAATGTGGAATTAATATATGGGTAAGAGGGGTACAAATATATTACCTTATATTTAAAAATATCTTTAGAATACTTTCTAAGGATATGAGGCAAGGGCCATGAAATCTTTTCCACAACACAGAGGTTTGGGGTTATGTTTATAAACAAAATCAAACAAAACAAAGCCCTCATGAGCTAGGTTTGCTGACCTTTTTGGCGATGACAAGTAGCTATCAGTACTGTGTTACCTAGCAGATATATAAAAAAAATAAGTAGACTTGATTTGTCTCTTCAAGGCAAAGGTCACATTTTAATAATGGATGAGAAAGGAACTGCTTTTGAAAGAAACTCATGAAAAAACCATTTGGGGAATGCTGTTCTTAGTAATGATTTAGTTGCCACAAACAGTGGGTTTCACCTATAAAACTCATATCTCCACATTTAAGGCACTTGGAATTTAAAAAATGTCCAAATAAGATGTTCTGAATCCATTTGTTAAAAATAGCAGAATGCAACACTGCCCAGTTAGTTTGCATGGATGAATGACTGACATCAGGACAGATGGAAATTTACTAGCCAGATTTAAAGGAAAAGCTTTTGAATAATTGGTGGATGGGACTGAAAAATGAGTATCATAATTCAGGAAGTACAGCCAATAAGGCTCTTTTTCGTTCAGATCTCTGCTGTCTTTGTAAAGTGTGCAGTTAAGCTATGGCACCACTAAAACTCTGTGGAAAAATAAACTGAATTTCTGCCTCACAAAGTGTTATATTAAGATTTTAAAAAAATAAGATGTATCAAATAAGGGAATCTCAACAATATTTTTAAGATGAGAGAGAACATAAAGTGTCTTTTGAATCTTTAATAATAAAATAAGTTTTAACGTTTATTTTTATTTCATTCTTTTAAATTTATATTTTTGTGTAAGTTTAATAATATCAATATATATTATAGAGCAGCATTTGAATGTACTTTATAAAGTCCCATATGCTAGGGATGTGTGCTAAAATTTTTTGAAAGATATATGTAATAAATAGGTTCAGGGATCACTGTTCTGAACTGCCCATTCTGAAAGTAGAAAATTAACCTAAGTTGGAAAGATTGGATATACTTTTAAATTTTTTAAAAAATATATATTTTTAAGAAAAGACTGCCATCTATTACTTGTATTTTAAAAATAAAAGACAGTTTAACATCAGATAATTAAGAAGAATGTGATTGCAGAAGAAAGGATAAATCATTAAAATGAAAATAATTTGTTATGAACAGTTTATACATTGTTCTCTAATTTTTTTCTTTTCTTTTTTCCTATGGATTCTTTGAATACCACCATGGAACACCATTGGTCTGTTCACCCTAATTCTTATAATCTTATTGTTTTTCCCAAATGTAATATGTCATATCCCTTGTACCTTTTTAATAATTTGTGTTTAAATATGATATGAACATTTACCTTTTCTGTGACAGTTACCCTCCTTCATGTCTTTCTGGGCACAGCGCTCAGGTAAAGCACCCGTGATGCTATCCTTATTGAAACAATGACTTCCCGGTGGCCAGTGAGCATTTTTCACTTTCGATTTGCTTTGCAGATGTTGTGGCCCACTCTCATCCCTTGACACTTTTGGTCTCTGAATGCTCAGTCTACCTTTTGTGATACTACTCATCCTTGCACCTGCTGCTCCAATCTACTGACCAAACCTCATATTCCTGTGTTCTTGATTATTTATGAAACTGTCAAGTTACAGATGTTCAGATACAACCCCTGAAATCTTATTATTTACTTCCAATAATCGGAGAAACTATTAATGAAAATTCTGTGTACAATATTCTGGAAAACTATATTTTCATTTGTCATTTTATATGTAAGCTAAAAGAGGAGAAAACCTAACAACAACAAAACCCCCACATGGAACCCTCCCTAAAGTTCTACAGTATACATAGTATTTTTTCTCTATCACCAGTGCCATCTCTTAGTCATAGGAAATGAAGTAAATTGGAAGGAACTTTCACAAAAACAAAATCTGTTAAAATTATTCTAGTTTCATCACAATGTCAGCGAAGAAAATATTTACTGTGCTTTCATTTTCAGTGTGTGGCCTAAGCCTATGCCCTTTGAGAAGTTATGTAACGAGGCTATCAATTTATGCACATGCGCCAAGATTCTTAACATACAAGATCACTCAGTGGGAGCAGTCAGAGTCATTTCTAGAGGAAACTCATGCTTGGTGCACTCTTTGTACCCGAAAATACCCTCTTGTCTATTTTCTAGACAACAATTTCCTTCCTGCCCTCTCCCTCCACATCATTGGATGGTCAATAGGTTTGTCCACGTGCTTCATGCAGCATTAATTTCCCAGAAGGAAATTCTTCTCTCATCTCCTGCTACCACTTACAAGGAAGTGAATCAGTGGAGACTTGGCATTCACCTTTAAAAGTTGCTGGCTTCTGGCATGCCCCAACAACAAACTAACTAGATCCAGGAAGAGTACAGCATTTTATTTAGCATAGAAATAATTCTTTAAGAAACAAACAAACAAAAGGAAAAATGGAGATTGAGATTATGCTTGGTTACAGAAGAATTGGCATTCTGATGATGTATCAAGGAAAGCTCATAAAATAGAAAAAGCTTCCTATATCTTTCAGTTATGTTTCTGAGGTTCAAAACCATTCAGTGGTTCTTCATTGCCTCCCAAATAAGGTATAGCTTTCTATTCTGAATTTAAGGTTAATTAGCATTTGGCTTTGTTCTATCTTTATAATCGAAGTCTCCATTGGTCTTCTCCATCTACCCCATGATGCAGTCAAATTGGTCCACTTGGGGTTCCATGGTTGGGCCCCAACACATTCTAGTCCAGACTTTCCTCAGGCTGTTGCTTCCACCTGGAATTTTCTTTCCCACATTGTATGTGCAGAAATTCTACCCAAGCTAAAAATAGGAACTTTGTCTTATTCAACTTAAGTTTCTAAACTAATGATTAGCTATGTCCTTTGCACACAAAAGATGATCAATATAGCATTTTAAATGAATGAACAAGAAGACTAAACACGTATTTTTGGGGGAGTCCCCTGATTATACATTTTTTAATTTCAGGTGGGATTCAAGTTAGTTATATTCAGCAGCAGGTCTAAAAGAGTGGGAGAAAGAATTTTAATATTTGAATAGAAGAAATAGGGAGTTTATCGGTAATGAATTGCAGGTTTTCCTTACCCCATCTAATGAAAAGGAGGAGAGGGTGGTGATATTAAGAGGCAGGGAACTACCGTGGAATGAATATCAGCATCAGGCAGGGAGGACTAGAGAACATCCTTTAGATTGAAGCAATTTTCTGTTAAAGTTCCTTCCTACATCGTTTTGACCAAGTCTTTGCATTCCTTAAATGTTGCTTGCTTTTAACCAGTGTGAGATTCTGGATAGAAAGTCTCATGTTAACCAACCCCAGCTCTCCAGTTCCCATAGCACCCATTATAGAACAAGGTAATCTCATGGCTACTGATGTTATCAGATCTGATGAATTCTCTGTCCCCATAAATTATTCAAAAGCAATTTTCAATTTACCAGAAATGAATTTCCATTTCTATGAAAAAGGCAGGTTTTTGGTCATTTTTAACCTCAAAATAACCTGTGATATTTAAGACTAAATAGATGGGTACAAAATATTTCTCAAGAAATTCATCCTTTGAAGGCTAAACTGACCTAAATTCATATCTCTTTACCGGTTCAAATGCAACTTGATATCTGTTAGATGAAAGAGCTGGGGGAGAATTAATATTAAACTGACCTTGAGTTCTCTCAATTTCTGATGAAAAGTTTCAAGTTGCAAATGTTCCTTCAGTGCTTTCAGAACACATTTTTCATAGCTAGAAGAGGCACTTCGTTTGCAAGCATTTTATTTTAAAATTTCTTGGGTAGAATTTTATGCAACTCATCCAGTATTAGAATTCTCTGCAATATGATAAACACTGCCACACAAAATGGCAGTGAGTGCAAAGCGATTTAGGGACCATAGCCTAGTTTGCCTTGTCATCATGCTTGGCCCAAGGAAACAGGAGATGGCAGTCCTTGCCACTCTGCAATATTTAGGACAAGGATGACTCAGTTTAAATAGAAACATTGTCTTCCATTCTGAGGTAAAAGGGCAGATCTGCAAGCAAATACTCTCCCTGTAAGTGATGATAACAAATGTATCCCAAAGGGAAAAATGCAAATGGCACTTCAGTTCATGAATAATTGGCCTTAATTGTCCATTCTTGGACTTGGACCTAGAGAATTGCTTGTGAAGAACAAATATACAAACTTTAATTGACTGATTCTCTTTTTGCTGATATTTAGCAGATATTTTATTGAAATAAGGAGATAAGGCTATTGCAGAGAAAAATAATGTATTACGGAGTCATAAAATAATTTCCACCTGGATGCAGCCTCTGACATTTCAGTTAAAGCATTTGAAGAGTGTGAATAGCGATTGCATAGTCTTTAAGCAAAGGCTGTTAGGTTTCCGAAAAAAGAAACATCTTTCCAAAGGCCCTGCGGCTGTACTAGTGACTGCAGTTGCTGTTGCTACTATTAGGCATTGTGGCCTACTAGAAAAATATGTGGAAGAAAGAAGGCATGGCTTTCTCTTCAACTTTTTGATGACAAAACTATGAAAAAAATCAAGCATTAAATGCATCCGGCTGTATCAGGTAACCAAATAACCCCGCTCTTTTCATTTGTTTACTGGGGTGAGGTCAATGGAAGGGTTAGTTAAAAAAGCAACAACACACACACACACACAAACACACACCTCAATACCTAGTTACAGATGGGAGGTGGGTAAGTAAGAAGTGCAGATTATTCTTGCCTTTTGGCCATGGTTTTCTAAGTTGAATACAAAGATACCAGCAGACCTGAGGAATGGATGGCAAGCTCCATTCTGAATGCACTTGCTGTGTTCTCATGGTGGTCTGGGCAGGAGTTGAAATCGCATCCTCTCAACCCACAGTCTCACGAATGGAACTTTCTGCCCATCGTGTCCCCAGAAGAGGATGAGCTGAGAGCTCAGTGCGCTTGAGATTAAGGGAGAGTACATTACTGCCCACAACATTACACCTTCCAGAGAAGAAATAATACCGTACCTTTGAAGAAAGCCATTAGTGAACTAATGTCACACAGCTGGACTCAGTTGCCTACCACCTCCCTGCTGGGAAAAGGAGACACACCTGCTGTATTCTAGGATCATCCTTTTCCCTTCCCCCATTTAAACTTTAGTTCCTTCAGTATTTTCTTTATACCAGGTAGCAAATAGCACTTAGGAAGCACTAGGTGGGGAGAACTCAACCAATGAACTTGTATGCATATATGCATAACCCATGGACACAGACACTAAGGGTGGTGAAGGCCTGGGGTGGGGACCCGGGGAGAGTTGGGAGAGGTCAATGGGGGAAAAAGGGGACATATGTAATACTTTCAAAATAAAGATTAAAAAAGTAAAATAAAAGGTGCCTCACAGCAACTGGTAACCATTTGATCAGATTAAAAAATATTTTACTAACCAAAAAAACACCCCCAAAAACACACCCTGATGGGCTGATTTCCTGTGGGAGTCAGGTTTGGGTCCAGCAAGCCCTACTAGACCCCAGGGTTGAAAAAAACCACTGGCCAAGAAGACCTTTCAGCAAAACAAAAGCTGAGTCTAAATGAGGCTTTCAAAAAGCCTGGGCAAACGAGCTATGAAAGCAGGAAGATGCCGGCCCCAAAGTGACTCCTCCCCACTTTCAAAGAGCCCAGGCCCCTCTGAGCCCACAGCTGATCTTTGTCAAGGAAATCATCTTGGAATATTTAGGAAGTCATTGTCGCTCGCCAAAGCTATTACAGTGCCCGGGCTACAACCTCTAGGCTCTGCAAGAGGTCGTTAGGATGGAACCGAGGAGAAATTTGACCACTTTCATCAGAAAAATCGCCTCAGCGCATGAAGGCGCCTTTTTCTCCTGGAGCATCTCCAGATGACGCAAGCGTGGATGTTCAGAATGAAAAGGACGACTTCTCAGGAAAATTAAATGCGGACTCTGGCTTCCAGGGTCCCCAGAAGGCGTCGTCGTCACCGCAGCGGAGCGCCAGCAGTTCAATGGGCTCAGCCACAATGGAGGCCCATCCACCTCCACGGTTCCCAGGTGCGTCCTCAGCCCTGCGTGAGAAGTCGCGGGTTATGGGACCCGCAGGTGCAGGTGCGTGGAAGGAGGGCGGTTCCCAGGATCCTCCCGCGTGTTGGGCAAAGCCATCCCGAGGCCCGGGAAGAGGGCGGCTGCTAGTAGCCGGGCTGGAGAAGGAAACCCGCCCTCTCAGCCTGTCCAGGTTGTGCCCGCCTGAACCTGCAGCTCACATCACCAGCACCGTGCCTGTCCCGTCCCTGGGGCTTGAAGTACAAGTGCTTTGTGACCAGAGCTCTGTCCTGCCAGCGCCAGGGCCACCCATGCAGAGGAGAGGCGAGCACATCTTTCAGGATAGAAGGTAAGTGCTTTTGTGTTTAAAACACGTGAAGCTAAAAATTATAGACAAACGATTTTAGGGTGCTGGCCCTCTCCCCCCTTACTCTGTGTGCGTGCATTTCCAATTCTCAAGAATATGTTAGAACTCGCTGCAGTGATCTGCCTGCCCTTCAGAGCACAGTTCGGTGACACTTGTTTCGAGATGACTGACAGGTGTTTGGTCTAGAAATTAATGGGATGCGGTTGCTCAGTTAAAATTGTTATCCTTTATAGGGCTTTTTTTTTTTTTTTTTGCCTATGTTTTCTTTGCTAAATTTAGATATTCCAACAGAATTCTCTCTTATGTTTCCCCTTCCCTTAGAGAAATTGTTGGCTTTGAAACCTAAATGTAAACCCTAGATACCATGGTCTCTGAAGGAAAAATAAAGCTGCTTAGTCTTTTAAATTAAGACCCATGGGACTTAGTACCTTCCACATCTGGAGGTAGCAAATTGAAACATAATTCATCCATAAAAAGTAATTTTCTATGTTTTTAGAGGAATGCATGCTGTATTTAAACATTCCTGTGATGGTCCCCAAGCACTCTTGTAGCTACACGGCATCCATGACATCTCATGACTAGTATTGGAGCTGTTTATAATAGAATATCTTCCTTAATAATAAAATATTTCAAATATTCAGAACACAGTGACCAAACCCATCCCACGTTGAGTAACTGTTACATTACCATGTGTTATGAATTTTTAAAGTAAAAGATTACAGAGTAAAAAAAAAAAAGCAATCTGATGAACTAATTGAAAATAGCTTAACACTCCCTGCTCAGGTCTTTGTATTAGCTGTTTCCTCTGCCAAAATCATTCTCCCAGATCTGTGTTTTAAATATTATCTTCTCAGACAAGCTTCCTTGACCATTTCTTGAAAAGAATCTCTCAACCCCACCCTTCCCTCAGGCATTCGCAATTCTAAGTACTTATCAGTATCAGAAATTATCTTGTTTCTTTCCTGTTTCTTCCCACAGTAAAGTGTAATTCCAGGAGAGCTGTTGGCTTTGTTTACTCTTTTCACAGCTCTATTCCTGGCATATAGAAAGTTTTCAATAAGTGTTTTGCCGATAACTGAATGGATGTGAATATCTCTTAAAAGTGGACATGGCCCCGCCTTCATCCCTGGGAATTCCAGGTACTCGGACCCCCAAGGAACATACACTTTGCAGGTGGGATTTTGAGGGGCAACAGCAGCAGGTGGTGGGAGAAAGTAAAAAAGGCTAAGGGGTGTACTCTTACCTTTCTAAAATGTCCTTTTTTAAATTGGGACTTATTAATACAGGACGGATAGCTCCAACAGGGTATCATCCTAAGAAATGAGGTCATCTAACGGCAGACAACATCACCATGTGTCCGTACATCCTCCTAACCCAGAATGTGCCTCTTGGTGCCTTGGTGTGGCCTTCTTATGGGATGTTGCCCTGAGGTGGAGATTCATAGATCATATAATTAGGTTTTCAGGTGAACACCAGCCACCTGGTTTAAGTGCTGGATATGCTGTTGTAAATTATATAATCTTTTTTCTTATTTCTGTATTTTGGAAAAGGAGGAGGTTGGTCTCAATTGTTTCTCGATCTCCTAAATTAACAAGAAATTTATGATTCAAAATACTATCCGTGGCGGGCCATGAAAAATCATCTGTGAGTAAGCTGCTCCACCTTCTGGGCATCTCTTAAACGACAATGTAAGACTCCAAATGAGGAACTGAGACTTGGGAATGAACTGTTGGAAACTTGGAGATCCTCTATTCTATGGACACATGCACATACTGACTCGTTCCATGCTTTCTGAATGCCGCAAGCACTCTTTCCTTGGTGGGGTATGCATTCACCCCATTCCTGTAAATTCAGTAAATGATGCTCACAGAGCTCACTTGGTTTTTATGTTCGCCTCTCTTTTGTGCTGCATCTTTTTCTGGGGCTGACTCAGTTAGGATGTGAGGACAAATGAGATGGGCATCCAGAGGAGGCTGATTCCTGGAGTAGACGCAGATTAGCAGAGTGAGTTCAAGCTCCTGGGGGTGAACCTGGGGAACGGGTTAGAGGTTGAGGTATCCAGGGGCAGGTGGTTTGTAGGTGGGCACAAAATGGGACAGAAGTACTGGGAAGGAAGCTTGGCATAATGGAAAGAAAGAACATGATCTTTTTAGCCAAGCAGACATGAGTTTAAATCTGTTCTCACTGACTAGCCATGTGACCACAGACAGGTTATGTAGAAAAGGGTAAAGTGGGCCAAGGGGATAAAAAATAGTATTTGGGATTATGTGCTGGCCCTGATTATATTTTTAGTTTATATATGCTATTTCAATTCACCTGAATCTTATCAGGTAGATAATATCATGTCCCATTAAAAGTTGATGGCCCAACGTTTTTCTCATCCTACACTTTCTTCTCGAATAGTTTGGGTATGACTATAATTCAACAGCCACTTAGATAATGAAAGTAGACTCCTGATTGCAGTGGATTAGGAAAGAAAGTGGAGGAAGATAGTATTAGACAACTCTTTCCAAGATGTTGCCTTAGAAAGGGGGAAGAAAGATAGAAAGTTAGTCCCCCAAAATGTGCATTCAAGGCAGTTTCCCCTCCCCTCTCAGAATAGCTGAGACAATATGCTTTTAGATGGGAAAAAGTAAGTTCCACACAAGACCAGTCATAGCAAGGGAGGTCCACTCTCCTACTAAGGCTTGTATCCATGGGCCATAGCTTCACAGCGGCATTTGACAACCATTGACCAATCTCACCTTTTTGAAACACATTCATCTCTGTCTTATGAGAACATAAGACTCCCTCGGTTTTCCTCTTGTTTCATTGGCTGTTCCTATTCAGCTTCTAATGCCGGATCCTCTCCCCTGCACCAGATTTCTGATGGGCTCTGTCCTCATCCCCAAGACTCTGACCTCAGCTCTCTTCTCTTGTAATTGACATTCTTCCTGGGTGACCTCAAGGCATATGGTGCCAACTCTATATGCAAATGATTAACACAGCCCTTGCCAGATCACTCCCCAGAGCTCCAGCATTCTGTCTCCTCCATATGGTCACCTGGAATCATGCTGATAACAAGCAGAGCCATAAGGTGTCATCAGAAATCAACTGCATTGATGCCTTATGCTGCCCATTCAAACCCATTCTGTGGGCCGGGTTTCCCAATGCTTCTTGGATCAATTCTAGGGCAAGGCCCAGGAGTCACCCATTTTCTGGTAACTCTTAGTTTACTTAAAGACGAAGTATAAAATTATACTAGTCCCCCTTTGCCTGTTGTTTCCCTTCCTGCAGTTTCAGTTATCTGTGGTCAACTGAGATATGAAGCTATTAAATAAAAAGTTCCAGAATTAAATAATTTATAAGTTTGACATTGGGGGTGCTCCGTTCTCAGTAGAGTGATGAAATCTCCTACCTTCCTGCTCCATCCGGCCCATCTATCCAAAATGGAGACACTTCCGCCTGTTAGTCACTTAGTAGCTGTCTCGTATAAGATCGACTGTCATAGAATCATGGTGCTTGTGTTCAAGGTACCCTCATTGTATTTAATATCACAGGAGTAGGGATACTGGTAATTTGATATGCCAAAGAGAAACCATAAAAGTGATTCTTTTTAGTGAAAAGGTAAAAGTTCTCAACTTAATAAGAAAAGAAAAATATCGTATGGTGAGGTTTCTAAGATCTATGGTAAGAATAAATCTTCCAGCTATGAAATTGTGAAGATGAAAAAAGAAATTCCTGCTAGTTTTGCTATTGCACCTCAAGCTGCAAAAAGTTATAGCTACAGTGCATTTTAAGTGCTTAGTTAAAATGGAAAAGGCATTAAATTTATGGGTGGAAGACATGAACCAAAAATGTGTTCTCGTTGATGGCAAGGTGTTGCGCCAGAAAGCACTGAGACTTCAGCAAGGGAACTCTGACACGAGTGACCAAGCCATTTACTGAGTAAGGGATGGTTACACCGACTCAAAACTAGGTTTGGTCTGAAAAATAAAAACCACGTAAAAATGATTGGGGAGGCTGCCTCTGTGCTGCTGCTACATTCCTGGCAGAGTTGCAGAAGGGAGTAGGGCTAGGTACTACCCTTGGTGTCAGGCATTCACTGGGTGTCCTGGGAGGAATCCCCGCGGGTCAGGGGAACCATTCTATTCTAAGGTTGGAGTCTGTAGAGCTGGGTTGACCTTCAAAGCCCACACTCTATTCTACTTCACCCAGCCTCCATGCAGTTTTAGGGCTTTGCAGCTTTTAAAAGTGAATTGTTAGCATCTTGGCAATTTGGGAAAGGCATATCATTCATTTGCCTTTCATAAAAGAAAGTAAAACATCAGCAGGTCTCACTGAGAAAAGGGGTTCAAGATCACATGACTAAAGGAATTAATCTTATTTCATGCCTCAAATTTTACTCTTTGTTCGAAATGAGGACTCTCACACTAGTGTGTGCTGTTCAGCCCCTTGGACTCCTCCTCCAACACAGCCACGGAAATAGGCTGTGACCATTTGAAGCCCTAAATAGAGGCAGTTATTGAAGGCATAACACTGCTTTCTTCTTTGAGAATCTGTGAAGCCCAGTGTGTGAAATGTCTCCCAGCCTTTGGTTCTCCCCCACACACCCACATGTGGGTTCTTGCATACATAGATTCACAGAACAAAACAAAACTGCCTTGTTCTGCTACAATGTACAGAGAACGTATCTTTTTGTTTTTAACCTGGCTGAACATTCAGTCTTATCCTTCATAAAGTTCAATTTCTCTGCTGGTACCTATGGACCAACTTTTAGGATAGATGGCTTATGTGTCCATTAGGTATTCCTCTTTTTCTGTAAGTTTAACTTTTCTCTCTGCTTGATTCTACTCTCAACAGCATTCATACTTCAACAGCCACTTAGATACTTATACTGGTATCTTGCACCTTAAAAACAACACTTCCCTGCCTAAGATATTTTAGAGGCTTTTTATTGTAGTTAGAAGAACACACAAAACTCCTGTCACTGACCCAGGGCCCAGAGTTGCCTGACCCCACCTTGCCTGCTCTCCCCCTTGTACTCTGAATTAGCCACACGGGACTTTCTCCGAGTTCCTTACACTTCCCAAGCTTTTTCCAGTTCAGGGACTTCACACATGCTATCTCTTCTTCCTAGAGAATGCTCAGCCCAACTTTCTGTCTGGCTAACTTTTATTCAAACTCCAGGCCTCAGTTGAAATATTACATCCTCAAGAAGGAATTCATTAAATACGACTCCTTCTCTTAATTTATACTAGACCCTCTGTTTTACTCATGTGCCAGTTGTCCACTTACTGCTTCTCAGCTCCAAGTTCAGCCCTCTATATGTGCTCTGCAATTATGGATGGAACTCCTGTGCTGTAAGCATGGTGTTACGCTTTCTCAGTAGAGGGCAGTAGAGGAACATTTCAGGAGGAAGGGGCACTCCTGCTCTTTCCAGGTGCTCTGGGTGGGTCTGTAGTGTGGGAGTGTGGACGTTCGGGGGTGCACTGCCCCAGCCATGTACCCAAGAACATGCTGTCCCTGGAGACCTTGCAGCCTCAGTGTGGCCTGGTGATCGCCTTCCTGTGACCCTTCCCAGGTGGACGTCCTCTGCTCTAGGTCTCCTGCCAGCCCTGGTGCCTGAGAGCTCTGCTTGCTTCCCCTCTCCCCTAGGTCTGTCTGGCCTTCCCCACAGCACACCTCATGCTGCAGGCCTCCCACCACACCGGCATCCCCATTCCTTTTACACACCCAGGCACCAGCTACCAGCTTCCGATTCTCTGCCTCACCCATGCTCCAAAGGGTTGCTTCCTCTTTGTCCTGGGACTGCAGACTGGCTCTGACCCAGCAAACCAGTGAGTGGTCCTGCCATCCAGTGGTTGCATTTCCCAAGGAGATCTGAATCCTTAACCTGAGAGAGGGATTTCCTTGCTCTGTTTGTCCTTCCTCGGGGACTCTCCTTTAGTACCATGCAGTTTTCTTATAGCCTATAGTTATTTTTTTTCTCATAGTTTAATAATCCTATCTAATAAAAAAGCAATATGCAAATTAACCATCACTATGCGACAAAGATGGTGGTGCCCATAGCCACAAGATGGTGGCCCCCCAGTCCTCCCAGCTCCGCTGGAATCCCCCAGTCTCAGTGGGGGCAGCCGCTGAGAGCAGGCAGCACGAGCGGCCTGGCGGAATGCTGCCCAGAGGCCCTCCTGACCCTTTATAAAAAAAAAAAATTCACTCCCCACAGAGTGATCCCCCCCACACACACCTGCAGCCTCAGGGTCTCAGCCTCAGAATTGCTGGTGCCCCCACGGAGTGATCCCCTCCCAGCGGTAACCTCGGGGTCTCAGCCTCGGAACCTTGCATGTTCCCGGCGAGTGATCCCACACACACACACCTGCAGCCTCAGGGTCTCAGCCTTGGAACTTCCCTGGCCTCCAGCTGAGTGATTGGAGTGGGGGGTAAAGGGGTATGGAGGTGAGTGGGGGGGGGGGTATCTGGGCGATGCTGCCCAGTAAACCTCTCCCATTGGCCAGAAACTTGTGACCAGGTTAGGGAGGTAAATGCATTTTGTTTAAAATCTTTATAAACCGCAAAGGAAATGTCTCAGGTAGGGTTTCACATCAGAAGTAACTTACAACTAATTTCTGAAGGCAAACTGCTACATTGCAGTTACATTACTAGAGAGTACGCTGTGGTCCGGAGGTCGGGCTCCACAGCGGCAGTGGCAGGCTCTCCCCACCCTGGTTCCTCAGCACCTCAGGCCGGGCTTGAGCCCACCCAGGAAGGCCTGTTCCCCTACAGTTTTCACCAAGGCAGGCAGGTTTTGTAGACATGAATAAGAAGTGCCCACACACAAGTCCTGAAGATGCTGGGGCCGGCAGAAATGACAAACTGGGAAAAGAGCAAAACCAGAAATGCCACCAATCCAAATGTAGATCATCTTTTTTTATATATTTTTTTGTCTTTTTCTTTTTTAAAAAAATCTCATTTTATTGTTTAAAGTATTACAAATAGTAGTACATATATCTCCTTTTTCCTCCCATTGTCCTTCCCCCAGCTTCCCCTACCCCCTGGCACATGACCTCATCCTACCCCCCCAGTGTCTTGTGTCCATTGGTGTGCTTCTATGCATGCATACAAGTCCTTTGGTTGCTCTTTTTACCCCCGCTCCCCAACACTCCCCAGCCTTCCCGCTGTAATTTGACAGTCTGTTCAATATTTCACTGACTCTGTATCTATCTTTTTGTTCATCAGGTTATAATGCTCTTTATTATCCATAAATGAGTGAGATCATATGGTATTTTTCTTTCATTGCCTGGCTTATTTCACTTAGCACAGTGGTCAGCAAAGTCACTAATCAACAGAGCCAAATATCAACAGTACAACGATTGAAGTTTCTTTTGAGAGCCAAATTTTTTAAAAATAAACTTCTTCTAATGCCACTTCTTCAAAATAGACTCCCCCAGGCCATGGTATTTTGTGGAAAGAGCCACACTCAAGGGGCCAAAGAGCCGCATGTGGCTCGCGAGCTGCAGTTTGCCGACCACTGACTTAGCATAATGGTCTCCAGTTCCATCCATGCTGCTGCAAATGGTAAGAATTCCTTCTTTTTTACAGCAGCATAGTATTCCATTGTGTAGATGTACCATAATTTTCTAATCCACTCATCTGCTGATGGGCATTTAGGCTGTTCCCAAATCTTAGCTATTGTAAATTGTGCTGCTATGAACATAGGGGTACATATATCCTTTCTGATTGGTGTTTCTAGTTTCTTGGGATATATTCCTAGAAGTGGGATGACTGACTCAAACGGGAGTTCCATTTTTAGTTTTTTGAGGAAACTCCATACTGTTCTCCACAGTGGCTGCACCAGTCTGCATTCCCACCAGCAGTGCAAGAGGGTTCCTTTCTCTCCACATCCTCACCAGCACTTGTCGTTTGTTGATTTGTTGATGATAGCCATTCTGACAAGTATGAGGTGTTGTTTTGATTTGCATCTCTCAGATAATTAGTGACTTTGAGCATGTTTTCATATGTCTCTTGGCCTTCCTTCTGTCTTCTTTTGAAAAGTATCTATTTAGGTCCGTTGCCCTTTTTTTTTTTTTATTGGATCGTTTATCTTCCTTTTGTTAAGTTGTATTATTTCCTTGTAAATATTGGAGATTAAACCTTAATCAGTGATGATATTGGCAAATATGTTCTCCCAAAGAGTGGGCTTTCTTGTTGTATTGTTGATGGTTTCTTTTGCTGTGCAGAAGCTTTTTATTTTGATGTAGTCCCATTTGTTTATTTTCTCTTTAGATTCCATTACTCTAGGAGTGGTATCGGTGAAGAAATTGCTTCGGCATATGTCTGAGATTTTGCTGCCTGTGGATTCCTCTAGTATTTTTGTAGTTTCCTGTCTTATGTTTAAGTCCTTTATCCATTCTGAGTTTATTTTTAGGTATGGTGTAAGTTGGTGGTCTAGTTTCAGGTTTTTTGCATATATCTGTCCAATTTTCCCAACACCATTTATTGAAGAGACTGTCTTGACTCCATTGTATGTTCTTGCCTCCTTTGTCAAATATTAATTGAGCATAGTGTTTTGGGTCGATTTCTGGGTTCTCTATTCTATTCTATTGATCTATATGTCTGTTCTTGTGCCAGTACCAGGCTGTTTTGAGAACAGTGGCTTTGTAATACAGCTTGAAAATCTGGTATTGAGATCCCACCTACTTTGTTCTTCTTTCTCAGAATTGCTGCAGCTATTCTGGGTCTTTTTTTATTCCAGATGAATTTTTGGAGAGTTCTTTCTATGTCTGTGAAATATGCGATTGGTATTTTAATGGGGAGTGCATTGAATCTATAGATTGCTTTGGGTAGTATGGACATTTTGATGATGTTGATTCTACCCATCCATGAACATGGTATGTTCTCTCATCTGTTTATGTCTTCCTCTATCTCTTTTTTCAGTGTCCTGTAGTTTTCCGCATATAGGTCTTTTACCTCCTTGGTTAAGTTTATTCCTAGGTATCTTAATTTTTTTGGTGTGATGGTAAATGGGATTGCTTTTTTAGTCTCTCTTTCTGTAAGTTCATTATTAGTGTATAGCAATGCCATAGATTTCTTGGCATTAATTTTGAATCCTGCTACATTGCTGAATTCATTTATTAAGTCTATTAGTTTTGTGATGGAGTCTTTCGGGTTTTTTTATGTACAACATCATGTCGTCTGCAAATAAGGACAGCTTTACTTCTTCTTTTCCAACTTGGATACCTTTTATTTCTTCTTCTTGTCTAACTGCAATGGCTAATACTTCCAGTACTATGTTGAACAGGAGTGGTGAGAGTGGGCATCCCTATCTTGTTCCTGTTCTTAGGGGAAATGGTTTTAATTTTTGCCAATTGAGTATGATGTTGGCTGTGGGTTTATCATATATGGCTTTTATTAGGTTGAGGTATGATCCTTCTATTCACACCTTGCTGAGATTTTTTATCAAGAAAGGGTGTTGGATTTTGTCAAATGCTTTTTCTGCATCAATTGATATGACTATGTGATTTTTATCTCTCAATTTGTTTATGTGATGTAACACATTTATTGATTTGCAGATATTGTACCATCCTAGTATCCCCAGGATAAATCCTACTTGGTCATGGTATATTATCTTTCTGATGTACTGCTGGATCCGATTTGCTAGAATTTTGTTGAGGATTTTGGCATCTATTTCCTGAGGGATATTGGCCTGTAATTCTCTTTCATTGTGTTGTCTTTATCTGGTTTTGGTATTAGGGTAATGCTGGCTTCATAGAATGAGCTTGGAAGTGTTCCTTCCTCTTGAATTTCTTGGAATAGTCTGAGGAGGATAGGTTTCAGTTCTTCCTTGAATGTTTGGTAAAACTCCCCTGTGAAGCCATCTGGCCCTGGGCTTTTGTTTGCTGGAAGCTTTTTGATGACTGCTTGAATTTCATCCATCGTTATTGGCCTGTTGAGATGTTTAGATTCTTCCTGATTGAGTTTTGGAAAGTTGTATTTTTCTAGGAATACGTCCATTTCCTCCAGGTTGTGTAGTTTGTTAGAATAGAGTTGTTCATAGTATTTTTTAACAATCCTTTGTATTTCTGTGGGGTCTGTTGTTATTTCTCCTCTTTCATTTCTGATTTTGTTTATTTGGGTCCTCTCTCTCTGCTTCTTGGTGAACCTGGCTAGAGGTTCATCAGTCTTGTTTATCCTTTCAAAGAACTAGCTCGTGGTTTTGTTTATTTTTTGTATTGTTTTTTTGGTCTCTATGTCATTTATCTCCGCTCTGATCTTTATTATTTTCTTCCTTCTGCTTATACTGGGCTTTTCTTGTTGCTCTCTTTCTAACTCTTTGAATTGTATGGTTAGGTAATTTATTACCATTGTTTCTTGTTTTTTGCAGTAGGCTTGTAGAGCTATGAACTTCCCTCTCAAGACTGCTTTCGCTGTGTCCCATAGATTTTGGATTGTTGTGTTTTCATTGTCATTTGTTGCCATGATGTTTTTTATTTCTTCTTTGATCTCTCTGGTAACTCAGTCATTGTTTAATAGCATGCTATTTAGTCTTCATGTGTTTGATTTTTTTGGATTGTTTTTATTGTAGTTGATTTCCAGTTTTATACCATTGTGATCTGAGAAGATGCTTGATATGATTTCTATCTTCTTGAATTTGAAGAGACTTTGCCTGTGACCCAATATATGGACTGTCTTTGGAAATGACCCATGTGCACTTGAGAACAATGTATATTCTGTGGCTTTGGAGTGAAATCTTCTGAAGATGTCAATTAATTCCATCTGATCTAGTGAGTCATTTCGGATTGATGTTTCTTTGATGATATGTTGTTTAGAAGATTTGTCCAATAATGATAGTGGGGTATTAAAGTCCCCTACTATGATTGTATTGCTATAAATCTCTCCTTTGATATCGTCCAGAATTTTTTTTATGTATTTGGGTGCTCACGTATTGGGTGCGTATATGTTTACCAGATTATTTCTTCTTGTTGGATTGCTCCCTTTAGTATTATGAAGTGGCCTTCCTTATCTCTTGTTATGTCCTTCACTTTGAGATCTAATTTGTCAGATATAAGTATTGCTACCCCAGCTTTTTTTTTCATTTCCATTCGCCTGGAAAACCTTTTTCCATCCCTTCACCATCAGCCTGTGTGCGTCTTTTTTTCTGAGGTGGGTTTCTTGTAGACAGCAGATATATGGGTCATATTTTCTTATCCACTCAGTTACCCTATGTCTTTTGATTTGGGCATTTAATCAATTTACATTTAAAGTTATTATTGATAGGTACTTGTTTGTCACCATTTTTATTTTTTACCCCGGTGTTCCTTCTTTGCTTCCTATTTCTTCTTTTTACAGCAGACCCTTTAGCATTTCTTGCATTGCTGGTTTGGTGGTAATAAACTCCCTTAGTCCTTTTTTGTCTGTGAAGCTCCTGATTTCACCCTCAATTTTGATTGATAGCCTTGCTGGGTACAGTATTCTTGGATTCAGACCCTTCCTTTGCATGACTTTGTATATTTCATTCCATTCCCTTCTGGACTGATGTGTTTCTGTTGAGAAATCAGTTGCTAGTCTGATGGGGGATCCTTTGTAGGTAACTTTCTGTCTGTCTCTGGCCGCTTTTAATGTTCTTTGTTGTTGGTGTTTTCCAATTTAATTATAATGTGCCTTGGCGTCAGTCTTTTGGTGTTCGTTTTGTTTGGGATTCTGTGAGCTTCTTGGATTTGTGTGGGTTTTTTCTTCTCTATATCAGGGAAGTTTTCTGTCATTATTTCTTCCAACAGATTTTCTATTCCTTGCTCAGTTTCCTGTCCTTCTGGCACCCCTATTATGTGGATGTTGTTTTGTTTCATGTTGTCCCAAAGTTCCCTTAGGCTCTCCTCCTGTTTTTTAATTCTTTTTTCTAGATGCTGCTCTGCTTGGTTTTTTTTTTTTTTCCTACCTTGTCTTTTAGCTCACTGATGTGGTCCTCTGCTTCTTCTAGTCTACTGTTGATGCTTTCTATTGAGTTCTTTATAGCAGCAATGTCATTTTTCATTTCTTCTTGGTTCTTCTTCACTTCCTCTTGGTTCTTACACATATTGTTGAATTTGTCTTCCATTCTTTTCAGCCACCTTATGACCATTTCTCTGAATTCTTTCTCTGACCAGTTGCTTGCCTTCATTTTGTTTACTTCGTTTTCTGGTGATGCCTCCTTTTCTTTCATATGTGGGCTGTTTCTTTGTCTCCCCAGGGTCTCTCTTCTCTGGGTGTCTGGTTATATAGTTCTTGCTCTCCTTTCCCTAGGCGTAATCTGACCTTTTCTTGAGAAGATGCAGAGTTCCTCTGAGTCAGCGTATTTGTGCTACCTGAGATCAGTGTTCCTGGGTTTGCAGTTGGTCCCTGGGTATTCTGTTTGTAGAGTTGCGGGATGTATAGGCTTCAGATAACAGCCACTCTCCTCTTCAAGATGGTGCAGTCACTGAGGTAGAGCCCATTGCTCCGGGAGAGATTTCAGCAGCAGTGGAGGCTGCCCAGTCAGAGGAGCCCAGTCCGGCAGTCCACAACAGTCCCTTGGAGTATAGCTGACTCTCACCCACAAATATACACTCCCCATACGTCCACACACTCTCTTTTTGTTCTCTCACTCACACACTGTCTTGCAGTCTGCCTTCCCGTCGGCAGCCATCTCCATCTTTTTTTTCAGATGACAGTGTGTTTCCCTGTTCTTCGTCTTCTGAAAGCGAGACAGATTTAAGTACTGAGGATTCTACCAACTGAAAAGTTAAGAGAAAGACAGAAAAGGAATAAAAGGAGAAAAGAAAGAAAGGACAAAAGATAAAACATCAGGAAAAATAAAGAGAAGGAAAAAAGGAGGAAACAACATGATATCACCTTTCCAAGGTCTCATGAAATTCCTGTTTAAGGAGTTTATTTTATGGCACTTTTAGTTTGGGTTTACATTTTTACTGGTTTGTCAAGACCACAGCAGGTATAGTGTCCAATATGTTAAAGAAAAAACCCTATCTAATAAAGAGGGAATATGCAGGGGAGGGCAGTTGTAGGTGACCGGGCTGGCAGGGGAGGGCAGTTGGGGGCGATCAGGCTGGTAGGGGAGCAGTTAGGAATTGACCAGACTGGCAGGGAAGTGGGTAGGGGGTGATCAGGCTGGCAGGCAGAAGTGGTTAGGGGCAATCAGGCAGACAGGCAGGCAGGCGAGTGGTTGGGAGTCAGCAGTCCTGGATTGTGAGAGGAATGTCTAACTGCCGGTTTAGGCCCAATCCCAGCATTCGGACATCCCCTGAAGAGTCCCAGATTGGAGAGGGTGCAGGTTGGTTTGAGGGACACCTCTCCAGTGCACGAATTTCTTGCACCAGGCCTCTAGTATTCTATATTAAACTTCACTTGTTTAAATTACTATGGGATTGTATTTCTTGTATCCAGACTGCTACAATTCTCTTCACCTACTAGTACTCTTTAATTTTACTTATGTACTAACCACAATTGCATATTTTTTAAATACTCACCCTAGGATATTTTTTACTGATTTTAGAAAGAGAGGAAGAGAAAGAGAGAGAGGAAAATATTGATATGAGAGAGAATCACTGATTGGTTTGTTTCCAAGTATGGGCCCTGACCAGGGATCGAACCCACAACCTAGGTATGTGCTCTGACCAGGAATTGAAACTGCCACCTTGGTGTATGGGATAATGCTCCAACCAACTGAGCCACCTGGCCATGGTCATAATTGAATATTTATTTGTGAATCCATTTCTTAATATTAATCTCTTCTATGGAATTATAAGCACAGACAGGGCAGGTACAATATCTGTTATTTTATGTGTGTGTTCCCAGTACTTAGCATAATGCCTGGCTCATAAAAAGCACTCAATACATATTTGTTGCATGAATAAATACTGTATGGCTGAGTTAGTTTTCTGCTAATTTATTCTGTTATGTTCTTATTATGCCTCATTAATTCTTCTTAGTCATTGCTATCTATTCTAAAGATCAGGCATAATGTGTTCTGGAATCTGTAGCACCACAAGGGATCTGATTTTGGTCCTTTAGAAACAGAATAAAGCTGTGTTTTTATATTTCACCAGCTCCACATTAAAGCCTATGTGGCAATGATGGTCACAACTGCAGTTACTCAAATAGTTTTTCCTTAGCTGTGTCCAAATTTACTGTAAGATCCACATGTCTTTTCCAAAGAAGACTAGAAGCAGTTAAAAAAAATCTATTTTAATTCCTACCACTATACAACCACAGAACTAATTTTTCATATGAATTCTACCCCCAGGATTCAAATACTCAAATCCCTATAGGGCCTCGTGGGTAGTTTATGTGACTGGACAGAGTAAGGTAATGAGGAGTAGTAGGGATTATGGTAAGTTGGATAGCGCATGTGACACCTGAATGCATTTAATTAAAAATTTATAAAAATATTGTGCAAGCCAAACATAACACCTGCAGGCAGCACCAGTCCCATGATTGTCACCTGGCAAACCCAGGCCTAAAACACTGGCTACGGGAATCATTCTTACTTTCAAGAACCAGGAATTTTAATATATGGGGTGCTTGACAAAAGGTTGCTTTTATGGATTTATTTTACTGAGGAAGGTTATTAAAGAAAATCCAGTATCTACTGCTGTCACTATTTCATAAGAGAAAGCAAAAAAGAACAAAATCTCAGGATAAAGAACCATGGAAGAAAAACTGGCAAGCTTTGCTTTTGCCTCCCGTTTTTTTCTTCTGACTATAGATGGAAATAAATTCTGTTGTGGGACTCAGCCAGGTTACAAATCAGGTCTATCATAACTACCTTGAAAGCTTAAGAAAGAACACCGGGTTTCCAGGACCCACTCAGGAGGAGAGAGAAGGAGACGGCTTGCGTGTGCACTTTGGAAAACTCTTCAGGGGCTTCTGAAGCACACCCAGATTGGACACTTCTGGTCTGTTTCCCTCTAATTCTCAGAATACAGAGAACAAGGCTGAACCATCATTTCTCATTCTGATTACAGAGAATCTTATTTTCCCGCACTGGAGGGAGACAAAGTTTTTCCAAAGTAGCTGTGCAGCTCACACAGCCACGAAAGGCAGACAAATCCTAGTCTGTGTCACAGATAAGTGAGAAATAATCATAGAACAGAGAGTCTTCACAAGGATTCAATATGCAAAATTACTCCTCACTTTAAAATATGTATTGATTTCTTTATTGACATACTAGTGGCCCGGTGCATGAATTTGTGTACATTGAAAGGAAATTAATTAGAAGAAATATTTTGTATCGCTAATCGCCCTTTCTCTATAATTGAAGTGTCAACCAAATTCATGATCGACAATGACAGATCGAAACATGCGTGCAATTGGTGCCAGTGAGAGCTTTATATGTATTGCACATGCGTGAGTCAACTTAGCCTTTTATATATATAGAATAAACTTGTGTAATTAAACCTGCTTTCTGATTTAGCTAAACCTTTTCCAGCCCAGTGAAGCACCCCAACTTCTCTTTCAAGTAATTGTCAGCAACACAGCAGTAAATATCAACACGAAGCAGGTTATTATTGTAGATCATGCAGGGAGAACAAAGGGTAAAATATTTAACTGCAGCAGTGTTGACTATATTCTGCACAGTGAAAAAACCTGAAGTCATTTTCAAGGTCTACCATTTCCTTCTTCTTTTCAGTTGGGTCAAGTTTCTAAGCTTTCTAAATTTCTGTTTTCTGACTAATGAAAAGAAAATAGGATTCCATCGAGTCTCCTATCTACCTACTCCAGGACTTCTGTGAGGATTAATTGAGATGAGGCACGGGAAAACGCTTCATAGACATTTGGTTAAAGTGTGAAATGTTTCCACCTGTGTCCTGGGCTGAAAAAACTGCAAGGGGGCTAGTCATCACTAGGGAGATGAAGCCAGGCATTGCTACGTGACATCATTACCCGGCACCCACAGCCACGTTTCTGGGCTGGGCTGGGCTGTGGCTGCATTTTGCACCATGGGATTCTCAGCAGCGTTGGCTGTGATTTGGTGGGCTGTCACTCCGGGGTGGTGACAGGGCCTGTGTCCCACTTGGAAGCCGAGTGTTGCTTTGTGGACCCAGGGCTGTTTCTCTGTGCACAGCACATCATGGCAGCTCCTCTATTGAGCATCTGCCCCCTTGTGGTCAGTGTGTGTTATAGCAACTGGTCGGAAGGTGGGAAGGACACTTAGCATATTAGCCTTTTATATAGATAGATTCCTTTCTTTGTTCTAGAAAGAATTAAGGTCATTCAAAAGTACACACACACACTTATATATAACAAAAAAAAGAAGCTTAAAATGAAGAAACTAGGGCAGTGGAAATAAAGGCAGAAATAATAAGATTGTGTCATGAAAAGGTAAACAACCCAAACTCCTGTTTCTAACACTTGTTAACAGAGGGTCGAAAACATGGTTTGGAGTGAGGCCAGCAGGGCCGGAGACACAGGAAGAGTGGCCCTTGTTGAACTGGACAGTTCCCGTGCTCCCTAGGAGAGGGGGGCACTATTTAGCTTCCACCAAATGTCGTTAAGGAATTTTTCAGGTGAATTTGGAAATTGAGATTTCTGTATGAAGTCTCTGAATTTTATGTTTGCATCATATTAAAATCATTAAATACCATGCTGCATAGGGCTAAGCAAACACATCTGCTGACAAGACACAGCCTGCAGGTTGTTCTTCAGAATTACACTCTAGAATCACCTGAAGTGCTTTCCCCAGACCAACAGGCCCAGGCTACATCCTTAACTGACAGAATGAGAAACCTCTGGGAGGAGGACCGGCTTTGCATCATTGGAGAACATTCCCCAGATGAGTCCAGCCTTCACCTATAGTTAGAAATCACTGTGCTAATGAAATCTGGGGAATGAAACAAGTATTCCAGGTGGCTTTCTTGGGGATCAGCTTCCAAAGCCTTGCTAACAACAGTCACTGTAACCTGGGGAACAGTGCCCAGGCACGCGGTCTAGCGGGATGTTGGCTGCGCATTGCCTTAGCCCACCTTGATTTCTCTAAGGTACTAAGTATGCAGTTTGGTTCTTATTTTCTTGGCTTGATAAGGAAGTATTCACAGAGGAACTTAAAATAGGAATAAATGAGATAGAAATGTATGCCAACCTCGATTTATGCGGCAGCAGAGAAAATAAATTACAATGCTCTGAGCCTGTGAAGAAGTTTTGAAAGTCACAGAACAGAACACGGTTTCCAGAATCCTAGCACCTTGCAAGACAATGCATTGGTCATGGACTGACAGCACTTCCAAGGACTTCTTGTGCTCACCCTTGCCAACCCTTACACCTGCCCTCAATTTACCTTCTTATGTCTGTAATAGTGGAGGCAGCCGTCATGCTTCAGCACGAACCACCTCTTCCTCCAACCCTTCATGAAGCCAGAGTGAGTCCTCTTATGTAGGTAGCCGCGGCTGGTGGGCCGAGGGGTATTGGGACAGCGGCTGATGTCAGATCCCACCATCAGAGTCAAGATGTCTGGGCCTAGGGGAATAAATTTGGGAGGGTTCAGTGGCTGAATCTTTCAATCAGCTGGAAGGATTGCTGCTTTTCGGGGGGGAGGGGAGAGAGGAGGGCGGGAAATGGATGAAAAAAGAGGTTATAGTTTACATAAATGGAATAAATGAAATAGAACCCCACAATTGGAACGAATCAGCATTCTTTAGTAATTCAGCCCCTCACGTTGATGAGGAAAATGAAAGCTGGGGAGGTAAGTGACTTTTGTGAGGCCCCACCACTCACAAGGGATTGAATCAGAAGTGGGACCCAGGTTTCCTGACTTCAAGTGCAGAACTCGCTCTATTCAACCATCAGCCTTATTGGGTCTGATCACGAGTCACTCAAGTCTGTTCCTTCTGACTGTCTGTAACAACGTCAAGCAAAACCTTCAATGTATTTTGATTTGCATCCTAAGCAGGAAGATAGGTGATATTTGGCTTTCCTATCTTACTTTTATTCAATGAGCCTCCTTGACCTGGGTTAGTTAAAGGGAGGATCTAAGCCACTGCTAATATACCTGTCACCGATATTATCTCTGGCCCAAATCAATGCCAAACCTTTGAACTTGGAAGTAGATAGCAATTCTACCAAACTTAGTGCTGAGGATTGGACCCTGAGCTTCCAGGTGGGTGTCCTTGACTTCTCAGAGTGCCTTCCTTCCAGCCTGGACCTCCTTTCCAATAGGATCAGGATGATGCATAGCTTACGGGAAATTGACCCTGTCCCTGGTAATATGAGATCACTGTTTACCAATTGCTTTGATGCTGCCAGCATGGACATGGACTTGCATCATACGCCCCCCTCTTGATACCTCAAGAAAATTCTCTGAATGTCATTCAGACAGACAACAACCATGACAAGTTTTGAAGACTGCAAATGGGGTATGGCTTCATTTACAATTCCTCTGAGAGGCAGGCCACATCCCGGAAGGGGGACATTTGGCCTTGACCGTTGCTGACTTCATCATGATGTCTGACATTGAGATTACTGATCTGTTTAGAGCTGTTTATGGAAATGGGGGTCAGTGAGGAGACTCCTCTTATACAAATGACAAGCTCCAACCCGGGGATCATTCCTGGCTGAGCCACATGGCCCTGAAAATAAAGGTTTGTCCCAGAAAGGCTGACATAGTCTTAACTTTAGCAGCACACAAAGCACTTTGGTAATTAAATAACTCTGTGTGTCAAGATAATTCTTCATTGCCATGTAAATACATTTTAATTTATTGAACTGCCCTTAAGCTCCTGTCAAAAACACATCCAGAAAAATTAGCAGAAATGCTCCAGTTTGACCGGCAGCTACAAATATCTCTGTCTTTGGACGTCAGTCCCCAAAGAACTGCACTCCTGGACTAATGTGCCTCATTGACACATCTGCCAATTTATTTATGTGCCGCTGCAGTGGGCTTCCCTGGAGGTCATTTTCCTCTTGCTTACACAGACTGCATGTGGGTTTCTCTGATGCTGATCAGGCTAAGCTTGAGCTTCAGCCGGCCATCAACACGACTCGGTGCACCAAAAACATTCTCTCGGGGGCGAGGATGCAGATGTTCCTGCTGCAGCATGGTGCCATCTATTAAAGGAACGTTTTTCACGTTCAGAGTTAGGACATGATCCTGACGCGTGGGGAGCTGTTGAGTTCCAAACAGCTGCTGGGTGATGGTGGTGCTACCCTCTGCAGATTCCAACAGGGGCCAGGGGACGTAGGCATTCACAGAGACTTTAGACTTTAGACGTCCTCTCCAAATTAGATTATTTACGTAGTTACTTTAGAGTGTGTGTGTGTGTGTGTGTGTGTGTGTGTGTGTGTGTGTAAAGTCAATGTGACGTACAAACAATTAAAACCTCCTTGTTTTATTATTATCTATTAATTTACCGGGACCGTAAAATATTAAAATGTCCAGGGCTTCTCAGACTAAATGCAGATGCAAATTACCTGGTGGGTCTGTTGCAATGCATGTCCTCATTCAGGTCTGGGATGAGGCCTAGGATTTTTCATTTGTAACATGCTCTCAGGTAAGGTCAGACCACAGTTTGAGTAGCAAGTCCCCAGGCATCTCTCAGTTGCTGAGAGGCTCTGCTCATAAACAGAGCTTAATTACCGACCACCACGCTTCTTCCTTTCCTTGACTATGATTTAGTTTCCCCTGCATGCTTTCATTTTCAGCCCCAATATTTTGCAACCACAAAATTATTAGTTTTTCCATGGATTACTTCTTTCTCTAAGTATCTCTCCACCCTAGAGAAAGAACACTTATAACCATTGCCTTCTATTAGACATCCTAGAAATCTTGCTTGCTGCGTGCGGGTGGGTGGGAGGAAGGATATGGGAAGACGAATGGCTTGAGGTGAAATAGTCAGTAGTCAAGGGAACTATTCATGCGATGAGAGTTTGAAAATCATGTCTTTAACAAATACAGCTCTTTGGTGATGATGTCCTTAAAAAGAAAAAGTCTCTAGCAAACTCTCATTCCCTAGCACTTGGGCCTAGAATTTTGGAAGTAAGGAAAGGTGGGTGAGGTTATTTACAGCTACAGGAGAGAGAAAAGTGACTTCTTTTTCTAATTCACACTTGCTCCTTGCATCACTGTCTTCCCATTATGCCACCAATCTTAAACCGTGTCCGAGTTGCACCTCTGTTGTCAGACAAACTCCAGCACCCCGCAGGCGCAGGAGAGAGACCCACCAGACAGGCGCTGTCCCTCGGGGCTGCTCAGTGGGCGGCCGCTGCATGGGGCACCCTGCCTTGTTTTCAGTGAAGCCTGCTCACAGTGAAACAAGGAGCCCTCACAGACTCCAAGGCCTTCCAGGGCGGGGATGCTTTATTGTTTTCCTTTCCTTTTCTTCTTTCCAGCTTTTTCCCTTGAGCATTAAATCTTCTATGTGAGTCTGCAAGTAACTAGGTCTATAAAAACCCAAACTAGAGCATATGAGGGACTTAATTAGGTAAAGATTCACATGGAACTATGGTTTTAGGTTTCCCAGCAGCAGAATTAAGGTAATTTGTACAAGTGGGTGTGATAAGTAGTATTTTTGAATAGAATTATTATTCAATTACTTTTATTTTATAATTTTCTGTAATATATATTACTATATTATTCTATGATTATTATTGACTAGAATTATTAGTTCAATAGAATTATTGAAATATTGACCTTCTAACAGATGGTGGACCCCCTTTCTAATGCAAGTCTGGGGAGAGATGGTAACACCTGCACTGGAAGCTAACAAAAGCCTGATCTATGGCTGTAACCCTCTGGCCATGCCTCCCCGATGCCGGGCTGTGTGCTGATGCTGAGCTGGCTGTGAAAGAAGCACCAGGGAGAGCTGATTAAAATTACAAACGTGCAGGCCACCACCAGGAGCTCTGTACTTGAAAGAGTGTCTCTGGTGAGTCTCACATTCTGTGAGATGTATGATTTAATGTTTTGAGAAAAGTGATTTAATGTTTATAAGTCTAAATGCATGGCAAGGAAACTGTACAGAAATATATAGTGGCCAAAATGATATCAGTTAGACTTTTAAGAAGTTTAGGCAAACAGATACAACAGGCAAGCAGAAACATTTGGATTTTTATTTTATTTATTTTTGATTTTTAAATAAGCTCTTAATGCTTAAATATGTATTTCAAGATCTGTACACATCAAATGAGTTTAATAAAAGGCTCTATCAGTTGTTTTATGAATATTGCTTTTTTCAGATAAGTTGGTGACTTCCTCTCACAGAGAGGACACCCAAAAGCTTGTCTCAAATTTTATGTTCCAGAAACACCCTGACCAGTTTATAGGCTTGCTAACAAAATCAAACCTGTAAAGCACTACATAAAACTAACTTATTCCTATTGTTTTTTCCTTTTCTCTTCCTCCTTTTAGTTTCTTCTCACAGACCCACTGCATCTCAACAATCCAGTTTTGGTTTTGCTTTTGCCTTCCGTCACCATACTGCTTATAAATTTTAGAATGTGAGTGGAGGTAAAATTGTATATGGGTGGGTCCCTGCTCAGGAGGTGTTCATCTGTCACTCTTGAATTTGGGTACAGACCGGTCAGCCCATCATGACACTCAGGTTGTTGCACACAATTGTCTTTGGAATGAAGCTCCCTTTTGTTTTGTATTATTTTACTTCATTTTCTCCCTCTGTTCCTAACTTTCCTCCAACATTCTGCTCCTCACAATAGGCACTCATAGAGCACAGGACTGCGGGCACACTCTTTTGTGTATGTCATTTTATTTTACATAAATGATATTGTGCTTCTCTCTCTCTCTCTCTCTCTCAAAACCATTTTTAAAGGCTCTATCCAAGATGCTAAATGCTCATCTCCTTTATTGTTTGAAAGCTCTGCCGTAGAAGTCCAAGTACATTACATATCCATTGGTCAACAAGACTTCCTCTAAATATTCTCTACCACACAGAACATTGCATTGAAAGTCCTTGAATTTGTCCTCTCAGCAGTTTCTTAAGATACTTTACTAGATGTTGCCAGATTGCTCTTTGAAATGCCTATAGCCTAACAAGAGTGGCATGAGGGTTCTCATTTCTTCACATCTTTACTAAAGCTGGCTATCATATCATTTATAATTTCCCCCTCTAATTTGGTGGATCTAAAAATGTCATCTTGTTAACTTGCATTTCTTTGACCACTAACAAAGTTATTCTCCCACAATTTCTTTTATTGTCCACCTTTGTATATGGCATAAAGTATAAGACAGCATACTTATAGTTCTGTATAGAAATGATGTACTGAAATTTTTTGTCATTTCCTCATTGTTTTGTGATGATACATTTATCATACATCAAGCTTTAATAAACATTTAGTTTGTTTTAGTGTGTTTCTAAGCTTTCTAATTCATTCTATCCCACTTGTGTTTTTCTGTGACAGTACCACTTTTCATTTATTATTATCACTAGAGGCCCAGTGCACAAATTTGTGCATGGGGGAGGGTGTGTCCCTCAGCCCAACCTGCACCCTCTCCAATCTGGGACCCCTTGAGGGATGTCCGACTGCCCGTTTAGGCCCGATCCCACCGGGCAGTCGGACATCCCTCTCACAATCCAGGACTGCTGGCTCCCAACTGCTCTCCTGCCTGCCTGCCTGCCTGCCTGATTGCCCCTAACCCAGCGGTCGGCAAACTGCGGCTCGGAAGCCACATGCGGCTCTTTGGCCCCTTGAGTGTGGCTCTTCCACAAAATACTACGGCCTGGGCGAGTCTATTTTGAAGAATTGGCATTAGAAGAAGTTTAAGTTTAAAAAATTTGGCTCTCAAAAGAAATTTCAATCATTGTACTGTTGATATTTGGCTCTGTTGACTAATGAGTTTGCTGACCACTGCCCTAACCGCTTCTGCCTGCCAGCCTGGTCACTCCCTAACCACTCCTCTGCTAGCCTGATAGACGCCTAACTGCTCCCCTGCTGGCCCTATTGCCCCTAACTGTCTTCCTCTGCAGGCCTGGTCCCCCCCAACTGCCCTCCTCTTCCAGCCTGGTCACCCCTAACTGCCCTCCCCTGCTGGCTTGATTGCCTACAATTGCCCTCCCCTGCAATCCTGGTCCCCCAATGGCCCTCCCCTGCCAGCCTGGTTTCTCCCAACTGTCCTCCCCTGCAGGCCTGGTCCCCCCAACTGCCCTCCCCTGCAGGCCTGGTCCCCCCAACTTCCCTCCCCTGAAGGCCTGGTCCCCCCCAACTGCCCTCCCCTGCAGTCCTGGTTCCTCCCAACTGCCCTCCCCTGCAGGCCTGGGTCCCCCCCTCCCAACAGGCCTCCCCTGCAGGCCTGGTCACCCTCAACTGCCCTCCTCTGCAGGCCTGGGTCCCCCCACAACTGTTGTCCCTTGCAGGCCTGGTGCCTCCCAACTGCCCCCCCCTGCTGGCCTGGTCACCCCCAACTGCTCTCCTCTGCTGGCCTGGTCACCCCTAACTGCCCTCCCCTGCTGTCCTGATCGCCCACAACTGCCCTCCCCTGCTGGCCATCTTGTGTCCACATGGGGGCAGCCATCTTTGACCACATGGGGGTGGCCATATTGTGTGTTGGAGTGATGGTCAATTTGCATATTACTCTTTTATTAGATAGGATGGTTTTGTAATGTACCTTAATATCTTGTATAAAAAGTTTCTTTGCATCACTTGCCCCATTCATAAATGATGTAGTTATTTATAGACATGTATTCTTTTGCATATATTTGAAGATAACTTTGACAAGCTACTAAAATATGTTTAATAAAATTCAATTATTAATTTGGGGAGAATTAATATCTTTACAATTTTTTTCCACCTATAAAGATCCTATACATCTCCAGGAACTTATGTCTTCTATTATGTATTTTGGTCAAGTTGTACATATTTTTTTCATAAAGTTCTTGTGCATTCCTTATTAAATTAATTCTTTTCTACCTTGTAGTTTTTGTTTTTTTTTGGTTTTTTTTTTGCTATTTTTAATCGTATCTTAGTGTCTTTTTTTTTTCTTCTTTTTGGTTATTACTGGTGTAGGTCAGTGGTCAGCAAACCGTAGCTTGCAAGCCACATGTGGCTCTTTGGCCCCTTGAGTGTCCTAACACCACTTCTTCAAAATAGACTCGCCCAGGCCAAAAACCGACTTCTGTGCATGGGCCATGAAGGAGTTGTCAGGTACTAGGTGCACCAGGAACCCAAGGACATGTGGTATTTTGTGGAAGAGCCACACTCAAGGGGCCAAAGAGCCGCATGTGGCTCGCGAGCCATGATTTGCTGACCACTGGTGTAGGACACTACTGATTTTTATAAGGAGATCTTGGTTTGGTCAATATTTCCTTAATTTGTTCTAAGCAGTAATCTATTGATTTTGTTATAATTATATAATCTGCAAATAATAATGGTTTTATTTCTTTCTTTCTAGACAATACACCTTTATTTATCTTTTTTTATATTATTGGATAAGTTAGGACCTTTGATATTAGATAAACAGAGGTTGCTAAAATTGGCATTATTCTTCTCAATCTCAAAAGAAATGTGTCCAAATTTTCTTTATTAAATGTTTTGTTGTTGTGTATATTCTTTTATATACTTTTTCTTTTCATGTTTAGATTTTTGGTAGATTCCCTTTATCAAGTTATGAAAAGAAACTTCTATTCCTATTGTTTAGAGAATTTTAAATAAATTTGCTGAATTTTATTACATGATTTTTTATTCTATTGAGATATTCATGTGATTTTTTCTTTAGTCCATTAATGTGATGAATTGTGTTAAAATATTTTTTATGATAAGCCATCTTTATTTTAAACCTGACTTGATTATGATGTATTATGTGTAATTTGAATAAACAGCTTGATTCAGATATCTACTCTTTATTCTTACACTTCATAAGTAAAATAGATATATTATTTTATTTTTTATCGTATATTTATCTGGTTCTGGAATCAAAGTTATAGTAATCTTATAAAATGAGCCAAGAAGCATTCTCTCTTTCCCTTTTTCTGGAAAAACTCTATAGAATAGGAATTTCTTATTCTTTGAAAGTTAAATAAATTTCATTTATAAAAGTGACTGGTATTTTGGGCTTTTGTATAGTTGATGGAGTAGGATGGCAATTTATTATAGTATGTACCAATTTTCTATCTATTCTTGCACTTACTTTGGCATCATGAATGTTTTTGGAAAGTATTTTTATCTATCTAGTTTTCAGATTTATTGTTATATAGTTCAAAGTAGTATTTAATTATTTTTAAAACTATTTTTCTATTGTTTCTTTTTTATTTTGCTTATTTGCATTTTTTCTTTTTCTTTTTTCTCAGTCTTAGAGATGTGCGCAAGAGGAAGCCTGAGAAAGGAATAATCATCTCCCTAATCCACCTGGGCTGATGCACCACCTTATGTGTCCACCTGTCCATAACAGGTGCTTCTCTTTGGCTTTCAGTGGTAGGAAATTGACCACTGAGGGCCATAGGGGAGGAAAACACTAAGAAAGGGTCCCCCAGGAATGCCCTACATGAGGCATTCAGCCCTCTTCTGCTCTTGGCTGTAGATCCCACTCCTCCGAACATCCACAATGACATTGTCTTCTCAAAAATTTCTTACTGTCCTCACTTTAGAACATCAGATCTACAATTTGCCTTTCTGCTTCTGAAGCATTTCCACTGTTGGGTTTGAGAAGGATTGGAGACACAGAGAGGTTCCCGGAGGGTGAATGTTTTCTTGGAGAAGGGAAACCAAGGTATGGGGGAAGCCAGAATATAGCAGCAGGTAAATCCATCCTACAAATAGCTGCCAGGAACTGCACGAGCAAGGGTGTTAGATTTAGCTCTTCTCTCAGTATCAATGTCAGTTCGTCATCTTTTAGAAATCTGAAAACCTTCCATTCAGGTTTTAGAGATGTTCCATTAACTGATATATGAGGCTGAATGGTTCAGTATTATAAAGAACTTTAACTTCTTGGGGGAAAAGAAAAATCCTACAAGTATAAGTATTACTAAAATTAGGTTTTATGTAACTCAAAAAATAATCATTTGTGACAAAGAACCTAGGAACAGGTAAAGCCAAACGTAATGGGATAAAATTCCCATATTGTATGGGATGCTACCAATTTATTCGTACAGTCATTACCATATTATCTTAATTTCTCATCTGCACATATAGGACTCACACGTAGTTGTGCGCATGTGAACTGATCGTGTCCTTGGGTTCCTGGTACACCTAGTACATGACTACTCCTTCAGAGTTAGCCAAATACTAAGCTACATTCTTTCTTTAAAAAGGTCCAGAATAGCTTATCAGGACGCAACATTTGCTAGTGATTTTTTGCACTAGAGAAGTCTCCTGCTGTTGCTAACCCCCAGGCATAATGGCATCACGAAAAAGGGCAAGTGATATAGCTCAGCAAGTGGCACCTGGGGCCTCTCTCAAATGCTCCCATTTTAATATCACTGTCTGACAATATGCTCCAGAGGCAGGGAGGTCTGCATGCAGCCTTTGGGAAGCCAGGCATGGGGCACCTCACCAAATAAGCCGATGATGGAATAAAGCAGTTGCCAGCTGCATGCTTTCACGTCTGTGTGGAGGTAAGGATTTGTAACTTCACACCAAAGGAAGTAACTTGGATTGCAGAGAGGAAGATGGTATTAGCCTTCCCACAAAGTTTAATGTGAGTGGATACAAGGGTACGGGGCATGTGTTATTGTTCTCTTGGTTCCATCTGTGTCAGAATTGCTTTAAGGGCAGGCTTCAAGTGGCCCTAGGAGAATCTGTAAAAGCTGTAAGTTGTAATTTCTTCATCTCTCTCTCTCTCTCTCTCTCTCTCTCTCTCTCTCTCTCTCTCTCTATTTAAACTCTGAGTCTCTTAACTCTAACAACTGAAGGAAAGAAAGGAAAAAAGGAAGAAAAGAGAGAGAAAGGAAGACAATAGAGGGAACTTAAGGAAATATGTTAGTATTAAATAGAGCACATTTGGCTTATTGCCATTTTCTGGTTTCACTATTGTGGCTGGCCATTGATACAGAGAGCACGGGCAGAAATGTGATTTTATTCATATGAAAAAATTATGTTGCCTTTTCCACCTGTTCGACTCCCTGGTGAAGTGCGGCTCTGTGCTTCCTTAGATTAACTGTAGAGACTGTGGCTCGCCCACCTACCTTTCCTTGCAAGGTGCACAGCCTCTGCGTGCGCCACACTGCTGACCTCGGTGCCATTGACAGCCAGCACCACGTCTCCGATCTGCAGTCCAGCTTCCTCAGCAGCGCTGTCTGCAAGAAGACAGACAACAAGGGTCTCATTGAGGCAGGGTCCCAGATTGAGTGCCCTGCTGTTTGTCCTCTTTTTAAAAAGCTCTTTCTCTAAAGGGCCTTTCTTTCCAACTTTAAACAATTGACTGTGTCATTAATAAGAAGGAAAAAGCTGTCCTCGCAGCCTCCCTTTCATTTCCTGGACCCGGTTTCTTTGCACATTCAGCCAGGCATCTACGTGGCCTCTTTGCAATATAATAGCAGCTGCTCAGAAACTCATCTATTCATCCACCAGAAGGTTGAACCGCAAGTTCTCATTCCTGCATTGCTGCTAGGTCTCTTTGTAACCCTGAGAAAATCACTTAACCTCAATATCTTCATCTATAAAAAGGAGGGTGGGGGCAGTGCTTCGCTGCAGGATTGTTGAGGGAACAAGTAATTGAAATACTTATGAAGTTGTGGCAAAAACAGATCTTGGAGTAGTCAGAGAAAAAAAGAAATAAAGAGCTGCTTTTGCTTTCATTGTATAGGCTCCGATCTGAAAGGAAACCAAAAATAGCCTAAGCCTTAGGACTTAGGCTTTGAAAGGTGGGGAGGACCTATCCAGAGGCTATTTATTTTATCCCCTGGTTTTCTAGCATCTGCACTTCCTGTAACATACCTAATATTTTCTAGGGGTGGAAGAGGGCTTAATAAGCCATGTTAAGGTTAATTCATTTTAGTGAGATCTTCCATATATTTAAGCAAGATTCCTTCACCAGCAGTTTAAATCTACTTTTTCTCCTTCCCTTCAGCGTGAACCCGTTTCCTTTTTCTCAGCTCTCCGTGCCGGATGCGTGCGCACGGTTCATGGACGTGCAGGGTATTGTGCAGAATCACCAGGCTGTCATTATCTAGGTTGTCATAACCCTCCTCAAAGACTTTTAATCTTAAAGCATGACTCAATTGGTGAGGTAACATGACTTTGAATATTTTTAGAAACGATCACAATTTGTCTACATCTATTTACAATGCAATAGGGAAGGTCTTTGCTGCTTGGATAAGCAACGGCCAATCAATGTGGAAACGTAAGCGAAGAATACCATTTAATATATCCATTCATTTACATAATGCCATCCTTGTAATGAATTGAAATGGTATGGTATGGTTGATCATTGAAATGAATTCCTCTATAGTTTTAAAGGACTCAGAGGACTTGTTATGTCAAGGCCTTCTAAATCAAATTCTAAAAGGACAATATAGGTCCAGAATGACTTTTTTTTTTTAAATCAATTTTTGTGTTCCCTATGGCACCAAATATTAAGTCCTATATGGTGGTTGTCCATAAAACACATATTGAATGAATGAATGGCCCAAAAGTATGCCTTCAAGGGGTTTAGGATTCCACTGGGGATGAAAAGATATGCACAATGAAAAAGAAAAGTAATTTGTAACACAGTGAGTGATAAGTGTAAAGTAAGTAACAAAGACAATGGGTCCTGTGAAACATCAGAAAAGGGAATTCTCATTCCCATTTCAAGTGGTTAAATGCTTTCCAGAGGAAGCGGAACTACTAGATTCTCCACAGTAGGGAGTAATGGGGAGGTCAGGGTGGCAGAGACTGCTGCGTGTTCACAAAATGAATTCCTCTTCTATCTGCTCACAGTTGGACAGCTTTTCTCTTACTCTTTTGCAATTGGATAGGCAATTATGATTGAGTTCTAGCCAGTAGAATGTGGATAGAAGTGATGTATGCCACTGCCAGGTCTAACCCATAAAAACATCTCAGGGACTATCCTGCATACTCCTTTCCCATCTGCTTGCCAGATGCAGATAACTTCAAGGCCCTAGGGCAGTGGTCGGCAAACTCATTAGTCAACAGAGCGGCAAACCTCGGCTTGTGAGCCACAGTTTGCCGACCACTGCCCTAGGGGATGATAACACACAACAACAACAAAAGAAAACAGAACACCTGGATCTTGAAACATTGTGTAGGTCAAAGTCAGCATTCAATCAAGAACATCCTCATTGGACTATTAACGTGAGTGACTAATGAGCATTATTTTCTGAAGTCATTCATATATTTTTGTTTCCAAAGCTAGCATAACCTCAATCAGCGAGCCAAGAAATAGAAGTATTCTGATTAAAGGTACACAAGCAGAATGTTTTAAGACATGCCAAGAAGTTAGTGACTCAGATCAACTGCAGCAGAGGTTGTGAGTAGGTAGGGTGAGTGTGGAGGAGAAGATTGAAAAGTTAGCCAGTGTGTAAAGGATCTTCCTTGTGAGGATGAGGAATTTGTACTTGATCCTTCAATAATAGAGAGCCATTAAAGTTTGTGAGCAGAAAATAGATATGCAGTAGCTTTCAGAAGATTAATTTAGAATAGGGAGAGGTTAAATTAGGAAGATCAGCAAATATGTTATTATCAGAATTAAAACAGGCCTCTAATGGGACTCTGGGAATACAAACTAGAAATGAATGGAAGGTGTAAAATGCCGGCATAGGACCTAAACCACTTCATTGCACTCATTTGCATATCTGCCTTTCTATACCTAATGGACCATGAATACCTCAAGAGCAATTAAAATTTTATCTGTCTTCTATCTATCTATCTATCTATCTATCTATCTATCTATCTATCTATCTATCTATCTTTCTATCTATGTGTTTCTCATGTCTAGTATAATCTCTGGCACATGGTAGGGACATTTAAAAAGTTGGCTAAACATGTGTATTTTTTGGTAATACTAAAATAACCATGGAAGAGAAAATTGAAAATGTTTATTGAGCTGATAGAAAAATATCTTTGAAACCTAGGATATGTGATGGGTCTGAGAAATGGATTCAGAATGTATGAAGAAAGGGACAAGTGTAAGGAGAGAAATGCAAAGTATTGAGGACAAAACCTTGATGAATAATCACCTTTAAGGAGAGGAGAGAAAGAGGAGCCAAAGAGAAACGTAGAGATGGAGCCGATGGATCCCAGAGAACATGGAAGCAAGAATATAAGATCAGTTAAGGCAAGAGAAGAATTTCAAGATGGAGAAAATGGTCCACAGTTCTACAGTGACACCACAGAACATCCCACAGAAATAGCCTTTTAAATTCCAGTCTATTCAAGATGGCAAGAACAAGAATCTATGAAAAGTGATTAAATCTGGAGATGGGAAAGTAAATGATAAAGAATTTTAAGGGGTATGAGGAAAGTGGAAGACAAATGTTTGAGCTATTTGTGCTGGTCAATACTTGCTAAATAATTGATAAAGTCATAAACTACTATAATAAAAGGTATAAGTGTCTGATAACACATATTGACTCCTAAGTAAACTCTGCCTTTAAACAATAATTTTTGACCTAAGGGCTCCATCAATATGGAAATTATTCATTTTCAACACCTTTGAGATTTAATTCCCATACCATATATTTTACCCATTTAAAGTTTATAATTAAATGATTTTTACTCTGTTCTTGGAATTGTGCTACCATCACCACAATATAATTTTAGAACATTTTTGTTATCCCAGAAAGAAACTCCCTAACCAATAGCTGTCACTCTCTATTTCCTCCAACCTCTTGGCTGCAGGCAACCACTTATCAATTTTTTTTCCTCTATGGATTTGCCTATTATGGACATTTCATAGAAGTGAAATCATACAATATGCCATCTTTTGTGTTTGGCTTCATTTATTTAGCAAACTATTTTTTTTAAGATTCATCTGCATGTATTACATTTATTTTAATTTCTGAGTAAATATTTTATTGTAAGGATATAGTGCATTTTTTATGCATCATCAGTAGATGGGAATTTGTATTGTTTCCATTTTTTGAATAAACAATGCTGCTATGGAAATTTGTGTACAAATTGTGGACATATGTTTTTATTTGTCTTAGGTATAAACCTATGAGTGGAACTGTGAGTCAAATGGTAACTATGTTTAACTTTTTGAGATGCAGTCATACTGTTTTCCCAAATGGCTGCACCATTTTACATTCCCATTGGTATTGCATACATGTTCTGGATTTCTCCACATTCTTGCCAAGAATTGTTGCTTTTGACTTTTTGATGATAGCCACCCTAGTGAGTGTGAAGTGGCATTTCACTGTGGTTGTCATTTGCATTTCCCTGATGACTGTTGAACATTTTTTATGTGCTTTTAGGCTATGTGTACATTTTCTTTGGAGAAATGTCTACTCAAATATTTTACTCACTTAAAAATTGTTACAGTATTTATCTTTGTATTTTTGAGTTATGAGAGTAAAAAGGATTCTTGTTTGTAAAGGTATTGTTTTTGATAGTTTGTTTTTAGCTTTAATGATAGATAGTACCTATTGTGTCCCATTTTGCAATGCAACTTACAAATTCTCCCTATCTACAAATAATGGTAGGAATTTGAGGCATTAGGACTTCTTGGAGGAGGGAGCTATTTCAAGGTGACCTGGCAATATACCATACAGATGCTTGCCCTACTTGGTCTTGGGAGCAGCTAGAAGTGTGTATCCTACATTACACAGGAAGGATTGACATGGTGGTAAAACAAGACCATTGTTTTCTAAGTTTGTTTCTCCAAAAGGATACTTGACTAAATAGTTCTGGGTTTGTAAAAAGTTAAATGCTGAGCTACTCCATCCTTTCATGCATATTTACATACAAAGCAGAATCTGAAAACCTTATAATTTAAAACAGGGGCTTGTCCTTTTCATTTAAAAATATTGTACTACAACTGTAGCATTTTAATTCTAGAGCTTCCAGAAAGATGGGCCTGTCCACAATTTCCTCTGTGGTTTGTCCATCCCTAAATGTATAGTTTTCTTTTCAAGTTTGCTTGGTATCAGAGTTGGAACATCTGGTTCTTTTGTTTATGCCAACAGATCGCACACGCATTTAGTCTTTCATAGAAAATGTTCATGCAAATGCCAGCTGGGTGTGGGCAATTAGTTATGTAAGCTACACGCAAGCTCCCTCTCTGTATACTTATGGATAATCACTTCCATCCCACCTACACATCTCCCGCTTTATCTTTTTATCTTCAGCGTGTAATTAAGCCTCTCTAGTGCATCCAGAACAATGTTTTGTGGTGTGAATGAGATTCTCAGAAGTGCTGAAAATATGTGTAATTTTGAAGTCCCTCAACCGCTCATTTAGTAGATTTGACTAGACAATGGGTTTCGGAGGTTGCGCTTAAGAAACGTTTTAAAAAAGAAGTAGACTCAGCAGCTACATGAATCCCTGCCAGGGCAGCACTTTCTGATATTGAATAAAATCCTAGGTTAACTATGTATTGTACCATTTCTGCTACAGTAGACATGCTTCAGCTTTTCCTATTACAAAACCTCAAGGCCTCCTAAATACGGTCATTTGCAGCCCAAACATTTTTATTTGTTTCGCATTTGAATGGATGAGATACAGTTAACTATTTCAGTTGAATAGTTGCAAAGGTATCAAAATTAAAGAGATCATAACATTTTATGAAACTGCATTTAGTTATTTTATCTAGAATGACAGGCACAGAGTCAAGTCTGTGGAGGTTTTGGATATTTTGCAAAAATCTGCTAAACTTATAAAGTCAGACCTATTTGATTTTTTAGAAAAAGGGGAAGTCATTTATTTTCTTTATGAATTAGTTTATTTCTTTATTTAAGAAATAAAGACAGTCAGAGGTAGAAAGAGGAGAGTGGGCAAAAGGGAAAAAGGGAAGAGAAGAGAAAAAATGGCAAGAGGAGGAGAGGGAGAGAAGAAAGTGGAGTGGGAAGATGAGAAACATCCATGAATACATTCCCCATGAATAAAGATTTATTTCCTTAAAGCTAGATGACTTTTAAAAACATAGTGACAAAAACCAGAAGACACTTTATGATAAAAAGTTGCCTGTCTTTGTCTATAAAGAAGCAATCCCACAATTGTTTTTTGTTCTTGTTAATTTGAAGGGCACTAAAGGGCCAAGTAAGGTTGACCCTGGTCAAAATTTGTAATCTTATCTTTTGTCATCTGAATTCTGTCACTATGTTCCAATTCTACCCTTTCCGCACTTATTTGGTGTTCATTCTTCCACCCTCAAATCCCACCTACATTTGGGTAAATTTCCTCCCTTTCCCTTCCCTTAATAAGAAAATTATTTGTTAAGTCATTGTTTACATATTTGATTAACTGATCAAACTTTAATTGAAATTCATTTACTTTCAAAGTAAAAATATATTCATACATTTGAATTTTCACATCTAACTCAGAATAAAAGGCTTTTTTTCCCCTGAAAAAAAAAATTTCCAGCTTAATAACTTGGCCCTTTGCTTTCTATGAGTATTTTAGAATCTAATTAAAAGAAATTTACAACAAAAGCAAAAAACTAAAACAGCTACTTTACTAGCATTTTAATTGGGATTACATCTATAGATCAACCTAAGGAAGAATTGACATCTTTATACATTAAGATTTACAAATGATACACATGTTTTTTCTGCCATTAATTTATATGTTCTTAAATTTCTTTCTATATTTTGTTATTTTCAAACTAGTATTTATCACAGCTTTCTTGGAATTGTTCCTATCAATTTCCTCCTGCTTGCCGAGGGCTTTCTATTCACACCCTGCGTGGAGGTGTTGGATCTACACTGCCAACATACACCTTCAAGAGATGTGATGTGAGAGTTGTAATTAAGTGAAAGTCTTCACCGCCATCCTTTCTGATCATCGCACCTTACATTAGGGCTGCACCCTCCCCAGGAAGGTACTGTTTATGGCCTGTGCGTGGGTTGGAGAGGGTACTAGAGCCAAGCTGTGTCTGGCCGTTGCAGGGCCTCGCTCAGGGACACTCTGCTGTAGAGGGAGCCTTTCCTATCCGTCTGTCTCAGAATGTCTCAGAGCTGCACTGCAGTTTGAGGTTCTTCCTACCCAATCCTGCTTCCCTCCCTCTCTCTCTTCACCGGTGCCAGGCCTGAATTATGGGCTGAAGGCTTTTTCTGTGCACTTAATTACTACTTTGATATTATAAATAAGTGAATTTCCTTCTTTATAAACATCAAGGAGTGTGAAATAGATATCCAGGTTACTCAGTACATAGATAATCCCCTCATGATTAAAGGAGTCTAAGCTCTATAGGATTACACAAAATCTGTGCCATCCAGCACCTGGCGAAAGTGATACCCTGTAAAATGTTTCCTCAGGCAGGCCCTAAAACTAGAAAACAGCTTCTTTGCTGCACCAGGAATGTCTCACATTCTCTCTAGATACTCAGTATTTCTTTCCTTCATCCCATGAACCAAGAATTGGTGAGAAAGTTCTGTTCATATGAAAATAGGGGTTGTCTGGGCACGTGGTTTCCTACCCACTATTGTCTCCTATGACGCAATGCTGGGCCAGGAGGCACCAATCCCATACACCGCATCTTCCGTCCCTGCCCTGGAGCTGAGTAGCCACCCACTTCTTTACAGATCGAAGAGCTGACTCTCAGTAGAACCACAGAGCATACAGCAGAGGAATACCTGAATGCTGACAGGCCAAGGAAAGTGCCATGCGACCCTGGTGATAAGGGCGCCAGAGAAGGGACTAGAGCACAGGACAAAGCAGGATGGGTCATCAACCTCCTGGATCGCCCTCCTCCCTTCCTCTCTGCCCCATGCTTCCCCAGTTCTTAGATACCCAGGGCTCGTTCTGTCACTCAACATGCATTTTGGGGCATCTACTCTGTTGCTTTGGGGATAGTGCACAAATTATTGAGGATAAAATAATGTGTAAGATAGAGTTTCTGACCTCGGGAAACTCACAGTCCAGACAGGTACTGAAATGTCAATAAGAAACCCTCTAGTGGCCCTGGGCCTCCCTCTGTGATAATCTCATTAAGCCTCATCTAATGCATCATGTGGGTGTGGACACCTTTATTTTATACTAGAGGCCTGGTGTACAGATTCGTGCACCTGTGGGATCCCTTGGCCTGACCTGTACCCTCTCCCAATCTGGGACCCCTCAGGGGATGTCAGACTGCTGGTTTTGGCCTGATCCCCGCAGGCCAGGCCAAGGGACCCCACCGGTGTACTAATCTGTGCACCTGGCTTCTAGTGCACATATAAGATCTTTGGTTAATCTCTTCCGGCTCTCTGCCCTCCCCCTTCCCTCTGAAATTCATCAGTCTGTTCCATGTTTCCATGCCTGTGTGTTGAGCATCTGCCCCTTGGTGGTTAGTGTGTGTCATAGCTACTGATCAAACGGTCAAATGGTCGAATGGTCACTTAAGCTTTTATATATTTAAATGCCTACCAACCTTAGTGTTCTGGCCTCAAAGCATTGATCTCACATTACTCTCATGTTATAGATTAGGGAAAAAGGATACAACTTTCACTAAGCATCTGCTAATTCTTAATTTGCTTGTTAGGTAATAAGGAGATCTGAAAAGCTGTAGGGACAGGGGGCATGGAATGCTTCCCGGGAAATATTAAGTACTAATAAATAAGCAACAACCTACACCTAGGTTGTTATTCTTTACAGGTAGGGTTAGTTTTTGGTAGGGAGACCAATGCCCTATGTATAGCAGAGGGGTATTTTCCATCAGAAAAGCATGTCTTATAAAAAACATCTGGTCATGTTGTGGGCACCTGTCAATCACCATGAGTTTGTGATAGACGGAGATTTAGAAATGGCTTGTATTGCATCTGTGTGCTTTACAGGACTATGATATCAAATGCTATTTAGATTAAAACTGCTAGAGTGAGACAACTTACTAGCATCCACTTCTGTTACCACGATTGGTTTGGAAAATTGAATTTGGAAGCCCCAGGAACAATCACCAGTTCCTTTGAAGAGCCTTAGGGTTCGCTCTCGAACTATAGAAGAAGGAAAGAGGACATTATTTTAAGTTCATCTTTAGGTACGATAAATATGATTATAAAAGTGTCTAGTATTTACTGCTTATTTATTGCATGCCAGGCCTAAATAAAAGTGTTTTAAGCACTTACAAATATTATCTAATTTAATCTTCTGATTAGCCTATTATTATTGTACTAGAGGCCTGGTGCATGAATTCGTGTACGATTGGGCCCAGCTGGCAGTGGGAGGTTGGCTGTGAGAGCGCACTGACCACCAGGGGACAGCTCCTGTATTGAGCATCTGCCTCCTGGTGGTCAGTGCGTGTCATAGCGACTGGTCATTTGGTCGCTTAGGCTTTCATATATATAGATTTTTGGAGAGAAGGAAACTGAGGCACAGAGAGATTAAACAAGTCACTTGAGTCACAGGGTGAGGAAGGGACACTGCTGACGATTCTCAGGCAGCATGACTCCCAACAGGCAGCTGAGCCTTACAGGTCTGTCACTCAGATTCATCAATAGTGGGACATTTATTTCAAGGTTGAAATAAGAAAATAGAATTCTTAGCTGTACATTTAGGTCTTATAGGAATTCAAGAGTAACTGAACAACTGAGCTTCTCAGAAAGAAACAGAAAAAGCTAAGCCTTGTAGAAACTGTCACTGTACAGTTGCGCTGGCTTGAATGTGGAGAGTTCCAGAGACTTCACAGTAAGAATCCGTGGATTTTTACATTAGTCCATGGATCTTTATTAATGTGGCTCAGCCATTTCTTATTCTGCTTTTTCATGTATCTTCTCTCCTTTCCTCCTGCTACCTCATAAAGTCTTGTCTCTGTGTGTGTGTGTGCGTGTGTGTATATATTTGTTAATAAATATATACACTAATAAAAGAGAAAAATGCAATTGACCATACCTTTGTGATGCCCACCAGCCAATCAGGAATGAGTATGCAAATAAACCCAACAAAGATGGTGGGTTAATTTGCATATGCAGGCACTGAGCGAAGACTGAAGGCTCTGCCCGAGCAAAGACTGAAGACTGAAGACTGAAGGCTCCGCCCATGGCTGGAGCCAAGCCTGAAGGCTGAATGCTTGATTCCACTGCAGCCTGGGTCCCAGGTGCCAGAGGAAAACCAGTGCCGGCAGCCAGGGGTAGGAATGCCTATTGCTTGAATCTTTGTGCAGCGGGCCACTAGTCTTTAATAAAGAAAGAATCACAACAAAATATAAACTTCCTGAACCTCAGAAGTGAATTATTAGTAATAGCTCTGTTATAGGTCTCTGAAGTAATCCTATATAATAAAAGCCTAATATGCTAAGTGTCCGGTCATCCATTCAACCAATCAAAGCATAATATGCTAATGATATGCTAAGGCCGCTCAACCGCTTGCTATGATGTGCACCGACCATAAGGGGGCAGACAGTTGACAGGTTGACCAGTCTCTGTGATGTGCACTGACCATCAGGGGGCAGATGCTCCGATCGGTAGGTTAGCTTGCTGCTGGGGTTCGGCTGATTGGGACTGAGCAAGACAGGCCGGACACACCCTGGAGCCTTCCTGTGGTCTCTCCTCAGCTGGCCAACCTCCTGCGTCTCTACCTGGCCCTGATTGTGCACCTGTGGGGTGCCTTGGTCTGTCCTGTGCCCTCTTGCAATCTGAGACCCCTCGGGGGATGTTGGAGAGCCGGTTTTGGCCCAATCCTGCAGGCCAGGCTGAGGGACCCCACTGGTGCACAAATTTATGCACTGGGCCTCTAGTTAAGTATAAAATAAGAATGCTTATCTATTATTAAGGGCAGGGTAAATTATCATCTTAAAATTATAATTTACTAGAATACCCTTTGATTAAAAAATAGGGATACATTAGCTAATTGTGTTTTTGTGTTTCACTTCTCATTTTACAGATAGATTTATATCTTCCTCTGGGTTGGATGTCAAGAACATTTTTCCTTTGCAGGGTTGCATCCTCTTTAGGTACATTTTGAAAGGCTGTGCAGAATGTGCTGTGTAGACAACATATGGATAGAACTAGAAGCAATCAGGAGGTCAAAGAAAATCCTGAGAATTTAAGATGACTTAACAATTGTACTTTGAGTGGGGAGGGACCTTAGTCCAGCTTCCTACTTGATGGAGAATCTCTTCCTTGTCATCTCTGACAGATGCTCTAGGTCAGTGGTTGGCAAACTGCGGCTTGCGAGCCACATGAGGCTCATGAGCCACGGTTTGCCGCTATGTTGACTAATGAGTTTGCTGACCACTGACCCAGACTCTCGATTCCAATAATTACAGGCTGTTGTTATTCCTTGTGATTAAGCCCCTATCTCAGTGGTCGGCAAACTCATTAGTCAACAGAGTGGCAAACCGTGGCTCGTGAGCCACAATTTGCCGACCACTGCTCTAGGTGGTTGAGTCCCTAATCTTTGGAGATATATTGTTATTATATATATACATTGTATTTTGCAGAATTTGTAAGATTTGTCACTCTTTTATTAAAACTTCTCCCAGATATTCTGGGGTAAATCAATACTTTAAAAAAATTCAGTTTCCCTAAACAGTGGTCGGCAAACTCATTAGTTAACAGAGTGGCAAACCGTGGCTCGCGAGCTGCATGTGGCTCGCGAGCTGCAGTTTGCCAACCACTGCCCTATAAGGAATGACAAGGACAGTAAAAGATTAGTCAATCTGTTCAAATGTGCTTGGATGTGACCATCTTCCTGGTCGGCTTGGGAATAAAAATCCTATGTAATAAAAGAGTAATATGCAAATTAACCATCACTCCACTACACCCACAAGCCATGCCCACCATCCAATCAGGAGCGAGTATGCAAATTAACCCAACCAAGATGGCTGCAGCCACTTTAAGAGCAGGAGGGAGGCTTGGGTTTCCCCAGCGATGGAGGAAGCCAAGCTTTCCACACACCCTGGCTGGCCCACTCCAGGCTACAAAGTTTCAATGATAGAAGATAAATAAATCCCAACAAAAATGGCAGCAGCCATGGAGCTAGAGAGAGCAGGAGTCTAGGGTTGCCCCGGCGATGGAGGAAGCCAAACTTCTGAAGCCCTGGCCTGCCTTGGCTTTTGCTTAGGGCTACAAAGTTTCAATTATAGAAGATGAATAAATTACAACAGAAATGGCTGCCACCACAGAGCAAGCAGAAGGCTTGGCTCCGCTCCAGGCTACAAAGTTTCAATTGTTGAAGATAAATAAACGCCAGATCCCAGGGCCTCTGCTTGGCTTGCTGGGGGGCATGGCCGGCCTGCAAACCACCACAGGCCCCTCGCCCTGGCCGCCCCACGCCCCAAGGGAACCCCCACCCTGATTCGGGACACCCTTCAGGGAAAACCAGCTGGCCCCCACCCATGCACCAGGCCTCTATCCTATATAATAAAAGAATAATATGCAGATTGACCATCACTCCAACACACAAGATGGCTGCCCCCATGTGGTCAAAGATCCTGCCCCCATGTGGACACAAGATGGCCACCACAAGATGGCGAGGAGGGGCGGGCAGTTGGGAGGGACCAGGCCTGTAAGGGAGGGCAGTTGGGGGTGATCAAGCCTGCAGGGGAGGGCAGTTAGGGGTGACCAGGCCAGCAGAGGAGGGAAGTTGGGGTTGACCAGGCCTTCAAGGGAGAGCATTTAGGGGGGACCAGGCCTTCAGGGGAGGGCAGTTAGGGGCAAGCAGGCTGGCAGGGGAACAGTTAGGCATCAATCAGGCTAGCAGGGGAGTGGTTAGGGGGTGATCAGGCTGGCAGGCAGAAACAGTTAGGTGCAGTCAGGAAGGCAGGCAGATGAGCAGTTGGGAGCCAGCAGTCCTGTATTGTGAGAGGGATGTCCCAGATTGGAGAGGGTGCAGGCTGGGCTAAGGGACCCCTCCCCCCTCCCCACCCTGGCCATGCATGAATTTCATGCACCGGGCCTCTAGTATCTGATAACAACAAGGAAGCAAGCATCTCTGTCTTGAACAATTCACTGTAGCCAAATAGCAGAAGTCTTTCACAAACATTTATTGAGTCTCTACTATGTGCCCAGGTGTTTTCCTATGCGCCAGGACTGCAGTGGTGAAGACAGACAAGACACTTTTTCTCATGGAGTTTACATGATAAAATTGGCTGCCAAAACTGGCCAACATTCAAAGGCAGGAAAGATAAAGTCTTCATGTGGATTCTTGAAGGAATGTTGGTTTTTCCAAAATGTCTGGGAAAAATACTTTTTCTGTTGTTGAAAATAGCATCTGGAAAAGCATACCAAGTTGCTGTGAAGGTATTGGTATATTCCAGTTCTAAAATTATGCCCTCTGCTCTATTCTATGCTCCTGGGAAGATCTCTATCATTTGTTAGTACAGTTCCCTTGTGGCAGTCATTTTACACGATTGTTTGGGCTGACAGTTACTGGATTTCAGTATAAGTTAAGAAGCAGAACTGGGAAATTTAAAGTGACAGAAATGAATATTTTAATAGTCTGCAATAGGCTGGTAGCTAATCAGGGCAAAAAGGAAAATCAGAAACTATTTCTGATCTTTGTAGAAAAAATTTTTAACTTTCCCACTTGTCAAAACTTTTTGCTCCCTATAGGTTACCCTCTTGATACTGTCTTATGCTTTTGACATGTTGATTTACCCAATGGATATTTGTTTAATGGAGTATTTTTACTGTTGATTCAAATCAAATTGTTGTTTTCCATATAACATGAAATTGTTAAGATATAAACAATTCAATAAAATCTTTAACTGGCGAGCTCAACTGCAGCAATCTCTTGTGGAAGAAAATACAGTCAAAATGATGTGCGACATGTCTCCCCCACCCCATTCTGAAGACAATTTTTTCATATTTTAAGATTTATAGTTCTGGTTTCCCTTGCCACTGTCTGGTGGATAATGTATGACACATCTGCTGAAAAGCCACAAATAAATGTCATTGTCTTTTTCAGGGACTGTGTGGGCTCATCTTCAAGTAGTTTATCCCTCAAATGACACTACTTTGGAATCATCTTGTTAAATGTGAAAGTTAAAATACCCTATCTTTTTCTTGTGGCTCCAGCAATAGAATTTTGTAGTGATCCAAACCTTTGTTTATCTGTTTCTCCAACTTATAGAAGATCTCTTTTAGGAGATAACGAATTGGATTTTTTAAGGTGTAAAATTTATTCTCACCAAATACATGCTGGTAGAAACAAATTAGTATTGCAATATCTTAAAATGCCATTAGGTTAAAGATGCTTTTCGGTTTAAAAATGATTGGTTTTGTCTACAAATCACCTTTCCTTCCAATCTCAATCTTCTTTATTGATCTCTCAATATCACATAGTTAAGAAAATAAGCATTTTTATATATGTAACACTTCAAGTCTTAGTAACAATCAGAACAACTAGCACATTCTTGAACTGAGGTTCAGTGCAATAAATGCTATCATAAAACTCACTTGCAGCATATAAGCATTTTATATACACAGGGTGTCCCTCAAAAAAGTATACACACTGTAATAGCTGACAGCTCAATGATGAAAATGAAATGTACTTTAATAAACATTGCCTTTATAATTATCAAATTGTGTATATACATTTTTGGGGACCCCCTATATATAAATTATTAAAATACATTTCATTTTTTTGGGATGCCCTGTATGTGCACATAATATGCTCATGTATATACAAACATGCACATGTGTATACAAACATGTATGTGTATATGTATGTGCATATGTGTGTGTAAATATAGGTATATGTATATAAAATTATTGGAAAAATTGAACACATTTTCTTTCTTTTTAACCAAAGCAAATGATAGTTAATTAACCAAATGCTTGTTCTTTGCTGGCCATAAACAGGTGATAATTTTGATGCCTGTACTGAAAAAGTTAGATTCTTTGTAGAATTTATCAAATTCATACTTGTAATTTCTCTCTGTGTGTCTTTAGCAAGTTCCCTTAGTGACAGGACCTAGTAGACATGGTATTTGTTGAATGCACGATTGTATAAATAACTTAAAACGTTATTTTCAGCCTGAATCTTTGCTTGCTTGGATTACATTGTTTACTGTTGATCAAGGTCATTTATTTATACCAATACAGATGTTTACAAAAGTTTCTCATGTATTTTGCAGCCAAGATTGGACTGAAATAATAATTTCACATGCTGGAACTTGTAATTCAGGTATCAGTGTTTTTAAAACTCATTAAGTTGTTACTGATTGGAAAATTATATAGTTTTAGTAAACTAAATATTAATCTCATAAAACATCTTGAAACTATTAGATTATTAATGAAGTCTGAAAAAACACAAGGAAAATATTTACATTATTAAATGAAGGTATAATATTAAGCAATTATATTACTAAATGTAAAATGTAGGCTATAAATCTTATGTTTCAGACTATAGACATGGCAATATCAAATGCATATTCCATATATGTTTAAAACAGGACTAGACCTATCTATATACACTGAGTGGCCAGATTATTATACCTCTGAATGCATAATAATCTGGCCACTCAGTGTATATCCTATGTAATAAAAGGCTAATATGCAAATTGTCACCTCAATCAGGAGTTCAACCAGCAGGCAGGCCGGCCAACTGCCCATGTCCCCTCCCCCTTGCCAGACTGGCTGGACCCCACCCATGCATGAATTCATGCACCAGGCCTCTAATATATATATATATATACTGAGTGAGCAGATTATTATGTGTTCAGAGATCATAATAATCTGGCCACTCAGTGTGTATAAAAGGCTAATATACAAAGTGTCCCCTCGGGAGTTTGACTGGGAGTTCAATCACTTGCTATGACATGTGCTGATCACCAGGGGGCAGCGTGGAATGAAGGAAGGCCCCAGCTGGCAGCTGGAGAAGGGAGGCCCCAGCCAGCAGCCAGAAGGCCCCAATTGGCACTGACTGCTGGCCAGGCCTAGGGACCCTAACCGTGCATGAATTTCATGCACCGGGCCTCTAGTGTATAATAAAAAGACAATGCAGAAACAATAAATGGTTATATTTTGGTATTGGAGCAATAAATTATAATTTAATTGTTTATACTCTCCAGTACATTTTTTAAAAATAGTAATTTTTTACTTATAGGATGAAATAGACTTGATTCTTCCACCATTAACCTGTACTCCAACTTTGAAATTACTTTCTATGTTTGACTGAGCTCTTAAGACAGTTTTTATTTTAATAGCTTTAGATTCTTTCACACTATTAATAAATACATTATATATGTCTATATATTCAAGCACACATACTTCTCTCCAAATGCTACACCCAGTGTGCAAGTTTGCTGACTTCAGAGACTTGCCTGGAGCCCAATTACGGTGTCTAAGACATACACATTCATTTTATCACAATCGTAGAGTCCTTACCAGCTGCAGGTCGGGGTTTTTTACTAAGGCATCTAGGACTGTCCTCAGGATTCCCATCATCCCCTCGAAAAACCCAGGCCGCTGAATGGAAATTCTCTGTGTAGAAACCTTTTTCCTCAATATCAATTCGGAAGCCAAGGTCCACAGAACGGCTGTCTTCTGAGATGACTGAGGAGCAGAAAAGGTGACATCATGATTTGTGCTCTGGCAAGAAGGTGAGCACACACTGATGGCCACGGTGAGAAAACAGCCAATGAATGTGTGCTGGGCGAGGCCTGTGTAGAAGGCAGAGTATCACCCTTGAAACACGTAGCTAAACTGGAGAGACAATTCTCTGGGGAAGAACTTACATAATCTGAAAATATAAATAATGCAGGCATTGCTTGAGGACCTACACCATGGGAATCAGCAGACTACAGACAGCACAATAAATCCTTATTTTATTATTATTTTTTTTTGTGTGTGAAAAAACTATGGGAAAAATAATTGTTGTTGAGACATATTAGTATTTAGGGGTCAAGAGAAAGCTACACAAGACTGAGAATTAGCTTTAGAATTCCTTTCAAAATTCCAAGCGCAAGGAATTTAGTTTGTACAACAAATAAGATTTTTATTAGGCATTTGACACTAATCCACGGTTTAAACAGTTTCGGGTACATTCATGCATTTATTAATTTAATTTAAAATAAGTGTTTGGTCATGAGCAAGGTACAATCTTAGGCTCAATGGAGATGGAAAGATGAGAATGATATGGACCTCAGAGGAAGTAGTGATTCTGGCTGTAGGGGAAGGGTAGGATTATAGGAAGAATATCATTAGATTGGATCCTGAGGAGTGGGCAACATTTACAGGAAGATAGACATGATATAGAAGGAAATAGGTACTGGAAAGATAAGGCCATGTTGATTGACTAAATATAATTTTGGTGTGTGGAAATAAAGGGGATGACATATGGGAATATTACATATTAACAAAGTTGGAATATAAATGATATGAGAATTTTGTGGGATACCTTATTTATTGAAATAAAAGTATGAACTCTTTAGAATAGAATACTTTAACTCAGGATATGGGATGCCATCTTCCATGCATAATATTTTTAAAAAATTTTGGCATTTATTTTTGAATAAGTTTGAGTGTGACATTTGACATTATATGGTAGGAAATATAAACCCAAAATCTATATACACTGAGTGGCCAGATTATTCTGATCTCTGAATGCATAATAATCTGGCCATTCAGTGTATATCCTATATAATAAAAGGCTAGTATGCAATTTGTCCCCTTGACCAGGAGTTTGACCAGCAGGCAGGCCGGCCAACTGCCCATGTCCCGTCCCCCTGGTCAGGCTGGCCGGCCCCACCCATGCACGAATTCATGCACCAGGCCTCTAATATATATATATATATAATGTGTTCAGAGATCATAATAATCTGGCCACTCAGTGTATATAAAAGCCTAATATGCAAAGTGTCTCCTCAGGAGGTTGACCAACTGGGAGTTCGATCACTCACTATGATATGTGCTCACCACCAGGGGGCGACACGGAATGAAGGAAGGCCCCGGCTGTCAGCTGTCAGCCGCTAGGGACCCCACCCATGCACAAACTTGGGCACTGGGCCTCTAGTATTATAATAATTTACAGACCCATCTTTTGAGCTTTAAGTCTAATCCAAACTGCTTTCATACATAGCAGTTGCTAAAGTTACAGAAGCCCCAAAGGCATTTAAAGCATCTTTCCTTGTTTGATATATCTTCTATATCCCTGGCCTTAAATATTCAGTTACATTTTAATATTTATGACTATAATGTACATACATTCCTGGACCCCTGGACTTACCGTTATTTTTTTTTTTCCTGAGCAGCAGCTGTCCATGGTGGCTATGTAATCATCCTCTATTATGTTAAGGTCTGAGAGTGGGCCTTTAAAATTGTAGTGATCTTTGCTTTTAACAGCATGCATGGAACTATTAAAATAGCTCACTTATTTACAAGCAGATTTGATTATGTGGATGAGCAGTTCTCTGTTCATTCAGTTACCAAGACAGCTAATCAGCATCCTCTTACATAAACTGAGACATAAAACCTGTGTTAAAGTCCAGTGAAGCAGCAAGCCACACACCTGCTGCAGCTTTGAACTGCTAGATTTCTCAACAACTGTCCCTGGGGACCTTTGAGCCAAGTAGCAAACATACCTAAACATGACTTTGTCACCAAAATTTGGCTTGCTAGATGAGCCTTTTAACAAATGAAACCATAACACAATGAGCTCTTAAAATATGTTGGCATTACTAAAATTGCATTTGTACTTCTGTGCTCTTGAAAACTTGAAATACTTCCCTTATTTTTGATGTTAGAATAAAAAATATAAAATACTTAGCTCAGTTCCAGGTGTCTTTAGACATTCTCACTCTCATTCATTCCACTGTACTACTTGAGGATAATAAAAACTGGTACCTGATTAAGGGAGACTCTGTTTGGACTTTCCCAGAGAGAGACCATGACCCAACCAGAAGCAGCGAGTTGTTGTGTTCAATAGCATAGACTCTGGTCAGGGTGTCTGGGTTTGAACCACTAACTATGGCCAAGTGACATTAGGCAAGTCATTTCTCTCCTTGACTCAGATCCCTCATCTGGTACAGTTAGGATCAAAACTATAGTACTTAGCTCATAGTGCTATTGGGAGAATTAATAAGCTATCCTATCTAATGAAGAGGGACTATGCTAATTAACCCTCACACTGTTGCAAAGATGGCGGTACACAGCCAATAAGGAGGGAATATGCTAATTGACTGCCATGCCCTCAAAGATGGTGGCGCACACAGCCACAAGATGACAGCGTCCAGTCCCCTCAACCCTGTCGGGGCAGCAGGTAGGGCCCAGCCTCTCTGTGTGCCTGCCTCCAGAGTCTCCCAGTCCCCTCGGCCCCCCAGCCGCCCAGGGCCACCTGAGGCTCAGTAACCAGGGCTGGCCAAGGCTTGAGCTGCCAGCAGTGGCAGCAGCAGCAGAAGTGTGATGGGGCATCGCCTTCCCCTGATCACTGGGTTGCCTCCCGCCCCTGAGGGCTCCCAGACTGTGAGAGGGGGCAAGCTGGGCTAGGGGACCCCCCCTCCAGTGCATGAATTTTCATGCACCAGGCCTCTAGTTGTATTATAAAACTTGGAAGAATAAGCACAATGTAATTTTTAGCTCTTATTATTAGAAATTAAAGTTCTTTTGCCTGCCTTCCTTTCCTTCTCTGTCTCCCCACCCCACACTCCTGCTTTCTTTTTTCTATGCAAACTAATATTTGAAAATACATTTCCATAATAATTTTTACAGCTGAAATAAGAAAAATGCTCTCAAGCAGCCTCACACAATTAGACCTAAATTCTCACCACAGCTGTTGGTGACACTGGAGTCATTTGAGTATCTAAAAATAAGAGCCTGCAGGCCCTTCTGACTTCAGTTTGCAGCCTTCAGGTTTTTGACCTGGTGAGCCTTAGTCAGCACTCCCCACAGCCTAGATGGATTGATCAGCTGTGCCCACATACGTAAATATGTCATTCCTAATGTCTTTTCCAGTTATCACGGAGCAAGTCAGAGCTGAGTAAGATTAACAGACTGAACAGCACCAGCTGTAATGATGCTCGATAAAGCTGTCAGGTTCCAAGTCACGGATTAGTAGCATATCCTGACTCTATAAATGAGATAAAATTTAAACCACACATTAAACAATGCTAGCTCCAGCAGCTCTTAGCAAAGTGCAGTCTCTCCTAAAAAGCTGCTGAAGAAATGCAGCATGCCTCTTGTGTCTGGGGCTTAGATAAACTGCAAAATAAAATAGCAGATGGTTCCATTGCCGTAAGTCCAACGTAAAACAAATTGTTAGTATAAATTTTCATTAAAAACAGAAGTCATCCCAAAGAAAACAATCATTGTTTTAATCAAAATGATTGTGTTATTTTGGCCTGAAATTTGAATTGTTGCAAGTTATCCAGCTGATTCCAGGGGTTGTTTCAAGTGGGCACTGATAAATGTTTAACATTAGAGTTCCCAAAAGGAAGATAAAAAAGCCCTGATGTGTAGTGCTTTGCCAGGTTCTGTGGTACACACTCCCACCATGGCCCATTTCAAGCTACCAACCCGATGCTACTGAATTGTAGTGTCAGAAAAAAAACAACCCGTGCACAGTTGGCTACCGTGAACCACTGTGGGCTGATTCTTGCACACCTACACTTTCGTCAAGAAATGCAGAACAGACGTGAATGTCTAAGAGCACTAGGAGTGGCAGACTTGTCCATAAAACAAAGGATGAAATGGACTTGGACTGAAAGGGTCCAGAGAGCTGACAGACTGTGAACTAGAAAGAACTGGTCCTGTAGGAGGAAGAGCGGAAAGCATGGGGAAATGGTCCTTTTCTCTATGTCACAAGAGCATCCTTGGTTAATCAGACTAAACAAAGCTTCCATTCAAATCTAACTTTTTAGTTTAGATCAGTCATGAATGGTTCCAGTTAATAATGGAAGCTATTGCCATATGCAATAAAAATGTTTACTACATGTAAAATTTTGCTTCTGTTTTTCTTGTTTATCATCCAATTGTTCTTTCCTCAGATCCTTCCTTCTTAGGTTTTAAGATAGCTTAATTCTGATTACTATAGGGTTGATTAATTGTTGAACACTTTGATAATTTTGTTTACATGGGTTTTGAGGTATGAACTGCAGTTGAATTGTCTGCAGTATACAGGAGAGGAATTGCAAGGGTCCAGGGAAAAACCCAGAAAGGAGAAAATAGAACTCGAGGAATGCGGGTATCGGGTATTGTATGAGGAAAGCAGGGCTATGAAAGGGCCCCCTTGGGTGCCTGAAGTGCTGCACAGGGACCTTTGAAGTATGTGGCATCTAAAGAAGGTTTCAAAGTTGTTTGCTGTGGGGTATGTGATGTATGTCCTCCAGAACCTCTCCTTTGATGTCTTCAGGAGATCTCTTTCTGACTATTGCTTTTGTGTAACTATATTCTTCGGGGAGAACCTGGAATAGTAGGGCTAGTGGCTATTGTATCTGACTTACATGCATAACACAAGATTTGTATTTATCGGTGAAAAGACACAAAATTTCCAGACTGCAAGTTTATCAAACAAAAGGTCAAGAAACACTCAAATGGCACTTCAAGAATATTGCTGTCTAGGAAATCCAGTTTGGGGAATCCATCTTAGAGAAATTTCAACTTATTCACCTCATGACTGAGGAAGTTTTGAGTACACTGAGAACAAAACCTCTAATTCGCGATAAAATGGACTTTATCTCCCCCCTCCTCCCCTCCCCCCAACCCCGAGACATTACTAGTGCTCTGTGGAGGGGGAGTCCTCCTTATCTCTGAAAGCAATGAACCATTCTGTCTGCACACTGGAGCAGTGTTGGTGATGTCTGGTCATTGCTGTAATATGAAAACAGAGCACTGGGGCAGCATAGGCTGTGGCACAAAATAGATGGCACAGTCAAATGAGTAATTTACAATTTAATAAAAATACTGAAGTGTGGAGAAGATGTAAGGAAATCAGGTGTGATATAGTAAAATTAAGACTAGTTTATTTAACACTGAAAAGGTAAGGGGAGGGAGCAGGTACCAATTACCAGAACCAGAGCCACAGAAGGCAGTGTGAAGGGGGCATTTTACAGCAGTGCGGCTTTAGGGACACAAACAGCCCTTGGCACACCACAGGGAGAGGTCTGAGGCAAAGTCCAATTTTATTGAGGATTAGAAATTGGGTTTAAGGCAGGTCTTTCAAAGTGAGACCTTGTTATTAAGACTGAGTCAGAATCATGAGTTACAAACATGGCAAGGTGAGGCTTTTGAGGGTTTCAAAGAGACTATGGAAATAAACTATCTGTTGGCGTTTTCTGTTGCAAATCTGATGGTAGTGGGGGAGGGGGAGTTTCTGTACCGAACAACAACACAAATATTTGCCTAGTCAAGAACCTCCTGGAAAGTCAAGTTGTGTTGGTAAAAGCCTTGGGATGAGGTCATGCGATGCAGCCTAAGATGTGTGGAAATAGGTGGTTCTGGGCCTCAGTGTCCAAGTCCTCATTCTCCCAGCTCCCTCCAGCTCCTGCTGATCTTCCCTATTGATTAAGCCCAACAGGAAGCCAGAGGACAAATTTGCCCCTTGAAATAGTCCATAGAGGTGAGACTCCTGGGGCAGGAAGTGAAAAAGCAAGTTACAGGGGCAAAGGGAAGCTATTTGCTAGTCTGGGTTTGAGAGAGTGGAATAAGTCCATTTTAATAGGAATGCTAGAAAACATATATGTGGATAGGTCCTACGTCCTATAGGTTCAGCAAGTCGTTGCGTTTCTTCTGGTTTTGGAAAAGAGAGTAATTGTCTACTCACTGGATCCTTCGGTGATGCTGCTGGCGAATGAACTTGCCCCTGCTGAGCTGCTTCTTTTGCCATCTTTGAATTGCTGCCTCCTCCTGGCCCACTGGTCTATTGCTTCCTCCTGGGAACCATCACTGGCCCTTGTTCCTCTTGGAGGCCATTCCTGGGGTGACTTGAGGAGGCTATTTATTTGCAAATTCCAATCTAGATTAAACCACATTATATATGAAAAGGTAGAATTTAAAATATTCTAATATTTAAAACAGAATCACTGGAGACTAGACTAGAATTAGAATAATTTCATTTACCTTCTTTATGATTCACTTTCTAAATTTGTATTGCTTAAAAAAGAAGAATCATATAATTGAAAAATCGAGTTATATAGGAAAGGGGGATCACCACGCATTGCCTCAGTTGGATTCAATTCAACAGATATTTCTTGGTCAGCAGTAGTATACACAATACTATATTAATTAGTTACTTCGGAGGAGCAAAGTGCAAATAAATTGTTAATTATACCCTCTGAATTCTCAATAAGAAGACAAGATATTATTACCTGAATTAGTTATATTATAATCTATGATAAGTTTACTATTAAACTCCAGTCCTTTATGGTTTGACTTTCATAAATCACACGAATAAAAATTTCATGATACTTTTCTTGCTACATGTGTTGGTTCAAAATTGAGAAAAAGAGGGGAAAAAGCCAGAGTACATGAAAGTCTTGACAATTTTATATTTGAATAAATAACTAATAACTTTAAAATAAATACCAATTATAACTTTAAAACTTCTGCCTTCTGTCCTCATGAGCTGAGAGGCTCTGTATTTAAAAACAAAACAAAACATTTTATTGATTTTTTTTTTACAGAGAGGAAGGGAGAGGGATAGAAAGTTAGAAACATCAATGAGAGAGAAACATCAATCAGCTGCTTCCTGCACACTCCCCACTGGGGATGTGCCCAAAACCAAGGTACATGCTCTTGACTGTAATCGAACCTGGGACCCTTTAGTCCGCAGGCTGATGCTCTATCCACTGAGCCAAACCGGTTAGGGCTGAGAGGCTGTGTATTAATTAAAAGAAAGAAAATTACAAATAAATTAATTGTAATATAAGCAAATTTTCAGAAAATAACTAAAAGAGTGAAATAAAAGTACTCAAATAATGGAGCGTGTAATACCCAGAAAATAATTTGGTAGGTTAGGATTGGTTAAAATTTTACTTGCTTTAACTTTTTGGTACTATATGAAAAGGTAAACTTCAATTTAACAGAAAGACCAACTCTTAACCTTTACTTTTATTCTATTTCCAGGAGCAGAGGAGTTTTTAAACTGGATCTTTATAAATTAAGCTCTAACTTATCAGTATCAAACTTTGCTCCCAGAACTATTTAAATAATAAATAGGATATATCCATGAATAAATCATCTTCTTTATTTTAATGTGTAACTATTAGTGATCCATTTGCATAATAATTTAAATTTCACTTGTCAGGGCTAAAGACACAGAAGGGAGGGAAAGTCATTATCCAGTCTTCTAATTTTCCAAAACTCTGCTGTTGACTCCTACTTCTTCCCTAGAAAGAAATAGGGTGACAAAAAAATGACATTCATTCTGTAATAGTTATTACTTTTTCCACTGTAATTGAATACTTCAATCTGATAGTGAATTGAATCTATATCTAGTTTCTGCTGTGCTGGTTACTTGGTCTACAGCTAGGAACAAGATGACTTTTTATCCTCTGGAACTTTACAGAGTGGTGGAACTTTAAAAAATGCCGCAAAACTGGCCTCTGGCCATTTTTTCCAATGTCCCTGTAGTTCCGCTATTTGTAGAGATAGAGAGTCCAGGTTGATTCTGAAGGCACCCATGAGAAGAATAATTTTCTAATGTCAAGTATTTTACATTTAAAATGGGTTGTTTTCTGAAATTGCTGGAGAAAAAAGAAGTCTGATGGGCCTAGGAAAGTGTGTGATGGAAATACGGCCCTGGGATGTGGTGGGAAAAGCTTTGGTCTAGGATATGTTCTCATATACTCACTTGAGAAGAAAATATGTGCCCTGCAGTATGTCTCATAGTTTGATTTGAGAACCACTTGTAATGCCCACTGAGTGCAAAGCACTCCCATTGTCCTGCTTGTTCATTGTAGAATCTCAGATTTGCAAAAATGTAGAAGGCAATTTGGTCCACACACCCTTTATATGCTTAAAACTTCTACAAGATTTTGAACAATTAGTCATTCAGTCTAAGCTTGAACACTTCCCAGACTCAAATTTGCTACCTGTTTACTACTTGAATTAGCATAACCCTTGAATACTTCAAGCTGATAGTGAATTGACTCTATATCTTAGTAACCTACATTCACATGCAACTCTCTCCCTCATTCCATAAATATCCAATAGATGTTTATTTAGCCATTCTAAGAATCAGGCAGTTTGCTTGGGCCTAGAATGAAGACACTCAGGTTTCTTAAAGGACTCTGTTAAAATATACACTGTCACTTTGTAGAAATAATATGCTAATCCATTAAAGAACACACTAATCTCTTATCAAGGATGAGTGAGAAAGTAGAAAGCTACCCCTTTGAAAGCCAGAGGTAGGCCTGGAAAGTGAGTTGGAAGCCAAAGAGAGGAAAATGCAGATCTGGGAGGGGCCTGACTTGGAAAACAGCACAGGCATTGCAGCTGTACCCTGGGTCTTGGACGCTGGCCTTGCTCATCAACTGAGAAATGTTGAAATGAGCATGAGTGTGGAAAGTTCCCAGTTTCACCAGAAGTCAACATAATGAAAATGATCTCAGCAGTTGTATTCTGCTACTTAAAAAGAAATCATTTTAAAATTAATCTTTCTATCCCTAGTGCTTGGGGCAGACTTTGGGACCACAACCTTTCTCAGAGCTGCAGTGCTACACTTTTTTGCCTTGTTGTGGGTTTTTGGAATCACTACTTCCTTAGGGGGCACAGGGAAATAGAATATCTTACACAACTCATACAAGTTTTGTGCCATGTTACATACAAAGGGCTATTATAAGTACTTTTATGCCATGTAAAATATCATATAATCCTTCTCGTTATCTGTTATTCTCTCAGAGTAGCCTAGTGTTGGTTTTCTCATTAAATATTTTTTATGACAGAATTTCTGGGTTTTGGGGGCCGAGATTTTAAAGATATATTTCAGTCCACTTAAAGTTGAAGAAACGAGTCCCTGAGAAACTCCTTTTCCTTTGATCTGACAGGAAAACCCAGAATTTAGTTTTGAGGGGTCCAGGCTGGGATCCCTTTCCTTTTGCCACTGGCTTTTCTACCTTCCACCACATGCCCATCCCCACCCTCTCTTGTTTATCTAGTTCAGATGTCATAGATTTTTTTTAGTCTGTGCCATCTTCTAAGTCATATACTGTAGAGATTTCTATATATATATAAAAAATCCAGATCTCCAGCTATCTTGAAAAACCAAAAAGCTTGGCTGTACTGGACCTGCATTCTTATTCCCTCAGGACAGTGCTCCCTCTAGTTTACCATCACTTCATTATTTCTCACAGGCAGCCTGCTTTACTCACTTACCTTATATCCCTGGCCCCAGTAGGCAAATCCAGATTGGGACCTTTAATCTAGTTAATTTCCAAGGGCACACACATGGGTAGAGGGAATTATGTAAATGTTATAATCAGCACTCATGTCAGGGATTCTTAATCTGAGGTACACAGCTAGACTTTGAGGACCCCTTTGACAATACAGGCATAAGTTTGTACATATATATCAAATTTATAATTTTCTGGTGAAACAATACAAAGATGTCCCAGTTTCTCAAAGCAATCTATACCCTGAAAATATTTGAGAATCTTGGCCTGAGGTATCAATAGTATGATGAAAATAGTATTGAATAAAGTATAAAAATATTTATAGCTCTAGGAGAGTCAAAGCCATGAAAGTTTATAGATTCAAATACATTTTAATACAAATATTTAAGTTTCTCTACTTTCATGCTTTTTTAGTTGTGTATGTGAACAGCATTTTGCACTAAGAAGCCTATGCGACTTCCCTAAATTCATTCTTTTATTCAATCAATATCCATTGACTGTCTCCACTACAGGACAGGCACTGTTCTGGTGCTGTGGATAAAGCAATGATTAAATCAGAAAAATTTCATACATCCATTCTAGTGGAGAAGATAGAACAACAAGAAAACCCCACACAAAACCAGTAAAATATAAATATAGCATATTAGAAAGTGAAAAGTGCTATGTGTAGAAAAGTGCTAAAACATGGGAAAGAGATAGCGTATGCTTGGGTTGTGATGGAGAGGGCTCAGATTGCAGTTTTAAATTGAGTGGGATGAGAATGCTTCACCGAGAAGGTACCATGTGAGCAAAAATTTCGAGAGATGAAAGTGAACCACATGGGCATATGGGGGAAAGTGGTTCAGTTAGAGGGAGCAGCTCAAGCAAAGGACTGATGAGGGATCTTGTCTGGTAGGGTCTCCACTCAAGGAAGTCAATATTGCTGGAATAAAGTAATGGGGGAAGAGGAGTTATACAAATAGCCTTTTGATGAATCACAGTAACATAGGGAACCTGTAGCTGCAATTGTTCACCAGATGAGACAATTTCAAAGGCCACTGAAGTGCAATATCAGCTTTGGGAGGATTCTGACTTGAATTACTGATTTTCTTAAGGAAATATGCCTCGCTAGAAGAGGCAGTCCAAGGAGAGGCATACAGGAAGAATATACATCTAGGTGAGCAGGTGTCTGTTCTAGAAGACACAAGTGCCTTATTCCAGGCCTGCTTCTTGAAGACCTAAATAATTGGGGACTGAACCCAATGCTGGGATTAATTCAATTCACTTGGTATCTGGAGGTATATTGGCACTGGGAAGCAGTCATGTAACTGATGGATCTTTGCCTTAGGGTGCTCATCTTAAGCTGGTGACTGTATAGGTTTTGTGTTGTTTTAGGGCATTTATTCTCCATACAATAAACTTCACATTTTATGCCAACATTTATATAATTGTCCTTTTTATATTTTTACTTTAACTTCTCAAGTTTTTTAATTCTATTTAAAAATTAGGAATAGAACAATAACAAAGAAAAGATGGCTTCTCAAAGTTTCATCATTCCAACTTCCATTTTTGGACAAGTTAGGAATGTTACTGGCAGTATAAAATTTTTATTTGTTCAAGATATAATTTAATATACAATGTGTCATAATGCTAACACTAAATATAAAATATTTTGGACTTACTGAGAAAAACAACAAGGGCTCTTAATGAAGTGACCAAAATGGTATAGCATGGACCCAAGATTGAAAGCAGACAGGCAGTATTATGTACTTAGGAAAGAGCTTCCATCTTAGTCCTCTTGAGGCCTGGAGAGTTTCTGGGTTTTATCAATGGTTTGAGCAGGGCCAACCAATGCACAAGTGAGGTCAGAGGTCTGCTTGAGTTCAGAGGCCCCAGGGATAGCTGGGTCAGGATTAGCCATAGCCATTTCTGGTTTGTGTCCTTTGCTTCAATTACTATTCCACATGGCCTCCTGAGACATGTACACCATGCTTCTGCAACACCACAGCACGGCTTAAAAACACATTTTATCACAAACACATTTTTCCTATTCTTCTAAACATGCTTAGCTTGCAAGAAGGAAAGAAATGGTAGATTTGTTTTAAAGAGTGGCAAAAGGCTAATGCCTCCTCCAAAATTGATTTGGCAATACATCAACCTTTTAAAGAGAAATTGATTTTTTTCTTTATATTAAACTGTAGCCTTGGTAATTTTGTTATGCACTTTTATGGGTGGGGTGGTTGATATATGCTTGCCCATAGTCATTTAACTCTAAAATACTCAATATATCTTCAGCAATAAAGAAAAAAATATTCAAAGCAATAAAAAAGCCCTCACGTTAAGACTTTCCAAAGCTCAGACATGTGAAAGTAAAGGAAGTAATGGATTCTGTGTAGCACTGTACCTTTCCAAGCCTTCTGCGTCCGAGGGGAAAGCAGTATGTCCGTTTGGTGGCAGTAAGTTTCCTTTTTATCTCCTTCAGCATTTGGCCTTATGGATGCAATGCTTTGGCCCTCCGCTGCCTCCTGTGTAAAGCTGGTTAGTCCCAGGTTTATTTCATCTTGCGTACTGTATTGGTCTGCATCACTGGTCAGTGGTTTCTCAGTAAGAAACAGATTATCTGCAGCAGCCACTGCAGAGTTGAACTCAGCAGTGTTCAGTGGAAATTTTATTTGAAAACAGGCTTCATCATGATTCTCATTTGATAGGTCTTCAAATTCTCTGTGGCATGTATTCTTTACCGCTGGCCTTATGAGGAACTTGTCTTTTTCAACGTTTCCCCAAAAGCGGGGTGGCTCTTTAAGGTGTTTTATTCCCATAGGACAATTAAAATCAACTATGCGTTCTTTATCATTTTGAGTAATTAATCTTTGCTCTAACTCATCAGTTATTGAAGTCACGGCTGACATTTCTGTATTGCTGGGGGCTGCCATCTCTGCATGACTAGCCTGGGGCCCTGTTGGACTCCATTCCACAGAGCTGTGACTGCTACTGTTGAGTGGGCTCCCAGCAGCAAGCCCGCCAGAGGACGCAGGGCTGAGACTTGGACACTGAGTACTCTTCATTCCCAATAGTTGCTGCATGTTTGTGTGAGAGTTGCTATGCAAAGTGGCTTTTTTGAAGTCTCTGCTGGTCCCATCAGCATGCTCTTCCTCATGGTCTATCACACATTCAGCACAGTGACCAAAGGGAAATGCATCCCCAGGGGTTTCTGTAGGTTCTGAGTGTCCTCTGCCCCCATCTGATGGACAGAAGGGAATGGAAGATTTCACAGTATTTTGACTGGGAGGGAAAGATTTGCAATTTGAGTTCTCACTGTAGTCTGCGGGTGGAATTTTGGTGCCTTTGCCATAAATGCCGGCCGCCGTTGCTCCCGTGTGCTTCCCATTCAGAGAAGAGGAGGGATAAAAGTCGGCGTTTTGGCCACGTTGGACTGGAGAGATGTTAGCAATGGTACTTGGCAAATAATGTCTTCCTCCTGTGCTTTGCAGCACGTACGAGTCTGCTGTGATATTTTCTGGGAGATTGAAGTTGACTTTTCTATCTCCAGCTACATCTTTAGGAACCTCAAAAGACATTTTCCTTAAGTCGGTGTTCCTTAAACTTGTGGTCTTTAGGGCATCATGTGAAGTAGGAAAAACATTTTTGAGAAGAGCCTCAGCTTCAGAGAAATGTTTCCTTTGTGAGGCGTTCCGACTAATTTTAGAGGCCTTCTGCTGAGAGATGGCAGATTCTAACTCGCACTCCTCTAAGGCTGAAAATAGCCTGCCAGGCTTATTCTTCCCCTCGGGGCTTGAGCACAGAGAAGCCGCCACTGCGTCAGGATTCCCCTCCTCCTGGACAGCGGACGGCACAGGAGAGACGTGCAAAGAAGGAGCCGGACGCCGAGGCTTGTGTCCAAGCTGCCCCTTTTCAGGCAGCCTGGCACCAGGCGGTGCAGAAGACCTGGAAGGTTCTTTGGTGATGTGATTGGAGGGAATGTTTCCGTATTTCGCTGTCTTCCGCCTTCTTTCAGGATGAGAGATATTAATTATTACATTCTGTTTCTTACTCATGTATTTAACTTTAATTCCTTTCCCTACAATGCTAACTTCCAGTGAGGGGCTCTCAGTTCTGGCGGTTTCTCCTTCACATTTAGATGGAGCCTCCAGTTTTATTTCTTCTATCAGTATATTCCTGCACTTATAAGAGCATCTTCGAGAAGAGTAATATCTTGGAATATGTCTGACAGAGTAACAGTGGTGACATTTGGGACATCTCTTTTTTGTTGGGAACTGTATTTCTGTTTTAGAGAAAAATCTGTTATTGTTTGCCACTTGAACATTGAAATCCCCATATTTTACTTCTGTAATAATTTTGCCTTTTTCTTTAGAGCCTCCCACTGTGTTTGGGAAATCCTGCAGAGTAATTTTTCCTGATAATGATCCTTCACAGTCATTAAACATGATCACTGGTAAGACTTTCTTTAGCTGATGAGAAATGGATGGGGAAGAATCATCATTTTCCTTTTCTCTACTTCTTTTGCTGTCTGAAGGAGGTTGCTTCTTCTCTTTAGGGAGAAAAGAGGAATTCTGCTTTCCATTCATAGAAGCAGATGTATGCTCATCTCCGTTTCCCTTAGATTTCCCTAATGTCCTAGTTTGATGAGACACAGCCTCTGCGGTGTCTCCTTTGACCTTTGCCAGACCTTTTCCAATTTTTTGGCATGCTTGATTAGCAGGCTGAGGTTCACCTAAAGATGAAGCAGGGGGAAATGTTTCTATTCAATGAATATCTTTCGTAAATATTTTGAATAACATTTCATGGCATTCCCCACAACATGCATTTCTAATAAACATCTTATTTTAAATCAATTATCTTAGAACACAAAATATTACTTGGTAGTTTTAGGAAGTAAGAATCTAACTAAGCTTAACATTAAAAGAGACTTCCAAAATGAGTGAAATAAAAAATTCAGAGCACATTTATGCAAATAAATTTTAAAAAGACTTCTTGATAAAGAGGAAGTTGTCATGATCAGGTATTTGAACGTAGCATTATAATACCAATTATAATCAAGCTGGATCTAATTTGTGATGGTACAACAAATAAACATGTGGGTAAACTGAATGGAAGATACCGAACAATGGTTTCTAGACAGCCTGTTAAACAGGTTCGGTAGCTTCCTTTGCCCAGGGTAAGGGCTTTTTAAAAATTTTTATAACAGAGTAGGTGTTCTGGTGTTACTAGATCCTCTCATTTTCCAGAAGTAAGCTAGAGCCTGTATTTATTATACAAAACCTCCAGTTTCTGGAGATTGGCACACATTTTAAAAAACGCTCCATAGATGGAGACCAATATATTTAGGCACCAGCTTTGGTACAAGAACTTCCAATTTGCAGCCTTTACTCCTCTGCTTTATAATGTCAAAATATTTTGCTATGAGAAATTCATGAACTTGAGCATGAACTATCAGACCTTGTGTAAAAAACAGTGGATAAAACATGAACTTCTCAAATTATATTTTAAAATACATCTGGAAGAGAGTATTTGTGAAGGAAGACAAGTAGATAATGATATCAGCTGAATCTATAAACCAGGTGTCCACAAGGATCTATCTATCTACATATATATATGTGTGTGTGTGTATGTGTGTGTGTGTGTGTGTGTGTGTGTGTGTATGTGTGTGTGTGTGTGTATATATATATATATATATATATATATATATGCCTAAGTGATCATTACAACTGAACGATTGGCTGACCGGTCGTTATGACAGGCACTGACCATCAGGGGGCAGATGCTCAATGCAGGAGCTGTCCCTTGGTGGTCAGTGCGCTCCCACAGACGCTGGCGAGCGCAGCCGCAGAAGGCCCAGCAGGGTCAGGATGAGTGGCAGGGGAACTGTGTCCAGCCCCGGCTGGGGCTCCTCCCTGGCCGCCTGCAGCTTCAGCACTGCTACATCCCTCAGGGGGATGTCTGACTGCTGGCTTTCGGCCTGATCCCTGTAGGGCCGAAACCCAGCAGTCCGACATCCCCCAAGGGGTTCCAGATAGCAAGAAAGTGCAGGCCAGGCTGAGGGACCTCACCTGTGCATGACTTCATGCACTGGGCCTCTAGTAGTTTTAATAAACTGATTAATCTAAAAATTATAAAGGATTACTTATAAATTTACTTGAAATGTTCTTAATTTAAATGTGATTATATATATATACTTATATATTTTTAATATAAAATATAAAAACAAACATATAAACACATATAAAGAGTAAATACATAAATTCTCTTCAACAGAAAGAAAAATATTCCACTAAAATTTGGCTAGAGGTGACATAGAAGTATGGGCTATAAAAATATTGCTGTTTCTGAATCAAATGAAGAATCATAGGTTTAGAAATCATAACTTCCCAACTTCAGGAGAGGTATACAGACTTCTGATTTGACACATGTGCTCTCCAAGCATACTGAACTTCTGAAGAGTCTAACCGTTCCCATCTGCCGCTCTTCTAGTCTGAGGGAATGGCCATTTTCACCACAAATACTGAAAGTTTCCAGCAGGTCTGGCTATAACCTCATGTGGAAGTTCTGGGAGAAAAGACATGGAAACGTATTTCTCTGAAACCCATTTACAATACAGCATGTACATGAGAGCATGTACACCGATAGAACTGCCTTCCCGACTGTAGATTACAATATATTCTTAAAAAGCACTCTCATGCCAAGAACAGTTCACTTTGTAGCCCTTTACAGTTTTATAATTTACTAGAGGCCTGGTGCACGAAATTTGTGCATAGGGGTGGTGGTGGAGTCTCTCAGCCTGGCCAGCACCCTCTCCAATCCGGGACCCCTTGGGGGATGTCCAATTGCTGGTTTAGGCCCGATCCCGCAGTCAGACATCCCTCTTGCAATCCCAGACCACTGGTTCCTAACCGCTCTGCCTGCCTGCCTGCCTGATTGCCCCTAACCATTCTGCCTACCTGACTGATCACCCCTAACTGCTTCTGCCTGCCTGCCTGATGGCCCCTAACTGCTCCCCTGCCAGCCTGATCACCCCTAACTGCTCCCCTGCTGGCCTGATCGCCCTTAACTGCCTCTACCTCAGCCCCCACCACTGCAGCTTTGTCCAGAAGACACCTGGTCTATCTGGTCTAAATAGCATATTACCCTCTTATTAGTATAGATAGCCTTTTTTAATTGACATGTCAATTTTTGCAAGTAAGAAGATAGATAGGTACATGGCAATGTACTAAACACAGATTCTAAGAATAGAGGTCTTAATAGCCTTTGTCTCAAATATTTTATTTACATTTTTATTCACAATACTAATATCATTAATAATCAATGCACAAGTATACACATAATAACATTGACCAAACTTCTAAATAGTTTTATAACATTTATATGCATTTATCTTCCTACTTTTGTAAGCATTCCTGTGATAAAGAAGAAAGTACATAAGTTGGATAATTCATATTTACATACTTATAAAACCAATGAATTGGACGTACATATTGTGGGATTCAAGAGTTTCCATTTTCTATAGGCTTTTCTTCTTTTTCTCCTCATTTTTGGGAGCTGAGGGTCTTCAGCTTTAACTGTCCTTTGAAAGCATAAAATTTGAAATTATTTTCCACTCTAAATTTAGGTTTAGTAAAATTACTAGTTCAACTCATTGCAGCTTGACAGCATTGTACCTTTCTCTGGTACCCTTCAGTGTTCTCCTTTGAATACATTTTATCATAATTATACTTTCCCTTTTTGTGTAATTCCCCCTCTCCCCAAACTATTCAGTACATTATTTTATACCACATGAATAGTCAACCATATGTATTTTCATATGCGTAGACATGTAGGATGCAGATTATAAAATGATATTCTGTTCAATTAATTATTTATATTGCAATTTTTCTTAGCCTAATAGAAATTCCTAATTTTTTTATGAAGTTGAATCAAACTTGTGGCCCTGCTAATTTAAGTAAAGCAGGGAGATAGGTTGCCTTAATTACATTATTACCATATATACTATATTTAAATATAGGATTATATGCACATGATTTATTATTTGTAGAAGATCAAATTAATTATTTTTATTGCAAAATAAAGGATTATTTTCTCTGCTGATGATGTCTTAGCCAACAGAAAGTATTTTGGGGGAGATACTTAGGGGAAAGGCATAACTTTCCAGGTATCACATCAAGTAGGGACCTGCCCACGCTTAGAGATAAGCCTGATTCCATTGCTTTACTTTTAGACGATTGAACTGTCTGCAAAGATGCAAAGAGAATGCTTTCCACTGCAATAGTTTGTTGTAAGTGCATTTTGGCAGTCTGTGCCTTTACATACCTCAGCAGAGAAACTCAACTTTTATCTGTTTTACTGTAAATCAAATAAAATGGACTGTTTTGTGGCCAGTTTTTACAAAAATATATGTAAATTCTTAACTCATCTCTCCTACATTCTAGTAAGTGTTGATTTCAAATCCTTCTTCCTCCATAAATTCTCATTCTCATAACTTTCTGGAAATTGTTTTTTTCTTTAGGTTACCTTTCTTATTGAGAGCAATTGCTACTCTTCTGGCATCTTCCAATTATCCTTTCTATTCACTCCTCCAAAGGCACCGTTAAGTTCCTATGGCTGATTAAGCAAGCAGTAATCCATTTTCTTAGAAGGCCAACTTGGGGGTTGGGTTGGGGAGAGGATTACAAACATATACTTAATATTTTACATTTTTCTTAAATCCCTGTCTTAACACATACTGGATTTCCTAATTTGACATATGGTTCAAAGGCACTTGACTAGTTTATCAATTGCTTCTCTGTGGCCCCATATAGTTTGAATAGCAAAATGCAGCCTCTGGCTGTGCTGTGTTTAATGGAGAGTACCCTGGAATTTGACTCAAAAGATCTGGGTTGTTTTCTGGCTCTGCTGCTTACTGGGCAAGTATTGTAGTCTCTGGTAGGCTGAATTGCCTTTGCCTTTGAGATGGCAATTATGAATTCCACCTTACAGATTCACCTTGAAGAAACACAACTGACAATCCTATATAATAAAAGGCTAATATGAAAATCAACCTAACAGCGGAATAACCTGTCGCTATGATGTGCACTGACCACCAGGGGGAAGACGCTCACTGCAGGAGCTGCCCCTGGGTGGTCAGTGCGCTCCCACAGGGGGAGCACTGTTCAGCCAGAAGCCTGGCTCATGGCTGGAGAGCACAGTGGAGATGGAGGAGCCTCTCCCGCATCTGCAGCAGCGCTAAGGATGTCTGATGGCACTAAGCTGTTAGTCAGACATCCCCTGAGGGCTCCCGGACTGCGAGAGGGTGCAGGCTGGGCTGAGGGGTCCCCCCCCCAGGGCATGAATTTCGTGCACGGGGCCTCTAGTATATTATAAATGACTCTAGCCAATGACATCTGTTACTCTTACTTTGGGTTAGAGTATAATATATCTATTAGCATACATGCAAACATAGAGTTGAGCAATGCCTGACTTTGGGAGAATATCCATTTTATCAGAGCTGCGAGTGAGTGCTTAGATAAAGCTAATCAAACCATAACCTTTTTGACACCCGCCCCTCCCCCCCCCCCCAAAAAAAAATCTAGACATTTTTGAGATCAGCTCATCCAAAGTTCTCTTTTTAGAAAAACTGATACTCAGAGAGTCTTAGCTTCCCGTATTGCACTAATATTGGCAAATTTGGGGCTAGAACCCATGCTGTTAGGAATTAAGCAAACTTCCTCTTTGAACCAACACATCTGATATTGATGCCCAGGGACTGTTTCTGATCACACAGAACAAATTTAAATCGTTTTGCACTTTACCTACAAAAGAGCACTACAGTTTTGTTTTAGGAAATAGGAGGTACTGTGGAATATGTACCTAGTATCTAGCACAGTGTCTGACACCTAGTATGCACGAATAAATGGTTAGGCAGTGCCAATCTCTATCTAATTATGTTTTTAAAAATGTACCCTCTTGTATTTCTAAATGCATTTTCCCTTTTACTGTGTATTAATTAGTTTATAGTTAATAAGGGCATATAAATATTTCTTGACCCCTCCATCTATTATCAATCACATGCCTATAATCACCTTTTCAGCAACACATCTTGAAGAAGTTGTCTGTATATATTGAATCCACCTTCTCTCCTCACATCCTTTTCCCAAACCCACTCCACGAAGTCAATTATCCTCACCACTCCACTCAGAGCACTCTTGCCCCCAGTCAACAGTGATAGCTGTATTGCCAAAGCCAACAGTCACTCCTCTGTAGTCAACTTAGTCACACTTTCAGCAGGATTTGATACCAGTGACCTCTCCATTCCTCCTGGCTCTATTCCTTCCTTTAGATTCCCTGATGCCACACTCTCCTGGTCTTTGTCTTGCTCTACTGGCCTTTCCCTCTTAAATGCTTTTGCTGGATCTTCTCTTGCTCAATCTCTAATTTTTTACATCTTCAGGGTTCCTTTTGCTTCTTTATCAACTCTCTCACCAGGAAATCCTACTCATTTCCATGGTTTTAAAATAATCTATACAAATTATTCTAAATTTATAATTCTACACCAGACCTCCTCCCCAAAGTCCAGGCTTATACATCCAACTGCTAAGCTGACGTATCTACTTGGATGTCTAATTGTAATCTCCTATTATCGTGTCACAAATGGAGCTCTTGAGATTCCTTGCCTTCTTCAATTCTTTACTCCCCAGAATCTTTCCAATCTCAGTTGACAATTTCACCATCTATCTCACTCAAATCAAACACCTAGATGTCATTCTTGATGCTTTTCTTTAACTTACTTTCCTCATCAAACCCATCAGCAAATTTTCCGTGTTCTGTTTTTAAATATCTATCCTTAGTATGTCTGCTTTTTCCCCCTCCGTTACTAATACCCCATTGTAAGTCTCTTCCTCTACATACACTGAGTGGCCACCTTATTATAACCACCCCATCAGTACTTCTTTGGGCCACCTTTTGCCTTCAATACTGCGGCTATTCTTCTTGGCATTGACTCCATGGGATGTTGAAAGGTGATGCGAGGAATCTGACACCATGCCTGATGAATAGCACTGTCTAGTTCTTTGAGATTTGATGGTTGTGGAACCAACTGCCTGATGGCTCTTTTAACTTTGTCTCACAAATGCTCATTTGGATTGAGATCTGGTGGTTGTGAGGGGTCACCTAAGCAAGGTAAAGTCTCCCTCATGTTTTTGAAACCACTCCTGCACAATATGAGCACCGTGGCATGGCTCATTGTCTTGTGGGAAGAAGCCATCTCCATTGGGATACGCCATCAACATATAGGATGAACTTGATCAGCAATGATACTTAGGTATGTTGTGCTATTCAGATGTTGTTCCACACGAATTAAAGGGCCCAAATCATGCCAGGAAAACATGCCCCAAACCATAACACTGCCCCCACCAGCTTGAAAGGTTGTTCTCATGCATGTGGGGTGCATGCTTTCATGCTGTTTCCATGAAATTCTCACTCTGCCATCTGCATGATGCAACTGGAAACGTGATTCATTGGACCACATGACTTTTTTCCAATGCTCGACTGTCCAATCCTTGTGTTCCTGTGTGAATTGGAGACGTTTTATCTTGGTAACTGCAGACAGCAAAGGTGTTGGAACAGGCCTTCGGCTTCCATATCCCATATGATGCAGTGTACGGCTAATTTGCCTACAGACTTCAGGTGGTCATAATAATCTGGCCACTCAGTGTATATACATACATGTGTGTACAGGTACATGTACATAGGTAGTCCAGACTTAAAAAAATATATTTATATATTCATAATATATTTAAATATATGTTTAAATATATATTCATTTATATTTTAAATCTGGACAACTGCAATGGCTTTCTGATTTTCTGCTTTTATATTTACATCCTTTGATTATTTACAGAGGAGCCAGATTTTTAAAATATATAAATTAAATCATGCCATCCCCTTTTTATAACCCTGTCTCTAATGGACTCTCATTATACTTTGACAAACTTCTAAGCACTTCAGCTTTTTTTACACATATGTATAAAGTATAATTTTTTCCCCAGTAAAATACATCACCACAGGCCTTAGAATATACTTTAAGGTACCAATTTCACCACAGATTCCCTAGATTTATATTTTTCATAAATGTTTATTTGTTCTGTGCAAAATTGGCAATAAAGCTCAGGAGAGTTACTATAATTGCAGTTATATATCAGCCAGATTCTATCACATTTGAGACCTTTATATTGGATTTTATGGATTTTTTTTGTCTAACTGAGCTTTGACTCATTACTATAATTCACAGAAGAATGAGAAAAAAATGTAAACAGGAAATACTAACAATATCCTTCCACTGCAGAATTACATATTGATAAGCATTATTCTAAGAAAACTGTTAGAATGTAAAGGTTTTTTTTTTTTTTTGGTTTTCTTTAAGGTATTAGGAAATTTTACTAGTGCCACTTTTTTTGATAAATTACTTAAAAATTCTCTATTATATTGCTAAGCTGAAATGTTTTCCTTGGAACATTCAAAGGGACTGTTCTGTTATCAATAAAAAAGACTCATAAAAGTGTAAATAATAATCACTATTAAAATTCTAGAGGAGACCAAACACAAAATTAATTCAGAAGGTTACATGCTTAACTTCCAGGGTAGCATTTAATGTCCATTGGCTCCAGTTTTCTGTAGAATTTGAAAACAACTTTTGCCTATTTTTTTTTTATAATTTCACTTTCATGATTTTATCACAAAGCCCTTGTTCTTTGCACTAAATGTTTAAAAGAAATTTGTACACAAAAAACAAATTATGAAAAGTTCAAGTTTAAAAATATTCGAAGAAAATTTGTAAATTTTCTAATTACTTTTGAAAGTATGTTTTAACTGTACAAACTTATCTATTGTCATTCCTGATTTTGAATAGCATGTATTTTTAAGCTACTTTTTTTTGTCTAAACATTTTTAAAAGTATGTATGAGCCTAAGAAGAGTTATGTTGAAAAACAGCTGTTTCAATAATACCCATACATCACTTTAGACTTGCACTGGGGATGCAAGGATCAGACTTAACGAACTTGGCTGTTAGGCAGTAGTTGTTAATAAAATGTTCCCAGTGTCTGGAAACTGAACAGCTTTAGTTAAGATCATTTAAGCAAGTTGTTCCTCACACCTTTACTTCCTTCTCTCTGTTGAAAACATTGAAGACTGTTTTTATATCTATATTTATATTCTTTCATATTGGTAAACTATTAGCATATATTAGGTTAAAATTTTAAAATAGAAACATCCAAATCTCATATCCAATGAACCCAACTTTTCCTCTCCCTGAGCATACAATGGGTAGTTGTTGAATCTCACAGAGAATATTCATGTCCATCTGCAAAAGAGATTCTTGGTAATCATTCTAGCATTAATCTGTTAATGTGTAGAGTTCATAAGAATAAATATAAAAGTAACTTATTACAATAATAATAATAATAATAATAATATATATCACCTGAGGATATTTTTTCCATTGCTTTTCAGAGAGAGTGGAAGGGAGGGAGGAAGGTGGGGGGGCAGAGAGAGAGAGAGAGAGAGATCATTGATGTGTTGTCTCCCACACCTGCCCTGACTTGGGGCAGGGAGTGAACCTGCAACCCAGGTAAGTGCCCTTGACTGGAATCTAACCCAACACCCCTTGGTGCACAGGCCTGATGCTCTAACCACTAAGAAACACCGGCCAGGGCCAAAAGAATTATCTTTAAACATAAGCTTTGGTAGAATGCCATCACCCCATTTGACCTACAATGGATCGAATAGAATTTAGTAGATGAGGGTAATCCTTGAAGAACAGGAAGCCCACCTTATACAAGTTAAACCAGAATCCCTGCAGAAATAAAATGCAGACAGAAAAGAGCATTGTGCAGTGGGTATTTATTATTGTTATTATTACTATTATTATTAACATTTTAAAAGCTAGGTGAAAATTTACCTTTGTAAACCAGAAAAAATTCAGTATTTAATAAAGTTTGATATATTAAGTAATACCAGCAAAGGAAGGGAAGGATGAACTAAAAATGAAAATCTCTTCCACTTCCAAAAGTGTCTACCCTTTGCTGGACAGGATAGGTAGGTGCGAAGTCATCTACCCAACCTCTCACTTCTCATCAGAGGAAGCTGAGAGTGATGTATGGTAGTGACTTGCCCAGGAAACATACTGCTGAGATATGGCTTCACTTCTTTCTCCATCACAGCAAGCCTCTGAAAGTGAGGAATGCTTTTTGCTGATGATTTTTTCAAGGTTTTTATTGCTTTACTATGTTAAATGTAGAGGCTCTTCCTGACATGCTTCCAGAACTCTCCCTTTCCTCTCTCTTTCTTATAGAATGAGTCAAGGGAAAGGAGCAAAATTCTAATGGAGAAACCCCAGCGTACTTCTCACAGAGGTAGCCTTAAGAATTTGCCGCTGTGCTTGCTATGGGCTCAAGATTCTGAGCTGGACTTAACATAAAAATGTAAATATAATACAACCTGAAAGGAATTTACAGGTTAGCACAGGGATTTACTCAAATGTGAGAGTGCTTAAGCATCACTGAGCAACTTGCTAAAAATGTAGATTCAGATTCTGAGGTGGAGCCCAGGAATAGGTATTTTATTTTATTTTTAAAAATATATTTTATTGATTTTTTACAGAGAGGAAGGAAGAGGGATAGCTAGAAACATTGTTGAGAGAGAAACATGGATCAGCTGTCTCCTGCACACCCCCTACTGGGGATGTGCCTGTAACCAAGATATATGCCCTTGACTGGAATTGAACCCGGGACCCTTCCGTCCGCAAGCCGACGCTCTATCCACTGAGCCAAATGGGTTTCGGCAGGAATGGGCATTTTAAATAAGCACCCAACCTCTAATCCCATGTGATTCTGATTTCAGAAACACTGTTGAAACAGACACAATTTTGAACAGGTGGAATGAAACCTCATTCAGAACATAATTTAATGGCCTAGGGCAGTGGTCAGCAAACTGCAGCTCATGAGCCACATGTGGCTCTTTGGCCACTTGAGTGTGGCTCTTCCACAAAATACCACGGCCTGGGCGAGTCTATTTTGAAGAAGTGGCGTTAGAAGAAGTTTAAGTTTAAAAAAATTTGGCTCTCAAAAGAAATTTCAATCGTTGTACTGTTGATATTTGGCTCTCTTGACTGAGTTTGCTGACCACTGGCCTAGGGCAGTCTTGAGGAGACCTGCAATGAATTCAGTTTCACTTCACTCCACTTCATATTCCTTCCCTCCCAGACGGTACCTCTAAGGTTTACATTTTTTACTTTATTTTTTAAAATTTTATTATTATTATTTTGGTTTAAGCACAAAAGATTCTTTTTCTATATCAGCAAACTTACAGGGGAAAAACCTTCTTGAGAGATAATCTTTTATTTTTCTCAGCCCAGTATAGAGGCTCTACTCAAATTGTGTCCTAAATCAATCTTAGGTGTTAATTCCTCAATATCTTCTTTCATCTGTCCTAAACATGACTTACTAGTAGGTAAAACAGCAAGTCAGCTTAGAAGGCCAGGGCCACTAGAGTAAGAAGATATCATGTCGTATTTTCATTGCTTGTCTCCCTGTGCTCACTTGGGCTTTTCAGAGTGAAAGGGCTGCTATGCTGTATTTTGGGTTTGACTTTGTCTGTAAGCTAAAATGGTTGGCAAGTACCATAGTGTAGTGGAAGTGTTCAGAAGGAGGATGTCTGGCGGGGTGAGTGAGGCACCTAAATCATGACCTTCCTATTTATGATGGGGCATCCATCATCTTCTTGGAGCTCCAGTATTTATAGGGCATTGTTCTTTATGCAGCACCCCCAGTGAGACTATCTTCCTGGGGTTAAACCAGATCCCTGGCTGCTCCAGTGTTAACCTGATTTGAGCCAACAGAACTCCAGAGGAAATTTACTTTGAGGTAGAAAATTAACCAGCAAAGGAAGAGAAAACACCCCAGTGTATACATCCTCAGTGTATATGTCCTACTCTTCTGAGGAAGCACTAGAGATGTGGACCCAAGTGTAGGATCCACAAGGACAAAGATCTTGTCTTATACTTTGATGCGTTCCTTTTCCATATATGTGGAAAAGCACCGTGGTTAATAAACATTTGTTGGATGAAGGAATGAATGACTGAATGCAACTTGCACTTTTTGTTTCCCAACTTCAGTCATTTCTGTACTACTTTCATGAGTCTTACTACTCCCATGAAATAGCTGTGCTATTATTTGCTTAATAGTTTATTGATTCATTACATGTTTTACACTAGCTTCATACTAGACAGTACTATATGTGAAGATCTGGGGTGTAGCAAATACTCATGAAAACAAAAATAAATAAATAAAAATATCTTCATTGTGTACCATCCAAAACCATTTTGCAGACCAGCAGTGGTATGTGTCACTCACTTTAGAAGGTACAGTCATACTTTATGTATTATTATCATGACATTGCTGGACTAGAAAACCCTGAAGAAGTGTATTTTGCTTTGTTTAATTTCCTCTTTGGTTTTAGAGGGAGTATTAGCAAGTTAGCTAATTCCACGTGCAGAATGATGCATGAATTAAATGTCTATAATAATAAAAGCATAATATGCTAATTAGACCAGACAGCCAAATGACCTTCCAGACACCATTCCGAATGGAGCTGTGGTGGCCGGGGCTGAGGCAGAAGCAGTTAGGGCTGATTAGGCAGGTAGGCAGAGTGGTTAGGGGCCATCAGGCAGGCAGGTGAGTGGTTAGGGGTGATGAGGCAGCAGGCAGGTGAGTAGTTAGGGGCAATCAGGCAGGTAGGCAGGCAAGCGGTTAGGAGCCAGCAGTCCCGGGTTCGAGAAGGTGCAGGCTGGGCTGAGAGGACTACCCCCCCACCCCCTGTGCATGAATTTTGTGCACTGGGCCTCTAGTCAGTATAGAAAGAGAAGTAATCCTATTCAACTGCAATTAGAATCCTAGCTACTCTGGATTTTTTTTCAATTACTATGTCTGAGAAATCTGTAATTATAGTTTTCTCCTACTCTGACCTGATCAGCACAGGAACTTTCAGAATTGATCTTGGGAAACCCATTTCTATTCACTCAATTCTATAGGACATTTTACATTATTCTATGCTTGGTATTTTCTGGATGTCCTTTTACATGGCTTGAACTACTGTGCTATATTTTTGTCCATTATCATAAAAAAGTGTGTAAATTGCAGTCTGGCTAATGATGAGAATTATGCTTAGAATGAGAAATTATGCTTAGATTTAATCTGCCAGGTTAATTTAATCACATTAGGATTGGGTTTATATTGGGCAGATAATCAGTGCTAACATTTCATCCCATCTCTCAAATTCACTGAGGCCTGGGCAGTCCCATGAAATAAGAGTAACATACCATTGTATTTTGTGTAATTACTGTATACCTTCACAAGTCAGATCATATTGAGAATTTTTTAAAATATATTTTTATTGATTTTGAGAGGATGGCAGAGAGAGAGAGAGAGAGAGAGTTCAATGATGAGAGAATCATTGATTGGCTGCCTCTTGCACACCCCCTACTGGGGATTGAGATGGCAACCTGGGCATGTGCCCTTGACCAAAATTGAACCCAGGACCCTTCAGTCTGCAGGCCAACGCTCTATCCACTGAGCCAAACCAGCTAGGGCCATATTGAGAATTTTTATTGCTATTGCAAAAATAATCTGGAGCCAGTCTCTGAAAGAAGCTTCATGGCTGTTGAGAGGGTTGAGAATTTGACCCATTACATATAAGTTCCTGGTATGTCATTTTAAAGGCCTATTTGAAAATTTGGTTATTGGATGATTTTCCTCTTGAAAAGAACACACCAAGACTATTTTATGAGCATGCTGATTTCCTTATTGTAATTTACTCATATGGGGTTACTACAGATTTGTTTGAGAAGTTAAATGCCTTCATATAAAAAAATTGTAAAAAGTGAATAGTTAGTAACTGGGGGAATATGCAAAATAATAAGTAGACAATAAAGATTTATTTTTGTGTTCTTTATAAATAAATTATTTGAGGATTCTTATTAATGTTAGGGTAATTTGACACTAGAATAAAAAACAACTAATGCTTAAATCCTGGAAGAAGAAAAGGGAGATTAATATCCATCTAATATTTAAATTCTGAGTGAGAATGAGGAAGGCAAGGACTGTCTGAATTCCTGATCATTTTGCAAAGTTTGATTTGAGGTTATTTACACAAAAATATTAGCCAGAATATTTTCCTATGAAATTGGTTTAAATCTCAGAGTAATTGCAATTACTGTTATAGGAAAAAGTAATCTTTGATGTCTTCTTTCTTGAGATCAGATTACAATGTTTTGGGTGATTAATATATTTTAAAAATTAAGCAAAAACATTTATATAAGTAAAATTAACGTAAAGTTAATGAAGAAAAATTCTAACTCAACCAGATGAGAAAATCATTTGGTGATTTATTAAAATCAAATTTATGTTTGGTAGTAAATTAATGCTGCAATGGAAACAAAGCAGAATATAGGAATTCAAAACAAACATTACTGCTTTGAAATGAAACTGACCGTCCTTGAATTCAGAATGAATTTCAATTATGCTTAGAAGCCTAGCTTGTCAATTGCATTTTCCTTGCTTTCCAAATGCACAATTTATTTCAAATAACCAAATTAGGATATGGCTGGTAGCTATTCAACTGTGCATATGATGTCTTTCTTAGCCTAAATAAAAGAAGGCTAAACACATTGACTACTGAGAACTTTTTAGGATGCATCCATCCTCTCTGATGACAGAGTCAGTTACAAACAGCTGTTGGACTTTCTATGACTGTAAAGAAATACATTGTTAAAGTGTCCTCACATATAACATTCAAATAAGTTTCCCTTTGCTAAGCAACTAATTTAGGAAAACAAGGATTAAAATAGAGACTACTTCATTCAAAACAGCATAGAAAAGAAGAAAAGAGTAAAAAGAGCACATAATCAGCTCACCTGGGTAAAGCCTTCATAAATTCCTCAGCTCTGAAGGAGACAATGATTTAAATGCAAATATGTGTTTTGAAAGTCAAGAAAATGAAGTAGAGATTTGAAGACCTCATCTTGTTCTACTTTGGATTTATCTGGGGTTGTCTAAATCCAAAATCTGATTACCATATTTAATCTTATGCAGTGTCAGGAATGATCTAGCATCCTTTAATCGGTCTATTATTATCTGTCTTAACCACTCCTAAAATCTGTTTATTTTCAAACATATTGTTAGTGCATAACGGTGCTCTTGTGGCTTAGGAGCTTGGAAATAGGGGTGTTTATGAAACATAGCTATGATGTTCATGTGGTGCAGATGAAGAGGAAGAAACAAGAAAAAAATGAAAACTTAAATGATCTAGTTCGGCTCTTTATCAGCTAATTCACTTATCTTTGTGTAGTACATACAGGGGTAGAAACAGTATGGTGTATGGTATGGTGGAGGCTGTAGGCTTTCATTAGAAAGATTTAAATTTGAGTTCTATTTCCATATCCTAGATTGTTTGGTGAAGTCATTTGACTTATTAGACTCAAGTGCTTATTTGTTAAAGCTGGGATAAATAATAAAGACTTTGACCTAGAATTTTTTAAATACTTTGAAGTATGCAAATGAAAATATAGTTTGGAAATTCAGTTTAGAATTTTTTAAAAATATATTTCATTGATTTTCCTACAGAGAGGAAGGGAGAGGGATAGAGAGTTAGAAACATCAATGAGAGAGAATCATTGATCAGCTGACTCCTGTACACCTCCAACTGGGGATGTGCCTGCAATCAAGGTACATGCCCTTGACTGGAATTGAACCTGGGACCCTTCAGTCCGAAGGCGCTTGCTCTATCTATTAAGCCAAACTGGTTAGGCCCATTTTAGAATTTTTAAATGAATGAAACACTTCTATTTAACCTAGTAGCTTATGAAATTGATTATAATTATTCAGATGATCCTTAATGAATGTTATTAATGCATTATGAAATTTTAGAAGGTTTGTCTGTGGCTTTTTTTTTCAAAAACATAAATATAAGGGGTTGGAAGAAAGAGAGTTAGAGGTAAATTGCTATGCTAAGGAAATTGGACGAGAGGGAGGAAGGGGGGAGAGAGAGAGAGAGAGAGAGTGAAAGAGAGAGAGAGAGAACATAAAAGGGTTGGCTATAGGGTAGAGTGAGAGACAAAGATTTCAATATCCAACGTTCCATGATGAACTTGTAAGACCACTGAGATAGGAATGTAGAAATAGGAACATGCTTGGGAGAAAAGATAATTTTACACATGTAGTGTATGGGAGGCTATGAATGTCCAAACAAATATGTCTAACAGACAGTTGGAGATAGAAATTTGGGAACCAAATACGTAGTTGCAGGTTATGAAAAACAAACAAAAAAACACACAAAAAAACCACAAGTCTAATAATAATAGAAGACCCACTGTGAAAAATGACCAGAATTTAAGGAATCGAAAGAGGATATTACGACCTTTTGCCAATGCAGCATTATTAAGGAACGTCTCCAAAATAGCTGATAAGTGTAAGGATTTGGAGTGAAAGACTTGGGTTCAAGTGTTGGCTCTACTATTTATTAACAATCTGTCTTTAAGAAAGTTAACTCCTCTGTGCCAATTGTAAAATGGAGATAATGATACAGTATTAGTATTTCATAGGACTGTTTAAGGATTAAAAAAGCAATAATTGTCAATATTCTATATATAAAGTCCTGTGTAAATAGTATTAATATTATGAGAATAAGCTAACCAGAGTTCTATTTTCTTAGGAGCTTACTCTAAGTAGAGATCTATTAGTTCTTAGAAATACATTGGAAAGAACAAGCAAAAAGTAACTTTAACAAGATTCAGAAATCTGAATTTGAATTAAATTTACAATTTATTAGTACTGATGGCATATCTCCCACACCACGTTCCCACTGGCTTCCCAGTCATGGCTACAATGCTACTGAAACCCTAAGACGCAGAGCAGACAGGACCATGGCAGCCCCTGAGGTTTGAATTTGCACCCACTGCTGGGCATCTTATGGAGTTCCGAACTGTACAGCCTGTTTGGCACTAGAGTTTTCAAACTTGTTTCATAACAAGTAAGCCCAGGAACAAAAGCAAAATAACTCTTAGCAGCAAAGCTGTTGGATCAATGGCATTTTAAATCGTTTTTACCCCTACTGATAGAGATGACTTCAGCTTGCTGCTATCTGAAAGCAGTAATAAATATTTATAAGGTATTTTATTGAGGTGTTCAAAACCTCACACTGCTCCAATTGATTACAAGTTGGGGCTAGAGTACAATGGGCTGAGTAAAAAGTAACCAAAAATAAACTTCAGACTGGATCACTTGTCCACTTACTCTATTCTAAAACAAATATAAGTAGTACCATTTTCAATTTCTACTCTTGGCTGGAACTTCCACATTACTACGTAGAAAGCCACCTCCAAAGTGATTAGAGGAATGTTTTTAATCCATCAGGGGTGAGACAAGGAGATGGTCTGGTATAGTTCCCATGAGCCCAGGAATGGAAAACCAGGATATGCTTTCACTCTTCATGCTATAGCTTGTTTCTTATCAGACTTTTAGTTAGAAAGAAAAAATGTTTCCATTAGCAGAAAGGTTTATTTTTTTTTAACTTAAAATGTATTTTAAAATTTCATAGCCGCCCCCACTGTTCTGTACAGCATCATTATAATGGGAGTTGTGAAAAGGAGACATATCCATTGTCCAGTGCTGTGGTGCTGTCTGCTTAACAATGAAAGAGAAACATAGTCCTGAAGGAATAAAGAAAAGTTAAGTGCACTTCCACTGAGTACAATTATATGTGCATATGCTTTAGTGAAAATAGAATGAGGAAGTTGCCTGCCCCACTAATAGATCCAAATATTCATTTTATAGTTAAATTTTTTTTTCTCGAACAATAACTCAGGCTTCTAATTACCCCCCACACCCCCCGCCCCATGCCATCTTTACTACTTCACTAACTTTCCTTTGACCATTTCTACTTTGGGCAAATAAATTGAATTATTTGAAAATCTACTGTAGGTTATAATGAGACTCTTTTTGAAGATGGAGGCTCTTGGCAACATTATTTGTCTCCTCAAAAGAGTTCTCAAAATATACTGTGTGTCTGTCTCTCATCTACCATTGTGGTGTCTGTCAAAGCTCCCAAGCATTTGCCCCCCTTATTGAGCACCCTTTCCCATCTGCACTGAAGTCAAACTCTCCAACCCCTTTGTAAATGCCTCACAACCTAGATCTTCTACATTTGTAGATAGACACTCTTAATTTTGGACTGTGAATTACTGTCCTAGTTTTCTACTTAAGAAAATTGGCCCTTTTAAGTGTAGCACGCACACAAATTTCACTCAACGCCCACCCCACTCATGCTTCACATACATATGCATATATCTATAACTAGAGGCCTGAGCCCTCTCACAGTGGGGGAGCCCTCAGGGGATGCCCTAGGGAGCAGGGAGCATGCCTAAGCTGCAGTCTGCCCTCCCTCTGTGGGAGGCGACCAGGCGGCCCATCAAAGGACAGTGCCGGTCCCGTGTGGCCCCACACCCCCACTGCCTCTCTGCCGCAGCTGGTTGCCACCACTTTCTGCCCCCATCACCATCCCCTTCCTCTGCCTGCTGGCACTCGCCTTGGCTGGCCTGATGCCGCCTGCTTGCTGGTCCCACCCTCCGCTGACTGGTCGTCTGGCTGTTCAGTCAATTTGTATATATAGGATAATAAAAGTGTAATATGCTAATTAGACTGGACGAGCTTCTGAATGAAACCGGGGCTGCGAGGGAAGCCTGGGTCCTGGGTGCCAGAGGGAAGCCAGTGCCGGCAGCCAGCGGAAGAAAGGCCTACTCTTGCACAACTTTCATGCATTGGGCCTTTAGGCCTATCTAATAAAAGAGCAATATGCAAATTAACCATCACTCCACGACAGAATGACGGCGCCCATAGCCACAAGATGGCGGCGCCCAGTCCTCTCAGCCCAGCCGGAGTCCCCCAGTCTCAGGGATGGCTGCCACTGAGAGGCTGGCAGAATGCTGCCCAGAGGCCCTCCTGACCCTTTATAAAAAACAAATTCACTCCCCACGGTGCAATCCCCTGCCAGTGCCATTAGCCTGGGCTGGGGTCTCAGCCTGGCAGGGGCATGCACTCCCATGGCATGATCCCCTCCCAGCTGCGGCAGCCTGGGGTCTCAACCACTGAGTCACACTAGCCAGGCAGATATGGAGGAATCTTAAATGTTTCTTTTTTTAAAAATATATTTTATTGATTTTTTTACAGAGGAAGGGAAAGGGATAAAGAGCTAGAAACATCGATGAGAGAAACACATCGATCAGGTGCCTCCTGCACACTCCCCACTGGGTATGTGCCCCCAACCAAGGTACATGCTCTTGACTGGAATTGAACCTGGGAACTTTGAGTCTGCAGGCTGATGCTCCATCCACCTAACCAAACCAGTTAGAGCTGTCCAATATGTTAAAGAAAAAACCCTATCTAATAAAGAGGGAATATGCAAGGGAGGGCATTTGGGGGTGACTGGGTTGTCAGGGGAGGGCAGTTGGGGAAGATCGGGCCGGCAGGGGAGCAGTTAGGTGTCGATCGGGCTGGCAAGGGAGTGGTTAGGGGGTGATCAGGCTGGCAGGCAGAAGTGGTTAGGGGCAATCAGGTAGGCAGGCGAGCAGTTGGGAGCCAGCAGTCCTGGATTGTGAAAGGGATGTTATTCTCCGAGGGGTCCCAGATTGGGCTGAGGGACACTCCCCCTCCCCCGTGCATGAATTTCATGCACCGGGCCTCGTGTGTGTGTGTGTGTGTGTGTGTGTGTGTGTGTGTGTGTGTGTGTGTGTATGTATTACTCAGAACCTTATAACTGTTTCTTATCCCTAACATCCCTAATAAAATTTGCATTGTGGAAATTTTATTCTAAATAATAGATTTATTTTATAGAACATTTTCCCTTAATGTTTTGCTATATACACATTAACAATACAGTTCAAGAACCAGTTCTATCTACTGTTTTCATATGATATTTAATTTATTAAGAAGTTTATACTTTCTCCTTCCATCTCATGGTCTCACCTTGGTTGTTCCATTCTTTTCTGTCTTTACCAATATTCTTTACCTGCTCTTTAAAAGAGTTAGTCATTTTTCCAACTAAATAAAAGATGTAGGCTTCTAATTCTTCTAGTCCTTCTCTGAACAGTAAACAAATAAGAAATTCAAAATGCAAAGATTGGTAATATTGGACAAGTAATAAAAACAGACATTAGACTAGATACATAACTTTAAATATGAAATAAATTATTGACATGTATATGTAGGTCAGAGTGTATATATATATATATATACACACACAGTATTTATATGTGTATATATATATTATACATGTAGACATACGTACATATATGTGACCCAAAATTATGCAATTAAAAAGACTTAAACAAAAAATTTAAGTCTTCCAATATAACTTTTAAAAAGGCTTTTGTGCTTTCTATTTACATATTAAACAGATAATGACTAAAATTTGTTTTATTCCATTTTTTTCAGAAGACATTTATCAAAACATTAAAGAACACACATAACACACAAAACAGAAAATAGATAAAGTTTTTAATGTATTGTTAACATTCATTTCCATTAGAATACATTCATGGCACTTGAACCACTACCATTTTTTGGCTATTCCTTTTACTTAATGTAGCTATTCACCTCTCAGAGGTTAGCAATTTAAGAATAATTCTTAAAACAATAACTTACTTAGATACTGATTTTCCCTGAGTACAGGATTAAATATCAAAACTAAATTTGTAACTACATTTTGTTGATACTTTGTATTTTACTGTGCTATCCTAACATTATGGAAACCTGAAATTTTTTATGTAATCTTGGGATCTATTAAAAGTACATTTGAAATAAAACTGAACCTTAAGTCATTATACTTCATAACAATCAAGGCAAGTCATTTTCTAAATATGAACATAGTCCAGATTTTATTATGTATCTAAATGTCCTGTGTCTTAATTTTGTCTAAAGTCCTGCTATCAATAAGTCTTCATCAATTATAAAGAAAACCATTGTTTATCAGTAAAATAAAGTTTTATCTAATAAAATTATTTAAGTTAATAAATTTTAGTATCTAAAATGTTAATTAACAATATCTGGTAAACTAAATTTATTGTTATCATCTGTTACTTTGATTTATCCTGCAAATACTTTTAGTAATAGTTTCTACTTCCTATTAGAGGGAGACTCCTACACTAGATTACACAGTATAGACTGTTGTAATTAAGTTACTTAATTGTAATTAAAATTAATTGTATTAAAAATTATAAAGTGTAATTGTGTAACTTTCATCATAAATTATTTAAATTCACCTTTAATGAATTAAATTCACTTTTTAGGATTTCCTTTACCTTAACTAGTCCATAAAAGAAGGGCAATGAACTATATATATTATCCTTAAACTCTCTTCCAGCTCTAACATACTATAGTATAGAGCCAAATTATATAAATTTATATATTTAACCATTAGCTTTTAAGGCAATCTCAAAACAGCCTTGTAAAATATGATAGTTCTTGCAAAATTGTGAATTACTACAATTTACTTTCTCTAGAATCTTACTGATTCATTTCTAAGATATATTTATTTTACAAAGACTTCTTAGAATGTGATGATTTAAGGCCAAAATCAAAATGTTATATTTGAGTTTAATAAAATGAGTAATGGTTATACAATTTTTTGTTAATGCAGATACAACCCATATCAGAAAATGCCATAAAGCCAGTGTTTTTAAAAAATATGTAAAGCTATCTGGGATTTATATACCATCTGACCTTTGAGGAAAATTCCTTTCAAATATGTTTAATTTCAGTGAAAAAGCATAGAATCCTGATTTGTCTGAAGACTTTGAGTAGAACTAACAGACTGATAGATTAATTTTAGGTTTAAGGAGGGGTCCTAGATAAAATAGTATGCTCCCACTTATTCTGATCACTAGTAGAGTTATCAAAATAGAAAATTCTTAACACTGATGAAATAGACTAATAGCAGCACTGTAACTGTACCATTGCCAGGACAATGGAACCAGGAGAAAAAAGTTTATTACAATGGGAAGATGAGAAAAAAATCAGCTACTGATAACTGAAACTTTATGGTAATGGAAAGATTAAAAAAGCAAGCTCAAAATTCATTAAAATTATTTTGTCTAATTTCTCAAAAAAGATATGACATAGTCATGGTTTTTATTAAATATTAGGGGCCCAGTGCACAAATTTGTGCATGTTGAAAGGAACTGTGGGCCATGAGGTTGCGGTGGTCACAGGGGCAGGTTTCAGCCCATCCTCTGCACTCCCACCCGCCCCTCCCACTGCGGCCCCTGGTCCCATCTGCTGGCAGGCCCACTCCTGCAGCTGCCGCTTCCATGCGCTGAAGGCGCCAGCCCTGCTTGCACCCATTGACAGTGTGGAACGACTGGGGCCAGCGCCAGCAGCAGGTGCGAGTGGGGCTGGCACCATCAGTGGGTGTCAGTGGCAGCTGCTGTCCCAGTCGCCCCCTCAGGAGCAGCGGGAGGTGGAGAAGCCCTCAGGGGCAATCGGGGCTGGCAGCCACCACTTGCATCCACTGACAGCACTGAGTGATGGGGGCTGGCGCTGGGTGCTGGCAGCGGTTGCAAGCAGGACTGGTGCCAGCAGCAAGTGCAAGCACTGGGCGGGACTGCAGTAAGTGGGAACAAAGAATTTTCAGTAACCACAAAAGGCTCACCCCAATGACAGCGACCGGCACCCCTCCTTGGTCTGGCGCCCCTGCTCACCTGCTCCACCATCCCACTGTGGCCATGTTTTGTGCTCTGCCACTTGCTGCTGATGCCCGCCATGTTCCACTTGCGCCCCCTGGTGGTCAGCTCACTTCATAGCCGCCGGTTGTTCGGTTGTTCCACTGTTCGGTCTATTTGCATATTAGGATTTTATATATATAGATGTACATCTACTTGAGATTTAAATCTGATATTTGAGAATTCCTTTCGAATATGTATAATTTCAGTACTGGGTCTTTAATGTCTGGTCTAATGCTTACAAGAGGTGCTGGAATTTAGGTTACTTACATTTTTAGAACATACGTCTTTACAACATGGTTTCTCTTATTAGAAATATGGTTTTGTGAGATAAAATTATAGAGTACAAAAAAAAAAAACAGACCCAAAAACGACTGTTTACAGAAGGCTGATCCAGATTTAACAAAATCTGAGGCAATGTTGTAATTTATAAAGTTAAGAATTCTGTGGTTAAGATGAAAAGTATACTTGAAAATATTTTAAACACCCAATATGGTATTTTGTGTTGTGACATTCTAAAGAGCAGTGAACATTTCTAATATCGTGTGAGGAAATAAGTAGTATTAGAAATCCATTAGCACTCAGTCAAAGTCTAGTTACTGATTTAGAGATTGGGGTTCATCCCAATCCAGTGTTTGATTAACTGATGTGCAATCGCTCGGCTTGGTGGCACGAAGAATGCTTGCTGCTTCCCTTTGGCCAGAACATCCACAACCTAAAACACACATAATAAAATACATTAGGATTCCAAGGCTCTCATACTTGAATTGTATGCTGATACCATTCAACTTAAATGTGAGAACTTTTATAGTGAATGACAACAGTGAAAAATGATTAACATCCATATTCAACATGCAAAATTTAGTACAGCATCTTCAGTTGCTTCAATGAGTTTGTGATTCAGTTTTTAAAATATTTGAGAAAATAAGGTCATGAAAAAGCTAAGTATATGCTCCACACTTATTTTCAAAGTAAAGTCAACTTCTGGGATAGGTTCCATTTTACAAAATTCTGGAAAAAAAATCTAATTTCTACTTTTGGAGGTTGAACATAAAATACAATGACTTTTATTAAGACATAGAAGGATTTTAGGTGTTCAATACTGCAATATATCCATTTGTTTTCTACACAAATACTCTGGGTTATACAAAACACAGACAAGTAATTTATCTCTCATTATAATACTTAATGATGTTTCAAAAAGTTCTTGTGAGTTTTGTCTTCTTATCCTTAAATATATTTTAAATTGAATAAGAACTTTTCACAAATTTTAAGCTTTTTATACTGATACTAGAGACCCGATACATGAAATTCATGCACGGGCCTTGGCCCCGGGCCCTTCCCTCTGCCACTGTGGCCAGGGGCCTCTGCCTCAGCCCCTGCCTGCTGTGGCTTTGTCCGGAATGAAGGTCGTCCGGAAGGACGTCTGGTCTAATTAGCATATTACACCTTTATTATTAGATTTTTTTAGAGAAAACTGTTTTAAAGCTATAAATTAAAATATAAAATGTCTAAAAACAATATTCCTGTTTTTCATCTCTGATATAATGGTTGCCTATTTTAAGTTCATTAAAAGGTATTAATCTAAAGGAATGGCATTTGGTATTAGAAACTGGCATAGAATCAGCATTACTAGAAGAATCTCAGAGAATGACTTAACACATCAATTACACTGTAATCCATGCATGATGAGAGGCCATAGCTATTCATTCAACTTGCTGAAAACAAGTATCTTTGCTGCACGCTTACACCGATACAGTCAGAGAACAATCAATAGAAGAAGGAAATTAAATTGAACTTTACCTGTTCTCTAGTGAACCAGCGGGCATCCTCTATTTCATTCTTGTCAACTTTAATTTCTGTAGACACTGCCACAGCTAAGCAACCAATCATTAAGGAAGAGGGCATTGGCCATGGTTGACAAGAGACATACTGAACATGGCCAACTTTGACACCACTTTCCTCTTCTACTTCTCTCCGAACAGCATCTTCTATTGTCTCCCCTAATCAAATGGGGCAAAAGAACAAGTAGCTGATGAACATGCCCTGTACATATTGTGCTAGGAATGGTTCAAGCATTGGCCATCACTTTGGACAGAATCCCAGTTCAAAGAATTAGAAAGCAGAAGCCTAAAACTAGATTGGAATTCAAGAAAACATTAGTTCTTAAAGTTTATGACCACATACAAAATCAAAATAGCAATAAACTTCTTATTTCTTAAAGGTCCAAATTTTTAGGTACATTAAAAAAAATAACATATACAACTATCTAGCACCTACCTTTGGCTAAACAGTGTAAACACTTTATATATTATTTCATTAATATATTATCACTAAATAGTTATAAATTATAACTATTTTTTAATGGCTAGTCTTTTCCTCACTAAAATCTTCAAACTCTTTTTTCTTATGTTGTCAATTATTACAGATAACTGTTTTCAAAATAGTTAGCGTATAACACTAAAAGTTTAAAAACCACAGTAAGTGAAATTCAGCATTTTTCTTTTAACATTATTATTTTCCTCTAGATCAGCAATTTCAACCAGTGTGCTGCAAGAATTTTTAAAACATGCAATACATGACTATTTAGTTAGGGGCATTGACCTCTTTTCCCTTAGGCTGTCAAGTGAAACACAACAACAGCCAACACAACAATAACTGACCGATGTGAAGGCCTGTCTTGAACAATAAATATATGTCATATAACAGAGGTGCATCTTATTGGTCATGCTGCATAATAAAGTTCAGTCTGATTGGTTAATTCTTTGTACCAGAAATCCTTATATACAAGTATAAGGCACGTGATTTTTTAAAAAAGTCACTTAGAAGCAAAAAGGAGAGGTAATTACTATTATATTTTTGTAAATCAGTCAAGGTTATACATATTTTATTTGTCAGATTGGCAAAAAATATATTTTGTGTGGGCTGCAGAATTTTAGTAATTAGTTTATGTGTGCCATGAGATGAAAAAGGCTGAAAGTGGCTCCAGATGACTGCTGAGTCAGCTTTAATAAAATAAAATGATGCCTATAAATGTACTTTATATTTTGAATTTTTGGAATTGAGAATTAGGATAGAGGGAATGGTTTCTAAGTTAAGTTTATCTGGAAGTTTAGAAATATTGTGCTAATTAAATATAGCTTTCTTTTTCAAATAGATTAATATATTTCCTATATTGAAATTAGCAACTTATAGTCACAAAAAACAGTGAAAAGATGAGTCATTGACTAGCATTAAGATATTTGCAAGACCATAACTAAAGATTAGCATACAATACATATTTTAAAACTCCTAAAATCAATAAGAAAAAAGGATAGACAACCAAAAACAAAAATAGGCAAAGAACATAAACATGTACAACTCAGGAATAAAGAAAACTGGATGCCTATTACACATTTGGAAAAGATACTCCATCAGCAGGGAAATAAAAATGAAAAATACAGTGACACTTTCATATCCACCAGAATGACAAATTAAAAATTTGAAAACTCTAACTTGGTGTAGATTTGGAATAAACGAACATTTCACGTACTGCTGGAAGGAATGTAAATTGCAGGGACACTTTAGAGAGCAACTTGGCAATAACTAAAAAGGTTAAGATGCTCATATCCTATGATCTAACAATGATACTCTCAGGTATGTATACTCTAGATAACTCTTGCAAATGTGTGCAAGGAGTGGTATAAAAATATTCATTGCAGTGTTGCTTGCAATAGCAAGAACTTTGAAGTAAATGTACAACAGCAGAATAAATAAATTGTAGGATATTCATAAATGGAATACTATACAGCAGTGAAAAAAGTAATCCAGAGCTACGAGAAGCAGCAGAGTGATTAAGATCATGGACTCAGAGACAACTGCCCAGGTTTAAGTCCTGCCCTATCACTTACTACCTGCTTGATTTGGGGCAAGTTATTCAGCCCCTATGCCTTTGTGCCCCATCTATAAAACTGCTGAGGATCATATGATTTAATACATGTAAAGCCTTGGGAACAGAGTGTGGCTCTAATATATAGTTATTACTATTATTATATAGTAATGCAGATTAATATTGGAAGTTTGAGGTTAAACATGTATTAATTAGGTATACTCATTCCTTTATTCTGCAAATATTTATTGAACTCCTACTATGTAAGAGGCACTGTTTTAAGGGTTTGGGACACACCAATGAATAAAACAAAGTCCCTGCCCTTATGGACTTACTTTCTGATAAAAGCAGATAAACAGAGATAGACAAATAGATACATACAAAAATACATACATACATACATACCATGTTAGGTGGTGATGAGTGCTATAGCAAAAAATAGCTGGCAGGATAACAGGGATTGTGAATGTAGGCTATGGGGCTAACGGATATATTTGGGGCTATCAGGGAAGGTCTATTTGAAAAGATGACAGCTGAGTCTAGCACAGAAGGAAGTGAGGTGTAAATCATGCTGATATCTTGGATAACAGCAATATATGAAAGATACATGAAAGAGCAAGTATTGAATTTTTAAAACACAAAATTATTCCATTAGTAAAAACAAAAGTTGTATCATTTAAAATACACAGAAAACATGTAAAAGTAACGGTTTTATTTAATCATTTATCAAAGATTATTTCACAAATGCTGCCTAAAATATTTATTTGGAAATTATATGTTAAATAAAAAGTATTAGAAACATTATTTTTAAAAAGCTTACCAGGTTCAATAAATCCAGCAAGGCAAGTAAACATGCCTGGAGGAAATCTTTTCTGCCTGCCTAAAAGACATTTTGTCCCATCTGGATGAATAACTTGCATGATTACTACTGGATCTATTAAAAAAAAATCAGATGTATGAATAACAGGAAAAATAATTTCCACTCATTCTGTACATACAGTCACTGTCTAGTAGGATAATTAAAAACTGTATCTACTGTAAGAACAAGACTTGTCTAGTTACAAGAGATTGTTTCTTTCTGCCTAATGACAGTATTTTAGGGAAGTTATATAGAATACTGTCAGTAAGCTAAAAGATCATTTTTGTCCTCATTTTAATAACAATTATTGTGTACTTATGGTATGCTAGGCATATTCTTTTTTAAAAAATGTATTTTTATTGATTTCAGAGAGGAAGGGAGAGGGAGAGATAGAAACATCAATGATGAGAGAGAATCATTAATTGGCTGCCTCCTGCATGCCTCCTACTAGGGATTGAGCCCACTACCCAGGCATGTGCCCTTCACGGGAATCGAACCTGGGACCCTTCAATCCATAGGCTGACACTCTATTCACTGAGCCAAAGCAGGTAGAGCTCTTATTTTTTTAATAAGAAAAAAGTGTGAGTAGATAATACATGGCATGAATAAAATTCAAATTTTACCATAGTAATTGTAGTGGATTTTTCTCTCTCTTCAATCCTAATCCATAATAAAATGTTTTAAAAAGCTAAGGTGGCTTTGTGATTATGTTTAAGCTATTAAAAATACCTATACATATAAATTAAATATAGTTCATGTCTCCAGACATCACTAATCTAGTGAATTATCTTCTCTATATCATGACTGAGATCCAGGAATCAGATGTAAAAGGGTTCCTGAGCAGTCAAAATAGATGTCACTAAGCCATGCACTTTACTTACTCCTAGGAGACCTCTTCAAGTGTTGCTTACTTAGTCTGTCTATTCTTTTCCACAGTTTGAAAGGGCTGGGTTATCAGATTTCTAAATCAACAGTAGTCTCCAAGCAATTAGGAGCAGAGAAGGTATAGGCAGATACCAGCAGTTATGAGAAGCTAGCTCCAGGCTGTACTGCTTGGGTGATGCCTCAAACAGGCACTAAATTGTTGGGGCTTCTTTTTTGGTGTCTCTGAACTAAGTGGACCCAGATTGGTGGGCTTTTGAAGTCATGTATCTCAACACATCAAATTCATATTGATTAACCCAGAGTTAAGAAATGGCTAATTATGTACAATGTCCTTTACTTAAAATTCATGAAAGTATATAATAACTTCATACTTATAGACTTAACAGTTAAACATGCTCTTAACAAAAAGGTCAACCCCTCAGCAACTGAAAATCTTGTCTTTCTAGAAAGTCTTATTCCTCAAGATTGCAGATGGCTGAGATTTCACTGTAAAAGAAAAGTCTTACCAACTCTTGGATATGATGTATTGTGAACTCCGTGGAGGCTAGGGCAGTCTTCTTTTAAGCATACTCTTTTATAGCCACCTTCTTCAATTTTAGTTGCACTTCCACAGGTTGGGCAGAACTTATATCGACTGTGCCAGGCAAGAACAGATCTTGCTTGAGCTACAACTCCTTTTTGAGAAAAACAAAAAGTTTTAATTCTGTGACAAATTATAAACAAATTAATATATAAGTAAAATATTCTTGTATCATAATAAAGACATATGGTATAAATGTTCTTAAAGTCATAATAAAGAATATACTTCTGAATAGTGGTGTGATCAAGAGTTTAGTATTCCTATTTTTATGATGTGTACATTTTTTTAAAGTAAAAGATTTAATTCTACACATGACAAATGAAATTAGATTTAACTTTAATTTGAACTAAGAAAATATAACTCATCTAAGACAGATGTACTAACATCCATCTTATACACTCTATTAGCTCAGACTTTTACTGCAGGTGATTTTGAAATTTTGGACATACAAGGTGTATAGTGACTCTACAAATAGTGACTTTTTAATGGAAACTTTTCTAAAAATACATTACAAAGGCTGTTCCTAACTTGTACTTGAACTAAAAAGGGCAATATTACAAACTGTTGGTACCCATCTCTACCTTGGTGACTGGCTAAGCCACTCCTGGTCCATGTCACTGTGGAACCTATCCTGTTTACAACTGGAAACTGCACATAATATTAAAAAAATAATGCTGTTTACAACATTCATATCCTTGGAAGGGCCTTCCCCATTACCTAAGGGAAGGGGAACACTGACAAGTGACCCCTTCATCACCTTCCATTAACTCCTCAATCTATCATAATTGAGCTTTTTTCTTCCACTCCACTTGTACTCCTCTTGTCAAATTCACCAAAACCTTCATACTCTCCAAACCAAAGCTTTAAAAAACCCCACAAAACTTTGTCTTTGTCTTACTCATATTCTCAACAGCATTCAATGCATTTGACCAGTACCTCCAAAAAATACTCTGCTCTCATTGTTTCCATGACTCCTGTTTTTCTCCTTTCTTTTGGCCACACTGTCAACATCACTTTAGATGGCTCCTCTCTTTCTACCTGACCTTTAAATCGAGAGGGATTGAGGTATGATTCTGAGATTCTCTTTCTTACTTGCTCTCAACTTGAAGTAATCTCAGCAGTTTCCTGGGATTCCAAAACCATCTTTGTGTTGATGACTCTCGTGGGTACCACCAGTTCAGACCTCTCTCCTCTCTCCAGATTCTAATATCCTCCGAAATTTAGCATGCCCAAAACTAATATCTTGATTTACTTACTTTAACTCTTTCCTGCTTCCCTTGCTCTACTCATCATCCTATATTATTTTATTTAAAAAATAGTATCACTACCTACCAAATTACTAAAGTCTCAAGCCTAGTAGTCGTTCCTTTTCCTTCATTATATACTCTATCCTCATTCCATCAAGTACTGTCAATTTTCTCTCAAAAATTTATCTTGAATGTACGTCCTTTTCACCATTTCTAGTATTATCACCTTAGTTTAGGTTTTAGTCCAGGTTACTATCATCTCCCTCTCACTTATAATAGTCTCAACATACTGATCAAGCCCTATTAGTCCTACCTCCATAATATCTCAAACTCTCTCTTCCTGCCACGCCACCACTAATCTAAGCCAATAAAATATCTTACCTTGGATGCAGTAATTTCTAATCACCTCACAACAAGATTCCTGACTTCCATACTTAATTGCCTACAATTCATGATCTACAAAACAGCCAAAGTGACGTGTTTTTTTTCTTTTCTTAAACATAGGTCAGGTTATAATATTTAAATGGAATTTAGACTTACACCCCCAGTTTCTTATCATGACTTGAAAGGCCCCACATGAACTGGCTTACCCAGCAACAGAAAAAAACGAACTAGTCTAAGTCTTTGCCATCATGTTCATTGTACAGCAGGCGCTCAATCATTATTCACTGAAGAATCAAATGAAACCATCATGCTTTAGGGTTAATTCTGGGGAAATTTGTCTTAGCTGATTAAGATTGCTGTAACTGCCCAGGAGAGTAATCCCCTAGGGTGAGACCTTTTAAAGTTTCTAATGAAGATATAGCTTAATTTCATCGCTTACTGAAAAAGCATGCCCCTAGAAACTGTAGATACATACAACTCCAATAGAGTTCCAAAGACCAGATTACTATCAATACAAGTATAGAGTGTTCACTTCTTACCAGCTTCATTTTCTTTCAATTGCAGAAGAGCTGGCATTGGAGGATGAAGAAAATAACAATTTTCATGTCTTTGCTTAAATTCTTCAGCAGCAACAGGATCTATACCTAGAGCAAACCAGGCAACCAACCCATCTTCTTCTTCTCTTGGGACTTCCCCATTATAATTAAGTAACTCTTTTTTCATTTCGAGTTCTACTCCAAGGAAAATCAAGGTGATCTTTTCAGGCTGAGCTAAATAATCCTTTATATCTGTGTAGTTCAGCTGACAAAGCCTGACTTCTGGCTGTTGGGAACTTTCTTTGTTGCTACCCAGAGTAACCAAGGGATTTAAATCTGAGAAAAGTATATAAACTGTGGCTGGGTGGCTTTCTTTAGCTAGTAGCCAGTCAGAATTATTTCTTTTTTCACTTTTCCGGTCCAACAGCGTTTTGCCAAAATAATTTTCACATTCTTCTACTTCATTGGTTAGGAACCAAGGCTTCTTCCCACCTTTATTATTAGCTAGTAAGTTAGCTATATGCTTGTAACCCCAAAATTTAGCAATATCCAGTGCAGTCTGCCTTGATTTGTTGACAATGGATCTATCACACCTACAGATAAAAGGAAAAAATATAATAGAAAAGAAACGTTTTCTCCAGTAGTTACTTAATATTTTCAGATGCATGTTATAGTTCCTTTATTTAATGCTTACATAGATTTTTCTTTATTTAGTACATAATTTACAAGTGGGAAGGTTAAAAGAATCATAAATCATGAAAAGTTATAGATAGTGAATATTTTAATTTTCTAGAGAATTATAAAATTAAAAAGCAGTATGTACCACGAGATATTAAAATTCTACAACGGATTCATGGTAGTCACCGTGGGTAAACTTACATTTTCTGTTTTGGAAAATAATATTAGATAAACTCCTAATTTTGCTTTGCTATTAAGAATGAAAAACTAATTCCTAAGCAAAAAAAGTTACAAGCTTTTAGTTAGAAATTATGCTACATTTTTATGACACAAAACTGGTCAATTAGTTATTTACAAGTCAATGATGTAAATATGGCTACAAGAAAAGTTTGAAAAGAAAAGATGTAACCCAGAAATTAAACCATATAATCCTTCAGGTGGTATAGCCTCAAATATTTACCCTTTCTCAAGTAGAAATTGGACAGCATCTGGATGCCCATTCCTTGCAGCATACATTAAAGCAGTCCAGCCATTTTCAGAAGTTTCATTGAGGAGAGATGGAGAATGACTGAGTATTACTGTTAACCTGGCAATATCTCCTTCTGCAGCTGAATAGTGAAATTGGGAAACTATTTCTTGCTTTTGATTTCTTTTTATAGAAGACATTTCGTCCTTAAAAAAAAAAGAAAATAGAAAAAACTCATTTGCAATTGCTCTTCATATCAATGATTGAACATTATCTGAATGCTGATATAATTAGAATAATTATGGTTTCTAAAACATAATTAGCAAAAGGTAATTAGCAGTTAACTGTCATCACAGCATACATTTCAAAATTGTCATCAGTTGGGAATTTTAAATATAATTCAACATGAGGCATATATACATAACATACAGATATTTGGTAATACAGATGAGGAGGCCATATCCTTGGGAGAGGGACCAGGTAACAGCTTTACAAACAGAAGCAGGTATTTGAAGTAGACCAGACAGACTTCAATGGGAGGAGGGTTTAAGGCAGATAGAAGTAAAGGCAGAAGTTTTTCAGCAGATGACAAGTAGTATTTCCCTTAGATTTGAGTACCAGAATCAGGTCCCTGTCCTCAAAGAAATTAAGAACCTTTAATACATTATTAAAAAGCTAAGTTTCTCATGAAAACCATGTATTGCTTTTCCTTGCACAACTCTGCAATCTATCTGGAATTGATTTTTGTTCAAGGTGAGAGGTAAGGGTCAACATACATTTTTATCTCATAGAGTAATCCATATGACTTGGCATCATTCTTGAAATTACTATCTTGTCCTTTTGCACTGTAGCATTATCTTTGTCATAAATCAGATGACCATATTTTTTTTTATCTATTAGACACTGTTCTAATGGTCACTTTGTCTACCCTTGAATCACAGAAACTTTTTAAGCCCTTAACTTGGTCTGCTTTGTCATACTGTGCTATTTCAGTAAGAAAAAAAATACAGAAAATAATGGTTTCATATCTCTTAATAAATGTTGCCTAAACATGGGTTAAGTGCAGTAGGGCAAAAACTGAACTATTTTTGGTGGAAATGGTTCATGTTTCAGTTGTCTATGAATTCCTCAAAGTATTTTTTTTACTTTTAATGTATAGTTTTTTTTCTATGTATGCAGTTAAGAAAATATTTGGGTTTCTGCTATTCTAAGCAATAGATATTTATGCTAAAAAGGAAAGGTTACAATCCATATTTTTTGAAAGCAGTTGTCTTTAGGGTTCTGACACTACAAATGTGACAGATTAATTTTATAGTATGAGTAGGGGGAAAATGGGCAAGAGAGTAACTTTATTTTTGTTTACCTTTCCTGTTTTATCTTTCTACTAGTTATAATTAAGTAGGTAAAAACTGTAAGTAGGTGAAATATATTCACAGGAATGTAAACATTTGAATAAAACCTAGTAATGAATGTTTATAATTTAATTAAAAGTGACTTCTGTATTAGAAAACAATTCTTTTTCTTTAGATTTACTTTAAAATTTACCTGATCATTGTCTTCATATTGAGCTTTCTCAATGCTTTAAAAATATAATACACAACTTTTAAGGACTTTGTTTTGAAGCACTGCTATATACAGACTCATGTGTAGTCTCCCTTCTAAATTGCCTTTCTCTTAAATTTATTTGCTATAAAATCTCAGCATATAGGCCCTTTAGTTAGGTTTATTGTAAGCAATTATTTCACTGCCTCATTTATGAAGTCATGGTCACTTCCTCACCATCCCCACAGGCCACTCCAGGTGGCTGCAAAACTGTCCTCCAAAACACAGTACCATTCAGCAGCCCCCGTGCGATGCTCATGACAGCACAGAATTTTCAGGAGAAAGGTGTTTAAAATGCTCACTTCCCCCGTTAGCTTTCTCAGCATAAAAGCGCTCTAGAAATAGAACCATTATTCATTCCAGAGAAGCAGGGCCAACTCTGAATCCGGCTCCACGGCTCCGTTTACTTTTGTCTCTCACTGACAGGTCCTCCCGGGGTAAGGGGGGAAGGCAGGGTGGGGTGATTGTCACCTAAATGCCGCCCTTGCTTTCCGAGAGAGGCACGGACTATTCTGGGAGGTCATTTAACAGAATCTTAGGTTTCACCGGTCTCAGATTTTATCTACACCAACGTCCACTTTTACCGATGTTGGTAACTCAGGGCCATGGCTTGCCCAGGGGAGGCAGGGCAGACCTTGAATGGGGCTCTGTCCCCAAAGTCACCCACCCGTTACCTAAGGAACCCCCTTCCCTGGGCACTCAGGATGGTCCTTTAACCAATCAGGCGCCACCCACGCCGTTCTCTTCAAAGGGTCAAATGCCCGAAACAATTTATTTTCTTGCCACTACTGTGAGTCCTTCTTTTAATATGAAACCAAATCCGAGGCAGCATTTCCTTTCACCACTTCAGAGACCGGGCTGGGAAGGCCCCCAGGGGCCCTGCGGCGCTGCGCTCCCTCCCGGGCCAGGTGGCAGAGTCACCGCTTCTTCGCCCGCTCCCAGGGCGAGGCTGCGCCCCAGGACCTGCAGGCCCGGCGAAGGCGCGGGGGTGGGAGTGGGGAAGGGCATGGAGACGGGTCCCCGGCCCCTAATCGGACCGGTGATTGACTCGCCACTGCCGCTACTAACCAAGTGAAGACCAGAACAGCGGAAACCCGGCTGTGGTCAGGGGACAAGGAAAACCCCATACTTACTCTTCTCAGAGCCGGATAGAACCTTCCTGACTTCCGGTAAAGGGCCGGTGACCTCGCACAGCTTTATGGGAGATGTAGTTTGAAGGTCCAAGGCCGTGCACCACCCTAGAAGAGGTGGGGTTTTGGGGGAAGACATATGGCACAAAAGTTCCAGGCTAGGACAGCAGGCTTCCTGGAGGTGAGTGAAGGTTTGGTGATTCTTCCAGGTGAGATGTGTAGAGTATGGTGCTGGCTTGGAAAACTCGAGGTCTGTGGAATGGACTTAAGTTTTCCTGTAATTTGCACCAGTCGATAGAGTCCAATCCAATGGAGTGTTCAAAGTATTCTTTTTTTCATGTTAAAGAAAATTGGAATATGACTTGGACCAAGACTTTCCAGTACATGACCTTAAATAAGTTGTTGGCCTCTGAACCTCAACCTCCTCATGTGAAAAATGGTGCCATGTGTTGATGCCCACCTCATTCAGTAGAAAGTACATACCAAGTGCCCACAACACACCTTCGTGGGTTGCTGTGAGATTTAAATTGGATAATGCATGCAGTGCTAAGTCTATAGCTAGTACCCTCGACACAATTATTATTGTCGCCATTGTTTATTATGCCCCAAAACCTACAGAAGTTATGTGAGTCGGAGATTACAAAGGTAGGTGTTGGCAGTCTTCTAACTTCCAGATTTTTTCTTTACTAAATTGTATCTTGGGCAATCAGCAACAATTAAGGAGTCAGGAGTTCTAAACCACATGGCTAGCAATATTCAAAGGAGGAAAAGTCACCCTGGGGGCAAGGTCCCACCCTACAATATGGTGTTTACGGTTTTGTCTGTTGCTAGACACCCAGAACTTTGGCCCTAGTGACCTTCTGTACCTGGCCTATCCTTTCAACTCTGCTCTTGTCTGTCTAATTACCTAATATCTCAATTAGAAGCTTATCACAGTGAAGTTTTATGTTCCTGTCAACATTGTACTTTCATAACTTCTTTTTTTAGCTTTATTTATGCTTCTGTCCGTCAATAGTTGTCTTCAGTCCTTAATGATTCCAGTGACTAGGCAGGAGGTTAGAAATACTAAGTTTTAGTTAATTCACTTGGAATATCTTCGCGCACAAAGACCCTTTGCCATACCTCAACCCTTTGCCGTTCCTCCAATTCTCTGTGAGCTTTTCTCTTTCCTTTTAGTTGTAGAATTTCCGCTCAGCCAGCTTTCCTGTGGTTCTGGATGGTGTCCGTGCTGTCTTTTAGTTGTAGTTTTGATATTGTTGTGTGAGGCAGCAGTTTAGGTGCTTACCTATGCCGCCGTCTTGGTTTCCAAGTTAAATATATTTTTGAGGTTGCTGCCATACCTGGGAGTTAGGATTTCTCCCTAACATTGAGCAGGCATGCATCTAACTTTCTGTGGTCATGTTTATTTGTGTGTTTATGGAATTTAGTCAGGAAAATAATTGATCTAGTTGTTCCCTTGCCTCATTGTCTAGTGAAGTAAAATGGATGATAAACAATTACATCCTCTATTATAGAGTGAAGACAAATGAAGGAACATTTACAGGCCAGGGTTAGAAAAAAAAGGTGTAGTGGAGTTTTAGTAAAGTGCTTACCAATGCGTTATTCCTTCTCTTTCCAGAGCTTCTTTACAGCTAGGCAGTGCGCTGTGGACACAAGGGGTGCTCTTCTGGGCCAAAGCAGTCAGGAGAGAGGAAACTTCCCTCTAGGTCTTTGTTCCCTAGGCAGTCTAGGCATGGAATGTGAAGGTGACCAGGTCACCAGGAGAGAGGACTGGCATTCGTTCTTGGGAGGGAGCTGCCATGGGGAGCTGCCAGGGTCACAATGGAATTGCATGAGCAAGAAATAAACCTTTTGGTGTATACCACTGAGATTTTGGGCTTAAGGTACCACCTTGCCATGACTTAATCCATTCGGAGTGACACAAGGAACAACAGTAACCTCTGAAATGAGTTTTGAAAAGCCAGGAACAATGACAGGACAATATCTGTTTTTTTGGGGGGGCATTTTCTTTTCTTTTTGCCAGGGTAGGACCAAGGTAAAGCTAAAAGTAGATTAGTAGATCAGGAGGTTCTACTAAGTTACAGATATGTCAGAAAAATAGAGCATAAATCCTGATATTGTAGGGGCCTGGTAGGCAGAGTGTGGACAGCGCTCTGTCAGTTGTCCCCAACTTGTCTGATTTAAGGCCTATTGTGCCCACTCTTTTGCAAATTCATTTCCCCTTGCTGAAAATGACAGCATGTAATAGCAGTTGGCAGAGACGACCAAAATAAAACACTTTACCCTTTGCATTGTATACATCCAGAAATGCCTATAACCTTTAAATACGCTCCTTTATGATTTTTATGGGGCCCAAGCCACTTTTGTTGAGTTTAATGGTAATTTCATCTGTATTAAGATTTTCAAAAACAATTTTCAGAGTTTTTCACTTTTAGAAGTATATGAAATGACTGTGTTTTTCACACAAACATCAATTTAGCTTATGTATTTTATAAAGAGTTCCCAAATAGCAGTTTATCCCTATTTACAAATTATCTTCCCCCTTGGCTCTATGTAGTGTTTTGTGAAGCAGCAGCCATGATGTAAGAGGGAGTCTGTCTGGTCAGAGGCAGAAGGAACGATGCTTAAAAGAGCAGCCTTCTTTCTGTGTATTCAGGTTAACCGACTCAGTAATTTAATCACGAGCCTCTGCTCATGTTCCGTGTTTAAGTCACTTAAACTTGATTTTTTTTTCTTTTGTAGAATGTCTAGGCTGATGAGGATATAAATGGATTTGTAGCATTTAAAAATGTCCTCAAAACTGATTGCAGCATGACATCTGTCACGTTCTGTATTCAGTTTTAGTTCAGTTATTTTGAAGCTATCTGATGAAAATAAAATCTAAGTTTAATATTCTGCAACAGGTTTTTTTCATCACCATGCTGAAGCCCAGAGGAGCACAATATCTATTTTTTTAGCCTTAGTCTTGTATTTTTCCTTAGGATATTTTTGACCCCAGATACTTTTTCCTTTAAATTTGACTGAGCTGTGATCATGGCTCTGACCTCTAGCCTTGAAAGAAGAGGAGTTATGCCTCTCAGGAGCGATGCCTCAGGCACTTTGCAAGGCAGTTGGCAGGGATTATTTCCAAGGCTGTGAAGCGATGACCTTCTACCGAGAGTGGATGTCTGCAGTGCACGTAAATTCCTTCAGCCGTGATTGAGAGCCTTAGGTTTGTTACCTGCTCTACGAATCAGAGTCCATTCGATTTCTATGGAGGATGGATAATTTAGTACTGTATTTAAAGCCACATGTTATATGCTCACATGTCAGTTAATTTACTATTGGAGGTGAATGTGGTCTGTATTTGAGCCCCATAGAGGATTAGTTCAGAAGTAAATCTAAGATTTTGGGATGAAAAACAGATGACTTTACTATGATTAGAGGGTAACTTAACTGATATTTCCAAACACAATGCCCCAAAAGTGCTCTATCAGCTGTCCCCGACTTGTCTGATTTCAGTATCCCACAGAGGATTTCTGTTGCCTCCAAAGCAATCATTGCAACAATAATATGTTGCTGATTGCTACGGTATTCTCAGGATACCTTATGAATGAAATTTAGAATGGTTGATAAACACTTTTTGAAACTGGGCTGGCATTTTGTTTTTATTCTTTAAACTGATCTGTCAGTCTGAATCCAATAAATTTTTAGTTTTGAAACATTACAAGACACTTTATTTCAAAAGGTATTTATATATTTTTAAGATTAAAAAACTGATTTTTAATATTATATGTGATACTTGTTAACATTGATGTTAAAAATGCTGTATGTATTTTAAGTTCTTGTGAAATATCCTTGAGAATCCACTTATTGCCACTATGCTCTTTAGCCAGTTTCAATATAAATCTGGCTGACAGAATTGTGGGAAAACTAGAGTAGTTTAAGAGAGGAGCTATGCCACTGAAGGCCATGTGAAATACTTAAAAAAGCAAGATGAGGAACTATTACAAAATGCCACTAGGGAAGTCTTATGTACTAGTCCATTTTGTCCTAGTTAAAAAGTTACCTGCTATTGATGAAAACTTTTGAAATTTAAGTTAGCTGGAGCTTTTCTGGCAACAAGACCATAAATGGGATATTTCTTATGTAGCATCAAGTACTTTGGTATGAAATAAAATTTGAACATTCACTTATTCATTCCTTCAAAAACAGGTAAAGAGTTCTTAAAATGCTAATGGAGAATATACTTGAATTAGTCAAATTCTATTATCAAATCGTTTCCTTCTCCTGAATTTAAGCTTAGTGGAGGTCAGTTATGCAAAATGTACATATCTAATTTTGTTAAATCCTATTGTTGAAGTTCCAGGGGATAAAGCATAACTTATATCTTAATATAAAGCAAAGTTATATCTTAATATTCATTCTCTTTTGCTTGGTTTCTGTTTTTCTTAGCAAAGGCAATCTATGCTATATTGGATGCAGATTTATTTTAAAAAGTCCCTGGCCTATGGAATCTCATAAAATAGAGAGGGAAGGCAGAAACAATACAATCTTTGTTCCATCACCATTATGATGGCATGGAATAATTAGATATTCAGCCTAGCATCTTAGCTATATATCAGCCACTCACTTTTACCCTCACCTGTGATCAAGATTTTAATTTAGCTTACATAAGAAAAACTAGATTGATGTGATTGGGACAGTGATTGCCTTGTTTTTCAAATATTGGTCCTAGTCATGAAATCAGAATATAATTTTATCTTTGAGTTTTAATGATCTCAAATAAGGTAATAATACATTAGATCTTGATTTGTAAGCCTACTTTTGGAAGGATGTATAAATTATCTTTGTGGAATTGGGTAGGATCAAAATGTAATGAATCTCTGTGGGGGCACATACAAGAATCAACCAGTGAATGCATAAATAAATGAAACAACCAACCTCCCTCCCTCCCTCCCTCTTTCCCTCCCTCCCTAAAAATCAATAAAATCAATCAATCAACCAATAAAAGAAAACTTTAAAGGAATGTAATGAATGCTCTAAGTCAATCTGATTTATAGTTTATAATCTTTTTAAAAAATATATTTTTATTGATCTCAGAGAGGAAGGAAGAGGGAGAGATAGAAGCATCAATGATGAGAGAGAACCATTGACTGGCCCTCTCCTGCAAGCCCCCTACTAGGGATTGAGCCCACAACCCAGGCATGTGCCCTTGACTAGAATTGAACCTGGGACCCTTCAGTCCACAGGCCAATGCTCTCTCCTCTGAGCCAAACTGGCTAGGGCTATAATCTTATTTTCTTACAGGCTGCCTCTGCTCCTCCTTGGCATTCCCGCTGTGCCACTATCATTGCTTAGGATCTTCTCACTACAATTACTACAGTGGCTTCACAATTGCTTTACTAGTCTCAAATCGCATTTTCTAACTTACCTCCTAGAATATAGCCAGAGTGTTAAAATCCAATTGTTGTTCATTTGCTTAAAATCTTTTATTACTATGCATCAACTTTAGGATAATATAGAATATGTGGTTCTTTCTTTTTTTTGTAAAGTTATAATACCATTAATTAAAAATTTTGGAGGAAATATACCCAGTACATATTTATTTGTTTATAAAGTATACACATGTACAAGGCTTAAAATACTAAAATATTATGTACATTATGTAATAGGTATAGAATAGAATTTTAAAAAATGAGGTGGTAAGAATAATTGTAAAAAAGTTTTAATATTTTCTTCCTGTTCTCTTGTAATTGTCTTCTGTACTCTTGGGTATATGAACCCAGCTTTGGAAAATGCTATCATTCCTCTATTGGCTATTACCCTAGACCTGTAACTAAATAATTGCAGAGCCTGTGGCATGTGAACTCCTATTTCTTCTGGTAGAAATGCCTGCCTCGCTTTGCCCCCTTACCCACAGAACTTCTTGACTAATTCCTATTTTTCAAAACTATATTCATGTATCACCATCTCAGAGAAACTGGATTATATTCCCCTTTCTGCTCCCAGAGCACTCTAAATAAACCTTTCTCAGAATATTTTATAGTATATATTTTACATATATATTTCTATTACTCAAAAGATTAAGAGTTCCTTTGGGAAACAACTATCTTGTTCATCTTTAGAGGCAACCATAATGCCCAGCACATGTTATAAAAGTTAAATGAATTTGTGAGTGAATCAGGAAGGAAGGAAAGAAGGATGGAAAGGAGGGAGGTGGAGAGGGAGAGAGAAATCAACAAATGCATTCAAGATAAAACAATCTGTTACTGGTATAAGTGGAATTTTAATTCACGTCTCCATGGTTCCCCAATGGCCAATTGGTAAATATTCAGAGAAAGTAATTTTGCATTATTTTTAGGTGAGAAATTCTGTTTATTGTATGTCAGTATCAAATATTAATACTGCTATGTAAATGTTCTCTGTTTTTTTTCCAGATCCTAAATACTCACCTGGTAACCTTTTCTTATTGAAAGCTTAATTTTTGTCCTTTAGAAAATATATTGTTTTATGTATTGCCATAGGGCCAGCACAAGTATCTAAAATATTTAAATGCTTAAAGTTCCTTTTGTAATGAGTATGAGGATACAGTGAATCATAGAAAGCAGGTTATATATAAGGATAATGTATTTTGATGATATTCAAATTCATTCAGCAAAGACCAAGTAAGTCAGAGCAGATTTGCTGGTTCATCAGTTGTGCTTCTTCTTCATCCTTATTAGTAAACTGTAACACATTTTACAAAGACTCTTCATTTCCCACAGGACACAGCTGCGCTAGGTTAAGCCTAAAAAACAACTTTCATTATAGATCATTCATTGAAAACAGAGTGAAACAATTACAGTATCTCTTTGAAGATATTGGCCAAACACTATGTTTTGGAATAGTGCATAATATATTGGATTAGTTATTTAATACTTTGGCTGTTATTGGAACTTGCAAATGTGTGTAGATGAGCTCTTTGGCTTATTGAATAGCCTTAGAAAAGCAACAGGTACATTCTGGGGAAAAATATGATCCTCACCACACCTCTTAAAAGCTAAAATGTAGTAATTTCCCGGTAGTTTTAGTTTTATGTGGTTTATTGTGCCCCCCAAAAGTTGAGAATTTATAGAAACTGGTATTTATCTATTTGACTCACTATAGTAATCATTATTCTGTGACACTAAGATATAACCAAATTTCTGTTCTATTGATAACTTGTCTTTGTGCAAATTTAAATGTAAAAAATGTAGGATTCTTCTTTTGTATTCAATCTATTGGAATTTTCTTATTTGAAAAATTGGAATAAAGAACCTAAGATCTACTTTTTCATAATGGACCATTATAAAAGCTTGGCTCACTATAGCAAATTAGTTATTTTAAGGGGTTAAATAGCCTCTTCTTTCCTGAAAGTAATGACCTTTTTTGACACCTTTCCTTGATATTGGGGCTAGGATTTTTAAAAATTTCTTTAAAGTTAAAAGCTTTAAATTATTTGAACATGTCAAATTTAAGTTATTGAAATTAAACTGAATCTTGTGATTCTTTTTTAATGATTTTGAGTACAATTTAAGTTTGGAAAAATATTTTTCAGGTATTCAGTGATTTCTCAAATCAAGTTGAAATTTCTCAATGGCATCTATATATATATAAAAGGCTAATATGCAAAGTGTCCCTGCAGGAGTTCGACCAGGAGACTGGGAGTTCTATCGCTCACTATGACATGCGCTTACCACCAGGGGGTGACATGGAATGAAGGAAGGCCCTGGCTAGCAGCCGGAGAAGGGAGGCCCTGACTGGCAGCTGGAAGGCCCCGCTTGGCCCTGATCACCAGCCAGGCCTAGGGACCCTACCTGTGCACGAATTTCATGCACCAGGCTTCTGGTATCTTTATAAAAGTGATAGCTCACAAAAAATTGTCCTTAACATTCAAATATCAATCTAAGATGTGTGTGTGTGTGTGTGTGTGTGTTTTACACTAATATTTGCAGAGAGTTATTATACATTTACACAGGACATTGCTAGGGACTTTTTTTACATTGTCATCTTTATGTAGCTTTTTCAACTTTACCTTTTCATTACCAAGGACACAATCTAGCTCACAGAGTAAAATTTCTCAGCCCTGTTGAAATAAAAATCTGCTTTTCAAAGTTGATTCATCAATAACAGTGAAAGAAAGAAAGAAATTGCTGCAATGGCAAGTAATACATTTAGACCAACATTTATATTAGTAGATGCATTCACATAATTTCTATCCATTTGAAACTTCCATAATTTAAGTAAATGGAATTTTTTGAAAGACATTTTGAGGTGTATATATGTGTGCAATAATAGTTTATTATTTTCTTGGCATATCATTTCTTCCCCAGATTCTGGTTGCTTCACTTATATCAGTATTGTAACATTTGGTTGATATGAAGTTTTAATACTGCCTGCCTGGATTCAAAACCTAACTGCTAATTATGAGCTGTGACTTTGGACCAGTTCCTTAATCTATGTCAGTTTTCTTATCTGAATAATGGACTAATTACTATGTAGTAACTTTCTCGTATAACTGTTAAAGGATTAAATGAATAAATACAAATAAAAAGCTTAGAAAAACAGTTTAATATATAATTTAAATCAATTGGGGTTACTTCTTAATCTATTGTTAAAGCCATTAAAATAAGGTATTTTCCTTTTGAAATGGAGACTTTCAGCCAATGACCTAGAATAAAAAAATGAATCGCATGAAAAAATTCTGTCATTAATACAGTTTATTGTGGGTTTAGTAAAGAAATAGAAGTAATCTCCAACACTACTTGATTCTTCAACAATTTAATCTTCATAATAAAGTTTATGGAAACTATATCTAACCAACTATTCTGCTTTTTCTGTTGTGACCATGTGGCCCATATTTTTATGTTAGGGAAAGAGTCATAATGTTAGTTGGTTTGTACTCCATGCATAGGCATTGACTATAACCCTAATTTTTCTAAGCCTTAGAGAAAATTTCTCTACCGGCTTAGAGAAATTGAATGACTTCTCTAAGGTCACACATCTATTCTTAGTGGCAGATTGTATAGAGTTAGCCTCATACTTAATCATATTAACTAGTTATCAAAACTCTCTATGAAATATGACATATTGTTCTCAGGAAAAGAAACTTATAAGTATATTTCTATCACCAGGTGGGGGAAGTTTTCAGTCATTATTTCTTCAAATAGGTTTTCAGTATCTTGCTCTCTCTCTTCTTCTGGCACCCCCATAATTCTGATGTTGGTACTCTTGAAGTTGTCCCAGAGGCTCCTTACACTATCTTCAACTTTTTGGATTCTTTTTTCTTTTTGCTTTTTTGGTTGAGTGTTTTTTGCTTCTTTGTGTTTCAATTCTTTGACTTGATTCTTGTGCTCCTCTAGTCTGTTGTTGGGTCTCTGTATAATATTTTTTATTTCAGTCAGTGTATGTTTAATTTCTAGTTGGTCCTTTTTCATATCTTTGAGGATCTCATTATATTTATCGGCCTTTTCTAGGATATTCTTGAAAAGCCTTATAACCGTGGTTTTGAATTCTATATCCAGTCATTTGTTTTCCTCCATTTCTTTTGTTTGTGATCTGTTTCTTTGTTGTCGCATTTTCACTGCTTGCTTCCCTGAGTTGGTAGGGTTGCTTTGTGTGCTAGGTGTCCTGTATGGGCCAGTGGGTCGGCCTCCCAGTTACCTGAGGTGGACACTCTTGGTGCACCCCTTTGCGGACTGTGTGTACAGCCTTGTTGTAGTTAAGTCTTGATTGTTGTTGGTATCACTGGGAGGAATTGACCTCCAGGCCAGTTGGCTGTGAGGATCAGCTGTGTCTACGCTGGGAGAAGTTCGGTGCTGGAGACAGCCTTATAGGATTAGGCTTGCCAAATTGCAAAAGCCTCTGTGCTCAGCTTGGTTGGGGATGGAGTCTCAGGGCGGAGCAGACAGTCTTGGCTTCCCATCTGCCCTGACCCTGTGCGCGCACGTGCCTCCAGGCCTCTGCCTTCCCCGGCTCCCGAGCTTCCGCCCAAGAGTCCAGATCCCCCCCGCAAGAGTGTGGGTCCCCAGGGGCTCACCTGGAACTGGGGTTCAGTCCAGTCAGGAGCTTCCGACTCCCTTCTGCTAGGGAAAGCCTGTGGCAACCTCCACAGTCTTTGTGTGCACTGGCGTGCGCGCGCCTCCAGACCCCCTCCCCAGGGTCTCCGAGTCTCCGAGTGCCTTTCTCTCTACCTGACAGTCCAGACTCCCCCGTATGAACCTGTGTCCATGGGGTTTTGCCCAGAACTGGGGTTCAGTGCAGTCGGAACTGGGGTTCAGTGCAGTTGGGGGCTTCCTTCCCCCTCCCGCCAAAGAAAGTCAGCCAGACTCTCAGCCACCCTTCCTCTCTGTGCGCACAAAGACCCTTTGCCGTACCTCAACCCTTTGCTGTACCTCCAATTCTCCGTGAGCTTTTCTCTTTCCTTCTAGTTGTAGAATTTCCACTCAGCCAGCTTTCCTGTGGTTCTGGATGATGTCCGTTCTGTCTTTTAGTTGTAGTTTAGAAATTGTTGTGTGAGGCAGCAGTTTAGGTGCTTACCTATGCCACCATCTTGGTTTCTCTCCATCGATTTTCAGGAAAAGAAACTTAAACAAAAGCAAAATTTATGTTTTCTTCTCTCCTTTTTCTCCCGTGTATATTTTTCCTTGTTTTCGCTTTGTATAGGGGCATTTCTCTCTGTTTTTCCATGCCTTTTGTTCTTAATGGCAACCCCATAATGCTTGAGTTTACCTGTCACCACTTCAAAGCACTGAGACTGGACTATCCGTTTTGAATCCCAGTTCTGAACTTCCAGAAGAGAGAAGTGTAATCTGATAGGTTGTGACCGTCTAGGGTCATGGACTTTAAATGTTCATGGACAGGGGAGGTGGGAGGGAAAATCCACAGAAAGACGGTTAGACAGACAACTCCAAAACGCTTTACTTCTTGATAAAAAATAAGCAGCTTTAAAATAAATTTTCTTTATAACAAAGCAGTAATAAAATGCTCATTAATATGTTTTAAAGAAGTTCTCAGATGTTTGATAGATAGTCAAATGAAAGCACACCAATCAAACTTTCAAGGCAGCTAACAGGTCAGTTTTTAAAAATTGAGGTAACATTGGTTAATTACATTTATATAGTATATAAATATTAGTTAATATAATTTGTAATAATTTATAATTTAATATTAATGTAATAAAATTATTTCTATATTACATTTCAGGTATATAACATTATAATTTGATATCTTTATACATATAACATGCTCTCCACCGAAAGTTGAGTTTTCTCACATCATTGTATATTCGACCCCCCTTTACCTGTTTGCCTTCCCTCTACCTCCCTTCTCCTCTACCAACCTGTTGTATTTGTTTTATGTTCCACATATGAGTGAAATTATATGATTTTGTTTTTTTTCTGTCTTACTTATTTCATTTAGCATAATACCTTCAAGGTTTATCCATGTTGGCATATATGGCAAACGTTCATCTTTTTATAGCTGAGTAGTATTCCATTGTCTATGTACTCATGTTCTTTATCCATTCATTTATCAATGGACACTTAGGTCATTTTCATACCGTGGCTTTGTAAATATTGTTGTAGTGAACATAGGGGTGAATATAACTTTCTGAATTAGTGTTTTTATATTATTAGAATTCATTACCCAGAATATGAATTGCTGGATCATATGGTGGTTTTATTCTTAATTTTTTGAGGAATCTTCACACTGTTTTTTGTGTGGTAGCTGCACCAATTTATAATCCCACCAACAGTGTACAAATGTTTCCTTTTCTCCACAGTCTTTCCAACACATATTTCTTGTCTTTTGGATGATAGCCATTCTAACAGCTGTGAGGTGATACCTCATTGTGGTTTTGATTTGCATTTCCCTAATAATCAGTGATGTTGAACATCTTTTCATGTGTCTGTTGGCCATCTGTATATTTTCCTTTGGAAAAATGACTAGATTACCCATTTTTTAATTAGGTGGTTTTTTCTTTATGTTGTTTTTGAGTTGTATGACTTCTGTATATGTTTTGGTTATTAACCCCTTATGGGAAGTATCATTTTCAAATATCTTCTCCCATTTGGTTGTTTTTGTTTGTTTGTTTTGTTGATGGTTTCCTTTGCTGTGCAGAAGACTTTTAGTTGATGTAGTCCCATTTGTGTGTTTCTATTTTCGTTGCCATTGGAATCAAATTCACAAAAACATCACTAAGACCAATGTCCAGAAACTTACTGCCTATGTTTTCTTCTATGTACTTTATGGTTTCAGGTCTTACACTCAAGTCTTTAATCCCATTTTGAGCTAATTTTTTGTAGGCTGTAAGATAATGGTCTAGTGTCATTCTTTTGCATGTGGCCTAACAGCTCAGCTTTGACACTGTTAAATTGTAAAAGAAAAAAGTATTGGGTATTTTCATGTTCTTTTATACACTTTGTTCTTATCTTACCCAAGAAGCAGTGTTAGGTCTGTGCTTCAACTATGTGACTAGCCATCTCCCATTAAGACTTACAGATGCTATAAATCATGTTCCAATAGATTTGGGGTGGGGGGAGGCAGAGAGGGGAAAAAGCCTCAATATTGTTTAAATAAAAGTATTTCATTTTTGGGGGTCAGAATTTAAATTACATATTAAATTGATGTCATATAACTTCAGTGTTATCTTAAATTCTGTGAAGTTTAGCTTCGCTGGTAAAGTAGATTAAAATATCAGTGCATTATAATTTTCCTTCCAACATTTTATTTAGAAAATTTGTAAATCTAAGGAAGATTGAGAGGTTAGAAAAATTATTATTATTATTATTTAAAATATATTTTATTGATTTTTTACAGAGAGGAAGGGAGAGGGTTAGAAACATTGATGAGAGAGAAATATCAATCAACTGCCTCCTGCACAGCCCCCACTGGGTATGTGCCTGCAACCATGGTACATGCCCTTGACCAGAATCGAACCCAGGACACTTGAGTCCGCAGGCCGTTGCTCTATCCACTGAGCCAAACCGGTTAGGGCGAAAAATTATTGCCCATGTATCCTTCAGATGGATTTACATATTTTTCCACATTTGCTTATTATCTTCATACATGTATGCTTATATCTTCCCTCACTTATTAGACATGATTTATCAATTAAAAGGAAATTACTTAATTCCTCTTAGAAGAACTTTAATACTTCCAATTTTTTTTGGGGGGGGTGAGGTGGGGTATTGCAACCCCTTTTTTTTTTTGTCACATAAATAATACTCTTGTAAAAAATATGCCTTAATCAAATGTGAATAACCAAAAAGTCTCAAGGGCCTTCTCAGTGACCCATTATATCCTCTTTTATAGTCAGAGGCTTATTATGATATAGATATAGCTTTCTCTGTTGCCATAAAGAGCCCACATAACTTTATCATGGCTTGCACACAAATTCTCTTTAAAATCTGTGTCACTGTTTCTTTTCCAGACCAATTTGTTCATGCTCTTCCGTTTATTTTTATTTCTATTTCTATGTGCAGGAAAATGAATTAGAGTCAACAGAAGGTGGCAGTGCTAGCAAAGGTTGTGACTTTTGGTATATTATCAGCTTGGAAAGGAATACATCTTTCAAATCTATACAAATAATGCAATTAGTAAGGAATCTTTAAATAGAGACACTTTTACCAATTAATTTTATCAAGAATTATTTGAGGAATCATTTAAATTGTAAGATTATTATTTTTTTAATTTTTTAAAAACTTTTTAAAAATATATTTTATTGATTTTTTACAGAGAGGAAGAGAGAGGGATAGAGAGTTAGAAACATCGATGAGAGAGAAACATTGATCAGCTGCCTCCTGCACACCCCCTACTGGGGATGTGCCTGAAACCAAGTACATGCCCTTGACCGGAATCAAACCTGGGACCCTTGAGTCCGCAGGCCGGCTCTATCCTCTGAGCCAAACTGGTTAGGACTGTAAGATAATTTTTAAAATAAAAATACTGGTTTAGAGACTGAATTTTGTTTTAACTGAAGAAAGCCAGCTTTTTTTTACCCTTAGTTTTTGCTTATTCTATAACTGAATACTTATAATAGAAAGATTAAGTAGTTTGAATCCTGTTAAAATTTGCAGGAATTCCCTGTCAGGGCACATGCCTTGGCTTGCGAGTTCCATCAGTCCCCAGTAGGGTGTGTGTAGGAGGCAGCCAATCAATGTTTCTATGTCTTCCTCTCCCTTCCTCATTCTCTCTCTCTCTCTCTCTAAAAAAAAAAAAAATCAATAAAATCATTTTAAAAAACAAAACAAATAAAACTGCCTAATGTTCTTGGATTTTAATCATCTATACATGTGTTTGAATTACATAGTTCTTATTTAAACAATTCATATATTAATATGTCCATGTGTCATCTAGACATTAGCTAATAGCAGAATAGTTGATATCTGTTATTAATTTAAGTTATTAAGAGCTCAGAGCACTTAAAATTACAGTAGAATTGAGAATTCATGTGGTCATTGCTCAGATGAAGAAACTGAGGCCCAGGAGAGATTTCATTGAAGGGGACTTAAGGTTATGACAAGATCTTGCTACACTGGATCTTGCTTCTCAGGTAGACTCAGGAATGACTCAGTTGCAATTTATTATTTTATTTACTTATATTCTCTGGACTCCTGCACATTTTGGGGTGGGGGGCTGGATGGCAGTGTTGTATGGAGAATGGGGAATGTCAACCCACTAGGTCCGATATTTTATTACGAAAAAAAATATTTTAACAGATATTCTATCTTCTCCAAAAAGCATGTGTTGTAGCACTTAATGAACTGAATAGTTGACTTCATGACCCCATTTGTTTGATGTGTAATTAAAATTAGATGGGTCTTTCTGAATCCCTAGTTTCTGTGCTTTTTAAGAGCTATCCTATGTAGTGGCAGCTCTTATTATTACCACACTTTAAGATTCATAAGTGATAAAAATGACAAAATATTTAAGTTGCATTAGGATAAAACAGTAAGTGATCAGGAGACTTGTAGTACAAAAGGACTCCTAGGTGTAATTACTGATTCCCCAAGGAGCAGCTTTTCCCATGAAAAACAAACAAAACAGAACCAAACCTTGAAATTTTCTTCCAAGATTACATTAGAACTAGGAAATGAAGTGGAAACATTCTATACAGGGTATGTGGGTTAAATCATTTTCAAATAGAAACACATTGCCTGTCCTCAAGAAAATATCAGTGATTTATTGAAGCTATTAACTCTAATACACAATTTTTTATACTTTTGAAATTTTATTATGATTAAATGCTTAATCTATTACCACTTTAGAACCTGTTATTTACATACAGTAGCTTTTTTTTTTTTTTTTAAGGTTAGGCAAATCAGTGTTTCTTAAATTCTCAGGTCAAGTGTATATAGCCAAGTGAAAGTGCCTTGAAAATAGAACTTTATCAAGTTTGGCCTGTGGTAATCTATGTTTTAAATTACAACACAACTCATTCCAAATCAATATAATGAATTGATTTGTAAACGTTTCAGACAGGACTGCTTTCTTTGGATTTTGTCTATTGAATGTGCACTGCAGTTAAAGCATCTTTTCTTTTTCTGCATAATTAGGTCTATGTTCTTGGCCTTTCACTGAGTTTAAACTGGGTTTAAAAGGCAGGAATGTATGGTAAGGCAAAATTATGCATATCCATTATTCTTACTTAAAAATATTGAAACATTTTTTTCTCATTTGGTGAGAAATAGAAGAGAAAAATAAAGCCAAATACCCTGAACTTTAGTTCACATTTCTTAGGATATTTTATTTTAGGAAAAAATTGAACTTACTGCCCTCAAATGCCTAAATTGCCTGAATACACAGTAAAATTCTTTATTTTTATAGCTATGGGTATGTTTAAATTATGGTATATGAGAAACAGTAAAAAGGAACAAGACAGTTGTTTAACTTTTGAGAAATCTGGAAAGATTTTGAGTTAATACTCAAATGGAAAGAGCTATATGGAAAGATCAGTTTAACTAAAATTTATTGAGCACAGGTAGCAGTACCTCCTATGTGGCAGGTACTGGGCTAGTCACTTTATAGGAGCCTTCAGGTTTGCAACAATCCTAAAAGGTGTATTATTACTTATTTCCATATAAGGAAACTGGAAAGTTAAGTGATTGAGCCTAGAATTAAAACACAGTTCTTCATAATGATTTTAAAACTTTTAATGCATCATGTTGTTTGTCACCTACTAGTTTTCAGGTATTGGGGATGTAAAAAAAAAAATCAACTCATTTCCTGGCCTTCAAGCAATTCATAATTCATATAGTCGTCTACTGGGACAGATAGCCATTCAAACATATAATTTGCATTCCCACATGATAAGTCCCAATATATAAGGACTAGTGGCCCAGTGCACAAATTTGTGCACATTGAAAGGAAATTAATTAGAAGAAATATTTTAATATCACTATTCGCCCTTTCTATAATAGAAGTGTCAACCAAATTCACGATGGACAGTGACAGATGGAAATACACATGTGCGATTGGTGCCAGTGAGAGCTTTAGCCTATCTAATAAAAGAGTAATATGCAAATTGACTGTCACTCCAACACACAAGATGGCTGCCCCCATGTGGACACAAGATGGCTGCCACAAGATGGCTGGCAAGGGAAGGGCAGTTGGGAGGGACCAGGCCTGTAGGGGAGGGCAAGTAGGGGTAACCAGGCCGGCAGAGGAGGGCAGTTGGGAGCAACCAGGCCTGCAGGGGAGGACAGTTGGTGGGGACCCAGGCCTGCAGGGGAGGGCAGTTGGGGGCAAACAGGCCTGCAGGGGAGGGCAGTTGGGGGTGACTAGGATGGCAGGGGAGGGCAGTTAGGGGTTACTGGGCCAGCAGGGGAGGGCAGTTGGGGGTGACCAGGCTGGCGGGGAGGGCAGTTGGGGGTGACCAGGCTGGCGGGGAGGGCAGTTGGGGGTGACCAGGCCAGCAGGGGAGGGCAGTTAGGGGCAATCGGGCCAGCAGGGGAGCAGTGAGGCATCGATCAGGCTAGCAGGGGAGTAGTTAGGGGGTGGTCAGTCTGGGAGGCAGAAGCAGTTAGGAGCAATCAGGCAGGCAGGTAGGCAAGTGGTTGGGAGCCAGCAGTCCTGGATTGTGAGAGGGGTCCCATATTGGAGAGGGTGCAGGGTGGGCTGAGGGACATCTCCCTCACTCGATGCACAAATTTTGTGCACTGGGCCTCTAGTTTATATAGATAAACTTGCTTAATTAGATCTGTTTTCTGATTTAGCTAAACTTTTTCCAGCTCAGTGAAGCACCCCAACTTCTCTTTCAGGTAACTGTCAGCAACACAGCAGTAAATATCAACACAAAGCAGATTATTATTGTAGATCACTCAGGGAGAACAAAGGTTAAAATATTAAACTGCAGCAGTGTTTGACTATATTCTATGCAGTGAGAAAACCTGAAGTCATTTTCAAGTTCCACCATTTCTTCTTTTCAGTCAGGTCAAGTTTATAAACTTGCTAAATCTCTATTTTCTGGCTAATGAAAAGAAAATAGGATTCTACTGAGTCTCCTGTCTACCTACTCCAGGACTTTTGTGAGGATCAAATGAGATGAGCCACATGAAAATGCTCCACAGAAATTTGGTTAAACTGTAAAATGTTTGCACTTGGCTATAAAGCAAGTCATGTTTCTGGGTTGAAGAAACTGTAAGGAGGCTAGTTGCTAGGGAGAGGAAGCCGGGAGTTGCTATGTGATGTCATTACCCGGTGCCCATAGCCACCATTTCTGGGCTGGGCTGGGCTGTGGGCTACATTTTGCGCCATGGGGTCCTGGCAGCATTGGCTGCAATTTGGTGGGCTGTCACTCCAGGGTAGTGGTGGGGCCTGTGTCCCACTTGGGGGAAGCCAAGTGTTGCTTTGTTGGCACCAGGTCTGTGGTGCCGTTTCTTTGTAAATGGCCAGTATGCATCACAGCAGCTCTTGCATTGAGCATCCGTCCCCTGGTGTTCAGTGTGCATCATAGCGACCGGTTGGAGAGACACTTAGCATATTAGCATTTTATATATATAGATGTACTCTAATAGGGGAGGGAATTATTTCTGGTAGAGCCAGCTAAATGTATAATCACTGAGATGTGAAAATGTATCGTGGTAAAGAAATAAAAAGCATTATCTTGTGGCTGATTTTGAAAGGCTTGGAATTTTATGCTAAGTACTTTAGGATCCCTGGGTCACGCTGCTTTCAAACAACCCTCATTACTATTTCCTAAATGGTTGTTGGTGCTAGTAGACTTAATTGCTTTATATTTTGAATATAACTTAAGTTATCAGACACATCAGGATTTTGTAGTACAGGATACATTTAATTGCAAGCATTTGCAATGCTCATTCACAAAGCATACCCAGTTTTTGTTTTTTTAAAGCTACACTTACTTATAAAGGAGATTCCAGTTGTCAATGATTGTTACTGTGAAAGAGCACATACAAGAGGAGGTACTGGTAGTTGTTCACTTGGCAACTCCCTATCATATTTTTAAGTTTTTATGAAATATGCACAAGGTATTTTAGACAATGTATGTTTGGAATTTAAAGTCCAATATTGTAAGAGAGATGAGTTGTAGAATTTTAGATTTCTTGAGAGTATAGTTATAGATAAAGAATTTTTTGGACTGGCAATAACTGTAATGTTCTGAATATGTATTTGCTGTCAGCACATCTCACACACTGACTTATACATAGGAAACCTATGAATTGGTACATTGCAGGCACTGATGACCTTTGTAAGTGCTATTAACTACTGTGAGAGATAATTATATTTTTCAGATGGATCTCCTGAAACTTTATTTTTAAGTTTTATTTGTAATTGGAAGATTGATAGATGTTTTAAAAATTTGGATCATCATTCTATATGCTAAAAGGCACCAGGTTGGTGAAACTGTATTTTCCTTCTCCTCAAATGTTATTCAGTATGGGATTTCTTGCACTTTTTGTTTCCTCTTGCGCTTTTGATTAGTGCTTTTTTTGTGTGCCATTAAAACGTAGTTGTATTTTGAAACTGTTATTGATTTATAGATATATGTATAGGTTCTGAAGTACTTTTCTATCAAAAATATAGAATGTAATGTAAGTTTGGAATTTATAATCAGTAGAATGCTCAAGTTATACTTCTCTTCAAAATATCTTAAAATGTGTAGCTGTCAGCCTGGAAAGAAAAGAAATTATATGGAAATATAACAGTTCCTCTCATAAACACTTTAAACAGTTCTGCCAAATATAGAGTTTAAATGTTATTTCTTTTCACCACAAAGTAGGTATTCTTATCACTGGCAGCAGCACAAACTCAGAAATAAAGCTTATCATTAAAACCTTTCACATTTTTTTAAAATGTTTTATAAATATGTAACTAATACAAAGAGATTTTAAGTCAAGAAAGGAATAAGTGGTCTTTCTTTTTATTATGAGTGTCCAATTGCATATAATAGAAAGATAACAATTGACCATTAGTTTTTTTTTTAAAGATTTCTAGTTTTAAATGAATTTAATGGTTCTGAGATAGTGTGAGTCAATTAAACTATAAAGTGTGTGTGTGTGTTTAGTCTTGCTATTGCTACATAGTAACAAAGGGCAGCCGCATCTCTGCTCTCTTTTTTTTTTTTTTTTTTTTTTAGCATAGTCCTAATCATTTCCATGTTTTGTATAAACAGGCCCAAACAGATCCTAAGTTGAATTTATCATCTCAATATAAGGAAATAAGAACTGTGATACCTAGTGATGGCCTTACTGTTGAATTGCTTTGTGCCTAGAAGGCAGAACCTGAAATTCTTATTAGCTTATTAATATGTCAGACATAATTGGAAAGTATGGATTGTTTCCTAATTATTGTCCTGGTAACCTCAACTCTATATACTTCTGTTTTCTTAACAGTGTGAAGAAGTGTGAGCTTCAATTAATATTTGGGATTATAAAATTGTGGATTTAAAGTTGTAGAGTGTGTAAATGTCATCCTAATAAAAATTCAAATTTACAGGATGGAACATTTGAATAACCTTGAATAAATTGCTCCCAATAAAACAGATCCTGAAATGGCCATAAGAGGGTGCAAAGGCATTGTAGAAATGAACAAACCCTATTCCTAGAATGAGAAGTGACTGAGAGAAGTTTATTATGAAATATTTGACATTCAGAAAACATTCAAAGCTTCCAGTGCATTTTCGTTGAACATGACGTGAGTGTATGCTCATTTGGTATAATCCTACTTTTTTTTGATATCTTCTGAATGAGCCAGTTGTCACTATGTTGGATTCATAAGAAGTTTAAATGGGATCAAGTCAGTAAAGCAGTATTTGAAAGGGGATATAATTATAGTTGCTGCTATTCAAACAATTGATTCTAGGGTTTTTTTTGAGGCAAAAATTACCATTTCAGAGAAATCTAGATCCTAAATTGTACACTTTAAGTATTAAGAGGGACTTTTGACTAGGAGAGGAAATTAATTCGTAGAATAAGAAACTTTGGGAAAATTTGAGAAAAAAGACAAAAATTTCATAAAATCTCTTCTAAATACAAAAGAAGTTTCTGTTTATTAATTTGGGCCTTAACAGTACTTCCTCTTTTAGGTGATTTAAATATGTGAGGCTGTCTCTAATAGATTATTTACTCCTTTGCAAATTTTAAGAAACAAACCCAACTTAAACAAAACAATGAACCTAAAATTAATTTAAAGTTAATTAACGAAACAAGCAAGGTGCCTTTTCCAGAACAGTTGTTGTAATAAATTTTTGTTGCCTGGTCTTAGCTGGACAATTAGATGAGATTAATTTTTTTCAAAATAACATCTTTTGTTTGTTTTGTGATAACCTTAGAAAAAAAATTAAGAGCTGTATGACCTATTATTAATTGTGAGAGAAAATAAAAATAAGTGATTTTTGGACATTTAGTTTTAAGGCTATGTCTGAAAGAACTGCTTTAGAAATAATCTCTTTGGTGAGTTCATGTTAACTTTTCAAAATAAAATCCACTTTTGAAGTGAAATCTCACAGGAGATGTTAAGTCAGTTGTTTGTTGTAGGATGTCATATACCGAGAGATGCCCCAAAGCTCACAGCAGTCCTCATTTTTTTCATCATCATGATCTTAGAACTACAGAATGCCCTTAAAAATCACCATCTTTCTATCTGGAATATATCTTTAGACATCTGATAGCAGCAATATCTCTACTATTCTTCACAGTAGTGCAACTTTTTGTTATATATAAACTAGAGGCCAGGTGCACAAAATTCATGCACTCGGGGTGGGGTGGGGTGGAGGGTCCCTCAGCCCAGCCTGCGCCCTCTCACAGTCCGGGAGCCCTCAGGGGATATCCGACTGACAGTCTTAGAGCTGTTGTGGAGGCGAGAGAGGCCCCTGCCACTGCCGCTGTCCTCGCAGGCCATGAGCCCAGCTTCTGGCTGAGGAGCGCTCCCTCTGTGGGAGTGAACTGACCACCGGGGGGCAGCTCCTGCATTGAGCGTCTGCCCCCTGGTGATCAGTGAGCATCATAGGGATCGGTCATTCCACTGTTTGGTTGATTTGCATATTAGCCTTTTGTTATATAGGATAACAAATTTCGGGGCGATAAAATAACAATCACTGGATATCATAGACTTATATATGAAAGTTAGATATTATTATTGACTAGAGGCCTGGTGCACAAAATTTGTGCACGGGGGCGGTGTCCCTCAGCCCAGCCTGCACCCCCTCCAATCTGCGACCCCTCGAGGGATGTCCGACTGCCCGTTTAGGCCTGATCCCGGTAGGATCAGGCCTAAACGGGCAGTCGGACATCCCTCTCACAATCCAGGACTGCTGGCTCCCAACTGCTCACCTGCCTGCCTTCCTGATTGCCCCTAACCGCTTCTGCCTGCCAGCCTGATCACCCCCTAACCACTCCCCTGCCAGCCTGATTGATGCCTAACTGCTCCCCTGCCAACCTGATTGCCCCTAACTGCCCTCCCCTATAGGCCTGGTCACCTCTAATTGCCCACCCCTTCAGGCCTGGTCACCCCTAACTGCCCTCCCCTGCAGGCCTAGTTCCCACCAACTGCTCTCCCCTGCAGGTCCGGGTTCCCCCAACTGCCCTTCCCTGCAGGTCCAGTTGCCCCCAACTTTCCTCCTCTGCCAGCCTGGTCACCCCTAACTGCACTCTCCTGCAGGCTTGATTGCCCCAACTGCCCTCCCTTGCAGGCCTGGTCCCTCCCAACTACCCTCCCCTGCTGGCCTGATTGCCCACAACTGCCCTTCCCTGCTGGCCTGAGCCCTTCCAACTGCCCTCCCCTGCTGGCCATCTTGTGGTGGTCATCTTGTGTCCACATGGGGGCAGCCATCTTGTGTGTTGGAGTGATGGTCAATTTGCATATTACTCTTTTATTAGATAGACTAGAGGCCTGCTGCATGGGTGGGGCCTGGCTGGTTTGCCCTGAAGGGTGTCCTGGATCAGGGTGAGGGTTTCCTTGGGGCATGGGGTGGGCCTGGGTGAGGGGCCTGTGGTGGTTTGCAGGCCTGCCATGCCCTCTGGCGACCCAAGTGGAGACCCTGGTATCTGGGATTTATTTATCTTGTATAATTGAAACTTTGTAGCCTTGAGCAGAGGCCTGGGCCAGCCAGGGTGTGCAGGAAGCTTGGCTTCCTCCATTGCTGGGAAAACCCAAGCCTTCTGCTTGCTCCGTGGCTGCAGCCATTTTTGTTGGGATTTATTTATCTTCTATAATTGAAACTTTGTAGCCTTGAGCAGAGGCCTGGGCTAGCCAGGGTGTGCAGGAAGCTTGGCTTCCTCCATTGCCAGGGAAACCCAAGCCTCCTGTTCGCTCTGTGGCTGCAGCCATCTTGGTTGGGTTAATTTGCATACTTGCTCCTGATTGGCTGGTGGGCATAGCTTGTGAATGTAGTGGAGGTATGGTCAATTTGCATATTACTCTCTTATTAGATAGTATGCTTGGAGCTAATCCAGCTTATATTTCAACTTTCCAGTTTCTAGTTAAGATGGAGGAAATCAGTTTAGAGAAGAAAATTAATGGTCTTTCTGAATTTCCCCCCAAAAAAGTATTTCAGCAATGATTAGGAAGATCTAATAAGAGTCATACCTATCTCAAGAATTAACAAAAGATAGCATAAACCTCAGCTGTATAAAATAAGCCAGCCAGTAGGATTCTAGGGAGAGCAAATATTGTAGCTCTAGTGCATTTATTCATCATTTTGTTATATCCCAGGCCTTGGTCAACCTGTTGCTATTTTAAGACCAATAAGTTCTTAGTACTTGGAGTTCTAAAGAAATGACTTTATCTTTACCTCAGATTCCATATCTACTCAGAAGACGTTAGATATCCTAGTACTTTTAATAAACATCACAGTAACCCTGCAATAATTTATGGACACTACAGACTTGTGTATATCTGAGTTATTAGAAGCAGTCATGTCTTCTAATTTAGTGTTGATATAGGTAGGTCTTTTGTGGCTCATTATGCTCCATTGATATTCTTCATTGTAGTCTATTAATTTTTTAGCTCAAAAATTAATTTTAGTAGGACACAGTTGATGCTACTTTGACATTTAATGTCAGAGACATTTTAAAAAATGACCATATTGGAAACAAAGAATTAGTATTTAAAAGGAACTGTTTTATCATTGTAACTACTGCAAATGTTTTTTTTCCCTAACTCATAAGGCACTAGGGATAGAAAAAGTTATTGTTTTTTATGCCATTCTTTTATTCCATGCTGTTCTTCAAAGAAAGTTTGATATCTATCTCTTTAAAGTTCTCAAGGGAAGGAAAACCTATAAGCTACCCTGGTGAGCTATCTCAATGTGGAATAGCCCTCATACATTTATACAAGAAAGAATGAAGAAAAGTCCAGTTTGACATAAAAATCATCACTTACAGTGGGTCACTCTGAGAATGAGGGGATGACTGCATATTTTTTTTCTTCCCTTATGGGGAAGATGAATGACCTCTCATGGCCTTAACTTTCCCCTGTGTTCTGCCTGAATCATTATGATCCAGTGAATGTAAAATGAAAGGAGAGCAAGAACAGCTGTCAGGCAATGTATGTAATTTTGGGAAAATGAGAGGTTGAGAGAAACTCCAGAATATCCTCCTTTTCTTTCACTTTTTTCCCCCTATAGCTTTCTTTCTGACTTTCCTCCGGTCACCTCTATTTCTCCCGGCTCATTTTCTCCCAAGCACCTGTCAGTGAGCACCGCTTAGGTCATGACAAGGCATGACATTCAGGTGCAGAACTTTCTGAGACTCTGTGACAGAAAAGAGAAGATTAAAAAAAAAAAAGGCTGGCTTAAAGTGAATGAGGCTTGGTTAGACCTAAAATCTGTAGTATTCATCTCAGCCCTGACTCAGAAACTGATGCCCTGGGGGTAGGGTGGACAGGTGTGGGGGGCAGGGGGGTGAAGGGAAAACATTTTGAAGAAGAAGCATGGAAAATAGATGTCTGGGCTCTGTATAATATTAAGGCCTTACTGTGTTAGGTCTCAGGGATAATCTATGTTCCCTTAGTCACATACACCATAGTTTGGAGCTTTAAAGAAATCAAGAAAAAGCAACCAAAGCAGGAGTTACATTTTAATAAGATGATAATTCTGAACCACTCTCTTTTTAAAAGTTTTGTGGATATGATGCTATTTTAATGAAACTAACATGAGAAATGCATCATATTACTATGTAATCAAGCTGTACTAATGTTACCATTGGTTATACATCAGTGTTCCATGATCTGCTCTGATTTCAGATGAAATTTAGATGTTGACCACAGTCTATGAAGTCCAAAATTATCTGGATCTTGGTTACTTTATTCTCCCCTAATGTGATACATTGTAAATTTAGACTTCTAGGGCATTCTTGCTGCTAGTTTTCAGATTACATACATTGATAGAAATTGGAGAATAAAACTTGTGTTAGATACATGCATCCTTGTTTAGGGAAGTAGCTATTTTAGGGGTGGGGAAGGGATGGGGTGAACTTGAAAATACTGTAATCAGCATCTCTTTGGGCTTCCTTTGAGAGAAGAGGTTTTATTTTAAAATGTTAAATATTTAAATTATTTTGAATAACTTTGCTTTTTAATCTCCATATTTTTTTTTGCATGCAAAATCTTGTATTTAAGTTGTATGGAATTAAATTTATGTTATAAATAATTCAATTCTGGCTTAGATCTAAAGTTGATTGTTATAGACTGAATGTTAGTGTCCCCTCAGAATTCAAATGAAGCTGATGGCATTTGGAGGAGGGGCCTTTGGGAGATACACATTTTGAGGAGAGATCATGAGGGTGGGGTCTTATGATGGGATTGGTGTCTTTGTAAGATGAAGAGAGATCAGAGCTCTTTCTCTCTCTTCAATGTGAGAACTCAGAAAGAAGGCAGCTTTTGCTGGTCAGAAAGAGGGCTCTCACCAGGAACCAAACCTTCCAGAACCTTGATTAGGGACTTCTTAGCCTCCAGAACTTTGAGAAATAAATGCCTGTCATTTAAGCCACCCAGTTTATGGTATTTTGTTATAGCAGCCTGAATTGACTAAGACAGGATGGGAATATCAAAATGATCCTAAGATGTAATAAACCTAAGGGATTTATTACCTTTAATAAATCCCTTGCTGCCATGGGCCTATCCTGGTGGCTTCAGCGTATCTATTCCTCAAAATTTGGACTTTGGAATTTGCCTGCTTTTCATTTCACAGCCAAAATTTTATGTCATTTATTGGTACATCCTGCTCCCTCCTTACCCATATTCAGATCTCTACTAAATCTTACATTTCTGGGTCACTTAGTGATTTCCTGTCTCCAACATTATTTGATTACATTTGATCTAATCCATTTACTGTGCTGCTTATTCATGATCTATTACTGTCTTAATGGACTTGCTTTTCTTCTTATCCAATTTATATCCCATGGTTCTTTGCTACAATGACTACCTTGCAGACATGTTCAACACCCCTCTCTCCATCCTCTTCCCCACACCCACCTTCTGTCCCACTTAGCAGGTTATGTCCCTGCTGAAACCCAACCAACCCTCTGCCTACCTCCTTTGCACCTGCACCTCAGCAGCAGAATTTAGTTGGAGAAAGAAACATTAGGAAGGTTCTTCTTATCCCTCTCCGCCTGTTTCCTTCCATGTGGAGGGGCTTTAGTAACATAGTTGTCTGTCTCTATCCTCTCATTCCCTCTATACTAAAGGAGAGGTGACTTTATCTATGTGGGCAATTGAAAGGGGTAATTGGGAGCATCTCCCTTGTCCCGCTTGGGATCTGGCTGCCTGCAGGAAGTGTTAGTTCCTGGAGCTTGGTGCTATGATGCTGTGGGAGGGGTCTGACCCTTAGGGAGCCTGCAGTTTTTCAACACTGACTAAAACTGGTTGGCAGAGCTCTCTAATTGTGGGTTTCAATATTAGGAAGTTTATTTGCCCACAGATATAAGACATATTTTCCAAAATCAGTGTTATTGACAAAAAAGGTGCTATCTATTTCCTATTTGCGTTTTCATTTCTTTCTCAATTGAAACAGGACGTACGGGTATTATTAATTGAGTGCCCCAACTCTGACCATTCTACCTAAAATAGCCCCTGTCACTCTCTATTTCCCTCCTCTGCTTTGTTTTTCTTCGGAACAATTACCAATACTTGATATGCTGCATTTATTTATTAGCTGTCTGTTTCCTCTGCTAAATGTAAGTTCCATGAGGGTGAGGTGTTTGTTTTAGCTATATTCCTGGTGCCTGGTACAGGGTCTGGCTCACAATGTGTATTTATTGAATGATTGTTAAAGAGGAGAATGTGAGAACATTTTAAATTTCATCTGAAGATTCAGTTTAGACACTTTAATCTTATTTTTCTTTATTATAAATAGACCAACTAAATTATCCAGAGTAGAGTTAATTGATTTGAAGATTAAGCATGGTAAATTAATGATAGTTCATATGTTAAAGAATCAAAATAACTAAAAATGGTAGTACATAGCAAAATAAAATTCTCTGTACCAAGAAGTCTATTTTTTATTATATTTAATGGAAGTATGTAATACTAATATATATCAAATATATGAAACATATATCAAGTTTTGTCTACTTAAACTTGGGAACATTTAAAAAACCTATAAAACTATGTTTTTATTAATTTTAGAGAGAGAGTAAGGAAGAAGGAGAGAGATATAGAAACATTGATGCATCAACATTGACTGGCTGCCTCGTGGGGATGGAGCCTGCAGCCCTGGCATGTGCCCTGATTGGGAATTGAATCAGGGACCTCTTGGTACATGGGCCAGTACTCAATCATTGAGCAGCACTGGCTAGGCAGTTTGTTAGTTTTATACTTTAAACATATATTTTTTAGGATTTTCAGCCAATTTCTATTTTGAGCTTCCAAATTTTTGTGTTTTTGTTTCATTTGTGCCACATATGACATAATAATTATATAGTATATTACAGTAATAACAATAATTGTTTCTGGTCATTCTAATTTCCCTAATATTGCTTTGAATACTTTTATCATTTTAAGTAAATTCTTTTAGAAAGTAGTTTCCAAGTTCATATATTCAATTATTTATTGTGAGAATCAGAACAACTTTTCACTTCTGTTGAATTATTTTTTTAAATGTCATATTCTCTCCACTTCTAGGCATTTTTAGCTTTCTTGTACCAATTCCTCAGATGGTATATGAGCTTACTTTATTTCTAGAAATTGTTTATAACATTTCAGCACAAACATTGTTATTAGGGAAATTTATTTTCACAGAACTTATATTGGAAAAATGTTTTAGGTGAAATGAGCTAAAACCCTCTCTCCACCACAGAGATGAGACTTGTTAAAATGAATTTAATGCAGAGTTGAAGGATAGAGACAGATTACTGGTAATATCATTTGAATACCTGGATCCTACTGTACTTAAAGATAGAGGTTGGAGATTGGGTCCCCAGGTATGCAAACTGTGGGCTAGAGATTAGCATACAGGAAGTATATTGGGATGGCTACCGTGGGAGACTAGGGAAGGAGGTGGAGGGAGGAGCTGTGCTGCGATGCAGTCTCAACAGGACTGCAGACAGTCCCATCTTTTTTGGTGACTGGACTGCTTTACTAGATCAAACCAATGGCTCAGAAAGTTAAACTTTGCTTACTGTGAGAAAACAGGTAAATATTAATAGAATTCTACTATTTTCCCTTGGTCTTACTACTATCAGTTCTTGAAACCTTCAGCCCTATGCTGTTCAGTGAAAACCTGTCAACAGTCCATTGCACTGTTGCCATGTGAACTCTTCTTAGGGGTGGATGAATGTGAAACAGCTAGGCTTTTTTCAAGGAGCATCTTGCTGCTAAACAGCAACTGGTCCTCTGTTGCCTTAAGTGTACAGGTAGAGATGTGATGGTGAGAGTGATGTCATGTGAGGTGACCTGAGATTTTAGACTTAGATTAATCTCCTGAAGTCATATGTGTTTCCTCTAATTTTGGAGGATATATCCTTTCTTGCTTTTCAGCAAAAGGGCTGGAGGAGAGAAGCAGTTTGATGATTCATATTAAAAATGGAAAGGCACTAGTGTGTGACATATTTTGACAGCAAGGTACAAAAAGATAAATACACCTTTCACATTTTTCCCATGTGATAACTGTACTAACTTTAAATTGACTGGGAGGAGGCATTAATTGATAGACTATGTTTAAAATGTAATAAGTTGTTAGCAGGGTTGAAGAAACATTTTCTATGTTAATCATTGAAGGGAAACAAAAATAATTATATTCTTGACTAAGAGCAGAACTGAGAATTGTGCCACTATCACTAGCATCTAAAGAAATGTGTAAATCTGAGTATATCTGTGATTATATTTGAGACTAAAGAAGCTTACCATTGATGCATATTGGAAACACCATGTTTTTAGCTCATCTTAAAACAAAAATCTTTCACTTTAACAAAACTTTCCAGCTCAGTTTCTTTGCTTCTTTTTGCACCAAAATTTTTCAAAAGAGTTATCTGCATTTCAGCCCTCAATTTCTCTCTTTGTATATCTCTTACACTCACTCTTCTCAGGTTTTTGCCACTCCACATCCCACCAAAATTGCTCTCATCAAGGTCAACAAAGACCTGAAGGCCCCTAAATCTAATTCTCAGTTATCATCTTACCTGACCTATTAGTAGCATTTTACACAGCTGATAATTCCTTTTTCCTGAAAGCTCTCTCTTCACTTCGTCCCAGGACACCACACTCCTGGATTTCTTTTCACATTACTCCTGCCCCTTCTCTCTCACCTCTCTTTTGGTTTGTCTTATTTATCCTCACCTTTTAATGTTTCTTTGGCCTAGGGCTGGGACCTTGGACCTCTTCTTTCTCTGTCCTTACTATGTTAGTGATCTCCTCTGCCTCATGGTTTAATTATTATCCATGTGTTGACAATTTCTAAATTTATATCTTCGCCCAAGACCTCTCTCCTTATTCCAGAATCATATATCCAGTTGACTATTTGACAGTTCCATTTAGATATCTAATAGATATCTCAGAATTAACATGTCTAAAATAGATCCCTATTCCTTTCCTCCAAATTTGCTTTACTCACGGTTCTCCCATATCAGTTAATGATGACACCCACTTTCTAATTGCTCAGCCCAAAAGCCTTGGAGTCATCTTGGGCTCTTTTTATTCTCTCACAGTTTATATCTAATCTGTTAGAATATACATAGACTCTACCTTCAAAATAAGTTCAGGATTTTGCCGCTGCTCGAAGTCTTTGCTGCTAACCAGTCCAGCCTACCACCTTCTTTCACTGGGATTGTTTTAATAATTTACTAAGTGGTCTCTTATATTTCATACCTTTTGTTTCATACTGCTGCATATTCTTAAATAATAGTCTCAATAGTCTTGTTAAAATGTAACTCTTTTTTTAATTTATTTTATTTTTTTATTTGAAGTATTACAAATAGTAGTACACATGTCTCCTTTTTTTTCCCCCCCATTGACCTCCCCCCACCTCCCCTACCCCCCAGTACATGCCTTCACCTGCCTGCCTCCCCCCCGCCCCCACTGCAGTGTCTTGTATCCATTGGTTGTGCTTATATGCATGCGTACAAGTCCTTCGGTTGGTCTCTTACAGCCCTCCTCGCCCAACCTCCCCTGCCTTCCGGATGTAGTTTGACAGTCTGTTCAATGCTTCTTTGCCTCTGTATCTATTTTCCCCTCATTTCTTTCCTTTAAAAAATTTTGCCTCTGCAGACTAGAAATAAACATATGATAACAACAAAAAAAAATGTTTGAGTCCCAATTTCAATGTCCAACAGTTCTGAGTCCCGTTTCAATGTCTAACAGTTCCTTATGTGTACATGTCAGCAATGATATCTGGATGGTGGGCACATGGTGGCAATGCAGGTCCGACCCTCTCTGGTTTGGTCCTAGGCAACCTGCAGTGGTGCACAGCTGCTGACTGCTCACGTGGCAAGGCGTTGTCAGTGTCTTCCATCTCTGGACTGTTTTTTCCTCTTGTCTTCGTGGTTGGAGCACACCTGTCAATTCCTCTCTGTTGCAGGAATCCACCTGGTCTTGGGGTTGTTTTCTGAAAATATACAAATGTATTCTCGACCAAAAGTTAATAAAGGAATCCTTTCTATATAATTGATCCTTTTTATTTTTGCCCAAATGATTTTCCTTTGTCTTATTTAGACACCATGTGTGTTTTTCATGGGTGTCTTGCTGTTAGCATTACAAATGAAAATTAATTTTGTAAAGTAAAATTTTTCTAGATGTAATTTACTTATAGGATATTTTTCCTTACATGATATTACCCTACTATCCCCCCCGCCTTTTTTTTGATTAATGGAGGTTTTTATACATTTTATAATGCAGTCTTGATAACTTTAAATTTAAATTTTTTTTTTTGCCCAAAAATATGACTGCTTTAGGTTCATTGCATGTTCAGGAATTTTACCATGAGATGAACTACCAATAGAAATTTTAGTTATTACTTTAAGAACAGCTTTTTGTCCAGTACAATTAAATTTACTTGAATATTCACTTATTTCAATTAGCCTATTTAAATTAATCTGAAAACTTGATTACTATTTTACTGACAAATTTAATACTCTACCAACAATCGTAGTTTACCCTGTAAATATTAGTGGGAAGAATTATTTGCATTCTTGAGTAGGCCCTGAGCATTCCTGATGCTAGGCTGAATTTAGATATAGGGTAGCTGCTGTCGGCCAAGTCTCTTGTCTGTTACCTGGGTCCCAATCTGAGCTGGGCCAAGTCTCTTTCTGTTGCCTGGGTCCCGATCTGAGCTGGGTGTGGGAAGCACGAAGCAGCCATGGGGGCAGGAGACCTCCCTCAGAAGGGGTGAGGGTTCCAGCCCCCTGCAATGTTGGGGGGTGAGGGTCTGTGCTCCACTTTTGTTGCCCCCCAAGTTCTTTCCTGATGGCCCCTCTGCGACTGTGCCTGCCTTAGGTTGTTCCTTCCCTGAGAAATCTTACCCATCTCTGGCTAACCAGCCATCCTCTGGGGCCAAGCAGGGTGGTGTGAGGTTCAGTTCTGTCTCCTTGGTAGCCTATGCCCCCGTGGCCTCCACGCCCAGCACCTGCCTTGGGAACCCCTAGCCTGCTGGCGGTGTCCCGGTGCTGATCACATATCTCGGGGGACTCGGGTTTCTTCTCCAGTGAGGGCCCAGCTCACACAATTGGGCGTGAGACAGATCCATGGTACCAGCCCCCACGAGGCTTCAAGCTCAGCATGAACAGAAAGTTCAGGCAACAGCTGAGGGCAATTGGATTGTGAGAAGAGGGTCCCTCTTGGCACAAAAGGCAAGAGGGGCCAATATAGGATGATCAAGTGCCTTCCCAGGGCCTTAATTCCTTCTGAAAGGGATTATATCCTTTCATGTCCTTTTTTTTTTTTTAATTACTGCCAACCATTCAAAGACTTAGTATGTAAGTCTGTTTGGATTAATTGTACAATATGCTGTTGTAAAATATCTAAAATTATAATGACATTGTAGAATAATATCATGTAAGGATATTCTTTGCTCTAGGCCCTGGCAATTCAATTTCAAACTGGCTGTCAATTTCTTTTTGTAACTTTATATAAACTTTGTTAGGGAGGCAAAAACACAAATTACTTACTTTAGTTCAAGAGGCCAAATATATTGACTTTCAATTACAATCCTTATGACTTTTGAAGGAAACTTCTCTTTGTTTCCTTCCGAGATAATTTTCAGGCTACAGAGAGTTTCATTTAAAAATCTTTGTCACATGAAACAATTTCTCTTATGGTTATGGTGACCACTAGTATGGTTTAGATTTAGTATAAAATGTAACTCTTATCATATCACTTTTCAACTCAAATCCACCAAAGTACTTCTATTCTCTTCAGAGTCAAAGCAAAAGGCCTCACAATGCATTACATATTAGCTAGCTCTGGCTACTATAACAGGATACCCATTGACCGAGTGGCTTGAACAATAGACATTATTTGGGAAGTCCGAGATTAAGATGCTAGCACATTCAGTTCTTCCTGGCTTGTAGGCCACTACCTTCTTGCTATATCCTCACATGGCAGAGAGAAGCAGCTCTGGTGTTTTCTCCTCTTCTTTTAAGAGCACGAATCCCATCCTGGGGCTCAGGACCTCACCTAAACCGAATTTCCTTCCAAATGCCTCACCTCCAAATACCATCACTTTGGAGGTTAGGGCTTCAACATATGGGTGTTAGGGGGATACACATGTTTAGTCTATAACAATTTATAAAAATCTACAAGTACCCTTAATTCTCAGCCCTTTACTGCAATACTCTGCTCTCGCCACGGCAGTCTTCATACTTTTATTAAACATATCAGCCACTGTCCCACATCATGGCCTTTGAACTAACTGTTCCTGAGCTGCTCTTCCACCATATGCAGCTATGGATTTCACCTTGAAGCCTTTGCTCAGTTTATCACCTGTTCAATGAAGCCTACTCTGAGCAGGTTGTTTACATTTGTGACCCCTTTTTCTTTTGCTCATCCTGCCCCCCCCCCACCACAGCACTTTTAATCTTCTAATACAATTTATGTGGTGGAGAAAGTGGTTTGTACTCACTGAGTATATTTCTAGGCTATATGTCTTAGACCTTTGGCAGTTTGGTGGGGCATATAGCTTATTCTTTCTGATGAAATGTATGTGGAAATGATATGTATCACCTCCAGGCCACGGTGATTAAGAGCAGGTATTCCTCATGTTTTGCTTTCTTCGTCTTTTAGATGGATGCAAATGATGAAGAGAATGCACTGGAAGGAAGAAGCCTGACTTTCTGACTCACAGTGTAGAAAGATATCCTTAGAATCCAATTGGAGTATGATGTGAGAATGAACAAAATTTTGTGTGTCCCAAAGTTATGTCCAGCCTCCATTCAAATTGGTTAGCACCAGTTCTATTTTAAATTTATTCATTGATTGATGAGAGAGAGAGAGAGAGAGAGAGAGAGAGAGAGAGAGAGAAAGAGAGAGAGAGAATGCTTTGTTGTTCCACTTATTTATGCATTCATTGGCTGTTTCTAGTATGTGTCCTAACCAGGGATTGAACCTGAAACCTTGGCATATCAGGACGATGCTCTAATCAGCTGAGCTACCAGGCGATGGCCAGTGCTACTTCTATTTTAGAACATTTTGAATATTATCCCTAGAACATAAATGAGTCAGTGCATTCACTTGAAACTGAATGGGGTAAGTGATAGCCATTAATGAAGGGGATATAAGCAACTAACGTAATATGGATAGTATAGGTGTTGTCAACTATATCAATAGTTTCCTTAGATGAATTATATAAAGATTATATGCATGCAAGATCATTGAGAGTTGACTATAATTTGGGCTACTTTATGTGAAAGTTTATATCTTAACTTGAAAATTTGAGAAAATGCAAAGACATTTTCATTCTTTTAATATGAATGTTCATATGAAAGCACTTTAACTTCAATACTTATTCCTAAAAACATAAGTTAAAGCAAATCACTAATTAATACAAGCCTTATTTTCATAGCCATGGCAATTTGCATAGCTATGACTTATGCTAATATCTGACATGTATCCTGCAGCTTAGAGAACTGAGTCTTAGTTAGGATAGAAAGTGTCGATTAGGATGTGGTAGGGGCAGAAGAGAAGTCTGTACAGTCCTGAACAGATGAAGTAGTAGACCTCAGGGGCAAACATGAAGCTGAGTTCCAGACAAAACAGAAATCTTAGGTAGACAGGAGAGGAGAAGAGGATATCTGGGAAGGAATCAAGACCCTAGTTTAGATGTCTGAGCCCAAGGTACAGAACCAATTATTGTATTTAGGATTTAAGAAACCAAGTAGCTATTTAGGTAAAAAGAGGAGTCTAGGTGCTACTACCATGTATAGGCTGACTTAGTGATACATTTTGGACTGTGAGTTTATGGTACAAATTAGGTTCCTGCATCGAACATAGGCTGAACTTATAGTTGAAAAGTTAATGTTCCAAATACTGAAAGTTTGGGAGGACCCTAAGATGGCCATAGGTAAGCACCTAAACTGCTGCCTTGCACAACAACTTCAAAAGTACAACTAAAAGACAGAACGGACACCATCCAGAACCACAGGAAAGCTGGCTGAGTGGAAATTCTACAACTAGAAGGAAAGAGAAAAGCTCACGGAGAATTGGAGGAACGGCAAAGGGTCTTTGTGCGCACAGAGAGGAAGGGTGGCTGAGAGTCTGGCTGACTTTCTCTGGCAGGAGGGGGAAGGAAGCCCCCAACTGCACTGAACCCCAGTTCTGACTGCACTGAACCCCAGTTCCGGGCGAAACCCCGTGGACCCAGGCTCATACAGGGGGAGTCTGGACTGTCAGGTAGAGAGAAAGGCACTTGGAGACTCTGAGACACCCCAGGGAGCCCTGGCAGGCAGGGGTCTGGAGGCGTGTGCGCCAGTGTGCACAAATACTGCTGAGGTTGCCACAGGCTTTCCCTAGCAGAAGGGGTCAGAAGCTCCTGACTGCACTGAACCCCAGTTCCAGGCGAGCCCCTGGGGACCCATGCTCTTACGGGGGGAATCTGGACTCTCGGGCGGAGGCTCAGGAGCCGGGGAAGGCAGAGGTCTGGAGGTGCGTGCACACAAGGGCCGGACAGACGGGAAGCCAAGACTGTCTGCTCCGCCCTGAGACTCTACCCCATCCAAACTGAGAACAGAAGCTTTTGCAAATTTGGCAAGTCTAATCCTATAAGGCTGTTTCCAGCACCGAACTTCTCCCAGCGTAGACACAGCTGATCCTCTCAGCCAATTGGCCTGGAGGTCAATTCCTCCCAGTGATACCAACAACAACCAAGACTTAACTACAACAAGGCAGTCCACACAGTCCACAAAGGGGTGCACCAAGGGTGTCCACCTCAGGTTAACTGGGAGGCCGACCCACTGGCCCATACAGGACCCCCAGCACACAAAGCAACCCTACCAACTCAGGGAAGCAGTGAAAATGCGGCAAAAAAGAAACAGATCACAAACAAAAGAAATGGAGGAAAACAAACGACTGGATATAGAATTCAAAACCATGGTTATAAGACTTTTCAAGAATATTCTAGAAAAGGCCGATAAATATAACGAGACCCTCAAATATATGAAAAAGGACAAACTAGAAATTCAACATACACTGACTGAAATAAAAAATATTATACAGAGACCCAACAACAGACTAGAAGAATGCAAGAATCAAGTCAAAGAATTGAAATACAAAGAAGCAAAAAACACTCAACTGAAAAAGCAAAATGAAAAAAAAATCCAGAAAGTTGAAGATAGTGTAAGAAGCCTCTGGGACAACTTCAAGCGTACCAACATCAGAATTATGGGGGTGCCAGAAGGAGAGAGAGAGCAAGATACTGAAAACCTATTTGAAGAAATAATGACTGAAAACTTCCCCCACCTGGTGAAAGAAATAGACTTACAAGACCAGAAAGCATATAGAACCCCAAACAAAAGGAATCCAAAGAGGACCACACCAAGACACATCATAATTAAAATTCCAAGAGCAAAAGACAAAGAGAGAATATTAAAAGCAGCAAGACAAAAACAGTTAATCACCTACAAGGGAGCACCCATACAATTGTCAGCTGATTTCTCAACAGAATCTATGCAGGCCAGACAGGAGTGGCAAGAAATTTTCAAAGTGATGAATAGCAAGAACCTACAACCAAGATTACTCTACCCAGCAAAGCTATCATTCAGAATTGAAGGGCAAATAAAGAGCTTCACAGATAAGAAAAAGCTAAAGGAGTACATCACTACCAAACCAGTATTATATGAAATGCTGAAAGGTATTCTTTAAGAAGAGGAAGAAGAAAAAAATAAAGATAAAAAGTATGAACAACAAATACATATCTATCAACAAGTGAACCTAAAAATCAAGTGAATTAAAAACCTGAGGAACAGAATAAACTGGTGAATATAATAGAATCAGGGGCATAGAAAGGGAGTGGACTGATAATTCTCAGGGGGAAAGGGGTATGGGGAGGTGCAGTAAGAGACTGGACAAAAATCGTACATCTATGGATGAGGACAGTGCGGGGGAGGTAAAGGCAGAAGGTGGGGTGGGAACCAGGTGGAGGGGAGCTATGGGGGGAACAAGAGAAACAATTGTAATAATCTGAGTAAAGATTTATTTAAAAAAATAACAAACAAATACTGAAAGTTTGAGTGATACTGGGCAGGAAGAAAAGCAGATATTTTACTATTACTAACTAGTAGGTATCCCCAAATTGCTTTGTTAATGAAACAAAAGGATAAACAGGCAGAAAGGTTTAATTTAGGTTTCCAAAAGACAGTTAACTAGAACAGTCATAAGTTGTTTAATGTGTTAAAATATATTTGGTTATATCTTTGTAATAATATGAAAATGAATTTCATTTTCATGATTTGAACTTGCTTTTAAGTTTATGTGGTCCAGTTTTCGGATATGACACACACACACACACATATATATATATATATATATATATATATATATATATATATATAAAGATATCTTGGGATACAGAGTAAGTCAATTATTTATAATAAAGTCATTTAATTAATAGTAAAAATATAATTAAACAAATTTTAAACAATCAAGATTGTATTAGTTTGAGACATTATATAAATTATCCTTTTGTGTCCTGAACTGCCATTTACAAGTAACTATGAATATCAATATATTCAAAGTCAACAAGATGAGGAGTTTTTTTCAAAATGCAGGAAACTAGAATTTTAATATGCAGTGCCATAAATTTACTTTCCCAGGTCAGGAAATCAGTGTTTGCTCCCTAATTGAACAAATTGGGAAAAATCAGGATTAGATACCTGCTCATTTTGTGCTGAAGTGGACATTTGTTTCAACAGGGACAGCCTCTCTGGGTGGGATCCAGGTGCTCAGCTGTATGCCTCTTTATTAGGGGAAGTGGATAATGGTCTAAGTTATATTCACTCGCCTTTGCTTTGTTGGCTCTAGCTGTGTTCTCCTGGTGATAACCTGGAAGGTTAGGTTGACCTTCGGCCTGTTCTCTGAAGATTCTGTGGCTCGTGATATTGCCTTATTATCAAGTCTCTCCCTGTTGTCTCTATATTGCTTTCTCTCAGTCCACAGGCATACATTAAAGTTTTTACGAATTTCTTAGAGATTGTGTGTTTTTGATCTTTTGATAGAGTGAGTCAAACAAATATTCCCCACCCCTTAGTATCTTAAGGAGATTACATTCTGGTAATGATCCTGGTCAGTGCCATGTTGGGTCAATTCTGTGTTCCAGGATAATCTTTTGAGTCTTTATTTATTTTTTAAAAAATATTTTTATTGATTTCAGAGAGGAAGGGATAGACACATTGATGATGAGAGAGAATCATTGATCGGCTGCCTTCTGTACACCCAGACTGGGGATCAAGCCCCCAACCTGGGCATGTGCCCTTAACCGAATTGAACCCAGGACCCTTCAGTCTATAGGCCGATGTTCTATCCACTGAGCCAAACAGGCTAGGGCAAGTTTTTATTTTTTATTTCTCTCCCTGTATTTTCTCCTTTTTTATGCAGGTAAAATATTAGGTGCTTCATTTGCTCAGAGAAGGTTTATAAAATAGCAAATATATATAAGCAAAAGCTAAATTTTAAAAATATATTCCATATTTCAGGGACTTCACTAAACACTTCAGATGGGAACTCCTTTAATTCACACAGCACCCCTTTGAGATGGGTATTATTATTGATATTGCTCAGATGGGAATAGAGAGCTGCAGAGACTGCATACTAATTGTATTATGCAAAGCAGAACTGCTCCACAACACTTTCCATTCTGGCGAGGATTTCCAAAGCTGAAGTCACTCTAGAGGGTTAAAATTGGTGTCTTGGAAATAGGAGAGAGATGGAGTGTCTCTAAAAGAAAAATAACTAGATCGAGGAGAATTTCCTTGTGACTAACGTGAGATTCCCCAGAAGCAAGCAAGAACTTGTCCCCTGTTTTGTGCTGCAGGATTCATATACTAAGGCAGTATTATCAAATGACATAAAGCCCATGGTCCGCGTCCAGTTAACTGCCTTTTATTTTTTTGTAATTTAATAGACTATATTTCAGAGTAGCTTTAAGTTTGTAGCAATAGTGCATACAAGGTACAGAGATTTCCCATATGCCCCCTGCCCCCACACATGCACAGTCTCTTCTATTATCAACATCTCCCTCCCAGAGTTTTACATTTGTTACAATCGATTAGCCTACATTGACATGTCATTATTATCCAGACTCTGTAGTTTAGGGTTCACCCTTGGTGTTGTACATTCTGTGGATTTTGTCAAATACATAATGACATGAATCCACCTTTGTAGTATCAAACAATGTCCTAAAAATCCTTTGTAATCTGCCTATTCATCCCTTCACTCCCTCAACCCCAGCAACCACTGATCCTTTTTCTGTCTTCATTATTTAGCCTTTTCCAGGCTGTCTCATAGTTAGAATCATACAATATGGAGCCTTTCACATTGGCTTCCTTCAGTTAGTAATATATATTTAAGATTCCTCCATGTCTTTAAAAATTTTTTTGTTGTTAATCCTTTTATCGGAGGATATTTTTCCATTGCTTTTCAGAGAGAGAGTGGAAGGGAAAGAAGGAGGTAGGGGGAGAGGGGGAGAGTGAGAGAGAAAGACAAAGACATTGATGTGAGATAGACACATTGATTGGTTGACTCTCCCTGACTGGGGTCAGGGAGGGAACCGCAACCCAGGTACGTGCTTTTGACCAGGAATCGAACCCGTGGCCCTTTGGTGCTCAGGCTGACATTCTAACCACTGAGCACACCAGCCAGAGCTCCTCCATGTCTTTTCAATGCTTGACAGCTCATTTCTTTTTAGTACGGAATACCCTTCCACTGATGCACCACAGTTTTTTATCCTTTCATGACTGAGGAATATCTTATTGCTTCCAAATTGTGGTGATTAGGAATGAGGCTGCTATAAACATCTGTATGCAGGTTTTTGCGTAGGCATAAGTTTTCAACTCCTTTGGGTAAATGCCAAGCAGCATTATTGCTGGATTATATAACAAGAGTATGTCTAGTTTTGTAAGACACTTCCAAACTGTCTTCCAAAGTGGCTGTACCATTTTGCATTCCCAGCAGCAGTGAGTGACAGTTCCTGCTGCTGCACCTCCTCTCCAGCGTTTGGTGATGTCAGTGTTCTGGATACTGGCCATTCTAGTAGGTGGGCTATGTTTGTAAATAAGTTTTGTTGCACACTTGTTTACATATTGTCTATGGCTGCTTTTGCATTGCAGTGGCAGAGCTGAGTGTGGCAGGGACTTTATGGCCCTTAAAACTAGGATATTTATTATCTGGCCCTTTACCAAAAGTGTTTGCCAACCTCTGTGCTATGGGATTGCTGTCACTGTATCTAATTTATGTATGCCTATTTTACACCAAACTGATATTCAGAAAATATTTTCCTGTTTCCTATGACCCTATTATAAATCTTGCAACATCTTCAGAGTTGTGGATTAGCTAATTCTTGAACAGAGTAATGATGCCTACAACATTTTTTAAAAAATCATGCTTTATTTTTATTTCTAGCCCAATATTTTTATTTCCTAGAAGTAATTTTTTTCAAAATGAAATTATGTCATTAAGTACATGAATTCAATAAAGGTTTGCTTTTAGTATGTATTTTAGAAGTCTGTTTCTTGTAGTATTCTCTGTTGCCCTTCTCTTCTTTTCTAACAAGCAATTATTCCCTTTTCTCTCCTGACCCCAGTTTCACTGATTCACCCTCCCATGTAGCAATTTAAAATAGTGCCAAAGAAAGATGCTTGTCCCTGTCTTGAATCTGTCAAGCTGTTAACTAGTTTCTTCTCAGGTGTCTGCTGAAGATGAAGCAGGTTTTCAACAAATGTGTTTCAGGGACCATTTGGCTAGTTTTTCATCAGCATTTTCAGCTACAGGAGAGTCCTGTCCAAGAGTAGGTAATAATTTTGCTCTTTGTGCTCTAAATATTACTGCCAAATTACCATCTTTATACATATTAGTAACTTCCCATTTATTTGGCACAGGCAACAGTGCCCACAGAATAATTTATGATCTAAATGCAGCTTGTAATAGCAGAATTGCTGCTGGTGCTTAGAAATTAATTCAGAAATCACTGTCTGTAGAGTAATGATTTACCATTGTTTTCGAGCCATGTTGTGGTTAATTAAGAATTAGGGCATGAGGCCAAATAGAATCGAGTGAAGTTTCATATTGTAGCAAATCAACCAGTTATCAAAGTATTTTGAATATAATACACATTTTCATATTTTCAGATTAAGTTGTGAGTGATACTGTTGTACTCTGAAGGTTTGAATCATACCAGCACCACACATTAGCCTATAATTTGGATAGTCTAATGGATGTATATGTCCCCTTTTATGAATTTTTACATTAATGAGAATAATTCAAGTTGGAAGCAATTGAATGGATTTAAAACTGAAGTGAGATTTAAAGAGGAGGATTTTATAAAACAGGTCAAGAGTGGTGATTTTAAAAAGTTGGATTGTGTTGAAAAAAGTGGAATAATTAAAGATAGATCAGAGTGAGGAAGTGAAGATTCATGGGGTATTTTAAAAATATGGTCTGTCACAGGTACATTGCATTCCTGAAGGCTAACTTCAAAAACTTTCTCCCTATGCAGCTACCAGAAAATTCCTATTGGAAGTGATGGAGCTGATGAGAATTAACATTTTACAGCTCTTTCCAGTTTATGATGTCCTTTCTCAAGACAAAACTCATTTGATTCTCACAGTGTCTCTGGATGGTATCCTCACTTCCCAAACTCTTTTATTTATAACTAGAGGCCTGGCGCACGGAATTCATGTGTGGGTACAGTCCCTAGGCCTGGCCTGCGATCAGAGCCATCTTCCATCTTCCCAGGCTGCCTGCAGCCAGCCCCCACCCCCGGTTCCTGGTTTGCCATCAGGTGATTGGAGCCTGACTGAAGGGACTGAGAGGTTGGTCATTCCCACCAGCCCAGCCCCCGCCCCTGCCGCGGGTTGCCCTCTGTGTGTGGGGTGACTGGTGGGGCAGGGGCCTTGGCCTTGTGCCATCTGTGTCCCCTGCCACCCATCCCCAGTTCCCCGTTCATCATCGGGCGACCAGAGCCTGCCGGCCAGGAAAGGGACCAAGAGGTGGTTGGTGCACCTCATAGTGACTGGTCGAGCAATTGTTCTGGTCATTTCACCATTAGGGTCAATTTGCATATTACCCTTTCATGATCTAGGATTGCCTACACTTCTACCAGTGATTCTTTATCAGGGATGTATGTCCAAGCCAGCTGGAATTCTAATTCAGGAAGTAGGTCTGGAAACTGGCCCATCTTCTTTTCTAACCTTCCTGATTCCAATACGCACCACCATGGTCAACTTGGATGAAATATTTTTATTATTTTGCATATACTTGTGTTCAAGTTTTGTTTTCCCAACTAAGCAACAATTATTAAATTAATTACAAAGCTAATCAAAACAGATCTATAAAATAGGAATCTCAGAAATTAAAAATTGACAGTATTTTACAAAAAGTTCTCATTTGTCCAGAATTTAATTCAATTCAGTTAATTTGATGTACGTTAAAAGGATGTGTTAAGTGTTGCAAAGGCTTTTAAGCTGAGTAAGTCATGTCCCTTGTCCTCAAAGAGCTGGCCATGTGGGAGATGGGATAAAACAAAGCAGAATATCATCAGGAAAGGAAATTCTCAGGTTAACTGATAATTATTACAGTTATTATAAAGAGGCCAGCAATAGACAAAGAATGCAGTGTTACATTCCGGCGACACCAAAACATCATGATCTACAATATTCCTTTGATGCCTAATGAAGAAGTATGAGCTCTCCTTCTCCTCTAAAGTGTTAGAAAGCAGGACAGTCTGTTTTTTGTGGGAGAGAATCAGACATACTAAATATGGGAAAATAAAATGGTGTCCAAGGAAAGTGAAATAAAGGAAAAGCCTGAGGCAAGTTAAAGGAGCCATCGGGGCTTAGAAAACTGGAAAAACAGATGAGAGAACATTGGGGATAATTTTGGATGTCAGAATTATATGGCCTTGCCCAGGTTTCTGTGTGCTCCCAGGAAATGTTGGCATGCACTATTCTGGGTGCAAATAAAGACTTTGACAGATGTACATCACAGAAATAGCTACAAAAATATTGGGGGATGTTATTTGGAAACATAATAAATAAAAAGTTATTTTTCTATATAGAGAAAAAATTCCTGAAGTGCAAATTGTACTTCAGTGTCAAAATTCTCTCCCCCGCCCTCTCTCTTTAGTAATTAATTCAGGAGGGGTAGATGCTGTACCTCTATGCATCATGCTGGATCACTAAGAACTATATGATATTGTCTACTTTTAGCATCTAACCCAGCTTGTTATCTGTCAGATTTTCTAAATCATAGATTTACTGTCTGGCATGTTCTTTCAGGCTTTCACTTTATGAGGTTACATGTTTTTCAATCCTAACAGAAACCCGTTTTTGTTATTATCTCTCTCGATAAGTGGTTCCCTTTACTTTTGCTTATGGCCTGAGGTGGATTGGGCCCACATTAACTTGTGTTCTTTTGCGGCTCATGCAGTTTGTAAAGATATGTGGAATCATACCTTGATGGAGAATGTCTAGATAGTCTATGCTTTTGAACATGCTTAGCCTTTTCACTATATCTAATGGGAATCAGGATTCATCCTTTCAGTTAATAATTAGTGAACATTTGTTATATGCCAGGTAGTATTTTAGCTGTTATTGGTACAGTGGTGAATTCCAAACTAAATAAGTTCATGAAACTAGTGAACATATACATGAAAAAGATAATAACCGTTAAAACCAAACAAAACATAGTTGGATAAAAAGTGATGCAGGGCTATACGGATGATATATCATAGAATTGTACACTTGAAGCTTACATAATCTTATGAACCAATGTCACCTCAATAAATTTAATATTTAAAGAAGTGATGTGGGTTGGATTTGGGTGGTAACTTCGGTGGACTGGTCAGGGAAAGCCTCTTTGAGGAGGTGGCATTTAAGAACGGGATGACAAGGACAGTGGCATATGAAGAAGATCTGGTGTTCTGAATGTTCCAAGCATGGGGGATGAAACCACAGCAAATCAGCAGCTGGATAGAAGGCACAAGGCTATGCATGCGAAAGTTGACTCTGTAGAGATGTTCATGTAATCCATCTTTAACAAAAGTCCATGAGCCGTTAAGTCCTATTACTTGACAGTCTTGCAGTTCTTTCTCTAAAATGTGACTGTTAACTTTAAAAACAAAGATAATTTCTCAACTGGAAAAACTAAATGAGTAATGTATATTGTTCTCACACTTATTACCCTCCCCTTTTTTATTGATTTCAGAGAGAAAGGAGAGGGAGAGTGAGAGAGAGAAACATCTATGATGAGAGAGAATCATCTATCAGCTGCCTCCTGCATGCCCTCTACTGGGGATCAAGCCTACAACCCAGGCATGTGCCCTGACTGGGTATCAAACCCTGACCTCCTGGTTCATAGGTTGATGCTCAACTACTGAGCCACGCTGTCTGGGCTACACCCTTTTATTTGCTAGGAGAAAAAAATATCCCAGTGGCAAGTAAGGGCACTGCTTAGAAAATATATTTTTTAAAAATATATTTTATTGATTTTTTACAGAGGGATAGAGAGTTAGAAACATCAATGAGAGAGAAACATCAATCAGCTGCCTCCTGCACACCCGCTACTGGGGATGTGCCCGCAACCCAGGTACATGCCCTTGACCGGAATCGAACCTGGGACCCTTCAGTCCGCAGGCCGACACTCTATCCACTGAGCCAAACCGGTTTCAGCGAGAAAATATTTTAAAGCTCTATCCACATAATATCCCAAGGAAAAGTAAAGACCACTGCTAATTTGGCACTTTCTGGGAGTTGTCCTGAAAATTAAGCATCCTAGTAGCAGTTGTTATAGTTACAATTTTTCCTTTGTACTATTTGGCAGTTAGGCGAGGGACAGAAATATCATTTTATTCTATGGAGATTCTGAGAGTACCCCTACAGATGAGAAACCTTAGGTTCCAAAGTCCAGATATAGGTATCATGGCTTATATAGATAAAATTTAGGGCACTGACCAAGAATTTAAATGTAATATAGAAATACTTGTTAATTTAGTCATCATTAATCATAAATTCTTAATTTAAAAAATGAGATTGATTATTTGTGAGAGACCTTGCCAGATTTATATATGTGTGTGTGCATATATAAGTTCGAACCTCTTAAATGACTAGAACATGTTTATAGTGCAAAACTAGGATTTGAACACAGCTATTTCTGACTCCAAAGCCCATTGTGCCATACTAAATGTAGACGTTTTGATAAAAATGATGGCTTTTATTTACTTGTTTTGTTTATTGTTTCTGCAAACCAGATGAAAAATATAAACGTTACCCTGGGAGAAAATTTATTTACCCTACTTAGACAATAAGCAATATCTAGACCTTTGTAATTGCATAGTCATATAAAACTGATACCCCCAAAAGCAAAATATGAAATTACATTTTATGTTGTTGAGGAAGAATTGTCAAATAATTATTGGAAATGTTTTATTAATCTTGTATAATTATTGTGGGATATAAAGTTAGTGAATGTTTATGAGCACCCACAACATTTCAGCTTGCATAGTGCAGAATTTTTTTGTAATTGTTGTCTCCTTTAATCTTGGCCTGTCTTACAGACCAGAGACCTGAGGAACAGAGAATTGAAGCAGCTTATGCAAGTGGGATGCTAGCATGGCTCCTAAGTGCAAACCTACCATGTCACTTTCACCTGTAGCACCTCTGCACTTTTAAAGCATTCACACTTCTTTGTAAAGAAACAGATTAATTATGATCTGTCACTCTTTTATATCGAACTTCTTTTTGCCTGGTTCCTAAGTAGTGAGATCTATCCGGGAAATGATAACATCTTCTTTTATGTATGTAAACTTTGGTAAACCTTATATATTCCTTTTTACCCCTTTCCCAGGAAGTTTTGGAAGCTTTCAGGCCATTAGTATAATTTATAGTTAACTGAAGCTTATTGTGCAGAGGCTTTAAAGATTAAATGCCTTTCTTATTATTTATCACCCAACCTACTATTGTATTGGAGCAAGGTATTAGCAGTTGGACAAAATAGAATCGCTGGTTGTTTGACAAAGACAAATTCCTGGACAAAGATTGGCAGCTCAGAATGAACTTCATCCCAAATATTGCTTCTGATTGATTTGTAAGTGGGATGGGCTTCCCATTCACAGTGCAGCGAAACAACTCATCTGGAGCAGATGGTGGTAGCCTCAATTTTGAAACTTTGTGATATAAGTCAACTCTGTGATTTAAACCTTCAAAACTATTCATTTCTACTGCTGGAAGTGTTAAAAACTTTTCAGTCCCCAGCAGACCTCAAAAGCATAGATTCACTAATCCATATATTCAGTTTATGGCTTTAAATTGTGTCCATTATTGCAATTTCTATTCTGAGCAAATAGATTCCTGGTCACTAAGAAAGTTAGCCACTAAATGGGTCTGGCTTAGTATAACTCAAATAGCATGTAACATATCATCAGTATATAACTTTTAGATACAGGTAGCACGTTAAAAGTTTCTCCAAGTCCTATGAGCTAAGAAATCAATGCTTGTTTGTTTTCTATGAGGAAATATGAAGAAAAAGAAATAAAGCCACAGAGATCAGCCCTGGTTTTAGATAAAATGAATGTTCAGTTATATAGAAGGAATATTTTCAATCTTGTTGAAGAGGTAAATGAGAAATGGTGTTTCACTGTCAAGATGTAGCTTGCACATTTGATGGAAAATTACTGAAGAGAAGCGGTCACATTTCAGAGTCTCAAACCTGTTAGAAAGTGAGAGCAGTTTCTCTCCATGGAATTGTTATTGTGAAAAAGCAGGCTGTCTTGTAACATGGGGGTGCTTGATTTCAAATCCAAGTTTGTACTGGGCCTTCAACAAGGTGTGGAACTGTAATAGGATGTGGTTGTTTGCTATAAGGTAGTTTATAAGTCTGATCCTTGAAAGTCCATAACATTTGACGGAGAATTTTCTGCTCTGATTTTTTTCTCAGGTAGGAAGTATATGGGATCGTTGTTCCATGCTCCAAGTTGTTAAATAAAATAAATATAAAATAACTACAACTGTATGGGGACATTTCCCAAGTGTCTCTGTTGTGGCATATTTTTGGTATGTTTAAATTGTTGGCAAAAAAAGGAAAAAACAACAACAACCCTCTCACAGATACATTGATACCCATTATAACTTTGGGACAGTATAAACCATATTTAAATGGTTTTAAAACCAGTTTTTCAATCTAACAAATAAAGTGGTCATTGGTTAGTCACACACACGTACATCTTAGAGCAGTGGTCAGCAAACTGTGGCTTGCGAGCCACATGCGGCTCTTTGGCCCCTTGAGTGTGGCTCTTCCACAAAATACCACGGCCTGGGTGAGTCTATTTTGAAGAAATGGCGTTAGAAGAAGTTTAAGTTTAAAAAATTTGGCTCTCAAAAGGAATTTCAATCGTTGTATGTTGATATTTGGCTCTGTTGACTAATGAGTTTGCCGACCACTGTAGTATAGCTGTTCCACTCATTATTTTCAGATATGAGATAAGAATAAGACCAATTATAATAAGACTCACAGCACCTGGGATTTTCTTTTCACAGGTTAAGATTTCAGGGAAATCCCAATTTATCTGATTTAATCTCTGTGAGAAAGTAATTTTCAGTCTACAGCTAGTTCTGCTACAGATTTTTTGTTGCTTTACAAAATTCTCAGTGTTATACAGTCTCTAATTACTGCCTTGCTGACATGTAAATGAAAATCTATAGTGATCACAGCATATGTCCTAGGCATGCTTACTTAGGTAGACTCCATTCCTTATTATATCAAATTCCGATTCTAATGTACCTACATGAATGCATCAATAAAATTGATTTTTTGAGGTAAAATTTTAAGATAATTTTAAGACAATAAGTTATTTTTATTGCTCTTGAGATTTAAACTTTTTTATTGGTATATGAATTGAAAAGCAGTTGACATACTTTTTGTAGACATTATTTGAATATCTATGAATCTTTTTGGAGCCAATGATATATAATTTTTTCAAGCCCTTCAAAAGCTCATAGGTTTTGTGTTTGCTATACCTAATGTAAAAAATGCCCATGATTGTACAGAGCTGGTCTAAACTATTGCAATTCTCTACAGAGGGCTAAGACAGCTATTGCAAAGCTAGTTTCATGGTTCTTATGGCATAGTTGATAAGTGTTTGCCTCTACTTTTGTCAGAACTAATGTTGAAATGCTTGGGCTTCTTGAGACAAAATGCTGTCACCTTGAGGATAGTGTAACTGACAGAATCAATGTTGTAAATCCCAGGTGAAACTGCTACTTAATATGGAACAACTATTACTTGGAAACCAGTTTTTCAATCTAACAAATAAAGTGGGCGTTGGCTAATCACACACATGTACATATGTATAAACACCCCCCCCCCCAGTAAAGCTATATTTTCATTATCATGTTTATTCATGTATAACCTTTTTAGGAAGGCCATACTATATACTCTTATAAAAACTAAGACGGAAGCCCTCCCTAACCCCACTTACACAGAAGGTTTAAAAAAAAGAAAAGCTGAACGTTGTGGATCAAAGATGAGGCAGGAGATATAACACGGATTAAAGTTAAAATGAAGATAAATTCCTGAAAGCAAACAAAGGCATGAGAAAATACAAAAAGCTTTCAAGGTTAAATAGAGTGATAATCTCAAAAGCCAAATGAATTTAAAGTTCTATTTGATTTTGTTGCAACCTTTCACAAAAAGAACTTAAAAGATATACCTGGGTAAATATGAGGAGCTGCTGCAGTAGAATACTATGTTTATCATCTAATTGTCTTTTTCTTACAGTTTCCCCCCACATAGAAACATCTGTTTGAGATCATTTTAATAAGTTATTGATACGGGGGTCATCTCACTACAATGTATATTTATTTTCAATTCAAATCATTGGCTCTGTCAACTGTAGGCACCACTTCTTAATTAGGATAAGAATATTTCAGTTGCCTGAAAGTGGTTAACACTCCAACATGGAGTTCTGTGTCAATGTGGCTGAATTTTGTGTTTACTATCTTCATAGAACAGCTAATTTTACTGTGGCATTAGGTGAAGATTTTCTTTCTCTTCCCATTAATCTCTTTCTTTATACTTGCTGAGGCCTTTAGGTCACTCATGGACTTGCCATCTAACATTTGACCAGTATGTGTCCTTTGTTTTGCATTCTGGATGTTCCAGTGGGTCATCAGGTCATTGCCCAACTGTATTAGAAATAATAGCTGTAAGTAAAATCATGGTGAGCCTTTCAAAGCCTGAAAATGGGTGAAAAGTCATTTGATCACATGTAATGTTTAGGAAATACTCTGGCAGAAGTTTGGTCCTGTGAAAAATGACAAGTTCATGTACCACAACTAACCCTGGCCACTAGCTCATATTTTATATTGGTGCTGAGTGTTTCTAGTTTTCAACAATGCTAAATTTGATTTTTTAAAAAAATAAGATAATTGGGAAGTGAATAACAATATAGTACAGAGCATCTTTTTTGTTGTTGTTTTGTTCTTCAAAAAAGAACAATTTTTCAAAATTGCTCTATTTATTTATTTTTTTGCAGCTTTTTTTATTGTTTTAAATATTACAAATAGTAGTACATATGTCTCCTTTTTTTTCCCCCCCATTGACCTCCCCCTGACTTTCCCTACCTCCCATTTGACCCAGTGATACCACTTCTAGGAATATATCCCAAAAATCTAGAAACACGCATCAGAAAGGAAATATGCACCCCTATGTTCATAGCAGCACAATTCACCATAGCTAAGATTTGGAAACAGCCTAAATGCCATCAGCAGATGAATGGATGAAAAAACTGTGGTATATCTATACAATGGAATACTACGCTGCAGTAAAAAAGAAGGAGTTCCTACCATTTGCAACAATATGGATGGAGATGGAGAATATTATGTTGAGTGAAATAAGCCAGGCAGAGAAAGATAAATATCACATGATCTTGCTCATTTGTGGAATATAATGAACGGCATAGACTGATGAACAAGAACAGATCCAGAGGCTGAGAAACTGCAATCAGAACATCATACCTCAGGTAAGGTAGGGCAGGGTGGGGGTAAGGTGGAGAGATCAACCAAGGGACTTGTATGCATGCATATGAACCTAATCAATGGACACAGACAACAAAGGGGCGGGGCATAAGTGGGAGTGGGGGGTTATGGAGAAATAAGGACACATATGTAAAAAATAAAAATTAAAAAAATTAATTAAAAAATTATAAAATAAAAATAAAATACTAAATCTAATCAATACTAGTGGTCACCATAGCCTTAAGAGAAAGTGTTTCATGTGACAAAAATTTTTAAATGAAACTCTGTAGCCTGAAAATTATTTTGGAAGGAAACAAAGAGAAGTTTCCTTCAAAAGTCATAAGGATTGTAATTGAAAGTCAAAATATTTGGCCTCTTGAACTAAAGTAAGTAATTTGTGTTTTTGCCTCCCTGACAAAGTTTATATAAAGCTACAAAAAGAAATTGACAGCCAGTTTGAAATGGAATTGCCAGGGCCTAGGGCAAAGAATATCCTTACATGATATTATTCTACAATGTCATTATAATTTTAGATATTTTACAACAGCATATTTTACAATTATCCCAAACAAACTTACAAACTAAGTCTTTGAATGGTTGGCAGCAATTAAAAAAAAAAAAAAAAAAAGGACATGAAAGGATTTAATCCCTTGCAGAAGGAATTAAGGCACTGGGAAGGCACTTGATCATCCTATATTGGCCCCTCTTGCCTTTTGTGCCAAGAGGGACCCTCTTCTCACAATCCAATTGCCTTCAACTGTTGCCTGAGCTTTCTGTTCATGCTGAGCTTGAAGCCTCGTGGGGGCTGGTACCATGGATCTGTCTCACATCCAATTGTGTGAGCTGGGCCCTCCCTGGAGAAGAAACCCGAGTTCCCCGAGATATGTGATCAGCACCGGGACCCTGCCAGCAGGCCAGGGGTTCCCAAGGCAGGTGCTGGGTGTGGAGGCCATGGGGGCATAGGCTACCAAGGAGACAGAACCTCACCTCACATCACCCTGCTTGGCCCTGGAGGATGGCTGGTTAGCCAGAGACGGGTAAGATTCCTCAAGGAAGGAACAACCTAAGACAGGCACAGTCACAGAGGGGCCATCAGGAGAGAACTTGGGGGGGCAACAGAAGTGGGGCACAGACCCTCACCCCCCCAACATTGCAGGGGCTTGAACCCTCGCCCCTTCTGAAGGAGGTCTCCTGCCTCCATGGCTGCTTCACGCTTCCCACACCCAGCTCAGATCGGGACCCAGGCAACAGAAAGAGACTTGGCCCAGCTCAGATCGGGACCCAGGTGACAGACAAGAGACTTGGCCGACAGCATCTGCCCTATATCTAAATTCAGCCTAGCATCTGGAATGCTCAGGGCCCACTCAAGAATGCAAATAATCCTTCCCACTAATATTTGCAGGGTAAACTAAGATTGTTGGTAGAGTATTAAATTTGACAGTAAAATAGTAATCAAGTTTTCAGATTAATTTAAATAGGCTAATTGAAATAAGTGAATATTCAAGTAAATTTAATTGTACTGGACAAAAAGCTGTTCTTAAAGTAATAACTAAAATTTCTATTGGTAGTTCATCTCATGGTAAAATTCCTGAATATGAAATGAACCTAAAGCAGTCATATGTGTGGGCAAAAAAAAAAAAAAAAAAAAAATTAAATTTAAAGTTATCAAGACTGCATTATAAAATTTACAAAAACCTCCATTAATAATAAAAAAGGGGGGGGACAGTAGGGCAATATCATGTAAGGAAAAATATCCTATAAATAAATTACATCTAGAAAATTTTTACTTTACAAAATTAATTTTCATTTGTAATGCTAACAGCACGACGGCCATTAAAAACACACATGGTGTCTAAATAAGACAAAGGAAAATCATTTGAACAAAAATAAAAAGGATCCCAAATCAATTATATAGAAAAGATTCCTTTATTAACTTGTGGTCAAGAATATATTTGTATATTTTCAGAAAACAACCCTAAGACCAGGTGGATTCCTGCAACAGAGAGGAATTGACAGGTGTGCTCCAACCACAAAGACAAGAGGAAAAAACAGTCCAAAGATGGAAGATGCTGACAATGCCTTGCCACGCGAGCAGTCAGCAGCTGTGCACCGCTGCAGGTTACCTAGGACCGAACCAGAGAGGGTCGGACCTGCATTGCCACCATGTGCCCACCGTCCAGATATCATTGCTGACATGTGCACATAAGGAACTGTCAGACATTGAAACGGGGACTCAGAACTGTTGGACATTGAAATTGGGACTCAAACATTTTTTTGTTCTGTTTTGTTTTGTTATTATATGTTTATTTCTAGTCTGCAAAGGCAAAACTTTTTAAAGGAAAGAAATGGTGGGAAAAAGATACAGAGGCAAAGAAGCATTGAACAGACTGTCAAACTACATTGGGAAGACAGGGGAGGTTGGGCGAGGGGGGCTGTAAGAGATCAACCGAAGGACTTGTACGCATGCATATAAGCACAACCAAAGGTGAAGGCAAGGCAGAACATCTTAACTTGACTGCTATTTCTTTATAAGGCCACATGGCTCTTCTGGTAGTTCCAAAAAGGAAGTATGTATTATGCTCGTTGACTATTTTCTAGTAGAAAATATACCATGTGGGAAATTTATAGTTTAAGAATATTGTGGCTAAGGAAACTATTGGATTTGAAATTAGTGTTTATGCAAAGTAGGATGAGTAATTTAGTTATTACAGAGCTAAGAAAAGGAACCTTGTTTCTAAGTGAAATTGTAGAGTTATTAACATGTGGAATGAAGGAAAAGAATTCACTTAAAAATGATAGTTAAAGTTCAGGACAACAGAAATTCAAGGAAGACAGGCTTTTTAGGCATCTCATTATTTGTGAGAAATGACTAAGCCTTTGAAAGCAGAACACTGAAGTAAAAAAGTAAATTTAGAGGAGATGTGAGTATCTATGAAGCCCACCTTTATTTTTTTGATATGGGAATTGAGCCAGAAAATTGCTAGGTAATGGTGACTGCTAGCCTGTGGCAAAGCCAGGTGAGAACAGAGTTTCCAGACAGCGGGACCAGTCCTACTCTGAGAAAAGCTCAATAGAGACTTAATGGGAGGGGGGCAGTGGAGGGGAGTCGGGGGGAGGAAAGCTCAGATAAGATTGTAGATGACAACAGTGATACTAAATTCTAGATCAGTTAGAAGTGACAAGGTTTGAGTTTATGAAATTCTGGATAATTTACAAGAGTGCTACTTGGCTGACTGGAGGTACTTGAGATGATTTTAGAAGGTACACAGGCACAACATTAAAAAACATCGAGACACTTAGAAACCGAGGCATTGTCTTAGCAGTTATGTTTTCTAATTAGAATAAGGAGAAAAAAAACCCTCAGTGTGGTTCTCATGTACCCTTAATAGCTCACTAACACTGCTTCATCTCCCTGTTTAATAATTGGAAAGCAGGCCTTGGCAAGCAGCTTCATCTAATTAGATGTTTATGACATTTTTTTATGGCACATGATATTGATTTTTAATTTTCAGTAGAGTCAAGAGTTTTAAAATAAATATCAGTAAGAATAATGATATCGTTTAAACTAAAATATCAAGTATCTGAGTCTAGGTGTTATAGAGATAAGACATAAGTCATGACCACAGTATGCAAGTAATGTAGAGACATGCTTCAGTACCTCTTTTATTTATGAGAGGCTCTGGAGATGTTGGGCCAAGCAGCATATGCCCACATTTCCCTGTGTACTTACACATTCTTAAGGTCAGAACTCTATTCACTGGGAAGGGATGCAAGATCCCTTGTCCTATACTAGGAAAAACATCCAGTAGTTAAAGTGGATGCCGGATAGACCACACCTGAAATAAAAAGTAAACTTAATAGTATTTTCACCTCCAGACACTCATACTTCAAGTTTGTACAAATTACCATGCAATAGTAATCTATATCGCTATGATGCGCACTGACCACCAGGGGGCAGACGCTCAATGCAGGAGCTGTCCCCTGGTTGTCAGTGTTCTCCCACAGCCAACCTCCCATGGTCCTTCCTCCCTTCCCCCAGCCAAGGGACTCCACTGTGAATTCGTGCACCAGGCCTCTAGTGTTTATAATAAGAAATGGAGAAAACAATGGTTTTTCTTTTGACTTTTTAAAACATATGCAGCTTATTATACAGGGTGGGTATTTAAAAATAAAACATATTTGGCAAAATTAGTTGAAGAAAAATACAGCTAAAATTTGCAGTCTGAAACAAAAATCATAGGTGTATTCCCTAATCGTCAATAAATAATAACATAACTATTTGTAAAAAAAAGCTCCATTGAGGGGGCAAGCTATTCTTGAATGGTCTGGGTTGGTTATTTAAGAATCCAGAAATGGGATATATTTGGTAGGAGTTAGTTCCTGAGTCTGACACTTGTTTGCACTTTTCTTACCAGACCAGGGTCATCTAAGAAATTAACACTCAGTAAGTCTTTTCAGCATGTAGCTACCTCATAAATTTAGAGGTTGCCACTTAAGTGGACAGTGAATGTAAATGGCTTATTTTATGGAGACTGAGGCCTCTAGTAACTTTCTGTAAGGATTCTTTGACACATTAAGAGAGCTTTGGCACTGCTGATTTATTTTCTGCATGCTCTTTACCCTCTGTAGCATGGGCATTAAAGAAATGCCTTGAGTGCTAACTACAGTTAGAAGTGGTTGTGCTGAGTCTGGTGTGGAAAGAAAGCTGAGTTGAATATATAAATATTAAAAGGAAATATTCGTTATCCATTGGGCTCTGCTGGTAATAGATTGGTTCAAAGCATATCTCAACAGATTATAAGGTAGTATTGGCCATTTTCATGTTCAATCGCAGCCCTGTAATTGCTTTCTACTATGTACTTGTTTTTGTTTGTTTGTTTGTTTGTTTGTTTTTCTTGTCCCCCACCACTATCATTCTTTACCTATTTTGTTCTGAGTTAGTGGTGTATTCATCTCTCTTTTTCAATAGGCTTTAAACTCTGCATCTTATATATCTTATTCAATTTCTCAGGTAGTGCCTTACTGAGAATAGCATTTCAATCAATGTTTTTTGAATTAAATCGTGAGAAGACTTAGCCTTCCTCAGGAAATGAGCAGACTGCCTAGCATGCCATTCCAGTTTTGCCACTTACTACCTGAGTGGCTTTGGAAAAGTTACTCAGTCTCTTTAAGGCTTAGTTTCTCCACCTGTAAAATGGGGGTAATAATAGTACCTGTCACTTAGAGTTGCGGTGAAAATAGAATGAAATAATTTATGTTAAGACTTAGAAAAATGCCTAGAGCCATATATAGGAAGGGAGTTAATACATTTAAATATTTAATTTTGGTGATGATATCTCAGTACTTTATCAAGAAACAACTCAAAAGAATTATTGGTTGCAGCAGTGGAAATAAAAGTGTATCAGGTCGGAAAGTGCTTGCAGAGCTGCACACAGGAATAATTGTTTACTGTGCTGAGGTGCAGGATACGGGGACGTGGTCTGAGACGCAGAGCCAGCTAACTGGCAGCCATCGCTGTTTGCCACGCCCCAGCCTAGTGACGCCCTGAGACCCCACCCCGCATAACCTACAAACCCACCCAAGCTCTAAGCAGCGGCTTTAGCATATGAATGGCCTACCCTATTGCAGCTTAACCTAGCAAACTTGCAGCCTGGGTCAGACAGCTCCAAAACCTCCAAACCCCAAGCAAAGAGGAGAAAACTGTAACTCTCGCTGTAGCTCCTGCTAGGTGGCCTCAGACAGTAGCTGACCTGCACCCCATTGGAGATCCAGAAGCCAGTGTACCTAGCGGTCAGTGTGAGACACCAGATTTCAACTCCTCACATCCATAAGTGACACATTAAAGAGGCAGATTCAGTGAGCACCAAAGCCCCACTGAAACAAATCCTGCACCACAAGCGTGTCTCCAGCGTAGCAGTTCTTCCATTATAGACACATCGAGTCCTCACAGCCAATTGGCCTGGTGGTCAATTCCTCCCAGTGTACCAACAGCAATCAAGGCTTAACTACACTAAGACTTTGCACTCAGCCCACAAAGGGGTGTACCAAGAGTGTCCACCTCAGATGATTTGGGAGACTGAGCTACTGGCCCCTATAGGTCACCTACCACACAAAACTACTCCATTAACACAGGGAAGCAGCCAAAATGCGGAGACAAAGAAACATGTCACGAATGAAAGAAATGGAGGAAAGCAAACTACTGGATGACATAGAGTTCAGAACCACATTTATAAGGTTACTCAAGAATCTTCTTAAAACCTCTGAGGAACTTAGTGAGACTTTTAAGGATCTTAATGAGAATGCCAAAAAATGGAAAAGGAGCAGTCAGAAATTAAGCATACACTGTCTAAAATAAAGAATATACAGAAACTCAACTATAGATCAACGTACCCCAAGAATCAAACCAAAGATGTGAAATATGAGGAAGCAAAAAACACCCAACCAGAAAAACAAAAAGAAAAAAGAATCCAAAAATATGAAGATAGTGTAAGGAGCCTCTGGGACAACTTCAAGCATACCAACATCCGAATTTTTGGGGTGCCAGAAGAAGAGAGAGAGCAAAATACTGAAAACCTATTAGAAGAAATAATGACAGAAAACTTTCCCTACCTGGTGAAAGAAATAGACTTACAAGTTCAGGAAGCACACAGAACCCCATACAAGAGGAATCCAAAGAGGACCACACCAAGACACATCATAATTAAAATGCCAAGGGCAAAAGGCAAAGAGAGAATCTTGAAGGCAGCAAGAGAAAAATGGTTAGTTACTTACAAGGGAGTACCCATATGACTGTCAGCTGATTTCTCAGCAGAAACTATGCAGGCCAGAAGTGAGTGGCAAGAAATATTCAAAGTGATGAACAACAAGAACCTACAACCAAGATTACTCTACCCAGCAAAGATATCATTCAGAGTTGAAGGTCAGATAAAGAGCTTCACAGACAAGAAAAAGCTAAAGGAGTTCATCGCCACCAAACCAGGATTACGTGAAATGCTGAAGGGTATTCTTTAATAAGAGAAAGAAGAAGAAAAAGGTAAAGATAAAAATTATGAACAACAAATACATATCTACCAACAAGTGAATCTAAAAATCAAGTGAATAAAAAATCTGAAGAACAGAATGGACTGGTGAATATAATAGAATCAGGGACATAGAAAAGGAGTGGACTGACAATTCTCAGGGAAGAGGGGGTGTGAAGGGTGCGGGAAGCGATTGGACAAAAATCTTACACCTATGGATGAAGACAGTCGGGGGGGGGAGGGTAAGTGCATGGGGTGGGGTGGGGAATCAGGTGGAGGGGAGCTATGGGGGAAAAAAAAGGAACACCTGTAATAATCTGAACAATAAAGATTTATTAAAATAATTAAAAAAAACAAGTGTACTGAAACACAGGAATCCAGATTTTCATCTTGTTTCTACTGGTATTTATGTAACCTTAGCCTGACCAGGAAGATTTCCAGTGCTTGTTTTCTCATTTGAACTTGATATCTTAAAAACTCCTCCAAGTTTCTAAGTTTTATGAGTATTATTCTTTTTATTATTTATTATTTATTATTATTCTAAATGGAAGGGCATTTTAAAAATGCAAGTTAATATATGGAACTTTAGGGAAATATTACATAATCTATATATGATAGATAGTATTTGATTATAGTGGTCTCTTACCAAGACCACTCTAATTAAATCTTTTAATCTGTATAAATTTCATTTAAATAAGTGAAAGTAAGATGCATTCTTATTTAATAGAATTTAACATTTTTATCTGCTTAGCAAAAATTGAAGCTGAACAGATGATTTATCAGGTGAAGTTATTAAACCACTATTAGTATAACTGAATACAATGCCATACAGATTTAATGAATGTGTCATTTTCCCAGAGACAGTTTAGTTTAATGCTTTGGTGATGTCCCTGGTTTCATTATGCCCTGTTTGGATGATTGCAGAATAGTCAAGTTATTCTTCCAGAGTTCTCTCCTTGACATGGGATTCAAGGAACATTGGCATTTAAATCTTGAAGACTGCAAGTGGAAATGTCCCATTCCACTGGATTGGCCTTGAAATCCTGGATTAGGAGAGATTACCCTGGGTTTTCCTGGTCCTAAGTCACCTCATATGACTGATTAAATCTTCTTTTCACTCCAGATACCCAGCAACTATAACCTCTTCTCTCCCCTGTGCTGAGTTTTGAAATGATAACATATAGTGCTATCTCTCATTCCTTGGGTACCATTCACTTTCCAATTCATTGCAATCTGAGATCTCCCCTTCCACTTCATTGAAACTGCATTGGCAAAGGATAACTTTAAAGTAGTTAAGTCCAATAGATGTTTTTGTCCTTTTTTTGACTCTTCTGCTTTAGACAATATTGCTACATTCTCTTTCTCTAAACTTTCTTTAAACAGGTATACCTCCTTTGCTCTGTGTCATCATTCTTACCTTGTTTTCCTTTCTCATGGACTGATCCTTCTTGAGACTTTTCATTATCTTTTGAACCTTCCTTTTATCCTTTGTTATATACTGAAACTCAGAAAATCCTGTGAAATCTGCTTTCAAAAGGTTCCCAGAATCTACCATTTCTTATTATCCCTCTAAACTACCATTATCCTCATGAATTAATGATACAGTCGCCTAAAAACCAAACAAACCTGTTTTTGTTCTTGCCCCGTATAGTAAATTCCATAGACAACAGCAAGAGTAGGTTTATTAAAGCATAAATCACAGTTACTTTTCCAATCTAAACCCTGACTTCTAACATTATTCAGAGTAAAGTCCTATAATGTAGTCTATATAATGGCCTTTATGGCTCTACTTGATCTGGCTCCTTGCTCTCTCTCTAACAATCACTTCCTTCTGCTCTCTCCACCTGTAATATTTGTCATCCCTACTGAACCCTTGTTGTGCCTCAGACTGTCCAAGCACATTCTTCACTGAGGGTCTGTCCTGCTGTTTCTTCTTTCCGGAAAGCTCTCCCATGAGATATTCCTATGACTTACTGTAGATCTCCGCTCACAAATCACCTTAGAAGTGAAGCACTTCCTGACCACATTATATAAAATAACCATGTGCTCCCTTCTCCTTGCCTTATTTGATTTTTTCTCCATTGTGCTTGTCCTCATCTTATTATACTATTGATGGCTATCAAATATTTCGTCTGGACTTTTCTCTAAGCTACCTTATACACATTTCTACTTAGTCACCCCACAAGCACTTTGAATGCACATGTCCAAAGCTCAGGCATATTTTGTGCCCTAGAAATACCCAACTGCTTGTATCATGAACAAAATCGTGGGCATCATGCTTCTACGCAATTACTTATATTATTTTCACACCTCTAAATCTCTTCTTCACCTGCTAATTCCTACTCATTCGGCCTGATCAAATTTTATTTTCTTGAAGCCTTTTACTAACATGATTTCCATCCTCAGAGTGGTTAATTGTTCCTCCTCTTTGTTTCCATAAAACTTTGAGCTTATCTTTAACTACCACATATATCTAATTATAGCAATATGATTCCTTTAATTACCTCTTTTCTCTAATAAACTGTAATTTCCTTAAGGAAAGAGCTTGTGCTCTACATATCTTTCTATTTCTAGCACCTTAGTATTGTCAGCATAGAAGGCACTCAAGTAATGTTTGTTATACTGATCAAAGCCACTGTTCTTTAGGGAATAACAGAATATTAAGAAACCTACAAGCTAAAGAGGGCAGAAGAGGAAAAGATAGGAAGAAAGGGACTTTGTTTCCAAGCCAATATTAATCTTTATATGACTCTAAAAATTGAGTGCTTAGGGACTGGAGGTAGGGTGTAGGGGTGAAAGAGGAATGACATGAAGGTTCTATCATTGGTCACAGATGCATTTGGATAAAGGAAAGATAATAGAGGTAGAACAACAGAAACATATTTTGCTAGCAGTTTCACAGCACAGTGCCAAGTGGCTGGCCCCACTTTATCAGTCCTGGTGGGTGGTGGCCGAGGGATAAATTACATGTCAGCAAATTCTTAGACCTAGAGGCATCTTGCTAACAGAAGACAAATAGAGAACAGCAGCCGTGTTTCAGAGACACCCCATAAATTACAATATAAATAAAAAATCTTAGTATATTTTCAATCTATAGATAATTAGTTAATAATTTCCTTTGATGCATGACCTTTTTCTTATTCTTTTCTGCCTAATGGCAAATAAGATGTTGAATTGAAGCTTAGAGAATATAATTCAGTGGTTGATGTTTCCATAGATAATAATTATAGTGTCAGAATAGAAACCTACTTCTAATTCCAAATATTTGTGTGTATTTTTTTTGTTTAACATACTGCTTTTTCAGAAAGATATCAACCCAAAGACATGTATTCAAGTGCTGACTTCCTTCATTCCTTTCAGTGGCTTAACTGTTCAGGATTAAGTTTTCTGATCCTTAAAATAAATATAATAATATTTTTTCTTCCTATTTCTCAGGGAAGTTGTGAGGTTCCAATGAAAACTTATGTGGAGTTACTGTTTTTTAAAATAGGAAATTATCTTATTGGTGTATATTAAGTCAACTTTATTTAAAATTATATTTGATGTTTAGGATATTAAAAAGACAAACAATATTTAATTTATCCAAGCTAATGTTATTTTGTTATTACTTCCAGGTCAACTAATATGCTTGATAAATTGATTATGACTAAAGTGGAGCCTTTCTCTAAGACTGTGCCCTCAGGGTCCATACTCAAAAACCAATTATAGATGAGCACATGTTCTCTTGTTCCTGCTGGTGGTTTATGCTTCCTGAATGGATTCCAAGAAGAAATTATGTTATATTGATTTCTCTTTGTAGCAGGTTGTATAGTCAGCTTGGCATGTGTACATGATTATAGAAATAATGATATTTGTTTAGAGGAGGAATATATCTTTATAATAAGTAGTTTTCAAAATATTTTTAAGGAAAAATATTTTAAGGTACCAACTAGGATATTAAGTGAATATTTTATATGGTCATTCATATATTCATTCAATAAATTTGTATTGTTGTCAATTAAATACCAGTGTTCTAGGAATTTGGAAATATCAGTGAATAAAATAGATTCCACCTCCTGAGGAGCTTGTTTCAGTAGGAAGGACAGAGATTAAACAGTAAATATAATAAATGTATATATTACATAGTTTGCTAAGAAGGCACAGATTATTGTGTGGAAAAAAGTAGAGCAGGGTAACAGGAACCCAGAAACTGAATTTATTCATCCAGCTAATTAATAAGTATTTACTAAGTGCAACTACAAACAAGATAATGTCTAATTCATACTGCATCAGAGATCCAAAATCTACCTTGAAAAAAAATCAACAAAGATGGTGATGATATGGGGAAATGAGGTTAGATAACAGATTGCTAGTGGGTGTGCTAATTATTCCAACTTGCATGTAACATAATCTGACATTATCTATTTTGCATTCAAAATATACAAATATTTTACCAACTTATGTGAATCCATTATATGAAAGGGAAGGTATCACAGTGTAAGGGTGTGTAAGGATGTTTGTTCCAGCATTGTTTGTTGCAAAAGAAAGAAGGAAAGGAGGTAATTGGGTAGGAGAAGCCTTGAACCACAGCACAGCTAAAGCAGAAGATTCAAAATCAACTGAATATTACTAAGCATTTAATGATAACCAACTTCATGAGACTTTAGGAATAACTCCAGAAAGTATAAATGACAATCCTTAAAGAGATAAAAGAAACTAATGCAGCCATAAAAAATAACAGGCTCTTTAAAGAACAAAACCAAACAACTAATTGGAGGTCATCAAAATAAAAAACTCAATAAATGGTCTGAATAGTAGAATAATCATAAAGATTTAATTAGCAGTTAAGAAAACTGAACAAAGGAGTTTGCCTAGAATTCACAAAAGACAAAAAAGTGAAAACTGAAAGAAAGAATTCATGTAGGTTCAAATTTTGCTATATTCATTTAACAGATTTTCAGAAGGAGAAAACATTCTATGACAGTACCTGTATATCTATATATATACTCTCAAACACTGGTTATTATTAATGTAAAAATTTTGCAAATCCAATAGGTAAAAAATTGTGAATGGGCATTTAATTTGCATTTGCATAACAACTAGTGAGGTTGAACATTATTTTCTGTGTGGACTAGATATATATATTTCTGTCTATTACCTATTCATGATTTTGACTTTTTTTCTATTATTGCTTTTGTTTTGAAATATAAATATTTGTATATAAGGGTTAATAATCCTTTGCCAGTCATATAAGCTGCAAATAAATATATTAACTTTGTAATTTAGAAAATTATCTATGATATATTTTGTATTTCAGAAGGTTTTCCTCCCATTTATTTAAAAAATAGAGGCCCGGTGCATGAAATTCGTGCATGGGGGGGTGTCCCTCAGCCCAGCCTGCACCCTCTCCAATCTGGGACCCCTCAAGGGATGTCTGACTTGCCCGTTTACAGCAAGTAAATGGGCAGTTGGATATCCCTCTCACAATCCAAGACTGCTGGCTCCCAACTGCTCACCTGCCTGCCTTCCTGATTGCCCTTAACCACTTCTGCCTGCCAGCCTGATCACCCCCAACCACTCTCCTGACAGCCTGATTGATGCCTAACTGCTCCCCTGCCAGCTTGATTGCCCCTAACTGCCCTCCCCTGCAGGCCTGGTCCCCCCCAACTGACCTTCCTTGCAGGCCTGGTTGCCCCCAACTACCCTCCCTTGCAGGCCTGGTAACTCCCAACTGCCCTCCCCTGCTGGCCATCTTATGGTGGTCATCTTGTGTCCACATGGGGGCAGGGTCTTTTTTTTAAAAAATATATTTTATTGAATTTTTGCAGAAAGGAAGGGAGAAGGATAGAGAGTCAGAAACACTGATGTGAGAGAAACATCAATCAACTGCCTCTTGCACACCTCCTACTGGGGATGTGCCCACAACCAAGGTACATGCCCTTGACCAGAATCGAACCTGGGACCTTTCAGTCTGTAGACCGATGTTCTATCCACTGAGCCAAACCAGTTAGGGCTGGGGGCAGGGTCTTTGACCACATAGGGGTAGCCATCTTGTGTGTTGGAGTGATGGTCAATTAGCATATTACTCTTTTATTAGATAGACTAGAGGCCTGGTGCATGGGTGGGGGCCAGCTGGTTTGCCCTGAAGGGTGTCCCGGATCAGAGTGGGGGTTCCCTTGGGGCATGGGGTGGCCTGGGCAAGGGACCTGTGGTGGTTTGCAGGCCAGCCACGCCCCCTGGTGACCCAAGCGGAGGCCCTGGTACCTGGGATTTATTTTTCTTTTATAATTGAAACTTCGTAGCCTTGAGTGGAGGCCTGAGCCCGTCAGGGTGTGCGGAAAGCTTGGCTTCCTCCATTGCTGGGGAAACCCAAGCCTCCCTCTCTCTCCATGGCTGCAGCCATCTTGGTTGGGTTAATTTGCATACATGCTCCTGATTGGCTGGTGGACGTGACTTGTGGGTATAGCAGAGTGATGGTTAATTTGCATATTACTCTTTTATTAGATAGGACTAGAGGCCCAGTTCATGAATCCATGCATGGGTGGGGTCCAGCCAGCCCTGCCCCTGATCAGGGTCGGGGGGTGCCTATTGGGGGCCCGATTGGACCAGTTCACCACCACAGTGTGCGTCATAGTGACAGGTTGTTCCCGTCGTTCCAGTCACTTGGCTTTTATTTATATATATATATATATATATATATATATATATATATATATATATACACACACATATATATGTTTATGTTTACCTTTATGTTTTCTGGACTTCATGACTATCTTAACGCATTGGGGACCAGTAGTTTTATTGCTAGCTTTACTCAGTGGCCAGATACGTTTCTATTGAATGAGTACAAAAAACATTTTACATAAATGTTAAAGACACACTGTAAAATTAAATACCCCTTGCATTTTGAAGTTATTTATTACATGTTCTTATAAGCTAAACTCTTTTTAAAGAATTCTTGTGATTGGCCACAAGCCTTAGAACAGAAAACACAATAATTCTCATGATGCATCCGCAATGTGTTAAGAAGTATTTCCTTTTGCTTAACACCCCCAACCTAAGCTATATTCCTTTATAGTTTTGTTTTACCATATGAATCAGATATTCAATTTTTCATACTAATCACTCCCTTGCATTTCTCACCATTTTATCATGCAAGTGTGCGTTTCTAAACTACAGTCTTGTACATTGTTTACATATTGGCTGTGCCTTTTATGTTTTTTAATATACAATTTCTCTCCATTATCTATTTTTTCTTTGGAATGCATTTGTTGAAGAATCTTGATCATTTAACCTACAGAGTTTCCCAGTCTGGATTGGTAATTTCATACTCAGAGTATGATATATTTAACATATCGCTCTGCCTCTCACCTCTTATGGACTGCAGTGGGTTCCCAAGGCATGATGGTTTGATTACTTTTGCAAATCTGTTGGTGGTGGCAATTTTTCCTGAAGAGACACATAATGTCTGGTTTTCTCTCAATTTCTCTCTCTCACTTTCTCCCACTTTCTGTATCTCTTTTATTATAATGTTACCAACCTTATCATGCCAATGCCTTAACCAATCAATCAATCATTAGGGGGTGGAAAATGGTGCTATTCTAATTCCACTATTTTATTTTCATTTATCAGCTGAAATAATTTTAAGAAGAAATGCTTCCCCTCATCTGTTATGTGATTATCCAGTGGTACAATTCATATAAGGAAGCAGAAGAGATGCTTAATTCTTTCTCTTAATTTACCAGTTTCCATAATATTGAATTGATTTCCATTCATTTTCTGGAGACCCATTGGCTTGTTCCTATCATTGTGAACTCATAGATTTAAATGTGTTTTGATGTTTTAATCAGTTGGCATTATCATTTTAAAGCTCAAATGGTCTCATTTGGGAGCCTCTTCCATTTGGCTCATGAATGTTTGGACAGGATTCTAGTAGTTTTTGATTACTTACTTTCTATCTAGTTTGACAAGGTTTTCTGGGCTCGTCTTGTATATTTCCTGTCTTAGTCCTAAAATCAGCCTTTATCCAGGAAATCAAACTCCGGGGTATTTAGTGGAAAGGTAGATTTCAAGATTAAAATCTGGATGTTAGGGATGTTTATTTATCATGGGTTGGTCATTGTTTCTAGGCATTTAAATAAAATTAACTATGTAGGCAGAGGTAAGAAACACACAGAAATATATGTCATTAACTATATATATATATATATATATATATATATATATATATATATATACACTCACACATAGGAAATGACATATAATTATAAGAAATACAATTAACGAGTTTGTATTAGTATTTTCAAAGCAGTTTAAGTACTGCAGGGTTTTTACTTAGCCTCTCCTCAAGGACATAGGAGATGATAGAATTAGTAATCCATAATTTCTTATTTGCTTCATCGTGAATTACATAACAGTCTCAGAATGATACTAATGTGCCACTATCAATATGATTATGGAATACAGTTATAAGTGATTTTGCTTATGCTATTCTCATTCCTTGCACATTTTTTAGATGAACTATATCTGAGTGTATAACCATATATGCTATATTGTTTTTAAAATTAATTAATTTAGTTTTATTTCCAAGTGTAATTATAAACATAATATTTACCATCAGTGCTTATGTTGATATTTCTCTAGTTATTTTGATTGTTAGATTTCTTTCTCTGGAAGATTCCTCAGGAAGTGCTCATGAGAGCATTCCTGAATTCTTAACGTTGATAATAGTTTGTATTATGCCCTTTATATTTGAAAGGCAGTTTTGCTGGATATGAAATACTTGACACACATATTCTGTAATTGAAATTCTTAAATATATTATTACATTCTCTTCTGGCATAACGCATTGCTGTCAAAGTCTGATAATAGTCTCATTTTATTTTTCTTAAAAAAATAAAAATCTTTTTGATAAATGCCCCAATATTTTTTTCTTTGAAGTCTAGTAATTTTACTAGTGTGTACTTAGTGATAGTAGTGCTTAGTCAAAATTGTCAAGTACATGTGTGCTCTTTTAATATGCAGTTTCAAATCTTCAATTCAAAAACATTTTCTTGAATATTAGATTTTAGTATTTTCTCTGTCCCTTTGTTTTGGTATTTTATTTCATTGGATTTTCTTTGCAACAATATCTTAAGTATTTTATCTCTTCAATATCTGTCATTTCCTTCTAAGCTATTTTTTCAAAAATGTCTAAGGTATAATTTACATAAAGTAAAATTCACCCATTTTATTGTACAGTCCTATGGATTTTAAGAAACCCATTAAAGTCTTGTAAATGTCACCTCAATTAAGATATGGAAACAGCTCCAAAACTTCCATCACTCAAATTCTTTTATACTGCTTTGTAGTTGAGAATTTCCTCCATACCAGTCCCTGGCAATCACTGATTTATTTTCTGTTTTATAGTTTTGCATTTATAGAATGTCATATAAATAGAATCATATAGTGTGTAGCCTTTGAGTGTGATTTCTTTCATTTAGTGAAATATATTTAAAATGCATATATGGTGCTGCATTTATTATAGTTTTTTCTTTTATTGTTGATTGCTCAATAATATTCCAACATGTAGTATTATATGTACCACAGTTTGCTCCTTTATTCCTCAGTTTAGAGACATATTTTGTTTCCTAGTTTTAGTTCATTATGAATAAACCTCTTATCACAATTCTGTGAACCAAGTTTTTATTTCACGTGAGTAAACAGGTTGGTGTGGGATTGCTGGTTGACATGAGGAAGGGATGTTGAGAAGGACTTCTGTACCTAGTAAGAAAGAGGCTGATGAGAGGCGGGAGAAAGAGCTGAGTGGCCTAATGCTGTTAAGTTCTTCTCTCATTTTTCCCCCAAGATTCATATTTTCTTCCCTCCACCCCCAACTTGGTTGTCTAATTATTATTTGATTTTCATAAAATAAATGAATGTTCTTTGGATAATTTATTTTTGTCCTTTTAGACTGTTTTAAATAGATTTCTGACAAGTGCAACTAAAATTAAGACTTCTATTATAGCATTCCTTTATTGAATCCTTAGAGGGAGCTAGCCACTACTAGCTCCATGCATGTTATAATATATGCACTGGGATAAATGCCTTTTATAATTTACATGCATGTTATAATTTATGCACTGAGATTATCCAGCCTCGTACATTGGTTGCAATAAAAATTTAACTCATTGTTATGGAAAAGAGAAGGAAAATAAAAAAATTAATAACCTTATGTGGAACTAATGTGTTTACTAAAGGGTTATAAAATTGCTGTCAAGCATTGCCAATGCATTTCTTGTTTTGGTGAAATACACTTTTCATTACAAATGACTTTATTGTTTAGTATAGGCATTTTAATGTTGACAAGTAAAGTACAGGTCTACTTCGCATGAAAGAACAAGCCACAATGCTATGAATTCATACATGCATATGTAGATTACTTCTTTGGTGTATATATTGATAAATAAAATATTCATGAACTGAAGGCTTAAAATGAGAGATTTAACACTGTGATGGATAAAGCATTTTGCTGTTTCCATTAATTCTAACAATATTCAGTTTTCTGGTTCCCTTTGGAATAAATTTTTAAAATGTAAATGATAAAAAGGCCTGTAAATATGGCCATAGCCTTTATTGAATAATTTAAGATATTTTGATTTCCCTTCTGTGTGGGATGACTGTTCTTGTTTTTTGAATAATTTCATAAGGACACAAAACATGGGTGCTATATGAGCAGTCCCATGTTATGTGCTGCTGGAATCAGGAAGAGGGAGAGGTCAGTTTCTGGGTTGGAGGTTCGAGGAAAGCTTTGTGGAGAAGGTGGTCCTGGAATGAGGCCTTGTAAATTCTTTGTATCCAGTAAAAGCTTCATCTTCAAAGAAATAACTAAAATTTTTTCACAGAATTTTGAACATACAGTTGAAATCAGTAAATCCATAGGGCAGAATTCTTGACTAGTTATTAAAAAGAAATCATGCCCTCTTTGATCCTATCTTCTGGCATTGCAATTGGAAAAGGCAACCTTTAGGATAAAATTATCCTATTACCTAATTCATGATGGCATAATTTTATTATGTGTAGATAAAATTATATATTGTATTTTTATTTGTAGTTGGTTGATATCAATACCAGAAAGAGAGTTATTTAAAAGTTTTCATGATCTCCTGGAAAAAAGAATAGTCCATTAAAAATGGACATTATTTATTCACCAGAGATCAAGAGAATCAATATGGTCACTCAGTAAAAAATAATTTTATACTTGAAAATGACTCAAATGGCTTTTTAGAGTAATAAAACAATCCTGAGTGCAATAAAAGCCTATTTCAAAACAGGAAAAATCATCATAGCATTTGGAAGCAGTAGAAAAAAAACAAACCTATTTGCAATTGTTTGCAACAGGACTTCTGACATTTGTGTACTGAAGGACGTAATCATGGAGCCATTGCTAAGAAGGTAAGTATTGCTGATTGTTTAAGATATAATGGTTCATACATTGCCATAATTCTGAATGAATCTCTTGTATGCTATATATCATTATGGGCCTGATATGCTGATACATGGGGATCACTGTAGAAACTTGCTAACAGAAGTTGTCTAAATGTTTACAAGATATTGAAATATTTGATTGCCTTAATAAACAAGAAACCACAGGTATTTGCTAACAATATTTGTGTGTGCTTTGGTAAATGCGGTATTATACATGTGGTACCATGGTAAGTATAACACAAATGAGTGAAATTTGCTGTGCAAATTGTATTTAGTGATGCAGTAGACCACTTTGAAATGATTGTGTGATTATTGATTGATTCCTTTCATCTTCGGAGACATTAGTGGGCATGGGGTGGCCCAGACTCTGAGCAGGTCACCCTCTTCCACTTTACTCAGCACACAATATTAATTCCAAGCTTTATACTAGTATATGCCATGTCAAGTTAAAGGTTGGGAAACCCTGGAAGCAGGCTTCGTCTTCGGAGACATTAGTGGGCATGGGGTGGCCCAGAATCTGAGCAGATCACCCTCTTCCACTTTACTCAGCACACAATATTAATTCCAAGGTTTATACTAGTATATGCCATGTCAGGTAAAAGGTTGGGAAACCCTGGAAGCAGGGTTCATCTTCGGAGACATTAGTGGGCATGGGGTGGCCCAGACTCTGAGCAGGTCACCCTCTTCCACTTTACTCAGCACACAATATTAATTCCAAGTTTTATACTAGTATATGCCATGTCAGGTAAAAGGTTGGGAAACCCTGGAAGCAGCATTTATTGAGCAACAGTTATGTGAAAGATACTGGCCCAAAAATTAAAAGTGATTTAAAAACAAACAACAAGATATTTCATGCTTTCAAAAGTGTTTAAAATGTAATGTAACAGGGATATGTAATGAATAAGAAAGTTACAAACTGAAATTTTTAATTTATTTTTTAATGAACTTCACATGTATGCTAAGCCCGCATTTCCACTATGATGGAAGGCAATCTTGCCAAATCAAGGTAACTTCCAGCTTAAAGCTGTTTCTTCTGGATAAACTCACACAACTTTAAGGCTCCTCTCCTGCTCCTCTTTTTCAGATGATCTAGAGTCTTGAGTGCTCCCATATCTTCTTGACATTGGAGGGAGAGAACGTGGTCTGAACTCCTATCTGCTGTGTTTGTTGCTGGAATAACTTGTCACATGGTTTCTCAGTGTTGGCAAAGTGCAGTGATTATCTGGGAAGCTTCTTCTGAGCTGTAAATCCACCCCATTCCTCACCCCTTTAACTTCAGAGATCCCATATCTTAATTTTCACCTTACCTCTGTACCTCAGCTGGGCAGGAGAGTCCTTTCAGGTTCTCTGCATATCCCATAGGATTCAAAGAAGAGTGGTGATATGGGCACGAATCTCAAGATATTTCTCTGTCAAGACCTGCCCTGTTGTAAAATTACACTCAAAAGCAGTGGCTCCATGTTGGCAAGTATCATATTGCCAGGCTGCCTCTGATTAAAACCCAGACAAGAAATGGATCTGTTTCTGCCTTCATCTTCTCAGAAGTTTGATAGTTCCCATAGATTCCACTTCTCTGCGTTTCAAGCCTTCTACGGGAAAAGGAAGAACAGTTGAACAGGTGAACAGCTGCCATAGCTTCCCTTCCCAGTCCTCCCCAAATTCTTTCACATATATACACGTATTAATGTTCCGGGAAGCTGGATTTACATAAGCACATTCCTTCCCACCCCCAAGGTGGCTTACCATCTAAACTGATATTTTCAAAAAATTTTAATAGATACCCATTTTCATATCAACTCCCCAAATCACACACTTACCTTATTCGAATTGCAGTGCATTCTCTCCTATTCTATTTAATTTAGGGGCGGGGAAACAATGTTAGTCTAGACCCAGGAAATTAATTTCATGACCTTCCTTTGGGCCTTCACAAGCAGTGTGTAAAGCAATGCTATAAACCTTTGCTGTGAATCCCTCCTTGCTCCTGATAAGCAAAGCCAGAGTTTTAGAATTCTAGTAGGTATTTTCCCTTTGTTGAGTGACTCGGTCTTGAAAATGGAAAGAACTTTGGATTTTAGACCAATATCTATGTAATGTGCATAAAAACCCATTTGAATTTTGGACTATATTCCACTCTCTACATTTGACAATGAATATCTTGGGTATATGTGCAGAGAACAGTAAGAAAAATGAGGGCCAGAATTTACAAATTTTATCCTGCTACATATAAATTAGGACAGAGAATGACAGCATTTTGAGATGCCACAGAAAGCTAGAGAGGTTAATTTTCCCAACCAAGTAGTTCACAGAGGATGCTAATATTCAGGGGATTATCTGACTTGTCTATGACCACAGTTTTGTCTAGGGCCAAAACTAGAATCTTTGGCTAATGGCTGTCATGTCACTATTAACACACTATTCAGCCCCTTCTTAAAATTGGAAACTTGGTCAAATGAAAGTACATACAAAGTACTAACATAGAGTGAGGGCTGATTTGCACCATGTGCTTAATCTTAATGTCCTGGGTATTAGGGAACCTGACAATTCATGTGCCATAAGACAAATTTTGAGGGATTAAATTGATGGTCACTTTCTTCTTTGGCTGACTTACTCAGTAATATAGAACCATCCTCCATTTCAACTCTTCTTAGAGAAAACGTATTTCATACACTAACATAAAGATACCTGGACATTTCTGATTATCTGCATCAGGGATCAGCATAAAGAGCTTTATTTAAAAATATATATCTAAAAAAGCATATCAGTAATCCTTTTAGAAAGTGATTTATCTATATGAGTCAAAAATCTCTCAGATACATTCTAGTGTTTATTGCAGAGTTATGTCTAGTAACAAAATACTACTTTGGATACAACTTAAATATCAGTAGTAGTAAGATGCTTAAGTAGATTGTGGTAGTTGTGCAAAACAATGTATTATACAGCCCTGAAATATGACATTGATGATCAGTGTCCTTGGTAATGAGGATTGTTTGTGTTTTAAAAAGTTTTAAAAGGACAAATAATAGTGCATCCTAGGTATGAGATTAAATAAGTGAAACAATTGCACAGAAAAATTAAAAGGAAACAGACCAAGGTATAATAATGATTATCATTGGGAGATGGAATTACAGTGGTTATATTATTTTCCCTTCTGAATCATGCATTGCACATACTCTGAAAAATGAAATAATTTGAAATAAGTATTTTACAAATCAGTTTCAAGTGTTCGAAGCAGGAAGAAAATCTGCTTTTATGGTTTTTAGGTTGTGTTTGATTGCAATGTTCAAAGAAGCTTTGTGAGTTGGGGTATCTGCACACTTTTTTAAAAAATAGAATATCCTGACATGTAATATCAGTGAATTGCATCCACTGTCAGTAATGTGCAATATGAAAAAGAAGATGTTGAATGGGAAGAACATCAATCTTTAAACAACAGTGGAGTTATTATTTAGCATTTTGAGTGGGCCAGGGTGTTTGTTTATCTCCTGCTGCTATGTATCATTCAGGACTGTTGTTATTCAACCCAGAAGAGATGAGTAAGTTGAAAAGAGAAGAAGAAATGAATAGCTCCTCCACCTTCTCTCTGAGGAAGTTACCTGCAATCAATCCTGCTGGAATGAGCAGCAGCTACAAATGGGTCTGCTTTCTTGAATTCACTGGCTGTACCCACAGTCCACACTGCAGTAGTTGAAGTGATCTTCCTTTCAAGATATTGATTTCCTATGGAATTGTCATTTGAAATGATAGATCTACAGTTGGGTTGGGACCTGGAGGAAACACGGTTGTGTTTGTGTTCCAGACATGAATTTTGACTGGCTTTGTCCTCCACACAAAGGACGAAAGGAAAGGAAAGAAATCATTAGAGTTGGGAGAATGATTAAGGAAAATACTTCAGTCACCTTCCAGTTTTATAGTTCCCTTTTTAATACTTAGGACAAGGTTATTTATGAATCCATCATTTTACAGTAGTTGATTCTTTTAATTGTTCCTAAAACCAAGGTAGTAAGACTTAGGGTTATGTACTTTCAATAGAAATGCAGAATGTGTTACTTTTTGGCCAGAGTTGTGGTCGGCAAACTGCAGCTCGCGAGCCACATGCGGCTCTTTGGCCCCTTGAGTGTGGCTCTTCCACAAAATACCACGGCCTGGGCGAGTCTATTTTGAAGAAGTGGTGTTTGAAGAAGTTTAAGTTTAAAAATTTGGCTCTCAAAAGAAATTTCAATTGTTGTACTGTTAATATTTGGCTCTGTTGACTAATGAGTTTGCTGACCACTGGGCTAGAGTATTCATTGGTGGTAATTTTCCATTTCTCAGGTCTGAAGGCTGAACTTTAGGTCACAGTGATAACAGTCCTTTCTTCATAGGTCAGATTTCCTGGAGCCCTGGAGCCTTCCATTGCCCTGTAGCCTTCCATTTAAGGAAGACTTGATACTGACTGTTTCCTGCCATCCTAAGATATTGGACCTTACTTTCTTCTTTCCACCCTCCCGTCTGTTATCTTCTTTTATGTAATATGAATTTCATGTAATATAGATCTTCTTTTCTGTGATATGTCATTGCTTTTTTTGCCACACTTCTGTTTTGTTCTTAATCCTCACCTGAGGATATTTTCCCACTGATTTTTAGAGAGAGTGCAAGGGAAAGGGAGAAACAGAGAGAGAAAGAAACATGAATGTGAGAGAGACACGTCAATTGGCTGTCTCCTGCATGTGCCCTGACCAGGGCCAAGCATTGGGCCTGCAAACGAAGTATGTGCCCTTGACTGGAATCGAACCTGTGAGCCTTCAGTCCGTGGGCTGATGCTCTAACCTCTGAGCAAAACCAGCCATGGCTTTTTTTTTTTGCCATACTTTGATGTAAGTTATTTCATCCTTTTCTTTCTTCTTTTTTTAAATTTTTATTGTTGAGATGATTACAGATTCCCTCTTTTTTGCCCATATCCCCCCTCCACCCAGTCCTAGCCCCACCCCAGGTCTTTGCCACCCTATTGTTTGTGTCCATAGGTAATGCATACACACATATAAGATCTTTGTTTAATCTCTTCCTGTCCCTCCCACCCTCTTTCCCTCTGAGAATTGTCAGTCTATTCCATTTCCATGTCTCCTATTCTTTTATTCACCAGTTTATTCTGTTCATTAGATTTCTTATTTGTTTTTAGATTCAATTGTTGATAGATATGTATTTGTTGCCATTTTGTTGTCCATATTTTTGATCTTCTTCTTCTTCTTCAAAAACAACCTTCAACATTTCATATAATACCGGTTTGTTGGTGATAAATGCTTTTTCTGATCTGTGAAACTCTATCTGCCCTTCAATTCTGAATGATAGTTTTGCTGGGTAGAGTAATCTTGGTTGTAGGTCCTTGCTATTCATCACTTTGAATATTTCTTGCCACTCCCTCTGGCCTGCATAGTTTCTTTTGAGAAATCAGCTGACAGTCATATGAGCACTCCCTTGTAGGTAATTAACTGTTTTTATCTTGCTTCTTTTAAGATTCTCTCTTTGTCTTTAGCCCTTGGCATTTTAATTATGATGTGTCTTGGTGTGGTTCTCTTTGGGTTCCTCTTGTTTGGTTCTCTCTGTGCTTCCTGGACTTGTAAGTCTATTTCTTTCACCAGGTAGGCGATGTTTTCTGTCATTATCCTATAAATAAAAGGCTTGGTGGTCCTCACACTGTGATGCCCTCATACGGTCACAATCCATCACCAGGAGGTAGCCAATGACGAGGCAGACTAGGCCCTTGACATCAGGGAGGGGCAGGACCTGAGCACTTGGCCCGGAAGGAATAGGATAGGCTCCATGGGAGGGAACGCAGAGTGGAGCTGCAAGTGGAGCTGGTCGCATCAGTAAGGAAATGCCAGTGCTACATCCTCCAGGTTTGGAGGAGAGGCAGACTCAAGTGATTCCAGATTTTAAAGGGGGTTCTGAAAAAAATAGAGGTTTCTGAGTCCCTACCTTTCTCAGACTAGGATGTCATGGAGTACAGGCTGAACTGAGGGGAAACTTATTCTGGGAAACCACGGGCAGGTCACACTCAGCCTCAGACTTCAGTTTCCTGGTGAGTGTAAGGTGGCTCTCCTCGCCTTCACCTGGTTGCGAGGTTCAGGCTTCAGAAAGTGGCTCAAAAGACTGAGAGTCTCCAGGGTGGTTGGGAAGGTGGGACAGGGGGTGAGGGGGGGGCAGGCTAGACCTAGGGAACCCTACACACGCATGATTTAATCATGTGCTGGGCCTCTAGTTTCTTCATATAGGTTTTTAATATCGCTCTCTCTCTTCTTTTGGCACCCCATAATTCCGATGTTGGTACACTTGAAGTTGTCCCTGAGGCTCCTTATATTATCTTCATATTTTTAAATTATTTTTGCTCTTCTGAATGGGTGTTTTTTGCTTCCTCATATTTCAAATTGTTGATTTGATTCTCAGGATCCTCTACTGTTGAATCCCTGTTTATTATTCTTTATTTCAGTCAGTGTATGCTCAATTTATGACTGTTCCCGCCCCCCCTTTTTTTTTTTTTTGACATTCTCACTAAGATCCTTGAAAGTCTCACTAAGTCCCTTGGAGGTTTCTAGAAGAGTCTTGAGTAACCATATAACCATGGTTTTTAACTATATATCCAGTAGTTTGCTTTCTTCCATTTATTTCATTTGTGACATGTTTCTTTGTCTCCACATTTTGGCTAATTCCCTGTGTTTGTTTCTATGAGTTAGGTAGAGGTGCTATGTCTCCTTGAGTTGATAGAGTGGCTTTGTGTAGTAGATATCCAATAGGGCTCAGTGGCTCAGCCTCCCCAGTCACCTGAGGTGGACACTCTAGGTGCATCCCTTTGTGGGCTGTGTGCACAGTTTTGTTGTAGTTGAGACTTGATTGCTGTTGGTGTCACTGGGAGGAATTGACCTCTAGGCCAATTGGCTGTGAGGACCAGCTGTGACTAAAGTGGGAGAGCTGCTGTGCAGTAGACACCCTTATGGGGCACAACTTACTTCATTGGGACTTTGGTGCTCACTGAGTGTGTTGATTATGGATATGTAGAGTTGTAATCTGGTATGGTCTGACACTGACCACTGGGTGCACTGGCTCTTGGGTCTCCAGGGAGGTGTAAAGTCAGCCACTGCCTGGGGCCACCTAGTAGGAGCTACTAGTACAGAGAGATCTGTAGATTCTTCCTCTTTGTATCAGGTTTGGAAGTGCCCAGACGAGGCCCAGCTGTGAAGTAAGGCAGACTGGTGCTGGTGCCAGATATTGGGCCTTTTATCAATAGTTTTGGGACTCCTGGACCCAGCTGCAGCTTGTTTGACAGATGTTAGCCTGAGCAAGGACAGGCCATTTATTTGCAAAATCTGCTGCACAAAGGTTAGGTGGAGCTGCAAATCGGATGGGGTGGGGTCTCAGGGAATCACCAGGGCAGAGCAAACAGAAATGACTGCCAGTCAGCCCTGCGACTGGGAAGGTCTCAGCATAGGAACAATGGCCCCTGCAAGAGCACCTCTATCTGGGAGAAAGCCACCCCTGAGTTCCTGCCCCAATGCCAGACGATCTAGTTCCTCCTCTTATGTGTCTGAGTCCCCCAGAGCCTCGCCCAGCACTGGAGCTCAGAGGAAGTGGGACCTAATAAGTTCCGTTTGTGTGCAGGCTTTTTAAGAGGAGCAGCTGGGTCTTCAGCAGCAGCTGTGTCACTAAGCCACAATGCACACTGGTTTTTTATAGCCCATAGTTATGGGGAATTCTTTTCCCAGCTCTGGGACCCTGGGCTGGGTGTCTGTTGTGGGGCTGGGACCCCTTGCTCCTCCGCATGGTCTCTGAAGAGACCATCTCCCTGCTGATTACAAAAGCGGCACATGTGCGTGTTGGACCAGCCTCTTCCATGCCTCTTTGTCTCCTGCCAGTCTCAGTGTGCTTTCTTCTTTACTTCTCTAGTTGTAGGACTTCCATTCAGCCAGCTTTCTGGTGGTTCTGGATATTGGTTGTTTTGTATTTTGGTTGTGATTTTGATGTGGTTGTGTTAGGCAGTAAGGCGTTTGCCTATGCCACCATCTTGGTTTTTTCTTCTCATCCTTTGTTTTCTTCTCTTGTAGTTTGTTTTTCCTTATGCTCTATTTTTTTTTTTCCTTCAGAAACACTGAGGCTTATTGGTTTGGGGTTTATTAAACAGGCTGTTTTTTTTTTTTTTTTTTTTTTGCTAGACATAGATTCCTTTCCTATTTTAGATGGGCCCAAATATATTAATGCTTGTTTTATTAATTTTTGGAGAACAAAGTGTGTACATGAAATTATATCTACTTGTGTATTTGTATGTAATATACAAAAATAATTATGTAGCAGTTAATGAATACCTATCATTAATGTATGCAATATTCTTCATAAATGAATTTTATAACAACAAAACCTAGGCTTTACTTTCAGGTTATATTTTTTAAGCCATTTTTTACAGAAAAATTTCTATAAAAATCACTCTTTTCTCTACCTACATCAAGTATAATAAGCTAGATTAAGTCACTTGCAGGTGATGGATCATTAGTGTGTACTGTATAATAGGTGTTCTTAGGAGTATTGGAGTCATTGGGTCATTATCTCCTTAGGTTAAAACCACCACATTTTTTGTTATTGCACTTAATAGATACTGTGATTAGTTTTGGTACTGCAATAGGTCTAATCAGCTGGCTTTTCCAACTGTCCTAAACGTGTGCTTTCCCTCTTCTCAAATTTTCTGCTTTTAATCTATGCAGTAGAAAAAAATCATATATACTTTGCAGAATTCTGTCTGAAGTAGCAATAGGTAGTTACTGAGTGATATTTGAAAACACAAATTTTGTAATGTATGAGTATGATCTTTCAGTTTTTTACCTCTATTTTTGCTGCCTTGAGCTTATATTAAAGGACTCTATTTCCCAATTCTTATTAGGACTGCAGAGTTTAAAGTTGTTGTGACATTGAAATGTATGACTTTTATAAACCATGTTCTTTTAGTAAGTTGATTAACTATCAAAATGTTGTGAGGATTAAATATAACCTGTATGCAAGCTTTTGATATATGATAATCACGTAGTATGTGTGCATGTGTGTGTGTGTGTATGTGTGTGTGTGTGTGTGTGTGTGTGTGTGTGTGAGAGAGAGAGAGAGAGAGAGAGAGGGAGAGAGAATCCTTCCAGAAAAGATTTGACAAAAAGGGATAGCTTACAACTTATTTGGTAATCATCTCTAGCATATTACACTAATCTGAATCACAACTTCAGCACTATTGTCAAGTAAAAGCAACCTCAGGTTCATCTTTGTTTTGTTTGGGACATATTCCCTACATATCTTTTATTTAGGGAATACATTTAGTTTGGAGGATAGACTAGGATGTGTGCATGTGGATGAATGCAAGTTGAAATAGAACATAAAAACATCCAATTGGAGTTGTGATTCTTCTGTTTCCAGTATTCAATTGAATTTCTAGAACACTAAAAACAAGAGAATTCATTTGGCAGATGCTTGCTGATGGTAATCTTTCATGATAGCAATATCTTATTATTGATATTGTTAAAACTATACTTATAAACTAGAGTAACCCTTCCAATTTCGGCGTAAGACTAACTAGGATTCAAGTGGGCCTCGACTTCAGTTAGCGAAACCTTAAGTAATCCATTAGGAACGTAAATTGACTAGATCTCAATAGTAAAATAATTTCTACTCTATATTAATAATATAAAACAGCTTACATTTAAAAATTCTTCAATAACAAGTCAAATTTTTTTTTTTAATGAATTTTTTTTTAGGAAAGTCTCAGGTAACAAGGGTTCATCCTTCCACTTCCGGTATCATAATTGAATTTCTTTTGCAATAGCATTTTTAAGGGATAAATCTTTACTCCTTCAGAACAGTAGGCTTATAGCCATCTTTTAAATTCTTACAAATCACCTTTTTTAATTCTTACAAATTACAAAAATGTGTCTAATATTCATTTTATACTTAATTAGAAAGATTTCTATATTAGTTTTTATGTGTATATGCATTACTGATGGAAAATCAGTGTCATTTGCAAAACCATTTGACTTAAATCATCACATTTATTTAACAAAGTAAATAGATTCTACTCAATGTTCAGTGAAATAGGTTGTTATGTTGCTGGATATTTGTGGTAATATAAGTGCCATTTCTCACTCATTTTTGTTTAGAAAAAGATGGATTTCTAACAGTTATCTATCTTATTTACTAGTCACCACTATTTATATTGGTAGGCAATGTTACTTCCTATTTAACTTTGCTATGATCATGATGCTAGTATAATTTTGAGCTCAGCCTCCTGTTTACAGATTCTGTCATATGGCAACCAAAACACTTCTAGAGTAAGTATTTCAGGGGAAGCAGGCAATAAATAGTATGAGTAAGACATATGGCAATCCTAACCCTAAAGCAGGCTTAAATTAGATTTTTAAAAAACGGTTAGCCTGCATAAATTCCTGAGGGTGCCTCTTGGTAGTATAATTGAGATGCTGGTGGGTGTGAATGAAGTAGCAGGATCATTATTGATAACACTTGGATCTAAGCCCTTAGCTTATAAATATTGAAAATGTGTTAACATGTATTGATGTTTGGTCATGAGCTCAGTGGCAGTGAAATACATGAAAAAGGCACTGAATGCATAATAGATGAAGGAGCCATAATTCTGCTGTTACATTGATGATGTACTTTCAAATGGATTTTTTTTACACAGAGAATTATTTATTGACAAATTTTTGGAAAGGAACTATGAACTTCAACAGTTTATAGAAAAATCTCAGACTAAGCTTCTCAGTGAATGTGAGGTATTAGAATTCTAGAGATCAGAGTTTAGTCCTATTACCTCTGTTGTTTAAATAATAATTGTTTTGGGCATTGATTTTAATGAGCTATTAGGTGAATGTCTTTTCAGTGAGGTATCTAAAATTGGATGAAGCCCTCCCAGCCAAATGTTTTACCTTGAGATAACAATGAAAGATGTATGAAAATAATCATTTACTTTGAGAAGATGAAGTCTTTGAAGTGGTGAACTCCTGAATTAGGAGTAATCTGAAAGAATAAAAAAGGTGGAATTCTAATGAGCAAAAATAATTAAGATTATATATTTGCCAATGAAAAACTTACATTTATTTCTGACGCCATTATTTTTAAAGGTAGGCTGAGGGAAAAGCTATTAACTCAGACTTTTGGTGGTGGAATGAGAGTTTTGATCAAAGTTTTGTCTTCCTATCATTAAAAAGAGTTCTCTGAGTATGAGTTTCTAACAATATGGATAATCAGAAATTTAGAAAAATGAAAAGAATAGTATTGCAGGATGTCAGGAAAGGGCATGAGCAAGCATTAGACAAAAAGAACATACACACACACACTCACACACTCACATGGGAGTTCATCACAAAAATGCTTAATGATGGAGTAAAGATAAATTAGTCTCTCATATGTTGAATATTCATGATATTGTCTATGCAGCTGGATCTTAGAATGTCATTTCCTTTTTTTTTTTTTTAACATAAAGATTACTAGTTTATTCTTAGGAATTCCAATGGGTACCTTACATGTTTAAGTGAACTATTATAAGACAGCACATTATTTTATTATTATTTTTTTTTGTTAAGGCAGCACTTTAAATGGTGTTTTGTTATCCGTAGAATTCTTTCTTACTGTGTGATCCTATTTATGTTATGTAGGTTACATACATTTTTTGAAGGATGCAAAAGTTACATGAAATGGGCATTTTCCTAGTTTGGATTCAGGCATTCTGTTTTATTTTTAGTTAGGGTTATATAAAACTAGAGCTATATTCAAAGCATATATGCACATGTATGTTGAGGCATGAATGTTGGTCTCTGATCATCCAATAGTAAGGGAAGCGATCTTAATTATTTCTCTACTAGATCTCAGAGGTTAGTGCAAAGTCTAATCATATCCTCTTAGACTCAACAACATGTGTGATTAAATTTTACAAAGCTGTTATTTGGAAATAATACTTATATCATTTATATCCTAAAAGGTGGTAAATGAGTTTATAATCATATACCTCAAATGAATTTAAATGAGCATTTTAAACGTTTGAAGTAATTCTCTAAAATAAAAAATGTATGTGTGATGCCTGACTCCAGAAATGAATTGAAGATGAAACTTATGGAGTTTAAGCATTAGGGACCCCATTTGCACTCTTTCGGTCTCAGTGCATTCTCCTTCGGGGATGTGGAGAAGAAGCACAGACCATGTGAGTATTACAAAAGAGGCATCAGTCATTTAAATGCATCTTAGAAAATATACTCAACTAGCATATATAGAAAGATTACTTTTTTATTATTCTTTCTTTCTTTCTTTCTTTCTTTCTTTCTTTCTTTCTTTCTTTCTTTCTTTCTTTCTTTCTTTCTTTCTTCCTTCCTTCCTTCCTTCCTTCCTTCCTTCCTTCCTTCCTTCCTTCCTTCCTTCCTTCCTTTCTTTTTTATTGTTTGAAGTATTACAAATAGTAGTACATATGTCTCCTTTTTTTCCCCCCATTGACCTCTCCCCAGCCTTCCCTACCCCCCAGGACATGCCTTCACCTGCCTGCCCGCCCCCCACCCCCAGTGTCTTGTGTCCATTGGTTATGCTTATATGCATGCGTACAAGTCCTTCCGTTGATCTCTTACAGCCCCCCTCGCCCAACCTCCCCTGCCTTCCCGATGTAGTTTGACAGTCTGTTCAATGCTTCTTTGCCTCTGTATCTATTTTCCCCCCATTTCTTTCCTTTAAAAAATTTTGCCTCAGCAGACTAGAAATAAATATATAATAATAACAACAAAAAAATGTTTGAGTCCCAATTTCAATGTCCAACAGTTCTGAGTCCCCGTTTTAATGTCTAACAGTTCTTATGTGTAAATGTCAGCAGTGATATCTGGATGGTGGGCACATGGTGGCAATGCAGGTCCGACCCTCTCTGGTTTGGTCCTAGGCAACCTGCAGCGGTGCACAGCTGCTGACTGCTCGCGTGGCAAGGCGTTGTCAGCATCTTCCATCTCTGAACTGTTTTTCCTCTTGTTTTCGTGGTTGGAGCACACCTGTCAATTCCTCTCTGTTGCAGGAATCCACAGGTCTTGGAGTTGTTTTCTGAAAATATACAAACATATTCTCGACCAAAAGTTAATAAAGGAATCTTTTCTATATAATTGATTTGGGTTCCTTTTTATTTTTGCCCAAATGATTTTCCTTTGTCTTATTTAGATACCATGTGTGTTTTTCATGGGTGTCTTGCTGTTAGCATTACAAATGAAAATTAATTTTGTAAAGTAAAAATTTTCTAGATGTAATTTACTTACAGGATATTTTTCCTTACATGATATTACCCTACTATCCCCCCCCCCTTTTTTTTTTATTAATGGAGGCTTTTGTAAAGTTTATAATGCAGTCTTGATAACTTTAAATTTAAATTTTTTTTTTGCCCCAAAATATGACTGATTTAGGTTCATTGCATGTTCAGGAATTTTACCATGAGATGAACTACCAATAGAAATTTTAGTTATTACTTTAAGAACAGCTTTTTGTCCAGTACAATGAAACTTTCTTGAATATTCACTTATTTCAATTAGCCTATTTAAATTAATCTGAAAACTTGATTACTATTTTATTGTCAAATTTAATACTCTATCAACAATCTTAGTTTACCCTGTAAATATTAGTGGGAAGGATTATTTGCATTCTTGAGTGGGCCCTGAGCATTCCTGATGCTAGGCTGAATTTAGATATAGGGCAGCTGCTGTTGGCCAAGTCTCTTGTCTGTTACCTGGGTCCCGATCTGACCTGGGTCAAGTCTCTGTCTGTCACCTGTATCTCGATCTGATAGGGGCCAAGTCTCTGTCTGTCACCTGTATCCCAATCTGAGCTGGGCATGGGAAGCAAAGCAGCCATGGGGGCAGGAGACCTCCCTCAGAAGGGGTGAGGATTCAGGCCCCTTCAGGGTTGGGGGTTGAGGGTCTGCGCCCCACCAAGATTAATTTCATACAAGAAAGTAATTCATTTATATTTAACAATTGCTTCCTATTTTGATTTTTTTATATATTGAACTCTCATATGTCACCTTGGAAAGGTCTATTCATTTTTCTTAAAAATTGATGAGGAACTTGTGAATTATATCTATTGAAAATCAACTCATTGTTCTTTGTAAGAATAGAGATTATGTTCAATGTTATATTTCAGAAAACAGATTAAGTGAGAAGAACTGCTTCCTCTAGCCAGGTTTGTGCCAGAGAACAATTTTTTTTTTCCTGAGAGGAATTTAATGTACTTTATCAATATTGGCCCAGATTCTCTTGGAAGTCTCTGTCTTTTAGAAAGACAGGTGAGAGGTAAGGGGTTCTCTTCTTTTAAATTAATCCTCTCTTTTACCCCATCGCAATCTATCCTCTAAATCCAATTATATTTATAATAAATATAGATTCCTTCTCATTGCCCTCAAGGTGTGAGTTGTTTAGTGTTCATAAAGTAGCCCTTGTTAGTTGAATGACTTTGTCTCATGCTACTACTGCCTCCCCTCTCCATCCTCTATAACTTGGTATTCCAATATACTGAACTATTAAGTCATGCTATTCTGTATTACATCTCTACATCTTTACTAGTAAGTAAGATATAAGCACAATCTATTTTGTCTGGAAAACTGGTGGAGGGGGCACTTTTCCTGTGCATTGAGATAACTTTCAGAAGAATTTGTCTTGAGGGAAACAGAATAAGTGTGGTGTAATAAGTGAACCTTAGTCACTTCTTAGCCACAGAAGAGCAGTGCCAACTTTGAGTTCAACATGTTGCCCATCACTTGTTCAGCTCCCTATTGGGTACATGCCTGAGTCCTATGGAGACTAACTATGAGAGAGCTGCAAGAAAATAATCATAAAGAGTAGTTTCCCTAAATGCTTTATAAAACATTAGGACCCCAGCTCATTGTTTTGTGGATCTTCTCCCTGAAACAAGCAGGACTCTTACCATGTTTTGCCATAGAACTAAAGCTTTAATTATATGAAGGTCCAGTATTGGCCCTTGGGAACTGTGGTTCCCTGTGGTATGATACTCTAAATTTGTTGGTGCCAGTGAGATACCATTTGGAAGGTATTTTTTCGTAAATCTGTATAAGCCATTTTGTGGGATCTCAGAAATATCTGATTGTGGTGGTGGTGGTGCTGGTATTGGTAGGAGCTGGGCATTCTGAATTAAAAAATGGAAAAAGTTACTAGGGAATTGGGACTGTTACTCTAAATATGGTCTTGTATCAGTTAAGGTAGAGTCTGAAGACATATAACCACACTAATATTTTGAACAGGGAAAATTTAATATAAATAATTATTAAGTAGGTAAAAGGTGGTAAGTGAGTAAAGAAAACTTGAAAATGTTTTAACAGAGGTAGCAACTGCAGACTGTGACTGTGGGGTAAGTGGACCAGGAGGGGGTTTAGAAATTTAGAGGGATCCCTCCATAGAGCTGAGATTACTACCTTAGAATGGAGGGTATGGCTGCTCCTACAACACACTGACTGCCACCGGTGTGAAGAAGAACCCTGGGGCTTCCTCAGAGAACCCTGAGGCCAGCCTGGAGGTGGTAAATGCTGCAGAGCATGCTGTGGGGAATGCTGTGTCCCCACATTATGTCACTCTCCTCTCTGACAGCTCTCAGCAGAAAACAAGAGTAGAAAGTCTGTTGCTTCTTCCTATTCCAGAATTTCAGGTCCCTCAGTGCCCCCTATTGGTCAGAGGACAAAGGAGAACCACAGTTTGTGGAGTCCTGGCTTCAGTACTCTAAAGGAGAGAAGGAAAGGTGGGTTTGAAGGTAAGAGGCAACGGATTAATAACTGTCCCCCCCCCCCCCGCATTTGTCCCAGAGAATGACACTTGAGGAAAACGAGGCACATTTAACCTAGATCAATTCCAATTCTACAGCTTTATAGGGTCACCTTCCGTTTATTATTGGAACCCATTTTGTACAAGTCCATTTTCCCCATGCACTTCAGAAAATTCTTGTGGAGAGTTCATTATTTTCCATATTATCAAGAATTTCTTTTATTGAACTGTTGTTTTGGTCCCCTACACAGATCACCTCAGGACAATTAATATCCTTTATACTTGAGCAGCTTTCTCTGGACCATTTCTCTTCTAAAACAGATGCATTCACTTCCCAGTTTACTCAACACTTGTATTTAACAGACTTAGCTGGAGACATGGGTCTTTCCATGGGGTCAAAATATCAGGGGCCGTTAAACTGTCAGATGGAGCAAAAATAAAAGTTGAGGTGGAATCTCAGGGCCTGTTAATGGAACCACAGAGTTAGGGAGAATTTCCCACCTCATCACAGATAAAGTTAGATCAGGCCTAGTCTTCACAATAGGAGCCTGACCAAGTCAGACTTTTGTCAAGAAGGAGCAATTTCAATGGAGGAGAAGGAGCCTCAGTGCAATGCTTTTTGGTTTATTTAATATTTGACAAAGGAGGCATGAACATACAATGGAGTCAAGACAGTCTCTTCAATAAATGGTGTTGGGAAAATTGGACAGATACATGCAAAAAAATGAAACTAGACCACCAACTTACACTATACACAAAAATAAATTCAAAATGGATAAAGGACTTAAACATAAGATGGGAAACCATAAAAACACAAGAGGAATCCACAGGCAGCAAAATCCCAGACATATGCCAAAGCATAGGGCAATGGAAACTAAAGAGAAAATAAAGAAATGGGACTATATCAAAATAAAAAGCTTTTGCACAGCAAAGGAAACCATCAATAAAACAACAAGAAAGCCCACTGCATGGGAGAACGTATTTGCCAGTGTTATCACCAATAAGGGTTTAATCTCCAACATTTACAGGGAACTCATACAATTTAACAAAAGGAAGATAACCCAATCAAAAAATGGGCAATGGACCTACATAGATACTTTTCAAAAGAAGACAGAAGGAAGGCCAAGAGACATATGAAAACATGCTCAAAGTCACTATCCAACAGATGCAAATCAAAACGACAATGCAGTACCATCTCACACCTGTCATAATGGCTATCATCAACAAATCAAACAAACGACAAGTGCTGGTTCGGATGCAGAGAAAAAGGAACCCTCATGCACTGCTGGTGGGAATACAGACTGGTGCAGTCACTGTGGAGAACAGTATGGAGTTTCCTCAAAAAACTAAAAATGGAACTCCCATTTGAGCAGTGATCCTACTTCTAGGAATATATCCCAAGAAACTAGAAATATAATTAGAAAGGATATCTGCACCCCTATGTTCATAGCAGCACAATTCACCATAGCTAAGATTTGGAAACAGCCTAAGTGCCCATCATCAGATGAGTGGATTAAAAAACTGTGGTACATCTGCACAATGGATTACTACACTGCGGTAAAAAAGAAGGAATTCTTACCATTTGCAATAGCATGGATGGAACTGGAGACCATTTTGCTAAGCGAAATAAGCCAGTCAGCAAAAGATAAATAGCACATAATCTCACTCATTTATGGAATATAATGAACAACATAAACTGATGAACAAAAGCAGATCCAGAGACAGAGAAGGATCAATCAGATCGTCAAACCTCAGAGGGAAGGTAGGGAAGGATGGGGGTAAGGGGAGAGATCAACCGAAGGACTTGTATCCATACATATAAGCCTAACCAATGGACACAGATAACAGGGGGGTGAAGGCATGAGTGGAGGATTGGTGGGGCAATGAGGGGATAAGGACACATACTATATAATAAAATAGTAATATGCAAATTGACCTTATGTTCGCTACATCCACAAGCCACACCCACCAGCCAATCAGGAGCGAGTATGCACATTAACCCAACCAAGATGGCTGCGGCCACAGAGAGAGCAGGAGGTTTGGGTTGCCCCCAGCAATGGAGGAAGCCAAGCTTTCCGCCTGCCCTAGAGGGCCCAGGCCTCCACTCAAGGCTATAAAGTTTCAATTATAGGAGATAAATAAATCCCAACAAAAATGGCTGCAGCTACGGAGAGAGCAGGAGGCTTGCCTCCTCTCAAGGCTACAAAGTTTCAATTATAGAAGATAAGTAAATCCCAGATACCAGGGCCTCCGCTTGGGTCGCTGGGGGGCGTAGCCAGCCTGCAAACCACCACAGGCCCCTTGTCCAGGCTGCCCCATGCCCCAAGGAAACCTCCACCCTGATCCAGGACACCATTCAGGGCAAACCAGCCGACCCTCACCCGTGCACCAGGCCCGTATCTTATCTAATCCTATCTAATAAAAGGATAATATGCAAACTGACCATCACTCCAACACACAAGATGGCTGCCCATGTGGACACAAGATGGCTGCCACAAGATGGCCTGCAAGGGAGGGCAGTTGGGGGTGATCAAGCCTGTAGAGGAGGGAAGTTAGGGGTGACCAGGCCTGCAGGGGAAGGCAGTTGGGGGGGGATCCAGGCCTCCAGGGGAGAGCAGTTGGAGGGGGGACCAGGTCTGCAGGGGAGGGCAGTTAGGGCAAACACCCTGGCAGGGGAGTGGTTAGGTATTAATCAGGCTGGCCGGGGAGTGGTTAGGGGGTGATCAGGCTGGCCGGCAGAAGCTGTTAGGGGCAATCAGGAAGGCAGGCAGGTGAGCAGTTGGGAGCCAGCAGTCCTGGATTGTGAGAGGGATCACAGATTGGAAGAGGGTGCAGGCTGGGCTGAGAGACAACACCCGCCCCCCCCATGCACGAATTTTGTGCACTGGGCCTCTAGTATGTAAATAAAGAAAGAAAAAAAGAAAGTAGGCATATCCTCTCTTTAGTAGTCCGTATCTGCTTTATCTATTATTTCCCTCTCAGATATTCAGTCCTTGGGGTAAGTGGATGAGGAGGGGTTTTAGAAATTTTGTTTCTTGATTTTCCCTTCTCAGTAAGCAACTTTGTTTTGGAGTTTTGTTTGTTTTTTTTTCCCCTTTTCATCTCTCTCTGGTTCCAAACTTAATTTTTTGTTATACTAACAATAGAGTTTTATGGAGGGAATATTTATATTGTTATATTAATAGCTAAACTATGTCCTTTCCACTTCTATTTATATGTTACCAAACTCTGAAATTTCACTTGCTATTAAGTCCTTTAACACAAAGAACTAACTCTATTGTGGTGGAATTTAGTCTTGTAGATTCAATTTTTGATGAGGGGCTATTTTTCAGGTGTTCTCAGATCTCCCAACTTTCTATAGTGTCAGCCCTTCCAAAACTGCCTCCAAATAAGTAAATTGCTTGGATTCTGAGGGCACTCCAGTATAACTGATGGCTCTCTGAGGAGAGGGCAGATGCTCCATTTATGTCTCCTAATTCACTTCACTACTCCCATCCACACATGGGAGTCCTCACATTTATCAGGGAATATCACTGAAGAGGAAAAGATCAGTGGTAATAGTTACTGGAAAAGCCAGACCAGAGCAATCATCAAGAAAGATGCTTTTATGTGTGTGTTTTTTAACTTTATAATAACCCACAAAAAAAATCAAACAAAGTGAGGAAAGTTTTGGTTTCGTGCAGAATTCAGCTCTGTGCACCAAAAGAACTAATTGCTCCAGAAGAACTCTAGAGGCCTGATGCAGTTATTCCACCCCGTTACACTACATTACAGATAACTCCCTTCTTAGTTAGTGGTTCAATAAAACTGGGAAGACAGATGTGTGTCTATAAAGCTACAAAGCTTTCTCATCATTACTCTGTTATTTTTACTAACTAGCTCTGAATTCCACCAATGCTCTGAACAGCAAACACAATCTTGTTATTCTTCCATTTTTATCAAGGTAGGAAGCTAGTGGACACCGGTAGTAGAAATAGGGACATCTCAGGCAAGTGGCAGTGCCACACTGGGACAAAGTTCCTACAACTATTTAGTCCTCCTCTGAAGAAAAAAGAAGGCAAATCATGCTGTTGATGGAATAAAGCTCAGAGACCAAATGTTTGGCAAGGGAATCAAACATCTGGTGAAGAGAAAGATTTTTGAGACTCTTCCTGCCTATTAAAAAGAATTTAAAATGTTGTTTTTATTTTTTTGCAAAATTCAGCTCTATGCATTAAAAGAAGTGATTGGTCCAGGAAAACTCTAGACACTTGAAGCATTTACTGTATCCCATTAAACAATAGTACAGTTAACTAATTTAATAACTAGATTTCTTTTTCTTGAGTCCAACCTTTTATCTATTAAACTTTGATTGCATTTAACAGACCAAACACAATCTTTTGACAGTTGACCCACATGAATGGAAGAGAACTAAGGTAGGCATCAGGAGAATAAGAGTTAAGGATAACCACCCAGGGTTGTGAGCATCTCCTTAGGCACACTCCACCACGGGGTCTCCTGCCTGATCTGTGCGACCCAGCTGAACCTCCACACCCTGTTATGCTTAAGATCCTGCTGGTGAGACTTCCTTCCTCCTCAGTACATTTCTGTGACCTGTTCCAGCCCCCCCCCCTTTTTTTTAACCAGATGCCAACCACCAGGTCCTTGAAGAACTTTTTGAAGAATATTCTGTATTTCTGTTTCAATGGTGTAGGAACTTTTCTCTTTCAGGAATTGCCTGACCCAATCTTATCACTGTACATGAAGCCATTGGAAAAGTTAAACAGCTTCCTGGTTACATAGGTTGCTAAGATAAGAGACAGACCAGAGCCAGGACCTTTGTGTGCCTTGCCTCTAAGTTCATTTATTCTTTTACATCATGCATTTTCTCATTAAAACTCAGAGCAAGTGTCTCTCTTGGTATCTGAGAATGCAAAAATGGCTGAGGTGGTCTTGCCAGGCTGTGGAGCTTATTTTCCTGGCAAAAGGCAAATAAAGCTAAGTCTGAGCTCTCATTTCTAAGTATTTACTACTTGGATTCTTGGTTATGGGCATTGAAAACTTAAAACCATGATGAAGACCATACCCATATAACATGGCATAATATGTATTTATTTGAAAAATAAAACAATGAAATTATTTCCAAAGTACATAATAGTTGTAATTGCTTAGTTGCCATTTGAAAGTGATGCTAAAATTTGAGAGCATTTAACATAATTTTCAACAAATATTAAGCAGGAACTTACAAAGTGCCAGGCCGTGTGTTAGGTGATTAGGATGCAATGAAAGTGGTATGGACATGACTCCTGCCTTCATTGTGCTTACTGTCTAGTAAGGGATATAGGTAAGTAAGTGGGTATGTAAGATGTAGTGTGAAAATGAACACCGTGGGCAAAGTACAAGGCATATGAGTACTTACTTACCTAGGGCATTTCTTCTATGCATAGAGTATTTGAGAAGTTTTGCCAATAGGAGTGATACTTAAGCTGAGAAGTCAAGGACTAAGAGAAGTTCACACAGGACAAATAGGAGTTGGATGGGGGTGGACAAGTGTTGCAGATAAAGGGAAGGGCAGGTGGCATGTTTGTAATTTGAAAGAGGAAATAATTGTTCGGGAACTAAGAGAAGTTCAGAATTGCTGAATTCTGTCTCCTACAGCTTTCTGTAACTATTTCAATGGTAAACATTCAACATTATTTTTTCTCAGGGCACATATTATTTAGAAAATGGGCACTTTTTCTGGACCTGGAAATTTAGAAATCAGTTTTGTTTGCCTTTTAATTTCTGAAGAGGGGACAGAATACTGCTCTCCAGACATATTGATTATTTTGTATTACACCTGATTGTGTGACTGTATGGGGAAGTGTTGCACCTAGGAGGATATCCTTTGCTTTTATATAACTTGAAGCTTGTAAATCATAAAAAATGTGCATACCTTCCATTGCCTGCATTATGACTATTGCCACTTGTAACTTAAAATGCAGTAATTGAGTTCAAAAACCTTGTATGACTTGCCATATACAATTGTTAACATGTTTACAATTCCTGGCTAAACTTTATTTTATATATTAGGCAACTATAAAATATATAGTTTATGTGCTAAACTTTATTTTATATATTTTATAGATTTCTTATTTACATAAAGCACCTCAAAATTCTACTTTAATGCATGGAAGTTTCTAAAAATTCTGCCACACTGGACAATTATACTTGACAATAGGAAAAAAAACAGAAAGACACATAGGAAATGACTGTGACTGTGACTAACTTATGCCTACTCAAAGCAAACTGGTGGTGAAAAATTGTCCTGTTTACATTTCTCTGTATTGAAACATCTTACTCCTTTCCAGAATAGCTCATTGTTATATATTAGGTCATTCGATATTAACATGATTATGAAGATTCATAATGCATAAATATGTTCTAGTAATGTATAATAATTATTAGTAATTATAATAATCATCATTATTAATAATATTAATAGCTAAATTTGTGTCATGTTGCCATACATCAAATGCTGAGTGTTTATTATTTAACTTAATCTGTATAACATTCTTATGAATCAGGCATTATCATTTTCTCTATCTTGTAGTTAAAGAAATTGAGGCATAGAGAGCTTATATACTTTTCCTGAATCATTAATTTTTCCAGAACTAATATGTGGGGAAGAAGAGTTTGAATCTAAGCTGCCTTCAGAGCCCATTTGTGTACCAGAGATGCTCTGTCTTTGGAGATGGTGGCATTATAAAAGTTTGCAAGGTTTGGCCTGGGATGGGGGGACGGGGGCAGGCTAAAAGTGGTCACTGGGGGAAAGAGGGACATATGTAATACTTCAAACAATAAAGATTTTTAAAATATATATATTTTATATGATTATTGATTTCAGAGAGAAAGGGAGAGGGGGATATAGAAACATCAATGATGAGAGAGAATTATTGATAGGCTGCCTCCTGTACGCCCAACACTGGGGACCAAGCCTGCAACCGGGGCATGGTCCCTGACCAGGAATCGAACAGTGATCTCATGGTTTGTATGTGGACACTCAACCATTGAGTCACACCAGCTGGGATCAACAATAAAGATTTTTAAAAAAAAAATGTTTTTAAACGTTTGCAAAAAGAGTAAACTAGCAGCAGGCCCAGAAACCAGTACAGTATGCCATTAATTTAAAGGGTAAGTTGCTTTGGCATAATGGTCTATCTTCTTACAGTATTTTCAGAATATGTATTAGATTAAAATTAACTTGTACTTCTTGTGGATGCTAATAAGCTGCCTGTTTACCTTTAAGGTGAATTTTACAAATGATACTGTACCTTTATAACCTTGACATTTATTAAGGTTTGAAAAGTGCTGTTCACTCCTTGAGAAAGGAGAGTAAATGTACTGCTAGTTAGAGTGCTTTGAAAAAAAATCAGTGTATATGTGTGAACTATTTCAGCGGTTCTTTTTTTTTTTTTTCTTGAAATATATTTCATTGATTTTTTTACGTAGAGGAAGGGAGAGGAATAGAGAGTTAGAAACATCAAAGAGAGAGAAACATTGATCAGCTGCCTTCTGCACACCCCCTACTGGGCATGTGCCTGCAACCAAGGTACATGCCCTTGACTGGAATCGAACCTGGGACCCTTCAGTCCACAGGCCGACGCTCTATCCACTGAGCCAAACCAGTTAGGGCTTGAGTGGTTTTTTATAGTATACCAAGCACTTTTGCCCTGTTTTATTTATTCTTACTAGAGGCCTAATGCACAAAATTTGTGCAAAAGTAGGCCTTCCTTCCCCTGGCTGCTGGCACTGGCTTTTCTCTGGCACCTGGGACCCAGGCTTCCCTCCAGCACCCGGACCCGGAATTCCCTCACAGCCCCAGCTTCATCTGGAAGGTCGTCTGGAAGGATATCCGGTCTAATTAGCATATTACACTTTTATTATTATAGATAGCTTTTCAAGAGAGAGAGGATGGGTATTATTGCCTTCATTGTGCTGAGAAGGAGACTGCTTCTCACTGAGCGAACTAGAACATGGAACTCTATGATCTTCTCTATATGCTGCTTCTCTATATACAATCCAGACAAAAAATAGAGAGGAAATTTCACAGGGAATGCTATGTAACGAGATGAAGTCAGCTCTGCATAGGTTAACTGGAATGAGACACTGCCTCTTGACTGCTTAACATTACAAAAATAACTTGGTTGCTAACCTTGCTGGATACAATGAAACTCCTGATTATCACAACTCATAAATATGGTGCATGGTTCCTTCCCTGTACCATACATTGATGTGGCCATGGAGAGAGGAAAGTTTCAACAAGAGAACATAACTCTGGTAAACATATACACACCCAATACAGGAGCACCCAAATACATAAAAAAAAAACTTCTGAAAGATATCAAGGGAGAGATCATAGTAGGGGACTTGAATACCCCATTGGCATAACTGGATAAATCCTCTAGGCAAAAATCAGCAGAGAGAGAGGGCAGTTATTTGTAGAGAGTGACCTTATAAACCTTTGGCAAGCTTTATTTATTTATTTATTTTTATCGATGAAGCCTATTGACTCCATGGCAAGGACTTAAATAAGTTTATTTTGGTAAATAAAGCCAAAGTAATTTTTATTTCAGAACCTATTGTAATGGTAGAAAACACCATTTCCAACATACTCAAATTCTTGCTAAAATTTGTATTCAAAGAATCTATGCTGTGTTTTAGAAAATTTAGTTCTGGCCAAAATTTCCCATATTGAATTATAAACATAAAAATGAGGCAAGTGGCAAAATATTTTGGTAAATAATGGGCAAGAACTGGAAGCAAAGACACATTGAAGGAGGTGCTGGTAATAGCACCAAGAAACCAATAATGTTATCCTAAAGCAAGTGTCTAAAGTGGCTGGTATGCCAACAGCTATGAGGACAAGTAGGGTCAAATAAAAAAAGGCAAAATCAATCTACATTAGCCAATCAGATGCCAACTTGATAATATCTTTTTTATTAAAATAGTGTTAACAGTAATTTTACAATGGTCACATGTTATGGAAACCTTGTGATCTTCAAATGTAATAAAAAGAACGTCCTTCAATTTTAGAAATACTTTATTGTCAGGCAACTGCTTATAGTTATAATCCTGGGGAGCAAAATTATCCATTGTCTTGGCTGGAAAATCTAGCTTGATGCAGACCAGGAAGGCACCCAACCCTAACAGCTTAACGAAAGGAAAGTTGTTACAAAGGGGCTGCTGGGATGATTTAAAGCTCCTTCTGAAAGAGAGATTGAGGTTCACTCAGGGCATAGACTTCATGACTCTGGTGAGGAGGTCCAGCATCTCTGCTTCAGAAAGGTGGGCCTTAATCAAATCTGTTATAACTGGGTTTAGCTCAGCCCTCGGTTAGGTAGTTACCCTTAGCAATATCTATTATGGTCTGCTGCAGACTGGCTCTCTGACCTTGGTCTAATGTCTAACCTCAATGGGTTTTTTTCTATAGCACAATCAATACACTTCCTATTCTTTTCCAGTCCTCACAGGGATGCCTGTGAACAAATAACATAGTAAATGTGAAATTGTTCTGAGTTTCTCAGAGGAAAGAAACATTGTGTGCTGGAAATTATTGTAGTTAGTAAAGTTAATGATTATTATTAGCAGTACTAGTACATTGGGATACACAACATGCTAGTCAAGATTTGAGTAACTCACTTAGGAAATCAACAAAGAATTCAGCTTCAATGTTGTGAGGGTTCTACTAGAATAGATACAAGGTTCAGGTATAATAAATTTTTTTTTCTAGGAAGATTATTGAACCATAGGTTCATTTAGTACTCTCAAAAACATTTTCTTAGATTTTTTAAAAATTGGAATTAGAAGATGCTCAAGTGCCAGATGAAATTTGTTGTTAGGTAAGAGTGACTCAATTTAGTGATGGTTTACTGGCTTCAGTTTTTTATTCGGTTCCCTCTTCACACCCTTTCTCCTTCTAGCCTCCTCTACACACTACTGTGAAATAACTAGAGGCCCGGTGCGCAAAATTCATGCAAGGGGGGTGTGTCCCTCAGCCCAGCCTGCACCCTCTCCAATCTGGGACCCCTCGAGGAATATCTGACTGCCTGTCGGACATCCCTCTCACAATCCAGGACTGCTGGTTCCCAACTGCTCGCCTGCCTGCCTGCCTGATTGCCCCTAACTGCTTCTTCCTGCCAGCCTGATCACCCCCTAACCACTCCCCTGCCAGCCTGATCGACGCCTAACTGCTCCCCTGCTGGCCTGATCGCCCCTAATTGCCCTCTCCTGGCAGCATGGTCACCTCTAACTGCCCTTCCTTGTTGGCCTGGTCCCCCCCAACTGCCTTCCCCTGCTGGCCTGGTCTCCCCTACTGCCCTCCCCTGCAGGCCTAGGCCCCCTCCCCCCCAACTGCCCTCCCCTGCAGGCCTGGTTCCCCCCCCCAACAGCCCTCCCCTGCAGGCCTGGTTACCCCCAACGACCCTCCCCTGCAGTCCTGGTCCCCCTCAACTGCCCTCCCTTGCAGGCCTGGTCACCCCCAACTGCCCTCCCCTGCAGGCCTGGTCACCCCCAACTGCCCTCCCCTGCAGGCCTGGTCGTCCACAACTGCCCTCCTCTGCCAGCCCAGTCACCCTAACTGCCCTCCCCTGCTGGCCTGGGTCCCCCCCCCCCCCCCACAACTGCCCTCCTCTGCTGGCCCAGTCACCCCCAACTGCCCTCCTCTGCTGGCCTGATTGCCCGCAACTGCCCTCCTCTGCTGGCCTGGTCCCCCCTAACTGCCCTCCCCTGTTGGCCTGATCACCCACAACTGCCCTCCTCTGCTGGCCATCTTGTGGCAGCCATCTTATGAGTTGGAGTGATGGTCAATTTGCTTATTACCTCTTTATTATATAGGATACCCTTCACTTGCCATCTGCCTGAGCAATACCTGCTTAGTTCAACAGTTAACTCACATGAAACTTTTTCTACCACTCCTTTCTTTCTTTGCTAACTGACAAATCTCTCCTTTGACCTTTACCTTTACTAATATATTCTTTTAAAAATTAGTTTATGTTATCTCCCTCCCACTCTCCCTTCCTTTTTTGCAAGCTCACTCCCAACACATGAACACACCCTCCAGGGCAGATACCATGTCTCATTTGCACTCTTCTCTCCAAAGTCAAGCCCAATGCCTGGAACAGCATACGCAATCAGTGAATATTTATTTGAAGAAAATGATGAGTACTATAAATCCTGATATGGTTAATTTCCCTCAAATTTCACCTTTGCTTAATTCAAATTTTCAAGACTGGTTTTATCACATGATTTACTAGGTGCACTGGTTAATAATGCAAATTTTGTAATAAAAGAAAACACGATAATTTCAAGAGATACATCAAAAGTGCTTTATTCAAAGTAATGTCCATCACTAGCTACACATTGCTCCCATCTTTCAGGTAATTTGAGGATACTGTCCCAATAGAACTTTTCTTGTTTTGAGGAAAACCAGTCAGAGACCCAATTTCACACTTCTTCATATGTTTTAAAGTGCTGCTCAGAAAGTGCGTGTGTCATCGATCAGAACAAGTGGTAATCTGAAGGAGCAAGGTCTAGTGAATACAGCGGGTGGGTTAATACTTCCCAGACAAGACCTTTTAACATGTCTTTAACTGGTTTTGAAGTGTGTGATGGTGCGTCATCATGAAGCAAAATTACTTTGCCATGTCTTCTGGCACATTCTGGTCGTTTCACAATCAAACTGTGGTTCAACTTGATTATTTGTTGTCGTTAGTGATCACAAATGGATTATTTGTTGTCGGTAGCATTCAGTATTAATGGTTTCACCTGGTTTTAGAAGTTCATAATACACCACACCTTCCTGATCCCACCAAACGCAGAGCACTGTCTTCTTTCCAAAGCGATTTGGCCTTGCAGTCAATGTTGATGGTTGACCTGGATCAACCCATGATTTTGTGCATTTGGGATTCTCAAAATAAATCCACTTTTCATCGCCAGTCACAATTCAATGCAAAAAAGACTTTCTTTCGTGCCCTTGAAGCAACATTTTCCTGATAACTTTTTGGTTTTCCGTTTGTCTTTTGTTCAGTTGATGTGACACCCATTTTCCTTCCTTTAAAATATTTCCCATTGCTTGTAAATGATTAAAAATTGTTTGCTGAGCAGCATTTAATCTTTCTGCAAGTTGTTTTTGAATTTGACATGCATATTCATTCAATAACGCTTGTAACTGTTGGTCTTCAAACTTTTTCGGTTGACCTGGATGTTCTTTGTCTTTCACATCGAAATCATCACTCTAAAGTATTTAAAACCAGCGTTCACAAATATCTTGAGATGGAGCATGTTCACCATAAGCTTTCCAAAGTACACGATAACTTTCAGCAGCACTTTTCTTCAAAATAAAGTAATGAATTAAAACTTCCCCAATGCTCTTCTGGCACAAAATTTGACATTTTTAAGCATAAAACTATCTATGATGTTAACACCTTCAGCAAATTTGACATGTAAAGTTTTGAAGCTTGCTGTCAATACAACAAAATAGCATACATATCAAATCACAGATATATCAACATACGGGTAACTCCATCTATTGAAAAAAATCCTCATTATTAACTGATACACCTGGTATATAATTCTTCATAAAGCTCTCATGATTCATTTGGCTTCTTCTAAAACCACTACTTCCTTCTGAAATCCATCTTTTCTACATTCTCTTCCATCACCCACCCCCTCTATGTAAATCCACAAACAACCCATATGCCCTATACAACACAGTGGTCCTGGATTCATGATTATTGTTTTTACTTTAGAAATCTCCTCTGGAAAACATTGATGTTAATATCAGCACATTTAAAACCACCTTATATTTTCACTTTCTCTGGATCCATTCTATTGTGGCTCCTTTCAATCCATCAAGACATAGGAGAAGTGTTTTTGATTGCTTAGGGACATATGGTTTATGTTGGTTATGGTTGACCTTTCAATATAACCTGGGAAGAGAGAAGTTTAGACTGAATTTTGACATGCCTTTAACTTTCTGTGCTTAGAGCCTGCCTCCCAAAGTTCTGTGGGGCAGTCATTATCCCAAAGTTCTGTGGGGCAGTCTCTAGTGTAAAACTCTATTTGTGTTGCATGTCTCAGAATTCTGAATTTCATGCTGTGAAATAGGGGGGTTCCATTTTGTAACACTCTCTTTCTAGAACCTACTCTTTATTTTCAAAGAGAACAAAGATTATAGTGGAAGAAAAGAATGAGGACAATAATGGCTCCATTTTTACAAGCATCCTGTCAGGTTCTTGTGATGTAACCTCTGTCAATTTTAGTAAAGGCAGGTGAGAAAGACCCAGGGGCTCCAGCCACACAAGGCTGCCCTACATGTTCCCACTCTTCTATCTAACCCCAACTCTCTCCTAGTCTTTTCAAAAGGGGAAAAGAAAAGGACATGAATAGTTCCTGTCTGTTGTACTGCAGACTGGAGAGAATATATCAAAGAGGAAAGTATACGTCTGGGATTTGGGAAACATTCATCATAACTGGTCATGGAACAAATTGACATGGACTGGTGCAAGGTGCTAGCCCCACAGTAGATTTAAATATATAGGACAAAAGCAAGGACCAGCAGTAGCATGCCTTGATGTCCTGTCAATTTCCTTACATCTTCTTTTACAATTTCTACTACATTTTGGGCTTAAAAAAAATATTATCTGAGATCCTTCTCTAAAACGGAACTAAGTTAAGCATCATGTTGCATACAAAGATACCTCCAAGGCATTTGCAATTTAGTGAGGGAGGTGTCAAACAAATATAGCAAATTGTAATACAATATAACACTTAATAACAACCATCTTACAGTGAGTGATTTAAAATATTCTAATTGCTGTACCAGTAGGACCTCATTTAATCTTTATAACAACCATATTATTATTTACATTTTACAAAGAAGAAAACTGAAGCACAGGTTAGCTAACTTGACCAAGGCCACACAGTGAGTGGATGGTGGAACAGAATTTAAACCCAGTTTGACTGCAGAGCATGTATACTACATAATTCTACTATTTTAGACAGTAACAAGAGATGACATAAGGCAGTACATGTTAAATGTGTGTGTATTACAGAGGTGGCAAAATGTTGGCTTGGGCTAAATCTGTCCCTTAGATGTTCGGGCCACACTCTCTTTTGCCTATATGTTGTTTAGAGAAGTTTCTGTGTAGCCTGGCTGGCATGGCTTAGTGGTTTGAGCCAGGAGGTTCCAGTTTGATTCCCAATCAGGGTACATGGCTGGGATGTGGGCTCAATCCCCTGTCAGGGGCATGCAGGAGACAGCCCATGAATGATTCTCTCTCATCATTGGTGTTTCTTTCTCTCTCACCCTCACCCTTCCTCTCTGAAATCAATAAAAATATTATAAAAGAAGTTTCTGTGTATATTTTTAAATTTTAAATTCATTTCCAGTACTTAAAAAACTGAGGGGTTTTACATAAATATTAAGTTTTGGCTTCTCCTGGTATTTCAGGAGATTTGGATCTCCTCTGCCCACATTCTATGAGGACACTTTGTTTGCCATAGTCTCCACCACTCCCTCTTATTCCCATTCAAATGATGTTTGTCAGCTGTCACTTACCATCTACTTCCAAACATTTTTTCTTGGGTTAGAGTTAGGAGGAAAATTGATTCTTATACTCATGTCTATCTCAAGTGTGAGCAAAATGAGAAACATATATAGGTACCAAGCATTTATGTTTATTTACTTACTCATGTTACCTGCCAGGTTTGAGAACCTGAGGTTGTAAACTATGTAGGTGAAACGAAAGGCTCACTTGGATAGGAAACTCCACTTAAGAAAGGAATTTACTTGTGGCTTAAAGAGTAGATAGGATTTATGTACATAGAACAAAATATGTTATGGAAGGTTGGAAGGTTAAATGGGTAAAATCAAACTGCAATTTGTATACAAATCGAATCAGTAACAAAACAAGCCTCACTCAATTATTGATTGGAGTAATCTGTGATGGTTTTGTTGACTTCTGAGGTTGAGGTGAATGAAATGTATAAACAAATCTAAGAATGTATTAATGGAAGGACCAATCATGTCTTCTCTTTCTCTCTGCCCCTTGTCTCCACCACAGAGAGACACACATGAACACAGCCACATGCATACATACATCTTGAAATACACATACATACACACAAACATACAAATACACATGCATATATACATATACACATATACACACTGTTTTTACCTTTGAATTGTTGAATGGCTTTAGGCAACAGGATTAGACATAATGTTGATACAACTGCCACAGTAAGTGAATTACTAGACCATAACTAGTATCAAAAGATTCAGGTATCCTTAGGGTCACAGAGTCAATGGAGACTAAGGGACGAGCCCTGGGTGCCTTTCAGATACAATGGACAAGTGACTATGTCCATGTGATTGCCAGACAGCCAAGGTTTGCCTTTCCCATTTCCCTGGCAAGGTCTTCTATTGTCATCTTATCTCTACTAGCCCTAAATCCTTGTTCTGGATGGAAAAAATAAAGTATTAAAAGATACGGTTTAAAGCAGGGTATCACCTGGCATCTTCCAGAATGATAAAGGACAATTTCAGAACTGTGCTTGAGTGCATTTGACTAAAGCATCTTCATGCACGAGCCTCGCTGAGCACCAGTGTGCTACACTTCACTGTACTAGAGATAGTTCTCCATGCAATAGTCCATTCCAATTTGTCTTGTGCCAAGAAAATGAGTATTCTTTTTAAGTTCCAGAGGCACAATTCCCTTTATGTATTGTCTTAGTGAAAATATTTCCAAACGAAAAACAAATACTTACTGGTAAAGCTCCTTATTCCTCCCCTTCCCTATCTTTAAAAGATTAGATATCAGAGGAAAATAATTTGTGGTAACTGCACATTTTTAAGATGTTACCTGGCAATGCTACTTTTATTCAATACAGAAAATGTTTCTTAATAAACTGCTTGAAGCAAAAATAGGTATCTCACAGGTGTTAAGCCTATATTTCTTCAGATATAACTGATGGTTTCAAACATGTGGATTTGGGGCCAGGAATGATAAAGTAACTGGTGTATAATCTATAATAATAAAAGCATAATATGCTAATTAGACTGGGCAGCCAGACACCCTCTGGACAAGGCCAGGGCTGCTTGCCACGCTGTGAGGGCTGAGCCCCTTGCACAGATTTCGTGCATCGGGCCTCTAGTAATAAAACATGAAAGGTTGAAAGTATTCGCAAGGTACATACAAAACCATTTGCTAACCAGGTTTTAGAATTGAGAAGGGCCAGCGCATTTGCTGCAGTGGTAAGGGCCTAGGCATTTTGGAATTTTGTCCTGTAGACACTAATTTCCATCTTTAAGGGGCCCCCTTCCTTTCCTCCCCCCTCCTTTTTTCCTTCCTTTATGTCTCTCTTCCTTTCTTTGTAAATTGAACACCTACTCTGTGCCAGTTACTGTACTAGGTGCTGAGACACTCCTGTATTAGTGTGTAAAAGCTGCTGTAACAAAAAGCCACAGATTGGGTGGCTTTCACAACAGAAAGTTATTTCCTCACAACTCTGGAGGTTAGAAGTACAAGGTCAAGTCTTAGTTTCTGACAAAGACTCTCTCTCGGCTTGGAGACGAGCCATCTTCTCACTGTGTTCTCACATGGTCTTTCCTCTGTGCACGTGCGTCCCTGGGGTCTCTTCCTCTCCTTATAAAGGACACCAGTAATATAGGGCTCCAACCTTATAAAATCATTTAAACGTAATTACCTCTTAAAGTTCCTGTGTCCAAATACAATCACATCCTAAGATAATGGGGGTTGGGATTTCAACATATGAATTTTGGGGGAGACACAATTCAGTCCATGTGACACTCTAATACAAATACAGGCAGTCCTCAGGTTATGTCGGACTCAAAAAAAAAGCCATCATTTCGACATATGTACATATGTGCTTTATGTTTTTTATTATTTACTTAGCACAAGTAAAGGTCAGGAACTGTTATCTTTTGCATTTTTCTTACTGTTTCACTTCATTACTGCTGTGTATGTGCTCCATGTGAGTGATATAGGTGCTTATGTAGGTGAGTCCGACTTATGGCGAAAATCGCATTATGTGGCGCCTAGGAACGGATCTCCGACGTAACCCGAGGACCTACTGTACCTGTTTCTGAGAGGCTTATGGCATGATGGAGGGACACAGAGAAGGAAACAAAAGTGTGAATCACTTGAGGAAGGATAAATCACTCTATTTCTCAATTCCTCAGCATTTTTCCTGTAAATGATGTATTGGGTAAAGGTTCCTGGGAGTTTTGATGGTCTGTGGTTCCAAGTCTGTGTCTAAAATTAGGCCTGAAACGGGGTGAAATAAGTATGGAGAATGGGAAGGGAGCATGACTGAATGGCACCTCCTCCTTTGCCAGGGGTCACTAGTGTGACCACGATCATTCCCATTCAGATTTTTGATAATGGTTCACTGTCTTCCATGTATTTCAGGGAGTTGATTATTTTTATTCATCTATCATCTACTAACTTTACATTCTGAAAGAATGAACAAAAATGTAACAAATTTTAAAACACAACAACTCTTTGCTTGGAGTGGGGCAGACATTTTGTTGCCTGAATTTAGGGACCGAGTCCTTGAAAAAAAATTCCAAAAACATATACCACCAATCAACAAAGTAACTCTTCCTACTATAATGTCAAGTGAATGCGAGGGAAACTGTTCGTGTTGCATATCAGTGACATACGTAGGAGCCTCCTTTCCACAACTTGTGATTCTTCCTTCTGCCAATGAATTTCCCTTTTTCCTTTTACCTTTTATCCAGTGTAAAGTAATTTAAAAATCCATTAACACATATTGCCATGTTAATTGGATGATATTCTTCAAGGTCAGGAAACTATCAATAGATACTGAATAGTGACTATAAATAAACTCATCAGAGTAATTAGATTTGTCAATTAAAATTGGGACCAGTTAACTCTATATGACTGGATTAAAGGTGGATCACTTTGGGAAAATAATTTTGCTCTACATAATAGATGAAGATTAGATGATGATCTCATATGCAAGTCTGACCCCTTGAATGAAATGAGCTTCTGATTTTTAAAATAACAGATTCAAAACCTCCTGACAGTGTGGATTTTCTCTAGAATTATGAAAAAATAATGAAAACTCCAACATATACTTACCAAGAATATACTCTAATAACAACATCTAACATTTATTAAGAACTTTGTCTATACTATGTAGAGCCTGTGAGCCAAAACCTTAGTGGATTATTTCTTACTCCTCCTAAAAACTACATGAGGTACATAATTATCTTCTTTTTTTTGCAGGTGGAACTTCCAAGGTCATTCATACTACTAATAAGTAAGTGCTGGAGCTGGATTAAAATTTAGCTCCACCTCCAACACTCTTGTCACCTCTCCACATGTGCATGACAAGATAAATATTTCAGTTAGTTTCAATTTATTCAGTATAGAGAAAAGTGAACATAAGTGTAGCAATGGTAAATTTTCACTGACGACAATGAATATCCCATCAAGAAATAAAACATTAGCAGCATCCCCATACCCCCGGGGCACCTTACCTGTCTCAACCTCATTCCATCAAGAATAAGACTCCCTCCTGTCTTCTAACAGCACAGGTGAGTGTCATCTGATTCTGAACTTTATAGACAGGAAACTGCACAGGATGCACTCTTTTGTGCTGGCTTCTTTCCCTCAGCCTTAGGTTTCGGAGAGTCAAGAATCTTTTCTGTGTATAGTGATAGACTGTTCATTCTCCTTGCTGTATAGCATTTATTGTGTAAATATATTACATTTTGTTTCTACATTCTGCTCTTTATGAGCATTTGGCTAGTTTACAGATTTCGACTTACAAGTTGTTGTGATATGGCATAACACTCTGCCAAGTTCCTGGGTCAAGGGTGGTGGTGCAGTTTATATTTATACTAGAGGGCCGTTGCATGAAAATTCATGCACTGGAGGGGGGGTCCCTCAGCCCGGCCTGCCCCCTCTCACAGTCTGGGAGCCCTCAGGGGCAGGAGGCGACCGGGTGATCAGGGGAAGGTGATGCCCCCATCACACCTCTGCTGCTGCCACTGCCAGCAGCGCAAGCCTTGGCTGGTCCTGGGTGGCTGGGCAGCCGCCATCCGAGGCTAGCTTGTACCTTGGGCTGGCCCTGGTCAGCTGGGGGGCTGGGGGGACTGGGGGACTCCGGAGGCAGGCATGTAGAAGGAGTGGCCGGACCAGTCTGGGGCAGACCTGGCTGTGCTGTATGCCTGCCACCCCAGCGGGGCTGAGGGGACTGGGCGTCGCCATCTTTGAGGGTGTGGCAGTCAATTAGCACATTCCCTCCTTTTTGGCTGTGGGTGCTGTCATCTTTGTGAGGGCATGATGGTCAATTAGCATAGACCCTCTTTATTAGATGGGACTGATACTACATTTTGATTACTTCAGATTTTTTAAAATATATTTTATTGATTTTTTTACAGAGAGGAAGGGAGAGGGATAGAGAGTTAGAAACATCGATCAGCTGCCTCCTGCACAGCCCCTACTGGGGATGTGCCTGCTACCAAGGTACATGCCCTTGACCAGAATCGAACCTGGGACCTTTGAGTCCACAGGCCAACGCTCTATCCACTGAGCCAAACCGGTCAGGGCTACTTCAGATTTTTAGTAGAATTTTCCATCTTTCTAATTTTAGTCATTCTAGTGAGTATGCAGTGATTTTTATTGTGATTTTAATTTGCATTTCCTTAATGACAAACATTCATAGTTTTCAATAATTTCTTTTTATTAGATATTCTTTTTGGTTGTCTTCCATTTTGTTCACCTTTTTACTGGTTTTTCTGTTTTTGTTTTTTCTTACGGATTTGCACAAGTTCATTATATATTCTGAATACGAGCCTTGCTGAATATCTATATTATAAATATCTTCTTTCAGACCATTTGTTGACATATACTGCATAATTTTAGCTAACACATAAGATTTGAATGTTTTGCTCACAAGATTTCACTTAAGGTTATGCCCCAGTTAAAACATGAAACTTAACTTACATATTTGCTCCACTACTACTTAAGGATACAGATTGCATACTCCCCAGCCCTGTCCAGGCCTCAAGCTACCTATCCCTGAGGTTAGAACCAGAAAGATTCGAGAAGCAATGAAAAAGGCGAGGTCCCTAATGTTTGGTAATACTCTTTATAGTCTTGGGAACATTACAGAATTTAGAATAGAGTTATATTAATAGATATCAGAAGATTAAATTAGTGTTTGTAAGAGATGAGTTGCCAGTGTAATTGCCATATTTTAGGAGGTTTAGGTAGTTCTCACTGAAAGAAAGAAGCAGTGTTTAGAAACTGTGCCCTTTTGTTAGCAGCACCTAACATGTCTGTAATCCTTCAAAGACAGCATTAGTATTGTTATGCTGAGCTCCGATGTGAAGGTCATGTGATAACAGCCCACACCTTTTGTTTATGCAGTGTAACTTTTTCTTTCTGCTGCTCTCCTTCACTTTTGTTTCAATCTCTCTCTCAGAGAATGTGTTCTGTTATACACAGCAGTTTAAACCCATGAGAGTTTATTGGTTTCATGACACAAGAAATTCAGGGGCAAGGTGTTCAGAGCTGGTATAGCCGCCCAAGAAGGTCACCAGGGACTTGGTTACTCTCCATCTTCCCATGCTGCTCTCTCTGGCGTGCAGGCCTTTGTCCTCACTGCTTACTGACAGGATCAGAAGATGACAGGCATCTGGGTCTGCAGGGAGAGGCTAAGTCTTCCATGCAGGAAGAAGCCGTGAGCAAAAGAACTGGTAGGCTAGTTCTTAGTAGGCTTTGTATTCATATTAAAAATCTCTAGGAACGTCTGCCTATTTTTTTTATGGCTCCAAATCAAGCTGGAAAATGGGAGGTTTTTGCTTTCTAGCTGCAACAGTAAGGGAGGGCAAGGACAAAGAGTTTTGTGAAGGGGATATCCTCCACAGACTAGGCCACAGGACCTTGGCATCCCATCTTTTTTCTGTTAACTATTGATCGTTATAAAAGTATCAGACACTTGTTAAAGCGTATTTGAAAAGAGAAAAAATAAAAAAATTTGTCCCTCATTTTAACACCCTACCAGTCACTGTAAATATTTTAACTTGCATCATCAGAAAACAAAGTCTGAGTACTTAGTGCACTCATTGATGGGGCTGGTGCTGCTCATAGTGGTTCTCAGTGGAGACAGGTAGGTAATACCCATACACACGCTGGCATGGACGCAGGCACGCGCACGCCCACATCTATATTTATTTCTTCATGTGCCTGTGTATTATGAAATCAATGAATTCATACTGATGCATTTAATTCCAGTCCCACAGCATATGGCTCATTAGAGTCATCTTTTTCCATATTTGTTAGCTCTGTCTCCACAGTGAGAGACATGGCTCCCTTCATCCAGGACATATTTACTTATTTGATCAATCTCTCTGTAACCAGTCTCCCATCTTAGCACTTTCCTCTCACACCTCGGTCCTGTTTCCTAGAGGAAGCTCTTCTCACCCACAAATGTTCCAGCTACTCACTGGCCCGACAGACCACCCATACCCCATGCTGGTGCCTACTTTGCTTGGCAACTTAGTTTCTAGACTCGATTTTTCAGAAAAAGAAGGGAAGAGAGAAGGACGCAGAAAAATTATTTGCCTTTTTATTTTATGATGTTTTCTGATGTTAGAAATTTTACATTGTTAAAGTAAGCAGCTCAATGCTTTTTGATGATTTATTGTATTTTATGTTTAAAATGTGATGTCCCATAAAGATATTGAAAAATACATTAGTTTTTCGTTTCTTTTTTATTTAATTATCTAATCATTTAGACACTTATTTTGTCATTTAATGTGAAGGGAGGGTCTGAGCTAATTTTTTCCCTGTTACTATAACACCATCTTCCTTTTTTTTTACTTTACTTTTCTCATCGTCACTTCCTATGGCTCCTCTAATCGCTTTTCTTTTGGTTTCCTTCTACTTGTATCTACTTTTCCTCTCTGCACCTCTTTTTCTGTGTCCCCTGCCACCAGAGATCAAATATACCAACTCTGTCCTACAAAGAACCCTCTCTGCTTCCCCGCTCTGCCATCTGCCGAGTGCTCTCTCCCACCACTGAGTAACCTGTCAGGTTGGTGTTAGGCAATCAGGCTGAGTCACTCACCCTAAGGAATGCCAAATAAATTGCAGGTTTGTAAGGCTCCTCCTAAGGAAGTTTAAGGGAAAGAGAACCCTCTGGTCCTTTCAGCCCTAGGTTTCAGTCTGCATTGGAAGTCAGCAGAATTATTGTCCTTTCTTACTTTAAGCAAAGTGTGGCTTGCTGTTCCAATGGATTTCTACTTTTGGGACACACTGGCCAGAAGAGGTTTTTCATAGTATCTCAGTCAAATATTTTACCTGTTGGAGAAGGTGAGTGTAGAGGTTCCAGAAACACCCCAGGACAGCTCCTTTGATCCACCTTGTCCTTTCACTCCTCTTTCCCAGATTAATGGAAACATGCTTAGGCTGCATGTTGGAAACAGCCACAGGTGTGACCTGCTTTACAGTTATGTCTCAATATGATACCATCAACATAACGATTGCTTTTCACTACTGCAGGTTTTATATTGTGGTAGTATTTACACTTTCTAATGTATTTCCAGGATTTAAAATTCTATAGTGTTGTTTATCAGACCACAATTTATAATAAGGGATTAAGGAATTAAAGAGATATAGATAAGGTTTAAAGAAAATGAACTGGACGGACTAAAGGACAAGTGAGTAGTTTTCTTCTTCTCTTGATTCCCAAGTGAATGCATTTATGAGGAACTTTGCTTTTTTTTTTAGAAAGATGCACATGTCCTGAGTGAAGGCAGAGAAAGCCTTAAAATTATGTAGTTACAATTGGGCCATGGTTGGAGATGAAGGCGGAGAGAGAGTATATAACATATTTGCAAGCTGAGTGATCTTTGAAAACTATCTTTAAGGTGAAAGTAACAGGCTAACCCTTTGCCAGTCTTTCTGGAACATACCTCCTGGTTATGTAAGGGAGCAGTGGAGTGGATAATTAGCAGAGTGGATAGTTCCCTACATTTTTCTGTTAATGTGGGCAAGGGGGTGTGGTTGGTTCAGGTTGCTTAGTAGACCTTCAATATTCTTTCCTTCTCCACATTTGAAGCTATAACTTTTTTTTATTTCACAGAAGAGAAGTAGTATTTACAGAAGTAAATAGCTTTGTTTTGTTGTTGTTTATTTTACTTTCTTCAGGTCCTTGATCAAATTTTGGCTTTCCAGTCAGGTCTTCCCACTGGCCTATATAGAAGTGTGAGCCTCCCTCTCACTCCCTATACCCCTGGATTTCCTTTATTTTTCTCCTCAGCCCTAAACAATATCTGATGCGCTGTATATTTACTTGCTAAAATTTAAATGATAATATAAACAACTGAGTTTGGCTTTTTACTTTGTTGTCATGTCAGGGTTTTTATATTCTTTTTTGTTTAATATATTTTATTGATTTTTACAGAGAGGAAGGGAGAGTTAGAAATATCGATGAGAGAGAAACATTGATCAGCTGCCTCCTGCACACCCCCTACTGGGGATGTGCCCGCAAACAAGGTACCTGCCCTTGACTGGAATTGAACTCGGGACCCTTCAGTCTGCAGGCAGACGCTCTATCCACTGAGCCAAACCGGTTAGGGCAGGTTTTTATATTCTTAATCCTAGCACCTAGAATACCACCTGTCACATGATAGGTACTGAGTAACTATTGAATGGATGGATGACTGGATGGTAAAGAAGGACAAGGCGTTCATTTGCTTAAATGTTATAAGAGCTAGCTCCCGTGCTTGGGGAGGAGGAGGAAAACGTGTGTGGGAAAGAATGGGGCCTGAGCCCATGTGTCAGATGGTTGGCACCAAAGTCCTTGGAATGGAACCCTATTTCTGTCTGAGGGATGATGAAGTTGATTTATGGAGCATGAAGGTGGGTGATGGACTTTATTAGGCAATAGAGTAACCAACGAGGATATTTTCATGTGGACATGGACAGCCCTAGAATTTTTTTGGTCAGTAGAAAAGCAAACCTGAGATGTGTTAGGTAGGAGATATTACTTTCAGGTTTTACTGGCCCCATTAGTCTCAAAGTCTATTTGTCACACACTGTAACTTCTTCAATAATATATATATTATAGTACATATACTAGTATATATATTTAAAGGTGAGGACTAATAGTCTTTTCTTAAGAAATATTTTCGGCTTACAAAGAGAAGCAGCTAAAAAATAACAGCACATTATGTATATGAAAATCAGCAGCTGCAATGTGAGGAAAATAAGGCAATGAGATTTTTAAATTAAAAATATTCTAATTTCAAGCCTCCTGTCTCTTACATTAAAAAAGTTCTCTAAGGCAACAAGATATAGCTATACAATCTCGAAATCTGTTTTAATTTTAGCTCTGCTGCAAAACTAATGAAATAGCAAAATGGGGAATTACTTATGTTCTCATTACTTCAGTTTCTTTATTTGTGTATTAAGGCTGCTGGACTAAAGTAGAGTTAGCAAATATGTTTCATCTTCTGTGTCAACTGTGATCACTGGTAAGGACATCCTGGAGTGCCATGTGGACAAGCACTGGAGACCACATTGAGGCTCAGCACAAGCGGCAGCGTAATTGATTGGTGCTCTCTGCCCTGGCGTTAGGAAAGAAGGGTCGCATGCACGCATTGTGTCTTTGCAGTCTATAAGGTAGTTTTCAGTTCTAAAATGCTATCATGTACAGTCTTTGCAACAGAGTATGTATGTAAAATATGTTAAAACATTAATTTCAGTGAATGTTTCTGGAGGACCTGAATATGTTTCATAACCACTTATTCTAAAGGTACTGTGATTTCTATATTATTCATAGTATTTGTGTGCTAAGTGCAACATGATAGGTGTGTACAAGCAGTGTCTGGAAATAGTACTGATATTTTGCCATGGAAAACTCAAGTTAGCATCAATGAATATAATTTACCTAAATTAGGTTTTAGTTTAATTTAAAATAATCTTGCAGTTTTTACCCACTGGTTTTGCCTCGTAATAAATCCATAGGAAATATTATCTTAACACCCAGGAAAGGAAGCATTTTAATCTTTCCAAATTACTATAGGAATTTCTAGAATTGAGTGATGCTGTCTCAGTTAAAATAAATATAAGAGTGAGACATAGGGGAGCATATCTAGAGATAGAGTTAAACTTTAAACATGGAAACTTCATTAAAATGCAACTGTGCCCTTCTTTAATTTGTATTTCTTAGAGCAATTCTTTCCTGGACCCACCCACAACATGCCACATAAAATAAATTGCAAATTTTAGGTCAAGTATATGAATCTGAAATAACTTAATCTATTTCAAAGAAAGTATCAAGATACAATACAATTATATAACTGGCTGAAAAATACAATTATGTTCTGCATATTTTTAGTGCCACTTTGTAACCTAAGTGATCATAAGGAAGAAATGTCAGTTTGTGTGTATTTTTCACATAACTATTAAATGTATCTCATTCATACTTAAACCTAGCACTGAATTTGGCACTTAAGTTCTTACAATATTTTAATAGAAATAGTTTAAGTAGGACTTTGGATAAGTTACTTTGAAATATATTATTTCATGTATAATCCTGGAGTTATCTGTGGTGTTTGGATGATCTGAAGTCATTTTTCTCTAATTTCTGATTTTTGATATATAATCAAAAGATTTTTTATTTTAATTACTGGAAAAGGACATTTAGAAATCATCTAATTCAGTCCTTTCATTTTCCCTTTCTCTCTTTTACTTTAGAGTTGATGTGATTTCTTTATTCATCTTGGTCATTTACTTTTATTTTTGTTTTCCCATCTCTCTTATTATGTTCCAAGAAATACAAGGAAACAGGCCAGATCCCACTAGATGAAAATGAGTGTCAGCCAAACACCTGGTTCAAAGTGGAATGTCTGTTAAATGAACCGAACAGTGGTTTGCTTTTACATCCTGACCAAATTGAATGCTTTTTGTCTGGACTGGGTTGATGGTTTTCCACTCAGACTATCCTGTTTAGTCCTTTTAGTAAGCTGATTTGATGAACTGAGTTCATTTTCCCACGTTGCTGTAATTTCCAATTGCCCCAAGGTGTCTGTGGTGTAGGAGCAGCTCAAGGTGCTTTGTTTTTGTTTTTAACACAGCAGGCATATCCTGCTGGCAGGCCCACATTAGGTTCCTCTTTCAGCACCTTGGACAGTGCTTTATCAGCAGGCTCTCAGTATTTGGTTTTTCAATCTCTATGTATTCTTTTATTCTGTTTACTTTAGAAATAGTTAAGCGGTTTTACTATAAATTAGGACCTGTGGTTCTGATATAAATTCCTTTGGAGTCTTAGTGAAATCACTTTGGATGTTCTTCTCAGCTCTTTTATTATTTATTGTTTTTTTGTTCATCTTCACCCACAGATATTTTTCCATTGATTTTTTTGAAAGGCTGGGAGGGCGAGGGAGAGACAGACAGAAACATCAATGTGAGAGAGATACATCCATTGGTTGCCTCCCGCACGTGTTGTCCTGACCAGAGCTGGGGATCAAGCCTGCAACAGAAGTATGTGCCCTTGACCGAAATCCAACCCAAGACCCTTCGGTCTGTGGGCCAACGCTCTATCCACTGGGCAAAACCATCTATGGCCTTCTCAGCTCTCTTAAAGTCTTCCCAAATTTTAGCCATCTTTGAAGATTTCATGTTATGGGAACTCCATTTGGTATTGAGATGCTTCCAAGAGTTGCAAGTGCTCCATTCTTCGCTTTTCCTTTTTCTTTTTTTTAGATTTATTGAAACTCCCAAATTATTTTTTCACTGATTATTACTCATATGTTTACAAATGAAAATTTCTGAATAATGGGTACCTTAGGAAAATGTACATAGTATAACCCCACATCTCCTTTGTCAATGATGAACCACTACAGAGGAAAGAAGAGAATGCTGGTATTTAGAACCCAGTAGGAATGCAGAAGTGGTAATCTTGCCGTCCTCACAGGGAATTAAAACTGGATGTAGACAAGCATTTTACACAGGAGGAAATGAAATCAAAGAAAGATTAAGTAAGTCGTCCAAGATGCACACCTGTTAGCGACTAAAGGATGCTCGGACTCCTATTTCCTATTTACTGCACTGTTCTGAGAGGTGAATCCCAAGTTCCTCAGGTATTCACACCTCTCCATCTCGATTTCTGCCCTTCCTTCCGTCTAGAGTCAATCCTAGATGACCAGGTCCTGCTAAACTTTACTTTCTTGTGAAACAATGAAAAGAGAAACAGTGAAGGATGCTGTGGTTAAGGCGGGAGACTGGGTATGGGTGAGAAGTGAGTGCTTAAACATGGAAGATTTCATATACTATGTTTAATATTTTCAGTTTGTTTTTTTTTTAGAGTCACCAAGTTACAAGTGCTTTTAGAGCAAAAACTAACCATCCCATAACCATCAGCACTCCCCAGCAACTGTTTTCTTCCTTATTCTGTTATACAGGAGTGCATTCCAATTTAAAGTACTTTAACTGTCAGAAATATCAGAAAGAGCTTTTGCACTTTAAGCAATCTTCCCAAACCCTTCTCAAGTAGACACACGGAGCAATTTTGAAGCAATCCTTGTTTTGCCTTCCTGTTGCCCTTTCACCCCAGATGTAGCTTTCAGCTAATTAGCGCTTCCTGACATAACAATGAGAGTTATACCGTGCTCTACCGAGAGAGGTAAATTGGGGAAGGTCATGCAACTCTAGCATGGCTGGGATTTATTTGTAAAATCTATATTTTGTTTATCTACTTGACACCTAACATTTCAGTTGCCCAAGTGCTCACAATTTCAAGGTCCCAGTGAACTGAGACTTACCATCTTAACTTTAGGTCAGCCTCTTTACTCTTTTTCTGCCTCCTATCCTGAGGTATTACCAATTCCGAGTGGTACGAAATCCATTTTAATTTTGCTTTTCAAAAATTTGAAGAAATATTGAATATCAGGACAGAATCACTCGACTTATTTCTATAGGCACATTACCTGAAGAGTAAGAGGCAATAAAAGAACAAGGACCCCTCAATAGTTTTAGCATACCGTGTGCTTTGAAAGGCAGCAAATCAGAGGGCCTCGCTCTGCTAGACCTTCAAAGAGGAATGAAGTCAATTAATGTGCAATTACCGGCAGCAGTGCTTTATTTGAAGGGTCTTTTACAAGGAAACTTTTTAACAGGATAATTGTAGGCATCTGCTTCATGTACCTCAGCAGCGACATCGCCAGTATTCGCTGAGATCTTCTGAGCTTTTACAGCTTTACACAAAAGGACATATTGGCAATTCCATTTTCTATATAATAGGCAGACTATGCAAAATACTGAGCTAGAATTCAGCATTGTTGTAGAAATGCTTAATGTCACCAGAGCGATTGACTCATTCCACCTGGCTCTCAGACATTGGAGAAGCAAAACATCTGTACCTTAATAGCAAAGTGTGGGCTTAATGAACATGCAGGCATTGTGTTATACCAAATGCAACACTTGACATGATGGCACACTACTTAAGAACATGTCACAATGTTTGGTTTTTAAGAGGTTTGCCTTTGGCAGTGTTTCAGAGAAGAATGTGTTCCTTACATTTGCAGTCCTGTGAGCCAATAATAAAGTGTTCAGCATACGAAGCTGGTATTTATTTTAAATTGCTTTGTCAATATTTTTGTTTAAAAGCAGGTTTGATTCCCAGTGTGGACTTTGTTGAAGCCTCCTATCACTGCTTTTTTATTTGAGTTTGATTTAGCTTCTTCTCCTCCTGATTTTGTGTTTTGCAGAATGGCTTGCATGAAAGCCTTCTGATTGGGGTGGGGGAGAAAGTTGCTCTGTGAATTTCAAAGCCTAGAAAATGTAAAAAAGGAGCAAACACTTGCTGAAGGCATCAGAGAAGTGGCTGCAATCAAGCAGTGTTGGCTCTGTGACCTTGAAGCTTCCCAGAATAGCTTCCACATTTGGAATAATAGAAGCCCTGGATTCCAGAGCCTCTGGGTGACCCCATACCAGCAGCCCCCTTCCTCCTGCTGAGATGTCTCCAGGCTTTATGCCAATGTTTAGTCCTTTAGCAGGAATCCAGAAAATCAGGCTTTTGTCTTAAAAAATACAAAATAAAGGCAGCCATTATGGAATATTGCATAAGTGATTTAATCCTAATGTGATGTCAAAACAAATTTACCCAGCAGTTGAGAGAATGTTTTATCTACCACAGATACAATTGTCTTGTGGATGCCGGATGCTCTTCCAATATAAATTGTTGGGCACTTCTGGTCATGAACTCTCACAGTTCTCCTTGCCCAGGCATATTTCTGTGGGGTAATTAAAATGGTCTTTTTATAACGGCAGGATGAAACAGTATGCATCATCTCTACATATTGAGCTGAAAAAATATTGCGTTCATAAATTAAATTGGACATTTTGAAAGGTTAATGCAAAAAGCTACTTTGCTCTTGGTAATCAATAAGGAAAAAAGGATTTCAGGTAATTAAAATCTGTGAAGTGAACATTTCTCATTTGGAAACTATTAAAAAGAATATAAGCAGAGAGAGGCAAGAGATAAATATAGAAAACAAGTGCTTCAAAATTTGTGTTATATGTTGGCAAGGGAATGTAACAACATATGTCCTGAAGTCTGAAGTAATATAACATGTTATTACAGATAGCATAACAAATTACATAGTCTGTGTATAAGTTATGTATGTACATTACTTAATTTAAGCATTACATTGCAATTTTAAAGTATGACTCTTCTGTATTTTGAGCTCCAGTTAAGCTATTGCAGAGGGCTTCCTTCCTCAAAGTTTGACCTAGGAACCAGGATGCAGCATGGATGCTTGGTTAGAAATAAAGAAGTTCAGGCCCCTCCCTGACCTACTGAGTCCTCTGCAATTTAATGAGATTCCAGGTGATTTAAAGTTTGAGAATATTAAAGTTTGGGTGATTGTCTCATAGCAAGATAGGTTGCCTCTTAAAAATTCATGTTCATTTAAAAATATATTTTTTTTTATTTATTTTAGAGAGAGAGAAACAATGATCTGAGAGAGAAACATCAATTGGTTGCCTCCCTTATGAACCCCAACTGAGGATTGAATCTGCCACTTGAGTTTGTACCCTGACCAGGAAGCAAATTGGCAACCTTTTGGTGCATGGGATGATGGTAAACCAACAGAGCCACACCAGCCAGGGCCGTGTTCATTTTTTAAAGCTCTAATCAGTAGTGTTTTATTGAAAAAATATGAAGACAGTAACTGCTTCTGTAGAGTTTATTCTAGAGCACCTGACTTCCCACAATGTAGCAACTAAGGAAAACACTCACAGAGAGTGAGCCAAACTCCATGCCCAGCACAACTTGATTGTGGGTCCTTGGTGACACAACTTGTCTTTTTGTCTCATGGTCATGTACTTTCCTCTTTCTTTGCCATCTGTCTATCAATATTTGATCTCTGGTTCTAGGTCAGTGGTCGGCAAACTGTGGCTCGTGAGCTGTGGTTTGCCACTCTGTTGACTAATGACTTTGCCGACCATTGGGATAGAGGCTTAATCACAAGGAACAACAGCAGCCTGTAATTATTGGAATCGAGAGTCTAGGTGATAGTTTCCTTTACCTAGACTTCTTAAATCACTCCAGTGGACTATTTTTGAATTCTTGGTTGGGATATTCTCAATTCTTCGTAATTTTTCTAAAATTCTGACCCTGGCTAGAAACATTAGGTTTTGAAATGTCTCAATACTTTTCCTTCTGTGATGGTTAATTTTATGATGGTTTATTTGACTTGACTAGGCTAAGGACTGCCCGGATAGATGGTAAAATATTATTTCTGAGTGTGACTGTGAGGGTATTATCGGAAGAGATTAGTGTTTGAATCAGCGCACTGAAGATGGCGCTTCCCAATGTGGGTGGGCATCATCCCATCCATTGAGGGCCCAGAAGAACAGAAAGGCAAAGAATTCATTGCTTTCTCTGTTTGAGCTGAGATAGCCATCTTTTCCTATCCTTGGACTTTGGACTTAAGCTCCTCATTCTTGGTCTTTTGGGCTCAGATTCTGATTAACACTATCAGCTTCTTCCTCTAATCCCCCATCCGCCAGTGGAGCAGCCCTCTGATTGATTGCCTGCTGATGATTCCTGCTTCCCTCATTTAACCTTGTGGTATTAAGCATACAGATTCTACTAGATACAATATGCTAGAATATAAAATTCATTTTGCTTTCTATTCAGTTTTCACATAGCTCTTAGTACATTGAAATAGCATGTTTCATTTTAGATTTGACATAGAGTTGTAAAGATTTATTGTTCTATGATGGAAGAAACTTATTCTGCTAAGGATTAAAGTGTGTATATGTATATATTTTCCAATGAGGAGTAAATCCCTGAGTTGTGTGCTGTGTAGATTAAGGATGGATTATAAAAGACATGGTTTAGGGCCGTGGTCAGCAAACTGTGGCTCACGAGCCACATGTGGTTCTTTGGCCCCTTGAGTGTGGCTCTTCCACAAAATACCATGGCCTGGGCGAGTCTATTTTGAAGAAGTGGCATTAGAAGAAGTTTAAGTTTAAAAAATTTGGCTCTCAAAAGAAATTTCAATTGTTGTACTGTTGATATTTGTCTCTGTTGACTAATGAGTTTGCCGACCACTGGTCTGGGGCACCTAGTGTATATAATGGTAATACAGGTAGGTCAGTATATAAGTGCTCTGAAAATAGAAGTGATAAGAAGGGCATTAGGTGCTTAGAGAAGAAAGTAATCATCCAACTGATAGTCGGGAAAAGGCTCAAAGAAGCAGCAGTATCCGAATAGAACTGAAATGGCATAGGGAAATGGTATTTCCAGCCCAGGGCATAGCAAGGCCACAGTTGCTAAAACAGATTTATATAAGGTGCACCCAGAACCATGATGAATATTTACGTGAATCTGAATATACACTGAATGGCAAGATTATTATGATCTCTGAACTCATAATAATCTGACCACTCAGTGTATATCTTCCTATATAATAAAAGGCTAATATGCAAATTGTCCCCTCAACCAGGAGTTTGACCAACAGGCAGGCTGGCCAACTGCCCATGTCCCCTCCCCCTGGCCAGGCTGGCCGGGCCCCACCCGTGCAAGAATTCATGCACTGGGCCTCTAATACACACACACACACACACACACACACACACACACACACACACACACACTGAGTGGCTAGATTATTATGCATTCAGAGATCATAATTATCTGGCCACTCAGTATATATCAAGGCAAATGGTGGGAGAAAGAGAAATCTGAACACAACGTGCTAAGCAAATGTACTGGGTCTCTAGAAGGAGCATCATTGTTAGCGACAAAAATGGGAGAAAAAGAACTGTAGGGAAGAAGGGCACAAACTTCAGCAGCTTTGTGCCTGAATGCCCAGCTACTAAAGGCTGGCAATTAAGGTGTGTATATAGTCTTTCTTTGTCAGTCTAAGCAAGATTTCTCCTGCAGGGGGAAGAAGAATATATTAGAAATCAATGGCACCATCAAGTGATGGGCACATAGCACATAGATAAAATGACACATAGCACATAGATAAAATGATACATGCATCCAATAGCTTGAGAATCCAGCAAATCCATTGACTAAACTTTGCAACAGGTGAAGTGATTGGTTCTCATGAATGAGAAGAAAACAAGTGAGACTGGGTGAATGGAGAACAGTATAATGGAGGAAGCGCTGACCCAGGACTTAGGACAGGGACTTTAATGCAAATTCTGTCCTCATTCACTGTGTAACTTTTGGCAAGTCCCTTCCACTTCCACAGCTTTAGTGTCCTCTTCTGTAAAATGGGGATAATCTCTGTTCTTAGCCAGTGTGGATACAATTTGTCTAATTTTATAGTTCTTTTGAAGATCACAATCAACAAACAAGTTTTGATTGGGAAACTGCCAAACCAACGTGATGAGGTGGGAAATTTAAATGTCTTTCTGAATATCAAGATTATAAAAATTTGTTGAGTCTTCATTCAAGATCTTGATTCACATGGAACCACTGTTGAATGCTCAGGTAGGAGTGGTAGAAGTGCCAAATCTGGGAAGAAGCACCATGGGCCCCAAGACCCATGCTCACTGCCTTTTTTAAAAAAATACATTTTTATTGATTTCAGAGAGGAAGGGAGAGGAAGAGAGAGATAGAAACATCAATGATGAGAGAGAATCATTGATTGGCTGCCTTCTGCACACCCCCTACTGGGAATCAAGCCTGCAACTCTGGCATGTGCCCTTGACCGGAATTGAACCTGGGATCATTCAGTCTGCAGGCTGACACTCTATCCCGTGAGCCAAACCAGCTAGGGCAACTCACCACCTTTTTGACCACAGTTCGGCTGGAGGAATTGGAGGAGGGCTGGGATGAGAAACCATGACTGGGGACACCCCACGGTGGTTCTAGAATAGGACATGTTGTTGGGCCTTCCACAAAAATATTCAACCCTTAGCTTATGCCTCAATCCATGGTGCTTATACTGAAAGTTGTTTATTATTGTGGAAGATCTCACAAAATTTTGTGATTAAGACTTACTTCCAAGTGTGGCACAGTGGATTTGTGCCCTGCAGAGATTGTCTGTCAATCAAGTAATAATATATCTCAATGGAATATATATTTTTTAATTTTTGTAGCTGGAATTACCTCTCATAATTTTTTTCTGCACAATTCTACTCTGAAAAGATAACTGCAAAAATAGAAAAAGGTGTATTTTCAGAAAATTATTCACAATTAATGCCCAGTGAGTAATATTCCTAAGTGTTTAAATGTCAAGGGAAAGACAATACTGACCTGACTTCCTTCACTTTTCATATGGAGGCTTGGGCAAGTTTTGGTAGGATAAAGAGACAAGCGCCTTTTATTCCCAAAGGCTTTTAAAACCTGCCTTTAGTAGGCACTGTGTGTCTTCTTTTTGTAATCTCGGGTTTTATAGTCTCCTTTATCAATAGTGAGAGGTGTGGAAGGCTAGTTTATATCTTTCAGAAGGGACACCTGGGTCAACAGGTTGAAAGAACTTTGAAAGTTATTTTGTATCTTTGCCACTCACTGCATTGTGTGAGAATCACTGTAGCTAGTGTGTAAACTACCTTTGAATAAGAGGGAGAAAATGGAATTTATCAGGGGACAATGCCCTTTGTTTAGAAGGAGCACCAAAGAAGAATAAAAGGACACAGCCAGTCTTCTGTGTTTAGTGTCCCATTTTTCCAGATAAAAAAGGGGATAATATTCAATCTTGAATGTGCATAGAGGCCTTTGGTACTTTAAGGAGATGGAGGAAGGAGGAAAATGAAAAAGAAATAAAGTGACCAATATGTTCTTGAACTGTGACTTGTAGCAGCTGCATTTAAAAAAACAACATTTTATTCTGTGGGTATGTCCGTTGAGGCTTTTCCATTATGTGTGCAAACACAATCTGATTAGTATTTGTTATAAGCTTGTCTTGTCTGCTTTTATTACAGACATCACCTTCAGATGTGGGGCCACTGCAGCTATTAAATCAGGAATATTTAGCTATTATTTGTAATAAATGTCAGCAGGGCTGAACTGAAACCAGCAGGAAATGTTCAGGGCAGAAAACACACTGACATTCATTCATGCAAATTTGTACCACTGGTAGAATTAATCATGAAGAGGGAGGGTAGAGCATACAATGCATTTATATTACTGGTTTGGCCAATTCTCCTTTCTGAATATGAGAGTTATAATGAACCAAAAGCAATCTGCTGACAAATAGTCCCATGTGAAGTGCACACAGTGAGATTGACTTCCCAAAGCAGGCATGTCCGGGTTTATCGTGGACTCCCCCAGCCATTGCCTCCACACCGTGTTGACCCTCTAAGGTAGCTTTGTGATGTCCTTTTTCCTTTTTAAAAGACATCTAGGTTTAGCATGCACGTAACTCTTGCCTCTTAAAATCACAGGGGTATTCTAAAGAACATACTGCCAAGTGTTGGGCCAACCCTACCCTGTGATAAATCAGGGTGCATGGGTCACACTGGAGATATGCTGATAGGAATTGGGCTATTAATTGCCGATTAAGAAATTGTGCTTTACCAAAAAGGAGAGACTTGAAATCATTTTTAATCTGCTTCTATGTAAAGTGAGTTGAACAACCCATACAACTGAATAATCTCCTCAGAGAAGATTGCAATCACCATTATCAAACACAGCTAGTGAGTAAAGTTAATCCAGAAAAGAATTAGTGCACTTACTAATTTTTTGTAGATTGGAAAACTACAACATGAAATCATATTTCAATTTTTCTCATTTTCTCATAGTATAAAATTATTATTCACTGGGAAACAAAAACTGTGGAAAAAAGCTAACATAAAAATTATAGATGACTTCAAAGATGTTAATTATTTTTATTACTTAGTCCTGTGATTTGAATAAAACACATGAAGAACATAAGATAAAATTGTGCTTGATAATGTTAACCCAAAAATGCTTTTAAAAATTGTATATTAATATTAATCAAAATTAAGGAATAGTCTACTGAAACGTTTCTTATACTATGAAAATCAGTTTGAAATAATGCTTTTCTAAAACAGTGTCATTTCCCCCGCTGCTTTGAGTCATGCACACATTTTTATAATGCATATTATAAGCTGAACCACTAGTCTTACTAATTCTAATTCCCCATGTGATTACATTTCTCGCGTTATTTTTCTTAGCATAGGTTTTAGGAGAGACCTTGTACAAGTCAAACGGAAGAGGACATTCTTGTTGATAAGTGAAAGTTGTGCTAAGTATAGTAACTGAATCCCGTGACATATGCCAGAATTAGGGAGGTCAGTAAAGGCATCAAGGTGAGGGGTAGGGCAGGTTTTCACCGATGGGATATCTGCAATACTAATGGAGAAGCCAGGAAAGCTGATGCAGCAGCATTGCAACTTCACGGCTTTCCAGAGCTGAGCTACTCTTTTTAACGATGTCCTTAGGTTTGATTATTGATTCATTTTGTCTCATTTTGGAGAGAATTTTTGGGAATTATAGCAACATATGAAAAATGAATGAATAGAAGAAAGAAACCAAGATGGCAACATAAGGTATATACCTGTATGTGCTGCCTTCCACAACCACACCAAAACTACAACTAAAAGACAAAACCACTATCACCCAGAACCATGGGAAAGCTGGAGGAGTAGAAGTTCTACAACTGGAAGAAAAGAAAGAAGCTCATTGAGACTGTGTAGGAGGTGTAGAGGCTCAGAAAAGCAGAGGTACGGAGGTGAGCGCGAATTGGGCTGGTGACTGCATGTGCTGTTTTTTTTCAATTGGGAGGGAGTTACAACCTCCCGACTGCTCTGAACTCCAGTTTCTGGAGAGACTCTGGGGACCCAGAGTCATATGGGGAGAAACTGGACTGTCTGTCATCGGGTTGGAAAGTGAGGATGGCTTTCTCACAGAGGTGCACACAGGAATCATTATTTACTGTGCTGAGACACAGGATGTGGGACGCGGAAACACAGAGATGGCTGACTGGCAGCCATCTCTGTTTGCCACGCCCTAGTGATTCCCTGAGACCCCACCCCACCCAATTTACAAACCCGCCCCAGCTGTACGCAGCGACTTTTGCATATGAATGCCCTGCCCTCTTGCCACTTAACCTAACAAATTGCAGCTGGGTCAGACAGTTCCCAACCTTCCAAATCCCCAGCAAAGAGGAGAATTCTGCAGATCTCCCTGTAGCTCCTGTTGGGTGGCCTTAGACAGTAGCTGACTTGCATCTCCTTGGAGATCCAGGAACCAGTGTACCTAGAGGTCAGTGTGAGATGACACCAGATTTCAACTCCTCATATACATAAGCAACACACTGAAGAGGCAGATTCAGTGAGCACCAAAGCCCCACCGAAGCAAGTCCTGCATCGTAAGGGTGTCTCCAGCACAGCAGTTCTTCCATTGTAGACACAGCTGATCCTCACAGCCAATTGGCCTGGAGGTCAATTCCTCCCAGTGATACCAACAGCAATCAAGGCTTAATTACAAGAAGACTGTGCACCCAGACCACAAAGGGGTGCACCAAGAGTGTCCACCTCAGGTGATTGGGGAGGCTGAGCCACTGGGCCCTATAGGTCATGTCACCTACCACACAAAGCCACTCCATCAACACAGGGAAGCAGCCAAAATGCAGAGACAAAGAAACATGTCATGAATGAAAGAAATGGAGGAAAGCAAACTGCTATATATAGAGTTCAAAACCACTGTTATAAGGTTACTCAAGAATCTTCTAGAAACTGCCGAGAAACTTAGACCTCTGAGGAACTTAGTGAGACTTTCAAGGATCTTAATGAGAATGCCAAAAAAATGGAAAAGGACCAGTCAAAAATTAAACATACACTGTCTGAAATAAAGAATAATATACAGAAATCCAACAGTAGACTAGAGGACTCCAAGAACCGAACCAAAGATTTGAAATATGAGGAAGCAAAAAACACCCAACCAGAAAAACAAAAAGAATAAAAAATATGAAGATAGTGTAAGGAGCCTCTGGGACAACTTCAAGCGTACCAACATCAGAATTATGGGGGTGCCAGAAGAAGAGAGAGAGCAAAACATTGAAACCTATTAGAAGAAATAATGACAGAAAACTTTCCCTACCTGGTGAAAGAAATAGACTTACAAGTCCAGGAAGCACAGAGAACCCCAAACAAAAGGAATCCAAAGAGGACCACACCAAGACACATCATAATTAAAATGCCAAGGGCAAAAGACAAAGAGAGAATATTAAAAGCAGCAAGAGAAAAACAGTTAGTCACCTGCAAGGGAGTACCCATACAACTGTCAGCTGATTTCTCAACAGAAACTATGCAGGCCAGAAGGGAGTGGCAAGAAATATTCAAAGTGGTGAACAGCAAGAACCTACAACCAAGATTACTCTACCCAGCAAAGCTATCATTTAGAATTGAAGGTCAGATAAAGAGCTTCACAGACAAGAAAAAACAAAAGGAATTCATCACCACCAAACCAGGATTATGTGAAATGCTGAAGGGTATTCTTTAAGAAGAGAAAGAAGAAGAAAAAGGTAAAGATAAAAATTATGAACAACAAAGTGATAACAAATACATATCTATCAACAAGTGAATCTAAAAATCAAGTGAATAAAAAATCTGATGAACAGAATAAACTGGTGAATATAATAGAATCAGGGGCATAGAAAGGGAATGGACTGACAATTCTTGCGGGGGAGGGGTGTGAGGGGTGTGGGAAGAGATTGGACAAAAATTTTACACCTATGGATGAGGATAGTGGTGGGGGTAAGGGAATGGGCTGGGGTGGGGAATCAGGTGGAAGTCAGCTACGGGGGGGGAAGAAAGAGGAACATCTCTAATAATCTGAATAATAAAGCTTTACTTAAAGAAGATATATAAATTAATGGCAATGGTTAACGTCTTTTTTTTAAATTATTAATCTTCACCTGAGGATATTTTTCCATTGATTTTTGGAGAGAATTGAAGGAAGAGTGATAGACAGAGAAAACCATCTATATGAGAGAGACACATCAATTGATTGCCTCCTGCACATGCCCCAACCAGGGCCAGGGAGCAGTACATGCCCTTGATTGAACCTGGGACCCTACAGTCTGCAGGCCAACTCCCTATCCACTGGGCCAAACTGGCTAGGGCAACAGATAACATCCTTTTATAGGGAAGGTCAATCTGAGGGGGATGTTTACACTGCAGATACTTTCACTATTTGGCCTGATATAGTTTCTAAATCTGAGTCAAAATTTTGTCTTTGAACTTCCTGGTGGCCAAAGAGAAAGAGCAATATGATTCCTATGTGCTTAAAATTGTTGAATAGAAAAAAGAATATTAGTAATACGAGGCAGGCACACTCTGTGGTGGCTCCCATGATTCCTGCCTTCTGGTATTTATGGCCTTGTGTAAACTCTTCCCTTTGAGTATGGCCAGGATCCATGACTTCTAACTACCAGAGTATGGCAAACAGGACAGCACATGCATGGTTAGGAGTGAGTGATGACCTAAGATTATATCCCCTATATTGCTAGGACTCTCACATTCTTTTCCTTGCTGGTTTGAAGAAGCAAGATGCCATATTGTGAGCTGCCATACCAAGAAAACCAGTGACAAGGCGGAGGTGGTTTCCATAAAGCAGCCAGCAGGGAACTGAGTCCCTGATTGTGGCAGCACGAGGAGCTGAATGCTGCCAAGAACCACATGAGCAGCTCCTTTCCCATTCGAACCTCAGATAAGACTGCAGCCCTGGCTGACCCCTGTGATACTTAAACAGAAGATCCTGCCGAGTCATTTCTGGACTCCTGACCCACTGACACTGGGAGATAATAAGTGCATCCTATTAAAAGCTCTAAGTTTATGGTAATATATATATATATTTTTTTTAAATATATTTTATTGATTTTTTACAGAGAGGAAGGAAGAGGGATAGAGAGCTAGAAACATCAATGAGAGAGAAACATCGATCGGCTGCCTCCCGCACACTTCCCACTGGGGATGTGCCCGCAACCAAGGCACATGCCCTTGCTGGAATCAAACCCGGGACCCTTCAGTCCGCAGGCCGACGCTCCATCCACTGAGCCAAACCGGTTTCGGCAATTTGTGGTAATATTGTTGTGCAGCAGTAGATAATATAAGGAGAAATCTTTAGTTTCTCTCCACCCAGATCAAATTGCCTGTGTCCCTCCTCCTCTTAACAAAACTTGCTTCATTTACAAACTGTCTAGACCGTTACTAAACTTCCCTGAGTCTTCTTCCTTATTCATCTACAGACAGTTCCCTTCTATCTACACCCAAAGTAAAATGCATGTCCAATCTCTGGAGAAACTCTTTTTCTAAAGATTTTGATGCTACTTTAAAAAAATAGCATAGTGCAATTTACTTAATAAAAGTGTTACATAGAAATTTAGGAGATAATAAAAATAGAAAACATTATATTTATTACGTGTCTGACTGGTCTAAGTACATACATGTTATTTCATTTTACATTATTAGAAACCTTTTTGTTTTCATGAAAAATTGAAACAGAGAGGTTAGATAACTTTCTTAAGGTCACACATTTCTTAAGTGCAAAATGGTGTCAGATTCTAAGTAATTTGGTTTCAGCACCTATACTTTTAATTACTATGTTATCCTGTCTCTTAAATGCTATTAATAGGACAAGACAGCTATTAGAGTGGGATATAAAGCTGAGTCTAAGTTTCTTGATGATACTTGCAAAAGCTGAAATGTGTTAAGCCATTTAATTTTAATTGTGTAAGAATACATTTATAAAATGGGCCATGAATCAGCCTCCATATAAGAAAAGGAGATTCAAAGGGTTCTTTGAAGTCACTGTTGGCTTCCCAATTGGGCATATGACCCAAATTATCTCTCCATCAGAAATCTCATTTCAGAGCCCATTTTTATTAATTTGAATTTTATTTATGAAGGCAGCATTTTTTTTTTCATTGTGATTATTTTCTTGTTCCTTCAAGTTCCAGTGGATATCTTTCAGAATAAATCACATTTGGCCTCCTTTTGCCATTACTTCATCTTTACATTTTTTTACCTTAATTGTTTTAAGTTTTGTATAGTGTGATGGCTAATTTTTTGTGTCAGCTTGGCTGGTCGTTAGTGTCCAGGCATGTGGTCAGACATTATTCTGGATGTTTTTATGATATTGGTTGTGGATGAGATTAATATTCCAACTATGGACTTTGAGTAAAGCAGATTTCCCTCCCTCATGTGAGTGGGCTTATGCAATCAATCAAAGGCTTGTATAGAACAAAGGACCTACTTCATCCTTGTACATCAGTTCTTCCTGGATCTTAGGCTTGCCACCGACCCTGAAAATTTTGGATTTGCCAGTCTCTATAATCATGTGAGCCAATTCCTTAAATAAGTGCATATACACATCCTAATGGTTCTGTTTTCTTGGAGAACCCTGATTAATATCAGGGTTAATACACTTGAGTGACTGATAGTGACAGGGACTGTGCTATACCTAAAGAAGCTATAATCTGCCTAAAGGGGAAGCTACTCAGCTCCTATGAATTGCAACCATTGGAAAATGCAATCCTTGTACTGCAAAGTTTTTATTAAGAGAATCTGAAAATCTAGATTTTTTTTCTTGAAATTTTCCAAATTTCTAATGTTTATAATTACTTCCATTTATACAAATAAAACATTAGTGGGTCAAACAATGAAGGTTGACAGCCAGAGTTCATCTATAAGCTTCTAGTTTGCAGTTTCTGACATAAAAAGTGGTGAATTTCCACCAAATATAATGATTTATTGTTTCATTTTTTGTTATTGTAATTAATGTTTTACCTTTACTTCCTTATACTATATAGGTAGCAAGACTAATGATCTCTAAGGCCATTCTTGGATAGTGATAAGACCACATTACCTGAATTCAGGAGAATGCTTATTTTCCTACTAGAGGCACAGTGCATGAAATTTGTGCACAGGGGCGGGGGGGGGTGGGTAGGAGGGGTGTCCCTCAGCCCAGCCTGCACCCTCTCCAATCTGGGACCCCTCAAGGGATGTCTGACTGTCCGTTTAGGCCCGATTCTAATGGGCAGTCGGACATCCCTAAATGGGCGGTTGGACATCCCTCTCACAATCCAGGACTGCTGGTTCCCAACTGCTTGCCTGCCTGACTGCCTGATTGCCCCGAACTGCTTCTGCCTGCCAGCCTGATCACCCCCTAACCACTCCCCTGCCAGCCTGATCACCCCTTAACCACTCCCCTGCTAGCCTGATCGAAGCCTAACTGCTCCCCTGCTGGCCTGATTGCCCCTAACTGCCCTCCCCTGCCAGCCTGGTCACCCCTAACTATCCTCCCCTACAGGCCTGGTTGCCCCCAACTGCCCTCCCCTGCTGGCCTGGTAACCCCTAACTGCCCTCCCCTGCTGGACTGATCGCCCACAACTGCCCTCCCCTGAAGGCCATCTTGTGTCCACATGGGGGCAGCCATCTTGTGTGTTGGAGTGACAGTCAATTTGCATATTACTCTTTTATTAGATAGAATGTGTTTTCTTCTAAAGCAATTATTATGTAAAGTTTAAAAGGAAGAAAGAATGCAGAGCACATTTTTTTTACTGTCACTTCAATTTATATCTATTTATCAAGATACCATTTCCTCTATAGAAATTTTGTGTGGTTTCTTATTTTCATTTGGTTTTGAAACATGCTTGCTGAATTAGCAACAGTCCATCGAGATTCTCAATCCCAACCAGAAGAATACACAAGAATTTTTATGCAGGCACCATCAGCATTTATTTGATACTGGGAAAATTATTTAAGTTTTGAAAGCTTATTTTTTTCTATCAGCAAAATATGGAAGTTGAGAATGAAAATTGGGAACATTCCTTTAAACTTTAAGATATAATGATTCTTGATTTATGGCAATAGCACACAAATTACATTTTGGGAAGAGCTGATGTAACATTCTCCAGATCAAGAATATTGCCTTTTAAATAACTTGCAGTGGGGTCAATCTGTGATTTCACCTAAACCCTTAAACTTTTAACAGTTCCAGTTTAACATTTTGAGGGCAATGAGTTACATGTGTTCTGTAATCCACAGGTACATCCTTCTTTTATTTGTTCCCAAATATGGATTTTAAAAATAAACCAAATTCAGCAAAACGTTTACATAAATTGTTCTCATAGGTGGGATGGTCACACTCATTCATAATTTTTTTTGCTTATTTAAAGAAAAAAACAACAACAAACACACCTTACTAAACCTGAACAAATGTAATGAAATGGATGTAGTAATATTGTTCTTCACTGCAGTGCTAAAAAATCTATAATAATAAAAGTATAATATGCTAATTAGACTGGACAGTCAACAGCCTTCCAGATGTCCTTCTGAATGAAGCTGTGGCTATGAGGGCCGAGGCAAGCCCCCTCGGCTGTGAGGGCCAAGCCCCTTGCAGGATTTCCCGTCCGGTCTCTCGTAAATAAATAAATAACAGTGCCCTGTCCAGGTGGCTCAGTTTTTTGAGCAAGAAAAAAGGGTTGTGCCCTGACTGGTTTGGCTCAGAGGATAGAGCGTCGGCCTGTGGACTGAAGGGTCCCAGGTTCGATTCCCGTCAAGGGCATGTACTTTGGTTGCAGGCACATTCCCAATAGGAGGTGTGCAGGAGGCATCTGATCGATGTTTCTCTCTGATCGATGTTTCTAACTCTCTGTCCCTCTCCCTTCCTCTCTGTAAAAAATCAATAAAATATATTAAAAAATAAAAAAGAAAATAAAAAAGGGTTGCTGGTTCCATTCCAGGTCATAACGCACACATGCCCAGGTTGCAGGTTTGATCCCTGGTTGGGTGCATACAGGAGCAATAGATAGATGTTTCTCTCACTTTGATGTTTTCTTTCTCTCCCATCCCCCCTCTCTCAAAAAATCAATAAGTGTATCCGTGGGTGAGGGTTAAAAATAAAAAATAGTAGCAACAATATCACACCAGCATGATATCATTTATCAAAAGATGACTTAAACTTTCTCAGGGCAACAGGTTCTCCAAGCACACTCCAAAGGTCATTCTGGATTTTCCTTTTGATTTGTTTGTATCTCTCTTCAGGCTGTTGGCTAATTATGCCAAATTCTATATGTCAATCTTCTCTGTGAACATAACAAATATATGTTAAATAGAATAGAAGTTTCTTAATGAATGTGTACAGAGTTCAGTGACAGCTGTGACCTAACTCCTTAAGAAAGGAGAATGAAATTAAAATGCTTCCAATTCTGAACCTCAGTGTTCCCAATGCATTGAAATAACTGAGTCTTCATCATATATAGTTCTCTGCTTGAGAAGAATTTTTATTATGAGACTTGATGCCCTGAACTTTACCTTCTTGGTGTTGAATGACCATTCATGTAAAATAGAATTTTTAAGAAAGCACTGTCCTAAATTGTTTTATTTTGAGGTTGAAATATCTTAAAATTGTATCATTTTCTGGACTTCCTTTTTGCTGTATACAGGGTTAGGAGATTTTTAGAGGCCTGGGAAGCAGTGAGGGTGGACGTTTTCGTGTTTATTTAAGTTAAAAGCTCCTGCCTTTGATTTCTCAGCTGGCAGTTCTAAACTAGAGCATTTATATTTGTTAAAAATTGATTTTTACCATGGCTAAAAAGTTTATTTATTTTTGTTTGTCCTCAACCATTCTTGTGAAAAGGAATAAATGTGAAGTGTTTTAGGGAAATCTTTTGGCAGCTGTGATATCCCAGGTTGCTTGAATATGACCTCGTGATCCTGTATGACCATGACTCGAGGTCCTTAAATCTCCTCCACTAGGGGTAGGAAGTATGTCAGAACTCACTCAGAGGTTATCTGCATATTATATTGATTTTTATAAATTGATTCTTAAATTATAGTGGGCAGCATGAGATATATAAACATCACTGAGGTCAGGACATATTTGGATAAAATTAATACATTTTGCCACGAGTTATTGTCACAGCTATTCTCGCATACTGTACCATAAGTAATTGTCCTTTGGTGTGTTATTTAAAATACAAACTGTTGTCTTCAGTCTCATTGAAGGTACATGTTGAGTAAATTGTGCTCCTTGTTATGTTACAGATGTCAAGCTCGGGGCCTAAAAAACTTCCCAGGTCAGTCTTACCTATCCATAGCCACGGCTGAAGCATCTGACCTGGGCAGATGATGGAACTCTGCCCCCTTGACAGGAGTGACTGGGAAATAAGGAAAAGGGGTTAAGAGTGGGAGCAGAAGCTGAAACACTTCACGAGATAGATTTAGAACCCTGAGTGATGGTTATAATCCAGAGTTCTGAGAAGGCAGAACTGTGAGTAAGCAGAAGTTACAAAGGGGAGAAAGGATTGCAGGTCTGTCTCTAGTTGTATAGACAGCATTAGAAAAGTACGTAATTAGCAAGTAACAGAGTTAACACTAATGTAATGATTCTACCATGTTGCAAATTAAAAAAATATATATATTTTATTGATTTTTTTACAGAGAGGAAGGGAGAGGGATATAGAGTTAGAAACATTGATGAGATAGAGAAACATCTATCAGCTGCCTCCTGCACACCTCCTACTGGGGGTGTACCCGCAACCAAGGTCCATGCCCTTGACCAGAATCGAACCTGGGACCTTTCAGTCCTCAGGCCAATGCTCTATCCACTGAGCCAAACTGGTTAGGGACCATTTTGCAAATTTTTTATCCTTTTGGCACCAAATAGTCGTGGGTTTTTGTAGTCATGTACCCTTATGGCACACTTCTTGTTAGATAACTCAAGTTTGTCTCTATTACTTGACATACAATGAGAATCATTCATTGTTCTTAGCAGCAGAACCAGTTCTTTAAGTGAAATATTTTTAGCTCCCTAATATTTTAAAGCAAATGAAGTCCTGCACACTTGAAGCAATGGTGGGAAGCTGAAGTGCCCCTCACACTCTTCCCATTATTCTCTCCATCCCATGAAGTGATTATACAAAGCAGTTGTGCAGAACTTAAAGAGAAGCTGTATTCTAGGAGTCAGTAATGTAAATATATTGGATTTGGTAAAGCAAAGCATCTTCAGACATCACATTAAATTAGTATTAATTTTAATTTATTGCTTTTACAGCTTTGATCATATTTAATTCATACATTTTTAATTTTATATTTATGTAAGGTGTTTATATCTGAATCTATGTTTTAAATATTTAAATTACCATAAACACAATTGAAATTATTATGGGTAATGTGAAACACGTTCTTTTCCTCTAAAATAAAAAGTGTCCCTGGGAACCACTTGACTGACACCATTGTTAACACTGTTAGCATTATGGTGTTCACAAAGTGGTCTTTTATCTGCAAACATTCTAATAGCAAAATTATATTTTTAATTAGATAATTTCAGAAGAGGAGCTGTGTGTTTTTGCTGAATAAAGCAGGATAAATTGATGAGACTCTTTTTGATGTTTCATAGTAGAAAAACACTAATTGAAATAAGTAAAGGTTACAACGATATCCCTTACATCCACCTTATTTTCTTATTCTTACTAGGTCTTTGAATGTAAAGGTTATGTTTAGAGTATTTGATGAGGGTCATTTAATAATAGTAATATAAAGCCAAAAGTTTGATTTTTGAGGTAACATCAAATGTCACAACTTCAAAATATGTTGATTTCCTAGAAATATTACTTGCAGCCAGACTTTCTTTTAGGAGTATCTGTATTTGTTGATAGTAAGAGACATATTAGCTTACCTTTCTTTTCACCCTCTTCTTTTTAATAATTGTATTATAGCGAAATATGGAGAGTGTGTGTTACTGGAGGATGCTAAAATTGAAGTAGAGAAGAACCAGGAAAATTACAAAAGAAAATAGAATTTCATTGATAGTGGTGGTAAAAATAAAACTTTCTTTATCACTAGCAATATCAGTAAAATAATCTCCAGAATTAAACTTAGAAGTGTCTCTGCTGTTGCATTTTTTGTAATAGTGGAGAGGTTGTTTATGGACAAATAATGTTTCTTAAGCAGCAACTGTGTATAAGAGACTGTGAACAGTGGTTCATATATAATTTTACCTTCACAAAACTCTTCAAGGTCTGTTTACTACCCTTGTGTGGAATATGAAACAGATACCAAGTAGTTAAGTAATGTGCCCTGAGTCACCAATGTGTGAACTTAGGTTTCAAACCCAGGTTTTTCTGGCTTCCAAATTCATACTGTGGCTGTTATATATCTTTAATAAAAACGAGAAAGATGACCATGGAATGCCATGCTTTTAATTAAACATAAGGCCTGTGTTCTTGTAAACTAGTTTTAAAGATAATTCATACACTAATACTCTATTAACATTTGGAGCACTGTATACATTTTAAACCTTCCAGGATAACTAATTTAAAGAGAACACGCACTCTTATATTTGTAATATTTAGAATATCCCAAATAAAACAAATAGTTAAATTATTTTTTCATTGCATTCTTTAGAGTGTATACTAACAAAGTGATAGAGGTTGAAATACTTGCTTTTCATCTTGAGATGGTTATCTTTCAGGATTCTTAATTATATACTTAACGTGCTTACAGTATATGAACCAATATACTAGTTGCTTGTTATTTCTAACATTATCAGTATTAATCTTACTACTAGTTTCCAAGATTGGAGACTTCATTAGACCAATAATTCTTTTGAGGGTTTTTGTACTCCTTCATTTCTCCAGGCTAAAAGCATTTGCTCCCATTAGGTCATGGTTTTCAGTAGCAGAGGGCAATTTCAGTATTCACTTTTAGGACCCCTGTGCACTTTGCAGTTATCAAGAAAAAGATGATGGTGTGTGTCTCTGAAGTGACTGAAGAACACAGTGGTTCCCTCCCCAACCCTCCCCCATTCCCCACACACAGCCCATTACCTCTGGCTTCCTACAAACCTAGGGTGAAATTTAGTACACATTTGTTGTAACTAATTTCTAATCTCATTGTTGAAAGCTTTTTATTTCTCTCCAAAATCTATTCTTATTCTGTACTCATATTTACATTTTTGGGTAATATACTTACAATTGAGACTATTTTCAATTCTTTTTAGAAAAGAAATATTCTCTTTCCACTGAATAATATGGCACTATTCTCTCTAAAAAGAAAAAAAAAAGATTATTTAGTGTGGAATCTATGAGGCCAAGGAAAATTATGACTGGAGAAATAATTTATTGAGTGTGTTAGTGAAATTTATCATTGTCTTACCATACTTCCTATGTAACAATACCACCTTTTAAAAAGTTGCCTAAAGGGGGTTGCCTTTATAAACTTTCTTTGGAGTATTATTTGTTAGCTACTTGAAAAATGTGAAATGGCAAATTGCAAAATGTGTATATGTTTAAAAGTTGAGCTTCCCAACTAAGAGATAATAGTGGTTTTTGACTTTATTATTCATTTCACACAGCAGTGGACAGGTGGTTATTGTACAACACCAAACATTCTGGGGTGAGATTTGCTGTAATCACACAAGCCAACAGGTTTAAACCTCACAAATGACCTTTTAAAGGGCAGGCATTCAATTTTGACAAAAAATGATCAACAGCAGGCTTGAGGGTAGAATATAAAAATTAAAAACCCTACAATTAGGCAGCTTATTTAAAAACACAGGATGAGAGGCACAGATGGTTCATATTAACAAAAGCAAACAAACAAAAGACTAGAAACAGGAGTGTAAAACTAGCAATGACAAAATATGAACTATATATTTTAATAGACTGGCTTTAAAATATATCTCTCTTCATTGGGATTTGGAGGTAAATTATAGTCTTTGCTTTAAATAAATGTACCATCTAATAAAGGTGATAGAACTTACAGCAGTTATATAAATGTACAAATGTATGTGCAAATGAAATTTAATCCTGTAAAATTATTTGTACGGAAGTATGAAACAAGTTTAGAAAAATATTTTAAAAAATAATGTCATGCATGATTAGATACAAATACAGATGTAAATTTCTGTGCTTCCATGTTCCAAGAGCTATATATACTTCTCTCAATCTGTTCTTCTGCCAAATTATATAAAACTTATGTATGGAAAAGTGATACTTGTTTTCTGAAGTAAACACTGCATTCAAATGAGACTTATAGTCAGACTAGAGGCCTGGTGCACGAAATTCATGCATGGGTAGGATCCCTAGGTCTGGCTGGCAATCAGGGCTGATCTGTGGGGCAACCGGCGGGGTGATCTGGGGGGACCCCCTGCTGGCACTCACCTTGGCTGGTGGCCTGGTGGAGCCCACTCACCGGCCCCACCCCCTGCCACCAGTCAGGGCCTGTGTTCTGGGGGAAGCTCCTGCATTAAGCATCTGCCCCCTGTTGGTCAGTGCAAGTCATAACAACTGGTCATTCTGCCATTCAGTCGATTTGCATATTAGGGTTTTATTATATGGGATAATATTTATGAGCCATCTACTGTGTCTACATGATACTTCATTAAAAGCTATGTGGAAGCAAAGATGGTTGTTTGGATGAGGGGCTGTGCATAAGAAATGATGAGAATGGTTTTTGTCCTTATGAGTGTAGTGGTTTGTGGAGTACATGTTTGTGTTTTATAAATTACTCTTCATTCTTTTTGTCCACCCTTTCTTCTAAGGCTTCTACCTCCTTTCTCTTTTTAACAATATTTCTTTTTTTCTTATATTTTCCAGATACACCCTGTGCCCAAAGTTATTTGAGTGGAGGAAGTATATGGTTGAATTGCTAGGGGGCAACATTTTAGCTTTGATTGATTGACCAATTGATTGATTTGAGAGAGAGAGAAACATCAATTTATGTTTCACTTATTTATGCATTTATTTGTTGAGTCTTGTGTGTGCTCTGACCGGGAATTGAACTGGGGCGACACTCTCACAAACTGAGTCAGGGCCAAGCTTCTCTTTTTATTGGCCTCAATTCTTGACTCGGTTCTTAGTCACAGTGGATCCCCCTTTGTGACTGTTTCTGGCTGTGTGTGGGAAAGGGAATTTGATTACTTTGCTTATCAAAAGGGTTAGAATCCTCAATTTTTAAAAATAAGTTGAGGGCATGAGCAACAAAAGAGAAGAAGAGGTTTTCTCAGATGCCAACTAACACTAAACTTCAACTTTATGAATGCCCTAGGCATTTGATTGTTGTCCTTCATAGATTTTTTCAAAGACAGCTGGTGAGGCTGTCAATAGGAAGCTAATCTATTTGATCTCTTAAATAAAGTGAATCATTTCAAGGACACCCGATTATATGGAACACTATTCTATATCAAATTGCTTTTATTAAGTTATTTTATAGATTGAAAACTGAGTAGCATAGGCAGTTTAGTGACTTTGCAGCACCACTCAGCAAGTCATTGTCAAGATAACAGACTTCTGAAACTGAATGTCAGTCTAACAATCAGGTAATTGTATACGTGCATTTTTTGTCTAGGCCTCTTTTGGGTTCCATTATATTTTCTGTGGTTGCTTGATTCTTTTGGCTGGTCACACTTCAAAAGCACCAGCTCTCAGAAGCAGTCACCCTTGGAGGGACACCATTGGCCACATGTGGCTCAGCACTGACCTGGAGACCCTGACTCTGTAAAGCAGCCCATCCACACAAACCTGCCTGTGATTGACACACAAAATGCACTGCTCCATGGGGAACGGTGTTCATCTGACTTAATGACTTGGATGGGCCAGGGATAGTAATGTGCACACAAAAATTTGCCTGCCATATTTTTCTTTCTTAAAGTTATGAATGCCACTTACCAGAATAAAGAATTTTTTTTTTCATTTGCAAGATTTCTCTCTGTCTCTGACTTCTCCACATGTCCTCTCTGCTGTATTAGACCTGAGTGAGCAATAAGTGGGATACTGTGGAACATGAGACGGATAAGATGTTCAAGGAGGACAAGGCAAGGAGGGCGATCCCTTTCTCTGCTATCTTCTAAGGACTTGTTCAGTCTTCCAGGTGGCCAGCCCCCTCAGCAGTACCAGCACCTTAGACAGTGTTCTCTCCCAGCTGCTAGTACCTTTGTCATTCTTATTGTTGCATTCAATGGCAGTCTGACAGGGCAGTGTTGGCAGAAATTTTCTAACCTCAGATACAAAAGCAAAGCAAAACAGTTATATGACAAATGGGTCAGAGCCATTTCCTACCTCCCTTTGGAAGGAAATGCTTTTATTATTTTTCCTTAGACAAATGAGAGGGAAGGCAGGCTGTTGTGGGGAAAAGATAAATCAAAGAATTTTCTTACGTTTTAATCAATACTAAATGCTTTGACATATGTTTTCCACTGGGAAGGCAGAACTGGGGTTGCCATAGAGTAATTAGAGGCTGGTGCACTGAGCATTGTGTATGCCCTTATACCAAATATCACAGGTGGTTAAGCCTTTTTGTGGGTCTCTGTGCAGGGATCCTCCTTCCTGGTGGTGATGGGGAAGTATCTACAGATGTTTTCTGCAGATGTCTCCCAGCAGGTAAACATCTTACTGTCTGCTCTCTCTTGTCACCTACTTCCTTTCTTCATTCCCATATCTATCCATTTCCTCTCGAACTTTTTGCTGCTGTTCTGTCTCTCACACCTGCTTCCTAGATTCCTTGACTCTGACTTAGGTTTGTTCCTTCTTCTTTGCACCCGCAATCTGGCAAGAAGGCCATCTGTTCCTTTCCAGATCTTTTGTCAAAACTCACTTTTGGGAAATGTTTTCAGTACATTACCACAATAAGGGCATTTCTAAAGATTAACAGTTTGGCGTTCAAAACAAGAAAGAATGTACACACACACAAACATGTAATAAAAATGTTGTTCTGTCTTTAACTTGTCTTCCATTAAATGTGAACTATATGCTACATTTAAAGATATTCATTTATTTGATAGATATTTACTGACTAAAAAGACTCACAAGCCTAGATCAGGAAGAAATTAGCCTGGCAATGAAATAGTACATGGAAAAGTAAATAACTATATTCCTAAAAATCAAAAGTGGGTATATCAATGTTGAAGCAATATTTTGTCCTTCTGAAAGGAGTTTTTAGGGGTAAAATAGGCAGGCTTAGGGAGTTTTAGGAATTAGGGGGTCCATGAGGGAGGAAGGTATAGTTGGTTGGGGGCTTGGAGCTGTCAAAAGGCATACATTCACAGAGACCAAAAGGTACAGCAGGATAAGGGGAGAGGAAGACATCCATTCACAGAAGATAGGGAAAAGCCACATGGTGTGGGGAGAAAGAGGAAACAAACTTTCACAGGGGATAGAGAAATGCTGACAAATGGGAGAAAAGAGAACAGATTTTCACAGGAGACAGAGAATTCTACCCCTGAAGGGGGAGAAATAAAGGCGGGCACCACGTGGGCTTTGAGCTTTGAAGCTGATATAGTGACCAATCAGAAGGGAATATCAAGAAATAAAGAACTGCAGCCTTTATAAACTTTAGCAAAAAGGCGCTTAGTGGATCACCCTTTTTGGGACCCCCTCCCTACATGGGAGTCTGTATTTGCTTCCACCCTTTTCATCTGCCACCTTTTGTCTGTGGCTTCATTCTTTGAGTCCACCTGAACAAGAACCCGGGAAAGAAACCACCCGACTCACTTCTAATATGACTATTATTAGAGACATTACTATTATACCAGGAAGAATAAGAAAGTCTAATAAAAACTCTTGGAGCAGATAAGGTATCATGTCAACAGACATAATTTTACATATATATAATTTTAAATTTGTTTGAATCCCCTGGAAATTTATTTTCCTGTTACTTCTGTGTACTTCTATTATTTCTCCTCAAGGTTTTCCACAAAACTCATTGTTTACCCATTCATCATTTCCATACTATTGCTGGTTCCTATTATCTACTAGAGGCCCGGTGTACGAATTCGTGCACCAGTGGAGTCCCTTGGCCTCGCCTGTGGGATCTGGATGAAACTGGCTCTCAGACATTCCCCAAGAGGTCCTGGATTGCAAGAGGGAGCAGGCCAGGCTGAGGGAACCCACTGTTGCATGATCGGTGTCAGGGAAGGACTGCGGGAGGGCTCCAGGGAGTGTCCAGCCCGACTCTCTCAGTCCCGATCGGCCAGACCCCAGCAGCAAGCTAAACTACTTGTCGGAGTGTCTGTCCCCTGGTGGTCAGTGCATGTCATAGTGACTGGTCGACCAATCGACTGTCTGTCCCCTGGTGGTCAGTGCATGTCATAGTGAGCGGTTGAGCAGCCTTAGCATATCATTAGCATATAATGCTTTGATTGGTTTAACGGACAACTGGATACTTAGTATATTAGGCTTTTATTATACAGGATACTTCTGCATTTTCACTTAAATTGTATAAACCCAGAGCTTTAAACAAATGTTTTTAAAATAATAGTTTCTTGTAGTCAAAGATAATCTGAATAAATAACAAAGATTTATTATGCATTGTTTTTTATTTTTTGTGTGGATGACATGTAGTTAAGATTGATAAAGAATGCTTGGGATCCATTTACCTATAATTGTTTGCATATCCTATCTTTCCATCTGTAGCTAGTTTTAGTGACTGAAACAAAAAAAAGAAAAGAAAAAGAAAACAAAAAACTATATCCCTTCCTAAAGACAAGAGAATCACACACTGTTCTGGAACATAAGAATTTGTGCATATGTGAAGGTGTTTCAGCATGGCTTTCAGAATTGAGAATTGATTATCTTATTTGCTTTATTTTTTAGAAAAAGGCAATTCAAAAGTGTGTCATCAGCTTCTTATAGAGAAATAATTTCAAGTCGGAGCATAGAAGAGATAAAATGGGGGGAGTAGAACAGAGGATAAAAATAAATACAAATCTTAGAAGTATTAAAATAATTTTCTAAGTGTATTTTTTCTTTGAGTTAATTCTGATTTTTGTGAAGAGGTCTGATCTTCTTAGTAGCAATAAACCAACTGATCCCTTCAGCTCTAATTTCTATCCTGAGTGAAATTTACAATGATGAATGAAAATCACAGTTGTGGAAAAGTTCTTTGGTACTTGCATTTTTGTGCTAGAATATATTTGGGGAATGCCTGCATTGGTGAACCCTGCGGATATCTAGCCATTTTCTTTGCCATGGTATTTGTCAATATGTTGCTGAAGATGTCTGTAAACCAGTGAGAATCCCCGTTTGCCTTTTAATGCCTGAGGACAGAAGAGAAGCAAAGATGATTTATAATAATGACATATATTTAACTACATAATTGGGCAATTTCATTTTCATTTAGGGAGGAGAAATTAACACTTTATACAAAATATACCAAGAGCAAACAAATTTTTAATAAAATACATTAAAACATTTTAAAAGGTACTTTAAAAAGTATTTTTTAAATGTACTTCAAAAAGTCCTTTGGTAGAAATGTGCTCATTTTCAGACATAGGTGCCTCCCTGGCATCTTTGCGTGAATGCTAAAGGATCATCAGAGGCCCTCAAATCACCAAGAGGAAAAGAGACCTGAGCTGTATAAAGCGAGCATGTCTTTCTACTGTAGGGGAATTTTTTCAAATCAGAACTTTTCTGCTTTCTAAGGTAGTAAAACAAAGTTTCAATGTTTGTCTCCCCTATGATTTCCTTTACATAGGTTTCCCCCTTCATTCTTTCACCCTAAGCAAGTAGTAACTATATACTTTTTTTCATAAATCAGTTTTCTATATATGCTGTAAACCATAATTAGGTATGGCACAATAAAAGAATGAATATTGATTAGTACACAGTAACAATTCAGATGGAAAACAATCACTGTATGTGTGTCATTGCTATAAATAGTTTCCTAAACATATTTTCAGAGGGGAAAAACACACAATCCTGTGCAATTATTTGCAGAGAAGGAAGGAGAGAATGACTTGAGATATGAAGAAGGACTCATTTGGAGTGAATAGTCAGGAGACTCTGGTCAAAGATCACTTTATGATTGAATAATGTTTAACAGTAATTCAATAATGATTCAATAGTGATGCAACAGGATGGCGCAAAATGGGAAGGATTAAAGCAAGTGGCCTGTAACCCATTTCTCTCCTAAACAATTGATTGCAAGAGTAGTTGATTTCCTCCCTGTGAAAGGAGGCAAGTGACCCCATTCAGTAGCATTATAAACATGCTGGTCACTCTTCTCCTGACATTGCTAGCAGGAGAGTCCTTGTCTATTATTGATGCCCCTGGGTGGGCGTCCATTAATATTGGAGCCCCTGGGTGGGCGTCCATTAATATTGGTGCTCTTGTTCCAATATTACAAAGGGGTTTTCAGCAATCTGGAGAAAGGAGCTGATGCGTTTAAGAAGGAATCCAAAGACGAAAGATAGTTTTGAAAGGCATTGGGGGTCAGAGGAGCTTTAGCTAAAGGAGCTAAAGACTACCCCTTGACTCAGGACCCATGCTTTTATTAACACAATTTGTCCTAAGGCAAGGTGGAGACATACACTTCAAAAGGTAAGGTTTCAAAGGGTAGGGTTTACAGAAGCATTGTCAGATTGGGGAATAGCCTACAGCTGTTCAGGTGTTTGGACAACAGGAGGCAATAACATGCAGATTAAGATGCCCTGAGCTGTCTGGCTACAGACAATTCTATTCGGGTTTGGGGGAGATGCTTTTTAGCCATTCCAACAGGTAAACTACATATGTGGCTCAGCCCTTGTTGAGCCCCCAAGTCCCATCAACCTTTTGATGAAACTCTTGTAATTATGACATGCTGGAATTGGTTCCTGGCAGTCTATGGAATGCTCATAGGGTCTCCTTGTTTTAGGACCACCTGCAGTAAACAAATCCATAATCTGGGGCTTTGTGAGACATCCTTCCTGGGATCTCATCTATTACTGTGAGCCAGAAAGTTTGTTGGATACAGGAATGAAGGGCTTGTAGAGCCACCTGGGCTGTTCCAGACCTCTCTCTGCTTTGCCTTTGCATCTTGATTCTGGGTAAGAGTTCTGATTTAGGTGAGTCTGATTTGTTAATCTAAACCATTGTATTTGCACAAAAATAGCTTTCAATTATTTAATAAGTAAATTGGGAAGCATACAATAATTTATCTCACTTGATTGCCACAAGAACCAAATCATTGCCATTATTTTATAGAGGAAATAACTGAAGCTCAAAGAAGTTACTAATTTGCCTTAAATTACACAGTAAGCAGTACAGCCTGGCAGTACGCTAGTCCCCTTGGGGGCAAATGAAACTATAAAACTTAGTCTCCCTTTTTTCTTGGTAATAATTCTTCATGCTCCATACAAATGGTGTTTCTGAAAATAACATGTCAGGCTATTACTAAAAAGAAACATGAGTATCAAGTTGCAGCAGTTGTAGCAAAAAGGCTATTTATATCTGAATGCAAAAAAAGTCTTGTTAAGGAGGGGATTTAACTACACAGGAGGTTGAGAAACTTTGTAATTTCAGGGAATTTGAGGGAATTGGAACTTTGAGTAGCTGGACAAAAGAGCAGCCAACTTGACTTATATTCTGAGATATCTGTGGGCAGAGAAGTGTGTCAATGGATGTTAGAAATCATTCCATGTCATCTACTGTGTAGTGATAGAAATATTCAAAATAGGGTGAGCTGGAAATGTAATTTTACTTTTTGTCACCTCCTCCAAGCCTTCTTTTTACCGGGTAATAGAAATATCTAAGTCAAAACACAGTTTTCATTCCTTAAAGTTGAGTCCAAGTTCTAGGGAACTTTGTAAAGCCCAGACAAATCATTGAGGGTAGAGTGCCCTTTGGTTATTGAAACTGCTGTGTTGTACATCATCGCATTGGGTTCCTGGTCTTCGCATTTGTTTTTCTTTTTTCAGATCATTGCTGTACAAAGTCTTGATTTTGGCCTCTTAGGGTCTGTTGAGTCCCTACATTCATTCTCTTCCTGTATCATCCTGGCCAATAGTGAAAGCTGCATGGCTGTCTGAGGCCTGCTGTCCTGAACCCACCATGCAGCTCTGCTACTGTGACCTGCCTGGGGTGCAGAGGAATTCTGGGATCTCGCCCACCCTGTGCCATACGGAGAAGTGAGGTGGTTCCCTGTAATCTGGGCTTCCCCACAACTCTTTGGAATTGCTTTCCCCTCTTCTAGTCTTGGCACAACATAAGGGGCATGGTTAGGCCACATCAATGTCTAAACTCTCTTTGCTTCTCCTCTTAATAGAAGTAGAAATCTTTACTTTAACCTTCTATATTCTTTATATCCTTGAAGCTCCCTAGGCCTTAGCTTTTTTACCTAAGCTTATTCTACGTTTTCCTGTCCCAAACTTTTCATAGGTGCCAGATGTTTAGTTTCCCAAATGGGAAAAGTTTTAAGAAGTAGCAGGAAATAGAAGAAATACCATAATCACTTGTGTTCTCTTACTACCTCTCATTTAAAGCTGAGAAATGAGAACTGTGGGGGTGAAAAGGGAGTGAGATCAAGAAGCAGAGGGGAGAATGTGCATAGGTAGTTCAACTTTGCTTCATTCCGGTCAAAATGAAACTCCAAAGACAATAGAGAAATGTATCAACAACAATAATAATGGCTAACTTTTATTTATACTTTATTCTGCTGAAAACTATTCTAATAGGTATTTAGGAGCTATCTTACTGAATCCTCATAAATCCAGGAAATTTTATATAAATATCCTATATAATAAAGAGGTAATATGCAAATTAACCCTCATGCCATAATGCCATCACAAGGTGGCAGTGCAAACAGCAGGGGCAGGGCTGGCTGCTCCGTGCGCCTGCCGCCACAGTTCCCATGGCCCCGCAGGGGGCAGCAGGCTGCGTGGCTGCTCCATGCACCTGCCTCTGGAGTTCCCTCAACCCCGCCAGGGGGTGGGTCCCTGCTGCTGCTCTGTGTGGCTTCCCCGGAGTTCCCTCAGCCCCACCAGGGGGCAGGTCTGGGCTGCTGCTCCACGTGGCTTCCCCTGGGGTGACCAGGCTGGCAGGGGAGGGCAGTTGGGGGCCATCAGGCCAGCAGGGTGGGCAGTTGCGGGAGAGATCAGACTGGCAGAAGAGGGCAGTTGGTGGTGATCAGGCTGGCAGGGGAGGGCAGTTGGGGATGATCAGGCTGGCAGGCAGAAGCAGTTAGGGACAATCAGGCAAGCAGGCAGGTGAGTGGTTAGGAGCCAGCAGTCCCAGATTGTGAGAGGGATGTCCGACTGCCGGTTTAGGCTCGATCCCGGAGATTGGGCCTAAACTGGCAGTTGGACATCCCCTGAGGGGTCCTAGTTTGGAGAGGGTGCAGGCTGGGCTGAGGGACACCCCTCACCCAGTGCATGAATTTCATGCACCAGGCCTCTGGTCTATAAATATAAAACACAAATATGCAAATAGATCAAATGGCGGCACAACTGAACAACCAGTCACTATGACGTGTGCTGAGCACCAGGGGTCGTGCATGGAACATGGAGGGTTTTGGCAGCAGGTGGCAGAGTGTGGAACCTGGCAGGCATCAGCTGTGGAGGTATGGTAGAGCAGGTGAGTGGGGGCACCAGACCAAGGCGGGGTGCTGGTCACTGTCATCAGGGAGAGCCTTTGGTGGTTACTGAAAATTCTTTGCCCTCACATGCTACAGTCCTGCCGGGCACTCGCACCTGCTGCTGGTGCCAGAGCCGCCGCTCACACCCACTGCCTGCGCCTGGCACCAGCCCCAATTGCTCAGTGCTGTCAGCAGGTGTGAGCCGCGGCTGCTGGCCCCAATCACCCCTGAGGGCTTCTCCAACTCCCCCTGCTCCTGAGGGGCAATCGGGGCAGCAGCCACTGCTCATACTCATTGACAGCACTGGACCCACTCATATCCGCTGCTGGTCCTGGCCCCAAATCACTCCGCGCTGTCAGCGGGTGATAGCAGGGCCAGTGCCTTCAACATGTGGGAGCGGTGGTGGCAGGAGTTGGGCTGCTGGCAGACAGGGGACCAGGGGCCACAGCAGGAGGGACCAGGCAGGCGCACTGAGGCTGGGCAAAGACCCACCCCTGTGCTCACCACAGCCTCGTGGCCCACAGTTCTTTTCAAGGTGCATGAATCCGTGCATTGGGCCTCTAGTGTGTGTGTGTGTGTGTGTGTGTGTGTGTGTGTGTGTGTGTGTGTGTATAAATAATGTTTGTTCATTTTATAGATGAGGGAACTGAAGTGTAAAGTGGAATAGCAAGTGAGAAAGAGAGGCAATAACCACTCCTTGCTGTGATATTATACTACACTGGTTATATAAGCAATATGGTTGTATAGTTATATGTTGCTTAAAAACAACTTACTTAAAATGTCTTACACAGTTTCTGTTGGTCAGAGATTTGGGAACAACTTAGCTAGGTAGTTCTGCCCAAGGTTTTTTCATCAGATTGCAGTTATGGCTTGGTTTACAGTCATTTGAAGGCTGACTGGGGCCAATGAATCTGCTGCCACGGTATCACTCACATGCCTGGTAAGTTCTGGCTGCTGGCAGGACCTCAGTTCTTTGGCATATGAACCTCATCACAGAGCTGCTTTAATTTTCTCATGATGTGGTGGTTGGCTTCCAGAGAGAAAGGAGAGAGAGGGAGGGAGGGAGGGAGGGAGGGAGGGAGGGAGGGAGGGAGACGGAGGGAGAGAGAGAGAGAGAGAGAGAGAGAGAGAGAGAGAGAGAGAGAGAGAGAGAGAGAGGTACTTTCCCCCGAAAGTCATACTCTGTGGCTTCTGCCATGCTTATTCTTTAACTTGTTAATTTTATTTTATATGTTAGAAGTTAGTTGCTAAATCCAGCTCATATTCAAGGACAGGGAAATTAGTTTCCATCTTTTGAAAGGTGGAATATCAAAGAATGGATAAGAATATTTAAAAGTCACCACAATGGATATTCCACATGTATCATGATTATTGCAGTTTAGTCCAATTTCACTTCTAACTTGTTCTTTACACATATATGTGAAAAAATATTCTCACCTTGAAGAAACATATTCAAGACCTTATTAGGAAAATGTATTGCATACAATTGAATCCACCTACACCTTGGTGCAGGTATTATGGTAGAAAATAATCATAGCTTTGATGTGTACTTTGGAAGCAAATTTTTAATTTATAAATATATCCATTTCCTTTGTTTTTATTTGTGGCTATCTTTGATGTGATATCCATTTCGCCCCTGTTATACTGAAGTCTGTCTCTGTGTTACCATCATCCTGGAGTTACATTCCTAGGTGAAATACAGCCCTACAAACATGGCTTCAGATTCCAGGCTCACCACTTATGAGTTTTATGATCTTGGTTATGTTAATAGCCTAAGTCTCAATTTCCTTGTATGTAAAATGGGGCCAATAGTACTCATGATTTATGACTATGATGATTAAAAAATGTCATAGCATGTAAATTTTGAACATACTGCTTGATACATGACTGCTCAATATGCATTATTGTGTTGTCATTACTGTTATTTTCCTAATAATTTGATAACAGAGCAGGGTTAATATCTGCTAAAAGATACATTGACATTGATTTTTTTTTTTAAAAACCACTTGACTGAAAAATGATGGGAGACTACCAACTTCTTTCGCATGGGTGTCATGGTATTTAAAAAGTGCCCTCTCTTTATAAATGAAGCTTTAAATAAATAAGTTATCAAGCACCTGATTTTCAAATAATTTATCCATATTCCCATGGATCAGGCCAAATGACCTAATAGATTTCACTATTCCCCTTTAAGGCCAATTGGTTAATGCCAGTGAAACACTTAACTGTGGTAGAATCACAGGTCAAACTTTCCATCTCCCTCCAGTTTTGTTGAAAATTTGCCTTTTGCTTTCTCTTTTCAGCCTTGTTCTCCATTAAGTCAGATCTCAGAAGATTGTGTTATCAATCACTGTGGCAGCATTTACTCTTTATGCCCAATAACATGCTCAGAAAATCATGTACATTCTTTCATAATACAGTTCTGTAGCTGTTTTCATTGCACATGATAAGCAAAGCAATATTCAAGTTTCTGTGCTGGGAAGTGGAATGTACCAAAACATGGAATTGATTCTGTTTTTTTTTTTTTTTTTTTTTTTTTTAATTCAGGAACTATTCAAAGAACTTAGTTGCTGGGCTTTCTGAGATTATTATGCTTGGATTGAATCTCTGGAAAAGTATGTAATTTAATTATCTGAATTCAAGTAAATATGCATTATCCTCTCTTATTATTAATAATAATCACTATTTAATGATAACATTGGAATATTCTGTTTTATGCAAAGTAATGAATCATCCAGCTATCTATGTAGGCAGTGTATGATAGATGTGACAGTCCCCAGAAGATTCTGTCAGGTAATTTGGCTTCAATTTACCTAAACCAGTCCAGTTCAGGCCTTAAAACTACATATCTCTTCAGCATATAAATAGGTATTTTTGTCCAATGTGGGCTAGCAACTTTTTCCATACAGGCTGCTTTTCCAGGGAAAGTAGAGGGAAGGGATTAGACTTTATAAAACTTTCCCTTTGATTGTTTTATAGGTATCCTCAATGCTGGGTGGATATCAGAATATCCACCCAGGGGCTTTAAAATGCAGATGCCCAGGTTCTATCCTAGACTTAATGAGTTAGGAAATCTAGGGGTGGGGAATAGAGATGGATACATTTTAAAATCTCTAGCAGTACATTTAAGGCACTCTTGGATTTAACAGTCATTGCATATGCTGCAGTTTTGTTGGTAAAAATATACCAGCAGTCACTTTACAATTTTCTTTTTACTAAAAGCATAGACCAGGAATAGGCATAATGCTCACTGCAAGAGGAGGGATTTTGTACAGAGCTTCAAAGCCAGTGTTGAAGGAAGTAAAGGAGCTGCGACAGGGATCCTCTCTGTGCCTGTCGCTTGGGTCAAAGGAATTCCTGGGATAAGCTCTGCTCTCAGAAGAATTATAATAGTCCAGTTCTGAGACTATTGGACAAAATGTGTCATTTCAAGTTTTTTTCTCCCTCATATTCAATTTCATAGACCCCATTGACCCTGGGATTCAAAAATAAGGTTATATATGACTGCAATTTTGTGATAATTTAAAGTTTCTGTTTCGAATTTATTGGATTCTATAAACTTGCATAGGTTGAATGCTAACTTCAAGGTTTAAAATCTCAGGACGAATAATCCTATCTAATAAAAGAATAATATGCAAATTGACCATCACTCCAACACACAAGATGGCTGCCCCCATGTGGTCAAAGATGACTGACCCCATGTGGACACAGGATGGCCACCACAAGATGGCCAGCAGGGGAGGGCAGTTGGGAGAGACCAGTCCTGCAGAGGAAGGAAGTTGGGGGCAACTGGGCCTGCAGGGAAGGGCAGTTGTGGGGGACCCAGGCCTGCAGGGGAGGACAGTTAGGGATGACCAGGCCTGCAGGGGAGGGAAGTTAGGGGCAAACAGACTGGCTGGGGTGCAGTTAGGCATCAATCAAGCTGACAAGAGAATGGTTAGGGGGTGATCAGGCTGTCAGGCAGAAGCAGTTAGGGGCAATCAGGAAGCAAGGCAGGCGAGCAGTTGGGAGCCAGCAGTCCTGGATTGTGAGGGGTCCCAGATTGGAGAGGGTGTAGGCTGGGCTGAGGGACACACCCCCTGTGCACATATTTCATGAACTGGGCCTCTAGTCTGTTATATTAATACTAGAGGCCTGGTGCACGAATTCGTGCACCAGTGGGGTCCATTGGCTTGGCCTGCAGGATCAGGCCTAAACCAGCTCTCTGACATCCCCTGAGGGTCCCAGATTGCAAGAGGGTGCAGGCCAACCTGAGGGACCCCGGCATGATTGGGGCCGGGGAGGGATGCGGTAGGTTGGCCAGCCGGGGAGGGACCACAGGAGGGCTCCAGGGCATGTCCAGCCCATTTATCTCAGTCCTGATCGGCCAGACCCCAGCAGCAAGCTAGCCTACCAGTCGGAGTGTCTGCTCCCTGGTGGTCAGTGCACATCATAGCGACTGGTTGACCAGTCAACGGCCCTCTGGTAGTCAGTGCACATCATAGTGAGTGGTTGAGTGGCCTTAGCATATCATTAGCATATTATGCTTTGATTGATTGAACAGATGACCGGACACTTAGCATATTAGGCTTTTATTATATAGGATTACTTTCAATTGTAATTCCTTGATGATAGTTACTGTATCACCTGCTGTGACCATTTAGTACTTTTTGGAGCATGAAGAAACATTCCCACTGAGAACTGAGTCCCCACTCTGTTCTCTTCACTATATCGCATGACAGTATATCTCTAAGCTCTAGTTGTAAGCAGTGAACTTTAAATGTTAATCAGTGTGTGTTTATGATTAACACACTGGGCAAATTACTTAAAGCCATCACCATTCTGCTTCTGTAAGTATGATCAGCCATTTTGCACATATATATTTTCTGGTGCCAGGGTGCATGTATGTATGTTACTCTGGAAAAGCATTTCTTGTGAAAGATGGTTTGGGGGAACTAAAGGTGTTGTGTGCAGTGAATGATAGTGACAAAAAATTACTTTTGGAAAGTTGTCTTTGAAAACTAGTTTTTTTCAATGGAAAAGAGAACATTTGAGTTCCTTAGTAGTAGTATGTATGTAGGTTCTAATAATTTTTAAGTGATTTTGCATATTTAATAATTTTTAATATATTTAATCTTCAAACAACCAGGGATAAACTTGAAAAATTAAACAATGGAGAAAATGCTGTGATTCTCTTAAGAAAGTTAATCGTTTTAGGATTATCTACCATTGGTGCCCCTCACCTACTGGGGGTCCTTCGGGAAGAGTGTGCAGCAAAGGTGACCAGGGAGTCAGGGGAGGGGAAAGATGAACAACAGGCCAAATTCAGGTCTCAAGACAGAGACCAAGTTCAATGTGTTTTCTGTCCACTGCCCCAGTGTACCTCTTCAGAAAATGGTTCAGGAAGAACTGAACAGGGTTGGCTCCAAAACTGGGGTGGGAGGCACCTAATGCAAAAATCCCAAGTCTTCTTGCTCTATGCCAAAATCATTTCTGATATATTGAGATGGGGTGAACTGGATGCACAGTGGGGCTCTGACGGGCCTCTGCCCTGCCCAGGGCCTCATCTTGGGGAATTAAACCCTCACCGGCACCCCAGAGGTCACCAGCAGTGGCACCCACATCTGTCGCTGGCCCTGGGTGAGGGGGAGAATCTCTGCAGCAGGGCCCCTCGTGCTTACTTTCTTTGTTGAAGAAGCAAAACCCTTGAGATTCATGTACTCTGTGACAGAGAAAAAAAGTACTTAATGTTTCCCCCCAAAGACAGTATATTTTATACTTGGTAAAGCGTTCATTAAAATGGAGAAATAAAAGAAAAAACCTATCATTTCATGAACAACTGTAATGCATCAGGAAGTCTGCTGATTGGTTTACACAGTTGGCCACTGAACAAACATGGGTTTGAAATGCGCAGGTCTACTTGTACACAGATTTTTTTTTTCAATAAGTACCTACTGTTTCCCACCTGTGCTTGGGAGTTGACAGATGCAGGGGGCCAGTTGTATGCATTTTCCTTTGCCATTTTAGATAGGGAACTTGAGCAGCTGCAGATTTTGGTATCTGAGCAGAGTCCTGGAATTAATCTGCCAGGGATACCAAGGGGCAACTTAAATTGGGGGGAACTCAAAAGGTATCGGCAAAGTCCCTAACACACATTTGCATTGTTCAGTGGTAAACTGTATATGTTATCTCCTTTAATCCTCCCCACAACTTCAAAAAAGTAGGCATTATGAATGGAGAAACTGAGGCTCAGAGCAATTGCCTTGCTGAGGACCATATTGCAGTGGCAAAGTAAGGGTCTGAGGTTAGCTTCCAGTGTTTTGGAGTTGAAAGTTCTTGTTCTTAACTGCACTGACATGCTCTTGGGGCTTAAACTTTTCTAATAATGAATTCATTTCCCCTCATTATACCATGCCTTCTCTTTATCACAGCCAGGATAGACCCCAAACCAATAGAGACAAAGTAAACGTGCTGGCCACATTTATAAACTACAGTTTTGTTTTAGTTTAACTAAATACAGTATTATAAAATTTGTAAAATTATGACTTGTGTAATGAATTTTATTATTGATACTAACAGATAATTAGTTGATCGAATTTTACTGCTTCCTTGTTTGCAAAATGGTAGCTTGACTATTATTTATATTGAGATTTATTGTTTTATAAATCATAATTCTCAGAGGACAGATACTCAATCTGACATTAATACTATCTTTCCTCTATCCCAAGCATATCATTATTCACAGGTGCACGGGAATGAAATCCTCTTGATTATAGTGGTGCAAGTAGCCAGTGCTCTGGAAAATCCAGAGGCGCGTAGCCACGGCAGGACCAAATAGGCTGGTGTTAGAGAAAATCCACCTTAAAAATAACACAACGGTCCTCACAGCCACCCTCTACCTGTTGCATGACTGGATTTGCAATGCTGCTGTAAACGTGCTGTTTCTCTTGGTCCAATTTACTGGCCAGATGACGGTGTCATAAAACCACCACCCCCGCCCCCACTGCTGGTACTAATTAGCACCCCGTTTGTCAGCTTCAGTCCAGCCGTGAGGACTTGAGGGGTTATAAATACTGTAATACCTTCTCACCTGTGAAAGTAGCTCTTCCAAAGACAAAGAAGAAAGCACAGCAGGCAGGAAGCCTGCATTATTGCCACCTGAGCTGTTCCTTTCTCTGGACAATTTCAAGCTTTAACATCTGTTCAGAACACTGCATTTATTAAATGAAATAAAAAAACACATTCATCTGTATATAATAGTCCTCCCAGGGAATAGAGCATAGGATTTCCCTCCTTTTAAAGAAAGTGAAACAGTTGACAGAGTCTCGTGTCTGCTTAGCGTCAAGAAAAGCAGCTTGGGAAATAGAAGGGGAACTTATTAGGAAAGAACCTTCCCCTCTTTGACCGCAGCATGATCGCTGCTGAGGATCTGCTTGTGTGTATTCTTCTACAGTTTTTAATTACCGGGTTTAATTGTTGGCAGGTGGGTAAAAGTTCTGTTACATGGAATGTCTAATTGTTTATCCTTTGCTCTTTGTTAGGGATTGAATGCATTAGTTTGAAAATGAGACTCAAGAGGTCTGTTGTGATAATGTGTTCTTTTTCCTGCTAGAGGACAAAATACACTCAGGTTATAGAGTTCTAATTCTTGCAAGGTCACAAACTTTCCTCACAAATAGAATCACTCATGTAACCACCAATGAATGCATAGGTCACCCTCCTTACACTCTTCATAAAAGCAACAACAACAAAAAAAAGCAGGAAAATATAGCCATTTTTAGACAGATATAACAGTTTATTCTGAAACCAATATACAGAGCATCAATAAATATATTCAACTTTTCTCTCTTCCTTTATTATCATAGTTACCCACTTAAACATTTACTCTTTCTTTCACCTCTACCCTCCCTTTTCTTTCCTGGTCTCCTAAAGATTTACTCTAGATTCAGAATGAACTTCCTGCATTCACAAGGCTCTCACTTAGCACTGCCAGGCCCTAAAGCCTCAGCCCTCTATATACCTTAATCTCTAGTAGGCTGCAAAGCTCAGAGGGTATGTCTTAGCATTTTTTTTTTTTTGAAGGGACTGGAAGATTGGAAAAAGGTTCAGAGGAGGAAAAATAAAGAAGTGAGTCTAGGTTTTGAATATTGAAGTGTTAGAGGTAGCAGAAGATCGCCGGCAGATGGAGCAGAAAGCTAAGGGAGACGTGTGGAGGATAGGCCTCTATGGAAGATGAGGGATATTTGGTGAACACTGGAAGCAAACAAGCTCTGAGGATGTTGGGGAAACATTTAAAATGAGGGAGAGAATGAAAAGGTTCAGTACTTGCTGGTGTTGAACCTGCGTTAGTGATGCCTACTGTGCGCTTCGGGTGACGATCACATGGTCTGCAGATATGCTGTTTCTCACTGTGACCCACATATGGTTGGGCATTTATAGCACAACATGACTACTGGCTCACCTGTCCAGTATCTAAGTGACAAATGGGAACTTGACACTTTGTAAAAACACACCTGTGGTGTGAAATGCAACAAAAATAATGAATGGCATGAATTGCTACTTTGAGTTTGACACACAAAAAATGTCTTTTATTTAGCCAAGTAAGCAAGTGCTATATTTCACTTGCAAAGAATTCCTACCTGTGGCTTTTATGAACCCAATGGGAAGGTCAGGTTTGCCTGCTATGAACAATGGTGATTTGGATTGTTAACCATGGCTTTTGTTTGTTTGTTTGTTTGTTTGTTTTTTGTTATTCATAGATGCAGGAAATATCTTAGATCGGCTACTAGACCTTTCTTCATCAGACCAACACTGATCATTAATTTCCATTCTCACATATTTCCTCTTACTTAGTTTGAAATGACTCATGCTGATTCCTTTGGTGTCTGCCTCCACATCTTTAAAGAACATCTGTATATTTCACGTTGGTTTAAGACATTATTTATTGAATTTTCATTAAGAAAAGTAAGGATTTAGTTCTGTTTCATCTACTATACATATACATTTCCCTTCCTCCATACTCCTATTGTTGTAGTAAAGTTTGGGTAGATCAAAATAATGAAGTAAATGCTATTCAAAAGTGAGTCATGTACTATAAGATTTTTATTCCTTTTTTTTTCACACAAGTGTAGGAAGAGACAGCTGGGAATCTTGAGTGAACAGCACTCTTGAATATTCCAAATTGGTTTGAAGTTCTGTGTTATAGGGAATTATCTCTCAGAAATTTGAAAGTATTGTCCTATTAAATTTGCTTTCCATTATTTCTTTGAGGATGTCCAAATCTCTTTAAACATTTAATGCTTTGTTTATGACTTATTCTTCTTTCTGGAAGCCTATAGAATCTTCTCTTTATCTCATGTTTCATGGGTCTGGGCATCCAGGGGTCCCATTCAACCGGAAATTCATTTTCGTCTGTTTTGGGAAAATTGCTTGATGTATTTCTCTTTTTAAATTTTTTAAAAATATTTTTATTGATTTCAGGAAAGAGGGAGGGAGGGAGGAGAGAGGTATAGAAACATCAATGATGAGAATCATTACTCAGCTGCCTCCTGCACGTTCCCAACTGGGGATTGAGCCCAGAACCTGGGCATGTGCCCTTCTTGGGACTGAACCCTAACTTCCTGGTTCACAGATTGATGCTCAACTATTGAGCAACACCAGCTGGGCTTGATGCATTTCTTTAATGCTTTTCTCACTTTTATTCTTTCTTCCCAGAGTTCCTATTATTTGGATGTTAATGATATACTTTTTTTTTTTTTTTTAGTTTTTTTCTTATGTGGCATGGTCGGTTTCTTTTGAGTTGGTTTTTTTTAAAAAAATATTTTACTCTCCTCCATGTTAGAGACTTTCCTAAAAAAGTTGACATTTACAAGGCACTAAAATGCTAATTGGAAACTCTGACCATTTCAATCAGGCTTATCAATTGTGCACTTTACTCTAAGGTGGGCTGGATGGGCTGTTTTCTCCAGGAATCCCTGATACCAGTGTCTTTAGGTCTTTCTTTATGAGATGACCAGACTTCCAAGATAAGCATCATCTAACCATATTGCTAGAGAGTGTCTGGTTATTCTGAGATCCAAGTAAAAGAAGAGTTTTAGGGGCAAGAGGTAGGGCATAATTGTATATTCACTTAATACTCCTGGTTTCCTGTATAGTCTTACTCTCAACTGTGCTTGGAGTTCTTAGAATTTCAACAAAAACATTCCCTTCTGCCCTGGACAATAAGGAAAAGCATCTCAAAGGTTTACACATGCAAGGAAACCTCTTTATAAGTGGTTATATAATAAACACTAACCTCAGACATTCACCCTGCATATATATGTGTGTTATAGATTTTGAGCCACTGCATTGTTTGGAGCAGCACTAAAAGGCCAAGTGAGCCCTAACTGGTTTGGCTCAGTGGATAGAGCGTCGGCCTACAGACTGAAGGGTCCTAGGTTTGATTCCTTCCGGTCAAGGGCATGTACCTTGGTTGCGGGCACATCCCCAGTAGGGGGTGTGCAGGAGGCAGCTGATCAATGATTCTCTCTCATCATTGATTTTTCTATCTCTCCCTTCCTCTCTGTAAAAAATCAATAAAATGTATATTTTTAAAAAGGGGGCCAGGTGAGTAGGTTTCAAGACAGTTCTGACACAGCCAAGCAATCTAGCATACTTCTAGCAGACAGAAACAGGTATGCCGAAGTGGTCATTGCCAGCATCTCAAGAGGAAATATAAATAGTTTAGCTCTTCAACATCCTGGCACAAAAAGCATCCATAATATACAAAAGTCAGTGACAACACATTACTTTTGAAACGAGCTTTTATTTAATTAATGCCAACAAGAATTTAATCCGTATATTTAATTAGAAAATGTTTCATCTATTTGAATACATAAGTGTGTGTTTTTCCTTCTTAATTTGTGGCTCTAAAAACATTTTTCAGACATTAGAACAGGTGCCAACATTATAAATTATGACATACACTAATTAGAATTGCACCGAGTCTTTAAAAGAAAAAAAATAAAGAGATGCACAAACACTTGTAAGGTATTAAATTGTTTAAAAAAGACATCCTTCATATCCCCAAATGCATACACAATTTCATAAAATGCTACCTAACTTTTTTGTCTATTTGGCTATTTTGCAAAGTAATTTGTCAGTAGTTAAAAAAAGGCGTTTTTCTCTTTCATTTGCAAGATAGTTCTCTATCATGGCTGCTCTTTATTAAGTAGCTAGTTTTTGTATGTGATGTGGATATAGGAATTAGTGATACTTGAAAGATCAGAGGCTGTTCAAAGACACAAACTTTCAGGAATTGATGTCAAAAAGCCTGGAAAGCCCTGATACTGATGTTTTTCAAGAATTACTTTCAATGTTTTAGAATTCTGAGCCAATATATCTATGCTGAAAAACAATAAGTCTCTGAATTTAGTTCTCTGTGGCCTTATCCTCAGTCTACTTGGTTCAAAAGAACAAAATACTTCTTGTTGATCCAGGTGGATTAATATGAGTTAACTAGAGTAGCAATTCTTCTGCTTAAGACAATCACACTATGAGAAGAGATTGATTTTGTTTTTTAGAAGTTTTTCTACTTAGTAATGCCTTTTTATGCCCAGATGCTTTTCCCCCCACTCCAGAAAAAAGTTAATGTGCAATATCTGGACCACAATAGGAACCAAAACAGACAAGGAATTATTCCCTCACTTACCAAGGAGTCCTTCATGACTAGAAAACCACATGAAGAATTCATGCTATCTCAATCTCAAAAGTGGGGCTAATCTTCTTTTATATAATTAATTTATCAAATTGAAAAATAGTTCCTTGTTAGATGAAACTTGCTATATGTGTATGAAGATGTATATCACTCCTAGAAATTTGGATGACATATGTTAAACTGAACAGAGAATGAAAAATTTAAAAAATAGCCTAAGAACTAAATGTACTATGGGTGACTACTTGCAAATATATTAATGACCAAAATTAACAACACATATATGATTAGAGAAAAGCCTGACTTGGTAGAACTATGGCTGGAAATTACTGGACAGAAAGGAGTATAAAGAATGATAAGAATCAGAAATCTAAATGTGAAATACATACATGAGATTATAATATCTAAAGTTATTAAGAGTTGTTAATTCTGTACCATTTCTAATGGTTTCATTGATGAAGTTAAACCAGAATTGGAAAAAAGGCTCTAGTCAAAAACAAAACAAAAACACACACCAAGTAATGGCTGAAGAAGAACACACAAAAGAACAATCCTAAAATTCCTAAATTTCACACTTCTTAAACAATTTTCTAAAAGTATACTATGCATCTTTTTATGACCATCCTATATAGTAAAAGGCTAATATGCTAATAGACCGAACAGTGGAACGGTCGCTATGATGTGCACTGACCACAAAGGGGCAGGGACTCAATGGAGGAGCTGCCCTCCGGTGTTCAGTGTGCTCCCATAGGGGGAGTGCCACTCAGCCAGAAGCCAGGCTCACAGCGGGCAAGCACAGCGGTGGTGGCAGGAGCCTCTCCTGCCTCTGCTGCAGGTGGGCAGTAAGGAGCGAGGGGTCCTGGACTATGAGAGCTCCAGACTGCGAGAGGGATGTCTGACTGCCAGCTTAGGCCCATTCCCCTTTCCCCCAAGGGGTCCCCGACCGTGAGAGGGCATAGGCTGGGCTGAGGGATCCTCCCCCCTCCCCCCTCGTCTCAGTACACGAATCTTGTGCACTGGGCCTCTAGTAATTTAAATAAATTTCAAAAATGATTTAGTGTTCCATAATGGAATATGGAAAATCTAAAGTCAGCTCTTAAAGGTAATTTCATGTTTCATTTTTTAAAAATATGTTTTTATTGATTTTAGGGAGAGAGATAGAAAGATAGAAATATCAATTGACTGCTTCCTGCATGCCCCCCACTGGGGATCAGCCTGGAACCTGGGCATGTGCCCTGACAGGGAATTGAACTGGTGACCTTCTGGTTCATAGACTGAAGCTCCCCCACCAGCAGGGCTTCATGTTCCATTTTTAAAACATGTTGTAGGATGACATTTATACCATCTTCTATATTTCATACTTTATCTTTACTACTTGCTTTCACTTCATATATTCTGCTGTGGTAGAGACTGTTAGTTTTTAATGCTCTCAACTTGAATTGTGGTGATTTATCTTCATAAATAGGCGAGAGTTGTAAAAGGAATGATTTAATACATTTTCTAAACAACACATGACATTATATAATTATATCTTTAAGTAAGTTAATGCATGAACAATGTGATTCTTATGTACTACAAAGTGTGTAAAACAATGCAATAAAGGTTAATTAAACTCTATAGTTTAGTGTGGCTCTACATGTCTTAACCTAGAGTTCATTTTATGATAAATAGACTTGAGATATTATTTTTGAGAGCAATTTTCACATACTTAATGTTATTCTAAATAGTATCCAAAGTTTGAAAACATATATTTGAAGTATGGGAAGTGTCTAAGTAAGTAGTAATATCTAACATTTACACACACACTCATACACAAATCCAACTATCTCATGCTACTTATTTTTTGACAAATGATGTATTTGTACTGGGTATATTTATAGTATGTAACTAATTTTAACTAATAAAAGCTAGGCAGAGTAGGGAATGATTAGAGGGACCATTTCTGTTTTTTCTCTGAAGAACTTTTAGGGGAAAATAGGTTAATAGTACATAGAAAAGTTTCCTTGTTTGTTGTTGTAAAGTTGGATCTGAAAGCAACGTATATATACTTTGTGGACATTGAGTTTAGAAATACCATAGTTTATATCCTTATTGTAGACAATAGTATAATTAGAGCTGTAGTTCTCAGTTTCATTCTATGCATACTCCCCCTTCTTGCCATATCTCCTACTCATAACATAAAATTCTTCCTCCCATTTCTTAGATTCTGATACACTTCTTTCTGCTCCAACCTAGCTTGAGAAATACTAATTTAGAACATAGCTCTGAAAACCGTGGATCAGTTTTTCTTTTGGGCGCCACCTTTCCCTTTTTTTAATTTTTATTTTTATTTTTATTTTCTTTATTGATTAAGGTATCACGTATTTGTGCTCATCCCCCCATTTCCCTCTGGAACCCTTCCCCACGCATGCCCCCACCCCCCTGTTGTCCGTGACCACTGGTTAGGCTTATATGCATGCATACAAGTCCTTTGGTTGATTTCTCCCCCTTACCCCCACGCTCCCCTACCTTCCCTCTGAGGTTTGACAGTCTGATTGATGCTTCCCTGTCTCCGGGTCTGTTTTTGTTCATCTGTTTATGTTGTTCATTATTTCCCCTAGATGAGTGAGATCATGTGACACTAGAAATACACTTATAAGAACCGAAAATGGGACAAGCAATAATAGTTATGCTGAGACCTTTCCCTCTTTTACTCAACACAATTTAGTTTAGTTAACTAATTTCAATCTAACCTAGGGAGTTGGGAATGGCTCATATGGATTTTTTTTTTTTTTTAATCTCTGGCTGCAGTTCAAAGATTGATACACAAAGAAAGTAGGTGCATAAGATTCAATTCCAGGAAGAACTTTGGCGTAAATTTATATGAGGAAGCTCTTTTTATTTATTTTTTGTGGGATTGTTTTTTGTTATAATAATGCAAGTCTGAAAATGTCAGTCCTCACAATATAGAGAAGTCATGATAAAAATACAGCCGTTGCCAAATGAAGCCGTGCTAGGAGCTGGAAAATGATGGAATACTGATCATATTGTTTGAGCCTCCAACCATGCCTGAAGCTAACATTTTTTTTCTGAAATTCTCAGTCATAGAAAATAGCAAATTAGTGCCTCCCGCCTCCCCTTTTTTTCTTTGCTTTACTGAATTGAGGTAGCTTTTTGTCCACTGCAAGCAAAAACATTCTGACCAATACAGAAATGACTTTTGGAGATAATGCACACTCCAGTTATTAATTCTTTACTTATCTGTTTGTCACATATGTCTAAAATGCAATATAATTTCCCTTCAGCTTGTTACCTTTCTTATCCACAAGCTCTTCAGCACCATGAATACTGATTATATATTCAGTTACTATAATATAAATTATTCTTGGAGTACAAACAGTTACTTCCTTTAGATTAGATATTAACAATCATACCCTCTTAAAACCAGCGTCGTTAAGCTTATTTTCCTGTTTACCTGCACCTTTATCATTGAAGCTGACACTGTTCTTTTGTATTCAGTATATGTTTCTCTTCTTACTTCATGGTATAGCTGTGGCTTGGAGATTTTGTTCCCTATCCTCTTTCTTTTTTTTCCAACCACGTTTTGTTTTTGAGGTGTATTTGATTTACAGCTCCCGTTCTTTTCTGATGTTTACTGTAGTCCTCAATGTTAACCCGTAACTTACCCCTGTTCCTTTTTCCTTTGCTAATCCCTTCTCTTCCCTCCTTTTTTTTTTTTACCTCCGCCAATCTTAAAACTTCTTCCAGGAGATACATGTGTGAAAGGTTTTTATGGATTAGGCATGCTTGGATTTCCTAGTATGGTGATCAGCACATAGTAAGCATTCAATAAATGTTTACTATGTGCTGCCTAATGTTTAGCTTACTAAATAGCAGTCGAGAGTTCTATGAAAATTGATGCTATTTCAAAGCTGTCTCATTTTTGCCCAGAAAGCAGATTCGATAAGGAAAGCAATGAATTTATTAACCTTACCTTCAACATAGAGTTAATTTTGTTAATGCCTGTTAAGCCCTCAATGCTGTTTGAAAGGTAGTAGCAGCTATGTCTCTTTTTAGTGAGGTTCGGTCTTCCTACACATGCTCTAACAGCTGAACAATGAAACTTCAAATGGTGGGAAGCAATTGTTTATTTTTTTGGTGCAAGTTCCTGTATTATTTTATCCATTTTTTAAAGCGTGTGAGACTCTGGGGAGATTATTAGGAAGGAGAGGCGGCCATACCTCTGGCATTGTAATATCGTTGTACTCGTACTCTGTCATATTTCCGATACCCTCCCTGCTCACTGACCAGCTTCTGCCCGAACAGGAGATCTCTAATGACCCAGCTCCTCATTTCCCTCAGTCAGTCTTCCATTTGTCTGCACTTGCATCCTGGCTGGGTTAGAGTTTTCGTCAGTTCTAATGCCCTAGTTGCCTTCTATCTTTAACCTAGAACCAGATCTGCTCTGTCTGGATCAACGCCTGGTCAGTTTATCTCTTTGTGTCCCAGGCTATAGAGTATCTATAGAGAGTTACCTGATGTATTGATTTTACTCACTGTGGCTTCTAACCTACTTTTTAACTCACAGTGAATAATAAGACATTTTATTCATATATCAATTTTTTAGTAACCATTTTTTTTGAAATTTCTGATTTCTTTAATGCTTTAATCTCACTTTGCCCTAATCTTGTCATATAATCATACCCCCCGTTTCACAAAGAGTATAGAGGCCATCACTTTAATTATAACTCTGCCCATTTTCCTCTTTCTTACTCACAGGCACCCTTCGTTGATGTTCATCTTTCTTCCTTGCTTCCTTGCTTGTCTGAGGAAGATGTGCCCAGTCCTCTTTTTAGGGCTAGCTACAATCCAGTTTCTCCTCACAGACCCTGCTCACTCATTTTTTTCCTTGATCATAGCATCTTTGAGGTAGAGTCTTTAGAATACTTTCCTCCTTTTCGCCACCTAAAACTTCTCTGACTGGGAAAAGTTACTCTTAGCGAATAAAATTCATTTACTGACTACCACACAGTCTGTTCTCAAAGGGATCTCAAAGCTAGCCTGTACCTTAGGACAGCAAGCCTAGTGTTAGGTCATATCTGAAAGCTTTAACTAATTGGAATATGCTTACCTTTATAAAAAAATTAAAATACTTCTTATGGGAGCTAAACAGATGCTTTATTAGTATTCTTAGAATCATAGCCAGCTTGTGTGTTTGTTTGTTTACCAAAAGCAGTTACACTTTTGGCTCAGCATGTGAAATTTAATTTTTTTTAATGATGTATTGCCTCTTATTTAATTCTAGAATATGAAGAAATCAGCGTTAGTGAGTTTAAAATTAATTTATAACTTACCAACTTAATAAAAATTTAAAGGTTTACAACAAGAGAATCATGTATGCTGAAAAGAAAATGTTAGCTATTTACTCTATCTCCCGATTTTAACACATAGAATCCCTGAAATGAAGAATGTTTATCCAAATACACAGTTATCCAATTTCTCCATCTTTATAGATAGTTTTGGTTTTAGGGGTCAAATTTTTAATATTACATCATGGGATCATATTCACGTTAGAGGAAACAGAAATACTTTGTGTGTGTTTCAGACACTGGACATTGGTTATAATTTGCTTTCTCTATTATTCTTTTTTAAAAAATCCTCACCCTTGAATATGTTTTTATTGATTTTATTTTGAGAGAAAGAAAGAAAGAGAGAGAGATATGTGAGAGAGGAATGCCCATTGGTTGTCTCCCGTATACTCCCCAACCGGGGATCAACCTGCCCCCTTTTGGTGTATGGGGCAGTGCTCCAACCAAACTGAGCCATACCAGCCATGGCTCTATATTACTCTTAAAGAAACTGCCAAGATTAGTTTTAAATGAAATGTCTTCTTATGAAATAGCTTTAAAATCCTAACAATATATTGAGACACTTTCCATAATAACTCAGAAAAAAAAAAAAAGAAACAGTCTTGGAGAGTTACATCATGGATCCTAAAAAATCTGAAATGGGTTCTGCTTATTTCATACTATTTTGAGGCTGATGTGTGCCAGTGTATGAGTCACAAAGCTTCTTCATGGTTTGACTTCTTTATTGTCTACCTAATGAATATATTCATGGGGATAATAAAGTCACATCTGCCACACAAATCTTCTAATATTATGAAGAATTGTCGTTACGGTTGGAGTTGGGCTTGGAAGACATGTGAACTGTGTGGCCTTTATAAAGTCTAGAGTGCCAGTACTTATGCCTTCTTGTCATCCTGTCATCCTCTGAGGACCATTTGTTTCAAAGATAATTTGGGGCAGGAGTGAGGTAGAGTCTTTATGTATCGCAATAGTGACTGTTGCCTGGGTATCTCTGTCTCACTAGAGTTCTGATTGCCTGCCTTGCGTCCTACATAAATGCTTTTTTAATTTTTAATTAAAAGTCAGTTTCCCTTGATATTGGAACTTTTTTGGACAACAAGTCCTCCGACCTGAACCCAAATGTCATTTCTGGTACATTAGGGATCTAACGAGGCATTTCTAGTATGTCTGAAAAATCCCTAGAGCATAAAATCTTTGAAATGACTGTTTCTTCTGTTAGGAACGTAATGGGAATACATGATCGAAAAGGATGGTCCAGTCTTTGAAATGTCTAAATATATACACAGGGGAGATAAGAAAATGGTTTTCAAGGCAGATGCCCCATTCTCACTGTGCACTTAACCAATTCAGAACAATAGCTAACACTCTTCTCTCTTCTACTCAAAGAACATGCTACCCTCTGCCCAGGACCTGCTGAGCATGCAGGGCAGGCTACAAGCCTGCTCTACTGTCTGGTATGTTTTTACAGTTCTGCTTCCAGTTGGTTTATATGCTTCCCTCAGTGTATTCCCAAACTGATTGTGTCAATTATTATTATAATTATGTAATTTACTTGATAATCTCTGAGTTAATGTAGTGTGAGTGTGAAAAGAGAATTGTGTCCATGATAACTAATTAGAATGCTCTGGAAAGGCTGATAGAGGTGAAGGGCTAAAAAATACTGTGTTTGCTGTCAAATTAGGTGTGAGAAAGGAAAATGTCAACAAATGGAGGGAAAATTATTAAAATATAGAGTTTTTTGTGATAACATTTAAAAGTTCTTGTTTAAAAGTTACTAAGTAGAAATTATATATAATGATTTGTGTAATGTATGGTTACTGAAAGAAGGAAAATAGGAGATTATTAAGAAAAGGCCTTATCCTATATAATAAAAGCCTAATATGCAAATCGACCAAGCGGCAAAACAACGGGTGAAACGACTGGTCTCTATGACGTGCACTGACCACCAGGGGGCAGATGCTCAATGCAGGAGCTGCCCCCAGCCTGCAGGCTCCAGGCCAGCCAAGGTGGGTGCCAGCAGGGGCCCCCCAATCTCCCCGCTGGTCACCCCACAGATCGACCCTGATCACCGGCCAGGTCCAGGGACCCTACCCATGCATGATTTGCGTGCATTGGGCCTCTAGTCATACTCAAAAAAATGTTAGATAATGTGCTTTATTTTTTCGGATAAAATGAAATATTTATGGTGTTATGTACATTTTCTTTTATTCCTATTTTTTTAAATACCTGACCAATTGCTGTTCTATGTGATTGAAAACCCATTCTATTATAAATGCCGCAGTCCATGTAACAGTCTTTTGCTGCTTATTTTACTTTAATTTTTTAAAAATATATTTTTATTGATTTCAGAGAGGAAGTGAGAGGGGAGAGAGAGAGAGAAACATCAATGATGAGAGAGAATCATTGCCTCCTGTATGCCCCTTACTATGGATCGAACCTGTAACCCAGGAATGTGCCCTTGACCAGAATCGAACCCAGGACCCTTCAGTCTGAAGGCCAATGGAAATATCACTAAGCCAAGTCAGCTAGGGCTGCTGCTTATTTTAATTTGGAATCCTCAAATTCCCATAGCAAGAAGCAGATGTTTTGCCTGGTTAAATTGAATTTCCTTAGTGTACTATACTCTTCTGGATGGCGTTTCCACTACCTTCCCAGCTCCTTTCCCACCTTTCCCCCATACATCTGAAGCTGTAGCCTCATCTGACTTATGACTATTCACAAATGATGTCCTATACTTTATGCTTTGGATTACACTGTTTGGGATTCCATCAGTTTCCTGCCCACCTTAAGCCATCTGCTTTGTCCACTAGCACAGTCCTCCTCAAATATTCCAGGCCTAGTATTCACCTCCTTTGTGTAATTATTGCATCAAGCTAAGTCTTACAGGAGTACTTTGTTTTAGCACTTAATCACTAACCTTGAAGATGATATTTTTATGCAGCATTTGTCTCAGTCAATCTAAGCTCCTGAAAGGTGAAAGAAACCATGTATTGATTGTTTCTATATCCCCAAATCCTAGCAAATACTAGGTATTCAGTCAATGTGTATAGAGTGAAGAAACAAAGATATTGAATTTGTTTCAAATTAGTTCAATTTAGAATCTTCAGAGAAGAAGGCCTCCCTCACAAGCTAGGGAACTCTTTGTCTTTCCACCTCAAGTTAACTTTGGTCTCTTTACCTTTTACCACATTCTTGAATTTATTGTCTCAACTTCTATACCTCTCATTATTTCTAACCCCACAGTGTATTTCAACTTCAGCCCCCACAAACTTAAGGGATATATTTTAAAAGATAATAAACAACTACTGGCAGGAGAGTCTAGAAGGAATTAAACTATCAGGTGGTGGATTTGACCAGATTAAATTTAAGGCACGCTCTTGCCCTGAGATTCTGTGAGTTACCTTTCAGTGGGTATTATTCCCTCACAAACTTATGGTGCCCTTTAACACTCCACCATATGGGCTGTCATCGCCTCTATGTTCTAACCAGGACTCTCCTATGAAGCCTCTCTGTCATCACTTAATTAGTGATAAACAAGAGCAAGGGGATGAAGTCCCCACTCACCATCCTATCTATCTCTTAACAAATCCTCAGCCAAGGGGATGAGCTCTGAAGAATTGGAAGTTTGTCCTGGCAGATGGCTGTGCTTGTTTACATACCTACACATGCTACTCTCATTGTATAAAATAAGAAGAAAGGGAAACCTCGTGTGTGTGTTTCCTACACTGCAGCCATAATCTACATGAAACAGAGAGGACAGAATACTTCTCTGTGTATAAAGGAAGTAACAAGAAGAAGGCAGTTACACCTTACTATCGAATGTATTCAGGTGAACTGGGGTGAAGATGGTCCCCTGAGCACAAACACTGACACCAGTGAAAGCGACTCAGGATGAGCAGTCGTAGACACAAAAAGAGACTTGACTTTGGATGGTGAAACCACAATACGATATACAAATGCTATATTATAGAATCATACACTTGAAACCTATATAATTTTATTAACCAATGTCACCCCAGTGAATTCAATAAAAAAACTACAGCAGTTCTCTAAGACTAGATGAAGGTGGGGAATAGTAGAATCTTAAGGAATCAAGTTGAATGTCAATGTCTACCATAAATACTTTCACAAACTCCAAGATTTCCTTACTATCAAAGAGGATAGTAGTCCCTCCTTATCCACAGGGGTATGATCCAAGACCCTCTGCAGATGCCTGAAACTGTAGATAGTACAGAATTCTGTATATACTGTGCTTTTTCCTATACAAACATACCTATGATAAGGGTTACTGAATAAGGCAGACTAAGAAATGAACAACAATGACTAGTAATAGAATAAGTATAACAATATATTAGAAGTTATGTGAATGTGGTCACTCTCTCAATATCTTTACTGTACTGTATTTGCCCTTCTTCTTGTGATGATGTGAGATGGCACAATGCCTACGTGATGAGATGAAGTGAGGTGAATGACATAGGCATTGTGATGTAGTGTGAGGCTGCTATTGACCTTCTGACAATATGTCAGAAGGAGCATTATCTGCTCCAGGCATCACCACACCATGGTGATTGACTGCAAGTAACTGAAACAATGGAAAATGTGACTGTGGATAAGGGGGCTACTCTACAGTACTAGTTTTTTACTGGTAGGGTGTTTAACAGGACTGCTAAGATGATGGAAATCACCTAGGTCCCAGTATTATAACAGCTAGTACTTGATGTCATGATGCCCTATAGAGAATTCTGCTAGTGCAGGACAAAGGGTGATCATTTTCATTTATTTGATGATTATTTCCCAAAGACATGCTATCTAATTATATTCTACTATAGGTACTTAAAAACTCTGAAGTCTTGTGTAATTGATAAGTTTATTTCTCTAAAGCTACCTTGTTGGAAGTAATTTTGTTTAAGATTTAAGCACAAAATGTGGGAATTTAGCCATATGACTTTTCATTGTATTTACAGAAGCAAAGTTGCTAAATCAGTTTAGTAGGTATACCAGTTAATAATGCAGACTTTTTTCAATAGATGGAGTTACGCATATGTTAATATGTATGCGATTTGATATGTATGCTATTTTGTTGTATTGACAGCAAGCTTCAAAACTTCATATGTCAAATTTGCTGAAGGTGTTAACATCATAGATATTTTTATGCTTAAAAATGTCAAATTTCATGCCAAAAAAAATAGCATTTGCGGGACGTTTTAATTCATTATTTTGAAGAAAAAGTTATCGTATACTTCTGGAAGCTTACAGTGAACATGCTCCATCTCAAGATACTTGTGAATGCTGGTTTAAATGCTTTAAAGTGATGATTTTGATGTGAAAGACAAAGAATGTCCAAGTCAACCGAAAAAGTTTGAAGACCAACAATTACAAGCATTATTGGATGAAGATGCATGTCAAATTCAAAAACAACTTGCAGAAAGATTAAACATTGCTCAGAAAGCAATTTCTGATCATTTACAAGCAATGGGAAAGATTTTAAAGGAAGGAAAATGGGTGCCACATCAACTGAACAAAAGACAAACGGAAAACCAAAATGTCATTAGAAAAACATTGCTTCAAGGGCACAAAAGAAAGTCTTTTTTGCATAGAATTGTGACTGGCAATGAAAAGTGGATTTATTTTGAGAATCCCAAATGCACAAAATCATGGGTTGATCCAGGTCGACCATCAACATCGACTGCAAGGCCAAATCGCTTTGGAAAGAAGACAATGCTCTGCATTTGGTGGGATCAAGAAGGTGTGGTGTATTATGAGCTTCTAAAACCAGGTGAAACTATTAATACTGATCTCTATTGACAACAAATAATAAAGTTGAACCACAGTTCGATCTTGAAACGATCCCTATTGACAACAAACAATCAAGTTGAACCACAGTTTGATCTTGAAACGACCAGAATGTGCCAAAAGTAATTTTGCTTCATGATGACGCACCATCACACACTTCAAAACCAATAAAAGACACATGAAAAGATCTTGCCTGGGAAGTATTAACCCACCCGCTGTATTCACCAGACCTTGCTCCTTCAGATGACCACTTGTTCTGATCGATGGCACACGCACTTTCTGAGCAGCACTTCAAAACGTACGAAGAAGTGGAAAATTGGGTCTCTGGTTTGCCTCAAAACAAGAAAAGTTCTACTGGGACGGTATCCACAGATTACCTGAAAGATGGGGGAAATGTGAAGCTAATGATGGACATTACTTTGAATAAAGCACTTTTGATGTTTCTCTTGAAATTATTGTGTTTTCTTTGATTACAAAATTCACCATTATTAACTGGTGTACCTACTATGCTGGGGTCTGAAAATTTACCCTCAGTGGAGCTATAAAATATATATTTAAAAATAGATTTCCTAAAAGTCTGATTAATGCTAGCATCACAAACTGTGTGTGTGTGTGTGTGTGTGTGTGTGTGTGTGTGTGAGAGAGAGAGAGAGAGAGAGAGAGAGAGAGAGAGAGAGAGAGAGAGAGAGAGAGAGAAAATGAAATAAACCAAACATCTATAAAGTCAAACAGGACAGTGACTAGAAATAAAGGAATACTTTTCAAAACTTAATAAAAAACCCTATTGAGGGTATGTGGGCTAGAAGCACAGTTATAGCTTTTAACTGAGCAAAATTGCATTTCATCCCAAGTTCTTGTCAAACAAAACTACATACATCAGATACTTGAAATGAAAATTGACATTAGCACCAGCTGCTGGGTTAGGGGATGCAACCACCCTCCTTAAGTTTAGCTGTTAGCAGTGTCTGTAACCTGCAGTTAGCTGTGACTGATTCAAGTTTGTGTCCTTGAATTAGAGAGTGAAGAACTCTGCTAGATAAAATTAATTGATGAAATTTAAGTATATCATTTAATGCACCAAAAATGAATCACATAAAAGATAGAAATTAACGTGTGTGTGTGTGTGTGTGTGTGTGTGTGTGTGTGTGTGTGTGTGTTCATAACAAAATTAACCCTTGGCTTATTGACAGCAGGGAGCAAAATAATTCTGGGATGGGGAGGACTTCCAGTTAGAGCTGAGGGACTTCGCCAGTTACATAATTATCTGTGGCCTGAAAGGGCCAGTGTCTTGCCCTAGGGCAGTGGTCAGCACATGTGGCTCGCAAGCCGCGGTTTGCCGCTCTGTTGACTAATGAGTTTGCCGACCACTGTTGTAAGGCATTACCCTTACCCAGAAGTTTTGACTTCAGGTTAAAGACATTAGTACATTATTAAAATGTTTTTTAAGTGTTTTTCCCTAAGGCGGTGGTCGGTAAACTCATTAGTCAACAGAGCGGCAAACCGCGGCTTGTGAGACGCATGTGGCTCCTGAGCCGCAGTTTGCCGACCATTGTCCTAGGGCAGTGCTATTACTCTCAAGTATTCCAAAGCCCTAACCAATTCCCTTCCAAAATTGTATGCATAGATAATAATTCCGGGGAACTGGGGAGCCTATTATTAATATCTAGCATACAGTAGTTCATTCATAAAGTAATGACTTTGGTTCCTTGAACTCTCAAACAAGAAACTAAAACAAATGTGACTACACTTTATAATAAGTGACAAATCCCCCATTGCTCCCTTTTGGTATTCATTGTAATATCATTAATCAGTGCTGAACTTCTGATTTGATGTTCCCAAGAATGCAAAAATATATTATTCGTCTGTTATCCAGTATTCTGTATGCCACACTCTTTGTTAAAAACAGCTAGAAGGTTCCAGGGAAAGCATTTAGTTGAAATTCAGCTATTCAACTATTTCACTTTTGAGCCCAACACAATTACCTTGGGATCTCATTAAGAGCTGTGAAGATGTCTTTGTCATTTGTCTATTGTCCCTAGAAAGAAGATAAAATTCCTTTTGATTTTGAACCTATCTATAGTCTAGGAATTTTCGTTTTTTCAATGTATATATTATGAATATGCATATTTGTCTATTCCAGTATCCATTGCAGATGACAAACATAAAAAAGGAAAAAATTATGGTCATTTGATCCACTTCCTAACGGGAACATTATCCATCTGTTCTTAATAGACTGTAATCAGCCCTATTTATTTTTGAAAATTTTCTAAAAGAAATGGACAGAGATAAAATAAAAGATGCATTTAGAATTTGAGAAAAAACAGCTTCCTCATCATGAATTTCTACTAGATCAGATTTGTACCACGTCACAGATCACCTAATTTAAGCAATATCAATAGATTAAAATAATACTCATACAATCTGCAATCAAAGGAGGAAGGGTTGGCATTTGATGTCTGACACTCATGCTTTCAAATGTATTTTTAAAATTAAAGTAATAGTCATATCTACTTACTAAAAGAAGTAAAATGGGTTTATAAAATAAAACTTAGAATGAGTTTTCTTTTGTGCCACACCTCAGATCCTATTCCTAGAGGAACTACATTAAACTCACGCAGCTGTATTTTTCCCCTGGTATTTACCCCATGTTTCTAAATTAAACATGTGTTGTTGGTTTTTTTTTTTTGTATGTGTATATTCTTTTAAACATTTATTCCAACACAAGTATATCATAATATTTGATTAAATATTCAGACTTTATATTGATGATTACTGTATAAATACTGTTATGTGATGTATCAAGTAGCATACTGTATTCATCTTTCCACTATTATATATTGGTTTTCTTAGAGTTGAAAATTGCCTCACGTTTGTTTTTTTTACTTTCTCTGTAATTATTACTAATTCCTTTCAAACTCTTCCAGGGAACTGTGAAACACCTCTAAGTACCTTTCTCCAAATGATAAAATATATCACATAATCTGTCAGTTTCCTTCTGTTTTAAATCTGGGACATCTGACTTGGAGCCCTCCCAGGTTTGCCGTATGCACAAGGCAGCTTGTGCTGCACAACTCCAGGGCGTACATCTACAGACTGTGATGTGAATGGCTGACCCCACCCCATCCGGGTTGTATAATGCCGCAGCCCTGAGCTCCCTTGTTCCAAACTGTACTAGTTGTTCTCCAGACCACATGCATGGCTGTTATCCTATTCTCTTTATCACTATGGTGAATATTCCCTTCACCTCTCTCTGTGTTCTGTTTCCTATTTCCTGGATTTTAGGCTTTCCTTGTTCTTGGTTCCCTACCTCATTTTAGTGGAGCTCTCTTCTAGAAGATTCCAGGAAAGCATTCAAAAGATGTAAACATTGCATGTTTAACAGTATTTTCATTCTACTCTCACACTTGTTTGGTAGTTTGGCTGGCTATAAAATTATAGTTAGAAATGTTTTCCTCAGGATTGTAAGGCATTTCGCTATGTTGATGAGAACTGCTTTGTCATTTTGTATCCTGATATTTTGTGCCTATTCTTTTAGTTGTAGTAGTAGTAGTTGTTGTTGTGTGTGTATAAAAACTCTTTATACCCAGTGCTTTAGAATTTTATGGTAACAGACCTTAGTGTGGATGTTTTAGTAGTCTCTTTCAATGTGGCAAATGAGTAGGAAATATTACTATATAATTTTTTCCTCTTCCCCCCCCTTTTCACTTAGAACTCTTGGTAGATAAAATTTTGACTTCTTTCTCTGACCTTCTAATTTTCTTCCTATTATCCACCTTTTTATTTAAAAAAAGTTTCTCTTTCAACAATGTTATTGAATATACCCTTTCACCTTTTAAACTTTCTGTTAACACTTGTATTTCAGCTATTCTGTTCTAATATTTTCATATACTCTTTCTGTTCTCTATATTCTTAAAAAAAAGAACTTTTTCTTGTTTTGAGTTTAAAATAGCTTCTTTTATCTCTTACTAAGGTGTTTTTTTTTTAAATCTCATTACATTATTACATTGTCTCTGTTTTAAATTCCTTTTGTTTGCTGTCTCTTTTTCATGCTGGAGACTGTTTCCGAATCTCTTCTTGTTCTTGGCAGCCATTCAAATTTAGGAGTGTGGAGTAAAAACCTGATGGGAAACTTCACGGTGTGTGTGTGGAGTAGGTGTTATTTATACGAAGTAGGTCTAACAGAGTTCTAGAAGAGACGTTATGGGACCCCTGAATGTCCTGTTGACCTTTTCTCTGATTATTTTCTCCAGGGATTAATTCAGTCTACTGCTGAAGTATCTGACTGCTAGCATAATGAGAGTTTAGGTGGGAGAGTTGGCTAGAAACTCATTGTTCAGTATATAGAATTTAACTTTATTCTCCTCACTCTTGTCTTCCCCATGTTTTTAGCCCCTCCAGCCAATCTTTTAAAGACTAAAGCACTTCATCTTGTTCCAAATGGTAGTTGTTAGGTTGTCTGGGGAGGGGTCTGGGCCTGAGGCGAGGGGCTTTGATATGTGCTTCTGGCTTTAAGCACACTGCTCACCAAATTATCCACTTGCAGAGGCTTTCCTGAGCCTGTTCAGATTTCTACGGCATGAACTGGCTGAATCTCACTGGTGTGCCCCACTGCATTTGTTGACATCTTAGTTTTCTCCACACAGTTAAGTATGTTACCGCTCATTCACTTCCTTTCCATATCCTAAGATTTGTTGGCATATATTTCCCACTTTTGTTTCCTCATTTTATTTTCCTTGGTGGCTTAAAACTCTTTATTATTGTGTCATCGTTTTGGCATGGGTTCAAAAGAGAGTAAATGTTTTAAAGAAATTGCCCTATTGAAAATGTCTATGTGTTTATATAAAGAGTATTTTTACTGTGCTAAAAATCCCTGGCACTCCATCTATTCATTTCTCCCCCTCCAAACATCTGGCAACCACTGATCTTTTTACTGTCTCCTTTTCCAGAACTTAATAATGTGGGAATAATATAGTTTGTAGCCTTTTCAGATGGCACTTAGTGCCATGGATTTAAGTTTCCTCCATGTGCTGTCATGGCTTAATAGCTCATTTCTTTTTAGCATGGAATAATTTTCTATTGTCTAGATGTATCACAGTTTATTCATTCACTTAATGAAGGACGCATCTTGGTTGCTTCCATGTTTTAGCAATTGTGAATAAAGCTGCTATAAATATCCACATGGATGTTTTTGTGTGGACATAGTTTTCACTTCTTTGGGGGAATCTCAAGGAGTGTGACTGCTGGATAATATGGTAAGCATAGGATTAGTTTTGTAAGAAACCAACAAACTGTCTTCTGAAGTGGCTGTGCTAGTTTGCATTTGCCGCAGCAAAGAATGGGAGCTTCTGTTGCTCCACACCTCACCAGCACATGGTGTTGTCAGTGTTCCTGTAGGGCACCATAAACCTTCTTCTGAGGAGGGATGTTAGGAGAGCAGAAGGGCGGATTTTGAATTTATATCCAGCTGGCTGTAAGATAGACTTATAGTCAATATTAATTTGATTTCAAAGAATATGCAGTAATTTGGTAACCTTTACTCACCTGATACCATGGGCTACATTAGTGTTCTGTTGCTGCTATAGCAAACTACCAAAGACTTGGTAGTTTAAAACAACAAATTTATTATCTTACAGTTCTGAGGGCAGTAGTCCTAAAATCATAGTATCAGTAGGGTTGCATTCCTGCTGGAGGTGCTACAAGAGAATCTTTTTCTTTGTCTTTTTAGCTTCTAGAGACAGCTTGTACTAGTATTCCTTGCTTATTAGCATTTTCCTCCATTTTCAAAGCTAGCAGGTTGGTATCTTGCAATGTTTCTCTCTCTCTTTTTCCCTTTCTCTAACCTTCCATTCTCACATCTCCTTCTCTGACTCTCCCATATCCCTCTTTTCCTTACATGAACTCTGTGATTATATCGTCTACCTGGATAATCCAAAATGATCTGCCCAACCCAAGATCTTAACATGGTCACATCTTGAAAGTCCCTGTCATAATGTAAGGTAACATATTTGCAGGTTTTGGAGATCAGAATGTGAATATCATTGGGAAAAGCACCATACTGCCTGCCACATGGATAATATTGCACACAAATGTAATTTGGATCAGAAGAACGTAATTTTTACTCTGGGGAGAGAGAACCCAAAACCATAAAAAAAATAAGGGTTAGAGAAACCAAGATGGCGGCATAGGTAAGCATCTAAACTGCTGCCTTGCACAACGATTTCAAAACTACAACAAAAAGGCAGAACGGACACCATCCAGAACCACAGGAAAGCTGGCTGAGTGGAAATTCTAGAACTAGAAGGAAAGAGAAAAGCTCATGGAGAACTGGAGGAACGGCAAAGGGTTGAGGTACAGTAAAGGGTCTTTGTGTGCACAGAGAGGAAGGGTGGCTGAGAGCCTGGCTGACTTTCTCTGGCGGGAGGGGGAAGGAAGCCCCCAACTGCGCTGAACCCCAGTTCTGACTGCACTGAACCCCAGTTCCGGGCAAAACCCTGTGGACACAGGCTCATACAGGGGAGTCTGGACTGTCAGGTAGAGAGAAAGGCACTCGGAGACTCAGAGATCTGGCAGGGCGGGGGGGGGGGGGGAGCTGCGGCGGGCAGGGATCTGGAGGCGCTCGCGCCAGTGTGCACAAAGACTGCGGAGGTTGCCATAGGCTTTCCCTAGCAGAAGGGAGTTGGAAGCTCCTGACTGCACTGAACCCCAGTTCTGACTGCACTGAACCCCAGTTCCAGGCGAGCCCCTGGGACCCATGCTCTTGCGGGGGGGATCTGGACTCTCGGGCGGAAGCTCAGGAGCTGGGGAAGGCAGAGGTCTGGAGGTGTGCATGCCCGCACAAGGGCAGGGCTGATGGGAAGCCAAGACTGTCTGCTGCGCCCTGAGACTCCATCCCCATCCAAGCTGAGCACAGAGGCTTTTGCAATTTGGCAAGTCTAATCCTATAAGGCTGTCTCCAGCACTGAACTTCTCCCAGTGTAGACAGAGCTGATCCTCAATAGCCAACTGGCCTGGAGGTCAATTCCTCCCAGTGATACCAACAACAATCAAGACTTAACTACAACAAGGCTGTACACACAGTCCACAAAGGGGTGCACCAAGAGTGTCCACCTCAGGTAAGTGGGAGGCTGACCCACTGGGCCATATAGGAAACCTAGCACACAAACTACCCTACCAACTCAGGGAAGCAGTGAAAATGTGGCAACAAAGAAACAGATCACAAATGAAAGAAATGGAGGAAAACAAATGACTGGATATAGAATTCAAAACCACCGTTATAAGGTTTTTCAAGAGTATCCTAGAAAAGGCCGATAAATATAATGAGACCCTCGAAGATATGAAAAAGGACCAACTAGAAATTAAACATACACTGACTGAAATAAAAAATATTATACAGAGACCCAACAACAGACTAGAGAAACGTAAGAATCAAGTCAAAGAATTGAAATACAAAGAAGCAAAAAACACTCAACCAAAAAAGCAAAAAGAAAAAAAAATCCAAAAAGTTGAAGATAGTGTAAGAAGCCTCTGGGACAACTTCAAGCGTACCAACATCAGAATTATGGGGGTGCCAGAAGAAGAGAGAGAGCAAGATACTGAAAACCTATTTGAAAAAATAATAACTGAAAATTTCCCCCACCTGGTGAAAGAAAAAGACTTACAAGTCCAGGAAGCGCACAGATCCCCAAACAAAAGGAATTCAAAGAGGACCACACCAAGACACATCATAATTAAAATGCCAAGAGCAAAAGACAAAGAGAGAATCTTAAAAGCAGCAAGACAAAAACAGTTAATTACCTACAAGGGAGCACCCATATGATTGTCAGCTGATTTCTCAACAGAAACTATGTAGGCCAGACAGGAGTGGCAAGAAATTTTCAAAGTGATGATTAGCAAGAACCTACAACCAAGATGACTCTACCCAGCACAGTTATCATTCAGAATTGAAGGGCAGATAAAGAGCTTCACAGATAAGAAAAAGCTAAAGGAGTTCATCACCACCAAACCAGTATTATATGAAATGCTGAAAGGTATTCTTTAAGAAGAGGAAGAAGAAAAAAGTAAAGATAAAAATGATGAACAACAAATACATATCTATCAACAAGTGAACCTAAAAATCAAGTGAATTAAAAACCTGAGGAACAGAATAAACTGGTGAATATAATAGAATCAGGGGCATAGAAAGGGAGTGGACTGATAATTCTCAGGGGGAAACAGGTATGGGGGCGGTGCAGGAAGAGACTGGATAAAAATCACACACCTATGGATGAGGATAGTCGGGGGGAGGTAAGGGCAGAAGGTGGGTGGGAACCGGGTGGAGGGGAGCTATGGGGGGAAAAAGGAGAAACAATTGTAATAATCTGAATAAAGATTTATTAAATAAAAAAATAAGGGTTTATAACTCATAGTTTAAATATTTTATTAAAATAGTCCAATGTTCATTGTGGCTAGAGGAATCATAGTATATAGTAAAAAGTAAAAATTAACTTAAAATTCCAAGACCCATTGCAATCACTATTAAAGCTTGGTACTTATATTTCCAAATGCTTCTGTTTCTTTTAAATATGTTGTTATTGGTTTACTTATTTATTTTTTATTTTTTAGAGAGAGGAAGGAGAGGGAGAGAGTTAGAAACATCAATGAGAGAGAGAAACATCATCTATCGGCTGCTTCCTGCACTCCCCCTACTGGGGATGGAGCCTGCATGTGCCCTGACTGGGAATGAACCTCTTGGTTCATAAATAGATGCTCAACCACTGAGCAACACTGGCCAGGCTATATGCTTATTTTTCAAAGAAGCCAATCTTTTACTACCTGGATCTCCATTGAAGAGATATGCAGTCTACCAATATGATTGGATGCATATGTTGAAAAGATTGCCTTCAGGTCAAGTTCTGTATGTCTGTTATTCTAAATGATTGGTTATTTCCTATTTTATTAACTCACTATGAATGTGAAATGTCAACTTTAATCCCTCTAACTTGTTATTTATCTTACTTGAGGGAGAGACTATGTCTAGATTATCACTTGACTGAATCTTAATCCCTTTTAACATACCTTCTTGGCATTCATGTCATTTTATTATTTTACATTTAGAATTTATTCTGTAGAAAAATCTTTTGGAATTTGGAGTTGAAACTGCATTGAATGTATAGGGTGATTTGAAGTCAAATTTATTCTTTCAACTTCAGTATATCTAGTATTCATCTAAAGTCTTCCTCTCATTGGAGAACGATGAGTTTTCATAATGTAATAAAATAGAAAACAATCTACCAAATTAAAAAAGTGAGCCAACAAAACAAGAGTGTGTGCCTTGAAAGAGCAGTAAAAGATATGCAATTATGGTAAGATATAAAAATTTTAAATAGAGTATGTTTTAAATAAAACACAGATATAAGTAATGATACCACTTTAAAAAAATGCAACAAAGCTTTGTATGCCTAAAATTGACATGAAATGTGAGGTTATCTAATTATATATGTTAGCTCAAAGGTGCCACTGCATACTGAATTAGTGGTAAGAATCAATCATATGAAAATTATACCAGACCACTGAGCCACACTGGCTGGGCCCTATTGTCATTTTTTATTTGACAGTCTTCACCACATGTCCAAAATGGAAACCATCCCCACCTGCCATGATATTTTGAACTTAATTAAAAAATCAATTTACAATGAATATTATAAAAATAAATATATTACTCACAATTTGGTTGTTCTTGAATATTTTCAGTTGAAGATTCTCACAAAAAAATGATTTTTAAAGTGTCTATAGAGGCTTATGGCATACAAAGGGTTAAGGGAAAAGATGTCAGTAACCCTCACTAAATAGGTATTGCATGTTTTAGAAATTCTTGTGGCACCCCAGTTGAAAATTGCTGTTTTAAGCCGTAACATGTCTGGTAGTTTTCTACAACAGTAATAGGAAACTAATACAGTTATATAATTCGTATAACAAAATATTTTCAGTTTTTAGGTTAAAGTTTCTCTTTTCTAAATAATATGTTGGATTGGTATATTTACTCTTACCCACCAGTTATTGGGCATACTATACATGAGTACTTTGCTAAGTGCTCTATATAGTTTACTTCATTTCATTTTTTCCCTTAATCAATTAGGTCAGTTGTTATGATCTCTTCATGAACAGAGACTGAGCCTCAGAGAGGTGAATTAATTTCTCATCTTTGAAAAGTGAAATAGATCTATCTGAATTTAAAAGCTCTTAAGTATTACTTTATACTTCATCTTCATTAGTGCAAATAGCTGATGTGTGACATGCACATATTTAAAACAAGTAAGTACATTTTTTAGGGAGAAGGGACAAATTGTTCTCAAGAGTAGGGAAATTAAAGAAGATAATGGGAAAACTTTGGGTTAAGAAAAGTTTGCTTATATCATTTATTATATAATATGGGTGGTCATTTCTAAAGAGACATTTGACATGTTTCCTGGTGTGCTAGTAGTGAAAGAGAGAGATGTTTTACATGAGTTGAAAGTTATGACTTTTCTTGGTTCATGATAATGTTGGCATTTTCTTATACATTGAAAAGAAAATTTTGACATGAATTCAAGTTGTAACCTTAACGTATATTGGTTGTACTTGTGGTCCTGATAAAAAAATATGAGTCATGAACATGACCATGGATGTACTAGTAAGGTTGCTAGAACAGATATTGACAAATGAACTAAACAGTTCATAGGAGTAGCCATCATAATGGCCTAAGTGAAACAAAACTTAAGTTTTGCCCAGCCTTAACTATATTGTCAGGGCTTGCTAATTAATTAAAAGCTGTAAGAGAATCTGCTTTCCTAGTCAGTTCTAAAATTCTTTGGTACTATGCTTTTATTTTACTTTATTTCATTAAAATCTATTTAAAAATATTTAGGAACATTGAATAGAATGCCTTCTATTTTATTCTTTGCCTTATCTGCTACTCAAATATAATCTCTGCTGGGCTATGGCTCATCAATTCTTTATTCCCAGACAGAAAATATGATGAACCCATAACTAATGATAAGTATAGTAATCAAGTAAAGTTTATATTACTTATAACTGATATTTTAGAAAGTGTTTAGATTCTGGGGATGAAAGGAATTGACTAAAAACTAAGAAAGGCAGTTAAATTGCTCTGATAGGCAATCTTTTCCTTTTTATTTTCTCTATTTTAAATTGAATATTATGATAATTTATTTTTATTTCTTGTATCAAAACTTACATTTTTATGCCTGGAAGGTGTGGCTCAGTGGTTGAGCATCGACCCATGAACCAGGAGGTCACTAGTTTGATCCCTGGTCAGGTACATCCCCCAGTTGTGGGCTCAATCCCAGTAGGGGGCGTGCAGGGGGCAACTGATCAATGATCAATGTCTCTATCTCTCTATTCTTTTCCCTTCTCTCTCTCTAAAAATCAATAAAAACATTTACAAAATGATATTTTACATTTTATGGATAATATCTTTATCAGAGTATATTTCAAGAACCTTTTATTTTCCAATAGTGAAGCCCAGTGTTTCTTTCATTTCAGTGAAAGAATATCTGACTCAATCTGGCTGCAGCAAATTGGCTTACTGAAAAGTCCTAGGGTACAGCTGAATTCGTGATCTGAAATATTAGCCTCAGAATTTTACTTTCTACTATCTTTCACCTCTGCATTCTACTGTGTTGGCCTTATTCCTCCAGAAGCATCAAATTCCTATAATCACAATTTCAGGAGAAAGAGAGTCTGCTTTCTAGGATTGAAACCTCTTGCTGTAGCATGGATCTTGTACCTTCCCCCCACCAATCCTGTGGTTGAGCAGTGGAAAATCTTAATTTGTTAATTATTTCATTGGTGAGGATGAATCTATCTAGAACCAAATAGAATGAGAAGGCATCATTATCACCAGAAGCGGGATGAATGGGAGGCCGCAAAACCAGCAAATGATCACTAGGTCTTGACCTTGCTTTGTAACCAGAGTGTGAGAAAACTGTCGCGCTTGGTTATTTTGACACGTGGCACCAGGCACTCTCATTGCCTGGTTAGGATGAGTTTAGTGTTTCCTTTGAGGATTGAGAAAGTGACTTGGCCTTTGTAAAAATAAAAGTAACCCTACTGACATCAGTTCAAGTGAAACTAGTTCTCCATAGTCAACTGAGAAGTTGCTGAGGACTGTCTCTATTCTAAAGGTAGATTACAATAAAAGATGGCACACAGAAGGCTTAAAGTGGGCTGTTAATTTTTAGAATTTTGTTAGTTTTAGTTACAAGAAAGAATTTAACTCCAGTTTAGGTAGATAGCGGAAGAGAACATCTACTTCCTGATCCACAGGGAGTTAAAATCAAGTTTTGAGCTATTGAAATAGAAGTTTTGGGAATCTTGATTGATCTTTGAACAAGATGAGTAAGTGTGAGAACATTACTTTTCTAAGGCTACCTAGGTAACTCACTTGAGTGTTTTTGGACTAGTTTAATGGCAGAGTAGGTTTGTTCTTAATTGAGTGAAACTCTAAACATATTCCCATTTATATATAAGTGCCATGTCCTTTAGAATTATGAATAACCTTCTTAGAGAAAGAGATTTGAGGAAATCAAGTTTAGTAACGTAGGTGACCAAGTGTACTAGTATTTATTCAGTGAAGTGAACTTAGAATCAGTTATTTTTAAATGAAAATGTGGTTGGGATCCCAAGAAATGAATCTTTTGAACCATTCACATTATCCTACTAATTGAAGTCAAATGAGTAAGATTCATGTACTCATTTTGTTGCTCTGATGAACTCATTGATGTGGCAATGTGAGGATACAAGAGCTCCGCCAGCTAATGGAGAAATGGTGCAAAATGTATAAGACACTCACTCCCCTGAAATCCATTTCAGTGAAGGATAGTGTTTAAGGCTCCTTGAATAAATTACAGCCTGGAAAGATACTGCCATAAAAGCAGCAAAACCATTAGCACAGACAGTAGAGATGCTAGGCTGGAAAGCTTTATATGCAAATTTAATACTTGTGATTACACTGCACAGATCCAGTCCTTCATTAACCCATTTCTGTGTAAACGGGGGAATGTTGAAAGCCCATAGTGTATAACTAAGACTTTTTGAGAATTCTGACTGGCCTAAAGAATATGTTATCTTCTTTTAATGCACAAATTTGAGAAATTGAAAATTACTGAATGACACATGAAGCAGATGATCTGACATCTTAGAGGTAAGCCTGCTGAAAGCTTTAGTTAATAGCTTAGTTAAATGCAGCTGGTAAGTCTAAAAGTAAGACTAGAGAGGGGAAAAGAGAGTTGACTCTGTAAAATGCTTTCATCCAAGTAAGCCTTCAGCACTTTGCTGATAGTGAGGAAATGCATCCAATCTTCCTGTTGGAATTTACTTTTAGGATTCCCTTATAGTTTTTGAATGGGATAGTGTGAGATGCAGCAGAGATTTCAATAACAAATAAACAGAAAATAACCAATGGAAACTTTTAATAATATGATAGCCTTGTAAATGCTTTCTTCAGAAATTAACTTTGGGGAGTTTGGTATTTATTTTCTTATAACAAGGGTGAATCGATTATTGAATGGTTGAAAGCACACAATGCATATTGATCTGTTCATGCTAGCTGCTTTCTCCCAGCAGGCACCTTGCTGCCTGCAACGCATTTTTAAATAGGATCACTACTCATTAAATTACAATGACCTGAAGCAATGGTCAACAAAAGTGAAATTGCCTGGTTCCTCATGGTTTGGAGCACTGCCATGGACTCCTAGTGCCTTGCTTTCCCTGGTGGAAGTCAACCTGAAGATTATACATGGATGGCTGATTCAATGTCTAGAATTTAGCCAAGCAAACCCCCAAGTTTTGTTCTTATGACTGAAACTTAAATATGGCCAAAGTTTTATATCATAGTGACAAGCTGTATAAAGGAATCTTTTTTTTTAAATAGTATCTGACTTCAAGTTTTATTTATTTTTTAACATTTTTTTTCAGTTGCAGTTTACATTTAGTATTATTTTGTATTAGTTTCAGGTATACATCATAGTGGCTATACAATCATATATTTTACAGATAAAATGAATATTTTTATTCAAATTGCTGATAATGTGTGTAGCGATCTATGGGCTGCTGATCCCAGAAAATAGAGTTTAATTTTATTTAATTTGAATGCTGGTTTAGTTAATTTGCTATGAAAATAGAACTGTAATTTTCTATGAAAAACTGTATTTTTGCTATGAAAATCCTATATAATAAAAGGCTAATATGCAAATTGACCAAGCAGTGGAATGACCTGTCGCTATGATGCACACTGACCACCAGGGGGCAGACGCTCAACACAGGAGCTGCCCTCTGGTGGTCAGTGCATTCCCACAGGGGGAGCACTGCTCAGCCACAAGCCAGGCTCATGGCTGGTGAGCACAGCAGCAGTGGTGGAAGTCTCCGCAGCAGTGCTAAGGAGCCCTGAGCAGACATCCTCTGAGGGCTCCTGGGCTGCGAGAGGGCACAGGCCAGCCTGAGGGACCCTTCCCCCAACCCTATCCCCCATGCATGAATTTTGTGCACCAGGCTCTAGTGTTTTATAATATAGAATATATAAGGCAATCTTTTATAAAGCAAAGTAACTTTATTTTATAAGCAAAGGGGAATTTTTCCTTTTGCATTTTTGCTTTCTTAAAATGGCAGAATATAGGCAGTCGTCTTAAAAGTGTGGCCCAGCATGTTAATGGAAGTATCTGGATTAGATTATCCCAGGAGAATAGGAAGAGGTATAAAGTAGATATATTAATTTGCCCAGAAGTTATATATTATTCATGTTGTCATTCTCAAAAATTAGAAAGATTATAAGTGCCTTGTTACTCTCTTCCTGTCTATGTATTATTATTCCATGATTTAACCTATTTTATAGTCTATTTTTTAACTTCTACCTTCTTAAGCCATTTGCTGATATATGGGCACATGGTATATGTATCAGATATTTCTCTGGAAATCCAGGGCCCAGGCTTTGATAAAAATTTTGGGGAATAAGGCCCTCATTCAGATCCCTAGTAACTCTGTATCTACCAGGCCTCCCCATTATATACTTCTTTATGCATGACAGATGTTGCTATTGGTAGAAAGATCACATAATCTCCTCATTTCTTCTGAGGAGCTGGGTCCAAGTCACAAAAGCTCCCGTGTTGCAATATCAGGACCATAGGGTCAGTCACATGGTCTGGATTTGCTTTACTTTTGGACATCATGCAATGTGCTGCTGTTTATCCTTCTAGAACCACATTTGGTTCCAAATCTTCTGTCTCTCTGAAGTTCCAGTTCTCACCAAAAGTATTAATTCTGGGGTGACCCTGACTCCTATGTGTCCTCTTGCACTATAGTTTGGAAAGTCAGTGATTTCTTCACTGTTTAGTTAAGCTCTTGGGGCTCTGGGCTGGGATGGCTGCCAGCTTAGAGTGCCTTGACGTCACACTAGAGGCCTTACTACTAGGCATGGTCTCAGTGTTTGCATGTTGTCTCTGCATCCATGCTATTTATTCACACTCAGAATGAGTCTCATCTTCTTTACCCTCAGAATAGGACCTTTAGCAACTCGCTGATGACCCTGTATAGAGTGGCAACCTGTCTCTCCACTGTCTCCAGCATTCCCTCCTGTGCCTTTGCTTCTCCTCTATAGCACTTCTCATCTCAGATACTATAGGTGTAATTATGTACTTATTTGTTTTTTGTTTCCCTCCACTAGAATGTGGGCTGCTTTAGGGCAGAGACTTTGTTTACCACGGTTTCTCCTGTGCCTGGAACATCACCTGCTATAAGTGCTGAGTAAATATTAGTTGAGTGACACTAAATGCATGAATGGCAGAGTTTTGAGGGTTGAGAAACTCATTACAGCCTCATCTCTGCTATTAGGAACATTCTTTGACAATGAGATTGCTCTCAACTGTGAATCATAGGTCTTTGAAGAAGATATAAAGATGGGAGACCAAACATTTTTTTTTTGAAATTTATAAACATCTTAACATAATTATTTTAGCTTGAACAGTTTTATGTTTGTATTCATTGGCCCTTTATGATCATTTAGATCCGTATTAATAGATACTATCTGTCTTCCAAAGAAACAAGAAAAACCGGAAGGCAAAAATTGATTTCTAAAGAGAAAGCTCTTGTCCTTCTGGAGAGTAATGTTAGCTAACACAGATTGAGTAAAAGTCTGTGTAATAGCTTTGCCTTATTTCTGGTGCTCAACTTAACTATTCACTTCTATTGTTCAACAGTGCAACTATTGATGGGCAAAAGATATCGTTGGATTACAACCTGGATAATGTCAATTCTTTCACCATAAGTCTCAGTAGAAAAACACCTCCTGTTAGTAAGTCCCATGAAGATTTTCTGTTGAGGAAATAAATAATCATTAGCACTTGAGAAAAAAAAGTTATCACCACAAAAGGAAGATCATTGCTCAATCAGGATTACTTTAAGGGTGGGAATTTAAAATACAACAAATAATATCAGCTCTTCAGACATAATTGGTCATGTGGAACATTCAGCCTCACTTGAATGACTTTATATTATGAGTCATGATCTCGTCTCAAAAGTTAAATATTGCACATCCCTGTGAATTTTAAAGTCTATTATATAAACCTAAAAAAAAAAATGAGGAAACCAAGCTGGTTAGAGTACAAAAAGATATTAAAGTGTGAAAGTTCATTTGGGGATATGAGCAGATGTGAGGTGCCAGAAAACATCTGGAATTTACTATTCTTCCTCTGTGTTTCCTATCATTTCCTTCTAAAAATGGTGCTGCTTCCCTTCTTCAAATTCTTCCCTCCCCAATTCTCTTTCTTTTTAAAAAAAATTAAATTTATTGGGGTGACATTGGTTAATGAGATTATGTAGGTTTCAAGTGTACAATTCTATGATACATCATCTGTATACTGCATTGTGTGCCACCACCCAAAGTCAAATCTTCTTCCATCACCAAATATCTGACCTCCTTTATCCTTTACTATTGCCCCATCCCCCTTCTCTCTGGTAACTACCATATTGTTGTCTATGAGTTTCTGTTTGTTTTTCTTATTTAATTTGTTACTTTCAGTTTTATATCCCATACTAGAGACCTGGTGCGCGAAATTCATGCACAGGGACAGGGGGAGGAGGGGGCCCTCAGCCCAGCCTGCACCCTCTCCAGTCCAGGACCCCTCGAGGGATGTTCAACTGCCAGTTTAGGCCTGATCCCAGGAATTGGGCCTAAACAGGCAGTTGGACATTCCTCTCACGATCTGGGACCACTGGCTCCTAACTGCTCACCTGCCTGCCTGATCACCCGTAACCGCCTCTGCCTGCTGGCCTGATCGCCCCCAACTGCCCCCCCTGCTGGCCTCGTCTCCTCCAACTTACCCCTGTCAGCCTGGTCACTCCACACAGCCTGCTGTTCGGTCGTTACTGTGAGGGCATCCTGACCAATTTGCATATTACCTTTTATTAGTATAGATGAGTGAAATAATATGGTTTTAAGTTTACTGTTCGACTTATTTCACTTAGCATGATATTCTCAAGATGTCCATCCATGTTGTCGCAAATAGCAGTATTACATCATTTTTTTTTTTTTTTTTTGGCTGAATAGCATTTCATTGTATATATGTACCATATCTTCTTTATCCAAACATCTGTCAAAGGACTTTGGATATTTCCATGTCTTGCCCACTATAAATAATGCTGCAATGAACATATGGGTTCATATATCTTTGTGAATAAATGCTTTCAAATTTTTCAGGTAGAAACCCAGAGGAGGGGTGCTGAGTCATGTGGTAACTCTGTTTTTAATTTTTTAAGTAGCCTCCATACTGTTTTTCATAGTGTCTGTACCAGTTTGCATTTCCACCAGAGTGGCTGGGGGTTCCTTTTCTCTACAACCTCTCCAATACTTGTTATTTTTTGTTTTGATGACAACAGCCATTCTAACAGGTGTGAATAATTTTCCATCCCTGATTTTCTTATCCAAATCTCACACACACTGAAAAACTGCCTTTCCTGGGAACCTTCCCTGGCAGAATTTACACTGACAAATCTCTTCTATGAAATCTGGGAGATTTTATCATTTACACTAGTGACTCAGGGCACGGATTTGTGCACATTGAAAGGAAGTTAATTAGACAGTGGCCAGTGGGGCAGGACTGGGCGAGATGGGCCAGACATGCCCTGGAGCCAGCCTCCCACGGTCCATCCCTGGTGTCTGCAGAGTGAGCAGGGTCCCTCTGGCAGGTGGGGTCCCTCAGCCTGGCCTGCAGGGATTGGGCCAAAACTGGCTCTCTGACATCCCCTGAGGAGTCCCAGAGTGCGAGAGGGCACTCTACAAAGTTGCTGTCGGAGGGTGTGGAACACAAACGCAAGTGTGCAGTAGAACAGATTCAGGGCCAACAGTGCCCCAGCAACAACGTAATCCACGGCTAAAGGTGGAATCGCATGGCCCCACTAGGAATCGGGCTCCCTTTTCTCTGGTTTTGGGGTGTGTCACTTGAGACCCGCTGCTGCCAAGTCACTGCAGCTCAGCAGCTCCTGCATTGAGCATCTTCCCCCTGGTGGTCAGTGTGTGTCTTAGCGACTGGTCTGACGGTCAGACATTTAGCATATTAGCATATATATTAGCATATATATGTATATATATTTTTAGTAACTACCAGGCAATGACAACCATGATGGCTTTTCTTTCTCCTTCTCCTCCTCCTTCTTTCCATTTAATTTGATTATTAACCCAGTGTCAGAGTTGAATATGTTTTCTATTTTAAGGTGCTTAATATCATTTTGGAAACCTGTAGTACAGTTGAAAGTTTGGAGTCAGACAGACCTGGGTTTTAATTACCTACCAGTTCTTTGGGCTGTGGCTGGTTTCTTCTTTTTTATTTTTCAGTGACCTCTTTAAATTGATATACATTTTACTGCAGTTGTGAAAATTAAATTTGTAATGTACACAACTGTTTAACATATAGAATATACTCAACCATATCCTTACCTCTTTTTCTCACTTTGATTTTATCATTTGACTTTGTGATGACCCTAATTATTTATTAGGGTTATGAAAATTTGTATGGAAATTCTAAGTGAGAATTTGCTGTTTAGTCAATGTGGTGCTACCTAGAAGTGTTTGGGAAAGTAGAAGATAAAACATTTAGTCAAGAAAATGGTTATTTGGGCAGTTAATGAATTTTTTTTCTTTCTAGTTTTCTAACTTTTCTTTTCTCCTACCTTTCTCCTTCCTTCCTTCCCTCCTTCTTTCCTTTATTCTAACTTTACTTACTTTTAAAAACATAAAACCTATATTTATAATAAGCAATTAAAAACATTATATAGTGGTTTATAAAGTAGGTGTATGTATATAAATATAATTCAATTTTATAACATCTCAGACAAAAGAATGATATGTCATCACTTTAATCCTCTCTTTATTTTGACAAAGAGGAGTCAATATGCACATAATAAATTTTTTTGATTGAAAAACAATATTATCCAGAAACTAAATACTATGACTGAAACTATACCTGGCTCTGATTAGGCACATCTTACTGTAATCTCAAATTTTTATCTAATTCTAGGGATTCAATTTGACATTACTTTTCCTACATTTCCCAAGGATGATTTACATTTCTAATTATGTGCAATATTAACTTCAATTTTCCTAAAATGAATCCAATTTTACTTCTTGCCCTTACTTCTTTACACTCAGGTCCATTTGTCTAGCTTCTCTGTCCTTTTTGAAATTTGCAATACCATTATTATGAACTAAAAGTTTCATAATCTTTCTTTCAAACCATTACTGATGGACTTAAATGAAACAGGTTCATTTTTAGTACTTTAATCACTTTCACAATAGACTATATTTTCATTATAATTTACATTTGTTTGCAGCCCCCAAAATAGTTTTTTATTTTATTTTATAATATCCTTCTGCAAGCCAATTTAATTTTTGAATAAAATTTTGTAATACAGAAAGAAAATTTTACCAGAATCAAAATGCATTATGTCTATGGTATATGTTTTACTATTTTTTAAAGGTAAAATTAAAATGTGAAGAAATTGCCATTTTCTTATAATGAACTAATGGTGCTTTGCTGTTTTAATTATTTGTAAATATGTTTTTGTTTTTCTCTTGATTTTTTTGATCATTCATTCCAGAATTTAAAAGTTTTGTGCACTAAAAATTATGGATAAGCCTAGCTATTAGCTTTATTTCAATATTGAACTATTTGTCCAATACAACTTTCTCAAGAAAAATTTATTTGGTTGAGTTTTATAATTAACTAGAGGCCTGGTGCACAAAATTCATGCACAGGTGTGTGTGTGTCCCTCAGTCCAGTCTGCACCCTTTCCAATCTGGGATCCCTCAAGGGATGTCCTACGGAATCAGGCCTAAATGGGCAGTCGGGCATCTCTCTCACAATCCAGGACTGCTGGTTCCCAACCACTCGCCTACCTGCCTTCCTGATTGCCCCTAACCGCTTCTGCTTGCCAGCCTGATCACCCCCTAACCACTCCCCTGCCAGCCTGATTGATGCCTAACTGCTCCCCTTCCAGCCTGTTTGCCCCTAACTGCCCTCCCCTGAAGGCCTGGTCACCCCTAACTGCCCTCCCCTACAGGCCTGGTTCCCCCACCTGCTCTCCCCTGCAGGCCTGGGTCTCCCCCAATGACCCAAGCAGAGGCCCTGGTATCTGGAACTTATTTATCTTCTATAATTGAAACTTTGTAGCCTTGAGCAGAGTCAAGCCTCCTGCTTACTCTGTGGCCTCAGCCATTTTTGTTGAGATTCATTTATCTCCTATAATTGAAACTTTGTAGCGGAGGCCAAGGCAGAGCAAGGCTGTGGGAGCTTGGCTTTCTCCATCACCGGGGGCAACCCAAGCCTCCTGCTCTCTCCAGCTCTGTGGCTGCTGCCAATTTTTTTGGGATTAATTTATCTTCTATAATTGAAACTTTGTAGCCTTGAGTGGAGGACTGTGCCCGCCAGGGTGTGTGGAAAGCTTGGCTTCTTCCATTGCTGGGGAAACCCAAGCCTCCTGCTCGCTCTGTGGCTGCAGCCATCTTGGTTGGGTTAATTTGCATACTCACTCCTGATTGGCTGGTGGGCGTGGCTTGTGGGTGTAGCAGGTTGATGGTTAATTTGCATATTACTTTTTTATTAGATAGGATTTAGTTTAAGAGAAAAGCCCTATACTTTTGGGAACCTAAAATAACCTTGGGTAATTTAGAAATGCTGTTTCTAATTATTGAATTTCTTCTAACTTTGAACATAATACTTATTTCTGAACTTTTCTCATATTCATATAAACAGATTTGTATGTAAATACAAATTGATCCCATCACCTAATTTTTCTTTCTGAGCTATGTTTTTTTTTTTTTTTCTGAGAAAGAAGGTGCATTTTCAAAATACCTGGGGACCAGATTCAATTAAAAAGATATGTTTCTAATTAAAATCATAGCTGTAACCACAGTTACTTTTTTTGGCCAACCATTTGGGATAATTTTGCTTAAAGCAACCTCCTTTATTTATTACTTCCTACAGTTATTTAAAAAAAATTATTACCGTCCAAAAGGGCATTCTTAGCTCAGACTTCATATATACACTTAAGAGTAAGTGTAAAATCTCAACTTAATGGACGTTAGGGTCTACTTCTTACACCATCAAGTTCCAACAGAAAAGAAAATACCTGGAAGGAGGACATACCCAGAAATGATTTAAGTAGAAAAATAGTATCTTACCTTAGTCTTGCTCTATGAGTACGTATATTTATCATTTTAATTACTGCATGGTAGAGTTTAGTTACTGTTTGCCCTTGCCATTATTATTATTATTAATACTACTACTAGAGGCCCAGTGCATGAAATTCGTGATGGGGGGCTGTCCCTCAGCCCAGCCTGAACCCTCTCTAATCTGGGACCCCTTGAGGGATGTCCGACTGCCTGATCCTGGTTTAGGCCCAATCCTGGTCCGACTGCCCGTTTAGGACTGAACCCTGGTCACCCTTAACTACTCTCCCCTGCCAGCATGATCGCCCCCAACTGCCCTCTCCTGAAGGCCTGGTCACCCCTAACTGTCCTCCCCTGCAGGTCTGGTCACCCCCAACTGCCCTCCCCTGCTGGCCCAGTTACCCCTAACTTCCCTCCCTTGCTGGCCTGGTTCTCCCCAACTGCCCTCCCCTGCAGGCCTGGTTGCCCCCAACTGCTCTCTCCTGCTGGCCTGGTTGCCTCTAACTGCCCTCCCATTACAGGCCTGGTCCCCCCACAACTTCCCTCCTGTGCAGGCCCTGTTGCTCCCAACTGCTCTCCCCTGCAGGCCTGGTTGCCCCTTACTGCCCTCCCCTGCTGGCCTGGTCACCCCTAACTGCCCTTCCCTGCAGGTTTGGTTGCCCCCAACTGCCCTTCCCTGCAGGCCTGGTCCCCCCACAACTTCCCTCCTGTGCAGGCCCTGTTGCTTCCAACTGCCCTCCCCTGCTGGCCTGGTCACCCTTAACTGCTCTACCCTGGCTGGCCTGGTTGCCCCCAATTGCCCAGTCCTGCAGGCCTGGTTGCCCCCAACTGCCCTCCCCTGTAGGCCTGGTCCTCCCCCAACTGCCCTTCCCTGCAGGTTTGGTTGCCCCCAACTGCCCTTCCCTGCAGGCCTGGGTCCCCCCAACTGCCCTCCCCTGCAGGCCTGGTTGCCCCCAACTGCCCTCCCCTGCTGGCCATCTTGTGGTGGCCATCTTGTGTCCACATGGGAGCAGCCATCTTTGACCATATGGAGCAGCCATCTTGTGTGTTGGAGTGATGGTCGATTTGCATATTACCTCTTTATTATATAGGATTACTTTGTCTTCTTTTGGTCCCAACTTAAGAAAATGTTTTGTAAACAATGAAGCATTTTTAAGATATTGTGATCTTTAATAATACAAACAACTGTTCAGAGATTACTTTAAAATTCTAATTCCCATGGCAATAAACAGGTTCCTATATTTAATAAAACTTATGTTTCCTATGCTTAGAGCTTGTTCAAAATTTAAAATTCAACCAAGATTTTTGAAGGCTCCTAACCACTATTTAAATAATTCCTTTGGATATTTAACAACTCAGTAACAAGTTATTGGGAGTGTTCATTTCTTGTACCCAGTAGATGCAACAAAAGCTCTAGATGATTCCAAAACTCTCCTTTCTGCAACAATAAAACCTTCTTGTGTTATGGGCTTTGGTTCCCTCAACCCTGTTAGAATAGATTGCATTAAATTATATTGTTTAGGGGACCCTTTCCCCATCTCCACGTGGGAGTTCATTCTGTGGGACTCTTCTCCCTCCCTACGTGGGAGTCTGTACTTGTTCTTTAATAAATTTCCACCTTTGCTATACGAAAAAAAAAATTATATTGTTTATGTTAATGTGTAAGTTAGCCAATATGTTGCAAACTTCCGGAATAGTCCTTCTTGTGGCTTACCAATTAGGAGCATTTCAGAAAGCAAGATTTAACAGAAGAGCTAAATTTTATCATGTTGGTATATATTGTGTCTCCCACATCATAATGCATCTTAATCTGCCTGTTTTTTTCACAAGTAAAAATCAGTTCTGTAGAGAAGATTTCAGTGTTAGGGGCTCATTTGGATTAAGTGAACCTGATCATGTTCATCTCATGAGATTTTAATTGGTTTGATATAAATATGATGCATTATGCATTCAGCCCCAAATTAGTGATAACCTGTCTATGGAGCACAATATAGTTATTGATTGCATTGATTACATTTTAACAAACTAGCAACTCAACATCAATTTCTAAAATTTTAAAATTTAAAATTTAATATACTTTTGAATAGATAATAATTTACATGGCTCAAGCATTCAAAAACTGTAAAATGACAGACAATAAAAGTTTCCCTTACACCAATGTTTCTCAGCCATCTGAATGTTCTCCATACAGGCAAATAAGGTTAACTCTTTATTTATGTCCTTACAGAGATATATGCATATATAAGCAAGTACACAAATACACATAAACATCTTATTTATCTTTTTTAAAACAAGTGGTAGAACATTATAGTCATACATATTAGAGATTATTATTTGTCATTACATAAAGATCTGGTTATCTTTTACTATGGATGAAATGTATAGGTGTATGCCACAGTTTATTTAACTGGTCTTCTATTAATGGGTATTTATTTCTCCCAAATTTCTCTAATGCAAACAATTCTACATTGAATAGCCTGTAGGTAACTTATTTCACCAATCAGAGTTTAAACCAGTCACTGTTAAATTAATAATAGTTGACTCTGATGTAATAATATTCGGTGCCTTGCCTTATTCAGTTTAGGGAGTTCAACTTTCCTTCTATTGAGTTAAATGTATAAGCATTTCCAATTAAAACAGTATTTTTATCACTAAAACAAAGGGAAGTGATACTTTTTATAAACTACCTTTTAAAGAATAAATGGTTTATTTAGTTCCATTTAAGAAAAAGGAAAACCCATTTGATGTTGGGTTTTAGCTATTCAACTGTTGTGGCATGAAAACATTAGAAGGAAAGGGGTTTCCAGGGCACTTCTCTGTAGCAAAACAAAGAATCAATGAATGGGTTGGGCAGGGGGACGGGAAGGGGGGCAAAGCTTTGCTTCTTAGTTCTAAATCCAATTACAATAGTTATGAATCTGGATATGGGAGGTTTTATTTCCTTGCTTCCTAGGCTTGGTGTTTACTATGAGAGAGTAAAGCAGGCACTCATTTGGGGCTGATTGCATTATGGATACAGGGGCAGAATCACAACATCTCTCTTCCTATAATCACATTTTCACCTCCTCATGCAGTGCGCACCTGTGCCTTGTTGGCAATTGTACTAGATGGGAAGTCACACATCACATAGCTTCAGTAAGGGAGGAAATTAGATTCTTGCAATATGTGTCCTTTCAGATGACACTGGGTGTTTCTTACTGAAGATCTGCCAACTAAATAAATACCAAGCCAGAAGAGAAACTTTGAACAGAATTCAGTGCAAAGAGCGTCTGGTGCAATGAGTACAGATCTGCACGCTACGGGCAATGGAATCATAATGACTTTAGTAAATGCTCATGTCTCAGTTTATTTAAAATTTAATAGCAATGCAAGGAAGAAAGCTTTAGAACGAAATTGTGTGTACTAACTCTGCACTTTGCATGCATTTTCAGGCTGGCTCAGCTGAACAATAGGATATAGCAGTGCATTCATTTGCCATATGAGACCAACATCGTCTTCTCCAACCTCACCCTGCCCAGCCTTCGCTGGAAATGTTCTGCAGCTGGGTGGCTTTCCCATCCTAAGACTCTATCTGAATTTCTCTTCTAAAGTCAGTGCTGATTGGGTTCTTGGAACTGTTTCTTTGCTGGATATTTTTCAGCTTCCCAGACATTTAATTTCTTCTCAGTTTTGTCTTAACAGTCATTATTAGCTATTTTTAAGCTATCTCTCCTATCTGTGTCTTTGTTTTACATGTTTCAATATTCTGAGTATGATCTGCTTGAATGTGTTCTGCTACCTTTTTAATACAATTATGTTTGTATATAAGAGGAAATTAGTGCATTTATGTATTTAATTTGTCAAGTTGAATTAGTCAACAAGCAGATTAGAAATATAATTAGAGCAAAAATAAAGAAGGGTAATTATTCAAAATGTTACTTGAAGCTATGGATATTTCACAAATAAACATAAAAGTAGTCATATAGTAAAATCAGAATTTTTATTGGAATTTCTTGCATTCATTTTAAGACTTAGTATTGTTTTTATTTTGAATTATGTCCATGGGAACCTTGAAATCTCTGTGACATTTAGGATCTTTAATAATTTAATCAGATCCTGATGATACAATCTCACAAGTAGTATTTCCTCTTCTTCCCAAGTTCCCAGGTATTAAAAAAGAGAAAAGCTATTTTATTCTTTCTAATGTTTACCTCACTCTTTTTGTGGACAAGCAAAAAGAGTTATAGTTCTGAAATCTTGATCCATTTTAGGGATAGGCAAATGATGGCCCATGAGGCAAATTCAGTGTAAAACCTATTTTTGTATGGCTTGCCTGCTAAGAATAGTTTTACACTTTTAATGGTAGAAAAAATTTTAAGTATATCTAAAAATTTAGAAATACTTAAAATTTGGTGTATGACATGAATGTGAGGAGGTGGCAAACATTGCATATAGCCCTGACTGGGTGACTCAGTTGGAGCATCTTTCCATGTAACAAAAGGTTGTGAGTTCAATTCCCAGTCAGGGTACATACTTAGGTTGTGGGTTTGATCCCCTGTCAGGGCGAGTAAGGAAGGCAACCTGTCGACGTTTCTTTCTCACGTCGTTGTTTCTCTCTCTCTCCCTTTCTAAAAGCAATAAACTCATCCTGCAGTGAGGAATAGACAAACACACAAATCAATAAATAAGGAATAAAAACAAACAGAAAGACCCTGAAAGCCAGAGAGAAAAACACAAACTAACTAGGATCCTCAGGACCCAAGAAATAGCACTTATGAGTTTCTTCAGTTCCATTATGCCTCATTAAGCCTATTATTGAAACTAAAGGAGTCAGACACCTGGAAGTGTCAATGGTCAGACAACAACCACAACCACAAAAGCCTTAAAATATCCTTCAGAAATGAAGGGAAAATCCAGATATTCTCAGATTAAACCAAGTTAGGATACTTTGTCATCAGCAGACCTACCCTAAAAGAATGGCTGATAAAAACCTCTCTAAACAGAAATTATGAAAGAAGAAATCTTGGTACATTAGGAAGGAGTAAACATTACAAGAGCAAAATTATGAGTGAATACTATAAATTTTCCTTCTGTTCTTGAAGTTTCTAAATATTGGTTAATGTTTAAAGCTAACATTATAGCACTACCAGGTATGGTTGTAAAAGCTAAGTTATTTACAATTTCGGTCTTTCTAGAAATGCTTGCCAAACCCGGATCTATGTTATGAACTTCTCTCATCTCTGCTTAAACAAGCAGCATAGAAGTAAACAAATAAATAAATGAGATATTTTCAGATAATAAAAAGTGTAGTGAAGGAAATAAATCAGTGTGAGAAAATTGCAAAAGGTGATCTGGGTGGTTGGACTTTGACTAGACAGGCAGAGATGTTCTGTCTGCGGGAGGCTGTTTCACTGGGCCCCCTATAGAAAAGGAGAGCCCGCAAGAGAAGATTTTGGGGAAGAGAATCCCAAGCCTTTTTAATAGCAATTACCAAAGGCCTAGCATGCCATTTGCTTATAAACATCAGCTTGTTTGAACCACAGAAGTGTTGCCAACGTGGCTGCTCTGCAGTGGTGGTGTATGACATGAATGTGAAGAGGTGGCAAAGGCCAGGTCAGCTGCGTCATGGTGAACTGGCCATAATGATATCGAGTTTACGTTTTACCATAAATGCAGAAAAGCCATTGGAAGATTTTAAGCAGAACTGATTTATGTTTTTAAAAGATCATGTTGACCGCCTATGGATAATGGAAAAGTTGAAGCAAAGAAATTAGTGAAGTCATTCTTGTAGTATGAGTAAGAGATGATGATGTCTTGCCTATATTTCTTCAAATTGAATTAATTAAAGTGCACGTTAAGTTAATAAAGGAAAGGAAGGATGGAGGAATGAAATTAAGCATTAGAAGTGGTTAATTATTTCAAAAGCTCTCTATGGGAGCAAGAATGTGAATAATGGAGTCATTTGACCAGTTGCAGAATGAGAAAGCAAAACCTTTAATAATTCTCTACTTAACTCCCCATTTTCACTGGGGATTGATAGTCACTAAGAAAATGTGGTGCCCAGAAATTTGCTTACAGACTTTCCTTTCATTTTTTTTTCATTTAGTCCAGTTAGGGATAGTCAAATCTATACTAATAAAATGGTAATATGCAAATTGGTCAGTAATGACTGAACAGCAGGTTGCATGGGGCAACCAGGCCTGTGGGGGGGTAGGGGAGGCAGTGAAGGGCGACTAGGCCAGCAGGCAGAGGCGATTAGGGGTGATCAGGCTGGCAGGCAGGTGAGCAGTTAGGAGCCAGCGGTCCCGAATTGTGAGAGGGATGTCTGACAGCCAGTTTAGGCCCGATCCCAGGCCTGGGCTGGGCTGAGGGCCCCCCCCCCCCATGCACGAATTTCTCTAGTTTAAGTATAAAAGAGGTACTGTACACCCTAACCGGTTTGGCTCAGTGGATAGATTGAAAGGTCCTGCAGACTGAAAGGTCCCAGGTTCAATTCCGGTCAAGGGCATGTACCTTGGTTGTGGGCACATCCCCAGTGGGAGGTGTGCAGGAGGCAGCTGATCAATGTTTCTCTCTCATCGATGTTTCTAACTCTCTATCCCTCTCCCTTCCTCTCTGTAAAAAAATCAATAAAATGTATTTTTTTTTAAAAAAGAGGTACTGTGCATGCCCGGCTGGTGTGGCTCAGTGGTTGAGCACCAACTTATGAATCAGGAGGTCCTGGTTCGATTCCTGGTCAAGTCAGATGCCTGGGTTTTGGTCTCAATCCCCAGTGTGGATGAGCAGGAGGCAGCCAATCAATGATTCTCTCTGATTGTTATTTCTAGTTCTCTCTTCCTCTCCCTTTCTCTCAAAGCAATAAAAACATATCAAAAAAGGTACTATATTTATGTATATATTTATTTATGTATATATACATATATATGCATACATATATACCACATTTCTTTATTTTCCTTGAATAAACTTAAATCCATATATATATATATGGCTAATATGCAAAGTGCCCTCGGGGTTTTGATTGCTCACTATGATGTGCGCTGACCACCAGGGGGTGGTGCAGAACGAAGGGAGGCCCTGGCCAGCAGTCAGAAGGCCCTAATCAGCCCTGAAATACAGGCCAGGTCTAGGGACCCTACCCATGCATGAATTTCGTGCACCGGGCCTCTAATAAATAAATAAATAAATAAATAAATAAATAAATAAATAAATAAACAAACAAATAAATAAATAAATATATCTCTCACATTTTTTAATTTTTCTTGAGTAAACTTAGATTCTACCCTAAGCCAAATCTCCCCAGGCAGCTGATAAATCTTGGTTATTATCTCTAAGAGTCTACACACACCTTCAACAAGGGTTATGAAAAAACTTGTGCAGCCCCGAAGTCAAAGTGTGTCTCTCTTGTCATTAGTCACCTATTACTGCTGTAATTCCTGATTTGGCCTACCTGGGACCATCAGGGTTGTGGTAATTAGACTCTAATTTCCCTATTTTATGTGTCACTTGTCTAGGCCATGGTACACAGATATTTGGGGAAACACAGTATGATGCTGTGAATGTATTTGTTTAAAGGAGATTAACATTTAAATTAGTACATTTATGGAAAATCAGATTACCCTACAATGCAGGTGGGCCTCATCCAGTGAGTTAAAGGCCATAAGACTGATCTTTCCTCCACTGGAAGGAAGTCTGCCTGCAGTTTACCTCTGGGCTTGAGCTGAAACATCAACTCTTCCCTGCCAACCCTGCAAATTTTGAACTTGCCACCTTCCACAATTGTATAAATTCCTTAAAATCCCTCTCTCTCTCTCTCTCTCTCTCTCTCTCTCTCTCTCTCTCTCTCTCTCTCTCTGTGTGTGTGTGTGTGTTAGTTCTGTTTCCCTGGAGAACCCCAACTACCTACTATATTATTATTACACTAGGTATACCACACACACCACCCTACTCTGGAAGTGATCATCAATATATTTGATGAGAGAGAGAGTTAGAGAGAGAAAGAGAGAGAGAGAGAGAGAGACACTGCATCTCCCTCAGGAGCATAAAAGTAATAATAAAAGTATTTATATAATGCTATGTGCCAGGAACTATTTTAAGATTGTTACAGTTTTTCACATGAAAATATGAAGTCCTCATTTTACATATATTGTCATTAAATCCTAGGTACTATTTTTATCTGTAACTATAGATGAAAAAAATTAAAGCTCATATAACTCACGTACATCCTGAAGGTGACAAAGCAGAAGTGGATTTTGAACTCAAGTAGTCGGATTTCAGCAGCTGTGATCTTAACTACTAGTATTATGCTATGCAATGAATCCCAACAGATTGGTGGTGATAAAACTGAAAGAAGGAAAACACTGGCTCCTTAAAAATTGTTATGACAAAAAATTAACTGAGTTCATTTGCATTTATAATTTTGGAATATTTATGGTTTTATTTTGTAACTCACACAGTTAGGTGGGTTTTCAATTACTTGTAAGTAATAGAGATAATCTAGGGATTCCTTAGGTGGTACTGGTGATAGTATTGGAATGAAGAACATTTCAGGCAGGGAGAAGGGCATGACCAAAGTCAAGGATGGGTTGGGGTATGGGAAAAGATGCAATTGCATTTTATAAATGTAGCTAGAAACAAATTTGTTTGGTACCTGTATTTGAGTTCTCTCTGGCCTTGAACTTTGATTATATCTTTGACAACCCCTAAGAAATTATTTCTGCCCATTATGTTTACATGGAGATGTTTGATTTCTACTACTCTCTCTTTAATCTAGTGCAAATGTTTTAGAGCAAAATTACTTCCATTTTTAAGTCCTCCAATCCTTTCTCTGAGAAACCATGGAAGGTGCCACTTGGTGCGAACCCTGTCAAATGAAGCACCACAGCAAGGCTCTAAGTCAAGCATATGCTTCTTCACTCTGTCTTCTCATTTTTCAGTGTCTGAAGGACAGAGCTCATGATCACCAAGACTGGCTGTTTGCTTTTGCTTTTTTTTAAAAAAAATATTTTTTTATTGATTTCAGAGAGGAAGGGAGAGGGAGAGAGAAATAGACACATCAATGATGAGAAAGAAGTATTGATTGGCTGCCTCCTGCACTCTCCCTATTGGGGAAGGAGCCTGCAACCGGTCTTGTGCCCTGACCAGGTATTGAACCTGACTTCCTGATTCATAGGTCAATGCTCAACTACTCAGCTGCACTGGCTGGGCTGGCTGTTTTCTTTGTAACATTGTTTCTATTCTTCTGATAGTAGAGCATTCTTATAGAGCCAGAGATAGTGGAGTGTAAGGAAAAAAGTATCAATTTTGATTTAAACAGAACTAATTTCAAATCTGACTCTAACATTTCTATTTTATGTTTTTGGATAAGTTCTTCTTAGGCACTTCAAGCCTTAGTTTTCTTACCTATAAAATAGAAATAACAATCCTTCCCTTGTATGGCTATTATGAGTGATAAATGAGACAATATATGTGTTCAATAAATGCTAGACTTCTTTTCTTTTTTTCTGGCTCCCAATAAAAGTGGAGGTAATTGGTAAGATACATTGGAAAATATCTTAGTAATCTAAAAGATCACTTAGAATAATTCAGGGGGAAAAAGGAATTGAGCATCATTTGAATATCTTACCTGGCAGGGGAGATAAGATGATCAGGAAGGTGGTTTTCCCAGGGCGAAGCTTATCCGTTGCACTCTGGATGTGCTGACTCCTGCAATTTCCCCAAATGTGGAAAATTCAACCGCATAATTTGTGGTAGTGGGGGACTCCCACTACTGAAAATGAAAAAAAAAAAAAAAGAATCATTGGAGGCTGTTTTAATGTTATTTTATGTGATGGTTCAATATCAAGTGTTTTTCATCTTTTGGAACTCTTTGCAGTTTGTTTCCTTCAGCTTCTTATATCACCTTGATTTGCAGAGAACTTAAACCATAATTTTTATCTCTAAAAAGTAACTTTCTGATCTACGCATCTGCTGACCCTTTATGGTATCAAGACAGCCACTATCAAATGGAAGCCAAATGGAAAACCAAATGAAACATGGCGGGACATTCATCGTGTTCCATCTGCACCCGTTGGTTCTTTAAAAAGTAAAAAAGATTTTTACCATAGCTCTCAGGAAAATTCTTACTAAGTTTAAATTTATGTACATAGATGGATAGTATCATATTTTCGCGTTGTTTTGACGTAAAGCAGCCATGACATTTAACAGTGACCTACGTGCAAGAGTATAATAAAGAAATAAGGCAGTTGATCAAATGAAAATCAGTCACTGAGTCAAATATAAATCTGATTTACTCTGATACTCACCTTTGGTTTGATTTCATGAATATCTTTGCCTGGAAATTCCAAATGTATCTAGTGAAATGCTCTAACAGTTTGAGTTTAGGGGTCTCAGAGCACAGAGGTTCGGGAACTGGGGAGACTCACAGGTAAAGGTCTGAGATTAGGAAATGTGATTGTACCCAGGACAAATATTCCCAAAATGTAATATTTTCATAGGACTGATAACTTGTAAAAAGAGTAAGAAAACTAAAATAATCCTTGGAAGTTTAAAGTAGTGTTGTGATATACTGCTAAACAAACGTTGGTGTAGGTTTGACACCAAGTATCTAAAATTGGTTTATCCGTGTGTTGTGCAGAGCTGAATTTATCCCAGGGAGGTTTAGGTAAGATTGCTGGTAAATGCAGTGTCAGACAGTAGGAATGATGGAAGGAAAATGACAAAAACCCAAACATTTCAAACTTTTAAAAATTATGTGACACAGTTTTCATTGCCTATTTTGGGTAGAGGCCTTATCATTCCTGTCATCTTTCCTAAAATATCCAAAAAGATTGGAGATGCAGTATCATGCTATAAACAAAGGCTTTGAAAAGCATTTTAGATTCAGCAAATAATAGGGCTGAAAAGGGATGGTCAGAGCCAGCCTACTCATTTCACAGAAGCAGAGACTGAGTCCCTGAAGTGACTTAGGTTGAATGACAAGAAAGCCAAATGTTATAAAGATTATAAAATAAAATTGGAAAGCAATTACTGTCAGCAAATTGTTTACATGTGAACATCCATTATAGGGAGAAACTTGAAGGTGATGATGGTCTTTTAGATGTATATGACACTAAAGGTATGAGAAGATAAAGAAGAGATATGGCAAATAAGCATGTAAAAAAGATGCTACTCGTCATATGTCATTAAAAACGTGCAAATTAAAACAACAGCACACCAATTAGAACCACTACAAACCTTTTAGAACGTCCAAAATTCGGAAATTGACAATCCCGAATGCTGAGGGGGGTGTGGAGCCACAGGCATTTTCTCATTCGTTGCTGATGGAAATGCTGAATGGCACAGCTGCTTTGGAAGACAGTTTGGTAGTTCTAACTAAACTAACCATAAACTTATCATGTGACTGGCAGTTGCTCTCCTTGGTATTTCCCCAAAGGAGTTAAAAACTTATGTCCACACAAAAACCTGAACATGGATGTTTATTCATAATGGCCAAAACATGGAAGCAATCATTAGTCCTTCAGTATGCAAATGAATAAGCTGTGGTACATCTAGACAATGGAAAATAATTCAGTACTAAAAAACAAACTAAAAAAAAAAAAGCTATAAAGAATCCTATAAGTGAAAGAAGCTAATCTTAAAGGGCTATAAACTGTTTGATTCCAACTATAGGATATTTTTAAAAAAGGAAAAACTATGGAGACAGTAAAACCCATATTGTCAGGGTTTGGGGTGGGAGGGATGAATAGAGCATAGAGAATTTTTAGGGCAGGGAAATACTCTGTATTATACTATACTAAAATAGGAAGATGGGGACACATGTTCAGGAATACCCCTGTCTAAAGTATAATCGAGCTGAAAGGAACATTAAGGCTTGGTCTGATTCCTCTATTTTATAAGTAGCCTTTTCTCCATATTCACACATGACTTTTAGAGTTATCTAGATGAGTTATGTATTCCCCATAAAATGGTATCCCCACCACTTTGCAAGAATCAGATGCTCAGGGAAGTGCACATTTACCCAGAGTCTTACAATAAGGATTTGAAGAAAGTTGCATTTAGGTTTGGACTCTTAGTCTAGCACTTATTCTGCTATGTTAGCTTGTTGTTGTTGTGGTTTTTTTTTTTAATAACAACCAATATTTAGGTAATATTTACAGTTTCATTTAGATTATCCAATTTGCATTTTCACAGTAAGGCAGAGGTAGAGAGGATATAATTATCTTTGATTATAAATGAGGTAATTGAAAAACTTCTAGAAAATAAGCGACTTTCCAAATAATGAGATTGGAATCCATATATACTAATCCCATTAACTAATTAAACACATATTTAGACAAATGCCTGATATGTGTTCAAGTTCTATGTCAAGAGCTAGAAATTCAAAAGGAAGTAAGTTCTCTGCCCTCATGGAACTTGCATCTTTTTAAAATATATAGTTTTATTGATTTCAGAGAGGAAGGTAGAGGGAGAAAGAGAGAGAAACACCAGTGATCAGAGAGAACCATTCATCAGCTGCCTCCTGCAAAATAACCGTAAATATATGGTTCACAGCCTTATAAGTGAAGGTGCTATAAAAAATTTTCAGCAGCTTGCATTATAGATTTTATAATCCTTTTAACATCTTGATCAGCTGCCTCCTGCATGCCCCCCACGGGGGATCGAGCCCACAACCAGGGTATGTGCCCTGACGGAGAATCCTACCATGGCCTCCTAATTCATAGGTGAATTGCTCAACCACCGAACCTCACCAGCCAGGCAGAACTTACATCTTAATGAGAAAAGACAGAATGAAAGAAAAGAAACTGAGGAGATAATGATAGGGAGCAATGAGGGCATTGAGGGAAAGTATAACCTCTCAGGGAGGGTGGCGTTTGCTTCTTTGGATGAGATGTTTAGAGAAGGCTGATCTGAGGAATGGACATTTGTGCTAAGAGCAGGCAGAATAACATTCCTAATGGGAGGGGCAGTTATTCACGCCCGGAGAGAGGGAGACAGTCTGTGAAACTGGGAGGTGGCATCCTCAGGGCCACAATTTATACTATGATCTGAATGCAGTACACATTGTTGGCCACTGGAGGCTAGCGAGCAAGGCTGATGTAGCTGAGGCTTAATGAGGAAGTAGGAGTGTGGATAAGCCTGAGGTCAAAGAGGGGCCTAAGAGTCAGACCACTCAGGTCTTGTGAGTCATTGGAAAGAGCTGGGATTTTATTTTACCAACCATGGCATCTACTAGAGTGTTTTCAGCAGGGAAATCATGAGATATGACTTACCTACATCACATCAAACATTAAGAATTTCTTCTCCCTAATATTTGATAATTCATACTTAGGAAATGTTCCTGAGGCCAGCTACCACCAGCCCTCTACCTGAGATAATAGGTGAGGGGAGAGAGACAAAGGGTATAGTTGGGAAGAGCTGGAGCTGAAACTATACCATACACTACTGTATGGAAATACACCAGTGAAAAAAATTGGGAGATTTGATATAGTATTGATATTGACAGAGATCTGTGTCTTACCAACATGGGAGAGCTTTGTGGGATGTAAACACTACCAGTGGTCATTTCGTTTTAATATATTTACTGCAACTCATCACTGGTGGTGTCATTATGGTATGTTTACATCAGGCACATTTATGCCTGCTATTCAAAGTTGTTGGTATGTTGATCTGAAAAATGTATGCCTTTTTTAAGAAATCAGGTTTATTGTTAGTGTGTTAAGCCAGTGTATCAAAGTCAAAGTTAATATATATAGAAATATGAATGAAAATGACCACATCTTGCACAAGAGGAGAGTTGCAATTCTTTCTTGACTCTGAGCACATGGAGCTTAGGTCAGGATTTGACATGCATTTGGGAAAGAATGTGATGAATGTATTGAGTTAATGAGAATAAAAAATTAAGCAAAATAACCGTAGATATATGGTTCACAGCCTTATAAGTGAAGGTGCTATAAAAAATTTTCAGCAGTTTGCATTATAGATTTTATAATCCTTTTAACATCTTGAAAGTAGAAGAACTTGCACAGAGGTTTAGTGACTTTCAAGTCAAGCAATTAATTGATGATGGAGATAATACAGGAATATCTTTCCTAATGGAAAAGGCTGAGATAAATGAAGACCCTTAAGACCAAAACACTGAAAAGATTAAGCCAATTGAGTTCCAATCGGCAGACTTTTTCATAGGCAGATGAGTATTTTCAGTAATGTTCAATGAGTTGTTTTTTTTTATATTATGTTTCTTATTTACAAGACCCCTGAGAAGTGATGATAAGGGATCAGTGAATGTAAAACTAGTTCGGTGGAAAAGTTATTCAGCTTTAATCATGGTAATAAGAAGCTCATGATCATGGTGGATTCATGAGGCACATTTCTTATTTTAATACACATATTAAATTTAAAAAGCCATGTTGCCTGTAGCTTGCAAGCAGAATTTTGATAAATATCATTTATTTATGGTTTCTGCCTTTTTTTTTCTTTTCTGGTTCCCCTATCTTTTTTATAAAAATAGATGATTTAGGGATTGTAGAAGTTGTTCTAAATAATTTGGTGGTTAAAACAAATTATTCTTGTAATTTCAATTTTTGTTTCTGTGTCTACAGCTTGTTTCTATTAATAAACTGACACTGATAAATATTATAAGTCTATATTTAAGTTGATAAAGTTTAAATAAATGTGGAAAATTTAATGTTGATATTTATATTTTTATTATTATACTTATGCTGCTACCTATATTATATACTATACTTGGGATTTGTTCCATTGAAACTTACTTATGTGTACCTTAGCATAATTCTTTGCTAATTGACAGTAATAAAATATAAGAAACAAATCCAATTCATGTTACTTCATTAAAGGTTGAAAGTTGTTTCTCACTCATCTTGGGCATCAGATAGCATATGAACATTTAAATAATATTTTTTAAAGAGAAAATGACCTGGTTTTCTTGAACAACCCTGTAGATCTGTTTTACTCTTTTTTTGTGGTCTCATATCTTTTTTTTTTATTTCTTTATTGATTAAGGTATTACATATGTGTCCTTATTCCCCCATTACCCCCCACCTCCCATTCATGCCCCCACCCTTCTGTTGTCTATATGTCCATTGATTAGGCCTACATGCATGCATATAAGTCCTTTGGTTGATCTTTCCCCCTTAACCCCCACTGTCCCCGACCTTCCCTGAGGTTTGATGTTCTGATTGATGTTTCTCTGTCCCTGGATCTTTTTTTGTTCATCAGTTTATGTTGTTCATTATATTTCACAAATGAGTGAGATCATGTGATATTTATCTTTCTCTGCCTGGCTTATTTCACTTAGCATAATGCTCTCCAGCTCCATCCATGTTCTTGCAAATGGTAAGAACTCCTTTTTCACCGCAGCATAGTATTCCATTGTGTAGATGTACCATAGTTTTCTAATCCACTCATCTGTTGATGGGCACTTAGGCTGTTTCCAAATCTTAGCTATGGTGAATTGTGCTGCTATGAACATAGGGGTGCATATATCCTTTCTGATTCATGTTTCTAGTTTCTTGGGATATATTCCTAGACGTGGGATCACTGGGTCAAATGGGAGTTCCATTTTTAGTTTTTTGAGGAAACTCCGTACTGTTCTCCACAGTGGCTGCACCAGTCTGCATTCCCACCAGCAGTGCACGAGGGTTCCTTTTTTCCCGCATCCTCGCCAGCACTTGTCATTTGTTGATTTGTTGATGATAGCCATTCTGACAGGTGTGAGATGGTACCTCATTGTCGTTTTGATTTGCATCTCTCTGATGATTAGTGACTTTGAGCAGGTTTTCATATGTCTCTTGGCCTTCCTTCTGTCTTCTTTCGAAAAGTGTCTATTTAGATCAGTTGCCCATTTTTTTGATTGGATTGTTTATCTTCTTTTTGTTAAACTGCATGAGTTCCCTGTAAATGTTGGAGATTAAACCCTTATTGTTGATACCATTGGCAAATATGTTTTCCCATGCAGTGGGCTTTCTTGTTTTATTAATGGTCTCTTTTGCTGTGCAAAAGGTTTTTATTTTGATGTAGTCCCATTTGTTTATTTTCTCTTAAGTTTCCATTGCCCTAGGAGCAGTATCAGTGAAGAAATTGCTTTGGCATATGTCTGAGATTTTTTCTGGCTGTGGATTCCTCTAGTATTTTTATGGTTTCCCGTCGCATGTTTAAGTCCTTGATCCATTTTATTTTTATGTATGGTGTAACTTGGTGGTTTAGTTTCATTTTTTTGCGTGTATCTGTCCAATTTTCCCAACACCATTTATTGAAGAGACTGTCTTGACTCCATTGTATGTTCATGCCTCCTTTGTCAAATATTAATTGAGCATAGTGATTTGGGTCAATTTCTGGGTTCTCTATTCTATTCCATTGATCTATATGTCAGTTCTTGTGCCAATACCAGACAGTTTTGAGAAGAGTGGCTTTGTAATATAGCTTGATATTTGGTATTGAGATCCCACCTACTTTGTTCTTCTTTCTCAGGATTGCTGTAGCTATTCAGGGTCTTTTTTTTATTCCAGGTGAATTTTTGGAAAGTTTGTTCTAGGTCTGTGAAATATGTTGTTGGTATTTTAATGGGAAGTGCATTGAATCTATAGATTGCTTTGGGTATTATGGGCATTTTGATGATTTGATTCTACCCATCCATGAACATGGTATGTTCTTCCATCTGTTTATGTCTTCCTCTATATTTTTTTTTCAGTGTCCTGTGGTTTTCTGTGTATAGGTCTTTTACCCCTTTAGTTAAGTTTATTCCTAGGTATCTTAATTTTTTTGGTGCGATGGTAAATGGGATTGCTTTTTTAGTTTCTCTTTCTGTAAGTTCATTATTGGTATATAGAAATGCCATAGATTTCTTGGTGTTAATTTTGTATCCTGCTACATTGCTGAATTCATTTATTAAGTCTAATAATTTTTTGATGGAGTCTTTAGGATTTTCTATGTACAGTATCATGTCATCTACAAATAAGGACAGTTTTACTTCTTCTTTTCCAATTTGGGTGCCTTTTATTTATTCTTCTTGTCTGATTGCAATGGCTAGTACTTCTAGCACTATGTTAAATGGGAATGCTGAGAGTGGGCATCTCTGTCTTGTTCCTGTTCTTAGGGGAAATAGTTTTAGTTTTTGCGCATTGAGTATGATGTTAGCTATGGGTTTGTCATATATGGCTTTTATTATGTTGAGGTATGATCCTTCTATTCCCATCTTGCTGAGAGATTTTATCAAGAAAGGGTGTTGGATTTTGTCAAATGCTTTTTATGCATCAATTGATATGACTGTGTGGTTTTTATCTCTCAATTTGTTTATGTGATGTGTCACGTTTATTGATTAGCGAATATTGTACCATCCTTTCAATCCCCAGGATAAATCCCACTTGGTCATGGTGTATGATCTTTCTGATGTAGTGCTGGATCCTATTAGCTAGAATTTTATTGAGGATTTTGGCATCTATGTTCATGAGGGATATTGGTCTGTAATTCTCTTTCATTGTGTTATCTTTATCTGGTTTTGGTATTAGGGTGATGCTGGCTTCATTGAAGGAGCTTGGAAGTGTTCCTTCCTCTTGAATTTTCTGGAATAGTCTGAGGAGGATAGGTTTTAGTTCTTCCTTGAATGTTTGGCAAAACTCCCCTGTGAAGCCGTCTGGCCCCAGGCTTCTGTTTGCTGGAAGCTTTTTGATGACTGCTTCAATTTATTCCATAGTTATCAGCCTATTGAGATTTTTAGTATCTTCCTGAGTAAGTTTTGGAAGGTTGTATTTTTCTAGGAATATGTCCATTTCCTCCAGGTTGTCTAGTTTGCTAGGATAGAGTTGTTCATAGTATATTTTTAATAATCCTTTGTATTTCTGTCAGGTCTGTTGTTATTTATCCTCTTTCATTTCTAATTTTGTTTATTTGGGTCCTCTCTCTTTGCTTCTTGGTGAGCCTGGCTAGAGGTTCATCAATTTTGTTTATCCTTTCAAAGAACCAGCTCTTGGTTTCATTGATCTTTTATATTGTTTTTTTTTTGTTTGTTTGTTTTGGTCTCTATGTCATTCATTTCTGCTCTGATCTTTAATATTTCCTTCTTTCTGCTCATTGTGGGTTTTCTTATTGTTCTCTTTCTAATTTTTTGAGTTGTAGCATTAGATGACTTATTACCATTTTTTCTTGCTTTTTGAGGTAGGCCTGTAGAGCTATAAACTTCCCTCTCAGGACTGCTTTCATTGTGTCCCATAGTATTTGTATTGTTGTGTTTTCATTGTCATTAGTCTCCAGGATGTATCTAATTTCTTCTTTGATCTCATTGATAACCCAATCATTGTTTAATAGCATGCTATTCAGCTTCCAAGTGTTTGAATTTTTTGGGATGTTTTTATTGTAGTTTATTTCTAATATTATGCTATTGTGGTCTAAAAAATGCTTAATATGATTACAATCTTTTTGAATTTGGCGAGACTTTATTTGTGACCCAATATGTGGTCTATTTTTGAAAATGTCCCATGTGCACTTGAGAAGAACATATATTTCGTGGCTTTGGAGTGAAATGCTCTGAAGATGTCAATTAAGTCCCTTCTGATCTAATGTATCATTTAGAAGTGCTGTTTCTTTGATGATTTTTTGTCTAGAGAATTTATCCAGTGATGTCAGTGGTGTATTGTATTGTTGTCAATCTCTCCTTTGATATCTTCCAGGAGTTTTTTTTATGTATTTGGGTGCTCCTGCATTGGGGGCATATGTGTTTATCAGGGTTATATCCTCTTGTTATATCAATCCCTTTATTATTATGAAGTGTCCTTCCTTATCTCTTGTTATGGCCTTTACTTTGACGTCTATTTTGTCAGAAATAAGTACTGCTACCCCAGCTTTTTTTTCATTTCTATTTGTCTGAAAGATGTTTTTCCATCCCTTTACTTTCAGTCTGTATGAGTCCCTTTTTCTGAGGTGGGTCTCTTTTAGACTGCATATATATGGGTCACGTTTTTTTATCCATTCAGCCACTCAATGTCTTTTGATTGGAGCATTTAGTCTGTTTACATTTAAAGTTACTATTGAAAGGAACTTATTTGTAGCCATTTTTATTTTTTGTGTCTGTGTTCCTTCTTACCTTTTTTCTTTCTTCTTTTTACACCAGTCCCTTTAGCATTTCTTGCATTTCTGGCTTGGTAGTGATAAACTCCCTCTGCATTTTTTGTTGTTGTGAAGCTCCTTATTTCCCCTTCAATGTTGAATGATAGCCTTGCTGGATAGAGTATTGTTGGATTCAGTCCCTTGGTTTGCATCACTTTGTAAATTTCCTTCCATTCTTCTCTGGCCTGATGTGTTTCTGTTGAGAAATCATTTGATAATCTAATGGGAGCTCCCTTGTATGTAACGTTCTGTCTCTCTCTTGCAGCCTTTAAGATTCTCTCTTTGTCCTGAATATTTGCCATCAAAATTATGATGTGTTTTGGTGTGGGCCTTTTCGGGTACATCCTGTTTGGGACTCTCTGTGCTTGTGTGACTTTTTTCTTGGCCACATCAGCGAAGTTTTCTGACATTATTTCTTCAAATAGTTCTTCTAACCCTTGTTCCTCTTCCTGTTGTTCTGGCACCCCTATTATTTACATGTTGCTTCATTTCATGTTGTCCCATAGCTCCCTTAGGCTCTCCTCTTGTCTTTTAATTTTTTTCTACAGTTGCAATTCAGTTTGGCTGTGTTTTGCTTCCTCGTCTTCTAGTTCACTAATTCGGTCTTCCGCATCTCCTAGTCTACTATTGAAACCTTCCATGGTGTTTTTATTTGCAGCTATATCACTCTTCATTTCTTCTTGGTTCTTACATAAGTTGTTGATTTTTTTCATCCATTTCTTCTTGATTCTTACATAAGGTGTTGATATTTTCTTCCATCCAGTTTATGAACTCTATGACCTTATTCTGAATTCTTTTTCTGACATATTGCATACCTCTGTTTCACTTAGCTGCTTTTCTGGCAATTCCTCCTTTTCTTTCCTTTGGGGGTATCTTTGTCTACCCATTTTTGGTCTCACTGACTGATCTAGATGTTGAGCTGTGCAGGGGATGCTCCTTGGGTGGTAGTGGCTTCTCTGGGTGTGGTTGCTCCTTGGGCGGTTACAGTAGCAGTTGCTTCTCAGTTGGCAGCAGCTCCTCTGGTGGGTGCTGTTCGCAGCAGTGGTGCCTGCTCTGTCTGGTGGGGGAGGCTGCTCATATAGCTGCTGTTCTTTGGACGGAGGTGGGCTGATTTTGAGGTTGCTGCTCCTCGGATGGGGACAGGTTGCTCGTGTCCACTGCTCCTTGGATGGGGTCCAGCTGCTCATGTGGCTGCTTCTCCTCAGATAGGGGCGGACTGCTCATGTGGCTGCTGTTCTTCAGATGGGGGCTGGCTGCGTGCTGCTGCTGTTCCTCAGATGGGATGGGCTACTCGTGATGCTGCCGCTCCTTGGACGGGGGAGGTTGCTTGCAGGGCTGCTGCTCCTTGTATGGGTGTGGGTTGCTCATGCAGCTGCTTCTCTTCAGATGGGGGGTGGTCTTCTCATGCGGCTGCTGCTCCTCATGTAGGAGTGAGCTGCTCATGCTGTTGATGCTCCTCAGACAGGGACGGGCTGCTCACCTGGCTCCTTCTTGTCTGACAGGTGCAGGCTGCATGTGGTTGCTGCTCCTCAGACTGGTGAGGACTGTACAGGGCTGCTGCTCTTTGGACATGGGCGGTCTGCTTGTGTGGCTGCTGCTCCCCAGATCGGGGGAGGCTGCTTGTGCACTGCTGCTCCTCAGAAGGGGGTGGGCTGCTCACACAGCTGCTGCTCCTCAGATGTGGGCCAGTGGCTCGTGCGCCTGTTGCTCCTCAGAAGGAGGTTGGCTGCTCACACAGGTGCTGCTCCTTAGATGAGGGCAGGCTGCTCACACAAGTGCTGCTCCTCGGATGAGGGAAGGCTGCTCACATAGCTGCTGCTCCTTGGATGTGGGCCAGCGGCTCGTGTGTCTCTTGCTCCTCAGAAGGGGGTGGGCTTCTCACACAGGTGCTGCTTCTCGGATGGTGCAGGCGGGTCTCACAGCTGCTGCTCCTTAGAGGGGGGCCGGCAGTGTGGGGCTGCTGATCCTCAGCAGTGGGTGGGCTGCTCCTTGGATGGGGCGAGCTGCTCGTATGGTTGCTGCTCCTCAGACAGGGGAATTGACTGCTCACACAGCTGCTGCTCCTTGGACAGGGCCAGGCCACGTGAAGCTTCTGCTCTTAGGTCTGTGGCAGGCTGCTCGTGGGGCTGCTGCTCCTTGGACAGGAGTAGGCTGCTCACATGTCTGCTGTTCACGTGGTTGCAGTGCCTTGGGCTAAAGCGTTGGGCCGGTCAGAGGGGAACCTGCTTCTGAATTCACAGGAGCCTGCGCCCAGGATGGCTGGAGCCTTGTTGACCATGGGATCTCAGCCTAGGTAGCATGTCCCTGGCAGGGGTGGCTGTAGAGTCCCAGGTGTTATCTGAGGGCACTCTGGGTGGAATTGAGGCTGGGAACCCAGTTACAGCAGCTCTCCCCTTCAAAAAGTCTAGGCCTCTAAGGACAAGGTGGCCTCCCGGTACTGTTTGTAATGGTAGCAGAAGCTGTCTAGTTAGGCGAGCCTGATTAGCCTGCCCCTGAAGGATCTGTGGGATTTAACTGTGCCTCACTTACTCTCTCTCTCTCACACACACACACCCCACCTGACCACACGCTCCTCTTTAACTCCCTCACTCACTCATGCTCTTTCCGTCACTGCCGCACTCTTCCTGCCTCTATAGTTGGGTCTAGGGTGTTATTGACCCGTTCGTGGATGGAGTTTACTTTCTAGATGCTTTCAAGCCCCTTGACCAGACAGGATAAAATTCACCTCAACAAGACACAACACAGAGGGAACTAAGCACAAATGTGCACACGACACCAATAACCCCAATATAAATGACCACCTGAGCAAAGAGAATGAGGGCAGAGAAAAGAGAGCACAAATGCTATTAAAGAGAGAGAAAAAGATAAGGGATAAAAGACAGGAATAAAAAGGAGAATATATATATGTATGTGAGGGTAAGACACCACAGAACAAATAGATAAACAACAACAACAAAAAATAATAATAAATACAAACACCACATACCCAGCAAAGAGGATTGGGGCAGAATCTGTAGAGGCTGAGTTTATATAGTGAAAATAAGATTAAGAATTGGATGAATATGGGGAGGACCTCAATTTAGTATTGAGGAAGTAGAAAGGGAATAAATGGATGAGAATAAAGATATTGAGAAGAAAAAATTATAAATTTACCAAAAAAACTGATTTCAAAAATGGTATAAAAAATTAAAAATAAACAAAAAGTAGTGATGGAAAAATAATGTGAAAAGAAATAGAAAAAAAGCAACAAACAAAAACAGGAAAACAAAGAAGAAAAAAAAGGGATAATAAAAAATAAATAAATAAAAGTGAAAAAAGTGGAGTGTCGTTCCTTTGGCTGGCTTATGATTCCAGTCATCTGTACTGTACTGTTTCTCAGTTTCTGGTTGCTGGGGCTAAAGAGTTCTCTTTAGTACAGTTCCTATGACTAGGAAGTATTCTGAGTCTTTTGTATTATTCAGGGTGGGATCTGAGTGTGGCTATATTGGTTGCCTGGAGACTGGAGGGAGGGGCTATCTCTCAGGAGAAAATGGTGACTGGGGCTTAGATATGACTCAGTACCAGACTCACTACCACCTCTCCTGGACTGCCGCCTACTCTCCCCAGATTTCCACAAGTCCACACCTTCTCCTGCACCTCAGCCACGGGTAAGTGTCTATATCCAAAAGGTCCTATGATCTAGGTTCAGTGGAGAAAGGCACAGGCCCCAGCATGAGGAGGGACTACATCTCTGCAAGCTCCTCTCTTGCTGGCACTGTGTGGTTTGGTCAGTCCTTTGGGGTTGCCTCTGAGCTCAGATCCAAAATCCAGACTCCAAGGTCCAAAATCCCCTACCTCCTGCAGTCCTGTGGCCCCTTTTTTTTTCCACAGTCAGATGCTTTGCCTGTCCTCAGGGACGCGGCTTGGTGCCCTGTAGTTTCTCCCTGACCCTCTGGGCATAGAGGTCCGGCAGACTCTCTTGCCTAGATCCTTGATTCATCTTTATCCAGGGGACCTCTGTCCTTCCCGGCTGCAAACTCTCTCACCAGCTGCGTCTCCTTTGCCAGTTTGGGCTGAATTCCACTTGTTTCAGCAGCTTACTCTCTTTGCTCTGGGACAAGGCTCAGGACACGTCCGTCTATTCCGCCGCCATTTTGTCTCCTCCCCTGGTCTCATATCATTTTTTTTTTTTTTAAATGCTGAGTGATGAAGGAAGTGACTGGGATACTGTTAACAATATGGGAGGAAAAGCTGATGGCACTTCTCTCCCTCATTACTTGCAGCACTTCCTTCAGTGCAGTTGGTGGCCTTGTTACAAGCAGAAGGGCCCACTCATATCCAGCATTCATTCGGTATTTTCTACTTATAAAGTTGCCTGTGGGAAAGACTGAAGATGAATGCATTGAGAGCTCTGAGTGTCGCAGGATGAAGCTCACATCGGTGCCAGTGTGAACACATTTATTCCTGGGAGTGAACATTCTTTTTCCTTTCTCCCTGGACTTTGATAGAATGTCTCATCATGAACATCTAAGTGCGTACTGCACATCCTTAACAAATCTGACTTCCAGGTTGTCTGTTTGGTAAATGCTCTCAGAATCACCAGTGTGCCAGACACATGCAGCTGTTCCTGTTTGATTGAAATGCAGCTCCTGACATTTGCTTGTGAGGCCAGCTTTGGCAGTCATTTAGGAGGGAAGGCGATTCTGTGTCAGTGAAAATGCATCCACATTTTAATTGTTTTCGTTCATTTTCTGTTCAAATAGCTCTGGAAACTGCCCATGAGTCTTTGTGTGGAAATCCTGGGCATTTACTCTTCTCTGGGGGTTCCTGGTGCTAAGGTAGATCCATTTGGCCCTGTTTCTCTTTGATGTGATTTCATGTTTATAAGTTATTGTGTTTTCCTTTTGTAATAAGACATAAGAAGCGATATTAGGGAGGGAGGGAGTGTAATTAGCATTACCATTCATGGGGGAAATGGCAATATGACTAACTATCTTGTTTCCTTGGAGCCCTGGGGATGAGCTTCTATGATTTGGAAGCATTTTGTGAATTTGCAAAGATCTTCAAGACCAACTATAGTTTACCATGTTAATTTCTTATTGATTTTTAGCAATTTCAAATTCTTGAGGCTTAGCTTAACATGGACTTCTAGGCTTTTTAATTAGATCTGTATATACAAGTGCAAAGTGTTATTGGAACTTATATGAATTATTTCAAGAGTTAGAAGAAAGAAAAAAAAGGACCTTTTATTTTTATTTGATAGCATTTTCTTTATGGAGATTGAGGTGAAAACAAATTGGACAATTTTACTCTTTTGTTAAAATATATAGAATATTTTAGTGTCTCTTTATAAAGTCTCTTTAGAGCATGGCATTTTCATTATTCAATGATAAGATAAGAAAATGTTAAGATTTCATCTTGTTTTCAAGGAATGCATATATTTTTCATTTGATTTTCTATGGTGCTAATTTATTTACTAAGAGGCCCATATATGTTTCTTTTATAAACTGGAATATCATAGGATGATTTACTGAGGGCAATACATATGGAACAAAATACAAAGGTTTATAATCTCTGTTTTTCAGTGGGAAGTGGGGTTTAACCTCTTCCACCTGGGTAATTATGCTTTCTGTATCAATAAGACATGTCTCACCGAGTCCCCACTCTTACCATCTTTCCCTGGGGTTAATTCAGAACCTCCCAGACTTGTCTCTTCATCTTCTTTCTCATGCACACCAGCTAGCTCACTGTGCATTGATGGTTAGAGGCTAGGCTCATTTGAAGTTTTCTCTGCCCATCTCTCTGTCTCTATTTGGTCTTGCCAGTTTGGTGGCTTCAGGGAAGCTGGACTTCTTACAAATTGGCAGAAGGCTCCTAAGGCTCAGACTCAGAGAAAGAGGGAAAACCAGCAAAAGCTGAATTTTCTTTCTTGACCTAGCGCCTAAAATCACGTAACATCTTTTCTTGTGTTCTGTCAAGGTAATCAGAGACCTACTCAATTTCAAGGAGAGGGGTAAGAGACCACACCTCTTGGTAGGAGAGTGCAAGGATCTGGAAGAGCATGTGGGACCCGAATGTGGGATTATTTTTTGAAAATATTGCAGTTCATGTCTTGAAATTTCAACTTAAGCTATGGTTTGGGATTATAGAATTTAACATAAATTAGAGTACTAAGCCTTGTTTTAGGAGTCTAAGTCTATTTCAGATAGTACTATTCTAGGTTTATTGTTATGTTTTTGGAGGAATTTGGAATTTTATATTTCTTCTTGGTAAGTTGCCTTAGTATTGCTCATATGCTTGAGAGCAAAAATCAAAATTTAATGAACTTATTTAAACAAGTATATGCTCCTGTGACAATTTCCCCAGAAGTAATGACGATATTGAAATAATTATAATTTTAAATAATGTTTAAGTTGGTTTCTTTTTGCTGACCTGGTTCAGCAGGTGTTAACCAAATTTAGGAGGGCTATTCTAATTTTAGCATATAATATCTAGAAATGAAGTGAATGCAAAGGACTCTGTGACCTTCAGAGATGAAATTACACCCTTTCTAGCAAAGCCTTTTATTTCTAAAATGTGTGCTACTTCCAGCAGACCTGACTCATTAATGCCCCCTCCTTACCACGTTGTTCTGGATGGCCAAAGCATCGTTATTGAGAACCTACTTTGCGCAGGGCACACTTTTTCCTGATTGCTTTGCATAGAGATGAGTGCTTTTTCAAGGTTGAAGGCTTTGGATGAGATAAAGACTGCTATCGAGCTAATCAGAGCATATGTGGGAGGTTAAGGGGGTCAATGATTTTCTAAGAAAAACAGAGCCTTTTCTCTTTACCTTTTTCTCTTTTTAAATACAAATCTACTCTACAAACCTTCACATTTTCTTTTATTGTTTTGCTTTATTCCCCTCTTTACATTCATTTTCTCTTTCACAGCAATATCCCTTAAACATACACACATGCAAACGCGTGCGTGTGCACACTAACACACACAAACACACACATATATGATGATTTTAAGAGAGAGTAAAATCACTATTTCCATGATAAGGGCCTTCATTTTGAAAAGGATTATTTTGCATCATTATGAATATTGCAATCAGTTGGTATATTTCAACTGCCCCACTTTAAATTTATACTTTACAGAGCTTACATACTTTGGTGTGCAACTTTATGCTTCTAGATTAATCATGCTTCTAGAATATACCATGGCATTATGATATGCCACTTTTTAAATAGATTTTTACTGATAGGTTGACAGCTTAAGCCTATACTTGAAGTTCCATTTTGTTGTTTCTAGGCATTTTTATTTAGCTTATTATATTTTTGCCCTGAGATAATTCATGCAAAAGGTGCCATTCCAAAAAGCAAAATAACTACCTGCATAATTCTTTATATATTTCTTTTTTGTACAGATTAAGTGAGCTAAAGTGCTAAGTTAAATGAACTTCTTACTTCAGTAAAGGACATTCTGGTTCTTGTCCTCAGGGAGATTAGAGTGCTGATGATGTAGCTTCATGGATTGGAGGTCTTAGTGTTAGCATTAGTTGGAACTAATGAGGTCATTTATGATGCACTTTTCTTATCCTCACTCATCTTTGTGTAGCCCAGTGATACCTATAATGAGGTATCTGTCAGGGGCAGGGTGCAATATTGCCAGCATTCTGTGGTTTCTCCAATGATTCAGTGTTTCTAGAAATAAAAAGGAAAAAAAAAGAGAGAAGAGGATCAATGCAAGAATGAATAAAGGAAAATATAGTCACATGGGAGGCAAGAGAGCAAAAATTAGATTACATATACAGAAACAATTCCTGTGTGATTTGTTAAATAATGTAATTTGAATATGTGAGAAAGGAAATCTCAGTCAAAGGAAACAGCATGGGCATATGAAACAAACTGAATCAAAATTGTAGAGTTAGAATTTAATTTTCTTGCAATTTTCTTAATGTTTATTTTCTTTCAGAATCTATGGCTATGAAGACATATGCATCTTTTCTCTGAATGTTTTGAAATGTCTTTCTGAAGCCTAGGCTATAAAGCTCTTAGTTATTTGTTATGAACTTTAGGTGGCTAGTGATTTTCTATACTCAAAAATAATAATGTCAACATATTTCTGGTTCATATTTGCTATATTGAATAGTAAATATGAACCAGAAATGCTGCCATATATATGTGAAAAATAGGTGAAGGCCAGCAGAATACACCACCTCAAAATATGCCTTTTTGGCATAAGGATTATTTTAGGATGATTATTTTTGAGAAACAAGGAACAGGAAAAGCTCTGAAAAGTGAGAAGTTACTTTTTTTTTTTGCAAGAGACTTTTACATATAAAGGAAAATCTCCATCTGTAAGGGTGTCTCCCTCACTATACCAGGAAGGGAGGATGACTCTGAACATCTAAAAACTTCTCAGTGGAGAAGGCAGCACTTTAATCTGCATAACAACCATACTCATGTGCTTTGCCTGCTAACCTTCCCTATTCCACTCCCCCCATCCCCCTCGCTCCCCCCTCCCCCCCCACCCCACACACACACCTTTTGTCCTTAGCTCGAGGTCCTAAAGATGGTGGTTTAGGTCATTTTGGGGAGTTGCCCAGTTTTCCTGGGTAGCTCCTGTGTATACAGGAGACACATGTTATTAAACCTTTGTTTGCTTTTCTCCTGTTAATCTGACTCAGCCAAGGATCTAGAAGGTAGTCATTATGAGGATAAAACCCATCTCTGGATAATTCTTTGTAACAAATTGGTAATTTGCTATTATTTGTAAGTTGTGTGAAGGTGGAAGTGATAGCTAGAAATGAGAACTTTAGGTTTTTAAACATACTAATTCCTTTATAATTTCCACTCATGGATTCATAGATTTCCATTCAGTTCATCTGGAGACAGGCCAGTAAGCCAGGTCAATTGGTATAGGGAAATAAATAGATCAATGTCCAAGTAGTTTAGAACTATCTAGTAAATTTCAAAATACTATCTTCTCTAATCAAAGACACTTAGAGTAAATGGTTCACACTTCTCCTCCCCAATCAGATGGTACATAGCTTAAATCGCCCTCTTATCATCATAATTACCTAGGTTTTAATATTAAGAATAGAAAGAGAGCAAAGGGAAGGCCAGCCGTTATAAGCACGGTCATCTGGGCAACTTGACCAGGAAGCCGCAACTTCGCCATCCCCGGGGAATTACCAATTTATTCCCTGCAGATCACTGGGGGAGGTGATCTGATAAAGGGGAAAATGGGGACGTGCACTGTGAAGTCGGGGTGACATAGGAAAGGTGCCTGCCTGTCAGTCTAACCTGGGAGAAAGATAATTGACTGGTCGGTTATGAGGAGAGAGAGGAGGGAACCACTGAAAGCACATGAAATCCTGAAGGATTAATTGCATTCGCTCCTGGTTATAATCTAGCGACAAAAAACTCTTTCTCTTTTAAGCTCCTGTTTCTTTTGCTTTCTTTCTCTTTTTATGTTTTTATTGATTTTAGAGAGAAAGGGAGAGAGAGATAGAAACATCAATGATGAGAGGGATTCATCCATTGGCTGCCTCCTGCAAGCCCTGGGATAGAGGCCGCCACCCAGGCATGTGCCCTGACCAGGAATGGAACCATGAACTCCTGGCTCCTGGGTCAACGTTCAACTACTGAGCCACCCAGCCAGGCTATGCTGCCGTTTCTCACTTGCTCTGTGACCCACACTTGCCTGTGTGCCTCCATAGCCATGTGGCCTTAAGGAGCCAGTGAAGCTAGCCAGATACTGGACTGGACTGTGCTTTAACATGGGATGGAGACTCTGGGCAGTGGCTTTAATCTTATCCCCACTGAACACAAGATTGGACTTTAATCAGGGTGGGAGGTAGGAAACCTAGGGGTTTAATTTCACAGAAATAAAGATCACTTATTCTCTCATGTGAGTCTCTGGAAATTCCTTTCCTTGGGACGCCACAAGAATTCCACTTCCATGGACAACAAATGGGGACACAGAGGACACCCCACCGATAACACTGTTGCTTCTTCTATGCTAAGCCCTTCCTTGTTTCACTGTCCCTAGCTTTAATAAAGCACCAAAATATGAACATTAAACTGAAATGCATTGTTTTCCTCTGAGCAGAATGCAAAGATGATTTTCCAGGTTCTTGTCCAGCTTGGATTTGAAGAATGAAGCCATGGACAAAAGATGGTATAGGAGAAAAGATGGTATGGATTTGAAGAATGAAGCCATGGACAAAAGATAAAAAGGTGGAAATATATTGGGAAACAAGCAAAGACTCCCACCTGGGGAGAGGGAGAGAGACCCACTAAAATCCCTCTTTCCTAAAGTTTATAAAGGCTGCAGTTCTTTGTGGCCTGATATCACCTCTGATTGGTCACTATAGCAGCTCAAACCCCAAGTGAGGTCCCCCTCTTTTTCTCCCTTTTGTTTTTTTACTCACTGAGGCTTTCCTTTTTATTCTGTGAATGAATGGATTCCTCTCCCTTTATTCTGGAAATGATTGTCTTCATCTCCCTTTATTCTTTGAATGTATGCCTTTTGGCAGCTCCTGGCCCCAGGTTTGCAGCCCTGCAGTTCTCCCCCATGAACCCCCTATTCCTAAAACTCCCTAAACCTGACTATTTTATACCTAAAAACTTTCAGTACTATCAAAATCACCTGGACTTGTGTTGTGAAATCTTTCCTGCACAAAGTCAAGAACCCACATCCTACAGGCCCACCTAAGACAGAATCAACAATCTCACAGCCAAAACTACTCACTTTCTCTCCCATCAGATTTTCAGTGTGGGTTTTCTCCTTTTTCCACCCCATGGACAAAATAAATTCTTCCATTACTTCATTCAGTAGACACATGTCCTATGACATTGAATTTATTTCCATATATTAGTATTCACAGATGGCTCCGTTCAATACCAGTGTACAGGGCAGTTTGAGATAGTTTGGTTCTCTAGCACAGAACTGAAGTGGCCCCGTGGCTGTGGCAGACATGTGGAATGACCTGGTGGACAACTTATGGATATTTTTACAGGAAGGAAAGACCTTTAAGGTCACCCTCTTTTCATTTGCTTTAGTGTACAGGCTGGGCTTGCTATTTGAATCTTAAGACACAGTAGGCTACAATACTGTTATTCATTTCAACGTATTAATATTTAATTCTTGTGTTCCTGAGAAAGACTGAAAAGTATTTGAGTTTTTTTATAACATTAGTTTAGCTATAATTTTAGTGGGGAAAATGCCTTAAATGGTTTATTTTGGGATACACAAAAGTTAAGTGAGCAGGAACAGAGCTTGGAAGGAAAGTAGAGAGATGCTGTATTGGATCTTTGTTCTTTAGAAAGTTGACAGACTGCTTGTGTATGTGTGAGAGAGAATGCGTTAGGGTCCCATGGTGTCTATTTAGGCTTTCTAAGTAACGACACAATTTCATTGGGTTCTGAGCGCTTGGGGTAGATAAATGGCTGATGCTCAGATTCAAATTCAACTCTTGCCTGAAGGCCCTGTTTTTTGAAAAACTGAAATAGCTTATAAATTCCCTGAATGCAAGGGAACAAAAGTGACTGTTATTCACCAATTAAATTCTTTCTTCCCAGTGCAGAAATCAATCCTGTACTTCTAGTCTGTCGGGGAGAGAAAACTCTAGGAGAGCAACCAGCTGTGGTGACAGAAGGAAAGACAATGAGAGTTTAGAGGTGGGAGCCACGCTTGACTAAAACAGGGGAGGAAAATGGACTCAAATTGGCATTGGGTGTTCACTGAAGGGCATGGATCCCACATATTTGGCCTAAGCTGATCGAATCAAAATAGACCACATGGGGCACAAGGCTGACTTGAAAAATTAGTTCAGGCTGCCTGGTTGCTTCCCAGAAATGTGGAGGAGCATTCTGCGGTCACATCCCAAGGGCAGCCAGAAACCAGTACTCAATTCTCACTTTGCTTGCAGTGACTATTAAAGAAAAGTCCAGGAGGTGATTGGTGGAGTAATGATGCCAGCTTAGTATGGGTGAGTGGGGACCAGATGAGTGGGAGCATTGTGGACTGAATGCAAAGTGCATTAGAAGAAATAACCCAAGGCAGTGATTGTAACTGAGTGAGGTTAAATTGGAGAATTTTCAGGGGCTGTGACTAAGACATCACATTGCTCACAGCTTCAGAAGAGAACACTTGTAAATTAATGGAGCTAATGTAGGCCAGACCTCTGATTAGAACATCTATTTTTTCAAAAGTTGTATTTACGGTCAATTGTCTTTTCTGGTGCTTATCAATAATTGGTGGTAGAAAAGAATTCTTACCCTGGTTAGTTGTGAAAAAAGCAGCACAGGAGTGCTGGAATAGTGAATTGGCTCTAGATTTTTTCCACATTGAACTCCCCTTCCCTGATAGGTCCCTGGGTTATGAAAACAAGGACTGTGATTTATCTCTGTCATGGGACATGGTGGCTCCAGTTCCTTCATTCTAGCTGAGCAGTCTCTGAGGGTCTTCTCACACTCTCAGTCTGCTTGCCCATGGATAGGTGGGTCTTTCTGGGTCACAGCAGGGGAAAAAAAAATGGTCCCAGAGTTTCTTTCTTTTAAAAATGGCATTCTTAGGATAATCCAATGTTTTCACTATTTTATATCAAAGTCTATTACAAGAATAGCTCACAGGATTGCAGCCTTGAAGACAGAGCTGGAGCTTCAGAGGCTCCTAGCTTGCGTTGTGTTCTTTTTTGTAGGGCTCTGAATAAAGCCATACACAGGCAACATCACAGAGGTAACTCCAGCTTAGTGATGGCAATTTCTTACTTTGTATTGTTTGAAAAGCTTTACTTGTCAAAGGACCTAGATTAGTAAGCCCTTTCAATCAGACTTGGATAGAATTGTTGAAAACTTCATTTAAACATAGAAATTTAAAGTTGCCTATGATCGTGGCATCCATTATCCTAAAGAGAATTATTTCACATGTAGCTCATGCACAACTAAAATGCACATGTCCATACACATATATCTACCAAAATGCTTTTAGGAGGATATTTATTTATTTTTGGTGACTACACTGAAGGGGTTCAGAAAAAGCCTACCCAAATCATGCCACCTAGGTATGTTCCTGACTGGAAATTGAACCCTAAACCTTGTTGGTGTATAAGAGAGTGCTCCAACCGAGTCACCTGGCCAGGGCTCACTGTGTTAAATTTAAAAACAGCCCATGTGAATTTTGTAGGAAGTGATATTAAATCTACAATATTTTAGTTTGGAAGATCCATGGTTTACTCAAACCTTATTATTTCATGTTTTTCATGAAGATCCTACCTAGATTTTGCTTGCTACATTAATGGAATTTTAAAAATGTAGTTCTTAGTGGCTAATTGAAATTTGCTTTTATTACTTTTTTTCTTATAAGAGGCTATACTACTTAATTCCATTAACTATAAAAATTTATAATAGATTCTTTGGGGTTTTCTAAATATACAATTATGCCAATGAGAATATTGTTTCCTCCTTTCTAGTTGCTATATTTTTCTTCCTGATTCACATTTTTGTATTTGTTGGGACATTTAGAAAAATGTTAAATAATATTGCCGTATAGTAGCCTGATTCCTGAAACTTTTCATATTGGTCTTACTTTAAGGTACATAATGGTGAATTATTCAGTTCTTAAAATATGTATCAGGAATAAGTATTGAATATTATCATGCCAGAAGCCAGCTCCAGCATGTCATAATTGTAAGAGTTTCATCGAAAGGTTGATGGAACTTAGGGACTCAACAAGGGCTGAGTCACATATGTTATCACCTGTTGGAATGATTAAAGGCATTTCCCCAAACCTGAAAAAGATGCATTAAATGGGTTGTTTGCTGCCAGACAGCTCAGGGCATCTTAATCTACATGTTATTGCCTCCTACTGGCCAAGCACCTGAACAGCCATAGGCTATTCCCAATCTGACAATGCTTCTATAGGAAACCCTACCTTTTGAAGTGTGTATCTCCAGCTATCCTTAGGACAATTTGTGTTAATAAAAAGCAAGGGGTCCTGAGACAAGGAGAACTTGGTTTCTTCAGCCAGGCTCCTCTGATCCCCAATGCCTTTCAAAATTATCTTTCATCTACGGACTCTTACTTAAGTTACACACAGCCTTTCTCCAGATTGCTGAACCCTTCTTAATGCCAGAACAAGAACCCCGGCATTATCACATGTCTTTTGGGAGTCTACTGAGATTTTCAAAATTGTTCTCTTATTTGAACATACTGCTGTTAACGATATTTCCTGTGATTTGTATTTCTGAATTAAAACCAACCTGGTCATAGTAGATGCTCGCTTGAATTCAATTTGCTTGTATCTTATTTAGACATATTCATATCTATATTCATAAGTGAGTTTCCTCTAAGGTTATGTTTATGTGTCAAATGTATAGTATTAATCCAATTGAAGCTTAATAGTATAACAGAATTGTAAGTGAATATAGAACAGCAGAATATTTTCAAACTTCTTGTGCCATTCTTGGCTAGATATCTGACCATGCTTTTCTCAAGGCAGTATAGTTTTGAAAAGCCACACATTTGCATAATGTCTTTCCTGTTCTCCCTTTGTTCTTTGAATTGTACCAACCTAATTGCTTTCTAAAGTTATTTCCCACATTTCTCCCTTAGGTAAATAAGGCTTTTCAAAGTTAGAATCAGGGACTTGATCCTATTGGTGTACATCCTGGCACACCAAAGAGCATAACATCAAACACTCCTCCTCCCACCACCTCTTTGGTTAGTGTCCATTCTGATTAGAAAGGAATTGAGAAAGAACCAGAGAAAAGGCCATCCTGGTGCTAACAAAGCCTTAGGGAGAGGTGTTTCTTCACAGATAGCTTTGGATGAGGACATTGATTCTTATGAGAGAGCTATAACAGACCATGAAGAAACTCTTAGGATTCTTCCATCCACAGTTGCTCTTTCTTATTCTTTAATGGTATATGTACCAATGATCTGTTTTTTGATAATGTGGAAGAAGTTGCTGGTAAAATTTTCTTGTGAGACAATATAATTTTTAACAGTTGTACTTTCTTTTTATGGCTTTTGGTTTCTTTGTGATTGCTGCTTCCACGTAACTAGGTTTTGTAACTATATTTTCTACATCTCAGTGATGCTTTCAAATTTATCATCATAGAATTGTACATACATATTTTTTAAAATCTTCTCTGTTGTTGCTTGTATAGGTCCTTTGATAATTCAGTAAATCATTTTAGGTGGATCCCCCTGGGCTATGTTTTCATTCTGAAGGTTTTGCTGAGATTTTTCCATTAATTTCTAATTACAATAGAAGAATGAAGTTTTGTTTTATGATCTTTATTGTACTATTTATGGCAGTTATAATTTTGACACTGTTGTCATCTCACTTGGATTTCAATGTCTGGGTGCTCTGTGGGCACAGTATCTTTTTTCTTTATTCGGAGTTCTGAATTTGCCCTTGGCAGAGTGTCTCCATTTTATGACATGCTGATCTATGAGCTCTGTCTCTCCTTTGTTGTTGTAAACAAGCCTGAGATGACTGGAAGTATTTCTCTAGTGAATCGCTAGTCTGCTTAACATTCTACAGTTTCAAGCATGACAGTATAAGAGACTCATAAATGCCCTGGTTGTCTTACCTCGTTACTGACTTTCAGGAAGTCATGCTTAACTTTCATGTCTTTACTTTGGAATGAAAACTTGTAGGTCTTCTGAGAAGCCTGAAAACAATTTCATTGAAAGATAGGGGAATTCTTTGTATTAACCAGTTATGGAAGTTAAGTGTATCTGACTGTTTTCTACTGTTTTGGCTTTCTAATGACTTTGACTTCATTGGACGTGAGATTTATTTCTTTATCTTCACTGGAGGATGTTTTTCCATTGATTTTTAGAGAAAGCAGAAGGGAGGAGGAGAGAAAGAGAGAAACATCAATGTGAGAGAACATCAATTGGTTGCCTCTCACATGCGCCCTGACCAGGGACAGGGATGGAGCCTGCAACCGAGGTAAATGCCCTTGTCCAGAATGGAACTCAGGACCCTTCAGTCCATGGCCCTACACTCTGTCCACTGAGCCAGACTGGCCAGGGCTGGATGTGAGGTTTAATTCCATCTGTCTCCCCGCACCATATAGTAAATGATTAGGAATCAGAGAATCCTGTCAATTGTGGAAAATGACAAGACAAACACATCATTTGGATGTGAGAACTTCTTTTTAAATGTATAATGATTGATTTGCCATAAACCACCTATATCCCTCCATCTGTTTTCCCTTCTTACCAAAGACTTAGGTTGTCAAGCAGGTCATTCTCTACATGGACATGTAATCAAGTTTTTTCCTCTTTCAATTAGTGATTAAAAAACATACTGGTTGCTTTCACTCATTCTCTGATGTAGAAGCATCATCATATGATCTATTTAGGACTGATCCATACACTGCTTTATTTTTTTGATAGGTGTTCTAACTAGATGAAATCATATTTACTTACATTTTAATTTATTTATTCTACCAAAGTATACACTGCAGGAGACCAGGAACTTGTCTATCTTACTCTCTGACATATCTCTGTTGCCTAGAAGAGTGGCAGGCATTCAGGAGTAAATTTTTCCCAACTTTCTGATATATTTGCCCTTCTTTTTATTGTTGTGGATTAATATTTATATTTTAAATTGGAAGGTCCCATGTACATATAGGTTAACATTATAGGCGACCACAAATCTTTTTTAAAAGTACAGTAGAGTACAAATAAATAAGAAGCTAACCTGCAGCCCTGGCTCGTGTGGCTCAGTGGTAGAGCATTTTCCTAAGGACCAAAAGGGTGCAGGTTCCATTCCCAATCAAGGGCATGTACACCTGGGTTGCAGGTTCATTCCTGGTAGTTTGTGCATGTTTGGGAGGCAACCAACTGATTTATCTCTCTCACATTGACATTTCTCTCTCTCTCTGCCCCTCTCTCCCTTCCACTCTCTCTAAAAATCAATGGAAAAAATATCCTCCAGTGAGGATTAAAAAAAAGAAAAGAAGAAGCTTACCTGCATAATGTACTCGCAGATGTGGTTTGAATTTTCTTTTCTTATATTATTTTTGAAAATGTCAAGAGAGAGGGCAAATAGATACTCTCATGCACTGTTGGTGAGCATGTGAATTGGTATAACTTTTTGAAAGGCAGTTTGGCAGTATCTAGCATAATATAAAAAGCACACAACTTTTGATATAGTGATATCAATTTATCAGTATCAGAAATTTCCATAAATCTAGTCAATGACAATGCACAAAGGTCTTTGAAAGTGAATATTTATTTCAATAAGGTTTTAGTAACAGACAAAACAAAAACAACCCCCCCCACCCCAAGATCTGGAGAAAAGTTTAATGACCAAAATTTATTAAAAAGTGATCATAGACATCATATGATATAATGCTATAAACCTGTTACAAAGAGAAAAAGTAGTTCTGCAATGTCGGTGACCTCAGAGTTGGGCAATCATTTTTGCTTCATTATTTTAAAAACCAAGATATTTATAGGTGCTTGTTACATATGGGTTTTAATTACTCTTCATACTGTAGTCTTAAGAGAGAAGAAAATTTTAAATGTCCCAAAATAAAAAAGGAAAGAAAGAATGCTTTGGGAAGTTACTTGTCATGATGGCCTTATAGTCTATAATTATAGACCCTAAGTACAGGCAAGGATATGTAAATCACTTAAGGGAAGTCTTTAGGTCAAAGGTATTTATGGTACTTCCAGTTATATAAAGTGACACATTGGATTTCCTAGGCCTTGAAATTAGCATCCCCCCTTCCCCCCAACTCCCCCCACCCCCCGGCTCCCAACACACACACACTGTTCATATAGCTTCCAGGACGCCGAGTTTAATTCAGAAACTGTTTGATGTTTGCTGCCTTTCATGTCGAGAAGTGATCTGGAGAAGGAGAGAAGTTGTCTAAAGTTTAGCACAGACACACACTGACTTATCTTTAATGGGAGGCAAAGAGCCTGTTACACCGTATAATTTTCTTTTAAAGTAGTTCTGTAACTTTTGATGTGAAAAGGTGCGCAAGACACAAAACAAACAAGTTACAGAATTATAGGGTGGTGTTATCTCACTTTTTAAAGGTTTCTATTTTCATATGTGCATAATAATTTTTAAAAATGCTAGTAGCATTATATAAGTAGCTAGGGTTTATACTTTAAGGTTATTAAAGATCTATGAGAAGGATGTGAGAATAGGGAGATGACTGGCTTAGGGAATGACGACAAGGTTGATTTTTAGCTGTGACCTTTGTTCCTTAATTCTCTGATGTGCCCTGAGGGCTTATTAGGTGCTTGGATTCTTCACCTTATTTAAACCCCACACTACCAAGCCCATAAGGAAGGTAATATTATTTCTGTTTTACATATGAGGAAACTGAGGCACAAATTCAGTAAATTTCCAAATAATATAGATAAGCAAGTATTAGCCTTGAGATTCCAGCCTCAGCAGACTGACTGCATTGTAGGCACTAAACTGACTCTCCTGGTCCCTGTTGTTGAGGTAAGAACATTCAAACCTGTATAGAGTTTTTATAAACATTTATTTGAGTCAAAAGAGGATACACCTGGAAGCAAGATCTCCAAAGATTGCGATAAATGCTTTGGAGAATAACAGTTTGCAGCTTCTTTTTATGCATTTGAGATCAAGGAGAGGATGTAAGGAAGATGACATGAAGGTGGGAAGAAACAACTCTGGATGGAATTACAGGGTAGTTAAGATGACATGCTCTCTTGGGGAGCCTGAAAGAGGCATTTCAAAGGTGTGTTCACCTAAGTGCACAGAAACAATGGACAGGGATTGCTTAAGGCAAAGATAAGCCTTGTATTAAGAAGTTATATGTCTGGGACTTGACTATCCACCATGACCTGACCAGTTAGGAATTTATGATCAGATCACCCTGTGAGGTTACTTTCCATAGAATCCTTTTTTTCATCCACACTGTTTATACTAATAACTCATTTTGCTAGATAAATGGATAGTGACTATCAGCAGAATGCCTGACAAGTAGTAAGCTCAATTAATATAGTTATTATTTTCATATTCTTGCCTGTAGTTTTCCCCAGAGTAAATGTTGGCATAGTATCATTTGATTTTTTTTTAATGTAATACTACTTATGCATAGGTATGTATTTTTAACAACTTGGTCAACTTTACAAATTATATATTTTCTCTGTATCTTTGTGGGATACATTTTGAGTTTTTAAAGTTTACCTTTAGTTGGTGTTAAATCATTGTGGAAAACATTACCAAACTGTCGTGCCAATTCTTACTAAAAATATACAAGGTAGTAACAATTCAGTTTGTTTCTTTTAACACAGAAAAAAATGCCTGTTTTTTAATTGAGTTACCTGCAAATTGAAGAAGTCAGGAGGGAGAAAATATTAATGCATATTTAATGCAATTTAGAGCATTGATTAGCTTAGTTTGTGTGCTGTTATTCGGGTATTGAAAGTAAACTTTTCCAAACAGCAGGATAAAATAAAATCTTACATATTTGCATTAGAATTTTGTTTTATTATAAACTGAATATCTGTGTAACTTTTCATTTAAAAAGGCAGAGTAATTTGCTCAACTGATTATATGAAGGCTGGTCACAATGATTTTTCTTAAGTAGATTAACTTTGAGTGTGTAAGAATACACTAAAGCTTATAGTATATTTTTTAATTTTTTAAAATTGAAATAACAAAAAATGTTTTTTAAATGTCACAAAAATTAAATCCCTTCTAGCAACAAGTGAATTATCATAGAATTATTATTATTATTAAACTAGAGGCCCATTGCACGAAGATTCGTGCAGGAATAGGCCTTCTTTCTCTTGGCTTCGCTCCCGGCCGCCTGGGAGCTTGCAAGTTCTCACTCTCAGCTGCCTAGGAGCCTAAAAGTCCTCACTCCCGGCCAGAGTGCCTCTCCTGTAACTCCCTCCACCCCTCACCCTTCCTCTCATAGCAGGTGTCTCACTTCACCCAGCTGCTCCGTGCCTGGGTATGCAAATTAACCCACCATCTTTGTTGGGTTAATTTGCATACTTACTCCTGATTGGATGATGGGCATTATGGAGGTATGGTCAATTTGCATCTTTCTTTTTTATTAGTGTAGATTAATTGGGGTGACATTAGTTAATAGGATCACATAGTTTTCAAGTGTTGATTTCTATGATACAAGATCTGTGTATTGCACTGTGTGCCCACCAACCAAAGTACAATCATCTGCCATCACCACATATTAGGCCCCCTTTACCCTATACCCCTCTACTCCCTTCCCTCTGGCAACCGCAACACTGCTGTTTGTGTCCTCGAGTTTCAGTTTTATATCCCACAAATGAGTGAAATCATATGGTTCTTAACCTTTCCTGCCTGACTTTTTTCACTTAGCATGATATTCTCAAGGTCGATCCATGTTTGTTGCAAATGTCAGTATTTCATCTTTTCTTATGGCTGCGTAGTATTCCATTGTGTATATGTGGCGCATCTTCTTTGTCCTCTATTGCAGACACTTTGCTTGTTAGAGTTTGCTTTTTTGTGGATGAGGATTTCTAATGAAGAGTGTGACAAAGTCTCCTCTTACACAGCTAGGACTGAGGAGTATTTCTAAACAAAACATCTCCCCTCCAGGATCTAAGGGTTTAGAAAAGGTATCTTTTACCTGATGAGAAGTAAACATAAAGGAATGAAAGCTAAAAGCTATGCCAATGGAGCAGGATGGCTTTTGTTAAAAATAAAAATAATGTATAAAACAATTAGCAAACATAAAAATAACTCATGAATAGGCTCCTCTCTCAAATTAAATTTGTTTACCTAAATTTTAGTGTCAACTATGTTGACATCATGGAGAACTGTCAAGAGAGCTGACATTCTTAGAAGACATAACATCACCTGCAACCTTTAAAGAAAGCTGCTTTGTGAAAGCCCTGCAGGCAGAGTGGTCAGACTGGCATTTGTATAGTGTGGTGGGAGATGTTAAAATAGCAACACACAGAACCCTTTCAAGCAATTTTATGTCATGGACAGTGAAGCTTTTGGAAATAAATCTATAAGTAGTGATTTGTCACTACTTATGCCAAGTGAAATAATTCCAGACAGTTTTTTTTTCCCCCAGATCAGAAAGTGCTATACCCTAAGTGAATAATAAATCAAATTTGAATCTCTTCATCTCAATATATACATCTCTGAAGATATTATTTTTAAAGCTAACATTTATTCCTTCATTCACCATAGAACTAGAGTCCAATTTTATAACTTTGCAAAAATTTTCGATCACTTTCTTTGGTGTAACAATTACAAGTGCAACATATTTGTAATAAAACTGTCAACCATGGTTCAATTCAAAATGTATCCTGGGGAAGACAGACTTCTGAAGTGGGAAAAGTCTGTTCTTTTCTTTGAGAAGCAGTGAAGGCAGACTCACAGGAAACTTAAAAATCAAATAGCAATTTCCCCAAAGCCAGAAAAGTTTGGAATTCAGCTTTTGTTAATTGCAAATCAAATTTTAAGGGTACTTTTTAAATGTTGTTTCTGTTCTTTAGAGCCAATATTGGTGGGCAACTTCTTTTCCTCAATTCTTGTCTGCCCTGAAAAAAGACTGGTACTGCAAATGGGAGAAACAGAAGACTACTTACCGATATTTAACCCTAAATCAGTTATATGTTTTACTATCAATGGGCATTTTGAGATTATTGTGATGTTTATTTTTGTGTGTTTTTTGTGAATTATAAAAAGAAATTTATACACCTTCCCACCATCCAAAATCTCTCTGGAAGATTCCTAACTCCTTTATTCTGTATATACTTTATAATTCTGAATATACTCAGTAATTATTTCCTGAGACTATCCTCTTCAATTTATACATCAGAGATTTAAACACATTGCCCAAGTTTCCACATTTGTTCACAGGATTTGAGATTTCAATTATTCATAATTGAGTGTTTGATGATTTGTAGTATTCATCTTATTTAATACTTTCATCCCAACAATAGTTTACAATTTAGACTAAGAAGATAGTGTCTCTGAGGTTTTGGTTTTCTCAACATTTTGTATTATAAAAAGGAAAACAGTCTGAAATTACTAATGACCTTTTCTTCTTAAACCAGCAAAATATTTTACTTGGATCCTGATAAAGTTCAATAAATATGAAGAATTTTGATTATAGCAATTAAAAATACATTCATGGTTTTGCTTGAAGGCATAGTTTACTTCACACAAATAGGTAAGGATTTACTGTTTGAATGGTATCTCTTAAAACAAGTTTCTATTTGTATTTTTCACATTTGTCTTCTCTTTCTAATTACAATTTAATTCCTAGAGGTTAGAGATCTTATTTTGCATGTGTTTAAATATCTAGTAACAAAGATTGTTTTGTTTAATATGTAGTAGGTATTCACTTTCCAAAGTAAAACTCCATTTTTCTACTAAATATGAGTATGGATATTTAGTAATTCATAATATGGGTGCTTTGGTAGGCTAGTTGCTGAGTTTAAATGTCAGGATATGGTAAGATTAATTGTAATGGCCTCATCACTTCTAAATCAGCCGGACAGTAGACATGCCAGTCCATAGTAACTCTACTTAAAGAGTTCCCTAAGTAAATAGTTCATCCAAGAAGAAGTTTAGTTATGAATTCTTCCTTGTCTCTTTGATCAGTCTAACCCTCTGAGTTATATACAATTTATTATGAAGATATATCATCTGGGAAGTTTTCCAGGTTCATTTTAAAAGAATTGAACTTTCCAATATGTGATTGTTTAGATTATCTTCTTACATTGGAAATCAGACTAGTATCAGTACATTAATACTAAAAGATAGAAGAAAATTTCTTTTATATTGAAATCCTTTAGGAATCATATTGGAAATTTTTTGTAAGTGGAAAATATTAAAAACATGTGTTTTCTATTTCTGGCTCAAGTTTCAATAAAGTAAATTTATTTACTGCTGTTAAATTCATAATTAAATCTTGATAAAGAATTCTACTTACTGGTAGCAGTAGGTTTTGAAAACATTTATTATAAAATTGTGTACCTGAAACCTTTATAATTTTATTAACCAATGTTGCCCCAATACATTAAAAAAATAGAAAAATCCATTTATTAAATTGGATTACATATTTCCACAAGTGACTTGTTAAATATAAAAAATAAATCATTACACACTTGGAAATTCTTTTATCCTCTCAAGTTGGAATAATGTAGAATGTCATCTTGTTCTTAGATAATGGTGACACAAATCTGATCCTTTTAGTTTTCTTGGCGAAGAAAACTATCTATTCTATAATTTATCTTCTGAGATAAGATTGTGTAACAAACAACAACCTTTAAGATATTTTCAAGAGTGCCTTTTTTCTACAAGTTAGACACATACACACACACACATAGCGCTTTAGAAAGTACCAGTACAGCCGAAACCTGTTTGGCTCAGAGGATAGAGCATCGGCCTGCAGACTGAAGGGTCCCGGGTTCGATTCTGGTCAAGGGCATGTACCTTAGTTGCGGGCACATCTCCAGTAGGGGGTGTGCAGGAGGCAGCTGATCGATGTTTCTAGTTCTCTATCCTTCTTCCTTCCTCTCTGTATAAAAAATCAATAAAATATATTTAAAAAAAGAAAAAAGAAGAAAGTACTAGTACATATTGAGCCCTGCTGGTGTCACTCAGTGGTTGAGCATCAGCCCAGGAACCAAGAGGTCATGGGTTTGCTTCCTGGTCAGGACACATGCCTGTGTTGTGGCTCAATCCCCAGTAGGGGGTGTGCAGGAGGCAGCCTGAATGATGATGTTTCTGTCTCATTGATGTTTCTATTGCTGTATCCCTCTCCTTTCCTCTCTAAAAATCAATAAAAATATTTTTTTTAAAAAGAAAGTACATATTGATTTGATGGCAAACTTTTAATTCACTAAATTACTTGCTTTTTGAAGTTCATTATGACCAATCTGTGTGAAAGAAAGTAATTTTTCATAACTGACTTTGAGACATTCTTTTTTGGCATTGAAATAAGATATAAAATTCAGTGAGAGACACTGGCCTGATCTGCATTGATGTTTCCTACTCTAAATCTCAATCTTGTGAACCTTAAACATTTGATCTGACCATATTTCTGATATATCTGGGCATACGTCATACATTCTTGTTTGCATTTCAATAATTCTAATTATTACAAGCACTGCTGTTTTCCTTCAACAAAAGGGGACTTAGCCAAAAGCAATTTGTTTGCTCAATACAGTATTTTGTTAGAAAATAAATAATCCCAGCGCCAGGATTTTTTCAGAATTAAAAAAATTGTATTTCATATTCCTCTTTTAGTCATTTGATTTTACCTTGTACTCTTTCCAATATTGAAATATTGTAGTACTGAACTATAACATACAATACAACTGGACTAGATGGAAAAATCTATTTCAAAAGAATAAATATATATATTGCGTATTTAGAAAAAGACCTTGAAGAATATGACATGGGTATAAATATGCATACATAGGTATGTGTAATACAAGGTCATAAAAGAAATTGACACTAGGTAAGTTAGAAGTCTTGGTTATAGATTTTTGTTTTGTGAATTTCCTGATTTCTCTTGAAGAAGTCTGCGTGCTTTTATAGTGTGAACTCTGCTTCCATTTCTCATGCCTCGAGAGAAAGGTGTAGTCCTAGAATTTGCAAGATACCTAAAATGAGAGCAAAAGCCAGAACTGGGGCTGAGAAGGAGATTGAAAACACCACAGGAACAATGCCAATGGGCAAGTTACACCAATTGAGTATGTGCCTATGTGTGTTCATGTACACATACCACATACACGGAGTTTTCTGTCCTCAGATATTATGCTGGTCACATATTAAACAATGCAGAGCTCTGAGAAAAAGACTTGGCTAATAACACTCAAATACTCTATAAATATTCATAATGGTCTGCAAGCTGGATGTTGGATCATTCTGCCTAGTAGTTTATTCCCCCTGTGACTCCTTTTTAGTGCAAAGAAAAAGATACTTGACTGAGGAGATAGGATCAGCATGATACAAGTACTGGTAGGAGATGCATAAAAGAATGTTGCTATAACATAGTCACACCTCATTTCGATTTCAAAATATTTTTTAAACATTCAGTAACTTTGCTCAGTGTGTGATTTTGTATATGCAGTTATAAAGTGTTATATTTGCACATAAATTAAAGACTTATTGAGCTTTTTGGCAGGCATTAAAACATGGACAACATTTTAGAAAGCTTGTGTGTGTACATAGGACAATCCTAATATATAAAAACCCAGGGTCTGTAATGACCAACCAAAGGCTCAACAGAACACCAGAAGTCAGTCCTGCAGTCAGTGCTGGGTTGCCGTGGCGATCCAGCACTGACTGCCACTGGTGCGGGTTCAGCAACCCAGCACTGACAGCCGAGGGGGCTGTGGATCAGGCCCTGAGAGAGGCTAGGAGACAGAGGCAGGGTCTGATCAGCAGCCTCTGTGGCAGCTGTGGATCAGCCGTTGCCTCTCTCTTTCTCTCCAGGCTTTGCCAGCAGCCTCTTCTCTTTCTCTTTCTCTCTGGGCCTCTGTGGGGGCTGCTGATCAGCCCCGCCTCTCTGATCAGGCCCGGAGATAGGCACGGAGACGCTGATTGGCATAGAAACTGACCAATCAGAACCAAGTCTGGGTGAACTGTGAGGAGCCAATGGCTGCCTAGGAGGTAGAGCTTTTGACGCTGACTGGCATAGAAACCAATCAATCTGAACCAAATTGGCCTGCAGGGGAGGTCAGTTGGGGGAGAGATCAGACCGTCAGGGGAGGGCAGTTCAGGGTGAGATCAGGCCAGGAGGGAAGGGCAGTTAGGAGCAATCAGGCAAGTAGGCAGAGTGGTTAAGGGCAATCAGGCAGGAAGGCAGAGGGGTTAGGGGCAATCAGGCAGGCAGGCAGAGGCAGTTAGGGGTGATCAGGCAGTCAGGCAGGTGAACGGTTAGGAGCCAGCAGTCCCAGATTGTGAGAGGGATGTCCCCTATTGGAGAGGGTGTAGGCGGGGCTGAGGGAACCCCCCTTCATGCATGAATTTCATGCACCAGACCACTAGTGATATATAAGGGATGAGTTCCTGAAGACCTAGCTTAATTCAAAGTTACCATAACTCAAGAAAATTTTCTTAGAAGAATAAATGTAAACAGTGAATGCCTCAGAGAGAAACCAAGATGGAGGCATAAGTAAATACCTAAACTGCTGCCTCGCAAAACAATTTCAAAACTACAACTAAAAGACAAAATGGACATCATCCAGAACCACAGGAAGGCTGGCTGAGTGGAAATTCTACAACTAGAAGGAAAGAGAAAAGCATACTGAGACTCAGAGAAGCTGCAGAAGGCAAAGGTACAGAGGCGCACGTGGAGAGGGATGGCAACTGAGTACATGGCCGGCTTTCTCAATTGGGAGGGAGACAAAAGCTCCTGACTGCTTTGAACTCCAGTTCTGGGTGAGACTCTGGGGACCCAGACTCATTTGGGGAGAAACTGGACTGTCAGGAAAGAGAAAAGCACACTGAGACTCAGAGGAACTGTGGAAGGCAGAGGTATGGAAGCGTGCGCGCGGAGAGGGCTGGCAACTGAGTATGTGGCTGGCTTTCTCAATTGGGAGGGAGACAAAAGCTCCTTACTGCACTGAACTCCAGTTCTGGGTGAGAATCTGGGGACCCATACTCATACGGGGTGAAACTGGACTGTCAGGAAAAAGAAAAGCATACTGAGACTCAGAAGAACTGGGGAAGGGAGAGGTACTGAGGCACGTGCACGGAGAGGGTGGGCAACTGAGTGCGCGGCTGGCTTTCTCAAGTAGGAGGGAGACAAAAGCTCCTGACTGCACTGAACTCCAGTTCTGGGCGAGACTCTGGGGACCCAGACTCATTCAGGGAGAAACTGGACTATCTGGCAATGAGCAAAACTCGAGGGCGGCTTTCTCTCAGAGGTGCTTGCAGTGATTACCGTGGGTAACTGAGACCCAGGGGCCTCTTAGGGCAGGGCTGATGGGAAGCCATTGCTGTCTGCTCCGTCTTGAGACTCTGCCCCGCCCAAGCTGAGCACAGAGGCTTTTGCAAATCTTGTCTCATAAGGATGTCTCCAGCACAGAAGTTCTCCCAGAGTAGACACAGCTGATCCTCACAGCCAATTGGCCTGGAGGTCAATTTTTCCCAGTGATGCCAACGACAATCAAGACTTAACGCAACAAGACTGTGCACACAGCCCACAGGGGTGCACCAAGAGTGTCCACCTCAGGTAAAGGGGAGGCTGAGCCACTGGGCCCTATAGGACACCTAGCACACAAAGCCACTCTATCAACTCAGGGAAGCAGCCAAAATGTGGAGACAAAGAAACAGGTCATAAATGAAAGAAATGGAGGAAAGCAAATGACTGGGTATAGAGTTTAAAACCACGGTTATAAGGTGTTGCAAGAATTTTCTAGAAAAGGCCAATAAATTTAGCGAGACCCTTGAGGATATAAAAAAGGACCAACTAGAAATTAATCATACACTGTCTGAAATAAAAATTATTATACAGAGATCCAACAGCAGACTAGAGGATCACAGGAATCAAGTCAAACATTTGAAATACAAAGAAGCAAAAGACACCCAACTGGAAAAGCAAAAAGAAAAAAAGAATCCAAAAATATGAAGATAGTGTAAGGAACCTCTGGGGCAACTTCAAGCGCACCAACATCTGAATTATGGGGGTGCCAGAAGAAGAGTGAGAGCAAGATACTGAAAACCTATTTGAAGAAATATGGACCGAAAACTTCCCCCACCTGGTGAAAGAAATAGACTTACAAGTCCAGGAAGCACACAGAACCCCAAACAAAAGGAATCCAAAGAGGACCACACCAAGACACATCATAATTAAAATGCCAAGAGCAAAAGACAAAGAGAGAATATTAAAAGCAGCAGGAGAAAAACCGTTAGTTACCTACAAGGGGGCACCCATATGACTGTCAGCTGATTTCTCAACAAAAACTATGCAGGCCAGATGGGAGTGGCAAGAAATACTCAAAGTGATGAATAGTAAGAACCTACAACCAAGATTACTCTACCCAGCATAGCTATCATTCAGAATTGAAGGACAGATAAAGAGCTTCACAGATAAGAAAAAGCTAAAGGAGTTCATCACCACCAAACCAGTATTATATGAAATGCTGAAAGGTGTTCTTTAAGAAGAGGAAGAAGAAGAAAAAGGAAAAGGTAAAAATTATGAACAACAAATACATATCTATGAACAAGTGAATCTAAAAATCAAGTGAATAAAACAATCTGATGAACAGAATAAACTGGTGAATATAATAGAATCAGGGGCATAGAAAGGGAGTGGACTGACGATTCTCAGGGGGAAAGAGGTGTCGGAGGTGGGGGAAGAGACTGGACAAAAATCGTACACCTATGGATGAGGACAGTGGCAGGGAGGTAAGGGCAGAGGGTGGGGTGGGAATCAGGTGGAGGGGAGCTATGGAGGGGAAAAAGGGGAACAATTGTAATAATCTGAACAATAAAGATTTATTTATTAAAAAAAAACTGAATGCCTTCTTCAAATGCAGAAATATTCAAATTCATAGCAAATTAACATTTTTTTTTGTTTTCTCAGCATTTTCTGGAAAATATTCACAGTGATCTCTCTAATATTAACATTATGGAGAATCACAGTGTGGTTCAGTAAGTCCATTCAGAAGAAATAATCTGAGTTATTAGAACAAGGAAAGTTATAAGAATTTAAACAAGGGATTATATTTACTAGGGGTTGCTAGTAATAAGAAAATTCTAAAGAATATAGTATTCGTAGATACAAAAGCAACCCTTACCCTCAGGAGGAGATAGAGCATCCAAGGAAGAGTTCCCTCTCCAATGCTGCGATGCAGACCTTGATGGAGATGGTATGGCTGTGGCTCAATGGGTGGCAGAGAAATCATTTGCTGCACTGGTAGAACTCAATAAATCTTCCCTGTAGACCTTGCCAGAAAGCCACCTCTCAGAGTCCCGGGGGAACGTACTTGAAGCATGAGGAGTTTCTCCAGAGTTTTCCACTATAAGACTACCTGAGCCAGGTGCTGAGGAAACTGCTGTGCTTCAGGTGCAGGTTTCTGTGAGTGCAGAAGCAGCCTGTACAGCAGCGCCTGCCCAGGAGCACAACAGGGCCAGGAGGAAAAGCCATTTTCTCATGCAGTGTCCTTCCAGTATCCTCTTGACAATGCTTAACATCATGCCAACGAGCAAAGGGTACTTAAAGGGTCCTTCCTTTTTTTATGGAGCAGGCAATGAAGGATGCATTTGGAACCAATAGGCAATGACTTGATAACAGGTTCCGCCTTTATATTTTACTGGAGGCCCAGCATGTAAAATCACACGGCCCCACACACCTGCCTGCCATGCTGGCAGCCGCGCCCACCTCACCGGGCCTATCTTTCTGCGCTGACGCACCCGCGGCCCTCCCTGCCCACTGGCCGCCAGCCTTGCTGCGATCGGAGCCTGTGGGTCATGGGGGAGGGCCCGAGAGGTGCTCCATGCACCTCATGGTGACCGGTTCTTTGGTCGTTTCAGTCGTGATGCCTCTTGGCCTTTTATTACGATGATTGCCTCTAAATTTTACTACCAAATTATTGATTTAAAGATTTTTTCCCACTGACACTAAGCACCATTATGACCACCTAATTACTAGAAAAATAAAGACTATAAAACAATTTTAAATTACACTGATGATGAACATTAAAATAATGACATACTATGCACCCCAAGTCACTTACAAATGTGTTTAAGCACCTAAAAAAGTATTGCTCAGATAATAGGAATATTTACCAATTCAAATTAAATCTATAAATCAATAAGCTCACCATAATCTTAGAAACTGAGCAATTCTTGATGTGTTTAATTTTTTTATATTCATATTATTTTATATTTTGCATGAAATGAGATTCAGAAATATCCTATATAATAAAAGGCTAATATGCAAATTGTCCCTTCAGGAGTTCAACCTGGAGACCGGGAGTTCGATTGCTCACTATGATGTGCGCTGACCACCAGGGGGCGGGGTAGAACATGGCGGACGACCAGTGGTGGTGGTGGGGTGCTGAGAGAGCAAGGGAAGGAGGAGGTGGGGAGGCTGGGAGGCAAGGAACCTGAATGGCCCTGATCTCCGGCCAGGCCAGGGACCGTACCTGTGCCAGAATTTCCTGCACCGGGCCTCTAGTATTTTTATAATGTGATTTCAAATTTCCCATAGTTAGGTTCCTATGAGTTGTGACCTTGCTAAGTATATCTCCCATTGTATGGTTTTGCCTTCACTTACTTTTTGTTATTGGGGGAACTGACAAGAGAGTGTAGGATGATTACCCTAAACCTATCACCATTATAAGGAAAATATATTTTTTTCAATTTTCTTGGTGATGACTCAGACATTTTCCAACACCCTAAAATTCTTGCTCAACTTGTGCTTGATTCATTCTCACTTGCATAGTTAAAATTATATTAAGCGGGGGGGGGGGGGGGGGGGGGATTTCTTCAGCTCCTTAAGCCATTTTACCTTTCAGAGTTTCACATTATTTTCAGAGAATAGCAGTTTGGTTTCTGGGCCCAGAGCCCAGCATTTTAAATCCAAACCTCTAATTTGAATTAGTCACTCTATGAATATGCATGCTATTTAACCTTCCTCTTTAGCTTCTCAACCTCTGAAGAAGAGGCACTATTTTCACTGATTAGGCTGAAACCAATATCATTATATTTTAAAATGCCTTTAAACCTAGAAAATAATAGGCTTAGGTCATATTTTACAAGCATTTTCCTTCAAATTGAGTTTTCCTTCCATAAAACCAGTGCAAATACTACAAGGAGAAAAGCATTTTTCAAGATGAGTGCTCAGTCGGCATTCCTGGCTTATGAAAGACAATGATTTCATGTACGAGAGTGCCAGGTATGCCTTTGGGCTTTATATTAATTTGTGAAACATTCCTTTCATTATGTTTCCTGTTAAAAATTATGCACATTTGAATCAAAGCCCAATGACAGTGTCTAGTAACTGAAAAATATTTATTTCTCCTTGGAAATCTTACCTGTTTAATTACCCAGTCTTTTGGGAACACAGCCAAAGCCTAGAGTGAGTCTTTTGTTGTAGGAAGAAAGGAGAGAAATAATGTGGTGCTGAGAGGAAACATCTCTCTCAGCTCCAGGGGGCCCTCTTGTCATGCTTGCAGTTGCCCTGTCAGGCTGGGGTGGCTTCTGGCTTTGTGTTATTAGAGTCATGTGCTACGACCACCCCAAGGTAAAGGACTGTTCCTTTACCACCGTTCTTTTTTCTTCTGATTTCCTATATTTGTGTCCAACTTGCTCTGGCTTGTTCATATTCTGGGAGTAATGGGGTGAGGTTAATATAAGACATTTAACTCTCAATTACCCAGGGGCTAATTTTCCAGTCTATTGACTGCACAGTCCAGCCTCTGCTTTTCCTGCCCTTGAAAGGGTGGTTGACTGCCCATTACACCAGACAAGAGTAGGGGGTGGAGAGGAAAAGTGATAAAATTCAAATCTATTTTGCAGCTTATTAGTGCTAGTTAAGAGCTTAGGTGAATAGCAAAAAAACATGTGATTTGGGGAGACCTGTATATTTAATTTAGTTCTACTTTTCCTTATCATTTCTTACCATGGATAATTGAGTTGACTTCATTACCTTATGTTCATATAGTTAATTCTCAGAAGTTGGTGGGGTTTTGTTTGTTTGGTTGGTTTTTATTATATTGGAGCAGTGGCTGAATTGGTTTTTGAGGGATCTATGGGAAGCTATAAAAACTTTATTTTAAAAATAAGGAAACTGAGATACAGAGCGTTCAAATGGAGGAAGGGCACTTGGTGGAATCCTGGGCCACAGTGAATTTTCTCTCTTTGGTCAAAGTTCAGAGATATATAGATATGATAGAATCACCTAGTGATAATTCATCTTATCAGTGGTTCCAGTGGTCTGTGAATCTGGTATAATATAGCCATGAATAGTTATAGTTTCAAAGTTGGCTTGGGGTTTGTGTCTCAGCTGTGCTACTTCTGGCTGATTGAGTGTGATATGTAAATGTATTTCACTTAGCAGGATGTATAGCATACAGTGATCACTCAATAAAAGGTCCATTTAACTCAAATTGTGGTAATAACAGTTGTAGTGGTAGGAGTACTATGAATAATAAAGTCTTTTAGTTATTTTTAATATTTCAAGAGGAATAAAAGAAACCTTACATTTACCTATGGCAAGACCATGTAGATTAGTAATTAATGCAGGTTTCTGTAGTAATTTAATCTCAAAGAATGGTTTTATGAGGTTGTCCTTAGTGCAATTCCTTATTTTTAACTACAAAAACAGGCACAAAGAGTACAGCTATTTTCCCAAGTTTACTCAATAAGTTAAAGGCCATGAGAGTAAAAATGTAGGACTAGTAGCATCTAACTCTTTTTCACACAATTGTACTGATGTTAGATCACCGATGATTTAATTCAGAGAATCCATAAGTGAGCTCCCTTTACCTTTTCCTCAACTGTCCTGCTTAGCCTTCACTGCCTGTGTTCTTAATTTCCTGATGGGAATTGGGCCAAAAGAATAATTTTTATGAACTAAGAAGCTTGGAGAAATGATGATGGCAACACATTCTTACATGGTAGTAAAGCAAAATGCAATGGAATAGTGGAGGAAGTGATGGGTGTCACTTCCAGGGCAAACCTCTTAGAAAATGGGTATGTCCTTTTCATATTCTCTCTTTTCCTACCAGCTGGGTGCGGAGGACTGCAAAGCCTTGGGGGATAGAAGACATTCAAGATAGACAGACCCTGGGTCTCTGAATCACACTATGTGGAAGAACGTGGCTCTCTGGACAGGCATATCTGAGTTGAACTACAAAGTGAATGAGAAATTTCCATCATCATAAGCTAATAGCACTTGTGGCAGGGGCGGGGGCGGGGGAGGGATGCTAGTGTTACTCCAAATAACGTCTGAACTATTTTTTCACAGTAATTTGACAAACTTGCAATCTCTGAACCCCATAATACGTATGCGTGTAGGTATTATATTTCCTTATAGAAAGAAAATTCTGTTTGGCATATATACTTGTGTGTGTGTGGGGGGGGGGGCAGGGCGGGCTAAAATATATTAACACTTTTCCCCCCTCCTTCTAAGTTCTTCTGGATGGGCTAACTATGAATGGACAGAGACAGTGTAACAGGAGACAATCGAAGTTTAATACATGTACATAGGGAATTCACATAGGCATGACAATTCCATGAAAATTCCAAATACAGTGAGACAACATTGGCTATATATGACATTTTGGAGAAAGGAGAAGTGGGGTGATATGGGTTATTAGATTTCAGAGCTGAGAATGAGTGACTCAAAGACAATGGGACACAGGTTATCTGGCTAACAGACACCTGCCTGACCCTCCTTTTTACCACACTTAATTAAAATTAGGCAAAGAGGAGCAGGTTTCTGTGTGTGAATCTCTTGGACAGGAAAAGGGTGAAGGGCTGTCAAAGGTTCCTTCTGAGTTTTTTGTTTCTCTTTATAAAAGACTTATTTTTTAAATTAAATATGTTTTTATTGATTTCAGAGAGAGGAAGGGAGAGGGAGAGAGGGATAGAAACATTAAAGATGAGAGAGAATCATTGACCAGCTGCCTCACCCATGCTCCCCACTGGGAATTGAGTCCTCAGCCCTGGCATGTGCCCTGACGGGGAATTGAACCAGGACTTCCTGGTTCGTTGGTTGATGTTCGACCACTGAGCTACACTGGCTGGGCTTCGGTTTCTTAATAACCAGCTTAAAATCAATATCCCAAAAAGGCAGCTTCAGCTTGGCAGAATTTTGGTCCCTTTATTACTCTGAAGAGGCTTCTTGTAGCTTTTTGATAAGACATTCATATTAACCCTCTCAGTAATACTGAGATGTATCTACGTTCTTCTTAAATAATATTTTGTCATGGCAAAAAAAAATACATTTCAAGTTATCTGGACTAAAAACAAGTGAGCAGAGCATGCAGAAGAGCATATACTAATTATGCAAGAATGAGTAAAAGTCAAACAAAACAACGTTTTTAATACATACACTTTTTACTCTAAACTTGCCAGCAATGCTGTGAAGTTTATGTGAATTGCTATAACTGTGTTTTTTTCATAGTGAAATCAACTGTGTAGTTTCTTCTTTTCTGTTTGTTACTTCACCCGTGTTTCAAAACTCTGTTAAAATTTTCATGTCCACCTAATACTTCTCATTATTTAATCATCATATGTTCACACACAGTGATGTGAATACATTTTAAAAGAAAAAGTCATACATCTGACTGTCACCCTACACCAGCTTCCCATGCATTTGTCTTCCATGTTTCAGCTAAAACCTAACACCGGTCTTTTTCATGCACCTCTCTTCCTACCAGTCTCATGATCCTTCAAAGGCACCCCTGGTGGGTTCTTCCTCAGAAGTACCGGTCTCAGAGGAATGAGGTTTACAAGTGACTTAAAGAAGCAGAGTCTGGCCCTGGCCAGTTTGGCTCAGTGTATAGAGCATTGGCCTGCGGATTGGAGGATCCTGGGTTCGATTTCAGTCAAGGACACGTGCTCAGGTTGCAGTTCTCGATCCCCAATGGGGAGGCATGCAGGAGGCAGCAGATCAATGATTCTCTCTCATCCTTGATGTTTCTATCTCTCCCTCTCCTTTCCTCTCTGAAATTAAAAAAGAAAAGCAGAGTCTGGGTTAGTAACCTATGGGTGCTCCTGTGGGGGTAATAATTAAATCTCACTGGATATACTAGTTCAGTGGTTGGCAAACCGCGGCTTGCGAGCCACATGCGGCTCTTTGGCCCCTTGAGTGTGGCTCTTCCACAAAATACCACGGCCTGGGCGAGTCTATTTTGAAGAAGTGGCGTTAGAAGAAGTTTAAGTTTAAAAAAATTGGCTCTCAAAAGAAATTTCAATCGTTGTACTGTTGATATTTGGTTCTGTTGACTAATGAGTTTGCCGACCACTGTACTAGTTCTTAGCAGGGCAGCTTCCAGATTCCATGGCTCTACATGTGAACAATTGTGTCCATCACTCCACCCAGTAATGTTGCACACAGCGTCCTCTGAGATGAGATTCTTCTTCTGCTCACACTCAGTTGCTGCATGCTTCTCACAGTGTGGTTATATCACAGCACTGAGAAGAATCAAAGCAAGCATAGCTCCCATATTCCACTCAGTACTCAGTTCTGCCTCCAAGACTGGAGGGGAAAAAAACAACCCTGGGTCAGTGTTGAACTTATTGAAATGATATCATGGAGCAAAACAGTTGGTGGTTGATTCTACATGATTTTCACCATATAAAAACGACGTCAGAACCTAAGTTCTGAATAAGATGTGGGAATTAGAGTCCACTAGGATTGGAAGAAATAGATGATGCTAGCATGTTGCTTTCTTAGGCCCATATTCCTTGAGGCGGGAATGCTTTCTGTTTCCTTCCTCTCCCTCATTCCCTTTTCCCCTCTCTCCCTTAATTCCTTCTATCCCTTTTTTTCTTTTTTTAAAAGAAGCAGTTGCATCAGGTTTGTAGAAACTGAGAATAAGTGTGGGCCTTTCCCATGGTGATACTTTTATGCACATTTTCTTTCCATTCCTCCGATACAATTGAATCAAGCTTGCCTAACTGGCTTCCAAAAATCTATCTTGTCCCTCCTCTCAGCTTTACCTTTTGCCCTTGAACAAGACCTTTTACCTTTCCTCCTCTCTACCTGGGGATGGTTTTTATAGCTCAAACACAGAAATTTAGATTGAAATGCACATATCTCAGGGAAAGTCAGTTCTTTGACTTAGAATCTTTTGTGCTGGGAGTCAAAAATTGCTGTTAAGCCTTGACCCGAAACAAAGAGGAGAGAGAGTTTGAGGTACGTGTGTGTGTGTGTGGGGCCGGGTAAGGTCTTGGAGGCTGGGGAGAATTCACCACTCCGGAGGATTAGGTACCATTGAAAGAAGCTGGGCGTATATTTCCTATTTTATCTTTGTGCCCAAGGCCAGCTCTGTTCCTCTTCAACTGTGAGGATGCAAATAAAAAAGAGAGGCATAAAAAGTTTGCTATTGGTACAATCTATTTTTCCATATTCCTTTGTAATGTGGTTCTCTATCAAGTTATAGGGCTAATGAAAAATTGCCTCTATGCAATTATGGGTTATATACCAATGTTTTGGAAGAATCCTTTTAAAAAAATATATGTATTTTTTTATTGATTTCAGAGAGGAAGAGAGAGGGGGAGAGAGAGAGAGATAGAAACATCAATGATGAGAAAAAATCATTGATTGCCTGCCTTCTGCATGCCCCCCACTGGGGATCGAGCCTGCAACCAGTCAAGGCTATGGGCATGTGCCCTTGACTGGAATCAAACCCGGGGCCCTTAAGGCTGCAGGCTGATGCTTTATCCACTGAGCCAAACTGTCTAGGGCTGGAATAATTTTGCTGAGAATACAGGAAGAACACAAGCAATAGATAGCGTGTTCAAATCAACTCATCTGAGTTGTTTGTTATGGGTGGGGGAGGTGAGCATCATCCAATCCTGCTGACAGAACTCTGGCTCAGAAATAGTTATTGGCAACATCCCTTTTCTATAACAAATATAATGAATAACTTCTTTTTCAGTATAAATGCCATGATAAACTTGCTCTGTGAGGAAAGAACAGAGATGAATGAAGCTTGGCATTCCCTGGTTCACAGAGAATAGCTATTCATTGTATTTTATTCTCATTCTACACAGTAAAATATGCAAGTTTATCTTTTAAAATGACTCAGAACATTACAATAAATTGCAAAAGATAGCACAAGAATATGGAGGGGAGAAAATAAGAGAATATGCTAATTAATAGAAATGTTTTCTCTCCCCCATAGTAATTCAAGTTAAAATATATTACATTTTCCCTTAACGTAAATCTTTGTTAATGATCAATAATTCAATGTCTTCTCGGTTCATGTTTTCTTTAAAAAAAAATTTTTTTTTTTTTTTTAATTTTGAGAGTAGAGTTATTAAAGCTGGGTACAGTGAAACAAAGGAAGGGATTAGGGTACAAGAGCCTGGGCAGTGCTCTGCTATGGTTCTCTAGAAACATGATAGGAAAGAAGTGAGCCAAGATGGGGCTGCTGTTGGTTCACTAAAAAAATCAGAGAAAGGGGGCCTTGGAGACAGGTTTGGGGGTGAGCCCCAGAGGAGCTGCCACTGCCTGCTGCTCCGCTGGTTGCAAGTCTCATGGGGACCCTGAGAGTTTAGGATATGCATGCCTGAGAGGAAAAAAAGGCACAGGCATGCTCCAGAGAGAGCCCACCTCTGTTCATATTTTTAATCCTCAATGCCTGTTCTGGTGGTTTTGATATCCAGCCTGAGTCTGTTATTATTGGGCTGAGGCAGTGGAAGACATTGTGTTCTGGCCGAGCTCTAACAAGTCTTCTTTCCCTAGTTTTCCATCAAAGGACTAAAAAAATAATGCTTTTTTGTTGTTACTGAGAATCTGTAATAGAGGAAATGGCTATTCTGGAAGAAACAATGAACATATTCAATACTTTATTCAATTAGACCTATTGTTTCTCAATAGCCACCCATGGGGTTCAGCAACACTTTATGAAATTAACATATAAGGCACAAAAGACCCCCAACAAATTGTGTTCATAATAAAAATGAGAGAATATTAGCAAAGAAGCAAAATGTGAACTGTGGAAATCCTTAAATTTGAGACTAATGTGTTAGATGTTCCCAGTTTCAAATTAAACCAGGTAGGAAAAGTACAAAACTGTACAACATCCAGACTGAACTTGAGCACCCTACTTGTTTCATCCTCTAAAATGCAGTACAAACTGGACTCATCTTTATTGCAGTCTTTAAATAATTATTAGGCTTAATTGCCACAGTTCATAGAAATTTTAAAATTAGCTAGTGGAGTTTTATCTCTCTGCAGTGCTCCATGTTAATAAAACATGCCGCCCCATAAACACACTTCGCATCATATTTGTCCATGATTATTTCATTGTTTTCCCAAGTACAGATGCCAAGAGACAAAGTGTTGTGAATTTCTGTAATTACCAGCCTTTCCCTCCTTCCGGGTCCATGAAGTATGTAGTCAATTGCTATTGTCTTCTGCCTTCTTTTTGAATCTGTCCCCAGTGCAGGAATGTCAAAAACACCATTTAGCCACACAGCCTGCTCAATTTTAAAAAAGGAAAATCACATTCAAGCTACTAATTAAGAAAAGAAGTGAGCTGTGAATAAAAAGAGCTGCTTTCTAAAAGTCTTTAAAGAGAAACTTGAAACTATGCTGTACTCAGAAAAGAAATGATTCATAGTTATCCACGCTAAATTCTAATACAGCAATTAGAGGCAAGTTGAACAAAATCTTTAATATTTTAAAAGCAGCCAAGTGAATGAGAATTCAGGTAATGTCCATTTCTTTTCTAGCTTTAAAGGAGAGCTTAATTAATTGATTTTTTTCAGTTTATAGATACTTCTTCTATTTCTAGGAGTTGAGTCCTTCTTTTTAAGATCATTTTGATAATTTTGTTAAATGTGCATTTCTTTCAAGTATACAAATATATTTTGTAAAATTGTCAGTAGACTCATCTCCTCAATAGAATAATTTCTCCAAATGATGTATTTCAACAGCTCTTCAGAAATATTTAAAATAAACTGTTTTAATCACCATAGTCACAAGGATAAATGACTTCGACAGGTGGGTAAATAGCAAACAGTAAAAAATTCTCATTCCATTAAATGTTATAACACAAAACTGCTCCTGAAAGTAAGGTGGCTAAAAATGCCAGTAATAGATATAGAAACAGAATCTAAGCAGGCTCTATAACCACATCTACTTTGGACGCAGGCAATGTGTCATGTTATGCTCTTGAAATGAATTTTTCATTACTTTAATGTTTTATATATTGATTGATCAAAACTATGAAAAGGTGAATATGTTGGCCATGCTTTACTAATTTTGGTCTAACTTGGTGAATGGTGCAGGAGAGATACAGTTCTATTGAACTGTGTTATGCCACTCGATGTCCCTCCCACGTGATGCTTTGGTCATGGTCATCTAGACAATTGTCCTATGTCCACTGTTATTCTCCCAGAAATGAGAAGTCCATTAAAGTCCATCAATATTTCCCTATGTTTAGGATCTCACTTTTTCTGCCTTAGGACCGAGGTCTGGGGTACTTGCATAGATGGACCACTAGATGCTGCTAGTATTCTTTCCATTGTTCAGTATTCCGCAAAGATAGCTTTCCCTTCCAGGGTGAGTCATCAGACATGGACGTCTGGCTTGTTAAATTGGAGCCATTTGGTTTCCACCCCTAGGAGCTTGGGTGTTATCCACAGTCTCATCCTCACTTTGCTCAAGAGGAACTTAAGGAGAGCCAACTTTTGACACCATCAAATGGCCTTGCAGGGTATTATCCCAAGCCCACTTGTTTGTGTCTCAGTTATTTTATTTCTAAATGCAGGATACAGTTATTACTCAGTTTCTCAGAAAATCATGATACCTCTAGGTAAATGTAATGATGAATTGTTCACTTGGGAAGAAAGTCTACCAAGGGAGAGTGTTCAGGAAATGGGTGGGAGGGAGCTAAGAGAAGTAAGGTGATTAAGACAAAAGGATGGATAGACGGAAGGAAAGGGCAGAATAAAAGCTGTTCCCAGAATTAAAGAGAAAAGTGAAAACTAAAAAGTGTTCCTGGGTGGAGGACAGATCCCATTTTTCAATGGACAAGCCAAAAGAATATGACCAATGAGAGACATGCAAATACCTACACGGGTATTATATATATACTAGTGACCTGGTGAACGGATTCGTGCACATTGAAAGGAAATTTTCAAAGGTGGCTGGCAGGGTGGGACTGCTTGACTGGCCGGATATGCCCTGGAGCCAACCTCCCCTGGTCCCTCCCAGCAGCCGCACCTGGGATGGCACTGTGGCTTGAAGGGCATCTGTGAGTGGGGTCCCTCCGGCTGGTGGGGTCCCTTGGCCTGGCCTGCAGGGATCAGGCTGAAACCGGCTCTCTGACATCCCCCAAGGGTCCTGGAGTACAAGAGGGCACTCTGCAAAATTGTTGTCATACAAGGTGTGGAACGCAAATGCAAGGGTGCAGTAAACCGGATTTGGGGTTGACAGTGCCCCAGCAACAACATAACCCACAGCTGAAGGTGGAATAGCACAGCCCTGTGAAGAATCAGGCTCCCTCCTCTCTGGTTTTGGGGTGGGTCACCTGAGAACTACCACTGCCAAGTCACTGCAGCTCGGCAGCTCCTGGGTTGAGCATCTGCTCTCTGGCGGTCAGGGTGTGACATAGGAGGTAGGATGGATACTTAGCATATTAGCCTTTTATATATAGACTAGTAGCCCTGAGTAGCTCACTGCTGCTTGCCTTAGGGGTCCGCCCGGCCCACTGCCCTTGTAGCTCTCTGCAAGTAGCTTGCTGCCCTGCCCTCCTATAGCTCTCCATGGCTCATAGCTCACAGCCCCGCCCTCCTGCTGTTTGGTCATTACACATCTGTAACGACCATTTGCATATTACCTCTTTATTATATAGGATATATATATATATATATATATACAATATTTTTATTAATTTCAGAGAGGAAGGAAGAGGGAGAGAGAGATTGAAACATCAATGATGAGAATCATTGATTGGCTGCCTCCTGCATGCCCCCTACTGGGGACCAAGCCCGCAACCCAGGCATGTGCCCTTGACTGGAATTGAACCCGGGACCCTTCAGTCCCCAAGCCAACGCTCTATCCACTGAGCCAAATCAGCCAGGGTGATATTATATTTTGGAACCTTGGTTATGAAGTCAAGAGGATGAACCTGAGGAATTATTTTCAGTAATTCAAGTGCCAAATGTGGAAAACTATAGCTTTAGTCAAAATGACATGAATACTTTCAAATTGACCTGAAAAAAAAAATTAGAAACACTGACTGTCTGAAAGACTACTCCTAAATAAGCAAAGAAAGAAAAAACAACTATTATTTATTTTCATAAATTAAACAATTTCTAGGTATCCTTCAATATAATAAATATATCTTAAAAATTTATGTAAATGTTAAAAATGGTTGGATTTCAAATGTGCAAGGCCTAACTACCACATACAGAGTGAGACACTTTCATTTTAAAAGAAAAAAGCCAAGGAAGAAGATAGTTAATTTATATATTGTCACAAATTATTTTAACAATAAGTAAAAGATTTTAGACATAAGGATAGAAGGTGGTCACAATGTGACAAAAGGATTGTTAGAGATACTTAACAGCTGGCATAAATCCATTTCCTAAAAAGCAAACAAGAAAGATTCCTGGAATTGGCAATAAATAAATAAATAAATAAGTAAATAAAAGAAATCTGATACCTGGAGTGAATGTTTGGGTTCTAGTTATTGCCACCTAGCTGTGTAATCATGAGCAAGTCCTTTTATCCCTTTGTTGAGTCATTTCTACTGGAAAAGGGACAAGAGAATCATCAACTTGAAATATTTGGTTAGAAAGTTTCCCACTGAATAAGTGTTCTCCAAATGGAGGAAAGACGGGTTGAAAGCATGGCAGAAGGACTGCTGAAGTTTGCTAGTACTTTAAAAAATATGTTTTTATTAAATTGGGGTGATATTGGTCAACATGAACATATAAGTTTCAGGTGTGGGTTTCTACGTGCTAATATTTTTTAAAAAACAGCTTTATTGAGATATAATTCACATGTCAGACAATTCACCAATTTAAATGATACAATTTGTTGTTTTTGAATATGTATATTCACCGACTTATGAAACCATCCTCAAATCAATTTGAGAACATTTTCTAGAAGGAAACCCTGTCCCTATTAGCAGTCACTCCCCATTTTTCAGCAACCCTCTCCTTCAATGCCATCCCAAGGCAACCACTATTACCTGTGTCTATAGATTGGCTTATTTTGGGTATTTCATATAAATGGAATCCTATATAATAAAGAGGTAATATACAAATTGACTGCCACACCCTCACAGAAGATGGCCTCCCCATGTGGTCACAAATGGGTTGCCACAAGATGGCTGGCAGGGGAGGGCAGTTGGAGGGACCAGACCTACAGGGGAGAGCAGTTGGGGAAACCAGGCCTGCAGGGGAGGGCAGTTGGGGGGGGAGCCTATGCCTGCAGGGGAGGGCAGTTAGGGGCAATCAGGTTGGCCGGGGAGCAGTTAGGCATCAATCAGGCTGGCAGGGGAGTGGTTAGGGGGTGATCCGGCTGGCAGGCAGAAGCAGTTAGGAAGCAATCAGGCAGGCAGGCAAGCAATTGGGAGCCAGCAGTCCTAGATTGTTAGAGGGATGTCCCACAGGGATCGGGCCTAAACCGGCAGTTGGACATCCCCTAAGGGGTCCCAGTATGGAGAGGGTGCAGGCTGGGCTGAGAATACCCCTGCCCCCAGTACACGAATTTTGTGCACTGGGCCTCTAGTCATACAATAAATGGTCTTTTGGGATTTGTTTCTTTCACCATAATGGCTTCTAATGTTCATCCATGTTGTAGCTTGTATCATTTCTTTATTCCTTTTATTGTTTGATATGCCACATTTTGTTTATCTATTCATCAGTAAATTACATTTGGGTTGTTTCTACTTTTTGGCTATTATGAATAATGCTGCTATGAATACCCATGCCCAACTTTTTGTGTGACTATATATTTTAATTTTTATAATTTTTTATATCAGATTTTTTTTTTATCCCTGACCAGTTTAAGGTGAGTGGGCATTGAAAAGTATGACAAAGGCAATAAAGGATATAAACAATAAACATTTGTTTGTTAAGTGTATCCTACTTATTCAATTGTCCTTGAGGAAGACAGTTTCTCCAGAATAAAACTTATAAAGACATGAGGTGGTTATAAATGTAACGGGTTTTTGAGCTACTCAAATGAAAGGCAGAATATGAATACAAGTTTTTCGGTATTTATTATTGGGACTCTGGAGTGGAAGAGGATGTGGAAACTAAGTTCTATCATAAAGGAGAAGATAGCGAGCATAATTAAAAAGTGTTTTGCCTGCGAAGCCAAATTCTGGTCCAGGACTTTTATTAGTTGGGTGTTTTTTTGGTTGCTGCTTCAATATCATTAGTTGTAATTGGTCTATTCAGATTTTTTGCTTCTTTCTTGTTCAGTTTTAGATGAGTCTATGTTTCTAGGAATTTATTCATTTTGTCCAGATTGTCCAATTTGTTGGCATATAGTTGTTCATAATATTTTCTTACAATCCTTTGTATTTTTTTTTAATGTCAGTTGTTACCTGTCTTCTTTCTTTTTTGAGTTTATTTATTTGAGTCATCTCTCCTTTTTTCTTGATGAGTCTGATTAAAGGTTAATCAATCTTGTTTATCTTTTCAAAGAACCAGCTTTTGGTTTCATTGATTTTTTTTTTAGAATCCTTTTCAATTATTTCTGCGCTGATTTTTATTACTTCCTTCTCACTTTAGCTTTGTTTGTTTTTCTTTTCCTAACTCCTTTAAGTATAAAAATAGATTGTTTATTTAAGTTTTTTCTTGCTTCTGGAAGTAGGCCTGTGAATGTTAATATTATGAGCAGTCTCAAATACTTTATTTTGGATAAAAGTGGGTTATGTAGAATGTAACTCTTAATATGGATTCACTTGTTTGCCGCATTTGTGTGTGTATTACCAATTTTCTTAAGAGTATTTATCCTTTAAAAAAAAGCATTAAAGTCACCTGTAAATTGCATAATTATCCTAATTTTGCCTGTTCTAAAGAAAACCTCTAAAGGAAAATGTATCACTTAATCCAGGCCTTTCCTGTACCAAGGTTGGATCTGGAAACAGACTAAAGGTCCCCAGTCCTCTTATTCACATGCCTCTAGACCTATCAAATCTAAATCTAAATCTGATCTAAATATAAATCTATAGCTATGTTGATCAAACTCTCTAAAAATAATAACCTTAATGGCCTATAGAGAACAAGATATTTCATTGTATTTTAAAAATAGGCATTATATGATTATTTTAAATACAGCATAAAATATAATGTCAACATTTTTAAGGAACAGACGAAGATAAATCTTGCTAATTTGCTAAATTCCACATAGTGTTTTAATATCAATGTCTTTCAAGTACATTTTTTTCATAACAACTCCCTCTTTTGAAAATGTCTTTCATCACTTCAATGTGTAGCCTAAAATTAAATATCATCCTTCCTAACATGAAAATACTTTTAAATTAATGCAGAGTGTTTAGTTTTGCTCATGTAAACTTCATAAATGAAGCCCTATTAGCACGTTTTCTTGTTTTTCTCCACTTGAAATTTAGATTCCATTTTGTCTCTTTTATTCCATGTCAGGATGCAGTGCCTTCAGCAATGACAAGAAGAACATGGCAAAGGGCTAAATTACATTGTCCACTACTGTGTTTATCTGTCTGATCGCTCAGGTTAATTAGGATCCCTTTAGGTAACGGAAGACTCCTAACAGACGTGTTCCACAATTATATAAATTCAACAAAATCAGTGTCAAACCATGATTATAAAATGGTCCTGTTTTTTACCTCTCTATTTATGAAAAAAAAAAAAAAAGACTTTTGATGTGGTGTGATAAACTACTGAGTATTGACTCCTTTAAAAAAAAAATCTACTTTGTAACAGAAATACACTCAGCTATGAAAAAACAAAAATGAAGAGAAAGTGAGAAAAACAGATGAATTTAGTCACTTGCCTGTGTATCTATTTAGGGGCATTTCAAGGTGACACTGGTTATTAAAATTATATGTTTCAAGTGTACACTTCTATAATACATCATCTGTATGTTGCAATGTGTGCCTACCACCAAAAGTCACTTTTTCTTCTGTAAAAAAAGATGACATTTAAAAAATCAGTAATTAGTAATAAATTGTATATATAAAAATAAATACATATACATCTATACTAATAAAAGGGAAATATGCTAATTAGACCGGATAGACCAGATGTCTTCTGGATGTCCTTCCAAACTGACAAAGCCACAGCTGTGAGGGCCGAGGGAAGCCGCCACGCTGAGAGGGCCCATCACAGCGCCCCACCGGGTGGGCAGGGCCTCCCTAGGGGCGGGGATCAATGGTGGAGCCCAGGCCAGGTGAGTAGGACCTCCCTGTGGGCTCTAGGATTAATCGCAGAGCAGAGGGAGGTCCTTCCCACCCAACGTGGGCTCTGCCATTTATCGCTACCCACAGGGAGGCCCTGCCCCCCCGGGCTGGGCTCCGCCAGTGTGATTCTTTATCCAAAAAATGAGCACGTTCAAAAAATAAATGAAGAAATTTTGGATATACTTGATGGAGATTTTCACACATATTTGAGTGATGATTCCATTGATTCAACAGATGATACTTAAAAAATTTCCCATAGAATTTCTTAATAGTATCACTCCTTCAGGATGCTGTGTCATAAATTAAAATTGAAAGTGGGTGTAATCATCATGCTACTAAGAAATCTTAATAGTAAATGAGGCCTTTATAATGGTACTAGATTTATTATCAAAAGATTGGGACCTAACATTATTGAAGCTGAAGTATTAACAGGATCTGTGGAATGAGAGATTGTTCTGATTCCAGTAATTAATTTTGTCCCATTCTGACACTGGCCTTCCGTTTAAATTAATTCAAAGATAGTTTCCCGTGATGCCAGCATTTGCAATGACTATTAATAAATCACAAGGACAAACTCTAGACAGAGTACTGATATTCCTACCTGAACCCGTTTTCACACATGGTCAGTTATATGTTGCTTTCTCTCGAGTTCAAAGAGTATGTGACATTAAAGTTAAAGTTGTAAATACTTCATCACAAGGGAAATTAATCAAGTACTCTGAAAGTGTTTTCACTCTTAATGTGGTATTCAGGGAGATATTAGAATAAGTTTAATCAATTTATCAGTCATTGTTTGTATCAGTGTTTTTATATCATATTTCATATTTTTGTTGTTTCCATTGTTTTCATATCATGTCTTTGTTGTATATTGTGTTGTTATTGTTTATTTATTAATAAATTTATATATTGTTCTCATAAACATTGTACTAACTTTCTTTCATCTCTGACATTTCTATTATAGAGAAAGGGCAAATAGCAATATTAAAATATTTCCTCTAATTAATTCCCTTTCAATGTGCATGAATTTCATGCACTGGGCCACTAGTGTATATATATTTATGAATATATACATATTTTTAAAAAAATACTCACATATTTATGACTATATACATATTTATAAACAAATACATAAATATTTATAAGCATAAATATGAACATATTCATAAGCATAAATATGAACATATTTATAAGCATAAATATACTGTGAGTGAATATTTACACCAGGGCAGTGAATAAGCAGTCCTAGAGAGCTATGGATAGTTCTCTCAGCTGTAATTTGGTATTTAGTGATGGTGCTGTAGGAAACATTTTTCTTTGGGACTGGGTTTACTAATCTGTAGGTTCTCAAGGAATCCTGCTCAAGGCATGTTTAATTATGCCATCAGAGAATTCACTTCGGTGCTGAGAGCATGCAGCCTTTTGCTGTACATTAAACCAATGCAAGGAAACACATGATCAAGTTTGTTAGCAATATCCATACCATGGAAAGCAGTGTGCATTTGACACCCCCACCAAAGAAAGTAAAAGTTTAAAAACATAATATGTTTGTTTAAAACAACTGGAATATAAGATTTTAAGACAAAGGGATTATGTCTTGAAATAGTTTTATGAACAATTCTAGCAAAATGTAACAATTCATATGCAATTAAGTGGCTTCTATGGCAATTATTTCATCTATATTTTATTCTCTCTCTCTCTCTCTCTCTCTCTCTCTCTCTCTCTCTCTCTCATTATGCTTTGAATACTCTGCTCTTTCACACAGCAGGCTGCTGAGATACAAGAACTTTGTACAAAGCACTTTAGAATTTTATTCTGACAGCCTTGGTGGCCAAAATCATTTTCAGGAGACAGAAGCTATAAGCTGCCAGTCACAAATACAAATGAACTTTGCTTGGCAAAACTAACAGGCAACAAACAATCAGATAAACAAACAAATAAAATATTTCAATTTGATGCTAATCTTGTATCAACCAGATTACATACTTCTTAAGGATGGGAAGATCCAGAACCTTGCAGTTCATCTGAATATCAATTAGGAATTCTTAATAAATAACACATGAATGTTAAAAATATACAGTATTAGGAAGCAAGTTGTCTGTAGAGATAGCTGGCAGGTATTTCTGCTTTGTGTGAAGATACCCCAAATTTGGCTGTTGAAAAATATTCTTTTATAACTACATCTTTATTAGAAATGCAGTAAATACAATGTTATTTGAACAGCTTCCCCATGTGTAGGTTATGTGGCAAAGCTTAGATGGTGGTAAAAACATGATGGATTAGAAAAGGACTTTATGTTGTTAAAAAAGAAAGATGTCCAACTGGATTGTCAAAGGAACTATACTTATGTGAATTAACGGCTAATGACTTTTGCATGGGTTTTCTCCCCCCAGATGTCGACAGGAAGGATACACATAATCCTCAGTAATTCTCCCTGCCTCTGCCAAGCACTCAGGCCAAGTGCAGGTGAACAGCACCTAGTCAGGGGGAAGGAGCCCTGCAGGTCCTCCTCCATCCCTCCAAAGCAGAATTCATGCCCTGTTCAGTGCAGTGGTTTCCTTTTGTTCAGAATATTTCCTGGTAACTCAGGAACTGGGAAATGTTCCTTGTGTTTTAGTTGAAAATGGATTAAAACGTTTTAACTAATAATTGTTATTGATCTCTCAGACATAAAGCTGAGTACATGGCAAACACAACAAACTCTGTGGTCTTATCCATTGAGATTTTACAACACAATGATGACAAGTCTTCCCTTACTTGGGGAAGGGTCTCTCAGAAGGAAGAAGATTCCTTGGTCATTCTTTCAGAGTGTCTTGAGGAAGCAAATTTCAGTAGCAAGAGTATTATCTTCCTAACAGTGTGGTACCTGGTCACAGTAAGATGGAAAGGAAAAGGAAGGAGAGGGGAGGAGAAGGGGAAAGAGAAGGAAGAATAAATAGCAGCATCCAGACTAGATAACAATCTTTGTAGTTAAAATTATTCATGTCAGAAAAATAAATGTTAGGAAACAATTTTCAGGCACTGCTATTTTAAACTTCAGCCCATAATGGGATTTAGTTAAAAGCAACCCTTACATACTTCAACCAACATACACTGATTGAGCAAGCACTCATTATGTTCCATCTGTATTCTAGGTACTGTGGCTACAGAGATGAACAAAACAATGCTTCTGCACTAATGGTGGTTGCACACAAATGTGATAAATATGAGATGAGATGAGATATAGGATATATGTGTATAAACGTAAAATCTCAGGTAGCACTTTGGAGAAAAGTTAAATATTTATTCTTAAAAATAAACCTGGGAAAGGAGACAGAGAAAAATGAGGGGAGAGGAGGCAAGTTTAGATGGCAGTGGTGGGGAGCAGAGGTTTCTCTGAGAGGGTAAAATCTGAGCTGAGACTCGGGGAAAGTGAGAAATTAACGGGAGCCATGACAGGACCTGCTGGAAGAGATTTCCAGCAGAGCATTTCCTCTCCTCTCCTCCCCTCCCCTCCCTCTCAGCCCGCCTCTCCTTTCCTGTGTGAAGCTTGCCTTGAACTGCTTTGCTTTATTGGTGCATAAGAACCATTAATAAGTAGAAGAAAATAATAAATTTTGTATTTGAGATATTTGTAATAATTAGTCATCCCTTCTTCTGTTAAAAATTGAAAAGTAATATTTATGGAGCGAAATAGAGTCTGCCTTAATTTTAGGGTCTTGAAGTTCTAGAGTTCACAGCCTGTTAATACTTTTTTTTTCCTGGAAATCTATGTTTTCATAGTAAGTAGTTAGCTAATGCATTTTGTATTTCAGCTATTTTGCCTTTTTTATTTGCTGTGATGTTGAACATGACTGAGAGTCTGTGGTACTTGTCATGTGCTTTTGAAATAGGAATATGTATGTGGGAAAGAATTTTAAGAGGCTTTATTATACATAATTTCTTTGTTATATTATATTTTGCCAGTATCTTATTGGGCTCCATTTGTTGAAACTTGATAAAGGATAATTAACTATAGGCAAACTCCAGATTTGAGGATTATTTTATCTACCATTAGAATAAGAATTTGCACGGACACCATTAATTACCTAGATTCCAAAGCATGGTTAAAACATGACATTATCTCTTTTAAACCTGGTGGTATTAAATGATCCTATTTTATAAACAAATAAATACATAATTTAGGAAAAAAGTTTTATGTCATTTCTTACTTGGGAACACTTACTCTTTTGAATGATTACAAATTTATTAAACTAAATAAGTTAATGTTTTTGTTTGATGAATTTTTATTATTTTTCCCTCTTTCAAGAGGTTAGAACAGTATGAATTTGGATGAAGAAATGGAAATATGAAGTCTTTCTGATGTTATTCCAAATTCTTCAAGATAAAATATATAAGACCTTTGGTACCGCCTTTTATATTTATATTTCAATATGTAGCACATAAAATATTCTCAATATTTGTTGTATGAATAACTTCTGATAGTGTTAAATTTAATGTACACCTCACTTAATTTTTATATATGTACACACTTATATACCCACCACCCGGACCATGATATAGAACATTTCCAGCACCATGGAGGGTTCCCCTCAGACCTTTCTCCATTCCCCCTCAAATGAGGCAATTGCTATTTTGATTGCTATTACTGTGTTACTGTTATGGGCCAAACTGTTTTTTCCCCAACATTCATATATTCAAACACCTAACTTCCAGTACCTCACAATGTGACTATATTTGGAGGTTTGGTCTTTAAAGAGGTATTTAAGGAAAAACAGGTGGGTCTTACTTGATTCAATATGACTAGTGGTTTTTTTTGTTTGTTTGTTTTTATTGATTTGAAAGGGGGAGGGGGAGAGAAAGAGAGAGAGAGAGAGAGAGCGAGAGGGAGAAAGAGAGAGAGGCAGGCATTGATTTGTTGTTCCACTCACTTATGCATTCATTGGCTGATTCTTATACGTGCCCTGACCAAGGATCAAACCTGAAACCTTGGTATATGGGGACAGCACTCTAACAACTGAGCTATCCAGTCAGGGCTGACTAGTTTTCTTAAACTAAGAGGACATTAGGACACAGACAGCACAGATAAAGGGACCACCATGTGAGAACATAGTGAGAATGTGGTCATTTATAATCAAGGAGAGAGGCCTCAGAAGGAACCAAACCTGCCAATATCTTGACCTTGGATTTCTAACCTCCAGAAATGTGAGAAAATGAACTGTGATTGTTTAATCCACTAAGTCTGTGATACCTGGCAGTTCTTGCAAATTAAAACAATTACCATTGATACATTTTGTCTATTTTTCAGTATCACATAAATGAAATCATCCTCATTTTGTGTCTGGCTTCTCTCATTCAATATAATGTGTTGAGATTCATCTATGTTTTGCATATTAATAAATTGGCCATTTTTATAGTTGAATATTCTACTGCATGAATAAACCACAGTTTACCCCAACTTATTTATATTTATTTTCTTGTGATAGACATTTGGATTACTTTTTCTAGGTTTTGGACAATTATAAATAAATCTGCAATGAGCAATTATAGATAATTTTTTTCTTGTGGACATATGCTTTTATTTCTATACTGTAAATACCTATGAACAGAATACCTGAAGTAAGGATGTATTTAACTTTCAATAAATTGATAAGTACTTTTTACAAAGTTGTTATATCCTCTTACACTTACTGTATAAGAATTCCATTTGTTACACATTCTTGCCAAAACTTGGTCTTATTGTGTGTGTTTTTTTTTAATTTTAGCCTATCTGGTGGGTGTGTACTAGTAGATATATCACTGTGATTTTAATTTGCATTTACCTCCTGATTACTACTGATGTTGAGCAGCTTTTCATATTCTCTTTGGCCATTTGGTATTCTTTTAAAAATGACTTTTCAAGTCTTTTGCCCATTTAAAATATTGAGTTGTTTTCATTTACATTCTTAAATTGATTTTTAGAAATTTTGTTATATACTCATGATACAATCCCTTTGTCAGTTATATGAAATGCATATACCTTTTTACAGTCTCCATATATATTTATGGGATCAATTTTAAGTTAGAAAAAGTTATGAAATATTTTTGTCCCAAAAATGTATACACATACTTTGAATAATTATAAAGGCAGTGTTTATTAAAATACATTTAATTTTCAAAATTGAGCTATCAGCTGTTAAAGTGTGTTTACATTTTGGGGGGACACCCTGTATTTATCTCTCATGACACCAATTGCTGTCAAGGATATGCAGCAATAGAAATTCTCCTATATTGCTAATGAAAATGTAAAATGTCTTCAAACTCCTTGAAAATATATTTGTTATTAGGAACTAAATTTGGCCTGGCTGAGATGGCTCAGTGGTTGAGCATTGACCTATGAACCAGGAAATCACCGTTCGATTCCAGGTCGGGCACATACCTGGGTTGGTGGCTCAACCCTACGTGGGAGGTGTTCAGGAGGCAACAGATCAATGATTCTCTCTAATCATTGATGTTTCTATCTCTCGCCTTCTCCTTTCCTCTCTAAAATAAATAAAAAAACATATTTTTAAAAATAATTAAATTTTACTATTTGTAAAACATATTATCTAGCATTCTAATATTAGGTATACAGTTGATAAAAATATTTTTGCTTATGCATGAAAGACAAGTACAAGAATATCCATAGAAATGTTATTTCTAGCAGTAAAAAACCAGAAAAGACTAAATGTTATTAGCAGAAAAAAAATAAATTAAGGTATATTCATGAATTGGAACATTATATAAGAATGAAAATGAAGGAATAATATGGATAAATCTAACGAACATAATATTGAGTGAAATAAATTAAACACAAGAATAAATAATAATGATTCTATTGATAGAAGATTTTAAAAGATGCTACATTAAACACTGGTGTTAACAGTCAGGAAAGTGGTTACTTTTTGTATTTATAATGCTGCAAAGCACATTTTTGAAACCTAGTGCCTTAAAACAACAATATATATTTATTATCTCACAATATATGTGAGTCAGGAATTCTCCTGAATGCATCATAATTGCTGTATGAAATATTCAGAAGTTGAAAGTGAAAAAAAGAAAAGAATTCTGGAGCAGCTTAGTGGGTGGCTCTGGCTCAGGGCTTCTCATGAAGTTTGAGTCTAAATGCCAGAGCTTCCACCATCCCAAGACTTGACTGGATACACTCCAAAGTGGCTCATGCTCATTGATTTGTTAAGGTACCCTCCTTCTCACTGGCTTTGTTAATGGAACTTAATTCTTTTCCATATGGGCTTCTCCATTGGGCTACTAGAGTGTTCTCACAGCCTGGCAGTTGGTTTCTGGCAGAGTAATTGATCCAAGAACCCAGCTAAGGAGAAATCAAAATGCCTTAGTGAGGGACTTGTAAGATACTTTCTTTTGACTGAGCCTTATTTATTTTGGTATGATTCCCTTGTGATAATTCCCTGTGGATTTTTTTGTATGTATGTTATCCTATATAATAAAAGGCTAATATGCGAATAGACTGAACAGCAGAACAACCGGTCACTATGATGCACACTGACCACCAGGGGCAGACATTTCAATCCAGGAGCTGCCCCCTGGTGGTCAGTACGCTCCTACAGGGGGAATACTGGTCAGCCAGAAGCTGGACTCACAGCTGGCTGGAGCCTCTCCTGCCTTCACGGCAGTCAGACATCCCCCGAGGGCTCCTGGATTGTGAGAGGGTGCAGGCCAGGCTGAGGGAGTGCCCCAAGTGCATGAATTTTGTGCACCAGGCCTCTGGTATTACAATAAAAAGTTAACAGCTTATTGCTAATTTTGATCATCTCCCACTAAAAATGTAGGTATTTGAAGAGATCCTTTAAAAAGTTACATGGGATAAAAATATTGTTAAGTATAAATTTGGTCTGGAACATTTGAATAGGAGCCTGAGCACTTGGTTGGTAACTATTAATCATGTTCATGTGCTATTTCTCTGTTGTAGCAAATGTTAATATTTTTTAGGTCCACCATAACACATAATCTGGCATAAATTATCACAATATAGGATAGGTCAAGGAACCTCTAGTTCTTAGATTTCATGAAGGTATTTAAATTTTTTTTGCCCTCAAATCCAGTTAGTTAGAAGATCAAATCATTTTTAAAAATTCTTATTATTTTTGCTTCTTGATATGTCCATCTGCCCAAGATTGCTTAGAACAAGGACATAGTCTGCAGAGAAAATGAGTTCTGTGGCCCTGGAGGTACTATTTATATTGAGAAGTTGTTCCATTGTCTCAAATATTAGATGGAAATGAGGGTGCTCTTGGAGTTACTAAAGAATTGCATTCTCTGTTGCCTTTAACTATGTGTTAAATGCTACTGTGGAAAAGAAGCAGATAAATAAGAGACTATCTTGAATAGCATCTAAACCAACTCACTGACCATTCTTAAAGTCAGCATTCCCCCTCTCCAGTCGCACTGAAACAGGACTGAATATCCTGTGTCTTTAAGGTTCATCCACTGCTTCTTTAAACCTGTGGAATTGCCTCCATGATCACAAATTCCGGTTCTACTGATATGTGACATTGCAAAACTGACAGGGAACACTTGAGAATTATGGCAGGGTTTACTTTGAAGAGGACCCATTTTCTATACGTAAAAGCTACCAGGTTCGCTCTTTATATGATTCTGAGTTGAAATGAAAATTAATATATGATGATCAGAGTTCACCTCATGAGAATACTTATCTTGAGAATACCACTTTTATCTAAGTGCTCATTAACACAGGTAATAAATCTAATATGCTCTTCCAAATAATCATGCATTAAAAAATCTATTCCTGAACTTACAAATGTGTGTCACCTGAATTAACTAAAGAATAATTTTAAAGAATCTTAAAGATAATTTTAAACAGGTGCTAGGATTTTATTAACTATTTTTTACTTGCTACAAAAGAGAACCATCTCTTTATCAATCAAGACTCACACTCTTCATTTAGAATTTTTGACATTTGTAGATATAAATAGATCAGATGAACAAGAGTAGGACATTTGAGTGACTCTTTTAGCAGAGTTCTGAAGGATGGAGTTATACACACTAATAATATGGCTATCAAAATTGCTTCTGATGATATATAGTATTGAAAATGGGTCTGATTATTATGTTTTTAGTCTGCTCTCTACCTAAGGGAAATGGAAATAGATGAGAAGATGTACAGCAGTTAAAAGATCAGAATACTGAGAGAGCAGTTATCATTATTACATTAACTTTGGTCTGGAACATTTGAATAGGAGCCTGGGTACTTGGTTGATAAACATTGTCATGAAGAAATCTACAAATGATTTGCCTTGGAAGTAGACTAAGAAAGACAATTCTAAAAGGACCTTCTTGATTATTTAGTTAACTAGAGGCTCAGTGCATGAAATTTGTGCATGGGTAGGATCCCTAGGCCTGGCCAGCGATCAGGGCCAATCAAGTTCCCTGCCTCCCCACCTCCCCCCATCCCCGCTTCCCTGCCTCCCTGCCTCCTCCTTCCCTCACTTCCTCAGCACCCTGCTGCCACTGCTGGTTGCTAGCCATGTTCCATGCCACCCCCTGGTGGTCAGCTCACATCATAGCAAGTAATTGAACTCCTCCCTGCTGAACTCCCTAGGGGACAATTTGCATATTAGCCTTTTATTATATAGGATAAGCTTTTTGTCTTGTAATAATACCCATGCACATGTAATGAACAAATTCCTGAATTGGACTTCTGAATTCAGTGGGCTCCAAGGATTTTCTTAAATAAAAATAGTCCTTTGTTTGTGTGTCTTGACATTAGAGGTTCATATGTATAGGTGCAAATTGGAATGGACATGTATGCCCTATTTAGAGAATATATATTCTCACGTTCACATATATTTGGCTATTTGCATTGATATCTGTGAGATTAGATATTATCCAATAAGAATGGCATAGTAATTCTTATTTTATTTACAATTTATAATTTTGTGTGTGTCAATTTCTGTGTGGCACTTTTGACTTAAAAAGGGCTCCATTTTAAGCCTATATTTGTGAGTATATATGTATTTATAGGTTTCTATTTTAAAATGTAAAGGTCAATTATACTGACCTGAACAGTATTATTTAAATGGATGGAATGGCTTAGGCCAGGGTACTATATTAGGCAAGTGTATAGTAGCGAAGGACTTAGAGGAGAGAACGGCTTTGGAGCAGGACAGCTTGGCTTTGAATCCTGATTATGATACTAGCTATTTGGCTGTAGCCCCTAACCTCTTCACCTGTAAAATGTGATTAATTGTGATAATAGCACTTACCTCATAGGTTTTTAAAATTAAATAAGATAACCAGTGAACAGTACTAGCACATTATTTGAAACACATTAGACTATAACTAGCCATATAAATTATTATAATTCTTCCTACATCAGTAAACTTCATGAAAGGGGTGGTGATGGTGGGAAAACTACCATCTACTGTATTTTCAACCCAACCAGCTGCCTCACAATTATGTGCCATGGTCCTCAAGAGCAAAGAGATTACAGATGGCCTGGAACATGATATTCACCCTGCCTGAGAAAAAATTTAGAATGAATTTTGAGGTTTAATATTCACAATTCATCAATATTCTGTCATTTTAATAGAATTAGAAGGCTGAAAGAGGAATGCCATATTACGGATTCAAAATGTGGTATTCCAAGGCAGTTTGGAAGAACTTATTCAAGATAGACATACATGCCAGCGTTAAAGAATCCAAATGAAGCCTGCAGCCATTTAGAGAATATTCATAATTTCAAAAGGCGATTTGGGGAATTCATAGCAAATAGTGGAAGCTTTATAATACATCATCATCAACATACATGTGTAAGTCTCTGTTAGGTCAAGACCATTCCTGGAACTAGATGTTGCTGAATGATTGCTTAGCTCCCAGGTTCACTTGGGCTCTGGAGACATGGTCCCAGGGGAGTCTGGGGACTGGTGGAGAGAGAGTGTTCCTGATGGAAAATGGTCACAGGACGATTGTATTGTGATTACTGAAAAACATGCCATTCATGGCTTCAGATTTTGACAGAGCAAGTGAAAATATGATTATGTGAAAAACACGTCATATTAGTCAACATGGTTTTATTTAATGTATGAGTTATTCCAAAGAAAATTTTAAGACTTGAAAATAACACTGTTTTTGTTGTTTTTTCTTTGATATTTTATATTATTCAGTTTGTGACAGCTTTACAACCACAATCTCTGCACCCTCCCCCACCACACACACACACACACACACACACACACACACACACGTCAAATTGTGGGAAATTCTCTCAGAAAAATATTTAAAGATTACAATTTTATTTCAGGTCACAAAAGGATAATTTATAGCACATAGAGTGAGTACAATTGAGTAATCCAGTTGTACCAAGTGAGAGTAAACTCTGTCTTGCCAGTGGACTTGATACCATGTTAGCCTGGAAAGAATATACTAAGAATGGGAAGTTTGGGTTTACTCATATTGCGCTTGGCTCATTAGCAACTGTCTACCTTGTAAGGTAACTTTTCACATTTAAGCATTGAATGCTATGCAATTACATTAAAATTACCTTTAATTTCAGAAAGAACCTCTTTTTAAAAAATATAGTTTTATTGATTTCAGAGAGGAAGGGAGAAACAGAAACATCAATGATGAGAGAGAATTATTGATCAGCTGCCTCCTGCATGCCCCCTACTGGGGATCAGCCCACAACCCAGGCATGTGCCCTTGACCAGGACCCTGGGACCCTTCAGTCCACAGGCTGACAATCTAATTACTGGGCAAAACCAGCTAGGGCCAGAAAGACCTCTTAAAGGACATTGATTACATCTGCCTTTAATAAATTTTTCTTCTTTTTTTTTAAGAAACTAAACAAGAAATACTTTATATCAGGGGCTTCTCAATGTAGACACATAATAGGAATCCATTCTGTTAAAAGTGCAGATTCTGATTCATTAGGTTTGGAGAGGGACCTGAAAATTTGTATTTCCAACAAACTCATGTTGATGCCTTTGCTTGTAGTTCATGCACAACATTTTGAGTAGCATATCCTGATCCTTTATTTTAAATGGAAATACCATAAGTCTGGGAGAAAATATAGTTTGCTCACTATTAGAATCTGACTTCTTTGAGTTTCACAACTATGAGGAAATGTATTCTAATAAACTTCTCTGAACCTGTGAGAGCAAATTCTATGTTCCAGAATAGGCTTTATTCTATGTAAAACTTCTTTCAATTTTCCTGAGCTATGCCAATAGTGAAGGCACATTTTTGTTTGTGGGTTTTGTTTGTTTGTGTGTGTGTCTTTTTAAAATTCTTTTAAACATGATTTTATTAATTTTGGAGAGAGAGGAATGGAGAGGGAGAAAGAGGTAGAGACATCAATCAGCTGTCTCCTGCATGCCCCCTACTGGGTATCAAAGCTGCAACCCAGGCACGTGCCCTGAAGGGGAATTGAACCACCATCCTCTTGGTGCATGGGGTGATTGCTCAACCACTGGGCGACACTGGAAGGGCTTTGTTTGTGTCTTACATTTTTAAAGATATGCTTATTAGAAGGAAAGTCTCATTCTGGAAACAAAATCTGAAATGTTTTATTTCTATTCCTTTTCAAGTTAATGTAGAAATCTGTGTTTTCAACTTTGGATCTCCCAACCTATTATTTTATGTTAGTGCCTCATTTATTAGGTATTGGGTTAAAATTTTGAATACCAGATGCAGTTTACCTGTTTACAGTTTTTTTCCTCTTTATATCCTGGAATCTTTCTCCCAATAGAATTGGTTTGAGAGGCTGAAGCATATTGCCTATAGGAAGAAGCACACAAAATAATCTAAAGAGAACGAAGAGTCAAATTCTTGGCTTTGAGCTCTCAGGTAGACTTTTATAAATCTATTGCAAAGTCAATAGTTTGAAAATCAAAGCTCTTTTCTTTTGGAATGGGTAGAATTTATTCAGAGAGAACAGGTGTTTTTTGTTTGTTTGTTTGTTTGAATTTCATACAATGGGCTCTAGATGTCAAGAGCAAAACCTGAAGGACATAGGGCTCAGGGTTTACACAATAAACCACAGACCAGGGAAGACTGTATGAATGACATGAAAGCATTGTGCCTACTCAATGTAGACCAGTTTTGATCAGTGGTTGGAAGAAGGAGATCAGAGGGAATGTGTTTAGAACTCATAGGCTGCCTGGAATCATGGTCAGGGTGGTAAGGGTGGTCAGGGATGGGGAATGTATAAAAACATAGGTATGTTTAGGAAAACCTGGGAGTAAAAGTGACATGTCCTCTGCCTCACTGAGTATAGGTTGGTGTGAGAGTACAAACCTTTTTGGGCACCCCAGCCACCATGACTCAGTGATTGATTATTGACCTATGAACCAGAATGTCACAATTGGATTCCAGGTCAGGGTACATGCTGGCTAGCAGGCTCCATCCCTGATGTGGGGCATGCAGGAAGCAGCCAATTGATGATTCTCTCTTATCATTGATACTTCTATCTTTCTCTCCCTCTCCTTTCCTCTCAGAAATCAATAAAAGCCTATCTTATAAAGAGGGAATATGCTAATTGACTGTTATGTCCTCACAAAGATGGTGGTGCCCACAGCCAATTAGGAGGGAATATGCTAATTGACTGCTATGCCCTCAAAGTTGCAGGTGCCCGCAGCCACAAGATGGCAGCGCCCAGTCCCCTCAGACCTGCTGGAGCGGCAGGCGTGGGGCATGGTTGGGCCTGCCAACAGGCGGGTCCGGCCACTCCACGTGCCAGCCTCGGGAGTCCCCCAGCTGCCCAGGGCCAGCCTGAGGTGCAGGCAAGCTTCAGATGGCAGCTGCCCAGCTGCCCAGGGCTGGCCCAAGACGCATGTAAGCCTCAGATGGTGGCTGCCCAGCCGCCCAAGACCACCTGAGGCTCAGGTAACCAAGGCTGGCTGAGGCTTGCGCTGCAGGCAGTGGCAGCAGCAGAGGTGTGATGGGGTCATTGCCTTCTCCTGATCGCTGGGTCACCTCCCACCCCTGAGGGCTCCCAGACTGTGAGAGGGGGCAGGCTGTGCTGAAGGACCCCCCGATCCAGTGCATGAATTTTCATGCACTGGGCCTCTAGGATATTTTTTAAAAAAGCAAGCACCTTTTTGGGCAGACCTCTGTCTAGTATATTGTTGGAGGAACAGAGCAGCAAAGGCAAAGAGGAATACCGCTGACACTTTGGCATGGTGCACTCTCTCCAAATCCTGCTTTCTTAATACGGAGAAAAAGATCTATAACAAATAAATGGTTAGGATGAAGAGTAGATACATACTTGGACTCGGTAAAGGTAAGTTTTAAAGCAGGCCATCAGCAGAAAATATCAAGATCTTATGAAGGACGTTAAGGGAGATGAACTACATACAATGTGGAGAGTAAGAGTCCTGAACCAGATGCCTAACAATACAAAAGACCTTTTAGAGCATAGATTATCTCCAGTAGAAAGGAAAGGGAAGTCCAATGGGGATGGGAGTGGTGGAGGAATCCTGAAGCATGACTGCAATGGACTGAGTTGTCCTAACTAGAGACCGAGGTTTAAAGTAGAAGTGGTTCTGCTTAACTTAAATTGTGAAGACTGAGCTACCCTGTCATTATTGGACACTGAGGAATTGAGATTAATAAACTAAATTAAGTTTAACAATGTAACAATGTTTATCAGCATGAGTTCTGTGCCTATCTCAATTCATAATCTCTACAGTAAGATGATGATAAGAATGCCGGTCCTGCTTACTTCAATTTTCAATAGTAGAAAAAATACATCACTATAGAATTTTAGGGTAGGAATCAACCACAGGTATAATTAAATCATGTTATCTTCTTCTTACAATCTTTGAACACTTCTTATTCTTGCAATCAAACCCCAAATCTTCCGTGTGGCCTGAGACCCACCGGGTTGGGTTGCTTACCAGTTCTGCAGCCCCATCTTGCTCCATTTGCCCTGTAACTTGTTTTGTTCCAACCACACATTCTTTTCCATTTCTCAAGCTTCACCTGCACTTGCCCACCCCAAGGCCTTTGCAGATCTTATTCTCTCTGCTCAGAAGACTCTTCCCTCCAACTGTGGGTCAGGTTTCTTGTTAACTGGGTCCCTATCACCCTGTACTGCTTCTTTAAGTACTGTACTTAACATTGAAATAGACTTGTTGTTGTTGTTGTGGGTAATGGAAGGCTTCCCTCACAGGCTGTAGCCTTCAGTGGTTGAGACCATGTCGTTTGTATATGCTGATATAGCCCGAATAGCAGGGGCCTGACATGTGGTACTCAGTAATACTTGGGGAGTGAGCAAGTGAATGAATGATGTGATTCCATACCCTCATTTTACTCATGAAGACATAGAGTCTGAAGAGACTTTTTTCAGATGCTTGGCTATAATCAAAAGGTGGTTTTTTTATACCTTGGGAAGAGGACAAGAGAACAATTTTCTCCAATTATCAAAGAAACTCAAAATAAATTTAAAAATATTGTCTAGTTTAAGAAATCATTACCTCATCTCCTACTGTCCAAGCCTTTTTGGTTTGTTTATTTATAAAACCTTCTTTTAAAAGAATCATCAGTCATACTTTTATGACATCTCAGATAAAATGTTATGGCTGGAAATCACAATTTTTATTTATTAAAAGCAAACCGGTCTCTTTGGCTAGCTCATTAAACTTTGTGGGTGTTTTAAAAGATGAACATCCAACATACCAACAATTGGTCTCCATAGGTGTTTTTCCCCCATGGTAGCCAGAAACCTACATGATATTTTGAAAAGATGTTTTGCTATACCTACAATAATACTGAAGCAATAAAGACCAGCGAGACAGCTATAAATGTCACTAGATAAATAGGAGTCTCAGCTTGTTTTCTCTTGTAAGAGATTACACAATTTTAAATTGCACTCAATTGGTACTAATTTGGCAATCTTAGCTTTGATATGCTTCCCGTCTTAGAAATCTATGGACTGTAGATTTGAGGTGCATTCACACCAGGTTTGAATGGAATGCATTTACAGCACAGTGGGAGAAAAGTTTTGTTTTATTCTTGGTTTTCTCTATGCTTCTTGGTGTGGAAGCTGTGGAACCTAAAAAAACTTATCAATATTTAGTGTATCTTCTATAAAATGACAAGCTTTAGAGAAATAATTCAGTATCAATAAATAACTATAGTTCTGGCTGCCCAGGTATGTTTTAAATACTGTTGACAAAAGAAACTAATTCTCCAAGAAAACTGTATGACTGTCAGACAACTATTTTTTCCCCATAAGGCCTTATAAATAATAACTAATACTATGCTAGGATAATAGAGGATTTTCTCAATCTCCTCTGGGTTCCAGGTAGAATACTGACTGTTAGCTCACATTTATGACAAAGTATTATTTTTCTGCTAAAACAGATGGATTTTGAATTGACATTTTGACATCACAGAAAAATACATACTGTCCTTTCAAACACTCCTCTGGAATACATCAGGAAAGCAGCTATTAAATGAAATGTATGACAGCAGGACTTCATTCTACTTTTCTTATTCAAGTGTTTATTTGTTTGAATTGGCCATAGACAGGTTCCTAAGGATTTAAACTGTGTCAGAAATGATTTTATCTAAGTCAAACAACAAGCATAGTCACACCTTGTCACTATGCCTCAAATGACTTCTTTTAGGGAGGGGCCCCCTTCATGAGTTCAGTAAGGCTTTCCTGGGCATTGTCTCATTTGTAAGATACATTTAAGGCTGGAAAATTACATAGGAATGTTTACCAGATACAGATATTAAAGCAATTTTTACTCCCATAACTGTGAATATGGACTTGTTTAGAGACAAGTATGTGGCAACTTGAAAATAGCATATAACATTGCCAGAGAGAGATATTATCAGAATAATTTCTATATCTGTAAATGTAGAATTAGAGATATATTAGAGCTGTGTTACAGAAATATTTACTCAGGGAAATGATCACTACAGGGATTTTATTATAATTGTGTGTGAAGATGGGGTGGGTAAAGTAAGACATTGGTTGTGGTATTTTATTAGGTAGAGCTAATTATGAGTGCTGGAATATTTAAATTCATTTTATTTTTTATATTAAAACTTCTTATTTTTCCTGTGCAGAATTCTCCACATATTTACTGATTTGAAAGGTGAGATTTGTTTGTTGAACCACTTAATAAGGTAATTCTCTTCAACTGTATTTTTTAAATGATTTAATAAAATAAATTTGGAGAAAAGAGACTTAATACACATGCATTTAAAAATTTATTATATACAACAATTTCTCAATAACACATGTTATTTGAGATAGCCATCAGAGAACTTAAGATTCTTAAGTTTCAATCATATTTACTATGGTTATTAATATTTTAAATAGTTTACTAGCATTTTAACAATTCTTTTAAAAACATAGATATATCTTTTTTTGGATGGAGGCAGGGAGAGGGAGAGAGAGGTTGAAACATCAATGATGAGAGAGAATCATTGATCGGCTGTCTCCTGCGTGGCCCATACTGGGGATAGAGCCTCCTGGTTCATAGGTTGATGCTTAACCACTGAGTCACTCTGGCTGGACTAACTATTATTTTTACTTCTATGGCTCATAAGGAATAAAAGTAAATAGCTTTTATTTACTTTTCTCTTTCGTTCAAGGAGCCATGTAACAATATTGGTCTAGAGCTTGTTTTGAATTTCAGATGATGTTTGACAATGAAATACTCATTAATATTTGTAGTTTCTACAGGTAAAGTGTAAAGATGGTGAAAAAGGAACATATGTCAAGGGATTTGCTAACATAGATGGTTTAATCAGACCCTGACTTGTATCATAAAATCACAAAGGTCAATGAGTGTGAATGGTAAAATACTCTTCTTTTGGTTGAGGAGAATGAAGCCTAAAGGAATAATTAATTGATAGCAGAGCTAAGGCAAAACCTGTTTCTCCATGAACCTGATCAATGAAAGGGCCATGATTTGCACTCAGGATGCGTGGCTCCATGTCCACAATTCCATGCAGCTCAGGGGGGTTGCATGTCTACCAAGTTATATAAGGGTTTTTAGAAGAGGGCTGGATCACACAGACCCTTCCAGAGGGGTCTGGATCTTTTAGAAAGAGATTGGGTGAGGGTTGCTCTCTGGGATTGACAGTGCATGGCTTCTCTCACACTTACAGAGTAAACTGCCTAGGCACAATTACCCCCATCCTCAGCAGTTAGTGCAGCTGCTTGCAGACTACAGGCTGGTGCTACCAGTCATGGACCAGCCTGAGAGTGTTTCCTTCTTTCCTCTTTATCCCTCAGCCTCAGACAACGTGGAGAATGTGAGAGCCAAGGGACAAATGAACACACTGAGGTGTAGAGAGGGGAAGGGATTTGCCTGTAGTCGCCGTCAGGAAAGAGAGTTGATAAGAACCGAACACTCATGTAGCCATTTCATCTTCACAACAAATCGTGGAGGAAGCTGAAGCTCAGCGAGGCTAAGGAACTTATTAAAGGTCACACAGCTGTTAAGGAGAGTTATAATAATAACAGGAATAATAATACGAATGCGCTAACCTGTGTTTGGCAGTTACTATGTGCCAAACATGCTCTCTTTGGATGCTCTAGGACAGTGGTCGGCAAACCATGGCTTGCGAGCCGCAGTTTGCCAACCACTGCTCTAGGAAGTAGATGCTATTTTCCCTACTTCTGCAAATGAGAAAACTGAGGCTCAGAGAAGATGAGTAACATGCGGAAGGCACATGGCTAGTAAGTGGGAATGACAATAAAATGAGCCAAAGTTTATGAAAGACTCAGTGTGTGCCAAGTGCCTCATTTTTCACCTAGGGGGGGATTGTTGCAATTAGCTCAAATATATAGGTGTGGAAAATGGGGCTTATAACAGTTATTTGATAACAATCACACAGATAATAAGTGGGAATATAAATATAATAATACTAATAATAAGCTAACGTGTATTGGATGCTTACTTTGTGCTGAGTCTTATGTTGGGATTCTGTGGCTCAGAGAGTTGAAGAACTTGCACAAGGCTACACAGGAGGAGTGGCAGAGTGGGATTTCTATTTAGATCTCTAAGAGGGAGGACTCTGTATGGGAGGGGAAGTTGCTAAATGCCGAGGTTCTTCATTGCAGACCAGTAATTGACTAATTAGAGGGCTTCCTGGAGGGTGTGGGTATTCCTAGAGTGGCATCCTTACCTATAACATCAGAGCACTGGTCCTCAAAGATTAGAGATTTAAAGATGAGGAAGTCTGGGCATCCTGGGAAAGGGCAAAATGCTGAAGACAACTAATTGCAGAGGGTGTGGAAGGGGTGGCCCTGCACCGGGGAAGGGACTCAAACATTTTTATTTCTGTCTTCTGATTTTCTATGTTTTCTAGTTGAATATTGTTTTGTTTTGATAACTTTTAAATCACTACTGAGTCTGTGGTTTCAACTGTATTTTTAAAAAATAAATGCAGAATCTTTTGTATGTACTAGGTATTTATTGATTTGAATATTCTAATTAGAAGGAAAATGGAAAAGTGTATCTTCATCTTATTTTATTGAAACCATGCTCCTATTGATAAAAGGATTTAAACCAAAAGGCTATCCATAAAAGGTTTTAAGATAATAAAATCCACAGGTTGAAAGAAAGAGTGTGCTGTGGATAACAACCTTCAGACTATGAGATTTGGGGTCCTGATGGATAGAGAGTAGATTTAATAGGATCTGAAAGCTGATGTGCCTATTCAGCTGGTGATCAGAAAATAACATGGATTCAATGAGAATGTTGAAAGGATTACCAGAAAAAGAAAACAATACTATTATTTAAGATAATGGAGACATTCTTCACAGATTGTTTCTGAAAAAACCATCAGGCAAGTTTATCACTTGATGGAGGCACGGAATACATTCTGATCAAAGCATAATGAGTTGCCCTAATAAAAGTTTTCAGAGCAAAAGTCAAGAAAAACAGAAGGTATTATAGGTAGCAAGCATTTTACCTTTATATGCACAATCCAAGACTGCTGGCTCCCAACTGCTTGCCAGCTTACCTGCCTGATTGCCCCTAACTGCTTCTGCCTGCCAGCCTGATCACCCCTTAACCACTCCCCTGTTAGCCTGATCAACGCCTGACTGCTCCCCTGCCAGCCCGATTGCCCCTAACTGCCCTCCCCTGCCAGCCTGGTCACCCCTAACTGCCCTCCCCTGCCAGCCTGGTCACCCCTAACTGCCCTCCCCTGCAGGCCTGGTTTCCCCCAACTTCCCTCCTCTGCTGGCCCAGTCACCCCTAACACCCTCCCCTGCAGGCCTGGTCCCCCACACCCCACCCCCAACTGCCTGGTCACTTCCAACTGCCCTCGCCTGCAGGCCTGGTTCCCCCAACTGCCTTCCCCTGCTGGCTTGGTCCCCTGCCCCAAATGCTCCCCCTGCAGGTATGGTTGCACCCAACTGCCCTCCCTTGCAGGCCTGGTCCCTCCCAACTGCCCTCCCCTGCAGGCCTGGTCACCCCCAACTGCCCTCTCTTGCAGGCCATCCTGTGGCGGCCATCTTGTGTCCACATGGGGGTGGCCATCTTGTGTATTGGAGTGATGGTCAATTTGCATATTACCCTTTTATTAGATAGGATGGTGGGTTTATTACTATTATCTTCGAATAAATTGATAAATATTTTTAAGTCTCTCAGATTTAATTTCAAACATGATAAATGTTAATAGATAAAATCAACATCAACAAAAGCTCTGAGAGCCCCACGCAATTTTTAAGACTATAGAGTGATTCTGAAACCAAAATTCTTGAGAACCTCTGTCTTAAGGAATGTGAGAATGTTTCTTCTAAAAATTGCCCATGTAAGGTACAAACCGCAGATGTTCACCATGTCCGTTAGTCTTCTCCTCTTGGAAACATGGGAGGAATATACTTCTTCACATCCATCCAATTGAGTAGACCTGTGTGACTAGTTCTAGTAATTCATTTTGGGGAGCAATGACATGTCACTATTTGTCAGATCATTTGATGGCTGATAGGAGATTTTTTAAGAACTCTCTTTTCCTGCCATTGTGACCATGGAGGTGTTGTTGACATAAAGGTGCCAAGGATTTAAGCAACTTGGGACACTGAGCCAATCCTACATGCAGAACTGCTCTGGAGAACCGCCTGGACTGGCGGGAGACCTGGCATGAGCTAAAAAAAAAAAATGTTATTAGTAGTAAATCTCTGAGATTTGAAGGTTGTTCACTGCACTTGCATAAACTAGCTTAACCTGGCTTGTACCTCATTTTTCTTTGGAAGAACCAGCAGGAGCAAACAATTTTGCAGATTATTACACTGAGCGCTAAGGGAAAGTCCTCATATGAGTTGAATAAAATGTGATTCAGAGTACTTTTTCAAAACTGTCACTTACTGTATTTTGATGCTCTAGAGGTAATTATAAAAAATTGCATCTGGCTCTGTGTAAATGCATCTAATATGGATAACATGTAGGTCTTTACTCTTAAGGAACCTGTGACCTAACTGCTGTTCTTTTTTGTTGTTGATCCTCACTCTAGGATATTTCCATTGATTTTTTTTTAGAGAGAGTGGAAGGGAAGGAGGGGAAAAGAGAGAGAGATGTGAGAGAGACACATGGATTGGTTGCCTCCAGCACACACCACAGGGGGTCAGGGATCAAACCTGCAACTCAGGTACACGCCCTCAACTCTTTAGTGCATGGGCCAATGCTCTAACCACTGAGAACACCAGCCAGGGCTTAAATGCTGTTCTTTTATTTTAGGTGCTTTGGGAAATCAGAGCCTCAAAAGTGATCGTTATTTGCATTTACAGAAAGCAATGCTCTATGCATTTAACTCATTGTATAATAGTTATTAAATGATCATTTTGTAGTATATACTTATTGAGAGATAAAACAGTGACAAGACAGTCTTCAAAGTCACCATTTAACTTACTGGCAGGAAATTGATGAAAGGCAAAGTGCAAAATTTGCATGCCAACTGAGTTGGCATATCTTCAAGAGCTTTCTAGGAAATCCTTCCAAGAACTTAGGCTTAAATCTTATTGACCACTCTTAGCTCTGAGGAAGGCTGGAAATCATAAGGTTTTGGGGTAGGCACATTGACACCCTAAAGATAATTGACTCTTGTTAATAAGGCGGAAAAGTAGATAGTAAATAGGCAGTCAGGCATGTCTTCCACACTTTCTCTTGGTTCCTTAGACAATCTCTCCACCTTTGTTTTGCCAAAACTCAGGACTCCCATGTACTGCCAAGACATGACATCCCCAGTCCCCAGTCCCCAGTGTTCCCAAATATCACTGAGTTACCAGCACCCTGGTTCACATGGCTGCTTCAGGGCAGTGCGTTCTACTCACATGTTACTCTTGGGGCTAGGACATCTTTGAAAACTGCCTATGGGTCTATCTGCAGAGCTGCTCCACACAGTCTTTTTCATCTCTTGGCTCCACTCTGGGAGCCAGGCCCAATTTCCTTTTGCTCTTGGACCCACAGAACTCTGTTCTCAACCCATTCCCTGCTCCCATGCAGGGAAATCCATTTTCCTTCATCTTGTAAACGTAGTCATTTTTCCTGCACCTAAAGATCCTCTCAGTCCTTTAGAAGCAGGAGCATCAATGGACTGCTTTTCCTTTGTTCTCTGATGTTTTTCTACTTGAAGCAACATTTAAAGAACCTATTTGAATAAAAGAGAGAGAGAGAAGAAGAAAAGACAAGTTAATATCACAAAGTGTCATTCTCCGCATAAATGATTGGGGTTTCAATATAATGTTGTGAGGTTCCTGATATGCGTTTGTACTATGGGAAGTCTTAGGAATTAGTTTCAGGGATTTTCATGAATGACTTCCTGCACAAAGTGATGCCTAAACTAAAAATCAGTATAATCTATCCAGTTAAAAGTAAAAGAGGGAGGAGAAGAAGAGGGAGAGAATCGAAAGTATTCCAGAGAGAGGAAATAGCACATGTAGAGACAAGAAGTATGAAGGGGTCAGGGAATTGTCAGTAGTTCAGCTTATGGCTTTAGAATACAACACAAAATAGAGTTATGGTGATGCTAAAAGGGTGAGAGAGGAAAATAGCTTGTTTGGACTTTATCCATGGGGAAACTGAGCAGCCCTAACAATTATGCTTTAGTAAGATCTCTTTGGCTCTAGTATGAAAAAAATGAATTCAAGCTGCTCAAGACTAAAGCTATGGAAACCTTTTAGAGGTCTTTTGTAATTACTTTGGCAAGATATAATGTCAGGTTGACCTAAAGTCATAGCCGTGGGAAGAAAATAATTGAATAAATCGGAGCATTATTATGGGTATATAAAATAATTGCAACATCAAAAGTCAATCTTTGTCTTTGGACTGGCAGTTGAATGTGTGCTGGTGACATTCTCTGAGGCAAAGAACACAGGAGGAGGAGCAACTTCTATGAGGCAATGCCCCTATCTAAACCACTCCCTATTTCCGACTTTATTTAGAATTTATGGTTATCTGTTATATTTTATATTTTTCTACTTTGTATAACCCTACTAGAATATAAACACCTTGTGGAAGACATTTTTGAATGTTTTATTCTCGATTGAATCCTCAACTACTAGAACAATGCCAAGCACAGAGTGGATACTGAATAAATATTGGATAAGTGACTGATTGATTGAATGCCTAAATGAATAAGGACAGGCCAATAGTAAAATAAATATGTTCAGTATTTGGAGCTGCTCAGTGTGAGTTGATTTTTAACATTCTTTTGGGGTTGTCCCGTAGACATTAGAAATATAGGTATGAAGTTCAGATGATATCTCTGATGTAGAAATAGAGCATTGGGGCATCCTTAATATATAGATAGCCTTTCAAACAAAGAATGAATGAGATGTCTATCCTGTAATTCTGCTCTCAATTAAAGAACATACCCTATCAGACTTTTTTTTTCTTAAAATATATGTTTATTGATTTCAGAGATAGGAAGGGAGAGGGAGAAAGAGAAACATCAATGGTGAGAGAAAATCATTGATTACACGACTCCTGCTCGCCCCCTACTGGGGATCCAGCCCGAAATTCGGTCATGTGCATTGACCAGGAATCAAACTGTGTGACCTCCTGGTTCATGGGTCTATGCTCAAACAGGGAGTCACACCATGACATAGTTAAGAAGCCTTTAAAATGACAATTTAATATTTTGATATTTTTGGGAGGGTTAGTAATAAAATAATGATTGTCCATTGAAACATCAATGCTTCACTGAAAATGCATTAACAGATTGCAAATGGGGCCCAATAAACATCATTTAGTTCTTCCCAGTTTAAAAGTTCCCATAAGTTCCAAAGGCAGGTTGTTCTTCAACCCTCCTTCTGAAAATAATTGTTTTTATCCCTAGCACCAATCCCAGCATTGGTGAATAATAGGATTTTGGATTCAAGCCCATTTCCTACCTCAGGCTTAACACTGAAAGTTGAAATTTTCACAGAATAATTCATTTTGGAGACATAGGCAGCCAAGCAATCATGTTACCTACTGCTATTAATAATAAATATAAAATGCCAAAAGAAAATATACATTCTTAAGTTAATCAGACAATGTGGCTGCAGAAATTACAAAACAAAATCTTTCAGTGGTTTCTCGAGAAACACTGGAACATCGAGTTTAATATTGATTAGAAAAAAAAACCTGTAAGCACAAGCATGGAATATATAATGAATCTTTTTGTATAGTCTACACAGTGAATGTGTTTATGCCTATGTATGTACATATATACACAAGGAATCTGTATCTAGGTAAGTGTGACTTATAGTTAAGAACTTGCTCACCTGAGCTAAATTACTTTCAAGCACCTTGCTCTCAGTAATGCCGTGTGATTTAGTGTTGCTCCTCCTGATCCATTCACTTCTATGTGACAGAAACTTTCAAGGAAGGTCAGTAGTATATGTAAGAGATTATGGCAGCTGAATTATGGTTTCAAACAGGCTTGGCTTTTACGCTACCTTAGAAAATTGAATAGCTTTTGATTTAGAGTCATTTTACATTAATATGCATTTCTCTCTTGTATTTCACTTGAAATTAGGCAGGCTAGGTTTATACATTCCACATTACTTCTTGAGGTGCCTACTCAATTATATATTTTAAACAAATCATTCTGGCTAAGCTGACATCAGGTACAAACAATGAGAGAGAATAAGTAAGAGGCTCTGAATTCCCCTGGCTATTAATAGCAACATTAAAGGCATCAAGATCTCTGTATGACATGCTAGTAAAGGTATTTTTCTCTGTTAATGATTCTGTACACAGCAAAACATTCTAAAAAGGGATCAAGTTAGAGGTTCTATAATATCTATCACGAGCTGTTTTCCCCCCAATTATGAATAAGTTGGGAAATAAATTTGGAGGTTTCTGAGTCTTTGATGAGAGGAAACTCAATTCCACATTTGGTAAGTCAGTAGTAGAAGAGAATGCATTTTCTTCTACCTGCTAAAATGTACTGTTTCCATTGCTGGGTGGTATTGTGATTTTCTTTACTTCCATTACTGTGCTGGCTTACGGGTAGAAACACGCCATTCCTCTGCACCTTCCTTCACTCTACTTTGGATTATTTTCAAGGGCACTTAATTCAGGCTTTAGAGGGACAGGAAGAGTGTGGACTGATCGTCTCAAATGACTACTGGGGTTGAGACTGCAGCTTTCTGAACTTGAAAATATAATATTCTGGATTCTCAAGTCTAGGTTTTTGAGTGGAGAAAGAAATTATTTTACAATACAGGAAGACTAACCCATATTTGCTGTATTTCATTCTACTCTATGGAAGAGTAGATCTAATATCATTATTTCATTGATTTATTTAACAAATATTCATCACGGGTATGTTTTCTACCAGACACTGTTTTAGAAATTGGGGGGAAAATTATTAGAGCAATGTCTGTGCCATTGCCTTTACAATGCTAACTATTTACTGCCAAATTAATATGAGTATTAGATATTAAAATTGACTCTGAAAGCTTGAGTGCTTGAGTGTCTATTACACTCACAATTTCTTACCCATAAAAGGAAGGAAGGGTTAGGAGAGAAGGAATAGTTTTTGTATGAAGGGAAGCAGAAGGCCCACAGGAGGCAGTTCTGCTGAGGCACCCAGTCATGCTTCATTCATAATGAATGGCCTGTCCTTGGTGCAGGGACACTTTCCTTAGATTTTAGGTCATATAGTGGCTCATTACTCAGCAAACCAAATGATTCCCACATGCCCAGTATATTTATCTGAATTATGTGGAATAAGACATTTCTTCATGGTATTCAGAATGCTCCATTTGAAGAAACTGTTTTAAAGAAGACAGAATTATATGGTCCTACAGAGGAAAGAGACATGGGACTCCATTAAAAATAAAGACATAATAAAATTAGTTCTGTTTTTAAAACCTCATGGAAATTTTCTCAGAGCCCCAAGAAAATACTTAAATGCACAAATGAGTTTTTTATTAATAAAAAATTTAGAAATATTCTGAGCCACCAGAAAATATTTAAGTGCACAACTGAGTTCTTTATTAATAAAAAATTTAGTTACTTCAGAGCATTAGAAGCTTTAGCTCTTACAGCGATGACTTAAGCAAGTGCTCTAGTTCCCACAGCAGGAAGCATTTCCTCTATTAATATAGATTTATGCCTGAATGCACAAAGCAGTGTGTGCTGCTAGAACTGGTGATTCTCTCACTAACTGGTCTTTTCCTTCAAGCCTCATTCAAAGATCAGGCCTACGCAGACCTCCAGCATTGGTAAAGTGAAGCCTCATTGGTGTTCCAGATCATCTATACTTCTCCATATATCAATGTCTTCACCATCATCCTGGATTGATATTTTCCCTAAATGTTCATCTGTTCCTACCATGTACTGTGTTTAAATCAAAAACACATTGTAAGTAAATAAGAAAAGCTCTTGGGGCCCTGCTGGTGTTGATCATTGGTTAGAGCATTGCTCCTCACACTAAAAGGTTGAGGCTTCCATTCCCAATCATGGACACTTGCTTGAATTACAGGTTCTATCTCCTGGTTGGTGCATGTGTGGGAAGAGGTATCCAATGGATATGTCTCACATTGATGTTTCTCTCTCTCTCACCTCTTTCTCTCTCTCTCCCCTCTCTCCCTGGCCCCCTTCTACTCTCTCTAAAAAAATCAAAGAGATACCATAGGGTGAGGATTAAAAAAAGAAAAAAGAAAAGCTCTTTGACCTTGAGGAGTTTACAGGTTAATGCTGTTACTCTTAATTATAGATGGACATTGTACTCAACTGAAGACTTAAAAAAATATAGATTGTCATTCCTTACCAAGTCTGAGTGGGAATTCTATCAGTCCCTTAAAATTTGTCTCCATGTGACTATTGCACATCTGCAGTTGGTATGATTGGAAGTGAAAGAGATGGTCTTGACAACAAATTATAAAAAATTGCAACAAATATTGTTGGTCTATGGCATAATGTAGTTACAGATGGAGGAATGCTTGGCTCTGTTTAGGCAAGTCTCCTGCCTAAGGAAGTGATATTTGAGTTTAAAGATGATTGGGATTAGATGGAAGGAATAGATAGGGAAGGTCATTGTATGCAAAATGCATAAAAACATGAAATAACTAATAACAGTTTTTAAGTACATAGAAAAATTCAGAGTAGTAAAATGAATACATATATTACTTTTTTCTATATTCAAAAATTGTTAACATTATGGAATAGTCTTTTGAAAAAACAAAACAAACAGAAAAGTCAAAACCAAAACCAAGGCAAATGAAATATGCCTTCATAAAAATATCTAGAAAATAAGGAGTTTGATATTTCAATTATACTTTATGTATAAATAATTGCCTATAAACAAAGTAACATTTGCTTATCTAAACTGGTCATACTTCATTTAAGAAACAACAATCTTGTTTATCTATACAGATCCTTTTAATTCTAAAAGTCCTATTCTGTGTGTGTGTCTGTTTGTTTTGCTAACAAAATAAAATAAGCTTATGACTTGATCTATATTAATTTATCTATTTTTAAGATAATCCTTGTAAAAACCTACATTCCTCACTGCAGTCCCAATTTGTGAGAACTTGCTAACATCGTTTTTTGGGGAAATTATTTGATATATTCCACATCTGTGCTACTTGTTCTCTCTACATGAAGACCTAAGGTAATACAGAGGACTGGCAGTAAAAATCTTTGAGACCCAATACACAGCATTACATTTTCTATTAGACATTTTAAAATTGGCAACTCAGGCAAAAAAAATGAGCAAGAGTTAATGCTCAAGATGACAATTTTTTTTTCTAACCCTGAAGGGAAATGTCAAAAGTAGACAAGATATCAGCTTTCATATCATTTTTTATAATCAGATATTGCTGATATGCAGGAACATGCTGGAAATGGTCCAGACTCAAGCCTGTGTTCTGTATTGACTTGTTTTTTTAATTTTAATTATTAACCAAATCCTATTAGAGCATTGATATTCTCATGAAATAAAGTGTTTGAACTAAAATGTTTTTCAATTACCTTTTTAAGACATATATCCTATAACTGTATGTAATATCCTTTAGAAATTGTGCTAAAATCTTATCTCAGTTCATACATAAAATAATTTACTTTTTTTGGGATTATCCCAACTTGTTCATTGATTTTCACTATATAATCTAAGACAATTCTATATAATAAAAGTCTAATATGCAAATCGACCGAACGGCAGAACAACCCGTGGAACGGCGGGTTGCTATGATGTGCACTGACCACCAGGGGGCAGATGCTCAGCGCAGGAGCTGCCCCTAGCATGCAGGCCCCAGGCCAGCCAAGGCAGGTGCCAGTAGGGGTCCCCTAATAGCCCCGCCAGTTGCCCCACAGAGGGAGGCAACACTGGCAGCGGTGGTGGGAGCGGGGCCAGTGAGTGGGAGGGGACAGGCTGCCCCCCCCCTCCATTGCCCCACCGGTTGCCCTGCAGATTGGCCCTGATCACTGGTCAGGCCTAGGGACCCTACTCATGCATGAATTTTGTGCATCAGGCCTCTAGTATTTCTAATAGTACACAGAAAAGGAAATGTTGATATTACATATACGATTTAACTGTATCAAAATGATAATGAATTCAGGAATTTTCAAAGTTGTAACCACTGAGGTGGAAATTAGAGTTTTGCTCAGTGTTAAGCATTATTTTATTAGTCATCACATTAAACTTAAACCATTTGCTTCTACTTTTGGTTGTTTATTTTTGCTCCAGATAGTACTTTATGAATGCAGATATATGAAACTTCTGCAACATTACTTGTTATGTAGGTTTAATGTTTATGGTTGTCAGATCAGAATGATCAAATGCAAATTTCTCTCAGGTGTTCATGCAGTCAGGAATGATTATCAGGATATATATTCTACTTTGAAGCATATATTAGAGAATTTCTGATGGGATTTCTCTTCTCTCCCTCATGGCAGGACTGACTGACTTCGGCTGCTACATCAGACTTATGGTGACTCAACAGAGCCAAACAGTTAAAGCTTGATCTGTTGGCTCTAGAAGGAATAAATAAATTGTTGGCCATCACAGGCACTCACACTGCTGCTGGTAAGCCAAACATATTCATAACATGATCCCTCAGGGAGGGCACCTGTCACAGATTTCCAGAGTATTCTCTGCTATCTAGGTTTGGGAACATTTTAATAATTTATACATTTTCTTCAATGTTAAAGGAATATTTACATTAAGGTGTAGTACTTAGAGTTATTATTATTTGTTTCCCTCAAAACAAATGTGAATATTGACTTTAGGTAGACAGTTTTTATATATTGACTGCCCAGCATCAATTTCCATTTCCTATCAATACCCCGATTTTCTTTTGAAAAATGACCTCTCTCCCATTGTATGTAGTTTGGAAGGTGGAGTTAACCACATTATACTGCTTTTTGACTTACTGAAGCTGAAGGGTCCCCACATCTTAGTACTCAGGTACAATCAAGGGCTACAAGTGAAAAATAACTTTAGCCAAATAGATTTTCTCTGCTAGGATTATACCTCTCAAGGGGAATGAAACAGGATGGAAGAAATAGCTGGAATTCATCTATTCCAGCAGTTTTTCCATTGCAGAAAAGCAGTTCCAAGTCCAGGTTCTTGCTCTGATTTTAATCCTGGCTCTCAACAATTCTATCCACTTGGTAACACCCTGATATCCTTCTAATACATTTCTTTTTTAAAAGCTATCCAGAATGGGTTTCTGTTGCTTGTAAACAAATAATACAGGACACACCAAAGTTAAGTTACATCGTTAAGTAACACCAGCAACTTCAGCAGGGCAATTAATATAGCTTTTAAGTTTTCATTCCAGACTTTTGTTGATGTCTGGAGACTATCAATTAGCTTCCTCCTTTTTTTGAATATTTCTTAAACTTTTGGAAGTCCTTTTGCTCTTGACCTTCAGAAATGAACAATTCTAATAAAATATTAAAAGATGTGGACCTGATTTATTTTAGTAGAGTGAAAATGAAAGAAGAGAGGTGTTTTGTTTGATTTTTTAGCTTGGCAATATTGATGTCTCCTTTCCTCTTAATTTTAATGCAGAAGCTGTCAGTGTACATTAGAGACAACTCAGTAAATCTTTACAGAGAGGAGACACTGAAAAATATTCTCCTGATTATCCATTTCCCTCTTGAGACCAGAGCTACACTACACATGACATACAATATATCTCAACCAAAATGGAAAATATAGCTAATTCGCATTTTAGGCAAACACATCAGGGAATGCAAAAAGAAAAGGTAGGTAGATGTAGCCTGTTTCTAATTATTTAGGGAGAAAAACTTCTGTTTGTGAATTACACATTTTCATATATCTTCTTCCTCACTTTTTCACTCTTCTCTGTTTCTCTCTGCTTTTTCTATTCTTTCTTGTGTGTGTTATTTCCTATTCAAACCTTTCTATTGCTCATTTGAAACAAAACAAGAGTATGTAGGAGAAGGATTTGTAGCCCACTGTACTCATGTAAAGGGTCGAAGGAATGCAATTGCTTCTATTGAAATCATGGTCGTTTCACTCAACTTCCCTGATAGAGATGCTCACATAAGTAAGTTGGAGAGCTTCTTTAATGTTCCAGTGATTTTCACTCTGTGGAAGAGTTTGGTCCTGGTTGCAGCGCAGTGCTCACTTTCCACGTGGCCCCGGAAACACATCACTTCACCTTTTCCGGGACTTGCTCTTTCCGCTGTATAATGAAGTGCTTGGGTTAGTGATCTCTAAGGATGTTGCTTCTCTAAAATGAGAATAGTAGATATTGTTACAAGTGATTGTAACATATGCATCCCTAGATCAGTTTCTTCAGTAGAGTTAAAACAGCTTATTTTCTGTGGAAAAAAGCCAAGGTAAAGATTCTGTATAATTTGCTATGTTTCCCCTGCTGGTTTTAGACTCTGGTAGGAAGTCTCTTCATATAATACAATCTTTACCTAAAACATCCCATGGATGGGATGACTCATCCAGTTTTGAAATTAGGTTTTAATGGCACTTGAATCAGGTCCTCTGAGTGTTAGCTTGATACTGAAGGCTTAGTGTCACTATTGTTTTTGAGCGGCTTACTAACTGTGGATGTAAGACCTTTATGCTCTGTTTATATGAGGAAAGTATTTTACAGCATAGCGAACCACTATATGATTTATCTCTCAATTAAAAAAATATTTTTTCTAGTTATCTCAGAATAAGTTTAATTTGATAAACTGATTGAATTATTGGCATGGTTGTGGAAGATAATGATGTAAAATAAAAATAATTGCTGTATATACAGTAGTTAACTTCAACAGTCTGCTTACTGAATATACCTTTCCAACATTCAACTCCCTTTTTTCAGTGTACCCATGTATTAAATTCATGATAATTTTTAGTTCCTTGATTTTTCAGTTTTCTATTTCTCTATCTTGCCTTTAATTTTTTCTGCCTTTAAGCCTGAAAACATGAAACCTCAATTTAGTCACTCTTCTCATTTAACCCCAATATCTTTGTCTCCATGTCTTCCTATATACCTGCACTTTAAGGCCCAATTGTCAATGTAGATTTGCTATTAAAGGAAATCACATAAGTATGGAAGGATGGGAGAGAGCAGTTTCATAGTTTCCAGCTTCAGCTTGGTACTTAAATCTTCCTGGAAATCCTTTAAGCTTTTCATCAGTTTCTCTCCCATGCATTATTATTCTAAGCCCCCACAACTCTTCTTAAATTTCCTAATCTACTCCTAGTTTTTGATTCCCAGAAGATAACAATGCCTTGGAATTCACAGAGTAAACAGATGGAACTAGGAGGACTCTAGTTTCTCAGCTTTTCACCTGCAACATATCCAGTCTTGCCCTTTATCCTGTCTTTTCAGAAGAAGCAGTCATTTTTTTTCTTGTTAATAAAAATCCTCCTATTTTGCCATGGATCCTGTTATCCCCATTTCCTCAGGAACTTCAATCCATCAGGTATCATTGCTGAATCTTATAACTTCATTTCTTTCTATACTGACCCCTTTCAACAAAATTTCACCCTCTAACCTAAAACATTTAAAACACCCAGAACCTGCTTAAATTTTGTATATTTTTTAAGCAAAATCTCTAAATGCAAAATTGAAGGAGTAATTTATGGTTCTTCTATAATTAATTTCTGAGTAGTATTTGAAAATAGAGTTGACTCATTTTCTTACCATTGAGATGCTTTCATCTCTGGTTTTCTGTCCATTTTTCTGAGCTATTATTTCTTTTTGGACCAATGGCTTCCTCTATATCCTATGTTTTTGTGTTTTCCATTGGTTTCATCTGAAGCCCTAATACCTTCTCAGAAATATATCAGTTGACCAAGGTGTAAACTCTGCCAGGTTTATTGTTACCTCTATGTTACCATCGACTGCTCTATGGTCTCCTATACATCAGAAAGGAAAAGCTGGAAACTATATTTCTGAGGAAACCCGTGGCTAGCACAAGAAAATATAGCCACTTGCTTCCATTCATCACAGCATATCTCCAACAGTGTCACATCACTCCTGTTGACCATCCAGTGACACCTCAAATTCAACTTGTACAAGACTGAACTCATAATTTCTATGCCTTAAATCAACTATTTTATGTTATCCCCTCAGTAAATGGCACTTCATTTGTTTTCATAACCCCCAAATTGGAAGTTATCCTATATTATTCCAACCCTCCTCATTTCTACTGTTCACTAATCCTATCAATTCCTAAAGGCATCTTCAATGAATTCCGTTAAATCCATACTCACAGACTATATCTTAGCTGTCTTAGTTCTGTTTAGCGTAATTTTCAAGTATATTATTTTAAGGCTTATAATTAATGTTCCTGTCTCATATTTAGCTTTTGTAATTCTTAAGGATATGATTGTTCACATGCTTGTGTGAAATCTTCAAATTGTTCTTCATTAACTTCAAGATAGAATTTAAACTAACTTGGATGTGAGAAAAAAATATAAAAACCATAAATTTGTCTTATTCTATCTTTCCCATGTCATTCCCTACATCCAGCTCCTGTTTGGCCCATTCATTAATGCATCTTCTTTGAGTTTTCTGTAGATTTGCACTATAGTGACTTAACCCTCCCTTTTTATGCCCCAAGAATTACTGTAAATATAATTTCCTCTCAAAAGCATTTTGATGGTCCTTAGCAATCCACTCCCAACCACAACTGTTGAATTATTTTGTGCCCACCCTTCTCACACATTGTTCTTATCTTTTAGTATGTCACAAATTATGCAGTATCATAAGTATATCTTGATTTTGGGTTAACTTTCCTATCTAGTTTATGAGAATGTGAGATCTTTGAGGACAAAGAATATACTTTTTTCTGAGTACCTAGAACCTACCAGATATAACCAATAAGAAGTAAAAGACAGCCCGGCCAGTGTGGCTCAGGGGTTGAGCATTGATCTGTGAATCAGGAGGTCATGGTTTGATTCCTGGTCAGGGCACATGCCCGGGTTGCAGGCTTGATTCCTAGTAGGGGGCATGCAGGAGGCAGCCGATCCATGATTCTCTCTCACCATGGATATTTCTCTCTCTCTCTCTCTCCCTTTCCCTTCCTCTCTGAAATCAATAAAAAATATTTAAAAAAAATAAATAAAAGACAGATAAATGAATTAATTCAAGTGGCTTCCATAATCCAACAAAAGTACATATTTATAAAAATGTGAATTTATAAGGTGAGTGGGATTGGTCAATTCATGGACATGGAACTCTGATATTTAACTGATCTCTATCTTAAACTTAGAAATAACATAAACCTTCTCTAATCTCATGTAATATAGTACGTACCCATATCAGAATGATGTGAGCAAGTTTGTTGACCATTCCTGAGTTCAATGGAAAAAGGTAACATGCAATGTCAGAATAGTATAATTTCTTTAGACAGGGAGTCAAGTTTCTCACAGACGGAGCTAGGTTTTTTTTCCAGCCTGAAATGGCTCATTCAACTTATTTCCTGAATCTAGTTTCTGCTAATGATCACAACTGTTCTATAAAATTTGTCCATTCTGCAATCTCTTCTGATCACTAACTTTATTCTGTCTCTTAATTGATCTTATTTGCCCTTTGGATTCAATAGAGTTTTCTGCCACCAACTTGGACAATAAATATTATGGTTCTAAATTCCAGTTACATATCCTCAGGCTTCCTTTTGTAGTATTCCTTCCTTCATTAATCTAGACCAGTGTTTCCCACTATAGCTGTATTCTAAATATCTGGAGAGCTTAAAAAACACAGATTAACAATTTCCACTCAAACCAATTAGAGAAATTTCTGTGTGTAGGTTCAAGCATGGACATTTAAAAATGGCCACACATGAGGATTATTGACTGGGACCCTGTGGCCTAACACAGTAACACTTTTGTGTTCTAAAAACAGAATAAAAGCCACTATCCCTTGTTCTTCAGAATAGGAGCAGAAAAGAGTCTGTAACTCAGTGTTGAGATATAGGTTTGATTTAGGCAATGTCTACTAAATACATTTGCAGAGAAGACAGAGAAAAATAGGTTTTAAAATGGCATAATATATAATTCACAAAAATTACACAATCATTGATTCAACTTAGCTGTGTTCTAAGATAAACCAGATTCCTAAAATCTCACCTAAAACTTTTGTTTTGAAAATAAAGCTTTCTAATAATAAGACATAAACTTTTTATTTTTCCTCCTGATTACATCGAGTAGAATATACTGCCAAGATTTTGTTCCCAGAGGTTCAATTTTTTTTAATTTCAAATTTTAAGTTTTATCTAATTAAACTTCAATCTTTTATTATTTGGCATCTTGGGTGTGTTTTTTTGTATTTTTTGCTTTTTTGGTACAAAATTGTTAAAAGGTATTAGGAACATATACCCAATGGTTTCCATTAATGGCATCAGTACAATAAAAATTTGTTTCCAACCATTTTTTTTTCCCCTGGGAGCTCTGAAAACCGAGAAGCTAAATCTCAGAACACATTGTTTTTATTTGCAGTACAAAAATGAAATAGGTTTACTTTGAAATTAGAAATTGCTAATCCTATTTCCTATAGTTGTTAACAGTGAGTCACTGTTTACAATTGGATTATCAACTGAACTAAGGGCTGTGTACCATGTGCAGTGGAAATTGAAAAAGCCTGTATGACTAGCTGCCATTGATTTTATGTTGCTGCACAATGGTAAGTGTGCCATCTCCTTAACGCTGCACTCTATAGCTCTATTAAAGTGGACTTTCTTGATTAGAAGCAAATTATTTGGTGAGGAAAAAGTAAAAATACAATCATTAATGAGACAGACAACTTTTGGGGGCCTCAATAATAATTTTTTTTTCAGTTAACATTTTACAAAAAATGTGTATCTGTTATTGAAGTCATCATGTCATACTGGGAGACGATGGTTCTTTTTATGTTGTTTTCATCACTGGATAACATGCACAGCCTGAGCTCATCTCCTGGTCCTCATGTTAGAAGGAAGATGTTGTCTTCAGGCTTCTTACATAACAAGGTATTACTTAGGTACTGCAGTGTAACACAATAGGGTTATTTTAACAATAAATATTTTGTTTCTAACATTTTTTGTTTCTCTCTTTACTTATCTATCTATAGAAAGAAAGAGATTTTTTCTTTAATCCTCACCCAAGATATATTGAGAGAGAGAGAGAGAGAGAGAGAGAGAGAGAGAGAGAGAGAGAGAGAGAGAGAAAGGAAGGAAGGAAGGAAGGAAGGAAGGAAGGAAGGAAGGAAGGAAGGAAGGAAGATGTGAGAGAGAAATGTTGATCAGTTGCCTCCCATAGGTGTCTGAACTGGGGATGGTACCACAACCTAAGTATGTTGTGGGTGAGGGGCTAGGAGTGAACCAGCAACCTGTTTTTGATGTATGGGATGACACTGCAACTTACTGAGCCACCCAGCCGGGGCAAGGAAGAGAGATTTATTATAAGGAATTGAGGAATTGGCACACATAGTTACAGGGGCTGACAAATCTCAAAATCTTCAGGGTGATTTAACAAGCTGGAGAAACAAGAGGGCTGATGGAATAATTCCAGTGTGAAGGCCAGCAAGCTCAAGACCCAGGAAGAGTCCATGTTTCAGTTCAAGTTTGAAGGCAGGAAAGAGCTACATTTATAATTTTTGCCTTATCTGAGTATAATGGGTACTTGAATACCTCTCTTCCTTCCTCCCCTCTTCCCTCCCCTCTATTTTTCTTTGTCTGTATGCATACACACACACTTTAAATCCATTTTTTTTTCTTATTTTACTTACATGTTGGCAATAGTAGACCATTCATGTAAATATATACACTGAGTGGCCAGATTATTATGATCTCTGAACTCATAATAATCTGGCCACTCAGTGTGTGTGTGTGTGTGTGTGTGTGTGTATGGAGAGAGAGAGAGAGAGAGAGAGAGAGAGAGAGAGAGACAGAGAGAGACAGAGAGAGACAGAGAGAGAGAGAAAGGAGAGAGAGAGAGAAAGAGAGAGAGAGAGGCCCGGTGCATGGATTCATGCATGGGTGGGGGTCCGGCCAGCCTGCCTGCTGGTTGAACTCCTGGTTGAGGGGACAATTTGCATATTAGCCTTTTATTATATAGGATATACACTGAGTGGCCAGATTATTATGAGTTCAGAGATCATAATAATCTGGCCACTCAGTGTATATCTATAAGAGGGGGAACCCAATGCAATCTTGAATTCCAAGCAGAGTCCCCCTCCTCAGCATTATCACACACATAATGGAAAGGGTCTGGACAGGAACAACCCCCCCGCCCCCACCAAAATTTGTATATATATAACTATATACACATACGTATTTGTAGAAAAAAAGGTCGGGCAGAGATAGGTGAGGAGAGCAGGGATATACCCAATATATTATGTTCTTTAGAGTGTGTTGTGGGAATGCCTGGGTATGGGCAGAACCTGGTAGCTGGGACACTCAGAAATGTCCTTGTAGCTTGGCCTCTTGATCCCATTTAAGGGAATCTAAAGGCTTGTGTTCTGCCCAGGACCTGGGTTGGTGCTAGAAAGTAAAATTCTGGGTGATTTTGCCTGGAGGGTGGTGGTGGGCTGGGGGTTTTTAATAGGTGGCATCTTCACTCTAAACCAAGTCTTCTGGGGAAGCCACAGGGCTGGAGTGAGATGCTTTGAAGCTTGGGAGTTGCAAGTGGAAACAGGATGAGCTAGAGGGAAGAATGGCCTCCCTGCTGGGGCCTGAGCTAGATAGAGCCTGCTCCTGCTAGATTATGAGAATCAGGAGGCTAGGTTGCAGGGGAAGCTGCCAAATCTGAGGTGAGGAGGTATGCTTGAGTGCACCCAGGGTCCCTGGTTGTTTCCCACTCTCACCCACTCATTGCTCCAGAGAGCTGAGAGGCCTGACCACTAAGTGCCATTTCTTCTCACTCTCTTCTAGGGACCTTCATATGAGGGTGAGGGGCTAGGAGAGAACACAAACATTAGCTCTGTGTGTGCTGGAGTCCTGACTGGGTTGGTCCTGTGCAGTGAGGACCAGGGATGAGATGAGCCAACCCAAGCACGGGGAAGAAAGTCCACGTCCCATAACATAGGACTGTTTTGGCTCCCCCTCCACCTGGGGAATGAAGCCAACCCCATCTATGCTCCACCTCCCTGCTCCCCCAAGAGATGATCAGTCTCAGTTTGCCAGGGGAAGAGGATTCTTTGGGGAAAGTGATCCCAGCTCCACTGATGGTTAGTCATGAAGAGGGTAATTAGAAGAGAAGTCTTTTTCTTGAGTGTGCTTTGCCTCCACAGAGCCAGCTTGTTAAACTTTTCAGGAGACATGGAAAATAACCTTGAGTTCTCTGCTGACAGATACCTCTAAAGCAGTGGTACTCAACCTTTTTAATGCCGCGACCCTTTAATACAGTTCCTCATGTTGTCACGACCCACAGGTTGAGGACCACTAGCAGGGTCGCCTAAGACCATTGGAAAACACAGATATTTACATTACTATTCATAACAGTAGCAAAATTACAGTTAGGAAGTAGCAACGAAAGTAATTTTATGGTTGGGGTCACCACAACATGAGGAACTGTATTAAAGGGTCGCGGCATTAGGAAGGTTGAGAACCACTGCTCTAAAACCTCATCAGATCCACACCGGAGACAACTTGGTTCACCTCTTATTAGTCACAACTAGCATTTCATAGGGATAGATATACAGGCTTTGCTTCCAGTCTCACTCCTCATGGGCTGAAGTCTGTGGACTGTAATTGGTTTCCGCAGCAGGTGCAGAGAAGACTTAGACGTCTTGGGTTTAAGGAGGTATGAGAGTGTCTGGTCAGGCAGGGAGCAGGTTTTCCTCCAGAGAGGCAACAATGTTTCCATCGCTTCTTTCAAGGTCATCTTTCCAAAGTTGTAAAGATGATGGTTCTTTTTATGTTGTTTTCATCACTGGATAACATGTGATGACAACAGGTTTTATATATATGAATGAAAGTAAGATCCTTACTGAGTTCCGGTCTCTGACACTCCAATGAGAGTCTTCATCTCCTCTCTGGAATCATTATTTTCCTCCTCTGCCTCCCTCTGAGATGCCTTCTGCTTCCTCCATTCTGTCTCTGAAATGGCCAGCAATGGGGGGCATGGCCAGTAGTTACTTCCAGTCTTGGTTGGTTGTTTGGGTCATGGGGGCTAGGCTGTAGGGAACTTGGATGACTCCATGATGAGGTCCTCCATGAAAGGCCTGCTCTGAGGGCTGCCTCCCGTGGACTTTCTGTTGTGGATAGGTGGCTTCTTGTAGATGTTGGAATTTGGGTAGGTCATTTCAGGGTGGTGGAAATGGGGCAGGCTGGTCCAGTGGCTTCAACTGGTTTTTAGGGCTGAAGCCTGGGAGATGGTTCCAGGGGACCATGTGTTCTAGGAAGAAATAGGTAAAGTGAGGCTTGTAGATCATGGGGTCAGGCACTCTATGTCCAGGATGGCCTTGACTTTGGGGATAATGGCCAAGTCCTTATAGCCCAACACCTAATTCCATGCAGTTTGTGTGCTAGCTCTATTTTTCAACTGACATTAGAATTAATGCATACCTAATATTCTTTTAAACATTAAAAATTTTTAATCTGTATATCATGTATTAGTAAAATAAGCGAGGTTACCACTGGAAACCTTGTGAAAATTATTTTAATAGTATATAATACCAGCCATGATTTGAAAAGTTTAAAGCTACTATTTTTTAAAATGATTATTTTACACATGCCTGTAAAGTAGTCTGTATTTGGGGTTTTGTAAACTAGATACTACACAGTAAGAACAATGGGTTGTAAATTGGGTTGCATAATTTTAACATTGTTATACAGGTAGTTTAGGCCTAAATATATGAACATTTATGTATTCATAAAAATTGTAACATAATATATGATATTAATGAGTATATTATGTGAGTTAGAAAACACACACCAAACGTAGAAATTTTAAAGGATGTCATATAGATGTGAGTAGAAATAGATATGTAAACAGTTTTCCCCACAACTCAGTTGCTAGTCTTGAGCAATGTTAAAGCTTTATATTCTATTGGGTAAAATCTGTGAATAATCTGAATTTGACTGCTTAATCTGTGATTATTTTTAAGTTACTTTGTGTTGTTTTTTTTTGCCTTAATCTCTGATATGAAGTTGTTTATTATATTATCTTCCCTCCACAATTTCTAGTTATTTGAATACTTTTTAAAGTTGTCACATAGCAGTAGCAGAGCAAAGTACTAGATCATAAAATCAAGAGAACAACTGCCAAAGGACCAATACAAGCAGATTTAAGTACGGTAATTAGCGGTATTAAAGAATGTTAAACATGGATGCATTTTTCTAGGAAAGCTATAGCTGAAGGAAAAAAAATTAGGTAGCTGAATTGGCAAAGGATACCTTGCAGACTGCTGACTCAGTATTGCTTCATAGTTGTTTACTCTGAACATAAGGGCTAACAGTGCTCCTTCAGTTTTTGCTCATAAAGACAAAGGGAAAACCTTCTGTTTTAAGTAGGATGTGCCTTATAGAAGCATCTTATTAAAATGACATTCTCCCTGTAGGCATATGTATTAAGAACCAGTTCACCCAGTCTAAAATCAATTACTTCTGCCTATGGCAATGAGAGTCTGAGTTAAACACAATTCTCAGAGGTAGTTAGCATTCCATTGAAGGTTATTGCTTCCATCTAAGAGAGGAGTTACCCAATTTAATCAATTCTCTGAGTGTTAAACCTCAGATAGTAAACAACTTAGATTATAAATAGTGCAATTATTAAGTATAACAATTAAGACTCTGTGTTTTAACTAGATAATTCCCAGGTAATCAATGGTTAACCACAGAGTTCTAGTTGTTTAATACTCACTTGAATTTTTATTGAGAAGTAATAAATGAGTTAGCATGGAATTTAAAATACAATTAGAAATCTTACCTGTAAGCAGTTAGTGTCTTTTTATTGTTACAACTCATTAAAAGATCTGGCCAGTATATTCACATAAGAAAATGAAATAGGTTATGGATATAAGAAAGTAAGATCTTTAGAATTAAAAATTGGCTTTTGAAAGCATCAACTTTTAGTAATAAAATAGGAGAGAGCTTCAGAATTCTCTTACATCAGTAATAAATGAGAAGCTACTTTCTTAATACTAAACAGCATTTACTTAGGTATTTAGAGCAGCTTATGGGAAAAATGCTTTTAAAAAACTATTTTAAAAATGTTTGCATCTTATAGTTTAGAGAGAGAAGATATTTATTTAGAAAAACTTACTATTTGAGAAAAAATAATTGAGGAATAATGGTGAATTTGTTAATTAATGGTATGGAGATAGGAGGCTCACCTCTTCGGAAAGCAAATTTGATTTTTACATTACAAAGCATAAATTGGTTAAGGAGTTAAGTGTAAACAACATTTTATAATACTAGAGGAAACTATGTGTAAATTGTGTAACCACTGACAATAATAAGTAATTTAAAAACATTATCAAAAGCTAAAAATCTTTATAAAGCTCTCTAGCAAAATTTACAACAAGAAGTTAAGGAAAATACATGTATGTGACAAATTGGGAAAATTTTTTGAGGAAAAAAAAGCCTAACAAAGCATTTTCTTAGTTTATAATGAAATGTCACAAATGGAAAATACAAGTAAAATCTTTATGTCAGAGGAATAAAAAGGTATTTCATATATGCAAAATAATAATCAATAACAGTAAAAATGAAAATGTTCAAAATCACTAGCAAAAACATAAAAACATACATTATAAAACTGTGTAATGTACATCATTTTTTACAAAGGCCAAAAAGTTTGGTAATACTCCATGTTATCAGAGATATGAGAGAAATATATTCTCATACACAGCTTGTGGGTATGCATCAATATCCTTAACAACATTTACTTCTTTTGGGATTGAATTTTGCATTCAGAATTTATTGTAAAGATACAAGTAAATCGATGATAAAGATAGATGCATGTACAAAATGATGTTATTGTAAGTCCAAAATGTTAAGTTCCAAGGGAGGAGGTAATTAGTCTGTTTTATGTAAAGTATCTAGAAAACACTAAATATTTGTTTTTGTTATACTTGTTCAATAATAATAGAAAGCAATCTAAATATTCAACAATATAGGAATTGTTATATAAGTTAGGATACAGTCAATTTATAAAATTTATGTAGTTCTTTAATGGAAAGATGAAGAAAAGTGTGTTATGTAAGAACTTTTATTATATACTAGTGCCCCAATATATAATGAAAGGAAATTAATTAGAAGGTGGCCAACAGGGCGGGACTGCGTGAGACGGGCTGGACACGCCCTGGAGCCAACCCCCGCGGTCCTTCCCTGGCCAGATGCACCTGGGGCAGCATGGTGGCTCGAATGGTGTCTGTGGAGTGAGCAGGGTCCCTCTGGCAGGTTGGGTCCTTCAGCCTGGCCTGCAGAGATCAGGCCGAAACTGGCTCTCCGTCATCCCCTGAGGGGTCCTAGATTGTGAGAGGGCGGTTCTCGGGTGATGCACCCTGGAATCTGGCTCCCTTCTCTTTGGTTCTGGGGTGCATCACCCAAGAACCGCTGCTGCCAAGTCACCACAGTTTGGCAGCTCCTGCATTGAGTGTCTGCCCCCTGGTGGTCAGTGTGTGACATAGGTACCGGCCAATTGGTTGGACAGTTGCTTAGCCATAATTTTTTTAAAGTGAATAACATGATGCTCAGTATGATCTTATTTTGTAAAAATTTCTTTTATTTTTGTTTTTTTTAATCCTCACTCGATATTTTCCATTGATTTTTAGAGCGAGTGGAAGAGAGAGGGAAAGACAGAGAGAAATATCAATATGAGAAATACACTGATTTCTTGCCTCCTGCACAAGCCCTGACTAGGTACGTGCCCTTGACCAGAATCAAGCTCTGCAGTCCACAGGCCAAAGCTCTATCCACTGAGCCAAACTATCTAGGGCTATAAACATTTCTTTTAAAGTTACACACATTAAAATGTTGACCATGGTGAGAGATAATGCAATATTTAATACTAGTGGTCTGGTGCACAGATTCATGCTCGTTGAAAGGAAATTAATTAGAAGAAATATTTTAATATTTTAACATTATATAAACGTTGTGCCAATAGTTGGTCTTCAGACATATTCTGTTGACAGTGCTGCTTTCTTTCAGCTTCAGAATGTCAACAAAAACAACCAAAGTCATGATTGACAATGACAGATCGAAACACACGCATGTGATTGGCGCTAGCAAGAGCTTTATATGTATCACACATGCACGAGTCAATGTTTATTTTTAAATTGCCAGTGTGCGTCATGTGTACCGGCTAGTTGGTTGGGTGGTCAGATGGATGGAGGGTTGGTTACTTAGCCTTTTATATATATACTAGAGGCCTGGTGCATGAAATTTATGCACAGGGGGAGGGGTCCCTCAGACCAGCCTGCACCCTCTCCATTCCTGGACACCTCGTGGGGGGGGGATGTCCAATTCCTAAATTGGCAGTTGGACCTCCCTCTCACAATCCAGGACCACTGGCTCCTAACCGCTCACCTGCCTGCCTGCCTGATTGCCCCTAACCACTCTGCCTGCCTGCCTGATCAGCCCAACTCCCCTCCCCTGCTGGCCTGGTCACCCCTATCTGCCCTTCCCTGCTGGCCTGGTGGTCCCTAACTGCTTTCCCCTGCTGGCCTGGATGCCCCTAACCACCTCTGCCTCAGTCCCTACCACCATGGCTTTGTCTGGAAGGACGTCTGGAAAGATGTCCAGAAGATATCTTGTCTAATTAGCTTATTACCCTTTTATTAATATAGAATATAGATATTTTCCAATGTTATGTTATGTATTACTCAAATAAATAATAAAATAAATTAGTAAAAAAATGCATGTTATTTATTCTCCACAGCTTACAGAGCACATTTCATTCTCATTAATATGGATAAAGGCTTCTGTGATCTTATTCCCATTGCCCTTTGGATTTTCTTTATGCATCCTTCATTCCAGGTGAACTGAGCTCTTGACTTATGTAGAAAGATAATGTAATTTTATTAAGTCTATTTCAATATTACTCCAACTATTCTCTTTTTCTGAAGAGGCTTTACCATTTATTTCTGTTGAAATTTATTCATTTGTCCAAGACATGTCTCAATAATTCCTTCAACTTTTGAAAACATAAAAACTAAAAATTCTCACTCTGTCAGTTATTTTCTATTTTTCTTATGGCATTTCATTCTGTATATATTATATTTGTATTTTTCTAACTATATAATTTATAATGTCTACTCATAGAATAAGTTTTTTATTATATGGGCTAGTACTTATTTATCATTTTACACAGTATAATGCATAGCAAAACATCTTGAATAGAGCTGAGGGTTTTTTGAATTGCTGAGCTGAGATGCTTTTCAATTACATGTTTACTTATATATTAGAGACAAAGGAGGAGAAGATAGTGTTTATAAAATAACAAAATTCTGAGGGGACATTTCAAAGCATTCTGCAAGGTTTAATTTCACTTGCCAAATAGAGTATACTAAGATATTTTTAAATTTAACTAATTAAAGTGAAGAGCATTGGAACAAAGGATATTTTTTAACAAGAGATTTTTTAAATCAGTATTTTATTCATTCTGTGTCATTGTCTAGTTTCATTTTATAGTAATTAATGCATATCAGTGATCTTATCAGCTCACACATACAGGAGTCAGAGCAAAAGTAATTTTGAATCTGACCTGATGAGATATTTGGAACTGATATATGTCTACAGAAGTGTTTGTGATTTTCTTTAATATCTGAGCTATTATAGAAACTAATATATGAAATCTTTTCAAGTTGATCCATTTGGGAGTTTAAGGCCAGAAAGTTTAGATAAGCATCTTAGGAATTATGACTATGTTTTCTCAAATGTGGCAGGTGTGAGCACTTTATTTTGGCATTCGTACAGAATCCTAATCCATGCAGGAAGTATGCCACTTTATCTGTCTCAGTCATTAGTTCTACTGTCACCACTAAGTTGGGTGATCCAAATGCAATCACGGATAGCACACACCTGTTTAATACTCTTCTTAACAGCTCTTGTCATGGTGGTCATTTAAAAATAGGTGTTTCTAAATTCATCCTTATTTCCTGGGCTAGGCATTGCTGGGTTGGCAGATTTCACCACTGAGATACTTGTGACATTGCATCTGTACCTGTAGAGTCCTTCCACTCCTCTTTTAACACTCCGTCATTCTGCTCTGAGTTCCCCATTGCCTCAGCGGGACCCTCAAAGCACTCTGAATTTACATTGCTCAGATGCTCCAGTACTGGCTGTGTTTATGTCCATTTCTTCTAAGAATGGCCAAGTAGATATGTGTTAGACTTGAGTTTACAAAGGAGGCAAAGCAAAACAGCCTGTTTCCTGGTTAAAATGAGGGGAATCTCACAATGAGTTGCCCCAACTCCCTGAGCTTGGGATAAACAGAGCAGATCTCATTATACCAGTGGTTCTTGAAAGGTTGCTCCAACTGTCCTCAGGTACGAACGAGAGCAAACTACAGCTTAGGTATGGGTAGAGCATAGCTGTCCTATAGAGGTCAGGCCTTTTTCTTTATTATCAACAATAACAGTAACAGCAACCATCTCCACACACAAAACTGGGTATTCCTATTTTGTTCTTATACTCATAATGCATGCCTACTTTGGGTTGCACATGTGCCTAGAGAACAACACCACTAACATGCTTTCAGCCCATTTTTGATGTTGTTATGTATTATGTGCAATGTCACAGATATGATCACAGACATTTAAAAATGAAGTTGTATTGTATTATAATTTGCCTTTTTCTTTGTTTTCTATTTCAAACATTTAAGCTGTTTAGGAAAATGTTTCAGCATTTCATTTGTGTGTTTTTTTTTCTTTCTTTTCTTGCAGATTAAAGACAATGTGTGCCTGTAGCATTCATCATTTATGAAAATGGTGTTTTTCTCTTTCAGACCCCACTTTCCACTCATTATTAAAGAGCTGAATTCTAAATCAAAGACTGTGGAGATGTGCAACCTGAATAAAACATTTCCAGAAGAGCCCGAATAATGGTCCTGCATAAAGGGAACTGTAATGTTCTTGAATTGTAATTGGGAAAAATTCAAGTGTATGCACTCAGGAGCACATGTACTACGAAGAGGTTAGTTATTATTATTCTTAGTGCTATTTAACATTTATGGGGCCCCAATAGTATTTTTAGTTCTAAAGAGAACACAAGTGGCCTGATAAGTGATCTCTCATCTAAATTACCCACGTGAGATTCTTCTGTCTTCCTTCTCTGTGCAGAGAGTGGCTGCATAGATAAACAACCCCAGAATAGGTGGACTATTAATGCAGCAGTAAAATCTAACTCACAGTAACTTAAAATAATTAGTTCAGACAAATATGGTCTTTGGAAATATTATTTGGCACTATTTTCTCTTATCTGACTTCTCTGTGACTGGAAGTTAGAGAGCACAATCATTGGGCACATTCAGAAATAAGCCAACACATTCGTTGGCTCATACAAAGTTACTGAGAAATTGGAGAATGAAGTAAAAAGGTAGATTGAGGAGGACTAACAATTAGAGTCAAACTCTGATCTCAAGGATTTTATGCTGCAAAATAAGTAATGGAATGTCTTTCCTTCTTTGTTTCATATCAACAATGTAGAATCAACAGTGGTGGCTACTTTTGAGAAACTGTCTCTAATACTTAATTCTTAAAAGCCACGATAGAAACATTTCTAAAGCAATGAATATTATATTTCAGGGGCAATTAAAATAAGAGAGCATAATTCTTTGATAATTACATAAGAGATGAAATTGAGAAAGGCAGATATGAGTCATGATAGAATCTATAAGGATAAATACATGATTCTATGTGTAAATTTCTGCTGCAGGTATTTTATATGCACTTTATATGCACACATGTTAAAAATGGTCCCACCACCTCAGCAGAAACTAAAGATCCAGCAATAATTATGAGACAGGGGACACTTTGAATTCTAAACTAAGAAGTATAGACTTTATTCTGTAGGCATTGGAGGGAGCTGTTGAAAATTTTGAGCAGGTGAATGACATGTCCAGAATTGCATTTTATGAAGATTAACCTGATGGCATTTTCAGGATTGATTAGTGTGAAGCCAGTATTGTGACAGAACAGATTGTGGTAATGTAAGTCTGAAATATGGTGGTGGCAATGAGAATAGAAAGGAAGAAATTGATTTGAAAGATTCATGACAGTGGAACTACGGGACTTGATTATTAAATATGGGACCCAAAGTGGGGAGGCTTCAGAGATGCCTCCAGACACTTTCAGCCTGGATAAGAAATCAAGTATGGAAGAGAAAGAATGTCCTGTCAGTGGTTTATTATTATTTCCTGGATGCGGTGAATCGTGTAATCGATTGTATTCTGAAAATCTTGGGTCCAAATCCATGTTCCACATCCACTAAGCATACTGTGTCATCCTGGCATCTATTGTTGGACAATGATCAATTGCCAGCCATAGGCATTACATTCCTGAAAGTTATAGTGTGTGGTAAAACTATAGTTGACTAGACCAAGAGAATGCAAAAAAAATTCAATGTGTTTTACAAAATTAAACATCAATAAATAAAAATTTGAGTAAAAAATCCACTTCCAAAATAAACTAGATCTGAGTTAGAAATCTGCTTTAAATTTATCCATCTCAAGGTGATGGAAAATGGTTTGACTTTGGGTGGGCAAACTGTAATATACTGATTTTGTATCTTAGAAATGTACACTTGAAACCTATATGATACTATTAACTGTCAACTCAATAAAATTAATTAAAAATTATCCATCCTATTGAAACCAAAGCACTAACACACACACACACACACACACACACACACACACACACACACACTCACAAACACACACGTAGGTAAATTTTCGTAGGAATCACTTTTAGTTTTTTAGTTGTTCAGGTGATATTGCTAAGGCACATTTAATCTGCCGAGGCACATTTTCCTAGAGATTTTACATTATGCAATGTGCATTTCTTTCTGAAGTTTTCAAACCACCCCTTACTGCCTTGAAATTTAATGTGTCTTACACCTACAATCTCTTTTGCAATTTTAGCAACTCTCAGCCAAATACTAATGTAACTGATTGGCATGTTCACAAATTACCAAGGTCAAGTATTTCTACTCTTTTTTCAGCATATTGAGACTATGGAGTTTAAATAGATGCCTTATAGCTGCAGTGTCCTCTAGACTCATTGAAGTGATCCAGAAAAGTGGGAAATTAATAATCCCAGTAGACTAGTTACTTAGGAGGATTGGAATTATTCTATGTAGAAATATGCATGCAATTAAAAAATATGCAGATATATAACCATTTTATAGAAACATAAACATCTTTACTATAGCCACAGTTGATAAGGCATTACTGTACTAACTTTATTGATGACTTCAAATATTTTCCACATTTATTTTCCTGTTTTGAATTTCTCATTTTTATTTAAAATTTATTTCCTTTAGTAACGTGTGTTTCTGTAATTCTCATATATCATTCAGCTGACCTTATCAAATTGTAGAGGTGTCAGAGAGGCACATAAAGCCAGAGGATAAATGTCATTATCTTCATGGAAAGTATGGAAATGTTGCTCTGGTTTTATTGGAAAGATTCCAAAACTTTGGCATTAAAATAAACATTCATTATTGTTGTTTTGAGTAAAGGCAGCATTCACAGGAATTTAAGTGACAGAGCTCAACATTTCCAAGGGATGTTGGGTTGGAGCAGGCAGCTGTGTGCTCTGCCCAGACTAGAGGACTTGTTTACAAAATGATGTGTAGTTCAGTGGCCAAGACTTCAGGTGTTGGATTCAGACACACCTAGTTTGAGGTCTAATTCTATTATTAACCAGCTGGGAGACTGGTAACTTAATTCATCTAAACTTTAGCTTCATGGTCTATAAAATAGGGGAATAATAATGTTTACTTCACAGGGTGGTTAAAAGATGAAATAAGATATTGTATGTAAAATAGTGAGGGCTTAATGCATGATTAGTGGCTCACATATATGGTCACTGGTGTTAATTCATAGCTGCTATTAGCATTATATAATATTCATAAGAGAAGATGCCTATTTGCTGTTGTAAATTTTAAAACTCCTTCCTAGGACGCTTCATAAGTTGGACAGTTGTTTCTCTCTTCGTTACTCTGTCAACTGTGTGTCCTTTCACATACATTTCTACATTATCATTGTGATTTAGTAACTTGGCTGCCTTTGTTACTCCAAGGAAACTGGGCTTCCTGAATACTTGTTCTGGCAATGGATATGGGTACACTAAGTGGGGGTAGGTTTATGTAAAATAAGAGCTAACCTGAAGTTAAAACTTTGTTAATCAAAAATGTTATTTCCATATTTTCACCTCAGGAGAAAATGGAAATACTTTAATAACTCAATAAAGTTACTTATATTCAGTTTTATTCACTTTTAAGTATTAATGTAGTTTTAGTGAAAATATAAAACTGGAGCACACAGATACCTCTATTTCATGGTATACTTTGGATAGAGCAGAATAGTTGATAACTCCAGAAGGACAAGTGGGAGAGCTGGGTCATTTATGAGAATAATTCTCATTTTAAGTGAATAAAAAATGCTACATTTTCAAATAGATCATGCTGCAACAAGCATTTATTTTTCTAAGTCACCATATTGTTTCATGGGCTAAGTGCTGATAATATCCAAAAATTACTCAATTTCCTCGATGCACCTGATTTATTATTTTGAGATTATATACAAATTAAACTTTGTTACCCAAATGCCTATAGATGCTAGTACTATTTTCAATGTAAAGATAAATTTCAGAAATAGTTTTGAGGGCAATCCTTTCTTCTTTATTCCTGAGTTTCTTTCTCTGTGATATAAAATAGCAACATACATAGCCTTCTTATACACTTAATCATATTTTAGCCAAATATCTGTTTTATCATAAGCCCCAAATCGGGCTTGACATACAAATAACTTAGGTAAACCTTAACATAATAAAACAAACCACATAAAAGATAGACTTTTAATTCAATTTGAAAACGTGACTCATCAGGCTAAGGCAATTCTCCTTAGACAAATAAATGTAGAGAGAGAGATGTTTATGTCAGTAATTTAGGAATAATGTCCACCTCATTTTAGTCTTAGTTAACTTGGCAAATTGAATCATGTAGATTTCAGTTTTTGTTTATTTGTGTGTTTTTTTGTTTTTTATATATATATAACCTGAAGAGTGTTTCTGGGAATTGCCTGGGGATTTCTCCTTCAACATAGACTTAGTTTTGGAAGTGTGGAGGGGGTGGGAACAAAGACATTTAAAATCACCACTCCCAGATTCTACTTGTCAAAGATCATTGGGAAGAGGTAGTGAAGGCTTGGCTCTTTGCCATTCAAGTACTTTGAACATTTAAAGAATTTCCTATACATGGAAAGATTTGGAGCAGTCCTTCATTCATAGGTGAGTGTGAAAGTATGTGAGGGGATGTGCGGTTCTGGGTTTGAGACTCTGTGGGCATGCTTTCTCAAAACACAGTGAGTAAACCACTGCTAGAACATGAGCTAATTTTTAGGCGGTAGAAGAACCAAACACTTTGTAACTGTAATAGTTGAGAATTTTAAAAATTTTAAATATGGAAAATATAGTCCTAATAAAATATAGTCCTAAATAAAAATAAATCAGCTGATATGAAATACAGCTGAAAAATACACCAGAGATTTCATGAAATAACTGGAATTAGTGTGACATAAATTAGGTATGTCTGTAACAAACGCATTTTTTTTCATGATACATTGATATGTCTTACAAGGATATGGCCAAAATTATGAAGATATTATATAAATGACTTTGTGAAACACCTCCCTTAAAGGGAAAAATTAGGTGAATTATGTATTTTTTTAATTCTGATTGTCTTATTTTGGAGATGGACACTCATTTTGTTGTTTTCAGCACCAATGAACAAGAGTGAGCACATTAAGACTGATACCTTCCAATGGAGAAAAATAAATTAGTGCTGCCCAATAATATATTTCTTTTGCTTACTTTGGTTTGAGGTAACAGAAGAATTGGTTTTAAATCATACATTGTGAAGAAAGTTAATCAGTTTTAAGTAAGGTTTTTTCCAGGTTAGAAAATGTACATATCCAGGGAGCACATGTCGAGTAAATCAGTTTGCATATTTATTCCTTTAATTGTATATTCAACATATATTTATTAGGACTATATTTTCTCTTTCAGATAATTATAAAATACTTATCCTATATAATAAAAGAGTAATATGCAAGTTGACTGTCACTCCAACACACAAGATGGCTGCCCCCATGTGGTTAAAGATGGCTGCCACAAGATGGCCAGCAGAGGAGGGAAATTGGGAGGGACCAGGCCTGCAAGGGAGGGCAGTTGTGGGCAATCAAGCCTGCAGGAAAGGGCAGTTGGGGGGGACCCAGGCCTACAGGAGAGAGCAATTGGGGGTACTAGTTGTGCAGAGGGGGGGGGTAATTGGGGGGGACCAGGCCTGCAGGGGATGGCAGTTGGGGAGGAGACCAGACCAGTAGGGGAGAGCAGTTAGGGGCGATGAGGCTGGCAGGGGAGGGCAGTTAGGGGCAATCAGGATGGCAGGGGAGTGGTTATGGGTGATCAGGCTGGCAGGCAGAAGCAGTTAGGGGCAATCAGGAAGGCAGGCAGGTGAGCAGTTGGGAGACAGCCATCCTGGATTGTGAGAGGGATGTCCGACTGCCCAGTTAGGCCCGATCCTACCATTTAGGATCGGGCCTAACCAGGCAGTCAGATATCCCTCGGGGTGTCCCAGATTGGAGAGGGTGCAGGCTGGGCTGAGGTACACCACCCCCCCTTTGCACGAATTTCGTGCACCAGGCCTTTAGTTATATTATAATGTTTATTTTTAAATTCTAGCTTGATTTATTTTGATATGAAAGGAAAAGGAACCCCCCAAAATTTGTATGTAAAATTATCTTAGATTGTTGTAGGTTGTTTGTGTGTGTGTGTGTGTTTGTCTTAAGAATTTATAGCAAATTGTGTTTGTCTTAAGAATTTATAGCAAAATATTTTGCAAATTGTGGCTCATGCACAATCTGAAGAAAATTCTCCTAAGATATCTTCCAAAATGTGATTTCTCTAGGGGTAGAGTCTAGGAGCCCACAATTATAATAAGTTCTCAGGTGATTTCTATTTGTTCTTCACAGATAGGGAGGCTCTCAAAGAAAAAGTAAGGACTGAGTCTAGCATTTGTGCAGAATTCCACATATGTATGGATATTAAACACACTCCTTTCATAATTAATCAATATGGTTCTATAATTTGAGGAATAGCTGATTGCTTTATTTTTTTTCATTCTGAATTCCCCTTCTTTTCTTCCCGTTTCTCCTTCTTGCTTCAACCCCTTCCCAACTCCTTAACCTAAGACTACTTTGAAAAAGTTGATTCCTACAATTATATCTTCATATATTCTTGAAGACCACCCAAGTGCAATGTTTCATTCATTTTAAAAAATGCTAAAGAAGGGGACAATGCACACATACATGCCCTAAATATAGAAGCTGAAAAATAAAGTTCATTGTTTCACAGGATGCTACAGCTTGAGTGTCTGACCATGCTTTAAGACACTTGCAGCGATTCCTTTTCTGTTGATCTGATAAAAATTGTCAGAGCAATTGTCTGTTCCAGGATAATTTTATTGCTACTTCTAGCTATTACCCTGGAGAGATTTTTGTTTTTAAGGGAAAGTTAAACACATCTTTTTCTAATGCAGATATGAATAGCACTGAAAGAGTCCCAGAGTGGCACTTCTGGCATTGGTCAACAAAACTGAAAAGCAACCTGGGACAAACAAGAAAAAAATGGGAGAGAAACATTCCCATAAATTCAAAATTAAGTTCTTCCTTCAATTTCCGTAAAGCAAACTCCCTGTGGTGAACATCTGGCAGGCCATTAACTTTTGTTACTTTATTTTATTAAAAAAAAATCTTAAGGTGAGAAAATTTTTTTCCATTTAGAGACTTGATTTAGCATTGAGGCTAAAATCCAGACCATCATGTTGTCATTTACATAGCAGCCCTGATCCAACAGAGCACATTGCCCTTAAACCTTTACTAAGTTTTCCACCAAAGGTTGTAGTTACTTTGTCATTTTTAAGAATCATTAATCTTGAGAGTTTTTTAAAAAATATATAAATTAGCTGATCAGTAGTCTGTATCTGCTGGAGGGAAAGTGACTGTAAGATTCTTCAACTTTATAGCTTCTTGCTTCCATTTTTAAAACTATATTATTTTTTGCAGGAGCTTGAACGTCATAACTATTTACATAGAGTTTTTCCAATGATCCATCAGAAGGATGTGAACTGTTGATTGCACCATTTTCTCTATTTGTACAGCTGCTGTAACCTTCAATGTAAATAATTTTCTTATTGTGTCTTCCCTTTCTCTTTTTTCTCCTTTGTGAGCTGTCACTTTCTAAAGTAAACATTTCATATTCCACCATCAAAACTATTCATGCACATTAACTTCCAAGCCATGAAGCTGCTTATTAGTCAAGCTGTTTTTCATAAAAATCACTTGGTAAATGTTAGAGAAACAAATGAAAACAGTTTATTTTTTATTGCATTTAATGCAATTTATGAACTTACATCTATTTTTTATTGCATGTATGCCCTATCTATCTATCTATCTATTTATGTATCTTCTATCCACCTATCTATCCATCCATCAATTATCTATCTTAATTAACATATATTTTTAACCTAAGCATTTTTAAATAAAAAAATTTATTCAGTTTTATCAAAGATTTTAATTGAGTTCTTCTAATATAGAAATATAGTCTCTGTTTATTATAATTACCTTGTCTATGAACATTCATACAATAATTACAATAAACTACTAACCAACTGAATCTTTTGCAAGTAAAATCTTTTAAAAGTTCTCTGTTTAGTCTTGCAGTCTTTTTTTGATTATAGGTATGCAGTAAAACTTCAACACTGACTTATAAAACAATGCCAATGGCTTCTTTTTCAGTATGAAAAATTTTTTATGATATCATTATTTTTGAGAAGTAAAAGATTAAGTATAAGTGGTTGAATCTTTAGTTTTGTTGATGGATTTTTAGTATGACTGTATATTGAGTTACATGAAAAACAAAAAAATTGGTTATTACATAATTTTTCTCCAATAGTCTCAGCTTAAATAAGTACATCTGCACCTATCTATATATATAAAAGGCTAATATGCAAAATGTCCTCTGGGGAGTTCAATCAGGAGACCAGGAGTTCGATCTCTCACTATGACGTGCACTGACCACCAGGGGGTGGCATGGAATGAAGAAAGGCCCTGGCCAGCAGCTGGAAGGCCCCAATTGGCCCTGATTGCCAGCCAGGCCTAAGGGCCCTACCCATGCACGAATTTTGTGCACCGAGCCTGTAGTCAATGTATAAAATGTTGTGCTGTTTATAGAGAGGATTTTATAGAATTCTTTGCATTTGACAGTAGTTCTGGAAGTTGAGTTAGGATCGACAAGATTATGGAGATGGAAAGTCAAGCAAGAAAGATATTATTTTAAGCAAGGGAAACTGAGGTCAGATTGCAAAAGTTTTTAAAAAGGAAAAATGCAAAGTTCTGTATTTCTAAATGTGTTATTTTTTCCAACATAGTGGGGTTTATGATAATTTTTGAGACTCTTAAATTTTATTAAGCCATTTTAAAACACATATACAAAATCCAAATAAACAATTTTAGACATATAAATGATTCCTATAACTACTTGAGAAAATATAAGACCTATAAATCATTTCATATCTGTATTGCTTTTTAATTACATAAGTAATACAGAAATACTTTATAAATTATCCCAAAACCCAGAAGTTTATAGAATGAAAATAGGATAGCCTACTTTTAAACTCTTAGCAGCATATTCCATTTCCTTCTACTGATGTAATAATGAAAGTTCCTTATCTATTTACTACTCTTGATTTTCTTTAATTTAAAATATATGATAGTTCTTTACATATGACTTATATTTTTCTTTTAAATTACTTTAGAGTTTTCCATAGTAGCAATATAATATCATTTTATTTACAGTTCCCTCATTGTTGAGCAATTTGTCCATATTTTTACTGTTAACAAATTGTGCTCCAATGAACAACTTTTTTCATATATCTTCATACACAAGTGACTATTTCTAACAGATATGTTTCTAGAAACAGAATTAACTGTCCATCATCATGCTCACTTTTAAGTTTGATTATTTTCTACTAATTATTACATTATTATTTTAATTTTAATTTTCTTGATTACTGAGAGTGTTGATCAGCTTTTCAAATAATTTGTTTTTTTTTCTGGTAATTGCCTATTCCTATGTTTTGACCATTTTCCATAATTTTTTTTTTTTTTTGATACGTAGAAGTACTTGATATAATGGAGTTGAAATCTAAACACAAAGGAGACAGAAGAGTGGAGTAACTTTCCAATCCTATGTTCTATCATCTGCAAAACAGAGACAATAATAATAAGGGCTGAATATTTGTCCATTGTTTTTATTAACTTACAATTATGAAATATCTAAATCATTCTAAAGAAGCACATTCTAAGTGCTTTTTCTAAAGAAGTCTATGAAAACTCTTTATTGGAGCACAAGAGCACCAAAAATAGTAGACAAATTGCAAAATGTGAACTATATGTATTTTTATTATCCAACTGGCAGAGCCCTAAAGGGAATCTTTAGGAGGGTCTATGGGCACTTGTCAAATATTAAGTAGAAACTTATTATCTGGTTCAATTAATACTGACAAAGAGAGTCTGCTCAGACCTTCTCTCCACATATGTATCTATCCAATTCATTTAAATTTACTTGCATTGCATAATAGAATCAGATAATTGCTGATCTCTAGAAAAACTTTATTTTTTTTGTTATTATAGCTAATATAACCAGTCAATTTATGGAAATTCACTTTCAAATTTAATTTGCAAGACTATTTCAGTTAACCAATATATTTCATGAAGTTCCTACATTGTCTATTTTCTCCAATTTCTTGGAATTTTGGGTTCCATTATGTATAGGTATATATTTCTATTTGCATATTTTATTAGACAGAGAGAAGTTATTTGGAGAAATGGAGGCAAGATGAACCCAAATCGATCAGAAGACATATTTTGTTCTTGAAGAACAAGAATCTAATTCTATTGTCCATGCAGACAGATTTTGACAGGTGATTTTCTTTTATGAAAGAACTAGAGGCCCGATGCACAAAATTCATGCAAGAGCAGGCCTTTCTTGCCCAGGCTGCTGGCATCGACTTCCCTCTGGCACCTGGGACTTGAGCTTCCCTCCGGCCACCACCATACACCCAGGACCTGGGCTTCCCTCACAGCCCCAGCTTCATCTGGAAGGACGGAAGGACATCTGGAAGGACGTCCAGTCTAATTGGCATATTGCACTTTTATTATTATAGATATGTAAATATTTTTCCTTTTAATTTTTTATTATTCCCTAAAATTCCTAATAATCTCCATAGACTCTTGAATACTTTTATCACTTTCCTCTTTTAATCTTCCTTGAATTTGCTTATGCTATCCCTCTTTTATTTCAAAACTTGCTTCTTATCCACTTGATCTGCTAATTGGGGTTTTACCTCCTGGGGTTCCTGGAGGTGCCTTTTCTTGCCAGCTGACTCTGTGTTCAGTGTGCTTCTTTATACTCACCCTCTGTCTTTTCATCTTTCAATTTATATAATCTCTCTTATTCCTATTTTCTTCAGCTGCCTTGTGCTTGTTTTATTTCTGTGCGTAGAGGAAAAATGTCCTCATGACAAGAAATGTCACTGCTAGTCTTATTTTCCATTTCTAGTGTGTATTTTATTAATTTTTTTTTCATTTCTTAACCTATATACTAACACAGTGCCAGGCTTATTTCAAGATTTTTTAACTCAGTCAACACCAACTGGTGTGTGTTAAACTAGGAGGGAAAAAAAAAAGAAACCAAACAGAATAAGAATTACTGGAAATCAACTGCACTTTCTGGATGAAGAACTTTGGTAATTGAATTGTTACATTGCCACTAGGTGTAGGGAAATGAATATAAAATGCCCAAGATAAAACTGAGCAGAATTATTGAGTCTGTTAAATTATATTTGAATAATTTGCTCCTGTGCTATAACCTGTTCCTATAGGAAAGCATTATATGACTGAACCAGAAAATAAAATTACTGTTAGACCTATAACACAGCAGCATTGCCAGATAGGCAGCACATTAAGTAACATAACCAAGTGTCTGGGTATGATTGAACATCAGCATCAGGAAACAAATATTGCATATGCATTAGGGTTGGAGTAGCCTTTTTTTTTTTTTTCTATTTGTCTGAATAATAATCAGTCAATGGAAAGATTTAAACTTTTTCTGTTTTTGACATTTTACTGAGTATATTGAGGCCAGCCTGGAATTTTAAAAGCACTTGCAAATATATTTTTAGTGTTAACCTCACAGGTTAACTTCTTGCACATTTTTTGTGTAAACATTTGTTTAAATAACCCTACACATGTAGGTGTGTGCCATAAGGTGAAAAAAAATATTGTCAATTAGGATAATTTTGTTCAGAAAGAACTGCTGGTTTATAATGATAAAAAATGAAAAAAAAAAGAAATGAAATGTTAAGTGCAATGTAAAATACTAGTTTAAGCTATATCACAAGTATAATGCAATTATTTTTTCCACAGGCAGTAGTTATCCCAGCATAATTCTAGTATTTCTAAAAAATTATTTATACCTTATAAGCTCTCAGAATAACTTGCTCTTACTTTTGACATTTGCAGAATACCATCTATTCATAAAAGTGCTTTAATACAATCTTTGAGGGCCAAATCCCTTGGTTCAGCTGTAAAGATGAGTTTATTGATCTTCTATAAGAACAACATCTTTGGTTAGTTTCTGAGTTTTACGTCATGAAAAGAAAAAAAAAAAGAACAAGTTTAAGTTTTCATTTTTTTATATGAAAATATGGTTACCTAAAAATAAACAAAGCAATTGGAAGAACATTCCATGTGACTGGTGTACAGCATCACACTATTAAGACAAAGGATGCACAAAAGTTGGACCCACATGTTTATGACAAAGTTGGGAGAGCAAGGGTAGCTAAAGAAAAATGACACAAAACTTTATTACATGCCAAATACTGAGAAAAATAGGATATCTGCTTATACATTGTATTTCAGATGTAGAGACTCAACACTTTTGAAATCCTTGTTGTTTACATGGAGCAAAAAGGTGCACACCCAGCTCAGATCGGGACCCAGGCAACAGAAAGAGACCCGGCCCAGCTCACATGGAGATACAGGTGACAGACAGAGACTTGGCCCAGCTCAGATCGGGACCTAGGTAACAGACAAGAGACTTGGCCGACAGCAGTTGCCCTATATCTAAATTCAGCTGAGCATTTGGAATGCTCAGGGCCCACTCAAGAATGCAAATAATCCTTCCCACTAATATTTACAGGGTAAACTAAGATTGTTGGTAGAGTATTAAATTTGACAGTAAAATAGTAATCGAGTTTTCAGATTAATTTAAATAGGCTAATTGAAATAAGTGGATATTCAAGTACTGGACAAAAAGCTATTCTTAAAGTAATAACTAAAATTTCTATTGGTAGTTCATCTCATGGCAAAATTCCTGAATATGCAATGAACCTAAAGCAGTCATATGTGTGGGGGAAAAAAATTTTTTTTTTTAATTTAAAGTTATCAAGACTGCATTATAAAATTTACAAAAACCTCCATTAAAAAAAAAAAGGGGGGGGGGATAGTAGGGCAATATCATGTAAGGAAAAATATCCTATAAGTAAATTACATCTAGAAAATTTTTACTTTACCAAATTAAGGTTCATTTGCAATGCTAACAGCAAGACGGCCATTAAAAACACACATGGTGTCTAAATAAGACAAAGGAAAATCGTTTGAACAAAAATAAAAAGGATCCCAAATCAATTATATAGAAAAGATTCCTTTATTAACTTGTGGTCGAGAATATATTTGTATATTTTCAGAAAACAACCCCAAGACCAGATGGATTCCTGCAACAGAGAGGAACTGACAGGAGTGCTCCAACCACGAAGACAAGAGGCAAAAACAGTCCAGAGATGGAAGACGCTGACAACGCCTTGCCACGCGAGCAGTCAGCAGCTGTGCACCGCTGCAGGTTACCTAGGACCAAACCAGAGAGGGTCGGACCTGCATTGCCACCATGTGCCCACCATCCAGATATCATTGCTGACATGTACACATAAGGAACTGTTAGACATTGAAACTGGGACTCAAACATTTTTTTGTTTTGTCTTGTTTTGTTATTATATGTTTATTTCCAGTCTGCAAAGGCAAAACTTGTTAAAGGAAAGAAATGGTGGGAAAAAGATACATAGGCAAAGAAGCATTGAACAGACTGTCAAACTACATTGGGAAGACAGGGGTGGTTGGGTGAGGAGGGCTGTAAGAGACCAACCGAAGGACTTGTACGCATGCATATAAGCACAACCAATGGATATAAGACACTGGGGTGGGGGGGAGGGTGGGCAGGTGAAGGCATGTCCTGGGGGGTAGGGGAGGTCAGGGGGAGATCAAAGGGGGAAAAAAAAGGAGACATATGTACTACTATTTGTAATACTTAAAACAATAAAAATAAAATAAAATTAAAAAAAAAAGGTGGCGTTTTAATGTATAAACTTTTTCATTTTCTTCAAATTGGTAAATGTTTTGTGTCTCTTCCAAATGACACTAATATTGCCTTTTGATGATTGAGAATTTCTTCCTTCCAGGAACTCAGATTATAACACTTACTAGTACATAAGGCTTTACAATGTACAAAAACATTCACATTGACCATGCACTTAGTACGGCCTTTATCATGTGTGTCATGCTTTTTATTCCTTAATATTTAAGGACTAAAAAGAAGACATTATCTCATGTAGTCTAGTATTACTCAAACTATTTCCTACAATTTTCTGTAAACTAAATTATTGATCGATCCCATTAAAAATTTCAAAGCTAGAAACCATAAAAAATTAAAAGACTAATCAATTTGAATTGGCACTAAATTTCATGTTTCTGAATAGGAGAACATAAAACCCACGTGGAATGATGAGGAGAAGAATAATGATGTTATGGCATAATATTCTCAAATTGTTATGTAAATTAAAAAATATATGTATAATCTCCTAATGAAACTTTTTGTAATATTCAGATAGCTAAGCATCCAGTGCCTTTGCCTCAGGAAGCAGAGAAAACCATGTTAATTTTTGAGGTTTGAAAATCAGATTGCCAATTCAAAATAATAGCAAGAATTATGGTTTCTCTTTACATCCTACATTTCAACAAGAAAAACATAATTGCAAGAGAAATAATTATGTCACAAAAGAGTAAGTGACTAGATAGATTCCTAGATAGCATGGGCCCCTGAAGAAGGGGCGTTCAGAGCCTTGCCTGCCGGAAAGGGCCTGGGTGAAGCACGGGTGTTTCAGGCAGTCCGAGGGGATGGCTGATTTGTCCTTCCCTTTCTGTCCAAAGCTCAGAGGGCAGCATGCCAGGGGAGGAGTAGCTGAGAGCCGTGTCTCAACAGAAAGAAACAGATGGAGCCAGGAACTTTCAAGGGTTCCAGTGAGATTTCCAAACTCTTGTGCCTCAGGCAGAGTTAGTAAATGAGTGAAGGGGTTTTCCGAGGAGGCCCTGTAGTTGGGAAGAGGGATGGGTTAACTCTGCCTTCGGGCGCTGTGTTTGCAGACCGGAGAGAGCTAAGTACAGGGGAAGTCCCTGTGCAGGTGGTTCTCTCCCAGCCCTGGAAGCACGCTAACCGCTTACACTTAACACAGCCTTGGGTATAGTTAGGCAGAGGCCTAAATGTCTGGAAACTCTGCCTCTATTACTGAGTGGAATGGAGATTAATAAGAGCTTTTTGCTAATGTCTTTTTTATAAGATTAAAGTTCCTACCTGTTACAGGAACAAAGCTTCCTTTCCCTGGACTAAAGCAGATTCCTTAACAACACGTGAGGGGAACTCCAGGCAAAGCTGAGAGAGCAGTGGGAACCTGAAAAGGAGAGAGATTTCCGGTCTGCACGTGGCAGGGGAGGCGAGCGGACTGCGCCAGGAACCCCAGGTAGGATAGGTATACAAGTGTGCTCAGGACCTGCTTTTTCTCGCCACCGCGAAGTGGCGAAGACACCAGGAAGGATCCTGGGCGGAGAGGCCTGAGAAAGACAGCAGAGTTTTTGGATGCCTGAATTCGCCCAGGAGAGCCCAAGGTGCATATGTGAGTGGCAGGGGAATAGAACTTTAGTTTCACCAAGTTTAGTGGGAAATTTTCTTTAATAGGAATTCTTTTCAAGGGAAGGAATGGGCCCGTGGACTCCAGAAGGATCCTATCCTATCTAAGAGTACTATTCAAATTAACTATCACTCCCCTGCACACACAAGCCAAGCCCACCAGCCACACCCACCAGCCAATCAGGAGGGAATATGCAAATAAACCCAACCAAGATGGCTGCAGCCACAGAGAGCAGGAGGGAGGTTTGGGTTTCCCCGGCAATGGAGGAAGCCAAGCTTTCCACCTGCCCTTGCAGACCCAGGCCTCTACTCAATGCTATAAAGTTTCAATTATAGAAGATAAATAAAGCCTAAAGAAATGGCGGCAGCCAAGGAGCTGGAGAGAGCAGGAGGCTAGGGTTGCCCTCGGCTATGGAGGAAGCCAAGCTTTCTGCACACCCTGGCCTGCTTTGGCCTCCACTTAAGGCTACAAAGTTTCAATTATAGAAGATACATAAATCCCAACAGAAACGGCTGCCTCCACAGAGGGAGCAGAAAGCTGGCTTGGCTCCACTCCAGGCTACAAAGTTTCAATTGTAGAAGACAAACAAATCCCAGATATCAGGGCCTCTGCTTGGGTCTGGGGGCGTGGCCAGCCTGCAAACCACCACAGGCTCCTCGCCCAGGCCGCCCCACGCCCCAAGGGAACCCCCACCCTGATCCAGGACACCCTTCAGGGCAAACCAGCTGGCCCCCACCCATGCACCAGGCCTCTATCCTATATAATAAAAGAGTAATATGCAGATTGACCATCACTCCAACACATGATGGCTGCCCCCATGAGGTCAAAGATCCTGCCCCCATGTGGACACAAGATGGCTGCCACAAGATGGCCAGCAGGGGAGGGCAGTTGGGGGGAACCCAGGCTTGCAGGGGAGAGTAGTTGGAGGTACCAGGCCTGCGGGGGGGGGGGGGGGCAGTTAGGGGCAAACAGGCTGGCAGAGGAGCAGTTAGGCATCAATCAGGCTGGCAGGGGAGTGGTTAGGGGGTGATCAGGCTGGCTGGCAGAAGTAGTTAGGGGCAATCAGGAAGGCAAGCAGGCGAGCAGTTGGGAGCCAGCAGTCCTGGATTGTGAGAGGGATGTCCGACTGCCCGTTTAGGCCCGATCCTAATAGTGCCTAAACGGGCAGTTGGACAACCCTTAAGGGGTCCCAGATTGGAGAGGGTGCAGGCTGAGCTGAGGGACAACCCCCCTTTTGCTTGAATTTCGTGCACCAGGTCTCTAGTACTGACATAATAGAAAAAACTGGTCTTGAGGTGATGATTTGGAAAGAGGAATGATGGGGTGTTATTTGTGTAAACTAAAATTGAAGGCCAAATGTGAAGAGCGGTGCCTGAGGAGATGATCAGTGGACAGCTAACCCACCCAGGCAAAATACAGCTTCTCTCCAGCACTTAGTTCTGCGAATCAAGGAATATGTACCAGAGGGAGTGAATGGGTAAATGGAGAAATTTGGTGAATTGCCTAAGATTAAGTTCTACCACAGGGAGGAACTTACAAAGGAACAAAAGAGAAAAACTGAGTGTTTCTATGGAAAAATAGATCATTTTTGAAAACGATCATTTTAGAAAAGTTTATCATTTCTTGATCAACTGACCTTACTGGAATGTGATATGTATTGTTTTTTATTTGCATTATATTTTATAATTTTCAAGCATATTTTTTTACTTCAAATGCATATCAGCAGCATTAGTGCTAACAAAGCATTTTTTTGTTGTTGCTCATACTGCTAAAAAAAAGGTTTTAAAAATTGAGATCTGCTAAAATTAGTATATTTTAAATGCCTCTAGAATTGGAATCTCTGTTCTTTATTTTTAAAAAGTTAGAATAGTGTAGTAGTCTGAAAATCTAATGTTTTTCAGACTTTTTTGATTAATGGTTATTCCTGATTAGAATCATTTGGTAAATCAGTACAATAATGAGATAATTTTTATTTGAATTTAGGAGTGAGGCACCCTTCACTTACACAGCCATTATGTGGCATTAAAAATAGATTATTATCATCTTTCTTGGATTTCAATTGCTGTGAAAAAAGAATTTAAAAAAATCACATACATAAATCTATTATAGGAAATTGCTATTTCATCATTTTTTATTTTTTGCTTAAAACATATCTTTCCCAAGGTTGGGAGACTTTACTTAGTTCTAGTAATAGTTAAAGTTCAATCTATATAAAATAAAATTAAGGGCTTGACTTATTTGGTATTAACTTAAAAGGTTGAAAAGTTAAGTGAAACTGAGATTAAAAAAAAAAAGCAACAAATAAAAACAAAGACCCTGTCACATGCACTGGCCTGAAAGAGTTACTAGTTACCTGAAAATAAGATGCCACTTATATGATTATTGTAATGTAACTAAGATGACATGGCAACAAATAATATATAATTTTGATGATAAATTATTTAAGGTAGTATCTTATTAGTCTTAGTATTTTTATGGGTTTGACTATCACTTGAATACTGGCAATCCTTCAAATTTCTAAATTAATTTCATGATTTATTATATATAATAAAGAGGTAGTATGCAAATTGACCATCACACCCTCACAAGATGGCTGCCTAGGGGACCAGTCCGGCAGGGGTGTTAGTGAGGGCCGACCAAATGACTGAACAGCAGGCTATGTGGGGCGACCAGGCCAGTGGGGGGGCCGTGAGGGGCGACCAAGTCAGCAGGGGGGGCAGTTGGAGGTGACCAGGCTGGCAGGGGGGGATGCAGTTGGGGGCGATCAGGCGAGCAGTGGGGGAAGTTGGGGGTGATTAGCCTGGCAAGGGGGAAGTGAGGGGTGTCTAGGCAGGCAGGGGGGCAATTGGGGGTGACCAGGCCAGCAGAGGGGGCAGTTAGGGGCAACCAGGCCAGCAGGGGGGGTAGTAAGGGGTGACCAGGCTGGAAGGGGGGCATTTAGAGGCGATCAGGCTGGCATGCAGAGGCAATGAGGGGCAATCAGGCCAGCGAGGGGGCAGTTAGGGGCGACCAGGCAGGCAGGCAGGTGACCGATTAGGAGCCAGCAGTCCAGGATTGTGAGAGGGATGTCCGACTGCTGGTTTAGGCCCAATCCTGGGAGTCGGACATCCCCCAAGGGGTCCTGGATTGGACAGGGTGCAGGCTGGGATGAGAGTACCCTCCCAGTCACAAATTTTGTGCACCGGACATCTAGTTTTTCTATAAATGATGACATGTTAAAATGTGTTGCTTATTACTTCTATGTCTAATTTCTTTTCATTCAGTTTAGTTGATGATAGCATAATTTTGAGTTTCATGAGCATACTAGTTGGTTTATTTCAGTTGGAGGCTAAATTTGCAGTAACCTATGGAAATTCAGGGAAATTGACATCACTTAATTATTTGATTCTCCCAACAGCCCCATCTTCCTCATGAGACAGGATTTGTGTATGGTAAGAGCTAAACCACCCACAAGTGGACCTAGAGAGACTATAGCAACAGGTAAGTACATGCAGAAGCCTGAGATCTTTTAAAAATGCAAATTCAATAATATATTTTCCTCTTAAACATACTAAAGCTTCTTGTGGCAGTAAGAATAAAGTGGATAAAATACTCACTTTTACCTGCAAGGCTTGGCATTATCTGGTCCCTGCCTACATCTCAACCTCAACTTGTCTCTTTTTCTTCTGCAACTTTATTGGCTTTTTTTCCAGTCCCTTCAGTGTGTCATGCCTTTTCCTGCCTTAGTGTCTTTGTATGTACTGCCTCTCATGTCTGAATACTCTTCTTCCTAATCTCTTCAATCTGGCTAGCTCTTACTCATTTTTCAAATCTCAACTTCAAATATCATTTCTTCTGTGAAAGCTCTTCTGACACTTCCAGACAGAATTAGGTTAGTGCTTGAATGGCTTTTCCCTATCACCTAGCTCATATCTTGACACATTAAGAGCACTCAAAGAATGCTTGTAGACTGAGGGATATTTGGAATTCTGAAGTCTCTCAGCTAATTCTTTAAATATTGATACATCAATATGTGGTAGTTACTGAAACCTCGGTTTGCTGTTTCAATACCTCCTCATACTTCCTACTCTAACGACTGTAAGCTTCTGTTGCAAATGAGGGTTTAGGTGCAAGTTCAAGAGCTCTTGATCTCCAAATTTACTGCTGTAATGTTTGAAACCCAAATTCCCAAGTTTTTAATAGTTTCTCTCTCTCTGATCACCGTCTTAAGGACTGATTGGAAAAGACAGAGCTGGTAAAGAGAAGTTGAGCAAAGGAGCGCAGACGTTTCTCTGAAAAATCCCACATTTACAGTGTTTAGAGGTTAGGCAACAAAACATATTCGTTTCAGTCATCAGATATAAGACCTACTTACTAAAGTTTTATGTCCTGATATAAACAGGTGGGAAAGTATGAAGACAGACAGCACTAGATTAATCACTCTGCGGATCTGCCTGGAAGCTCCATGACAGGCATTGCATCCTTGGGTATTTATATCTATCTGTGGAAAAAGAAACTGAAATCCTGGTTTTTCTTTCATTATTTTATTTTCTAGTTGGTTTGTTTCTTTTGCTTAACTCATTGTGCCTCACGGATCCCTTGGACTAACAGAAGTCTGAAGATTCAGGTGCAGTCTAGTCCATGCCCTGCTAGGTTTTTAATTTGCTGTGAAATCTTGAACATGCTTCTTAACATCTCTGTGCTTTAATACCAGAATCTGGAAAAGAGTGGAAAAAGTCGGTGCTATTCGTGAGGAAAAAGTAGTAAATGTGGTGGCAAAGCATTTTGAAAACATAAAGTCCTAGCCATAAGAAAAAGAGTAAATCAGTCAAACCTGAGAATGGCCTTAAATGTACTTAGCTATTGATGGAGAGATTTAGGTTTGATGGGAGGAAAATTTTTCAGACAGTAAATTGTTAAAATAAGCTACCTCATTCATTTGGGTTATAATATTTTCCTAGTATTTCACATTTTATTTTGTCATTGCAAATCTCCCATTAATGTATATGTAGAAGCTATAAAATATAAATTGTGCCATAAGTATAACCAGCTATATGAGATATGGCCAGGCTTTGAGTAAGCAGCCTTTAGTAGTGGTCAATTTTAATCTGTAGTTTACATAATTACTAGGCTGAAACTGGGCAGAATTTGTCAAATAAATAATGTGGTTTTGTGGCTTTAGAATTTCACAGCTTACAGTAATATTCTTCCTAAGAATATTTACTTAATCAAACAGTCAATCCAGAATATCCAATTGTGGAATTTCAGGCACTTGAGAACAGGGAAAAGGATATGTTATATTTATTTATTTGGCAAACTTGGAGCTACAGAAACCACATCTTAATTGGTTATTTGTTTTCTTTTTATTTTTAAATTTATTACCAAGCCTGTTTTACTTCTTTCTTGAGTACATGATAAGGAGTTGGCTTCTGATAAGAGATGAGTTTCTGGAAGGAAAGAATAAAATAGTGGAATTGAAATGTGAGGTTAAGGGAATGAGAAGAGATAAACCAAAGAACTTATATACTGATACTAGTGGCCTGGTGCATGAAAATCGTGCACAGATAGGGTCCCTAGGCCTGGCCGGCAATCAGGGCTGATCAGGTTCCTCACCTCCCTGACTTCCCGCCTCCTCCTTCCCTGGCTCCCTCAGCACCCAGCCACCGCTGCTGCTGGTCACCCACCATGTTACACACCACCCACTGGTGGTCAGCACACATCATAGTGAGTAATCGAACTCCCCTTCTTCTGGTTGAATTCCCAAGGGGACACTTTGCATATTAGCATTTTATATATATAGATGCATAGCCCATGGACATGGGCAATAGGGTAGTGAAGACCTGGAGAGGGGGGTGGGACTGGGAGGAGGAGGAGGGCCCTTAATGGGGAGGGTTGGGAGATATGTGTAATACTATCAAAAATAAAAAATATTTTTTAAGAAAAGAAATGTGTACATTTCTTTTTAAAAATGTATAAATGTGTACAATAAAAATATATTTTAAAAAAGAAATGTATAGGGGATTTTTAAATATTTGCCTTTGTAACTCATATATTTGAAATCATATAGAAACACATTAGTTTCTAGAATGCTAATGTTGTTCTCTGAAACTTTAATATTAAAATTTATTAGCTCTACATTTTTATAATAGGGATATCAGTCTCCAGTTTGCATGACCAAAGGCTTCCACCTTTGAATCAATATTTTTCAATGATATCTTAGCAAGATTACGATGTTGCTAATAACATTAAAAATTTCAATTAGACATAAAATTCAGAGTAAAAATTTTACTGCATTATCATATGGTTAAGAGGCTTTCTTTGCATTTTTTTAGATTGTCTTAAATATGTCACTGAACTCTGATGGATGTGCATAATATTTTGTTTGTTTGTTTGTTTATCAAAATTAAACCTTATGATTTTTACACAGAAGAAAGGAGCTAGAAGATTGTGAAATTACTTTGGTTTAGTCACAGCTTTTAAATTGAAATACACAGTAGTTTATTTCAAGTTTCAGTCCTTAACTTGTCTGTTCTTGATGAAACCCTCAAAGAATGTAGAAATATAATTCTCAATAAATCAGTGTATTTGCAGTATTTCTTGATTAAAAATCCAAAGTTTTAGGCATAAAGCTTTTGATTGTGACTAGAATATGTTGCATTTGATTGTTTAATTATTGAAAATATAACACAGGAATTCCTTAACATATATTTCATGTGCAACTTTCCCTTTCTACGGCCACAGTTTAATTTAAAACAAATTATCTATCGCTCTTGACCTTGAAGTTTCTTCGTGAGACTCTTTCATTCTGTTTTCAATATCTTAATCTATAAAAAGCAATAATGGCAAGTACTGTCCTTTGCACCATGACATGATTTTTTAAAATCTCAATTAATCTCCAATACAACATATAATATTAATCATATCTTAGGCTCTTCATTAAGTTTTCCTATGGTCACAGTAAGTGTGTCATTTTTCAAGATAAAAATATAAACTCTTCTCTTTAAAAACATAGATTAAAAAGAGAGAATCTTAAAGGAAGACTGGAGGAATTGCAGAGCCAATGAAGGCAGAAGCTATATATTACTTAGAAAACTAGGAACAAAATTTATAGTGCACTCTTTAAATAATATATTAGTTTGACTCCTGCTGGGCTATATATTTTATATATTTAATGTGAGCTTGAGGACTCATTTATAATTGGACCAAATTAGTTTTACCTGCATCTATACCGAGTGAAGTTGCTGCTACTATAGGAAAGCAAGGAGAAACAGTAATTTATACATGTCTGTTCGCTGAGTCTAGTTGAGTCTTACTAACTTATCACAAAACATTTGCTTTATATAGTGTGCAAAGTAGCATTCAATATGTTAAGATTTCCTCATATGGCATACATTCTATTGGCCATTAATAATATTAATCCTTCTGTAATTCATATGATCCTTAAAATTGAAATTATGTGTTCAGTTACAATGGAAAGTGAAGAACTGACAATTACTTCCTGAAATATACTTTATTGGCTGAAAATAAACTGCTAAATAAATATCTCGCCTTTAGATTTAATCTATAGGAAAACTCTTATCCCAAGACCTGTTTTGCACAGACCCCTCAGATATTTTTTCTTTTTTGTTTCTTAGTTTGGATTGACTAGTGTTTACAAGGTATTTGGAAGATGTAATGTGCTATGTAAGTGCTAATCCCAATAAAAGTATTTTAGACTGATTCGGAGAGCTGACTTGTGAAGCATGCAGCTTTGTGAGTGAATAGAGCAAAGATGACTAAAATCAACATCATTTGTAATTTAAAATACTCTGAACAACAAAAAAGATTCAACTATGGCTTTCATTTTGGCAGGCTGCAAATATAGATTGCTTAACAGTGGTAGCCTGTCAATATAAAGCATTTAGCACTTCACTAAGCAACTTGAGAGTTTTTTACTTTAGGAAGAAATAATATATGTGAAATCAGATTTTATGCAACATTATTTTGTGGTATGACTATATCAGCATTAAAAAGAAAACTACAACTCAACAAAAATCTCAGAAAATAGAGTTTTTGCTATAGAACTTATCAGTGTAGGGAATGTTCAGAAAGAGGAGACCCTCTCTATAAAGCCTCTATCCCCCATCCCCATCATGAATGTGCAGAAAGGTGAGTATAGAAATCAACTGCATAGAAAAAAAGTACCATATTTATAAGGAAAGATTGAGAATAGATAAAAGATTGACAGCCATTCATAGGAAAAGTAATCTTGGAATGAATTTGAGCAGTTCCCACAATCTAGTTTCACAAAATGCAAAATATTTTTTATTAAAGTAATAAATGTTGATTGAATTTACAAAATATTTAAAAACTTTGGGTAACGCTTTTATTTATTATGTTTTTATGATGCCAGTCTTAAAAGTAATTTAATTTTGCTCTTAAAGAATATGAAATGAGTAAGACAAATAATGAACTCTCAGAATTAACAGTCTGGAAAGTATAATAAAATATCTAAGTAAATGTCTATACTACAAAAGAGAATGTAATTACATGATTAAGATACTGATTTGATATTTTGGGAGTTCAGAAGCAGAAATTTTGCATCCATCATGAGGTATAAAGAATAATATTAAAATAATGTAGTTCTGCAAATATCTATTTATCTATATCTATCTATCTATCTATCATTTATTTATCTATTGAATTGTTTCAGAGAGAAGGATTTAAGGTTACAACAGCAGAAAAAGATTAATTTGATTCATTAATTCTACAACTCTTTATTTTGATTCTTGTATTTAAAAACAAAGGTCTTGAATTTAAAAGTGCATTACTTTGTTAATAAATGAAAACTGTGTATGTATGGTTCATATATTAATTTAGCTTTTTTTTTCTGTTGGAAAACATTACTAAGACTAATGTGATTAAGGAAAATTTACATATTTTTTTAAAGTTGAACAAGATTCATTTCTATATTTTAACCTAAATTGTGGGAAGATAGGATAAAGTCATTATGTTTCAATCATTTCATTGGCCAGTGGACCCTCCAAGTAATAAAATTGGAGATGTAGCTGTCCAAAATGCAATGAAAACTAGATACTCTAATGGTAGTAAAACTATACTTTTTTTATATATATATTTTATTGATTTTTTTACAGAGAGGAAGGGAGAGGGATAGAGAGTTAGAAACATCGATGAGAGAGAAACATCAATCAGCTGCCTCCTGCACACCCCCCACTGGGGATGTGCCCACAACCAAGATACATGCCCTTGACTGGAATCGAACCTGGGACCCTTCAGTCCGCAGTATGACGCTCTATCCACTGAGCCAAACTGGTTAGGACAAAATTATACTTTTATTATCATTCTAATCCCTTCTACCATTGAACTTATTTTTATATTGTAACCCTTATATATCTAGGACCCTTATACCACTTTTTAATCTCCCATCCTCCATATTTCATCCATTGCCATTATCCTCATCACTCACCTCACCTGTTTCCTTTCTCCTATTAGAGTACCTTGTATGTCTCTTCTAATATGCACATTCATTGAGAAATATTTAATATTTTTAAAGTATAAGGATATTAACAAAATCTCTCATGATCTCACTACCTAGAGATAATCATTTTGTTTAATATTTGGTGTATATCTTTCAAATAATTTTTGATCCATAGATACTTTAAAAAATTTGTATAATCCTATCTAATAAAAGGGTAATATGCAAATTAACCATCACTCCATCACAAAGATGGTGGTGCCCATAGCCACAAGATGGCAGTGCCCAGTCTTCTCAGTCCTGCTGGAGTCCCTCAGTCTGGGGGTGGGGGGTAGCTACTGAGAGTGGGCAGTGTGAGTGGCCTGGTGGAATGCTTTCTTTGTCGCTGCGGCAATGAGGCAAGCGTTCCATACCCAGCTGCAGATGGGCCTGTGGGCTGCGGATGGGCCTGTGGGCCGCGGAGAGCCTCTGGGCAGCGGGCACAGAGCGGCCAGGCCCTGCAGAGAGCTACTGGTGCACGGATTTGTGTGCAGGGCTACTAGCATTGTATAAAAACCTAGTTAGTTTTGGCCATCAACTTTCTAGGGATTTCTTCAGGGAGATGGTAGTGTTGCTTTTTCACAATCCCTTAAATACTAAGGAATAGGAAATACCAGTGTATATAAATATACTCCAAGATGTAAAGAAGTTAATTTATAAAGCCCCAAACCAAAGTATATGGTTAACAAAGTCAACATTACTATTTTCCTAAATTATTTGAGTATGGAACACCAAACATTTATTAAATGTTCATTGATGCTGAGAAGCGTTGTATCTAGAATGGAATGGATGCAATCGGGTAACAAAAGTATTGACCTATCAAGCCCTATCTGTGCAATCGTGGAATAGCTGTTTCTGTCCATGAAAGATTTTTCACTAAACATTGGGTTTCTTGAGGTTAAGACAACTTAATTAATTTTTGCATAACCTGAACCTAGCATAAAAAATAACACATATTGGGTGGTTCTTGAGTTGAATGATAGGGCTGTTTGAGATAATTTAATATTACTTAAAGTCTCTTTTTGGTTAATGATTCCTAAGCTCTAGATGAATTACTTAGAACTAAAAAAATACATATTAATTCTAGTATTTTACATAGGTGAAATCCTTCCTCTGTGACAGACAATGTGCTTTATATATATTGACTGGTATCGCCTTCACAAATCTTAAGGAGTAAGGGCCCTTACACCAGAGTAAGCAGTACAGTAGACTGCCTCACAGAAGGAACCAGCTAAAGGAAGCCACCAAGGATAAGAGAACCAGAACTTTCAGAACTTGAAATCACCATCAGCTCAAAAGTGATCTGAAAAGGTTATTAAATTCATCTGCAGCTTTTCTTTTTCTTTCTTTTCTTCTAAATTGATTTTTAGAGAGAGGGGAAGGGAGAGGGAGAAAGAAAAACACATTTGGTTGCCTCCCATATGTGCCCTGACTGGGGATGGAACCTTCAGCCTTGTATGTGCCCTGACTGGGAATTGAACCTTTTGGTGTATGGGATGATGCTCAACCAACTGAGCCACACTGGCCAGAGTATTTCTCTCTCTCTCTCTCTCTCTCTCCATCTCTTCCAAGAATCCTGGCTTGCTATTCTAGATGATATATCTAACTTTTGTTAAGTAGAGGTAAGACATTTTATTATACTGTATTCATTTTTCAATACTGCACTTTAAGATGGATATTTTCAAATTAGGAATTATCCGAAAAGAGAGTGAAGAAACTAAAAACCCATTTTATATGTGAGTCACAGTAACAGGGTTTTAAGAGCTTGAAGAATAAATAAAATAATGTGTGTATGATTTCTAATGCAAGTTTTTGCAGTGAAAGTTGGAGATGTTGATGGGAATATAATCCCATTAGAAATATTCCAGATTGGAGGGTGGATTTTTGGAAGTCTGAATGAAATCTATTCCATGTGACTAAAGACTTCAGACTTAAGAACAATGAATGAAAATCTCTAGGAGACCAAATCTAACTCTTTAGAACAAGCATGTCAAACTCAAAGGCTAACATGGGCCAAATAAACAAGGTTTAAGTTTATGTGGGCCACAAAAAAACAAAACCTTCAATTTTCATAGAAACGTAGGTTTATTTTGATAGAGACATGCTGAGTACAAAGGGCTGAACTAAATGAGTAATTGTTAACATAAAATAATAGAACATTTTAATAAAAATTAATATTTTTTTCTTGAACATTAACTTACCAGACACTGAATAACTGAAAAATTAAGCCTAATGCAAATAAACCTATTTTTCTTGTTCTTCGAAAGTGAAATATTTCCTGTTGCACACACCAAACAAGTCAGTCCAAGACTAATGACGTGCCATCAACTGCTAAAATATTTGCTGCTAGTATTAGTGAAGAGAAATGGTGCGCCTGCACGTAAGGCATGTAAGGGAAATGAATGCAACACAGTTATTGTTATCAGTCATTAGCGAATGTTGTAGTTCATTATTAGTAATTATGTATAACAGGATATTATAAAAATTAAGTTACAAAATTTTTCTTACCTACTGTTATATTGGTTGGGCCACAAAAATATTCATTGTGGGCCATGTGCATTCTGTGGGCCTTAAGTTTGACATGCTTGCTTTAGAAGGAATATCATTTAACAATTTACAGCTTTCTCTTCCACTAGAGGGCAGGTGACTGTGCCTTTGATATTTCAATGTTGGTTTACTAAATACATGAATGGGTGTTCAAACAAACAGTATAAAAGACTATGTCATCAGGTAGCAAGTTCCCAATAATGGAAGGTTCATTCCCAGGGGACTGTCTGGTATGCTGTGGAGCAATTCTTCAAGAGAAAATCATGGCATCAGGCAAATTAGGGCAGAGACTGCTACTAAAATCTGGTTGCCAACTCAGAGTAGAGCTGTGAGTTTGACAATGAGCTATGGATTCTAACTTAGAGGCCAGATGAGTCCCAGTGCTTGGGTGGGGTTTAGGCTGCAGATACGCACTAAGAGGTTCCAGCTGTCACACTGGCAGGCCATTTAAATGAGTAAGTCTGAGACAACTGTGATACAAAAGATTTTAGCATTTTGATGAGTTAAGATTACTTGAACATTTGGAAAAATAAAAATTGCAGGTCTTTCCATAAATTGTTAGTAATTGCTAAAAGAAATCATTTCCAGAAATAGTATGTTCAATTCAGTGGTTCTCAAACATGATAGCATAACTCCCTACTGAGAGCACTAATTCTGATTTAGTAGTGAGATGAAATTACTTCTACATTAACTTTTTTCTTTCAAAGGAAATTAATCAGAATTAATTTCTGTCCCCCGTCCCACCAATAAAATATAATTATACAGTTGTTAAAGTTTGGGATGTTCTTTGATATATAGAAATATTTCTTCACTTATATTTATGAAAGTCAGTGAAATATTCAGTTAAATGAAAATTTAATTAACTTATATTTACTTTATGACAGATAATAAGTCTGTTTCCATTTTAATTATTTGATTGGATCATCAGGTAGGTGTTATTTTTTTTTCTCCAAGGAGGCTAGGGGTCTGTTTTTAAACTGAGAGAAAAAAATTCTGTCCACTATAAGTATAATTATCCTCTTCGTATTAATAACCCCAGATTTTAGCTGAATATCTTGTTGCCCAGATCAAAAACTAGACTTCCCCTTCCAATGGTTGTGGCCTTATGAATAAATTGTGACCAATGAGAACTAAATGTTATGTGAAACTTTCAGGGAATGTCTTCAAAACGAATGATATTTTTATTCTTAGTCCCTGTCCCTTTTCTTGAGATGTGAACATGATAACTAGAGCACATGCAGCCATAATGTGATATGAGGCAGCACACTAAGTTATGACAGAACATCAAAAAGCTACAAAACAGCTCTGGGCTGCCTAAATCTATTACTGAATAAGAGTAAATGTTCATTTTTTTTGTCATATCTTGCTGGTGTTATTATTGCTGTTGTCATTATATGTAGCTAAACTTAATGCTGATCTACTAGAAGATCTAACTGTCAAGGGCACACACACATTCACTCACATCCCCTCTCTCACATTTGTGCAACATTCTTGTAATTGATTTGTGCTGCAGATGCCCAGTAACCTTTACAGTTCTGACAGTGATTAAAGTTTACCAAATACCTTTGGTGATTTGAACTGTCACAAATGACACTAATGACTGATGTGTTTCTAGATCTTGTCTTCTGAGGAAGAGGAAAGCTGCCTCTAAATCTTTCTCCAAACATACTATTTTATAAGTTGTTAAAATACATGTTTGGAAAATAAATTATACACGAAGAAGAAAATTTAGGAAAACATACTGATAAGGAGTTTTATTTTTAGTTAAATAAGTGCATTCTTGGCTCTTTAAAGTCTCCTATAATATTAAAAGATTTGTGGTCAATATGATTCTTTTTAAAAGCACTGCAATTTAGGTGTTTTGTTGAAATGATGTGGGATAGGGTAGGGTGGATTGAGTCCCTGTTTCTTGCTTCTGCCTTGTAAGCTGGTACCTTTTTATCCTGTGGGTTTGCTCTTTAATACAGACTTGACTGAATCTGGAGTTGAAGGCGCCCTCCTCACTGTAGGGTGCTGAGGACACTGAAATTTTGATTGGAGGTCATGTTTATTCCTTTATCCATGTTGTTCACAATGTGTCTGCTAAGTGTACCGCAATATTAAGAATTCCTGCAGTTACTGTAGGTGTACCAAAGAGAGTGCAAATCATGCATACATACTCTCCCGGGAAATTGGGCAGAGTCTGTGAAACTGTATTTTTTTTGTGTGTTTTTATAAACCCTAGGAATGTTTAAGAACATCTTTAGTAGAAACATCTAAATTACATTTCTATTTAAGTCTTGTTTTAAAGAATAGTTCATCTGAGGCAAGAGGCATATATAAAGATTTTTGTGGCTCTAAGTTTTCTGTGAAAGAAAATAATTAAAGAAAACCCTTTTACACCAAAAGTAATTCTAGCTAATTGTTCTTAAACACATGTGTTAAAAATAACATCTGAAAGAGTTGTGCTGCAGAGGACTTGCAGTTCACCACTGCATGAAAGTTGCTAAAGTACGTACCACACCACCTCTACATAACACGAGTCTGTTTTAGCACATTCACCTATATAGATGGGTCATATAGTAGAGAGAAAATGTCGGTTTTGCAATCTTACTTTGGTTCATACTGATGTGAGACTAGCGAGCATAGCTTGAGGAAACTGACTTGTTCTCATCACGAATGGGAACGTTTTATGTAATATATGTGTTTATTGTTATTCACTCATTCTTACTCTTTTAACAAGTATAATATCCCAACATAAATGTGCATATATCCTAAGTGTAGAGCTCAATGGATTTTCATAAACTAAAAATACCCAGTCACTAGGGCTTACTAGGACTTTCTAGTAGATTACTTCTACTATCATACTAGCATAGTTCTGACCTCTAATAGCATAGAAGAGTATTGCCATTTTTTGCACATTTTTCATTTTTAAATATTGAGGAATACAGTATTTTCAATGAAGCAAAGAAAGTATAAGAATTTCAACAGTTCAGCTCAATAAATGTTTACACATGTATAAACTCATGTAACCATCATTCAGATCAAGATATAGATTTCTATCCTGCTAGAAGGTTTCCTCCTGCCCTTTTCCAGTCAATATTCATCCTCTCCCCAGAGATAACCACCACACTCCTCCTGCTAATTATTTATTCCGCGAGGTTTCATTGTGTTAACTGCTGCTAGAAATGAACAACATACTTCCTGCCTCCAAGGAATTTATTGTGGAGAATCTAGATCTATAGGCAGGAAATTTCAATACTGTGTGCTAAAGGCTACAGTCGAGATAAGAAGAAAGTGCTCTGGGAGCTCCCTAGCAAGGGCAGCTAAATTCAGCTTACTAGTGAACAGTAGGTCAGGACCCCAGTGAAAGGGATGACTAATCCAAGAGTTAATAGATGGGGAGGACCTAGCCAGGTAGAGGGGCCACTTGCACTGAACCCTAGAGGTCAGAAATCAAATGACCTAGAAATCAGGAGGACTGGGTCTTACAATGTTAGGTGGAGAGTGACAAAGTAAGATGGAAAGATAGTCAGTGGTCAGGCCATGTAAGAAATTTGGGCTTTGTCCTGAGTTTGTGGCAGAAATGGTCAGATGTGAACTTCAGCAAGCTCTCTATGTTTTAGAGATTGAATGGAGAAGAGCAAGATGGAACTAGGGGATGCCATCTGGAGTTGAAGAAGGGAGATTGTCTCTATTCTAAGTGACACTAAAACCAGGAACAGAAGTAATAATTACAGCCCTAACCGGTTTGGCTCAGTGGATAGAGCGTCGGCTTGTGGACTGAAGGGTCCCAGGTTTGATTCCGGTCAAGGGCATGTACCTGGGTTGTGGGCACATCCCCAGTGGGAGGTGTGCAGGAGGCAGCTGACCAATGTTTCTCCCTCATCGATGTTTCTAACTCTCTATCCCTCTCCCTTCCTCTCTGTAAAAATAGAAATAAAAAAATTAAAAAAAAAGAAGTAATAATTACAGCTAACGTAGCCCACATTAACCAAGCCAAGCACAGCTGAGTGCTTCCATAACCCATGGCCTGTGGATCCTCAACACAGCAACATGGAGTAGATGCTACCAGCTCCATTTTACTGATAAAACTGAGGCATACCACCGAGCAACATGCCTAAAATCAAAATGGTGGGCGTCAAAATTCAAACTCAGAAGATGTAAGCCTGGGACCTGTCTTCTTAGCTCCTCTAAGTAGAACTCTTTTACGAACACATTTAATTCATCACTGGTTAGTGTTTTCAGTTTACATGCATTGTGAGTTTAGAGGACTTTTTTCTTTATGGGTAGAAACCTGTTGGTTTTCCTTTTCTTTAATCTGTACTCCAATCTCTGCTGCCACACATGTAAAATGTTCCCTACTGTGATTGAAGATTTTATAACTATAAAACTCTCTGGCAGCCCTCTAATTGTTCAGTTAATAATCTGCTGAATGAACTATGCATATCATTAAAGGCTTCTCATTTTCTTTCCAACAAACAAAACAAAAACCCTTTGTCTTATTCTATGTTGTTCTGATTGCCATCTGAATTCTGTGCCCACTCCTTAACACAGCACTCAAGACCCTGTGAAATCCTGAGGCTATCTATTGTACTCATTTTTCTCACTGCAAACCCCCACATATCATACGTCCAACTCCCACCTGACATTCTTGCTCTTCCTTGGGGCTTCCCCGTTCTCTCAGACTTGTTTTTGTTCCTGTCTTGAATGCTCTACCCTCTCTGTTGAAATCCAAAGCACTGTTCAGGGCCCTTCCCCTCCTAACACATGCCCCTCAGATTCTATTTAGGCTTCCTCCTCTGCTAAACTGTCCTATTTTCAAAGTATTGTACTTTGTTTATACCATTATATCATTCAGTGAGAATTCTATTTGGTGCACTTTCAAGGAAATTAGGAAGGACTGCCTGCCCACTATAGTGATCTCACCATCTGGCTCCGATTGCCTGAAGTTTTACAATTAAAACCAGAAGCAGATTTGCCATGTACTAACCAAGTTTCAGCTTTACGCCCCTTACTTGAACATGCCCCTGTGAGTGCGGGGAATTGTAGACTATTCTAGGTGGAGAAGAGAGGCAGGTCGGTATCAGGAAATACAGGGATTTTGTAAAGTTTCTAAAATTTATAATTTTTTTCTGAAGTGATCTAAAAAAATTAAACATATACGAATCTTCCATATTTTGTTGCTCTTTCCTTTCTTGTTCTAAAGCAATGATCACTTTCATACCTGATTTTGTAATTTTGTATTCTTTTTTTTAGAGAACCCAACAAATTATACAAAACTTCAGGTCTCACAAAATCTGGATCCATCCCATTATTTCACTGACTTAAGCTCTCAGAGTAATGCCTTGCCTGTTTTCATTTTCCATCACATTTAATGTAATCTGGGGATGTTATGCCGGCTCTCAGGGAAACATCAGGCCTGGTGAGAAATCAGTCCCATTCCCAGGAAAACCATGAAAGTAGTACCTCAGTCTGTCTGCAGAGGTCATCAGTGTTATGTTTCCTTTTCTGATCTTATAACCAGGTTCCAGGAATTTGGTACCTTTCCCCTGTTTCTTGTCATCTCCTGATCTATTCTAATAACTACGTCTCTTTCTAGTTTCCCTGTGTCTGAGTCCCTGCCTCAAAGATATGTCAGAGAATATGGTCTCAGAGCTGTAGAAAATGACCTTCTGCTTTGGGAGACTTCCGGCCCAAACCTTTAGGGAGACTAGTCGCTGGATTGATTAAACACATGGCAACAGCTAAACAACTAGAACAGTGGCAAAAAACAAAGGTGGTATTGCAACAATGGGGAGTAGCAAGAGTAGAACCAGCAAAGTGGAAATGAAGGACAATAAGGGATCTGACTCACTAAGAGTTGGGTAGAAAATGGGTGGGAGGCTAGGAAATGGTTTGTCAGGGTACAGGACATTGGAGGGTCTTGATAGTTAAGATTAAGAGTGACAATTTATCATGCCTTGCCCTGATAGTTTTAAAATAATTTTTGATTTTTCTTCCTTAGATATTGCTTTGAGATATTCTGAACCATATTAAAAAGTTAGCATCTATTTGTGGATAACGGAAGTATGTAGACTTCAAAGTAAATTGTTAGTCCATGAACAAATTACCAGTACATTTTTTTGGTTAAGGTTATAGATGATTTTATTACATCATTTTTTTCCCTCTCCTTGCCAAATTTTTCTGCATTAAGCATTTACTTATTTTTTAATTAGGGGAAAACAAAACTATTACTGAAAATGTTTGGAGAAAAGGATAAACAAATAAACACTCAAAAATGTACTCAAAGAACATATGCCAATTTATTTACAATGAATTATCTTTAGGTGGTTGAAATACACACGTGTTTTAAAAACATTTTATTATCTTTATTATTTTACTTTGTGTCTATTGATTTATCAAAGTTTTCATATTCTGGTATATATTATTAATTAGGAAAAATAAATAACATTGAAGATATAAAAATGGGGAGAAATGTTCTGAAGTATTAAGAATGATTATCTTTGGTAATTTCCTTCTTTCGATATTTTCTTTTGAACAGTTTCTATAACAGAAACTGTTAGCAGTTAACTTTTATCTAAAATAAGTCAACAGATTGAGATCTAAATATTGCATAACATGGTTTCTATGTATAATTATTCTTAAAAAAAAGTTTAGAAAGCCATATTACATTGTTCCTTACTGTATATTCTAAATAAATAACTAGCATACTTCTTTTTATACATACCTTGTCGACAATATCTATTTTGAATACATACCATTTTTTGAAATGGATGAATTCATTGATAGATGCAGAAAACATCAAGTAAAATAAAAATTTTAATATTTTTTTTCTGCAGTAGTATTTCAAACTTTTTTCATTATAATGCTGGCAATGTGATAATAAATGAAAATATTTTAAAGATTGATTTTATCAATAACTCTTCTAACACAAGTGATTAAATAGTAAGCACTAAATGATAGTTTTAGTCCCCTCAAAATAGTTATTCATCTTGGTTGGCTGCTCTACTAGAATTTTGTTTAAAACCCTAAGACTTGTATTAGAAAGCAGATGTGACTTAGTCTTGCTTTAAATTCTTGTTAGTATAATGCACAAAGAAAGGACAGCTAGTCAGAGAATCAGAATGTATACATCTTAATCCTAAAAGTGCTATCACTTCAAAGTGAATTACAGACAATGTGGGAAAAGGCTTGCATTGTTATTTAAGTTCATCCATTCATTTCAACAGGATTAAAATAAATGATGCACTTATCAGACATGGCATTGAAAGGAAAGGGTGAACTTCAAAGATGCAATGTACAAGATTTAAGATTTGATGGAGGGATTTACTTCTCAAATTGTCATTGCCATTGATTGGATTTACTAATCAATGAGCAAGAGTTGACTGTAATGAGAAGCTGTGCCTAAAACTGGTAAATCTATATTTCATATTTTACTTTTGCTTTTGAAAGACAAGGCAATTTTGATCAACAGCTGAGATAACTTTATATATGAACTCCCTAAACTTATATTCTGGATTCTTACTTAAAGTAATTTCTAAAGCATATCTAAATTTTCTTTGAAATTTAATCATTGAATATATTTTTTCTAAACTAATATATTAGAAAAATATATTAATAGTTTTATATGTATTATAAATATATAAAATATATTAAATGTTTTATATATATTATATATTATAAATACATATAAAATATATTAAACATGCCTTGATTCTCTTTGTACTTTACATTTTTAGCCTTTGATATCACATCTAACTTTTATTTGTTTAATTTTATTGTTTGAGTTCTTTTGTGGTGTGTGTGAATCCATTTATTTATTTTTAAATTTGTCTTTATTTGTTGAAAATATTACAGATGTCCCCTCCCTGCATTGACCCATTCTACCCACACCCTTCCCAACCCTATTTACTGCACCATTGTCTGTGTCTATGGGTTATACTTATATGCATATGCGTTATTTTGTTAATCTCTTCCTGCCTCCCCCTAACCCAACCTTCCTTGCTTCTGAGATTCATCAGTCTGATCCATGCTTCCATATCTCTGGATCTATTTTGTTTGAGCTATTTTTTAATCATTAGTATGATTATCTAGGTCATCAATCTTAATCATTGGAATTTTACATTATACAAAAATGTCTGATCAGTTAGCTGAAATTTATTAAATCTACCATATGGACAGAGCAGGTTTAGTGGCAGTGGGTTTACACTTTTCCATTAATTATTTTAGGCTAACTCATTTTCTTTTTAGAAAATACATACACAAATGCTAATCACTATTGCTTTGAGGTTTCATGGACCACAACTTATGATAGTCAAGTTAGCAAAAGCCTTTAAAAACATTCTTTTACAGAGTTTCTGTTTGGGATAATGAAAAAGTTTTGGAAATAGTGGTGATAGTTGCACAACATTGTGAATGTAGTTAATGCCACTGATTTGGACACTTAAAATTATTAAAATGGCATATTTTATGCTATATGTACATATTTTATTACAATACAAAATTTATAAACATAAGAAAATAATTATATTGTATGTGTGTTTCATAATCAAAAGTAACATTTTTGTAATATTAGGTTTGAGACACAAGACTGTATCACTATATCACAACAGGCTAGTGCACATGAGTTAGGTTTTTCATTGGAAATTTTAGAAAAGAAATAGCTTATAAAGTGCTCTCACCAGGAATGTTGTACCAATTTAACATGGTTAAATATGAACTTGACTTTCAGAGTCTGCTGAGTGAAATCGGTGGCATTTTCAATGGGTCATCTTTTGAAATTTTCCACCTGATTTAGTCAGCAAGAGGTTTTAGGAGTGCCCTTCTCCAATAAGGAGGGTGAGGCTGTTAGCAACTTGATCCTTTTATTGCTGTTCACCTCCCCCTACCCCCAAATCTCCACAGCAGCCAAGTGCCTCCTGGAGCCATATGGGGAACCCGGGAGTGTGACCCTCACATCCTCTTAAAATTCTGTCTTTCTGTTTGGACTAGTCAGCCCAATTCTCAAAACCATCCCTGAGAAATGAGAAGGGAAAGCTCAGGGTGAGAGAAGTGGGAGATTTCAAAATGTTGCCAAAAACATCAAGGCCGGAAAATCCTTGGCAAACAGAAGAACTAGCTACTTTAACACCTTTCTCATTCCTGGGATCCCTGTTAACTGCGCTGCTACTGTCCCCAAAGGCTCTGTTTGTGCAGGTGGAAAAGCAGTTGGAGCAGCAGCACCTTCTCTCCAATGCAAACATTCTTTTCCAGGCCCTTGGTGGAGCAGCCTGCTCCAGCGAGAGCAGCGTTCACCTCTCAAATCCCGGAAGGCCCATTAGACCTTAACCAAATGACAGCCTGTTAAGTTCCTTGGAGTGAAGAATTAGGTTGAGCTGTTAACCTTCCCCATGCAAAGGACAACAAAGAAATTCTAGTAAGAGGTAAAAGGACAGACTCTCAATTCACTGTTTTACTATTAAATTCTCATCCCTCGCTCATGGAAAAAAAAATGTGTTCGGTTTTCACAGACATTTTCCTTTGGCAATTGGCATAGAGGGCTACCTGCAGCCGCAGCCTCTTTGCTTGTCTGCCATTTATTATCCCATTCTCTTGCTGCCTACTCCACTGCAGCACCTTATGTAAAGTGATAACTTTTAAGCTGAAGTACTAAAATCTACCCGTCCTAAATAGGATATGGAAATGTGGGAATATTAGTCCTTAAACAGTAGGCTAGAATTTCTTTCATCCAGCTATCCCTCAGGCAAGCTAGGTTTTAAAGCCAAAATCACAGGTTGCCTTTTGCTTTGTAAATCAGCAGTTGGATGTGTAATTGGGATTTTTTTTTTAAATGTCAAAATGACTCTTGGGTGTTGATCTGGCAAGTGGAAATAACATAGAATGGCAGTTAAAATCTCATAATCTGACTTTAACAATTGATTTTGCTCCAAATTTCCATATTGGTATTATTCAGCTTTTGGCTGAAGATCTGGAAATGGAGCTTTCCCCAGTGAAACTCGCACGAAGCCTAAAGTGGGGCTTACCGTGGTCATGGTTTGGGTAGGCACATTTTATACATCTAATTTGCAGACCAGCTTATAGAAACAGGGGACAAAAAGACCATTTCATTTATTCCCCTGATGGGGTGGAACATTTTCTTCCTATATGTTTTCCAATTTACTTTTGAAATTTATGGAGCTTAAGAAAAATACCATTCCATTATCTAATAGTTCTTGCTAATAGGCAGTTTCCTTAAATACCCAGCCTAAATTTTCCATTGCTCAACTGACTTCAAATCTTCACCATTTTCCAATCTTATGGATTTTATAACTTAATGTTTGCTAAGTCCTTAGTTAATAGCCATTCTCAAGATTCTGATGTGAAAAATGCATATTAAATGATTTTGCTCCCTTAGAAATTCTGTAAACCACTGATTGAATGTGTGAAACATTTATGCCATTTTTCTAAAAGAGAAAACTTTATTTGCAAATTATTGCTCTGTATAGCAAGAGATGAACCCATTTCTTCTGCCTAGCTGAAAGAATTGTTTTGCTTTCCTAGATGTTGTCATATTATTTTTAATTAAGAATAACATATGAATTGATCATGCTTGTGGTTATTTTCTGAGGTTGAGCCAAGAATGGCATATATGGAAGGGCACAATACATTTAAAAGAATTGGGGAGCAGCAATTTCTTTAAATCATTAGTAACCTGTAGGGTGTGGAATCATTGACCTATCAGCAAAAGGCTGCATCTTTCATTACCAGTTTCCTGATGTATTTGGACCTTTTAGTCCACTTCCATTTCAACTTTTATATTAGGAATAGAAGAGATGCTCATCCTAGACTTGTCAATTTAGCTGCTATGTGGATAAAAATGGCTGCAAATATTTTCTGCATATTCCTTCTTACAATTAATTCTATCTATTTGGTAATAATAGCTAACATTGGATATTGAGTATTTATATGTATCAAGTATTACTTGAAGTGTTTTATCTGAATTAATTTATCTAATCTTGACAGAAATTTCATTTGCTAGGTATGCTTATCATCCCCATTTCAAAGGTGAAGTAAAGGAGGTACTGATTAATTTATTTGCATAAGTTTTCACCACTACACTGAGGCAAAACAAGGATTAGTTTCTACATAGTCAGCCTCCAGAGTCTGTGCTGTTAACCACAACCTTTCAATGGTCAAAATGTGAATGTTTCTACTGTTAGAATACTTCACAATAGCACTTATGGCGTATTATTGCCAAAAGTATTAGACCTCAATTTGATTAAGCCTCTAGATCCAATTTCCAATTTACAGGAAATACACATATCTTTCAGTATAATCCAGACTATGGGAAACTGGATAGTACAAGAAACCTAGTTTCTTCAGCAAATAAATTTCAAGGAAGAGAGAGAGTGTGTGCATGTGAGAGGAGTGAAAACCTATACATTAAAAAAAATTAAGAATCTGTATAGCATGTTAATTGTAGCATTGTTTACAATGCTCAAGAGGTAGAAATTACCTAAATGTCTATCATTGGATGAATAGATAAAGAAAATGTGGCATGTACATACTATTAAATATTATTCAGCCTTACAAAAGATGGCAGGAAGTTCGGCCATTTCCAACAACTTAGATGAACCTGGAAGACATTATGCTAAGTGAAACAAGTCAGACAGCAAAGGACAGATGCTGTATGATAATAGTTATGTGAGGAATCTAAGGCAGTTAAACTTACATAAGCAGAGAGTAGATTGATGGTTGCCAGGGGCTGCTGAGGAGGTGGAGACAAGGAGGTATGCTGTGAGTCAAAGGGTACAATGTTTCAGTCATACTGGAGATCTACTTTAAGCATAGAGCTATAGTTAACAGTACTGTATTGTATACTTAAGAATTTGTCAATGGGGGAAAGAGAGGGAGATATGTAATACTTTGAACAACAACAACAAAAAATCTACCAAGATAGATTTTAAAATATAAACAAACAAACAAATAAATAGTGCAGGAGGAAACTTTTGGCAGTGATGGATATGTTTATGAAATTGACTGTAATGGTTTCACAGGTGTACAGTTAACCTCCAAACTCATCAAGTTGTGTTCATTAAATATGTACAGCTTGTTGTATGTCAATCATCCTATACAATAAAAGCCTAATATGCTAAGTGTCTGGTTGTCCAGTCGGCCGTTCAACCAATCAAAGTGTAATATGCCAATGATAGGCTAAGGCCACTCAACTGCTCATTATGACGTGCACTGACCACCAGGGGGCAGATGCTCTGACTGGTAGGTTAGCTTGCTGCTGGGGTCCGGCTGATTGGGACTGAGCAAGACAGGCCAGACAGGCTCTGGAGTCCTCCCACGGTCCCTCACTGGCTGGCCAACCTCCTGTGTCCCTCTCCTGTCCCGATTGTGCACCAGTGGGGTCCCTCAGCCTGGCCTGCACCTTCTCACAATCTGGGATCCCTTGGGGGGTGTTGGAGAGCTGGTTTCGGCCTGATCCCGCAGGCCAGGCCAAAGAACCCCACTGGTGCACAAATTCGTGCACCAGGCCTCTAGTACCTCAATAAAGTGGTTTAAATAAGAGGTAGGAGATTTAATCAACTGAATGTGCTAGTAGCAGTTAACGTTAATATACTTGAAAAAGAGTTAAACACATTAACCTCTAACAATGTGCAGATTTTAATTAAATCGTTATACAAGAAAAGCAAATTTTTAAATTAAGACATTTATGAGATAAGAAATCTGATCACTGACTGGAGATTCGATATTAAGAAATCATTGTAAAATTTTTTTAAAAGTAATTTCAATGTTGTGGCTATATTTAAAAAGGGAATACTCATATATACAGTAGAGGCCCAGTGCACGAATTTGTGCACAGGTGGGATCCCAAGGCGGGGGGGGGAGGGGTGGGACACGATCGGCCCTCCAGGTGGGTGGTGGGATACCCTTGTTGGCCCGGGATCTGGATCTGTCCCGCTAATGTTCACACTGGCTATTGGGAGCCACTTGGCAATCGCTTTTATATCCTTTCTTCCTTGCGGAGTGTCTAGGGAGGGGAAGTGGATGCAGTACCTCAGGCTGACTTCCAGGAGGCTGGTGGCACTGTCAGGATCGTGCCAGTGGTGCTGGTCTGTAGGTGCCTGGCCTGTTCTCTGGAGATTGGACCTGCAGGACTACTGAGGTAGAGTGACTGCCACCAGGTTGGTGGGCCGTCGGGACGGGTCTGTCAGCTGAGTGGCACTCCCGCTGTGGGAGTGCAATGACCACCAGGGAGCAGCTCCTGCATTGAGCGCCTGCCCCCTGGTGGTCAGTGCATGTCATAGCAACCAGTTGACTGGTAGTTCCGGTCATTTGGTCCTAACTGTCACTTAGGCTTTTATATATATAGACTAGAGGCTTGGCACACGAAATTCATGCGTGGGTACAGTACCTAGGCCTGGCCTGCAATCAGGACTATCTTCCCCGGCTGCCTGCATCTGGCCCTGCCCCCCACCACCACCCACCCCAGTTCCCCATTCGCCATCAAGTGATTGGATCCTGATGGCTGGGGGAAAGGACCGAGAGGTTAGTGGTTCCTGCCTGTCGCCAGCCCTGACACCTACCGCAGGTTTCCCTCTATGTCTGGGGTGACCAGCAGGGTGGGGGCCTTGGCCTGGTGCTGCCTGCACTCCCCACAATCCACCCCTGCTTCCCTGTTCTCCATCGGGTGATTGGAGCCTACTGGCCGGGGAAAGGGACTGAGCGGTAGTCAGTGCACCTCATAGTGACTGGTCAAGTGGTCATTCTGGTCATTCTGCCCTTAGGGTCAATTTGCATATTACCCTTTTATCATATAGGATATAGTGTCCCCAAAAATGAATACACACTTTAACAGCTGATAACACACTTAATTTTGAAAATGAACTGTATGTTAATAAACACTGACTTTTAAAAATAAACATTCAAAGAGTGCATACATTATTTGAGGCATTACATACTTTGTATATAATACTTCATATCCTATATAATAAAAGTGTAATATGCTAAGTGTCCGACTGAGTGGTCGACTGTTCAGTTGACCACTTGACCAGTCGCTATGACATGCACTGACCACCAGGGGGCAGATGCTTTGACTGGCAGGTTAGCTTGCTGCTGGGGTCCGGCTGATGGGGACTGGGCGAGAGGGCCGGACATGCCCTGTAGTTCTCCCACGGTCCCTCCCTGGCTGGCCTACCTCCCGTGGTCCCTTCCTGGCTGGCCGGCCCCCATCGGCCCCAATCGGTACTGGGTGAGATGGCCCCGATTGGCCCTGATCACCGGCAAGGCTGAGGGACCCCACCCATGCATGAATTCATGCACCGGGTCTCTAGTATATGTATATATGTGAAATACTTAAGAATAAAATTATATGATGTTCAGGATTTCCTTCAAAATAATATTGAATGGGATGAGATGGGCTATAGATTGAAAAAATTGACATTATGTGATAGGGTTATGCAGATTTATACATTTTTGGTATCATTTCGTATATTTGAAGATTTTAAAAACTAAAAGTAAAAAACAAACAAACAAAAAACACACACCAGAAAAGTAATATTTAATTGCAATCCTTTAATCATTGGAAAAAGTTTTGATTTATAAGAACCTATGAAATTAGTTCCTACAGAAGTTAGTCAAAAGTTCTCAAACACTTATGGTTTTATGTTATGAGCTGCACATTCTCATATTTTAATTAGCTTATGTTTCTTTTTACAAAGAACTCTGTAGAGCATCATTGTGACTATAAGAGTAATACTATAGTGGAAACATTTTATTTTCAAAAGGAGCTGACAGCAAATGAAAAGATTGCAGAAGTCCTGAGCAGAGCACAATCAGATTTACTGTAAGTGATACTCATTTACCAAAAGTGATTGAATTATAGCCAGAATATGCCCTGAAGTACCCACTTTAGTAGGCAGACTAGAATATATTTAGGAAAAACAGAACATTGCACTACCTCTATGCTTTACCTTTTACAAACTACTCAATGTTTTCATGATAGTGGAATCCACTATCTGTGTGTTCATTGCATATTTCACTGGTGTTCAGGACATAAAACTCATTGCAAAGAATAACCATGTTTTCCTTAAGAAAAATAGATCAGATTTAGTTAAAGAAAAGGTACTATGTGTACTGTGAATTTTCTTCTATGGATATTGGAAGATAAACACAAAGGGGGATACATCAGCCACAACAGGAGTGCTAACTTTTGTTGGTAATGCATGGCTGACCTCCTCCAAGCAAATATAACATATGTTTTGGGAAAACCATGCCCTAGTGGTTATTAAAAAGGTATTTTACTTCAGAAATGGAAGATATAACTGCTATTAAAATTAACTACTTAAAGTAACAGTTAAAAAAATAGTTTTGCCTTTAAGTACCTAGAAGGGATTCATTAGGAATTTATGGGACCAAAGCAATAAATACATGTAACATCTGAGGTGTACTGTGCTTGTGAACACTACTTCACCTGCTAGATTAAGGCTACATTTATTGCATTTGATTACAGTTAAGCAGAGTACTTCGAAACCTCATTTTACTTCAGTTTCATTTCTTCACCACGGGTTATCAACACTTGTAACAGAGTCGACAATTTGAAAGGTATGCAACTCCTGATCCCTCTGTTGACCTCTGTTGTCTGTAATAGAAGTTAATGTTTTTAGGGGAGAGGAATCAGATTGTGACTAAAGCATGTGCCTGGCAAAGTGACTGTTGTTTTGTATAGCACAGTCTTGCTGCTGCCAATATAGTAGGGTGAGTTACAAGAGTATGCCCCTCGTCTGTCCATGTCAGTTATTTCAATAGGTTTGTGCATTAACACATAATATGCTGGGTTTTTTTGGATAAAATGACAAAATTTTAGTGAAGTCCTTTTTTTTCCCAGGAAAATACTGAAGACCCCCTAATTATCTCAATACTGAAAATTAAAGAGTCCACATATTTTTAGCTCTTCATGACTAGGTAGAAACAGAAGTCTTTTTTATCAAAAGATACCAGAATTTCTAAGAAATTCAGCGTTTGCTGATTGTATTTGATGTGGGAAGGATTTTTTAAGTATGCTTTTTAAAGCAAATAATTTTATTTATAATGTTCTGTGGTACTATTTTATGTGGTCTATTTACCTTAAAGACAAGGTAGATTGTTACAAACTTTTTTATTTGCTTTAGACACAAAGGTGTTTAGTGGCTTTTTTTTCAAGAAAGGATGATTTAAACTTATAAATAACTAGAGGCCAGATACACAAAATTCGTGCAAGAGTTAGCCTTCATAGCCAGGGTGGCTGCCTCAATCACTCCTTCGCAGCCGCAGTGGCTGCCTCGATCCTGCGGCTGCAGCCCCAGCTTCATCCAGAAGGTTGTCTGGACAGCTGTTTGGTTGATTTGCATGATACCTTTTTATTATTATAGATTACTATTTGATTTATATGATCACAATTATGATTTTCAAGAAAATTATCTTTCATTATTTTTATATAATATCTGTGAATGCACAGTTAGTGGTTACATTATGCAATCAAAGTATTTATGATGATTCATTTATCCCTCAGTGTCATCTATAAAGTTGTGAAAATGAAACAGTTGGGTGAATTGTTTCCTATCTTTTTCTTTCCTACCTTAAAATAGTTTTAAAATGAGAATATATTGTGAACTGATTGAGTGATGAGATTTGGTATATTGTTTTTGTCATTTTACACGATGTCCTGATTTTATGTCTCTTTGTCATAAAGTCTCAAAGCTGGAGAAAACAATGAATTTTCACTTTATAGTTTTTCTCAATTCATAAGTTCCCTTGAAAAGCTCATTCCACTTGAAATGTTTCTGCACATACTACACAAATATTTTGATTCACAATCAACCATTTGTTCATCCTAGAGTAACCACATTTCCTTCCAGATTCACAACTTTGCTAGCTGTGTGACTAGTATCAGCACACATTTTCACTGTAAAGCAGCCTGGGTTAGGAAATAAATCATATGGTCAACCTTGTCCACACCTGTTGTGTAACTAGTTCGAAAATTCTTGTTGACTTTAGAATCCTGCCCTGTATGAAATGGCTCCTGTGCAGTTGCAATCTGAGTTGTTATTTGTAATGTGGTTTAGGACACACTTCCCCACAATATAGTATCTTGGCATATTGAATATTTTAAGCTGAAGGAATTTGAGAAAACACCAGAAGCAGAAAGTTCACTTTGACCTTTCCCTCTCCCATCTCCCCTTCAAATACTGTTAGAAATTCTTCAGGTCAGAGGTGCTCTTCCTTCCTATTCCTCTGGGGAATGGAGCATGGTTATCTCTGAAAACAAACGGATGCTAAGGAGAATCCTAGCAAAGGCCTTGCTAAGTTACCCTAGTTCACTACCATGACTGCGTGGTGTCCAATCTCACACATTTCTGCAAGACTTCCCACTCTCCACAGATGTGGCACAAACAGACTCACCTCTGTTTCTTTGGGTCTTCATTTCCTTAAGAAGGCTCCCATGTCACAGAGAACTTACATTAAATACCTTTGCGTGCTTTTCTCCTGTCCATTCGTCCTTGTCAGTTTAATTTTCAGACCCAGTCAGGGCCTCTAAGGAGGTTGATGAACACGTTTTCCTCTCCTACTTTTGTGGTGCCTTTTCTATGAATGTCAAGAGTAAAATTAAAAAGGCTGAAAAGTAAAAGGGCTTTAAATAAGCTATGTTTTTTTCTATCAGATTAGAAAATATAAATCATAAACTGTTATGTAAAATATTTGTATTTTTTAATTATGGAAAAAGCAGCATAAATGAGCTGTAAAAATACATTTAGGTAATAATACATTTGATACATAAGTATATGGACAGGGGTTTCTCAAAAATCAAAGTACATTCACCTGACAAATATTTCAGCAAGTATTTGTTCTGAAGCAATCTGTTCAGTAATGTCATTGATGCAAAATGTTAAAAGTATAGAGAATTCAAAGTATTACAATGTCTTTATTATGTAAATTATATTGCAAAGTTAACATTATGTATATATATTTTTTAAATGGGCCAAGAATAGCACCTTAATTGATCAATGGGGAAATCAGCTTATGACATTTAGATTCACCCATGACCTTATGTAAAAAAGGGATTGTTTTCTGTGCACTTTTTTAAGGACATTGCATTGGCATCAATTATCTCTAGGGAAATGGAAAATACTGAACTGACACTTTAAAGGGTAAAGAGCCTTTTAGACACCTCTAAAGTGTGTTTCAGTAAACCACGCAGATTGATGCAATAGTATCCTGAATGTAACTTTCAGAATGAAATATGAATAATAATTAGGTAAATGTTATTTTGAGATTTTTATTCCCAAATGCTTCATTGCTTTCATATTCTAAATTCCAGTGCCCTTGTAGGTCCAATTAAGATGCTTAATTGAAGAATTCCAAGTAAGCACACTGCCCTGACATCCAGAGGGGATTGTGCCTGGTAATGATAGTTCTGAATTGGACGGAAAGAATACTCACAAATGTTAGCAGAGGAACATACATTTCATGATGTGACATTTATTCTCTAAGCACAAAGAAAATCAAGTCTGAGAATTAGGGGTACTATGGTAACCTAGAGTGCCCTTTTCTTTCTTTCTTTCTTTCTTTCTTTCTTTCTTTCTTTCTTTCTTTCTTTCTTTCTTTCTTTCTTTCTTTCTTTCTTTCTTTCTTTCCTCTTCCTTTCTTTATCTAGTTTTAAGCTATCCAACCCTTAATTCTTTTCTTTATGATCCCTATGCTTAAGTAAAAGTACAACTAGCGGTAGCAAATTTTAACCTGTTAACATTATTTTCTGGTCATTACCTGTAACTGTTTGAAATGCAGAATGAGGCAAGCCATTCTATGACTGCCAGGCGCTCCTTCCAAAGTAGATCCATTAGGACAGTCAATGCTGCAGTTGACTTAGGGCACTGAGAGAGAATGGCATACATGCATTTGACTTTAAATATGCACATTCACATCCAGTTATACATGGCCTTATGCTGAACCAGTGCCTTGTCACCATGCACTTCAACTGTTATGAAGAGGCATTTTTGTTATTGTTTTCAGTGTTTTAGATGCATGTTGAGGCAGCTGTTCTCTGCACTGTGGATGAATACACAAAACATAGCAGAAAGTGAATTACTTGTGTGGTATTTACATTTCTCTATAAATTGTATGGCAATGATTGTGTTGTGTTTTTAACATTTCTCTGTTATAAATTATATTTACAAGTTACTTGTGAGTCATTTCAAAAATAGGAAGAGTATCATTAATAGAGTATCATTAATCTTAAGAAAAGTTGAGATATCTATCCATGATATATGATAATGCTATGGGTAAGACTAAAATATAGAGTATGATGTTATTTTAATAATGGTTTTTAGGTATAATTGGCTGTGGGCTTTGTCAAAATATAGAATGAGAAACACAATCTTTATTTTCCCTTGAAACAAATGGGAGGCTAAAATTGGATATAGGAGTTTTCTTTCTATTTTTATCTAAACATAATTTTACTTCAGTATTTCCTTTTTGTGAATAGAAAATAATTGTGAATCATTATTTTCCTGCTTCTATTATCCTTTTCTCCTTGTTTAAAACCATTGCCTTCTGTGTTTGAAGGTCATTCTTTTTTCTATTCATTGGCATGCTAAACCTGTACTCAGACCAACTTCTCTAATTTCCATACATTAATTTCTCTGGAAGTGGCACCCATATTGTTAACACTCCTCTCACTGACCCAGCAAGTATTGGTAGACCTTAGTCTCTGCCATATATTCTGCATATACAATTAGAGCCCTCGCTCATGGCACAAAAGGAAACACTAAAAGTACCTTTTATTGCTACAGGGCTGCCTCATGGTCAGATATCTCTGATTATTGCAGCTTTTCAGGTTTATTTGTCTCTGATTTAGCATATTTCACTATCATATATTTCATTTAAAGAAATACTTCTTATATTTAAGTATTCTATATTTGTTAAGAAGTTCAAATAAATTGCTCCTTATTCTATGTACTTCTAGAGAGCCAAAAGCTAGAGAAACAATTATCATGCTTTTCAAGCCAGTTTATTTCATGGCTTTTTGCTTAATTATATAAAGAATTGAAATGTGATCTTTTTTTCTTAGAGGTGATATTTCGTATGTCTTTAAAATATGTAACTAAGAGAAAAATACTAAGCATATTCCTTCACCACAGGTCAAATACTTCATGCTGGCCAAGCCACTTTCTTTGACATAGGTCTCTGTCTGCTGTTTGCTCTGTTTGAGAGAACTGGCATGAGGTATAGTTTTGCTTCCAATAGGTGTTAAGACAGAAATTTTCAAAACTGCTGTGTTCTTTGTGGGACACAGCTTTCAAAATTTGTTTCGGTCTTTCTGCCTTTCCTGTTGAAAACTGGATCCTCAAAAGTAAAGCCTCCCTTTAGCCTCCTAACTTTTACATTATTGGCGTTTAGTTAATAACTCCTGTCAGGCGTTACCAAAGCTACTGAGAACAAAGTTGGTGAAACAGAATATAGAAAAATATGAAAAAAATAAAATAAAGGGAGTGCTAGGAGCATGGTGTACAGCAAATAAGAACCTTTCATCTCCAAGAAATTGTTTTAGCTTGCAGTTAAGCTGATTTGGGTACTAGAAAACATGATCAGATATAAGTAGGATGCCTCTATTTTCATTGAGAGTAAAGAATGTTTATTGAACATGTTCTTTTTTTGTATGAAGTTGTATCTTATATGTCCTTATCAGAGACAGCAAAATTTAATACATCTTTCCATTTTAGCATAAGTTTCAGTCCACTGAAGTATTAATTTGCCATCTGATAGGAGTAGGGAAAACCTTACAGGTGTTATCTTATGAATAAAGCATCACTATAGACAATTTGCTTTGCCTCTTACACTGTATATTCTCAAAGTTCAGATAAAGTATAAACATCTGGGTGAAACAAATCCTGTTCATGTGGAATATTTTATATTTGGCAGGCAGTTAAATCTGAATTGATTTGTGCCCTGTGTAATACCACAATGCCACAAGTTTATTGTTTTAATGGTTATACCCATAAAAAGTGTGTATGTGTGTGTGATGTATGTTTGTGTGTCTATTGAGTTTGATGAGTAAATACTGTTTATAAGATACTTCAATTGATATGATGTTGGGAATGTCTTTGTGTATAAATTTTTTTCAGTATTTAATGGCTATTTACATCTAAATTTTACATTGTAAAATGTTTTTACATTTAAATATAAATTAAATGAAGAATAAGTAAATTTCCATTTAGAGCAAATTGTCTATAAAACTTTATTTTAATATTTTGATGGTCACCAGATGGGAGGAGGATTGGGGGAATGGGTGAAAAAGGTGAAGAGATTAGGAAGTTAAAATTGGTTGTTACAGAATAGTCATGAGAGTTTTGGTCAGGCAGCTCAGCTGGTTAGAGCATCATCCCAGTAAGCCAAGGTTGTGAGTTCTATCCCTGGTCAGGGGCACATACAAAAAACAATCAATGAATGCATAAATAAGTAAAACAACAAATTGATATGTCTCTTTCTAATTACTCATACAAATAGAAAAGAATAGTCACGGGGATGTAAAGTACAGCATAGGGAATATAGTCAATATTATTCTAATAACTCTGTTTAGTGTCAGATGGGTACAAGATTTATCTGGATGATCACTTAGTATTGGGGTGTACAACTAAAACTAATATAATAATTTATGTCAACTGTAATTGAAAAGTAAAATTGATTTTAAAATGGGGAAAAAAGCTTTCTTTTAGATGAGGCTTTGTTCAAATTTGCTTTAAGCATCCTTTTCAAAACTGTGGATTGATATTAACAAATAAATTCCCAGAATTTGAATTGAAGTACTATACTGAATGCACCACTTGTGCCAGGAAAAAAAGACAAGCAAACATTATATGGTACTATATATAATGCACAATCAATTGCATGGTTATTTACTTTTTTATTTTTAAAAAGTGCTAAAAAGTTCTTATTCTTTGAAATTTCTTATAAAAAATAAATATATTTTTATTGAAATGGTTGTAAGTAAAACAGTTAGCTTGACTTTAACAACTTTAACTTCTGTATTAACTTGGTACATACTTGAGAATTAGAGGCACAGCTGAGTAAATTACAGGAGGAATAATTATAAAAACAAGAACAACAGGTGACGATTTGGTCAGGCTGCCAAAATCCTTGATTATTAATTTATTTATCTACCCTTTTCCATTTTTCAGTTTTCCTCTTGATATTGGATACTGTGCTCATTCCCTATTACTTATTTTAATGAATACTTGACTATATGAAATATTGGTTCACTTCAAGGGAATTCCCCCTTGGTTTCAAAAAAAGAATGCAGAAGCCATTTTAGAGCTTAATTAGAGAGAATTGGAACCTCTATGCTTGTTCAATCAATTTTATCACAAGTAAAAGCATTTTAACTATTCCCTTTGTCTGTACAATCATTTGCAACCCAGCAGAAAAATTCCATTCCCTCCCCAGTAAGTTTAACCAAGCAGGACAGTCAGTTGGAGTGAGGTCACACTGGAAAATGTTTTTAAAGGGTTTTTTAAACCCTTTAAAAATTTAAGTTAAGTTTTAATGAGCATTGCAGAAGAGTTAGACCCCCAGGGGGCAAATCAATTTTGAGTGTTACACTGCCTGTTCCTGTTAGCCTCTGAAGTACCACCTTAACTTACTCCTAGGTGGTTATGTTCAGCCAGATATTCAGGATGAAAGAATGCAAATATACAGCCTGTGAATTTCTCCCTCACCCAGGGATCACCCAATCCTTCAGCCATTTTATTTTTTTCAAGTGGTGAGAGGGATGGAATGGGTAAAACAAAGTATTGGCTATTTCAGACTAAGAGAAGTGTGAGGTTTAAGGTGGACTGTGGAGGGTTTGGGAGCCTGCATTGGAATATGCTTAGTGATTTTTTTATCCCATGGTTCTAGATCAGCTCCTGGAATACAGTAAGTTTAAAATTCACTCTGGGATCCACTGTGGTGTAATGTGATTACTGAAGGATGAAGCTGCCTAATGAAGTTCAGAGCCCATGCTTACTTTTACTTTTTCTCTCATATGTGTGTTGTTAAAGGGAGTTTTAGACTCAGAATGCCAGAGATGTAGGATGCACCTATACACCATGGCATAATTGCTTCTTCTTTAAATATTAACTCAAAGAAACTGACACACTCATCGCCTACCATGGCATTATGCTCTGGAGTGTGCTTCTCTGGTAAGATTTACTACATTCTACTCTCTCCCTGCAGTAAGGACATTATATATTAAAGTTTAATTGAGAATATAATTTCCTTCCTCTAGGCTGCCATGAAGTAGGTCTGCAGATTCAGTACAGCTCAACATTATGGCACCTTAGCCCTGTGAAAGAAAATTCTTGAGGCTAGATGTGTATATGTCCTTCAGTCCATGTGTGAATAAGTATATGCTAACTAATGCACTGTATTGAGCTTTGTTCTAGAAGATATTTTATTGCTACATGTACTTATTACCTTTACAAATTTTGCTCTAAAGTCATCTTCCCAATGAGGCCTGCATGACCATACTATTTAAATTTGCAACATGTGCCACACCCCACTTTTTATTTTCTGGCCCTACTCTTTTTTTTTCCCCATGGAATTTCTCAGCACCCAGCACACTATATCCTTTTTCTAATTAGTTCTGTCTTTCCTTTCCAAAATGCATGCTGGCCATGGGCAGGAACTTTTATCTTTTGTTCACTTATATATCCCAGATAACTAATAGAGAAGCTAACATAGAGAGAGAACAAATAAGTGTTATATGCTGTGAGTATATTTAGTAAATATTAATAAAAATATAGGTTTAGATACATAAATATATATAAATCAATATCAAGTGAACTCATGTAATATTGTATTCCTTTCTTTTAAGAGCTGCATTTCACACATGGTTTAATATTTACATCAAACCTATAAGCAGATATTCCCATTTTATTAGAGAAGAAACAGAGAGATTAAATAACTTGTTTGAGGTCATGTGTTTTACTAGTAAATATAGTTACTTTTAAAAAACTATTGGAAGTAATATTGTTTTTTACCTAATTTGACTATCGATGGAAAGCATTGGTAATCTTAGAGAGTTATATAGTGTGTATACAGCACAACACAATCTGTCTGTGTTTAAGATTAAGAAAAAAAATTAAGGGAAGTTATCATATTACTCTGAGATAGCAACAATTTATTTAAATAAATAACACTGTACATCAAACTTTAAGACAAATTAAGTAGATTTTTTTTCAATTTACCTTTATTGTTGAAAGTATTACCGATGTCCCCTTTTTTCCCATTGACTCCCCCCCCACTCCACCCACCCCTTCCAGGCCTTCATCATTCTATTAAGACAATTAAGTAGATCTTATTAATGTTTAAAATTACTCTCTTTACCTCCCTTCAAAATTATTATGCACCCCTCCCCCATTGCCATCAGGGCCTGTCATGTGAATTGCAGTTCTCTTCCTGCCCTTTTGAATTTGGGCACTGATATGTGATATGTTTACGATGATTAGATGTCATGACTAATCAAAAGTTTTAAGAACCAGCATGTGAGTTGCCCATCTCTCACTTTTTCCTGGAAAAGGCAGTAATGCCTTAAACAGAGGCCGAGTCCTGAAGTGAATACTGTAGAGCAGAGCAGGAGCTGACCAGCAATGGATGTAGAGAAATAAACTTAACCACTTAGATTTTCAGGTTATGCTGTCAATAGCTTGTATTCTTTATTGTGCTTCCAAACTGGAGAATGAATCCAATCAAAAAATCTAAAAGAAATTACACCCTCATTCTAAACATTTAAAATAATTCACCCAGAAAATTGGCTATGGTTTTATTGTTTATATTTCTTATATTTGCAAGCAATTTCTTATGAAGCAGCTACAAAATGTTTATAAAATAGCTAAATATAAGAATAAGATGCCAGTCATCCTTAGTGTTGCTTAGCACCAGAAATCTAAGGATTAACTAAAGGTCAAAGTCAAATAAATTCTAAGGAGCCAACAGATTTAAATTCAGCTTTGACTTTTGGCCAGTAATTGGACTCCATTTTTTACTTTGGAGTCAGAGATTATTCCCTCTACTGTGGATGAACTGAAATATCCAAAGCAAATTGAAATATAAAAGAGCAAGTTTCTAAGCAATAAGAATTCATGTGGAAATGAAGATTTAACCACACTGATGTGATTACACATATTATTCCAGGCCCTCTCTCAGACATATGAAGGATAAATAGTGTGGAAAGTACAAAGAATATGCACACTGGAGTCAGATACAACGGGACCTAAATTTGACTTGACCTCAAATACTGTACAATGAGAAATAATAGTCTATGTTTTGAAAATTCAGGTGTTTGAATAGCTCCACCCTCCAGCTCACTTTCCCAGTCTTTAATTTCACCTCACATATTTACACATTTGTTGGCATATCTCTGCCAAACTGGAATAATCCATGTCAACCATGCAGTCCAAACTATAACACATTTTGCATAATGAGGACACGGCTGGCAGAGTGGATTGCTTCCGTGTACTCTGAGCATATGGCTTAGAGAAGGCTAGAGGAGCTCCGGTCAGGAGACTTGATTCCAATTAGAAGAGATGTACTAGAGTCCATAGTCCTGTGAAGAAAAATATTGTTTTATAAGTATAAGCTTCATTAAGCATCTGTCTGCACAACTTACTGAGGTTTTTCAAGTTTAAGGTAAGAAAAGCAATGAGGGATTATGCTTCAGTTGAATATCAAAATTTATTTTGACTAAAAGCAGAACTACAAAGCGAAATGAAATATAAACCTCTTTCATGCACCTCTTATCACTGACAATTTGAAGGGTGATTTCAATAGCCACTTGGGCATTTAGGTTACCAAATCACTAACAGGTTAATAGTTTCCCCTTTGTCTAATGAGACATTTGGAGAGCTCTGTCCGCTGGCTGGAGATATTCTAACAATACGGATTACATTCCTCTTCTGATTTATTGTGTTCCCCAAGAATGGGCAAAGGCTAGGAGAGATAGGGATGTGCACAATGCCCTGGGGGATTAAGGCTGTTTTAGTCCAACACAGAGTCAGGTGGCTCCTTGCATTACATCTCTTATCTCAGGCATTATTGGCTACCTTTAGGCTACTGGATACTTTTTTTAAAAGGCAAACTTTTTGCTTAGTGTGAGAACTAGGTATTCTAGTTCTGTCAGCTGCTTCCAAAGGCTTTCCCTTATCAGTCTTGAACTTGTAGCATTCTTAGCTGAAAACTATTCCAAGGAACCAAAGGTCAATAATCAGGTGGCCTCTGGTGAGAAGTAGAGAGTAAAAATCTTGGGGGTGAACTCTTCCCCTCTCTCCTCAATCAGTTGCTTTGTTCAGTTCTCCCACCTAGAGGGCCACTTGGGAGACTCTATTGCTGAGCGTTTTCTGTGGGCAGCAGCTCCTTAGGAAGCACTTTTTGATCTCCTAGGATTGCCAGCTGCATGAGATTGTTGTGTTCCTTCCACAGCCTACTGATTTCAGGTGATTTCTAAATCTGCATTAGTGCATATTTAATGTGGGAGTAAGTTGCTCCCTTCTGTTTAGTGACTCCCTTTAGAGATATAAGATATAGAAATATGTGGCCTTGTGCACAGAACGTGGTGTGTCCTCAAGGAATGGCTCTGAGTTTCCTACAGCTTGAGGAGCCATCCATGTTCCAGAGATTTTCCAGATCCTCCCCCGTTATCCATCCAGACCTATCATGGTGGTTATCATTCTGAGCTGAATCAATAGCCACACTTGCCCTCTGACTTCTGGTTTGTCCATGTAAGGCACTGACAGGAGATTGAAGAGTGAAAGGTGAGTGAGGCAGGGACACTGATTCCACAGGTCCAACCCTGGGGCATTCCTGTACAATGTCTGTGCCTTCAGGCCCAAAAGGTGCAGTGGTTCTCCATGTGACAAGCCCTGGTATTCTGCACCATCCCTTCTTGGTTTACCTTAGCACTGCCCACACACTTGTAAATATCCCTTTAGGTAAACTCTCCATCACTCCTTTTGTGTGCTATCTCTTTCCTTCCATGACTTTGGCTGATACAAGGGCAATTTGTAATTGAATGATTACAATTGTGAATAACTGACCCAACCCAATTAAGTATCTCCACTGTGTGGTGCATTTTAATATGTTGTTTTCTACAACTTGTAGGTGTAATCGATTAAAGTTGTATTTCACTAACTTTTACTCTATAGTTGTGTTCTTAGTTTCCAAAGATAAAGCATCTCCCTTCACTTACTACATAGTCTTCCGATTTTGGTTATTTATGTTCCCCAATTTGGAATCCAACTGGGTAGGAGCACTAATATTCTATACAATTTGAGCACATGCAACTCTTTATCTTCAGGAGGTTGGGGGGGGTGATTAGAGTGGTGGAAGGGTCAGCTAGTTCTCTGATTGATTTTGTAACTCTGAGCAAGTCTTTTAACATCTCTAGAATTTAATTTCCACTTAAGTGAAGTGAGGGAGCTGGTCCCAATAAGAGCTTCTTTCCCTGGCTACAGTGTTATTCTTGTATCCAACCTCATCTATATGCCAGGCAAGCAGGAGATTGCTTATTGTGTGTTAAAATTTAGAGCAACTTAATGAAGAATAATTCTAGGAAGTGTTATTTTTGCTCCTGATATTCCCAGATTATTTAACCTGTACATGGATGATCTTTAGGCCTGGAGTATAGTCATCTGAAAATGTATGCTTAAAAACTATCTATACATGTTTTTCTTGGGTGAGTGTCCATCGCTTTCACCATATTCTCAAAAGACTAATTATTTCTTTTTTAATAAAAAAATATAAGGACCACTGTCCTTTTCCTTTTCCTCACTCTTACTCCTTGAAGACCTGAGGATGTTAAGTTACAGGCTGCCAAATAGATAATTTATATATAATCTACTGCCCCATAAATGCATTTCTCATGTATCATGAGCCATCTTTTCACAGGTTTTCACATTTCTGTAGATTCTACAGATGGATTTTCAGATCAACCTTTAACTCAAAGATATGAGAAAGAGGCTTGTTTTCTATGAAGCTTTCTCTTTAGCTATAATCAGCAAGCACATTCAAGGTCTCTGCTGGGATAAAGAAAAGAAGCAGATTTCTCTCACAGAGAAAATCAGATTAGGAGCCTTTATTTTAAAGTGAAATGTCTATATTCTGTTTTTCACAGTATTTTTCTTCTCTGAAGCACTAACCTATCATAAGGAATTTTCATTGAAGTTTCTGTCTCTATCACACTGCTCTATCAAGCCTTCATGTTTTTTTTTTTCATGGAGTTTTCCCCCTCCTGTTTCTCCTTATAAAAGACATCAGGTCACATCTCCATGATAATGCCATGTCAGGATTTTCATACAGGATCATCCTCTGGAGGGGGTAGAAAATCACTTTGCCTATGGGTAATGCTTATATCTCCAAAATATCTCCATCTCTCTTCTATATACTTTAATCCAGATTCCATCTTCAATGTAAATCCAAAACACTTTTGTTAGTTTAGCCAATGATTGTGTATCTATCTCTCTACTTACCTTTCTATCCATCTGCCAATCATCTATTTTTTTCATATCTCTCCTTTTTAAAAAAAATTATGTTTATTGTTGAAAATATTACAGATGCGCCCTCTTTTTCTATCTTTCTCCATTTATCATCTACTTTTCTATATATCCATTTATAAATTTCCATCTCTATTTATAAACACATATAATTTTGAGACAGTGTTCTAAGTACTTAATAAGAATTAACTCATACATTATGAATTACCTTTTTTTATCCTCAAAACATGGAATCCTCAAGCTTTTTGTCAGAGATCGTTTATGCTCTTACTAAAGATCTCAAAGTGCTATAGACTTTACCTATTAATGTTTTTCATATTTAAAAATGAAAGTTCAAATATTTATTTATTTATTTATTAGTTTAGCACAACAATGATAACGTCATTGCAACCTAATGTATTTTTATGAAAATTAAGCAATTTTTCACCACAAACACAACATAGTGAAAAGAGGAGCATTGTTTTATATTTGTCAAGACTTTTTTAATGCTTGATTTAATAGAATCAGCTAAACTCTATATTTTCTTTTGCATTCGGTCTGTTGTGATGTAATGTTTTCCATGAAGCTATGAAAAATTCTAGCCTCATTTAGATATCTATTTGAAAAATCGGTGCTCACTTCAGCTGCACATACACTAAAACTGGAACAATACAGAGAAGATTAGCATGGCACCTGTGCAAGGATGACATGCCAATTAGTGAAATGTTCCATATTTAAAATAAATAAAGAAAAACGGAAGACTATATTAATAACTGAAAGGTTATTTCAATGTTGAGTCCGAAATCATATCAATACATTTTTCATAGTCTGTTACATTTGGATCCACTGGAGTATTTTGCACATTGAATGGATACCCTTATCCATGTAGAATTTTGAAACATCATGCATTTGAAAACTATTGGTTCACTGAGATATGTGGGTCTTGTCGGTGTTTACACATTTCATTTTATAATATTAAAGATCAAAATGTAATGCAATGAATATTTCTTACATTTCATTTGATAGCATTGTTAAATGAAATTGGCTTTTTTAAAACTGCAAGTATATTATAGAGAAAAATACAATGAAGATTTATTTTAGTGCTACTACCTTGGCTTGTGCAAGTCAACACAATGAAAAAAGAAAAAAGAAGGTCTTAACATTATTATGAAAGTAGTTTTGATCTCACAAATCTTCTGAAGGGTCCCTGGAATCCCCTCCTGTCCACAAAGCACAGTTTGATAAGTGGTTTTCAAAACAGCCCTTTGAGTAAGATTATCACTTTCCCCATTTTACAACTGAGAAAACCAAGGCAAAGACAGTTTAGATGGCTTACTTTAGGACCAGGTAGTAAATGAAGGAGATGGGACTCTACCCTGGGAAATCTGCTGTTAAATCCATTCCCCAACCTTCCATTTTAATAAATCAAATATCATTTTTCCGCCCTCGCCTTATTTGACCTGTGTCATCTGTCATCACTGTGGTTTCCTCTCTCAACTACTTTCTTACCTCGGCTTCCAAAGCATCCTCCTCTCCGAGTTGTCCTGTAACACTTAGGCAGCTTCTTTTTTCCGTCTCTTTTGCAGCTTCATTCTCCAGTGATGTCTGTTTTCAAACCTTAAGGTTCCATCTTTTCTCTCCTATTCTCCCAGTTTAAATTCTCTCTAGGCAATATCCGTGGGCGTGCTTCAATTACTGTTGATATGCACATGACTCAAGGATTTGTATCTCCAACTCTGACTCTCATCTGTGAAACACTTTTTATTTTTATCTAATTTTACATGATTTCTTCTCTCAAACACATTCTAAACTCTATAGATGTATGTGAAACTGGACCTCTTCTTCCTACTCTTGACTGCAGCCCAAAGCTGTTTCTTTTCTGCCTCCTTTTTAATGAACGTTATTACCACCTATCTAGTTGTAAGACAGGAGCCTAGGAGGTATCCTTGTTACTTTTTTCTTCCTTTCCACTACTTCCCACCAGCTTTAATACCCTCACTCTCGACTAAGTGCCATTATACATTATGTGGCTGCTACAATAGTCCCCCTCCTATCAATTCCCCTCCACTGTTCAGGCAGAGAATCAAACAAGCTCAAAGCTGTTTCCTTTCTGCTAACAAATGTCAGAGACTCTTCATTGCCTTTTGGGTAAAGCCCATTATGAAAGATAGCATATGATAGGATGACCATAGGTCTCCAGTTACTTGGTAACTCACAACTCAACTATGCCTGTTGTTAGTAGTAGGAACCCCTTTCACTTTCAAAACTGCCTTGGTGGGGGTGAACAATCCACGGGCCCCCCTTCCCTATAGGGGGTTTTGTGCCTGACCTAATTTGGTACAAAACCCTCCTTTATACACCTCTTTTGAAGTCCACGAGCTACAAGCATTTTAAATACTCACCTTTTATTATTTGTTAAAGATTTCATCCCAGTCTTCACATTTTTGGCTAGGTTTCCAAGTTCTACCTGACCCAGCCCCATAGTACCTTAAACACTCTCTTTTGAAGTTTTAGTCTCATGTGTAGTGGGAGGTTTGTGATGCATTTCCATATTCCATATTTGGAGTATGACTAAAAGCATCATGGGGGCAACAGGTATGTCCCTTTAGCTCTCTGTTATATCCTCACTGTCTTTCATATAGTAAGTGCCTCATATAGTAATTCAGATTTTTTGCTAACCTCTGAGGAAAAAAATAATACTTAACTCTCCTTAGACACTCTTTTAAAATGCAAATATGAATGGTATTAGGCAATGTTAGATCTCCTTTTTCTGAGTTAGTTCATCAGATAATTTTTCCTCTCCATAGGAAAGACCAAGTGGATAAAGTGGGAGTGAGCAAAGAAAAAATCACTAGAGAATAGGAATGTGGCTGGAGTTAAGCATGTATATGCCCACATGCTTGTGGGTGCACGTGTGTGTGAGTGTGTGTGTGTGTGTGTGTGTGTGTGTGTGTGTGTATAGTTGGGAGTGGGAAGAAACTGATGGAAGGAGATTATCTTTCTCTATTTGACTTCTGCCTTGCAGGCAGCTGTATGGGTAAAACCTCATGAGACACAGACACCCATGCAGTTTTATAGTTTAACCACAGGAGAAAAATATTTTGATAAAGGGAAGAAATGGGCCTTATTTTTCCAGGGTTCATTCTTAGCTCATTTGTCCCTCCCGCTCTGTGGCATTTGTTGCAGTTCACCGAAGGAGAGATGAGGGAAAATGGCACAGTTGTGTGCCAAGTAGAGAGCAGAGTCGGAGGGGGTCACTGTAGCTTTGTTTAATGAGCACATGGAGGACTCAACCTCTGCCCCCAAGTCATCAGAATTTTCTAGAAGTTCAATATTGACATAATACCTGGAGTCATGGGTAATCTGATAATGACCTTGGTTATAAATGCCTTGAAGAAAGCTTCCTTAAAAGGGGTCACTCTAGGATCATGCTCAATTTGATAAATGTTCTCACATATTTTAGTGCATTGTTTGCCAGTGGATTGAAAAGTATAGACTCTGATTCTAATGACAAGGACATTTTTTTAGCTAAAATTATGAAAACATCAAATGACCTCTGATCTCTAGAGATCAGGAGACACTTCATATTGTTTTGCTGACCCACAAAGTCACACAAGAATCCTCTAATTACATGATTCAAAGCTCCTCCTGAGCATCTCTGCTTCCACCTTGAAGGCAGATGATGTAATAACCACACATCAAAGCATCTGAGAATACATTGAAGGTGCCTGGTATTTAATTTATGTAGCCCTAAGGAGTGGTATGTAATCAATTCCCTTGAAAGGTACCAGGCACATTTGAAATATGGTTTTGTGTTGTGCCTTTTCTGTAACTTTATGGTAGTTTTTGTTTAGCACCGTGTAGAAATCTTCCCAGTTGACAAGTATGTAATCATTAAGACAATGAATAAGTGTTAGACTTTTTAATAAAGAAATGAAAAAGAAATAACAAAAACCTGTTCTTACCAGTAATCAAACTTTTCTTTCCTCATCATTTTCTATAGCTTTATATCACTGATTATCTCTCTGTAATTCTGCATTGTTAATTTTGTCATTGGTACCCATACATAGGGAAGGAAAAATTTACCTCTCTAGTTTCCCTGTGAAACATGTAGTAACAATAATTGTTTCTGTAAGTCTAGAAAACTAGTCAAAGAGATCTATTTTAATTAATGCAGTTCTCAAAATAAATTTATTATTAAGTTACTTTGTGATTTAAGTAAAATATTAAACTTTGCCTTACTTTATATTTTTGTTTTAGAAACAGTTATCCAAATAAATCTATCACCTAGAATTGAAGACTATAAATAAAGCAAAATAATGTTGCACACATAAATCCCCAAAACCTGACAGTTTTGAAATTTTTTACTCAAATTTTATAAATGTTATATTTTCTTCATTTACAATAGAAATTAAATGCTGTTTAAAAACATTTCCTGAAATGCATAATTCATTTTGAAGTTTCAATTGTATTAGTATATATCGTTCCATAAATATTAAAATAAATGTTCTATTAATATTTGTTTGGCTGATAAATGTTTATTAAAGACCAACAAAGTTGAGAGTCATAATTAAAACTATACATTTTAATAACCAAAGATTATTAAATACACATTTTGGCATTTTTTTTATAGAATGTGACACACAAAATTGTCATTATTTTTATAAGTGTCTCTCTTCACATCAAGTATATGAAGACAGCCTCTACTCAGAGTTCACTTTCTATTTAATGAAAAGTTTAAATAAAGGATAAAGGGGCTTCATTTGTTACAGAGACAGCAGGAAGATGTTTTTCCCATTGTGAGGACAAGATTTTAATAATCTCTGAAGAAGAGAGAAGCCCAAAGAAGAGATTCCAAGGTTTCCACCTAATTTTCTCAATACTTAATAGTTTTATCCAGAAAGAAATTATACCTATAAGTTACCAAACCCACTCACACACTGTTTTTAGCCACTTTCCTCAGAGTCTGTAATGAGAATGAAAGTAAAAGGAAGGATAAGCACTAGGATGAAATAATCATCAGGAGAGGAGTTTTTAACAGGAAAGAAGAAAAGGGAAAAAGAGAATATGCAATTATATTTAGATTTTATTTGCAGAGAAAGGGGAAATGAGAAAAGATGTTTGTGAAAACAACTTCCCTACTTGGCTGAGATCTCATGTGATTATATTCAAACCTAGGCATTAATTTTAGACTCTCATGTTTCTTTAGAGTATTTTACTCAATGTGGTAGATAGGTAATCTTTAATCTATTTTTCCTATTTACTTCTCTATAAAGTTGAAGATGTTATAATTTTATTTACCATTTTAATGTAGATTTATTTGACCATCTTTTGTAATTTTTTCTATTTTTCTTCTTTTTAAAAAATATATTTTATTAATTTTTTTTACAGAGAGGAAGGGGGCGGGATAGAGTGTTAGAAACATCAATGAGAGAGAAACATCGATCAGCTGCCTCCTGCACACCTCCTACTGGGGATGTGCCTGCAACCAAAGTACATGCCCTTGACCGGAATCGAACCTGGGACCCTTGAGTCTGCAGGCTGATGCTCTATCCCCTGAGCCAAACCAATTAGGGCTACTTTTCTTCTTATTCTTCCAAATATATAATAGTTGTCAATTTTGCAGAAAATTGTTGTGTTTCTCTCTATATATTATTTTGTGCTTATTAAAATAATCTTTCTTTTGTAGACACTAGAAGCTGCAAATTTTTATATGAGATTAAATTAGAAAGGTTCTTGACACTATCTCTTTATAAAACTCTATCTTTATGTACTGAAGAAAAGACATTTGCCCAGACCAAAACTTGTGAGCTATTGGAGAATGCAGGAGGGCTGCTTCTTCCCCCATTAATGCCACCAATATACTGGTATAATACATATCTCAGTAGCATAGCTACCTTAACCACTCCACTTTCCCTGTTATTCACCAGTGCAAAAAACTAAAAACATTTTCCTGTGCCATTATTATTTTATTGCTTTGATTTTCTATTTTTCTTTGTTTAAATGCATTTTAATAAGCTAACACATCCTGACAAAGTATCATTCTAAAACAAGGTAAATATGTAAATAATCACTATGATCATTTTTATTTTTCCTTGTACTACCAAATTCACCTATTGTTTTCCATGCCTCTGGGTTCAATTTAAAATTATTGCTACTGCCCACAAACCTAATCTTATTTCTGCATAATCTAGTTTTATGAGAGCAAAAACATTTTTGTAAGTAGATTAATCCATTCACTGAAAATTGTGTAGTTTAACAGTCTACAGACTGTGCAAATTTCAGGACTTAAGTATTCTTCAACTCAAGTATAGTTGATTAAACCTAAGGATTTAGTAGTTAATACAAGTTACACATTTGCACAGCCATTTCTAATGTTTGTAAAGGTGTAGGGTTTGCATAACATTTGCATTGCTATACTTGTCAATTAGCTTTAACCATTTTTAATTAGATAAGACTAGACAGGAGTTTGGTGTATGTATGAGGTTAGAAGATACAGTTTAATATATTTGGTCACCTAAATGTGTACAAAGAGAAAGAGAAATTCAGACAGAGAGGGTCAAGAGGGGTTCCTTAGTGACCATTAAATTTATTGGACATTATTCTTTTACATTAAAATTATTTCAGGACTATTATCTGATTCACATTTTAACTATAACATTTTGGCTAGTTGTGGTCCTATTTTGCCCTTTTAAAAAGTTGCCTTTCTATGTGGTTGTGCTCTTTATTTTCTAATGATAGCACACAAGAAAATCATTTAAACTGTAACCTCTAAAGCCACTTAATTCAGAGTTATGGAGTTGAAAGGCTACTACCACAAAATGTGCATGATGACATTTACATAGCCTCAATGACACAACACTTTAGAATGAGAGCTCCAAGTTTCTTGACTGTGGCCCACCTGCAAGTCATTACAGATCATAATATGTTTCTCAAGGCCTGACTGTATTATTTATAGAGCTTGACCAGCCTGTCAGAGAATAATAACAGCATTTTATACTTCTACTGTGCCCTACGTCTCAATGTTTCTTACCAACAGGAATAAATTCTTATATCACTTCTGTGAGGTATTAGATAAATATTATGACATCAGGTTTTACAGATGGGGAAGTAGAAAATGAAGCACAGATGTTAAATAATTTTCTCCAATCCCAAGTCACTATGTAGCACTTTTCTACAGGCCATATAAATAATATCAAGGATCAAAACTGATGTATAGGGAATAGAGAAGGGTGGAGGGAAGAGAAGCTCAGTTAAGCCAATTGAATATGGAAATACCACAGTGGAAATAGTGAAGCTAGAAGATGATTGGGTGGGGAAAGGGGATTAAATCATTGTGAATTATTTATAGCTTCTATCCTATTAACTTTCAAAAGGATCTGAAATTTGAGAATTAGGGTATCTCTTCTCCTCTAATGTATTTCTGCATGAAAAAGGAATGAGAACAGACACAGAAGAAAATTGTGTAGATTCTTAATGAGGGATTATTGTTCATTTGGTCTGATTATACTCTCTGGTAATGAGTTTGCATATGGACTAAGGAAAGAGTTGGTTGAAAATTCATATTTATTGTGTCTTTGGCACTAGAATGCTCATCTTTATTCTTTTTTCTTTTCTCTTTCATCTTTGTTCACATCTGCTCATAACTGGTCACTTCTTCTACTCTCCACCAAACAACAACAACAACAAAAACAAACAAAAAAATAAAATCCTTACTTATTATGTCTATATATACCATTATTTCTGTCTTAATATTTTGATTTTCTCAATAACTCAGATTAAATCAAGGTTCACTCCACTTACACATGCCACATGATTAAATAATGACTTGAATAATTATATTCTTAGTATGTCTCCCCCACAGTAGACCCCATGAGAGCAGGAACCATCTGTCAAGTTTCCACCTCTACATCTATCTCTGGTACATACCACAGGATCTGGCATGTAGCAGGTGCCCAATAAAAATGTTGTGGGAGAGTAATTGGATGAATAAAAGAAGGAAGTAACTCAATGTTCCCTTTGAGTGGACCTTGATCAGCTCCTAGTGAAACCCCAGAGACTGGAGTAATGACTAGTTCAGAGAGAAACCATGCCCCCTGCACTTTCAAAAGTTTGCCAAGTCTCTTAGAGGGACAGAAAGTAATGTGTCAATGTAATATACAAGACACTCATGGAAAGTAACTTAAAACAAGAGTGTAAAAGGGCTTTAACTTTTTTTTACCTATGGTAAAGATAGGTTTCAATGTATAAACAATTTGATAGAACTATTTCAAGGATAGATCTAAAATTAAATTAATGCTGAGTTTATAATCATCCTGAGAACAAATTAAATGGGAGAATTCACAGCTACCTCCCCGCCACCCCTCTCTTTAGTAAACAAGAGTAAGTAGGGACAGTTACTGCACAACAAAAAAGTGCACTGAATTATAAAGTCCACATTTGTTTCTGTTAAAATGCTACAAATAGTTTCTTGATTATCCTAAAATATCATGGATAATTTCTTGATGGCTTTGTTTAAGCTGTAGGGATTCACTGGGAAAGTTTAATACTTTTCTCTGGGAATTTCTAGGTAATTTCTTTGAGCATGAAAAATACTTTATTTTAAAATACCTTACTTAAAGTAAAAATTAAAAAAAATAAAATGCTTTACTTAAATATCTCTAAATAGGGCAATTTTATGTTCATTATAAGTATAACTTCTATTTTCACATAGCAATCATATCTGGAATTGAATGGTGCATCTATATGCAGAAGTAGCATAAAAATGAGTTGAAATAATTACCTCCTTTGTATAGTGGATAAAATTAATATTGCATCAAGGGATCTGTCAAGATAAATAGAAAGAGCAAATTGAAGATATTGATAGCTATATCTGTCTGGGTCATGTGATGATGGGGAACTTAGCAGCAGAAGAAAGCTAGAGTATATAAGAAATAGTCTTCATCAGGTGAAGGACTGCCAAAAATGAGAAGAAAGGAAAAAATTCAAATAACTATATAATTCTACCATCCTGCCTCCAGGTGTACAAGTGCAACACATGTCTGAAAGATGCCACTAAATGCTGGTTGAGGACTCTTGCAAAGGGTGTAATCTTCAAGTGACTCAGGTGCAATGGAACAAAAAAATGCACTCAGCTTTACTGGCATATTATACATATACTGAGTTATAGTCATAATGTGATAGTTATAGTTACAGAGGAAGTAATGAATAACTCCATTAAATTTAATTATCTTTCTCAAGTTATAGAATTAGGCACTCTTTATAATATCAACATTTGTAAGTCTATGCTATCAAGTTAATAGCAAAGAATATATGTGTTTACTAAAACATTACTAGAGATGGCAGCAAATGCAAATTTTCAAAAGGAAGGACACATAAAGTATTGTGTGTGTTGGAAGCTGAGGTGAACATGTTGAGTTGTGGGGATGAAAAGAGATCTCATGAATAAGAAATGTGCATTTTCTGTGCACTCCCAACACCCATCATAGCACCTGTCAGATAGGCTCACACAAAATATAGGCTGAGTGCCTAACTGAATGAGGTATAAGTTTAGGAAAATTTAAGAAAGGGTCGAAATACATAAAAGCACTCTAGCCTAAACTTTGTGCCTTCGGGCAAGGCTTTACCTTCCCAGAGTTGATGCCTTTTCCTGCTTGGCACAAATGTGTCCTGTAGGCTGGGGGTTTTATTCCAAGGTAATGGGGAATAAATCTGGAAAGATAATTTGAAGCCACTTAGCAGAGGATCCTGAATATTTCTGGAAGGAGTCTCTTGTTAATTCAGGAAGCAGTGCACAACTAATCAAAGGGCATTTTTCAGCAGAGAAGGGCCACATTTGGAGCTTTAAATCAGACCAATGTGGAAGCACATCTGCACTAGAAGACATATGAAACCAATGTCTATGGCTAATAGAAAAATAACCCCTAGCCCTAACTGGTTTGGCTCAGTGGATGGAGTGTCGGCCTGTGGACTGAAGGATCCCAGGTTCTATTCTGGCCAAGGGCATGTACCTTGGTTGCAGGCACATCCCCAGTAGGGGGTGTGAAGGAGGCAGCTGATCCATCTTTCTCTCTCATTGATGTTTCTAACACTCTATCCCTCTCCCTTCCTCTCTGTAAAAAAAAATCAATGAAATATATTTTAAAAAAAGAACGATAACCTCTACATATATACTTGTTACATGAGTAAGACAAAAGCCTCATAACTAAATAAGCATACTTATAGGACGTTTTCTGCATACTAGGAACAGTTCAGCTTGAAAATTAGGTTTACAAAAATGAATGAAACAGTTTCTGCTATGGTGAATGAAACACACTAATATCTTCTTTTGATGTTTCTGTAAACATTAAGTTAACTGTTTTTATATTGATGGCAAGGTAAAGGTATATTTTATAATATTAAGTTGTTTTCCTAGTTTTTATAATTATTTTACACTTCTTTAATTTTTACATGAGAAAATCAACTCCATCCAAAATTGTATGACATGAGTTGTTATTAGACTTAAATTATACCTAGGTAAGTAAATAAGTAACCTTATTTATTTGGTCTGGTATGCATAAATGTAAAAAAATTTATGAATATGTTATTCCTGATTTATAGGTTGGAATAACTCTAGTCTTTAGCCTACTGCATTATTAATGGGAAAGCCAAATTAAAGGAGATATATGTTCAAAATATGTCAGTCACTACATTTTATATTAAACAGGTATCATAAGTTATTTTTTGTTCTAATATTATTTTTAATTAATTTATTTACATTATACCTGGATAATCTATGTTGGTACCAGAAAGTTAGAATTGGATCCAGAACAAAAAATTGGGACAAAGAGAACTCAGGTCATAGTGAGACTACTCTGGATTATCTGATGGACTCAATCTAATCACATGAGTTTCTAAGAGCAGAAAACCTTTCCCAGCTATGGTCAGAGAAAGGGGTGAGACAAATGAAGAATGAATGGGAGAGATGTGATGTTCCTGGCTTTGAATATGGAGAAAGGAGGCCATCAGCCAAGGAATATAAGCAGCCTGAAGTTGGAAAAGGCGAGAAACTAGATTCTCCCCTAAAACTAACAGAAAAAAAATGCAGCCCTGCCCAAACCTCGATTTTAGCCTGATAAGACCATTATCAGACTTGTGGAACTGTAGAGGATACATTTGTGTTGTTTTAAGCTAAATAAAGTTTGTGCAAATTTTTTAAAAAGCAGCTATAGGAAATGTATACTAAAATGGCTTTACAGAGTAGAAAGCTTGGGAATTTTGAATAAAGAAATAAAATACAATAGAAAGCCTATGATGTCTTGGAACAAAGTTGATAAGGGCAAATGCTTATCAAGAAAGGCCCTCCACTGATGATAAAAACAGATTGAAAAAAAAAAAAAGCAAGTCACCTGGGCGATGTGGCTCAAGCATTGAGTGTTGACCCAGGAAGCAAGAGGTCACCAGTTTGATTCCCAATCAGGGCACATGCCCAGGTTGCAGGATTGATCCCTGGTGGGGGTGCAAGCAGGAGGCAGCTGATTGATGATGTTCCTCTCTCATCAATGTTTCTATCTCTCTATCCTTCGCCCTTCCTCTCTCTCTAAAAATCACTTTAAAAAAGGAAGTCAGTAGGTTGGTTAATGGTTAGTTCTTCCAATTAAATATAAAAGTTCTAGAACTTAGGCACAGAAAGTTTTGTATTATTCATAAACTCATGAATATCTACGTTTTTAGGAATATGTGGGATATGACAATAGTGGTGAGAGAGACTAAAAAGAACTTATAGTTTTATAGAGAAGCAAGGATCATTGCTGCCACCGAAGTCAACAAAAACCTCTCCTTCTTGCTCATTTCTATGTTCTCTTAAATGCTGCACAGCATGCATGTTCACACGTCTTCATGGCCATTGCCAGGGGTGAACAAACCCATTACTATAACATTCCTAGCAATGAAACTGAGATCAGCGTTGGCAGAGATTATTGAGATTCTTATTTCGATTGAACCATTTTGATGCACCATTATAATATTGAGTTTCAAAAATTTTCATGAATTTAACTCTGACTTCTACTTTAGAGAAGGAAAAAAATCTTCTGACACTTTGTTTTACCCATTTCAAGAGAAGTGGTCAGAAGACTCTTGATATGCTATGGGGAATGATAAAAACCCATAGGTTCCCTATAGCCAGTCAATCTCTGGAGAATGGAGAATGGGATTCTTCTCTCTTTTAGGATTAGAGAACAAGGTCTTCACAAGTAAAGGAAGAAAAGGAAAAGATTTGTTAATAAAATATACATCTCATTTCAACAGGTCATTACCTAATTTCGAAAACAGTTATACCAGAAGAGAAATAATTTTCAACATAATTTTTTCTAAAAGCATTCAATATTTTATAGATTTAATGATGAGTATGCATTAAAAAAAAACCAACAGAAGTCAGCTGGATAATTCAATGAATGTAGATTTCCCCCCACATTGTCATATTTCAATACAATTCACAGCTGTATAAATAATGCCATTCATAAACACAACTCAGGCAAATTCAATTCTGTTTCTATTGATACAGAATGTGCTAAAATTTTCCACTTTTGTTCGCTTAAAGAACATGTATGTCTTGGCACACAAAAGCTCTCTTGTGTTCATATAATTGTAAAAAACTTAAACACCCTCCTCAAAATCCTGAGGGCAGCAAGCAGTCATCCTTCCAAAGAGGTCTATGTTTTCAGACATGACGTGTATTACTGATTGTGGAACAAAATCCACTGTGTAATTTCTGTGGTTGTCCAGAGCTGACAAAGCAGCTGGGAGGAAAAAATTACTGGTTGCTATTTCCCCAGATTTTCTTCCATCTCCCTCTGAGGAATTTGTTTTCAGAGCATACACAACACAATCCAAAAGGGGAGCCTTTTTTTTTTGAATGAAACGTGTCCTGTCTTAAGTGAATTCTAAAGTGGTTTAAATGCGAAGCTTTAGAATCTGATGATACCTACTCCGTGGAGGCCTGACAGTAAGTCATGTAATACACCGATGAGTTTATGGGTTTCTCGGTTAGTAATTCCAGATGGTGTGTCTGTGCTCCGGCTGTGCACTCTGTGTAAATCATCTCACTCACAATCAACAGATACCCAGAAGCACTTTAATTGGAAACATTTATTTTTACCAGTTATTTATAACTTTCAATAGGACCTCATTCAAGAACATGGAGCCCCTTGTTTCTCATATAGCTGAGTGCTTTTTCTGGAGAGCAGGTTTTGGCAGGGTGTGTGCTGTCTGAAAAAAAAAAATGTTTTCCCTGAGATTTTTGTATGTTCAATATATTTGTGGTTGAGTCTTAGCAAATGCTGCTATTGAATCTTCTGTCCTTCTCCACACCACCCTCTTGCCAACTCTTATTTTGGACTAGAAAGTATTTCAAACGGAGAGCATGTTTGCCACAGTTGAAAAATTATTGCTGTTAATGCCAGGGTCTCGGTATCAGCTCTTCAAACCAGCATCATTAATCTTAATTAAAAAACAAAAATAAAGGTTTTTATCATTTGCAATTAATATGGGACTTACTTTGGATTCCGATGCCGAACTGAACTCACTGTCTGCGAGCGTATTTCATACCTGCCAGCACCAATATTGTTTTAGTAACCGAGGAGAGAGCAGTGCCTTGACTGACATCGGAATAATCTGTGTTGACCATACGCATTAATCTTATTTAGAAAGTCAAACTGAACTTTGTCAAAGAAGAAAGGTCTGGGGAAAAAAAAAAGAAGTTTACTTCCAGGCTATACTTACTATCAAAAACACTGAGCTTGATCATAGCGTTTCTCCCACTGGAGAGGCTGCAGATTTGGCCATTTGTAATGAAGGACTTGTTTCTTGCTCTTCCTTCTATTATTCCACATTCTTGGGAGAAACATATGACACCTGTGCTCTTCATGGGAAAATTGATCTACTTATGATGCCCTGTGTTGAAATGATGAAAAACATTTCATATAAAGTAATCATTTTAAAAAATATTTTAAGGGTATTTTTATTGATTTCAAGAAGAAGGGAGGAGGAGAGAGAGATAGAGACATCAATGATGAGAGAGAGAATCTTTGTTTGGCTGCCTCCTGCATGCCCCACACTGGGGATCAAGCCTGCAACCCAGGCATGTGCCCTGATCTGGAATTGAACGGATACCTGGTTCATAGGTAGACACTCAACCACTGAGCAACACCAGCTGGACAAAAGTAATAATTTGGAGAAAATATCTCTAAGTGCTCACAGACTTTATCTCCAACTTGGTAAGCATCCTAAGTCACGTTTAGTTTTAATTGACTTTATCTGTATTTACTAAACACAGTAATATACCTCAGGAGATACTGGATTAGACTATTTATTATATTAGAACCACTATTTATCCCACCTTCAAAGTGAGCCTTTTAAATCCTATGGTCTGTTTTTTCCTTTTCTAAAGGTCTGGCAGTGGGATTGTGGGATTCAAGCTTCTGAGGGGTAGAGTGGCTGGCTGAAAACTGGACTTCAGTGCTTGAAACCTGATCAAAATTGTGTGACATTTTTATTTTATTTTAATTTCTTTAGAAAATATTTAGGATAGTCAACTGGTTCATCATCCAAAAATGAAGGTAGAATTTGTTTTATCATCCTGTATTTATTGAACACCTTTTATGTATACTGCAATGTAGGGCATACAAATTTAGTGTAAGACATTGCCCCAAATCTCAGTGAATTTGTACTTTCAACCCTTTTTATTGGGTGACATTGGTTAATAAAATTATATAGGTTTTTAGTGTACAATTCTATAATACTTCATCTGCATATTGTATTGTGTGTTCACTACCCAAATCAAGTCTCCCTCCATCACCATTTATCCTCCCTTTACCCTCTCCTACTTACCCTAACCCCCTTTCCCTCTGGTAATCACCATACTATTGTCTGAGTCTCTGAGTTGTGTTTTTTTCCTGTTAATTCCCTCATGTTTTTCACCCAGCCCTATAATCCTCCCCTCTGACAGCTGTCAGTCTGTTCTCTGTAGCTGTGAGTCTCTTTCTATTTTGTTTGTTAGCTTATGTGGTTCATTAGATTCCACATATAAGTTAAGTCACGTGATACTTGTCCTTCTCTAACTGGCTTATTTTACTTAGCAAAATATTCTCCAGGTCCATCCATTCTATCCCAAAAGGTGAGAGTTCATTCTTTTTTATGACAGGGTACTATTCCATTGTGTTAATGTAGCACAGATTTTTTTATCTATTCATCTACTGATGGGCACTTGGGCTGCTTCCAAATCTTGGCTATTGTAAATAACTCTGCAATGAATATAGGGGTGCATATATTTTTTCAAATTAGTATTTTTGTTTCTTTGGATATATTCCCAGAATTGGAATCACTGGGCCATAAGGCAGTTCCATTTTTAACTTGTTGAGGTAAATCCATACTGCTTTCAGCAGTGACAGCATCAGTCTGCACCAGGCTTCCGTTTTCTCCACATCCTCAGCAACACTTGTTTGTTCATTTATTGATGATAGCCATTCTGACAGGTGTGAGATGATGTCTCACTGTGGTTTTAATTTGCATTTCTCTGATTACTAGTGACATTGAGCATCTTTTCATATGTCTATTGGCCACTGTCTTCTTTTGAGAAGTATCTATTCAGGTCCTTAGTCCATTTTTTAATTGGATTGTTTGGCTTTCTTGGTGTTGAGTTTTATAAGTTCTTTATAAATTATAGATGTTAACCCATTATAGATTTTTTTTTTTTACATTTCTCCTATTCATTGGGTTGTTTTTTCATTTTGTTGATGGTTTCCTTTACTGTGCAAAACTTTCTAATTGATTTGTTTAGTTTTTCTTTTGTTTCCCTTGCTTGAGGAGATGTATCAGAAAAATTATTGCTAGGAGAAATGTCCAGGATTTTATTGCCTATGATTTGTTCTAGGATTTTTATACTTTCTAGTTTAACATTGAAGTCTTTAATCCATTTTGAGTTTATTCTCGCGTGTGGTGTAAGAAAGTGGTCATTTCATTTTTTGCATGTATCTGTCCAATTTTCCCAATGCCATTTATTGAATAGACTATCTTTATCCCATTGTATGTTCTTGCCTCCCTTGTCAAATATTACCAGCTACTCTAGTGAATTCATGTAAATAATCATATAGCCTGGTTATCAAGGCATGTGTATGTGTGTATACAGATAGGGAGCATATTACATGTGCTCATTTTTTAAACATGAAAAATAAGGATAAGAGAAGGTATACAGTAGCAGTCATATGAAGATAAAAAATCTTAGTATCTAATTTTTATTAAAATGATAACTAACCAGCCTTTCACACCTAAATGAACAAAGTTTTAACACACCTAAATGGACAAAGCTAATGACCGATATTTGCGTTTTATCTAATTTTATTTGGCTGGGGAACACAAATGTGACTGCTAACCATTCTCCTAAAAAGGTTTGTAAGTTTCTGATGTTGGCCTTCTATTGTCTCTATTTAACCAAACTTTTGCATCTTGATCCCAATAAATAAAGAATACAAAGCATGAACATGGTTGAAGCTGGATGTTGCATACATGGAAGTTCATTATAGTAACTTATTTGTGTTTTACCTATATTTGAAAATATTTATAATAAAATATTTGAAAATAAACACTAACACAGACAATAAATATTAATTGACCAAGAGTAAACTTAAATATAAACTCAAATATGACATCTGTTTTTGTAAATTTTAAAATATACTCCAAACATATACCCCAAATACAAACCTCTTCTCAAAGCACACCATTCTTACCATTCTTACCATTCTTTGGGACCCAGAAATATATTCCAACCAAACAGAGCTGAATTTCACTACTCCCCTGCCTCCCCCACCCCCCCACTAAACACATTGGTAATATCAGCATTAAGGTAGGCTGGCAATTCTGAAGAACTTTGCTGTTTCAAAGAGTTTCACACTTCCTTGTCAGTTTCATCATGGGAATGATATTTCTCACAGAGTTTTATATAATACTAGATGCCCAGTGCAGGAAATTCGTGCAAGAGTGGGCTTTCCTTGCCTCAGCTGCCAGCACCGGCTTCCCTCTGGCACCCAGGAGCCGGGCTTCCCTTCGGCTGCTGGCAGGCACCTGGGACCCGGTCTTCCCTCACAGCCCTGACTTCATCTGGAAGGTCATAGGTCTAATTAGCATATTGTGCTTTTATTATTATAGATGGTTTTATATGTGTATACAGTGACTTTTCAATGTTAGACATTCACCATCAGAATGCTATTAAAATAGTGCATTCAGGCTCGAAAGACATTTGATGAATTAACATGGGGATCAATTATATAGACAATATTCATCATTCTTATTTAGAAAGTCATATTTTCTCATGGCCATGAAAGAGTTTATTTTGTTTCTGAATTCTCAGTTGGCAACTAAATCAAAAACCCATTTCCAATAGCTGCCAGTACATAGCTCACATATTCCTGTGCTTCATTTTTTCAGCTACCCTATCAAGACTAAGTATGATAAAGGTGCAGAATAATCTTCTCTTGTAAAGCATGTCAGCAGACACCTAGTTTGTATTTTCTTATCACTCTTTGTTTCTCCACTAATGCAGCATTGTCTTTATCTTCTAATCTCTAGTTATAAACTCCTTCATTATAATCTGAGGGGAATTGTGCTAGTAAATATGATGAATAGGGAAATGTCTGAAATTTGAATAACTCCAACAGCAGGCAAACACTTCTTTCAAAATTTGAAAATGCTTAACTGTGGAGTATATTACCGTCTGCTTGTGGTGTTTTTTTTAGGCTTGCAATCTGTAAGGTTTTAAAATAGAAAAAAAAGAATGCCTCAGAAGAAATTTTGGCAACCCCAGAATTAATTCCTGTTCTGCAGTTAGTATTCTGTGTCAGAAGACACTAATGCCAAAATGCCAATTATGGCAACTTGAACATATTTCTTATTTGTTGATGTTCCTTTCAAACTAATACTACTTTTTTCTTTGTCAGAATAGGGAAGAGATGCAATTGATTAAAATACAGAATGAAGAAATAGTATTATATTTCAATATTTCTAGTTCAATATTTCTTGAAGAACACATTAGAAATCGGTTCACAAGCATAATTACTTTGCCTTTTAAAATTTTCAACATAGTGACTCTTGACCAAGATTCAAATGGCAGCTTTTCATATTGAACAAAATATAGTTACACTTATTTTGGCGTCTATCCATCATCTTATTAGTTCTGTCAGAGCTAGTAAATCTTGCAGAGCTTTTGTAAATAATGCAGAGCTTTTGGGTAAAAACGAGGTAATCTAGAAAATATATATTTTAAATTTAATTAATTAAGGATTAATTTTTAATTAAAGGTAAATGCAAAAAATATCCTAAGCAAATTTTTACTATTTGATTATAGTCTTGAAAAATTTAGGGAAATACCTTCTTTTAAAGTCTGAACATTGAACTCTGAGGGAAACATATGAAAAAATAAAATAAATTAGGATAATGATTTTCATATAATTTTTCTATAGATATGTCCAGAAATAGCAGCAGCCTTGGAACAGTGGAATGCAATCTAAAAATGTCAAATGAGAACATTGTAGTAAGAAAAAGAAATGCTTATTTAATAGTTTTAAAAAGTTAAAATAATAGCACCTTTTAGTGTTTTTAATCTTGGGAGACAGATGTGTTAAACTTGAAATATTCTCATTTTGTGTTTTTTTTCCATATGCCACAAGAGGACACACAACTCTGAAAAAAATGAATGATTACATAGATTGCTAATCGAAGTATAAAAAAAAGAAAGTGAGGTGCAATGATTACACATTATCTGCATGACAAGATTTTATATTCAGGGATTGTCCTGGGAGAATTTAGATGGACCTCGTGTAACACCTGTACACTTTTAACTTCCCTCTCTGTCTGCAGCATATTCTTATGTTACACACTCCTTACACATACCTTGATATGCAGAATAAATCAAATATGTAAGTGTACACAGTACACAGCCTTGAAAAAATATAACTGAACCTTCTGAATTATTACAAAATTAAATTAGAAAAAATGTAATGCATTATAAGTTAGAGTGCTAAATAGTTGCTGGCTTTCTTTTTATATTAGGTTAAAGAGATATTAAATAATAGTGTCTATGATTGTGACAAAAGTATGAACACTCTCTGGGTCAAACTTTGTATTATGCCACAAATATATTTTTGTAATAAGTAGGTAAGACTCGCAGAGATGAGCTGCCTCCTTCTTGCAAGAGCACTTCTCCTGCCCAATGCTCTGGGAATAGCGTGGGAAACATGTTTCATTGCCGGGTAACAGACCAGTCTTCTGGCTCTCTTCCTACACCCTAAGTAAAATTAGACGCAGCATTTTCAGTCTGGTTTTGAAATGTTTTCTCTGCCAGCCAGCAGCTTGTCACCTTGAGCAGACTTAACCAATTAGTTCAGTTCTCTGGTTCCTGGCTAGACTTGAATCATTGAAAGCTTTCATAGCATCTCGGTGGAAGTTTAAACTGTGACCTTTATGGTGAATAAGTAGTGTCAAGGCTCTGGGAATTTATTTTGTGAAAAACCGGTAGCATCTGTGCTAATTTTTATGGAAGACATAGTAATATTACCAAGCATTTCTCTTAGTGCCTTTCACTCTGGGCATCTGTGACTATTGTCCTGAGTAGTAAACATACTTTTCTTCTTAAGTGCCATCTTGATAAACTAATATCTAAGGTAAAGATATTTAAAACATATGTAAACAAAGTAATAATTTCTAAATATATGATACTCTTTCAGAGCAATCAATAAACAACTAAACAAATTGAAAAATATTCAGACATGAAGAGGTATTTTGCAAAAAAAGTAATACAAATGGCTAAAAAAGATGTATTGTGCTGAATTTCATTAGTAATCACAAAATTACATATAAAAATAGCTATGAGATACTATTTTAGACTCAATCAGTAGGTTGAAGATAAATCTGACTATACCTAGTCTTATATTTGGGGGTCCCTGGGGTCAATTACACTGGCAGGAGCATAAGCTGGATAGCAAGTATGGACAACACTTTACATTGTCCCATATAAAAGAGTTTTTGCTTTCCTTATGATTCAATAGTTCAACTCTTAAGTATCTTTCCCAGAGGAACTCTCTCAAAAGTACACCAGGAAACATGGATAATTAAAGTTCAAAAAAGCATTTTTTGGTAATCAAGGAAGAAAATGGAAACATCATAAATCCCATAAATAAGATAAGTAGGTAAATTTTATTATAACCACATGATAGAATATTATCCATTGGAAAAAATAAATGTATTATAGCTATGTGAAATAGCATGGGCAATCTATCTATATATATAAAAGCTTAAGCGACCATCGCAACTGAACAGACAACTGAACAGGCTGCGTGGGGTGACTAGGCTGGCAGGTGGGTCAGTGAGGGGCCACCAAATGACCGAGCAGTAGGCTGCATGGGGCGACCAGGCCAGCAGGGGGGTTAGTGAGGGGTGACCAAATGACTGAGCAGCCTGCTGTGTGGAGCAACCAGGCCGGCAGGGGGCTTAGTGAGGGGCGACCAGGCTGGTGGAGGGGGCTGTTGGGGGCAACCAGGCTGGCATGGGGGGCAGTAAGGGGTAACAAGGCCAGCGGGGCGGGGGGGCAGTTAGGGGTGATCTGGCTAGCGGGGGGGAGGTTAGGGGTGACTAGGCCGGCAGCGGGGGGGTACTTGGGGGTGACCAGGCCAGCAGGAGGGGGCAGTTAGGGGCGATCAGGCAGGCAGGCAGGTGAGCAGTTAGGAGCCAGTGGTCCCAGATTGTGAGAGGGATGTTTGACTGCAGTCGGACATCTCCCAAGGGGTCCTGGATTGGAGAGGGTACAGGCTTGGCTGGAGGGCACCCCCTGCACAAATTTCATGCACTGGGCCTCTAGTCTTATTATGATAGTATTGTATGGGAAGACCACCTGCAGTAGGATAACCTTTATATAAAGTTCAAAAAAGGCCATAAAAATTGATATCTTTAATATATAAAAAGGCGTTTTTGTAACAGTCAGTGACTGTGAAAACATAATTAACATAACAAATACAACTAGAAAATAAAAAATATTTAAGTGCTTAGTCAAGCATAGGGTGTAGTCAAATAAACACTGTTTCACTTTTGCTGGAAGAGTAAATGAGAATACTCTCCCTGAAAAGCAATATGTTAATATCTAAAGGAACTTTAAAATTTTGTCATTCTTTGAAGTAGTAATTCTTAGAATCAGTTCCTAAAACTAGTCAGTGATACAAAGATTTGTATATAAAGATATTAATTACAATATGGTTGACTATAGTAATAAGGTGGGAATAAATGAAATGTAAACTATTATAATTAAGTCAATTATAGTATATACATAAAATGGATGTTAGGCAATCATTAAACTTGTGTTTTAAACATTTTAGAATAATCAGTTAATTATTTTACACAAAATAATAATTAAACAGTACTGTAAAAAACAAGCAGAAGAATCAAGCAAAATAATTAAAATGTTTCCATTTAGAAATAACACATCGGTAAACTATCATTTCTAGTTTCTCTCTCTCCCTTCATATATATAATATATATATATATATATAAATAACTGAGTATTTATTATATATTATACATACTCAGTTATTTATATACAGTGTGTCCCAAAAATGTATACACACTTTAATAGCTGATAGCTCAATTTTTAAAATGAAATGTATTTTAATAAACACTGCCTCTATAATTATTCAAAATGTGCATATACATTTTTTGGGACATATAGATTATCTGAGTTCATTAATTTTGAGAAATCTTTGTATTACCATTGTATGTGAACAAAAAGAAATCACTATTTATAACAGGGGTCCTCAAACTATGGCACGTGGGCCACATGCGGCCCACCGAGGACATTTATCCGGCCCGCTGGGGGCCGCTGCCTGTCCTGCTTAGCAGCCGACTCGTCCCGGCCTGCAGTGCGCATAGGAATTTGTTCATAGTTTGTTTTTTTTTAACTATAGTCCGGCCTTCCAACGGTCTGAGGGGACAGTGAACTGGCCCCCTGTTTAAAAAGTTTGAGGACCCCTGGTTTATAATATTCTTACATCACAATATATTCCCCTCAGATCTATAGATAATTTATTATAATGTGTGAAAAATTTTAATGGAAAATCTGAGATCATATGAGCAGGTTCACTTCTAACTTCCATTGATGATATTTTCTGCAAGAACCCTGAAGAATTCTTTAGTTTTCAAATTCAGTGGTATAATTACAGCATGCTTTGAAGTCTCTTATTCTATACCACATTATTATTAAAAGATGCAGTGTGCCATTTTAATATTCATTTATACTACTCTAATTCATTTGTTGAATTATCTACTTCTTTCCCAGTGGAAGCCTCATATATATCAACACTATGATTTTTAGGCATTGCTAATCTATTTCACAGTGTTTTAATTTAGTGTTATTTATTTAAGATTTATTTGGGTCCTATTAACTGTAATGTTCCTGGTTTTTCTTGATTATGAGGCATTCTCAAAGAGTTGTTGCTTTTTTTTCTTTCCTTTTTCTTTTTCTTGCATTGTGTTTCCTTTTAGATGGGACTCTTTGTTGGGTTTTTAAATGTAATATACATTTATCTTATCTATTCCTGAGGTATGCTGGCTTACTTGCCATGCATTTTATTCTCATCTTGCTGTGCCAGACCATTGTTGTTATATCGTGCGGATTAATTCCCCTTGACTACATGCCTACTGTACCTGAAAGTTAGCTTCTTTTCTACTGTCCAACTTTGTGACTTGATATATGACTCTTTCTTTGCTCCTCTTTGAAGGAAGAGAGTTGCTGGAAGAGCCTTTGTTAGATATCCTGGGCATTTCTTATACTTCTTAGTTTATGTGAAATGGTATAAACTAGAGTTCCTTGTAATTTGCTAGAGGGAATATTATGCTCCATTGGCAGAAGACTTGGGTGCTTCAAAGCATTCTCTCTAATTGATCATGCAGCACTTTGCTATCAAAAGAAGAGGTTCAGGTTATTGAGAGAAAGAGAGGGAGGGATGAATGGAGGGAGGGAGGGAGGAAGGAATGAGAGGAAGAGAGAGAGAGAGAGAGAGAGAGAGAGACAGAGAGAGAGAGAGAGAGAAGCAAACCAACAAAAATCATTTATTGAGCAAAAGAGATGCAACCTGGGAGACTCAGATTCAGGTAGTAACCAAACTGTGCTCTGAAGAGAACAAAGAAAGGCAAAAACGACAAAGTGTAATTCCTTCCTGCAAATGGGATTGGTTAGTTCCAATATGCCAATGGGGAGTGAAAACTACAAGGAGGTGGTCAAGTCCCTATGTTTCCATACAGCCATTGTAGTTGCAGAATGTTTATGACTCAGCCTTGAGCTGAGTTAATAACAGTTTTAGCAACTTAATAGCTGCTCTGAGAACTGAGGCAGGCACAGGATGTGCACAGGACCCCTTCCTCAGCGGCCTCCTGACTCTATTTTAAGTGATTCTCTTAGTGATGCTTGTTCCATTTTATTTGCTCCATTATCAACTTAAACATGGCTAGGGGCTTTTATTATGTAGGGTTTAGCCTCTGTTTTTTCCAGATTGCCTACTCACCATGCTTATCCATTTTTCTTCAAATTGGTGAGAATTTGGAGGTTTTTTTGACACATTCTTTCTGAAAATGGCTTCCATATGATATAGCAGAATTCTTTCCTTGGTCAAGATTTTTCAAAGATTATGGCATGATATTCACTTCTAAATTGGTTAGCTATGGCTGTTGAAATTCATATTTGGTTATTTCAATTTTCTTTTCCATTTTACCTAATATTGAGGGATGTAGATTTTAGATTTCTGCTTTGTTACCTAGACTTCTCCTTTTGAATTGATACGTTTCTGGTAAAAAGATAGACAACCATACAAACAGTAGAATTCCCATTTTTTAAAACAAATAAGTGCTTAGAAAAAGAATTGTAAAATGAGTAATTTCTTTTGTTAGAGCTTTAATAGTTATTTTATTCTTTGTTTTTAAATTTTCTCTGTTTTACAAATTTATTCTCCTGAATATTTGCTATCTTGATTGGTCCAAGCAGGGAACAAACCCTACGTTATTTTGGAAACATACAAAAAGTCCTCAATCATATACAAAATAAATTTTAAAATAATTATTTGCATTTTTCAGGATTCAATTATGTTTTTAAGTTCTCATGTAACATGTTGACTGATTGGTAAAACCTTGTTTATGAAGTCTATTAAATATATAATGTAAAGAAAATTCAAACACAATAGTATATAAATAACAGAAAATTCTGAGGGACAGAGGAATGTTTAATCTCAAATGAATTTTATAAAATCAAGATTTATTCAATTATTTATCTAGCACTCATAATAGAAATCAATTCTACTTAATCCCTCATATTTCCTGAGGCTCTGCATTTGGGGATATCAGTGTAAGTCATTATTTTGCTGCACTAGGTTTCTGTAGCAACTGTGATGATCAGATTTCTGGTTTCCATAGACCAGGCCCATTTCAAAATCAGTTTGGAACTGGCAGAGTACTGCCATCATTTTTGTGTGTGTGTGTTTTTGTTTTTCATGCTCCAAAAATGAAACCAAGATATGACTAACATCTCTTTCATCCTCTTAAAAAAAAGATTGTATACTCCTGAATAATCCTAAATAACTACAGGCTGTGAAACACAATAACCAATTTAAACATTTGGTTCCCTTCACTTAGAAAGGCTCAAAACAGGACACTTGGGGATCTTCCCAGAAATATAGAGAGTTAAAGTTTCAATATTTAAAAAAAAAAAATGGAAGTACTGGTTTCACATTAGAATGATGCTAGTAGTAAGTTTTGGAGTCATGATTGCTTTGAAAGCTTATGGTTTTGTCACCAATAATTGGGTTGTAAAATAACTATAGCATGAAATATGGGGCTCTCGGCATATTGTTCCAGCGTGAGGTGGATTATATGTAACACACCACTCCCCACATTAGGAGTGGAAAGGTGTATATCTTGACTTAATTGGAAACATTTTTCCCCCTAGAAAAGATGATTCACAAGGCCCTTCTGGGGAGAGCACACTCACAATTCAAGATACAAATAGACTGTGCAGTTACAGAAACAATGAGGAACTGAGCCGACTGCAGGCAAATCACTTCAATTCATTGCAAAATGAAAGGTAGGCCTGGACTATTTCATTTTGGATTGCTTTTTGCAACCTCATAATCTCTTTAATGGAAGTAATTTGTTAATAAAGTAGTGGTAATGAAACAGAAGTATCTGTTTACAGCAGTCCTCTTATATTGTGCTTATGCCTGCTTTCATTATTCTTAGAGAAAGGTACACAATTTGGTCTGGTATACATCAGTAATAGAAAACCACTTACAGGAGGATCGGGAAGGACAACATCGGTAGAGTATAATATCTGTATCTGGAATCATTATTGTCCCCTTTGGAGTGCTTTTTCAACCTTAAAGGCAATAGATCTTGAAGCAAACTAAAAGCTACAATAAAAACATATTTTATCTTCAGTCCTTTAAACAATATATTTTTGATCCAAATGGGTTTGCTGCTTCAGCAATTACCACTTAAGTTTTTCTCATTTCTTGACTTGGGAACTTACATTCAAGTCTGAACCAACAGTACAATTCTAGAAACAGAATTCTCTTTCAAAGATATATGAAGTATTTTCCCTGATATATCTATGGAAGTGTATTTTTTATTTGGTTTCACCATCCTTATTGACAACACATTATAATTGTTTCTATAATCTGCATAGCCAAAGTAGCAATAAATTAATTTTATTTAAAAATTTAATATAATTTTTGATAATCTGTGAATAAAATGACCAGCTATATTACTTTAGTTTTTAAAACTTGATTTCATATTTAAATCTAATAAATGAACTTCAAATAGATTATTTGTAAAGACGTTCATTATTTAAAATACATTTTGCTTTTGGTAAGTTTTCTCAAAATGTATAACAATACAGAATACTGTATGAGAGGAAAGAATGTCTAAAATGCAATTCTTCAAGTACATTGTGAGCAAAAATCCCTTTGTAGCATAATTTATCTCACAATATCCTGTTATTTATGTCTTGTTTTCTGATCTCTTTATAAATTAGTAGACAGTTATAAAAGGAGGTTGATAAAGCTTTATCCAGTATACCCAAACACATTACATTAATTAATATTGGGGACAGATGATAGAAGTCTTCTTGTTTAAAGCAGGTAAAGCATTATTTTAAAGGAACAATAGATTTTTATCTTTCAAATCACATTTATAAACTAAAGATTATATGGGAATTAAAAAATTACAGCATGATTCCCCAATCAAGGGTTTGTCCAACCTGCCAATCTGTATATTGTTATGTTGCTGTAGATCGGCCATGATGCAATTCCCAACTCCACTCACTGCATTGCTGGTGAAATTACATAGTCCTGTCCAAGCACTTTACACACATGTAAAATAGGAATAATGATAATTTCTCCAATACATGTGTTTTTATGGTTAAATAAGATTATGCATCAGGGCACAGGATTTAAAAAGTATAAACATTAGCTTATCTATAGCAGATTTCAAGCAATTAGCGAACTCACCATTTACAATGATGTTTGTCACACTGTGTTCATGGAGTGTAACTCAGATTAAGGGAAGGAGGATTTTAAGAACTATCTTTCCTGGGACTAGTTATCATAAAACAAACCATGAAGCTGGTGTACTTAAGTCATTCAATTCATAAGTATTACACCTTATGTAATTTCCAGTCTCCAGACTTAAGGTGTCATAGACAGCACAGACAGAACTATACCCTTGGGAAAGCATGGGACATTTTTCTACAGAAGAATACTGGAATGTGTTTATGAACCTTCGGCAGAATCTGTCAGATGCATGTCAGCGGCTTTACCTCTTCAAATCATCTCTGTTGCTGAGAGCTGGGAGCAAGATCAACTGCCTACTTTGTGGACTCTGTGCAAAATGAAATTGAAGTTCATGGTTCAAATAGTAGGAGACAATTACTCGTAAAGGTACTAAACTATAAAATTCCTTTCTTCATGGTAATTTCTCTTTCTCAACTGAAAAACATATATTTTAAATGTAGTATTTAATGGCACAATCTTAGGGCATGGGGATAGCTGGAGGGCCATTACAGACATTCACAGTGCCTGGTAGGACCCTGTTTTGTGACTGAATGTGCTTGAATGGCTCACCAGCTGCAGTAGCCACATCCTGCCAGGCACCAGACCAACACACTGAATTTTATAAAGAGCCTGGAAGTCAAGCCAGCCCCCAACCAAGATGGACTTAAAACCCAGAGGGCATTGGGACCTCTGCTTTGGAAGATACTAGGTCTCTAGATTAGTGGGGGGTGAGAGGCTCATCCTACAAATCTCCTGTGGAATGCACCAAGGCACTCCATGTCCATCTGGTTAGGAATGATTTCACCAAGTTCCACCAGGGTGAGCACGCTTCACCCCCACCCCTGGGAGCTGGTGACCAGGCCCCAGCTGGTAACTGGGGGCTGCCAGGGGAAGGAGAGGCCAAGAACTGGTCCAGAGGAGGGAGATGGGACTGCTGCTGCACAGAGGTTGTAAGTCCCTGGGGTATGCTCACTTGTAAAGCACACATCTATTTATATAAAAGCCTAAGCAACCATCACAACTGAACGGATGACTGAACAGGCTGCGTGGTGCAACCAGGCCAGCAGAGGGGTTAGTGAGGGGCAACCAAACAACCAAACAGCAGGCTGTGTGGGGCAACCGGGCCAGCGGGAGGGCAGTTGGGGCAACCAGGCTGGCATGGGGGCTGCAGTGAGGGGCGATCAGGTCAGCAGGCAGAGGCGGTTAGGGGTGGTCAGGCTGGCAGGCAGGTGAGCGGTTAGGAGCCAGCAGTCCAGGATTGTGAGAGAGATGTCTGACTGCCGGTTTAGGCCTGATCTCTGGGATTGGGCCTAAACCGGCAGTCGGACATCCCCCGAGGGGTCCTGGATTGGAGACGGTGCAGGCTGGGCAGAGGGGACCCACTCCCTCCCCCCATGCACAAATTTCGTGCACTGGGCTTCTAGTTCAAAAATAAACTTATTAAGAATTGCAAGATAATAACCCAAGTGCTCTTAAATCCCAGCTGCTGTCTTTGCACTCAGAGCCCTCTGCCACTGCTCTGGTTGCAAAGCCATGAACTCAGCACTGGCTGAGTTTTCAGGGCCTGAAATCTGTACTCCCGGGCATCTGAGGAGAAGATGGATTATCAGAGTATTTAGGATGTGCCCTCCTGGAGCATTAAGAAGTGTTGGGATGGTGGTGTTTAATTTCAATTGCAAAAATATGTCTTTTTAAAAATTTATATGTATGAATCAAAATCAAATGTTATCTTCTGAGTGAGGATTCCCTCGAGTAAACTCTTTGCAGATGTACGCTGGCCTGACGGTGACTGGTTTCCCAGCCAGTACTGCCTTTTTGGATCGACCCATAGGGAAATTTGTGTTTGTTACCAAAGCATCATGTTACCAAACTGTTTTTCCTGATTGCTATTCCCACTATCCTCATTGACTAATGTGACTACATGCTTTCCCTCCTGTTTCTGTTGATAGCCTATTAGGGTTCTCTGTGTCATTTAATTGCATAAAGTGCTCCCCAGAATTCAGAGACAAAGTCAGAAAATACTTTTTGAAATTGGAACAACTAAGAATATACATAAAATATGTGAAAATAGGTGGAAAGATCTCAAGGGCACTGTGTCTGTTACTTTTCTCTTTAGAGAAATCTGCTCATTCTCTCATCCTCCACACACTTCTTACTGGGAGTGAGACCAGAAATGCATCTCCCACTCTTGACCAAAGACCTTGTCCTTGAATGATAAGGACATTGTTTTGTCACATCCCACTCACACTTAGCTGACACTTTGCATATTTTCTTTTGAGAATTGTGCATCTTACTCAAGGTCTTCTTCCTCCCTTTAGGACTCTCAAGTGAATCTGGCAACACTGAGGGCTGTTTGCATGATGAACCCGCACCTTAGCCATTTGATTGTCATGGTGAAAGCATCATGTTTCTTTCACTTCAGCAGCAACTCACACCTACGGCAGAGCTAGTCATCACTGTCAGCTCTTTCCATTGTGGAAATTTAGAGACTGACACTCAGCTCTTACATACCTTCCTGTTTATCTGGGTTCTTTACCAGCTTGCTCTTTCTCCATTTGCTCTTCCACACCCATCACAATCCCCAGTCACTTGCCTTTCTTTCCCCTCCAGTTGCTAAGCCCCACTGTGCTCCTTTTTTTCCCTTTTACACCCTCAACTCCTTGGGTTGTCACGTTAATCTTACCTGTTTTCTTTTTCACAACAGCCACCTTGCAAAATGTCAATGTTGATTCTGTTTATACCATCTTTGTCTGTTTCTGTGCCTAAGTGGCAGAATGAAGGGGGGAAATCTAGCTGCATGACTGAGTATTGCTTCAAATTTGTAGTTTGAAGTCTTCAGCTGAGCAGGGCCGTCATTGTTCCCAGGTTTTATTGTTTAGCCACACCCTGCTTTTTCACCCATTCTCTGGATCGACACTCACATTTTTGACAATTTCCTCATGCACTTGATTATACCTATTTAAGCACTCATTCAGGAGAATACTTCCCTAATTCACAGAAAATCAAGAAATTGAACCTCCCCCCCCCCCCAATATTTCGTTCCTTTACCTCTCGAAACAACAAAGAGACATGTGTCTCTACTAACTCTAGGTGAAATTATCTAAACACATGAGTTTTGGGCTCCTGCCTCTGACTAAAATGGAGTAAGAGGAGAAGATGGAAACAATGAAGAGTATGGATGAAATCTATGAAACAATGATTTTCTAAACATTGGACATCAGGCAATGACAGGCAGTGAACCATGCAAGACCGGAAGCATTGATTGCCCCAGTTTCCTGCTTCAAGGAGTTTCCAGTGAGAGGGTACTTGGGAAGAATCCAGCAGACTCACCGAGTTGAGGAAATAGAACTGAAAATCTGGGGACGCCAAGGAACTGGAGTGTATAGGTCAGCGTACCAGAAAGAACATGTGCATAGAAAGAGAACAGTGGAGATTTGTAGAGGGTCCTTCTTTAGCAGAGTAGTGGTTGGCAGATGTTTTTGAGGGAACTATTTGAGTGGGAAAGAATTAGGAAAAAAAATCAATAGCTAGAGCTCCCACAGAGCTGGGAAGAATATCTGCTTCTCAGCCAGACTGGACAACCTTGTTGTGTGATGTTGAGTAGAGTGCTCTGAAGGTATGACAGTTGTGGGGAATTATCCCAAGAGTAAATGCTGCTCTGGTCCCACTTAACAAGTCTAAAGAGGAAGATCTAAAAGGATCGAACCATTTACAAATAAGTTAACTGTTTCCTAGAACTAGCTCAAGAATAAATGTAAGAGTACAAACATATACCAGGTGTACCGGTTAATAATGTGGATTTTTTTCAATAGATGGAGTTACACATATGTTGATATATATGCAATTTGTTATTTATGCTACTTTGTTGTATTGACAGCAAGCTTCAAAACTCATACGTCAAATTTTCTGAAGGTGTTAACATCATAGATATTTTTACACTTAAAAATGTCGAATTTCATGCAAAAAAAAAAGAGCATTTGTGGGAAGTTTTAATTCATTACTTTATTTTGAAGAAAAGTGCTGCTTTTGAAAGTTATCCTATACTTCAGGAAGCTTATGGTGAACATGCTCCATCTCAAGACACTTGTGAACGCTGGTTTAAGCACTTTAAAAGTGATGATTTCAATGTGAAAGACAAAGAACGTCCAGGTCAACCAAAAAAGTTTGAAGACCAATAATTACAAGCATTATTGGATGAAGATGTGTGTCAAACTCAAAAACAACTTGCAGAAAGATTAAATGTTGCTCGGCAATTTTCTATCATTTACAAGCAATGGGAAAGATTTTAAAGGAAGGAAAATGGGTGCCACATCAACTGAATGGAAGACAAATGGAAAACCAAAAAGTCATCAGAAAAATGTTGCTTCAATGACTGGCGATGAAAAATGGATTTATTTTGAGAATCCCAAGTGCACAAAATCATGGGTTGAGCACCAACATCCATTGCAAGGCCAAATCGCCTTGGAAAGGAGACAATGCTCTGTGTTTGGTGGGATCGGGAAAGTGTGGTGTATTATGAGCTTCTAAAACCAGGTGAAACCATTAATACTGATCACTACCGACAACAAACAATCAATTTGAACCATGCTTTGATCGTAAAAAGATCAGAATGGGCCAGAAGACGCCACAAAGTAATTTTGCTTCATTATGACGCACCATCACACACTTCAAAACCAGTTAAAGACACATCAAAAGATCTTGCCTGGGGGAAGTATTAACCCACCCATCATATTCACCAGACCTTGCTCCTTCAGATTACCACTTGTTTTGATTGATGGCACACGCACTTTCTGAGCAGCACTTGAAAACATATGAAGAAGTGGAAAATTTGGTCTCTGAATGGTTTGCCTTCAAAAAAGAAAAGTTCTATTGGGACGGTATCAAAAAATTACCTTTTAAGGTGGGGTTAATGCGTAGCTAGCAATGGACATTGAATAAAGCACTTTTGATGTTTCTCTTGAAATTATCCTGTTTTCTTTTATTGCAAAATCCACATTATTACCCGTTACACCTGGTGTACACCTTAACAAGGTAACACTCACAATATATGGCATATAACTAAAAAAAATTGTAAGTAAGACATCCAAAGAAGCATAAAAATATGACTTATAAAGAGGAAAAAAGTCATTAAATCAAAAGCAACTTAGAACTGGTACTGATGTTAGAATTTTTAAAAACAAAGGGACATTAAAATACTTATTTAAACTGCATTCCATATACTGTGAAAGATAGAAGAGAGATTGATCATGAGACATGGGAAATACGAACAAGACCCAAATAGAACTTCTAGAAATAAAAACGACAATGTATGAGAAAGCAAGTCACTAGAAGGGATTATTGAGAGATTAGATATTACGGAAGATAATGTTAGTAAATTTGAAGTTATAAAAATTCTCCAAATTAAAAAATAGGGAGAAAATAAAATAAAATAAAATACAAAACAAAAAACTTCAAAAAAAAAAAAATTAAGCCTGTGAGACAACCTCAAATGGCCCAATACATGTGTAACTGGAGTTCCTAAAGGAGAGTAGGAAACAAAAAATCTATTTGTAGGAATTATCACTAAATTGATGAGAATTACTAATTCACAGATACTAGAAGCTAAGGAAACCACAAACATGCACACATGAGTTTCCACTTCTTCATATTTGTGGATGACTTTCAATTAGGGAAAACACATCTCCTCCATTAACTTCTTTTATATCACCAACCTGTGAGCCATCTTTAGCTGGATTTCCTGTATATACTTTAAAGGAACATGGCTAATCATTCACCTATTTGTCCACCAATATTTACTGAGATACTAGTACGTTTATGTTTTCAAAAGGGATCAAAGTCACATAACTGCAAATAAATAGTCCTTGACCTCGAGGAGTCTACGTGACATATGCAAGATGTTAAAATACAGTGTGTTAAGTACCATTCATAAAATGGTCATGACTAAAAAGACAAAAAGTCCCATAGAGGAAGGCTTAACTGACTCTGACTGGGAGGGTTAGCCAAAATGTACTGTTATTTCGTGACGCTCTGACAATTGCAATTGAGAGGTCATTTGTGAAAGCTGAGCAGCAAGGCCTCAAGCGCCACCAGGCAGCCCCAGCTGCTTCGGCACCAGAGGGCGCTGTTCCCTCGCCCGGAAACGCGCCTGCTCCTCTGGAGCCTGAAGGTGGAGGAATGGAGGGTCGCTTCTCCAGGTGAGGGAACCAGGTGCCTTCCTGGGAGCTGTGGGGGAGACAGGTGAGGGCTGTGTCACTTTGGGTGAGGGGACTTGTGACAAAATCGAGGGGTTAAAACGGAGTCAGAGGATTCTCCTGGGGAAATGTGGGGAAGGGGGAGGGGGCCTCAGGAGGGGGATGGGGTACAGGGGTGAATCCAGGAGGTTGGAGAAGGTTTTAGAGGGCAGTGGTCTTGGGGTGCAGGGACTTCTTAGCTAGGAGAGGCAGAGGAGCCCCAAAGAGGAGAGAAATGAGAGGAGGAGGCTTGTATCTGGAGAGACGCTGGCCAGTGGCTGGGAAGAGTCCTGAGTCCAGAGAATGTGGGGGAAGATGGAGAAAGATGCGTTAAAAACCAACCAAATAAACAAAAAAGGCAGGCAGTTGTGACTTTGATAAAATGTATTCACTAAAATAGTTGAGGCAAAAATCATATTACAGTGGAATGAATAGGAATAGGAAATATAAATTTTTTTTTTCTAGGTGTATGGCTATGTAGGAATATTTGAATGGGAAAGTCACCAGATCAGAATGTGAGGATAATAACAATGCACACCCTCCCCCAAAGGGGAGAACCTTAATATGGAATAAACATCATAGGGTCGAAAGTGATAGTGCTCACCGATATCTAAATTATCGCTTTCTTCCTTGCAACACCATTATTCTACATTTCCCAAACCTGTGCCATAAGTGGGGCCGTATGACTGAATGCTGACCAGCGAAATTTAGGCAGAAATTGTGCACAGCACTATCGGATATGTCCGCCAAATTCTCATAGAATCCTTCACATTCTCTCATCTGTTCTCTCTGGATCCAGGCGAGGACCACAAGAGAGGGTGGAGCACAAGATAGAAAAAGCCCTGGTCTCTTCATCACAATATGGATGTTTATCTACTGACACCTAAAAGGTACTGTGATGTAGTTATCTTTAATTTCTGTTTCTCTAAGCCTGAGGATAAATATTTATTTTGCAATGTTGCAGATTGTAGTGGTTTTCAAAACCAGAGCTACTAAACTGGTTAAAAGATTTTAAGAATTCTTTAATGTTATGTTGCACTTTCCAAATATATTCTTCTATTTAGCTTGTAATTTACTGTCAATAGTTGCGACAGTCCCCAGAGGTAACATCTGTGCAGGTGCCAGTGAGATGGGTGCCGAGACAGCTGCTGCCTCCTCTCTGCCGGGCCCCCATCGCTGGTGCCCCAGCGGCTGCTTCTGAGGCTCAGCACCCAGGTCCTGGCAGAATTCTTCCCTGGAGCCCTTGGGCTGCCCCACATGTGCTAGCTGCTGCCGAGTGTATGTTTTTGTTCATAGTCACAATCCATTGTTCCGTAAAACTTCACTTAGAAACATGGGTCCTAAGATAAAATTATGAAGAATTTCAAGAAGGCAACAGGAGTGCATTAAACTAAGTCTGAAGGTCCCTTTTGCAAATGGGACCCTGTGTGACTGTGTAGATTGCAAAGTTACGAAGCTGTCTTAATTGCAGAGGTGGTTCCTCTTTAGGTGTTGTTTGATCTAGAGGCTGGTAATGTCAGGGTCTCATTCTACTCTTCTGTCTTTCCACTCTGCTTTCCTTCCTGTATTGGTTCTCTTCTTTCACTGGCTGCCTGCATGGAAGCAAAATGGCTGCAGGAGTCCCAGGTCCATTATCCATCTATTGCACACTCCATAGCAGAAGAGATTCTCACTAGGCCTGGGTTACATTGTCATATGCTAGGTCAGTGGTCGGCAAACTCATTAGTCAACAGAGCCAAATATCAACAGTACAACGATTGAAATTTCTTTTGAGAGCCAAATTTTTTAAACTTAAACTTCTTCTAATGCCACTTCTTCAAAATAGACTCGCCCAGGCCGTGGTATTTTGTGGAAGAGCCATACTCAAGGGGCCAAAGAGCCGCATGTGGCTCACGAGCTGCAGTTTGCCAACCACTGCCCTAGGGGATAGGCTACCTGATTGGCTTAGCCTAAGTCACCTGCTTCATCACTGTAGTAAGGCTTCCTGGAACTAAATGGCTCCCAGTGTGGGCACTGAAATTATTGGGAAGTAGGAATTGACACTGTGGAAGAAATCACAAATGTCCACTACAAAATATTTCTTGAATCAATGACTGACTGACTGAAATACTTCATCTTAGGAGAGGATTTGTATATAGTATACCTCTTATTTCCAAAATCTTAACTGAGATTTTAACTAATACCATATTAGCTGCTATCTAGATAATTATAATATGGCAATTGTTAAAAAATTTGTAGTGAGTAGAATCCCATGGCTTACTTAGGGATATTGAAAAAGAAATACTTGGTACCAAAAATGTTATTAGTGTTTTTTTTTTCTAGCACTAATGGGGAAGATGTATCAAGGCTTCAAATGATTATATTCTACATATATGTATTTCTGAAGATATAAAGGATGAAATACTAACCTGATATAAATTTTCTTCAAGCAATAGCAAAATTTTTTATTATTCTGTGATTAATGGGGATTTTCTCTCATATAAGTTGGTTTTTATAAAGAATCTATACTTCACAAGGAAGTTTTCTGTACATATGAATAGTAGCTATTAATAACTTACCAATCTAGCTTAAAATAAGTCTTTTTAAAGATTCCTTGTTCCATTTTCTAAGAAATTGAATATCATTCAGGAATTAAAAAAACAAAGAAAAGAACAAAATCAGAACAAAGAAACAAAAAGATCTTGGTGACATTCTCAATTTGTGTAGCTAAGGATTTGACCCTTGGTAATTTGATACACGTGTTTGTCCATTAATTAATTAGTTAATTAATATGACACATTTACTGGGCACACTAATGTTCTAAGCTTTGTGCTGAGATGCAAAGAAGCATAATCTGATGGAATGGACCATTGTCTAAGTACCTTCTGTTTTTCTACTGACCTTAATAACAAAACCTAGCCATTTTCCCTGATTTCTATGCTTCACCACCAAGTTGCAAATATTCTATTGTATAATTTTAGCTATGATTATAAATACTTACTGATTTATTCTGTGGAATGGTACTGAAAGTACATAATTTAAAAATTATACAAAATGTCATCACAATATTTCTATATTTATCTAGAACTTTTACATTAAATAGGAAAAGCAGGCATGGAATGAAGAAAAATTATGTACTTGATTTGATTATTAAATAATACAACATAATTTGATTAATTTCAGAGGTGTTTACTTTTTACTATGATAGCCACTGAATTTCAGTTTGGGGGGCTGTTATAAAATAAAGATATATTTCTCCTTGTCAAATCATTCAGGTTTTGTGTATTCAATTAGCAGGACAAGCAATTACTGCTGTTTGAATCGGGCAACTAGCAACTATTTTTAATTGCGATGGCATTTTGCAAAATAAAGAGCATGAAATTACACAAGGAAGTGGTGTTGATGTTTGCAGGAGTAAGCTATGAGGAATGACAGTTATATATTTTAATATGCTAAAAGTTTACCAAATTAGCAGTTGGTAAAATTGCTGTGAATGTTACACCAAGTTCATCTATTTCTTGGATAAACTTAAAGCATATGAGGGCACTTATAAAGATGCCTTTAAAAGAGACAAATGCATCATAGTAATATCACAGGAAACTTGTGGGGAGACTTGGTTTAAGTAGAAATATCAGGGCTTCAAAGTAAGATTGACCTGGATGATCCCTTCTTGGATACCATATAGGCCAGTGACCTTGATTAAGTTTCATAAACACTAGAAAGCTTCAGTTGTTTCATCTTTAAAACCTCTGTACCAGTTTTACATTACACATTTTTTGAGTGTGTTTGAAGGGTAAATGAGATTATGTCTGGAAAACACCTGTTCCTGTGTCTGGCATGTAGATATTTACTAAACGGTGCATGCTTTTTTATGTTTGCTTCTTGGGAGCATGTTGACTAGAAATGTGTGGAAAAGCTGATAACTTGTATAAAAAAGTTTTACATTGTACTGAAGTAAATACATAAATATATATATTGTGCTTAATAAATATCAGTATTCAAATCTAGCAATGTATTTCCCTCAATTAGTTTCATGTAGATTCTCCTGTTTAATTTTGTTCTGACAATAAAAAAGAGAATCAAGTTCATCTTTTACATCTTTGTAACTCATTCATGAGTCTTACATGGAATATTCTAAATCAAAGGTCATCCACTCTGCACATGAGCACTTTTAGAGATGGAGAGCTCAGTATATTTCAGAGTAGCCTAGTCTATTGTTGTAACAATCCAATTATTCAAAATTTTCTTTAACAGTAACTCTTAATTTAGTTTCTAGTCATTTTTCATTTATTATAGACCTGCCTTTGTGTCTTCCAACCTTCAAATAGAGGACATTAATAAAAGCACATATGTAATTTAAAATTTTAATTACTTTGCAGGTACACATGGCAGAATCAATTTATAAACATCAATGAAAACATGTTTTATGCCATTTTAATGTATCACACATTTAATATCTATCATTTTAGTGGCATATCATTAAATATTATTTCCCAACTTGTGGAAAGTATGTTTCAGTTACTGTTACTAGTTCATAAAAAATTTTAATACTCTTTCCAACTCATTTAAAAATGTAATTTTGATTAATAAAAAGTGCTTTCAAATGGCACCATAAAGAGTAATCTAATAGAACTAGGTTAAAGCCATCTAGCTATCAATAAAAGTAGAATAAAATATACTTAAGTAACTTCAAGAATAATGTATTTTTCTTGATTATTGCATCTATTATAAAAAGAATGAGATTGATAATGTGACATTGAGATTTCATAAGTATTAAATGGAGCATTCATGAAAATATTAACAAAAAGAAGTAGTGTAAAAAACTGTCCATATGTCCCTTCACATAATGTTTGCAGTTAGTGTTGATAATGTCTACAAAGTTATTCAATTTTAATGTTCCACAATGAGCATTATGTTCTCTGCATTTAAAAAATAATTATATACCTTCTGCAAGATTAAAAAATAAATTGTATTTGTTCTTAATTTAACATAATGTTTGCTCCCAATTTTGACTGGTAAACAGTCTGTATCCTCTCAAGGGTTTTACTTGCTTGATATATCCTATCTAATAAAAGAGTAATATGCAAATTGACCATCATTCCAACACAAAAGATGGCTGCCCCCATCTGGTCAAAGATGGCTGCCCCCATGTGGACACAAGATGGCCGCCACAAGATTGCCAGCAGGGGAGGGCAGTTGGGAGGGACCAGGTCTGCAAGGGAGGGCAGTTGGGGGGGCGACCAGGCCTGCAGGGGAGGGCACTTGGGGGCGACCGGGCCAGCAGGGGAGGGCAGTTGGGAGGGACCAGGTCTGCAGGGGAGGGCAGTTGGGGGGTGACCAGGCCTGCAGGGGAGGGCACTTGGGGGCGACCGGGCCAGCAGGGGAGGGCAGTTGGGAGGGACCAGGTCTGCAGGGGAGGGCAGTTGCGGGTGATCAGGCCAGCAGGGGAGGGCACTTGGGGGTGACCTGGCCGGCAGGGGAGGGCAGTTAGGGGCACACAGGCTGGCAGGGGAGCAGTTAGGCGTCAATCAGGCTGGCAGGGCAGTGGTTAGAGGGTGATCAGGCTGGCAGGCAGAAGCGGTTAGGGGCAATCAGGAAGGCAGGCAGGCGAGCAGTTGGGAGCCAGCAGTCCTGGGTTGTGAGAGGGATCCCAGATTTGAGAGGGTGCAGGCTGGGCTGAGGGACACACACCCCTTGGCCCCCGTGCATGAATTTTATGCATCAGGCCTCTAGTATAGAATAAAAAAATGCAGACACTAAAATATTACTCATTCTACTCATGTTCTTCTAATACTAATTAAAAGTAATCCATTCTCTCCTTTTTGCCAAACTTATATATGTTTTGAGCTTCCCAAATCTTTTTTGAATAAGGGAGTATTTTGTCTGGTATACCTCAAACTATGCTTAATTTAGTTGTAATTATCTTGTGCATGAATGTAGGCCTTTACACTCATCAAAATTTGTTCTTGTTGGCTTTATATTATTAACTATAGGGGATCACCTGCCTATCTATCTAGCTCATCTATTCATCCATCCTCCATGGATATAGATGTATCCTTTATATCCCTAAAGATGCAGATGTATCCCCTACAGTGAATAATATTGTGATGCTTAATTTTACAAAACACCTTGACCTGATCCCAGGATCTCCAGATATTTGCTTATTATTTCTGGGTGTCTCTGTGAGGGTGTTCCCTGACAAGTTTAACATTTGAATCAGTGAAGCAGATTGTTCTTCCCAGAAGGGTAGAGATTATCTAATCATGAGGGCCTGACTTGAACAAAAGGTGGAGGGAGGGAGAATTTGTTCCTCTGTGCCTGACTGGTGGAACTGGGTCCTCTCCTGCCTTTGGATTTACACTATTGGCTTCCCTGGTTCTCAGGTATTTGGATTTAGACTGAATTATGCTACCAGCTTGATATAGCACCATCTTCATTCCTGGATCTCCAGTTTACAGATGACTGATGGTGGGACTTTTCCACCTCCATAGTGGTGTGAGCCAATATTTTATAATAAGTATGTAGAATAGTTTAAATATGGTAATATTCATTATTATACATGTGGGTATACTCTTATTGTTTCTGTTTCTCTACTGACTAATACAAATATATGGCATAGATATATATTATATACATAATGTATATAATGTAAATAAATATTTATATTTTTCAGGCTAGTTTTAGCAGTGAAATAGATCAGTGATTTGGGTCAAGGTATTGTAGGTACACATGTATAGGTAAGGCCTCAGGTAACAGGTCTTTTTATAAGTTGAAATCTCTAAATTTGTAATAAACAAAGCATCTTAAAGTATAGAAATGGAAAGAAATTAAAATTACTGAAATCATTTGCATAGTGATGCCATAAGTTTTTTTTTATTATTATTATCATTTTTTAATTTTTATTTATTTATTTATTTATTTATTTATTTATTTATTATTGTTTGAAGTATTACAAATAGTAGTACATATGTCTCCTTTTTTTCCCCCATTGACCTCCCCTCAGCCTCCCCTACCCCCCAGTACATGCCTTCACCTGCCCACCCTCCCCCCCCCCGCCCCGTGTCTTGTATCCATTGGTTATGCTTGTATGCATGCATACAAGTCCTTTGGTTGATCTCTTACAGCCCCCCTCGCCCAACCTCCCCTGCCTTCCTGATGTAGTTTGACAGTCTGTTCAATGCTTCTTTGCCTCTGTATCTATTTTCCCCCCATTTCTTTCCTTTAAAAAATTTTGCCTCTGCAGACTAGAAATAAATATATAATAACAAACAAAAAATGTTTGAGTCCCAATTTCAATGTCCAACAGTTCTGAGTCCCCATTTCAATGTCTAACAGTTCCTTATGTGTACATGTCAGCAATGATATCTGAATGGTGGGCACATGATGGCAATGCAGGTCCGACCCTCTCTGGTTTGGTCCTAGGCAAACTGCAGTGGTGCACAGCTGCTTGACTGCTCGCGTGGCAAGGCGTCGTCAGCATCTTCCATCTCTGGACTGCTTCTCTTCTTGTCTTCATGGTTGGAGCAGACCTGTCAATTCCTCTCTGTTGCAGGAATCCACATGGTCTTGGAGTTGTTTTCTGAAAATATACAAACATATTCTTGACCAAAAGTTAATGAAGGAATCCTTTCTATATAATTGATTTGGGGTCCTTTTTATTTTTGCCCAAACGATTTTCCTGTCTTATTTAGACACCATGTGTGTTTTTCATGGGTGTCTTGCTGTTAGCATTACAAATGAAAATTAATTTTGTAAAGTAAAAATTTTCTAGATGTCATTAACTTATAGGATATTTTTCCTTACATGATATTACCCTACTATCTGCCCCCCTTTTATTTTTTTGATTAATGGATTTTTTTTGTAAATTTTATAATGCAGTATTGATAACTTTAAATTTAAAATTATTTTTTGCCCAACAATATGACTGCTTTAGGTTCATTGCATGTTCAGGAATTTTACCATGAGATGAACTACCAATAGAAATTTTAGTTATTACTTTAAGAACAGCTTTTTGTCCAGTACAATTAAATTTATTTGAATATTCACTTATTTCAATTATCCTATTGAAATTAATCTGAAAACTTGATTACTATCAAATTTAATACTCTACCAACAATCTTAGTTTACCCTGTAAATATTAGTGGGAAGGATTATTTGCATTCTTGAGTAGGCCCTGAGCATTCCTGATTCTAGGCTGAATTTAGATATAGGGGCAGCTACTGTTGGCCAAGTCTTTTGTCTGTTACCTGGGTCCCGATCTGAGCTGGGCCAAGTCTCTGTCTGTCAGCTGTATCTCAATGTGAGCTGAGCAAAGTCTCTTTCTGTTGCCTGGGTCCCGCTGGGTGTGGGAAGTGCGAAGCAGCCATGGGGACAGGAGACCTCCTTCAGAAGGGGTGAGGGTTCAAGCCCCTGCAATTTTGGGGGGGGCGGGTGAGGGTCTTTGTTTTTAAGTGGACAGAAAATTACATTAATTTTAGTAAAAATAAATACATGAAAATTATGTTAAGTAATTAACTTTCCCTGCAAGGGGGATTTGTTTTTCTAATAAGAAAAGAAATGAAATTAGTTTTTCTTTCAGATTGTTTCCTAAAGATATTCTAGTTTACTTTGTTAGTCAAAAAGGCCAATCTTGTTCCATCTGTCATCACAAATAATATGGGGAACAAACCAGAAAACATTGTCACATGTTATTAATTTTTTATTAGCTTTAGCAAAAAGGTAGGAACACCACAAGAGCTTTCAAGTTCTATGAACAACTAAGAAGGAACCCTGGCTTCAGAGGTAAAACTAGAATCTCATGTTTACCAGGACTCTTTCTTCTTGTCTGTTCTCAGCTTTATTTTGCAGGCAGTTTCCCTCCATATGGTTGGGAAGATGACTGTCATTAGCCACTCCCAGTTTAATAATTTTTTCAGAAAAGACACCATCTCTTTCCCAAAATTTTTATGACAGTCTTGGACTCTGATTAGTCTCCCTGCTCCCATGCCAATCAGGAGAAATGGTCTAATTCATGTTAATCAGCCCTGTATCAATATTTGTGCCCTGAAACTAGGGAATTGGGGAATAAGTTTATTATCATGAATAGAGAGAAGAGGAAAGATATAGCAGGTGGCCAAAAAAAAAACAATAGACACTACACTCCATTATATAGTAATATATAGTATATTTAAATATGGATTACTAATATGATTCTAGATAATACATTTGAATAAATACATCATAGAGGTTGGATTACAAAGCAAGATTGTGGTGTGGATGTTTATTTCACTAGACATCAGGGGTCCTGGATCCCAGGTTAGTCCATTCATATTCGTAAGGCCTTGGACAAGATACCTAAATGTTTCTTATTTTTCTTATTTCTAAAATGAGAATTTTACTAATATAAATACTATTTTTTTCTTCTTCAACATATCTTTGAAAATAATGCATATGCTCAGGGAAAACAAAATAAAATGACCAAGAGAAGAAAGGTTTATAGACTTAAACCATTTTGGATGTCTGTCTATATCTATCTATCTATCTATCATGGTATATTTTCTGTACTTCTTCAATGACATTTATAGAGAACAGAGGTTATTAAACATCACATATATGTATGTGTGCATGTATATACATATGTATGTGTTTATATATGTATGTGAATGAATGTCAAACGATTTAGTTAAATTATATGTTGTTTCCTTAGTTAATAATTTTACTTCTTTTTTTTAAATAAATCTTTATTAAGATTATTACAATTGTTTCTCCTTTTTCCCCCCATAGTTCCCCTCCACCCGGTTCCCACCCCACCTTCTGCCCTTACCTCCCCCCCACTGTCCTCATCCATAGGTGTACGATTTTTGTCCAGTCTCTTCCTGCACCCAGCCTATACCCCTTTCCCCCTGAGAATTATCAGTCCACTTCCTTTCTATGCCCTTGATTCTATTATATTCACCAGTTTATTCTGTTCCTCCGGTTTTTAATTCACTTGATTTTTAGGTTCACTTGTTGATAGATATGTATTTGTTGTTGGTAATTTTTATCTTTACTTTTTTCTTCTTCCTCTTCTTAAAGAATACCTTTCAGCATTTCATATAATACTGGTTTGGTGGTGATGAACTCTTTTAGCTTGTTCTTATTTGTGAAGCTCTTTATCTGGCCTTCAATTCTGAATGATAGCTTTGCCGGGTAGAGTAATCTTGGTTGTAGGTTCCTGCTATTCATCACTTTGTAGATTTCTTGCCACTCGCGTATGGCCTGCATAGTTTCTGTTGAGAAATCAGCTGACAATCATATGGGTGCTCCCTTGTAGGTAATTAACTATTTTTCTCTTGCTTTTAATATTTTCTCTTTGTCTTTTGCTCTTGGAATTTTAATTATGATGTGTCTTGGTATGGTCCTCTTTGGATTCCTTTTGTTTGGGGTTCTGTGCGCTCCCTGTACTTGTAAGTCTATTTCTTTCACCAGGTGGGGGAAGTTTTCAGTCATTATTTCTTCAAATAGGTTTTCAGTATCTTGGTCTCACTCTTCTTCTGGCACCCCCATAATTCTGATGTTGGTACTCTTGAAATTGTCCCAGAGGCTTCTTACATTATCTTCAACTTTTTGGATTCTTTTTTCTTTTTGCTTTTCCGGTTGAGTGTTTTTTGCTTCTTTGTATTTCAATTCTTTGACTTGATTCTTGCGTTCCTCTAGTCTGCTGTTGGGTCTCTGTATAATGTTTTTTATTTCAGTCAGTGTATGTTTAATTTCTAGTTGGTCCTTTTTCATATCTTCGAGGGTCTTGTTATATTTATCGGCCTTTTCTATGATATTCTTGGAAAGCCTTATAACCGTGGTTTTGAATTCTATATCCAGTTGTTTGTTTCCCTCCATTTCTTTCGTTTGTGATGTTTCTTTGTCGCCGCATTCTCATTGCTTCCCTGAGTTGGTAAGGTAGCTTTGTGTGCTAGGTTTCCTATATGTCCCAGTGGGTCGGCCTCCCAGTTACCTGAGGTGGACACTCTTGGTGCACCCTTTTGTGGACCGTGTGTACAGCCTTGTTGTAGTTAAGTCTTGATTGTTGTTGGTATCACTGGGAGGAATTGACCTCCAGGCCAGTTGGCTGTGAGGATCAGCTGTGTCTATGCTGGGAGAAGTTCAGTGCTGGAGACAGCCTTATAGGATTAGACTTGCCAAATTGCAAAAGCCTCTGTGTTCAGCTTGGATGGGTGGAGTCTCAGGGCGGAACAGACAGTCTTGGCTTCCTGTCAGCCCTGCCCTTGTGCACGCACGTGCCTCCAGACCTCTGCCTTCTCCAGCTCCAGAGCCTCTGCCTGAGAGTCCAGATTCCCCCCGCAAGAGCGTGGGTACCCAGGGGCTCACCTGGGACTGCGGTTCAGTGCAGTCAGAACTGGGGTTCAGTACAGTCAGGAGCTACCGACTCCCTTCTGCTAGGAAAAGCCGGTGGAAACCTCCTCAGTCTTTGTGTGCACTGGTGTGCATGCCTCCAGATCCTCTCCACCAGGTGTCTGAGGTCTGAGTGTCTTTCTCTCTACCTGACAGTCCAGACTCCCCCTGTATGAGCCTGGGTCCACGGGGTTTTGCCCGGAACTGGGGTTCAGTGCAGTTGGAACTGGGGTTCAGTGCAGTCTGGGGCTTCCTTCTCCCTCCCTCCAGAGAAAGTCAGCCAGGCTCTCAGCCGCCCTTCCTCTCTGTGTGCACAAAGACCCTTTGCCGTACCTCAACCCTTTGCCATTCCTCCAATTCTCTGTGAGCTTTTCTCTTTCCTTCTAGTTGTAGAATTTCCACTCAGCCAGCTTTCCTGTGGTTCTAGATGGTATCAGTTCTGTCTTTTAGTTGAAGTTTTGAAATTGTTGTGCAAGGCAGTGGTTTAGGTGCTTACCTATGCCACCATCTTGGTTTCTCCCCCATCTCTTACTTCTTGCTTTAACTGTTAAAACCTTGGGCCTTGAAATTAGAGTTCCACAGTTTTACTCTGCTGAATTATAAAATTTGCTGCTATGTAGAGTTTTCAAAAAAATCATGATGCCTCTCCCCCTGACGCTTTACAATTACTCTGAACTCTACAGAGTACCCCTGATCAATGAAGTAGCATCTAATCTGACATGCTCAGAAATATGCAACCTTCCATTTACAATTGGCTAAAAATACAGAAGCCATGCATGTTAGGAAATCTGAGTGGTTTTTTCTCTTTCTCTGTTCTACTACATAATTGAGAACTCATCGGGTTAAAACGACCTCATGAAATTGGCCAATGGAAAAACTTGGATGTCTGACTGAGAGCAGGAGGTAATTGGTGAGTAGTACTTCAGTTCTTTTTATATTTTACTATTATAACAGAACATTTTTTAGTCTCTTATACTTCATTTTGGCTAAAATTAGCATGCTCACTCATGCCTCAGAAATGTTCTGTGTTATCCCTTGGGGTGAAAGAGATAGAATTTATGTGATATGTGTTAACAGGGAATAATTTAATCTCAGGCAAATCCATACTTTGCAGTGCAAGAGAGATTTGCAAAGGATTATAAATATGAAATGGGATAGTTTGACATCCTGTTTTTTTTTTGAGTCTAACACTTTTTAACAAGATTTTACAAATCATTTATTAATTTTTGGTACTCAAAATCACAAAGAAAAAATTAAAATCATTTGAAAAATAAGTCACGTTTACTTTGAATTAAATGTTGAAAATGTCTCTCACCTATTGGAATAGGAATTTAGTTTGATGTGATTCTCTAAAAGATATCTCTATCTTCTTTGCAAAATGACAGTTGTGTTGCCTAGAGACATGTTGGAACAATGCTCATAATTTGGGACATCTTGTTCATTTTCATTTCCAGCATTCTAAATCACTTGACTTATTTATTTGGTAGCAGCCTATGAACTCTAAATTACTTAAGTTTATTGGCAGGAGTGTGTGTGTGTGTGTGTGTGTGTGAGAGAGAGAGAGAGAACTAAGAGAGAGAGAGAGAGAGAGAGAGGGGAGATTGGGTAAAGAAGCCTAACATACATCAGTGGCTAGAAGTGACATAATAGGAAATCACAGCCATCATACGCATCCTAGACTTAAGCTTTAGCTATTTCCGTGACTTAAAAAATAGTTTGGGGAGATTCAACTTTATCCAAAATCAATTTACAACTCTCCAATTTTTTAAAAGCCTTCACAGAGGGAGACATGAATTTGACACCTCTATTAGAGCTAAACTTTGAGAACATCAAGAATCGACATATCAGTTTAATAAAGAGTAACAAATCCAATCAATGCAACATCAGGGTTTGGGATAGAATAGAATAAGTTGAGGATTTTCTTTTAGAAGGCTAATAGCAAGGTGTATTAACTCATGGGATGTTGACAGGTATTAGAAACTGGATTATATGAAATAATAGAAATTAACATTAAACAAAAGACATCACATCTGTTTTCACTGTCTCTTGGGTGAAAGAGTAGAAAAACTTCATAAAAATTTTGACTAGTAAAAGCATAGAGGAAAGGACTGTGGGCCATAAAGAGTTATAGCTTCCATAGCACTAGAACAACAGAGAATCAGTACTACACATGCAGTATAAATTGATTCAGTTGTCTGTGACTATGACCACGAGCTGTCTGAGATTAGGATCAAAACTATTCTATCACAGCTAGAGCCATTAGAATGGTTTTGGGTGGAATTTAGAATGGGGAAAAAAAATCTAAATTTGAATCTCGAGGCTGTTTTTCAAATTATAGAAACTCCTTAGAGGCTTGCTTACAACAGAAAATTGTACAAACTAGGAAAGAAAACATGAGTTTGGCTACAGGTATGCTTAAAAGATAATGCTCATTCAATCAGTTTTTAGGTTTAATTTTAAAGGAACAAATTGAATGGTTCTTGAGTGGTCCTATAGGAGTGTAAATCTCTGAATAGGACAATGTGGTTGGTAAAAAAAACTTCAGAAAAAGAACAAAAAAATAAATGTAAGGAAGCTATTTAATACATAGATTGAGTAAATAGTTAAAAACATTGTTGGGGCACTAGAAAGCTCATTCTGGTTTTAGTAATTTAAAGAGATTCTCCATATGATTTATTTAAAAAGTTGTCTTAATCAGTTACTATTTAACTTTTACTACACCCTACATGTCTCCATTTCTTAGATATATAAAAAGTAACATCATACTTATATGGCTATTTTGGCTTTATTCTAAATGGATTTTTCATTTTAATTTTATAGTTATCCTACATTTGGAATCATTATTCTCTTAATATCATTACTTTAGTAGCTGCTATGCTGAGATTTTGGCTACTCAGCTTTGTTCAGGTTAGATTCTCAGGAGCAGGAGGGGACAAAATAGTGTGATGGTTAAATTAAAATACAGACCAGGCACCTGCTGTCCAATAAAATTAACATGGAATAAATCAGCCCTGCCTGTGAGTCAAAAATTTAACTTCTTCATGGCTGTCTGGAGAGCATAGCACAGCACCTGAAGCATCATTATGGGGGTGCTTTTTAAAAACAGTACCATTGCCCTTTTATATCAGATGCCAAAAGCATGCCATATCTGGGATATGTTAGGCTTTTTTGTTGTTGTTGTTACTGGTTGATATAATTGTAGAATTTTTTATTGTTATTTTCCTCTTATCCATTATTCCACATTTTCTACCAAAAGATTTTTAACTATACAAATTACTTTCATATGAAGATTTTGAAAATAAGTAATATGTTTTGCTAAGTAGATTTTATGAAAGTCATCCAGTTTATAAAGTAAGAAAAATTTATGAGTCAATAGGCAAAACATGCTCATTTCAAAATGTAATTTTTGTCTAAGTATAATCATGGCTCTTATATTGAGCCACTTAAAATAATGTAGTGATAGTCATTTAATTTTAAATTGGGGCATGTACTATATAGAAAGCTGTTTTCTATACATGATGAGATTTAAGATGATAGAGGAGTCAAACCTACCCTCTAGATATGTATATTCTAATGTGATCAAGGAAAATAATGTAAGAAATATTTTAATAATTTAATAATAAAAATACAAATGATTTAAGTGATATAATATAGAGGTTCTCAAAGTTTAATCCTTGGCTCATCAATAATTAGTATCACCTGGGAGCTTGTTGGAAATGCAAATTTTCAGGTTGCACATCAAACCTACTAATTCTGGGGTGCAAAAATAGAGCATAGAAATCTGTGTTCTAACAAGCCCGCAAGATGATTCTGATGCATGGTCCAGTTTGAGGATCACTTTGCAATATATTTATAAACAATTTATTCAGGGAAGTAGAGATAGAGAAAGAAGATAGAGATATAATCTTTTTTATTGAAAGGAAAACATGTCTGTGAGGTAATTTTGAAGTGGACTTTTCAAGGTAAAGTAGTAAAGGAATAACTATTTGTTAAATACCTCCTATGTGCCAGATCACTCATTTATTTACTTTTTAATTAAATTTATTAGGGTGACATTGGATGTTAGGATCATATAGATTTCAAATATACATTTCTATGATACATGATCTGTATATTGCATAGTGTGCCCACCACCCAGAGTCCAATCATCTCCTGCAATCATATATTTGGCTCCTTTAACCTTACTAGCTCCTTACCCCTTCCCTCCGGTAACCACCATATTGTTGTCTGTGTCTGTGATTTTCAGTTGTATATCCCACATATGAGTTAAATCATATGGTCCTTAGTTTTTTGTGACTGACTTATTTCACTTAGCACAATATTTCAAGGTCCACTCAGGCTGTCCCACATGGCAGTGTTGCATCTTTTCTTATGGCTGAGTAACACTTTATAGTATATATGTACCATGTCTTTATCCAGTCCTCTCTTGAAGGACACTTTGGCTGTCTCCTTGTCTTGACCTCTGTGAAGAATGCTTCAATGAACATAGTGGTGCATATATCTTTACAAATAAATGTTTTTGAATTTTTTATTTTCTTTTTTATCTCCATCAATATTTATTTCTCCATACCTTCTTCTATCCCCTCCCAAATCACTGTTGTCCATGTCCGTGAGTTTATTCTCTTTTATTCACTCCTTCCACCCCTCCCAAGAGATGTCTGCCTGCTTTCCATCTCTGAGTCTGTCTCTATTTTGCTTGTTAATTCAGTTTGTTCATTAAATTCCACATATGAGTGGAATCATGTGGTACTTGTCTATCTCTCACTGACTTATTTCATTTAGCATAGGGATTGCTGGGCCATATGGTAACCATTCTTAAAAAAAAAATTTAGGACCCTCCATCCTGTCTTCCATACTGCCTGCACCAGTTTACTTTCCCACCAGCAGTAAATGATTGTTCCTTTTTCGCCACAACCTGTCCAAAGCTTGTTTTACCTACTTCGTTGATAATAGTCATTCTAGCAGATATGAGGTGGTATCTCATTGTAGTTTTTTTTCTTTTTTTTATTGTTTTAAGTATTACAAATAGTAGTACATATGTCTCCTTTTTTTCCCCCATTGATCTCCCCCCGACCTCCCCTACCCCCCAGGACATGTCTTCACCTGCCCACCCTCCCCCCCGCCCCAGTGTCTTATATCCATTGGTTGTGCTTACATGCATGCGTACAAGTCCTTCGGTTGGTCTCTTACAGCCCCTCTCGCCCAACCTCCCCTGTCTTCCCAATGTAGTTTGACAGTCTGTTCAATGCTTCTTTGCCTCTGTATCTTTTTCCCACTATTTCTTTCCTTTAAAAAGTTTTGCCTTTGCAGACTGGAAATAAACATATAATAACAAAACAAGACAAAACAAAAAAATGTTGAGTCCCAATTTCAATGTCCAACAGTTCCTTATGTGTACATGTCAGCAGTGATATCTGGATGGTGGGCACATGGTGGCAATGCAGGTCCGACCCTCTCTGGTTTGGTCCTAGGTAACCTGCAGCGATGCACAGCTGCTGACTGCTTGCGTGGCAAGGCGTTGTCAGCGTCTTCCATCTCTCGACTGTTTTTTCCTCTTGTCTTCGTGGTTGAAGCACTCCTGTCAATTCCTCTCTGTTGCAGGAATCCATCTGGTCTTGGGGTTGTTTTCTGAAAATATACAAATATATTCTCGACCACAAGTTAATAAAGGAATCTTTTCTGTATAATTGATTTGGGATCCTTTTTATTTTTGTTCAAATGATTTCCCTTTGTCTTATTTAGACACCATGTGTGTTTTTAATGGCCGTCTTGCTGTTAGAATTGCGAATGAAACTTAATTTGGTAAAGTAAAAATTTTCTAGATATAATTTACTTATAGGATATTTTTCCTTACATGATATTGCCCTACTATCCCCCCCCTTTTTTTTTTATTAATGGAGGTTTTTGTAAATTTTATAATGCAGTCTTGATAACTTTAAATTAAAAATTTTTTTCCCCCACACATATGACTGCTTTAGGTTCATTGCATATTCAGGAATTTTACCATGAGATGAACTACCAATAGAAATTTTAGTTATTACTTTAAGAACAGCTTTTTGTCCAGTACAATTAACTTTACTTGAATATTCACTTATTTCAATTAGCCTATTTAAATTAATCTGAAAACTCGATTACTATTTTACTGTCAAATTTAATACTCTACCAAAGATCTTAGTTTACCCTGTAAATATTAGTGGGAAGGATCATTTGCATTCTTGAGTGGGCCCTGAGCATTCCAGATGCTCAGCTGAATTTTCATTGTAGTTTTGAATTGTATTTCCCCAATAGCTAGTAAAGTTGAGCATCTTTTCACATATTTGTTGGCCAGTTGTGTGTCTTCTTGGGAGAGGTATTTATTGAGGTCCTCTGCCCATTTTTTAGTTGGAGTGTTTGGTTAGTGTTGAGTTGTATGAGTTCTTTATATATTTTGGATATTAGCCCCTTTTCAGAATTGTTGTTTACAAATATAATCTCCCATTTGGTTAGTTGCCTTTTTGTTTTGTTGGTAGTTTCTTTAACTGGGCAGAAGCTTTTTAGTTTGATATAGTCCCATTCACTTAATTTTTGCCTTTACTTCCCTTACCTTTGGGGTTAAATTCATAAAATCTCCTGTACGACCAAGGTCCATAAGTTTAGTGCTTATGTTTTCTTCTATCTAATTTATTATGTCAGAACTTATATTTAGGTCTTTGATCCATTTTGCATTGATTTTTGTACATGCAGACCAACTGTAATCTAGTTTCATTCTTTTGCATGTGGCTTTCCAATTTTCCCAGCACCATTTATTGAAGAGGCTTTTTTTCTCCATTGTGTGTTTTTGTTTTGGCTCCTTTTTCCCATATACATGTGATTTTATTTCTGAGCTATCAAATCTGTTCCATTGGTCTGAATGTCTGTTTTTCTGCCAGTAGTATGCTGTTTTGATTATTGTAGCTCTGTAGTATAATTTGAAGTCAGATAGTGTGGTATCTCTGGCTTTGTTATTTTTCTCAGGGTTACGTTGTCTAGTTATTTTTTATTATTATTATTTTTTGTGTGGTTCCATACAAATCTGATGATTTTTTGTTCTATTACTTTTAAAAATGACATTGGGATTTTGATCAGGATTGCATTAAATCTGTATATTGCATTGGATAATATCGACATTTTAACTATGTTTATTCTTCCAACCCATGAACACAAACATCTTTCCATTTAATTCCATTTTTTCAATCTATTTTAGTAATGCTTTGTAGTTTTTAGTATATAGGTCCTTTACATCCTTTGTTAAGCTTATTCCTAGGTATTTTATTCTTTTGGTTACAGTTGGAAAAGGAATATTTTTTCATTTATTTTTCTAAAGTTTCACTGTTAGTATATAGGAAAGCAGTAGTTTTTGTGCTTTGATTTTATATACTGCAACTTTACTCTATTTGTTTATTGTTTCCAATAGTTTTTTGTCTGTAGGGACTTTTTTATGTACAGAATCATGTTGTCTACAAAAGTGATACTTAACTTCTTCCTTTCTAATTTGAATGCCTTTCATTTCTCTGGCTAGGATTTCCGGTACAATTGGTGAATAAGAGTGGTGAGAGAGGCATCCTTGTCTTATTCCTGATTTTAGAGGAAAAGCTTTTTCTTTTTTTTTACCATTGAGTATGATATTGCCTGAGGGTTTGTTATATAGCCTTTATTATGTTGAGGTACTTTCCTTCTATACCCATTTTATTGAGTGTTTTAATCATAAATGGATGTTGTATCATATCAAGTGCTTTTTCTGCATCTGATGATATGATAATATGATTTTTGTCCTTTGTTTTGTTAATATGGTATATTACATTAATTGATTGGCATAAGTATTGGAATGAACCCCACTTGATAATGATGCGTTGTTTTTTTTAAGGTGTTGTATTCAATTTGCTAGTATTTTGTTAAGGATTTTTGTATTTGTATTCATCAGAGACAATTTGTCTGTAGTTATGTCTTTTGTGTTATCCTTGCCAGGTTTTGGTATCAGGGTTATGTTGGCCTCATAAAATGTGTTAGGAAGTATTATTGCCTCTTCAATTTTTTGGAAGAGTTTGAGAAGGGTAGGTGTCAAATCTTCTTTGAATGTTTTGTAGAATTCACTAGTGAAGCCATCTTGTCCTGGATTTTTATTTTTTGAGATTTTTTTAAATTCTTGTTTCAATTTTCAATTTCCTCACTGTTGATTGATGTAGTTAGATTTTTCAGTTCTTCATGATTTACTCTAAGAAGTTTATATATTTTTAGTAATATCCATTTCTTATAAGTTATTGAATTTGGTGGCATATACTTTCCATAATATTCTAGTATGATTTTTTTATACATCTGTGAAGTCTGTGGTAACTTCTTTCTTTTTTTATTTTGTTTATAGGAGTCTTTTTTTCTTAGTATGTTTTTTTCTTAGTTAGTATAGCCAGGGGTTTGTCAATTTTATTATTCTTTTCAAAGAACCAGCTCTTTGTTGTATTAATTTTTTGTTCTTTTTCTCTATTTTATTCAATTCTGTGCTAATTTTTTTTATTTTTTATTTTTAGTATTAGTTCCTACTGAAGATTACTTATGTCTGATTGAACAGTAAGAACTGTAAGAATGTCTCAATACCAGGTTTAACATGCACAAAGCCAAGAAAACAAACGATGCCAGATACTGAATTTATATTGCACTGTCCTTTGAACACCCAGCAATTCTGTGCTAATTTTTATTATTTCCTTTCTTCTACTGACTTTGGATTGCTTTTGTTCTTCTTTCTTTAATTCTTTAAGATGCAATGTTATATTGTTTACTTGATATTTGTGTTGTTTCCTGAGGTAGGCCTGTAATGATATAAACTTCCCTCTTATTACTCCTTCACTGCATCCTGAAAGTTTTGATGTGTCATATTGTCATTCTCATTTGTCTCTATATCTTTTGACCTCACCTTTTATTTCTTCTTTGACCCAGTTATTTTCTTGTAGATTGCTGTTTAATCTCCACATATGTATGAGTATCTTTACTTTCTTTTATGTAGTTGATTTCTAGTTTTAAAGCATTGTGTTCAGAGAATATGCTTGGTATAATTTCAATCTTACTGAAATTGTTGAGGCTAGTATTGTGACTCAAACAAACTATCCTTGAGAATGTTCCATGTGCACTGGAGAAGAATATATAAGCTGATGAAAGGCTCCGTAAATGTCAATAATGTCTGTTTGGTCTTAATTGTTATTTAAGGACAATATTTCTTTATTGATTTTCTAGTTGGATGATTTATCAGAACACTCATTTAAATATTATAACAACCTATGAGGTTACTTCACTTTACAGAAGAGGAAATGATTATAGACATTAGTGAAATTGTTGAAGGTCATACATCTAAGTCATAACTAAAACAGAAATGGAACCTAGGAATATTCAAATCTCAGTGAGAAGAATATTTAAGAAAGAAAATCTCACTCAAATATAATTTCATCAACATCATAGGAATTGTGATAGACATTTTTCTAGGATGGTCCTTGGGTTTTCTGGTCCCTGGTATATACACATTTTCTCCCAGTTGGTGAATAAAACAATATCTAGACACTATTATAAGGGGACTTTAGGGATGTAACTAAGATATAAAGCAGTAGACCTTAAACTAGGGATATTATCTGGGTGGGCCTGACTTAGTCACATGAGAACTTTAAATCTGAGCCAAGAGGTTAGATAAATATAAAATCAGAGATTTGAAGCATGAGAAGGATTCTGTGCAGCCTAGCTTGTTTAAGGATAAAGGGATGCAGCTGACCTCTATTAGCTGGGAATGTCTTCTTTTTGAGAGCTAGCAAAAACATTGGAAACTTATTCATATCGTCACAGAGAAGTCACCTTTTCCCTCAGCTCCTTAGTTGTAGGAGCAGCCTGAGCCTCAGAGGGAAATAGCAGCCTCGGCTGAAACAATGGTTTTATCCTGGTTAGGCCTAATAGAGAGTCCAGCTAACCTGTGCTTGGACTCCTGACCCCCACAAAAGTATGAGGTAATAAGTTTGTTTGGCTCATAGAGCTTGTGGTGAGTTGTTATTAATAATAGAAAATAGATACAGATTTTGATATCAGAAGTGGTGTGCTGATAAACTAAATACCCCAAAATGTGGGGAGTAAATACTTGGACTGGGCAGTAGGGAGACCGTGGAAAATATTGGAGGAATATGGTAGAGGAAACCTAGATATAAAAGTGTGTTTTATATTTCCTTTAGTATGTAGACTTTATGCTGACAATGAGGGCTCAGAAGGAAATGATGAACATGTCATTGGAAATTGAAGATAGGGAGGGGGTCCTTGCTGTATAGCGGGAGAACACTTAGCAAAATTGTATTCTATAGCTCTGTGGAAAGTAGAACATTTAAGCAACAAACTTGGATACAGAGCTAAGGAAGCTCCGAGTAAAACACTGGAGGTTCTGCCTTGTTTATTCTTGCTGTTTGTAGTAAAATGTGAGAGGGGAGGGAAAAATTTAAGAAAAAATGGTTAAACAGAAATAAATAAGGACTTGATGATTTAGGAAACTATCAGCTTACCCTTAAGGTAAAAAGAATATAAAATTAAGATAATGCTTCAAAAATAAGGCATAGAGTACAAGTAAAGGAGTGGCTATACACCTTTTGCTAAAACTTTAGAAAGATACAAGAATCAATTATACAAGAGGATCTTAAAGAGATTAAGGTTGTGCCTCACAGATCTTAAACAAACAAGGGCACTTCTAGGAAGCTTACTAACTAGACCTATCCCTCAACGATCTCAGTAGAAGCAAGACAAAAAGTATAATGTCTAATAGATATATATAAAGTTGTGGCTTTTGTATAATATAAGGAAACCCAGTGCAATTCACAGATCTATGTGTTTCTTAAGAGGATTATATGAACAGAAAGGTTTCCAGGTTGCATTATAGAGCAGTGAGCAGAGACGAGAGTGAAAGGGAGGGAGAGAAAGAGAAAAAGAAAGAGGAAGATAGAAAGAGAAAGGAAAAGAGAAAGAGAAGGCAAGAATGAAAATGGAATGAAAAGAGGCTGTTATACACTCAAAATTCTACTATTCGGAAGCAGGTTTGTAAAACTACTTAGCAGCCAACACTTTGTACATTAATGACTAAGGAGGGATGACTCAAAAGATGAAATCAAGAGTTAAAGGATGCAGCTGAGAGCCATGAGGACAATCCCCAAGCCTGAAACCTAATTAAGGAACTTGGGCAGGATTTTGACTTCAAAATTGCTTTGGCCCAATGACTCCTTTTTATCTTACATTTTCTTCCTTATTGAAGAGAATATTTAAAATTTGTATTCCATGCTAATTCTACTATTAAGAATGTGAATATACATAACTTGGGCACATAACTTTATCTTTAATTTCATAGGTCCACAGATGCAATGTAATTGTGACCCAGGATGGATTATAACAAGGGACCTGATCAGCCCTAATTTAAATCATTTACATAATAAGATTAGATATAGATGGTGAAATTTTAGATTTGAGCCAATGCTTGAATGGAATGAGATTCTTGGGAAGCTTAGAAAAGGGTGAATGTATTTTGCATATGGGAGGGTCATGGATTTTTGTGGGCCAGAGGAGAGATTGTATTAGGTGGAATTTTAAGATGGCGTCCAAAAATTTTGACCCGTGGTCTACACACACTTTTATAAGCTATTCAGTCATACAGTTATCTAATTACCTCTGTGAATGGAGTCTTTCAGAAATAATTGTGGTCTCAAATACATTTTTTAAAAACTGCATGGCAAGAAATGTATTTTTAAAGCAGATTATTGTTGAATTAAAATTTTTTGGACTTATGGAGCCAAATAATTGATATAAATTGACCCTCCTAACATTATATATATATATATATATATATATATATATATATATATATATATATATATAAAATTTGCTTTCTCTCATATAGTTCCAAATTATCACATAAATTACCTCACTTCAAGAGAATCCCTTAATTTGCCACATGAAAAGATTATAATTTTCTCTGATTGATCTTTTGTTTTAATAATCTGCTTTATTTTTCTTTTATTTATAGGTTACCACCATTAATCCACAAGCCTTGTTTTTTCTATTTTTGCTCACTTTTCTGTTCCTTTTTGTTTTATGTTGATACCTTGGAAGTCACTCTGAGTGTAGAGTTATTTTAATGGTATCTAGTTTTGAATATATGCTTTCTTATACTCTAGCTTAAATCATTTCATTGTATGCTTTACTTATTTTTTAAGATAAATAATTTTGATGTTTTATTTTAGCTTATTTTTGGTGCTTCAGAATTTTGGGGTGGTCACTGGCACAGAAATATACTCCTTGTTTCTCTTAGATTTACAGTAGTCAGTGCCAGTAAAAGGTCTCTCAGGCAATAAAAATGTGATCTTTCTAGGTATCACAAATATAGGGTTTATACCCATCTTATATATAAAGCTAGAACCAGCCAAAGCCTAAGAACTTATTGTCCTGAATTCAACAGTTAAGTCTGTCACCACATGAATTAGTGACCAGATTTTTTCTGCTGAAAGATCCATCAGTGTAATGGAGTATCAATTTAAAGTGGACTGAACTCAAACCAGATGACCTTTATAAACGCCTCATGGGGGAGGGAAACAAAAGAGTAGCATAGAACTTCAACTGCCACATTACACTCAATAGCTGATTTCAACTACTTTAAGTACCATGTTTCAGACTGATAAAGGCTCCTTAGAATGTGTGCCTGGGAACGTCACTCTAGCAAAAATGTGATTCTCAAAATTACAAGGTGACATTTGTTTTCAAAATGAAACCAACATGAAGAGGGTTATCATTTCAAGAAAAACCTCTCTTCTTCCTTTGGTTTGAATTCTCTCTATAGTTAAAGTTGCTTAAACCTCACTATAATGTTATTGGTGATGCAAGACTTGACTCTGTTTTATTGTGACACCTATTGTGGAATAAAGTTGATTTTCTCTGCAACATGGATGAGGTATTGGCAGTTTCTGATGTAGGAAAATGTTCAATGTGGAAACAGTGAGAGAGAGAGAGACAGCTAAGATAATTTGATTAGATATTTCTTCTTAACCAAGTTTGTTAGTTAAAATAGAACCAATAGCTATTTTTATTTTAAGCTTAGTTAGAATCTTACCAAGTAAACACTTTATAAATTCTGTGGGTTTTTCCTCCACAATTAATATTCTTTTCTTTAGACAAACTGCTACCTTATTATTAATTATCCTTTTGGTGGGTATAATGCATATATAGGTACACACATATGCACATATATTCTATTTATCATGTGTAGTCTCTGAAACAGCTGTAGAAATGTCAGAAGACCTCCTGGAGGCAGGAAGTGAGACTCATTTCAATTTCAAACTACATTAATTCTGAATGAAATCAAGCCTATTGTTATTTTTATTATGGCAACCTAGCTCTTGTAAAAAATTGCAGATTTTTAATAAGGGCATTTTCAATGGTTTCCTTCCATTCCCACAAACTCATAAATCAATTCCTGTCTGTCAGCCATTTCAAAGTTGTCAGTTCTTATGAGTAAATGTGACAGCCAAATACTGTTTAAATCTGCAAAATTGTATCTCTGTTAGTGAGCTAAACACAATTTTAGCCTCAGTGATGCCCTCTTTGTCTTATAGAGTTTATTTTTTTCATCTCACTTCAACTATCTGAAGCAGCAGGAAAGACTTGACCCAAATAGAATATATTCCAGATATCAGCAGAGAACATATTTCTTTGAATAGTCTAGCAAAGAGTAAAATTAAATAAAAAATTATGATACACAAAGGTGGGAAAAGCAAGATATTTTATTCAAAGTATTTTTTAAAGAAAAAATTATGCATGTGTACTATATTATAGAAACAAGTAACACTATTAGTATCTTCAAAACCTACACTTCAAATCCTTAACACCTTTGCATACACATGGTAAACATTAATTCCTGGGTAATAAAAATGTGATTTAATACCACATCTACAGCTTTATGCATATTCCAAAAGTCTCAGCAGACTAATTAGAAGTATCACGTTTTATGGAATGAGCATTTCTCCTTATTTCCTTGGCCTCAAACTACTGTGTGAAATTTAAAGCATGCATGTCTACAGCAGTGAGAGAAGTGGAGAAAATGCTAAGTGGAATTGCAATCAGGCTAACAAGGTGAATGTTTTGGGTCTTTAATTTTTGCACCAACAAAAGTTCTTTAGAAGGGTCACAGTGAGAAAGCAATGATAATCATCAGACAAGATATTAGAACACTGCAGAATCTAAGATAGTAGATTCCTTAGGCAATCATTTCTCAGGCCTGCTGAATAGATGCTAAGAAAGAGTCAATAGTACTAATTTGTGCCTGTTATTTCTTACTGCCAGTCATGTAGCTCTATAATTGAAATGCTCAGTAACAGTTTTCTACCTAAATTTTAATGATGCCCTTTATAATTCTCTTTTTAATGCAGTCCCTGAACTTTAGAAAGGTTCTTCACTGCCAAATGTCAGTTCATTGTGAGTGCTGCATTGGAAACTCTCCTGCTTTAAAAAAAAAAAAGTAGTATTGCTCATATGTCTGCTGAAAATTTTATTGTCTAATCGTGTGCAAAATTATTGATCAGGGCTCTCATACCAAAAAGAGTATAGGAAAGATCACTTCAAAGTAACAATTTGATTTCTGATTAAAAAAAAAAAAAAGCCCTGTGTAGAATACCTGAAAAAATATTTTAAAAGAATACTCCCAGTTTATTTATTAAGTGGCCAAGACTGTCATACACAACAATTATAGTTACTTAGAAAGCTCTAGTAAAGAATTATCATTGTAACATTTACCTTTAAAAACTACTAGATACAATTTACTCATTGTCACTTTCTACCCTATTCATACCTTCTGGGAATGAATTTTCTCTTTTTTCTTGTATGTTTTAGAATTAAACAAAACAACACACCTTTCTGCCAATTTTGATTTTATGATCTATTATACAAAGTTATGTGAAACTAGAATTCCTCATATGTGCAAGTTAATACTTTAATTTTAATTTGACCAAAGGAGCACTAGAAGAGCTGAGACCACCAGAATTTTTCAGAGTAAATAAATTATTTTCATTAACTTTGCTGTTCTTTTAAAACTTGATGGATAGTAGTAGTTCTATAACTGGAGTTTTGCACTGAGTAAAACTAGTTTAAATTTAGTTGGAGAGAATAATATTCATCTTTTGGACATCTGGACATTAAGATTAAGATCCCTAAAACTCGGAGATCGAAAGTAAAAGCTAGCTACAGTTTTATTTATCATTTTAGGGAGAAGGTTTAAAATAATTTATTGTGTTTAACACAATTTAACAATTGCGTCTATTTCCAAACTTATTGAGCAAAGGTACATATGTCTCTTGGGATTCACAACTTTGGAGAGATGAGGACTTTGCGATTGGCTTTTCTTGTGGAGCTCTGTCAGAAGTCATTTATGGGCAAAGTATTCTGATTAGGAATAGATCGTTTCTCAGGACTGCCGTAAAATAAATCTAAATGTCTCAGCTGTGTTTCTGGTCCAGCAACACCCTCATTAAAGAAACACCACACAATTGCTTTGTTGGCAGCCTTGATTTTAAACACCAGTCTAGGCTGCATGTAAAAGAGAATAAATTGCCTTCTGATTCCTCTGAAGGTCCATAGTGCTTGTAATTTAGGATTGAGAGGCACTCTGAGCACAACGTCCAGAAGCATAAACTACTTTTCCCATAAGAGTATGATACCTGTGAAGCAGATGTCATTAACTACTATTCTCGAATTTTTCATGTTTGACAGGCAAAGCCACGTATTTTCAGAGTTATGTAACCATTCTTAATAGGTAATAAGTGAAAATACTCCCAAGTTAAATTTCATTTTCCAGTTTCAGAGGACTTCATTATCCTTACCAAAACTAATAATCGTAATGTGAGAGGAATAGAGAAAACCTGAATGTGAAAGCTCAAGACACTAAAAATATTAAAACTTCAGTGGGGTTTCAGTCATGTCATAGATCAACTGCATGCTTTTCTATGGTGCTGATTCCAGCATGTCGGCTCTGCAGCTTATGTTTTTAACCGAGCCAGTCCCTTAGGGTTTGAAAATATCAGAAACTGGCCCTGTCAGAATGTAGCCTGCTTAGAAGGGAACGTTCAGGATCAAGTTTGCCTCCGTTTTTTAAATGTGGCTTTTGCGGTAGTTGTTTACCACTGATTATATCTCCAACTGTCATTTATGCTGACTTGCTTTGAAAATGTGGAAAATTATATATTTCTCAGAGCTAAAGAGAAACACCAGAAGTGAATGAAATAATACATTTTTGCCATAAAATTCTATTATAAAAATGAACAAATATTAGTTTAATTTCTTAAGCACCAACCATGGATTTATTTACATGGTAAAGGGCAGAAAAGTGAACAAAGTGCCTGTGCAAAATGAGCATTTTACGAATGATGTACAGTGTGTATGAAGTTTCATATTAGCAAATTGCCCTCGCTGATTTATCCTCTTTATCATAAGGATGGAATCACTGAACTGAGGAACTTTTACCATTTTGATTCTGTGCTCAGAAGAGGGAGAAAACGTTCAATTCAGTCCAACAGACATTTATTGAGCACTTACTCTGTTGCTGTCACTGTCTGGGACCTTGAGGTGCACAAGGAAGAAAACAGTTTCTAATGCAGACTTACCTAAAGTTAAGAAGAACTTACATGCTTATGTCGATAAGATGGCACGCTCAGCTTTTATGGACTTTCCAACTAAGAACAATAACAACAAAAATGAAAACAAGCCATACCAAACAAAAATCTACAAAGGCTGCACCAAACAAAACCATTAGCGGTTTCAGCAAGAACATTTCCTCTCCTTTCTCCCATTCTCTCTTCACTAGAACTTTCTCACTACATAAATAAAATTACTGAAAAATTTTCCAGTCAAGAAGCGGAAGCAGTGAAAATTAGGTAATTCATCTGGCCTTTTCAGAAGCCTTTACCAGGTGTGGGAGAAGGAGCCCAGGCCTCTGGCATTTTATGGAAGGGAAGAATGGAAGTAGACGACTGCCTAAATCTGTCCCCAACGCCCCCTATTTCTGTAGCCTACTTCTATAAGCTCTATGACTCTGGAGGAGCCAGTTAGATTTGTAGCACCTGAACCAATTCACCTGTAAAACAGCCTGTAGTATCTTTCATTTCCCACCTTACAAGGCTGAAATGTTGAAAAATGAAATAATGCACATGAACAAGCACAATTAAATCTATCTTCAGTTTTGTAACTTACGGATTTTAATGTGAAATGTCCTCCAGATATTAAATATGTCTCATATTAAGGAATGCCAGAAATTCTGCATGATGCAAAAAAAAAGGCATGAAATAAAGTTATTTATTCTAATAGACATCATTAAAGTGATATTTTCACTTATGTGTATTCTCAGAAGCCATTTTTTTTAAGATTATAATCCTAGTCAATCCTGAAAACATCCTGATTTGTACTTTGAATATTTATTTTTAATGATCATGCTTTGATGTTTTTTAAATTTCTACCAACATGATTGATTTATACCAATCTGATGGGCAAAAAGCGGGCTCCAGCTATAGAAGTAAAGCCTGCCAATGGGATGGTCTTTCAAGTGAGCTTCAGTGCCAAAGCATTTCTGGTGTTGTAATAGACCATGGAAACTGAAGGGATGCCAGAGCATTTAATTTCAAAGCTGGAGAGCAAGTTCTAATCCTGGATTTAATTTAATTGTCACTGTAACAGATATATGAAAAAGATTTATACCACCAAGGTAATAAATGTATAAATGAGAATTGCTTGGCAGATAAATGGAAGAATAACATTTACTAAAAACTGTATTCATATGGTTTTAGAGGTAAGTAACTTTGTAAGGTCTGGACCAATATACTTTGCTATGTTTTCTGAAATTATTAGTCCTGTCGACTCTTTGGTTTGTTTTTACAATTGAAGGTGATTAATTTAGAATTACATTGATCTTTCTCTTTAGATAGAGAACAACATCCATTTATCCTGAAAGTTAAGATGCAGCTTTAAGACACTTTTTGATAGTTTTGAATAAAGCATTTGAGTTGCTGCATTTATCTGTCCATTTGTCCCCTCAAAAGGCTTCACAAAGCAGCCAAAGACAAACTGCCATCAGTGAGTGAAAGTAGTTTCACAGATACAAAAGACTATGAGGATACTAGGGGCCCAGTGCACGGATTCATGCACCTTGAAAGAAACTGTGGGGCACGAGGCTGTGGTGGGCACAGGGGCAGGTCTTGGCCCATCCTCTTCATCCCTGTCCGGCCCCTCCAGCCACGGTCCCCGATCCCCCTGTCTGCCGGCAGCCCCACTCACGCACTCCCATGTGGCGATGGCCCCACCAGCAGCAGGTGTGAGTGGGGCTGGGCGCCGTCAAAAGGTGTGAGCGTGGCTGCTGCCCCGATCACCCCTCAGGAGCAGGGAGAGGTGGAGAAGCCGGCCAGGGCAATTGGTGCCAAGCGATCAGGGCTGGCACTGGGTGCCAGCAGCAGGTGTGAGTGGTGGCTCTGGCACCTGCAGTGGGTGCAAGCGGGGCTGGCGCTGACAGCAGGTGTGAGTGCTGGGCAGGACTGCGGTGCGCGGGAGCAAAGAATTTTCAGTAACCACCAGAGGCTCACCCCTATGATAGCGACTGGTGCCCCGCCGTGGTCTGGAGCCCCCACTCACGTGCTCCACCATCCTGCTGAGGCTGAAGCCCCCCATGTTCCGCATGTGCCCCCTGGTGGTCAGTGCACACCATAGTGACTGGCTGTTTGGTTGTTACATCGTTCAGTCTATTTGCATATTAGCCTTTTATTACATAGGATGGGTCAAGCAAAATGTCAAATGTTGCTTGACTTATAAATCATGTTTGGAAAATAACAAAGCAGTCAGTTCATGTGAAATCTCCTACCTCAAGTTTTTCTTGCCAGTATGTCAATGATTTTTTTTTTTTAAAGACAATGAATAAAAAGAAAAGGAAAGCTCAGAAAAGGTCATATTTGCTTTGGATCTGGGAGTCTGATTTTATCAGAAGAGAGGAATTCTGACAAAATTAAAAAAAAAAAAAACACAACAAAAGATCTCTGCTTTGATAGCACAGCTCCAGTCCAGGTTGCAGTGTCTGAGTAAGGTCAAGTTGCTGATGGACAGGAACTGGTGCAGACAGTTGGTTAGAGGATGCAAATGGTAGGTGTAGTAAAGGGGAAGCTGATATTAATCATACACACAAGTATCACACTTGTTTTCTTTCAAATATTAGCTTTAAGCCAAAAGATGACTTCCAAGGACGGTATTTCTCACTCTTTTTGTCTAAAGCCACTCAGTGGACTTGAAAATTCTTTAGGTGGTGAATGTGCTTCCTCTTCTCAGATGCCCAGAACTTCTGGCCAGGTCACCTTATCTATTTTCTATTTTTTTAAAATTAAGCTTTCAGTGCTAATAATGAATCAACTTTCTCTTAATTTTTTGGGGGGGTATTTTTATCTATTTGGGTTATTTTATACATTGCAGCAGTGTAATAAGATAGAAAAAATGAATTTTGGAGTCATAAAACCAGACTTGGAATCTTTGCTTTTTTAGGTTTTCTGAAGATCAGAAAGTCTGAGTTTTAGTTTCCTCACCTATAAAATGGGAATAATGATGTTAAGTGTGTCTTAACAGTACTTATCAAATACAATAGAATTTCTGAATTTTCTGGGCCATGTCTGGCAAACAAAAATTGTCCAGTGTTTGTTCAATTCTCTTCTTATAGCAGGAATTAAAGACACTTCTAATTTCATCTGCCTAATTATTTATTCTAAGTTTGCTTCCTGTTATATAAGAGAAATGTTTTTTATCTCTTTTTTCTCCATTTTATGAAGCCAAGTGAAGCACTGTATCAGAATCTAATGTGAATCTTTTTAAGGATGTCAGGTTTGTGGCGACTTGTTCTCCCTTCATTATGTACTAGTTTTTCAATGAAAACAAAAGAAACTATTGTTATTTATTCTAATATATGTATAATTAATTGTATACATATAATTAATTTGATGAAATTTTCTAATGCTGCTTAAAAAGTTAACAGCTGTAGGCAATACTTTCATTTTACAACATCACAGCACAGCATATGTGCTCTCCCACAGTGTGGCAAACTTGTCAACAGATCATCAAAGAGCAGACACAGTCCTCATGATAGAAGAAAAACAATTAATCCTAGGAATGAAAAAGTCTAATTTCACTTTTATTCCAGTGAGCTTTAAGTGTTATTTTATTTTCTGATTAACCCAATGTGGGCATTTCAAGATTTTGTTTCAATTTTTAAAGTCATGTGAGTTCATATTATAAAAGGACCCAACTTTATAAATTTGTTAAAACCATATATATATATTTAAAAGGCTAACATGCAAAGTGTCCTCTCGGGAGTTTGACGGGGAGTTTGATCGCTTGCTATGATGTGCACTGATCACCAGGGGATGGTGTGGAACATGGCGGGTGACCAGCAGCAGCGGGGCACTGAGGGAGCAAGGGAAGGAAGCGGGGAGGCGGGGAAGCTGGGGAACATGATCGGCCCTGATCACTGGCCAGGCCTAGGGACCCTACCCATGCATGAATTTTGTGCACCGGGCCTCTAGTTTGAATATAATATTGGGTCTTTATAAGCACTATGGGAAATATAGATGATTTGGAGGCAAAGCCCTCAATGATGAAGCTGTGGCTATAGAATAAAACAAAAGTTTAAATTCTTAGTACCACTGGCTGATTCATCTTGGGAAGGTGATTTAATGTCTCTGTGGCTTAGGTTCCTGGTCCATAAAATGGATAATGACAATAATACCACCTTATAAGGTAGGCTTAAGAATTAAATGAGATAAAGCTGAGAAACACATAGCCCAGTCTCTGACACATTATGAGCACTCCAAAGATATATAGTGCTTTCATTATGATAATATAATGTTAACCATATCATTTTACTCCCCTGATAGACATATTTGAATGGAATGTGCATTAATTTAGTCAAGTATTCAGTCGGTATAAAGACCCTAATTGTGCCATCTGGCTTTTTGATAGTTAGATATTGGTTTGTTCTTCATTTATAATACAAGATATTTGACACTCTTGGGATCTGGTTGGAGGGCAGAACAGTGAATTATCTACTATCCAGCCTCTTTGAAAATTCAAGATGATTCAGAGTACCACCTATAAAGCATTCTTGTCAAACAAGCAAACAAACAAAACCTGAATATGATCAAACATCAATAATTATACTTTATTATAGATTTTTATATATACACATTATTTTAAAATAGAAGAATGTTAAGCTCATTCATGTATACATAATGAAATTTAAGGTGATTTGGGTTTTCTAAAGTATATGGAAAGTGCAATACTGTTGTAAGGTATGGTAACAGAGAAAGTGCAAGGAAGAGAAAGAGGAAAATTAAAGAGAGATTAAAGAGAGGAGTTGCTAGGACACAGTGATGAGTGGCAGGAACTATTGGAGACAGGAGCTGACCAGGCTCTCCCAGATCCATAGAGAGGACTACTGCAAGCTTGATGGTGCTGTAGGAGAGCAAGCAAACATACGTGCAGGGGAAGGTAGTTTATCATAGGGGCAATTTGTGACATGTTACAGCTAAGGTGCCTCTGCGATATCTGGGGGGGACTTGAAAGGGCTCAAATTTGGGCAATGCTATTTGTTTAGTCTAAACAAATAGCTAGTACAAATCAATCAACCAACAAATTAACTGATTAATAAAACATGTTCTAAGTAAAGTACTTAGTGGTTTTTTTTGGACCCCACAGAAAGACAGGTAATTTTATTCCGTAAATAACTGAACTGTTTGTAGGTAATAAAAAAACTTTTATTGTGTTTTTTTTCATTCTGAAAAACAAACTTTAAAACTTTAATTTCTTAATCAATTGTTTTCTCTTTCTATGTTGGGAATTTGTAACTCTTTTAGGGAAGAAAATTAATGTTTAAACATGTTACATTTAGTGAGCATACTTTGAAAAATAATTTCAGTTGGTTACCAAAAGGAAAAAAAAAAAGTAATTGCTTTACTGAATTGAAAATATTTTACTTTTTTTTCTTCTTTGAAAACCAGCCTTTGTTTCTTCTGCCCTCCTCCTGCAGAGAAACTGCAGGGAGTAGAGTTTTTTAATACAAGAATGTATTATCACCTTATATTACCTCCCTGTGGTTTCTGGAAAAATGCAATCCCAACTACAATCCCTGGCTGTGGTATTTGTCTCTGCTTGTTTTGAAAATGGCTGTAGCTATTTTATATGATCAGGCCTCTAAATTATACTCTGCAAAATGTTGCTCAACTTACTTTCCTCTTCCTTTCTTCTTTTTGTGGCTGCAGGAATTATAAGTCCCTGGTTTTTGAGCATTTATTTTTTTTTTGCATTTCAAGTATCCACTTTATTTTCTTTTCCAACAACAAAACTATTTATGTTTTATGGAATTATTTATGTTTTATGTTTCCCCATTGTACCACTTGTCCTCCTCGTTCAACCAAAGCCAAAGTCCTGTTTTGTTCTTACATATTAATAATTTATTAAATAGATGAATTTAGAAATGGAATTGGCAGAGATAGAGTAGAAGAAAATCTACATGGAAAAGGAAAATCAGATTTACACTAGAGAATTTCATGATAAAGAAAACCTAATAAAAAGGTTTATGAAAAAGTTACTTTCCAATAAGAAGAACAATTGAAACAGTTGTCACTCCAGTAATTTACACTGGGATCAGTGTCTCATGGATGTAAACTAATTGTTTCTGTGTACCATTTAGTTCACGTGAAAATAATTTACTTTAGATAGCTAACATACCTGTGTATCTTAATTGCAATATGAACATATGGCTCTAGCTATTTTATATGAACATAGACAAGTAGGTCATTTTGAAGGAGACTAAGAAAGAGTTGTCGTAAACTTTTATGAAAGAGTTGTTGTAAACTAATAAGAAAGAGTCGTAAACTATTATGTTTTAGGGTAGTTTTTGTAGACGTAATCAATACAGAAATTGGCACTAGAAATGGTTCCATGGAAACAGAACCACAAAAATGGGAATTTGTAAGTAGCTCTCTTACCTAATTAGATTTAAAGACATCCGTGAGCTGGGCTGCTCTGCTAGCTCATGGCATAGAGTGACAAAAGAGTTAATTTAAACAATCAAAAAGTAATCAGTCACCTGAAATAATTAAATATCTATAGCCTGAAACTTCTAGGTAACCAAGGAGTAACTGCCATAGAAATGTTAGGGTAAATAAGGAAAATAATGAACGTGTGGTTGCCTCTAAATGCACTGGAAAATTAGAGAAAGGAAATTATAAACCCATGGCTTTGGATTCTCAGTTCAAGGTCCTAGTAAGAGACCAGAAAATATCCACCACTGCTCTAAAAAGTACCTTTATTTCCTATAGTTCCATGGTCAAGATTTATGAAATTACAAATTGCAACCACTAATCCACTTATTGTTTTTTACCTCAGGACCAAATTCAATGTCATATACAATGATCACCAAAGAAATGTCAAGTGAATACATGAATGAATACTTGAGAAGAAAGGCATGATACAAAACAATAAATATGATAAGAGAAATGATATATATATAGATAAATACACTCTGACTTCACCCTAAAGAAAAGAGGAAGGAAAAACATTTGGCTCCTTTCATATAAAACTTTAAAAATTTAAATTTTTACTTCTTTGATTCCAAAAGACTTATGGGAAACACATTTTATATATAATAGAGTTGGTGTTACCTTTGATTTCTTACCTAATTTAATTAAAGATTAGCTTTGATTAAATATATCGAGGGGAGGGTATTCTAAATTCAAATGGTTAGGGTTTTAAATTCCATTTCCAGAGACATGGTAATTCAGTTATGTGTGAAAAAGGGAGGAATAATTTATTTCAGAATTTCTTATTTCAAAATGAGTCCTCGAATCACATTGTTTTGATGATAATTTTAAGTAACAAGCAGCTTGCATTTGAGACTTGATGTGAAAAGCCCGACAGTGGGAGCTTTTAGCCACATTCATACAGAACCTCAGCTCACTGTAATCTGGTGGAAGGATTGCAATTCTGTTTATTACCTTTCCCTCAAGAGACAGACATGTGGCTATTTACTTCCACTTCCCCTTTTGGGCTGTCGTTGTTGCTTTTGGGTGACATAAAAGGTCTGTTCAGCTTAAATTCACCAGACTTTTAGAATGCAATCTAGTATCTGCTGAAGCCTTAAGGTAAGCACACAGGCCAGACAATATTTCATACTGGAATATTCCCCATCCACCTATGTTATGAAGAGTGATCTTCATAGAGGTAGTTGCACTCTATTCTCTAAATTGTTTTTAAATTTCCTTGTGGCTGGCTTAAGTCAATAGAGCAGTGTAGTGCACCTTTTGAAAAATCTCCTGTCTCACTTCTCAATGCTTGCAATTTTTTTTTTTTCATATTAAGCAAGAGAAGTCACCGTCATATACTGTATAGTTATCTGTGATCTATTGGCTCAACTCTGCTGGATTAATGCCAGATTTCAACACTTAGCTCCCCCCTGGCAAACTACTTTCCCACCAGTGGTTAAAAAATGATCACTTTTACGCTTAAGTACACACATTGACATCTCCTGTCTTGAATTCTTCTGAAAAAGAAGAAAAATAGCTAGAGAAGTCTACCATAGCAGGCCCCCTCTGGCAGGGATTCGAAAGTAAAAGAGCATTTCCAATTTCAGTCAAAACCAACTGGTTGAGAAAAGTTCAGGTACTTCAGAAGTTAACATAGGGCTCCCTTTGGTCCCATCAGGATTGGTATTCCTGGCTGCCCAGTCTGCTTGTACTCAGTTCAGCTGCTTTGTTATTACTTACAGAAAATGTTGCCTCAGCTGAAAAGCAGAGTCCTATCAGTAACCATTTTTAGAGGAGTTTGATGATGATATTTCAGTGGGACAAAAGGGAAAGAGTGCCCCCTCAGGATTCCTTTAAAATCCATAAAGCCAGGTTTTGAAAAGAACATGAGTGGAATGCAGCAAGGAACCTGTCCTTAACAATTCCTCTTCATTGAATTGCTTCCAGGTTGTCCTTTAAATGGCAATCCTTATAAGGCATCTTTACTTACTGGAAAAATGGCAACCTTCTCATGACATAAAGAATGGCTTACACAAAGAACTGAAATAAATTATTTTCTCTCTTTCCTGTTTTAGGATGAAATTTTAAGATTTGATTAAGAGATTTTTGTTTTTCTTCTCCATGGCAAATGGGATCATAAATCTTGATATTAAAAGTAATAAGTACCAATGGGTTTGAGAGAGAAAAAACACCTAATAGTTTATTTTCTTGAATTTGAAGTTTTTGTGTGTATTTTCCTTAATTTCTTAAGCAAATGAAATTGTTAGATTACTATTGGTTCTTCATGAGTTATCAACACACAGAGCATATTGTTTTGATGAAGCTTTAAGTGAAATAAAATCCAAAGTTGTCATTGCTATTTATGAAGGATATTGAATTATAGAAATTGGTGCTTCCGCCCCCCCCCCCCCATCAAAAAAAAAATCATAGTACAACCAGAAAAGTCCCAACACAAAACAAGAAACAGGCCAGAGTGAAGGATGGTGTTGAGTCAGGTGTTACCCTAGATAAGACAGACTGTAGATGCAAAAGGATTACAGAAGGACCTTTTCAGCTGAGGTGGTTAGAGGAACTTCAAGAAAAAAGTGCTTTTGAAATAGTCACTGGAAGAAATAAAGAGAGAGAATTCATGTTAGAGGCCAAATCTTAATTTTCTACCCTTTAGAATAAGGAAATTGGGCATTTCTATAAAGTCAGCATAAGCAAACATCTCTAGAAGTTTTTAATCTAAGTTAAAGAAAATGAGTACGTTTAAAGGAAATATAGTAAAATAAACTAAGAGTCTAGGAGAAATGAAAAAAAGGAGAGATATAGGATACTATGTTTTTACAGGTAAAGGTGAATACGTTTAGGAGATAGAAGTCATAAAAGTTACAACTATAGAGTGCAATGGCCAAGGAGGTTGATAACTATTGAGTGTCTAAGAGAAAGACAAGGACTGAAACAAATCACTGAATTTTGTGACAAGGTGATTTTTGTTGACTTTACAGCACTTTCAGTGGCCCATTGGAGTTTGAAGAGCTAAATGAAAAAAAAAATCGGGCAATAATTAGATACTGTTATGTAAGAATTTTAACTGTGGAAGAGGAATGAATAATAGAGTAGAGATCAGAGTAGTAATGATAGAGAATTGTGTTTGTGTGTGTGTTGATATAACAGGTGCTTTATAATATTAAACATGGTTCTTATCTGAATTAGAAGAATATGAGAAAGAATTGGAAGAAAATGAGAGAATTACCACTTAAAAGAGAATATATTTAGAAATAATATGTCTCAATATTAGAAGGAAATTTAATAAAGTGTGCATGTTGAGGATGAGTTTTAGAGAAAGTTTGCCTAAGATCAGGGATAGATCTAAAAAGTTTATAAAACATGAAAAAAGTTTTAAATAAGGGTGAGGATGTGTATGTGAACAAAGATGGAATGATCTTGTTCAGGTTAATGGAGATTCAAGTGAAAATAGAGACAAGGTTGGATATCAAAAGAGATCAGAAAGTTGGAGTGTTACAGACTGTGAGCAGAGTACATTAGGCCCAACAAGCAAAGATTGGAACAAAATTGTAGTATTTTAAACTAAACATTCAGATATCTAGACATGCTTTATATTTGAAGAAAGTAAAAACATCTGCATGTTGTGTGAGTATTTGAGTGCTGAAAATCATTCACTACCTCCCCTGTCTCAGAGTCCTAACCCCGGCCTAGTTCTTGAACTTTTCATGCTATTTATTACTTTAGGTCAAATGAGTAGGAGGTCTCTATTAGAATGAAAATAGCACCAAAGTTATTACCATATCATTAGTATTGTCTGTCAATCAGTAAGCACTAATTATATCCTTAAAAATTTTTTTTAATCCTCACCCGAGGATATTTTTCCATTGATTTTTAGAGAGTGGAAGAGAGAGGGAAAGACAGAGAGAAATAGATGTAAGAGAAACACATCGATTTGTTGCCTCCTGTATGCGTCCCAACCAGGGTCCAGGCCTAGGAAGGAGCCTGCAACCAAGGTACATGCCCTTGACCAGAATCAAACCTGGGCCCCTTCAATCCACAGGCCGCACTCTATCCACTGAGCCAGATCACCTAGGGGCTAATCATATCTTACTTAGCATAAAGAAGTGGCTGTTTAATGCTGAATCTCTGGAGCCATTCATATCTTTTTTTTTTTTTTTTAATCCTCACCCAAGGACATGCTTTGAGAGAGTGAGGGAGAGAGGGCAGAAGAAGGGAGGAATGGCAGGAGGGAGGCGGGGAGAGAGAGAGAGAGAGAGAGAGAGAGAGGGAGGAGAGAGAGAGAGAGGAGAGAGAGAGAGAGAGAGAGAGAGAGATGAAAGAGAAAAATCGATTGGTTGCTTTATGTATTGGCCTGGATGGGGATGAAACCAAAAACTCAGGCATGTGCCCTGACCAGGAATCTTAACTGTCAACCTTTTAGTGCACACTCCAGCCGACTGAGCCACTTCAGCCGGCAATACTAATTTTATAAATGAGATCTCCAGTGGTATCTTTAAGAACATATCATGTTTTAACTACGTTCATTGTTCATGTGAAGGATTGGCCCTTTCATTTGATTGACTCTTCATTTACCAGTAAAAGTAACTAAAATGACCAACATAGTATTTTCACCAGCTTGTTGTTTAAATGCAGCTACAGATGTCTTATTTCAAATAGTTACAAATTATTAACTGTCATTGCTTTTATTAAGAAGAATCCCAGTATCTGTCTTCGGAGGCTTCATTGCAATGAATAGGGCAATAGTTTAGGGCAGTGGTTGGCAAACTCATTAATCAACAGAGCGGCAAACTGTGGCTCGCGAGCCCTCTAGAATTTACGCCTTCCTAAGTGCATTAGTTCTGCTACAAAATTCAGGAAAGAGAAAGAATAAGAGACTGAGAGACGATCAGAGAACTCAACTGCCTGCTATTGCACAGTTTCTACACTTTATGTGGAAAAACAAGGTCATTGAGGAGGAAGTCTTAGAAAAATTGCTTTTATAGCACAAAAGAGAAGTGTGCAGAAGTAAAAAGGAAAAAAGTATTTCACTCATGTGGTCATTGCAAAGTTGAAATGAATTAATACATGTAAACCAGTTGAAACAATCCTGGCACATGCAATATAAATGTTATGTGATGCAGTTACTTTTAGCACTAAAAGCCGAAAGCACTGTACATATTGTTTGATCTAGAAAATATTGCTCTGTTGTTTTGACTTCCACAAAAAGTGGAATCATGCACACCAGAAAATACATTTAGAAATGTTCTTCTAGATTACTCAGCCTCTGCGATTTTTCTTTTGTCCATCAAAAGAAGAAGCTGAGAGAGAAACAAAATAGCCTCAAAAGAAGCAAAAGATCAGCATTGAACATTTTTTTTTCTCCAAAGAGCATTAAATGGTAAAAGAACCATAAATATTTGTATTCTGCCTTTTTAAAATTAAATATACATTTTTATTAGAAAATGTGGTGGCTGCCATAGCAATTAAACATTTTTTATTATTTTCCTGTCACTGAAGTCTTTCTTTAAGAGAAGTAAATTTTAGGTAACATTCACTATAGAATCTGACTTCAATGCTGCACTTTGGATAAGTCATTATTGTTGTTTAAGATACATTTGAAGGAAATGAACTAAACATCCTTGTTTTACAATGACTGTAGAATATCTCAGAGTATTGGTTCATCTGAAAAATGTTAAAAATAATATATTACATTATACCTAAGTTTCTCTCATTTTTCATTTTTGACTCTTGCTAATTCATATTTATTTATGTCTCAAATAACCAACATATTTAGTTAATTGACAGTAACCAGGTTTCTGCTATTCTAACTTCTAAAGATAAATTTATTTTATATAAAACACCTCAGAAGCATGAGACTTTAAAAAAACTCTATGTAGAATTATGATTTTCTCCTGTTATTTTAAGGTGAAATGCAACTTTCAAATATTACACTATAAAAATGCAAAATAATATTAGGTGGCAAAGATTATATTTGAAGGAACTGCATTCCCTGTGGAAGTTGCAGATTCGCCTCTGATACTAGAAAGGTGCTTGTTAAAACAATGCACTTTTTTTCTTTCTAAAATACATCAGTTCTACTAGATTTCTCTTATGAAATATCTTCACCTGGTAAGCAGTTTACTAGGCTTTCAAAATTGAAACCTAGAATTCAACCTTTTAAAATTAGGAATTCCTGAGCACAAGCATCTTCCTTAGCACAGCCAACCCTCAAGCCTGGGATGTAATGTGGGTCCTGGTCACAATGGGCAGATTTTGGTACTAGATACTTCAGCATTTCATACATTTAGTTAAACATGTCAATGTCCCTTTTGACATTTCCTAAGTTTTGCTTTTGTTTTACTTATTTATTTATTTTTTTTGGACAAAATATACACATTCCCCAATTATAAAGAACCTGATTATTATCCATTAAACAACACCTGCAATCTATCCCTACTTTAAGGATGTTGTTTCATTCCCAATCAATGGTGATAAAATGAATCTGATTATCAACATAAAATGATTATAAACCATCCAGAAACTAGAACACCAAAATTTCCATTATCTTAATGCTGAAATTCAGAACATTCTGAATAACATCAAAAATATATATAAATGCTTAGGACACTCTTTTGATACCTCCTCAAACCTAAAATAGAATTATAAGATATTTAAATACTTTCATTCTGTGATTAGCAAATAGAGGGTGTCCCAAAAAACATATATACATATTTGAATAGTTATAAATATAGTACTTATTAAAATACATTACATTTTTAAATTGAGCTATCAGCTATTAAAATATATATACATGTTTTGGGGCACCCTGTTTTTTTCTTATTAATCAACTAAATGTCTTTCTTAAAAAAATGTTTTTATTGATTTTTTTTAGAGAGAGAGGAAGGGAGAAAGATAGAGAGATAGAAACATCCAAGAGAGTGAAACTTCTACCCGCTGCCTCCTGCACGCCCTCTACTGGGGATATAGCAGCAATCCAGGCATGTACCCTGACAGGGAGTTGAACTAGTGACCTCTTGGTTCACGGGTTGACTCTCAACCACTGAGCCACACTAGCTGGGCAACTAAATGTCTTTCTTACTCTAATTTATAGAGCACTTATTTTTATTTATAAAAGTGCAGTTAGAATCATAGAACTATGTAGTGTAGACCAAATCTAGTCACTCAGATATGAGAAAAATCAGATCTAGACAAATGGAGAGATCTCAGATTTTCACAGGACTTGAACTTTGGTTCTGTAGAAGGGAATGCTATAGCTGTGTCTTGCATTTACATTCTATAATGTCTCCATGGCTAAACCTATGCTAAGACAATTCTTAATGAAAGCTATCTCATTTTGTAAATGCTAAAGAATAAGTAAATTAACCATTATTCTGGTTATCAAATGAGTTCATTAGAGACCAAAAGACTTTAGATCAAAATACAACAACAAAGAAAATGGCTTGCTATTGGCTCTGGCAATTTGAGTGCCATAGCAGCAAATTTTCATTTTGTAACCTTATATTTTAGCTAGAGGCCTGGTGCACGAAATTCATGCAGGGGGGTGGTGGTGTCTCTCAGCCCAGCCTGCAACCTCTCCAATCTGGGACCCCTTGAGGGATGTCCAACCACCTGGTTAGGCCCAATCTTGGTGGATTCACAATCCAGGACTGCTGACTCCCAACCGCTCACCTGTCTCGGCCTGATTGCCCCTAACTGCTTCTGCCTGACAGCTAGATCACCCCCTAACCACTCCACTGCCAGCCTGATCAACGCCTAACTGCTCTCCAGCCAGCCCCATTGCCCCCAACTGCCCTCCCCTGCAGGCCTGGTCCTCCCCCAACTGCCCTTCCCTGCAGGCCTGGTCTCCCCCACTGCCCTCCCCTGCAGGCCTGGTCCCCCTCAACTGCCCTTCCCTGCAGGCCTGGGTCCCCCCTAACAGTCCTCCCCTGCAGGCCTGGGTCCCCCCTAACAGTCCTCCACTGCAGGCCTGGGTCCCCCCCAACAGTCCTCCACTGCAGGCCTGGTCCCTCCCTACTGCCCTCCACTGCAGGCCTGATCACCCCTCAACTGCCTTCCCCTGCAGGCCTGGTCTCCCCACAACTTCTCTCCCCTGCAGACCTGGTCCCTCCCAACTGCCTTCTACTGCAAGCCTGGGTCCCCCCAACTGCCCGCCCTTGCTGGCCTGGTCTCCCCCAATTGCCCTCCTCTGCCGGCCTGGTCACCCCCAAATGCCCACAACTACCTTCCCCTGCCAACCATCTTTTGGCGGCCATCTTGTGTCCACATGGGGGCAGCCATCTTTGGCCACATGGGGGCGGCCATCTTGTGTCTTGGAGAGATGGTCAATTTGCATTTTAGTCTTTTATTAGATAGGATAACTCTCAGGATAAGAGTTGGTATTTGTTTTAATTCTAATTTCCTGGGACCTTACTTAATTACAATATCTAATAAATAGTCATTACATATTTAGTTTATGAAAAATTTAATATATATGCTTTGTTATCGTCAGACACACTATGCAGAGCCTATATTTTGTATACTAGTTTCTAAATCAAAGCCTTGCCCAAGTGTGTCTAATTAGCAGAGGTAGGCCCTTTGCTTGAACTCTCTAGCTTGAAGAAAGTCCAAAAAATTTGGTTTTTCATTTCTCTTTTGTGAATGTATTAATCATTGTAAGGGCTAAGTTGCTATAGCAGAGATATCCCAAAGTAAAATTGCTTATAGAAGAGTACATTTTTTCCTCATATGGCAGTTTCCACAGTCCCAAGCCAAATGTGCACGCTGTACTGTGGCTATATTCTGCATGCTCAATCTAGGACTGAATCTTTCCATTCTCTCCATTGGCAATCCACAAGGTTGCTGTTTTCATCTGCATAATCAAAGCCAGCTCACAAACGCATCTTTATTTCAATTCACCGGAAATGCAAAGATCCCTAGTACAGAAATATGCTAACTATTGAAGATGACTCAAAAGTTGAAACAGTCACTCTCCTTACAACCTATTTTCAGTAGAGGCTGGGGAGTGTCATCTCTAGTTGGGAAGTCATTTACCCCCGGACAACTCTTATTATGGAAGAAGGGGAGAGGACCTGCCTGTCTCTGATGCAGGAACTGATAACTACATAAATTCCCTTAACTTAGTAATGGTGTGCTTCTGAGTAATTGCATTCACCTTTGAACAGGGTTTTAAATTCTTCAAGCAATCTACATAAAATCAAATTCTGCAGTAGAAATCACTTATCTACAAAACTTAAAATGTATATTTCAGAAAATATAATATTTTAATGAGATTTTCACCAAAAAACTAATTTAACCTTTCATATTAAATTCTGTAAGACAGCCTTAAAGAAATCTGAATATAAATATATTAATCATAAGAATATGGAGGCCCTTTTGGATCCTCAAGGGCTTAGGTTGTCTTTCAACATGACCCATGAATTGACTTTCATTTGCTACCTCCTTATGAACCTTTTAACAAATATGAATGTCTATTTTCAGATCTATGTGCAGGGAAAGTTAAAAATAGCATGTTCCCTACCATCAAGGAAATTAAAATTTAATAAAAAATATAACACATAAAGAGATCTTCTACCCACAGTAAAATAAACACAAATGCCCTTTTTGTTTGCTTTGTGCAAACTTGATATCCAGAGTTACACAGAAAATGTAATATAAGTCCAAGGAAAAAGGAATAAATTTTAGATGGGTTTAACCATGGAAACATCTTGTAATTATTTGATACTAGAGGCCTGATGCATGAAGATTCATGCAAGAATGGGCCTTCCTTCTCCTGGCTGCTGGAACTGTCTTCGCTCTGGCCAGAGCCGCCTTTCTGCCTTCCCATGCTGCCCAGAGGCCCGGAGTGGAGCAGCTGGGGTGGTGTGGAATGCCTGCATCATCACCATGGCCCCGCCCATTGGCACCTGTGTATGCAAATTAGCCTGCCATCTTTGTTGGGTTAATTTGCATACTCATGATTGGCTGGCTGGCGTTGCGAAGGTATGGTCACTTTGCATCTTTCTGTTTTATTAGTGTAGATACTTTGGTGAATCCCTTTTCTGTAAAGAATAATGGATTAGAGAAGTTTATTTTTATATTGTTCTTAATTACTTGCAATTGTCAACACCAATTTTGCAGTAATATTGCCGCATCAATGACATGAGTTCTGAAAACCATGACCAGTTGTGTCTTCCCAAATAGAGATAAGGAAACTGTCAGAATATCAGTCTTCTCTTCCAAACTGCTTAGGGAATGACAGGTCACAAATCACTATGGACAGGAAGAAATGGATGTCTATATGTCAACTGTGTTTTTTCCTCTCTGGTTTTGAAGATGAAGAAATCCTCTTAAACTATACATTCATGTGTAGTAATTGATACATCTAGATCAGCTTAGGTCCTGTCAGTCTCATCATGTGCATTTATAAAGATAGAAGCTTAGAAACAACCATTTGCTTCCAGGCTTAGGAGCAGAAACAGAAATTGGTATAATTTCAAACCATTTTGTAGTATATGGATGGAGACCACTCATTGTTAAAATATTTCTAGGAGCTGGTTTGTTTATAGTTAGTCGACATTATGTACATGTAACACTTATTTAATAAAATCATCTTTAAGTCTGGTTTCTCAGGAACTATTTTGGTAGTTTTTATAGGAAAAAAACTAATGAGACACTAAGGCCTATAGGTTGATTAAAGGTTGTGCATCATTACCACTATTTAGTTTCACCCTAAAAAGAAATTATGTAGCTATTATCAGTCACTCCCCATTTCCAACCTTCCACAAACCTGGCAACCACTAATCTCTCTCTGTATGGATTTTCCCATTCTGGACATTTTATTTATTGACTCATATGGCCTTTGAATTCAAATTTAATCATATTGATAATGTGGCTTTTGTGTCTGGTTTCTTTCCCTTAGCATAATGCTTTGAAGGTTTAATCACGTTGTAGCACACATAAGTATTTCATTCCTTTTCAGGTGAGTAATTTCCCATTGTATGGATTTATCACATTGTATTAGGGTTCTCCAGAGAATCAGAACCACAGAACCAATGGGTATTTATATTGATGTTTATGTTGCCAAGAGTAAGAGAAGATCAATGACCAGCTCAATCAGTCCCATAGAACAAGAACCAATCAAGCAGAATGAGAATTCAACCTTCTTCTACCTTTTTGTTCCTTTTGGGGAGGGCCATCTGCTTTATTCAGTCCATCAATTCAAATACTAATCTCTTCTCGAAACACCCTCAAGACACAACCAGTAACATTGTTTAGCCAGATATCTAAGTATCTCTTACCCAGTCATGTTGAAACATAAATTTAACCATCATATGCATTTTGTTTTATCCATTCATTCATCAGTTGATGGACATTTGGGTTGTTTTCACTTTGGGGCTACTATGAATAATAGTTCTGTTAACATTTATATTCACATTTTTATATTAACATATGTTTTCAGTTCTCTTCAGTATATATACATAGGAGTAGGATTGCAAAGTTGAGAGAGATTATATGCTATCTAATAAAGAGGCAATATTCAAATTGACCATCACACCATCACAAAGATGGCAGCGCCTACAGCAGAGGCGAGGTTTCCATAACACAAGATGGCTGCACCCACAGCGGAGGCCAAGTTCCCGTAATGAGCCTTGAAGAGCAATCAACAGGGACCTGAGGCTGTGTGGCACTGAGCTGGGGTAGGGGAATTGAGCCTGTGCCCCCGACCTGGTGGGGCTTGACAGGGGACCTGAGGCTGCGCCCCCTGCCTGGCGGGGCTTGACAGGGGACCTCAGGCTGCATCCCCAGCCCTGGCACTGGGCTGGGGGACCAGAGGCCATGCCTCCTGCCCAGCGGGGCATGACAGGGGACCTCAAGGTGTGCCCCCAACCCTGGTGCTGGTCCGGGGTCCCTCATGCCACGCCCTCCACCCCAGCACTGGGGGACCTGAGGCTGAGCCACCCCCCTGCCTGGCGCTGGACTGGGGGATCTGAGGCTGCACCCCCCATCCAGTGGGGCTTGATGGGGGGGCTGAGGCTGCACCACCCCACCTGGTGCCAGGCCAGGGGACCTGAGGCTGTACCCCCCCACCTGGTGGGGCTTGACAAGGGTGGGACTGGCCGGGTCTGGATTTTCATCCAATGGGGGTAGGATGGGCTGAGTCTGGGTCTCGCGTGATTTTGAGGTGCCGCGGGTATGCTGGGACTGGACTCTGGGTCCTGTGGAGTGCCCCAGACTCTGACAGGAGGAAGGTTTTCATATACCTTTTACTAATTTTCTTTCATCTCTGACACTTCTATTATAGAGTAAGGGCAAATAGCAATATTAAAATATTTCCTCTAATTAACCCCCTTTTAATGTGCACTAATTTCATGCACTGGGCCACTAGTAGATATATAATTTGTAAATGTATTCTCCCTCTCTGTAACCTTTTCATTTTCTTGATAGTGTCCTTTGAAACACAGTGTTTTATATTTTGATAAACTTCAATTTATTTGCTTATTGTTTGGTTGCTTATACTTTAGAGATCATATATAAGAAACCATTAACTAATCCAGAGTCATGAAGAATTACCTATTGCCTTGTAAGAGTTTTATACTCTTATTTATTTATTAAATATATTTTTATTTTCAGAGAGGAAGGGAGAGGGAGAGAGAGAGACAAAATATCAATGGTGAGAGAGAATCATTAATCAGTTGCCTCCTGCATGCCCCACACTAGGGATGGAGCCTCAACCCGGCATGTGCCCTTGACCGGAATCAAACCCAGGACCTTTCAGTCTGCAGGCTGACACACTATCCACTGAGCCAAACCAGCTAGGGTGAGTTTGATAATTATATATGTTACATTTAGATATTTGATCCATTTTGAATTACGTTTGTATATCATGCGAGTTAGAGATTTGATTTCATTATAAGTCTAGAACCTTTCATTTTAGTCTGAAGGACTTTTTCAAATATTTCTTGTTGTGCAAGTCTGATAGTGAAATTTTTTTCTCAGTTTTTGTATGCATCGTACTTTAAAATTTTTGTTTTCAGTTTTAATGATTTTTTTGCTGGATCCATAATTTTAGTTTGAAGATTTATTTTATTTCACCAGTATTTTTTCTTTCAGCACTTTCAATATATCTTTCGTATTGCCTTCTGATTTCCATGGTTTCTCATAAGAAATCAGCTGTTAATATTATTAAGGATAATAAGTCTTTTCTTACTTCTTTCCGGATGCCCTGTTTGCTTTTGGCTATTGACATTTTGACTGTGATTTGCCTAGATACAGGTCTCTGAGTTTTTCCTACTTGGAATGTTTTGGGTTTCTTGAACGTGTAAGTATAAGTTCATGTTTTTCATCAAATTTTGGAAACTGTATTTTTCAAGTATTCTTTCTTCTCTTTTTCGTTTTTTCCTCTGGTACTCACATCACACACCATTGGAATGCTTTTGATCCATTAAGTTTTCTTCATTCTTTCTCTTTCATTGTCTAGATAGTCTAAATTGACCTATCTTCAAGTTTGTTCATTCTTTCTTCTGTCTGTGTAGATCTTCTCTTTTGACTTCCTTGGTGAAGAATTTAGTTATTTTACTTTTAAACCCAGAATTTCTTTTTTGTTTCTTTTCATGATTTTTGTTGTTGAAAACTGGATCATTTAAAATAATATAATGTGGCAACTCTGGAAATCATACATGTTCCCCATCCCTCTCACTGCAAGGATTTATTATAGTTGCTTGTATTTTAATGGTTTTTCTGAACTATTTCTCTAAAATCTGCATTCTTCACCCTCTATGACTAATGGAATCTCTGCTCATAACTAATGTTTGGAAGCATATTTGTTAAATATCTAAAACGAGGTATTGCCTTTGTCTTTGCTGATAGTAGCCCTGTGTGTTTCTTAAGGCATGGCTTGTAGACTAAGTCATGTCATTGATATGTGCACTTTAGCCTTTACTTACTGCTTGAACAGATGCTTAAGCTTATCCAGAGGTGATATCTGAGGGCCTCCTCAGGGCTTTATTGAGCATGTTCAGAGTCTTTTGCATGTGTACAGACCTATGTATATAGCCTTCTAGATTCCCAAGAATAGTTTGAAACTTTTCAAAGACCCTATGGACATCTTATTCTAAAAGTTTTCCTTTTATGGTTTTTGGTTAGTCTTATGCTTGCACTAATTCTTCTTTTAAAATTGTTTGAAGTATTACATATGTCTCCTTTTTCCACAATTGACTTCCCCCCGCCACTCCTGCCCCCCCCTCCCCCCGGACAAGTCCCCACCGCCCCAGTGTCTGTGTCCATTGGTTATGCTAATATGCAAGCATACAAGTCTTTTGGTTGATCTCTTCCCCCACCACAGCCCCCCCCCAACCCCCCACCTTCACTCTGAGGTTGGATGGTCTGTTCAGTGTTTCTTTGTCTTTGGATCTATTTTTGTTCATCAGTTTATGTTGTTCATTATATCCCACATATGAGTGAGACCTTGTGATATTTATCTTTCTCCAACTGGCTTATTTCACTTATTATAATGCTCTCCAGGTCCATCCATGCTGTTGCAAATGATAAAAGTACTTTCTTTTTTACAAAAGCATAGTATTCCATTATGTTTTTTAATCCATTCATCTGCTAATGGGCACTTAGGCTGTTCCAAATCTTAGCCATTGTAAATTGTGCTGCTGTGAACATAGGGGTATATATGTCCTTTCTGATGGGTGTTTCTATTTTCTTGGGATATATTCCCAGAAGTGGGATTACTGCATCGGATGGGAGTTCCATTTTTAATTTTTTTGAGGAATTTCCATACTGTTTTCCACTGTGGCTGCACCAGTCTGCATTCCCATATGCAGTGCACAAAGGTTCCTTTCTCTTCACATCCTTTCCAGCACTTGTTTGTTGATTGCCTCAATTCTTGTCCACTATATAAGGGAGCTGCAAAATTAAGCAATTACCTATAATTTTTTTAAACACATACCCAAGGGGAAAAGCTTTTCACACTGGGTAAGCTCAGAGTGAGTAAAATGCATTGAGGATATATTTTACATGGTATATCTTTTTCTTCTTTCAAAATTCCCTATTTGCCTTTGGCTTTTGATGTGTCTTGGTGTGGATCTCTGAGTTTTTCCTACTTGGAAAACTGTGTTGGGTTTTAAAGACCATTTTTCAAGAGAGGTTTTTTAGGGAATCACCAAACACATCAAATACTGATGCTTTGGAATTGGAGCTCTGGGAGAGCTCCAGCACTGTTCTGCCCCTGTGCTGGCTGCATGCTGCTGCTTTCCCACTGTGATTGCACCTACTGGTTTTTAAGGCAATCACCAAGATGGGGAGTTGGGATTGTGATTAGGACAAATTAAAATGCCACAAAGCTCACTGTTCTTTCTGAGGTTTAGCTGTGTGTGTGTGTTTTTTATTGTTGTTTGTTTGAATAAACAGCCCTAGAATTGCTGCAAGTCTTTGGCTAAATTCCAGAGTTCTGAAAGTGAACGTATTTTGAAATTTTTTATATAGATTTTTAGTTACCTATATGTAGAAGACAATTTTTGAAGATTCTTAATATGCCATTTTCACTAATGTCACCTGGTTCTCTCAAGAACATATTTACTTAGAAGGTCACTACTAGTATTTCTCCCATTATGAGGCAGTGATAGATTTTAACTATGTTTTATGTCTAACTGTTATTTCAGCAGGAGGGGCCATGCACAAACAAGACCCAGATTATTGTTAATCATCATCATTCCTGACAATGTAATTGGTTTAGCAATCCTTATAACAGGGATCTATCAGCATTATGAGATAAAAATAATCAAAGTAAATGTCTATGAAACATGAAAAGAATCTCATAATAACTTATAGTTGGATATCACATACAAGTAATCTAGAAAATAAACATCAATTAGGAAAGCATAGGATCCAAGACATTGTTAGAAACAAGATTGAACACTGCTGTACATATTCTGAAATATGATAGAAACAGTAATCATGCTATTTTAAAGTGTGACAGATATCTTTGCTACCATTGTGGTCTTGGCAATAAGTTCAAATGTCAGAACAAAGGAATGGGTTAAATTCTAAGAGATAATGATTACTTTATATTTATCAATTAAAATTTCTCACGTGGAAAATAGAAAATTGCTAACTCAAGTATACAGTTTCAAAAAAGTTAAAATCAGTGGTCTTTAAAAATATATTTAAAAAAAACCTGGAATACATGGCTGGAAAATTTAGAGATAGAGCCAGTGTAATTCAAAAGACAAAGTGACTTTTATTATATGTGTGTTGTAGCTGATCTAATACACATGTTTGTTATGCTACAAAGAAAACTTAAGTTTAAAAAGTTCAATTAAAAATTTCCACCAGGTAATTTATCATGGAATGTTTAGAAAGGAGTCATATTAAACTTAAATTTCAATAGTTGTATATTCAAAATGGTATGTTAAACTTTGAGAATGAAGGTAGAGACAAGGTGATTAAGCTTTATCCTAGGATTGAGGCTAGGAGGACTATTTTTTTTTTAACTCAAGGCTCACCAAGTCATGAGTATATTTACATGATTAACTTTATGTTCTGTTCCAGTTGCTAAATTATCCCACCTGCAGTCTCTTAAGCTGGATCATAATTTCTAAGAATAAAATATGCAGCTAATATAAAATATAGTAGTGATAAAAACTTGGGATTTGAGACCAGAGAGAATGTAAATTTGATTTAAAAGAGGGTTTTCCTATCTTATTTGTGGGGACCTGGCCAATCTTGGAAAACTTAAAAGGAAAATAAAACTTTCTTTAAAAATATTTTTATTGATTTCAGAGAGGAAAGGAGAGGGAGAGATAGAAACACCAATGATGAGAGAGTCATTAATCAGCTGCCTTCTTCACACCCCAAACCAGGGGTCGAGCCGTGACCTCCTAATTCATAGGTTGATGCTCAACCACTGAGCCATGCCGGCTGGGAAAAACTTTGTTTTTTAACATATACCTACCTTTTTTCTGGTACTTTTTTTTTTTTAAAGTCTGCTTCTTAATGTGTATTTCCACAAATACTTAGCATCCTCAGTCATATAACTTATAAATGACTTAAAGCTAACTATTCTCTGTACATTGAATATTCATTTTTCCTATACTAAAATCCCATTCCTACTACCTATTATCTAGAAGGCAGCCAGACACACTAATTTAGACCAAATTATGATTGATATTTACAGTTTTTCAATGGCTAAATATGAGAAGTATGCCTCTCTGGTTTGGTTATCTATTAGTGTGAATCTGTGCAGTATCACTTACTAGTTTCATGAAATTAGGTCATTTTTTTTCCATGCCTGAATTTCTCCATCTGTAAATATGCAAAAAGAGTATCTAACCCCATACAGCCTTATCTCATTGGAAGTAATAAATGATTGCTATATCATTTCACTTAAAACTGTTCTTAAAATAGAGTAAGCACCAATGAATATGAACATTTACTACAAATACAAGTCTTTAATTTGTGAAATCCCATTGTACCCAAGTACACTGGAATGAAGGTAAGAGGATGGCTGAAGAAAATTTTGACCAACAGATAACGAACTCATATTCTCTTTACCTGGGAGTTAGCTCCTCTAAGCTTTTCGTAGCCTCTTTGCTTTCTTGGCTCTCATTAAAGCTTCATTTGATTTGTTTAACAGTAGGTTCCTGTATTAATTTTTTATTGTTGCTGTAATAAATTACCACAAATTTTGTAGCTTAAAACAACATAAATTTATAATCTTAAAATTCTGGTGGTCAGAAGTCTAAAACTGGGTCCACATTCCTCAGCTCATGCCTGTCTTCCAACAATGGCATCCCTCTGGCATCAGCTTCCATCATCCATTTCCCTGTCTGACTTTGACCTCTTTGCCTCCCTCTAATGAGGATCCTTGTGATGACATTGGGCACACTTGGATAATACAGAATAATCTCTGCATTACCATATCTTTAAATTAATCATATCTGCAAAGTCCTTTTTGCCATTTAAGGTAGCAGATGCACAGATTCAGGGGACTGAGATATAGACATTTTTGTGGGTTCATTTCTTTCTCTACCATAGTTCCATTAAGCCAATGAGGAGAGAAAAAAATGACTGAAGTCTTCCATAAATATATTTTATGTACCACAGATTTATTAATATCCCTTAAACATTTACCCTGCTAAATTCTTATGTCATTGTCTACAATAACCTCTGGAATATATTACTGCTTCTCTTTTATACAGATGAAGAAACAGAGTTGACATAGTTTAAATAACTTAGTGCCAAAATGCCACATTCTTGGGGAAACATATTCAAACTTGTTGCTTTTTTCATATTAGTAATTAACCTGACCTGATTTTTTATCATACCCTAAGAACAATAGTTCTTGATTTAAAACTGTTCTGACTTATCTGTGTATTCAGGTAGAGATTATTCAGTAAAATAGAGTAATACATAAGAATTATTTGAAAACTAATTTTTTCAATACTCTAAATTTCAAGACCTGTCTTATTCAAATATGTATGCCCAGTAGATGCTAATTCGTTGAATTAGTATGTTCTATCTTCATCATAGACTGTGACATAATATAGTCCTAAGTAATATGAAATGTTTAAATGACAGGTCTTGTAATCTGTGCGTAATGATATCTCCATTTCATGTTCAAATGCCTTTAGGAATGTGTTATCACATAAATCTGGATAGTGAGAGCTGGCAGTTCAACTATATTTCTATAAAGAATGACAGTTTGAACAATGAATTGTAAGTCTTTAAAGAATCATGTGAAAATAAAAAGCAAACGTGTTTTAGTGAAGGTGAAAAGTGTGTAAGAAGAAATAGGGAGTAGAGAAAAATATGACTGAAAGATGAAGAGAATCCCCTGGAGAACGGTCTTTCTAATATACTGTAGCATTGATCAAAGTAAGCCGGAACAGATAGGGGGATTATAACGGAGTCTGGATAATATTTGTGAGGCAGGGAAAAGGGTTCAGAAATGTAGTTTGAATTTTGCCCTATATCTGTTATATTGATTGATTTTTCTAGAGGAGAAGGTACTTTGTGTTTTTCAAAATTATTTTCACATTTACAATATTCCTGAAATAGTCATAGTAACATTTTCATATGAAAAGCATATGCTACTAAATCACATTAACTGTAAATTATTTCTACACGAGAACATGTTCAAGTCAGCTGTCTAGCTGAGCCTTCTATACTTTTTGAATTTCCCTATCAGAATGCAATAGTCTTTCTTTTGGAAGAAAGTGAAATTTGTTTTCATAAGAAGGATGTATTTAAATATACTATTCCCAACCCACTTGTTCAGGTGTTAGCTTCAAGAGAAGACATCTGGGGGCAGGAGGAGTGAAGTTGAGGTCCTGCTTCTCCCTGGAGGAGCCCTGGGCTGGGAGCAGGGGAGAGGAAAGCTTTGTGTTCTTGGCTGCAGCTGTCTGGAGTGGAGCTGCGCTTAGCTGTGCTGGGAGAGTAGAGGGATGAAGAGGTTTTGGTTCAAACACTGGATTCTCACCTTTCTTATTACCTTTTCCATAGATTTTCTTGACTAGATGTTTCTTCATCTTCTGTTTGCCCTTAGACCTATTTCCAGAGGCTTTAAATTATTTTTTTTTAAATAAGTTTAACAAGTTTCACCAGGAAGAGAGTCAGCAGAACTCCTCTGCTGCCATACTCGAAGTTGATCACATCTACATACATTTTAACTTGTATTCCTTTTTACTTTCAATTACAGAAATAGTACAAGTTCCTTATAAACCATCTCAATGATACAGGCCTTTGTAAACTAATAATATTAATCTCTTTTCCAGCCAATTCCATGCCTTAGGATAAACCACTACTAAGTTAAAGTTAATACTTAAGTTTAAAACAGCATAAAGTGAACTCTACAAAAACAGATATCTCTTGTAAATGACATGTGGTACACTTGTCTTAATCCTTCTCACATTAGTTCCAGAATTGTCCAGTGGTCTAACTTGGGCCCCACGCTGTGGCACAAGACTGTACCTATGCTTCCCGTCTCTAGTTCTGGCTTAATTCCATAAGTTTAGTTATCCAACGACCAATTCTTAGAACTCATATTACTTGACCTATCAGCAGTATTGGATACAGTGAGCACTCTGTTCCCTGAAAATGTTTCTCATTCCCTTCTTACCTCTGAAACACTGGATTTTCCTTCTGTTTTTATGGCTGCTACTTCTTAGTCAACTTTATTGGCTGCTACTCACTTCTCTGTAAACTTTAGAATTTCAAGAGCTAGACCTTTGATGACTGTAAATGCTGTATATACAGTAAAGAGTCTCAAATGTGCATGGATAGACCTCTTCATAAACCTCATTTACATGTATCCAAGGTATCCTGCTAGTTGTCAATAGGTGTCTCAAACTTCACATATTCAAAGCTAAGTTTCTGATATCATGCACCCCCCCACCTGCTTTACTCACAGACTTCTCCATATTAATGAATGCTAACGCCATTCTTGCATTCTCTCAGGTCAAAGGTCATGGACATATCTTATTCTGTCATATTCCATATTCAATTACTTAGCAAATCCCGTTGCCTCATCAAAATTATATCCATATTGGTGACCACATCTCATTACAACTATTGTCAGCATTCTGATAGAGGTTACCATTGTTTCTCTTATCATAGAGACTTTTATTTAATTAGATTCTCAACAGTAAACAGATGGCATGCTCAAATATAATATGGTAATTAAGAATTTTATTTACAAAGAAATCTTACAAAGCTAACCAGAACCTGAGGTTATTTTCATTCCTGAGCCTGGAAGAATCATGTATGGACTAAATTGTGCCACTCCAAAATATATTGAAGTCTGTATAGTACTTGTGTGTGTGACATTATTTAGAAAATAGAGGCCCGGTGCATGAAATTTGTGCATGTGGTCATGCACGCTGGGCGGTGTCCCGCAGCCCAGCCTGCACCCTCTCCAATCTAGGACCCCTCAGGGCATGTCCGACTGCCTGTTTAGGCCCGATCCTGGTGGAATCAGGCCTAAACGGGCAGTTGGACATCCCTCTCACAATCCAGGACTGCTGGCTCCCAACTGCTTGCCTGCCTGCCTTCCTGATTGCCCCTAACTGCTTCTGCCTGCCAGCCTGATCATCCCCTAACCATTCCCCTGCCAGCCTGATTGATGCCTAACTGCTCCCCTCCCAGCCTGTTTGCCCCTAATTGCCCTCCCCTGCAGGCCTGGTCACCCCCAACTTCCTCCTCTGCCAGCCTGGTTACCCCTAACTGCCCTCCCCTGCAGGCTTGATCACCCCCAACTGCCCTCCCCTGCTGGCCATCTTGTGGTGGCCATCTTGTGTCCACATAGGGGCAGGATCTTTGACCACATGGGGGCAGTCATGTGTGTTGGAGTGATGGTCAATCTGCATATTACTCTTTATTAGATAGGATAGAGGCCTGGTGCATGGGTGGGGGCCAGCTGGTTTGCCCTGAAGGGTGTCCTGGATCAGGGTAGGGGTTCCTTTGGGGTGTGGGGCGGCCTGGGCGAGGGGCCTATGGTGGTTTGCAGGCCAACCATACCCTCTGGTGACCCAAGCAGAGGCCATGGGATCTGGGATTTATTTCTCTTCTACAATTGAAACTTTGTAACCTGGAGTGGAGCCAAGCCTTCTGCTCGCTCAGTGGTGGCAGCCATTTCTGTTGGGATTTATGTATCTTCTATAATTGAAACTTTGTAGCCTTAAGTGGAGGCCAAGGCAGGCCAGTGCAGGGGGAAAGCTTGGCTTCCTCCATTGCTAGGGAAACCCAAGCCTCCCTCCTTCTCTCTGTGGCCACAGCCATCTTGATTGGGTTTATTTGCATATTCACTCCTGATTGGCTGGTGGGCATGGCTTGTGGGTGTAGCAGAAGTATGGTCAATTTGCATATTACTCTTTTATTAGATAGGATAGGATCTTTGGAAATGAATAGGTTAAGGTGAGGTCGGTCATTGGGATGGGATCTACTATAATATGACTGTTATCTTTATGAAAAGGTCAAATTGGACACATTATCATCATGTGCAGAAGGAAGACAGTGTGAAAATATAGAAATAATACCACCTGTAGACCAAGGAACACCTGAGGGAACGAAAAATTAAGGGAGAAGTATAGAACAGATTTTTCTTCACAACCTTCAGAAGGAACTAACCCTGTTGAAACCTTGATCTTAGGCTTCTGGTGTCAGATCTGTCAGACAATAAATTATGTTATTTAAGATGCAAAATCTGTGGTACTTTGCTCCAGCAAGTCTAGGAAACTAATATAAATGAGGAGAATGGGAAGAAACTGTTTTAGAGAGTTGAGTAAATTTGGCAGATTTGAAAGTCTTGGTGACCTTTCATTGAATAGTACAGTATAACCAGCCATATGCAAACTCATGGGGTAAAGTTAAGGAAACAACCCTGACCTCATTCTTCTTCCTCCCTCTGGTTTCCTCCCAGGTTCTCCTAGGACAGTTGTCGGCAAACTCATTAGTCAACAGAGTGGCAAACCACTGCTCAGTTTGCCGACCACTGTCCTAGGAGTTGTAACACAGGTCAACTTCCTAGGGCAGAGAAAGGGTGAAGAGGTTGGAGTGAATGAGTACATCTGGAGGACAAAAGGTAGACAGACACCTGTACACCTTCCAACTGTCTCTCTTTCTTTCATCTTTTATTTCCTTGTCACTATGTACTCTCAACACACTAGCCAGAGCATCACTCCTGTGCTTAAAACTCTCACACATAAAAAAGTCCTTGTAAGGACCTCTAAGGCCATTCATGTGTGGCTGATTTTGCCTCCTACCTCACCTCCTCATACAGTAAGCCCTCTTCAGACCACTCTTTCTAACATTTTAAACCCTTATTCTCCAAACACATTTCCTATTCCCCCCTCCTCAGTATTTATCACTATCTAAAAATTGATATATTTTACTTATCTTATTTACTATCTCCTTCCTCTAATAGCCTGTAAGCCTTTCAGGGAAGAGATGTTTGTCATATTGTTCATTGCTGAACTCCTAGCATCCAAACTAGTGCCTGATAGCAGGCTCTACTGCATATATGTTGAATGAATGAATATTATGTAAGTATATGTATATGTATTTATATTAAAATATGTTATATATTTCAGAGAGAGGAAGGGAGAGGGAGAGTTAGAAACATCAATGATGAGAGAGAACCATTGACTGGATGCCTCCCACATGCCCCCTACGGGAGAATGAGCCTGCAACCTGACATGTGCCCTGACCGGGAATTGAACCTTGACTTTCCATGGGTCAGTGCTCAATCACTGAGCCACACTGGCCAGGCAGTATTTTATATTTTTATATGTTTTTGATATTTATGTTTTTCTATCTTATAAACTGAATCTTCTCTAGTAACTGCATGATTGTTTTTTTTTTTAGTCTAATATTTCTACCATCACATTTTATGGTATGAAGAGATCCATTGGGACAGATATGTTTTAGCTGATATTCATGGCTTGCTGTAATGAGCACAGAATCCATAAAACTCAAATATATGCACAAATCCTGTATATGGTATCTTTCTGATAAGCCAGTAACATTCCTTGATAATAAGCATGTAACTTCAAAGGAATATTATATCTTCTTTTAAGTTCGGGAGACACTTTGTCTTTGGCCTAGCTTTCTTTCCATTCCACCCTATACTAAACTGTGTTCCTTAAATGTGAACAAAGATGGCAGACACTATTTATTGTTCTTTTCAAAACTATTTTGAAAAATTTGGTCAGAGACAAGCATTGTTTTTCAGCACACATTGCTTTTGGAAGAAGAAAATGAAAGCAGCCAGCACTGCCAAATTGCACTGTCAAATCCATGTTTAACTATAAAGAAAAATAATGGTATTTTTATTGCTCTCCTCTTTGTACATCTGATACAATAGATTCTAGGTAAATGTGTTATTACTAAAACCTACGGGAGTTGATGCTTTGAATTAGAAAACATAAAGAAAACAGAATCTATAGCTTTTAAGCAAGAATTTTGATGGTTTAAAGTTTGCAAAAATTTGAAATTTCCCATGAAATCCAGAAAATCTTATTGTTAGTGTGGTAATAATACAGGAAAAACAATCAGCTCTTTTTTGAGACAAAAGATGGTTCCTTTTTACAATATAACTAGTAGCCCTGCACATGAATCCGTGTGCCAGTAGCTCTCCGCCTGCTGCCCCACCCTCCTGTAGCTTCCTGTCCACCCCATAGCTTGCTGCCCTGCCCCCTCCTGTAGCTTTTCACCACCCACTTGTAGTTCGCTGCCCGACCCTTCTGCAGATCTGTGATCTGGTCCTTATGAGGTTGGTCGTTACACCTCAAGGCATAATAGATAATTAGCATATTCCTCTCTTATTATATAGGATACGGTTAGTAGGACAGGGGTTGCTCATGTTCTTAAATTAAGCTACCCTGTTCTGTTAACACAATAGTGTTCATAACAATGTTCTATTCAAGACACCTTTTTTTCTGAAGATGAAAGGGAATTTATTTTTATTTTTAAAGTTTTTCTTCTTTCCCTAATGCCAGCTTTCCTCAACTCCAATTCTTAATTGTTTCTCTCTACACATTCTATAAAACCTCCTTTCTATCTGTCCTTCTGGATACCCATTAATTTTAAGTATGTGTTTTGCATACTCCCTTTGCACATTGTCTTGGTGGTTTTTTAAGTTGGAATTAAAAGTTTACTCAATTCAGCTATAAACTTAATAGCAATCAACTTACAATTAAATTAAAGATGCTTGTCCCTCACCATCTTTGGCAGGTGTATTTTGGTTTAGAAAGGATGGGGTGGGATGCTCATAATGTTATTTAAATTGAAGTCAGAGATAAGATTTTTTTTCTGTAGTCTCTAAGGCACAGAGGGAAGCACAGTGCATATTGAAAACCTTTTCTAGGGCTCTGACCTTGACTGTCTCTTCAAAAAAATGAAACAACTAATTTAAAAATGAAATGCAAACGTCATTTGTGATTTTTGTGCCATATATAGATGCCTCTTTCCAAAAGAAATGTGATTTAACTGAACTCCACTTTTTATAACCAAAATTATGTACACCACTATAAATATAGGCATAATTTTTAATATACCAAGTTCTTTTAAAGTGGATTGTTAGTAGATAATAAGTACTACAGGGATAAACAGAGACATCTCCATTTCTTAAAATAAAATACTTACTTAAACTCAATAAAAGACCAAGCTACCATAAGAGAGCCCTATTGAAAAGGCAACTAAACTCTTTTTAAAGTTGCTTTAAGAAGCAGGATCATGGAAGATATGACTTTATATATTTGTCAGTTACCCCTTAGCTTCAAGGGCAGAGCTTGCAGCTTCCTCCTGGCTTAGCTGAAGTTGTGTGTATAAAGAAATTGGAGTGATTGCTTATTGCAGAGCTAACTGGCAGCTTAAGTCTTAAAGGCATGCATTTATGAAGTTCGGAGCAGTTTCAAGTGGCAGTTGGCATGTGCTTGATGAAGAAGCTCAGAGAGGATGCCAGCTGGCTTGCAGTCATACTAAATGCAAAATAAACAATTAATACTGAAATGTGTATATTCATATATTCAAGAGAGGATTTTAATCCTGTGAAAACCCTGTTGTGCTGCTTTCAAGTAATATCTGGGTGACAGGTGCCATAAGTAAACCTCTTGACTAACAGCAAGAATAGTAAGAAGAGAATGAACCGAACAAGCTTGAAAAGAACAGCAGAAGGCAAGGGAAGGGTAGGAGGCATCAAATGCTGAGGGGAAATCCCTCTGAAAAGTGAAACTTTCAAGCTGTTCTAATTGTTGATAAAGCATAGAGAAAACTGTGATATACTTAAAATGTTCTATTGCCAGAAAATTATGAGAGAGATGATATATTCACTGTTAGAATATATATTTCTCAATGTGTGTATGTCAGACCTTCTTCTTTGTAGCATTAAAAGAAAAAGACATATACTAATAGATCACCAGCTGTATAACTTTCATGATTAAACTTTTCTAAAATAAAGTGAAGCATAGCACTTTAGATAATTTATAGTGAAGCGTATTCTTTTCCTCTAAAATTATGCCCAAAATGTGCCAAAATATATAGAAACTATATAAGAATGAGGCACATTGTTTCCCTATATTTCTTTCCAGTAACCAATATACATACCACTAATGGCAGTTAATGTAGCATAGAGCTTAAAACAAAGCAACACAAAGCAAAGCAAAACACTCAGCAATTGAATATCATCTAAAACTTGGAATAATAAGCCAGCTTCATAAAGATCCCATGAGGCTTAAAAGAGGAAATAGATGTAAAGTTAAAGTGTTTGGTGCAGTTATTAGCACATTCCAAATGATGGATACTATTAGCATGTGAGAGCATGTTAAGTTTTAAGTTTCAACTTAGATGTCAAGTTATCTATATATATGTATATATAAAAACCTAAGCGATCATCGCAACTGAACAGACAACTGAACAGGATGAGTGGGGCAACCAGGCTGGCGGGGGGGTTAGTGAGGGGTGACCAAATGACTGAGCAGCAGGCTCCGTGGGACGACCAGGCTGGCTGGGGGGGTGGGGGGGGGCAGTAAGTGGTGACGGGGGGGGGGGGGTGCGGCAGTTAGGAGGACCAGGCTGGTGGGTCGAAGAGGGTGCAGGCTGGGCTGAGGGGAGCCCCCCCCCCGCATGAATTTTGTGTACTGGGCCTCTAATAATAAATAAAGATCCCAAAGGAGAGCATCAGATTGAAATGTATATTTTCTAAGGATATAAAGCAGTAGTTCTCAACCTTTCTAATGCCGCTACCCTTTAATACAGTTCCTCATGTTGTGGTGACCCTCAACCATAAAACTATTTTTGTTGCTATTTCATAACTGTAATTTTGCTACTGTTAATGAATCGTAATGTAAATATCTGTGTTTTCCGATGGTCTTAGGCTCCACAGCAGTGGTTCTCAACCTGTGGGTCATGAACCAAAGGTTGAGAACCGCTAGCAGGGTTGCCTAAGACTATCGGAAGGTTTTAGCAATGCACATGTGGCCAATGCCTCTTGATTTGATCCTTCCTACAAGGCTAAATTCAAGTCAACATTTTTTACTCAAAGGCTTTTTTAGTTTATTTTTGTTTACGAGGTGGTGATACAAAACAGTTGTATCTTTCAAATCTGGGATTTCTCAAATCTTAATATCTTTTCAGTCTTGTTGAAAACCTGATTCTTTTTAGACAAACATCTTCCTTATAAGTGACTCACCAAACTCAGCCATCAGCAGCTAAACACATACTGCTAAAGTTTAGTTTTTCATCCTCTTCCCTTCAAGCTACAAATTTAGTAATTTTTTTCTAGTTTTCATTAACTCAATTGCTATTTTCCAGGATCTGATTATCAGTCTCTCAATTGACTGCCACCTGCCCCCTAAATCAGTGCTGCGTGTTTTTTTATGTGTGTACATATGTGTTTTGTTATTGCACCATTCCATTTCCAGTTTAAAGAGGTTAGGTTATTCTGGTATAACAGTTAATTCCAAAATCCAGTGATTTAGAAGAACAGTTTATTTCTTACTGCCATTATATTTTCCTTATTTTTTATTGGGCTGAGAGGATGGTAAAGGGTGTCTGCTCAGGACTCAAACATTTTTTTTTTTTGTTTGTTTTGTTATTATATGTTTATATCTAGTATGCAAAGGCAAAACTTTTTAAAGGAAAGAAATGGTGGGAAAAAGATACAGAGGCAAAGAAGCATTGAACAGACTGTCAAACTACATTGGGAAGACAGGGGAGGTTGGGCGAGGGGGGCTGTAAGAGATCAACCAAGGGACTTGTACGCATGCATATAAGAACAACCAATGGATACAAGACACTGGGGCAGCGGGGAGGATGGGCAGGTGAAGGCATGTACTGGGGGGTAGGCGAGTTCGGGGGGAGGTCAATGGGGAAAAAAAGGAGACATATGTACTACTATTTGTAATACTTAAAACAATAAAAAAAGAAGAGACTATCACTGTATTGAATGTAGCTCTTCATTGTATCCAAAAGAAAGAGATTTTGGAGGGTTTTGTATGAACCATTAAATATTTTGTCATGTAATCCACTTGCAGTTTATTGGCCAGAACTATAGATACATTCCTACTCAGTAGCAAAAGGGCCAAAGAATGTATTTCTACCATATGCATTTTAGTGGAAAGCTAGAAATATTAGAAAACAGTGTTTATGGCTGAGTTGACAAGATTACTAACAGAGTTGGGGAAAAGATATATCATTATACCAACCATCCAAGCAACAAGTAGCCTTCTGGAAGTTGGTCTTGGCAAAATTTAACTATAGATCATGCTCAGAGTTTTGATTGCTGCATTATATTGGTCATCCTACGTATCAATAGTGATGTTGTTTTATGACTCTAGGTCACATAGACTGTTTATTATATAATAGAAAAAAATCTAGAATTTTCATTCAGTGGCTCCACTGGATAAATGTTAAAGTGGCAATGGGAGACGAACACATTTGTATTTGATTACAATAGTTATATCTGTTCTACATCTTAGTTGCCATTGTCATGACCACCTCCACCATCATCTTCAGCTGCATTATGTTTATGAAAGTTTTGTACTATATTGGGTCAATCTTCCATACTTGTTATCAGTCAGTAATACTTAGTCACTATTTGCAGATGACATGATTTTTTTATATAGAAAATACTAATAAGTCAACCAAAAAACTATTAGGTTTAATCAATGAATTCAGTTAAGTTGCAGGATACAGAATTAACATGTGAAAATCATTAGCAGTTCTATGAGGTAACTACCAATTTACTGAAAAAGAAATAAAAATGGTCCCATTTGCAATAGCATAAAAAATAATACAATGCTTATGAATAAATTTAACCAAAGAGGTGTAAGATCTATACTTGGAAAACTACAAGACACCGATGAAAGGTATCAAAGGAGATACACTAATAAAATTAGCTTATCGAATCCTCTTGATTTTTGGGCCCCTATTATTACAATACTCTACATTGAAAACTAAACAAGTAGAAGCTAAAAGTGTCATGTTCTACAATGCCATATCTTTGGCAAAATTGTCTTTTCTATCCTCTAAATGCTGGTAACTTGATGTAATCCCCTCAGTGCAAATGAGCTGATTTATTTGAGCCTTTCTCTGACACTGAGCATTAATCCTTAGTGGAGTCCAGGCCCCAAAGTTGGTGTGATTGTAGTGGAGGGAGTGAATTACAACTATGCTAATTTCTTGGAACTTTCTACAACATATCATTACAAATAAGTTAGTACAAAACAAAGGTGTAATATTCATTAGAGCTATAATGCTAGTATTATAGCTAATATGGTAGCATGGGGGAAACTCCAGAAAAGGAAAGGAGACTAAATTTTTTGTGTGAAAGACAGTAGGAGTAAGTTCTTTTGACATGCATTGTGTGTTCATATTCCTGTGCATTTTCTATTTATATGCATAAAAATTAAACCTTTGACTGGATAGCAGTTGGCAATGGTTTATTTTTATTCACCACTGTCCATAACTGGATTGAATAATTACAGTTTGTCCTACAATCTGAGACTCTCCCTGACATTTGGTTGCCTCTGCCCTGCTGCTCATTTTGTTTAAGTTTGTACTTGCTCATTAACTGGTATGTCCTAAAAATAACTTTGAAAGTCTCAGATCCTGAGCTGTTAGCAGTTAGCCTACATAGCTAAAGTTATAAAATCATCACCTGGCTGGAATTAAAAAAGCTGACTCTGTTACCATTTTTAAGATAAAGATGAAAAGAGTATATTTGAAATTGCTTCTAATTAACTCTAAAATCTACACAACACTGAAGGCTATTATGAAGGATGTGTCTCATTGTACTGCAGTGTTTGTTACTTTATTCCGAAATTTTCAGATTCAATTATGCATCTTTCTTGACATATGGTGAAAACTGCCGTCTTTGTTTTCCCCACTAAAACTTAAGCCAAAAGCACTTAGCAGTAGTACTCTGTTTTATAGTTAAACATTTCCATGTTTAACACTTTTTAGAAATAAACATATCTACCTACTGTAAATTTTTCTCATTCTAGATATTTCAGAATCACTATTTGTTAACATTTGCATTTCACCTTTGAGTTAATATTCACAGGTTTGTCTAAAATAACTCATCAGTTTTATAATAAAAGGGAATAATTCCATGTATGTAAAGATTCTAAGAAATGACTCCTGTTTTTAGGATTCTACATGAGGACATATGGGTAATTTCTTTTGTTGGGATGAGGAAAAACAATTTATTTTATATTTTGATGCAAATTATTTGATATATAATACAGTTAATAAAATGAAAATAGACTTATTAGTGAAATCAAACCTTTGGTGAGTGGGTGAGTGGATTATAGCAATTGAATTTCAGAGTGGCTTTCCTAATATCCAACATTATGTCATCAAAATAACTTTCTGAAGAACAATGTTTATCTTGTCATTCCCAATTTAAGAACATTAAAAAACATCTCACTGTGTAGTAACTTCCTTAGTATTAATACCCATAATCTTCCATAGTGTGGGCCTGGTTTACTTTTCCTGTTTTAGCTCCATCTATTATATGCATTCTCTATGACAATTAAAATCAATTTATTATTTTGTTTCTGAAAAGAGCCTCATACTTTTCTATTTTCTCCTTTATTCAGATGTTTTATTCTTTCCAAACTCTCTTGTTTCCAAGGTACTTGCCAAAATTTTATTCGTTATTTAAGACAATGACCTCCTTAAATGCTACCTTTTCATGGAGATCACCCTGATTATTCTCTTTTTAAAGTTTGATCTATCCAACAATTGTGTCTTACACCTTTGCTTAAATTTTAAACTTCTTGAAGGCAGAAATATCTATTGATGTGCATGCTATTTAAAAGACAGTGTATTGAATGGTGCAAACTTTGGGGCATACTTATCTAAAATCAAAAGGATGATGCATGCGCATAGTTAGGTCAGTTGGGTGTGATGGGATTGAAATTATTTCTTTCATAGTTAGATGAAGAAACTTTCCCTAAAAAGGTTTCTGGTGGTAGTACTTATCAGATTTAAGGATGACATATTTTATTGAATTGCACATTTTATCTAAAGATAAATAATTTAGAGCATTTCATATTAAAAATTAATCTGTTGTAGTATATGTGTTAAATTTTACATGGAATTTAAAAATAGAGCATGAGAACTCAAAAACTAAACAATTCTCAGCTTTTCTGGGCTATATTTTATGTTTATAACATAATCCCCATAATTTTAAATAAGAATGTAGTTATTATTATTATTATATATTGTACTATTTCTAAATCTATTATGATTAAATATTTATTTAATTGTAAATCCAGATTTTTTTCTATATTGTTTCACTCTAGAAATCCATGCAAGAAATACTGCAAGCAGAAAGCAAATTTTTAGACAAATGCTGAATTATTCTGGGTAAATAGTAGACATGTACTTGTTTTCAACCATTTTCTTCCTGCTGGTTAGATGATATTTAAAATATTTTTAATTGGTTGTACCTTCTCTAACATAAAACTAATTAATGAAAAATTTTCTAAATATTTGTTCATTAGTCATTATCAATTTCAAAACCTTCCTTAACTGCCACACACACTGGCATAGCCACAGCAGTCTCTTCATTCTCCATCCAACCCACCATTTGCATTTCCTCCCCTCAGCCTTTATGCTTACTTTGTTTCTCATCTCAGATGCCTCTTTCATTTTTTTTTCACAGGCTTTGCAAATCTAAAGATTTCTCTTGAAAACCTGTACAGACAAAAGAATCCCTGTCTTTGAATTTTGATAATCTGTTTTTTGGGAACCTATTATTTGTTAAATACTGTGTGTCAGTTGTAGTTGCTGCAGTTTCAGAGTTTTCAGTCTCACTATAAGAGTCATTGTTTCCTTGGAGAATTAACTATATTTCCTTATGTTGTATTTGCTTTGCATATTTTAAGACTGTATACTATAAATTTAAAGAGGGACATAATGGGCAGGGTTTTGGGGCAGAGGGGGACAGTTGTCAAAACCTTGTTTCTGTGTTCCAGGATTTTATGGTGTAGAGAAATTTGGGAATGAGATTAGGGAAAAATGAACTATTATTTAATTATTTTTAAGCAAAATATAAAATACAGGAGGGTCCTAGAAGGAGGCTTCTTATTTTGTTTGGTGTGTTATGAGGAGATTTCAAGGCAGCTTTTAAGATTGAATAAGTTTAAGATGTAAAGATGTGGCTAAGTATTTTGAGTTGAAGAAACAGAAGAAATTGCCATGGAAAGTATAGGCTATGTTTGAGGAACAGATTATAGTGACAAAAACATAAGTAAGATCCCAAGAAAATCTCTCTATATAATGAGAGGTTATACTGAAAACTTATGTGAAAATTGAGTAGAAATCTGAATCTGAATAATATTGAATGTTATTTTGAAGGGTTTTGCTTAGGTTTTGTAGACAAAGAATCTAAACCAGGGAGTGAATACTATGTGTGTAATGAGATAGAGACTAATTTGGCAACATTGGATAAAATATATTAAATGGGTTTTTAAATAACTTGAGTTAGATAGAAATTATTGGAAACAAATGGTGTAGAACACTATAGACAAAGGGTAATGAAGCCTTAAATATGTGCTGACTATTACAAAGGAGAGAGGATGAATATTAGCAGATATTTCAGCAATTGAATGAATAAAATATGGCAACTGATAAGAGGATGCTACAGAGGTAGAAGTCAAAGTTTTTAAGACTTGCTTTAATGGGAGATTTTTTGTGTCATTAATTCAAGGAGAAAAGTGAGGGGATTGAGGGGAAATTGGATAGGTAATAGTGGATGATGAGAACAGCTAGATTAGTAGGGTTCTCAACATTTCCTGCACATTTTAATAACCTGAAATACTTAGAAAACTACTGATGAGTAAATTGCACCTATTGAGGTGTTTTCTTTAAGTATATTTTTATTGATTTCAGAGAGGAAGGGAGAGGGAGAGAGAGATAGAATGATCGATGATGAGAGAGAATCATTGATTGGCTGCCTTCTGCACTCCCCACAATGGGGATCAAGCCTGCAACCCAGGCATGTGCCCTGTCTGGGAATTGAACCATGACGTCCTGGTTCATAGGTCAATGCTCAACTGCTGAGCCAAGCCAGCAGGGCCCTATCAAGGTCTTGATGTAATGAGTCTGGTGTGTGTGTCATGGCCACAGATATTTTTAAAAGCCCTTAGAAAATGCTAATATTAAGCCAGGGAAGTTCTGTTCTACATTCTGGCTACTTAATAGTGCATTCCATAAACCAGCAACATACACGTTATCTGGAAATGATATAAATCCAGATTTTTAGTTCCCAATACAGAATACCTGAATTAGAATCTGCATTTTAAATTCTTTGCTAGGTGATTTGTATGCATACTATATTTTTAGTAGTGCTTACCTGGAACATGCTGGAATCATCTGAGGGACTTTTCAGAGCAATTATCTATAAATCCCAACACTTAGAAATTCTGATTTAATTAGTATGGGTGGGGCCAGGGCACAGGTATTATTTTAAAGGCTTGCAGGAAACACAGACATGAGCCAGGTTTGAGAGCTACAAGTACAAAGTGTTGTTTTCTGTATATCTAATAGTCAGATTCCCAGGGAAGTTTTCTCTTTTCTTGATTGCTTGTAACAGCATCAAAATGTAACTAGAAGAATGATAAATGGTTTTGTTTTCTAAATGTATTGCAACATAGGAGGTTAGTTAATGGGAATCTATCCAAATATTCTAAAATTTTAGATTTGGAGCAATTTAGGTTAAGATTGAAGAATAAAACTGTACAAAAAAAGTCTCTCAGAAAGCAGTTTAAATATCCATATCATCCATGTAAACTAATCTATTTGAAGTTAAGGTAAACTTTTTAGGCATCTCTGGTTTTTCCTTCTGTACTGATATGGATAGCTACCCTGTTTTGAGGGACTTGATAATGACAGCCAATGTGAATTGTTGCCACACTCAATTTGCAAGGGCAGAATTTCAAGCTAGAGTAATTGCCTATTCCACTCCAGAGATGGGATGCTGACTGCTTCATTACCAGCTGGATGAACCAGGGCATGAGCAATTTCAGACAATGTGAACCATGCTACTTTATACTACCCATGGGTGCTAGTTTCCAAATCTACTTACTCTCCCCAAGTGACAACAGATAAGTTTTGCTTGCTGAAAGGCACACTTGATGGGACTAAATGACTTGTACAAATACACCTTGTCCTGTTCTCACATCGTTCTACAGAGTGAGTCATTAACGCTGTTGGAATATGCAGATCGACTCACATTGTGGAATCAGTGATTTAATTTTATCCATTTTTTTCATTTATCTTTATCCTACTTCTAAGACAAAGGGAAGCACTATTATATAATGTATTATTAAGTACATTATATAGTAATTAGCATACATCAATATAATAAATATAACCAGGAAGGTTTAACTCACAATTTAGCACATTGCTTTGATTCCAAGGAATTCTATGGTATGGCCCATAAGCCTTGAGAAGTAATTGCTTTTATAAAACATTTGCATAATTTAGAATTTTGCATAATTGATATAAACTATTATGAGCACCATTTTAAGGCACAGCATTTTTTGGGCTAAATTTAAATTATACTGTGCCAAATGTACTACTTAAATAACTAAACTTTATTTAAAATCAGTAATCATTTCATTTTCAGTTAAAGCAACCATTGCTTGCACTTGAAGTTAATGTCAAATTTGTAGTAGTGAAATATCCACTATAATTTTAAACCGAAATCAGGCACATACAATATTAGAAGTAGTTTCTAATACAATGGAAACTATGGTGGAACTATTTGGTAAAAATGGAATTAAATAAGTATATTTGTTCTTGCTTAAATTTTTAATTACTTGATGTTTACTATAGGTACATATCTATATGTACATCTTTCTATCTATGATATTTACAATATTATGTATATGAAACATGAGAGTAAAGTATAAACAAATATTTCTATCAGCAGGATAAAGAAGACACAGAGGAACCAGAGTACTTGAGAATATGTCTAACATTGATGGTGGGTACATAATTTAAAAATAATTATTTGAATTTCTTGTAATATTTTCATCTGTATATTGAACATACAGTTCATCCATTTAAAGTGAACAAGTCCATTGTTTTTAACACATTCACAGATATGTTCAAATATCACCATATTCAAATTTAGAACATATTCACCACTCAAAAAGAAACTTCATATCAATTAAGAGTCACTCCTCATTGCACTCTCCCAGCCCTACATAACCACTTAAGTTCCTTCTAACTTTGGCTAAATGAACAGTGCTGCTATAAATATTCATGTACCAGTTCCTGTGTGGGCATATATCTAGGAGTAGAATTGCTGTATGAAATGGTAACTTCACATTTAATTATTTGAGGGACTGCCAGACTGTTTTCCAAAGTGGCTGTACCATTTCACATATCCAACAATAGGGTATGTAAGTTGGTACATTTTATTCTTTTTTTTTCAGACTTCTTCATATACTTATTTTTTATTTTTTAATACTTTTGTAAATTTTTTTATTGTTTGAAGTATTACAAATAGTAGTACATGTATCTTTTTTTTCCCCATTGACCTCCCCCCAGCTTCCCCTACCCCCCAGTACATGCCTTCACCTGCCCACCCTCCCCCCCACTCCCAGTGTCTTTTATCCATTGGTTGTGCTTATATGCATGCGTACAAGTCCTTCGGTTGGTCTCTTACAGCCCCCCTCGCCCAACCTCCCCTGCCTTCCCAATGTAGTTTGACAGTCTGTTCAATACTTCTTTGCCTCTGTATCTATTTCCCCCCCATTTCTTTCCTTTAAAAAATTTTGCCTCTGCAGACTAGAAATGAACATATAATAACAAAAAAAATGATAGTAAAAAATGTTTGAGTCCCAATTTCAATGTCCAACAGTTCTGAGTCCCGTTTCAATGTCTAACAGTTCCTTATGTGTACATGTCAGCAATGATATCTGGATGGTGGGCACATGGTGGCAATGCAGGTCCGACCCTCTCTGGTTTGGTCCTAGACAACCTGCAGCGGTGCACAGCTGCTGACTGCTCACGCGGCAAGGTGTCGTCAGCATCTTCCATCTCTGGACTGTTTTGCCTCTTGTCTTCATGGTTGGAGCACACCTGTCAATTCCTCTCTGTTGCAGGAATCCACATGGTCTTGGAGTTGTTTTCTGAAAATATACAAACATATTCTCGACTAAAAGTTAATAAAGGAATCCTTTCTATATAATTGATTTGGGATCCTTTTTATTTTTGCCCAAACTATTTTCCTTTGTCTTATTTAGACACCATGTGTGTTTTTCATGGGTGTCTTGCTGTTAGCATTACAAATGAAAATTAATTTTGTAAAGTAAAAATTTTCTAGATGTAATTTACTTACAGGATATTTTTCATTACATGATATTACCCTACTATCCCTCCCCTTTTTTTTGATAAATGGAGGTTCTTGTAAATTTTATAATGCAGTCTTGATAACTTTAAATTTAAAATTTTTTTTTTTTGCCCAAAAATATGACTGCTTTAGGTTCATTGCATGTTCAGGAATTTTACCATGAGATGAACTACCAATAGAAATTTTAGTTATTACTTTAAGAACAGCTTTTTGTCCAGTACAATTAAATTTACTTGAATATTCACTTATTTCAATTAGCCTGTTTAAATTAATCTGAAAACCAGATTACTATTTTACTGTCAAATTTAATACTCTACCAACAATCTTAGTTTACCTTGTAAATATTAGTGGGAAGGATTATTTGCATTCTTGAGTAGGCCCTGAGCATTCCTGATACTAGGCTGAATTATATAGGGCAGCTGCTGTTGGCCAAATCTCTTGTCTGTTACCTGGTTCCCGATCTGAGCTGGGCCAAGTCTCTTTCTGTTGCCTGGGTCCTGATCTGAGCTGGGTGTGGGAAGCGCAAAGCAGCATGGGGTCAGGAGACCTCCCTCAAAAGGGGCGAGGGTTCAAGCCCCTGCAATGTTGGGGGGTGAGGGTCTGTGCCCCACTTCTGTTGCCCCCCAAGTTTGAAATGGAATTGCCAGGGCCTACAGCAAAGAATATCCTTACATGATATTATTCTACAATGTCATTATAACTTTAGATATTTTACAACAGCATATTGTACAATTATCCCAAACAAACTTACAAATGAATTATTTGAATGGTTGGCAGTAATTAAAAAAAAAAAAAAAAAAAAAGGACACGAAAGGATTTAATCCCTTTCATGAGGAATTAAGGCACTGGGAAGGCACTTGAGCATCCTATATTGGCCCCTCTTGCCTTTTGTGCCAAAAGGGACCCTCTTCTCACAATCCAATTGTCCTCAGCTGTTGCCTGAGCTTTCTGTTCATGCTAAGCTTGAAGCCTCATGGTGGCTGGTACCATGGATCTATCTCACGCCCAATCGTGTGAGCTGGGCCCTCCCTGGAGAAGAAACCCGAGTTCCCCGAGATATGTGATCAGCACGGGGACCCCGCCAGCAGGCCAGGGGTTCCCAAGGCAGGAGCTGGGCATGGAGGCCACGGGTGCATAGGCTACCAAGGAGACAGAACTGAACCTCACATCATCCTGCTTGGCCCCGGAGGATGGCTGGTTAGCCAGAGACGGACGGGTAAGATTCCTCAGGGAAGGAACAACCTAAGACAGGCACAGTCGCAGAGGGACCATCAGGAGAGAACTTCATATCCTTGCTAACGCTTGATATTCTCTGACTTTTTCATTGTAGCCATCCCAGGGGGGTGAAGTGGTATCTTATTGTGGTTCTGATTTTCCTTTCTCTGATGACTAATGATGTTGAATATTGTTTCTTGTGTTTATTGGTCATCAGTATTTCTTTGCAGAAATGTCCATTCATCTCTCTGCCCATTTTTAACTGGGTTAGTTGACTTTTTGTTATTGAGTTCTAAGAGTTTTTATACATTCTGCATACAGATTCTTTATCAGAGTCATGATTTACATATATATCCTTCTAATTCCTGGGTTCTGTTTGCAATTTTTTCATGGTGTCCATTGCAGTACAAAAGTGCTTGATATTATTATTTTCTCTTTCATTTTTTAATAGTGACTGGCCAAATTATTTTAGTGAAGTGTAATTTCACAGCTAGAAGAGGCTCAGGCTTGGGTATGCCCACAGCCATCCTAAAATGGCACTGGTTCTTGGTAGAGCTCCCTTTATATTTTCCTAACCACACCATGTGGCTAGCACAATTGTGCCTGTTGCTCAGTTGATTTCAACAGTGTTTGGGGGCATAAGCTGTACTGCCAATTGTTCTAATCCTATTGTAGATCCTTTGAAGGAATAGGGCCAGAGGTCAGTGTTTGATATTTATTTTGATCCTAGGAGGATTCCTCTTAGTTGACTTACCAGCCAGTTTTCTCCTTCAAGCTACTTGACCTACTATTTAGCTTATACCTTGAATTTCCTCCAAATTGCCTTTCACCACAAGCTCAACTGTTTTTGAGTGTGCCCTTTGGCTTCACATCACCCGTGCTTTGTTGAAAATGACAGCACAAATTACTGACTTACACTTCCTGTAAGAGAAGTCCAAAAGCAGTTTTACTGGGTCGAAACCAAGATTTTCTTAGGTCTGTGCTTCCTCCTGAGGCTCCAGGGGACAATGTGTTTCTTTGTCTTTTGCAACTTCTCAAGCAGCTCCTTTGGATCATAGTCTCTTCCTCCATCTTCAAATCTAGTAGTGTAGCATCTTCTCTGACTCTGTTTCCCCTTGCTTTTTTCACATGATTTTCTCTATGTCAGATCTTCTGCTTAACTCTGCTAAGGACACTTGTGATTGCATATAGGGCCCACCCAGATAATCCATATAATTACCCGCTGCCTTCTAAATATTCTTAACTTAATCACATCTGCAAAGTCACTTTTTTACCATATGAGTTAATATTCCCAGATTTCTGGTTTTGGTCATGGATATATTTTGGAGAGACCATTATTCATCCTATTGTTGTAAGTATCCTTCCGTCCAATATTCAAGAAGACTCAGAAGGGAAGCAGAGAAAGTTGTCTTTGTTGTATATGCAGAGGAAATCCGTATTTCTTCATCCTTCATCTACAAAGTGCACCTGCAACTCATATAGGGCATCTTTTCCATCCAGTTCTCATTGCATTGCTCTGTGGGGCTGCTGGGCATGGGGTACCAACACTGAAATGTGGAGCTGGATATTGGTATTGCTGTGACCAAAATAAAAATCTGTCTCTGATCCAAAAACTTTACATGCATACCTGGTAAACATAAAAATCACATTATTTATCTTGATGTTAAATGTCCACATAATCTATATATAAAAAAAAGAAAAAACATATGTGGTTAGAATTATTTTTAAATTGAGTATTTTCAAAGATTCCTATGAAACACCGTGCTTCTTTAGGTTGGATCCTGTTTCATAGGCCTGATGCTTTGTGAGTCCACAGATATTTTGTAAGAGTATTTCTGTTGTACTGTGGAAAAAAATCCCAGAAAATAGTAAGTTTGACAATAGCATGATCTATATTAATTATTTATTTTAAACTCACTGATATTTTATATGCATTTACACATGTACCTGGTATATATGTATATGTGTATGTATATATGAATCTATTTTATATGATGTATGTTTGATATATAACATATATATAAGATGTCACTTATAAAATATTATATATAACATATCTTATATGTAACATAGCTCTTAAGAAATAAGCAGAAATATGAAACCTGATTTTTACGAAAATAGGAAATGTTTATACCTTGAAAGTTTCAGTATCTGGAAATTTATATTACCCTAGTTTATTTTCCTATCAGTGCTTAGAATCACCTTTATTCCTAGAGGAAATCTTTAAACGTGTTTAAGTAAACTCTTATAATAAGACTCAGGCAACATATCTTTTTCACTAGGGAGTTACATAATATCTGTTCATACAGTCCTTAAACTGTTTAGGAATATATATTAAGAGATAATGAATCAGTAATACATCTATTTTCATTACCTAAATAAATGGGTTTAAATATGAAGACAGTTATATGTGTAAAGTCTTAGTATTTCAAAAGACATTGACAAATAGGCTATAACTTTGAAAACACACAAATATAGCTAGGTCTATCCATTTCCTATGTAAGTATATACACACTTTGCTTTCAAATTTAGCTAAAAATATTTTTATTCTAAGAACATATTTTGGCATTTGAAGCTCACCCACGGGTGTTTTTTTTCTTTTTGTAAACACCTTATATACATCATTTTGGCAGAAAGTTTTAGAGGAAAATAATATGAAATTGGGGAAAAAAGCAAGATGAAACGAGTAAAATTGAATCAAAATGAATGTACTCTTTTGCCCTCAGAATGGTATGCATTGTGTGCAAAAGAAAGGATGTCATGACAGTGATGTTAGGAACAAGTTATACCTCGATGACTTCTGAATGGAGGACTTTAGGACTATTTTTAATTCGGCTATCCTTTCTTATTCTTGGTGATTTTTGTATAATTATAAATTAAACCAAGTAAATAATTTATTGTCTATAATATAACATAACCATTTGGAATCTACATGAACAATTTGTGGTTTTCATTGGATACTTGGTAGGAATTGTACAATATTACCAAAAGAATGGATGCCAAGTAAAAAGTTTGAAAACAAACTTTTATATGACTATCAGGAATATGCTATAAAGTTTGTGGTTATTACCTTCTATCATATTTTATACATTATACTAGAGGCTCAGTGCATGAAATTCGTGCATGGAGGGGTGTTCCTCAGCCCAGCCTGCACCCTCTCCAATCTGGGACCCTTCGGGGGATGTCCGACTGCCAGTTTAGGCCTGATCTCCCCTACCTTGTCCCCCTACCAGCCTGATTGCCCCTACCTTGCCCCTCTGCCTTCCTGATTGCCCCTAACCTCTCTGCCTGCCTGCCTGATCACTCTTAATTGCCCTCCTCTGCAGACCTGATCTTGCTCCCAACTGCCCTCTCCTGCAGGCCTGATCTCGCCCCCAACTGCCTTCCCCTGCCAGCCTGGTCACCTCCAACTGCCCGCCCCTACCAGCCTGATCTCGCCCCCAGCTTTCCTCCCCTGCTGGCCTGATCTCGACCTTAACTGTCCTCCCCTGCCAGCCTGATTGCCCCTAACTGCCTCTGCCTCAGCCTCCACCACCATGGCTTTGTGTGGAAGGAAGTCGGACGTCTGGAAATGGCTGGTCGACCAGGTCTAATTAGCATATTACCCTTTTATTAGTATAGATAGATTATATACGATATGATTGCTTGATGGGGGAGGGAGGCTTTTTCAGCAAGAGGAGATGCTCTTGGCAGACAAAAATACATAATCCCTGTATCTGGACTGATAGCCAGCCATATGCTCTATACTGCCAAACCAACCAGTCATTAAAAAATTGAATCACTTTCTTACACCTTACACCAAACAGCTGTTGCCCTTAAAACCCCTCCTCAGCCCCCACCTTAGGTTCTGTCTTCACAGTTCACCCAGATTTGGTTCTGATTGGTTGGTTTCTATGCCAGTCAGTGTCAAAAGCTCCGCCTCCTAGGCAGCCATTGTGTCCTTGCAATTCAACCAGATTTGGTTGTGATTGGTTGGTTTCTATGCCATTCAGCATCTCTGGGCCTGATCATAGAGGCAGGGCTGATCAGTACCTGCCAAAGGCTGCTGGCCAGTGGGCTGAACTGCTGACCTCTGAGATTGAGAGAGAGAAAGGCTTGGCTGCTAGCGAGGCCATGAGAGAGAAGCAGGGTCAGATCACCTTCTCTCTGGGCCTCGCCAGCATCCACTGCTGCTGCTGATCAGCCCTGCCTCTCTCTCTCTTCGAGAGGTCAGCAGTTCAGCCTGCTCACCTGCTGCACATGCAGCCTGGTGGTTGGTTGAGCTTCCAGTCATTGTGGATGTTATGACCCTATCTCTCTCTCTCTCTCTCTCTCTACTATCTATCTATCTATATAATTAGATTTTCTCTTTGTTTTTTCTTTTTGGTAAAATAATTAAATGACATTGAACGCAGGGGTTTATTCTTTGGTTATTGTATCTGATAAAAAAAATTAGACCTCACTAAAAATGTTAAAACCAACATAGTAAAATAGGTTGGATAACAATCAACAAAGGCATTAAATATAATAAATTAAAGCTTGCATTTTTATGGGTTCAAGTTAATGTTTAAAGCTTATTATTTTAAGGATCCCAATTAAAGTCATGCATTTTATAATAATTTTAAAATTTGCCAAAATAACAACTTTTATGGACTCGAGGTACATAAAAGTTGATATTTATAATCTCTTAAAGTTCATTGTAAATGAATCAATGAAAGGTATCCTAATGTTAATATCAATCAGGTCCTGCCACATTCTTCAAAATTGGTTCAGTCATGGTAAATAAAATTTTAGTTCTTACTTCTCTTTATATAGCTCATGCATTAAGTGCTGAAGAAGTTTTCTTCCAAAATTCTTATATACATACTAGGGGCCCAGTGCATGAAATTCATGCACTTGGAGGGGGTCCCTCATCCTGGCCTGTGCCCTCTTGTAGTCCCGGAGCCCTTGGGGGATGCCGCAGAGGCAGGAGAGGCTCCCGCCACTGCTGCTGCGCTCGTCAGCCATGAGCCTGGTTCACGGTTCTTGGCTCCATGGTGGTCCCCCTTTAGGAGCACACTGACCACCAGGGGGCAGCTCTTTCATTGAGCGTCTGCCTCCTGGCAATCAGTGAGCATCATAGCGAAAGGTTGTTCTGCCATTCGGTCAATTTGCATATTAGCCTTTTATTATATAGGATAGCATTTTATCCCTTAACTCAATTTAGTCTTAATTTTTTAGATTACATAATGAGTTTTAGTAGGAATTAGAGAGACAGAAGTAAAAACGGAAGTAAAAGTTGTGGGGCACATAATATATTCATCTATTACTCATGGCCCTACCTTTTCAAAGCATCCTCACTTATTCCTTAAAATAACTTGATGAAGTTTGTATTTTGATATCACTTTTGGAAAAGAACCAATAGGTTCTTCCAAAACCTTGTGAAGATTTCTGGAAATTAGACAGTATGAATGAGCTAGAATTAAAGCTCAGATATGTTCAATTACATAGTCCAAACCTTATCTAACCTATGTCAATAACACATAAGACATTGGAACCACACTCTTCAAATTATTTTCCAAATATCAAGGATGCCTGCATGTTTCAGGATAGGCTGGGTCACACTGTGTTAATAATATTCCAATAGTCTTAGTGACTTGACACATGAGCTCATGATAATCTAAAACAGATTGTCTGAAAGCTTGGTTTTCTTTATTTACCAGGAGTTCCAGGCTAATAGAAGCTTTATTCCTAAACAGTGTTCTGTAATCACCATAGAGGTAGGAAGAGATGTGGTGAATTGTGCTCTGATTCTTATAACTCCAGGTAGGAAATAACACATGCAATTTGCTTAATCATCTTGAGTAAAGAAAGTCACAGTCTTACATCATTTCACAGGGGGCAAGAATTTCCCCCCCACCAATCAAACTTCATCAGCCTTTAATTGTTTTCAGTTCCTCCAAGATTTTGACATCTCTGTCAATTTTAAATTTCATGTTATTGATGTTTTTAATCCCTATTGGTGTCTTGTTAGTTATTTTGTGAGAAAGTGGAAAAGGCTAATAGTTGAATGCTACTAGTCAGAAAGCTATTTAGTATGCTTTCACATATTTTGTCATTATATAATTATATTTAAAATTATGCCATGTATTACTACTTATAATCCTAGAATATTCAAATAATAAAAGTCTATATTGATAAAATTATATATTAATAATGTAAAGTGTCATCCTAGACATAATTGAAGATTCAAAAAAGTCACATAATAATAGGGCTTTTGCCCATTTAAAATTCTCAATTCATTCAATGCCAGAATTAATTTTTGTCTCCAATTGGGTTTTAAATCAAATGTCAATTATAGTATGTTTTAGAAAACCAGAAAGGGTTTTGTGATTAATATACAAATAAGTAATGACAATTCAATTGAAATGTGAATGACTAGGCAAATTTAATTGGATTTATTTTCTATATATTAAATAAAAATATTGGTAAAATTATATTGTATTTTCTTGTAATAAAAGATAGCTCTTAGAGTTACATGTCTTAAGTTTTCCAAATGTATCTGTATCATATCCAGTTTATGACAAATTACAAAAATAAATGAGCTTGAGGAGTAACTGCATTAGAACCTGCCTGAATTTAGATATTTTGGTATCTAAATTATGTGTACATTTTAAATTATGTCCTCTGGCACATTAAAATATTTCTATGATTCTTGTTGCAATAATGACTCTTCTTTTTTTCTTGTTTGCTTGTTGTTTTTTAAATTTATAATCAACAAATGCTAAGTAGCCAGAATAGAGATGCCCTGAACAATGTTAGGCCTTCAAGTCATCTGTACTTCAGGAATTAAACCACAGTGGCTACGATCTCGGATTTACTATTTTAGAAATATAATTTATTGCCTACCCATCGTTTAGAGATGTAACAATGCACCTTTTTCCAAATAAGATCATTTGGAAACATATACAGTGGTACACACCTCTTTCAAATCTGTATTCAATAATTCATTACTTTTAAATAGAAATATTGCTTAAGGAATACAGCTTCATCTGAATCCCATTTCTTAAAACATCCTTGCTATTGTGACAGATGGGGAGAGATAACACATAATATATTTTAGTGATTTTATGCTAACACCTCAATGTGTTTTCATAATAATGTGATGCTTGCCCTACTAGGCGGCAATAATAAATAACAGAATAATTAAGAGTAATAATGATTAGAAAATAAATTTTTATATAGAGACTTTTCTAAATTTAAATGGAAATGAAGCTATATGAAAATTATAATGTATATTTTAAATTTATATTTAAATTGTACACATAATTTAGAGATGAGTTAGGATTTATTTAAAGAAGCACTACAGAATCCCTAGGTACACAATAAAAGGGATAATAACTTTTCATATATTATTGTAGTTAAACATAGTAAACTGCATTATTGTGCGACAACTGTGATATATTGCAATGATCTCTGAGTACCTTAAAGTGAATACTGTGTCAAAATAATTTTTTAAAGTTTGTATTCATTTAAATATAAATTAGTTTGTGCTTTATATAACTGGTCTGTTTTTGTAACAGGTATATATTTCTGTATTTAGCTTGAATTTAATATTTGCCATAAAAACATGATGTTGTAGTGGAAGTTGATAATATCCTCTGTAGCCAACTAGATTTTAACATACAACTAAGGAGAGCCTCACAGTGTAATTTTCACATCTATAATAATAAAATTATAATATGCTAATTAGACCAAATGTCCTTCTGGATGACCTTCCAGAGGACCTTCTGTACAACCTTCAAGGCTGCGAGGGAAGCCTGGGTCCTGGGTACCTTTTGGTGGCTGGAGGGAAGCCTGGGTCCCGAGCGCCAGAGGGAAGCTGGTGCTGGCAACTGGGGGAAGGAAGGCCTCCTCTTGCATGAATCTCATGCATCGGGCCTCTAGTAGATCAATAATTTTGGAATCTCAGCACAATTCTTCCTCTCCTGATACAAATAAGGCCTCATTTTAAATTAGTTTAGCTAAAATGGGATTACTCAAATATTGTTAGGTAAAATATCTTTCCTTAGCCAATGTTGAGGACTTCACATAAGAATAGATAAATATTTAAGTAATTATTTAATCATATATATTTTGAAAATTATTAAAGTTTAGACAAAGATGGTTTATTGTACACAAAGAAGATAATTTTATAACACATATGAAAGTAGATTATTGACAGTTATGACAGTTATGCTTTGACAAGAATATGTTTGCCTAATAATAGTATATTAAACTTCTTTATTTTTTACCAAAAATTAACCTATATATTGAAAAATATCTGGGGACAAGGCATGAGAAAAGTATAGAATGGCTGTATTCTAATAATAGCTTGTATATTTTTTATTTTTATGTATTCACATTGTCACCAAATTCTAATTTTCTGAATCATATTTTATCTATCTAAATTATACTTTTGCACTGAGAACTCACTTTATCCTTTCGTTAATTAATTTGAGAGATACAGAGGAGAAAATAGGGTCAGTATGCTCCTAAAATGGAACCCTTTCAATTGGTTATGTGGCAAGAACCTGGTGTCATTGGAGAAATATCTATGTATATAATAGAGGAATATGCAAATTGTCCATTACAGTGTCTCATCACGACCAGATCAGCAGGCTGCGTCCCTGCCCTCTGCTCAGGCAGCTGCAAAGCCCGGGGTAGGATAGGATAGGATAGGAGGGGATAGGAAAGGAGAGGGAGAGGAAGACAGGCCTGCAAGCAGACAGGCTGAGAGGAGAAACAGAAATACAGAAAGGGAACAAGAAAAAGACGCAGAATGGAAAAAGGAAGGAAACGCGAGGCTGCATGTGGGAGGGGGTGGTGACCATGGAGGGGATAGAGCAGGTGCGCCTGGCAAGGGGCAGGGTGCAGGCGGTGCAGAGCAGGGAGCCCAGCCCAGATGCCGGAGGAGGGCGGTGGTGGCAGTTGGCGGGGAGGTGGCCATGGGTCCAGGACAGAGTGGAGGATGGTCCGAGGCCTTCTGGGCGGAGGTGCTCCTGCTTCTCGGCCGCAGTGCCTGGGCTGCACTGGCCTCGGCCGCCCTCGCTGAGCAGGACGGTTGGGGGGAGGCCAGGGTAGGGGTGGGCAGCGAACACCTGGCCTGGGCTGTGCACTGTGCTAAGGGGTTAATGACCCCCTGAAGGGAAGCTTTAAGAAGGGAGGGAGGGAGGGAAGGACTTTATAAAGGAGTTAGTAGAGAGCAGAGTTAAAGAAGGAAAGAGGATGTATGAGTGAACTGTAAGAGCTATAATGAAAATCAAGTATAGTTGTGTACTGGGGACAGATTTGAAAAGTAGGAGTCAGAGAAGAAAAAAGATAAATGATAGTGAATAATTAGGCAGGTACATAGATATTAAAACAGTGGAAGTAAGTAGAGAAGAATCTATGGGAAGGGTGAGATGAGAGAGAAAGAGGGAGGGAAGAAAAGTTTTAAAGGGGAGCCAGTAGAGCTTAAAAGGAGAATGGGAAGAAAGAAGAAATGGGGGAGGGAGCAAAGCAGGTCCGAGGGAGGAAGTGAAGAAAAAAATTAAGGTGGGAAGGAGGGAAAAGGGATCTTTTAAAGATAAAGGAAAGAAGGAATGTGGGGGGGGGGGGGCGGGGGAGGGAGAGTAGGAGAAAGATGGGAAGAATGATGATGGAACAGAAGTAGGAAATAAGGAGGAAAGAAAAGTTTATAAATGATGAGTCAGTAGGAAAAAGTGTTACATAAAGGAGAGTGAAAAATTGTGTGAGAGGGAGAAGCCAATAAGGAAGTCAAATACAATTGTGTGTGAAAGGGATAAAATTTTTAAAAAAGTTAATAGGGGTGACCAGGCCAGCAGAAGAGGGCAATTAGGGGTGACCAGGCTGGAAGGGGAGGGCAGTTAGAGGGATCAGGCAGGCAGGCAGAGTGGTTAGGACAGGCAGGCTGGTGAGCTGTTAGGAGCCAGAGGTCCTGGATTGCGAGAGGGATGTCCAACTGCCATTTGGACATCTCCCGAGGGCTCCCAGATTGGAGAGGGTGCAGGTCAGGCTGAGGGACCCGCCCCCCCATACACAAATTTCGTGACCGGGCCTTTAGTATAATATACACACACACACACACACACACACACACACACACACACACACACACATATATGTGTGTGTGTGTGTATGTATGTGTGTGTGTGTGTGTGTGTATATATATATATATATATATACACACACATATATATATATATACATACACACGCACACATACTCATTAGATTAAGATCTAGCCAGAATTTATTTATTTATTTATTTAAATTAATTATTTATTTGATGTTGTTTTAACTGGATGACAACATCCTTTGCTATAACTTCCTGAGAGTCATTTGATGAAATATTTTTTGTTGTACAGCTCTTGTTCCTACAAAGAAGTTAGTAATACTTATTTTTTAAAATGTTTTTATTGATTTTTAGAGAGAGAGGAAGGGAGAGGGATAGAGAGATAGAAACATCAATGAAAGAGAAACATCATCAATCGGCTGTCTCCTGCATGCCCTCTATGGGGGATTGAGCCTGAAATCCTCCTGTATGTGCCCTGACTGGAAATCAAACTGGTAACCTCTTGGTTCATGGTTCAATGCACAACCACTGAGCCACATCAGCCGGGCAGTAATATTTAATTTATTAATTTGCTCTTATTTGCATCCAAGTTTAAGTTCTTAGAATGTCCCCGTATTTCACTGAGACTGTACAAGCAGAAATTGTGTATAATTTGTTTTCAAATGCCCAACATGAAGCACAGTGCATTGCAGGTAACCACAAAACCACTTGATGTATATGTCTTAGTGATTTGTCTACTTTAAATAAATTATATATTAAATGTATTAATTTGGAAGTTCATATTTTATTTGTCAGGTGGAGACAATCATTCAAAATATTTAAACTATAGAATATTAGCAATCACTTTGAAATACTGGAAGGTTTAGTTAAAAAATATATACTAGCCTTGGCTTTGTGCTCCAATTCTGAGTTAGTGTAAAAATAAGGATTGGACCAGCTTTTAGCCTATAAGTCATGCACTATTAATGTGAAGAAATGCATCTGAATATATTCTAAAAAACATGCCCAATTACTATCTCTGTTTAAGGATAGTTTTTTTTAAAATTTATAATCCAATTAGGTAAAATGCAATAAAAATTAAGTAGAAAAATAAATTTAAAGATTAATGAAATATAGAATTTAAAATATAATTCCTTATTAGATTTCACAGGCATTTTAAATTTGCCATAAAATTTTCTAAATACTTACTTCCTATTTATATACTTATTTTATCTTGTAATGGTAACAGGCAGTTCACAGATGGCCACCAATCCCTTGACCACACTTTGAGGATCACTTTACTAGACTCACTTCCTAATGGCAATCTTCTGTTTCTAACTCTTTCACATCCTTGGGTTTCTCAGCTGTAAAAAGATATGCATTGTAGATAAAAATACTAAGTGTTTAACACAGTCCTTGGATTGTTCAAATACTTTACCTACAGTAAACATTTAATTTTCAAAACAATAATTGGAGAGAGAGAGATGGAATGGCGTCAGAGATGCTCATTACATTGGTAAAGGTTTCATGTTAAGCTGTAGGGCTGGGACTTAAATCTCATTCTGACTTTACATCCACAACTTTAACCATCATGGTATATAACCTCTCTGATTGACTTTTCCTGTCTGCTGAGGCCTTTTATTATAATACTAGAGCACCAGTGCACGAAATTCGTGCACGAGGGTGTGTGTCCCTCAGCCCAGCCTGCACCCTCTCCAATCTAGGACATCCCAATCACAATCCAGGACTGCTGGCTCCCAACTGCTCGCCTGCCTGCCTTCCTGATTGCCCCTAACTGCTTCTGCCTGCCAGCCTGATCATGCCCTAACCACTCCCCTGCCAGCCTGATTGCCCTTAACTGCCCTCCCCTGAAGGCTTGGTCACCCCTAACTGCCCTCCCCTGAAGGCCTGGTCACCCCAAACTGCCCTCCCCTGCAGGCCTGCCCCCCCAACTGCCCTCGCCTGCAGGCCTGGTCGCCCCCAACTGCTCTCCCCTGCAGGCCTGGGTCCCCTCCAACTGCCCTTCCCTGCAGGCCCAGTTGCCCCCAACTTCCCTCCTCTGCTGACCTGGTCACACCTAACTGTCCTCCCCTGCAGGCTTGATCACCCCCAACTGCCCTCCCTTGAAGGACTGGTCTCTCCCAACTGCCCTCCCCTGCTGGCCATCTTGTGGTGGCCATCTTGTGTTTACATGGGGGAAGCCATCTTTGACCACATGGGGGCAGTCATCTTGTGTGTTGGAGTGATGGTCAATCTGCATATTACTCTTTTATTAGATAGGATAGAAGCCTTGTGCATGGGTGGGGGCTGGCTGGTTTGCCCTGAAGGATGTCCCGGATCAGGGTGGGAGTTCCTTTAGGGTGTGGGGTGGCCTGGGCAAGGGGCCTGTGGTGGTTTGCAGGCCGGCCATACCCCCCGGTGACCCAAGTGGAGGCCCGGGTATCTGGGATTTATTTATCTTCTGTAATTGAAACTTTGTAGCCTTTAGCAGAGGCCAGGGCTGGCCAGGGTGGGCGGAAAGCTTGGCTTCCTCCATCACCAGGGGAAACCCAAGCCTCCTGCTCTCTCCAGCTCCATGGCCGGCCACCATCTTGGTTGGGTTAGTTTGCATACTCGCTCCTGATTGACTGGTGGGTGTGGCTTGGTGTAGCGGAGTGATGGTTAATTTGCATGTTTCTCTTTTTTTTAGTGTAGACTAGAGGCCTGATAGCACTAAATTTATGCAAGGGTAGGCCTTCCTTCTTCTGGCTTCTGGCACCAGCTTCCCTCTGGCACCCAGGACCCGGGCTGGCTTCCCTCCGGCCCAGGCTTCATCTGGAAGGACATCGCTCTAATTAGCATATTGCCCTTTTATTATTATCGATACTTTCCACTTTATTAATTAGTACAAGATATCTGAAGTTACATTAACATTTTAAAATTGCATGCAAGAGAACTTGTATTTTAATAGACAGTAATAATGTTTAGTAATTATTTCAAAGTCTGGCTGTCAAGGAGATAGGAAGTGCTCATTCGATGGAGTAAGGAGCCTTTTTTATTAAGACTATGGAAGTTGTGAAATCAGTTTATTTTTTCTTTCTTCTGAATCTTTTCATATGTCAGCTGTAATGCTGTTTGATTCAAAGACATTTGATTACCATCTATGTTCTTCTCTTAAACTAAATGGGGAGCTTTGTGGAAGATTGGCAGGCTTGCATAATGGATTATTTTGGCATTGGCAAAATGTTGCAACAGGAGAGGACCTGCAGCTCTTGTGTTCTATGGTAGTCAAAGTGGAATTCAGTGCCAACCTTGTCAGGGTTTCAGAGATGTTTGCTTCATCTACTACTGATTCCTAAGCCTTCTCTTTGTATTCCAAGAAGGCAGCCCCAATGATCAGACAGTTTAAGAAACTGTACTAGTTATTCCTCTATATGAAAAAGGTTCTGATTTTTGGGGGGTGGGATGTGTGCGTGTATGTGTATGTGTGTGTGTGTTCTTCCTAATAGCCTTTATAAAAAAAAATAAATGAGCCTTAATAAGTTCTAAGTGCGTGTTTAACATTTTTCCCCTTCATAGGACTTTGTTGTGATATATTCATTAGATTACTAATACCAATCATATTATTTTTCTCACTAATATAAAGGACCTCGGGAGAGATATGAATTTCACTTAGTCTTACTCAAAATCAGCATTTGAAAATGCTGCCTGGATAAATGTCATAATTCTCTTTCCTGGGTGTAGCCTCTGGAACGATATGGACAAGTCTTATTTCTACTCCATTAACTTGATAACCCTGGCACTTTCGATAAGTGCCTATATGCTTCCTCATCTGTTAAATAAGTTTAATAATAATACCGACTTCATAGGATTTATATGAGGAAAAACTGAGATAATGCTTACTGATCATTAGCTCTGCCTGGGACATAATCACCATTCAATAAATATTAGCTGTCATCATCATCATCATGGCCACAGCAGAAGGAAGCCTGTATAAATAAAAACAGATTATGGAGGTAGCTTTATGGTCCTTTATGCATATGGTAAAATATAAGGGAAGGAGGAAGGCAAAGGGAGATTTGAGTGGGGAAGAATGTATTGCTTCAGAGTAGATGGACATGATCAGAAAATACTAAAGACAGGGAGACTCATGAAAGGATTCTGTAGCACATTCAATAATCCATCATATATACATCCTAGAAACCTGGATAATGAGTGTCATCGTAAGTCTTCTCACTGCTGAGAAACTAGATTTACCCTTCCCGTTAAAAGGGAGTTAGGCTCGTAGGGCACAAGCTGTTATGAAATAGACCCAAAGAGAGAGGAAACCAATGGAGATAATTGAGTAAATAGTTAAGCTTGGCTTCTCCAAATAGAAAAAAAAGTGGGGCCCCGGCTTGGAGAGCCTCATACTGTTCACACTGCTCTTTGGAACAGGGCATAGTGGAGTATCTCAGTAGTAAATATTTGGCTAATTCCTTTTTATTTGTTCAGACCTGGCTGAATATGCCCTTTCTAAGGGGCCATCTCAGACTACCTGATATTAACATTTCTTTCCCATTCTTTATTATTGGGCTCATTTTGCCTCTTTAATATACTTACTGTGAATTTCAGTTTGAGGTGTTTTTTTTTGTTTGTTTTTTTTAAACTAGTTTCTTTCTGATGTTCTTGAGTGTAACAGTCATACATTTTTAATTCATCATCATATAGAGAACACATAATATAGTTATTTTCACACAGTAAGCCCTCACTGCAAATTTGTTAGTTAAAAGGAGGAACAATATTGAACAATAACAAGGACAATAAAGCAAGAGACATATCTAACTTTACATTTTTTTTACACACAGGTAGCTTTTTTATCCTATTCCCTCCCTTCTTAGTGAAACTATAACTTGTTTGAACCAAATCTGTAGGAAACTGTTGGGGGCAGAGAGGCAAGAAGTCACTGAGTGATTGTTCATTCTGTCCCATTTCATCAGCAATCACTCTGGTTGTACTTCTTATTTTTAATAGTTCTGTGCTGCCTCATCCCTGATAGCAGACTATATAACTGAGGTCTGTCATGGAAACTGTAATATTTTACGTTATATCTTCCTGAACTATATAGAGTTTTTCAGTTCACATATCTATGTAATAAATTACATTGTCATGTATTTTTCTGTACTTCATGAGATAGAATAACTTCCAAAGAGAAGATGATGATTTAGGATTAATTACCCATAAAGACCCTTAAATAGCATAATGTTTCTAACTAGTTCATGTTTATAAAATATATTTTAATAAATTACGAGGCTGTATTTTTAATATTCTATTCCTGGCCATTGTATGAAATAGAAAGATCTTTTGGACTCAAAATAAGAAAGGATATAAAGTAAAGGTTTTATAAACATTACTAACTTGTATTTAATGGTGAAAAAAAAAACCTCATTTCTTGTAGAAAGAGTCACAGTGCTCTTGCTCCTTTGCTAACTCAAAGCAATGAAATGCGGCAACTTTTAGAAAATGACTTCTATCTGGATGATGGGAGATTCTTACTAGAGTAAGATGGTGTATAAGTTAAAGATGAGATTTCTACATAGATGGATTGGAAAGAATCAGTAATTTTCAATTTCACAACAAGCATATAATTCAAGCTCTTTTCAACATTATTTGATTAAATAGAAAATAATTGCTTTCGAAGTAGTTATCAAATAATAAATCCTTTTGATTTTCTCCATTATTTTAGAAGCTTTTGTAAAGAAGCACAGTATACTCAGGAGGACACATTCTGATTCCATTTGTGTGATTAGCAGCTGCTATTACAGTGAATCCAAGTTAAATGAATGGACTGAGGAGTGCAGTCTATAAAGTGTCACCTAGAAAAAGTAAACAATGGCCAAGGGAAATATCTTCCTTAGAGTTTGAGTAAGCTGTGGAGAAATAACTATGAAAGACAAGAATCCAGGAGAAGTATGTTGTTTAATCTGCATGTATTTGTGGATTTCTTTACTTCCTTTTTGTAGCTGATTTCTAATTTCAAGGCAGCATGGTCAGAGAATATGCTTGGTATAATTTCAGACTGCTTGAATTTGTTGATGCTAAATTTTGTGACCCAGCAGAAACAAAGAAGCAGACGACCAAATGGGAGATGATATTTGCAAACAATAGCTCTGACAAAGGTTTAACATCCAAAATATGTAAAGAACTCATGAAACTCAACACCAAACAACCCAAACTAAAAATGGGTAGAGGATCTGAACAGATACCTCTTCCAAGAAGATATACAGTCAATAGATATATGGAAAGATGTTCAAGTTCTCTAGCAACAAGGGAAATGCAGATCAAAACTACAATGAGACACCACCTCACACCTGTTAAAATGGCTATTATCAACAAGACAAGTAATTACAAGTGTTGGAGAGGTTGTGGAAAAGGGAATCCTCTTTCCCTGTTGGTGGGAATGTAGGGTGGTACAGCCACTATGGAAAACAATCTGGTGATTCCTCAAAAAATTAAGAATAGAATTACCGTATGGCCCAGCAATCACTCTCCTGGGTATAAAACCCGAAAAACTAAAAAAATATGTATTTGCAAATATATATGCACCTGTATTCATTGTAACATTATTAACAGTAGCCAAAACATGGAAACAACCAAAATGTCCTGTGATAGGAGATTAGATAAAGAAGATGTGATAAATATACACAAAGGAATACTACTCAGCCACAAGAAAGAATGAAATCCTGCCATTTGTGATAGATGGACCTTAAGAATATTATACTAGCCAAAACCGGTTTGGCTCAGTGGATAGAGCCTGCGGACTGAAGGATCCCAGGTTCGATTCCGTCAAGGGCATGTACCTGGGTTGTGGACACATCCCCAGTAGGGGGCATGCAGGAGGCAGCTGATCAATGTTTCTCTCTCATCGATGTTTCTAACTATCTCTCTCCCTTCCTCTCTGTAAAAAATCAATAAAATATATTTAAAAAACAAAAAAGAATATTATACTAAGTGAAATAAATCAGAAAAAAGTTAAGAACCATATGATTTCACTCATAAGTGGGATATAAAACTGAAACTTGACACAATCAACAGTGTGGTGGTTGCCAGAGGGAAGAGGGCAGAGCTCTGGTGGGTGAAAGGGGCCTAATATATCCTGATGGAAGATGATTTGACTTTGGATGATGGGTACATAGTAAATATACAGATCTTGTAACATAAGAAATCCACACCTGAAACCGATATTATCATTTTAATGAATATCACCACAATACATTTAATTAAAAAAAAGAATATAGGAGAAAAAAAGAAAACTGAGAGAACTGAGCACTAAGAAACAGAAGTTCCTTAGAAATGAAAAACAAGTTGGTCACTAAACAATTCAATCTAAGTTAGTTACTAAGGATTGGATTTAATACAGTAGGTCTTATGTATATCAAAATATGATCAAATATGTTTGAAATATTTACAACTTTGTGATAAAAGCACACACAATAGTCTTACAAAGAATCTGTAGTATTTATAAAGTATAGTATTAATCTATGAGAAATACAAAACTAAAATTTCTTATATATGAATGTGTAAAAAATATTTAACAAAACTCAATTTCCTACATTATATACATTTCAGTGTACCACATTGGCATTCATAAAAGCTTTTATGAAGGATTTTGAAAGTATTATGGGTTGTAAAAATCACAAGATCAGGGTCAAGAAGAATTGAGTTCCTAGAACTCCAACCTGAGCTCGTTCTTAACCTATGTCTCAGTGATTTTAGTGACAACATGAATACGGTGATGCCTGCCTCAGAGGGCTGTCCTGTTTAGGGAGTGGTTATGCAGAGGTGCCTGTGTTAGTCTTTCCAGCCTGCTACAAACTGGGTGGTTTACAAACAACAGAAGTTTATTTCTCACAGCTGTGGAGCAGGGAATTCTAAGATCAACGTGCCAGGAGGCTTATTGTCTAATGACGGCCCTTTTCCTGGGTCACTGGCTGTCTTTTCCCTGTGTATTCATTTGATAGAAGGGAAGAAGGAGCTCTCAGGGCTCCTTTTACAAGAGCACTAATCCCATTCAGGAGGGTTCCATTCTCATGCCTAATCACTTCCCAAAGGCACCACCTCCAAATACCATTACATGGTATTTGGGGATTAGTTTTCAACATAGGAGTTTGGGGATACAGACATTTAGTCTATCGCAGTGTCCAACAGAGAAACAGCTAATACAGGATACTAAAAAATGTTGTGCCCTTCTGTGTCTCATTATTAGTAATGCCACTCTATAAAATATAGGCATTTTATTATTATGTATTTTTCAAGTACATTTCTTCTGATGAGCTTATGTACAGAGGAAATGAGCTTAGTAAAAAAGGAAGAAGAAATAGTTCACGTATTTGTGGCCATCTCTCTGACCCAGATGTTTTAAGCAGGCAGTTCATGATTGTGAGACTATGTTCAGTTAATGGCACCAACGAACTGATATTAATCAATGTGCTGTTGATTAAACAGGTTGCATGTGTCTTAAAGTCCTACTTGATATTTGCTGTGCAAGCTTACAAATACAGTTTATAGTTTCCTCTATGACAAACCTTTTTTTTTCCTTAATGGAGAGATGACCTTAAGATCACCCAAAAATAGGTTTGATATTTTTTTTCCAACAAGTTGCACTGTCAAGTACAAAAGAGAATATTTGATCTAAAAAGATGAGCATTAACAGGCAGCCAACCCAGGTTTTAGCAAAATTTAATACTGATCTGAGAAAGATCTGATTTTTAAGAATGTTACAACCTAAAGTCCCTACCAAAATAAAGGAACCTTAAAATGTCCTCTTGACTATTGTGTTTGAAATAATTAACCAAATATAACTTGATATTTTTAGTTTTAAATGTTGAGGAGCATCACTAAACTTTTCTTGTAATCAGCAAGTTTTATCTGCTGCTTAACTCTACCTGTAGGTCCAGATAATAACATCGCATGAGTACAAAGAAGAACATATATGATCTTATTTTCTATAAAAAACAAATAATCAAATAAACTAATTGCATAGAACTTGAAAAGAGGGGTGATAGAACATACTTTAGTTTTACATGGTTGTAGTAATAATAAACAGATTTTGAATGTGTATTATTGGCTTGTTTAAAGGACTACAGACAAGGGTAGTCAATGATATGGTTTTACTTTTTTTCATTTATTTTATAGGGGACATTACATAGAATGAAAACAATAATGATAACTAGATCTTATTGTAAATTTATCACATGCCAGGCATTATGCTAAGTTCTTTATGGATATTATTTATTTAGCATTCGGCACATCCCTTTAAAAGATGTAGGGAACTATTACTATTTTATAAAAATTGAAACTTAGGCTTATATCATAAAATGACTTTGCCAAAATCACACAACCATTAAATGGTAGAATTGTATGCAAGCTTAATTCCAGTGCCTATGGATTCTTATGGTTAATTCTGCTTGCTCCTTTTAATAAATATAATCTTATCCTTCACCACTTTAACTGGCACAAAAGCAGAGAACTAAATAACTCTGATAATCAAGTCATGAATCAGACAACTTACATCTAAATGTTTTAATGATTAGAGCCAGACCCTTCTGATTTTTGAAAGAGTATATCATTCCTTTGACCCTGAGATATTTATCTCAATCGTCATGAAAACATTTTTGACAGTAAAATCAATTCTACTCTGAAATTTTTTTAAATGGTAGTGACAGAAATGTTATCAATCCAGCACTGATAAAAACAGAAAAAGAATACTTCTTGTCTATAATAGCTAGGAAGTTATCTGTGCCTTGAAAGAGTAAAATACTCTTACAGGAATTAAGAATTGAGACTCAAGAAGATTTAGGGAAGAATAGATTAGATTTCTATTTTATTTTGTATCAGTTAAGATGCTATGAACAACACAAGTAACATCTTAATAAGTAATTACAATGGAACTTTGTAGGCTAAAGGTGTTTTCTATAAATAATGTGCTGGTACTAATTAGCATCCCCAATGAAATAGATAGAGCAACTCTAAATGGCATAAATTAAAATGTGTAAAGCAGGGGAATGTAAATTTTCTGGGATAGATTTAATACATTTACTTTGGAACAGTACCAGAGCTTTCATCTCCTATAAGCAACATCTAAAATCATGTTGGATAGAGTCAAATTAGATATATTGTCTTTAACTGTTTTTTTTTTGTTTTTTTTTTTTATAGGAAAGGCTTTAGAAGAAGGAACTTGTATATATAGTTAAAGTTTCTACTAGAGCAGTTTGTGCCAAAATTTACTTTAGGGACAATTAGAAAATGAGAATGAGGATTGGAACAGATTGAAGGTGAAGATATTTGTATAAAAAAAGGCCAAATCTTTAATAGGAGCAATGGATTAAGAGTAAAATTGCCAAGGATCTAGATCTATCTGTATAAGAAAACTTGGGATTTTTCACTTTTCACCACAAAAAAGAAAAAAAGAAAAAAAAAGAAATGGTGATTATGTGATATGAGCGAGATATTAGCTAAAGCTAAAATGGTAATCATTTTGCAACATGTACACATTAAACTTAAACAATGTTATATGTCAGTTATATCTCAAACCTGGAAAAAATCAATGCAATTTTAATCCCAGGTAAAGGATTTTCATTGCTTCTGTTAAGTCCCATAAATTTAGTGCACTAATGACCAAAATGGGTCTAATGACTGAAGAGAAAGAGCATAATTGACAACCCTGCCAGAGGAAGGGTGGGTTCCAAGGAGAACATGACAGAGTGAGCAGAAGTTCAGGAAAAAATATGGCTACATAATCCAGTATATGAATGTTATAAATCTTATTCCAAATTTATTTATTCTCTAAATCCTTTTTTTTTGCCCTTCTTAATCCAACTTATCACCTGCTTTTTGTAGATGGCTTGAAATATATTTAATTGTATTCTCTGATATGCTCTTTCTTTCTGCATATTTATGTATGTATATCTTTTTTTAAAATATATATTTTATTGATTTTTTACAGAGAGGAAGGGAGAGGGATAGAGAGTTAGAAACATCCATGAGAGAAAAGAAACATTGATCAGCTACCTCCTGCACACACCCTACTGGGGATGTGCCTGCAACCAAGGTACATCCCCTTGACTGGAATTGAACCTGGGACCCTTCAGTCCACAGGCTGACGCTCTATCCACTGAGCCAAACCAGTTAGGGCTGTATTTATATCTTGAAAAAAGGCTCATTTATCCACATCTTATTTAGGTCTTTGCATATTAATTAACACCTACATGTCAGTAAAATCACTATGCATGATATTAACATTATTTAGAAATGCCATTATATTGTGGAAGAACTACTTTTATTAAAATCAAAAGAATCCTACGTCGGAGCAAGTGTTCATCATTCAATTATTTCTCTTACACAACAGACCTGCCTTTTGTTCCAGTGACAGTGATTCTTGGAAGTTGCCTGCATGTACAGGAGGCATCAAATCCTTTAGCTTTTCTCTTTCTTTCTTGAGTGAGTAGTTGACTAACATTAGGTGTTATTGGAAGTATTATAGGCTGAACATTAAACACTAAAAGACTTACTAAAGGCCTCTATGGAATGTCCCTGATCAACTTTCTCATTCTCTACCAGTGCTCACTTCATAGTCTTTGAGACATTGAGAGTATAACTCATACCACATACTTTAATGAAACTTGCATATTCAATGAAATGTTGCCTTAAGTAATATTTATTTTACCATGAAATGTGCCTGGGTAGATAGCCTCTTCAGCTGTTAAGATAAAACCCTATAACTGAAGAGGGGCATTGTTGTTGGACACGGCTTTTATATTTATGGTTTTGGTTTAGTTAAGAACATCACAGTAATTTATAGAGCTTTTGGCACATGCGTGTTGTTAGTCTTGCAAATAGTCACACATGAAAACGAATAATATTCCTGCTGGAGGGGCAATAAAGAATACTGATTTATTTTTTAATACCAAATGCAGAGTCAACTGTCAATTAACTGTATTAATGACAGAAATGGAACATAAAAATTCACAGCATAATTTTTACAAATAATTGAAATCCATCCTTTACTATTTATTCTCTGCAAAAAGTGAAATTAAATGCCTTGAATTGAATGTTCCTCTGAATTTCACTCTACTAATGAAGGGAGAAATGAGCGAAAGTCATTCAGCAGAAGGGAGGAGAACTCAATGGCCTGGATAATTTACAAACTATATAGTTAGTTCTCAATAATCCAGGGTTCACTGTCTCTCTTCTGAAAAGAGATAGAAGGGAAATAATATTTGTGTTAAGTAACAAAGCTAGAAAGTACATTTTATGGTATGGTATTTACTTCACAACTTTTGTCAATTTTTCTAATTGTCTCGAAGGTGAATTACATTGAACGTATATAAAAATGTAGTAATAATTCTTTAAGGCAGATCTCTGGCATGGGAAGTCCTCAATTCTAGTCCCAGTGGACACTAATGTGATATTTCATTTTAGATACTTCAAATAAAATTAACCTATTGAACTCACCCATTCTATGTAAGTTCTGATAATTACCAAAGTTAGGCACACAGACAATTAAGTGATCTCTCTAGAGCAATGTATAACTTGTTTTAGGGGGAAAATATGTATTTAAATAAATCTACACAATTACTATAAAACAATGTACTTAGGAACAGTAGAAGCTAAAAATTACTAATCACTTCTTAGAAGGAGAGTAGGCAGTCCTTCATGAAAGAAGCAGTATTTGAAATTCCCCTGAGGTGAAGGATTCCAAAAGTTAGGGATTATGAAGGGGCACAATAAAAGGTGAATTAATGATAATAGAATAATGGAGGAAGAAATCAGAAAGCATGTTCAAGGTTAGCATAAATTCCATCCTGAATATAAAATGTGATCCAGTAATGAAATCGAAGTCAGAAGGAAAACAACAAAAACAACAATTGAAGCCAGTTTATGTAGGGCTTTCAGTATCATGGACTTTAATGGGAGGTGATAACAGAAAAAACTGCCTTGAAGTTAGAATTTGATCTCATCTTGGATTTGTAGCTCACTACTTGTGTCATCATTTGCTCATCTATAGAATTGCAATAATACTTCTTGGGTTAGCATGAAGCCTGGGAACTATATATGTAAGGCAGCTGTAACAGTTTACCTGATAGGTATTGTCTGCTCTGTAGAATATAGGGAGTCATGATCTAGATTTTTATAGAAAAGAACAGGGGTGTCAATACAAAAGTGCTTTGCATATGGTGACATCAGAAGCAGTGAGGCCAGACTGGATGTCACAACAATAGTCCAGTAATTAGGTAAATGTGGTAATATGAATGATGGCAGTTGATAAGGGGAACCACTTAGTAAAGCAGAGAGAAAATTTAAAGCTGAAAACATCTTTAGATGGTTCTCCACCGCTCATCTAGGAGAAGGTTTGAGGAAGGGTACACATCACCTTATGCCATACTCGAAATTACACAGGTGGGTCTAAGAGTGATGTGTTCTATTGTGGGACACTTCTGAAAAGAGCATAATAGTTCCTGAGGTTTCTAAACAATCGAAGTGGAAGAGTCAGAGGATGAATATCACTCTTATATTTATGGGTTTGGACACTGAGAAATTTAAGCAACTGAGAGTGAAATTTAAAAAAATAATAAAAATTTGGAGAAACACAACTTTATATTAACTAGTTTCTATTTTAAGAAATCATGACTTGCCTAAACACTAAAATAAACCCCAAACAAATAAAAGACCATTCATAACAATTCATTACAAAAACTGGGATTGACAAGAAACCTTTTGATTAAGTATTCACTAACTACAACAGTAGTAAAATAGTGGTCCTGATGTTGATGATGATAATACCAACAACAATAATAGAATACTAAGAATAATAAAAAGAGTGGCCTTTATGTATTTACTGCTCTCTGTATAATAGAAATTAATAAGATGTTAATAGTAATAGCCCCATTTATAAGGAGAGGAAGTTAACTTACTTCTAGAGAATTTAAGTAACATTACATGGTCATATTATTAGAAAATGGTGGCAGTATGTTTTCTATTAATTACCCATTTCTTGCCACTCAGAATGAAACAGGTTTCATACATTATTTGCAGATCTTAAATGAGGACAAACCAGTCAGATGAAGAATAGTAAAAATATAATTCATCTGACTCTTTTATGTCTGTCTCTATGTCAGAGACCTGATTATATTCAAGAAGTTCAAGACCATTAAACTGATATACCATTTTTTCTTCTATTATCTACAGCTCAGGAACTTCATATTTTTTTCATGGTATCCCCAGTCCACCGTTATTAACTCTTCTTTTATATTTCTGGGTGAATATAATAACCAGTAATATAATTTAATTGGAGGTAGAACAATAGGAAGGAGAGAATAGGAAGGAGAGAACAAAGGTCCATGGAATTATGAATAAAAGTCTAAATATTCAGGGCATGGATGTTATAGTTAGGAGAATGAAAAATAGTAGGGAGAGGAAGCAAGGTTAAAGAGAAGTTTATTATTTAAAAATATGGATATGGAAAGGTTAGGGTGGAGAGAGAGAGAGAAGAGAGAAGAGAGAAACATTGATGTGGGAGAGAAACATTGATCTGTTGCCTCCTGTAGTGCCCTGATCTGGGATAAAACTGGAAACCTAGGTATATGCCCTGACCAGGAATCAAACCTGAAACCTTTTTGCATATGGGATGACACTCCAACCAACTGAGCAACCAGGCCAGGGCTAGAATTCATTTTTTAAATAAACCATGATTCCTATGACATCCAGATAGTTCTAATACACTTAATTTCATTCTGCAAGATAGATTACCCTTTTTGGGTAGAGCGGCCATCCTCTCCTCTGAGTTAATACCTAGCAGGATTTAGCTGGTGCATGAATGTTTAAATGCTGCTGGAGGTGAGCTAATGCCTTAAACTTTTTGGGATCTTCCTCCCACCCCCCAAATGTTGCATTTTAGCTTGGTTTTCTAGCTGTTTTGAGTTTCAGAAAAAAGGTCAAGGAAGAAAAACAACTGTTTAAACAGGTGGAGATACTTCTAAGATGCATAGTTAGCTATTGATCAAAACTATCTCCATGTTTGATTCTATAAATAAGTTTAAGTGCTAGCTACTGGTTTTAGAGTGAAAAGATCTTCCTATTCAAAAACACTCCCACACTAATGAATAACATGGGTAAGCTCCCTACAATATGAAATTTATTTGAATAAGTTAATTTTTTTCTCTAAGAGTCTCTGTCCCTTGGATACATTATTTCAAGGGTAAGATATTAAGTCATGATTTGCCATGAGCAGTTTAGCAGGGAATATTGGTTAGATTATTGTATTGGTTTCCTGTGGCTGCTGTAACAAATTATCAGAATTTCGTGGTATGAAACCGCAGACATATATTATTTCACAGTTCTGGATGCCAGAATTTGAAATCAAGATGTGGGCAGGTCTGGGCCTCCTTTGGAAGCTCTATCAGTGAATCTATTCCTTGCCTCTTCCAGCTTCTGGTGTCTGCTGCCATTCTTTTGCTTGTGAATGAATCACTCTACACTCTGCATCCTTTGTGTGTTGTTTCAATCTCTCTTATTCTCTTTTATAAGGACGCTTGCCATGTTTTTATAGGCCCAATAAGTCACCCTGGAAAATCCCCTTATGTCAAGGTCTTCAATCATATCTGCAAAGACTCTTTATTTTTATCAAGTAAGATTTACAGTTTCTCGGGATTAGGACCTGATATTTTTGAGAAGCCATTTTCAGCTTCCATATGTATTAGAGATCCCCAGCCTGATGTAAGGAAGCAAAATATAAGCAACTGCATTTTGATAGGAAAAGTGAAGAACTGGTTCAAAGAGCAGACTGTCTCTTGGTAGAGTAGTTGAAACATTAGGGTCATGGAAAAAGGGAAAAAGAAAAATCATGAAATGGGATCTGTGATAATGATATGGCACTAATTAAGCATTTAGTTGAGTCTCACACTGTCTTTGAAACTGGAAGATCTAAGGTTTGTTTTTGCAGAAGATATTAAGGGGAAAAAAATCACTCTGTTCTGGTCATAGTTCTGTACTTTCCCTGATTCCTGTGAAATGCTTGAAATAAAGAGTGGGTATAGGTAATTGACATATGTTTTAGAACTTGCTGCTACATAGTATGAAATAATTATAAAATGAATACTTGAGGAATTTAAAATTTGGCTATTCATCATTATATGTGTAGTAGGAGGTATTCCCATGCAAATGTATGCTTCTATTTACTGTTTTATTTGGGAACTCATGCAGCTTTCATTTGCATCTATACTTTTATGTAATAGTTTTAATAGAACCAGCTATCTTTAGTATTATAAAAATTATTTAATGCACATATAATTCATACGAAAACTGTAAATATATAATATATGCCACTCAATACTATCACACTCACAAAACATACAAGATGGTTCCTTTCCAATCCAGTGGCCATCTGCTTGGCCTTTCTTCTTATGACATTTCAAGAGGAGACTACTGGAAAATGACTGTGGTACTTGGATTATCAGTTTTGGACATTTTGAAACCAAATCGTTTCCTTTTTGTTGTCATTCCCTTGGTGAGCAGTTTGCCATATTTCCTCTAAATAGTTGTGATATAACATTCATCAACCCAGCCTTCCAGTTTTCTGACTTGCCACACAATAATAATAAAAAATATGAGTTATAGAGTTTGAGGGATGATGATTTCCTACTTCAGTCCTCATTTGGTTCCTAAGATATACAATATTAGAAAATATGGTATTTGCTCAGAACTTAAACCTATCTTAGATTGACAACCAGGGCCTGTGTAATTTATTAGAGTCAACTTTCCAAGCATAACGATATTAGTGTTTTTTTTAGCTTTATGAGACAATTTATGATAAGGATATATCTTTCAAAGCAGCTGAACAGTAAAATATGGATGATGAGATGAGATTCATACTTTTATATACATTAGTTCATGACCTTTTGCCCGAAGTGTGTTAGCAGCCTCCCAGCTGGTCTTCATGTCTACAGTTTTTTACTTATCATGAATATTTATCATTCTGCTCTCAAAGTAATATTTCTAAGCTTAGTACATATGTTTCAAATGTAGAATTAAATATTGATTTGTTCATTCAACAAATTATTTGACTAAATAAAGAGAATTAAACACAGTCCTTGAAAGTATTCACTGTTTTGACTTAAGTACATTGGACATGCACACAACTAGCTAAAATATAAAACTGAAAGTGAAAAGCATGATGAAAAATGTAAAAATAAATTCTAAGGAGTTTAGAAGAGGGAGGGATTATTTTCTAGTATGGGGTAAAATATGAATCTGTGGAGGAAATACTTCTTAAGCTTGGACATGGCAGCAGGATGTTATATGCATATAAACAGGTTGGATAGAGAACAGCTAAGAAATTTTTACTTGATTCTGTAGATAATTTTTAATCATGGGCAGCTTTGAAGAGGATGCATTCTATGTTTACATTTTGAATAGATAACATTTTTGAAAATATGACAAGTGGCCCTCATGGTAAGGTACAAAGGAAGAACAATGAATTAAGGAAGCTACGATAATGGTGCATATCTACATTAAGGAATTACTGTATACATTAAAATGGAGAGGGATTTTTTTAATTGCAATTAATAAAAAGTGGTGAACAGCTGTATATGAAATAATGAAAAAGAGCTGTATATGGAATAATGAAAAAGAGCTGAAGGCATAGCTGAGTTTTCTTTATTGGTTGATTTTATGGGTAGTGATGCCATTTTCTAAGAAAGAAAACTAAGTAAGAGAAGGTTTGTAATAGAGGAAAGAGCAGAGCAAGGTCTGAGAATGATGAAAATTCTAATTTGGTATCCTTTCACATGCCTTGGGACAGAGTGAGGAAGGAAGATTCCTCGTGGTAGTACTTTAGCACGTCCTAGTGAGTAAAGTGAATTTTGTAGTTAGCTGGACCCATCCATTTCAGGAGACTCATAACAAATATCAGTTACTATTGAAAATGCATACTTAAGATGTGTCTTGCCTCAGCTCTCAAGTATTTTATGAACTTATCACTTCCAATCATATAGAGTTATAGAAACACAACCACCTATCTTGTTATATTTACAGTGCTATTTTGACTTCCCCTACAGATAGGAGACTGGTTTCCTGGCAATTGCAGGCTCCACATTTAAAACAGATATGGCTAAGAAATAATATATTCTGTTTAATTTATTTGAGTTTCAAAGGCTTATTTTTGAATACAATGCAGATCTGGAATTCAAAAGAGGCTATAGCAGGAGATATGCCTTTAAAAGTCAGTCATGATAATGTTGATAGTGTTGTTGGTAAGAAAAAGAAGATAAAGTATAGAGAATCATGATGAGATTAAAAGCACTTTGGAATGCTAAGATTTAAGAGATGGGAAAAGGAAAAGCAACTGGGGAATAAAACTGAAAACCACTAGCCAGAATTATAAGAGATTAGAAAGACTGTGTTTAAGAAAAGACAGGAGAAGATAAACCTTTCAAGAAGATGGTAGTAGATAGTGTGGAAGGAGAAGCGGCGATATTTGGGTAAAGACATAGGGGGAGTCCATATCTAGCAATCAACAGAACGTGGTGAGAAATTCAGTTTATTTAGACACATTTGAAGGGCTGAAGGGAGGCAAAGAATTGAGATTAGAGACTTCTTATTCAATGTTTAGTATGGATAAAAGAAATAGTGTAGATTTTTAAAAGGGACAGGATTTAGAGAGTGTTTATTCAATAGCAAGATTAGATTATTTTTATAGGATCAGGAGAAGGAATCAGAAGAGAGGGGTTGATAAATATGTGATAAATAGATAAGACTGTGATGAAATAATGTCTCCAGAAAGGCAAAGAACTGTGTATGGGAGTAGGGAGGAAGAGATCAAGAACATCGAAAGAAAAGAAAAGAAAAAAAGATTTGACGGGAAATAAAAAAGCCTACATCAAGAAAACAGGAAGATAAATATTAAAGGAATTTGTTATGCATATCTAGGTTATTTTTAGTTGGATAACAATATCTAGAGCCAATAATTGGAGGTATATGAGTCCTAGCTATTTCTCTACAACCTTACTTTCAAGTTGTCATCAACTTGAAACACATTTATATGTGTAGCAGATTGTAGACTACAATCTGCTACACATATAAATATTTATTAGAGAGCAGGCACAAACAAAGTCATACAGACTATGTATTAAATTGCATGAATTTTCAGCATTCTCTTGTTTAAAGTTTTTAATTTAAATCTGCATGAAACATTGATTGAAGGTATACATAATAATATTCTAAAATCAGCATCCTTATAAGCTTATCTCAGACAACTAAATCATCAAGCTACATCACTGGGTATAGGAATATTAGGGATTAATTCCAGAGTATTTCTAGGATCTTAATAATTTACTTTAAAGTATTTTGACTTAGGCAAGTGTAATAGCATGTGTATTCTATTTGCATTTTACCTCTAGGTAGTCAGTTTTCCTAACCCATATCTCATGAGTGATCAGCTAGTATGTTATATAAGAGGGATTTCAGAAGCTTCTGTTATCTGTATTAACTTTTTGTGCTTTTTAATTAAAAATGTGAATGTCAGAAATTGATTTTAATTGTGGGAAATAGTGGCCTGTTAACAATCATGTCAATGCTGGACTGCAAATTAGCATGCTAATTACAGGTATTCAAGATAGGTGTATTAGCTACTCTCCAACCTCATATGACCAGGTTGTAAGAATCATGTAGGTTTTAGTACCTGTATGTGACTATATGTGACTATGCCATTATTGGATGAGTAGAGTTTCTGCCTCCCTGATGCCTCCTATAAGGCATAATAGAATTCTGCCCTGGAATGGTGTCATATCTGACTCTAGAGAGAAACATTCACACAAAGAGTTGATCAGGGAACATAAGAGGATGGAGAACTGGAAAGTAATATACCTGACAGAATGGGCATTACAAATGGGCCTGCTTGCTGATGTGTGATTGATTAATAAATATTTGCATTCATGACAGAATTAGCTTTGAGGTATGCTTTCCTTAAAGCAGTGGTCGGCAAACTCATTAGTCAACAGAGCCAAATACCAACAGTACAATGGTTGAAATTTCTTTTGAGAGCCAAATTTTTTAAATTTAAACTTCTTCTAATGCCACTTCATTGAAATAGAATCGCCCAGGCTGTGGTATTTTGTGGAAGAGCCACATGTGGCTCGCGAGCCACAGTTTGCTGACCAGGGCCTTAGAGCATAGTTGGGAAGTTGAAGTGGAATAGCTAAGGCTTTGCCCTCTTCAGAGTTTTCTGGTGTCTGCGTGAGGGATGACCTGGTGAGCACGGTCCGTGTGCTGCTGAGATCATCCCTGTCTGACAAGAATAAGAAGAGTCTCTGAAAACTTTCAGCTCATCAACTGTGGTGACCACCACTATTTAAGCTATTGATAACCCATTTCTTCAAGCCACTGTTATTCAGCAAAGCCTCTTGTGTTGATGGGAGCAAAAGCTAAATGAAACTCTTTTTCATAATAAAGAATTTCTGATAAGAAGGATAACTGACAATATTTGTTGCATGAATTTCTGACTAAAGCAAATGACTGCACCTAGAATTTAATTTAAATGTAAATCATTTATATATAAAATAGTATGTTACATATGTAAAGTGAATTACAGATATCTTAACAATACTCTTTACTTTTTTAATGTTTTTTTTTAAATATATATATTTTTTATTTCAGAGAGGAAGGGAGAGGGAGAGATAGAAACATCAATGATGAGAGAGAATCATTGTTTGGCTGCCTCCTGCACACCTCCCCACTGGGGATTGAGCCCTCATCCTGGGCATATGCCCTTGGCCAGATTTGAACCTGGGACCCTTCAGTCCACAGGCCAATGCTCTATCCACTGAGCCAAACCAGCTAGGGCTAATACTCTACTTTTTAAGTAAGATGCCCATAAACAGCATAGCTTCACATGAACACATGAAAATCTTGATAGACTTAAGTGGATTTCTAGATTCTTTCCTTTCATAGAAGTAATACCCAGAAGTTTGGCAGATAGCATCAAACTGCTAGGTGGACACCATCTAGTAACCGTGATTCTCAAAGAGGGTGGTCTTATCTCTCAGGAGGCATTTGGAAATACAGGAGTGGGCTTTTTCAGTTATTAAGATAATGTTATAATGATTAAGGAATGCTACTGGGAGACTAAATTCCACAATAGTGAAGGAACCATGTTTAAAGAATATGTACTAGGCAGAATCAGCTCTCCCAAAATACTGTTTTCATTCCTGTTGTAGAAAATTGCCAGATTAAGCAATATTGTTTTTCTCATACTTCTTTTATATTATGGATTTTAGTACATTATAATTACTGTTTCTTGTGTTTCTATCTCCACTCATTTGAATAATTTGAGGTGGACTGTAATTTAATCTTTTTTTGTTGAAAACTCTTACAGTGTTTGGCAAACAATAGGTTTTTAATAAATGTTTGTGGTTGAGTAAACAGCATGCATGTGGTCCAAGGTATTTAGCTTTTTGTCCTAAAGTAGTAAATGCTGATGTTTGCTTAATCATTTAATCGTTAAAGCCAACTTAATTATATACCAGTAATTAGGATAAGCAAAATATACCTTTAGATAAAGAGTAAATAGCCCTAGCTGGTTTGGCTCAGTGGAGAGAGTGTTAGCCTGTGGACTGAAGGGCCTGGGGTTCGATTCCAGCCAAGGACACATACCTTGGTTGCAGGCTAGATTCCTGGCCCTGGTCAGGGCACTCCTGGGAGGCAACCAATCAATGTGTCTCTCTCACATGGATGTTTCTCTCTGTCTGTCTCTCCCCCACCCTCCCACTCTCTAAAAATAATCAATGGAAAAATATCCTCAGGTGAGGATTAACAGAGAAAAAAAGAATACATGAAGTTGAATTTAATATTAATACATCTGGTAGGAATTCTCTGATTGGTATAATTCTGAGTAAGAGTAGAGAAACACAATGAAGGCAATGCTTTCTTAGGTAAGTTAGAATTAAATGTCTGTAAAGATTATTAAAAGTTGTGGTTTTTTTAAAATTCATTCCTCTAATATTAATGTAAAACAAGTTTCAGCAAAGTGCAAAAGCTCAATCTCCAACTGCAATTTCTAGAAAAATATATTTCTGAGTTTGTCCTTTTATGACTTTCCAAAATGTAGGCATTTGATGCTAATTTTGGTCCAAATTGTATTTGAAAACAATTGTGACTGTTGGTACGTATACAGTTCTCTTGTTAAGCATCATAATGCCAGAAAGATAGATACATAGACAGATACATGCATAGATAGATACATTGATTTCTATTAGAATATTAAAATTTAACTTCGTATTGTATGTACAGATGTTTGTTCTTTGAAATATTCAATAAAATACCTAAGTTTTGTAAACCCATTAATTAAAATCTTACAGAATGGGGCAAAAGTAGGTTTACAGTTGTGAGTACATGAAACAGTTTATTCTTGTACTAGAGGCCTGGTACACAAAATTCGTGCCCAGGAGTGGGTCCCTCAACCTGGCCTGCACCCTCTCCAATCTGGGATCCTTTGGGGGATGTCTGACTGCCCTGTGGGATGGGGCCTAAACCAGCAGTTGGACATCCCTCTTGCAGTCCAGGACCGCTGGCTCCTAACTGCTCGCCTGCCTGCCTGATTGCCCCTAACTGCCTCTGCTTGCTAGACTGATCACCCCCTAACTGCCTCCCCCCCACCCCCGCTGGCCTGGTCGCCCCCTAACTGTCCGGAAGATGTCCAGTCAACCCGGTCTAATTAGCATATTACACTTTTATTAGTATAGATTATTATTTTTTAATTATTCTATTTTTCATACAAATATAAAACTACTTTTGCCACACTTTGTAGTCATGACCCATCTCCCAAGACTGTGATTATAAATCATACCTTGCTAACGTACTGTAGAAGACAAAGTTAGCCACTACTAGACTGAATTTCACTGCTTTCCTGGGCTGTTCAGGATTTCTCTTTTCAGTGAGTGATGTAGAGGTGAAAATTGGTTTTCTTTTTCCAGTTTTATAGTGAATCTGTTTATATTTGTGTGTATGTGTTTTTCTTTAAAAAAATACTTTTGATTTCCATCTACAGTGTCTAAATCAACAAAACAAAACAGTTGTGACTAGAATTTTTTTGCATGCTGAAAGTACTGAACCTTTGGATTTTCTAGATTTTACTTAACTTGTAACACTGCAGCAGGTTCAGGGTTAAAAGGCTGGTTTTAGGAAATCCATCCATTAGATAACTAATTTATAATTATAGGTTATCTGGGGGAGTGTGAAATAGAAATAGAGGGGAAGGTATAATTTCAAGAATGGTATATAGCCTGAGAGGAGGTTGGAAAGTCTGCATGGTAGCAATGAGTTGTAGCAGGTGAATATGTCATCTGAGCAGTGTCTCTGCAGGGCAAACATATACTCATGTTGGATTCAACACTCTGGCATTTGCTTGAAAGTAGTATGCTTGCAGCTTTCTATTATATCGCACTGCCACTGATACATACACACATGAAACAGTTTATTCTTGTACAAGAGGCCCAGTGCATGAAAATTGTGCAATGGGGGCCGGAGGGGCGGCGGGTGTCCATCAACCTATTCTTCAACCTATAGTCTGAATTCTTTCCTGAATGTAACTAGTACCTACCAAAAGCTGGGCTAGGAGATCACTAAATTTCAAATCCTCTCTTTGCATTTGTAAGTTCAAATTCACATTCACAGTAATAGAATGCATAGCAGTGTGAATTGCTTCTTCTGCAAATAACACAGTGGCAATCAACTGCAGGTAGATTTCTTCATGTTGTTATGCTCTCTAAGTTATTCTAAAAATAGGTCAAATAAGTAGAAAACTAGCAAAGAAAACATATGGCTCATATTTAGAGAGAGTCTTTTTTCAGCCAAGCCATGCAAAGCTGTCTTATTTCCTGACATCATTGTAGAAGCATATACCGATCTGTCATCATCACAAATAAATTCTGCTTTATGAAACCTCTTCTTCATCTAAGTTTCTTGACCAATATGTAATATTTCACTGATTTTATTTTTCACTAGGACTGGTGAATAAAATACTGACAAACTTTTTATATTCTTGGTGAAATCTTAACTCCAGCATTCAACATCTAATCATACAATATCTTTAACAACAGTCACATTTGACCTATGTTTAGATAATCTGAGTTAGTGCTAGGGGGGAAAAGTCTGTAAAAGAGAGATAAGCCAAAGTCCCTGAACAGAATTAAAATTTTTTTTGCTTTATTTTTCATTTATTCAGGATATAGTTTTGTTGTTTTCCCCCATCATTTGTAAAGGCTGTACAGACCCCTCAATCAAATAATTATGATTGATTTAATTTAAATGCACACTATTATTTGGTTGGTGAGAAAAGAATATACTATGTCTAACTGATATTGGCATGGCATTTTGGATATGGTTTTCATGATGTAAACACCTGTCTGCAAGGAGCTGCTGAAGTGAGGCAGCCAACTCATGTCATGTCAATTCTGGAATAGCTGTCAGATGCCGTTGACATTTAGCTACTGCAGTAACTTGGATTAAAGTAGAACTGGCATAGAAGCCTTCCTTGAAGGTTAGGCATGTCATTCCCAGTAGCTAGAGTCATTGAATCCCATTTCTTGTTCTACCATTGAAAGTTGATATACCCATAATAGAATTTGTTTGTAGAGTTTGTTTTTTTGTAAGTGCATTTATTCATTTTCTGTTTCTTTTTATGGTCTGCTATTAATATTGCCCTCAGTATATCCATTGGAGGAGTGAGTGTTTGGAGCTTCCTATTCCGCTATATTGCTGTTACCCCTCTTTCTTCTTCTTTTGCATAAATTACACACTCAACATGTATGAACATTATAGCAATTTGAATCCAAATGTATGCATATATGCTTACAATGAGAAAGAAAAAAATATTTTAATGAACAATTCAAGGCTTAAAAGATTGACATTCAAGGTGCATCTCTTCTATCTTTAACCTTAGTGTCTTTCTATTAACCTTGTATTTCTTTGCGTCAGTTCTATCACTCTCCTAATTTTATTGGAAAATCATGTTCATTTGTTTTCTTAGCTCTAATTTGCTTACAGAAGGACTGATATTTTCATCTCTTGTGCTACCAATTTCTACTTGGATATCTCCACCTTGATATTCCAAAATATAACAAACTCATGTGAAAAATTGTAAACATCACCTTTACACCCAAGTGCTCTTTCTAAAGACTTTCCTCTCTTAGTTAATGACATTTACATTCTTCTCTTCCACAAATGGAAAACCTCTCAAAATATCCTTAGTTTCTATCACTTACTTCTTGTAGTTAATCAGTAACCAAACCACAGTGATTAGAGCTGTTAGGTACCCTTTGGAATTTGACCACATTTATTTTCACTACCATTCTTTCTCCTTATAAACCATTCTCTATTATTCTGACAGCGACCTTCCTCAAATCCCAATTTTATTTGCTTAATCAACTATCGAAAACCTATCCCTGATCATACACACCTTGCAAGGCCCTTTTACCTATACTAACACCACACGTGTAGTCCAGAAATCATTAGGATGAACCTCAAAGCTCCTGTTTAATATTTTGACTTAACCTTCCGTCCCGGTGTTTGCTGCTTATTAGGACACACGTTGTGCTCTGAACACAGGGTATAGTTCCCATTACCTACCAGGGCCCCTGCTTTCCTTCACACCTCCTTGTCACTGAACATAGTGACCTGATTGGAAAGTCCTATTTGGGATTCTCTGCCAAGAAAAGTAAGGAAATAATTCGCCTACTGGACTTTATAAATGTATTCTTACTTGTTAGAGAAATAATTTTAGGCTGTTTTTATAAAATTAGAAATAAAATGTGATACTGGGAGGCTATAAATATCTAAGAAGTTTTTCAGTGAGTTCCTCCTGGAATTAATGCTCTTTTGTATACCCCTCCCCTTGAGTGTGGCCTAGACTTATTGACTCAATTCAAAGGAACGATATCTGCACGGATTGACGAGATGCCATATTCAAGATTAAATTTAAACTATTACGGCTTTGGCCTTGAGTTCTCCCTTGGGCTCTCACTCTCATTTGGATTGATTGCCCGGGGAAAGTCATCTGCCATGTAATGAGGCTCAGAAGGATTAGTAACTTGGAAAGTTGCTCATAAAGTTAGGGGAATTTCGGGCTTTTATTAATCCCATAACCTCTTGTACTATTCACCATGACAGTTTGAAGACCTGCCAAAGATCAAGACTCCTGAATTTTTTCAGCATCCTTGAACCGACTGTGTCCCAGTTGATTCCTAACCCAAGAATTGGTTCCTTAAATTCTGGATTAATATTCTCTCACATAGAATCTTCAGGGCACCTCACAAAACTCCTTCAAGTGGCCAATGATGTTTCTGGGGCTTGTGTCCAGTGAGAAATCAGAAGGTAGTCCTTTTTTCCTCCATTCATACTTGTCCTTGGCCCAAACCCTGGAGACAGTTGATAAAGTTTAGATGGCCAACATTGCATATTAATTGGAACCTCTTGCAAGGGGATTGACAGAGTTTCTAGTCTTGTCCTACAAAGAGAAAGGAAGTGCTGACCTGTGGGATTCACCCATCTCCCCTTTCAAAATGTGAGCAACCTTCCTTTACCTGAGCACTACTATTTCAGAGGTCACAGGTTATCAGCCCTTTGGCCCTTTTATTACTTACTAGAGGCCCAGTGCATGAATTTCGTGCATGGGTTGGGTCCCTAGGCCTGGCTGGCAATCAGGGCCGATCAGGGCCTTCCTTCCCTGGCTTCTGGTGGGGGCCTTCCTTAGTTCCACACCACTCCCTGGTGGGCAGCACATGTCATAGCAAGAGGTTGAACTAACAGTTGGTCGAACTCTTGAGGAGACAATGTGCATATTAGCCTTTTATTATATAAAAGGATTCTTGGCATTTCTCCTCCATCAACAAAAGAACTAAAATTAGTATCTTTCTCACAGCATTTCCTTTTCTTTCCCTACATTTAGGTTACTTGGCCAACATTTTACTAACAGGCCAAACTCGAACACTTTTAACAAGCTCAAATCTTTGCTTTACAGGACAAACATAAGCCAAACCAGTTCTGTTTTCAAAAGTAATTTATTCTACCCTCCTTTCTCCTCCTATTATCAAATTCCAATCTTGATGTAAGACCACTAGCAGGCAACACCATGTCCAATGTTGGGTTGGAGGTTTGGCATAGATTATTCAATGGACATCTATAGCCTTACTTACCCTTTCTGTTAGCTTTCCTTTATCCAGCTTGGTTGAGGTAAGCAACTCTTCCTCCTAGAAAAGATTTCACCTACTATATGAAATTTTGAAGAACCCCTAAAGTGCTGGACAATGAAATCTGGAACTCTACCTCAGGAATCTAATGGTAGCCAGCAGGAAGGGATGTACCCACTCCCATCGCCCCACACACCACTACCATCAAGCCAGGTTTGCCACAGCTGGACCAGATTGCCACTTTTCATATAAATAAAGTTGGACCAATGCATGTGTTAGAAATCCATCATGTCACTATACAGTAGCTGATTTTGGCTAAAAACTAAGTCTAGTTTATTCTCCTCTTACAAGTGAAAATGAATTAGCTCAGTCTCTGAGTGTGTTTGTCTCAAAAGCATATTGTTTTAAAATTTTCTTTATGTAGGAAAATGTATTTTCTACTCTTTGGTTATGTAGCCAACCTGCATGAAAACATGTTTCAAAAACTTTTGGTATGTCAAGATGCTTCTCTATATAGCCAATAAGTATATAAAATCTGCCATGAAACACGAAAGGTAAAAAGGTAAATTGTCCTTTTTTTACATCTTAAAATCTTCAAAGAAAATTGAAGTGTTCATAAATTCTTATGAGTAGTGCACTTCACAACGACACAAAAAAATTAACAAAGAATAAATGATGTTGTTAATAAAAATGTCATTAAACATTTGTTTGTTTGAAGTACTAAGATAGAGTGACAGCTGAGTATCTTATCCTTGGATGATTTTTTTATCAATTGTTTGATGTAATGTAACAATTATTCATGACATGCTGCAATTGCAAAGGGTTCACTAGACAAATGATAGCCTACATTTCTGCTTCTTCATTATAATCCAAGATATTTATACTTATCCTTAAGATAAAATTATTTAGGGATATATAAAAGGCACAAAGTGCTTTGTTGAATGTAATGTAGTGTGGAGTACCATCTGAAAAGAGGAGCACTGAGCCTCTCATTAAAATTTCTGTATGGCCAGCCTCTGTTATCTACAATGACACAGTAATGGAGGGGAAATGTTTTTAATCCTCATCAAGGATATGTTTTTATTGATTTTTAGAGAGAGAGGAAGGGAGAGGGAGAGAGAGAAACATTGATGGCTGCCTCCTTACATACCAGGGATCGAAACCGAAATTTATGTATGTGCTCTAATTCAAAATCAAACCCTTTACCTTTTAGATATATGGAATGATGCTCAATCATCTGAGCCACCTGGCCAGGACAGGAAAAAATGTTTTTTTAATATATATATACATTTATTTATTTATTTCAGAGAGGAAGGGAGAGAGAGAGATAGAAACATCAATGATGGAAGAGAGAATCATTGATCATCTGCCTCCTGCACAACTCCTACTGGGTATTGAGCCCACAACCCAGGCATGTGCTCTTGACCAGAATCAAACCCAGGACCCCTCAGTCAGAAGGCTGACGCTCTACCCACTGAGCCAAATCGGCTAGGGCAGGAATTTTTTTTTTTGGTCTTATCAATAAAGTAGAGGTTGAAGACAGGATAATACTATTTTTATGTGCCTCTTATCTATATTTTCTTCATTGTTAGATATCCTCTGTATTCCACATTCCTGGAGAGCATCATCTCTCTTTCTCAACTCCTAAATTAACCAATTTTTTAATCACAGTTGATAGAGTTATTTCTGCTATATTAAACATTTACCTATCAACTTGGAGTGCTTACTAGAGCACAAATTGTGTTTTTTTAAGTGTATATTATTTATTACACTGAAACAAAATCATGCCTTTTGGCTTAATCCTAATGAGTCAAGAACATTAACAATAATCTGCATACAACAAAGTTCCCGAAGCATAGCAGATGAATTACTTTACATATACATTTTAAGCATACTAGGTATTTATGACTCAGAAGTAACCTCGTATATTTTTTAAACAGCAAAAATATACAAAACAGAAATAATACTGGCCAAGTGCCCTGTGTTTTTATCCCAGAGACACACCACAGAAATCCCAAGTTAAGACAACTTAAATGTTTTGAATATTAAGAATGTTTTTTGGGAGTGGACGCAATTCTGAGGCAGAAGTCCATTGAGGGAGCACACCTGTTTCTCCACTCCCCGCAGGAGGTTCAGTTCAGGCTCCCACCATGAAAAAGCTGCTAGAGTCACTTCTGATTCAGATGGGTAATCGTTGGATGGTGTGAGTGACTTTTGCACTTTCACTGCAATGAATGATTGTTTGTGAAATGCATGTCTATTTTAAAACATAACTGTATCCTAGCAGATGAAGCAGCAGGCACTGTTGGTAGTCTGAGAGTAACATCTGCTCTCCACCAGTCTGTGGGCCTGTCAGTGGCACCATGGAGTTGATTATAGTCACCTTTCTGCCATATTAATTACAATCATAGCTGTACGCTTTTTCTTGGCAATGGAAGCTTTTCGCTAATACCTTATTCCTATGAATGAATGCACAACATATTTCCTCCAGGTGTGGGGAGGGAAAGTTGCAGGAAGTTTCCAAGAAGAGTGAACACACGTGCCCTGGTTTCTCAGGAACCCTGGCTTTCCCAGCATAAAACTGCAGCTGAACCCAACCCTCTGTGTCTGCAGGGAGACATTGTCCATGGACCACCCACCACTTGTAACCAAGGCCTCCGGATGTGACCCCACAGTCTCCTCTTCCCAGTCGTGGTTGCAGTTCTGCTCCCGGAGGCAAACTCATCATTGGGGTGGAAGTTGTCACGAAAATATTGTCCATTCCCTCAAGGAGAGCAGTAGCACCCACTTCGGGAGCAGCTCCTCCCCTCGTCCAGGGGAGCAGTCACTTCAGGAAGACTAAAACTGTCCAGCATCTTCCGTTACCCCCTTTTGCATCTTCAGTTTCCTTTGTGATAATGTCAATGTCTTTGCCTCCTCTGGTTTGATAGGAATATCCTTTTGAGTAGGTAAAGCATATTCACGCAGCCTATTTTATGTTTCCCATTTCTTGCCGCTGGTGCTCAGCTTTAATTGCTGGCACCAACCCCTCACAATGTCTTGGTGAATCAGGTTAACTGGTGGCAAGTGAATGGGCAGCAGATGAGTTGGTATCTTCTTGTGAACTCTTACTCTTTTATTTTCTTGTGCCATCTTTTGTGGACAGGAAGCTTTATCATCTTTCTTAGATCTCTTCCGTTTGGTCTCCGTCCCTGAGGCTCTTTGTCTACTTGGTTCACCAGCAGCCCTGTGTTTCTGTTTAGTTTGTACTGGCTGGGATTTTGAAGCTTTTTTCCTACTCCCCTGACTTCTTTGGGGACTTCCATTTGGTTGCAGGCTTCTCCCTGGCTGGGCACTGGTTGTGGTTCCATGTAGGAGGCAACCAATAGATGTGTTTCCCTCACATAGATATTTCTCTCTGTCTCACAAATTGTTTATACTTGTTTGGGCCAAGTAAAACGTACAAATGCAAATATTAAAGAGATTAAAATAAAACAAATTTTAAATGTAGTAGAACAGGATATAATTATAGTATGTTGTAAATGCATTATTAGGACTGATAATGTATTAGGAAAGTATAATCCCCCAAATTTAGGTTATATCAGACATTTTTCTGTCATTCACTTTCTGTATCCTATTCTTAATCATTGGTTGATTGCAGATTACTCTAAAATATTGGAAATCATGATACAGAACATATAGAATTTGTCTGAGTATTACATGTCATGAAATACCTTGTTCTTATCTTAATTTTTAGTGTAAAAATAAATTAGAAATAAAATATTTTTACTGTATAGTTAGATATTTTCTCCTTTGTCAAGAGAGCTTTTTCATTTTATACTGTTACTAGCAAAATAAAATTCAAAACATAATCATGCTTTTGAAGTTACAGTTTCCAGAGTACAATGGGAAATTTTGAACTGGTTTTGGTATATCACTATTGCAGTTTCAGTTTTCAATTCCAACCATATATTGCCTATCACCATCCATATTAGCTTGCAAATGAGTATGCTGGCTTCAGTCATAAATTTAAAGAAACATTGGATAGAAGTCATGCAAAACAGAAAAGAATGAAGATGTAAAATAAATCTGATGGCTATAGTCATTGGTGCAACATGAAAAATATAATGCTTGCTTTATTGCAGTTTTCTTCTAAGGACATGTTATAGCTTTTACCTTGTGTGTTATTTTGGTACTGTATTTACAGTAAGCATTTCCATAATAGTATGAACTTGTGAGGATGTACTGAATCTCCTTCTCTTGTCCCCCAGATCTACATCCCCCTTAGAATGTAGATTGTTTGACTACATAAATGGGCTGCTTTGCCTCTAGCTTCTGGTTTGGTTTGACTAACCAGAGGAACCACAGGAGATGGCAGACATGGAGGAGAGGGAGAATAATCAATTTGGGGTAATTTTCCTGTTTGTTTTTCTGGTAGTTCAAATTTGGTTGTTTTATTTTACTTTTTGCTTTTGTTTTATTTTTTATTTGTTTTTTTTTGTTTTGTTTTTGCTGTTTCCTTCTAACAGCCATAGTTTGTGTCAGGCAATATTTCCAACAATATTTTTGGATCAAAACACAATGTAACTAAGGACTCGTAACAATATGAAGAACAACCCAAGAAACTTACACCTAGAAATTAAATCCTCCTTTTTAAACAACTCTTGGGTGAAAGGGACAGTACAAGGTCAAAATAAATAATTTTTAAATAATATAAAAAATGAAAACATCACAGATCAGAATTCAGAATTCATGAAATACATTTAAAACTGTGATTACAGGAAAAAGAATACTAAGACCTTTTATAAAAAATTTAAAATTTGAAAATAAATCTATTCTCAATTCAAAGCTAAATAATAAAAATTTAAATATAAACATAAATTAATTATAAAATAGATACAAAGCAGAAACTTTTACTTAAGAAATTTACATATCATATATTATTTACTTGAGAAGAGTTGAAAAGATAAGCTAAATAGTAAATATAGGCTAAATGAAAGAAAGGACAAATATACAAAATAAGTAATTACAAGAAGAAGTGACTATTGAAAAAGAAGGAAAAATATCAGAAGAATCTGAAAGTATCTGTAAATATTGAAAATATTAAAGTAGATATTTATTAAAGTGCTTAAGGGGCACATTATTAAAATTACCATCTGGATGTGATGACTTACACCCAAAACACATAGTCAAATAGAAAATATAAGCTGATATTAAACCTGTTTTTAATACTAGTGTTAGGAATAATTAATAGTAGTTGTTAGTAATAACTGCTATTAATATAGTATCTATACAAATTGTATACTTGTTCTTGCTATATTTATATACATATGCCTTGGAAGGTATGGCTTTTAAATTAGATTTTTGTTCTGTTTTGATTTCATCTATGATATAAAAGCTAAAATAGTTCAATATGCAATATTTTATTGCCTCCAAATAGATTTTATTAAATATCAAATATAGTTTGTCAAGATGTCCCCCTGATAAAAGATTAATTAATGCATTACTCTGTAATTCAAATACTCATTGATATTTATCATTTACTCTTAAAGATCAGCAGATTGTCACTTATTTGATTAACTTAAAAATTTAGCAATGGAGAACAGGTATAAAAAAACTGAGTATGGGAGTTTGGTGAAGTCTTGGATATTAATTCTAAAATAAACCTGAATCTACTTCTCCACAGTTATTCAAAACTGAAATTACAAAATTATAAGAATAAGATATTTGGCTTTTTATATTCTTACTAGAGGCCCAATGTATGAAATTCATGCAAGGGGCTCAGCCCTCACAGCCCCGGCTGTGTCCGGAAGGTTGTTTGGCTGCCCAGTTTAATTAGCATATTATGCTTTTATTATTATAGATTTCTTTATTATTTAGTTGTGTGTGTGTGTGTGTGTTTTAAATTAATGCAAACAAGTTGGTCTAACAAAGGCAGTAGCTTGAATAAATACTTTATGTCCCTGGCCACTGGCTGAGTGGTCAAAGGTTGGTGAAGTGGTTCTGTCATATCTGTGGCTTCCATATCTGGCTACAAAGCGGTTGCTCCTGTTACCATTTTTTTAGGCAGGTGGACATAGAGGGAAATGCAGTTCATTTCAGAAAGGCTGACCCAATATTTCTACTACACTCACATCTCAGAGCCTAGCCTTATGGTCAGAGCTGCCAGAGTAGTTGCATTTCTAAAAGGGATCAGTGGAGAATAGATTTTGGGGTGTCTGTCAGATAACTCTTCTGCAGTGTAGAATATCTATTTTTTCTGTGATTAGAATACTTGATGATAGACAACTTATTGTGAAATGAAAATGAACCAATATAGCAATTTCAGACATAGGTTGCTCCTGCTTATACTAGGGGAACTCAACAGATTTTTAACAAATATATTTTTATTGATTTCATAGAGGAAGGAAGAGGGAGAGAGATAGAAACATCCACAATGAGAGAGAATCATGGATCGGCTGCCTCCTGCAAGTCCCCCTCTGGGGACCAAGCCCACAACCTGGGCATGTGCCCTTTACAAGAATCAAACCTGGGACCTTTCAGTTCGCAGGCCGACACTCTATCCACTGAGCCAAACCAGCAAGGGCAACAAATTTTTTTTTTCAAATGTTTTGATGATATTGATTATGTTAAAGCATGGTGGCTCCACTTATTCAACTCAACTTTAGTTAGCTGATTTCCCAATATAGAAAAAAATAAAATTATTCACAGGATTATGTTAGTTCGTTACCATAAAACTGATATTATGAATGTGAATAAAATGATTTGTTTTTCTGTAAGGGAGGTAACCTGCTAACTCTGCATTGATAGCATTTAGTGTCATGGCTACATACACCTAGCTTCAAGGGAGGATAGTCAACACTATTTTCATTGTAAGCATTTTATTTTCTTGACCAAGATGAGCATTGGGAATTCAATAACCAAGAAGAAAATGGCAAATAGATCCAGGTAAATGAAAAGGAAGTACCATCTGGTAGCCTTGATTAAATTAGACTAAATGTGTGTCTATGTAATCCTATCTAATAAAAGAGTAATATGCAAATTGACCATCACTCCAAAGCACAAGACGGCCATCCCCATGTGGACACAAAATGGCCACCACAAGATGGCCTGTAGGGGAGGGCAGTAGTGGCCAGTTAGGGGTGACCAGGCTAGCAGAAGAGGGCAGCTGGGGGGAGACCAGGCCTGCAAGGGAGAGCAGTTGGGGGGGACCCAGGCCTGCAGGGGAGAGCAGTTGTGGGCAATCAGGTAAGCAGGGAGGGCAGTTAGGGGTGACCAGGCCAGCAGGGGAGAGCAGTTGTGGGCAATCAGGTAAGCAGGGAGGGCAGTTAGGGGTGACTGGTATAGCAGGGGAGGGCAATTGGGGGGGACCCAGGCCTGCAGGGGAGAGCAGTTGTGGGCAATCAGGTAAGCAGGGAGGGCAGTTAGGGGTGACCAGGCCAGCAGGGGAGAGCAGTTGTGGGCAATCAGGTAAGCAGGGAGGGCAGTTAGGGGTGACTGGTACAGCAGGGGAGGGCAGTTGGAGGTGACCAGGCCTGAAGGGGAGGACAGTTAGGGGCGACCAGACTGGCAGGGGAGGGCAGTTAGGGGCTATCGGGCCAGCCAGGGAGCAATTAGGCATCAATCAGGCTGGCAGGGGTGTGGTTAGGGGTTGATCAGGCTGGCAGGCAGGCAGAAGCCGTTAGGGGCAATCCGGCAGAGGCAGGTGAGTGGTTGGGAGCCAGCAGTCCTGGATTGTGAGAGGGATGTCCGACCGTCCGTTTAAGCCCGATCCTGGTGGGCCAGACATAGCCTAAACAGGTGGCCAGACATAGCCTAAACAGGCCAGACATAGCCTAAACATCCCTCAAGGGGTCCCAGATTGGAGAGGGTGCAGGGTGGACTGAGGGACACATCCTCCCCCATGCACGAATTTTGTGCACCGGGCCTCTAGTCCCAGAATAAGCAACAAAACCTTATAACCCAGCTTGCTATGTGATTTACCATCTAGCGCAAGTGCTTATCTCTTTCAGAAATAAAGTAAAAATAATAATATGTTTCGATTGTTTGCTATTGTGTATTATTGCAATGCGGTGTATTATTGCAATGCAGTGTAAATGAAGTGTCAAATTAAGCTTGAACAGACCTATAATTTTTGAAAACCCCTTCTACTTGTCTCTATGACTATGATTTCATTTTCAATTCTTTAAACTTAAAGGTTTAAGGGGACAAAATTACTTTGCCTTGAACCTGCAAGTGACAACTTCTAGCAGATAGGGTACTTGTCAGTGTCACTGATACCTTTTACAAGAGTGAAAATGTTGACCTGTGTTCCCTTGAATGCTGCTCAAGCCATCCAGCTTCATGTGAAAAAAAAAAAAACATATTTCCAAACTGTAAAATTATTTTCGATAAAACAGCAAACCTCCAGGGCTCCGGAAGGTTTAGTTGATCAAAGCAGTTCTTTAAAGATGTTCCTGAGAGACCATTGGATTGTCTGTCTTGATATCATCACCTGTTGACCATTTCTACTTTGATTCTTCACATTTTCCCCCACATTTTGGTATGCTAGAGAGAAAAACTCATATTTAAACTATACTTGCAGGTTTTTTTCCCCCCCACGTTCTAAGCATAGAGATGCACCCTAATTAAGAACTTAGATTTATATGAATTAAAAAAAAATAAAGCAACTTTTAGTTATTTTGCAAGATAGATATTTTAGTGTTTTATCCTTAGTGCATAGAAAGGGTTTTACTACCATGAAAACATCTACAAATTAAAAAATGGAAATGCAGGCAGAAAGAAATGTTCTAAGCCTCTGCTATGAGTTTGTATAGCAGTGAGTAATAGTAATATTATACAAAACAGACTTACGAATTCTGAAGTAATTTTTCAATTCTTAAGGAACACTTTTCCCATTACTGTAACTGTTTTATTTTGCTCTGTTGAATTTGAGATCGAAATCACTTTTGCTTCTTAGTAATTAACAGATAAAATCTGTTATAATATGTCATTATAGATCATTGCCAAATGAAAAGCAAGCACCAGATGGTGTGCTTTATGTTAAGCTACAGCGCACATGCATTAGGACTGCTTTTTCTCTCCCAGGAAAATTGCAATTTATTATAGAGAGATCCTTAGACTATGGAAGCTGTAGGGTAAGAAGCTGTTTTAACTAGCATGGAAACCATAAAAAGTGTGGTATCATTTCTGGCTTGAATGCTCTGTGATGGGTTACCTCAAGAAACAATATAATGCTTTGTTATTTTCTTGTCTTTTTACTTCTCTTTTTTCCTCTTCCTCCTCCTCTTTTATCATATGGGCAACTGAAGTTAAATTATAGTAAGTCTGTTTCCCTATTAATTGTTAATAAAGATGTTAGAAAATCTATGTTATAGAAATTCTTTATAAGCCTTTCTTTTATTAACATTCTGACTATTATATTCTGGGAGAAAAAGTTCCTCATTCCTTATCACCAACAATGATGTGTCTCTTACAATTTGCCTCTCGTTGTGCTTTCATTAATATCGACTCTTCTTGTGCCCTTTGAACCTTTCTCATCACTCTTTCTTTATCTTAAGCACTCTTCTCTTTGTCCACTGCTGTCGAGCTCTACTAACCTCTTTCCTATTCCTCAGACAGGGCCTGTTGTCCACCAGGTTGGGGCTTTCACTCATGACATTACCCTGAGCCTTCCCTCAGCGTCTGACTTCTTTTCTTACTTTGGATGTCGCTTTGAATATCAGAGAGTCACGCCCTTACCCCATTCTCTAATCCTGACATTGAAACATGTTCCCTTAGTTTATGCTAGTCCTATAGGTATATTCTGTTATTTATTGTCTGTCTTCCTCACTGTATTTAAATGGTAGGGTCTACATAATATTTATTCATTATTCTATATCCAGGTCCTATGTATATCTGAAATTGAAGAAACATATACTAATTATAAATTGCTAAAATAAAAAAAAAGAAAATAATAACTATTTGACATACTATCGAGTAAACTTTCTATATAGTAAGTACTTAATTGTCAATGGAAAGACTACTATATTTATTTTGAAAATAATTCAAATAGAATTGAAGTCACTTTTTCACCCTCCAGGTTCTTAGCCCTTAACACATGCAATAGAAGTGTAAAGGAAGAGTTATGGCGCTTTGCATTTGTGGTAATGGTTCATCTGGAGAGCTGATTAACTTAATGCAATATAGTGGACCTTTGCTTATTAGCTTTACCAAGGACTGAATGGAGTCATTATTAAACTTTATCAGAATGGATTGATGCTAAAGATGTTACTGAAGGCGGGCGGGTCTGTTCCTAGGCGGCGGAGGGTGCCATGGTGGGTGGCAGCGGTAGGGGAGCTGGTTTCTGGGGTACTGCAGGCCACCGACTTGGCCCAGCAGTTCCGCTCCTACTCGGAGAGCGAGAAGCAATGGAAGGCCCCCATGGAATTCGTCCTACACCACCTGCCCGACTGCTGCGAACCGCCTGACAGCTGCGGCCATCTGGACCCTATGCTGTCCCTCTCCAGGGTCTGGGCCAGCAACCTCTTCCTGGGTTGCAGTTACAACAAAGACCTTTTAGGTAAGGTGATGGAAATGGCTGATGGGGTTGAAGTGGAAGACCTGCCACAGTTTACTACCAGAGGTGAGTTAATGAAAAAGCATCAAAGTTAAGATGGAAGATTCATCACATTTTCATTATCAGCTACAGGCTAGAAAGGGGGAAGGTGACTTTGACCACAGAAGCTCTCGTACAACTCCTGGCATTACCAACTTGCAAGGAAAAAGGCAGTTGGGATGAAAGTGGCATTTTAAAAGATCTCATTCTTCCAGTAGCTATCATTGTAAAAGTATGCATGGATATTTATGTATTTACTACAGGCCTGGTGCGCGAGATTTGTGCACCGGGGATGGGGGGGAGGTGTCCCTCAGCCTGGCCTGTGCCCTCTCGCGGGGGATGTCCAACTGAGGGCTTAGGCCTGCTCCCTGAAGGCCTATGCCGACAGTTGGACATCCTTAGCGCTACCATGGAGGTGGGAGAGGCTCCTGCCACTGCTGCTGCACTTGCCAGCCAAGAGCCCGGCTTCTGGCTGGCTGAGTGGTGCTCCCCCCCTCCCCCTGCCTGTGGGAGCGCACTGACCATCAGGGGGCAGCTCCTGCATTGAGCATCTGCTCCCTGGTTGTCAGGCATGTCATAGGGACCGATTGTTCTCCATTTGATTGATTTGCATATTACCTTTTTATTATATAGGATAAGTCATGCCTTTTTATTTTGTTTTTGAATATCAAACTTTTTCTTAAAATGCATATTTTTTATGTTGCTGCAAAAATGGCAAGTAATGGATTTTACACTTTGGATTTCTCAACAATGGACCTTTAAGAGTGAAAAAAAATGTTACTGAAATGGAAATGCTATTGAGTAAAGGATTTTTATTTTATTTTCGAGATGTTTTTAAAAGCACTGGGAGCTATGTAATAACAACTGTTTTAAAATTAAGAAAAAAGCAGTATTGACACCCCGAAGATTTTTGGTATTGACATTATTAAGAAATTAAAGGGATCTAGTAGAGTAAAACTTTTATCTCCCTTTCTCCCATAAGAGCATATCAATTTCTGTTTTGCGCTTGGACATAGGTTTCTATCATTTAGTTTCATTGGTTATTGAGCGATAATAGAGGAAAAGTTAAAAACAGATTCAGAGAAACAAAAGTGTTTCAATGTTGCTTTGCTTTTAATCTGGGAGTTGTATTAGTCTCATGGGGCTACTGTAACAAAAACCAAAGACTGTGTGGCTTAAACAACAGAAATTTATTTTCTGACAGTTCTGGAAGCTGGAAGTCCGAGATCAAGATGCTGGCAGGGTTGGTTTCTGGGGAAGCTCTCCTCATGGCTTGCGGACAGTCACCTTTTTGCTGTGTCCTCATTTGGCTTTTTCTCTGTGTCAGTGTACTCTGGTGTCCCTTCCACTTCTTATGAGGACCTATTGAATTGCAGCCCAACCTTATGCCCTCATTTAACTTTATTTATCTTCTCAATGGCCACATTGGGAGTTAGGGCTTCAATATATGGATTTGGGGGGATACAATTTAGTCTATAAAAAGGATGTTTACACACTATGCTTTCTAATCATCCATTCAGAAATATGTGATACTTTTAAAAAGGCATAAAATATAAGCATGGCATCTCACAGATCCATTCACTGATAAAATATCCATGATGCCAGTCAAGTAATTGACCCTTAGAGAAAGGGCAGTAATATCCAGAAGTGAGACATATAAAGAATATAAGGACTAATGTGAAATCCTTTTATAGCATTCCCAGTCCACCATTTCACAAAGTATGTTCAGATGAATAATAGTCTGCACTGATTCTGCTTTAAAATGGTAGTTCTTCATTAAATAAGTTTGGTAAACAACATGTCCAAAAATGTTCCGTGTGAAGATTCACAAAGCTATGTACCCTGAGAAATGCACAAACTCCACAGAAAGTTTCATACTAGGTTGCTGTTTTCACCCCTTGTTGAATTATGTGATTCTCAGAGGCATTTCTGCCTAAAATGCACTGAAAAAATGTTCTAACCTAAAGTACCATTGGTCTAAAGCCCAATAAAGAGATACAGATCTGTCATTAAATTCTAATCTTCTACTTGACTTGCCTGCACTATAAGGAAGTATGAATGCTTCAGCTTCCTGCTTATTGTATCGTGGCTATTTCAGAGCTTTTGTCTGTGGGGAATTTTAAATGTGCAAACCTTTCTGTAACTCAACTTTAAAAAGTAAAATGAAAAAGGAAAGTTTAATATCACAGAATGAATAGAAGTCTCAGAATGAAAATTCACTATTTATGGTGAATTATCTTGCTTTTACTGGCTGCAGTCAAACTTTTGAGGTTAAATAAACAGTTTCCTGGGGTTGACTGAGTATGCTTCATTTGTACATAAACATGCTCAAGAACGGTAAGGACATTAGGGGTTTCAGAGTGTTATTTACATTGAACAAACACATACATTGTATCTGTAGATATTATTTATTCAACAGTTGTTGTGCATTTCAATGAGTAAAAATCACATGTGCATGGAAATCACTTCCCTTGGAATCAGCAGTTGGAGATTTCTTGTCTTCTTCTGAGAAGAGACCTGGAAAGAGAAAGGAGTATCTGAAGCATTCAGTGCCATTCAAGTTCAGTTACTGAATAAACCGGCTGTCAGTCAAGTCAGATATATTAGGTGGGAAAAAACAGCTTGTAAGTAAACATCAACTCTGTGAGGATGGGAAAAAAAATGAAAAACCAAAAGCACTATGGACTAATTCAGGGTAGCCGTAGAATGCTTCTGGCCTTACTCTTTTTCCAAGGTCCGAACAGTTTTGATGGGCTAGTGGAAGGTTTCTTTCTGTTCTTTGATGCTGCTCTCCCTAGATATCTAGAATGCTTTATGCTAACCTCCAGGAAAAAAACTTACTTATTTATATTTTGTAGATGACTTGAAACACTATGAAGCAGATTTTTGTATGGTACAAAGATTACACATTTTTAAACCTCCATTATTCAATTTTTAACACCTGGACTTATAGAAAAAAATTTTAATAAATAATATAATAAGAATTGATAAAATATTTTTAAATCACTAATATATTTTAATAATTGAAAGCTAATGGTTAAATGTCAGAGAAAACAAAATTACCTGTCTTAAAACCATTTATTCATTTTATATATGTGTAATTTTCCATTTGTATTTTCCCTATTAAAGGTTTATTTTAAAGTACCTATATTAAGTTAAACATTATATAGAGAAAGAAAAGAGATAAAATGTTTCCAACCGTCATGTATACACTTTGAACAGCATAGCTAAAAGTTACTGGGCCCTGTCTTATTTTAAATTTTTTCACATTTTACTTTTAGATTTCAAAAGGAAGAGATCCAAACGATAAATATGAAAGGACCAGAGGCCCAATGCACTAAATTTGTGCAAAGGCCGTGGCCCCTGCCGCCTGTGCCTTGGCCCCTGCCCACCTCTGCGGCTTTTTCTGGAAGGAAGGAAGGCTGTCCAGTCTAATTAGCATATTATGCTTTTATTATTATCGATTATTACTCATTCCAGAACAATTATATGAATACACCCCTTATGACTAGAAATAACTATCTGAAGGCAGGGCATCCCAACTCTTGTAGTTAATTTGTGAAAATTAATTATTTTATTATTTTTTCAATAACTATCACACTTTATTGAACCTTTTTTAGTGTAAGTTGCAATCAAGCATTAAAAAATATGAAATATAACTTATTTCTCTAATGTATGCTGTTACGTGCTTCCCTGCATTTACTAATATAAAGCAACTAAACTGTTTTCTATTGTTTTTATGATTTTCCGGCGACTTTATTTCTAAGCTAAAAAGTAGTAATAATAAACCAATAACTTTTTTTGTAGATTCTCAAAACAGAAAATTTAACAGATTTTTATCACCAAAATGAATTCTTTAATTATTCATTCATTCAGTAAATATTTGCTATGCACCTCAGAACCAGCCTTTTCCTTGTAGACCAAAAATATTGTTCCAGTTCTTATATTTTTATTTATTAAATATATTCAGTTAAAATTTATCATTTGGAATGACCAGATATAACTTTAAAATTATTTTGGTTCTTACTATTTTTAAGCTGAGATTTTCATAGCAAATAGCAAAAGCAATTAGATATTCTTTGGCTATAATAATGCCAGGGAAATATTCAAAAGCACATTTTGCTATAAAGGGTTCTTGCAATTAAAATGATTTAAGTCTTTACTTTTGTATTACTTTAAAAGGAAAGAAAACAAAGATCAATTGACTTTTATCATTCTGAAAATACTAATTAGGTTGCTTTATTCTTGATAAACATTATCTTAAATATTAATATTCTGCTAAAGAATATTTTTGAAAAACACTTGTTTCTGTTATGGTATTTGCTTTATTTTCCACCTAATGTCTCTCTGTGTTACATTCTGAATATTATTTTTCTTAATATATCTTTAATTCTAATTTTCTTTTCAATCTCTGTTTAATCTTTTATAAACAACTCTATATTATTCTTAATTTCAATTACCATATTTTTCAGGTATCAATTTTTCATTTGTTCCTTTTTTTCTTATTTTGAAGTACTCTGATGAAATTTTTTTGTTTTTAGTTTTTCAAGGAATATTTAATAAGATATATAACATGCTTTTCTAACATGTATTTTCATAGTACTGAAGCTAAAGCAAAACATCCTGTTCATTGGGTGAAAACAGCCCACTTTATGTGTATACACTGAATACAATTAAAAAATACTGCAATTATAATTTCACTGGAGGTCCGGTGCACAAAATTTGTGCATGGGGGCTGGGGGGGGCCCTCAGCCCACCCTGCACCCTCTCCAATCCAGGCGGGACCACTGGCTCCTAACTGCTCACCTGCCTGTGTGCCTGATCACAACTAACTGCCCCCCCTGCTGGCCTGGTTGCCCCTTACTGCACCCCCTACCTGCATGGTCACCCCCAATTAATCCCCTCCAACCTGGTTGCCTCTCACTACCCCCCCCCCCCCGGGCCAGTCTGATCATCCCCAACTGCCCCCTCCCCTGCAGGCCTGGTAGCCCCATCCAGCCTGCTGCTTAGTCGTTTGGATGCCCCTAACTAACCCCCTGCTGGCCTGGTCGCCCCACACAGCCTGCTGATTGGTCTTTTGGTTGTCCCTCACTATCCCCCCTGCCAGCCTAGTCACCCTGCTCAGCCTGTTCGGTCGTCCGTTCGGTTGCTTTGGATGTGATGGTTGCTTAGCCATAGATATAGATATAGACATAGACATAGACATAGATATAGATATAGATATAGATATAGATATAGATATAGATATAGATATAGATATAGAGATATAGATATATAGATATAGATAGATAGATAGATAGATAGATAGATAGATAGATAGATAGATAGGAAATTTGAATAGGTGCCAGTGTTCTCTCCTGTCTTCATATGGGAAGAGGAAATTTCTTTAAAAATCATTTAAAGGTTGGAAAAAAATTCTGTAGTTGTATTTTTAGAATCACTCTTTAGAGTCTACATGATTAAGATGTTACAAGGGATATATTTACATATATAATGCTTGGCTGTTGTTGATTATCACAAACATATTGTCACTTAGCAGAAGACATGTTTTAATGAGAAGATTTTAGTTATTTGCAACTAAATAGGTAAATAACTTTTCATCATAAAATTTTGACTGCATTCCAGAATCTGTACATTTTGACCTTTGGTATTGCTTTTTGTGTAGGTGATCATAAGCACAACCTTTTTGAAAATATCTTATCATTTAGATATTGTTCATTATTTTACATCTTTGTAATGCATTCTTTGTAAGTGATTTCTAAATATGCTTTTGCAATATTATTTTTCAAAAAATTAGACAGTTATTTTGGCATTGTATTTGCAAATATTGGCAGTTAGCAAGGGTATCTTTCAAGTTACTCAGCTTGAGTAGTCAATCATGTGCATATGAGATGTCAGCTTCATTATTTTACCTCTTACCATTACATACTTTCATAGAAGACACATAACTATACCTTGTTAACTAATATACACCAAAATGTGCTATGAATAGACTTACCTAAGAGTAGTAATTTTCTTCACTTTTTTTAAATTAAAGAAATTATTTACTATACAAAATAAATATTGCTGAATTGCTATTAAATCCTCTAGGCCAGTGGTCGGCAAACTCTTTAGTCAACAGAGCCAAATATCAACAGTACAACAATTGAAATTTCTTTTGAGAGCCAAATTTTTTAAACTTAAACTTCTCCTAATACCACTTCTTTAAAATAGACTCACCCAGGCCGTGGTATTTTGTGGAAGAGCCACACTCAAGGGGCCAAAGAACCGCATGTGGCTTGCGAGCCGCAGTTTGCCGACCACTGATCTAGGATATAAAAGAGGCACTTGGTATTAAATATATTATATTATATACTTATTTTAGTGCTGCATATGATATGTTGTTATTGTGAAATACTTCCAGATTTATCTTATGAAAGGATGAGGGCAAGTATAATCTACTTGAAGCTTAGGAGAAGCTCAGAACACTGGTCTTTTGGACATATATTCAGAAACAGATAGACCTGACAATACCTCTGCTGACAATGTGACAGTCTGACCTTAAAAAATTAATTGGAAGTTACACCACATTAAAGATGTGTCCACTGCTTTAATAGGTATTGTGAGGCAGAGAAGCATCTATTAGCCCTCCATCCCTAATGATTCTGTAGGTCGGTTAATGAGTGCAAACTCAGCAGCCAATTCACAGAAGCAAAAGTGATAGTGCTGATAGAAAGAGGAAACATTATTTTTCCTTATCTTATCTGATTTTCCAACTGAGTAGTGTAAATACAGATAGTTTCTCCAAATGTATTTTATAATTGTGCTAAAAATGAATTTTCTGGTTTTCAGTAAGTAGTTACTAATTTTACTAATGGCATATGTTTTTCACCTTTGTTATCTTGCTTCATAATTTCATGTTTAATGGTATTTTTTAAAAAATGGATGATTATTTCAATGACTATTCTATTTAAATATAAACTACCAAGAAGATAAGAAATGTCATATTGTTTTGACTACTTTTTAAATTATTTTTGTCATCATTGTAAGAAAGCTTCTGGGTTGGAGAATTAAGGGGAAGTAATCTATAGATACTTTGCAGAAAATAAAAGCATGAGTATTATCTGAACTTCAAATTGGAGAGAATATTAGGTCAACACCTTCAATACTTCCTATAATTATCTGTTTAAGTTGATACTTTTAGGATGCTGGATTTTTCACATAACATTCAGAACAACCCTTGAAATGTCATTATAACATCCAGATATTCCATATGTTTTTTCACACATGTAAGAATCTCACTGAGCTTGTTAAACTCCTGACCAAATTGTTTTGTTGTTTTTTTTTAACCATGAAAGCTATTCATAGTGTCAGTCCATCGGTCCATTAAACCCTGACAATGATTTCAACAGGTACAGAACTCCAGCTGTAGCTCACTTTATTCAGCTGTGTTTCTCAGTCACTTGAACTTATTTTTTACATTTATTTTCTTTTAACTCTCCCAAACCCTTTATACCATAGAATTGAAACATTGGAAGGCAACCTAACACACCAACTCAAGTGTGCTAAATGCAGGGTGTGCAGAGAGCCTGGCTTCTCTCGGGCAGCTGTTGGCCATGCTGCAGGGTGTCCCCGCCTCTTCTGTGTCCTGGTGGAAGCGGCAAGCCCGAGCTCCTGCGGAGGCCAGGCCTGCAAAGGCCTGAGCTCTCCCTCTGCTTCAACAGTGGTGCCAGCACTGAGGAGAGCTCAGCACCACTCCAGGCACTTCTACCTGCAGACCCACACCGTGACGAGAAAGCTGGCTCAGGTGAACCCCCTAGAGCCTTGGTAGTTCTCTGTTCTTCAATGTCTCAATCAATATTTGAATAGATGTGGCTAGTTATATGTAGGATATGTGTGTTTGCTTCATTAAAACCAAAGTATCCAATAAAAATGCTACTGTACTTTTCTTTGATTTTTTTTTCTCTTCACCCCAGCTGTCCATCCTGAGAATTTGGAGTCTTAACTTTTGTTAGCAAGTACACTATGGGATTAAAAAACATGGAGGTTTTAAAATTCTTTCTTGGCTTAGCAGGTTTTCAAATTTACAGTGCATAATTTGTTGTTAATTCATAGAATGCTGCATATACATACGTTGGAAATGTAATCACATGCACCAGTTTTACCTGTGCATTTTAGGTAATCATAAGAAACGTGTGAGCATTCACATGAAAAGATAGATTGAAAGAAGAGGGACACACAAAACTTTTTTGTTTCGCATCACAGTGCTTTTCTATATCTTTGTGGCATTTTGAGACCAGCAGAATAAGGAACATTTTGAATCCAGTGGTGTCTAAAGTGTTTTATATATGAATGCACAACACAGGGAATTCTGGTTGATTAGCAGAGCATGCAGGTTTCAAACAATGGAAGCATGGGTGCACCTGTTATTTTACACAGCAGATTCATAGAACTCTTTTCTAACTTTCTGTGGAATCATTTCTAACTTTCAGATCTCTGGAATCAAGTAAAACCATAACCAGAAATTATATTTTAATGAGGTAAGTAGTTTAGACTCTGGGAAGCAGAATAAACAGACACAATTCTTTGATTACGTGGGATCTGGGAAAACATTATAAAAATAAAATCAGTTGGCAAACAAGCTAATCTAGAGTGGTTAAATATATTTTTTTAAACTTTTAATCTAGTCCTAGCTGGTTTGGCTCAGTGAATAGAGCATTGGTCTGCAGAATGAAGGGTCCCAGGCTCGATTCCAGTCAAGGGCATGTACCTTGGTTGCAGGCACAACTCCAGTAAGAGGTATGCAGGAGGCAGCTGATCGATGTTTCTCTCTCATCGATGTTTCTAACTCTCTATCCTTCTCCTTTCCTCTCTGTAAAAAATCAATAAAATATATTAAAAGAAACTTTTAATCTAGAATAGGTAAATGTTTTTTTTTAAACTTTTCATTGTGAACTAGAAGTAAACCGGTATGTGGAATCTGTGACTCCACAGCATGGTGATATATTTGTAATTGCCAAAGATGTCATACAATTCCATAGGCTTAATTTGTTTGGATTAGAGAGGAGAGAAGAAAGACAATACCTAGCCAATCAACTCTCCTTAGGGAAGTCCTCATCAAAATTAGCATCTTTTTCTGAAAATTAGACTCAAGTCCTTACAAATATATGAGATGGTTCTATCTAATACACAGCCTATTAAGATCTTGGGGTTTTCTTTACCTTTTTAATTGGGAAGGATTCATATTTATGATAAATATAAGAAGGATACTTTGGTTAAGGTCGTCAACATTCTAAGGCATTAACTTTTTCATGAAATAAGCAACCATTTGAATTCTTCCTATGCCATGTATCTGCTTCCCATTTTTATGGCAGTTGCTTTTTAAAAGAGTTTCTTTTAACTGTTGTTTTTCTTCTTTTATATCCTGGAGGGAAGAAGAAAACAAGCTTGTATTTTTCTTTCCATTTGGAAAGAGAAAAGTATTCCCCCCAAACAAAAATATTGACAGTCAAGAGGTCCAGAGAAGATCAGTAAGCCAGAGCTGTCAAAGACATAAATAAGACTCCTTTTTTGGCTCAAGGGATGTAAACAGATATATGCAGTATGCCCTCCATTCATTCTCAGTGTTATTTTTAGGGGGTGACATTTCTTAAAGTGACTGGCAGAATTTTTTTTATCAGTTCTTTTATTATCAGTTAATGGTATACATGCAACTTCCTCCACTGTATTTGTAATTATATGATTATCTGGGGAACTTATTAATAAGAAGAGGGAAATTACAAGATTTGCTTAATTATCTCTGTCTTCTTTAAAGAATATGTTCTCACAAATTAACAACCAATAGAGATGTGGATACATGGTTGACCAGTATTTACTTGGAGTTTATTTAATAAAAACTAATAAACAATTAAATACCAGAAAGGACAAAGCAATTTGGGAACAACTTAAATGATATTATGATTGTTCCAAAGTTGCTTAATACCAAAAAGATACAATTAGCCTATAAATCAAAATTGAACAGGTGGTAACTGGGCTCCTCTCATTTATGTTTACCTAAATTTTTAGGGTTAGAGACAATGACTAAAAGGAAATGAGGTCTGATACTCCTGTAGGGAATAAGAAATTTAACATCCTTATCAAGGCATTGGTGATTAATATGGCAATAGAGAACAATTTTCTTAGACAATAGACTCCTTTATTTCAATTCCCATACATTGACTCAGTCATGCAGAAAAGCAGAATGTTAGGCACTAGAAATACAAAGATAAAAAGTCAGCATACATTTGCTCTCCAGTAGCTTATAGTCTAGTTGGGAGAAATATAATTATCTATATATATAAAAGCCCAGTGACTGAACAGCAGACCGAGTGGTTGCTGTGATGCGCACTGTGGCGGTCAACTGGCCTGATTTGGTTCTGATTGGCACCCCCCAACCTCCCGCAGCCCCTCCACCTGGCTAGCCCCGCCCTCGATAGGGCCTCCCACCCAGATCAGGGGCAGGGCCAGCTGGACAACTGCCCGTGGCTCCTCCCCCTGGCCAGCCAACCTCTCAGGGTCTTTCCCCGCTGGGCTGACCCCCCCCACCCTCGATAAGCCTCAATCGCCGGCCTGGCCGAGGGACCCTACCCGTGCATGAATTCGAGCACCTGGTCTCTAGTTTATAATAAAATATGAAAATACTAAAAGCAACAACAATGTACCTTGGAAATACAGATATCATATTTGGCCATATTCCTCAACATGGTGCCTGGAATGAAGGAAGCAGTGAATAAACTTTAGTAATATTGTGTTCCAGGTGAAAGAAAAAGAGGCTCTGTTATTGCTACTCATATTTTATCAATATGCTTATAATATTTTCTGAAATATCTGGGAATGAGGCATTATCAGTGGAAAATGAGAGTAGGAAAACATCTATGATTCACTTTTAAAATAGTCTGTGGGCACAAAGAAGAAAAAATTTTTAATGAGATTATATACTGAGTAAAAAAAAAATAAAGTTGACTCTTGGAAAGAAATGTTCATGTAAGCAGAAAATGAATGAGTATATTCAGAATAATTGCCCTAAAAGATCTATATACTTTAAAACCAACATTAATTGTATAATTTTCATATGTGATTTTATATCTATATCCATGTAGTTATTTGGTAAATATCACTGATTAATAAAATCCTGAATGAATTTTAAGATTTTATCCTAAAAAAAAATTAAGAAAAAAATGACAATTTCTTTTTAAATTGGGCTATAGTAAAAGTCTGATAAAAGAGAACTAAGGTCAGATTTATGGTCATTTCACCTCTAACATCTTGGCATGGTATCTGCAGGTGATACTTGCATATGTATGCATGTATATCTTTGTAAACACTTAAAATATATTTAATCTTTATACTTATATGACATTTAAATGGTGTTAGAAATAAAATGCAATATTCAGTTCCTTCTAAAAGAACAACCAGAAGAACTAATAGCTGATAACTTTTTGGGAAAAAAAAAAACTATAAAAACAAGAGGAAGAATAAAAAGTCGTATTTTATAAAACCAAAAAAGTACTTTTTTCTAATAAAATCTGCAATGTAGAAAAAGTAAACTCTCAGGGAAATCAATGCCATAACAAAGAGAAGTATGGGGTCATATACTGTAATCATTTGGAGTAGTTTATCTTTCCAAATCTATTATATTTAGATTTATGTGTTTTCTATTATTTTGATTTTTATTCAATTTTATCTGCTTATATTACAGCAGCTTACCATGTTATTAAATAGTTTTACAAAGTATAATAATAGGTGCATAAAATTTCTTTAAAAAAAAACAACCCTAGTTTACTGATATTTAGTACATTTCTTAATGTTTGAGTGATTTTATCTAGTTGTACTTCCTCTGCTCCTCATATATCAGCAGAGTCTGCATTGTTTGTCTCTAGTAATGAAATTCAGTACCTAAAAGTTTTTCTTGATAGATGCAGGGCTTTCTTTTGAGAGCAGAAGTGGAGAGGAACAGGAAATGGACACAGAGGAAAGGTGGAGCTGTCGCTAGAGTATCCTCATTTCCATACTAAGGTGGTTGATGTAGTGGCAGAACAGAGTTTAATGAGAACGCTGAGTTGTATACCTACTTCATACTATTTGCTTTATGTGTATCATCTCACTCAATCTTTTCAACAATCCACTGATACAAGCATAATAGTTACCCACCATTTGTGACTGCAGAAGCTGAAGCTTGGAGTCTTTGGAACCCAGGCTGAGTCCAAAGCTTGCACTTTAAGTTATTCTGGCAAGTTACCTGACTATGCCTGTATTCAAGGAATAGCAAAAACAAGTGCGAGTTAGTGGTTCCTGCCCAAGTTTCTGTTTGGGACTGCTGGTTTATATTGACATCATAAATCCTGGGATGGAAGCAATTTTGAAAGGTCACCTAATCCATTCACCCTGCCTTAAACTTTCCTGACAGATGAGAAGCTACCTTAATTCTCTACCCTTTCAAAAAAAAAAAAAAAAAAGTACAGCTTCCTTCTGCCTCTTATTCCTGGATTTAACATCCCCTAGTGCAGGAAATCTCATCTTTTTTTTGTAGCATAAATCTCACTCAATGCTGTTTAAGCTTGTTGCCTTTTGCTGTGCTTCTTGAGAGCACATAGGGATGTCTAAATAGCAGAATTTCCTATATTTAAAGATGAATACTGAAAATGCCTTTTTCAAATGATATAATTCATGCGCTTTTAACTTATATTAAAAATACTTATTTTTCAACAACACTAGTTGCCTTTATTTTTCTTGTTGGTATCAAGAGTTCTGTTTCTCGTTTTTGTATTAATGGGCTCAGATCAGAGAGTTCTAGAGGGGTTTGACCTGGGTATTGCTGGCTTTTCTAGGAGAATTTTGTTTAAATCCCTTGAAAAAAATTCCACAGCTACCCTGTGGTCTTCATTGACAACGTCAGAATACTGTGAGCATCTTCTTGTAATTTTTGCCTCTCAGTGATTCTGATTTGATCACTTGTTTTCTTTTAAAGAATTTTAAAGACTTAATCAATGGGCATATAGCTATAGCCACTCTTGGTGGGTAAGGAAGTTCTCCAAGGCAAACACCCTTCTAGCTGGATATTTCTAGGCTAATGACGCCTTTTGGAAGTTTGCCTGCCATTCCATTTTTTATCTCCAGCTCTGTCTGTAGTCCCCTTTGATTCACATCGTGTGGCTAATAGAGCTTCATCTCTACTCAATGTTTCCATCTTAAATTTAAATGGGATGAACGCAGTGAAAAGTTCTTTTTCAATGATTAGGTTAATAATCTGGAAATTATGGCTTTCCAAATAAGGCATTCTCAAAGAAAGCTCTTTACTTCATTTTTAGGACTACTTTTTTATCTGGTTTTCAGATTTCCAAATATTTAATATAATGTTCACAAGATTAATAATTCTAAACATGATTTATCTTCTTGGTTGCTTTACTTTGAAAACAGTGGAGATCATCTTCTCAATTGATTCAACAGCTGTAGATCTTTCTAGAGGTCACATTTCAAGTTAGCATTTGTCATTAATCATGGCTTTAATTAAAACTCAGGTTATAAGCTGAGTAAACTTTCTCCTCAGCTGTTAATTTTTCAAATATTTTTATCCTTCTCTTTTTCTTTTTAAAATGCATTAAAATGATAATATGCTTTACTATAATTTTGTTTTTCATTTCCTGGCACTACTTACTATAAACATTTTAGAAAAAATATAAGCATTAAAATTTGAATGTTTCCTCTGTAGCCATCATTATAATATGCAAATACATATAAGTTTGCTTTTTAATTCTGTTCCAAAAATAAGCTACCACTACTAGTATCTATGCCTTTCTACTATTTCTTGTTTAAAAGTCACACACTGCCACTTACCCACTTAAAAATACAAATACATGTAATACTGTGTAGACATGTAAAAAGCAATGATTTTTTAAAAATTATTTATGATTAATAAGTATCCTGTGGAAAATTGACTGAGGGTAGTATTTTTAGCATAGTAGCTCCACTTCTTCAGACAATCATATATGCAATGCCTATGAAATATGAAAAAGCGTACTATAAATCCATGCCATTAAAGAAACCTACATGATCTGACTCTCATAAACTGACCTGCTTAATAGAATACCATATATCTTCAGAAAACTGGAACATTCAACAGGTGGTTTTTAAGCACCTCAGAGATACTGCAGATTTAGTTCCAGACCACAACAACCAAAGGAATACTGTAATAAAGTAAGTTACATGAATATTTTTGGTTTCCCAGTACATATAAAAGTTATGTTTACACTGCATAGTCTATCATGTGTGCAATAGCATTATGTCTAAAAAAAATGAACCTACCTTAATTCACATTTTATTGCTAAAAAATGTCAATAATCATATGAGCTTCAGCGAGTTGTAGTGTTTTTGTTGGTGGAGGGTCTTGGCTCCATTTTGATGGCTGCTGGCTGATCAGGGTGGTGATTGCTGAAGGTGGGTTGGCTGTAGCAATTTCTTAAAATAAGGCAGCAGTGGTGTTTACTACATGGATTGAGTATCCCTTTCACAAACAATTTCTCTGTAGCATGCAACACTGTTTGATAGCATTTTACCCACAGAAGTTCTTTCAAAATTGAAGTCAGTCCTCTCAAACCCTGCTGCTGATTTATTAACTAGGTTTACATAATATTCTAAATTCTATGTTGTCATCTCAGCAGTTTTACAGCAACCTTATCGAGAGAAGATTCCATCTCAAGAAACCACTTGATTTACTCATCTATTCGAAGCAATTCCTCATGTGTTAAAGTTTATCATGAGATTGCAGCAATCCAGTCACATCTTCAGACTCCACTTCTAAATCTAGTTCTCTTGCTGTTTCCACCACATCTGCATTTACTTCCTCCACTGAAGTCTGAACCCATCAGTGTCATCCCTGAGGGTTGGAAGTGACTTCTTCCAAACTCCTGTTAATGTTGATATTTTGACCTTTTCCCCTGAATCACAAATGTTCTTAATGACATCTAGAATAGTGAATCCTTTCCAGAAGGTTTTCAATTTACTGTGCACAGATCTATCAGAGGAATCACTATCTATGGCAGCTATAGCCTTATGAAATGTATTTTTTAAATAAGACTTGAAATTCAAAATAGGTTCTTGCTCCATGGGCTGCAGAATGGATGTTGTGTTAGCTGGCATGAAAACATTAATCTTGTATATCTTCATCATAGACCTTGGGTGACCAGTTGAATTGTCAACAAGCAGTAATATTTTTAAAGGAATCTTTTTTTTTTTCTAAGCAATAGTTCTCAATAGTGGGCTTAAAATTTTCAGTAAACCATGTTGTAAACAGATGCACTGTATCTAGGTTTTATTGTTTCATTTATGGTGCAAAGGCAGAATAGATTTAGCTTAGTTTTTAAAGGCCCTAGGATTTTTGACATGGTAAATGAGCATTAGCTTCAAATTATATTTGTCAACTTTATTAGCCCCGAGCAGAAGAGTCAGCCTGTACTTTGAAAGTTTGAAGCCCAGGCACCTGACTTCTCTGTAGCTATGGAAGTTCTAGATAGCATTGTCTTCCAATATAAGGCTGCTTTGTCTACATTGAAAATTGCTGTTTATTGTGGCCACCTTCATTAATTATCTTAGCTAGATCTTCTGGAAAACTTGCTGCAGCTTTTTCATCAGTGCTTGCTTCTTCATCTTGCGCTTTTATGCTATGGAGATGGCTTCTTTCCTTAGGCCTCATGAACCAACTTCCGATAGGTTCAAACTTTTCTGTAGCTTCTTAACCTCTCTCAGCCTCCAAAGAATTGAAGAGAGTTAGGGCCTTACTCTGGATTAGGTTTTGACTTCAGGAAATGTTGTGGCTAGTTTGATTTTCGTTGTTGTGGTTGATGTTATTACATATGTCCCTTATATCATGTCCCCTCCCACCCCCTGCTTAGCCCACCTCCACCTAGACCCCACTCTCCCTTCTCTCTGGCCCTCACCACATTGTTGTCTGTGTACGTGGACTATGCATATATGTTCTTCGGCTATTCTCTTTAATCTAGACCACTAAAATTGTCTCCATATTAGCAATAAGGCTGTTGCACATTTTTGTCCTTTGTGTGTGCAGTGGAGTAGCACTTTAAATTACCTATCTTGGCTTTCAACGTGCTTTCTTTACTAAGCTTTATCATTTCTAGTTTTTTATTTAAAATGAGAGAGATGCAACTCTTCCTTTTACTTGAACACTTAGAGACCATGATGGGGTTAAATAGCCTAATTTCAATATTTTTGTGTCTGAGGGAATTGGGAGGCCCATGAGAGGGGCAGACAGGGGACCAGCCAGTCAGTGGAGTAATCAGAACACATCCAACATTTATTAAGTTAATTGACTTAATAATGGGCATGGTTCATGGCACCCCCAAAATTTACAATGGTAGCATTAAAGAGCACTGATCACAGATCAAATATAATAATGATGAAAGCATTTAAAATATTGCAAGAATTACCAAAATGTGGTACAGAGACACCAAGTGAGCAACTGCAAGCAAAAGAGAGAAGTGATTTACTGATTCTAATCTATAATACAGGGAGGTGAACATCAGGAGGGCAGCATAGAAAGTTCTCTATGGATTGTGTTTTATTTCTTATTTATAAGTGAAAGCAGTTGATGCTGTTCTGGAATTTAGATTTACTTTGCAACCGATAATATAGGTTCTGAAACACTATGTGGATCCAAACCATTTTGACTTGGGTCTAAAGGGTATGGGTGAACTGTGAAGCTAGATGTTGCTAATTTTAATTATGCCTCGGATGGATCTCTATGATATATTTTAGAAGTATCTTGGTCTCAGAACTGAAGTAAATTCAAGTTTTCTTAAAATTCAGATTCTTATTACTCTATATTAATCATTTTTACTATAACTTTTTATTTATACTGAGCACAGATTTCTGTTTCCATGAATATAGAAAAAAATAAAGCAAGCAGAAGGCTTTCAGTGGAATGTAAATCAATACTTTGGCAAAAATATAACCTGTTAACTTTTCTTTATTCCTGTCCAAACCCCAGGCTAATAGCGCTTCAATATTTTAAACATTGAGTAAATCTTCTATAACAAAACCATACTTTTGAAAACAAACATATGTCTAGTTATGATTTGTTATTCCCACATAAATACAGAACATAAACTACTTCCCATTGCTATGGCTTTACCACAAGCATGCTTTCTCTGGTCTGTGCACGTAAAATATGAAACAGGTTCTTCTCATAAAGGAGGAAACCAACTGAAAAAAGTCACTGTGGCTTGGAAACGTCGCCTTCCTTACCCCACAACCACAGACAAGGAGGCTACTTTTTTCTCCCAGAGGATATCTCAGATCAATGCGTTTCTTTGCCATTTTATTCTTTTTACCTGAAAGAATAGGAGTACAATAGAATTTTTCTTTTCTATCGTAATTATGTTGTTATTTAGTCAAAATTTAATCAGAATCCATACCCACTAAATCTCCATGTCTCTGATGGCATTGATTCTCTCCTAGACTATACTAAGTGTGGCAACTTGGCCTCTGTCTAAAATAGCAGTGAACTGGCAGGAAACCTATAATGGCTCAGGAGACTCTGAGCAAGTCATTTGATTCCTATGGAAAATGTTACAATTGTCTCTTTTCTTTCCAAAAAAAAACCACCCCCACAAAAACAAATCTATTAGACAGAAACCAACTTGCCCACAAAATATTGTTTGTATAGAAATCAAACAGTTTAATAGGATATATTTAACACTAGAGGCCCAGTGCATGAAATGCATGCACTCAGGGGTGAGGGGAGCGGATGTCCCTCAGCTTGGCCTGCACCCTTTCACAGTCCAGGAGCCCTCAGGAGATGTCTGACTGCTGGTGCAGACCTGCTCCCTTCGGCGAGCAGGCCTAAGCTGGCGGTTAGATATCCTTAGTGCTGCCATGGAGGTGGGAGAGGCTCCCACCACCACCACCGCTGGGCTCGCCAACCATGAGCCTGGCTTCTGGCTAAGCAGCACACCCCGTGTGGGAGCACACTGACCACAAGGGGTAGGCTCTTGAGTTGAGCATCTGCCCCCTGGTGGTCAGTGTGCATCATAATGACCAGTCGGTCAGCCATTCAGTCAGTTTGCATATTAACCTTTTATTATATAGGATTTAAAAAGAACTTGAGGTGCTCTGTTTAAGCAAAGTGGGAATGTATGGGTAGCACCCATGTAATTTCTGCATAAACCATTTTGTAGAACAAATTGAGTCAGATGTAGTCTAGCTATATATTTTCTATCAATATTCTGCACTTGACACAAAAAACTATTAATAAAGAAAACATTTAATGCCTTCCAACTGTGTGTAGGACACACTAGGAAACCTTTTCTTTGCTGAGTTTAGGGGTTTCACTTGATGGATGGATTTTTCTTTCATTGTTGTGATGTGAATTTCTACTTGAGTGTATTATTTAGGAGAAAGCAACATAATTTTCTATAAAGATATCTTTAATTTTGAAACTTCTTACATATAAACACAAAAACAAGGAAAAAAACCCCACCTGGAATAAAATCTTACAATCATGAATATTGTATGAGAACTCAGAAATACTGTAATGTACAAATCAATGAAATTGATTGATAACCATTTCTATACATTTCAAATGGTTATGTGTATTTTTGCCACCTTTCAATTTGAATTGTACTCAATGTAGTCTTTTTATTTTTTGTGCCTTTGTATATCAACATAAATGTAAGCATTAAGGGAGTCTTGGTGATACTTCATCTACTGTTATTTTATTTCTGTGCCCACCCTTTGTCCTCAAACCTCTTCTCCACAGGAGGCAAGGAGGTTAACACACGAGCCACGCTGGACATCACATCAGCAGACTGATTGCTGTCTTTTCTCTGAGGCGGTAAGACACGGTTTGCTTGATTGGCAAGGTAGGGCTGTGTCACCGTGTCCATGCTTGCTGTTCATTTTGTTTTTCCATTTTATGTGATTAAGCTCCATTCCGAGGATTTTCAGGTCACCCACAGTTAAATGTTATTCCAGTTGATGGGCACTTTGATCAGCTTGTCACACAACTTTTCTTTGAAAATTGCATGTTCTCTTTCAAAAGATTTCTTAGGAAAAAGTGTTTTAAATTAAGTCATCAAAGTAAAAATAATGCACAGAGGCCAATTAATATACTCACTGACATGGCATGTGCTCCATCTTCTTTTTTTCATCCTGACCCATTCAGTTAATTGAAAGGAAAAGTATTGAATACGTGACTAAGGGTATGTATGTGTGTGTGTGTGTCGGGGGCGGGGGGTGCAGAGGAGAGAGAAGTCCACTAATCTAAGGCTACCCCTGCTCTGGCCTTAGAAATTATTTTAACATGATTCAATGGAATGAGAAAACCCCACCACACATGTACTATGGTTACTGTTGAAATGTGTGAACTTTACTCAGTAATCTGTTAATTGATGCACAGGAGCCACAAAACAAAGGTTACATAACATGTTCATATAGGGTTATTTTGAAGAGAAAAGTTTCTTAAGGTTTGTTGTATAAATGTGTTTCACTTATATTATACTAGTGGCCCCGTGCACGGATTCATGCACATTGAAAAGGAAATTAATTAGAAGAAAGATTCATGCAGTAATTACATTACTGCAAAAATTACCTGTCAAAATAATATATATAACATAGTATTATAAAATTTAAATACAAAATTAAATTGCCAGTGAGCGTCATATGTACTGGCTGGTTGGTTGCATGCAATTGGCGCCAGCGAGAGTTTTATATGTATCAAACATGCAATAGTCAACATTTATTTTTAAATTGCCAGTGTGTGTCATATGTACCGGCCAGTCAGTTGGATGGTGGACCGATGTATGGTTGGTCACTTATACATGTGTGGGCTGGCCAGCCCTGCCCTTGGAACGGGGTTGGGGGTGCCAATCAGGGACCAGCAGCCTGGGGGAGGGGCCATGGGTGCTTGGCCAGTTGGCCCTGTCCCTGATCAGGGTAGGGGAGCTGATCTGGGGTGGGTCCGGGCAGGGGGAGGTGCTGCAGGACATTGGCCAGCCGGCCCCACCCCCTATTGGGGTTGTGGGGTGATCAGGGGCAGAGCTGGCCAGGGAGAGGGGTTTCGGGCTGATCAGGGTGGTGGGGGCCCTTAAGGGGCATGGCCAGCCAGGAGGAGGGGCTGTAGGAGGTTGGCTGGCCAGCCCCGCTTCCTATTGGGGTGGGGGTGCAATCAGGGGTGGGGGCCCCAGGGGAGGGGCTGCAGGAAGTTGGCTGCCCAGCCCCGCCCCCTATTGGGACAGGCCAGCCTGGGGGGGGGGGGGCTGTAGGCCTATCATGGTGTGGCTGGCTGATCGGGGCTGGGGGTGGTGGAGGCCAGGGGGAAGGGAGGAGGTGTTTGGCTAGCCGCCCTGCTCTTGATCAGGGTGGGAGAGTCTGATCAGGAGCAGGCCGGCTGGGGAGAAGGGCTGCAAGGTTGGCCAGCCGGCCCCACCCCCTGATGTGGCCGGTTTGCTGGCCACAGTGGGCATCATAGCGACCAGTCATTATGGTCATTATGGCCATTATGGTTGCTGGCTTTATATATAGAGAGATACATAGACAGCATTTATATTTTATACTTTTTTGAAAATGTCATCTAAAATGTGTATAATAAAGGGAACCATTCATATATGCAAGGTAGAAACTTCACTTTTACCCTTACCATAACCAACCATGTTAAAATACTGTCATTTTACTGATAACAATTTTTATTGTACAGAGAGATTTTATTTTATTTTTCATTTTCCCCCTTCTTTGCAAATATCTTATTTTATTCATTTCTCTTAAAGGTGTGTAAATGCATATTGGTCCTCATAGATATAATTACATGCGCTCTGACTCTTTACTCTTTTAACATATCACCATTGTTATACTTTAAGTAACAGCACAAGTTATCAAACACCCCAAAGACGTTGATATTCTTTCAATGAGTTGAAGATATAGTCCCAGTAAAAACACACTTATAATGAATTCCAAACCTGCATAGCTGAAAGCATTTTATGTATCAGGGTCTCCAGGGCTTTTCAGGTCTGGAGATTGTAATGCAGCAATTAAAGCGAGGTTCATAGTAGAGTAGCATTCTCATTATCTGAACAGAATGCCATCTTCTGAACTTGACAGAAAATGTTTAATTCTAGACATTTAAGAATACTGTCTGGAACATTTGCATTAATAAAGGGGAGCCCATACAGTGGGTCATGTTACTTTCAAAGAGATTAAAGAATGTCTAATGACAGAGAAACCCGGGGGACTTCCTTATTACCAGGAAAGAAGGTGGGAGACTCTTCCGTGGAGCTTTCAAATGACTGTTCTGTATTAAGCTGGCATGTGAGAAAAGAGATTAACTGACGGGACTGACAGCATGAAGCTGCCAGAAAACGAACCAGGCTATTTCCTGATCCTAGTGTTGCTCATCAATGTCAAATCATAAGTTATAACATCCTAAGGGAGACAAAGGACTTACAAACTATTGAAATGATGATGTTGGGGAAAATCTCTATTAACACTTGATTTTGATACTGTCCCTATAAGGAAAGAAAAAGTAATGCCGCTCTGAATTCCTTGGTTGCAGACATAGAGGTTGACAACACTTTTCATTTTTATAACTAAGATATTATTATGTACCTAAAAATGTGATTGCAATTTCAAAATTCTGGTGCCTAATGGGATGAAACTGGCATTTCACAGCATTAATCAAAGAACTTAAAACTATAAATCAACTTAATAATAAAGGTAAATAATTGTGGCACACCTTGTAGTGCTCACAATCTAGATACCTAACTCGTGCCCCAAAACAATTATCTTGGTAGTTAAGTCAGATAGTCGTATTATATCCATTTCTTATTGCTCAGAAGCTGGGCTTTTATACATTAAACTAGAGGCCAAGTGCATGAAATTTGTGCATTTGGGGGTGGGGGGTTTCTCAGCCCAGCCTGTGTCCTCTCACAGTCCGGGAGCCCTTAGGGGATGTCCCACTGATGGCTTAGGCCATCATTAGCACTGCTGTGGAGGCAGGAGAGGCTCCCACCACCGCTGCTGCGCTCTCCAGCCGTTAGCCCAGCTTCTGGCTGAGCAGCGCTCCCCCTGTGGGAGTGCATTGACCACCAGGGGCCAGATCCTGTGTTGAGCGTCTATCCCCTGGTGGTCAGTGCACATCATAGCGACCGGTCATTCCACTGTTATGATTTGCATATTAGCCTTTTATTATATAGGATGGCTTCCTTAATAATACCAGTAAGTTATGAATACAGATCTCAAATATAAGCCTTCTCATTTCCAATTCTATGTTTTTTCTTTATAGGATGCTGAAACTTAAGAAGTAACTCTTCAGTGATATTATTTATAAGTATCTAATCTCAGATACATTTGCTAGCTTATAATTTTTTTAAAATTTTTCTTTATTGTTGAAAGTATTATAGATGTTCCCTTCTCCCACCCTGCATTGGTCCCCCTACCCACCCCTCTCAGGCCTTCACCACACTACTGTCTGTGTCCATTGGGATATGCATTATGCATATAAGTTCCCCAGCTACTCTCTCCCCACCCCTGCTTTTCCTTTGTGATTCATCAGTTTGTTCCGTACTTCCATGTCTTTTGATCTATTTTATTAATCAGTTTATTTTGTTCATTAGATTCCATATATGAGTGAGATCATGTGATACTTATTTTTCTCAGACTGGCTTATTTTGCTTAGCATAATACTCTTCAGGTCCCTCCATGCTGTCTCAAAGGATAAGAGACAGCTGTATAGTTTTATAGCTGTATAGTTTTCCATGGTATAAATGTACCACTGTTTGGTTTTTGTTAGTTGTAACTTACTGGGATTGATCTTCTAGAGAGAGTGGAAGAGAGAGGGAATGATAGAGAAACATCGATGTGAGAGAAACACATTGATTGATTGCCTCCTGCACAGGCCCCGACCAGGGCCTGGGCCAGGGAGGAGCCTGCAACCAAGGCACCTGCCCTTAACTGGAATCGAACCCGGGACACTTTGGTCCACAGGCTGACTCTCTATCCACTGAGCCAAACTGGCTAGGGCTGTACCACAGTTTTTTATCCACTTGTCTATTGATGGGCACGTGGGCTGTTTCCACATCTTTTTTATCCATTCATCTACTGATGGGCACTTGGGCTGTTCCCAGATCTTAGCTATTGTATTTTTTCAAGGCTGTGCTCTTGTGCAATTGAATGTGAAAAGTCCCTCTAACATACTCCATTTATTGTGGATCACATTTGTTCCTTATGTAAAATGGCATTATGCTTCAGAAAATAAAGGTATGCATCAAGCCCTAACCAGTTTGGCTCAGTGGATAAAGCGTTGGCCTGCGGACTCAGGGTCCCAGGTTCGATTCTGGTCAAGGGCATGTACCTTGGTTGCGGGCACATACCCAGTAGGGAGTGTGCAGGAGGCAGCTGATCCATGTTTCTCTCTCATTGATGTTTCTAACTCTCCATCCCCCTCCCTTCCCCTCTGTAAAAAAATCATTAAAATATATTTTAAAAAAAGATATGCATCAAAATCAGTTTCTAATGAGAATTAAAAGTTAATTGTCAGGCTTCTGGCTTAAAATGGACTAGTTCTTAAATTCAACCCCCATTATTCACTAAAAAGAATACCTAGGGAAAAAGATGACTGTTCACAGCATAAAGTGAGTGTCTATATTGGTATCAGACAAGCTGGACTTCAAAATATAAAGTAATACTAGTGACTGAAATAATAATTTCATAATGATAAAGGGATCAGTTTATCAAAGAAGACATACCAATCTAAATGTGTATATACCTAACAACAGAGCTTCAAAATACACAAGGAAAAATCTGATAGAGTTAAGAGGAAAAACAGAAAAAAATGAAAATGATGGTAGGGAACTTGAATACTGTTGTCTCAGAAAGTGGGCAGTATATGAATAATGTCATAGAAGAATTGCCCCTTATCTACTGAGTAGGCCAAATTGATGTTTAGCAAATGCTTCATTCATGACAGCCAAATACAGATTATTTAAAAGTGCACATTAAACATTAATCTGTAGATATCACCTCCCAGCCCCAAAACTAACCTCAATAAATTTAAAATAAAAGAAATAATTCAAAGTATGTTCATAATGTAGATTAATATCTACAAAATCCCTAATTATCGGGAAGTCTTAAGGAAACTTAAAAATATTTTGAGCTGAATAAAAACAGAAGTCATTTCAAATTTCATGACAGGCAGCTAATGCACTCTGAGAATGAAATTTTTAGCATTCAATGCTTATTTAGGAAAAGAAGAAAGATCTCAAATCAGTAATGTAAATCTTCCCTTTAAGAAACTAGAAAAAGAGCAGATGAAAATGAAAGTAAATAGTAAGTAGAAAAAGAGCAAGATGGCACATCTATTTCTGAAAGCACCTCCCTGAGGAATGATGTGACTTGGTACAGAAGATTGAGTGACGAGAGGACTATATGGGGAAAATAGGGGTTGTGAATAAAACATGTTAAACTTCTTTATGCTGGAGAATTTCTTGACATTTTCACAACTGTTGTCTCCCATTGACGTCAATTGCAGAGATTATATGTGTATATATATATATACACACATATATATATGCATACTAGTATATGTAAGCTTCAAGTATCCATATTTCTCCTGTCCTGTTGGATGCCATCCATTAATGGCCAGTAGGCTGTAGATAGAGCATAAAGGAAAACCATGCAAACAACAATAATCATATCAAATGGTGATGTAGCACTCACTCTATGCCACAAGATGCTCTAAATGCTTCCTGCATATTTATCCTAACAACCCTGAATGATTACTGTTATCACCATTGTACATACAAAAAACCTGAGGCACCGAGGATTTAAGTAATTTTCACAAGGTCCCAGAGCTAGTAAGTAGCAGTGTAGGGTTTCACCCCAGGCAGTTTTTATCTTTATGCTATAAAACAAGAGTTATACTATTTTGAGTTTTTTATACATATTATTTCCATATTATTTTTCTCTCAATCAATGCTTGAAAGCTAAACCTATTTAAGTTGTGGCAGAAATACACAGTGCTGCTCTGACAGTGAGCTCATTGAATGCTGTGGCAGCAATCGGTTGACAGGAGGACTTCTCATTTGGAACAGGATATGAACCACTGGTTACTTTGGGGATCCAAATGACAGATGTCCCCTTTATCTGTGGTTTCACTTTCCACAGTTTCAGTTACCCTCGGCCAACAGCAGTCCTAAGGTATTAAATGAAAATGTCAGAAATAAATAATTCGCAAGTTTTCATTTGCATGCCTTTCGGAGTGCTGTGATGAAATCTGGCCATGGCAGGCACCATCCCTTCCAGAATGTGACTCCAGGTCTCCAAACTGCACATGACCCCGGCCTTTGCGTCACTTAGCAGCCATCCTGGTTATTAGACCCACTATAGGTATCGCAGTGCTTGTGTTCAAGTAGCCTATATTTTAACTTATAATGGTCCTACAGGGCAAGAAGAGTGGTCCTGGCAATTCAGTTATGCCAAAGAGTAGTGATAAGTGCTTCCTTTAAGTGAAAAAGTAAAAGTTCTTAATTTACTAGGGAAAGAACCAAGTTTTATGCTTAGGTTAAGGTCAACAGTAAGAATGAATCTTCTCACTGTGACATTGTGTAGAAATCCCTGCTAGTTTTGCTGTTCACCCGAACTTCAAAAGTTAAGGCCACAGTGTATAAGTGCTTAATTAAGATGCAAAAGACTTTAAACTAGTGTAAAATGAACAGGAGACATGTTGTCATTTACTATAAGAAAGGGATGGTTAGACACATTCCAAAGTAAGTTTGGACTAAAAAATATAAAAAATTACTGGAGAGACAGGCCACATTCACATAACTTTTATTATAGTAAATGTTATAATTGATAATTATTCAGAATTTATAGTGCATTACATATAAAGTTGGTGTTGTGTGGAGATTTGGACATGCTAATAAAACATTTTAGGAATATATGGAACTAGAGGCCCGATGCATGTATTTGTGCATGGGTGGGGTCCTGTGGGGATTGTGCCAAAACCGGCAGCCCAATACTGCCTGCCACTGCTGCCTGCCGCTCTTGTGCATCCTGGCCCCACTGCGCCTGCCACCGGCTCGAATCCAGTCAGTCCTGGCCAGGAGAGGCTCCTGCCGCCATACTGGCACTTGCCACCATGAGCCCTGTGTCTTATGCCCATCCCAAGGGGGGTGAGGGGGCAGGTGATGGGACACCTTTGCTGGTTTGGGATCTGGATCCACCCACTGATGTTCACGCCGGTTGTTGGGAGCTACCTGGTGGCCGCTTTTATATCATTTCTTCCTTGCCGAGTGTCTAGGGAGGGGAAGCAGCTGCGGTGCCTGAGGCCAACTTCCAGGAGTCCTGTGGCGCTGTCGGGATCGTGCCGGCGGCATTGGTCCATCAGTCCCTGGCCTGTTCTCCTGAGATTGGACCTGCAGGACTACCAAGGGAGGGCGGGAGCACTGCCGGGACAGGTCAGTCAGCTGAGCAGCACTGCCGCTGTGGGGGCACACTGACCACCAGGGGGCAGCTCCTGCGATGGGTGTCTGCCCCCTGGTGATCATTGCACGTCATAGCGACCAGTCAACCAGTCGTTTGGTCTTCCAGTCTTTCAGTCACTGAGGATTTTATATATATAGACTAGAGGCCCAGTGCATGAATTCGTGCACAGGTGGGGTCTGGCTTCCTGGCCCCAATCAGGGTGGATCAGGGTCAGGCCTGTCGGGAGGGGTAGATGGCAGGAGGTTGGCTGGCTGGCCTGCCCCGATTGGGGCCCAAACAGGACTGGGTCAGCTGAGGGGAGGGGCCGCAGGTGATTGGCTGGTGGGGCCCGCCCCTGATTGGGGGTGGGTCCGTCCATGGAGAGGGGCTGTGGGTGGTGGGCCAGCCAGCTCTGCCCCTGATTGGAGTGCGGGGGCCAATCAGTTGCGGTGCTGACTGGGGAAGGGGCCATAGGCCGATCTGGGTGGTGTGGGCTGAGGAGGTTTTCTGGCTGGCCCCGCCCCCTATTGGAGAAGGGGGGGTGATCAGGGATGGGGCCGGCCTGGGAGAGGGGCTGTGGGCTGATTGGGGTGGTGGGGATTCATTGGGGGTGGGGCTGGCTGGGAGGAGGAGCTGTAGAAGGTTGTCTGGCCAGCCACACCCCTATTGGGGTAGGGGGGCAATTAGGGGCAGGGCTGGCCTGGAGGAGGGGATAGAGGCCGATCGGGGTGGGGCGGGCCAATCGGGGGCAAAGCCACCCAGGGGAACGGCCGCAGTGGGGTTGGCCAGCCGCCCCACCCTCAATTGGGGTGGGAGAGGCTGATCAGGTTGGGGCCAGCCAGGGGGAGGGGCCCCCGGAGGTTGGCCATGGCCCCACCCCCTGATTGGGCTAGTTCGCTGGCCACAGTGGGTGTCATAGCGACCAGTTGTTATGGTTGTTACAGTGTTCCGGTGGCTGGCTTTTTATATATATAGATAAGTATAATGAATAGTAATAAAGTACATATGCAAATATATTTATGCATTTTGGAAATATTTTAGAAGGATCTTATTAATCATTTTCCAAAACTACTAGAAATATGATTAAATGTGTCATAAGTCCATGGTTTTCTGAACCATTAACAATTGGTGACTTTGCCTTAAGCTGTTAACTTTGAAAATGACCCTTCAAACTAGATGTAATTGATATGGATGACCTTAATGCATTAGCATTGTCAGTGTAACACTTGTCAAAGTTACTGTAATCAAAAGACAGCCAACTAATAGAACTGCAAGAGAGTGTTCTTATAACTTACGTGTAAGTAGGTCTTTCTCTGTGTAGGGATTTGTGGTATATGTTTTAAGAAGAAGGTCATTAATGTACTGTTATAACAAAGTTAATGAGTACAGGTTGTTTGATATTTATTCCAGAGATTGATTTCAAATGAAGATTCTGGCTAGCTAATTTGTGCTTCCTCATGTTCCTATTAAAATATTCATGAAATTATGTAAGAGATATTTTTTCAACTGCAGTGCCACTGAGAGCTAGGAATAATATCTGGCAATCTTGCAGATCTCATGAACAATTCAGTAATGTCTGTAGGGAAAACACAAATAATACTCTGTAACTCAACAAGGTTGAAACACAGGGAAATATTTACCTAAATATATGTTTACATTTTAATTATGAAATAGTATAAGAAGCATAAATAGACAAAAATAAAGAGAATGAATATGTACATTATGACACATCTATGTGACAGAATCTTATGCATTCATTAAAATGGTGATTTTGAGGAATAATTTAAGGGAATATAAATAGAAGCGTAATATACTCAACATAAACCTATTTGTTTACATTATTAACAAATATATGACACAGAAATAAACAGTAGAATTTATATCAGGATATTAGTGGTTATGTTAGTTTACTAGTGATTTTATGACCTTTATATCTTTCATACCTCTACAAATGTTCTATGGATACTTTCATAATTTCTTATATGTATGATAAACATAAAGCATATGGTAAATATCTTACTTTAAAGTAATACATTTTGAATCCAGTGTTAAATTATGACTGTGTCTCTGTCCAGAAATTTCAAAAATACTATTTTCTGTGTTAATAAAAATGTTTATATCCACAGGGTATCTTATGTTGCCCTTGGAATATGTATCTCTTTTCACTACTTGTTCCTATTTGTCTTTATTTTACCTCTTTTGTCAGGGTACTGCTGACATCTAAATACTGAGAAAAACAGTGGAATAATGTCTTTATTTTCCTAATAGATGGGAATATGGGAATAAAAACAAAATAACTTTGGCATAGTTTGACATCTAAAGTTTGCAAAATAGCCTGACATGTAGAAGCTAAAAGCTAAAATAAATTGCCACACAATTTTAAAATGGGTATTTATAAAAAATTTCCCCAAAATTATTTATATAATGAAGTGAAATGTGAGTAGCATATTTGTGCATAGTTTAATTACGTTCAATAGCAAGTTTCTGTTATTTCCCCAGAGTGCAGCAAGCAAAGGGTATTTTTTTACTCAGCTGCTGTGAAAATATTGTTTAAAGATTTATTCTCCATATAACAAAGCAAAAGAATAAGAGTATTTGAAGGACTCTCTGTTGTGGTGTGATTGGGCAAGGTGATGTCACATGCCCATAAACAAGCATAATCAGGAATGTTTACATGTTTACAAAATAAATTAAGAAAAGAAAGCTGCCACAGCTTTTATTATAACTGAGATGACTTACCTTCTTCTTTTTTAGAAACTAAATAGGCTTATTTATTCCATAGAACAACATAATGGACATTTTCTCACAGGAATGAATCTTGTGACACATACTCTACCTTTTAGTATTTGGTTCTAAAAAAAGCTGAAGGTGGCCTTTTTCATTTTAAATCACTGGGATAAAGATGAAGGGAGAGACATTGGGGCAGAGTGAAGGTGTTATAGAATGGTAAGAAGCTAGGGACCCCATGATATTTTTGCTATGGCCAATAAATTCTTGCTTCTCTGCACTTTGTTTCTTGATTAAAATCTTTCCCTCACCAGTAACAAATGGGGCAATCAATGAATTTTAGAAGATAGTAGTTTTCACGCCATTTTTTTAAATGCTGATTTCCCCCCTTGCTTTCCTTTTGGAAACTAGAAATCAGTGTCAATGAGAGGGTTATACTGGGTGGCAAACAGAGGGATCACAGGTGTTAAAGTTTATTGGAGAAATATCTTCCATATTCAACAAAAAAGAGTTTGTTTTTGGTTTTACTTAAAAGACCTATTGCATAAACCCAGTTTTGAGATCTGATTATTCTTGGTCTCCTGCCATGTAAATTTTTATAGGATAAAAGATCACCATTTGAGATTTTAGGAGCTTTAATCCTATTTCATAGATTACTTGGCTCATAGTTAATATCAGAAGTAAAATAGGGACACAATGGATATCAATTTTAACTTTTCCTTTTCTCCTCCATTCCTCCTATTCACCATTTGGGTGACTAATCAACTGATTACTAGACCTAAAATATCTAGGCCATCAAGTGAAGTTTTCCTGAAAAAAAATTTCCTAATGGAAAGAAAAGAAAAAAAATCTACAGACATGTAGATGGTAACCCTAAGAATTATCCTGCTAAAATTAATGGCCTAGCAAGCCTTTGGATCTGAGTTCATCATGTTTTTCAAGAGTCTGAAAGTCCCAGCAGTGATTGAGATCTGATGGGCTTATTAGTTTGTTTACAAAGTAATTTGTAAACAGCTAGAACTTTTTGAACCTTGAACTTTGAAACATTGTTTTTGTGAATAAAAATACAGTTGCAAAAAAAACAAGGAAGTTAGATACTGAGAGAATAAAAAATGAAACTACAATATCTCTGAAAGTTTGAATATTGTTCAGTACACTGAAACAAGGTTTGCAGATCAGAATTATTGAGCCTGGTATCTAAAATCAAGAATCTGTAATTATTAGAAAGCCTATGAGAGAAGTGCTATAGATTGAATAAAAAGAATTTATGTGGGAAACGTTTATTGTGTACCTATCATGGCCAGGTGTTTTACATCTGGACACTGAGGCTCAAGAGATGTATGTGTGAATATATTCATGTATCTCAAGTCATACAATCTGGAGGTAGCAAAAATATATGAGATTATACTGTTATTTCCCTCCCTACATCAATTTTTTTCTTATCACTAGTCATATTTTTTTCAATATTGATTTGTTTATTTATGTCAAGAAAGAGAGGGAGGAAATGGAAACTAAGAAGCAGCAAAGGTAAATTTTCTGTAATGTAATCCGAATGACAATGATAGTCTAAGTGAAGAGTGAAGAGAAATGAAAGTAGCATAAAAAATTGCTTTATTTCCTCAGCATGACCATAATCAAAATCAAATTGGAACTATTAAGGAATCTGAAACTGACCACTTTTACCTATTGCTAGAGTAAACAACAGAAAAAGGAAAATGATGAAAAAATGGGTTGCTTTATTTTTTCTTTTTAGTTGTTTTTTGTTGTTTTCTCTTAATGACTAAAGTTGCGAAGAAAGGAATTTTATTTTGCTAAAATTTGCTGTAATGTAAAAGATTAAATATTTGAAAATCAGTGACCTAGGGAGAAGATATAGTTGTCTCGTGACCTTTGTCAATCAATAATTCAATGCAAAAGTGTAGATACCAATGATATATGTATGTATACATACATATTTAGTTTGGTTACAAAATAAAATAAAAACATGGATTTTCAAATGTCTAAGTCAATGAAGCAAGTAATGCACTGGTTGTTTTAGAGAATTTATTCTCTGGAAAGTATTATGGATGATGGTATTCAATGGATGCTATCCTGTGAATCAATGAATATTGTTTAATTATTTGAAGGAAAAATTTATTTTTAAATTACTTAGTAAAATACTTAAATTGACAAACTTTTATATTAAATCACTTAATATGGTGTTGTGAACTATTTAATCTTTTCTGGCATAGATTTAATGTCTACTTGAATTTCTGTTATGTAGAAGCCAAATTGGCCTAGAGCACATATTCAGCTTAATGATATTGACAGTAGAATATTGAAGAACAATAGTGCTGAGGTAGAAGTAGAGGAATCCCCCATAAAACTGAAAAACTAGTTTAATAGAGGGTGAGGCAAAAGCAGGTTTACAGTTGTTCATATGGAAAATAATATAATAATAAATAATAATACAAGAATAAACTTCCATGTACTCACAACTGTAAATCAACTTTTGCCCCAACCTGTATACACAGAGAAATTAATGATTTTAAAATACAGAATAAATAAAATAATGGAAGATTGAACAGGATAGAAAGACAGATAAATTGACAAATGGATAGGTAAATATATTTATTCTTACAATATTATTTTTGTTGAGATACTAAATTACTATAGCTAAATATGCAGTAATTACTAAAACAAAAATTGTCTTTTTTTACAAAAAATACATATCATGAATTAGAAGGATTCTTTATGTTTGAAATTGTATAATTACTTCTAAATAACAGACACTAGAAATGTTGTGGATTTGTGGTAATATCTATATATATAAAACCCTAATATGCAAATAGACTGAACAGCAGAACAACTGGTCGCTATGATGTGTGCTTACCACCAGGGGGTGCATGTGAAACATGGCGGGCATTGGCAGCAGGCCGCAGAGCATGGAACATGGTGGGCGTTGGCCACAGTGCAATGGTGGAGCAGGTGAGCGGAGGCACCAGACCAAGGCAGGGTGCTGGTTGCTGTCATAGGGGCAAGTCTCTGGTGGTTACGGAAAATTCTTTGCTCCCACATGCCACCCTCCCGCCTGGGGCTCACACCTGCTACCAGTGCCCAGCGCCGGCCCCAATTGCTCAGTGCTGTCAGCGAGTGCAATTGGTTGCTGCCGGCTCAGATAGCCCCTCAGGGCTTCTCCACCTCCCCCTGCTCCTGAGGGGTGATTGAGGCAGCAGCTGCCACTCACACCTGCTGACAGTGCCTGCCCCGCTCGCACCCACTGCTGCATGGCCCTAATCAGTCTATGTCGTCAGCAGGTGCAAGGGGGGCTGGTGCCACAGCATGTGGGTGGTGGGGATGCCACAGACAGGGTACCAGGGCCAGGGCGGGAGGGGCCGGACAGGGGCGTGGAGGATGGACCGAGACCCACCCCTGTGCCCACTGCAGCCTAGCAGCTTACAGTTACTTTCAAGGTGCATGAATTCAAGGGCCCCTAGTATGTTTATAATAATTACTTACATAATGGTCAAAATGTTATATTTTTTCCTCCAAGTGACACAATGTTTATGGCAGTCTTTTACCCTTACCAATTATTTACACTATTCATTAAAACTATAACAATAAATATTCACATATGTCTAATTCACTACATTAGTATCTAGTTACTACTTAGAAACATCTTTTTTTTTCATCTTTCTCTGCAGCAATCTAAATTGCTCACCATTTCCTCTTTGAAAAATTTCTCCTTCCTTTGTGATATACTGTCCTTATTTGCTTTTTTCTTTTATTTTGACAAACCTTCTTAATAAATTCCCATTTCTTTTTTATTTTTTACAAACACTTAAAGATTTTTGCTTAATTTTCATCCCAGGCAACTTCTCCTGACATTTTCCCCTTCCTCCACCCATCTTTTATCCATCATTCACCCATCTATTCATCTATCCAGGATTCACTGAGAACCTACACTTGTTTAGGTGTTAGGGATTTGGATATAAATTACATGTAGTCCCTTCCTCATTTTAGAGAAGTGGAAAATTCATATCTATAATAATAAAAGTATAGTATGCTAATTAGACCAGACATCCTTCTGGACGACCTTCTGAAGAAAGCCAGAGCTGCAAGGGAAGCCCGGGTCCTGGGTGCTGGGTCCCAGCGGGAAGCCGGTGCTGGCAGCCGGGGGAGGGAAGGCCTACTCTTGCATGAATTTCATGTATCGGGCCTCTAGTACATATATATGAAGTGATTATAACAAGAAGATAATGGGTAGGATTCAAAACAAAATCATGTTATTGAAGGGCAATTATATGTGTTAGCCAGGAGGCCAAAAGGGTTTGGAGATTCTAATGAAATTGGGAAGAAATGACAGCATTTGAGAATGTTTCATATTTCTTTTTTTTTTTTTTTTTACTTTTGCAGCTTTTTTTTATTGTTTTAAGTATTACAAATAGTAGTACATATGTCTCCTTTTTGCCCCCCATTGACCTCCCCCCAACCTCCCCTACCCCCCAGTACATGCCTTCACCTGCCCGCGCCCCCCCACCCCCCGCCCCAGTGTCTTGTATCCATTGGTTGTGCTTATATGCATGCGTACAAGTCCTTTGGTTGGTCTCTTACAGCCCCCCTCGCCCAACCTCCCCTGTCTTCCCGATGTAGTTTGATAGTCTGTTCAATGCTTCTTTGCTTCTGTATCTTTTTCCCACCATTTCTTTCCTTTAAAAAGTTTTGCCTTTGCAGACTAGAAATAAACATATAATAACAAAACAAAACAAAACAAAAAAATGTTTGAGTCCCAATTTCAATGTCCAACAGTTCTGAGTCCCGTTTCAATGTCTGACATGTCCTTATGTGTACATGTCAGCAGTGATATCTGGATGGTGGGCACATGGTGGCAATGCAGGTGTGACCCTCTCTGGTTTGGTCCTAGGTAACCTGCAGCGGTGCACAGCTGCTGACTGCTTGCGTGGCAAGGCGTTGTCAGCATCTTCCATCTCTCGACTGTTTTTTCCTCTTGTCTTCGTGGTTGGAGCACACCTGTCAATTCCTCTCTGTTGCAGGAATCCACCTGGTCTTGGGGTTGTTTTCTGAAAATATACAAATATGAGAATGTTTCATATTTCAATGTGACTGGAGTGAAGAGGAGAGAATCATGACACAAAAAATAGGATGGAAAGATAAGCAGGATCCAGGAAGGAAATACAATATCTTACATAGAATTTAAGAGTTATGATTTAACCTATAGAAAATAGGGCTTGATTTGGAAGTGGGATGGTAAAGGGAAAGGGAGTATTTTAGGATGATTATCAGGGTTTTTGGTTTGTTGTGTTTATAATTATTTTGGAAAGATGATGGTGTTCTTCAGAAAATTGAGAAGGAACCAGTGGGACAAGAAAGGGAAGAGAGGAAATTATTTTTAGGACAATTTGCTTTACATTAAAGAAACTTTCAGACACCAAAGTGGAAAGAAACATTTTTTAAAATTTAGTATTTGGAATAATTGAGTATTTCAGGTAATAGATGTTTTTGGAATATATGTACCTACCTGCAAGTATCCAGTATATTGATACTCTGAGACAAGTTAGATTTGCCTAAAATTCATTAATAGAATGGTGTTTGTCTTGAGAAATAATTGGACACATGCACAAAATATGTGAAAAAAAAACTTTGAATGATGCATTTTTATAGTAATTAAGGAAGATAATACTGCTGTATTTGCAGACATTAAAGGATAGGTGTTGATAACAGAAATGGTTATAACATACAAGAAGAAAAGAGCAAGTTCATAGTTTGTACAGTATGGTACCACTTTTGTAAGTATGTTTATTAATGTGGAAAAAGCTGAAAAATATCACCATACATTTAACATTATAATCTTGAATCAGTGGGATTATGGATAATTGTGGTATCTAATTTATGTATTTTGGAATTGGTTTAATACTATAGTATGTATGTTTAGAACCAACCATATATAATTGCCATTTTATAAGTCAAAAATAGTAAAATATTGGCAAATTCTACCTCTATCAACATAATGAATAGTGTATATATCCACATTATTTTATAGTAACAAACTTTCTGAAAAATGTATTTATCTACTCATTGCATATTAATTTAATAATGTACTGTAATAATGTACCTTATTTTTATAGGTTTCTTTTTTATCATTATTACCAAATGCAGTATAGTCATTTTCTTCCTGCTGAATGCAAAAATATTCTGCTTTCTTACCTTGTTTTTATTGCATTAGTGAGTTAGTAAAATTAGTAGTTAGGAGTGAGATGGTATAGTGAGACACCCTGGGTTCCCCATACTATGTGGTATATAGATAAGTTTCCAAGACCTCTCTGTGTTGTAGTTTTCTCGTCTGTAAGAGAGAGACTTTAGTAGTATCATATCATATCATATAGCATTGCTAAGAATATTAAGTCTGTTTTTAGAACATAAACACTTGATAAAATTTAGCTATTTTTATATCCTCTCCCTAAAATTATCTACTGAAATATCGAGATAAGAAATGTCCAAACCTGTAGAGAATTTTTATGAGTTTATTTAAGCCAAACTCACAACAATTGCCTGGAAGCAAAATCTCAATGGATTGAGCAAATGCTCTGGAATTGCAGTTTTGCATTTTTATACATTAGACTCAAAGGAGGGTTCCATGAAATTCATTCGTGGTAGATTAGGAAGGCAAAGGGGTAAATCTCTGAAACTGGATAAAGAATTAACAGAGGCAGATACTTCTTTTACATTGGTGGGTATAGGATAATTAACATTTATAGCACATAGAGGTGGTATTCAGGGAACAAGATTACAATGAAGGGTTCTGTGGTTTTGCTCTGGTGGGAAATTGTGCCTTGAGGGGTTTGGAAAAGAAGTTATTCTGACGTTACAAGAATATGTCAGTTTAGATGCAAAAAGACGAAAGACAGGCTCGGTTAAGGTAAGGGTTTGAAACCGGACAACCAATGAGTCTGGGCTGTCTGTCACTACTTGAGCCAATTAAACAAAGATAGGGTTGAATCACATATGAGCATTTATTCCAATAATGCTGGCAATATGGGAAAGCAGCAGGTCATCCACAAAAATCTGCTCTGCCCTTCCCGTAAGTCAGCTGCTTATATTGGGTAGAAGGACGAAGATTACATGGGAACGTAATAATTACAGGCGTGGGGAAGTAGGCAAGGTATAATGGTTACAGGTTACATGCAATATAGGCACTGCTGGGGCTCCATTGTTTTGATAACAAGATTGTTAATCTTTACATGATGATCTGGGAAAAGGAGAATGGACTGAATTCAGAGGTTAACTCCCATGGCCCAGGGCGTACAACTCTCAGCCAGGTTAGAATGTGCTTTCTCTAATCAGAACAGAACAATCACAGCTAGCAGAGCATGATTAATAGTTCTTATAACTATAGCTAGTCCCCACTATTTTACTTCTGGTCCTAACAGAAATACCTCCCTACGACTTGGCTACCCACATGACTCACTATCAGTTAGGAAGTTCTAATTTCAGACCATTCTGTGTAGTCTCTGGGCTAGTAACTTGCTATATAAGTGTCCCCTGAGCTTGTCCGGTCTAGTATATGGCCCCTTTTTCATCCACACTAGCTAACTAACAACATAGATCACCACATAGCATTAGTGTCTTCATTACCTAATCTCATGTAATGCTTTGCCAAACCTCTGTTAAAAGACTTATCAGAGTCCACCATCTATCATGGTTGCTGTGCATGTCTATTTAGAAGTTGTGAGCTGTTATAGAACAGGTCTTCATCGCTGATTTATTTGTAAAGCTTTCCATTTGGGAGGCAGTTACTACATTTATATTATTTCATGGCCTGTTATCCTACATGAAACAAGTGAACATTTATTGAGATAATGCATATGTATGCTCAATATCCTATATTTTCTTTTCAGCTTTTATTGAATTATATAATGAGAATTCATTGTCAGCATAATGATCCCCAAACACTGCATGATTATCAAGGTAGTTAAATAGAATTAAACAGTTCATTGACTTACTATAATAGTTAATAAACAAATACTTGAGAAATATCTTTAGTGAGCCTGAGAGGCAATGAAATTTGTGTTTTGGGGAGCCCAACCTCTGTAGCCAGATTTCTCTGTTCATATCCAGCCTCTGCCTTATGTTGGATCTGACCTTGGATAGATAATTAACATTTCTGGGCCTCAGTTTATTCATCTGCAATGTAGAGATAATTGTCCTCAACGCATAGGGCTGTCCTCAAATGAGTTAACAAATGTAAACCCTTACAGTTCCATCTGACACATGGGTAAGCACTATTTAAGTATTTTCAATATCATACTAACAAGACCATTCAATTAATCATACTACCCCTTTCCTCAGCATTTCAGTTCATGAATATTTAACCATACAGAGTGGTCACCTGCTCCTTTTGTGTTGACTTATATGTATGGTTGGCACTGGAAAGAGAATTTTAATGGACATTGAAGTCACTAGAAAGGAAGGATGAGGACAGGGAGCCAAGGAGAGAATAGAAGATGTGGGTCAGCAGAACTGGACTTTAGGACAAAAACTGTCTCATACACAACTAACCAGATCCTGAAAGGAATCAAAGCCAGGTGGCAGCTGATGTGGCATTTGGAATGTGATAGCAGAACTCAGTTGCAGTTGACTAGTCTCTTCCTCTTAAATGACATCATGCATTTTAATGGTTTCATACTGAAAGTTTAAAGGCACATTTTATAAGTTGAAACTACTATCTTCTCAATTTTACTTGTCATTTGAATGCCAGAAGCCCAAACCTTCCTTTCACATAATTCCCCTGAGAAAGGAGCCTTATTGGAAAATACTTGTTTTCATCTGTTCCCATGAATATATACATTAAAATTCAAAGGAATAATTTCCTTTGCCTCCACATTGGCAAGTTCTACCTCTGTGCTTTTAACAACTGGGTTTTATATAAGTTTTCATACTTTACTTTTTCTAGATCCTGAATTTGAAAAGCCTTCTGATCCTTTAGAATTTTTACTCTATTTTATGGAGTTTTTCTTTTTTTATTGTTTTCTCTTTTAAGTAATATGTGACTAAACATGGGTTAAAGAAATGTATTTTGTTTCCTTGTGATTTTTTTTCAGCTTAAATTGGCTTTTTGTAGCCAAGAAGATCAATTCTAATATCAGCTTGCTATTAGAGTTTATATAATTTCTTGCTACATTTCCTTAAAGATTGATATGTAAAAGGACCATAGTCAGAATCAAAATATTGGATTGTTTTTAGAAAGCTAGTTTACCTTGCTCAACAAGCAAAAACTTGGAGCATTTAGTTGCCCATCTTGCTCAATAGAACTCAAAGAAGACCACCCAATTTTTTCATCATGAATTTTTTGTAACTGTCGTGAAATTGTACTACACAGCCGCTTCTAGTCTGTTAAATAAGAAATAAGGACTAGAGGCCTTATGTCATCTGTGTCCTGTGGAGCTCAATGGCATAGGCTTCCTGGTCACCCGAGCCACGCACTCCTGGTGTGCCCCCTGGGTGGGCTATGTGCACCTTTCTGTTATAGTTTAGTTTTGATTTCTGTTCGTACCTCAATGGGAATGATTTACCCACAGTCAACTGGATGTGAGCACAAGCTGCAATTGTAGCAGAGGAGCTGCTGTGCAGTGGCTCACCCCACAGAGAGGAACTCATTTCAGCAGGGCGCTGGTGCTCAGAGTCCACCTTTTAAGTGTTTTGCTCATGGAGGTGGTTTGGTGGTGCTCTGGCATGGTCTGAAGCTGTCCACTTGGTGTGCTGGTTCCTGACAAGTGCAGGCCAAGTTCAGCGGCCACCTGTATCCTGCCCATGGCTAACTGGTATGAGCTACAGAGTGATCTGCAGATGGGTGCTACCTGTGCTGGGCTTGGGGGAGTCTGGGAGAGGCCTAGGGAAGAACCCAGGCTGGCTGCTGCCAGTGCCAGCCTGCGTCCACTTAGCAAGAAGTACATTGGTTTTCTTTTGTTTTTAATTTATTTTTTTACTTTTTTTTGTTTATTGATTTCATAGAGGAAGGGAAAGAGAGAGAGATAGAAACATCAATGATGAGAATCATTGATCAGCTGCCTCCTGCACACCCCCTACAGAGGATTGAGCGCACAATTGGGGCATGTGCCCTGACCAGAAATCGAATTCGGACCCTTCTCTGAGCCAAACCAGCGAGGGCTACGTTTGGTTTTCTTATAAGTTTAAATTTGTGGAAATCTGAGGATTCTCATGCTAATGTCATGTTTGGTTATTTATTGCTGTGTAACAAACTACCCTGAAGGCACATGGCTTAAAAAAATCATTTCATTTTGCCAATGACTTTGGGTCAGAAATTTTGGGAAGAATTAGGCTGGGTATTTAAGTGTCTGATGGATGCAGCTCCTTTGGGGTGTCTGGTCCTAAGGACTCTACTTCCAAGTCTTACTCCTTCATAGTCTTTGGTCTTTTTCTTTTATTTTCTACAAGGTAAATCATGCTCTAAGTTTCCTTCAATGGATTAGTCTTCACAGAGCATGGAAACCTTGGGATATTTGGCCTTCTTACAATGTGTGGCTCAAGTATCTCACTCGTCAAAGTAAAATCGTCAGTCCTCTGAATTCTTCAACCAGGACATGGCATCATGTCCCTTCTGCCACCTTGTTCAAAGCAATTTCAATCAACCCCCAATTCAAGATGCAGGGCGAAAATAAACCCACACCTTTTAGTGGGACTAGAGTCAAAAGAGCTGTGGAAATCTCTCATTTGATATATATATATAATATAATATATTTTTATAATATAAAAAGACACATTTTTTTTAACTTCTCAGTTTTGCTTTTTCTATTTCAAATCAGTGTTGCATTGGTTAACATATGGCTCACCATGCACTTTCTAATTAGAAAGCTTGAAAAGCTCAATCCCCAAATGCTACTACAAACAATAGCCTGGCAAAAAGTCACTCGCATTCCTCTCTCTGATATACAGAACCTAAGCTTCATGGACTTGTTTTCCCAACACAGAAAACATTATAGTAAACAAGGGATTTGAATTTCAATATTTATCCAGCTTCTCTGAATCCTGGGCTCTTTTTTTGCCTCAATCCTCTGGCAGGAGTTCTGCTGTTTTTCTTACACTTTAGCTCCCCACCTCCCCTAAGCTAATGTGCTCTTCCTGGAAAGTTAGAAGCATTGAAAAATAAATTCAATTCTGCCAACTGAATAGTTTCCACTTTTAATCAAAATATCCAGTTGCCAATGGAGGCTATATATATATATATATATATATATATATACACACACACACACACACACACACACACACACACACACGTACTTGGCTGGCAAAAAGGAAATAAATGCTATGTATAAAGTGAAGTTTTCATATATGCAAAACTCCAAACACTCCATACTTTTATGTCTATGGTCATCCCTGCATTTGGCCTTTCCCACTCTTTGAAATGCATTGTCTCTAATCTCATTTTTCAGCTCTTGTGTCTATTGGACATTCTTACTGAGAGCTATAGTAAGCTATCATTATTCTTTTTGTGTTTAAGTATTCAATACTTTAGTCTCAACCACTCAAATGTTATTCATGTTGCCCATGATCCATCTAAGGGCTATAGTAAAATGATAGAGCATGTTAGTGAATATCATAGCATTCCTTAGTGAATACCATAGCATCCCATTCCTCAGAGGGCTCTTGAAGCTACATAAGAGTGAATGCAGGGAGATTTAAAAAATATAATATCCATTTAATTTATATGTTTTGCTACTCTACATTATAATACGTTAGAAAAAACTGCATTTTTCATGATTTGCTTGGGCAGTTGCACATTTTTCTATCTAATGACATTGGTGTGCTGTGCCTTTTTTGGATGTTGTCACCTGTGCTTATTGAAAGGTTTATAAAATGCTGATTCTGAAATATTGCAGCTTAACAGTTCAATAGTTCTATAATGGGCCCTCTGTTTTATTAATAAAATGATTTATAGAAATATTTAATCTCACTGATTTGCCATTAGTATTAATGAGTCTAGTTATTAAGCACTCTATTTCCAAAGGCTGTGCAAACAGGCCTGGCAAGTGTGTGGTATTTCGCGATGAGTTATTTGTGCTGAGATAGAATCAATGCTGTGGGAAGCTTATTTCTCAAGTGGAACAACATTATTTATGAACATGTAACTTGATGACTCTTTCTGTAATTTCCATGCCGTTGCTTTCTTATTTACAAGAAATTTAATACCAATTATGAAAACCATCCCACAGATCCTTTAAAGACTTTTAGATGATATACACATATATTTTTCATATTAATTAAACTAAGCTCTGACAGTACACCATTTAAAAATACTTAAACTGATCCTTGCAGAATACAAAGGTTTATTCTTTAGAGAAACCACATTTATAGTTCCTACTAGAGGCCCGGTGCACAAATTCGTGCACAGGAGGGGTCCAGCCAGCCCGTCCCAATTGGGCCGGGCTGGCAAGGGGGAGGGGATTTGGGAGGTTGGCCAGCCAGCCCATCCCCAATCAGGGTGGGGGGCTATCAGGGGTGGGGCTGGCTGGGGGGAGGGGCTGTGGGCAGTTGGCCAGCCGGCCCTGCCCCCTGGTCGAACTCCTAGTTGAACTCCTGGTCGAACTCCCAGTTGGGACAATTTGCATATTATCCTTCTATTATATAGGATAGTCTATGGTAAATATTTGAGATGTCTATTACTATTTACCTAGAATCTTGTTTAAATGACAAACTGAACTCATGAAATGTATCTGTGTCCATCTAACACAGTTTTTGCATATTTAAATAATGCAGGTTTTATTGGCAGAATTTAGTCAGATATCTTAAAAAACATTTATGTGATGTCTTTTCAATATATGCTGCCACATTTTAGGTCTCTGAAATAGATGGATGTTGAGATTTTTCTTTCTCCTTTACCAATCTTAAACAAAATTATTTTAATTAACTGTCTTGGATATTAAAGAAAATTATTTCTTTGTAGGTTTCACCTTGAAGCATTGATGATGTTAGAAATGTTAGTGCCTCTGAGATTCTAGTGACTATTTTGAATTACAAATTTGTTAATATAAAGGAAATTGGGGAGAGGGGGGAATAAAAAATATGTCTTTAGCTACAAGCTATCAAAAATGAGGTCCAAAACTATTCAGTAGCTCAATATGGCATCAAGTGATTTTGCTACTATTATTCTCTCTTTCCAGCTTGTAATGTTGATGTATGATATGTCATGTTAAGGAACTGGCATCATCCAGTGACACAAAATACCAGCATTATGTGGTTCAGCCCACTGAAATGGTGTATTTCCTCTTTCCCGTGTTCTGTCTCCTCCTTGGAGGAGAATTTGTCTTTGTATTATTTGGCAGCATGTGGATACGATTTATGTTCAAGAGTTTGATGATCAACCAGAAAGTTGGGGATTTTATGAAAATCCCCTCCTATTAGCTAAGCAAAATGTCCTTACCTTTTTCTTACAAGTAAATTAGTGGTAGCCCATGATTTTATGGCGAATTTTTTATTTCAAAGTTTTTATTCATATTTAGAAAGGTATTTAGAAGAAAGCGATCTGATTCTTTGGCCACAGTTCAAAGAAATGAGATATGATTCAGGTAATTTTTGGAGAAGACAATTGTTCATCTTTAAATTTGCTTTTGCTTTTTAGTTATTCCAAGCTACTCAAATTAAGGGGACAGTATAAATTTTAAAGTTTACCTTTTGCTAGCATTGTAAAATAAATTATTTAAATATGGTTGCCTATATAGTTTCAAATTTATCTGAAGCAATCAAAAAGGCAAAAGACTTTTAAATTGCAAATAGTTATTGTGCAAAAGGATCACAATATGCCCAACATTCTTATGGGCCTATTGTGATAAAAATTAACATAATTCAGCTTATTAAGAATTTTATAATAGTTTAAAATATATTTGTTATTGATTTCAGAGAGGAAAGGAGAGGGAGTGAGATAGAAACAATGATGAGATAGAATCATTGACCAGTTGCCTTCCTGCATGCCCCCCAGTGAGGATCAAGGTTACAACCAGGGCATGTGTCCTGACTGGAAATCGAACCATGGCCTTCTGGTTCATAGGTCAACCCTCAACTAGTGAGCCATACTGGCTGGGCTTTTATAATTTTTTTTGAGGGCTTGTAAGAAAATTTGAAACCTGAACAAATATAAATTAGTATAGTGCCCTTGGGAATCTGTATATGAGAGAAAGATCTGTAAAGTCATAGATGGATTGACACAACTTAGACTCTGAATTATATAAAGTCACAATTTTTAGACAAACCCAAAATTTACATTTGTTGGTATAATTTTTTAAATGAAATTATTGACTTCTACTTCTCTTTGTCTTACACAGAATATAGTTCAAAGGGGAGCCTGTAGAGTGCTGCATACAAAATAAAATAAAACTAAGTAAAAAGAAAATTAAAGTAGAATAAGTTAGAGTAATTTCAACTCATAATGCTTGGCTTTTGTTTTCATTTATAGAAATTCTTATCTACAATTCTACAATTTATAGAGCTTTAAAAAGGAAAACTCTTTTATACCGTATTGTGTTATAAATCCTGATCTGAACCAATACAAGTCTATTTAGTGTCTTGTTTAGCCCACTTAATGTGAATATTCATAAATTTTTCTGAAGAAACATTAAGGTGCTATGTAATAAACAGTATGTATCTTAATGGCACTTCTGAAATAATGAATGCAAATTCTGACACACTTGCCCCAATAATTTCATTCAGGATAACTTGGATATAGTTCAAATTTTATGCCTTATGTGAGGAAAAATCTCCCCCTTAGTATCTCTTTGTTCTTAACATCACCTTTCTTGTCTCTAAGGGGCTCTGATTGTGAATCTGGACTTCATGGCATGGGTTAAAAGCTGGAGAAGACAGATTAGTCAGCCCATGCCTCGAAGGGTCATGTTTTCTTCATTTTTATTTTTTTCCTTTAAAGAAAATAAACTGCAGTATTTCAGAGTTGAGCCTTAGAGGCAGACTGAGGAGTTTGGATATCAGTGCTTTTTCAGCCCTGTGACTGGGCAAGTCATTTTGACTTTCTAAATCTCTGTTGTACTTTCTGTGAAATAGTGATAAACACCAAATTACATACCTTGTAGTTTTGATATACAGTCAATGGAATATTGCATAGAGAGAATTTAGGCCAGTGCCTGATTCCTATATGCATTTACTAAATAACTATCATCATGATAAATAAATCTGTTCTGAATCAAAACGAAGATATTTTAATGTATCCAGGATGAATAGGATTGTAATGCTGAATAACCTATAAAACTATTTTTCAAAATAGGTATTTTTATGATTGCATTGTGTAACAAAATCTGACCTCTCCTCCACCTTTTAACCTGTGGTAATTATGCTTAAAACTTTAAACATGTCTTAAATTAGCTCATTTTAGGAGACACAAAGAAATGATATGATGAACAACCTTTACTGTTGAATAGGATTGCAAGTTACAGAGGATTCAAAACACTTTATAATGGTTTCCAGTCCACAAACTCCAGAAACTACAAACTCCCCCAAATCCCCAACTGTGTTTACACTAGGTTACAGTAAAAGTGGCTAATTCTTGTCATAACTTGTCACAACTCTCAGTGAGAAAAATCTAGTGAAAATTAAAAGAAACAAATCACTTGCTGAGTAATTTATTCATAGGTATGAACACAGAAGGGCTATGTAAAATTAGATCATATAATACAACCAACACTATTTTATATATGGGAGAATAAGAACCACAGATGCTCATTTGTTTACCTAATATGACACAGAAAATTCAGTAGCAAAAATAAGCCTGGAATTAGTTTTCTAAGCTAGTTTTCCATCATTTCCATAGTAAAACTTTAAATGTATTATTTTTTAATGTGTAAATTATAGACTTATCATATGAGCAGAAAAACAATGTGACATTACAAGAATAAAATGAATGTTATTATTTGATATTTGGACAGTTTTCTTATTGTAGTTCTTGTGATGGCATATATCATTGCATGAAATATACTTTGTCATGCTAGACCCCTCTAGCAATGCTTCACATGGAAGCACTTTACATTTGGTCTACTTGCTTTATATCTCAGCCTGCTTTCATCAACAAAAGACAAAACAATAGAAAATATAATACACTAACATCAAAAAACAGTTCTTACAAAAAATGAAAAAGGAAATATGAAGAATACAGGGCTAATAAAAGTTTTAAGACTAAACACATAGCATTTGGAATTGTAAAAAAAAGGTCAAATCTATATTTGTTAATTGGATTAGAAGGTATATTTATTTATAGTTATTTTATAATTTCATTATTTATTTGTAATAACTTCTTGTTTAAATACTACTTTTAAAATACATTTTATAATTTTTGTTATTGTTTTAGTTAATGCCAAGGAAGATTTGATACACAAACATACATATACAAACCTATAAGGATATTTTTAAGTATGAACTAATTTTTTCCTACATTACTGTTAGATTGTTAAATATGTTTGTATGGTCTTTTTAGTGGGTCAGAGGACTTAAGAGTAAACTGGGAGTCAGACTGTTTGTGATCAGATGATATTTATTTCACTTTTTATCTGTTGGACCTTGAAAAAGTTAAATAATACCCCTAAACCAGTTTTCCCATCTCTAAAATGGGAATAACAAAGTATTTATCTCTCAGCTTTGTTGTGGGGATCAAATATGACAGGGCATAAAGAAGTAAGTGCTTGATACTGACTGAATAATATTACTAGTATTATCAAGTTAAATATGTAAATTATCTAAGCTATATCAATGAGACTTTCAGAATGCATTTAATTTTGTTGGTGAGACTGCAAATTCAACAATTTTAGTGAGTAATTTGAGAAAATATATCAAACACCTTAAAATATTTTATTTCATTTAATTCTAGAATTTTACTAAGTTTTTAAGTTAATTTGTATTAAATTACTAGAGGCCCAGTGCATGAATTGGTGAACCTGTGGGGCCCATCAGCTTGGTCTGTGGGATCAGGCTGAAACCGGCTCTCTGACATCCCCGAAGGAGTCCCAGATTGTGAGAGAGCACAGGCCAGGCTGAGGGACTCCACCGGTGCACGATCGGGGTTGGGGAGGGACGTGGGAGGTTGGCCAGCAGGGGAGGGACTGCAGGAGGGCTCCAGGGCATGTCAGGCCCATCTCGCTCAGTCCCTATCAGCCGGACCCCAGCAGCAAGCTAACCAACCAGTTGGAGCGTCTATCCCCTGGTGGTCAGGGCACGTCATAGGGACTGGTCAATTGGTTGACTGTCTGCTCCCTCGTGGTCAGTGCACCGCATAGTGTGCATATCATTAGCATATTATGCTTTGATTGTTTTACTGGATGACCAAACGATCAGACTCTTAGCATATTAGGCTTTTATTATATAGAATATGTGTGCATGCCAAAGGATTTTGTAAAATGTTATCCTGAAAGCACACTTTATTAAAAATTAAATAACACATGGAATGTGCTTTTTTGAAGCTACTGAAATTTTCTTAAAGTACTTGATGAAAGAAAAAGCAACATGTTCATATTCACTGAATAATAATTCTAATTATAGGAATTTACTCTAAATATTTAATCAAAGAACTGCACCAATACTTATTTATAAAAATGCTCATTGGAACACTTTTAAACTTATTAAAAGAGAAGAGATACACAAATGTTCCAAAACAGGGAATTGTTCATTAGAATCATACCATATAGCATTATGGAGTCACTAAGAAATTTTTATAGAATACTTAAAGATATGATACATTTTTACAAATTGTTAAATGAGGGGGATGCAGAGTATAAATTATCACAATTTTGGCCATATATAAATGTGTACATACTATACATATTTGTAAGTTATGTAGGTGTTTCTGCTTCCTGACAATATTGACAACTAATGTGAGGTTTAGCTCCTGACCACCTTCCTCTTAATCATTGTTCTGGAAAATATGGTAGTAATAGAAAACATTGACTTGAAGTACTAAACCAAATCTAACCAACTGTAAGAAACCTCTGGCAAATCTGAATACTGTCTTGAATGTGTGTGTGTATGTGTGTGTATGTGTGTATGTGTGTGTATATGTGTATGTGTGTGCATATGTGTGTGTATGTGTGTGTGTATGTGTGTGTATATGTGTGTATGTGTAAAGAAAGATTTGTTGGCTAAAGTCTGGGTGGAATTTGGCCAGAGGATCTGGTTGCAGGAATGATTTTAAGGTCCGATTTTTCTCTGATTAATAATTCTAATTACAGGAATTATAATTAGATCGCCCACTTTTCACAAGAACATGAGGACAGCATAGGCATCTATTGCAATAAAACCTCGCTGAGTGATCCACTGTTCTATGCACTCTCTCCAACTCAGACCTTCCAAACTTTAGGGTTGGTGGACTGCAACCTAGTCAGAATGCCTGCTCCATGAAACTATTTAAAATTTTATTCAATTACAGTTGATACTGGATATCATATTATTTTCAGGTTTACAGCATAGTTGTTACATATTTGTATAACTTACAAAGTGATCCCCCCATAAGTCTACTAACTATATTCCCTAAGCTGTATTTTACATCCCTGTGACTATTTTGTAACTGCCAATTTGTACTTCTTAATCCCTTCACTATTTTCATCAAGCCCTCATCTCTCCTCCCACCTGGCCAACAATTTGTTGTCTGTCACTATGAGTATGTTTCTGTTTTTTTTTTTTTTGCTTATTTTTATTTATTTATTTTTAGATTCAACCTATAAGTGAAACCCTATGATAGTTGTCTTTCTCTGTATCATTGATTTTACTTAACAAAATATCCTCTAGGTCAGTGATTTTCAGCTGGTATGCACTGGCACACCGGCATGTCACAAGAATTTTTAAAACATTCAATACCTCACTGTTTGGTCAGGGACACTGACTTCTATTCCCTTATATTGTCAAATTTAAAAAATGACAGCAGCCAACACAATATCTGTTGGGTGTGAATGAATCAAAATTATACACATTTTTGTCAGCCATATTGCCAAAAACATAAAATATCTTTTTGGTGTGCCACCGAATTTTAGTAATTACTGTATGTGTGCCATGAAATGAAAATTGGTGCTCTAAATCAATCTGTATTGTTGGAAATAGTAAGATTTCAATCTTTTTATGGCCAAATAATTTTCCATTGTATATATGTACCACTTCTTTATTCAATCACCTATCCATGAACACTTAGGTTGCTTCCATATCTTGGCAGTTGTAAATAATGTGGCAATTAATATAGAGATACATATATCTTTTCAAATTAGCATTTTGGATAAATATCCAGAAGCGGGATTGTGTGGCCATATAGTAGTTCTATTTTTAATTTTTTAAGGAACCTCTGTACTGTTTTAAATCATGGCTATGTCAGTGTTCGGGCCAGCACCATACTATTTTGATCACTGTAGCCATGTAGTTGAGTTTGATATCAATTAGTGATACCTCCAGCTTTGTTATTTTTTCTCAAGATTGCTTTGGCTATTTGGTAGTCTTTTCTGGTTTCAAGTAAATTTTAGGAATATTTGTTCTCATTCTGTGAAAAATGCCATTGGTATTTTCACAGGGATTACATTGAATCTATAGTTTGCTTTGGGTAGTACAGATTAAGATCAGCAAAAATAAAAGGTCCATAGAGCAGACTCCAGACAAGAATAGATGCACACTTCCAGTTGTCTTTTCCAATGGAATCTTATAGGCAATACTTAATTCTTTCAGTGAGAGTGTGTGATAACATGCATAAAATATTGCCAAGCAGGGAAGCTTCACTTGTCAACTAAGAACTTTCGTGCTGCTCCAGATGTCAAACTGATATGTGTGACCCGTGGCTCCCAAAATAAATCACATTGTTAGAATAAAATATACTGGCATGGCTCAAGGTCCCAAGTAAATAAAGACATTCTTATTACGTTGGATATTCCAATGTCTCAAGGTTATCTCTCAGTTGCTAGGCAAGGACCAAACCTTTGAATATGCAGCATTTTGGACAAAGCAAGTTTATGGACTTACTCCTTTTTCTGCACATGCAACTCTAGCTTTGCTTGACTTTTGTTGCCAGAAAGGGATGGGATGGGTGAAGACAGGAAAGTACACTAAAAGTTAGTTTAATTATTTGTACCAATAAATAAAATCCAAAAGGCTTAAGTTTCATTACTCTATGAGAGGAAGCATGGAGGAAAAAGAGGACAGATCTTGAATACACAGTGTCTAAGTTTATACATGTGTTTTATTATCCTCCTAGCTCTGTGTGGACATTTTATAATCATAACTAGTTGCTTTAATTTTATTGTGCATAAAATTAGAATATTATTATAGTTAATTCATACTCTTATTATGAGGATTAATTGAATTAGTATGCATACAAAACTTTCCATTTTGTTTGGAAGTAGTAATAATGTGGTAAATGTCACCTTGTTTTATTATTAATCAAATGCTGATGCATACATCATTGAAAGAGCTCTAAACCTACCATCATTGATTACTTTATTTGTCATTTTATTCAGTTGAAAGAGGTGATGTGGAGGAATATATGGATTTCTGTACTTCTGAGAAACTTTTATACTCTAAGAAAATTTGACACTCTTCTCATTTAAAGAAACCACCACCCTCCTAGCCTCAATGAAAAAGATTACATATATTTTTCCATCATTGGTATCTAAGTTCTGATTTTTCATCTTATGTCAGTTGGAAATAATTTTATTATAAAATATAGCATAAATGGTTTTATCATATGTGCAGAGAAAAACCATTGAATGAAACAACTATTGGGTAAGTTCTTCAGGAAGTTAGTATCTGGAAGAGTCAGCCACAGCTATTTTCAGGTTTGTTATTTTTCTGTTCAAGATTTATTTGCACAAGAGACAGGGAGTCTGGTTAATATTGGTTGTCTGTCCACTCTTTAGTCAGGAAAAGGAAGAAAACTTGAAGGATAGCTCACTGATTCTCTATCTGCCATGGAAGTGAAAATATTAAAGGCATAATTAGCACCCTAGGAGAGAGGATGCTCTACTTGTATATAGTGTAAGTGATATTACTAAAAGCTACGTTCCTTAAAAGCATAATGTCGTGTTCAAATACTCAAGTACACAATGATCTAGTTCTAACCATGGTTATAAGTACTAGAGCAGATTTTTAATGTTTTAATTAAATGTATTGGAATAACATTGGTTGATAAGATTATGTAAGTTTCAAGTGTACAATTCTATGCTATATCATCTGTATATTGTGTTGTGTGCTCACCACCCAAAGTCAAATCTTCTTCCATCACCATGTATTTGACCCCCTTTACCCTTTTCTACCCTCCCACACATCTTTACTCTGGTAACCACAATATTGTTATCTATGTCTATGAGTATTGCATTGTTTTTTTTTTATGCTACATCATTTTTAGTAAGAATGTGATAACTAGAGTTGAGCTTTCATCTTTATCTTAACTATATTAAATTAGAAATTTTTATGTATATATAAAACTCTGCTAGTTGTTTTTGTATTATAAATGATGTGCACAAATATAAATTAAACATGATCAAATAGAAAAATACAAATAGATATTCTTATGTTATCTTTCCTATCTTGGGCGCCTTTTCTGTGTTGGACACTGATAGAAAGGAATGAATGTATATCAGGTATCTTTTGTAAATGCTATTTCTTTTTTCCCCTTGAAATTGGAAAATATTAAGCAGTCATTAAGCTGGAGATGAAACTGAAGGGCAAGTATTTTTCATTGTAGTTCGATGGCAGATACATGTGCAATGGTAATGGAGCAAGCATCAAGCTACTGGGTCTTTGTTATACAAGGGATATGCTGCTAAAACATTTGTCCATAAACCTAAGAGCTATACATCAGAACCTTTATTATGACACCCCCCCCAACACACACCCAGTGATTCTCTAAAACATGACTTAAAGGGATAAGGACTCTTTCTTTCCCAGAATCATTTGGTGTAGCATTTTTTCCCCACTCATAGCAAATTCACATTTGGTTATATATTTTTTTGTTTGTTTAGTTGGTTAGCTTTTGCCTCCTCTAAATAATTGTCATGTTATATCATATCAGGTGTTATGAAATTATGTGACAAAGTGGACTTCATTTCAAGGTTCTTATTTTAAGTTGACTAAAGTTTTGAAAGCAAAAAAATATGATTTGTGGTTAAAGTAACTGTTTAACATGGACTACAATAATATAAACCTATTTCTTCAAGAGTTCTGAAAGGATAAAAGTATAATTCAGATTCTACCTAAATTACCATAAGTCCTAAATCTGTAAAGGTGGCATATCCTATCTGATGTAATAAAAGATGTACATACTTTTTGTAGGCAATATGTTATATCAGCATTAAGACCATACAAAATTTATCTTCTTTAGTATTTTTAAAAACTATAAAATAAAGATATTGGTCATATAAAAAATACAAAGCTACAACTCTGCCTCAGCAAGACCATGCAACTAGCTCTGGAGACCATGTTGTCACATCACGGCCTATCCAAATGACAATCCTATCTAATAAAGACAGAATATGCAAATTGACCATCACTTTGTGACAAAGATGGCAGCACCCACAGCCAATAAGGAGGGAATATGCAAATCGATGTGACAAAGATGGCGGCAGCTGGGCCGGAATGCTTGTGTCGTCACCATGGCGATGATGCAGGTGTTCTGCCCTACCCTGGCCAGCACGCAGGGATCTATAGGAGGGCAGCAGGGCAGGAGTGAAGGTGGAAGGCATGGCTCCTGCAGATCGAAGGCGGAAGGTGGCGGCCAAAGCAAAGGCCTGGCTCCCAGGTGCCAGCGGGAAACTGGTGCCAGCAGCCAGGGGAAGGAAGGCCTATTTGTGCACGAATCTTCATGCATCGGGCCTCTAGTGGGTAGATAAAATAAAATCAGTGTACATGTTGTTATTCTTGTATTTTTCTGTATGCATTTTATAACTTCTACAACTTTCTTTATAATCATCAGATAAGGGATTGCGTTGTTATTAAAAGGATTTTGTGACTTTCATGAGATGAAATAGGTGGCCTAAGATGCATGACAATTATAGCAGCGTGAGCATGGGTGGACTCAGCAATGCTGAGTGAATTCCAATGACAATCTTTTAAGGAATTCCTGGAGAATAATTTCCTCCAAAAAATAATTTGCAATAAGAAAAATGTACAAAAATTTTATAGCTTTTAAAAAATATTTTTATTGATTTCAGAGAGGAAGGGAGAGGGAGAGATAGAAACATTAATGATGAGAGAATCATTGATTAGCTGCCTCCTGCATTCCCCCTACTGGGGATCAAGCCCAAAACCTGGGCATGTGCCCTGACCAGAATCAAACCTCCCATGGTGACCTGCTGGTTCATAGGTTGAGGCTCAACCACTGAGCAACACTGGCCAGATGTATAACTTTTATATACAATCTTTAACAAGTAATTAGTGAAGATTTTTAAACCAAACTGAAAATGCAATTTGGTTTAAAAATTTAAAACTATTCTTCCATAAGGCTTCCTTGAATTAATTAGATGTATTATTTTGTCACATAATTAATTACATTGATCAATAATCTTTAAGTGATTCTTTGACTTTCCTGCTAGAGTATCAGCTTATAGAGGGCAGGTTCTTCTCTGATTCAACATGGTGTACTTCCAATCCCAATTACAGTGCCTGGTCACTCCTTAAATATTTATAGAATGAGTTGAATGGGTAAATATATTAGTATTCTATTTAAACAAAGGTACATATGTATACATTTGAGTGTGTAAGTACCTTTTTTTCCCCACTAGAATTGATTCTTTTGGGAAATTATGGTCTCTCTTACTGGTGTGATTTTTTTCTTCCCTGTTTAAGAACATACGAAAAGTAGGTTTGAAACTGGCTGCAATGAAAGCCATTTCAACTTTGTATTGTAAACTGAAAAGAAGAGGTTTTGACTATTTTTGTGGTGATAATGTTACTCCTTTTTTAAAAAACAGTTGTAGTGAGCTGGAACAAAAGACTCATAGGGCCATTAAAAAAAATAAACAATTTGATAAATCATACTGCCCTCATCGTATATAGGAAACACTATCTATTGGCCTTTTGTAACTGTGGCTACACTTTAAAAGTAATTTTTATTGCTGGAGTTTGAAATTATATTTACAAACTGTAAGTGGCTGAATGTAGCAATATTAAAATTCAGTGGAAAATTATTTCTCATCATCTTGGTTAAAATGATTTCAGGACATTATATTTTAATGCACTTTAAAGATCATTTAACTTGATAAATATTTACATTTATTTTCAGTGATTTTCTATACCTGTACCAAGATTTGGTATAAAATATTAATCAAGGTATGTGAACTTTATATTAATTCAATTAATTATCTTGAGTGTATGACAAAATGAATTTAAAAATATAAAATCAAATAAAATGTCTTTAAACTTGTATTCTATTTGGATTGTCTAATTTTTACTATTATAGCTTAACAAATACTGCCATAAGGTCAATGATTTGTTCTGTTTGTTTTTGAACCCTTATAAATATCAGTAATGTAATTTTAAAAAAATATATGAAATAAGCAAAAATTATTCTCCTTACTACTGATACAAGGTACACATATATCTTTAATTTTAAGTATGAAAAATTTGGGTTAGTTTCTTTTTTCTAGTAGTTTCTTTGAAAGCAGGTACACTCTATAAGACCCTAGAAACCCATATAAGATGTGAGTAAAGTATATCCTCAAATTTAATGTATTATAATTCTCCATTTAAAATACTGAGATTCAAATGTAATTTATTTTACAAAACTTGCTCCCACCATCTTTTTTTTTTCTTAAGTTAATTTTGATGATGCCTTTATGGAATTTGTTTCAACAATAATAATTTGCTCTGAATTCTATAACTCTCTTGGCAATGAGATTAATTTTAGAATATTTGATTCCTCAAGCAATAATATCATAGATATAATTGCAATTAACCACACCTATTCTGTTACTATATTAAAGTTAATTTTATGTCATTTAACCCAAGTAAAATAGTTTACTGAGTTAAAGAACTCAAAAATTTCTACAAAACGTAGAATATTTTTCATAGATATCCATAAAAATATATATGTCCATAGAATATTAAAGCTGGAAAAGATCTCAGCGATTATATAATTTATAAATTTTCTTTTTTAGTTGAAAAAAATTGTGGTTCAAGAATGATAAATGACTGACAGAACCAGAGCTGTCTCATTTCCATTATAATGCATATATACAGTATATATATACATATATACAGTATATATATACAGTATATATATATATATATATACTGTATATACACACACACAAATATATGGGCTGCAGGTTAATAAATGAGTGAATATAATTTCATAGTATAGGTGCTAATCAATATACTTTCCATACATTATGGGCTTTGCAAATATAATACTTTACAGTTATTTAAAGATGTAAAACGTTTTTTTAAATCCTCACCTAAAGATATTTTACCATTGTTTTTTTTTTTTTTTTTTTTTTTTTAAGGAGAGTGGAGGGGGCGGAGGGTGGAGAGAGGTGGAGAGAGAGAGAAACATCATTGTGAAAGAGACACATTGATTGGTTGGTTCCTACACATGCCCTGACCTGGCTGTAGATACAGCCTGAAACTGAGGTAGGTGCCTGTGACAGGGAATCAAACCTGTGACACTTTGGTCTGTGGGTGACACTCTAACCACTGAGAAAACTGGCTAGGGCAGTGGTCAGCAAACTCATTAGTCAACAGAGCCAAATATCAACAGTACAACGATTGAAATTTCTTTTGAGAGCCAAATTTTTTAAACTTAAACTTCTAACGCCACTTATTCAAAATAGACTCGCCCAGGCCGTGGTATTTTGTGGAAGAGCCACACTCAAAGGGCCAAAGAGCCGCATGTGGCTCGCAAGCTGCAGTTTGTCGACCACTGGAATAGGGCTATTTATAAATTTTAAAATATCTAATATTCCTGTTTGTTTACTAACTATAACAATTTAATTTTTATATCTGTCAAGATGTTTATATTCATATGACAATGATATTATTTTCATTTTTAGTTTAAAGATTTAGTAAGATCATCTATCAATCCTCTCTTCTTATGTTCAATTTCAATATATAACCACCATGATATATGTTTAGCTATTTTCCTTTTCTCTTTCACTAAAAATGTTGTTATACCTATTTTTAAATACTTGTCCTTTCTTGGATCACTTCCATTTCTACATACAGGCATCACCATTTTCAGGTGAAGTGCACACAGGGAGAATGGCAGCTCATCTAGAACTTGTATTCCTGAATTTCAAAAATCAAAGATCCTACCACTTGACTTGACAGAGACTCTGTATAAGCTGTCACTCACATTAAGACTTTTATCCTCTTCCTAGACCAACTCTTGAGGCTTTGAAAATATGGGAATATATGTTTCTGTTTTTGGTAGCTCATCAATGCCTGCACACTAGTCAAGCAAGATGATGATTGTACGTTCTGAGAATTTTTAAGATGCTTAAAATGCAAATATTTCTTTTACTTTAGTCAACAACATTCCTTCTGAAATAGTACTTAAACTATACCCTAAAATGAATGAAGATGCTTTGAAATCAATGTAAACATATTCCTTTTAACACAGAAAATTAATAAAGTAAATTAGTGGTCTTTGGATATATATTGCTCTTTCATTCAAACATGTATTTCTGAGATTCCTGATTTAGGTAAGGAGATTGAAATAACATATTTTTATTTAATATTTCTCTTGGTAACATAGATTGTATTTTTTCTCAATGCATTAATTTCCCTGGACTGCCATACAAAGTACCACAAACTGGTAGTATAGAACAATAGAGTTGTTTTCTATCGTAAGAGCCAGAAGTGTGAAATCCAGATGTCAGCCAGACTGGTTCCTTCTGAGCTTCTGATTTGTTTCGGGGCTCTCTCCTAGCTTCTGTTAGTTACTGGCAATCCCTGAAACTCATTGGCTGTAGCTGCATCACTTGAATTTCTGCCTCCATGGTCACATGGCCTTCTCTGTCCTTTTCTTATAAGAACACTAGTCCTTGGATTTAGGGCCCACCCTAATACAGTCTGACTTTACCTTAACTGATTATGACTGCAAACATCTTATTCCCGAATAAGATGACAGCCTGAGGTTCGGGGTGGACATAAATTCAGGATGTGTGGGGCACTGTTTAACCCATTACACTTAGGATTTTTATCAGAGTTTTGTAATTATTGATAGTATAATCCATGTGGAATTTAGTGTGCAAGTATGTTATTCTGTATTCTGGGATGAATTAGAGCATTAGTGTTTCGGTTTATATATATAGAAGATGATGATTTTCAAATAACATTATGGATCTTAAGTGGATCATGCAAAACAGGAAATTATAACTATTTTGAACTAAAGATGTTCAATAAAAATAATCTCATTAGAATAAGAATAATTTTATAATCTGTTGTGTGCCTATCTAAAAGTTGAGTGTTCATATACTTGAAGAGGATGAACTAGAATCATAGATCAAAAATCAATTTGATCTATGTACATATTTTATTTGCACAGCAAAATAATTTAAAATAGTCAGTTTGATTGCCTTTAAACAAGATTTGTACTCTTTAATTAATCACAGCCCTTATCCCTTCTTAAAATGCCATATTAGCTACTTCATATTTAGAACCTTAGGGACCTTGAAGACATGAGTTTGTGACTTTAGGGTTTTCTAAATGTAAAGTCTCATGATTCCTAAATAATAGATTGCTTTAAAAATGATAAAGTAAAATTCTATAACTAGTTTATTACATCTAAAAATGTTATAAATTCATTTGATTCTTTAAAGGACAGCTATTTAATAGGTATTCAATGCTATTATGCTGCAATCTCTTTCTTACTGGTTGAAGTACCACTGTGTATTAAGTGGACATCTGCATTTAGCTTTTTATTATGATTTCTAGATTATATCTTTGAGATATTAAAACCAATTCAACTCTTATCAGTGGATATGAGTAGTCACAATTGCCTCTTCCCAAGGACACTCATGTAAATCAAATGTTAATTTCATCTCTGCTAGGTGCCATTAAAACAGCAATAAGCTGTCTGCCCACATTTCAGCTTTGTGAAGACAACATACATTTAAATATTCTTTTTTATATCATTGGCCTTCTGCTCACTAGAGAAATTTATAAACAGGATCATTTTTACTGTCAATGTCTGTCTTCCTTCTCTCTCTTCAAAATAATATCCAGTATTAGGAAAAGTCTTACTTGGGACTGACACACAGGCCAGTAGTTGGATATCTATATTCTAAATGCTAATATAACTGAATATCCTACTTATAAAGATAATCTAAGATGGAGAATTCTCCATGCCATAAAAGATGCTAGCAGAAGAGATAAATGGCTATAAAATGTTTATTAAATTATAGTTGTGTTAAGTGCAATGATAAAAAGTATGTTATTCATGAGAAGACCTTTGCTAGGTAGAGGGCTTAAAATAGGGATGAAGAACTTTTTATTTTCTGCCAAGGGCCATTTGGATATTTATAATATCATTTGAAGGCCATACAAAATTATCAACTGAAAAATTAGCTTGCTATCTATGTTCGGTCAAACATTTAATTAACTCACCTCTAAATCTTTGGCAGAGCCAGACCAAATGATTTTGTGGGCCTTATATGACCTGTGGGCCAGACATTCTCCACCCTTGGCTTAAAAGAAGCCTCTCTGAAAAAGGAAATAATTTTTAAAAATTTGATTTAAATAGAAAGCACATACCCAATGTAGGTATGAAGAATCTGAGGAGTCACTCTCAGTATCTCAGACTTCTCTGTTTCACTGAACCTTTCACTGAGCCTGTGTTCTTGAACGTTTTGGTAAAGATTGACACTAGGTTAGAAAGAAATTGGATAATACTGATCACTTTGTCTTCTAACTCCCCGATAGAATAAAAATCTATTCATTTCTGGATATAAATATCATTATCCGGAACCTCAACAATATTTTATACATAATGTCCAACATTCAAACCAAATTATCATGCATGTTAGATATACCATTGTAATTACCTGCTTGTTATTTAATGGGAAAGGAGTGAAAGGGTGGACCAAATAGTCTAGGCCAGTGGTCGGCAAACAGCAGCTCGCGAGCCATATGCGGCTCTTTGGCCCCTTGAGTGTGGCTCTTCCACAAAATACCATGGCCTGGGCAAGTCTATTTTGAAGAAGTGGCATTAGAAGAAGTTTAAATTTAAAAAATTTGCCTCTCAAAAGAAATTTCAATCATTGTACTGTTGATATTTGGCTCTGTTGACTAATGAGTTTGCCGATCACTGCTCTAGGCATGCCATTAATACAGCTTTGCAAAAAAAGTTGCATTTATTTTATATTTTTTTCTTTATATCTTTACTAGAGGCCCAGTGCCCGGATTTGTGCACCAGTGGGGTCCCTCAGCCTGGCCTGCGGGGAGGGGCCGAAACCAGCTCTCCAACATCCCCTCAGGGGTCCCAGATTGTGAGTGGGTACAAGCCTGGCCAAGGGACCCCACTGGTGCAGGATCTGGGCTGGGCAGGGAATGCAGGAAGGCTCTAGGGCGTGTCTGACCCTGTCTTGCCCAGCAGTGTACTAGGGTTCCCTTTTCTCCACCTCCTCACCAGCACTTGTCATTTGTTGATTTGTTGATGGTAGCCATTCTGACAAATGTGAGGTGATACCTCATTGTCATTTTAATTTGCATCTCTCCGATGATCAGTGACTGAGTATTTTTTCATATGTCTCTTGATCTGTATGTCACTTGGAGAAGTGTCTATTTAGGTCCTTTGCCCAATTTTAATTGGATTGTTTGCCTTCCTTTTGATAAGTTGTATGAGTTCCTTATATATTTTTTATATTAACCCTTTATTAGATGTATCATTATCAAATATGTTATCCTATGCAGTGTGCTCCATTTTTGTTTTGTTGATGGTTTATTTGGCTGTGCAGAAGCTTTGTATTTTGATGTTGTCTCATTTATTTATTTTCTTCTTAGTTTCCTTTGCCCTAGGAGATGTATCAGTAAACATAATGCTATGAGAGATATCTGCGATTTTGCTGCCTCTGATTTTTTCTAGGATTTTTATGGTTTAACATCTTATATTTAAGTCTTTTATCCATTTTGAGTTTATTTTTGTGTATGGTGTAAGTTGGTGATCTAGTTTCATTTTTTTGCATGTATCATCCAATTTTCCCAACACCATTTATTGACGAGATTCTCTTGACTCTATTGTGTGCTCTTGCCTCTTTGTCAAATATTAATTGAGCGTAGTGGCTTTGGTCGACTTCTTGCATCTCTCTTCTGGTCCATTGATCTGTATGCCTGTACTCATGGCAGTACCAGGCTGTTTTGATTACAGTGGCTTTGTAGCATAACTTGAATATCTGGTATTATGATTCTGTTTATCTTTGTTCTTCTTTCTCAAGATTGCTGTGGGTAATTGGGGTGTGTTTTTTGGTTCCATATAAATTTTTGAAATATTTCTTCTAGATCTGTGAAATATGCAGTTGGTATTTTAGTAGGGATTGCATTGAATATGTAGATTAATTTGGGTAGTATGGACATTTTAAAGATTTTGATTCTACCAATCCATGAACATAGTATGTTCTTCCACTTGTTTAGATCTTCCTCTATTTTTTTTCCTGATTTCCTATAGCTTTCTTAGTACAGGTCTTTTACCTCCTTGGTTACGTTTATTCCTAAGTATTGTTTAGCAGGGGAGGAGGGCCAGACACTGAGTCCTGGGTCACTCAAATATTTAAATATGAGAAAAAAAGAGATTGTGGAACGCTAGGAGACAAATAAGAGACATGCTTTAAGAAGGAAGAAGATATGCCCAGTTGGTGTGGCTCAATGGTTGAGCATTGACCCATGATCCAAGAAGTCACTGGTTGAGTCCAAGTCAGGTCACATGCCCAAGTTGCAGGCTCGATGCCCAGTAGGGATGTGCCAATCATGATGTTTCTATGTTTCTATCCTCCCTTAATCTCTTTCTAATATCAATAAAAACATATTTTTTAAAAGCAGGAAGATAAAATATAATAAGTAACTGAAATATTTAAATGAGGATAAGGAATCAGTAGACTTGGCAAACTGAATGTTGTTGACCTTGCAGAATCCTGAAGAAAAAATATCTAATTGGAATGTGATCAAGATAAAATGGGAAGCAGGAAAGAGAAAGCATTAAGTATATATATTCTTTCAGCTGTAAAGGGCTGCGGAGGAATGAAGTAGTAGATGGGAAGAGCCCTTGTATTATGTGTATATGTTAATAGAAATATTCTATCAAAGTGGGAATATTATTAGCAGATTAGAGAAGGTAAACATTAGAACAAAGAGCCTTCTGTTCAGAATAATTAGAGTGTGATCAAAGATACAAGTTGGAGTTTAGATTTGAAAAGAGAAGGAACTGTTGGTCAGTATTAACCAGTGAAAAATTCAACATAAGGAGAGATATACAAGTACGCTTGTTGGTAGTAAAATAAGGTAATATCTTCTGATCACCTTCGCTTTCTAAGATAATTAGGGAACAAAGTCATCATTTGAGAGGAACAAGAACCCTATGGTATTGCAAAAGATTAGTGACAGAAGAAAAGACATGTATGACATGTTTTGGTTAGATGGAACATTTCTTACGGAAGTCTATTAGTTGCCAGCTAGTGCTGAGGTCCAATTTGACACTGGGAGGATAAAATAAAGTGAAAAGATTCATTTTATTTGCATGTCCTCCTATATGGTGTAGGCAGGGGATCAGAAAAAATCTGTTTAAAGCAGAATTGTGTTTGTAGCAGACTGCATTTAAGAAAGAGAGGTGTAAGAGAGAAAAATGTAGGAAGGGTTGAGAGGAAAAGTAATCAAAATAAGGAGACAGAGAACATGAAAGAGGTGCTGGAAAAAGAAAAAAATATAGGGTCATTAGATACTGATGTGGTAAAAGACTAGATGCAATAGAGCATTAAAATGATCTAAACAATAAGGACTTGTGGTCAAGGAGTAAGATAATTGTTATGAGTATTTAGATAATGGTTCCCCTATTGGAGACAATATGATCTGGAACAAAGATTCTTTAATAGGTCACATGGTATTTCTGAGTGGAAAATTCTCCATTGTGTGTAATTTACCAGCACAGTATAGACTATTTAGTTTCCTTGGCCCTGACACACTCGCTGCCAGAAGAATACCTCCATTACAATAGTTAAATACCCTTAACATATATCCAAACCTCTCTTGAGGTTATATCACAGGTGAAGACCTCTGGTGCACGGATGTGGTGGAGCATCCATCTCATGGACGCCTCAGAGTTATTTAGAACTACTTCCCTCCTTAGGCTTGCCATGCACTCTTTTGCATCAATGTCTATTAACTATTAACCTTAACATGTTAAGGATCAAATCTGTCTTTTCCATTCTATGTCTAGCACAATGTCTAGTCTACATAAATCACTCAAAGATATTTTGAATAAATTTAAAGAATGAATGAACATATTTGCCCTTTTTCTAAGTTTGTTTGCATATCTTGCAAATTCTTTATCATGAATGATTGAATATCTTACTTTCTTAATGAAGAATTAATAAGTATAATAATTTCCACTTTTGCATGCTAAAGAGAAGTTCGTTTCTATATTTTTATCCAATGTAGACATCAAAGTATATTAGTCTTAATTCACAGTTAATTTTCTTGTAAGATTGAGTGCTTTCAGAGGAACACATACTCTCTTGCACAAGTCCTGACCCAGTCCCTGTTTCTTTACATCAGACCTATTTCATTCTACATGACCTCTCTGGCCCTTGTAGGTATTTGAGTTTGAGATAATCTAATTTCAGTTTGTATTATACTTATATTTGGTCTAACTGAAGATACTATCTGATATATGTGAGTACAACAATAAATATTAATTATAAATAACATCTATTTGATTTTTTAAATTTTCTTACAAATAAAGAAAACTAATAGAATATACCACTACTTAAATTACAGATGCATAAAAATGTGTGTTTAAGTTTTTAAAAAATCTTAAATGTTTGACATATTTTATTTGCAAGCTATAGTTTCTAATTTATTTGAATATAACCCCTAGTTAAAGCCCTCAACATATTAAGTATGCCTTAGAGATGTGTTATTAAATCTAGTTTATTTTTTTAGTAAGAGAATATTTTTTATTCTTTGAATGTACTTAAAATTCCATAAACTAAAATAACTTGTGTTTTCAACATCTATTGCTTTTAGACTTTCTCAACTTAAGCTACAATCAGATTTTATCTTGCTGATTTCTACTCTAAGCCCAAAACATTACATGTATAATATAGCTTATGAGAGTAAAAAGCACCTGGTTTATATAATTCAATATATAAACCAATATATTGATATATAATAATGTGTCTTGATAAGTTTATGCATCTAATAGGGTAGTTTTTGGAATACCCATCCCAACAATGTTTCACAAAAGACACCTGATAAAGTAAAAGGAGTTTAAGGGTGAAAAGGAAGAATGGAAGAAGACATTTTAACCTTACACAATGTTTTAATTTGTACTCAATGTTTCAAGAAGTAACTTTACCCGCTTTTTATATGGTTAAACAGTTCTGTTTCCAACCTACTTTTTAATATGTGAAATCAAAGAGATTTATTTTATTTAAGTCATAAAATTATTCTCTAATTAATTGATGGAAAAGTGAATAAAGTGATTTAAACCAATATGAACTTTTATGAATTTCACTAATTATTGTAATAGCTTTGGAATAAAATAAAATTATCCATGCAGTAGGCAATGAATTTCTACTTAGTATTACCATGACTTCACAGGTGTTAAATTAGTCACAAAGGAATTCTTGGGAGCAATCCAAATATAATAAGAATGGACAGGAATGCTATTTTAAAAGGTACATGAAGCCAAATATCGGGTATGTAACCCCGATTCATTCTACAATAATGTGTCAGTATTTCTCTGCTATTTTTGTAGATAAGAATTATATTTTTGTCTCTATTTTTAGTCTTCTTTCTTTCTCAAAGAATTTTAGAACTGGGCTGGTTTTTCTCTTCTCTCTGTCTCTTTCTGTCTCTCTCTCCCTGAAAAAAAAACAAAAAACAAAGAACTATTTTTAGGCTGAGGTATTTGTATCATTAAACCCATGTGACAAAGAGTATTTTGAAAGGGACTATGCCTCACTGATAAAAGGGTTTCAAACTGTGAGTATGTGGGTATTTCTTTAATTCTGGAATAATACAACAATCAGGTCTCAAAAACCTCTCAAAGTGGCTGCCTGCCCGGCTTTAGCACATGGCCCCTTAAAGAAGTCCCTTGATAGTCAATGATAGCTGTCTGCCATAGCAAAGGGGCTCTTGGCAAAAGATTCCCCCAATTTATGGGGCTCTGGGAGCCATAGCCTTGGGCTCTGTTGGAGTACTAGCTTGAGCATCTGCCATGCCAGAAAGCCCAGGATTTCCACTGGCAACAGTGTGTCCCTGCCTAGGCAAGCACTGTGGTTTACAGGAGTGCCAGCCAACTCCCACAAGGCTGTAAGGCTAGGACACCGATTTCCAGGCTGACAACTATGGCTGCCAGTATCAAGTAGTTGATGTTAAGCCACATGCAAAGATGTCCTATGAAAATTTGTAAAAATATTTGAAACAACTTTGTGCCATCAAGTACTCTGCACATCATGGATGGGATCATCAAAGAGCAAGATGAACCCTAGAGAAATCAAAGAACTCAGGCTTAAGGCTGTGGATGAACTGACTGGTCCTGCACTAGACCACGCCTGACTTTCTGTTCTATTATTCTTTTAATCTTAGCTACTCTTACTGAACATGTATCGAATATCAGATTGTATATTAAATGAATTACATACATTGAATCTTGTATTTCTCACAACTTCTTATAGAATGCAACTCAGTTTGTGAAATTGACTAAGACAAGTTAAGACATTTGTTCAGGGTCAAGGTTAGGAGGTAGGAGAGTTGGAATTTGAATGTAGGCTTTGTAATACTGCAACAACTTGCTTTTCTAGTGGCTTTGCCATTTCTATTCTGATTTTCAGGACTCACTGGAGGCTTGTAAGAAATTCTGTGTTTAGGTTTATTAAGGAAGCTTGGACTGGAATCACAATTAGTTCTGATGAAAATTTTAATAATTTTTTGGAACTTCAAGGATGTTGGGATTATATTACTCAGAATTATTTTCTTTGGACTCTTGTTAACTTTGCATAAGCTTGCCAATACCTCCATATTATGTGTCAAGATTAGACATTAGAAAAATCGATTATTTAAAAAAGGGGTTTAGAAGAGCACGGTACAATTTCATGTATCTGACAACTGGCTTTAACAAAGACTTGAAAGAAACATCTATAATCTACATTATGTTTGTATAATACTGTTCACTGATGACAAATATTTACTGCTTATGAAAAACATTTGTTATATAAAACATGGACATATCCTATATCATATGTGTGTATATATATAATTTTCACTACTGTGAGTTCACCTGTCATATGTATTAAGAGAGACACATGGCTGAGGAACCTTGTTATAACACAATAAACACAGATAGACTCATATCATGGCTCAGGGAGATTTCTAGTTTTCTATTTCAAAATACTAAGTTAAATAAAGGGGATATTTTTTTAGAAAGTTAATTTTATTGTGGTGCAGATTAGTTATAAAGTTATGATAAATCATTTATTCATTTTTTAGTCTAAACATGTCTCTTATAGTATATCTTTATTCATTTGTTATGCATATGTTATGAAATGTAATAAAGAACATGTACAGGAAATAAAAAGTGTTCCCCCCAAAAAACAAATGTTCCCCTTTTCAGACATCAATTACTTCCACTTCATGACACTTATGGAGAAGGAAAAACACAACTATAATAAATATTTGCATGTTTCAAGATCCTAACAATATCTATATTCTGCTGTTCTCCAGAATTAGTTGTTAATGAAACGATGACAGCAAGCTATAAAATAAAGGCAACAAGTGCTTTATTCAGAAGATACATTTTCTAATCTTTTCATCTTGTGTTAACCAATTGAGAGACCATGTACATATCACTGAGAAGAAAAAAAACTGAGAAAAGATATAAAATAGCATAAAATAAACACTCCTTTTTAACTCTCTTATGATGCCAATATATATTAAAAAAAACTACCCAAATTATATGAGAGAGTTCATATACTCATAGTTTTGAATATACTTTTTTCTATCTAAAATATTATTGAATTTATCCTTTATGATTCAAATTAAATTTAACAATAGTATTCGTTTGTGAAATTTTTTTTATCACCTGGGAGTTTTAGTTCCTCTTTCCCTGGAGCTTTTGATTTTGATTACCCTGTTATGTTTCTGCAATCCACCTTGAGAAATAGTCACTGGTCTCAAATGAGAGAAATGCAGAAAAGACCTGAACCCAATCTGTACCTTAAAGCTAAGCCACCCCAGACAATACAAGAGCAAGGACAGTAACCACATGCTATTCTGAAGCCACTGAATGTTTAGAGTTGTTTATTAACAAAATTATTGCAGAAGTAGCTGTCTAATAGAGCTATTAACACTTTAACCTAATCACACAATAAAAAGTAATCAGTTAGTTTATACTAATTATTAATAGATGTAAATAATTATTTTCCTATATTTTAGTTACAGAAATATTTGGTATATAGAATGAAATATGCTCTAAAATCATTTGAAATTATTAGAATTAATTTTTAAAAACTGAAACATTTTTGAAAATTAGATAACTCACTTTCCTTTGTCTTCCAATGCAACTTCAAAACTAATTATCCAAGCCCTTTCTAAACTCAAATCAAAAAGAAAGGACTGCTTTTATATTTTATAGTTTATTTTTAGTGATAATTTAGAGACTCAATGACAGACATTCAGAATTACTAGTCATTGTATTCCAGGCTATTGATAGCACATATCACCGAAGGTTCTGTATGACCTTGGTTTTGCATGACAGATTTTCCTTTAATCCAACGAACCCTTTCTCTGCATGAAAAGCAAATGAAATCTAAGACCAAAAGGTGGCAAAAAATGGTCCCAATGGAGTGTAATTAGTAACAAGTTTCTGATCTCCATAGATAGTAAGCATGATTTTGCTAATAAAGTCTGGGTTCTTGATGGGCATTTAGAACTCATTATGTTATGAAAAGTATATCACCACATTAATGTGAATGATGGGCAGTGGAGGAATCCCAAAAACGTGACCCCATACCACACACTCTGACTTCGTTGGGATGGTGAGTTCTTCCACTTCTCTCTGTCCTTGGGTCATGAGCCAGGAGCCTTTAGCCATCAGCACTCACAAGAACACAGGCTTGTGCTAACGATCTTCCACCTTAGGCATTTATGACCTGTCTATTCTGTCATAGTTTTTTTATTCATTTATCAATTTCTCAGAGGCTAGGAACATCAGCAGTTTACTATTTAGCCACTGTATTGTATCATATCAATCACATTAGCATTTCTTCTCAACAGTGAGCAGAATTGAAAATGGATGAGCATTTTTTTTAATCATAGTATGTTTGAGGGTCTGATAGTCTGATTTTCCTACTGCTGCCATCAACCTGAGATGAAGTAAAGATTGAATTGAAGTAAAAGTAACATATCCCTCCATAATCAAATCTTAGTTGCTAGAAAAAGATTTTCAAATCCAAACTGGTATTTACTACTCCTTAGCGAAATGAGGAAATCAGAATATCAAAAGAGAGATACTAGATTAACTCTGGCTGATATTTTTTATGTTCCCTTTTATGAGGGATACAGAGCAGTGCTCTCATTTCTTGAGTGAAGCGAGGGTTTGTGGAAGGGTGTGTAAAGGTTAAGGGAAGAAATTGAAACTGAAAAAGAAGCTTTCCAATTTCTCTTGCATATATTTTACATAGTGTCTTCAGGAACTGTCCAATACAGTAAGTTGCTTTATTATCTTTATTTAAAACAGTTTCTTTTCTGTTAGACAGTTACATACATTTATAAATATTATTTCAAGTAAGCAGTGAGTACATAATAGAAAGATATCTGAGTTAAAATACCTGTGATTTAACTAATATCCAGTATCCTTAGATTCATATCAAAACCCCTTTTGGTTTCATGAGGAAGTAGAATTTTTATCTATTACACAAGGAAGTAGGATTATAAACTTTCTGTAAGCCTCTTTTTGTTACTAGGAGTCCAATATTTTAGTCCCTCTGTCTGTGTGCACGGTCCAAAGAAATGAACGAGCGAGGATGTGCAGGAAAGAAAGGGATAATAAAGAACTCCACTAGTGGCACAGGTAAATACCTAAATGATAAGATTTTTAAGTTTTAAAGGCTTTCACAAAATTGTTAAAAAGGTGAATCTGGTTTAATATGTTTAAATTAAAACACACTTTCAAAGACCTGGTCAAAGACCAACTAACTTCCTCGTCTTTTTCTATTTTATAATCAACTAAAAGATTAGTTCTGGGGTAAATTGCCCTGTAGAAAGGCTCGAGTCCACTAGAATCAAATACTTTGTATAATCTATCCAAACATTTTCCAAACTAAATCCACAAATTTACTATTGTTCTTTTTACAATAATTTTGGTTTATTCTATGACAGGTGGTAGCTTGATACCAAGCTGAGGAAGTAGCATATGTGGTAAAATACTATAACATATTAGGAAATTAATCGATGATATTTTAAATACTTCAACAAGATATATTACATAAGTTACACCTAGAGAGTGACTAGCCAGTGAGGAAATAACAAAATAAAACAAAACATGACATTATATGAGAGTCATTTTTACAGTGTAAAATGATCTGAGGGAGGAGAATACTTTTCTTAAGTGCCAAAAAAAGTTATTTGCCTAAATTAAAAATATCTATTTACTGAATTTATTTTTGCTAATCTTTAATTTGTTTGATAGGTGCAAAGTTACATCGAGAATTAAAATATGAAGGATGAATGTGAGAGAATATAGAAGAAAAATGTTGAGCATTACTAGGTGAAGAATGAAGAGATAAAGCTGGAGAGGTAGATAATGGCTAAATTCTCAAAGGTTTATAAGTCATTTAGAACACATGGAGATTATCTAAACAAAATATATATATATATATATATATATATATATATATATATATATATATATATATACACACACATATGTATATTGAGTGGCCAGATTATTATGATCTCTGAACGCATAATAATCTGGCCACTCAATGTGTATGTGTGTGTGTGTGTGTGTGTGTGTGTGTGTGTGTTAGAGGCCTGGTGCATGAATTTGTGCATGGATGGGGTCCAGCCAGCCTGGCCAGGGGGAGGGGACATGGGCAGTTGGCTGGCCTGCCTGCTGGTCGAACTCCTGGTTGAAGGGACAATTTGCATATTAGCCTTTTATTATATAGGATATACACTGAGTGGCCAGATTATTATGCATTCAGAGATCATAATAATCTGGCCACTCAGCGTGTGTGTGTGTGTGTGTGTGTGTGTGCGCGCGCGTGTGTGTATGTATGTGTATATATATATATATATTTACATGATCACATTTCATTTCAGAAAAATCATTGCTCAGTGAAGGTTAGCTTGGAGGGCCCAACTCTGGTGGAAGAAATACTTTAAAACACTGTAAAGATCATCCAGCTGAGCTTGAATGCTGCTTCAGAATAGCAAGAAATGTGGGTATATTCCTGAAATACATGATAGACTTCAGTTATTGCTGAATTGTGATGAAAGTGGGAGAGGGTGGCATCAAAGATGATTGCTAAGTGCTTAGGGAACTTAGGTAAAAGTGGTAGTTTGGTGAAATCAGGCCCACGCATGAAGAATCTGAGATACCTGTGTGGTATCCATGTGATTATATTGTTCATAAATGGAAGGGGTTTGTAAAGAATTATCAGTTTTCTGTCACTTAAAACAATAGCATATATCTCTAAGATGTGAAGAATAGAAGTTAGAGATTTTCATGTCTAATTTGTAAAGAAATATTGACTATTTTAGTTGAGAGGTCATTCTGAGGAATTTGCTCTCAAAGAGCCTGGAAAGTTTAGACTGTTGGTGCAATAGTGCCTAAAGACTAGGTAGTCAAGTAAGTGGAGGGAAAAAGAAGTGGAGAAATGAACTGAATGTTCTCCTGAGACAAAAATGTCATTTAGGAGTAATTGAACCAATAATTTGAAGGAATCATTGCTATTATTCTAGGTTAATTAAGAATCAGTGTGAAGGTGTATATATATATATATATATATATATATATATATATATATATATATATATTTAATTGAGAATAGATGTATGATTCTACCATTACTTACAGAGACCTGTACTGGTAATGTGCATGCAATTTCTTAGAAATAACCAAAGTATAAAATAGGCCTTGGTATCTTATCTTTACTTTTTAAACATCAAAATAGGGAAGTGGGTTCATCAACAAATTAGGCTAACACTCTTCAAAAATGTAAGTAGGTGAGAAATGACAGATGTCTGGAATCTCTTTTTGTACACACTTGACATTGAGGCCAACGAGTTTGAGAGCAAGTAAGGGATTATTTTAATGTAGAAATTGTTCTCTTAGGATAAATAAAAATTTCTGTATATTCTATGGTACATACTCATTGCAATTATTATTATTTTTATCCTAACCTTGGGTAAAAAAGAGAAATAAAGGTATAGGGCTTTTTGGCTTGATCAACCAGAGTTATTTTCTTTTACACAATAAAGGATTCCATTAAATTATCTATTCAAGAAGATAATCAATTAATGAAGGGATTTTGTGGTCCACAAATACTAAAAGTATCATTGATATGTTAATAAATCAAAAATATCTTTCTCTAATAAATCAAATGGTTATTTCACTACCTAGCCAATCTTGTTTTTGACAAATACATATGATCAGTTTACATAGACACTATTGTCATCTCCATCTGTTCACTGTTCTCCAAGATAAATTCCTTGCTGACATAAATGATTTATATCTCCTTTAGAAATATAGGCATTATAGCATAAATGTTTATATTCAGCACCTTTAGGTAGTTGAATATTATATATTTAATTTTAAATTAATTTAATTGAATAATAAATTTACTTTTCTTCGTGATAAGCAAAAGTTCAGAATTGTGAATGCCTATTTTTCTAGGGAGATAATTGAATATACTGTTTAGAATTAATTTTAAGGATTTAGTTACAGTGATAATGAAGTTTCTGAAACAAAGGATGGATGGGGAAAAACCTACTTAGCATTGTCATAACAGAATAAGTTGTATAAATTTACAGTCTATTGTGGAAATAGAGAATGATTTTCTGGCAATGTCCATAAGCGTCTAAGCTTACATGTTATAAATTATTCCTCAGTATCATTTCAATGCACCATATGAGTCTTCCAAATCTTATATGGCATAGACCAAAATAAATGAGGTCAGAGAGAGACTAATATATGATCTATCCAGGTAAACTTAGTAAAGAAATAAAGAAACAATTTATTTTATCCCATGTAAATATATATATTTACCTGTCTCAAAACACTGTCTTTTGTCATAATCATAAAAGATGCTTGAGTTAATAATTTAAACACTGACTTTACCTTATCATGTCTAAAAAAAAGTATCTTCAAGCTTCAGATCATCGTGTCAGCATAAACATGGACCTCATTGTTAACCTGACACATGATTTAACAATATTATGTATGTGCCATTTTTTTCTTTTTTGCTTTTGACTAAAGAGAATTATTATGTCAAAACTGTGCAACCCAATAATATAAACCCTGATATCATTTGGCTTTTTGAATTTAAATGAATTAAAATTAGATACAATTAAGAATTTAGTTCCTCAAACTAGCCAAATTTCAAGTACTGAATAGCCACAATTGGCTAGAGGCTATATTATAGAATATTTTCTCACTTTAGAGATGTTAATAAAAGTTACACTGCTGCCGAAACCGATTTGGCTCAGTGGATAGAGTGTCAGCCTGCGGACTGAAAGGTCCCAGGTTCGATTTTGGTCAAGGGCATGTACCTGGGCTGCGGGGGGCACATCCCCAGTAGGGGGCGTGCGGGAGACAGCTGATTGATGTTTCTCATCGATGTTTCTAACTCTTTATCTCTCTCCCTTCCTCTCTGTAAAAAATCAATAAAATAATATTTTTTAAAAAAGTTACACTGCTTGAAAATTCAGAATAAATTTTCACAAAGACAAAAAACAAAAATTGCAGGTGTAGGTTAGATTTGCATTCCAATACACATAGCCTCTCCTATATAATAGAAGCCTAATATGCAAATTGACTGAACAGCATAATGACCGGTGGAATGACCAGTCACTATGATGCGCACTGACCACCAGGGGGCAGACGCTCAATGCAGGAGCTGCCCCCATCCCACAGGCCCTAGGCCAGCCAAGGCGGGTGCCAGCGGGTGGTGGGGAGGCCCAATCGTCCTGCTGGTCACCCTGCAGATTGGCCCTGATTGCCAGCCACGTCTCGGGACCCTACCCATGCACGAATCTTGTGCGCCAGGCCTCTAGTTTAACTATAATAGTCACTGAACTATATTAGCCATCTACAACAGGACTCTCAAGTCTCTCTCAGCCTTTCAGTCTTCTGACAGAGTTTGTAAGGAGTGAGATTGTATATAGCACTTGCAAATCTCTAAATTTAAAACTATTTTATATTAGGAAGTGGTAAACAATCTAATGTATAAATTCATTCTGATTAAATTTATGGATTTATATACTAAACTTAAGTGTAACTAACAGGAATGAAATCCCACAAAACTCATTAATTACAGTGGATTGTATTTCCACCCAAGACATGATATTGACTATCTCTGCTTATTCAGTTTTTTTAATGTAACCTTTCCTCTCCCTATCAAAGGTAGAATCTATTTTCTTCACTCTTGAACTTGAGTTGTCTGGATCAACCTTCCAGTTTCCCAGGAATGCCCTGGTTTTAGTATTGAAATTTCTGTATCCCAAGAAACACCTTGGCCCCAGGCAAAGAGGGTTGTTTGTTAAAGACAGCTATTTCTATGACTCCTTTTGATCAATAGAATGCTGCATAAGTAAGCATCTGTGTAACTTTTGAGGCTGAGCTTTAAGAGAGCTGTAACTTTCTGCCTTGGAATGCTTTCTTATACTTAGTTGCCATGCTGTGAGAATATCAAAGAAGCTACATCAGGAAGAGAATAGAAGCTCCAAGCCAGTAGTCTCAGCTGATCTCCCAACCTGCAGCTAGTCTAAACACACAGCCTTTTAAATGAGTCCATTTAGGAAATTTCAACCATTACTATCCCCCAGATGACATCACATTAAGTAAAAAGAACAGCTTGGTCCACCCACAGAATCATGAGAGGTAATTAATGGTGGCTGTTGTTTTAATCTTCCACATTTCTGTATGGTTTATTATGCAGCAGTGGATAATTGAAACAATGAGTGACAAAAGGTCAGCAAGTACTCAGAAACAAATGTCTAAACATTAAATTTTGTGAGTGGTAGAAAAAAATACTAGATTTGCAATCACTATATTGATTTTAAGCTCTAGATCCAAATATGCTAGCTGAGGGATTTTGAACAAATCACTTACTCTAATTTTGTCTTCAAAAAACTGGAGGTTACAATGCCTTACAAAATATTGGGAATTGTCAAATAAGATGATGCATATGAAAAAAAAAAGTACCACACGGAATATAAGATGATTTTACTATGTCAATCATAAATGAACAAATCAGTTATCTTGTTAGTAAATTTAATTATAGCAATACACTTGTTTGGAATGTGAATATTTTTAAAGAGGGGCAGTTTAGACAGAGGATAAAGTTGTAATCAGTGTTCTTATAGCTTATTAGTAAAATCTTTGACTTCTACCCAGTAGAGAAGAAAAACAACAATCCTATTTCTAGCTTAGCCAAGTCCAATAAGGTACTTTGTAGAGTATCAAGAAATATACTTCAATATTCACTGATAACCCATAAAATTATTTTAGATATCATGAGATTTCTCTATGTTATATTTCACCATGGACCTTTTGTTTTATTATTTTAATGTTTCAAAGTTTACTTTGGTCTTACTGTTAAATTCTCATTAGTTTTCTGTTTTTTATTCATTTTCTCTACAATAAGGATAATGTAAAGATGATAACTCAGACAAAATAACACACAGTTTCTAGTTTCTATGATAAAGCAGGAAAAGTGATTCCCTTGGAAGAAGAATCTTTTGGAGAATAATTGAAAAGGGAGTGGTGTCTATTAAAGAGATTTAACGAACAGGAGATCTGAAACCAGTGGGTGTTTTTGGCCATGAAAAAAATTTATTGTTCTTTTTAGTTAATATGTAGAAATATTGAATCATGAAAAGTTTAACTGAAAATTCAATAAGACTTTGAAAAAAGATTAATCTTCTAACTTCCAGGTCTTTCTACAGAAATGGTGCTAAAAACAGATCACAAGAAAACCATAATGTTTTGTGTGTCAGAGTGGATTTTAAAGCATGGAAGAAATAAGGCTGAGTTTTAGCAGAGGAACATAATTTTTTATATTTTTCATGGTTAATATAATGTTGGATGTTTTTAAACTTGTTATTGAGGATCCATTAAATTTTACTGCTGAAATTGAGAAAGCAAATTATACACATGTGATTTTAAACAGGTTTTGTGTCTAACAGCTTTGACACTGACTTTTGTCTCTGCCCTGATGAGTAGCCTTGAACCTGTTGTCTGGAGTCTAATGTCGCAGCAATTAAATTCCCATGGGAAGCGGCAGCTTTAGAAGATGTGATTAGATTGGAGACACTGATGCTTGTTTTGATTTTGAAAGTGTATCATCGATCAAGGCTACTGATTTCAGCAACTGCTCTAGCTGAGGGGAGGTGTGAGCTTAGCTTATGGCTTTATATTTAACTTCAGGAAAAACGAACTCTTCCCCTGCCTGTCAAACCTTTAGCAGATAATCCCCAAAATGTCAAATAACCTTTATTTCCCAGAGGTCACGCTAATCTTTTTCTTCTCTTTGTGACCTCAGAACAGACCTATTTATTTTACATCTGACAATCAAAACCATGAAAAACAGAGTAACTTTTAACTTATTTTCCAGGGCTTGTTGGGATGCTTTTTTCAGTTGTGGTTACTAAGCCTTTCTGTACCCGCCCCCCACCCCAGCAGTGGTCTGTGTTTTGTGTGTATCTTCATATGTGTATATGTGTGTGTAATATTATTAATAGTTCAAGACATATCAAATAAATTGTAAGTACAACATTAAAGTCAGCTGATTTTTATTAACAAAGGAAAACATCATTGATATTAGACTTCCAAATGAGACTACGTAATTGGCATGTTTGTAGCTAACAGACAAGACTTTCTCCACCACCATTGGGAGTAGATTCCCATTGCCCATAATTACCAGCACCCTAAATTTGCTAATATATTCTTCAATGACTGTACATAAAAAATTAAGTTAAATGAGTCCACTCATAAAATTGAATGCATGTTTTTTTCCAATAATAGATGCTATTTTATTTTGATGATGATGTTTTTATTAACACAGAACTGTCCCCAAATACAGATGCTTCTATTAATTAGTCATTATATATTAAAATTTAATTGGAAGAATAACATATATAATGAATATACTTATAATATAATGTGGAACCAAGTGAATATCTGACCAAATATATAAATAAGTTATATAAGTTATATTTCTATACTCCTGAAATTCTCCTAGCTTTCCCCTACAATAGTCTCTATATTATTCATTTACTTTAACTGCCAAATTATCTATCCTAAGATTGATATGTATAAAATGAGCATAATACAGTGATCAAGTATGCATATTCTTGATCCACACATATATGGATTCATTAGCTGACTCTGCCATCAAGTTTTGTTATTTTGGTAAATATGCATAATCTTATTAGTACTTAGTTGCCTTAACTGCAAATGGGGATTATAATAATACTTAACTTACAGGGTTGTTTTAAGAATATAATTAGATGATGTACATGAATCACTTTACTTGAGTGAATGGTACATAATAGGGCAATCAATATTTCTGACTGCTAGGCTAGCTGTACAAGTATAATTTATAAGAAGTAATATCTTTAAATATTACTTCACTGCAAGAACTAATCCTTGTTCATTCATTAATATATGTTTTCTTGGGGGCCAACTGTGAGTTGGCAATATGCTAGATGCTTAGATTACAAATTAAGTTAAGACAAATTAGGAGCAAAGAGTTTGAAATGGGTCAAAGAAGAATGATGCAGACACACATACACATATACAAAAACACAGAGAAGCAATGGAGAGCTTCAGTAGGTATCATGGCAGTGTCAAGGAAGGGTACCCAAAGTAACCTGGATCTTCCTAGACAAATGATAGCGAGTTAAGTCACAGATCAGTAAGACTGACTTGGTAGTATGTTTAAGACAGAATGGCCTTCAGCGATCAAATGGCAGAGGTGAGGAGCAGCACAGTGTGGGGCTGTTACTAAAAGCATTTGACAGAGAGTACAATGGATGAAAGCTGGAGAGATAGGCAAGGTCAATCACTGAGAATCTTTAATGTCCTGTTAAGATGCTCTGACATTGTTCTAAGGGTGATGGGTTTCTGATAAGCATCAGAGAGATAAAATCAAACTGTGCATTTTAAATATGTCGTACTAGCAACAATGGGATGGATGAATTTATAAGGACCTCTGAGAAGGAATTAGACCTGGTCCTTAATCCTGGTAGCACAAGATGATTTAGATCAAGAACATGAATCAATAAAGAGATTAAGTTAGTATGCCAAACCCATATTTTGAAGGGAGCTAATACAGATACTCCTTTCTCTCATAGCACACATACCATGACTGGTCCTCCTGCTCATCAGATGCTACTCCTAATTCAACTCATCCAGCTCTATAATTAACTCATTTCCATGATGCCACTGCAAAAAAAATAATAAATCTTTCCCCCCCCCCAATTTCTCAGACCCCCTTAAAGTGCATTGATATTGCTTTATTGAAACCTGGCTGCAATCAGAGACAACTACCTCCAGAATGGAGAGGGTTTCCTATGGGTCTTCTCTATTACAGAAGTAGAATCCTTTGCAGCCACAAATTACTTCAGGGAGCAAATTTTTATAGTAAAAGAGACCTGAATGTTCCATTCATGCTGGTTGGTAACAGGTCAGATTTAGAAGATAAAAGACAGGTTTCTGTAGAAGAGGCAAAAAGCAGAGCCAATCGTGGAATGTTAACTCTGTGAAAACATCTGCTAAAATGTGAGATCAACCAAAGAACTTACATGCATATATGCATAAACCATGGACACAGATAATAGTGGGGTGAAGACCTGGGGAGGAGCAAGGGTGGGGCAGAAGGGGATCAATGGGGAAAAAGAGGGGACATCTGCAATACTTTCAACAATAAAGATAAATTTAAAAAATACTAGTTAAAAAAAAGCGAGCTAATGTCGACGAAGTGTTTTTCTATTTAATGAGGGAAATTTGAGTTAGAAAGATGGAAAGCATCCTTAGGAAGTAAGGGAGTGAAATAACATTTATGGTGGCTCTGATTATATACATGTGAGATGATCCTGCCCAGCTGGCTGGGCTCACATGGTTTGCTCAATACTGCAAATAGAACCATGGCTAGGAATTGCCTACACCAGCTGTTTAGTTCAGCTTCTGCCTGGGTTCCCAGCTTCCTGGGGCTCTTGTCCACCTTCTTCTCAGTGCCTTTGGCCTTCCAAATCCCACTGATGTTCCTTGAGCTTCTTCTGAGTCAGAAAGGCTTCCCCTGCTAGTGGGTCTCCAGGCCTCCCTATTGGTTTCATCCCATAATTCTGATCAGAGCTCAGTATTCTAGGGGACATTGCTTTCAGTCATGTTACCCATGCACACAAACATAGATAAGCACAAATTTGTAAACAATGAAAGTCCCAGCTAGAGAGGAAAGAGACTAAGGATTTTATGTCATGAAAAAAAAAATCAGGATGAAGTGAGTTGATAATGGAAATCATTAAGGTTGCATTGCTGATGAAAATAAAGCTCATTCATCAAAAACACATAGAGAAGTCATTTCAACATGTGGTCAGGAAGCTCTCATGGGTACGGTTAGAAAATTTTGATCAACGCTAATTTTGTTTCAACCTACCTGTGTACATTAGTTTCCAATGATGTTTGCCATGTATAACAATGAACAGAATGGTTTGAAATAAGAGACGCAGCTAATGGTCTCAGGATTAATGATCTCAGGATTCTGTGAGGACTTTACCTCCTGGTTTTAATAGGTAGAACAGTCAAGAATACATATATGAAATCAAGTATACAATCCTGAAATAGTGACAAAGTGAATTGTGTGATATTGTTGAATGCTTTATCTGTTATTCAAAAGGTATTCAACACTATTACAGTTATCATCTGTGGTTGTTGGATTATGCCAATCTGACTAACTTTTTCCAGACTATCATCCAGTACACAACATTGGAAACTATGTTACATTATATATATATATATATATATATATATATATATATATATATATATACACACACACACACACACACACACACACACACACACATCTGTGTGTGTGTATATATATATATATATATATATATATATATATGCATATACCATATATATATGAGATTTGTGCACTGAGGAGGGGGTCTCTCAGCCTAGCCTGCACCCTCTCACAGTCCGGGACCCCTTGGGGGATGTCTGACTGCCGGCTTAGGGAGATCAGGCCTAAACCGGCAGTCAGACATCCCTCTCACAGTCCAGGGCTCTCGCAGTCTGGGACTCCTGGTTCCTTATCACCCACCTGCAGTGGAGGTGGGAGAGGCTCACGCCACCACCTCTCCACTCACCAGCCATGAGCCCTGCTTCTGGCTGAGCAGCGCTCCCCCTGTGGGAGGGCACTGACCACCAGGGGGCAGCTCTTGCATTGAGCGTCTGCCCCCTGGTGGTCAGTGTGCATCATAGTGACCAGTCATTCCTCTGTTTGGTCGATTTGCATATTATGCTTTTATTATATAGTATATGTATTCTCACTATATGCATATATAAATACTCAAATGTGTGTATGCATATATAATCATATATACATATAAAAACATATTACCAGTTTTTCAAATAGCTGGCATTTTCAAATTATGGTATTTTGTTAACACAAAAGTTTTTTAAAGAAATGTTTAACTTTCTAATAGAGTGAAGAGAAAAGAGAGGTATATTCAAACTACTGGATTGTTCCTCATGAATTTGGAACACTGATGTTATTTAGATACAGTAGAAGATGTACCTCCCTGAAGTTTAGGAGAAGCATATGTTAAGGTAGTGAAGTCTTTAATAACACATAAAGCTTTTAAGTAGTATGCATCCACAGACATAGGATAATTTCATTATGTTGCCCAGTAACATCAGCAAAAGCAAAATTAATTTTTCTTTCTGGTCATATGGAGACAATTGATTCAAATATATTATTTGAAATTTTAAAAATGATGGCTAATAGAAACCCTGCCTTTTATTTTATTGTGGCTTTTTTTGGTATTGTTTCCTTTTGTTTTATTGACATTTATATGGTATTAAATTTCATTAAAATACCATAAAACTTAAAAAAATATAGGTCATGTTTGCATCAAGAGAAAAAAATAAAAAGGAAGGAAGGAAAAAGGAGGGAGAAAGGAGAGAGTAAAATTGAAATAAAAAGAAAAAAGGAAGATAAAAATATGATGATGTTTTCCAATAAATAACATTTAATTGCAGTGCACATGTTTTTATGTAAGTACTGTATCACAGAAAAAAATACTGTAAGCTTAAGTACAATCTCAAGACTGTCAGGAGACCTGATTAATTTTGCTCTCATTCCCATTTTCTCAACAATCTTTGTCTTCAGAGTGGATAAATGCAGTGTCACTCTGGGTTCGCTTGGCAATCTTAAAATTGTCACAAGAATGGATTGGGTGCCGTTTTCTCTTCTTGTTACAATCTTTGTCATGAGCTCTCACAGACCTTTTAATGCTTGATGTGCTCTCATTCTCATTACATATTCTCATTCCCATAACAAAGATTATAATGAAAGAAGAAAATGTCATAAAATTAATCCATTCTCATAACAGTCTGTAATGAGGGCAGAAAATTGAACAAAATTAATCCGTTCTCATAACAATCTGAAGATTGTAATGAGAACAGAAAATGGCATGAAATTTATCCTTCTTGTGACAGTCTTTAAATTGTAACAGGGCAGGAATTGGATACAAGATTAACAAGCCCTTGGGACAAAGGCTCTAACTAGAACTAAAAATCATAAAAAATTAATTTGTGTGTGTGTGTGTGTGTGTGTGTGTGTGTGTTTGACAAAGGCCTGAAAGCCTGAAATTAGAATGTGTGGCTCCATTGGGATGTCATAATAAAATCAGTAACTAATAACTTGCCTTCAAATACTAGCACCTGACACCTTTTGTAAGATGGTGAACTGAAAACAAATGCGGATGTTCACTCTTCAAATAGACCCTGAGGACAAAACTGTGTTAGTAAGTAGCATAGTAAAGAAAGTGGAATTTGTTGCTGAATTCATGAATAACCCATTTGTTTCCCAGTAACTTTAATGTAAAAGTCCTCTTTTAAAATGAAGAACACAATGTATTTCTCTTAATGTAGAGCAGTAGTTGTGACCACCAATTTTAATAAACCTGTATACACAACTGACCCATGTATTTTTGTATTTGTAAACTTACACTTTCCCATATTGTTACTTATTTCCACTAGCAAATATTAGTGGTCAAATTTCTAGGTTTTATTTTTGTTTACATTAACTTGTTTTTTATAGTTTACCTAATAAACAATTTCTTCATTTTTAGTCACCAAGTGAATTGAATTTATAATTGTGTTTTACAATGTTTTACTTTTAAATATCTTTAATTTCCAGAAAGAAGCCAAGGTCAGATAATACTTGGCATAGGACTGCAAATCTCTTCAAGCAGAACATGAACAGCTTTTTATTTGCCTCTATAATTGAAGTATAAACAACATAATGAATTAATGTGCTAATTATTCTTACTTATGAGGGCACACATATTTGTGCATAGAATGGATTTTTAAAATATTTGTTTAACACTTATGTTAAAACATCCATTATAAATTGATTTATGAATATGTATATATTTTAATAATTATGAACTTTTCCCCATAAATACAGGGCTTATTACAAACAAGTGATAATTTGAATTGCTTAAACAACAGCCATTCATTTTAAATATATATATTAATAATAAATGGCAGTAGTATTAAATACTTTTTTAAAATTTTATTTTTATACAATACAATGAAAAGCCCCACTTACATTGTTGTTTTTTCTCTTAAGACTGAACTTTCAATGACATTTCAAAAAATTGTGAGTATATCAGTGAAATTGCAATAAATTATTGGGATAAAAAATAATTTTGTGGCATTTTTCTGATACTTTAAAAGGAAATATCTTTTTGAAAAACCTCACTGTTATATATAATTATATCAGTGATTGAAAATGCATTATTGAACATAAGTCATCTTAAATATAAAATATAGTACTTCAATAAATTGGAGGTATAGTTATATTTTGATTTGGGTTGGTGAACACAATACAATATACAGATGATGTATTATAGAATTGTACACCTGAAACCTATATAATTTTATTTACCAATGTCATCCCAAATAAACTGATACAAAAATTTTAAAAAAATAGTTTTATTTTTAGTTGCAGCTGTTATGTTTTTTATACCTGGAGATTAGGTGTGAATGATTTGCTAAGCTGTATTTTCTGTTTCTTTTGACAATAAGAATATGCAACTGTAACTACAATTAAGAATGCTTTTTTGATGAAGTAAAATGAGTCTAGGTTAAAATAAGTAAACCTTGTCATAGCCATGGCTCTGTATTTAGAGAAACATGCAAGTCCTGGGCTTAAATTGCCACCCATTTTTCTACAGCCAGAGGGAAGATAAATACAGTGATTCATAGCACTTGTGAAACCTTCAGAAAGTAAACCTTTCGCTTCATGGAAAAATGAGGAATTTGGGAGGTTGCACTTTTCATCATCAACAAGAGCTATTTTTGCAGACCAAAGAAGAAATAAAAAAGTTTTCATTTATTTAGCTGTTCCTGGAAAGGTTGTAAAAGGTCCTATCATGAAAGTCAAAAAGGAAGAGTTGCTCATAGAAAGCTTTTAAAGAGCGAACATCATAAGCACAGATTTATATGGTAGGTGGAATATTGTAGGAAGGTGCAGGGGGCAAAAGCACCAGGATATGATCCCGGAAAGAGGAGCCTCTTCTCTGTACTTTTTCCATTGTTCCCACCTTTTATGTACTTAGCTATAGGTATGTTTGAATTTAATGTACTCTTCTGCGTGGAAATCCAAGTTTTCAAAAAATATATACATGAGTGGAAGTTCTTTTAAAAACAGTTTTACTAACTAGTATGCCATGGGGCAGCTTTACAAAGTATACTGGTATAATTTCACTGTGACACGTGCTATTATCAAAATGTGCTCATCACTCCAGATGGGCTCCTTCAAATTGAAATGGTATGATGCGCCGAAATCTTTCTATCTGAATTTATTGATGGATACAATCAAATAACAATACAGCCCATTAAGAAGTACAAATAGCCATTTCTGATATAGGCAAAATGGAGTTTTATTATATAGCATAATCATTGAAAAACTTTCATATGAAATATATGAAGAATGTTTTCTGTTTTTAACACTGTCATTTAGAAATCACTTTGTAGTGGGAGAAATGCAAAGACACTTGTGGAAATTAGAGTGCCAGGTGAGAGGGAGCCTTGCGGGGGAAAACAAAGGGCCGTGGCCACGTGGAGGGAGTGGAAGGTGCGGCACTGTGCAAGGAGATGCGATAGAGAGCAGAAACCCCCCGATGGCAGTGGGTTAAAGGAGGAGTTGTGGACTTAATGAAATTGTTTATTCTGTGTATATGATAGAAGTATTTCCTCCGTGTCATCTCCAAATTAAGTTTTTTTTATATATTACACACTAATTCACTTGCACAAGTGGAATTTTGTTTCTGGAGCTTGAAGAACAAGATAAAATGGTATTCATGATATTGAGTTATACACATATGTAATGCACATATATAATGGAGAAATAATAATATTCAAAGGAAAATAAATTAGCATTCAGTATTCAGCTAATGAATAGAAATTTTACTAAAATAGAGACAAGACTTGGAATGTTCTGTGTCTCTTTAGTAAGGGTTACCCCTCCAACGTATGTCCCACAAAGTGGGAGTACAGATATTATGCAAGATAATGAATATAATGAGAACTTTCCATCTGATTTCTATCTAAAGGACCTCTTACCATTGATGTTGCTTCAGCTTCTTTTACATTTCATAAGCATAAGGAAATACTGCTTCATCCTAAGAAAACTTGCCAAGTGGGCCCCTCCTCTCCCGCCTTTTTGGTGGAAGGAGGTCATTATCTTTAGTCCTAGATGGTCCTTGTACACCACTGGGATTAACTCTACTCTTAGGGCTGTGTTCCCTGAGAAACACAGTCTCCCTTCTGTAGTCCAGAATGATGGATCAGTTTGTCCATCTGCTTCCCATTTTACTTTTGATCATGATTCCCTGTCATTGCCTTTACATATCCCAGGGGTGTTTCTCAGGGACCTAATCTTCTAAGGCTTGGATTTTAAGATAAAAAACTGTTTCCTCATGCCTATGTCATTTTGACATTTCTCTAAATTTTCCATACCATTTTGCCTACCATTGTAGATTACTTGATGATAGTGGTAGAGGTTCCCATTGAGTTCCTTTATTCTGTTCTGTCCCAGAATTTTATTTTTAAGTTTTCTTCTTATAAACCACCATTCTTGAAGGTAGGTTTTATGCTCCTCTATGAATTTTCAAACTAAGATATGTAAACATTATTATTTAGATATTAAACCCCTACACTATAATTAAATACCGAGTGTGAATATGAATCAAAACCCATTGAAAATATGTCATTGCACACTCCAAATAAAACCCACTATAATGTGTTCAGCCAGTAAAATGATCACTGTGCATTCTTTTTGCAATACTAACATTATAAAGTGGTTCTGCTGTGTATCTTAAGTAGTGTAGGCAGTTTCCTGGGGATTTCACTGATGATCTGTAGCACTGCACTAATACTTCATTTTAATGAGAATGAGATGGGTGACACATTGAGTCCAGCAGCATGAATGGAGAGAGAAAGTGCTCTGTTTAGGCATAGCAGAAATATACCATTTTATATGTAGACATTTACTTAGCCTTTAGTTTAGAAAATACCACTTTATATGGAGGCATTTATTTAGCCTTTATTTCAGACATTTTAACAATTGTAACCTGTCACTTTTGACAGCTGTTTTGTACAAGCAAAGCCTGTCTTGAAAACTAGTCCTGAGTCCTAATAGCTTTGAGACTTCATAGATTGCTTTATCTGAGATAACAAAATAAGCATGGGGACTAAAACTGAAGTTAGGGAGGAGAATGTCTCAGAAGGATGGAAGTGGGTCACACAAAAAAGTAAGTTCAAGAGGGATCACTTTTTTTTTTTTTTTTGTCTTCATATGTTTTTAAGTTCTGCTACAAAGCTGTTGGTCTAAAAAGCTTCTGGGTTTTTTTGGTCTTCTTTTTCATTTATTTGTAGAGTATAAATTGATTTTGGAGGAGGGCAATTTTAAAATGGACTGAATAACATTTTAAAGTGTGTTTCTCCTAATAGTCAATAAAATATTTTTCCTTGTAGAACTATGTTGAACACTATGAAAAAAAATCTTATTTCAGAACTGTCTTAAAATCTGAATGGGCAAATTAATAGAGTAATTATTTATTAATAAAACAAATATGTAGATGCATATAAGGGAAATGTTCAAACAATAATACGGTTTATTTGTTTTTTTAATACCTTTAGTATAGCAAAAAGAATTATTTTTTCCATTCAGTTATGATTTCTCTGTAGTCAGTAATTTTCTTTTTCTTCTAGGCACAACAGAGGTCCAATCTATTTCACAGTCAGCTCCATCAAGAAAATACGGAGAATAAAGGAAAGAGGGAAACTGTGAGTTTAATGTTTAATACTTAAACTTTTAATAACTTGCATCTGGAGAGTAACATTGCTATGCTATTTTGCCAGGACATCTATGACCTGTTGTAATTGTTGGGCTTAGGCATTCCAGCATTAGACATAAAATAATTAAAATAGGTGAGCATAAATTACTGGATCTGGTTGTTTGTTTTCTATCTTCATTTGTATAATTTAGCAATTGTGCACAGGGAAGGCTATGAAAACATGACTAATGTTGGCAATTTATTCAGCTGATCTCACTTATTTTTGATGCATACCAAAAATGTTTCCAAAACTTGGTATTTTCAAGACTATCTTTGTTATTGTTTCTTTCTGGGTAGTTCAGGTTCCTCTTCCTTACAAAACTGTCATTGCAGAGCAGAGGAACCATTGCTGGATTACCTCTTCATTTCCACACAAGTCCCTCTTACCCCAACACAAAAGTGAAAAGCAGTGATGGAGACTAGATCTAGAATGTGGTTAACATGTGAAGGCAATATTCCTGTATTGTTCCTGAACAAACTTAGGTATTTTATTAAAACATTCTATAAGTTATGTTTTAAAAATATTCATAGATTATCAGTATTATTAAAGTGATGCTAACACTCTTTGATATTAAGGTATTAAATGTGAAATTAATGATGAATTACATAAATTATTATACTTAATATTTATGGACAAGGATCTTGTGGGTATGCACTTCAAAATCCCTTTATAGTCTATTTTTACTTTCTACTTTAATATTTCTTCAGTTTGAAGACTGTTCATTCATTGTTTAAGAAAATAGAGCTTCACTAGTAAACTATTTCAGTGTTTAACTCGAGTACTTACAAACTGAGAATCAATGAAAGAATTAGATAAAACATTTTATTTGTGATTGCCTAAATTATTGCTTAGCTTAATCATGTGAACTAGTAATTCACAACAAAAATCAGCAAAGGTACACCATAATGATAAACTGCAAAATAGCTCATTCATTATCTTACTTTCATTAGAAAATGGTGAAAACATATATTTAAGATATAAATTTTATTTTAGCTTTTCCTTGAAAAACCTTTTCTGTAGTTGTTCCTATTTAACCGTGTTGTAGTTCACAGCAACAAGTTTTCTCATTAAAAATAAGTTCATTGAAAATTTATGCAAATAATATATGTAAACATTTTTAAATTAAACATTATATACATACATAGTATAAAAATTGTGGTCAGAGATCACATCAAAATGTCTTCACTCATGTACATATGCATGCATACCATATTATACCTATTTTTCTTAATGTTTTCATTTAATATGCCATTTGGACAAAAATAAGGCTGGGATATGATAAAAATATATGGAAAACTTCTTTGAGTACTTTTAAAATTAGTTACTGTTCCAGTTACTGCTGCTGCCTAAGCACTGACTCCAAAACTTAAGGGTTTAACAGGGATCATTTTATTATCTCTCACAGTTTCTATGAGTCAGGGATTTGGGAATGTACTGGCAGCATAGTCTGGCTTCAGGTCTCTCTTTAAATTGCAGTCAGATGGTGGATAGAGCTGGAAGAGCAGGTGACTGGAACAGCCAGGGGCTGTACTGGACATCTCTTTTTTTATGCAGTTTCAGGGTTTATTCAGGTGATCTCTCCAGGTGGACTAGAGTAGTGCCCTCCCAGCATGGAGGCCTAAAGGCAGACTGCTCCCCTGAGGTCCAGTGCCAGTGTTCATGTGAGCAAGGCAGAATCTGAATCGCCTTTATGATCTAGCTTTGAAAGTCACATAACATTCTTTCCATGTTATTCTTTTTGGTAAAAAAAAAAAAAAAAAAAAAAAAAATTCACATGTATAATTTATCCTGTATAAAGGTAGGATGATGATTCATTCTGGTTTGCCGGAAGACCGTCCCAGTGTTTGCACTAAAATGTCCCCTCCTGGGAAACCCCAAGACAGTTAGCTAACCTACCCTTAGTTAGCAGAAACATTTAAGTGTAACACATTCCTTTAGTAAAGTTCATCAACCTCTTATTTTGTGGTCATTGATTTTAGGGTTCCATATAGCAAACCTTTACCTTTAGTGAATCATGAAGTCTCCAATGTTACATTCTGATTTTTTTGTTTAGTTTTGTTGTTCACAATTTGCTTTTAATTTATCTTTAATTTTAATTTTTTGTTTTGATATAAAAAAGCAATTGAGGTTTACTTTCTTCTATATAATTTATTTAAATTATTAAAAGTAATTCCCCCCAACAAATTGGAGTGGACTACTTGCTTGCAATTAAATTTTATATATATAATTTTTTTCTTACATTATTTCCAACTAGTGGAAATGACTTGAACTATGATAGTGAAATACCTTCACTTTTATACTCTCTTTTTCAATATTGCTTTTAGTTATTTAAAATCCTTTACATTTCTATGTAGATTTTGTAATCTGCTTGTCAATTAAAAAAAGGTTTCTAGGATTGTGTTGAACTATATATCAATTTGGAAAGAGTATACATCATAGAGATACCCAATCTTTCAGTCCACTCATGTGGTTTGAAATGCATTGATTTTGATATTGAGATTCTCTCAGTATTTTTCTGTATATTCCAATTTTATTTACTTTTGATATTGATATTTTTGTGGACAAGTATAACTGATATTTCATTTCCTTGATTCATATATATGCATGTGTAATCATATGTATAAATTTTTGTATGAATGCATGTCATATCTACATTACTTTTGGTATGTTGACCTATGTGTGGCAAAATTTACATCATTTAAAAGTAAAACCAGTTTAGTTTGATTTTTTTTTCTTATCTGACTTCAATAGCTAGAACATTTAGTAAGATTTGAATAGTAGTGCTAATAGTAGATCCAATTTTTCACCTTGTGAGAAAGCATTAACATTTCATCTTTCAGTGTAATGTTAGATACAGATATTTTGGTAGATAGATTCTCTTATTTAAAAAGTTCTCTTCTATTTCCAGTTGCATGAGTATATAATTATTAACCATGGAATGATGTTGGATTTCAACAAATGATTTTTTTTCTGGCTCTTTTATTTATATCCATTATCCCATTAATATAGAGAATTATAAAGAATATGTTGCCATAAGTAAATCCCACTTTATTATTAGGTATTAACTACTTGATATATCACTGAATCAAATCTGTTAATATATTTTAAAGAATTTTTGTGTCTAATTTTTCTTTCTTTTAACATCATTGTCAGGTGTTTGTAGCAACATTATGCTAGTTACATAAAATGAGGTAGCAAGTATTGCTTGCTTTTCTGTTCTAGGGAAGATTTTGGAGGAACATTTCTTCCTTAAGTATTTTTGAAGAATGCATGAGTAGAACCATGTGACTCGGGCCTTTTTTTTAAAACAAGGATTTTACGTATAAGTTAGTGAATTAGATTGTTCAAATCTTTCTCACCAATATTTTTCATCTGAGACATTTTAAGAAACAAGAGATATGTGTTTGTTAAAATCCCAGGCCAGGCCTGTGCTGACAGCTTGCTCAGGTGGGCAGCAGAGGCACAGGAAGCCGGCTGAAAATGGAGTGCCAGAGGGTGGCATGCCATAAGTCCCATAACTAGACTTTTTGATTGTTTGCTAGATTAAATATTATACATTATAGAATCCTGGAATCTGTTATCTTTTACAAAAAATTATTAAATTGTCTTCTGTCATGCACTTTAAATTCCTAGTAGAGTACCTTTATCCTATAGAGGCTTTATTTAATATTTTCAGAACTAGTTTATTTCAGATTCTCCTTCATTCTGGAGTTAAAAATATCACTCCTTGGGTGTGCTTTTTATTAGTAGTTTATGGTCTTTCTGGAGTTTTACCTGAAGGTCCAGGATGTGCTCCAAGGTCACTTTGTTATGGCTGGGCTTGAATTCCAAACTCCGTCTCTCTGCTTTCCATTGCCTTTAAAATATATACACATTCCCCTGGCTTTCAAGTGGCTCTAGTGTGCTAGGCATGCACAGATACCGGGGACTGCTTCTCTGAACCCTTCTCTCCAGGACTGGAGTCCTCAAATGCCACTTGCTATGGCATAGCTACCTCCTCTGCCCATGGCAGTCTCTCTTCTTGGCTTCTCTTTCCCCACACTAAGATGTGGGCACTTCTTTCAAGGAGAAAGCTGTTGTTAATGCTCGCTTCATATTCTAAGTTTATCTTCTCTCATAGATTGTGGTACTAAATTGATATTGATTATTGCCCAATGCCTAAAATGTACATATACGGTCAGTTTTTAAAATACTTTTTTTTCCTTTTGTCTTTATAGTGATACAGTTTCTATACTGTGACTGGAACTGTAAGTTGTGTTAGTGAAAGGAAGAAGGATTTTCTTCTTAATTTATATGGAAATGGTAAGATGAGTAGTTTTCCCCAGATGTAGATCACAATCAGACCTGAGGAGTTCCTTTCTGAGTGTGGACGGTAACTGTTGGTTCAGCTGCTTCATTCCCCACTAAGCAGCAATAGGTTCAGTTCTCACAGAGTCAGACTTTGTCCTAACAGTTTAAAATTTAACTCTCCCTAGGTTTTATAAGAAGTGCTGCCAAAAGTTCTTCTCCAGTTCTACACCTGCATGTTCTGTCAGCAAAATACTTCAGATACATGTGGGTCAGCCTCTAATGACCAACTCAGTCTCCTCGTCACATTATATTAGAATAATCTTCTGCTTTGATTTGTTGTTTTAGGTGGCCTTGCTATTTTAACTTTACATAATTTTGATACAAACATCCTGCAAGTATGGACACATCAACTGTGTATTTTAGAATATATGATAGAATATAATTAAACATTCTGTCTTGCTGCTGTATTTTACAACATTGCACCACAGGCAGTTTATCTACCAAGATATAGGAATGTTAGAACCTATTGGTGTCATTCCTGATATACAAGGATCCAGTTAATTTCACATGTGCTTTCTATTCATTTGTTTTAAATTTTTGTACCAAGAAATTGCGTGTCTACTGTGAAAACTCTATGGAGATTCAGGCACAAATTTTCCGATTCTTATGAACCTTAAATGAAAGGCTTCTGAATCTCTGAGAGTCCTACAAGCCATAGAAATTAGAATTTGAACACTAAATACATAATAGAAAGTATGCCAGTAAAAGTAAAATAACCATAAAATGTCTCATTCTAATTCACAATTTTAGAGTTTCATGAAGTAATTTTCTAAACTTATGTTTAGGTAACAAGCCAACACTGCAGCTGCTACTTGTAGGCATGAGAGGATTTTTCTTCTGTTTCACTCAGTTATTTGTAATTATCTAACACAGTTTTAAAAGATAGATTTTATTTTATATGCCTGAACTTTTGAATCATTATTAATAAGATTTTGCATTTGACTGGATTTCCGAGAAGGAAATATACAAAATATAATAATACTTATTCTAAAATTATGTATTTTTCCAAAGAATAATTGTAAATGTTAAATAGGGAAATTTCCATATGCGTGATACATTAATGACATTTTAATTTGAAAACTTTGTTAGTCTCAAACTAACTTTGTTAGTTTCAAATTTTAATTTGAAAACTTTTAGTCTCCTAAAAGTTAGCTTCCCCTGAACACTATAGTTTTGCTTTCTTTGTTGTTTTTGTTTTTATTTTTTATACATCTGGGGACATCTCTTTTTTTCTAGCTGAACTTTATATCTTTCTTTTACTTATATCTAATTTATCCTGCTTTTTTCATGTGAATAGATACAGTGTCAACTTATCAAAATCAGTAATATTCATACTATACTTACCTTGAATATTCTATGAAAGCTCACGTGTTTGGTTCTAAAATAAATACAACATAGAGTGAAAGCATGTTATGGGACAAATCTCCTGACTTAAAAATAAACATACTCCCCTTTTCAAGGGATCTTATTGAGTTCCCCAGGTTTGGCACTCTTGTTCTGGGAATAGTTCATCTAGTAATCCATGGAAACTCCAGCACAATGAGTTCATGAAATTAAGTCTTGAAATTGTTTAGCTAAGTTCCCATGGTGCTATAAAGTGTTATTTTCTTTATCCTTTTTCCCTCGAAATAAAGTGGAATTCAATTGTCTCAATGTCACATTTGCAAGAAAATTCAAGTGTTCGTTGTGTCTTGATAATATGGATCAAGTTTGAACACATCAGAATGGGGAAAATTGACAAATAAATGAGACCCCTTATCTGATATTCTTACACCTAGATAATGGGCTGGTGTCTATTCTTATTAACCCTATTCCTGCTTTCTGGGACACATAGTAGATTGAAGTTCTTTAAATATGTGAAGAAAGTTATTTCCATTTCCCTTTCCCTTGGCTTACAAGTTCACCAATGGGAAATTTTTATCAGAGACACCAAGACATTCAAACTCATTTGTGCATAACATGCAGTCATTACAAGATTTTGCATCACTAAAACCACTGTAAAGATACTATAAACATAGCCTTTAATGGTTGGTTCTTAAAGAAGAGTTCAGTTGCTATTGGTGATACTTGTCTCCTGGAAAAGTCTAATCTCCCCTTATCAATAATGAATCTCCCCAGGTTGTCTTCCCTGAGCATAGTGCACTTTCTGAAGAAAAGATGGAAGTTTGGAAAAGTCAAAGGCAAAAGTTATACTCATTGGGGGAACAAAGCCCATATGGCCTGATATGGCAGAATAGGTCAAAAGTGACTAAAGAGTTAAGGACAAGGCTGAGGTCCCTGCTGCACCAAATAATTCTACATTACATATAGTGATTTCATATGTGAACAAAGGGTAGGTCTTACTATTTTTACTGTACCAGAAGGAAGCCTTGCTGTTTCTTTCCATTTTATTACCACTTGGTCTTTGAAATGGAAAAAGGATCTGGAGGACTGAACCAGTTTCCTGATTCACAAACTTGTCTTATGACTGTTATCAAGGATGGAACTTATCCAGGTATAATGAGCCAGGGAGAGCAGGAGGGAGCAGGTAATAGAGATTCCCCATTTCAGAAAAAAAAAACAAACAAACAAAAAAAAAAAAACACCTGAGGGAGAGATTTTTTTCCTGGAAGCCAGGGTTGGCTTTCTTCTGGCAGATAATGTTTTCCAAGGAGGGAAAGAATTTTCATAACTTCTTTGCAGCATAGATAGCCTGAGGACACATCCAGGTATTCACTGAAGTATGGTGTTGGTAGTAAGTCCTTGGTGAATGGAAGTTATTTTTGGAATACATGGAATCCTATCTAATAAAAGAGTAATATGCAAATTGACTGTCACTCCAAGGCACAAGATGGCTGCCCCCATGTGGACAGAAGATGGCTGCCCCCATGTGAACACAAGATGGCCACCACAAGATGGCCTGCAGGGGAGGGCAGTTGTGAGCAATTAGGGGTGACCAGGCTAGCAGAGGAAGGCAGTTGGGGAAGACCAGGCCAGCAAGGGAGAGCAGTTGGGGGGTACCCAGGCCTGCAGGGGAGGGCAGTTAGGGGCAATCGGGCCAGCCAGGGAGCAATTAGGTGTTGATCAGGCTGGCAGGGGAGTGGTTAGGGGCTGATCAGGCTGGCAGGCAGAAGTGGTTAGGGACAATCTGGCAGAGGCAGATGAGTGGTTAGGAGCCAGCAGTCCTGGATTGTGAGACATCCCTCAAGGGGTCCCAGATTGGAGAGGGTGCAGGGTGGACTGAGGGACAACCCCCTCCGCCGTGCACGAATTTCATGCGCTGGGCCTCCAGTTTTTAATAAACATTCTAAGCAGGCTGAAGGGTACTTTACTGTGTTTGTGAATTTATAGGCAAATAAACTATTTCAGTTCTATTTTCTGGGCAGACTTCAAGGGCCCAAAGCAAAAATCTATGTATTCTTAGATAAACATTGGGGGCAAAAGCAAAACAAACAACCAAACAAAAAGACCCTCAACTTTCTTCTTATGTTTTTGCTTTCCTACTTTGGACTGCCTACCTCCCCTCCATCCTAGCCTGTCCCCTAGCCCAAGAAACTTTTTATACAGGAAATCTTTGGATTCTGATCTATGTATCATACTTCCTGGGTAAAGATTTAGGTTGTCTTTGCTTTTACTGTAAAGTAGGTTTACCATCATTTCATTATTTTCTTAATTTGGAACAGCTGTTATTCTTGTACCTTATTTATTCATTCTTCTTTTACTTATTTATAATTATTAAAATCAGTTATTATTTAGTTTTGCATAATACATAAAATTCAGTGTATACTGATAACCAATGTATAAAAATAAAACTGCCATACCAAATTTTTTTGCTTTTTATAAAATTATACCTACACAAATAGGAGAATATGATGCGCAGGGCTTATGTTTTTAAAATTTTACTTATGTATATCATTCAGAATATTCCAAAACAAAGTACTTATAGGTTTAGAATTTTAAAGACAGCCTTGCTTTTCTGGTTTGGATGTACATAATGAAATAAAAAGGAGCCCTCTTTCTAGGATTTTATGTTACTAAACAATAATATAATGATTAAATTTGTACATATATCTTGGTACCCAGTAAAAGCATGTATATATGTATGATAAATTTTTGAAGAGGAACTATTAGGTCAAAGGTCAAACATCTTTTAAATTTAATTAATTGTCCAGTTGCTCCATCAAAGCCAGAGACTTACTCTCTCACCTGTGGTATGCCAGTGCCTCTTTCTTCATGCCCTTATTGTGTATTTTTAACTTCTTAGTACTTGTTAGTCAGCAGAGAAAATTTCATTCTAATGTGGTTCTAATTTGAATTTTATTAATTATATTGAGTACTTTTTAATGAATGTATATTTTGTGCATGAGTACCTATTCTGTGCTTTATTCATTTATGTTTTTCTTTTAGAAATTCATGTCATGTTTCTGTGTTAAATAAGTAGCTCTATGTCTAAAATATTTGCTACAAATATTTTATATTTTTACTTTTATTTGAGCATTTTCACTTTGTAGGGATTTTTGTAGCATAAAGATCTATTTTAATGTATTCACATTTATCCTAGTAAGCAGACAAAAATTCTACTTACTTACTGCAATTTCTACCAAGGTACCTCTAATTTAATGTATCTTATATTTTAAACTTCCATATAAGATTTTGTTTAAAAACACTATGCATCTTAGTAAAATATTTTTGAAAACGGTTTCCTTTTATTAATTTAGTCACACCTTAACTTGATATTAAAATGTCACTGCAATATGATCATAGACTATATATATTTAGAGTCTCTCATTAATAGAGATTTGTATCATAAATCTGAACTATATTTCTTCTGTTTTCATGGTCATTATTTCTGGCTTTTATTCTATTACTTTCCACCAGGATTGTATTAAGTATTCTTATTTTTATAAGATCTTACCAGATTCCCTTTTGAAAGGCATTACAAGAGGAAACCACATGAGAATTTAACAAATATTGTTCTGAATAGTCTTAGATGGCTGTGATATACTTACAAAGTGGATTGGAGTCAGAGAGTGTGGTTTGTGTCCTAATTCCATTACTTAAAGCAGATGACTTTTGTTAAAATGGAGTTACATTTCTGAGACAGTATTAGTTTTCAATTTATTTATCTCCAATACAGAGGTTGTACTGCCTCTGTAAATAATTTTAAAATAAATAGTATTTATAAAACCACTTTTTTATTACAAATTTCAACAAAGCCTTATTATGCTTACTTGGATGTAAAATTAAATAGATAAGTATTCAAATGTTTAGGGTTTCTTCTTTTGCATAATTAAATTTGTTTCTTTAACAATTTGTTAATTGAAATTGACTTGAAAGTTACAAAGCATATATTGTTTGCCATCATTAATAAAGTTTAATAGGTCATTCAAGGACAGAATCTATTATTCTCCTAAGAATCCCACTCTATTGAGTTATATTCAGAACTAAAAACCTGGTGCACTAAAGTCTGTTAATTAGCTACTTAAGGCTAGTAATTGTGATCTAAAAGTATTAAAATATTTTTCCGCTGTTTACACTTTAAACCTACAATTAAAAACATTTAAGAATTATAACTATGATATAAATAATTAATTACCCAAATCATAGCTCTATTTCCACTGTTGATGAAGATTATAAAGCTAAATTTCTAGCAAACATGTATAAAGAATAAGTGTAATCCTAGTAGATTCATTTCTGTATTCAAAATTTAATATTTATCTTTCTTCCCCATCTCAAAAATTTTTTTAAGGAATCAGAATATAATCATTCATGCAAGAGAAATATCTTAGTAGTCTCCATGTTCTGGCCCATTAAACCCATTTCCATAGTCAATTTTACTTCCTAAGTAAATCTACCTTTAATTCTCTGTATATGCTGCCTCTCTCCTATTTGAGTTTTCATCATTTCTTTCAACTGGGAAGTTATAATAATTTCCTAAATGATATAATTACCTCCAACTTTTTACCTTTCACCATTCTTCACAGTGCCACTAAATACACACACTGAATCACATCACATTCCTTTCTTATATACTCACATTTGCTTTGTATTCCCTATGTTCATATAATATCCAGATTCCTCTATAAGATCTATAAAGCTACTCAGGAACTTGCCACAGGATATGTTTCCAGTTTCAGCATTATAAACAGCAAATCTTCTTAACAATCAGATTATTTGTTATATATTGCTTTGGCTGACCCATTTAGTTGGAATTTCCTTTCCCCACTTCTTAGCCTGACAAAATCATACTCCTCTTTGCAGTATACATAAATGACACTTCCTATGTGAATGTTTTCCTAGCCAACTTTACGAATAAAATTACTTTCTCCTTTCTTTGTGGGTCATCCACATATCAACATTATTGGCATTTCTGTCTTTGTTTTATAGCTGCTTATTATTTATTTTTACATCAAATTTGGGTCTTTCTAAGATCAGACATCATAAATTTTCCATAGCTGTACCTTTTAGTCTGTGGCAGATATTTGGCCCTCTGAGAATATTTATTGTTGTTTGGAAAGAGTAATAATGAGAAAGGAGCTCAAATGATCTGTGAAGAAAGGGAAGGAGATAAGGCATGTGAAATGGCTTCACATTGGAGTATTTTTTTTATTCTTCCACCGCACTCTTACCATTTGCAGTAAGTCTCATCATTCATGGGTTGTTATTACTGAGGTCCTCACTGAAGAAATATTATTCCATTTCTGGCTGCTCTCTGCAGCACTTATACTTTGTTATTTCCCCAGGGGTTTCATGTCCTTTAGTGTGTTTTTTTCACACTCCCTTTTTCTTCAGTAGTATCTGTATTGAAGGACTGATGCCAAGTAATCAACTTCACTTCTGGGAAGAAAAAAATCCCAGTCCAAACCAATGGTTTATTTTATAGACAAAAACATCCCTCCATATTTTCTGCAAAACCTTTGAAACATTTCAGCACAGTGTAGTAGTGTATGCCAACTGCTGAAATGCCAAAGCTCCATAATGGAAAAATAAGAAAAGGATCAAAATTCTTTTCACCTAAGAAATCGCTCTTAGTTCAAGTAGCACTTAACTGGTGAAATGATATGTCCTTGAGCAGACATTTCATCTTTGGCAGCTGCAACATTTAAGAACCACTGGCTGCCCTTTGTTCCTACTTATTCAAAGAGTCTCATTTTCGAAGGAGGATGATTCAATTTAGATGAAATTCCTCGTTTTTTTAAATCATGAAATGAGGTGTTGGGTGGATCATTTAGGGTTCTCCCACTTGCAGATTCCTTATTATTTCATATAATGCCAGTTCATCTTACTGACAGCAACTTTGTGCTCCGCCACCCACTTCTTATTCAATGAACAGAGTTCAGTTTTACAGCACAGAATAGACAGGAAGTGAATGTGGGCATGGGGTTGAGGAGGCGAAACAGACAAGGTTGGCAGATGGTAATGATCCTTTTAGTTATACCCTCAGGAATAAGCTGTAAAAAAAAAAAAAACACCTTAATGTGTCACTGTACAAGAAAATATAAGGCAACATATCCTGAGTTGAGGAAGATGTTGTGGCACTTACTATACAACTGTGGAAAGTTTTCTATCTCTTTTTTTAAGAAAAAGTTGGGAAAATATATACACCTGTCTACCTCCACTTGAATAAAATATAATGAGTTCTTCTGAAAGACACAGAAGAGACTGTAGTCCCATTCAATATGTAGCTCGATTATGTGGTACCTGGTCAATAACATCCCATTAGCCTACCACTAAATAGGGATGGTTCTTTTGTGTATTCACCATCCAGTGGATGGCTTATTGTTAGGATTGGCAAATTTAGCAAATAAAAAGAAAGGGCACTATATTTCATTTAATATTCAGGTGACAAATAATTTAAGTACAATATAACCCTTGCAATATACTAAAATAGTCATTGTTTCTCAGAAATTCTAGTTTAACTGGAAATTCTATATTTTGTCTAGCAATTCCGTAGAGGATATTAGAAATCTCTTAAATAGGCATAGATTTTTTTTTTTTTGTAGGAGCATGCATTAACACAAGATAAGCAAATAATACGAGGCATAGGGGACAGCTTCTTCCAAATACCAGAGGTTTTTAACTAGACAGAAATATTGTCAGTTATACAGAAATATTTTCAATTATACCTTGGTCTTCTTGAGCCCCAGTATGTGGAACTAGAGAAGCTATTGTATATGTGTATCCTGAAACTCCCAATAACCCACCTAAATTTCTGACCTGGAGGATCCCTCGTATATTCAAGGATATTTATTGCAATATTGTTCACAAGGGTAAAATATTAGAAACAGCTGATTTGTCCATTAACAAGAAAATAAATACAAACATATGATCTATTCATTGATGTTGAACACAGGGTGGTTTATGCATATTTGTTATTATGTCCTCAGTAGTTTACTGTGTTTTTACTTTTTTAACTTAAAACATTAGATTGTGTATGGAGACAAAGACTTGCAGTCTGTGGAAGTTCCTTGTTAAAGTTATACTTTTAATGTGGTATCTGCTAAATTCATGTGCAGATGCCAAACTAATGAACTTTATCAAGCAATTTAACATTTATTAAAAGCATAAAATATGTCTGGCCGGCATAGCTCAGTGGTTGAGTATCGCCTTATGAACCAGGAGGTCATGGTTCAATTCCAGGTCAGGGCACATGCCTGGGTTGTGGGCTTGATCCCCAGTGTGGGGCGTGCAGGAGGGAGCCAATCAATGATTCTCTCTAACCATTGCTGTTTCTCTTTCTCTCTCTCCCCTTTCCTCTCTGAAAACAATAGAAATTTTAAAAGTATTAAATATGCCAGGTGCCTTTAAAACATAACCATTATGTGAAGTGGAGTTTACTGTTCCAATTTCTCTCTGAGGCTAAGAGAAAAGCTTGCTGATTGTCGAGCTAGCAAGTGCTGCAGTTAGGAATCATGTCTATGTCTGCCTTACTTCTAAGTGTTTTCTCTTTTTATTTCACTCAGTACAGCTCACTTCTACAACTATTTATCTTTCCCATTTATAACAGATTGATAATCAACATTTAGAAAATCTAGTCACTTATTTTAGAGCTTTGTTGAAATTGCACTAGTTCTGTATGATCCATACAGAATGGACATGTATGATTTACCTTTTGACATCTAAGTTAAAAATCTGTATTCATAAGTGACTAAAGTAAATGTATGGTTAAATGTAACTGACAGTGGATGTGGGTCAACATAGCTTATGTAAAAAGTAAAAGATTGATCATATTCTACTTTGTAAATACTCTTTAATAACAACTTTATATAAGAGAAAATCCAGACACATAGTATGTGATATTGAAAGTTGGTTAAATTATTAACTGATATTTTTTAAGAATATTATTTAAACTAATGGTTAGTTTCTACATTTTATAACTTAAAGAATGGTATTAGCCCAGCCAATGTTGCTCAGTGGTTGAGCATTGGCCTATGAACCAGGAGATCATGGTATGATCCCAGGTCAGGTCACATGCCAGGGGATAGGCTCAATCCTCAGTAGGGGGATTGCAAGAGGCAGCTGATCAATGATTCTCACTCATCATTGATGTTTCTATCTCTCCCTTTCCTTTCCTCTCTGAAATGGTTAAAAATATATATTTTTAAAAAGAATGGGGTTAACATTTATTCTGATAAATTATTTATATACAATTTGCAAAACTCAATATCAAAATATTAAGTAGTTTGAATAAGAAAATATTATCATGTGTATTCTTTGATGTGAAAGAAATGGGTATTTTATTTATTCTTATTTTTTATTTCTTATTACCTGGGAAGAAAAGGTATTTCTTATAATTCACTTGAAATGGAAGAGAACTCAGTGAAAAAGTTTTCATTTCTCAAAAGCTACTTAGTATAGCTTTAAAAGTGAAATTATGGATAATTGCCCTAAAAAAATAAATGGACAGGAAGATAAAAGGGAGAAAATTCTGGATAAAAAATAACTAATTCTTGAACTCTTTAATCCCCACTTTTCTTTACATTATTCTTACGCATTTCTGAATTTTGATTTGAAAAGCCAGGTATGATATCCTTACACAGTAAATGTAAATAAAGTAGGAAAGGTATAATTTTCCATTAGTTTGTATGAACTACTTTTAGATAACATCCTATTATATGAAAACCCAGGGTCTGTAACATCTAAAACAACTGAAGGCTTGACTTCCCGGAAGTCAGTCCTGCAGCGACCCAGCACTGACTGCCAAGGGGGCTGCAGAGCAGGCCCAGAGAGAAGCCCAAAGAGAGAGGCAGGATCTGATCTGCAGCCTCCATGGCAGCTGTTGATCAGCCATTGCCTCTCTCTTTCTCTCCGGTCTTCACCAGCAGTTGCACCTCTGTTTCTCTCCAGGTCACTTCAGGGGCTGCTGATCAGCCTCACCTCTCTGATCAGGCCTGGAGATAGGCCCAGAGACGTTGACTGGCATAGAAACTGACCAATCAGAACCAAATCTGGATGAACTGTGAGGAGCCAATGGCTGCCTAGGAGGTGGAGCTTTTGACGCTGACTGGCATAGAAACCAACCAATCAGAACCAAATTGGCTGGCAGGGGAGGGCAATTAGGGGTGATCAGACAGGCAGAGGCAGTTGGGTTCGAGATTAGGCCAGCAGGGGAGAGCAGTTGGGGGAGAGATCAGGCCTGCATGGGAGGGCAGTTAGAGGTGATCAGGTAGGCAGGCAGGTGAGTGGTTAGGAGCCAGCGATCCCAGATTGTGAGAGGGATGTCCGACTGCCAGTTTAGGTCCAATCCTGCTTAAACTGGCAGTCGGACATCCCCCAAGAGGGCCCCGATTGGAGAGTGTGCAGCCTGGGCTAAGGGAAACCCCCCTCTGCACATGAATTTTGTGTACCAGGCCACTAGTTTAAATATAATTAATATTTCATTCATGTGAGAAATCATTAACTATTAGATTTTGCACCTATAATCATTATCTTTATTGCATTGTTTATTATTGTTAAAAGTATAAATTATTACATAAAAATATGTGTATTATAGCTGCTCTTCATCTGCCTTTATATCCATGAATGACTATTAATATACTAAAGTGAAAAAATTGAATATTGAAATAGATTTTCATTATAGGTATAATACATTTAATCCTGGATTACATGAAAACTATTTTCTTTCTGTATTTCAATCAAATATAAAACTTCAAATAATAATGACCAAATAAAATTAATGTATAACTAGAAAATGTTACATAGAATACACCCTTTTACTTTAAATCTATATTTTATTAAAATGACAGTCTTGCATAAAACTTTTGGTAATATGCAAGTCTAATATACTATATTTTAAAAGATTCAGTATAGCATAAATGGTGGTATGATTTCTGTACCAGAACATATGTATGCAAAATTACATAAAATAATAATTTCAATATAAAATTGAGTGAAAATGAAAATAATAAAGTTAATTTAAAGTAAAAATAAAATTAAATGTCCATAACATTTCATAATTATCTTGGTTGGCTCAAATTTTCTACCAAATAACAAATAGTGACATCTAATAGGCCAAGCATTATATTGCCTTCTAATTCCTTATTCTGTCTCTAGCATCGAGCATAGGACTTGACACCTAGTAAACACTCAATAAGTGTTTGTTAATGAATGAAGGAAATATACAAATCAGAACTTTTCTAGTATAATGTATGTTTGAATATACCCACTCAAAATAGTTTTAGCTTTAGACAGAGAGAGCACAGGAGAACAATTTTCAAAATCTTTTTATATGTACTGGTAGGTTATTTTATAAAAATTTGAACAATTTGAACAATTCTCTCTGTGGGAAACTACATGTTTTAGATTTATTAATTTTTATTTTATTTTTTATTGTTTTAAGTATTACAAATAGTAGTACATATGTCTCCTTTTTTCCCCCCATTGACCTCCCCCCGACCTCCCCTACCCCCCAGTATATGCCTTCACCTGCCCGCCCTCCCCCCCTGCCCCAGTGTCTTGTATCCATTGGTTGTGCTTATATGAATGGATTAAAAAACTGTGGTATATCTATACAATGGAATACTATGCTGCGGTAAAAAAGAAGGAGTTCCTACCATTTGCAACAATATGGATGGAGATGGAGAATATTATGTTGAGTGAAATAAGCCAGGCAGAGAAAGATAAATATCACATGATCTCACTCATTTGTGGAATATAATGAACGGCATAGACTGATTTATTAATTGTTTAGCATAAAAACTTCCTGAGAATAATTAAAAGAATGACTAATTTTTTAAAAATCATCTATTTTGAATGTGTGAAACTGTACAATACTAGTATATGCCACAGTGGGGAGGGTTCTATAATAGATGCTTGGTGATGAAGCATCATTATTTAGTTTAATGAAATTCTAGTGTGGGTGAGTATGTAATCTATTTAATTGCCATTCTAAATTAATTTCATTAATGAAATATATCTGTACATAGTATCCCTGTACTTAGGCGGTGATTGTCCATTATCATTCTTTTACCAGCTTTGTAAATTATTGAGTTTGTCTAATTAAATTTCATAATATGAGTTGTACTTTAGTAAGTATGGAAGACAGTGCATCTTCTTTTTATAAAGAGATAATTTCTTGATTAATTGTTTAGTGTCTACTTAGCAAAATACACAAGCATCACAAATTTTTGTTCACTTTCAGAAACATTCAACACAACAAAGTATAGTCTAGAAAATGAATTTCAAAGAACTCAATTCATATTGTGATAATATCTAACTGACCTCTAATTTACTGTCTGTTCCTTGTAATGGAATACAAATTTATTACCAAAAAAATCAGAGACCACATTAACAACTATACTCACAACTGTGATAATAACCCAAAAGTGTGATTTAAAAGGAAAAGTAGAGCGTCAGTGGAAAATTTTCCAGATAACGATTCTTCACAGTGATCAAGAGTATAACTTAGTATCTTTATATTAATTTCAGAAATTTTAAATACATAACTTTTAACATTTACAGAGTCGTCTTTTAATTTCAATCTTTTAAGCTCTCCAAAATATTTACAACAAGGTCATAAATTCAGGGTATATTCATTTCATTTTAAGACAGCCTTCCCCAAATTTTTATTCCTGATATTTTCTCACAAGGGTATAGTAGAAAACCAACACAAAATTAGAATGAGCTGATGTGTTACAGGTTCTCTCAACAATTGGCTCCCATACATAATCAATGATACATCCGCCATTCTCTAAAATCATCCTTTATTAATGAGTTACCCCCTGTAAATCTGTGTTTGAACTAAGGTCCTGAAGATTATACCTCACAAGTCATACAAACAATAAAATAAAATAAATTCAACAATAAAATATTTACATGAGTATATTCACATAAATATTGTCACTTAATATTAACATGATACACAATGGATGCTTTTAAACTTTTGTATTAAGGGTAAATTTTAGAAAAGATTATTTAATTCCATTGTATTGAGGGTGCTTTCTGAGATTTCCAGGTAGCTCTGTTGGTTTTGAACATTCATATTTCTTTTTCCTGACTTGCATCCATTTTTGTTAAATGAACAATATTTTCAACTGCACTAATATATCAAAATTATTGATTCTTTCAAAGTGAGTTGCATAAATGTCTCACTTCAGAGCATTTTAATACGTACATAATATTTCTCAGTCTCCATACCATGAATAACTAGTGAACTTTAGGCTGCTGCTTATTTCACTATTGTTTTCACTTCACAAGTAGGTATAATTCCAGAGAGGGAGTATGAGAGTGTATGACCCAGTCTTTGGCAAGTATACGCACATTAAAGTCAGGGCTACCTCCCTGACATCCGAGGTACAGAGAGATGCATTGAAACTAACAAAGCGATAAAAGGGGTCTGAAATTGAAGCAGTTTAAGAAATGACAGTTTAATGAAAGCAGTGTAAAAATACTATCACTCTGATGGAAAACATCTGTCCTCCACGAATCTTGAATGATGGAAGGTTGCACAGCTCTTGAGGAATGTGTTGCCAGCCTGTGGTTATATCAAGAGCAGGTCAGGCATGGTCTGTCTCCTTTAATATCATAGTTATGACTGTCCAAATATATACCATTCCAGTCGATGCTTTGTCTTCAGCATTGCAATAGGTTGCTTCAGAGTCCATTTCATTTCACTGCTTGTTGGGCTGTTTCAATCGAATGTGGGAATAATGCTACTGAGCTGTAAGGAGAGAGAAAATAAATATATCATTGAGAACTGCTTGTAAAGCAAACACTTTTAAAGTACCATATTTCTGGTTATTACCCTGCTAGTTTGCTTTAAGATTTTATTAAATTATGGTTGCTATCCACAGTTCATTATTTCTTTTGTTTTTATTGCAATAGTCCATCCCTCTCACCACGAAATCATTTATTCTGGATAGCAAAAATTTATGTGGGTCAGTAAATGTTTCTAATAGCACATAAAAGATCATCCATATGTGATGAAAGGGTTAGTGAGCTTCTTCATGGTATCTGAATTACTGTGATAGACTTTTACAAGAGAGAGAAGAGTTTGTGTTTCCAATTGACAATAAGCAAGTGGATTAGTCTCATGTCACAAATTTGGAAGAAAATGAAATCTAATGCCTTCATTTAAAAATCATTATTTTTTCCTTGTTTCTCAAGTATTTTTTTGAAATGAAATTTTGCAATCGAAAAGCATATAATGTGGAATAAACAATTTCCTTGGCAATAAGAAAAAAATGAATTGCTTCTTTCCTGCAAAGGTAGTTAATCTAGATGCTATTCACATGATAATCAGTTACATGTGAGTTTAAAATGTGTGTTAAATTTTAAGATGAGTTCATCTCTCACATATTCCATTGATGAAAATGTTTTCCTCTTTCCCCTCTAGGATAATTTACCAGGTCTATCACAGCAATTTTAATTATTTATTCAGTCATGTCTACCCCATATCTAGAATTGCTTTCTACCAAGTGTACATGAGTTGGGGGTGGGATAGAGGAGGACAAGAACATGCACATGTTGTCAGTATATACAAAAAATGACTTCCCTATTTGCCTCTCAGTACTTTTTTAAAAAAGCATCAACACTGATACTATAATTTGTATGGTTTTAGGTTATTAGTCTCTTTCCTGTGATCCACACTTTGATGTTAGCACAGTAAAAGCTTTCTTAGGCAAGTTCAAGAAAGCTTACAAGGTAACTGGGTACTTTGAGTTATTCATATACTACATCAAATTTTTTATGATGCTTTCAGAAAACTTCATATTGGTGAGAACTTTATTTCAGAGGAGAGTTCACTTGAGTTTTCTATATTATATACAATAGTCATTTGTATGTTGAAATCATTAGATGAAACAGTGTTTATTTGGAAACTTCTAAGTATTCTTACATTATGTAGTAAAAATAGTATGTGTATATGTAACTCACTATGCTTATGATAAGTGGAATAACCCAAGTATGAAACTAGGTCAAATTTCATATCAACATATTGTAAACCTGCTTAATCATATATTTTCCAAAACAAATCTAGCTAGCTTAATATTGTGCTTCAAATACCTTTCATATATAGGAGAAAAAAATTCTATAAAGGGTTTAAGTGGATAAATTTATAATTTTTCTAAAACTATTAAAAGTAATTTTTTATCCATCACTCTTCCATTCCTAATGACATTTGAATTTTTATGACATATCAGGAAGAAAAAATGAACTAGGTGCTAAATATCTTTAAAAACACTCGATTTTCTGACCTTTAATTGAGGGCAGTTTTTAGTATTTGTCAATTCAAGAAAAATGGATTTTCTGTGAGTATGTTACTCAATAATAGGATATATTGTTTATTAATAAGTTATTAGTTTTGTAAAGCTATATTTAAACAAAAATAATAATGAAAATTCTAAAAACTGGTTAATTAATGATGTCATTTCAATATAATAATATCCTATATAATAAAAGCCTAATATACTAAGTGTTCAGTTGTCCATTCAACCAATGAAACCAATCAATGCTAATGATATGCTGAGGCCACTCAACCAGTTGCTATGACATGCACTGATCACTAGGGGGTTTTCACTCCAACCAGTAGGTTAGCTTGCTGCTGGGGCCCGGCCTTTTGGGACTGAGCGAGACGGGCAGACATACCCTGGAGACCTACCGCAGTCCCTCCCTGGCTGGCCAACCTCCTGTGTCCCTCCCCAGCCCTGATCATGCACCAGTGGGGTCTCTCAGCCTGGCCTGCGCCCTCTCACAATCCGGGACCCCTCAGGGGATGTTGGAGAGCTGATTTTGGCCCAATCCCACAGGCCAGGTCAAGGGACCCCACTGGTGCACGAATTTAGCCATCCCTAACGAAGTCATAATAATAACCTTTAATTTAAAAAAAGTTAAATGTATTCTAAAATCATATTATTCTATCTCTGCTTCAGTAAATATTAACATTTTCTCATATATATATATCTATATATATACATATATATATATAATTTCTCTGTGTTTTTTAGTAGAAATTTCAGTTCTCTTTGCTGTTAAATTATATGAGACAATCTGCCACCTAACTCTTATCACTTAGCATTTCCTTTTACATAATTAAAGGTTTGTAATTTCAAGTAAGCTCAATATGTCATCTTTTATTCTAAGTAACCTGTAGTCTAGATTTAGACTTTTCACTAAAAAGTTAGTCTTTTCTATGGTAATCTCTCTTTAGGTCTTCTTTCTATAGACTAGAAAATAGAGAAAAGTTTTACACAAATCCCCATGTCTTCACACACAGAGAAGCTCTCTCCATGGTGGACAGGGATTAATATTTGGTAGACTTTCATTAGTTTCTATTATTTTCTTCCACTACATCTACTTTATCCACTTTTATTATTTGCAGGGTTGAGATAAAGTCTCATAAAGGCCCACAGAGTACAAAGAACCCAGTATGGCATTGTGATTTCACCACAGTCAAATAAAAAACTCAAAGGCATGACCAATGAAGATTTAATTGTCACTGTCATTAATAGAAGCAAAAAGAAGTATCACTTTTTCCATTGCGGTTTTGCTTTGTAACTCTAAAAATTTGCTTAGTATTTGAGGTTTTAGCCATCCCTAACAAAGTCATAATAATAACCTACTTATTCAGATTATTATGATATTATCTTTCATGGCCCTCTCTGAGACTACTAAATGAGCAATTTCCACATGTATTATTATGCTTTGTGTTCAGGGGCCCGATGCCCTATGGGGCATCCTCTGCTTAAAGTAAGATTAAGATAGTGAATATCACATTGCATGTTGCCAATCCAGAATCACTTAGAGCTATCAATTATTTACAGCCAACACACACAGAGAAGTACTTTCACCCCATGTGAGATTCTAAAGCAGACGACTCATCAACTTGAATTGCCTGGAAAGACACTATCTGAAGCAAAGACTGGAGCTCACACACAGGGAAGGGAAACCACATGATAACCCTGAACAGCAGTAAAAACAGTTTCAAGGACATTTTGATTTGTTTAAATTAGTGTTCAAATCTTTCATTATAATGGTCAAAACCCTTGCTTTAAAGACAACTTTAGGTCAAATTTCACTGCAAATAATCACATCCTTAACATAGCATATGCATCCAAAGAAAAATGGGGGTAGGAATTAAATTGAAAATACACATTAGAATAATTTCTATTGTAGTTGAACCTTAAAATAAGGTATTTTATTGCTGAGAAATTATTTTTAGTGCTTGTACTTACTATTGGGAAAAATTACTATGATTTTAAATTTTAGGGCTTTTTCTATTTCCATTTGTATATAGAGTCACTTAATACAAAAATAGGATGGTATACAGTCCCTGATGTCTTTATATCTTTCAATACATTATTTAATGGTACCCTGTCATGAAAAACTGTATTTCCCTTTCCTCTCTAACTTCTTTAAGCTAAGTCAAATAAATTTGGAGATTTTAATAACCAGAAAGAGATTTTAGTCAATTATTGGAAACAATACCACATTTTTATGGCAGGAAAATGTTGCTCTTTATAGATAGATTATATTCTTTCTTAATTTATCTGGTTACATTTTCCTAAATACTTAATAGCCCCATACTATTTTCAAGATCTAGAAATCCCTCTTAATCAATCATCCTCTTTACATGTAGTTAACTGTATTATTTTGGAGCTTTTCCTCTACCTTGGGAAACATCTACTGCATAAATATCCTGTGAACAGCCTGGATTTGACTTGTTTTAATAAACCAGTTTGAGCCTTTTTGATTGAGAGGGAAAAACATTAAGTACAAGATTGAGAACTCGTTCAAGAGTGAAAGGGAAAGAGAGAAAATAAATAACTGTGCAAATCATTTTCATTGAAACAATATAATTTTTCTAAAATATAATATAAAAATTATCTCTGTGATACAATTGCATAGTCCATCTAGAAATATTTTTAAAGCTGTTTTTATTGATTTTGGAGAGAAGAAGGGAGAGGAATAGAGAGAAACATCAGATGAGAGAGAAACATTGATTAGCTGCCTCCTGTGCAACTGAGGCATGTGCCCTGACCAGTAATCGAACCCGCATTCATGGGTCCGTGCTCAGCCACTGAGCAACACCAGCCAGGCCCATCTAGAAATATTTTTAATGAATGATGCAATTAAAATAATTGTGGACAAAAGACCTGGGATAGCTAACTCAACACTAAAGTAGAAGAACAAAGTTGAAGGTTTGACACTGCACAACTTTTAATCTAAAGCTACAATAACTGAGACAGTGTGGTATTAGGGAAAGCATAAACAAATAAATCAGTGTAACAGAAAAAAGAGCCAGGATTTAGACCCACATATAGTCAACCAATCTTTGACAAAGAAGCAAAGGCAATACAGTGGGCAGTCTTTTCAACAAATGGTGCTGAAACAATTAGACATACACATACAAAAACAATGAATCTAGACACAGACCTCATGACCTTCACAAAAATTAAATAAAAATAGATCATAGATCTAAATAGAAAGTGCAAACATAAAATTCCTGCAAGATAACATAGGAGAAAACCTAGATATCCATGAGTATGATGATGATTTTTTTTTTTTAGATATAATATCAAAGGCAAAATCCATGAAAGAAAGAATTGATAATTTGGACTTTATCAAAATTTTTGCTCTGCAAATGACAATGCCAAGAGAATGAGAATAAAAGTAACAAACTGGGAGAAAACATTTTAAAAAGACACATTTGATAAAGAAAATATACAAGGGATTCTTAAAACTCAACAATAGGAAAAATGAAACAAAACTGATTAAAATATGGGCCCAAAACTTTAACACCACTAGATACTGAATGTTGGGTCCCTGGAAATTTTTATGTTGAAGCCTAATCCCCAATGTGATGGCATTAGGAGGTGGGGCTTTGGAAGGTGATTAAACCATAAGAGTGGAGCCTCATGAATGGGATTAGTGTCCTTATAAAAGAGTTCTCAGAGAGCTCCTGCCCCATTCTGCCATGTAATAACATAGCAGGAAAATATCATCTATTAACCAGCACACAGGCTCTCATAAGACACCAAATCTTCTGGTGCCCTCATCTTGGACTTCTCAGCATCTGGATTTGGGAGAAATATATGTCTGTTGTTTAAGCAGCCCAGTTTATAGTATTTTTCCTATAGCAGTTTGAATAGACTAAGAGAGAAATCTGACCAGAAAATATATACAGATGGCAAATAAGCATAAGCATAAGAAATAATGGTTCCCATTATATGTCATCAGGCAAATACAAATCAAAACAGAAATAAACAAAAAACAAAACAAAATGCTACATCAATTAGAATGGCCCAAACTGAGAGCACTGGGAACATCAATGCTGGTGATGATGTAGAACCACAGGAGTTCTCTTTCCTTACTGGTGAGAATGTAAAATGGTACAACCACTTTGGAAAGAAGTTTAGAGATTTCTTACTAAACTAAACATTCTAACCATACAAGCTAGCAATCACATTCCTTTGTTTTTACCCAAGGGAGTTTAAAACTTATGTCTACGCAGAAACTTATGTCCACACGGATGGTTATAGCAGCTTTATTTATAATTGCCAAAACCTATAAGCTACAAAAATGGCCTTCAGTAGTTGAATAAATAAACTGGTATAGCCAGTTCAACACTAGAAAGAAATAAGCTATCAAGACATAAAAAGACATGCAGGAACCTAAAATGTATATTATTAAGTGAAAAAATTCAATCTGAAAAGGCTACATATTGAGTGACTCAAACTATATGACATTCTGGAAAAGGCAAAACCATGGAGACAGTAAAAAGGTCAGTGTTTGCCAGAATTGGATCAAGGGGAGAGATAAATAGACAGAACACAAAGGATTTTTAAGGCCCCCCAAATACTCTATAGATATTATAATGATGGCTATATATCACTATGCATGTGTCCAAACCCACAGAATGTACAAGACCAAAAATGAACTGTAATGTAAAAGCAGTGAGTATCTAGGAAATCTCTATACCTCCCCTCAATTTTGCTGTGAGCCTTAAACTGTTCTAAAATTATAGTCCTAATAAAACATTTTTAAAAAATCATGACCACAGAAACCAGGGGCGTGAGGGCATGAGTGAGGGGGGCTCCATGGGGGGATAAAGACACATATGTAATACCTTAATCATTAAAGAAAAAAAGTAAAAAAAAATCATGACCACAATGTATGTTATACATATATTTTAAATTATTTTAAAATCGTGTTTCCAATGGCAGGTAATATAGGTATGGCACGAACATTCTAATTTACTAGAGTAAGAATCTTAGAGAATCATATTTTCGGGGAAATGCTTTCTTCCCATTATGCCCCATTTTATGCACATAACTTTATCAATAGTATAAGTGGCTCCTAAATGGCAATAGAAAGTACTAGTTTATTTGGCATCCTGTCAAATTGAGGATATTTTGCTTTTTAATGATGTGTGTCTGTGAGAGAGAGAGAGAGAGAAGAGAAATGAGGACCTCTTGAAAAAGGTGCTGTGTTGCTGTCCTTTGGAAGATGAGAATATTGCAGCACAGAAACAATGTCATCTAGCTAGCAAACGGCAAAACCTGGGTTTGATCCTAAGTATTATGAACAGCCTGTGCTCTTCACCACAATGGCACTGAATCTCAAGTGAGGGTCTCACGTGAGACATATTTGGAATCATTTCTAAAATGCATCTGATGTTTAGAATCACATCCTTTTTCTCTTGAGGCAAAACCCCTGTGTAGCAGAAAACAGTGTCCAGCACTAATTTTGAATTTACATCTGTGATTTCAGTCACCTGTTCTCTAAGGAAGCATTCTTCAGTCATCTTAGTCCTACAAAAGTGTACTTTTAATCAGTATTTGAAAAAAGATGTAACAAGAGAGTTGCAGTCATTAACTGAACTAATCATATCTTTGAATTGGATATATTATAAATGTTCTAGTGCAAATAATATAAAAATTACCACAATTTTATGATTACAATTCTCCTGGGTCTTACACATAGGATATTAATCATATTTTAGTTTAGCAGTTGTTAAATTTTTTAACATTTGCATTTTAAAGTAATTAAGTTATGTAAACACTTTAAAATTGCATTGAACCCATAAAGACTACACCGAAATTCTAATTTACTAGTGTAAGAATCTTAGAGAATGATATATATAATGATATAGAAAAACATATACAAATGTGGAAACACAAAACACATACTGTATAAATTTTATATTATACCTATTGAAAATAGATAAGATTATAAATAAGAACTAGAAGTGAAAACATGAAAGTAAAATTAATAAGGTCTAATTTAGCCATCATTTCAACCCTTGTGCTTAAAACTCATCACCAAACAAACCCTAGGTCATGTATACTTCTCTTACTTTTATTTAGAAGTTTTAAAGTTTGCATTTTACACAGAAGTCAATAATCCATATATATAAGTGCTCAGTCATTAATAATCAGACAGATGCAAATTAAAATGACAGTGAGGTATCACCTCACACCTGTCAGAATGGCTATCATCAACAAATCAACACATGCTAAGTGCTGGTGAGGATGTGGAGAAAAAGAAACCCTAGTACACTGCTTGTGCGGATGTAGACTGGTGCAGCCACTATGGAAAACAGTATGGAATTTCCTCAGAAAACTAAATATGGAACTGCCATTTGACCCAGTGATCCCACTTCTAGGAATATATCCTAAGAAACCTGAAAAACCAATCAGAAAGAATGTATTCACCCCTATGTTCATAGCAGTGCATTTACAATAGCTAAGAATTGGAAACAGCCCAAGTGCTCATCAGTAGATGAGTGGATAAAAAGCTGTGGTACATTTACACAATGGGATACTATGCAGCTGTAAAAAAGGAGGAGTTCTTACCCTTTGAGACAGCATGAATGGACCTGGGGAATATTATGCTAAGCAAAATAAGCCAATCAGAGAAAGGCGAGTATCATATGATCTCACTCATGTGGAATCTAATTAACAAAATAAACTGATGAACAAAATAGATCAGAGACATAGAAATGTAACAGACTGATGAAACTCAGAGGGAAGGTAGGATTTGGAGGGTTAGGTGGGTGGGAAGAGATTAACCAAAAACTTACATGTATGCATAACCCATGGACACAGACAATAGTGTAGTGAGGCCTGGGGCAGGGGAGTGGGTGCGAGCTAGAAGGGGTTAATGGGGGGAAAAAGGGCACATCTGTATTACTTTCAACAATAAAGATAAATTTTAAAAAATGTAATGAATACGTATGCATATGTACATTTATGCTCATTAACAATGATTAAGATCTCAAAAAATAAGTTCTCATTGAGAACTTATGATTCTTATGAAGCATTAATGTTTTAAAAAAGGAGAGAAAAAAGAAAAAAATCATGAATCAAGAGACTGTGCTGGTTTATATATGCCTATTGTAATGGTTCTGTTTTTTGTTTTTTGCCACCATAAAAAATATAGTGACTTAAACTAAAACACTTTTATTATCTTATAGTTTTGTATGTCAGAAGTTTGACACAAGTCTCATCTAACAGCACGTGTCTATTTAGTTCTTTTGCCCATTTTAAAATAAATGATTATGTTCCTTTCCAGACATTGTAGAGGAGAATTCATTTCCTTATTTTTTCTAGAAGCTTCTAGAAGCTACACACATTCCTTGTCTGTTGGGTCACTTCCATCTTCCAGAGCAGTAATGATTGATTCTTTCTTACATCACATCTCTCGGACCCTAACTCTTCTTTTACTTCCATGTTTACTTTTAAGGATCCTTGTGATTTCTTTGCGCTGAACTTATCTAAAATAATCTTCCTATGTTTGAGAAAGGTTGATTAGTAACCTTTATTTCCCTTTGTCATGTAACCTAAAATATTCATAGGTCCCATGCATTTTGTCAGGATATTATTGTCAGGATATAACATTGTTGAGGATATTATTTCTCTTAGCACACCAAGCATGATTCAATTTCCTGGAAATTCCTTTCACTAACAAATAGTCTAAATTTATAGTGATACATAAAAGCATTCATAAAATTTCGTGCGTGTGATTATTGCACTAGTGATTATTTCTGTGATATGGCAGAGAACATATATATCTCTGATATATTAATAAAACAACTTATTCTCTTATAATGACAAATTTAAAAAATTTTAACATAAGTTTTTGGATGATGATGGATCTTCTGCTATAGGTCAGAATATTTGAGGAAATACCTATAAGCCCATATCATCAAATATTTTATGCACTTTAATAAAAAATGGTTTAGATTAAATTTTTTACTAATTTGACAGATGGATTTTTTTGAAATTTAGACAAAGAGTAATAATAATAATAAAGTGTACATGTTGATCCATAAAATAACATTCACCCATTCATCATGATCATATTTGATAAGCATAATTCATAATTTACTCATCATTTTTATTATTAATCATAATACTACTCTTTGTACTGTGACTTATGCTTTCTTTTTATCATTATAAATACCACTTAAATACCCAATCTTAATTCATGATCATTTGTATTAAGTCTCAAGTGACTTGATATCTTAGAGACTATAGATTTCTCATTAAATTTTGACATTGAAATATATGTACATAAGTTATAAAAATCATTATATTTCAAATAATAACGTTAATTTAAAAATATGCTAATGCTTTTATTTTTTTAAATATAACATCTGGGTAGTTTAACATAAGATGTTGTCAAGTTTCTCCTTTTTATTATTTTATTGATATTAGTATAGTTCTCAAACTGATTTTTTAGGGCTTTAATCTATTTTTGTTCTTGATTCCAGCTTATTATCCAACTAGAGGCCCGTGGATGGATTTGTGTGGGGGAGGGGAGACCCTCAGCCTGGCCTGTATCCTCTCACAATCCAGGACCTCTCAGGGGATGTAGCAGTGTGCCAAGTGGCAGGTGGCCAGGGAGGAGCCAGGTGCCATGCCACTTGCACTTATCGGCCCACAGTGCCTCCCGCCGCTGCTTGGTAATGCTGCCAGAGTCAGGAGAGGCTCCCTCCACCGCAGCTGAGCTCGCAAGCCATGAGCCCAGCTTCTGGCTAAGCAGTGCTCCCCATGTGGGAGCACACTGATCACCAGGGGGCAGCCCCTGTGTTGAGCATCTGCCCCCTGGTGGTCAGTGTGTGTCATAGCACTGGTCAACTGGTCATTCCAGGTGTTTCGGTAATTCGGTCATAACGGTCACTTAGGCTTTTATATATATACGAGAGGCCCGGTTCACAAAATTTGTGCACGGGGGTTCCTCTCAGCCCAGCCTGTACCCTCTCTAATCTGGGACCCCTCAGGGGATGTCCGACTGCCGGTTTAGGCCCGATCCTAAACTGGCAGTCGGACATCCCTCATGATCCAGGACCACTGGTTTCTAACTGCTCACCTGCCTACCTGCCTGATCACCCCTAACTGCCCCCCTGCACCCGCCTGGCCACCCCTCACTGCCCCCCCCTGCAGGCCTGGTTGTCCCATGCAGCCTGCTGTTCGATTGTTTGGTCTTCCCTCACTAACCCCTCTGCTGGCCTGGTCACACCACGCAGCCTGCTGCTCGGTCATTTGGTCACCCCTCCCTAACACCCCTGCCAGCTTGGTAGCTCCACGCAGTCTGTTCAGTCATCTGTTCAGTTGAGACAGTCGCTTAGCCTTTTATGTAGATAGACTAGTAGCCCTGTGCACAAATCTGTGTGCCAGGAGCTCACTGCAGGGCTTGGCTGCTCCATGCCCACTGCTCTCCGTGGCCCAGAGGCCCATCTGTGGAATGCTTGCCTCATTGCCAGGGCGACAATGCGAGTGTTCCTCCGACCCCGGCCGCTCTGTGCCTGCTGCCCAGAGGCCCTCCACAGCTGGGGTGGAATGCTTGCTTCATCAGCACTGCGATGCCAGGCCACTCATGCTGCCCGCTCTCAGCAGCCATTCCCCCAGGACTGGGGGACTCCATTGGGGCTGTGAGGACGGGCCGCCACCATCTTGTGTCTATGGGCGCTTCCATCTTTGTGATGGAGTGCCAGTTAATTTGCATATTACCCTTTTATTAGATAGGATGAGAGGCCCGGTGCATGAAATTTGTGCATGGGAAGGCGGTGTCCCTCAGTCCAACCTGCACCCTCTCCAATCTGGGACACCTTGGGGGTTTTCCAACTGCTGGTTTAGGCCCAATCTCACAGGGGAGCCAGACTTCCCTCTCATAATCTGGGACTGCTGGCTCCAAACCACTCGCTGCTTACCTGCCTGATTGCCCCTGACCACTTCTACCTGCCAGCTTGATTGCCCCCTAATAACTCCCCTGCTGGCCTGATTGACACCTAACTTCTCCCCTGCCACCCTGATCGCCCCCACTGCCCTCCTCTACTGGTCCAATTACCTCCAACTGCCCTCCCCTGCAGGTCTGATCACCCCCAATTGCCCTCCCCTGCCAGCCATCTTGTGGTGGCCATCTTGTGACAACATGGGGTGGCCATCTTGTGATACATGAGGACACGAGGACCACCTAGGCTTTATTGAGTAGATATAGATAAAAATTTTAAGCCTGTAATGAAATTGATTATAAAATGATGTAATTTTATGTAAGATACTGTTTATCATGGAATAGCTATTGAAATATTCTTATAGAAAAAAAGAAATGAAAATTGGCCTATTTCAGCATGTTAGTATTTTTTAAATTCATACTTTGCTGATTCACACCTATTAATCAGACTGATACCATTTAATGAATGACTTCTATTAATATCATCTATTACTGATTCAGGCAAAAGAAGCAATTAAAATATTTCCATGAATACCTTAATTTATATGTACAATCTTGCTAAGTAAAAATAATTAACATTAGTTTTTCTTCTATAAACTAACCAAAGTATGGAGTATTCTTAATCTTTAGAAACTAGTGCACCAAAAAAACTTCCTATCATAAGGAATCTCACTTTTTTAATTCTCTAGTTTATAATCTTAAAAACATGGCTACCACTTCAAACATTTTTTTCCATAACCAAATAATTTTAAAAGTAATTTTTAACTTTTTAGAAATCAGTCATAATGATTAGAACTTTGATAAATGATCTATGAAGACTGTACTAGTTCATAAAGTACAATTTATCTTAAATTAAAATACTTATTTGATAAGACAATTCAACGTACTATGTCATTTCATAAATTATATGAGTATATTTGTCATTATAAATTTTCTGGCAATGGTAATAAAGAATTCTATCATTCATTTTACTGCTGGGGAAATCATCATTTCTTATTCATACTAACGCAGCATTTCCATTACTTCTTACAAAAGCCTTGGCAATGCTTCAAAATGAGTGTTATTACAAAATATTCTATTACAGCATGGTAAATATATGACTTTCTTTTCCATTATTTTCACAGTTCTCCAAAGAGGACTTTACTTTGATGATGCTGATCTACTGATAAGTGAGAGAAACTGAATTTCAGTTTTTGCCTGCTGAAAGAATGAATGGCTTTCCCCTAGAAGTCCAGTTCTCTCATACACCAGATTTCATTGTCATATTGTAGGCTTTGTTACTGACATAGTTTTCTTTACACTTTAGCACTTGCATGTAAAGTTTCTTTGGAAAGGCATTAACTGCCTAGGTACATGGAAACATGTTTAGAAGCCAAAGATAATAATTAATGCATTAAATATTTTAGTGAGAATAAAAATCTGAAACATTCATTTTAATTGCCAACAATAATGAGTGATAAAATTAACTTAGTTATTGAAGAGTTATATTGCTAATAGTAATGCAAATGCTTGACAGTGTTCACAAATATACACTGTTTAAGAATGCTGAAATGATATGGCTTACAATTTTTCTTAAGCTTCATCAAAAGTGTTATTAGCTATGAAAAACCAAGATCACAAAAAGGTCTTTGCCCTTAGCAGTCATTCCTTATAACTGCTGTAAAGTGCATTATAATAATAATACCATTAATGGTATAAAATTTCATGATATTTATATTATGTATAAATTTTATTTCATTACTGAGTTTTTGTGGATTTATCAAAATACACAAAACATTATAACAAAAAAGCAATAGTAGTGTGTGTGTTAGAGAATCCGGTGACAAAATGTATATAAAGATTAAAATTTAGAACTTTTTTGAGTATGTATGCTTTCTGTATGAATCCTAATATTTGCGACATGATTTCTCAATTACATATTGATCATTTACTTCATAGCATATGTGAGGAATAGAATATAATTTAATAGGCTCTTAGAGCTCATCATTTAGTTTTTCACATCTTGGAGTTTTTATTCTCAACTCAACCTCCTTAATTTTTATATTTTTCTCTTTTTCACTCTGATTAAGTCTTTTGATCTTCAATATAACCTTTAGTAATTTGATTCCCCTCCCCCATCACTCGGTCTTTTGGACATCTATACCCTGCAAGATATCCACATCAATTTTCCAAGCTAGTACTCTTGCTCTTCTACTCCAGTAACACCAAAACTGTACCATACTTTACAAGTTGACAATCCTCAATCTCAGGTCATTTCCATCATCAACTTTCTTCATAGTTCCTTGAGAATGACTCAACCCTCCTACTTTCTTAATTAAAAATGAATTAAACCGTTTATTACATATGTAGGAAGGCAAGACCAGCCTGGTGTCAGCTCCCTGCACCTCCAGTCTCACAAAATGACACCAAATCCTAAGGATCAGATAGCAGTTAACATAAGAAATTAGTCATTTTATACATTGAGTAGTCAGGTCTAGCAGTTTTATACCCAAAGAGGGATGTGTCATGTGATTTCCAACAAATCACCTCGGCCAACAGCTTATGCTTTCTAGTGAAAAATATTGAATCAATTGTGTCACTAAAGAATTGAAAAAGAAAACATTTTTGTCCCTTCCTTTTTGTGATCTTCCTCCACACAGGTATTATACTTTGGCTGCTTTTGTGGTGTTGTGAGTTAGTGCCAAGAGGGAAGGGATTTCCCGGCTGGTGTGGCTCAGTTGTTTGAGTGTCATCCCATAGACCAGCAGCAGTTTGCTGGTTTGATTCCTGTTCAAGGCACATGCAGGCTGCTGGCTCAATCAGCAGTAGAGGGTGTGCAGAAGGCAGCCAAGTGATACTTTCTCATGGATGTTTCTATCAGCCTCTCCTCTCCTCTATCTGAAATCAATAAAAACATCTTTTTTAAAAAAGGGGAAGGGATGTTTCTTTCTGTTCATTGCTTTCTTTCCAGCATGTAGAAAAGTAGCTGATATATATATCTCACACTTTTTTAGTGAATGAATTAGTCTTTCATAAGTTTTAGTGGAATAGCCCCTTCACATATTGGCTTACAACCCTCTTTCTCTCTTTAGACCCAGATATTAATCCATATTGACAAGAGTGGGATAGGGAAGGCAAACGGGAATGCCAAAGCATGGATGTAAGTGAAACACATCATAACATTTAAAGTTCCAAAATTTTCCACTCCCAGGATTGCATTCAAATGAAGAAGGTAGAACCCTTTGTATCATAATATGATGTCTCTTCCTAGAGATTCCACCCTTGAACTAGTTAATTAATGAAGAAGGTGGACTGTCATGCTAAGTGGCCAGATATATCACATACGTCTGAATTCCAGCCGTGGTGACTAATGGGTGCAAACCATAGCTGCTGCATTGCAACCACTTTTAATATTTATTCATTGCTATACTTTGTGGCTCTGTTACTTTATATTTTTTAAAAAGCTATCTTTGTGGAGGAAAAGATTCAAATTATTCCATAAATTAACTTACTATAAATATGCATTATGTGAGCTTTAGGGATCATTGCAACCTCTGAAATTTTTTACATTGAAGTAACAGTTCCAGAAAGATAATGTACTTTTCTAAGGACATATCACTGAGCAATAACATGATCCAGTTTCTAAATTTCAAGTTAGTGCTTTTGTACTTTTTTTTAATATTTTCTCATATATTCTTGAAATTTTCCAAAACATGTTGTAAACAATAAAGAAGTCTTATTTGATACAGAATATCAATTGCTATTGATAGATAATCCAAAATTTAACTTAAAGGTAAAGTTTAGAAAAATATGAATTTTTGTATACTGAGAGAACAATATTATAAAACATGATGGGCTACTTCAGAAACTTATTTTTTATTTCAAATATTTCTGTCTCTTTGCCTTGTGTGAACATTGACTTTAAAAACTGTGAAAATGGAAAATAGATTAGTAGTTGCCAAGAATTAGAGACCTGGTGGAGAGAAGAAAGGTATGCATGGCTATAAAAAGACAATAGAAGCCCTAGCTGATTTGGCTCAGTGGATAGAGCATCGGCCTGTAGCTGAATGGTCCTGGGTTCAGTTCTGATCAAGGACACATACCTCCTTTGCAGGCTGGATCCCTGGCCCTGGTTTGGAGCATGTGCTGGAGGCAACTAATTAATGTGTCTCTCTCACATCGCGTTTCTTTATGTCTCTCCCCTTCCCTTCTACTCTCTCTAAAAATCAATGAAAAATACCCTCAGGTGAGGATTAACAACAACAACAAAAAGACAATAGAAGAAATTATGGTGGTGATGGAACTGTTCTGCATCTTGACTAATGTAAAACTCCTGACTGTGATAATATACCAGATGTTTCCATTATTGGAAACTGAGAAAAGAATATGTGAAATCTTATTTTTTACAACTTCATGTGGACCTGCATTTCTCTCAAAATAATTTTTTTTAATTTATAAAGTTTAAATTAATTAAACAAGATCATAATTTAGAGTTTTATCATTTTGAGCACATGCTACAATAAAAAGAACTAAAAATGCTATCCAGATTATTAAAATTACTGTGTATAAAATGTTTGGGAAAATATTGAATTTATTCATGAAGGTCAATATAGTTTACAGTGAAATATGCTTTGATTTGTTGGAACTAAATAAAATAGTATGTTATAATAGGAATTCTTAGGACTAGTTTTGGATTTTTTTATTTTCCTTTTGCATTCACCTATAGTTTTAATGTAAATCATGTGCTCCTCATGTTAGTCTTTCTATATCATTTCTTAGTTCAATTGCTTTACCAATATCATTCATTTTTTTCTTGTTCTGCTCTAAATTCAGATTTAAAACAAACAAGGAAATCATGCTAATATTTCTATGGTATACCTATGTTATTATTTAATTCTCAATACTAAAATGTCACTCCTGGCATTTTTGTATGTGATTTGACCATTATAACATCCTCCAGGTATGGTGTGGGTGTGGGGATGTGTGATCACTATTACTCCTTCTTAATCTAAATGCTATGACTCTCTAGGTTAGATCCTTATATAATTTCTTAAATGCATCAGGCTTACAGAGGAGAGTGGAAGCTGCGAAGTGCCCGATAATGACAAATGTCACACGTATGTGGTAAGAAACACTGAGATTTAGTTGGGGAGACTGGGCGACACATTTTTAAAACCTCTTCCATACTAAAATAAAATTATCTGAATTGTAGGTTATCTATGATATGTTGGCAGCAATTACTGTGGTTTATAACATAATTAATACTTATATTTTCACAGAGAATTGGAAAGCATATCCAAGAATTGTTTGCTTATTTATGTACCACTTTATTTTTCTTGTCTAAATATAAAAGTAGAAGTATCACTTATTGTTTGACTATGTCTTGTTTTTAAGATTGCACATTTTCATCATTGTATGTGAAGGGAGAAAGAACCATGAAAAACAATATCTTCATTCAGAACATAAAAATAATTGTTCTCTGATAGAATAAAGAGGAAAATGTTGAAGGAAGGAGATGTGTAATAAATTTTGAGAAAGAAATTTTCATTCATATTTATAAATTTTGAAATCCTTTTGCCATATTGAGAATGATTTTGAAGATCTATTCAGTTTCTGGCCACTTCAGATTAGGGCTTTTTCATGTCAAGTGCATACCTGCTGAAATGACTACTTTTTCTTTATTTTTCTCCTCCCTTCAGTATGTCTCATGTCCATAGCACTTTGAGCTCTTTTGAAAGCTTCATATTCTGTAACTACCCAATTTATGCTTTCCTCAGTTCAACCATTTTAAGAATAACAAGACAGAATAAAGCTGCATTTTCAGGCTTAGATATTGATTTTTTTCTGCCAAGAATGCTAATTATTCCAGATATACCACCCTTAGAATAACTTCCTCCCTGGATAATAATAATCTGTAAAGTATAGAGATCAATATTAATTACTGTCTCAATTCAGAAATGAATAATTAATCAGTAAATCTTAAAACATAAACAAAATGGGGGAACCTCTAAGCCTTTAAAGGTAAAAAGATTGAAGAAATTGTGAATAGAAAATTTATGGAAGCTATTTATTTTTATTCAGAACAATTATTTTTCTTGATTATCTAATTACTAGAGGCCCTGTGCCTTCTCGCAATCCAGGACTCCTCGGGGGATGTCAGAGAGCTGGTTTTGGTCCAATCCCTGCAGGCAAGGCCTAGGGACCCCAGTGGTTCATAAATCCATGCACTGGGCCTCTAGTATGCACATAAGATCTTTGGTTAATCTCCTAACACCCCTGCCCTCCCCATTTCCCTCTGAGATTCATCAATCTGTTCCATGTTTTCATGCCTGTGGTTTGAGCGTCTGCCCCCTGGTGGTCAGTGCATGTCATAGCTACCAGTCGAACTGTCAAACAGTCAATTAATTGGTTGCTTAAGCTTTTATATATATAGATATCTGATATATTTATGTATTCATGTCTGTGGATGATCAGAAATGTTTAAAAAGGTAAGAATAGCTACAATCACAGAAATAACATTATTTACTGGTTAGATAATTAACAGTTGATATTTTTAAAATAGCATAAAATGGTAAACATGGCAATATTATTAACATATTAAACCAAAGGACAAATTTCTAATTTCATTTTGTCCAAGGACAACCAGATTGCTATGGGAAGTCTGACTCTGTGAGGGTAAGATTGAGCAAAGTGTGAACATTTGTCTTACTTTGTCCAAGTATACTTATTTTAAAATCTTTCCTATATTGCCATTAAAAATATTTCCAGTGTCTGGCCATTATGTTATTGGTTTGATTAAAATGAAATTTGAAACAGTAAAACTTTGTAATAGAAAGGGCAAATGAGATGAAAAGTATTCTTGAATTAAAAAAAAAAAAGTACTTGTATTTATTACACCAAAATAAGGCAAGCTACAAACCCAGCTTGATTCATGGTCTTTTGTTATTAAATTTGTTTTATTTGGTGTCAAATATTTTACAAACTCAGTTTGGAAACACAGCTTTATTTATTCATTGAGTTAAACATAAATATTTAAGATTATTAAAAGTGGTAATATAATTTGAGGAAGCATCTTGATATCATGAACTTTGTTAATACTTACTTATGGGAACCAATTAATTACAGAAGACAAGAGGCAACATTTTCCAGATGCAAAACAATAGGTAGTCTAAAAATGTTCACAACTGAAAATTAATATTATCTAAAACTCACACTGATGTAATTATACTGAACTTGTTAAACCAAGTACAATGTAAAGGATTTTCACCGTTTCATAAATAAGAAGATATAGGAAATCTTTGTCAGCATAGAATTTAGTATCTTTAAAAAAGTGTTAAAGTAGTAGAAAATTTGCAGAGTAAAAGTAATTTTGAACATTATATTTTCTTTGAGCAAAGGTAACTAATGTAGACTTTGGGGCTACTTCCAGAATTTTTCAGCTTGATCAAATCTCTACCACCTAATACATGTTATGGTCCCTGATCAAATTTAGCATATCTACTATAAATGTCCTCAATGCAAACCAGAGATATTGCCTATGATTAACCAATGATTTTAATTTTATTTTTCCTCATACACTTGCCTCCATCTTTTTTCTAACACAACCTTCTGAATAAATGTGTTGTTATGATTGGGAGTTGCAATGGTATCTGAGATACTACTGTGATTGAACCATGAATGGAACTTTACTTTGCAATGACTATCCAATTAGCCAACTAACCAGATGCTTCAGATGCTTGTTAATCACATATTAAAGTTATTTAATGTTGAAATAGGAACACTCATTCAGTAGTTAATGGAATGATAAGCATAGTAAAGCTGTACTTCAGTGTGTCCTGGATCAATAACCTTTTTCTAGACCCATTATTGAATGTATAATCTTTCATGGTTGCCATGAAAGTGCACTTACATATTCAAACAGTCTAAAATAGCAATTAGTTGCCGTGGAAGTAAAATAATAAAAAGTCTGTTGCCCTTACTTCTCACATATTTTGCTAATATGATGCTGGCTATAGGTTTGAGGGTTGGATGCATTCCATAAACTACAGACTCTTGTTCATCCTCATTTGATTTTTCACAAGTGCTCTCTCTCACACCTGGACATTTTTCTGTAGTGTGGGAACAGTCAGGAAGAATGACTACCAAACAGGGACTTTAAAATGAAATTGGCTTTAAACTATTACCTGTCTTCTTTTATGTGTAATGTCTTCTTTCATGTCCTAATGTTGTCATTGCCACAGAGAAAAAAGCAAAGTACCTATGTGCATGTCTGAAAATATAACTTCAAGGCAAATAACTAAAAACTAAATAGATCAAGGAAAGGAACGACACCTTGGACAAGGTCGCCTAGATTTGATTAAATATATGAGATTGTTTAATGCTATTTTGTGCAATTTAACTTATTAAAGTCATTCCTTTGATCATCACACTTAAAGAGTAAAAAATAAGCCATGAATATTTTAAAGGAAATAATAAGAAATCAGAAGGCAGAAAAACTTTCAAGTCTAATAGGTCAACAGTAAACGTTGTTCTCTCTTGTTGTAAATAATACATTTTTTTCTAATTCCTACCTAGCTCCTATGTGTAAGACACTTGCTCTTTAATTGTCATACAAGGGAAATTATCTCAATCACATTAGAAAATTACAAAGAATTATTCCCCATCTCCCAACTTTACAATTCAACACTTTCAAGAATATTTCTTGATTTTTCCCTTTTCTTTCTATTCCTCATTACTATCTTAGTTCACACTCCAATTACTTATTACTTAAATAACTAATATATCTTTCTAATAAATAACCGTATCTTTATTTTACTCTCTCTCTCAGTTCAGCCACTATGCCGTTGTCAGTGTGGTCTTTCACATATATAAATGCTGTTGATCTTACAAATCTCAATGGCTTACTACCATAGCTCTAAACTAAAATCCTTTGAGTGGCTGGGAAGGGTTTTATGGTTTGATTCCTGACTATGTCAGTAAGTCATACTTCTCTCAGTTCTTTTCTTTGCAACTCATCGCAATTATATTACACATTTTAAAATGTCCTAATAATATGGCTTAAAATTTGACTCCTTCTCCTTGGTGTTAACCCTAGTACCTAAAACAATTTCTCTCTTTTCTTATCCCATTCATCCTTTATTGGTTTTGTCGGGAAATGATTCCATCATTCCAGTCTTCAAGTGTTTCTCAAAACCCTGCAATCACATTTTCCTGTCATCAATTCATACTGAAATAGTATTATATTCATTATTAGTTGTTTGAAGGTACCCATTATGTCTCAGGTCTTATCCTAGCTAATAAAAGAGTAATATGCAAATTGACCGTACCTCCACAACACCCACAAGCCTTGTCCACCAGCCAATCAGGAGCAAGTATGCAAATTAACCCAACCAAGATGGCTGCAGCCACCAAGAGAGAAGGAGGCTTGGGTTTCCCCCGCAATGGAGGAAGCCAAGCTTTCTGCCTGCCCTGGCCTGCCTTGGCCTCCGCTTAAGGCTACAAAGTTTCAATTATAACAGGCATTCATCAAAGAGTACCAATTTTCCAAAATGAACTTGAAGGTAGACACCATGCATATCTCACTCTTGATGAATTTCTTGTGTATGTTCAGTGCCTGGCACAGAGGGTACTCATTAATCTTTACTGAGCAAATGCATAAGTGAATGAATTAAGTTTATATATTTCATTTCTCTTATATTTTTTGGGTCTCTGTATTAGGAATGTCTCTGACAACATTTTCCACAATTCATTGTAAATGTTAATATACACTAGCATAGGATATTTAACTATCCTATAATTTTAAATGCTTATTGGTTTTTTATGCATAAAAGTTATATTAATCATAAAAGAAAAAGCATGCATAACTCATAGAAACCATTATGTAAATTTCTTTTCTTTCACAATCGTAACACACTTTTATGTGTTACTGTGGGCAAGCAGTATACACACATATATAAACAAACATGCAGTATTGACTGAATTTCCAATTTTTTTCCATTTGTCTTTATTTCACATATATTTGAAATAATAAAATAAAGCCTAATATTACTACATGTCATAATAGAGAAGCCAAACTCTTCAGAATCGTATTACACCTATACTATCAAAAAAGTAATTTAGCCCTAGCTGGTTTGGCTCAGTGGACAGAGCATCAGTCTACTGACTGAAGGATCCCAGGTTTCATTCCAGTCAAGGGCACATGTCTGGGTTGTGGGCTCGATCCCCAGTAGGGAGTGTGCAGGAGGCAGCTGATCAATGATTCTCTCTCATCATTGATGTTTTTCTCTCTCTCTCCCTTTCCTTTCCTCTCTGAAGTCAATAAAAAATATTTTTAAAGAGTAATTTTACATTAATTATTAATTTGAGGCTTGTTTATACAATTAAATACTAAAATGCAATTTACTTAATACATATAATTTTATGCTTCTTCCTCCTAGCAACTAATTACTATTGAGTTTAGAAATACAAAGTAATTAAATAGTAAACAGAGTAAAAACTATATAGGAAAATATCTAATCATGCAAAAATAATAATTAAATATTCTGAATACAAACTGAACTATTTGAATTATCCACATCTTTGTAAAAAACGTGAGTAATTGGGAAAATCTATAGTAGTCAAAGGCTATCGGTCAATTCTCCTCATCTTCTTCCTAGACGTACCTGAAAGCAAGTGTAACTTGAGGCACGCCAAAATGGGATAGTTGTTTTCACTGACTTCACCTACATTCTCCCTTCTCTTTAGACAGCACCAGCTTCTTGCCTCTTTCTTTATAGGAATACTAGAGGCCCAGCACGCATGAGTAGCTCGCTTCCGCTTGCCTCAGCTGGTCATCCTGTCCATTGTTGCTCCTAGCTCACACCCTGGCCTCTGCCCTTACAGCTCTCTGCCACTCGTAGCTCTCTGCCACTCATAGCTCTCTGCTGCTAGTAGCTCACTGCCCTGCCCTCTGCCTCTAGTAGCTCGCGCCCTGCCATGAGAGCGCTGCTCCTTTGGTTGTAACACCGTTACCATGTGACGACCACAGGCTTTTTATGATATAGATAAATTCAGTTCTCACCTCAGAAATGGCCATAGACTCAGGCTTAAAGCAATCAGTAATTGTTCCAAGATAAGAATGTGAACTCTTTGTTCCTAGAACAAGAATGGGATATATCCTAGAAGGATTTATTATTCTGTAATCTTAGTGTTGTAAGCATGAGAACCTGCGATTAAGGATAGGTGAAGTGGGATAAGATTTGGGGTAGAACATACAAAGCCCATAATGCTGCCTATATACAGAGAGCAGAGCTGAGAAATGGAGATGAGCAAGTTTGTCTGAGACCTGAATCAAGCTATGCTTGAAGCCAGAAATTACCCATGAGTTATATAGTTTACAAGAGGCCTGATGCACGAAATTTGTGCAAGAGTAGGCCTTCCTTCCCCCGGCTGCCGGCACCTGCTTCCCTCTGGCACCCAAGCCTGGGCTTCCCTCACAGCCCCGGCTTTGTCCAGAAGGTTGTTCAGAAGGATGTCCCGTCTAATTAGCATATTACACTTTTATTATTATAGACTAGAGGCCCAGTGCACGAAATGTGTGCATGGAGGGGGGGGGGTTGTCTCTCAACCCAGCCTGCACCCTCTCCAATCTGGGACCCCTTGAGGGATGTCCAACTCCCCTGCCAGCCTGATCGACACCTAACTGCTCCCCGGCCAGCCCAATTGCCCCTAACTGTCCTCCCCTGCAGGCCTGGTTGCCCACAACTGCCCTCCCCTGCTGGCCCGGTTACCCCTAACTGCCCTCCCCTGCAGACCTGGTCCCTCCCAACTGCCCTCCCCTGTTGGCCATCTTGTAGCGGCCAGCTTGTGTCCACATGGGGGCAGGATCTTGTGTGTTGGAGTGGTCAATTTGCGTATTACTTTTTTATTAGATAGGATGGAGGCCTGCTGCATGGGTGGGGGCCAGTCAGTTTGCCCTGAAGGGTGTCCCAGATCAGGGTGGAGGTTCCCTTGGGGCATGGGGTGGGCCTGGGCAAGGGGCCTGTGATGGTTTTCCAGCTGCCTGCCACCCCCTCATCCCGCACCCCCCCACCACGGCGATCCAAGCAGAGGCCCTGGGATCTGGGAATTATTTATCTTCTATAATTGAAACTTTGTAGCCTTCAGCAGAGGCCAGACCAGGAACTTGGCTTCCTCCATCGCTGGGGAAACCCAAGCCTCTTGTTTGCTCACTGGCTGCAGCCATTTTTGTTGGGATTTATTTATCTTCTATAATTGAAACTTTGTAGCCTTAAGCGGAGGCCAAGGCAGGCCAGGTCAGGCAGAAAGCTTGGTTTCCTCCATTGTAGGGGAAACCCAAGCCTCCTGCTTGCTTCATGGCTGCAGCCATCTTGGTTGGGTTAATTTGCATACTCACTTCTGATTGGCTGGTGGGCGTGGCTTGTGGGGTAGTGGAGGTACAGTCAATTTGCATATTACTCTTTTATTAGATAGCCTGGTTTGTTAACCAATAAGTTACCCTTTTGGGGGCAGAAGTCAGTTCAAGCTAGGTTTTATTTTACTTGCCACTGAAAATATCTTGCCCTTTATAAGAACCTAAGTAATAATAGTTTTTCTTTAGCCAAATTTCCATAAAGATATTTCTTTATTCTATCCTATTATACCTAAATATATTCTTAAACTCAGGATTTACAAAAGCACTGTTGTGATTATTTTGTCTATGTCATATTTCCTATTGGAAATCACTATATCCATTTCCCAGATAAGAACATTGAGGTTAGAGAGATTAAGTGATTTATGTACCACCATGCAGCTCTTAAGTGATGGAACTAAGATTCTAGGTCAGACTATGTGAGCTCAGAGAGCATGCCCTCTTCATTGCAATGAAATACTTCAAATACAAGTTTACATATGATTAATCCAAATGAATAAGTAGAATAGACCACAGGTGGGTACAGTAGAAATACAAGGAAGGCAGAAGTGACTGTCCATTGAAGCTGCTACAAGGTCATTTTCATCCAGGAAGCACTGAAGATCTTGCTAGGCCAGTTTTAGGTTGGAACTGTAGTGTCAAGCTTGCTTTTAGAGAAGTAGGCTGGTTAGGAAGACAAGGTTTGAAACTACTTTATTTATCTATCTTAGAACAAAGTCTAATATCCAGTTCAACCCTTCCTGGCTGAAAACTGAACCTTGGTATTGTTAAACCTGCCAAAAACGTCATGACCGCTCTGGACAGAGGGGTTTTCACAGACTCCCAACCACTATGCATGCTAGAGTTACAGGCAGGCTTGGCTTTCGGAGACCACCACTGGGTACGGATGTGAAATGTGAGTCACCACAATACTTTCCCAGAATAGTGTCTACCAAAGATTGTTCTGTAGGGGAAGAATGTCCTTTGAGGAAAAGGTCTGAGGAGTTTGGGAAATTCTCCATGGAATATCTTTGTTTTGGAAAATATAATGTACAGTAATCAATTAAATACTATGAGATGTTCTTCAACAATATTCAGTTAGAACAGTTTTCCTAAAAAATTTTGACAGTATTTTTCCTATGCAACATTAATTAGCATTTTATGCTATGAAATATGACACAAACATCAATATGAAATTTTAAATTATATTACACTTGTCATTTCTAGACATTTATTTCCTAATCCTATTTAATAAAAGAGTAATATGCGAATTGACCATCACTCCAACACACAAGATGGCTGCCCCCATGTGGACACAAGGTGGCCACCACAAGATGGCCAGCAGGGGAGGGAAGTTGGGAGGGACCAGGACTGCAAGGGAGGGCAGTTGGGGGTGATCAAGCCTGCAGGGCAGGGCAGTTAAGGGTGACCAGGCCAGCAGAGGAGGGAATTTGGGGGTGAGCAGGCCTACAGGGGAGGGAAGTTGGAGGGGACCAGGCCTGCAGGGGAGGGCAGTTAGGGTTGACCAGGCCTGCAGAGGATGGCAGTTAGGGGTGACCATGCCTGCAGGGGAGGACAGTTAGGGGCAAACAGGCTGGCAGGGGAGAAGTTAGGCATCAATCAGGCTGGCAGGGGAGTGGTTAGGGGTTGATCAGGCTGTCAGGCAGAAGCGGTTAGGGGCAATCAGGAAGGCAGGCAGGTGAGCAGTTGGGAGCTAGCAGTCCTGGATTGTGAGAGGGATGTCCGACTGCCCTTTTAGGCCCGATCTCAGTAGGATCTCAGTAGGATCGGGCCTAAAAGGGCAGTTGGACATCCCTCAAGGGGTCCCAGATTGGAGAGGGTGCAGGCTGGGCTGAGGGACACCCCACTGTGCACAAATTTTGTGTACCAGGCCTCTAGTAATATCATAAGCTCACATGTAGCTTAGCAGAAGAACAAAAGTAGAAATATGAAATCACAACATTTTAACATTCTTACTGTTTATGGCTTTGAAGTGCTTTTGATTACATTTGACAAAATTTGCATTTTCTGTCATTAAAACATTGATTTGATTAATGCCTACCTGTATCTGTATAAAATATCTGTATTTGTTTTAAAGGTCACATAATTGTCCTTCCAAATGCCTGATCTACACAATTGTTTATCATGATATGCATACCTTCTTTCTGGCAAAATAGCCTCATTTCAGTGTTCAAGTTTCCCAAGCAGCAAGAACATTAACTACATATAATTAGGCCAGTGTGAAAAGCTAAGCTCAATTATCCTCCTCAGTGTGAGTCACATGCAGACCTTCCCGGGTTTCATTTTCATGAGCTTCATTCTGTTCAGCTACTGTATCAAAAGAGGATTAAAGCCTTAAAGATACTGAGAGTGGAACAGACCTGTGCTGAGGGAACTCTGAGCACTGACACTTGAGAATATTTGGCCGTGATAAAAATGATTGTCAGATTTTCTAGCAACCTTAAGCCTGGAAGTGATGGAAACCTGACGTTATTTCTAATAGAAAAAGGAGAGATAACAAAAATGGGTTTTTCTATCTGAATTTGGTTTAACTTTGGCCAATTAAATTATATATCCTGTGCTGTAGGTTAGTGTTTTACAAACAAAAGAGATGTTAAAGATGCTATGAGAATCCTATAATTTCTAATAATTATTGTAAAGATAAAATATAGATGCATTTTTATTAACTTTTATAAACGTATACCTTATAATATGCTGTAATTAAAATGATGTTATATCTCCCCATACTTACAGGGTCAGTATTCATCCTTGGGGGTACACAGGGGCATACTGTCTTTATTAATAAAATAAAACCTACATTTTTAAATGTTTAACACTGGAAGGAGTATTTCTAAAAGGAAAGTAGCAGGAACAAGTGGCACTACATTTGTCTATCTGAATGTTATCTTCTGCTGAGGTCTTTCATTTGTTTTTCTCTGCCATTAATAAGCGGACTGCCTGGGGCACACAACTCACCCTTTAACCATCTGTCCCAGTAGTATACACCAAGTCTTTTGCTTAGCAGGAGACATCTGAAATATCTGAAGGACTTTTTAATTAAAGATAATGAATAAAAATATAAACTTAGGTACTAACCATATATCTACATAATAGGAGGCTTCTGAAAAATAGCTTTGGAACTTACCATTTCAAGCTTGCCCCCTAGATACTTAGGGACAACCCACATTTAACTTACTCTCTAGAGTAAATATTTCTGGCTTGCAGCTGTGACATGAACTTAGAATTGTCTTGCCTCGATTCCTATTCTGATATATACTAATCAGGAATGACTTCGTAGCTGTTTTGACAACTTCACAATTGTGGAGGATCATATTATTTCTCCTCAAATATTTCTGTTCATCCTGTGGAAGAATTCACTTCCCATGCTGTAGATGTCATGTCTGGCCATGTGACCATGTTGACTTGTAGCGCCCCGCCCTGTGAGGATAATGCTCCCCTTTATCCATGTGCCTTGCTTAGTTAGGCTGATGCAATATGAGCAAAAGGTATATTTGCCACTTCTGAGCAGTGTATCCGAGTCATCAATTTCTTCCATCATTTTATTTTCTTCCAACAATAATGCAGAAAAGATTAATTTATAGCTCTTGGTTCCAGAGTGAAACATGTTCAGCTGACTGGTAATTAATACATAACATGAGGCTGAAAACGCAATCATGTATTGTTGAATTCCACTAAAATTTGGGGGGGTTCATTTGTTACTACCTTAAGCTGACCAATACAATGGCCGAGACCAAGTGAGGCAGTTTCCGCTCTGGGGTTATCAGGTTGGACTTTTACAAGCTATTTTACTTTTCCATTTAAGAAGCTTCTTCGCTAGTTCATCACCATAATATTGGAACAATGATAATTATTTTATATTACATAAAATTGATATTAGATAAATGAAAAAATAAATTTTAAAGTGCTATTTACATTCTATAATCCTGAATGCACATTATAATAGTCATAAGAATAATTGTAGGTCAAAATACAATTTTTAATATAACACATTGATTTTTACAATTTAACCATTAAAGTTTTGTTTGTAGAAGGCAAAATATCCATTGAAGGAACGATCAAATGTTTTGAGGAGAACTCACTTAGTAGCAGAACTGAAAAGCCCACTGGCTTCCCAGAACATTTTAGGAATTGCTCTGCTTGAACTGGTCAGTCCACTCACAGTGAGGTAAGGCTTCCCATTGACGCAGCAGATGCAAAGGGGAATTGATGTAGCTTTTCCTTCAAAGCCAAAGCTGCCTGTGGTTATTGGGCATTCCCAGCTCTGACAGTATGTATAATCTTCTGTATATGATAAGAGAGAGACAAAACCTAGGACAAATAAAATTCAAGGGGCTTTACTTCCACTGTTAACCCCTATTACCAGAATGATTCGGCCTGTTCTGGCTTTCCAGCACCTTTCACTTCCAATCCCTCTGATGAATGAAAAGGGCGTCCTTCAGGTTGACATGTTCTACTCCATGAACTTTCACACCACTTTTCCAGTGTAGTATACTAACTTCTCAACATACACACACACACACATACACACACACACACACCTTTCTTTGTAAGTCACTCTATTAGTTTTCAATATGGAATTGAAAGTAAATTATTTTAAATATATGTCTACTTGAGCAATAAATATAACATAGTTCTTTTTTGTGGTAGGATTATTTAGATAATTGAGTAGAAATGACAGAGAAGATTTTTATCAAACATGAGTTGTAATAGTCTTTATGCATACATATATATTTTATTACAAATCCTACATTTGCAATAAAAAATAAAGCATACATTTATTTATAAAACATCTTATTTAGTCTTCAACATAGTATACATACTTCTAATAAACATTTTCAAATGTATTAATATTTATTTTATATACACCATCCAAATTAAAAGTAAAGAAAAAACACACAAAGGAATATTGGTGGCCATTGAATATTCTCATTTAGCTCAATAATGGCTTAAATTCTTAAAGCTGAAGGGAAAATAAGACTAATCTGATTTCTGATAATATATTTCAGAATTTAGAAGACTTTAGTATCCTTTATCTGTATTTGTATATTGCCTCTCTTCGAAACTGTCATGGTTGTTTTTTTAATACTCACCTGAGGATATTTTTCCATTGATTTTTAGAGAGAGTGGAAGGGAGGGGAAGAGACAGACAGAGAGAAACATTGATGTGAGAGAGACACATCCATTGGCTGCCTCCTGCACGTGCCCTGACCAGGGCCAGGGGTTGAGCCTGCAATCAAGGTACGTGTCCTTGACTGGAATCAAACCCAGGACCCTTCCATCCATAGGCAGACACTCTAGCCACTGAGCAAAAACAGCTAGGGCCTGTGTCACGTTTTTTATAAAGAAAAGGATGCCTTATAGTAACAGTCAACTATAAGCTTTTCTCAATGTTTATTTATTGATTAAAATTTATTGATTTGCTTTAAATAAAACTGAAATATTGCTCTTATTAAAAATCCATGCCCTATATAAAGAAAACCTAGTTAAAGGATAAATTAAACACAAAATTATTCTAATGTCCATTGTATTAGAAATAAAGCCAATAGCAAACATCACATGCGATCTGTCCTCTTTAAAGATTTATAAGCAGTGAGCATAATTACATTTTTTAAATTTAGAATTTATTATTTCATGCATCATCCTAATATGGTATTTTCCCTTAAAATAATACTTATAAAAACACTCATGAGCAATATATTTTTATTTATATGGCTAAGGCTTATAAATTATATTAAGGTCTTGAGTTTGATTTTTATAAATAAGGCATAAAAATGAAAAAGTGCTATTTTCAATGATCTACTTCAAGAAAAACCATAAAAATGTACTAGACAAAAATAAGTACTCAATCTCAGAGTTTATAGAACTTAAAATATACATGGTTTTCTCAGACAAATAACCAAAACTAATATTTTCATTGGTTATGGAAAAGAAGCAAACAAAATACTGATTTAATTGTCCAATAATCTTTAATCAAGTTCTTTATTCAGGTAGATGTGTGTGTGTGCACATGTGTATGTGTGTGCGTGCATGTGTGTGTGAGTATGCATTTTTAATATATAAAAACAGATTTTGAAGAAACAAATTCAGGATACTTTAGGTTCTTACTACTTTTTATTTATGTTTATTTGTCTTAAGGGGGCAGCAAAGGCACACAAAGCATCTGATAGTATTACAATTCATCTGCTGTGACGAACTAAAATTAAATGCAAGCATTTTTGTGATAATAGAAGTTAAAGATAATATAGTAATGTTTCTGATTCAGTATCTTTGTGAAAACAAAGTCTAGTGTTTTAGTAAGACAGCAACTCTTTTAGGCATTTATTAGAGATGTACAATTTACCCATTCACTGAAGTATTTGCTATGTGTCACCAGCAGTTTAGTTGGACAGGTATAAAGTGATCATTGCTACTGTGAACTGTGACTTCATAAGAATGTTTTCTCAAGCATAACTCATCTACAGGTTCTTTCTTTAATCATTACTAGCTAAAGCCTTAGGTACGTATTCTGTTAAAAGCATGATGCAAATTTCATACATAATTTCTTAGGAGTCACAGGTTCTAACTGACAAGCTCATTTCATAATGACTTAAATACAACTCAGTTGATGTAATACAATTTTGTTTTTCAATAACTTTCAGATTCTGTTCAAAATAATGGCAAACGTGTTCCCGAGACTAGACAACAGTAGTTGTGAAGTAATCTACACCCTTTCAAAACAGACTTTGCCATTGGGAAATTGTTGAATACTCTTGAAATTACTTGTTAGCTATTTATTGTAGCCTATAGCTCTAAACATGAATTATAATAAACACAAACTTAAATGACTATTATAAACCTTTCTAATCAATTTAAATAGAACACTTAAAAATGTATAAACTTGATTCAGATGCCCGTGAGAATGTGTATTTGTATAATATATGTACATGTTTATATTTATATCCATATGTACAAAGCAATGAGTAAAAGCTTAACTATTATACCATTACTTCAATCAAATTATACATTTATGCTTATATGTAGTTTAATCAAGCCTACTGATCTGGCTTCTAAACTTTCAGCAGATTAGAAGCAATGAATTAGAAATAGGAGGTAGGCACACAGGAGAACATGAAGTGATAAGACATTTACTATGTGTGGAAACAAAGAAACTGTTAAAAAAAATCACACTAGAAACTTGAACACATTCATGGCCAAAAGGTATAATATTTTTAGAAAGCTAAACAATTGCTGACTAAAAGTATAATGTGCATTACAATATTGTACAATAATTGAAGTGAAAAATATCTTCTAGAAAAGGTTCAGTCATCTTTAAAATTCTGTTTAATAAAGCATAAAATAAAGAAAATATCCAGACATTATTTATAATAGTTAAAAGTCATAAAAAACTAAATTTTTAACAACAGTGTTTGTCATTTACATGTTAGTATACTATGTACCCATTAATTATGTTATTTTTCAATAATAATTAAAACAATAATTAGTATTATATATTAGGTTAAAACATAGCATATAAGGTAATGTATTCAATCTGAGATCTCCTTTGGTACATATAGTTTATATTTAACAATAAACTAGAATAAAATATTTTATTTTGTTGGTTACAAAAACATATGGTCTGAGAATATATACAAATGCTTTAAAGAACATCAATGAACTGCAAATTATTGATAGAGATAAATATACAAACATATCATTGTAACAGAGTGGGGCAGTGTCTTGCAATAAGGACCACAGTGTAGAACCACATAGTGTCCCAGAAGAAGCAGCAGTTGAGAAGATGAAAGTGATTGATAGCATTATGGGTAACAAGAGATCAAGACAAGAAAGATATGCACTTGTGAATGCCCACAGAAGGAGAGCATGCTATGTTGTAGAAAATGGTCCTCTATAACTAGATCAAACAGGGTGAGGTAGGGAAGGGGATAAGAAAATCTGAACAAGAGAGTCCTGTTTGGACCTTATCTATAAAGGTTAACTGAGGGCTACTATAAATCTTTAACTAGTCAGAAGGCATGGTCACATTTGAAATTCAGATTGGTTATTCTGATTACAGATTATAAAATAGGTAGAAGAGAGACATAAACCAAACAAGGAGATTTGTTGCAGGGATAAAAGTATTGCAGTAATTTAGGTAAAGGATTATGGGTGTCTAGACTAGGGTTATCACAGTGCATGAATTTGAAACTGAAGACCCACACATAATCAAGGAATCAAGACATTGAATCATCCTTGTGTGAACTGGCCACATTGAGTTTTATTACCTGTAAGCCAGGTGCTGTGATTCTGTGACCCCACAAAGGTCTCCCTGCACTGTTAGATGCTAGCTGAACATCCTGCTAGATTTCTTTCCTACTTTTCTTTTTTAAAATCCAGCACCAACTCTTTTTAATGCTACAGAACAGAGTTTAAGTCAGAGATTCTTTTTTTTTTAGCTGATGTTACCTTCACAGGGTGATTCAATGAAGACCGTTGGCCTGGAGCAGGCCTCTTTGGACTTCCTCGCCTGCTAATAACAGAGTTCCAGAATTCTCAGTTGGGAACATAAGAACTTGCTCAAAAAGTGTCACTGATCACTTGCACATGCTGTTGCCAATTGCCCTTTTTGCAGATGGAGCTGATGGATAGTCTTCCTCTGTTGGCTTCATATAGATGATAGCCACCTGGGGTGGAGATTTTCTGGGGAACGACACAGTTTTAAACTTTGTAAAATGTACTAACTGACCCTGGACTATTTGTTTTATAGAGACATGGGGCTGGAAAAAATCATACATTTCAAATATTGCAGCAGGTCCATTAAATTGACTTAGTACATATTAACAGTCTGTGTATACTTGATGCAGTACAGGCCCATCTAGTTGGAGATGAGTTGCTTCATTATATCATTATGGTGGCATGAAATATTTTTATAAAAAGATAATCTGGTATCTTTTAAAACTGTATTGAAAATGGATTCTTAAAATTTTAAGAAATGCCATGCTATTTTTCAGAAAATTAAAGAAATATGAATAATAGGAATAAAGAATTATTGGTAAAGAAAAAATAGATAACTATTAATTTTAAATGTATTTTGAAGTTGCCATCAACAGAGTAAATATGTGTTTTTATTCAGTAATATAAAAACATCTCCTCTCATAATATACTGTATGTAACTGGTGACAATTGGATAATAATAGAGTGTTACTTCACTTGTTAATCATCCGACAAAGAGAATGTGACTTAGTGATCAATGGCAATTACATTAGAATTGCAACATATGGTAAATTAAATGTTTTTGTACAGTAGCATTTACTTGATTGAAACCATGTACCAAATTAATGGGAACATCAGGTAAACTTAACATCTTTACTGCTTTAATTGATCCTAAGTTGGTAGTTATGTTGTCTATAAAGTCAATTTCTCCTTTTTTCACTGTTTATGATATGCAGTTGTACACCAGGCATACACCAATCACAATGCAATTGCAACATATATGGTTGAAGTCTGCTTCAGATGTGCACAAAACATGAAAGAGAAACCAGAATTTGCAATATAGCACATTTGCTATTTTATTAAAAAACTAGAGGCCTGGCTTGAGGAGATTCCCTGAGGGGTCCTGGATTGCAAGAGGGCACAGGCCAGGCCAAGGGACCCTACTGGTGCACGATTGGGACTGGGGAGAGACCATGGGGAGGGCTCCAGGGCATGTCTGGCCCATCTTGCCCAGTCCCAATCTGCTGAAGCCCAGCAGCAAGTAACCTACCGGTTGAAGTGTCTGCCCTCTGGTGGTGGTTAGTGCATGTTATAGCTACCGATCTAACAGTCGAATGGGCACTTAAGCTTTTATATATATAGACTAAAGGCCTGGTGCACAAAATTCATGCACGGGGAGGGGAGAATCCCTCAGTCTGGCCTGTACCCTCTTGCAATCCAGAACACCTCGGGGGACATCCGACAGAGATCAGGCCTAAACCGGCAATCGGACATCCCTCTCGCAATCCAGGACTGCTGGCTCCGAACCGCTTGCCTACCTGCCTGATGCCCCTAACTGCTCACCTGCCTGCCTGATCGCCCCTAACTGCTTGCTTGCCTGCCAGATCATCCCTAACCACTCTGCCTGCCTGCCTGATTACCCCTAACTGCTCACCTGCCTGGCTGATTGCCTCTAACTGCCTCAGCCTCGGCCCCAACTGCAGCGACTTCATAAGGAAGGATGTCAGGAATGACATCTGGAAGGTCATTTGGCTATCTGGTCTAATTAGCATATTACACTTTTATTATTATAGATTATTTTGCTATTTCTGCTTTAGTTGCACTATGGGTGGAGTAAATATATAGCATGTATAAATCTTGTAAAATTTCTAATACCTAGAGAATAACCTAAAGAGTTTTTCTTTTGAATTGTTGAGTTTTAAAGTCACCAGAATGGCCCGAACCGGTTTGACTCAGTGGATAGAGCATCGGCTGTGGACTGAGGGGTCCCGGGTTAGATTCCAGTCAAGGGCATGTACCTTGGTTGCGGGCGCATCCCCAGTGGGGGGTGTGCTGACCAATGTTTCTCTCTCATTGATGTTTCTAGCTCTCTATCCCTCTTTCTTCCTCTATGTAAAAAATCAATAAAACATATTTAAAAATATAAAAAGAATAAATAAATGAAGTCACCAGAATGCTCCAAGTCATCAGTATCCCAAAGTCTATCTTAGTAAACTCGGTACTTTTACATAATTGACAGTTACTGAAATTCTTGGATACCCTTTAGAAAGAGAGGAGTCTTCTCAATTCTCTCTGCATCAGAAGTTCTCAACTCTTGGATCACCTGTGGAGATAAAACAACTAACAATTTCCAGACTCTATCCTTTTTAAGATTCTGATTTTAATTGATCTGGGAATGGGTTAGGGCAGAGGTATTTTTACAGTTTCTCCAGGGGATTTTGATACACAATGGGAAATGGTAACATTAAATCTAAATATGAATCCTACTACAACAGGAAAAGATAAAATGTTCAATTATGTCATTTTGTATGACCATATTGATAGTAAAATTATTATTTACAGGAGACAAAAAAAGACATGACTTGTTGACATTTGGAAACAGATTCAAATTGAGCAAGATGGGCAGTTAGCAAAATACTTTTTGAGTAATATTATTATTTAAAGTCTTTTAAATTTAAAAGTTTGACAAAATTCCAATTTTTCAACTGGAAAAAAAAATAAACCAAAAGTATAACATCCAGATCATTAAAAAAGCTACTAAGACAAGGTAATGAAGAAACATCATCTTCATTCTAGTACTTAGTGTTTACTCATTCAAATACCTAAGATAAATGTTCGCTGCTTGAAATTGAAAAATAATATTGACATTCACCGAGTACTTTCTCTAGCAGGTATAGTTCACAGGTTAACTTATTTTACTTCTTAGAGCAAAGCTAAGTGTTGGGCACTATTATTATTCCAACTATGTAAAGCAGAAGCTGAAGCACAGAGTTTCAGTGATGTGGACAAACCCTGAAGCTGCCAAGTTCAGTAAGTCCATCTTGACCAGTTTGACTCCAAACCCACATTCCTGACCCCTGCACCAGCCAGTGTGATAAGTGAGCTAGGTCAGTTTCACTGTGGTCAATAAGCCAAGGCCTGGGTCTGACATGATGAAGAAGGACTCCCCTTTATCTTGCAAATTTACCTCTTCTTCTTTTTGTGCATCTTCAGTGATCCTGCCTAATATCTGACTGAGAAGAGACAGCTTCCTTGGCAGCCTGCCCTTGCAGAAGCCTTTGGTGGTCCCTGGAAAAAATAAAGAGTATAATCAAAGATCATCATTAAAAACCCATAGCCTTTTGTTTTCACTTTTGTGGAAAATATAAAATATTCTTTGATATTTGCTTACTTAGATGATAATATATTTTTCTTATGAGAATATATGACATTATAAGAATTCAGAACTATGGTAAAATTAATTCTGAGTTAACGTAATTTCTACTGTTTTTTAAGCTTATTTTAATTTATCCTTTAGTTTCTGTATGTGAAAATAAAAAGATTTGATCTCTAAATTCTAGTCTTTTAAAATTAAGAATAGAGGTCAAATCCACACACATGCAGGCTTCAAATAAAATCTAAGAATATGTAAAGCATTCATTATACTCTAGAGTTTATAGCAAAAGTTATAATATAAATAGAAACATTAATTATAGGAAAAGAAAGCTGGTAGAAGATTTCTATTTTGTGTTTTTAAAAAGTCAATAAAGAAGTATGGACTTGGAAATAGATACTGAGAGAAGCTGAGTTTTGATAAGGACATCTAGTTTGAGTATTATGTGAGTGTAAAGTAAGTTGAACTTCAGAGGTCAATGGATAGAAACACTAAGGAAGTTATTCTCACCTGTGACCCAAATAAAACAAAGAGGAGAGAGACATGGACAGAACAGAGAAGAAGACAGAGACAAGAGTGAAAGAAAGAAAAAGAGAAAAATTATTAAAGTCAGACCATGGAGCTGAGTTCCAAAGGAACTGCTGAAGAAGACAATGAGATAAACTAGGTGAGCCTGTGACTTCTAAAACTGTAAAAATTATCAGTGATATAATTGATGACAGTCCTAAAATTTGCAGAAGGATTAGAAGAACCCATGGGAAAAGGCAAGAGAGTGCTTTCATTGAACTTGGAAATTCCTGGATTAAAAGTGTGATAACTTTGATTAATCCTCACTTGAGGATATTTTTTCCCATTAATTTTGAGAGAGAGAGTTTGTCTCCCGCATGTGCCCCCAGCAGAGGCCAATATGTAACCTGCAACCTAGATACCTGCCCTTGACCAGGAATCCAACTTGTGACCCTTTGATGCACAGGTCGACACTCTAACCACTGAGCACACTGGTCAGGGCAAAGGTGTAATAATATTGAATGGAAGAATTTGAGTTTTTCAGAATGTCGGATGTTGTTATAATCAAGAAAAGCTATTTAAAGCAGATGTATACAGCAGCCTATCAAGCCCCCTTATTTGTGATTTCGATTTCCCACAATCAAGCATGGTCTAAAAATATTAAATAGAGCTCTAACTGGTTTGGCTCAGTGGATACAGCATCGAGCCCAGGGACTGAAGGGTTCCGGGTCCAATTCCAGTCAAGGGCATGTACCTTGGTTACAGGGTCAATCCCTCGTAGTGGCATGCGGAAGGCAGCTGATCAATGTTTCTAACTCTCTATCCCTCCCTCTCCCTTCCTCTCTGTAAAATCAACAAAAATATATTTTAAAATAAAAAACTGTTAAATAGAAAATTCCAGAAATAAACAATTCATAAGTTTTAAATTGCTCACTGTTCTGATTAGCATGATAAACTCTAGTACCACCATCATATTTTGTTCCTCCTGGGATAAGCCGTTTTTGTCCAGTGTATCCTCATTGTACATGCTACTACTGCTCATTAGTCATTTAGTAACCATCTAGGTTATCATATTGGTGAAAGAGAGAGAAAGAGAGAGAGAGAGACCACATTTATATAACTTTTATTACAGTATTTAGCTATAATTTTTCATTTTGTTATTGTTGGGAAGTTCATATTGAGCCTAATTTATAAGTTTAACTTTATTATAGGTATGTATGTATATGAAAAAACAACGTATATATAGGATTTGGTGCTATCAGCATTTTTTAGGCATCAGTTAGGGGTCTTGAAATGTATCCTAGAGATAAGGGGGGGACTACTTTATATTTTAGAGAGGATAATCAGCTTCAGTTCCTATGAATGCAATAAATAAAAACAGGTTGAATTTATTTATTTCCTTCCATATTGTTTTAAGCAATCAGGCTATTTTCTATTCATAGAACTTTTGTTTTTCTCTCTAAGCTCTTTACCATGTAATATCAAAAGAGGATTATATATTTATAATGAAAAGTAAATTTCCTAAGTACTTATAAGATTGTGCCTTTTTAAATATTTGTTAAATCAACCATCATAATATGTTTAGAAAAAGTTAGGAAACAGCAGTATATATCAAAATCTAACTGCTTCACTTTTTATCATTTCCCCATAGCATCTTCTTATGGATTTAATTCATAGACAATAAGTTGTATTCATGAGTTAAAATAAAGTTAAATGGTTACTTTAAGCTGCTTTAACAAGTATATTAATCCTGAAATTAAACTCTTGTTGTAAAATAATATCTCATAGTATGATACAATATTCATGATATATTTATATGAAAAAGAGTAACTTAAAAACTTATATAATACTTTTCTTTTAGAAAAGAATGTACATTATGTGTATAAATGATGAAAGCAAGATCTTAAAACTATAACTCACAGTTTTAATCTTATCATCTTTTGATGGTGAAGTTAGGAGATTTTTACTTCTTTTTATGTATCATTGATTTCTAAATTACATACAATAAACATTTAATATGACAAAAAGGTTCATTTTTAAATGACATCAGATGAATGATAATTCTCTCTAGGAAAGGAATATGAAGTTACTAATAGATATAAGGAATTGTGAAAAGTTGTGGATTTGTGTGTTTATCTCCTTTGTGATTAAATTGCCACATTACTCAAACTTTATATACTTGTAAATGACTGTATATATATTAACTATATATGTAGATATATAGTTAAAAGCAGAACTATTTTAAATAGTCATACTTTAATCTAGTCACTGTGATTTTATGCCAATATGATGAAAGCAGATCACTGTCCTTGGGTACATGCACAACAAAGCAGTTTTCAGACTGTAGAGATGGATTTCAAGCTACCTCTGACCAGTAGTTAATCTTAAATGTGAATTGCATTACTCTTAGCTTCAAAAATCCTTTGATCTTTTTTTATGGTGGGATAAGGAGGAAGCTAACAATGTTTCTATTCAAGAACTTTTTGGAAAAAGTGCCTTGACTGATATCTCCCTTTGTATTTGCCTGCAAAAGTCTAAAATGCATTTATCTATATGTATTTTGGTAAGCAGAAAATTTTTAAATCATCTAACTTTTTATATTTGTCACAAAGTAAAAATTTTAAAAGGAATTATGTATTTATTTCATTTTATTAAAAAATAAAAATCCGTTAAATAAATTTGGTTTATTAAAATGGAAACTTTATATTAATTGTTAACAAAAACAATAAAAACAGTTACAAAATGTAAGACTACATTGATGTTTTCTGGCTGTGTCTATACAATATTTTAAAAATGAAAAACAGTGATTTTTATCTCACCTTGTTTGTCCTTCAAACTCATGTAAGTTTGAAAAAATTGGTGCAAAATACTACCAACTCAGCCCCATGTAGATACAATGTTAATGTGCTTATTTTTAAAGATCAGGGATACTCTAAGACAGTTTGTAACTTTGATCTTTACATGACTGTGGAATTTCAAGTAGAACTACAAGCTTTTTCATCACCACCCTACTTTTCCTACCCACCCGTGTTATCTGTTGAACTGCAAGTGCAGGGATGTATGGTTGGGAAGACTAGAGCAATTATGGGAGAAGCCCAGGGCAAGGACAGCTCTGGGTGAAATACATGTTCTATTTGATATACAAGTGATTTTCCAACATAAAGATGGATATTGAAAATGTTTGTCTTTAGTTGAATAACATTCAAACTACAGAATTTTATTTTTAAAGTATTTTTATATGTATCAAATTATGAATACTGTAAGAGAACTTTAATCAAAATGTTTGGATTTGATCTGTTCTGCATTAATTATAGTCATATAAATATCAGATATTGATCATAAAGTACTTTTCAGTATATACTATGTACAAATTAGCTCTTTAAATACATATCATATTATATTTATGGTAAATATAATAAATCCTATTTTACCAGCAAGATAAGTGATCAGACATTTTGTTAAGTACTTCTCGATGCACTGAGACTTAGCATCACTCACAGCTTAGTTGATCACTCTTACTTTGCTTCCCATAGTATTGCACAGAATAGTATAGTATAAAGTATAGACTGTTCTTTTAGAACTAGAGGCTCGGTGCATGAAAATTCATGCACTGGAGGGAGGGTCCCTCAGCCCGACCTGCCCCCTCTCATAGTCCTGGAGCCCTCAGGGGCAGAAGGCAACCCAGCAATCAGGGGAAGGCAATGACCCCATCACACCTCTGCTGCTGCCACTGCCGACAGCACAAACCTTGGCCGGCCCTGGTTACCTGAGCCTTAGGGGGCCCTGGGCGGCTGGGCAGCCACCATCTGAGGCTTGACTGCACCTCGGGCCGGCCCTGGGCAGCTGAGCAGCCACCATCCGAGGCTTGCCTGCGCCTTGGGCATTGGCTAGGCAGCTGCCATCTGAGGCTTGCCTCTGCCTTGCCTGGCCCTGGGTGGCTGGGGGGCTGAGGGAACTGAGGGACTCTGGAGACAGGTGCGCGGCACCCCGGTGGGGCTGAGGGGACTGGGTGTCACCATTTTGTGGTTGTGGGCACTGCCATTTTTGAGGGTGTGGCAGTCAATTAGCATATTCCCTCCTTATTGGTTGTGGGCGCCACCATCTTTGAGGGCATGACAGTCAATTAGCATATTCCCTGCTATTGGATGTGGGCACCACCATCTTTGTGATGGTGAGGGTCAATTAGCATATTCCCTCTTTATTAGATAGGATAATTTTGTATTCTGTATAACTTCTGTTTATACTCTCCTATTTTATTAGTGCTAAATATTTTACTTTCTAGTCATACCGATTTAGTATTTCTATTACCTTCTGTCAAGGTGATTTTAGACTGAAACAGGCAAAGCAACTAAGGGTAATATGCCAACATTCCTAAGACTAATTAAGCAAATATTAAAGTTAACATTTAACAGCTTCAAATAAATATTGGATAAATCCCATTTTGTTTTCCTGATGCAGTCTGATAGAAGAGGCTAATAAATCATTCAGTCAAATTAACTAAGTCTTGAGGAAAGAGGAAGATAAATAATTCAGGGAAAGAAAAAGCTGATACACTATTGATTTATAAAAATATAGACCATTAGCTTGGCCTCATTGGTAAAGAGTAATAGGAGATGGACAGTTGATCCTGAACAACACAGGGTTTAGGGGCACTGACTCCTACACAGTCAAAAATCCCAATACAATTTTTGACTCCAATAGCCTACTATTGACTAGAATCCTTACCAATAATGTAAACTGTCAATTAACACATATTTTGTTTGTTATATGTATTCTGTATTATATTCCTTTTTTCTTTATTGATTAGGTATTACATATGTATCCTTATCCCCCCATTCCTCCCCACCCCTCACACAGGCCCTCAACCCCCTGGTGTCTGTGTCCATTGGTTAGGCTTATGCATGCATACAAGTCCTTTGGTTGATCTTTGCCCCTTACCCTCACCATCCCCTCTCTTCCCTCTGAGGTTTGATGGTCTGATCGATGCTTCTCTGTCTCTGGATCTGTTTTTGTTCATCAGTTTATGTTGTTCACTATATTCTACAAATGTGTGAGATCATGTGGTATTTATCTTTCTCTGACTGGCTTATTTTGCTTAGCATAATGTTCTCTAGTTCCATCCATGCTGTTGCAAATGGTAAGAATTCCTTTTTTTTTTTATTTACAGCAGCATAGTATTCCATTGTGTAGATGTACCACTGTTTTTTAATCCACTCATCTGCTGATGGGCACTTAGGCTGTTTCCAAATCTTAGCTATGGTAAATTGTGCTGTTATGAATATAGGGGTGCATAAATCCTTTCCAATTTGTGTTTCTAGTTTCTTGGTATATATTCCTAGAAGTGGGATCACTGGGTCAAATGGGAGTTCCATTTTTAGTTTTTTGAGGAAACTCCATACTGTTCTCCACAGTGGCTGCACCAGTCTGCATTCCCACCAGCAGTGCACGAGGGTTCCTTTTTCTCCACATCCTCTCCAGCACTTGTCATTTAGTGATTTGTTGATGATAGCCATTCTGACAGGTGTGAGATGATACCACGTTGTCATTTTGATTTGCATCTCTCAGATGATTAGTGACTTTGAGCATGTTTTCATAGGCCTCTTGGCCTTCCTCCTGTCTTCTTTCAAAAAGTATCTATTTAGGTCCATTCCCCATTTTTTTATTGTATTGTTTATCTTCCTTTTTTTAGGTTGTATGAGTTCCCTGTAGATGTTGGAGATTAAGCCCTTATCGGTGATAACATTGGCAAATATGTCTCCCATGCAATGGGCTTTCTTGTGTTTTATTGATGGTTTCTTTTGCTGTGCAGAAGCTTTTTATTTTTATGTAGTCCCATTTGTTTATTTTCTACTTAGTTTCCATTGCCCTAGTAGCTATATCAGCGAAGATATTACATCAGCATATATCTGAGATTTTGCTGCCTGTGGATTCCTCTAATATTTTTATGGTTTTACATCTTGCATTTAAGTCCTTTACCCATTTTGAGTTTATTTTTGTGTAAGGTGTAAGTTGGTGGTCTAGTTTCATTTATTTGCATGTATCTGTCCAGGTTTTCCAACACCATTTATTGAAGAGACTGCCTTGACTCCATTGTATGCTCTTGCCTCCTTTGTCAAATATTTATTGATTCTTATTCTGTCAGCTAGATAAAAGAAAATACTATGAATAAAATTATAAGGAAGGGGAAATATATTTATAGCATTTATTGAAAAAAATCCACATGTAAATGGGCTGCCCAGTTCAGACCCATGTTGTTCAAGGGTTGACTGTATTATTTTTGGAACATTTAATACAAAAGAATTCTATTTAGGGCATTCAATATGAATAGGTGTTTGTGTTTTTTTTTCAGGCTTTTCTCATCAAAAGCATATTCAGAACTCAATAACTCATTTGGAAAAGTCTTTCATAATCCTCTTGTGAGTAAGATGGAAAAATGAACTCAATGACAATTTGAAGTAGTTTATTCCTGATTTGATAATTCGTTTCATTTCACTCTGAAAGTGAGTTTTGAGGGAAATATGTCTCCTAGATATGTATATAAATTGATCTATTCAAAATTTTATTATTTTATTCAAGAGAAAGGAGGTAGATTTCATGCTTATTGAATTTGCAGAGGATATTCTAAAAGGAAGTTTAGTTGATATTTGGGATGATGGGCCCAGATTCAAAGAAATTCAATTGGCTGAAATTATATGCTTACCATCTCTCAAAATACTAGTAAAGTTTAACTGAGGTAAGTGTAAAACCCTATACTTTAACAAACAAACAAGCAAATAAAATATCAACACAGGTTTAAAAAAAAAAGACAGGTGATTATGGATAAAACAGGTGTATTAAAGTCTGTGATATATCTGACAAAATTTGTTTTGAAAAAAATTTTACTAGTATATAACCCAAATAAACCTGGGCCAATCTGTAGTCAGTTCAAGCATGGTTTCACATTAAAAACAAACAAAACAAAACAAAACAAAACAAAAATATTACAATGAAATTTGCATCATTACCTGAAGCCCCTGAAAGATGTTAAACATATATTTTTCTACTCTTTCTTATAATTCACTCCCCTATATAACACATTATTATTTAACACTTGACTTTCTCAATGAGAGTCTCTTTCACCTTTTTTATGTCTTATTTGAATATCACATGAGAAGATATTTCCTAAGGATTGTCCATAACAGTCCCATCTCCCTTATAAAAAAAAAAAAACTTTTCATTTCTGTTTATTTATGGCACTTGTTATTGCTAAGATATTTTTAATCTATCCACTCTAGAATAAAACCTCCATGAATATCCCTTGAGAGAATGCAGGTTAAGTCTTCTCCAAAATCCTCATATTATTCCTTGAAACAGTTCACACCCTGTAGTTTTAGTAAGTTTAAGACCTTACTAACTAGTTTAACTAACTTCAGTACAGACTATAACTATTCATCAGGCTTCTTTTACCATATGTCCACCCTAATTATACCTGGCCCTCAATGTCATAGTCTCTTATAAATGGGGGAGAAGAGTTGCATGGAAGATCATTTTATCTCCTTTATAATAATGTCACCACTTCCTTTGTCTGCTTCTTGAATTTCCTAAAATAACTTTACCTTTTTCAAATAAAAAAACTTTACTTTCCACAATGCTTAGTTGAAAGAGTCTCCTTAAGATTATTTTTAAGCAAGATGAGGATTTTAGAACCTCATTTAGGATGTGTCATAATATATTGAGGACTTTCTTAATATTTACGTGTTTTATATTGTTCAAAACTTGAGAATTACTTTAAGTTTAGGGCACCATGCTGGACGAGTTATAGCTACATTGTTAATCCTGTATAATAAAGAGTTAATATGCAAATTGACCTTCACACCCTCACACAAGATGGCCACCCCCATGTGGTCACAAGATGGCTGCCACAAGATAGCCTGCAGGGGAGGACAGTTATGGGCAATGAGGCCAGGAAGGGAGGGTAGTTGGTGGTAACCAGGTCAGCAGGGGAGGGCAGTTGGGGCCAATCGGGCATGCAGGGGAGCAGTTAGGTGTCAATCAGGCTGGCAGGGGAGTGGTTAGGGGGTGATCAGGCTGGCAGGCAGGTGAGCGGTTGGGAGCCAGCAGTCCTGGATTATGAGAGGGATGTCTGACTGCTGGTTTAGGCCCAATCCCCTAGTGGGTCTCTGATTGGAGAGGGTGCAGGCTGGGCTGAGGGACACCTCCTCCAGTGCACAAATTTTGTGCACTGGGCCTCTAGTTATTATAATAATTAGTTTTGTAATTTTGATGTAAATAATAATTTATTTGGCAAGAGAGATTCTTATGACCATTTCTGAGTATACTTTGAGTCCATGTCTTTGAAATTTAAGTAACAAGTCAAACAGGTTCATGAATTGTAAAATAAATATTGAATAAGATAAACCTGAAATGTTTTCATATTTATGTATGAATTTTACCTTCTTTATCATGAAGTAGTGAGTCTTAGGGATATTAAATATAATATATTAAAAGTATGTTCTTTTAGTTTGATATAATACTTATACATGCTTCAACAAACATCTAACAAAATCTAAGAGCAGAATTGAATGCCATCTTCACAAAAAATTAAAACCTACAACAGTATCTTTCCAGTATTGTGTTTCCTTTTTATCCCTTTTAGAATTTATATGTTCTCTTTTTAATTGGATTAGGATTCTGTACTTACTAGGCTCACATGGATGCATAGAAGTTGGGCTGCTAATTCTTGTTTCATGTATTATACATGTAGCAACACTGAGAAACTAATCAATGGTCTTACAATTAAAAATTTTAGAGAAGAAACTGCCTAGTTGACTTGAGCTTAACTAATTATGAGGAATATAGAGAACCACTAAATTAGGCTATCAACTCAAGGGTGTGTACTCAACTAATTAAGTTCTCCCCAAATATCCCCCAAAATTAGTCTCTTGACTTCTAAGACAGTGAGATTAATATATGAATTGAATTATCTGTAAAGTAATATCTTAAAAGAAATTCCATTTCTCTGAAAAATGAAAAGCCTACCCTTGGATGATAGCGTTGATAATAGGGTGAAAAGCAATGGAAATAGTGCAGATAAAATATAGCAGAATAATTTCTTCACCCACTCTAGTCCTTTATGACCCTTGTTAGGAGCAAGAAAAAGCAAAGAGACAGTAGAATCAGCAAGCTTCAATGCCAAGTTATGATACAAACTCATAAAAACTGCCTTCTTCACCTTATATAGTACTCTTGGCTATATTTTATCCAATGATGTCACTGGGCAGTAATGCTGAGCTAACATGGTTTCATGAACTATAGCAATTGAGGGAATGATAGGTTAGTGCAGTGCCCCTGATAAATGAACTTTCTAAAATAATACACTTCTATTATACAGAACTCCAATTCCTTTCATGGTAGCCTCAGTTCCTGTTCTTTGCTCAACTTATTTCAAAAACCACCCTAATCATTCTCTCTCTTGTGTAGTACAATCAACACGTAGGGGGAAAGCATAATAATGACTGAGATTGAATTTTCTGGCAATTGTGATGGGTCAAATATAAAGCAGATTTAATTTGATTGTATAAAACACATTTTAATAAGTTTTAATAAATTTTAATATGTTTAATAAATAAGTTGGACTCAGTTGGCTGTAAACCTACCTTGTTCTTTTGGTGTGTTCTTCTAGGCTCTCTGGATAGAATCCCAGACAACTCCTAGGTTTTTCTTAATCATTTTCAGGCGTTATGTAGACCACCAGACAGGTCAGTCCCTCAATTTTCCCACTACTGTGGACTCATGCAGCAATACTAACTTCCTTCAAACTAGAGCAGTTTTTTAAATATTTAGGAATTTTGTGAACCACTTGTGAAACTGTTCATCTCCTGAAATTGTTCGTGGTGGGTATATTTATTTATTTTTTTAACTTTTTAATTTTAATTAATTTTAATTTTATCAGGTGCATGTGGCTAGTGGCTGCCATATTGGACAGCACAGTTGTGTATTTTTTAAATACTTCCTCACATGCTGGTGTACTGGGTCCCCTCTGCCCCTTATATGGGAAGGACTGTGTGTCAGCGAGATGAGGGATGGGCCAGCAGTGGCAGAGGTCCCTTCTTGATGTCATGCCCAGTGTTCGTGCCACACCCCCTCAGACACCATCAACACCCTGCAAAGGTCAGCGCTGCATGTGATTTTGTTGTTCTCAAGCTTGCGTCTCAGCCCACAGGTTCTGCTGGAATCGGAGCAGCCCCCACAGGGCTCTGTGTAGTTTGGTTTCACAAAGCATCCCTCCGCCCAGTGACCTTTTTGCTCTGGGTCTACAGGGCCATGCAGCTATTTTTATTTTTCCCTTTATTGATTAAGTTATTACCTATGTGTCCTTATCTCCCCATTGGTGGGTATATGTATATCTGCAAGATCATCAAATACTAAAAATTGGGCCTATTTATTTATTTATTTATTTATTTTTCACAGAGCTGGTTTACCATAAGCACAAAACTGTGTGTAAAACTTCCCAACGCTAACTTGAAGTAACTTGACTGAGTTTGAAGAAAGATGACTCTCCTCTCTCCTCTTCCCTGAAGGGGGTGTACAGTACATTGATCATTTTTCTTAGAGTAGGCCATTACCTTCCATCTCCTTATTTCCCAAAGAAGTCTCCCTTCCTTCCTTCCTTCCTTCCTTCCTTCCTTCCTTCCTTCCTTCCTTCCTTCCTTCCTCCCTTCCTCCCTCCCTCCCTTACTTCCCTTTTCCCTTCCCTTCCCTTCCCTTCCCTTCCCTTCCCTTCCCTTCCCTTCCCTTCCCTTCCCTTCCTTTCCTCCTTCCCTCCCTCCCTCTCTTCCTTCCTTCTTTCTCCCTTTCTTTCATTTTATTTTTAAGGATATTTTGGGTATTTTTAGTGGTGTTTGATGGACTAATGGTACAAAGATAAAATTTTTATCACTCTTTCCAAGGTCTTCATAGTTAATATCTAGAATTTAGGACTGCTTAGTAACATATTATTCCCATTTTAATGTAGTTCTCACTTATCCTTCATGAGTCAGCTTAACTATATTTCTCCCATACATCTTAAGTACCTAGATAATAAATATGACTTAAATTGAACTAATTAATTATATAAAGTAGATTGTAATATGTAAATAAGTGCATGATCCAACAACACAGAGTAGAAGAATTAAATTTTGTCTGTAGTATGAGACTCGCTGGTTGTGCAAACTTGAATGAGTCCCATTACCATAGAGAAGCTGACTAGTCTAACCTTTTCTTTTTTTAATCCTCACCAGAGGATATACTTACTGATTTTAGAGAGAGGAGGGAGAGAGAGAGATAGAGAGAGAGAAAAGAGAGAGAGAAGAGAGAAGAGAGAGGAGAGAGAAACGAGAGAAAAGAGAAGAGAGAAATATCACTTAGGTTGCTCTGACCAGGAATCCAACCCACAATCTTTTTGGTGTATGGAATGACACCCCAACCAACTGAACTACCTAGTCAAGGCTAACCTCCTCCTTTTTAAAAGCCAAGAAAAAGTAGGTGACTCACCAAGGACACCCAGCCATTTATGATAGAGAACAGAACCTTGGATCAAGATTGGCAAACTCTTTCTGTGAAGGACCAGACAGTAAGTGTTTTAGGCTTTATGGGTCATACAATCTCTGTTGCATTTTCACAGCAGTTGAAAAATAATCTGTAGAATTAAAGCCGTCAAAGACAATATGTACATGAATGAACCTGGCTCTATTCTAATAACACTTTCTTCATAAAAATTAGTGGCACACTGAATTTGGACCACAGAATATAGTTTGTCAACCCTTGCTGTACATCAGAAGATAGAAAGCCAGTATCCATTCTGTTGTATAGGCAATAGCATGTTTAAAATATATTCGTGCTTTGTGATTTAATAGCTTGCACACTGAAACTTTTTAAAATGAACAGAACCTCCTTTGATTTTAAAAGAAAAGAAATGTTGTTCCAAACCATTTCAAAGAGCAAAAAGCCAGGCCAAAACAAAACAAGAAAAAAGGGCGGGGGAGTGCTTCAAAGACAGGTGGATATGTTTCATAGGGTAAAACTTAGATCAATTCTTATTTACACAGGTAACTTTTACAAAATCAACTTCCCCCACTGTGATTTCTCTTCTTTCCTCTTGTCAATTGCTTGATACTTGCATGAGTTACACAGGATTAAGTTTTTCTAATTGAACAACAGTCACACTAATACAATAGGCACTCTTCCCTTGGTTATTAAGACAGGAAATATAATGACAATGCTTAGTTATCTTTTTTCATAAACTGATTCTAGATCCTGGACCCTAAGCCTTGACCTATTTGAGATGTAAGGTGAATAGAATAAGGTTAAGCCAGCAAAGACCCATAGATGAAGTTTTCATGCATACATGACTAACAAAAGAAAGAATAAAGGATAAGAAATCATCTTAGAAGATGTGAGACACCTGAGCCTCCACGCTGAGAATCAGTTGTTTCACAGCAAATGAATACAGATTCCACTTGCTAGACTGGGGTTGACATTCTGTGTGATAGGATGTGTGAAAGACAATCTACAGGGGAGGCTGTCTACCTGCAGAAGGTCATGGAGTTAAACTGTCCACCATGCTGACTCAGCACAGTGGCGTTTATCACAGCACACAGGTTCCTTCTATGGCAAATGGAACTTTCTCAGGCGTGAGAAGAAACCTGGCATTTTCTGCTACCTGCGGGCTTCTGCTTTTTGAAGCCAGGAAGGGCATCTGTAAAAGTTGGCTGCCTGTATGGCAGACCCTGCAAAATGCCAAGGAGAGTGATTTATGTCCCATTTGCTGAGACTAAAGAGGAAGTACACCCAGATTTCAGTAATGAAAGGTCAGGACAATGAAACATTTTCATTCTAATCTTTTCAAAAAAACTAGGGCAAAAAGTAACCAGATATTTCCACAATTTACACTTTCTACGTCATGTGACACTTGATTCTCTAAGTCCTAAATTGTGATAGCTATTTAAATGTAATATCCATTTTTATTCATTTAAAGTAAACTCAAAGCTTTGATTTGTTTCTGAAGGGTAAAAACGGTAAACTATGTTTCTTTTATTTAACCTATCCCTATTTATTAACAAAATCATTAAGTTAATTACATGAAGTATTAATCACACAATTTGAATACAGACAGGACACACAACATCATGTAAAGGTTTAAAGTTGGGGAAAAAAAAAACAGGAAGATCACTCAACATCTTCTTTTTTACAAAGTATTAACTTGTGCCTTGGAAGTTAGCCTAATTGCTGAAATTTCCCAGGGAGAAAATGAAAAGCAAATAATAGAAGTGATTGGCTTTTCTCATATTGCTTGAAATTTTATAACAGTTACTAATACAGAAGTAGGAAATACATAGTGCATGCTGGTGAGGAGGTCATTCTTACCTAGTTTGAGTATAAAGGACAATCTAGTGTCTTTACTCAGCCACGTGCTCTGGAATTCTTTCTCAGCAGCTACTTGCAATGGCCCTGCGCTAGGAAGGCAGAAATGAGCAAGATGCAAGCCATGTTCTTTTAAGAAAAGAACTTCTGAAGCTTTGCTAATTGTCTCAAAAGTCATCCATCAAACATAGTCATTTGAATAATGTATGTGTTTATCATCATTCTGTTTTTGCCGTTTCTGAACACATTTGTTAGAGAAAAGGATAAAGGGAGGTTCTGTCATTGTGGTGTGCAGTCTAATGGGCTAGAGAACACGTGTGTAATCATACACATGAATGCTGTCTAGCTAAAGGAGCAGAGGGAAAAAAGGAAACAAAATGATACCTAAATATGTGATACAAGTTGACACACACAGAATCCTTTTGCCCTAATTAGGAAGAATAAAAACAACAGAATTGTCATGATTCGGTCTAACTAAAAACAATGGAATGATCAAGATCCAGTTTAATTTAATTTCAGTGTAGTTAGAACATATCCACTTAAAATTATTAAATGAAAATAGAAATTTATGTTTTTACATTAATTATTTTTAATTACTAAGCTTGCTACATATCTTATTATTTCAGTTAACAAAATACATCTAACACACATATGCTTTTACCAGTGTCCTTATTCTCCAGGAAAAGAAAGTCCAAGTAAACAAATATTGATGTGAAAATAACACCAAAATGACTTACATCTATTTCATAATTGCAATCTAACTTATTTTATTTGATAACAATTTCATACTTAAATTTCAGGAAATAGAACTATAAAAGCAAGCAAACACACCCACCAGATTCTTTGAAACTATCCTGTAAGCAGGAAACACTTTTAAAGCTGTGAAATACTGTATGTTTCTTATTCTGGATGCAAAAAATTGTTTCTCACTGAAAGCGACATTTTAAATTTTTAGAGATGCACATTCATAGAAAAAGAATGAATAGTAGTGTTATAAATCAAGAAAGTATTTTAGGAGGAATCCAAGATGGCGGCATAGGTAAACACCTAAACTGCTGCCTCCCACAACAATTTAAACTGCAACTAAAAGATAAAACGTCTATCACCCAGAACCACGGGAAAGCTGGCTGAGTGGAAGTTCTACAACTAGAAGGAAAGAGAAAAGAGCATTGAGATGTGCACAAGCGCTGAAAAGCTGAGGTACGGAGGCGCGCGATCCGGGCTGGCGGCGGGCGACTGGGTGCGTTGCTTTTTTCAACCTGAACGGAGACAAGCCCCCGATTACTCTGAAATCCAGTCTCTGGGGAGACGCGGGGGACCCAAACTCCTACGGGGAGAAGCTGGACTGTCTGCCAGTGAGAGTGGCTTGCTAGCAGAGCTGCGCGCAGGAATAATTGTTTACGGCACTGGGGCACAGGATTCCAGGACAGGGTCGGGACACAGAGCGGGCTTACTAGCAGCCATTGCTGTTTGCCACGCCCTAACCTAGTGACGCCCTGAGACCCCGCCCCACACAACCTACAAACCCACCCAAGCTCCAAGCAGCTCAATTAGCATAAGAAAGCCTGCCCTATCGCAGCTTAACCTAGAAAACTTGCAGCCCTGGTCAGACAGCTCCAAAACCTCCAAACCCCAAGCAAAGAGGAGAAAACTGCAGCTCTCACTGTAGCTCCTGCTGAGTGGCCTCAGACAGTAGCTGACCTGCACCCCATTGGAGATCCAGAAGCCAGTGTACCTAGTGGTCAGTGTGAGACACCAGATTTCAACTCCTCACATCCATAAGTGACACATTCAAGAGGCAGACTCAGTGAGCACCAAAGTCCCACTGAAACAAGTCCTGCCCCATAAGCGTGTCTTCAGCGCAGCACTTCTTCCATTATAGACACAGGGAGTGCTCACAGCTAATTGGCCTGGAGGTCAATTCCTCCCAGCATACCAACAGCAATTCAGGCTTAACTACACCAAGACTTTGCACTCAGCCCACAAAGGGGTGTACCAAGAGCATCCACATCAGGTGATTGGGGAGGCTGAGCTACTGCCCCCTATAGGTCACCTACCACACAAAGCCACTCCATCAACACAGGGAAGAAGCCAAAATGCAGAAACAAAGAAACATGTCACGAATGAAAGAAACGGAGGAAAGCAAACTACTGGATGACATAGAGTTCAGAATCACATTTATAAGGTTACTCAAGAATCTTCTAAAAACTGCTGAGAAACTTGATGACACTTCTGAGGAGCTTAGTGAGACCTTCAAGGACCTTAATGAGAATGCCAAAAAAATGGAAAAGGATCAGTCAGAAATGAAGCGTACACTGTCTGAAATAAAGAATATACAGAAACTCAACTGTAGATCAACATACCCCAAGAATCAAACCAAAGATCTGAAATATGTGGAAACAAAAAACATCCAACCAGAAAAACAAAAAGAAAAAAGAATCCAAAAATATGAAGATAATGTAAGGAGCCTCTGGGACAACTTTAAGCGAAACAACATCCGAATTTTTGGGGTGTCAGAAGAAGGGAGAGAGCAAAATACTGAAAACCTATTAGAAGAAATAATGACAGAAAACTTTCCCTACCTGGTGAAAGAAATAGACTTACAAGTTCAGGAAGCGCACAGAACCCCATACAAGAGGAACCCAAAGAGGACCACACCAAGACACATCATAATTAAAATGCCAAGGGCAAAAGACAAAGAGAGACTATTAAAAGCAGCAAGAGAAAAACAGTTAATTACCTACAAGGGAGTACCCATACGACTGTCAGCTGATTTCTCGGCAGAAACTATGCAGGCCAGAAGGGAGTGGCAAGGAATATTCAAAGTGATGAACAGCAAGAACCTACAACCAAGATTACTCTACCCAGCAAAGCTATCATTCAGAGTTGAAGGTCAGATAAAGAGCTTCACAGACAAGAAAAAGCTAAAGGAGTTCATCGCCACCAAACCAGGATTACATGAAATGCTGAAGGGCATTCTTTAAGAAGAAGAAGAAGAAGAAAAAGGTAAAGATAAAAATTATGAACAACAAAATGACATCAAATACATACCTACCAACAAGTGAATCTAAAAATCAAGTGAATAAAAAATCTGAAGAACAGAATGGACTGGTGAATATAATAGAATCAGGGACATAGAAAGGGAGTGGACTGACGATTCTCAGGGGAAGCAAGTGTGAGGGGTGCGGGAAGAGATTGGACAAAAATCTTACTCCTATGGATGAAGACAGTGGCGGGGGGTAAGGGCATGGGGTGGGGTGGGGAATCAGGTGGAGGGGAGCTATGGGGGGAAAAAAAGTGGAACACCTGTAATAATCTGAACAATAAAGATTTAATTAAGAAAAAAAAAATAAAAGAAAAGAAAAAAAAAAGAAAAAAAAAAAAAGAAAGTATTTTAATGTAATTATGGGAAGAAGGAGCCTAGGCTTCATTATTTTAGCTGAGATGATTGGACTATGTCTAACTTTTTATCCAGTTTTAACATTATGTGTTTTAGGATTTACTACACTAGCTTTCCTTGCTGTTGCTCTGTGTTTTCCAATATTTATCCATAATGGAGTCATAGCTCAGAATAAAAAACATTTCCATTTTTAATAACAACAGTGGATCTAAGAATGCCCATAGATTTCTTGCAGAATTGTAAGCTAAAAATTAGAATTATAACTTGTAGAAGAATACATAAATACATAACAGAAGAGATAATGATCAAAAGAGCCACAATGAATATTTTTATGAGCCTCAGGTGACATCCTATATATTGGCAAAAGAGGAAATAATGGAGTGAGGGAGAAGGATAGAGAGAGAGAGATTGAGATTGAATCTATATCTTAGCCCCCAAAATCTCTTTTAACTGTTGTGTTCGTGTGTTGTTTTTTCAAAATTGGAAAATGAAAGAAAAACAATAAAATGCTTTTTAAAATCTATGAAACAATATAGCATTCATGTTTTTGTGTTTTTCCAGCACACTTGACCATATAAATATTTATCTGATTTATTTTTTTAAATTGATGTGGAACGATAAGTTTGTGGAACGATAAATAGTGGAACGATAAGCTAATTCATGGAATAAAAAGGAAGTAGATTTGCCATTTCAGCTCCAATGGAGTATATAACTCCCATCCTTAAAACAAGAAAAGCTGGACAAACTGAAAATCAGCAACTCTTCTTGCATCCATAGTAGAATTAAAGTCACAAGTCAAACCATCTCCCTGAAGTTTTGAGGGACTGTGAATCCAGACAGTCAGAGCTGATATATGCTTGCCTCGAGCAGATGCTGAGTGAGCTATAAACTGGTAGGAACAGTTAAATGGTGATTTTGATGAAGTGCTAGAGGCTTATGATGATAGTCTGAGAGTAAAAATCTGCTAGGCCTCAGTTCTGATGCAACAATTCACTTATTTGGATGCTGATAATTCAGTAAATGAATGGAAGATGGTGGGAGGCAGAGTGTTCACTTTGGAGTGGGAGGTTACTTTTTCCTTTTTTTTTCATGATTTACTCTCTTGAATCAGCAGGTAGAGAATGTTGAGTGTGTTTTGTAATAACAAACCTATCCACAAGTCTTCTGTAACCTGTATTCTTTTTAAAAATATATATTTTATTGCTTTTTACAGAGAGGAAAGGAGAGGTATAGAGAGTTAGAAACATGGATGAGAGAGAAAAATCAATTCAGCTGCCTCTCGCCCACTCCCTACTGGGGATGTACCTGCAAACAAGGTACATGCCCTTGATTGGAATCAAACCTGGGACCCTTCAGTCCACAACTGATACAAACTGGTTAAGGCTGTAACCTGTATTCTTGTATTGTTCTCTTGACCTTATAGCAAAGAGTTCCAGTCATTAAAATTTGAAGTCAAAAGTGAATTAGATTCACACAGTAAGCCATTTTCTTAAGACTTTATCAATGTCAAATTGATTTAAGTTAATTAAAGCTACTAGTTTGGGCTTCATTCTGAAGTTCATGGAAGGCAAACTAAGTACACAATTTTTGTTGCTATATATAGGAGGGATTTTGGTCTTATATTAATGTACTGTCTAGGGTATAATAAGATTCCCAGTGAAGCAGATGGATGAGAATCCCAGTAAAACAGTATTTATTTCTATTTACTATATTTTTATTGTGCACTGTAATCCACCCTTCAGTATTCCACCTACTTAGAAGACAATATTATGTTCTGTAGCTGCATATAGATGTGGCAATCAGGCTTCAAAAACACTTTTAGCCTGGCCAGCATGGCTCAGTGGTTGAATATCGATCTATGAACCAGGAGGTCACGGTTTGATTCCCCGCCAGGGCACATGCCTGGGTTGCGGGCTCTCTTCCCAAGGTGGGGCATGCAGGAGGCAGCCGCTCAATGGCTTTCTCATCATTGATATTTCTATCTCTCTCTCCCTCTCCCTTCCTCTCTGAAATCAATAAAAATATATTTTAAAGAAAAACACTTAGAGATCACTGAAGTGTACAACAATCATTCAGATATAAAAGTATGTCATATAATATTTAGGTAGATGGTATACAGATGATTTTTAAATCCTCATAATGTACCAGCATTTTGACACGTTCCAATATTGCCACATTAATCTATAAGGAGGTAGTACTCACCATCCTTGTGGAAGAGAAAGACAATCAATTAATTCATATGGGCAAATGCACAACTGTATAATAATGATATGTATATGAAATGTATAAGTAGTGAAATATATACTTGTATAAATAATGATATAGCCACAATTTGAATCAAGATACAGGTAGATTAAAACATTGTATGCAAAATCACATGGTTCTACCAGAAACAATGTCTCTAAACTGTAAATTTATTATTAATATTACTCCAATTTCTCTTTAAGGTGTCCATATTATTGGAATGTTTATGACAATCCTGAATTCTGCCCCAGTTTCCCATTGAATTTATTTAATACATTTATTTTCTTAGGTCAATTTATTCAATAAATATTAAGTGAGTTTTATATTCAAGAGCTACCCAAGTTAGTCCTGGCCAGATGGCTCAATTGGTTGGAGCATCGCAATCATCCTGTACACCAAAAGGTTGTGGATTCCATATCCAGTCCAGGTGTGTATAGGAGGCAACTGATCAATGCTTTGGGGTTTTTTCCTCTCTCTGCCTCTGAACCCTTCCTCTCTCTCTTAAAAATCAATAAAAATGTATCCTTTTTTTAAAAAAAAAATACTTCTCTCTGAAAAAAATATTGAAAAGAACTACTACCCAAAATAGTGTGAATATAGTAATGAAGAAAACAAAACACTTTTAGTGTCATGAGCTTATGAGATAAATATATGACTAATACCACCTTAATTAAACACATATTATTAGGCACTGGAAATACTGTGGTAAACAGGACAGACAAAATTATTGACCTCATGAGGTTTGTAATCTATGAGATTCTATTGAGCATGTTAGTAGACATCTGTGATCAAATGAATTTTAACATATGACTTCATAGTTAGATAAAAGTGCAGGCCTATGGCAAACATAGTATTCTGTTTAGAGTGGGATGAACAGTAGATGACAAGGTCAGAGAGACAGACACGGAGATTGTATAGGCCGTGTTGAGGGAGAACTGGATTATTATTCTGAGAGTTATTGGAAGCCTGTGAGGTTTTGAGCAGGAAAAGGGTGTAATCTCATGCATGGTCTTAAAAGATTACTTTGGGTAACTGGAGGAATGTGCTGTAGGAAGACAACATTTGGGCAGGAGACTCACTGAGCAAACTTTTGTAATGTATATTTTTTGCAATATGCTAATTTACAAAAGGGAATAATGAAGAAATTTCATAAAAGCCTGTAAATTGTGTTTTTTAATACTAAAAACAAACTATAAAAGTATGGAAATATAAGCACCCAAAATTTTTACTAACTTAAATATATAAATCAATCTTTCTTCTTGCTCTTGCTTGCTTTCTTGCTTCTTGCTTTCATCTTTCTTTTAAATAAATAAACCAGGAGCACTTTGCAGCCTTCAGAGATTCAAGGTTCACTTATTACATTTCACCAAGAATGAAATTCTTTTTAAATGTAAAACAGGTAAGCTGTGTAATCAACTTCAGACAATTAAATATAAATTGATCATTTATCTGAGATAACCAACTTGAGAAGTACTAATCTTTGTAAGAACACTAGTCAGCTTTGCTAATAAAAATATTATATTTCTAATGTAAGAATTTTCTCTAAAGATGAAATTGATGGGATTTTATAAAATTACCATATTAATTTTTCCCTCTCCTGAAATGCCTGATCTTTTCAAGACTTTGACTAAGGTACTTACAGAAGACTAACACAGAGAATTCATACCCTTTCTTTTGCTTCCACTTTACTATATAATCTCAAGAGGTCAGAGCTCATAATTAAAAACAAAAATGAATATGCCTTAGTCCACAGTTGTTTATATTTCTGAATGAGCACTCTTGTGAAACTGATTTCCTCAATAGCAAGGCCAGGTGGAGAGATTGAGGTCACCCCTGTGCAGCAGCATGTTCCTCCCAGATCGATAGGAAGCTGGGATGCTGTCTTCCTCTGTGACCAGATGGGCCAAGTCCTGCAGAAATAGTCCACAGCCATTATTCTGTGCATCAGGCTGTGCAATTGATTTCAAGATAACAGAGAAGAGGGAAAGGGCAGTTAGGCTTGACTGCCTCCTGTCAATACAGGAGCCCTGGAACAGTGTAATTCAGAAAATTTGTGTCAATTTGGGTAAGCTGGGGTGGAATCCTGACAGGGTGATCCTTTATTTGGCTTGCAGTTTGAAGATGCAGTAGGATCTGCACTTTGGTGCCTGGGCAGTGACTGGCCTGGCTAGAAGTGTAGGTCATGATGCCTGGCTCAATTTCACAGGCAAACGCTGTCGAAGATTTTGTTTCCTGGGCAGGAAAGAATGAAAAAGTTGGAAATAAAGGGTAGAGTTTATTTTTCAATGCCTATCAAAGATATTTTATTTCTATAAAGTCCTGCCTTGTCTTTTATATTATAAACCTATTTCCCTGTCAGTTTCTAAATTTCAGTTATCTGCACAATAGAAAATTCCCTCTTTGACTGTAATCAAATCACTAATGTGGGAAATGGAGGCACAAGGAAGCATACTCTCTGTGTCGCTACAGCGTATTTTGGCTTGGATTGTGCAAATCAGGTTACAGTAATTGTGTCATGTACGGATGGATTTAAAATTGTGCATCAGGCTGTGCTAAATCATATGAAAAGTGTTTGAATGAAAACATTAATTACATCTCAAAAGTAAACATCAAAAAGAGATTAGACAAGTCATGCTTTTGTTTTGTTTAATACTAGAGATATCAGCTACTTGACTACAAATTCCCTATGGCCCCTTTGTTTTGTCATCTGTATATTTCATCTGCTGTATGGCTTCATGAACATTTAAGCTATTGCTCTATGGTTTAGAAATAATAATAATGTCAAAGTGGTTTTTATCCAATCTCTTACTAAAACTTTAAAATAGGACATTAGAGGCCCATTTTGATGAAAGGTAACATTTTGTTCAATAAATACTGAGAACTCAGGTGCTTATTGTGAATAAGTGAATCCCAAGAATAAAAAACAAGCCAGCCATAAGTCACAATTTTTTAAACAATAAAACAATTAAATGAATTTTCTGAAATGAAATAGATTTTCTATTTGGAATATCAAAAAATAAAATGAAGCCCAACCAAAACAAAAACAAGGAAGTGTGATGGTGTTATGTGGTTTTAGTTTAAGGTTTAGTGTTTTGTTTTGTTTTTTCAATATTTAGATTAATTTTTAGAGAAAGAGGAAGGGAGAGGGAGAAACATCAGTGTGATCTGCTGCCTCCTGCATGCCCCCTACTGGGGATCCAGCCTGAAACCAGGACATGTACCCTGACTGGAAATGAACTGGCACCTTTTGGGGACAGGATGATGCCCAACTGAGTCACACAGGCTAGGGCTGTATAGATATTTATCCCTTCACCTTCTTTTATCCACCCCTGAACTTCCCTCTGACAGTTGTCAGTCTGTTCCATGTATCCATGCCTCTGTTCCTATTTTGTTCTTTAATTTCAGATGCTTAAAGTGTGTTATCTGACCCAGCATACAGTATTCCTTGGTAAATGTTACTTATTAATTTGAATAGATGTGATTTTTGCTGTTGTATGTGATGATCTACAAGTGTCAAGTAGATCAAATTGATGATAGTACTATTTAGGTCTTCTGTATGCTTACTGATTATTAGTCAACTTGTTCTACTGATGAGAGATTTTGAGTTGCCCAACAATAATAGTGAAATGATCCATTTCTCTTTCAGTGCTCTCTAGTTTTTATACATTTTTGTAGCTCTATTATTTGGAGTATATATATTTAGTATTTTTATGTTTTTGATCCTTAGTCCTTTTATCATTACTTATTACTTTTCTTTATCCTAATAATGTTTCTCAACCTCTGTTTTGTCTGACATCAATATAGTCAATTTGTATTTCTCTTAGGTGTGCACATAATTTTTGTTCAATTTTTAAATGTAACCTTTCATTTTTTAACTTAAAATACATTTTTATAGTCACCATACATAAGGGCATTAAAAAAAAGGCTTTTCTTAAAAAACAAAAACGGCTTTTTTTTCTTTGCTATAGCTCTCACAATTTATGAAAAGCACCTGGTAATTAAACCCCAAGATTGTTAGCTCCTCTAATTTAAACAGCCCCTCTGTTCAAACTGCAAGACAAGCTAAGCTACTCTCAAGGCTACAATCTTGCATACCACTCCTCCCTGCTGTTTTTACAACTCAGGGATAATTTACACCAGGGAGTCTCTAGTTAGTAAGAAGTTACCTTCACCCTTCCAACTGCCCCTTCAAACAGGCCTCTTTTGAACTCTTCATAACTTTTGCTCTAACCATGTGTTACAGGCTTGGGAAAAATACTGATAAGACACCTTTCTGAGACATCTGCCTGGACTGTCTCCTAAAAGCAAGCAAACTTTTCTTTAAAAAAAAAAAAGAATATATACATATATATATTTCTTTATTGATTTCAGAGAGGAAGGGAGAGGGAGAGAGAGAGAGAGAGAAACATCAATGATGAGAGAGAATCATTGATTGGCTGCCTCCTGCACACCCCCTACTGGGGATTGAGCCCGCAACCCAGGCATGTGCCCTTGGCCAGAATCGAACCTGGGACCCTTCATTCAGCAGGCTGAAGCTCTATCCACTGAGCCAAGCCAGCTAGGGCACAAACAAACTTTTTAAGACAACCCCCCTGATGTCTGCTCAACTTCAACTTTGGCCTAGGGTTCCCCTCCCTTCCTTGTTGCTTAGCAACATCCAGGGCTTAAAAGGAGAAGCTGCCCTTTGTTTTCTTGCCTTGTATTAATTAGCGATACTTGACCCTTTCCCTTCCTGGACAGTAAAACATAAACTTTCTCTCTGCATCTCTTCCTTTAGTTGTGAATTATTTCTTAGCCCATGTCACCAGCCAAAACCTAACACCATATAGTTAGCTTTATATCATTTAAAAAATTATCATCAAGACTTCTCTCAGACATCACAATCTTGATTTGTCTAATCTCCAGGATTATTTTATATATTATGTTTGTTTATCATTTTTTTTTTTTAAGAGTAGAGGACAAATCTCCTACCAGTTGCTTCAGCATGACAGAGTTCAGGTCTCCTTTATATTATTTTAAATAAGTTTTCAAAATGTATGATTTTTCTTCACCAGTTATAAAATTATAATCCTATGTAATAAAAGCCTAATATGCTAAGTGTCCAGTCATCTAGTCATTCATTCAACCTATCAAAATATAATATGTTAATGATACACTAAGGCCACTCAACTGTTCGCTATGACATGCTCTGATCACCAAGGGGCAGACAGTCGACCAGTCGCTATGACATGCACTGATCATCAGGGGGCAGATGCTCTGACTGGTAGGTTAGCTTGCTGCTGGGGTCCAACCAATCGGGACTGAGCGAGATAGGCCAGACATGCCCTGGAGCCCTCCCGTGGACCCTCCCCACCTGGCCAACCTCCCACGTCAACCCCCAGCCTCAATCGTGCACTAGTGGGGTCCGTCGACCTGGCCTGCATCCTCTCACAATCAGGACCCCTTGGGGGATGTTGGAGAGCTGGTTTCAGCCCGATCCCGCAGGCCAGGCCGAGGAACCCCACTGGTGCACAAATTCGTGCCCAGGCCTCTAGTGGCTATATAATAATATTCAAAATTTGTCTTTTGGGTCTCAGGAAACTTATAACTTCAATTCATATGCATATTTTTGTTTGAAAGAATTATGAACTATCATGAATAAAAACTTTCAAGTAAAAATATGTGCTATAAAATATTAGAAAATCTAATTTGTGGGGCATGTCGGATAGAAATATGAATTCATGGATAAAAAAAGGATGTAAACTTCTAGTTATTAAGGAGAAACATGTTTAAAAGTGTGAGCAGAGATTTAAAGTCACTAGGCATTTAGATTGCAGTCAATACTCTTTGAAGTCTTACATAATCTTATTTGATGATAGTAATATGTACATGATAATTATATAGTTTTCAGGTATTTAAACTTATGATGGCTTTTTAAAATATCACTTTATATATGCTTGGATTATATTGATATTTTCTTATACCTTTAAGGGTCCATGAACAATAGAAATTTAAGACAATTGTGCATCATAGAAGTTTTGACTGCAATAAGATAACTTGGTGGGGGGCTATTTCAGGTAACAAGTGAGAAGTAATCAAAGGCAAAAATGTAAAGAAATTAATATTGTTCACATAAATTATGTACAAATCCTTTATTTTTTTAAAATATATTTTATTGACTTTTTACAGAGAGGAAGGAAGAGGGATAGAGAGCTAGAAACATCGATCAGCTGACTACTGCACACCCCCTACTGGGGATGTGCCCACAACCAAGGTCCATGCCCTTGACTGGAATTGAACCTGGGACCCTTCAGTCTGCAGGCCAACGCTCTATCCACTGAGCCAAACCGGTTTTGGCTATGTACAAATCCTTTAATAATAATATTAGTGACATTTCCACTAAAGATTGTATTTTTATAATATTCTTAAAAACTGAAATAAATCATATGCTCATATACTTCTCACTGTAGAGAGCAACTAATTGCACCATGATGTGTATGTATATCAGTATATATATTTATATTATAGATATTATTTGTATAATTGAGTGATATCAAAATATATACACATATACAATGATATATACATATATGTATATCATTATGGTGTCACTAAATTATACAAATAAAAGTAAAAAATCTAATTAGGATTATTTAAAATAAACATCTCAATTTTCTTCAGTTCATGAAAAGAAGGTTATAAGAAATTCTTTTTAAAAGGGAGGTCTTGTAGTCTTTTTAGGGACTCACAGAATCATTATTCTTGTTTTGTTGTTATTTTTTTGTGTTTCTTTTACCTCTTGGAAAAGAAAACACAATAACTATGGATAATAAGTCATAACATAAAACACTAACATTTTTGTTAGCTCAAGTGTCTATACTTTTTTATTTATAAATCTTTACTCTTATAAAAGCAAATAAGCCATCTTCACCAAACAACTAAGGCTACAGGTGCAGAAATGACAGTCAATCTTATTTTTATATTCAGTGCAACCATATAAAGGGAACTGTATTTTTGTGTCTGCCTGATATCACATGTAAGAATAGTGAATGTGAATGCCACTCACAAATAGTTTACAAAGTTAAGTATATCTTAAGAGTTTTTCTTTGTTCAATAGAGGGTTTTTCCGTTTACTAAGACAAAAATTGTTTCCAGCACTTGAAATGTGAACGCATTGTTCAGATACAGATTCTCAAGTGTCCAGAATCATAGATATGTATCTTAAATGTCAATGGGGACTGTCTGTGATAATCCATTCCTTTTCACACAAACATGTCCTTGGCAGTTCTACTCAGGATTCAATGATGCTGTTTAATTGACAATTTAAAATTTACAACATGCGATGCCTCTATCCCTAATCCCCAAACCATATTTATGTCTTTGTAAGTCATAGGCAGGCCAAGGACACTGAGGTCTTTAAGTTTTAAGAGCCTGTGGGATCTGGAATGTATATCAGCCTGTACATATGTGACCTGCTGAGAAATAGCAGCGGTGAAGAAAAATATGGTTCTACTTCTTGATCAGTATAAGTTAAATATTCCATTAGTTCTTTCCTTTCATTATGTATTTCCAGCTCAGTGCTGTGAAACCCACTGACAATAAATCCCTGGAAACTAGGGTGTGAGAGAACTTGTTTACTTGTAGGGAAATTGCAATTACCCTCTAGTGTTTTGGGGGGATACAATTTGCAGACCACTTGTATTGAGTGTATTTCCTTTACCAAGAACAATTTTATTTTTATTTGTTTGTGATGGAATTTTACATTTCCTCTTAATATGCAGGAGAAAGAGGCAATATTTGACTACGTGAGGTTGTTGTTATATTAGTGATTTTTTTTTAATTAACTATAACCATTTATAGTATCTTAGGTTGCTAAGAGCTAACAGGATAAAATGAAAGAAGGGGTAATTTGTGAGGCTAGTGAAGACAGGAAATGACTTACTGAATAATTAAAAATAATCAAAAAGTGTGGTTATGATGGCAAGTTTTATACATACACATTATGTAAAGTTACCGTATTTTTTATGATTCCACAACACTTTTATGGTAACACTGGGATGAAGATTTATTTTCTTGGTAAGAATTATGTAAAAAGGGTAGGAGTGGCCTGGTTGGTGTGTCTCAGTGGTTGGGCACCGACCTATAAACCAGGAGGTCAAGGTTCGATTCACAGTGAGGGCACATTCCCGGGTTGCAGGCTCTATCCCCAGTGTGGGGCATGCATGAGGCAGCCGATCAATGATTCTCTCTCATCATTGATATTTCTATCTCTTTTCCCCTCTCCCCTTCATCTCTGAAATAAATAAAAATACATTTTTTAAAAAGAGAGATAGGGGTATCTACTTATACTGTATGGTTCATTTTTGTTTCTGTCAAAAACATACTGGTAGAAATGTAAAGTTCAAACAATGATAGCAATAAAATTGATATTTTAGGGAAGTCTTTGTTGTCTAAAAATATTGAAGAAGGTAAACAAAAGTAAATATTTTAGCAATTGATTTTTTTTAAATCAATTTGGATAATTTGCAACCATTATTATTTACATAAAACAGAGTTGCTTAAATGGAAAACAATCTACACTAATAAAAGAGAAACATGCAAATTGAACGTCCCTCCCCTATGCCCACCAGCCAATCAGGAGTGAGTATGTAAATTAACCCAACAAAGATGGCGGTGGCCATGGACCTGGAATGAGCAGGAGGCTTGGGTTTCCCCTGGCAATGAAGGAAGCCAAGCTTCCTGCTGGCCCTGGCCCACTCAAGGAGGAGCTGGCGGGGGGCGGGGGGGATGGAGTGGCTGGGAGCCTGGGTCACCAGGGAGTGTGGTCAGCCTGAAAACAGCCCTCAGCCCCTTACCCAGGCTGGCCAGGCACCCCAGCAGGAACACCCACCCTGAAGGGGATGTGGCCAACTTGAAAACAGCCCTCAGCCCCTCACCCAGGCTGGCCACGCCACCACAGCAGGGACCTTCACCTCATGGGGGTGTGGCTGTCCTGCAAACCACCACAGGCCCCTCGCCCAGGCTGCCTCATGCCCCAAGGGAACACTCACCCTGATCCGGGACACTCTTCAGGGCAAACCAGCTGGCCCCCACCCATGCACCAGGCCTCTATCTATACTAATAAAAAGGTAATTTGCTAATTAGACTGGGAGAACTTCCAGAAGACCTTCTGGACAAAGCCATGGTGGTGGGGCCGAAGTAGAGGTAGTTAGAGGCCAAGAGGGGAGGGAAGTTGTGGGTGATCAGGCCAGGATGGGACAGCAGTTGTGGGTGATAAGGCTAGTGGGGGGGGGCATTGGGAGTGATCAGGCTGGTGGGGGTGGGGGAGCCAGTTGGGGGCAAGCAGGCCGTCAGTGGGGGTCAGTTGGGGGTCAGCAGGGGGCCAGTTTGGGGTGAGCAAGTCAGCAGGGGGACAGTTGGGGGTGAGCAGGCCAGTGGGGAAGGCAGGTGGGGGCGAGCAGGCCAGCAGGGAGGGCAGTTGGGGGTGAGCAGGCTGGCAGAGGGGCAGTTGGGGGTGATCAGGCTGGCAGGGGGGGAACATTTGAGGGCGAGCATGCTGGCGGCAGGGGGCAGTTGGGGGCAAGCAGGCTGGCAGGCAGAGTGGTTAGGGGCAATCAGGCAGGCATGCAGGTGAGCAGTTAGGAGCCAGCAGTCCCGGATTGCAAGAGGGATGTCTGACTGCAGGTTTAGGCCTAATCCCTGTAAACCAGCAGTAGGACATTTTTTGAGGGGTCCCAGATTGGAGAGGGTGAAGGCCAGGCTGAGGGATACCCCCCCCACCTGTGCACGAATTTCATGCACTGGGCCACTAGTACTATATAATAGATAAAGCAAGGAATATGTCATAAGAGCCATGGATACTAATCTGAAAACTTTAAAAAAATTTAACACTATTTAATTATGGTAACTAAAACAATTCCAGTAGACTCTCTATTTTTTAGTCTGAAATCCTATATAATAAAAGCATAATTTGCAAATTGACTGAATGGTGGAACAACCAGTCGCTATGATGCATACTGACTACCACGGGGCAGATGCTCAACACAGGAGCTGCCCCCTGGTGATCAATGTACTCCCACAGGGGGAGTACCACGGAGCCAGAAGCTGGGCTCATGGCTGATGAGCCCAGTGATGGTGGTGGGAGCCTCTCCCACGTCCAAGGCAGCGTTAAGGAGCAGCAAGCCAGGCTCATGGCTGGCAGGCACAGTGGTGGTGGCTGGAGCCTCTCCCACCTCCAGTGCAGGCGGGTGGTAAGGAGTAAGGGGTCCCGGACTGTGAGAGCCCTGGACTGTGAGAGTCCTGGACTGTGAGAAGGATGTCTGACTTCCAGCTTAGGCCTGATCTGGGATCAGGCCTAAGCTGGCAGGCGGACATCCCCCGAGGGTTCCTTGACTGTGAGAGGGCACAGGCTGGGCTGAGGGATCCCCCCCCCCCACCCAGTGCACGAATCTTGTGCACCATGACTCTAGTATGGAGATATAATAAGGAAGAAGACTTGCCTTAACAGCTTTGAAAGTTTTTGTGAGAAAGGTGAGATTGAGAAAATTTTTAAAAGTTAGAAACAGTGAAAGGCCATTTCTGGTACAAGAGAGGAACTGGTACTAGATATAACCTTCCAAAATGTAATTAAATACCGTTAAAGTAGGCAAAATACATGTGGCAACTTCTTCCAGACAGTGTACAAAAGGCATCATAAGACTTTATTCTCTATAGAAGAAAAACATGTGAGTTGAACACAAAATTCACCTTGCTTTGAGCCTGGAGCACTTTCCTGACTTATAAAAGTAAAGCCTAACAGAATGTGATGGTCTCTCTGAGGACAACAGGCATATAGGGCATCTCTGGGATACAAATCAGCTAGCATTCATGACAGGAACCTTTAAAGAAAAAAGTTGTTGATGGAATTAGGTTAGGTAGATATTTGTAAAGGGCCTATCCTTGAATCCTTGATTGATTTCTGGGATGTACATTCACAGGCTGAGACTCTGCAAGGTTGAGAAGAGAATAATTGCTACTAGGATTTAAAAAAATGAACCAGGCCCAGTCAGCATGTCTCAGTGGTTCGATTCTAGTCAGAGCACATGCCTGGGTTGTGGGCTAGTTCCTCAATGTGGGAGGTAGCCAATCAATGATTCTCTCTTATCATTGATGTTTCTATCTCCTTCTCCCTATCCCTTCCTCTCTGAAATCAGTCCTATGTAATAAAAGCCAAATATGCTAAGTGTCCAGTCATCCGGTCCTCTAGTAGTGTGTTCAACCAATCAAAGTATAATATGCTAATGATATGCTAAGGCCGCTCAACCAGTTGCTATGATGTGCACTGACCACCAGGGGACAGACGCTCAACACAGGAGCTTCCCCCTGGTGTCAGTGTGCTCCCATAGGGGAAGCACTGCTCATCCAGAAGCCAAGCTCACAGCTGGTGAGCACAGTGGTGATGGCGGGAGCCTCTCCTGCCTCCACGGGCAGCACTAAGGATGTCCAACTGCTGGCTTAGGCCCGTTCCTCATCAATCTGACATCCCCCAAGGGCTCCTGGGTTGCGAGAGGGCTCAGGCTGGGCTGAGGGACACCCTCCCCAGTGCAAGAATTTCATGCACTGGGCCTCTAGTAAAAATATATTTTTAAAAAGGAATCAAGATATCTAAGGTACAATACAACTAGAAGATGTGGGAATTTTAGCCCACCCATAATGGAAAGACCTTCTGAACAATGGAGCATTTCATTGAGATCACATCTTAAAAAGAAAAAATGCTCTAAAGACCTTATTGTAGAACTAAGTAAAAACTGCACCATACTTTCCTTAGAAAAAAAATAATATCAAGACTAGCAGGATAAGTAAAATATATCAATCAGTAATTCAAATGCCTGCCAAAACAGAAGTCAACATTTTTTCAGAGTAATATAAAAGAAGCTAAAGTCTCTGTAAAGTATCATTAACATTGTCCTATACTAGTACACAATCAAATCCACTTGACATGTGAAGAATGGAAAAATATTACCTTTAGACAAGAGAAACAACAATCAATAAATGTCAGTCCAGATATTATCTAGAAGTTAGAATAAGCAGACAGGACTTTAAAGCAACTGTTATAAATATGCTCAATAAAATAAGAAAAAGGAGACATAGTGAATGATCAGATGGTAAATATCATTGTAAATAACATGGGTATTGAGTAGGGCCTTAATGCATGGGACCACATCATTAAGACTGCAATAATTTACTATGAGATGCCATTTATTTTTTCCAGGTTCAAGAACAGGCAAAATAAGGCTGTCAAATAAAGATTCAATGGAAACAATAATCCTTTATTCATTAGATCCCATATAATAACTAGTTATATATAAGTCTTATATAATAAGTCAAAGTTTAGAACCTCTGTTGTAGAGGCACAAAAGCCAAGAAGTGCCCTTTTATGCTTTTTATCTTTTTGTTATATAAATTAATTTGGTAAATTTTGGACTTTCAATTGGGTTAAATTATGAACATTCATAGATAGTTAGATATTTAGGTATAATATAGATGTTTATATTTTTTTGTTTTTTATGTCTTTTTAAATGTCCTATTCCTATATTCAGGTTTTTTCTTCTATTCTAAACAAACAAAAAACTATATTATAGTACATTACATTATTTTTTAAAGGTGATTTTGTATGATGAAAGATTGCCTGATGAAGCATGCCTCATTGTAAATGTGATAATTAAGAGAGTACATAACTTGGTAAAAATATATATAGATGAACTTGCTATTGTGATCTATTGAATCTTCATAATTAACATTGTCCTTGCTTATATGTTCATTCACTCTAATAAATTGGCAGTTGATTTTCAAATATTGCAATAGAAAGTAACTTAGCATATCACACACATACACACACACACACACACACACGTGTGTGTGTGTGTGTGTGTGTGTGTGTGAATTCTTATTTTTACAAAAAAGAAAAGTTGGGGCAGGGAGTTATTAAGAAACTTATACAAAGTCACAGAGCTTATAAATGCAACAGTCTGGATTTGAATCTTTCTCTGTCTCTCTCTCTTTTTCCAAACTTGTCTTCATTTATACTCTACTAGTGGCCCAGTGCACAAAATCTGTGCACATTAAAAGGGAATTAATTAGAGGAAATATTTTCATATTGCTATTTGCCCTTTCTCTATAATAGAAGTGTTAGAGATGAAAGAAAATTAGTAAAATGCATATGAAAATCTCCCTCCTGTCAGAGTCTGGGGTGCGCCAAGGGACCTAGAGCCAAGTCCCTGCCCACCACCCACACGTGCTTTGAAAATGCAGGAGAGGCAGACCCGGCCGGCCCCACCCCCATTGAGTGAGACCCAGACCTGGCCAGCCCCACCTCCATCAAGCCCCTTTGGGCGGGAGGTGCAGCCTCAGGTCCCCTGGCCCAGTGCTGGATGGGGGGCGCAGCCTCAGGTCCCCTGCCCCGGCACTGGGTGGGGGAGTGTAGCCTCAGGTCCCCCGGCCTGGCACTGGGGTAGAGGGGGCATGGCCTGAGGTTCCCTGTCAAGCCCCGCGGGGGGGGGGGGTGCAGCTTGAGATCCCCTGCCCTGGCAATGGGGTGGGGGCGCAGCCTGAGGTCTCCCATTAAGCCCCACCGGGTGAGGGGCATGGCCTGAGGTCCCTGTCAAGCCCTGCTGGGTGGGGGGCATGACCTGAGGTCCCTCGCCTTGGCCAGGTGCCATGCAGCCTCAGGTCGCTGCTATTTGTTTGTGATGTTACGGCATCCCAGCTAATTTGCATATCCCTCTATTATATTTATATAGAAGATAGATTAGATACTATTCAAGCTTTGTGAGCCAAGTTTCTTTAATCACAACTAGTTAATTTTAAGCAAATTCTTAATCTCTAGAAATTGGATATTCGTTGTCAACAAGGCGCAATTTTCTGACATTAATCTAACTTTTATATTAGAGACATAAAAAGCCTTGAGAAATATAAAATCATGAAATTATATCATCAGACTGCTATCTTTGGAAATAATATAAAGTAATCTTAAACATAGGGATTACATTTAATTTTATTGTGGAAAGTTAAGAAAATGGTAGAACCATTTTGGGGAGGTTTATAGTTTAGCTTTGCAGTCAGTAAAACAGTTTTAACCAATTTCAATTAGATTAAGGTTATACTTATATATCTGATGCATGTCATGTTTTATGCTATGTTTTACCTATCCAAATATATGTCTGTCAAATATGCATTATACTTTAAAGTTAATAAGCCATGAATATATATATTTTAAAATATTTTCTAATAAGTCAATGTAATTTCTATTCAGGTTATTCTCAATATCTTCTCTCTTAATATGTTTTTTTCTTTTTATTAATCCTCACACAATGATATTTTTCCATTGATTGTTTTAGAAAGAGTGGAAGGATGGGAAGGAGAGGGATAGGGAGAGAGAGAGAGAGAGAGAGAGAGAGAGAGAGAGAGAGAGAGAGAGAGAGAGAGATCCATTTGAGAGAGACACATTGATCGGTTGCCTCCTGCAGGTGCCCAGCCTGGGACAGGGAATGAACCTGCAATTGAGGTATGTGCCCTTGACTGGAATCAAAACCTGGGCCCTTGGGTATATGGGCTTATGTTCTAACCATTTAGCATACTGGCCAGGGCATCTCTTAATACTTTTAATATTATAAATAATAGCATTTTAACTACCTCTTATCACTTCTATTCAGGTCCAATTGATTTTTGTTAATGATTGCTCTTTGGTAGAACAGCATGAGTTACTACTCCTAAACAATATGATTCCACTCAGAATGATGGCTTTGGACTATCAATTGTAGGCAAAGCACAGCATGAGGTCCTAATACGTGATTGTGAACTCTACCCTTCATCCACAAAGACATGCTTTTTAAGTATATCTTATTGCACTGGAAGTTGTGTCTAAGTGGTTTCAGCTTTAACCCAAGCACCAAAGGGTCTCAGGTTCAATTCCCAGTCAAGGACACATACCTGGGTTGCAGGTTCAATTTCCCACCCTGGTAGGTGTGAGTTTGGGAGGCAACCAATTGATGTGTCTTTCTCACATCAATGTTTCTCTCTCTCTCTCTCTCTCTCTCTCTCTCTCTCTCTCTCTCTCTCTCTCTCTCTCTCTCTAATAAATCTTGTTGGGGTAACTGGGTATTCACATGCAAAGAATGAAATTTAATACTTACCTTAGACCATACACAAAAATCAACTCAACATAGACTAAAGACTTAATAAGACCTGAAATTATAAAACTCCTAGAAGAAAATTGGGGAAGAGTTCTTTGACATTGGTTTTGTCAATTATTTTTTGGATTTGACATCCAAGCCCAGATAATAAAAGTAAAAATATATAAATGGAAAGCAACTTTATTCATAATTATTGTGTCTCTTCTGCAGTATAAAATATCCCTTCTAATATAAGAATATTGAACTATTATTCAGCATTTTTTTCTAAATGAAGGAATATGAAAACAAAAGAATCAGTGAACCAGATCATATTCAATTTTGCTTCCAGTGTCCAGGCAGGAATAGGCCAGGCATATTCAGTACCTAACTCTTTTTAGGGCATTAGTGTTGAATGGGAAAAATAAAATCAAATTTTCAAGAAAATTCATCTTTATGATTTCAGTTATTCTAATGCAGCTGGAATGACAGAATGACAAACAAAATCTGGAGTGGCATTGAAGCTAGATCTACTCAGCCAAATTAAGCATAGAATGGATCCCTCTGAGTCATTCATCCAGTGCAAATGTGCAGTGTAACAGAGGAACACAACAACCAAGTGCTTCAGGTTTAAAAGTGTATATTCTCAGGAAGATTTTTAGTTATGAAATTTTTTGGTTGACAAATCATAACTCTAATTACTTGCGTAATTCAACACGATTTTTTTTTTGTTTTATTGTGTGATCTACTAGTAAAAAGACATGTAAAAGCACTTTACCATGAATTTATTATAGGGAGCCAATGGGGATAAGGGATGTGGAGAAAGAAATTTTCCTTAAAGCATGAAACCTAGAGCAGTGAGTTTCCCTAAAATGAATTTGTCAACTTCCAAATGTTTTCTCTGGGCTATACCTGGGCAAAGCTCTATAGATGTGGCTAGTGCAGTATATTTTTATGTGGTTTTGTTTTATTTTAATGAAACTATAGATTTCATCTGTTAAATTTTATTGCAACTTTTATAACAGTGTTATATTTATTATTATAATATTATATTTATTTTTGTAATCTTTAAAATAATTCATTAAGTATAATTATTGCCTGTGAAATAAACTCCAGTGTACTTTTGGCCTGAACCAGAAGCAGATAAGGGGGGAATAATATAGTGTTACGAAAGTACTCTACATTAAGAGTTGGAAAACTGGGTATTATCTTTAATTCTCAAAGTAGATTCTTTTGGCTTTGTGATTTAGGTTTCAGGGATTTGATTTCCCTTAATATAAGGTGAGGGTGCATGGCTAATGCATTTTAAAATTTTATCAGCATTAATATGCTATGAATCAATGAACCTTCTCTTATTTCCATATCTCACTCATGGAGGTCAACTGGGAAACTTTATCAAGATTATATTCTATCTGCACCCTTAAAATCTACTGATTGGGCACTGTGGGAGACAGAATAAGGTATCCATGTCCTAATCTCCAACCCTAAAAATAGGTTTTCTTACAAGGAAAAAAAGGAATGAAGTTTGTAGGTGGAATTAATATAGTGACTAATAAAATACAGAAATTATCCTAATAATTGGGAAGGCCCTAATCACATGAGATCTTAAAAATAGAAGAGTGTGACAGAAGAGTGGATCAAAGAGATGAAACAACAAACAAAAAAAAGAGGAAGCAATTGCAACCATGAAAGCTACTCAAATAGAGTAGAATTTTTGATTAACATACACTTATTCATTTGATTAACCAAAGTTCTGCAGTTACTCTTCTCTTACCATTTGCATTGTTTATTTATCAATTAATCAGTTTAGTTTGCAGACTCTGAAGTTATCTACAACCAAAAAATATGCCTTGGCCCACATATGAAAAAATTAAGACATTCATGTATGTTGACACATTTTAACTTAAAATCAAATTGTTTTTAATTAAAGGCCTGGGATGCAGTTTACTATGTTACACAAGTGCATAACTGTAAATGGTGTTAAATGCTCTAATGGCATGTGTTGGCAGGTATTGTGGTGCACAGAAGTCTGGAGTCCACTGTAGTCTGGATGGTAAGGAAAATATTCTCTGAGAAAGACTTTATAAAACATAATACCTAAAGGATAAGAAGTGAATGATGTATAGGGCTTAAAGATTATAAAATGTATTGCACAATTGCAGTGGTATTATCATGTAATTTGCTTTTATTTATTTTAAAACACTTTATTTCTACCATGATTAAATACTCTGGTAAGCCCTGAAAACATAAAACGAGTCAGACAAATCCCCTAGCACTCAGTGAATTCATCCTCTCATGAATCATTTGCCACAGAATAGAGTATCTGTCTCTCATCCTCACAATTATACTCATTTTGTGTTCTTTCTCTTGCATGGGGTAAAATTGCAAATACTCGTTTCACTATCAAATGATACAATGATTCCCTGAATATTTTATTATTTACAGTTTTCTTGTCTCCTCTGGCATTGAACAATTTTGGCAAGTTTTTAGCACTATTTTAGCCAAGCCACTCATCATTGGTACTGTAATGGCTCAACAGAAGTAGAACACTCTCTGTGTAGCTGATTTTTTCAGGTGTGCTCTTTATAGCAACCCTAATGGGCAGACAGTTCACTGCATCTCTAGCTGTTGGCATATGGCATCCAGGAGGACAAGGCAGCCCAAACAGCCCATCAGATTAACCATGTAATAGACCCAGAAGCTGCTTTAAAGCTGTAAAACAAAATTGCTTATGGAGTCTGCCAGCACACCAGATGCTGCTATTGGAAGAAATATCTTCCAGTGCTTAGCATCTGGGTGTCATGTTTGCCAGGAAAACAAAAGGGGGAGAGAGAAAGAGAGAGTGAGCGAGCAAAGAATTGGCAGTTCACTTCCAATGAGATGACTTGTGCAATATTTAAAAAATTATATTTTTTAAATGCCAAACATATTCTATTATAGCAAAGGTTAAAATTAGGTATTGTTCATGTATACCACTATTAAGCCACATCCTTCATCCTTAAGCAGCTGGTTGGTTGTTATCTAAATAAATGAGAACACTGAGAATCTTGAATTTGAATGTGAATTTTCAGTCTCTTTCCAATAGGTTTTTTTTACTGATATTTTGCATAATAAGATTCTTGACAACTTAATATAAATTTTATATTTAAATAAGGTAAGAAATAATGTTTTCATATTAGCACACACTTGTTTGTTTCCTGACTTCCAATAATATCATTGAATGTTATAACCAAAGAAATGTCAATCAACTGTTTTTCAGTGGAATTAGTGTTCTAAGCCAAATAAACAATGGATTTGAGTAAATAAATTTAAATCCAATTATATTTATTCTTTAAGCCCAAATACAATTTACTCATTTCTTAACAGTTATATGATTTATCAATATTGCCAAAACTTTGAAGAAATATACCTAATATATTTAGATTTTTAAAAATTGATATATGATGAACAAAAAAATGTTTTAACTGTCTGATCATAAATGCTAACCTGACTTACTTCACTCAGATGATTCTTTCTATACTGCTCAAAGCAAATTTATTGAACATAAACATTTCAATATAAAAGATCACCTCATACTTACAATATGATCCAAATTAGCTATATTAATTCTCCAAATTAGCTATAAGAATTAACTATACAGTTTAACTTTGTCAGAAAACTACTAATTTGAAATATTTTTAAATCCAATACCTGATCTTATACTTCCAATACATTCAATAACCAACTCCAGTAAATATGAATGTATTATAATTTTTACTCAATAATATAGGGCAATAATAACTAAACTTTGGTGATTTGGGTATTATGCTATGCAGACAGATTATTTTGGAGATGAAAATGCTACTTATTTCTTAACATATAATTATAAACTCTTTTGCCAAATTTTGGGGGTTGGCAGTAAATAAGGAAGAATTTTATTGAATCTGAATTTTTGCATTAAGCTTTTCTAAAGTTATTGAACTCTAAAAATCAATATTTATTCTTAAAAATTTTGGAGAGCCATGTGGCAGTATGCATCTAATTTTAAGTGCATAAATTTAGGTGTAAAAATTATACTTCAAACAATCTGAAGTCTGTATATGTTTTTATATAAGCAAAGCTGTGTGTGTGTATGTGCATATAAGGATATTTGTGGCAATATTGTTTATTAATGGAGGATGGGTTAATTAATTAATTATATCACATGGGATATTGTGCCATGGGAAAAAAGAATGAGAGAGTTTTTTGTACAAGGAAAGCATTAAGTTATAGTATTGAGCAAGAAAAGAAATATACACAAATTTTCTAGAGTATAATCTAATTTGTAAAACTCTTAAAACTCTAAACCATAATATCTAGGTTTATATACTTATCTACATACTAGAGGCCCAGTGCACGAAATTCATGCATGGGGGTGGTGGTTATCCCTCAGCCCAGCCTGCACCCTCTCAAATCTGGGACCCCTTGAGGGATGTCCAATCATCCGTTTAGGCCCGATCCTGTTGGGGGCCTAAATCCCACCAGGATCGGGCCTAAACGGGCGATTGGACATCCCTCTCACAATCCAGGACTGCTGGCTCCCAACCACTCACCTGGCTCTGCCTGTTTGCCCCTAACCACTTCTGCCTGCCAGCCTGATCACCCTCTAACCACTCGCCTGCCAGCCTGACCTAACTGCTCCCCAGCTGGCCTGATTGCCCCTAACTTTCTTCCCCCGTTGGCCTGGTCACCCCTAACTGCCCTCCCCTGCCAGTCTGATCACCCCTAACTGCCCTCCCCTGCTGTCCTGGTCTCCCCCAACTGCCCTCCTCTGCTAGCCTGGTCATCCCTAACTGCCCTCCCTGCTGGCCTGGTCTGCCCCAACTGCCCTCCTCTGCTGGCCTGGTCACCCCCAACTGCCCTCTGCTGGCCTGGTAACCCCTAACTGCCCACAACTGCCCTCCCCTGCAGGCCATCTTGTGGTGGCCATCTTGTGTCCACATGGGGGCAGCCACCTTATATCTTGGAGTGATGGTCAATTTGCATATTACTCTTTTATTAGATAGGATATAAAAAGCCAGCTACCATAATGATGTAACAACCATAACGATAGGTCATTATGATGCTCACTATGGCCAGCGAACCGCCCGATCAGGTACATATGTCTCCTTTTTTCCCTATTGACCCAAGAGCTCTCTATGTGGTTAGCTAAGGTTGATCCCTGACCATCACTGCTGCTTTATTTATTCCTCTGCTAAAACCTGCTCTTTTCCCATTCTTCCCAGTTACTGTTCTCAAAAGTATCCTTTAATAAGTACTGCCCACTATCGAACTCTCCCACCCCAATAGGGGGCAGGACCAGCCAGCCAAACTCCTAAGCCCCTCCCCCCACCTAGCCCCACCCCAGATTTGCCCCCCAACCCCAATTGGGGAAGGGGGCCACCAGCCAATCACCTGCGCCCCCCCCCCCAGCCGGCCAGGCCCTGATCAGCCCCATCCTCCTCCCAACAGGGCACCCCTATCTGCTCCAGTTGGGACTGGGCTGGCGAGACCCCATCCGTGCACGAATTTTTGCACTGGGCCTCTAGTTTATATATAACACTGTCTCTAGGAAAGGTAGTACAGTAGATATAGTTGCTGAGAGTCTATAACTTTGTACCCAGTGTATTTCTATAGTGTTTCATTGGTTTGAATGAGCACTACTATAATTGTAATAGGTGGCTTTTAAACATTGAATTTTAAAGTAAAAGTCCACCTACAAATTTTATTCATTTCCCCAGTTACTTATTGAATAAACTTTCCTGTATACCTGCCATGTCAGAAGCACCATGCTAGTGGTGCATACATGTGGCTTGAAGCATCATGAAGTCTGGATGGAGTGACACTAAACATGCACACTACCAAAATAATAAAAAATAAAAAAGTACTACAAAGGAAGGTATTAGAACCTACTGGCACAAAGGAAAAGGATTAATGCTACTTAAAAAAATTAAGGGTAGCTTTCCAGAAGAATAGAATTGTGAGATAAATCTAATGGATACATAGAAATTAATACATAGTGCCAGGCAGTTAGAGGAGAGACTCAACAGAGAAGGTCAACCAAATAGAGAGAAAGAGCAGCTGAATGACTGTGAGGAGCAAAACTCCAAAGTGCCATTCAGGATTTAAATGAAGAGATAGGTGATGAGGCCCAGGATTTACCTGGAAAGGTCACAAAGACCAGAGTATAAAGATCCTTGTAGGTGGTTGCTAAGGAATTATCCTTTCTTGTCAGTCTATAAATAGTGGAGTTCCATTAGAAATTTTAGGACCAAATAGAAACATTAAATATGCATTGTTAGAAAGATTACTATCTTGATAGTTTGAAAAATAGATTAGAGCAGCTTTAAATAGATAAGGATAGATTAAAAAGTCTAATAAACGATATTATTTGGGAGGATATTTAAATAGTCATTATATGTGTGTACCTGTTTGTGTTTATCTCAATTTTATGTGTTAACATGAGTTAACTATACAAATAAAACATTAATTTATTTAATTTATGTATATATTTAGCTTATCTGTTAAATACACACACACACACACACCTTAAACAAATTAAGGGTAGCTTTCCAGAAGAAAAGAATTGTGAGATAAAAAAAATCTAATAGATAAATAGAAATTAATACATAATGCCAGGCAGTTAAAGGAGAGAGGATATATGTATGTATGTATGCGTATATATATATATATATATATATATATATATATATATATATATAGTTTTGAATGTTGGAATTAAAATCGTTGTAGCATAGAAAGAAGCTAGGAAAATTCCAGGACAAGTACAATAGGGAAACTAAGACAGATAGTTAAACAGCAGTTTGCAGCCACCTAGTAAATCCTCTCTTCCCTGAACAAAGGACACTTAAGGGTAAAAGTCTCTTGGCCTTCTCTATGTCTTCTTTTGTAAAACATCTATTCAGGTCCCTTGCCAATTTTTTGATTGGATGGTTTATCTTCCTTTTGTTAAGTTGTATGAGTTCCCTGTAAATGTTGGAGATTAAACCCTTATCAGAGATAAAATTGGCGAATATGTTCTCCCATGTAGTGGGCTTTCTTGTTGTTTTCTTGATGGTTTCTTTTGCTGTGCAGAAGCTTTTTATTTTGATGTAGTCCCATTTGTTTATTTTCTCCTTAGTTTCCATTGCCCTAGGAGCTGTATCAGTGAATATCTTGCTTCAGCATATGTCTGAGATTTTGCTGCCTGTGGATTCCTCTAATATTTTTATGGTTTCTCCTCTTACCTTTAAGTCCTTTATCCATTTGAAGTTTGTTTGTTTGTTTGTTTATTTATTTATTTATTTATTTATTTATTTATTTATTTATTGTATGGTGTAAGTTGGTGGTCTAGTTTCATTTTTTTGCATGTATCTGTCCAGTTTTCCCAAAACCATTTATTGAAGAGACTGTCTTGATTCCATTGTATGCTCTTGCCTCCTTTGTCAAATATTAATTGGGCATAATGGTTTGGGTTGATTTCTGGGTTCTCTATTCTATTCCATTGGTCTATATGTCTGTTCTTGTGCCAGTACCAGGCAGTTTTGAGAACAGTGGTTTTGTAGTACAGCTTGAAATCTGGTATCAAGATCCCTCCTACTTTGTTTTTCTTTCTCAGGATTTCTGCAGCTATTCAGGGTCTTTTTTATACCCGATGAATTTTTGGAGAGCTCGTTTTAGGTCTGGGAAATATACTGTTGGTATTTTAATGGGGAGTGCATTGAATCTACAGATTGCTTTGGGTAGTATGGACATTTTAATGATGTTGATTCTACCAATCCATGAACACAGTATATTTTTCCATCTGTTTATGTCTTCTTCTATCTCTTTTTTCAGTGTCCTGTAGTTTTCTGTGTACAGATCTTTTTACCTCCTTAGTTAAGTTTATTCCTCGGGATCTTAATTTTTTTTGGTGCAATGGTAAATGGGATTGTTTTTTAACCTCTCTTGCTGTAAGTTCACTATTGGTGTATAGAAATGCCATAGATTTCTTGGTATTAATTTTGTATCCTGCTACATTGCCAAATTAATTTATTAAGTCTAATAATTTTTTGATAGAGTCTCTAGGGTTTTCTATATGAAAACATTCTCAAAGTCACTAATCATCCATGAGATGCAAATCAAAATGACAATGAGGTACCGTCTCACACCTGTCAGAATGGCTATCATCAACAAATCAACAAATGACAAGTGCTGACAGGGATGCAGAGAACAAGGAACCCTTGTGCACTGCTGGTGGGAATGCAGACTGGCGCAGCCACTCTGGAGAACAGTATGGAGTGTCCTCAGAAAACTAAAAATGGAACTCCCATTTGACCCAGTGATCCCAATTCTAGGAATATATCCCAAGAAACTAGAAACACCAATCAGGAAGGATATATGCACCCCTGTTTTCATAGCAGCACAATTTACCATAGCTAAGATTTGGAAGCAGCCTAGCCTAAGTGCCCATCAGTAGATGAGTGGATTAAAAAACAGTGACATCTATACAATGGAATACTACGCTGCTATAAAAAGGAAGAAACTCCTACCATTTGCAACAGCATGGATCGACCTGGAGAGCATTATGCTAAGCAAAATAAGTCAGTTGGAGAAAGATAAATATCACATGATCTCACTCATTTGTGGAATATAATGAACAACATAAACTGATGAACAAAAACAGATCCAGAGACAGAGAAGCATTGATCAGACAGTCATACCTCAGAAGGAAGGCAGGGAAGGGTGGGGGTAAGGGGGAGAGATCAACCAAAGGATTTGTATGCATGCATATAAGCCTAACCAATGGACACAGACACCAGGGGGTTGAGGCATGAGCATGAGGATGGGGGGAGCAATGGGGTGATAAGGACACTTATGTAATACTTTAATCAATAAAGAATAAAAATAAAATAAAGGTTAAATGAGCCCTAACTGTTTTGGCTCAGTGAATAGAGCATCAGCCTTCAGACTGAAGGGTCCCAGGTTCAGTCAAGGGCATGTACCTTGGTCGTGGGCACATCCCCAGTAGGGGGTGTTGTAGGAGGCAGCTGATTGATGTTTCCCTCTTATCGATGTTTCTTACTCCATATCCCTCTTCCTTCCTCTCTGTAAAAAATCAATAAAATATATTTTTAAAAAAGAGTAAATGGTTTGCACTTCTCCTGCTCAACAAGAGGATAAATAGCTTAAATCACTCTACTCAGGGAGACAAATAACAGAAATCCAGTTAGTGCCATTTGCAAACCACACCCAAGGACAAATTAAGAGAATGAATTTCATTTTGGCACCTCAGCATGAAGCTCGTGAATATTCTATTGATTCTCCCCTAAATGCCCAGCCTTTAAAACCCATGAAAATTGAAGGTCCTAGTGTGCTCTCCTTCCAGGGAGCATGCCCCTGCCATTCCCTCCCCTTTCTCCTTCCTGCACAGGCATGAGTCCCCTAACCTTTAAGGGATCCCATGAGCCTTACAACCAGGGGAGCAATGGGTAGTGGTAGCTCATCCAGGTGTTGGAAATAAGGTGGGCCCCAAAATCAGGGGTCCTGGTAGAATACAAAGGATACTTAGGAGCCAGACAGCAAGGCAAATATCTTTATTCCTGCAGAAGGACTGTACCAACACAGAGTCTGGCAGCATGTACACTGAGCAGGTGGTCTACTCCGACTTTTGTGTTTGACTCACATGACCTGTCCCTCACTCTTAATTGGAAGAGCTTAGTCTCCCAGTCATGTACAGTTGGCTAATTTAAAGGAAGGGGTTGACCTTTGCTATTTAAAAATGGCAGTCCCCAAAGGAGCATGAAGTCATGCATGCCAAAATGGCAGTTGCCTAAACTCCCTTCTTCTACGGAAAATATGACTTGTTTATTCTCACACAGGGCTAACCCCCTGAACCTGTCTCCAAGGCCCCCTTTTCTGACTTCCCAGTGAGCCAAAGCAGCCCAGCCTAGGCTCTCCTGTTGCTTCTTCTGTATCCTCATCCCATGCCCACACAGTGCGGCAATCCAGGGGGAGAGAGAGAGAGAAGCCCATGGCAAGAGGAAAAGGTGCAGGGAGAAAAGAGAACACAGTCATGTCCCTCAAACCAAGGTGGCAAGGATGACTGGCTTACCAGTGATGAAACAATCCGAGTCACAGGAAGAACAATCTGAATCAGGGTACCAAACGGATGTTGCCAGGGAGACCTGGAGACCTTAGTTCTTGTCTTCTTGAAGGAAAAATGTCAATCAGCAGACAAAGTGTAGGAAAGAAGGCAAGAATTTATTGACCATAGCACAATATACTTATGACAATGAAACAAGAAAGGGCATCAAAGAGGTAACAGGAGAGCCTAGGCTGGGCTGCTTTGGTTCAATGGGAAGTCAGAGAAAAGTGGGCCTTGGAGACAGGTTCAGGGGGTTAGCCCTGGATAAGCTTCCACTACCCATTGCTCCCCTGGTTGTAACTCTAATAGGGTCCCTTAGAGGTTAGGGGACTCCTGCCTTTGGGGGAGAGAGAAGGGGAGGGAATAGCAGGGGCATGCTCCCGGGAGGGAGAGCACCCCAGGACTTTCATTTTCAGAGGTTTTAAAGGCTGGGCATTTAGGGAAGTCTTAGGGGAGAATCAATAGACTATTCATCAGCTTCATGCTGATGTACCAAAATGAGATTTATTCTCTTAATTTGTTCTTTGGTGTGATTGGCATATGTCATAACTGGATTTCTGTTATCTGTCTCTCTAAATAGGGTGACTTAAGTTATTTACCCTCTGGTTGGGGAGGATGAAAAATGCAAAGCATTTACTCTTAAGTGTCCTTGGTTTAGGGAAGATAGAGCTTACTAGGTGGCTGCAAATTGCTGTGTAACTATCTGTCTTACTTTTCCTATCCCACTTGTCCTGGAATTTTCCTAGTTTCTTACTATGCTATAACAAAATAACCTAGCTTGATTGTTACAATTCATAACATCATAAAAAAGACTATCTTACATGAGATGAAAAAAAAGATGTTTAGGAAAAGAAAAGAATCAGAATAGCCTGTGCAAATGAAAGAAAATAAGAAAAACAACCATAAATATTGAATTCCTTAAGATGAATGGAAAAACAGATTGATATCTGGCAAACAAAGTGTGAAAACTGAACCTGATGTCTCTATAAAGCCAAAATTATTATTATTAAACATTTCCCTAGGACCTAGTATCTAATTGCTGAGATAAGTTTCTGTCTCAGTTTAATGTACAGTAAAGAATATCTCTATTTCTTGATATTTTATTTTCACTTTCCCTTTGATTATGGACCTCATGACTTAATAACTTGTACTGTGATTTATCATGTTCTTTCTACTATTAAAAGTGATTGTAATAAAACCTGCTATTATTTACTTAGGATCCTCTGTGTGAAGCAGCCACTGTTGTAAGGAATATAGGGATACATGTTATTTCCATCTCACAGACAAGGGCAGCAAAACTTCAGAGAGCTGAAGAGATGAGCCAAAAGTCACAGTCGAATGCACAAGCAAGCCAGAGCATAAGCCAGTATTAATCTGATTTTAGACCAGTGTTCTTTCCACTACACAGTGTTGAGTGGTTTAAAGCAAATTGAATTAAGTATGTGATCATAAATTTTCATGACAAAAGTTGGTCTGTTAACTAGGTACACATTCAGTGAAGAAAAGCTTGGCATAGCTGTTGAAATTGTTAGGTTTTTGGATAGAAAGCTTTCACTCTGCCACAAATTTAATCTGCAAGATTAAAGTAATAGGCCTAGTATGTAGAGGCGAAATGATTAATGTAATGTTTCTTAGCTGTAGCAAGACTTTTGTGCCACATTACTTACATATCAATAAATTTGTTAAAATACAACTTGAATCACCACACTGTTAGCCATTAGCATTATAAAATGATCTCTTTGTTAAAAATAGTGTATGAGAACATAATACTCGAATGGATGAAAAACCAAAAAAGAGATTTGTGATATCAGAAAATATATGAGACATTCAGAAATCTTTCAAGAACAGTTTTTGGATAAAAGCTTGAAAATGTATGAAACATAAGAATAAGTACCAGTCATCTTATTGTACCACATATCTAGTTGTTCATTTGTGTTTAAACATGTTTTAAGTGATGTATATATACATTTGTGAATCAATATATATGAACACATATACTCACAAATATAATTATCCTTTTCAAAATGTTACTATAACTTTTATATTTCAAAGAGTATAAAATGCATATTGTAGTAGACAGAATAATGGTTCCCCAAAGATGTGTGCCCAGAGTCTATGTCTATGATAACCTCATGGCAAAATAGACTTTGCAGATACAAATAAAGTATTTGGAGGTGAAAATGTGATCCTGGATTATACAGTTGGGTCCAATATAACCAAAATGGTCCAGGTAAAAGGAAAAGTTAGAAAACAGAGCAGTAGATGTGACCAGGATAGGAGAGAGAGAGAGAAAGAGATATATTTCAAGATGCTAACCTGATGGCTTTGAAGATGGAAAAAGCCATGAGCCAAAGAACGCAGGTAGACTCTGGAAGCTAGAAAAGGCAAGGAAGGAAATGTCTCACCTAGAGACTCCAGAGGAATTCAGCCCTGCCTACACCATGTCTAAAGGGCTTCTGGATTCCAGAACTGCAAGATAATGCAGTTAAGTTTGTGCAAGTCTGTTACAGTAGCAATAGGAAACTAAAATACATATATGTCACTGTGTACATAGTCTACATTAATAAGCACTTGGAGAGGGTAAGAAAGGTGCGTAGAAAGGAGGGGGAGGGAGAATGGAAGGAATAAGAACTTGAATTAGACAGAGAAAGATGGGTTACTAGTTAATCATTATCATCTTGGAAATTTTTTTAAAAGTAGAGTTATTTAACAGTAAACTCTAATCTAAGGAATTGGACAGGGGAAAAAAGTTTTATTATATTACAGATGACACCTAGCTATATATGCTGAAATATATAGGTATGTACAGGATTTGAGTTTTAAGAATATCGTGGCTATTTAGACAATTGAGAGGAAACTAACAACTGCTACAACAATGTGGAGAATAAATAAACTATGGAAATGCAAGACAAACAGTTGTAGCTTTTATGAGCATACCACGATATCACAATAGCTATAAAGGTATCAATTCTAAATGATATTTGAAAAGTAGGTTTAGCTTACTGAGTAAATTATTGATGTGTGGGGGAAGGTATATGAAATATACCTTTATTCTTTTTAGACACAATCTCTATCAACTACTCTATAAGGTAATAAAAAAACCATGCTATGTACATAATTTTTTTATGAATTTGAATTTGTGATCATAATTACCTAAGGTTACACTGCTTAATACAATGCCACTAGTCACATATAAGGTTAATACAATGCCACGAGTTTCGTGCACCAGGCCTCTAGTTGCAATATAATTTCATCTGCTATATACAGGTTCAGAGTTCAAGAAGATTCTCAAGACATTTTCTTGTCTTTAAAACAGTGACCCCTACAAGTTTGATCCAGCCAGCTGTTCCTGCATTATATAAATTCCAAATTGGCATATCCCACTTGGAAGCCTTTATGTTCACACTTTGATAAGAAGATACTTTCCTGATTGAAGTTTCCTGACCTTGCCTGTTACTTGAGGTTATTAGTCATAAAAAGTTATAGATTCCTATTGTGGTGGGAAATGGATGAATCTGAGAATGAGACTGACCAATGACCAATAGTTAGGCAAGACAATCCATAAAATGGGAGTCAGTTCTAAAGTATGTTAACCATTTTGTATAGTGTATAGTTTATATGAATAATGTTCCTGAAATTCATTCTAATAATTAATGGGAATAGTGTGGATTTTTTTTAATCCTCACCCAAGAATATTTTTCCATTGATTTTTTAGAGAGAGGGGAAGACAGAGAAAACCATTGACATGAGAGAAACACATTGATTGGTTGCCTTCTACATGCTCCCTGACCAGGGCTTGGGCCCGAAGGGGAGCCTGCAACCGAGGTACCCACCCTTGACTGGAATCAAACCCGGGACTCTTTGGTCCACAGGATGTATATTTTTATTGTAGAATATTTGATCAGAATATTAAACTACTTTATCCTCTGATTAGATAAGATTTTTTTTAAAAAGGAATCATGTTAAAGATAGACTTATCAAGTATGTGTATGAGCAGTAGAGCTCTAAGCTTGTATGTTACATGGATAACTTATTCCAATCTCACAAATCACAAAACTACTATATTAGGGAAATTTTTAAATTTAATACAGGCAATTGGTATAATTTAATTATTATTTTTCTGAGTGTGTAGTAACAGAATGGTATAAAGGAGCAGAATGGTGTAAATTCATGCAGTGTTTGAAAAGTGAATAATAAAAAAGACAGGAATGCAGAAATAAAAAAAATGTTAATTTTCTTCAGAGGAAATCAGGAAAGGTCTCATGTAAGGATTCATAAGGGAAGAAAGTGTGAGAAAAATCATGGATTTAGGCAACTATGGGAAATAACAAAATTAATACTAATCATTCAGTAATTACTCATTAAATATTTCTCAATCCTGGAAGTTAAATGCAAATCAAAAGCAGAAAGTGCACAGATTTTTAAGACTGGGGGAACAGTTTTGGATTTGAACTGAGATTACAAATTGTTGACCTGTAAACCAAATAATATATTATGTATGTACTAGAACCCCGGTGCACAAAATTTGTGCACTGGGGGGGAGGGGGTTGTCCCTCAGCCCAGCCTGCACCCTGTCTAATCTGGGACCCCTCAAGGGATGTTGGACATCCCTCTCACAATCCGGGACTGCTGGCTCCTAACCACTCACCTGCCTGGCTGCCTCATTGCCCTTAACTGCTTCAGCCTGCCAGCCTGATCACCCCTAACTGCTCCCCTGCCGGCATGATTGATACCTAACTGCTCCCCTGCTGGCCTGATCACTAACTGCCCTCCCCTGCAGTCCGGTCCCGCCCAACTCCCCTCCCCTGTAGGCCTTGTCACCCCCAACTGCCCGCCCCTGCCAGCCATCTTTTGACAATGTGGGGACAGCCATCTTGTGATGACACGGGGTGGTCATCTTGTGGTGGCCATCTTGTGACAAAGTGGGGATGACCATCTTGTGATGATGTGGGGGTGGCCATCTTGTGATGACATGGGGCAGCCATCTTGTGACAACGTGGGGGTGGCCATCTTGTGATGCAAGGATGTGAGGGTCAATTTGCATATTACCTCTTTATTATATAGGATACTTTCAAAGTGTTCTAAAGTATTAGCTGATTTTAAGTATCAAATCTCTCATAAAAGTCCAAAATTCTAAATTATCAGAATATCTGGGAACACTAGGTTTTACAAGATATGAATCCTACTAGAACATTTGTCATCTGGGAAGCAGTCTGCCTTCCTCGACCTGAAGCTCATGTCTATGACTGAGCGAGAAGGACTCTGCACCTTACTGAACATTCCACCCAAGAAACTTTTGGCCCTTGGACGGGGAGCTGGAGTTTGAATTTGAACACTGAGTACTCTTCTTCCTTCCAAGCCTTTCTGTTTTCTACTCTTTCCTCTGAGAAGTAGGATGTAATGAAACATCCCCTTAGGGAAAAACTATCTCTGCTTTCCCCCATATTTTCTGTGATTGTTAAGAGTGAGAGAACTCTAACCCAAGAAACAGTGCCTTTTTCCTTAAAGCTTCTAGATTTTTCAGAAACCCAAATGTCACTTTTCTGCTTGCTCCTAGGCTTGCAGAGAACATCTTTTGCCTTACATACATTTTTATATAAATAATGCAATTTACAAATGCTAGGATGATGAAATTGTAAAAGATTGAAAAAATAATAAAGGACTTTAAAGGGCTTCAGGTTAAAATATAATGACCTAAACTCAAATAATATCAAGTTAAACAAACCTATCCAATATATTTCACTCTTTATTTTGAAATTATTTTCATTTAAAAATATATTTCTTATTTTTATTCACATTTGTTATGCAATATTATGATTTTTCTATATACTAGAGACCACCGTTAACAAAGCAAGGAATATATATATTTGTATAAATGTGCATATTCATTTGGCAATATGAATCAAATCATATTATTGTACACCTGGAACTAATATAAAGTTATATGTCAATTATACCTCAATTTAAAAAAATAAATGACTAGAGTAGGAGTATTTACACCATGGAAATTGGAAAATAGTACAAATGAGAATTTGTGCCTCACCCCCCTCACTGCCAGAGTGCCAGTTCAGACTTTCCCAACAAGCCACTGATTAGAAGACACAGCTCATGGAAACACTATAAAATTAGACAATGACATTTTACATGATTGTAGCATATATTCCGGGGAATAATTATTTTATTTTATAATGACAATTGGCTCTATTTTATTATAAACATGCCTCTAAAATTTCACCTTTAAAAGCAGCACATTCATTTGGAAGTACATTTCTTATGAAAGCATAATAAGGAAACAGGTGGGTTTTTTTTGGTGTTTTTTTTAAAAAACACAGATGAAAGTGAAGAGGATATCCTTTGAAAAGCTGTATTAAATGATGCAAAAATTGAGTCTATGATGATTGATGCCGATCTTGCAAGTCAAGAGCCTAGATAATGTTGTTTAATAAAAGTTAAGAAAGGAAAAAAATGGTGAATTTCTAAATAAAAATGTTTTATATAATATAAGTAAAATAAAATATACATACATTATATGGCAATAGAGTCAGGAATACTAAATATGAGATTACTTTGTCTTTATGCTTTTTAAAAAATATATTTTATTGATTTTTACAGAGAAGAAAGGAGAGGGATAGAGAGTTAGAAATATCAATGAGAGAGAAACATCGATCAGCTGCCTCCTGCACAACCCCTACTGGGGACGTGCCTGCAACCAAGGTACATGCCCTTGACCGGAATTGAACCTGGTACCCTTGAGTCCGCAGACCGATGCTCTATCCACTGAGCCAAACCACTTAGGGCTTGTCTTTATGCTTTGTATTTTAGAATGCCATAGTTTTGCTAAAATTTAATAATAAAAAATAAAACCCTAAAATACTCATACTTATGGAGGAAAGGACTAAAGACAAAAGAGCAATATATTTTTTGGAACAACTAATATGACATTAGCTGTTGGGAGCATTATGAATTATATTTTAATCATTTAATATTAGTCAAAAACATGGACCTCTCTCACATTCATGTGCAAATCTATTCTGAGAATATGTGATTAACTCTCTGATACAGCTCCAAAATATCCTGCTTGAAATGATGCTGAGATTGAAGTCTGCAAACCAATATCCCCCTGCATCAAAATTCAAGTGCATCATCGTAGCAAAGAGGGTGTTATGGCAGATGTCATCCAATTGCTTGGTAGCTGCATGATCTATGGTGTGAATGGTGATTGATGCGATTGACATGCCATGGCACCTAAAATAGAGTGTATTTGTGTATATCACAGGGAGAGGGATATTCATATTTGGATGGAAAAATGAAGGCAAAATTATCGAACTTGAAAAATAGTTGGCCATAGAAAAGGGATGCAGTGCATAATGAATGTAACAGCTGTATTTGGAAAGGAACAATATAGTACCAGTAAGAAAACAGCTCTATAACAAAAAAGTGGGGGGAGGTTGCTAAGCAGAAAATGTGTATAGCTTTCCCTTTCTAACTATTTACATTTTACTTAGTTTCATTATAAGTGTAAGAGTGGAGGTAGAAAGTGGTGTTGAGTGTAAATGTCCTCTTATTTAACAAAAATGGCATTTTTGTCTGTCACACTTCACCAGTGGAAGAATAAGGAAAAGGTAAGGAGATATTGAAGGACATAAGGTTAAAAAGTAAATTGCAGCTGGTGTAACAATTTTGAACCAAATCTTATATAATACATCTGATTTTCAGCTGTAAAAAGTATAGGTAAAGGAAGAAGGCATTAGAAAGTTGTTGATATTAATTTTGTATATTCAGTTTAGAAAAGCTTATTTTGAAATTTATTTTAAGAATTTATTTACCATGAAGATTAGATCAGCAATGAAAGCCTTTTTAGAAAAGACTCATTAAGCAAAGAATATATGTATAAATGTAAGTAATATTATGCCAACCCCAGGAGGCAGGAAGCCTGATAGACATTATTGAAAAGAGTTGAGGAAGAGGGACATTATCCCAAATCACATAATGTAGTGAAGGATGATAAATGTAAATAACATTACTATATAAACATTGAACATTATTGATTACATTCTTCTCAGTGTTTTTGTGCACTTTTTTTCCGATTGGGAAACAGCTACTCATTCTTTTCCTATGGTGATATAAAAATATCCTTTCCTTCTTTTTGCATCCATTTAGAAACTGTAAACATAGAGTACAGAAAATCCATAGAATGTCACAATACCAATTATATAATACTAGAGGCCTAGTGCATGAAAATCCGTGCACTTGGCGGGGGGGGGGACGGTTTCCTCAGCCAGGCCTGCATTCCTCTCGCAGTCCGGACCCTTCAGGGGATGTCGGACCGACGGCTTAGGCCCACTCCCTGGGGGAACAGGCCTAAGCTGGCAGTCAGACATCCCTCTGGCAGGAAGCGGGCCTAAGCCATGAGTTGGACATCCTTAGCACTGCCGCAGCGGTAGGAGAGGCTCACACCACTGCCACTGCACTGGACAGCCATGAGCTGGTTTGTGGCTGAGCGGCGCTCCCCTGTGGAAGCGCACTGACCACTAGGGGCAGCTCCTGTGTTGAGTGCCTGCCCCCTGGTGGTCAGTGTGTGTCATAATGACTGGTCGTTCTGCTGTTAGGGTCAATTTGCATATTACCCTCTTATTATATATGACTAGTGGCCCGATGCATGAAATTCATGCATGGGGCGAGAGGTGGTTCTCTCAGCCCAGCCTGCAACCTCTACAATCAGGGACCCTTGGGAGATGTCCAACCGCTGGTATAGGCCCTATCCCCATGGGATCGGGCCTAAACTGGCAGTTGGACATCCCTCTCGCAATCTGGAACTGCTGGCTCCTAACTGCTCACCTGCCTGCCTGCCTGATCTCCCCTAAATGCCTCTGCCTGCCTGCCTGATTGTCCCAACCCCTCTGCTGGCCTGCCTGATCACCCCTAACCTCTCTGCCTGCCTCCCTGATCACTCCTAACTGCCCTCCCCTGCCAACCTGATCTCGCCCCCAACTGCCCTCCCCTGCCTGCCTGATCTCGCCCCCCAACTGCCTTCCACTACCAGTCTGGTTGCCCTGAACTACCCTTCCCTGCTGGCCTGATTTCGCCCGCAAATACCCTCCCCTGCTGGCCTGATCTCGCCTAACAGCCTCTGCCTTGGCTCCCACCACCATGGCTTTGTCTGGAAGGAAGTCGGATGTCCAGAAGATGGCCTGTCAACCTGGTCTAATTAGCATATTACCCTTTTCGTAGTATAGATAGATTATATAGCATAGGATTGCTTAAATGGGGCAAGAGGAAGCCTTTTTCATCAGGATGAGATGCTCTTAGCAGACAAAAATATATAATCCCTATATCTGGACTGATAGTCAGTCATATGCACTATACTGCCAAACCGGTCATTAAAAACTGAACCGCTTTCTTACACCTTACACCAAACAGCTGTTACCCTTAAAACCCCTCCTCAGCCCCCACCTTAGGTTCTGCCTTTGCAGTTCACCCAGATTAGATTCTGATTGGTCAGTTTCTATGCCAGTCAGTGTCAAAAACTCCACCTCCTAGACAGCCATTGGCTCCTCGCACTTCACCCAGATTTAGTTCTGATTGTTTGGTTTCTATGCCAGTCAGTGTCTCTAGGCCTATCAATGAGCCTGATTGGAGAAGCAGGGCGGATCTGCAGCCCCAGCGGAGGCCTGAGAGAAAGAGAGGCACAGCTGCTGGCCAGGCCCGGAGAGAAAGAGAGAGGCAAGGGCTGATCCACAGAGGCTATGGATCAGACCCTGCTTCTCTCTCCAGGCCTCTCTTTGGGCCTGATCCACAGCCCCTTGGCAGTCAGTGTTGGGTTGCATGCCTGTAGCCATGGCAGTCAGTGCTGGGACACCATGGCAACCCAGAACTGAATGCAGGACTAACTTTCGGTTGGTTGAGCCTTCAGTCATTTTGGATGTTATGGACCCTGGGTTTTTATATATTAGGACCAGAGGCCCCGCGCATGAAATTCTTGCACAGGTGTGGTCCCTAGGCCTGGCTGGAGATCAAATTGTGAGCATCTGGTGTGGAAGGGCAGGTCCCAGCTGACCTCTGGGACTAGGTTAGCACCTGGGACCTGTGCCCCTGTGCACTTCCCTCCACCTGAGCCATAGCACCTGAGTCCACACACAGAGATGTGGTGAGTGGGCCAGATGCTGCAGGCTGTGGTGGAGTGTGGGCTTCTGGGCTGCCCAGCAGTGCCACATGGAAGCCAGGCAGGCAGCGCGCTCTCTCCTGACCAGCCTAGCTGCTGCACAAGCCCATGGGGAGCCAGACCACCTCTGTGGTCCCAATGGCTGAGACCCGGCTCACCCAGAAGAGACCATGAGGGTGTGGAGCAGGCTCCTTGTGGGAGCCCAGCACCTGAGCGAGGTGGCTTCCCCAGTGGGAGCCCTGGCATACAGGGAGAGGGTAGCAGAGGGAGTGAGAGTGAGCTCGCCAGACACCCCTCATTCCCACCACACCTCTGTCCTATCATCCCCGCCCCCCAGATAGCCAGCAAGAGGTCACATCCTTCCCCTCGCCCCCTGCGTGGGCGCTGTGGGAAGTTGGTTGCTGCCACCCATCTCTAGCTCCCTCTCCCAGCCTGGGGCCTGCCCTAAACAGGCAGGTGATCAGGGCCTGCTGGTGCTGGTCACCATCTGCAGGACGATCAGCTGGGTGATCAGGTCCCCGCTCGCACCCACCTTGAGCTGGCACCACCCACTCATTTGCTCCAACATCCCGCCATGATCCCTCTCTTATCGGGGTCCATCAGGGTGACAGCGCCTCCACAGCCACCTGCAGCCGGCACTATGTCACTGATGCCCACCATGTTCCACACTGCCCCTGGTGGTCAGCGCTAGTCATAGCGAGCAGTCAAATTCCAGGTCTCCTGGTCGAATGATCACCTGATGGGACAATTTGCATATTAGGCTTTTATTATATAGGATGGTTAATTTTTGTGCATAAGAAGAAAGCTCCTGAATTCTAGAAAGAAAAAAGTCACCTATAAATTAAATAATAAAAGATTTATTTTTTTAGTTTATTTATATGCATATTTATGGAAATGTTTTAAAATTACAAAGCAATAGCTAAGAAAAAAATGAATAGTTACGGTATTCTAGGCCCTGTCACAAGCAAGGTATGTATAAATTACCTGGCCCAGGTTACACACACACACACACACACACACACACACACACACAATGATCATATATGTTAAATATAAATGTTGTTATCCTGGATTTACCAATGAAGAAAATGAAGGAAAGAAAGGTAAATAACTCCTAATGTTACACAAGTAGTTTGTGGCTGAATGGAGATTGCTACTGTTAAAAGATACACTGAGGCTCATTAAAATTTTAAGAGTTTAATTAAACAAACGTTGATTTGCATCTGGCAGTTCTAAACCAAAAGTGGTTAGCCCTCTGCCAACAGGAGCTAGGGGAGAAGTTTTGATAGAGAATATGGGTAAACAAAGTAAGGAAATCGCTTGATTGGCTACAGTTTAAGGAACTTGATTTTTCAAAAGCTGCTTTCCCAGCCAGGCTGGCTGGTGGCTTCCCTCAGCAAAGGCTCTTTGCCAGGTCAGCTTGTTCTCACCCTGCCTCCTGCTGTCCTCACCCTGCCTCTCCTTCCTCTCCTGTTATTTGGGAAAGCCTAGTTGGCTGTTTGTGATTGGTTGTTCTTAAGTTTCATTTTCTTGGATTCAATACCTAAGACTGGCTTAGGTTTTGGTTTGGTTATGCAGGCTACCGAGGCAGTAGAGCCACCTCAGGGGAATGCCCTCCTTGTTTAATTCCTTTAACACTACTTAGGTGGTATAGCTTCTGAAGCTGCAGTCTTAAATGTATGTTCAACACGGATGGTTTGTGATTACAGGAACACCCAGTGAAATTAATGCATATTATGAAATTATGTCTAATATTTTTAAAATACTCTATTCTCTGAATTCTTAAGTTGGAGACCATCAATAGGCTTAAAACTCCTTAAATGCTATGCTGTGCACTTTTCTTGGGGGAAAGGGTATTGAAGGAAAGTTTCCAAAACTTTCCTCTATTTCTCAAAGGGAAATTTGACCCAAAATGGTTAAGAACAATTGACCTCATCCTAACTCCTAATTTTACCAGTGAGAAGAATGAAACCTAATCTATAAGTGGCCCAACTATGGCTGACCTTGGCCAGAACAAGCCTCTGCTGGGAGGAGGAGTCAGTGCTGCCCGGAGAAAGAGCAGTGGGCTCCCAGGAAGCAAGAACAGAGCCTGTGGGAGAAACCATCGCTCAGATTTTCATTGGCTTCCCAGTAATAGAGATAAGGCCCTAATTCTTTACATAAATTTATAAAATACTAATATGTTAATATTCTATATTAGTTTGGGGAGATGGTCTTGTAAATTTTAATTATGAGTAGCTAGATTTCTTATGGACTGAATTTAATAGCCTGTAATCCTTCTAACAAAAGTAAAATTTGGTTCAGAGTATAGAAAACCTTAATCCAAATGACAATATAATATTTCAGCAGCCAATCCTGAAAAGATTATTCAGGATTAAATCCAGTGCTTCTGGTAACAGTGTACATCACTGAAGATAAATTTAGAATAAATAACATGCTTGATGCTTCTAATTCCTTAAAATCAACATAGAAACCTTGCAAGCTATTTCATGCCAGGTCTGACAGATGGCGATACTGTTTGAGGATATACTGCAGTGATAGCAATGAATGGTGCTGCAGTTGAGGTGTGCTTGGGTAGAGAGTGAAACAAACATAAAGAAGTTAAAATGAAGTGTTTCAGAACATACCCCTTTGCTGAGCTGCCTTTAAACTACCTTGAAATATTTTCCACTTTGTGAAGTTTGGAGATCAGCAATGCATAAAATGGCATTCATATAAAAAGATGGATGGCAATTGTACAAAAGTAATAGTTTGAAGAGAATAAAAAAACCTCTACATTACAAAACAAAGAATTTTTAAAAGATATATGACATTATCCACTTTGTGGCATTATTGTAATACTTCAAGTTTATATTTCCATTAATTATTAGTTATCATTTGTCTCTTTATACATTATGAACCTCCACCTGTCAATATACATATGAAATGGCTTTTTTTGTGCTGTTTTTTTTTTCTTTTGCACATGAAGTCAGATTAGAAATGTCATCTTTAGTGTTATATTAAATTGTTCAGTGAATTAAATTGTGATAATCAGAATAAATATATCTTATGAAATACTTTGTGTATTAGCTACTAAGAATAGGAGCATACTAAGTCTTTAGAGTAATCTTTTAAAAAATTGTTATTCAATTTATTGGGGTGGCATTGCTTAATAAAATTATATGTTTCAAGGGTACAATTTTATAACCCATCATCCGTATATTGTATTGTGTGTTCACCACCCAGATTCCAGTCTCGTTCTGTCACCATTTAATCACCATTTATCTCCCCTTTACCCTCTTCTACCTCCCCCACCTCCACGCCCTCTGGTAATCTTATACTGTTGTCTGTGTTGAGTACTTTTTTCTTAAACTGAATTTAAAAATTAGACAACAGTAACATTTGCAGTGGATTTCCTCTAAAAAAAAAAAGACATAGCGAGAAAGAAAACCATAAAATGAAATGATATTCTGTACCAGTCACAAAAAACAGAAGTTATATAGAAGTTTCATGCTCTCATTTTTTAGAGCAAGGAAACTTACTTTTAACTAACATCTTCAGCTAATTTAAGAGTAAAATTGATAAATGTGCTTCCATTCTTGCTCCTAGAAATAATTTTAAAAGTAAGTGAAATATATTTGTCTGCTTCCAAGTGAAATATTACCTATGAATTTTGGAATAATTCTGTATCTTTTTATTGCTTTAATCTAAAATTAATATATACTTACTGAATTTCTTCTACTTTTTAAAGAGGATCACTCTTTTTAAAAAAATATGTTTTTATTGATTTCAGAGAGGAAGGGAGAGAGAGACAGAGAAACACCAATGATAAGAGAGAATCATTGATTGGCTGCCTTCTGCATGCCCCCTACTAGGGATTGAGCCTACAACCCAGGCGTGAGCCCTTGACTGGAATCGATCCTGGGACCCTTCAGTCCATAGGCTAATGCTCTATCCACTAAGCCAAACCAGCTAGAGCAACTTACTGAGTTTCTACTAAAAGTCAGAACTTATGCTCAATGCAAGGTTTTCACAAAGATAGGTAAGTCACCATATAGTTTCAGGTATTTCATAGTTCACTTAAGAAAGGTTTAAAAAGAAGATTTTGAAAATGAACACAAAAATTAAAACATAAAATTGAAACAATTCAATATTTTCTAGATATGTAAACATCCAAATAAATTGTCTGTGATTTAGATAAGGGAGATCTTGGTCCTTAGAAAAGATGGGAGAAAAAAATTACAGGACTAAGAGTCAATTGAAAAACCTGTGGAAGAATTTGTTAATTTGCTGTTTCACTTTCAAAGAAAGAACATACCCATTAACATTGGAAAAGCCTTTTATTATACAATGAAAACTGTAAATATGGATATACATTTTGACTCTTAACTAGTTTTATGAGCTTGGATAATTTTTATCATTTATAAATGAGGCATTTTGAAATTCCTTATCTCTTAAATTACATGTGATATGTGTTGTTTTTCTTTATGATACAGCAATAATGCCAAAAACTTAAGCCAATAAGTAGAACTTTATTTTAGTTTTTATTTTAGCATATCAAGTTGTTAGGGAACATTCAATCTTATGTCCTTAACATTATGTTTGTAGGCAAAAATGAAGAGAGAATACAAAGTGTATAATGAAAGGGTATGGAAAACAATGATTTGTTTATATATTTTAAAAAGTTTAATCAACAAGCATGTATACATTTTACATTTCACCTTCAAAATATTTAACTTTTTCTTTGTTTTATTGAGTATTTAAAATATTACCTTTGTTAAAAATTTTCCATAAACAAAAAACAGTTATATATGTTAAGAAGTTACTGGGGAAATTGTGAATAATTTATAGTTTAATTCTATTGTGGAAGTTCTCATATTTTTAATTTTTTGGTTTTTGTTTTTGTATGGCTATTTTATCTGGAATAAGACCCCTTACAAATATAGATGTTTGTGAATTATTCTTTAATTTTTATTTTCTATATAATAAATAAAAATGTATTTTAAATGGATTTTTGTTAATGCCAGCTGTTTGCTTTTTCTGTCTTACAAAATGAAAATTCTGTAAAGATGTAGTATAATAATCACTGGGATGCATTCCAGTCCATTGGCCCTTCATTCCTCAAAAGAGCCTGTAAAATACCTGCCACTGAAACATTTTATTACATCATTTAAATGGAGCTAATTGTTTCCTAACATCACCACAGTAAACATCTTTTCAAAGTGAGAGCAATCAAGTATAATACTGAACAACAGGATCTATATATATAAAAGGCTCAGCAACCGGCCATCTGGCTGACAGGCCAACCGGCTGATAGGCTGGTAGCTATGACACGCACTGACCACCAGAGGGCAGACGCTCAACACAGGTGCTGCCGAGCCACAGCAAATTTGCAGAGTGCCCTCTTGCACTCTGGGACCCCTCGGGGGATGTTGGACTGCAGTTTCGGCCGATCCCTGCAGGCCAGGCTGAGGAACACCTCCTGTTGGAGGGACCCCCCCTCACTCTGCAGACACTCTTTGAGTCCCAGCACCGCCCCATGTGTGGCCGGCAGGGGAGGGACCACAGGAGGTTAACTCCAGGGCGTGTCTGGCCTATCTCGCCCAGTTCTGCCCTGCCCATCACCTTCTAATTCATTTCCTTTCAATGTGCATGAATCCGTGCACTGGGCCTCTAGTGTTTATATAAAATAGTTTTAATCTATAAATACAATTGTGTGCAAAAGAGAAATGTAGACACTAGTTTATTCAGTAAGCGAAGGATTTAAATAATTCTACTGCAAGTGAATTGATTTGAATATTTTTATTTCTGTGTAACTAGATTTCATGCTTAAAAGCATAAAATATGGAAGATGACATGTTAGCAAGTGTGGCAAAACAAATTATCCTTCCACTGAGTACCATCCAATGTCAAAAGCAACACTAAGTAAAGCTGAGGATTTCATTCTGTAAATCATGATTAAGTTTGAGTGTGATCCTTTCATGATGTCAAGCAATGAATTTTCTTCTGGTGTTCAAGCAGTAGGACAGGTCCCTGTGGTGGAAACATATGTCTGTCTTTAAAACTGCTGATTTGAAATGGGACCTCTTCAACTGTTCTCATTAAAAACAACCTTTTACAATGACCCTAGGTTTTCCTTCTAACAATATTATTTTCTAAAATGAATTTATTGTCTGTTTCAGAAATCAATGATAGTCCCCAGAGATGGCTTCTTAGACACTAAATTCATCTTAGAAATTAATATTGTTTGAAGGAAAACATAGAGCCATTACAAAGGGTTGAAGGAAACCTCCTCACACAGTCCTGACAGAGAAGAGAAAAGCAATCTTAAATCTTGGCTTCTCTCCTCACACTGGCCATAGGGTGCCAATAAGTGCTGATTATGATGGTGGTTTTTATGAGGTAGACACCTGTTAAGTAGGAACTGGACTGTGACCATCAACTCATTTCCCACACACCACTAAACAGCTTTTCGTTTCTAATGACTTGGCCAATGTTCATTTCTGAGCCAGTAGTTCTAATGTGACCCAGGTTGGTATTGCACTATTTAAGTTCCCTTATGTATAAGAATGAAACAAAGTTGAAATGATTTTTTTTTAGCAGAAATGCAATACAAAGTGGTATGTTACATTATAATAAAATTAAAAATAATTTTGACTAATATATTATTTTCATTTTTACATATAAGAAATACATGTGTGTATGTAACATTCATGCGAAATACAACATGTACTCTTAATGTTGTAGTCATATTTATGTTGTAATTTTATGAAGAGAGGCATTTATGAATGCATTGAAGCATTGCTGCAGACCACCTCATACCGAATACTGTTGCTGTGCACGTGCACACACCATGGAGTTTCTATGTGGTATTTCTATAGTAGAGATCTAGACAAATTAATAATTTAGTAAAATATCTTCACTGGCATCTTATTTCTTATCATTTCTTAGCATGGCAATCAAAGCCCTCCCTTAATTTTCCCAGTCTGTTTTTCTAGGCTTGTCTTCAAATACCTCCACCCTTCTCCATATGCACATACATCTCTTTCCAGTTATAGCACACTGATAATTACTTCATTACAGGCTCAGCACTTTCCCAACTCTGTATTCTCATATCATTCTCACTAAATAGGTTTACCCCTCATAAGTCTGCTTAGAAAAACCCTATTAGCTTTTCCTAATCCTATTCCGGTATTGTCACTATATATATTCTTCCTCTGCCCTCTGATTCAGAATTAATATCTCCTTCTTTAGCACTCACATAGAATTTGTGTCCTTGATCAAACATGTGAATATTTTAGTCCCCAATGATTAAATATGTTCAAATACTTATATTCCCAAATAGAATAAATTCCATGGATTCTCAGCTATACCCTTAACAGTTGGTCAATCAGAGACAACGCTATGATTTAGCATCAATGAGAGTAAATATGGGCAAGAGTGATATGAAAGGGCATGGTAAATAGAGCCTAGGCAGTCAGTTGGTAAGAGACAAAGCTCTTAAAAATACTTTTTATTATATTATCCATATTCCTTATGATTTACACTGCTTCTTTAAAAATATTTTTCACCTCTATCTTAACTCAATACTTACATTAAGTATTACAATTTAAAATTTTTGTTGAAAAGATATCATTTTTGGAGACTTCTCATGTAGAAAATCTGTTCTCTCCTACTCTCTCTATTTTTTAGTCCCATACTACACAAATATGATAATGGAGATCCAGAGATGCTTGTTAATATCCTGTATCTGAGTAAGTCTAACATCTCGATGAAAATAAAATCCACTATGATTTTTCACATTTATAAACCAAGACACATCTAACAACTGGATAGCAATATGCAAATAGACTTGCTGTGATTTTAAGCAGCTTTCCCTGTAATTCAGATATGCACAGTGCAGAAAGTCTCCTGTGCTTTCCACACATGTCCAATGTAATTGTTATAAATCTGATATGAACCTGTCTCTTTGTCCCGGTGCTAAAAATAGTACGATGGGAACTAAATTGGGCTGGGAAGAAGAGACTGTGCATATGAAGAGTTTTCAGAATATGCCCAAAGGTTTTTTCCTAACTTTCTAATTTGGAACTAACATTGGTGTTAAGTCTCTAGTGCAGCAATTTTCAACTGGTGTGTTGCACCAGGCACACTGGTGTGCCATAAGAATTTTTAAAACATGCAATACAGGACTATTTATTTAGTCAGGGGCACTGACCTCTTTTCTCTTAGACTGTCAAATGAAAAAAAAAAAGTGTCAACAGCCAACACAACAATAGCCATCTGGTGTGAATGCCCTATCCTAAACCATAAATATATAGGTCATATAATAGAGGTGCATCTTATTGGTCATGTCTCATAATAAGGTTGTGTCTTATTGGTTAATTCTTGGTACCAGAAATCCTTATATGCAAGTATAGGCACCTGATTTTTTAAAAAGTCAATTTGAAGACAAAAGGATAGGTTAGTATTATTAGTTTTTTTGGAAGTCAATCAAAATTAAACCTATTTTTTGTCAGATCAGCAAAAAAATGCAATATATTTTTTTGGTGTGCTACATACTTTTAATGATTAGATTATGTGTGCCATGAGATGTAAAAGGTTGAAAATCATGACCCACAGGTTGAGAACCGCTAGCAAGGTCGCCTAAGACCATCAGAAAACACAGATATTTACATTACAATTCATAACAGTAGCAAAATTACAGTTATGAAGTAGCAACGAAAATAATTTTATGGTTGGGGGTCACCACAACATGAGGAACTGTATTAAACGGTTGCGGCATTAGAAAAGTTGAGAACCACTGCTCTAGTGCCTATCTTAAATGTCATCCCTGTTAATAGCTGCTAGCAGACAGTTGATAATTAATATGCTCACTACTAAGAGGTGTGCTTTCTTGTCAAATATAATTGAATTTAATAGGATCTCTAGAAATTTATAAATGAGGAGTAATTCAGGACTCATCCTTGTCTTCTAATTTTCAGATCCCAAGTCGAATTAGCAGGACATCTTAGGAACTAGTAATGAAAGACACTTATTTTACTAACCAGATTGCCTATAGTGCTTACAGGCCCATCCTAGAAAAAAAATGTAGTGTCTGTTTTATGGCACCATACTTCCTGCCCTCAGTCATAGATGTTTACTTCTGCATTGTGCACTTTTCCCAAGGTCAGTAAATCTATAGGCTCACAAAGCACCTGTAGCTTGCCCTAGTTTGAAAAGATGGACAGAACCAATCAGATTCTCTCACCTGGCAATGTGAAGTAGCTATAAAGGAGTAAAAGTATTCTTTACTTAGATTAGTTAAAAATAAATAAAACATAATATTAAAGGATAGCATCCTACTCTTAATAACATATAAACTATATTTAAAGCAATAACTTATTTTCATTTGTTCTCTAAATTGAATGAAACATTTCATGCAGTTTGGTGATCTGTGATTAGAAGACATTGTTTGTTTTTATGATCTGTTGTGTATGAGACTCACTAGGCTGGCCTCAATGATCATCACCTCCTGGTATTTGTGCTCTTTTGCAATTGCCTTCCATTGAGGGAGGTCTAGAATTATTGACTTGCTTCTAACTTATAGAAATAGCAAAAGTGATAGAATGCTCCTTCTTACATTAGGTTACCAAAATACTTTGTATGCCCACTCTTGCTCTTACTATCTAGCTCTGAAGGAACGTGAACTGACCAGAAAAGTGCACAAAAACAGCCATGAGTTGAGGCCTTCAGTCCAACAGCTCACAGGGCGTGAATCCTGCCCACATCTGTGTGAATGAGTTTGGGAGCATATCCTACCCCTCTGGAGCCTTCATATGAGAAGCAGCCCTGGCTAATACATTGATTATAGCATATGAGAGACCTCGAGGCAGAGGCAGACAACTAAGCCAGGCTGGGATTCTTATAAAAACTATAAAGTAATACATGTTCATTGATTTATGCCACTAAGTGTTAGAACAATTTTTATCATCAATAGATAACTAATATTGTCATTAAAATTCTTAGTTTATTGTTAAAAATGATCAAGATGAGCAAAAACTCCTAGTTGTAAAATGAATCCAATACCATCATGTCATTTCTAGGAAGATAAAAAAAAGGTTCTCACTGGTCTCATCTACCATTCTTATAATAATAATACATCCTGACAATCATGAAATTTAAAACCTATAAACTCTCATTTTTATTCTTGCTAAGGCTTAACAAGGTTATTATAACATATTATGATCAATAAATAATAACCCACCATATCTATACTGGTTTCCTAACTTTTATTTTTTGTATTTACCATAATGACTCAAACTTTTAGGGGGAAACATCAAAATAAATTTGTGTTCCTTACACTTCAGCTTTACTGATTTTCTAGAGCATCTTTTTATATGCACATAATTTTTTAAAGACAGATCAATTTGAATGTTCTCTAAGTTTGCAATCTTTTAATTATTGTAGCTCTTTCCCATGGCAAACATTCTTTCACATTTTATTCTTTTGTGTGTTCTTTCTTTATGCCTATTTTTTACCCATCTATTGCTATGATACAAATCACTCCAAAACTTATTGGGGGAAAAACAAACAAACAAAAAACAAACCACAACCATTTATTTGCCCCGGATCCTAAAATTTGGACAGGGCTCATTTTTGTTTCAGGTGACTGGCTGGGGTCACTCAGGTTGGGCATTTGTGTGGGACATGCTTTAGCTCACATGGAATGTGCTTCAGTGGCTCAGCCTCTAACAACTATGGGCTGGCCAGACAACTTTTTTTTTTTCCCACTGCTTGGTTTCTATGGGGAAGTAGCCAGACTTTTTACCTGATACCACAGGGCTCCAAGAAATAGAAAGGTAAAGCTACCAGGCCTTTTTAGGGCAAGGCACGGAACTAATTCAGTGTCAGTTTCACTACATTCTAATGATAAAAATAGCTCCCAATGCCAACACAGAATATAAGTGGGAAAATAGAGAAGAACTCTTAACCGGAGGAGTGGCATCTGCATGCAAGAATGGAAGAGTTCAGGTGGTCATCTTTGGGATTTACATATCACAGTGCCCAGGATTTCAGTTTTAGCTATATGGTTCCTGTTTCTAGTTATAGTTTCTATGAAGAAAGATTTGGTAATAGGAAAGCTCTGTAGATTTGAAATTATAACTCTAAGACCATAAATCCTAGACAAGTGGAAGAAACTGAAACATTTTTAGATGGTGCAAGGTATATTGAAGTCCCAAAATAAACGCTATCTCAGTGGCAGAGGAGTCAGCAGAAACTTTAAAGTTTTGTGGAAGAGAATATGAAAGGAAAGCACTGAGGAGAAAAGAGTAGGTAAAGATAATCTTTAAAGAGTTAGAACAGTCCCTGCCTCTATGGTTTAAACAACTGAGAAGAGAGGCAGTTTTCCTGTAAAAAGATATTAATAAAAGAAATAGCCACATGATATGTTCTAGAGATTTATGGTCCACATTGTAATTTTTTGGAGCCCCTCTTGCTTCCAGAAGTGTTATTCACATTGTTAAAAATACAGTGGAAGTGAGATAAACTGTGTTTGTAATCTTAAAATTTTAGCTTGCTTTAATATGTGAAATCTTATCTTATTTTTGAAGGAAGATTGAGGCGGTTGCTATCAGTGAGTAAAAGTAAATGGAAGGACTTACATAAGGTATTTGAAATAGGATATAATGTGCACATTACAGTTCAGGGAATTTGTGGAATCCTGGTATCAAACAAGTAAACAACATTTCTCAGAAACTGAATTATAGAACACTCCCAGACGATTAGAATGGTGTCCAAAACCTTTACCCTCTCTGCAATATGTATTTTTATATTGCAGTTGAACCATATTTAATCAAATAGTATGTAATTCTGCTCCAAAATGATTTATATTAAACAATTTGCAAAGAAATGATACTAAAATGTTGGTTTTATATATTTAACATTTCAATTGAGATGTAATTACACATTTAAAGTGTATAATCCAGTGGTTTTTAGTATATTCACAAGTTATGCAATCATAACTACAGTTTAATTATAGAATATTTTCATCATCCCCCAAATAATTCTGGTACACATTAGCAGTCACTTCCTATTGATACGCACCTCCTCATACTCAAGTCTAGGCAACCACTAATTTATTTACCTATATGTTTACTTCTTAAACTGTTTATTGTTTTTGCTCTTACTAGTATATTCATGTCTGTGATACATTTTGAGTTAATTTTTAAGTATGATGATAGGTAAGAGATCCAATTTTTGTTTGTTTGTTTGTTTGTTTGCTTGTGAATATCCAGTTATCACAGCATCATTTGTAGAAAAGACATTTTCCCCCCAGTTGATTCAATTTGGCATCTCATTGAAAATCAATTGGTCATGGATATAAGTCTTTATTTCTGAATCCTCAATAGTATTGCATTGATCTATAACCCTGTCCATATATCAGTACCACATAGTTTGAATTACGGTGGTTCTCCAACTTTGTTCTATTTTAGGAGTGTATGAGCTAGTAAGCATCTCTTGCATTAACATATGAATTTTAGAATCAATTTAACATTCAGAAAAAGCAGTGGGCATATTTACAAGGATTGTGTTGAGTCTGTAGACCATTTGGGGGAATATTGCCATTTTAACAAGATTAAGTCTTCCAACCCACGAGCAAGAAATCTTTTCACTTGGTAAGATTTTAATTACTTTCACCAATATTTTGTATTAATCAGTGTATAAACTTTGCATTTCTTTTGTTATGTTTACTCCAAATATTTTACTTGTTAATGCTATTGAAAATAAGAATGTTTCCTCAATTTCATTTTTGTACTTTTCCTCAGTACTGTGTAGAAATACAACTGAGTTATTAATTTTTATCCTGTAAGCTACAACTTAGATGAACTTGGTTATAAGTTCTAATACTTTTAGTGATTTCCTGAGGATTTTCTATGTATAAGATCATGTCCTCTACAAACAATGATACTTTCATGTCTTACTTTCTAGTTTTTATGACTTCAACTGCTTTTTCTTGTCAAATTGCCCTGGGGATTACTTTCATTACAGTGTTCTATAGAAGTGGTGAGAGTGGACATCCATGTCTTATTCCTGATTTCAGAGGGAAATATTTCAGTTTCATTGTGAACTGTGATTTTAATTGTGAGATTTTCATAAATACCTTTAATCAGGGGTGAAAGTTTCCTTCTATTCCTAGTCTGACTATTTTCATAATAAAAGAACATTGGATTTTATCAAATATTTTTTTCTATATCAATAGAGATGATCATGCAGCTTCTAAACTTTATTTATTTAATTTAAAAATATATTTTTATTGATTTCAGAGAGGAAGGGAAAGGGAGAGATAGAAAGATCAATGATGGGAGAGAATCATTGGTCAGCTGCCTTCCGAACGCCTCACATGGGGGACCAAGCCCGCAACCTGGGCATGTGCTTTGACTGGGAATTGAACTGTGACCTCCTTGTTCATAGGTTGACACTCAACTACTGACCCATGCCACCTTTACTAATGTGGTCTGTTATATTGATTGACTTTTCATTAAATTTAACCAACCTTTCATTCCTTAATAAATCCCACGTGGTCATGCTGGATAATCTTATTTATATGTTGCTGGAATTGGTTTCCTAGGATTTTGTTGAGGACTTTTGCAGGACATAATTTATTTGCAATTTTTTTTTTTTTGTACAATCTTAACCTAGTTTTGGTATAATTTTTGGCTTTACAGAATTAATTGGAAAATTTTACTTCCTCTTTATTTATTTTTATTTTTGGAATATTTTGTGAATAATTGTTATTTATTCTTTAAATGTTTAGTATGGTTCCCCAGTGATGCCATGTAGGGCTGAGCTTCTCTTCTGGAGGAATTACTTATCACAAATCCAATTTTTATCTGTGATAGATCCCTTTAATATTACACTTCCTCTTCAGTCACTTTTGGTAGATTTTGTCTCCTTGGGATTTGTCCAGTTCATTTAACTTAACTATTTTGTAAGGTAACAGAAGCTCATAGTATTTCTTATCATTTTTAAAATTATTTTTTCTGTAAGTTCTATTAATTATCCTTGTCCCTTTCAAGGTTTTAATAAATTTGAGTTTTATTTCTTTTTCTCTTACTCAGTCTAGCTAAATGTTTGCCAAATTTGTTACATTTTGTTTTTCAATGCATCATTTTTGGGTTTCATTGATATTCTTTATTTTCTGTTTTCTATTTCATTTATTTTCACTGCTCTGTCTTACTGCCTTCCTTATGTTTGCTTTGAGTTTAGTTTCCTTTTCTCATTCAATTTTTAAGCTCTAATTTCTTTAACTGCATTAAATACTTTTATAAATTCATTTTTTATCTAAGTGTCTATAATAATAAAAGCATAATATGCTAATTAGACTGGACGACCTTCCTGACAAAGCCTGGGCTGCGAGGGAAGCCAGGGTCCCAGGTGCCGGAGCAAAGCCAGTGCTGGCAGCCGAGGGAAGGAAGGCCTACTCTTGCATGAATTTCATATATTGGGCCTATAGTAGTTTAGATAAAATCTTATATTGGTTATATTAGTTTCAGTTGCACAATACAGTGATTTGACACTTTTATACCTACAATTTCATCACCCCATTAATGTAGTAATTATCTGTCACCATGTATATTTATCACAATATTATTGACTATATTCCCTTTCCCTTTCCATTTATCTGCTCACCCTATCCCTTCTGGTAACCATTCCTTTGGTCTCTGTTTTTTTCCTTTTGTGCACAACATTCCCTTTTCTCCACAACCACACCAACACATGTTATTTGTTGACATTTTTATGATGGCCATTCTGACTGGTGTGAGGTGATATCTCATTGTGGTTTTGAGTTGCATTTCCATGTTGATTAGTGATGTTGAGCATCTTTTCATCTGCTTTTTGGCCATCTGTATATCTTCTTTGGAGAAATGTCTTTTCATGTCTTCTGCCCATTTTTTTAATCAGATTGTTTAATGTTTTGTTGTTGAGTTGTATGAGTTTCTTGCATAGTTTGAATATCATTCCCTTATTAGATATGTAATTTGCGAACATATTCTCCCAGTCAGTAGCTTGCCTTTAGGTTTGTTAAAGATTTACTTTGCTATCCAGATGATTTTTAGTTTAATGTAGTCTTATTTGTTATTTTTTCTTTTGTTTTCTTTGCTTGATGGGACACGTCAGATGTCAGAAAGTTTACTTCCTATGTTTTCTTCTAGGAGTTTTATGGCTTAGGGCTTACATTTAAGTCTTTAACCCATTTTCAGTTTATTTTAGTATGTGGTGTAATAGAGTGGTCCAGTTTTGTTTTTTGAATGTATCTGTCCAATTTTCCCAAACCTGCTTGTTGAAGAGACTCTTGTTACTCCAGTATATACTTATAACTCTTTTGTCATAGATTAGTCAACCATATAAGTAAAGGTTTATTTCTGAGCTTTCTATTATGTTTCATTAATTTATGTGTCTGATTTTGTGCCAGTACTATATGTTTTGATTATTATAGCTATGTAGTATAATTTAAGATTATACTACATATAATTGTATAATTAGTTGATACCTCCAACTTTGTTCTTTCTGAAGAATGCTTTGGTTATTCAGGGTCCTTTTTGGTTTCATAAAAAACTTCAGATTATGTGTTCTAATTCTGAGAAGAATTACATTAGTATTTGATATAAATTGCATTGAATCTATAAGTTGCTTTGGGTAGTATAGTCATTTTAATAATATTTATCCTTCCTATCTATAAACTTGGTGAATCCTTCCATTTATTTGTGTCTTCTTCAATTTCTTTCTTGAACGTATTACAGTTTTCAGAATAGAGATCTTTCACCTCCTTGGTTAAGTTTATTCCTAGGTATTTTAATTTTTTTGATGCGATTATGAATGGAATTGTTTTCTTCTTCTGATAGTTTGTTATTAGTGTATAGGAATATAAAAAATTTCTGTATATTAACTTTATATCCTGATACTTTACTGAATTTTTAAATTTATTAATTTTGAAGTGGATTCTTTAGGGTTTCATTCATATATATATATATATATATATATATATATATATGGTGAGCCGGCATGGCCAAGGGTGAACCCGAGTGGGGGCAATGAAGGATTAAGAAAAGATAGACAAGAGAAGGAAAGCTGGGACTCGGTGGGACACTGCTTCCCTGATGGGGACCCAGCAGCACTGAAGCATCCATCTTATATAAAAACTGTTGTTTGAAATTTTAACCCTGCTATTTTGGTTTCTGTAAACGCTTGCTTTCTTAAATAATAAGGAAAATAAGACTACTCCCAATCCAGAGAGGCCATGGACTATGCCCCAGAAAGAGTTGTCAGTGCTGACACCAGGCCAGGCCTTGAGATATGGTCTCATAGCCCCTTCCAGCACACAGGCCTTCTTTCTCAGAAGGCCTGTGTGCTGGAAGTCTCATTCCAAATTTGGGAGACAAAAGAGCTAGGAAAAGTATAAATAGAAAAGTTTCCTCGATGTGAGGGGGCCCAGAATTTGAAAGGCACATTTTTCTCTGGCCCTGCCCTTAATATAATGTAACTCCCTTTCTCTAAGAATGGCTTGGGTTTTTTTCTGTAACATAATGGTTCCCTGACCAAGAAGAAGGCCAAACATGCTGGCCTTTGGGCCTCCATTGAGTGGACTGGGTTTGGGGTCTGGGGGAGCCTAACAGGCCTCCGGGAGGCACCACTCTGCTGATTTAGCAGAATTGAACCAAGGGACTCTGGGCACTCTTAGACCCCAGCCTAGGACCCGGCCAGCATCTGGAAAGAGTGGACAGGCACTTCTGGACCTGTTGACAGAATCGGTAAGGTGGGGGCCCTATCAGTCAGGCCCACTCCGAGTGAGTGGAAGGGGGAGCTTGATCACCTCCCCGGAAGTCAAGGACTTCCTCAGGCAATTAATCAGGAATCAGGTGGACTGTTTAAACTCTGAGTAAATATCTGGTAGAAGTCAAAAGCTCAAACTGTCTGGTGTATAAATGTAAGTGTAAGAGTCTGTGTGAAAGACAGTGCAAACCCTGGTTTAGAGGGAAGACAGTAGAGAACTTTTAATTGCTTTTCCTTTATTTATAATTTTTCTGTGTTAGTTTAAAATTTTGGAATTTAGGGTTAATTTAAGGGTATAAAATTTGTGAAGGTTGCTAATCCAGAGAAGTTTAAACAAAGGCTTGTTGGGTTAAAATTAGTCATAATTAACTGATTTGTAGGCTGCCTTTTTCAGCCCCGCTAGCAAACAGAGAATCATGTGGTCCCAAGAACTGCGACCTGCCTGCCCTTCCTAATAGATTTACAGTGGGTCTCTGGGGAGGAAGAGAGCTGAAAACTGCTCCAGAGCAGGTGTGAGAAAGGGTAGAGGCAGTGGAATTCACTCTCAGCCTGATGAGATAGAGGAGCCCTAGGCTGCAGGACAGGGGGATGGTTGGAGATATCAGAAGTGGTAAAGGAGTAAGAGGATTTGAGGCCTTGGAGTAAAGAAGGAAAACCTGGGAGGGAGAGCAGCTGTTCCTTAAGTGTAAAAAGACTGGTTATACAGGATCTCAGACCGCTTGCCTTATTTCCCCTGCTAAGGACAGAGTAAACAGTTAATGCAGAAGAAGGGGGGCATCGGCGGGGAGAGCAGAGAGAGATAGGTTTTTGTTGATTTTGCTGGCTACAACCCACTCTGCTGGAATCCTTGTTTTTTTTTACTTATCTGAAATATGCTAGACTCAAGGCTTTCTGCAAAACACAGTGGATCTTCCTCTGTACTGTTTTATTCTTTTTAACTCTTCTAATACACATAAAGAAAATCTCATTGTCCAAGCCTGGCAGGGTGGGGTTACTGGGTACTTCTTGGGCAGTGGTGGAATATTCAGCAAAGGAACTTTAAGATATACTATATTTAATGTTACAACTAGTTTAAGTTTTAAAAATCTCTGTCTCTCAAAAAGAAATATTTTTACCTGCTCTTAGTTTTATCACAGAATGTCTAAGTCATAAATGTTAATCTAAGAAAATTCTGGCTCTTTACTTTTTAGTAATCATTAAAAGATTGAGGTTTCAAAAAATAAGGAATACTGAGTAGAAGGTCTGAGGCATGGTTATGCATTTTTAAAGGACATAGAAAGAAGGTTTGAAGGCTAATTTGGAAGTGTAAAGTTTATAAAGGTTGTGTATGTAATAAGAAGGAGAAAAGAAATGTTGAAAGGAAATCAAATAATACAGGCCAGTAAGCCAGGAAAAATAAATAATTTACATTCTGCCGCCCTAAACAGAGGGTAAATAGTTATGCCAAAGTACTTAGGGAGGGACTGATAAAAGAAATCTAACAGTTACTGTTTGTTATAATATATTCAGAAAATATTACTTTGGAAAGTCCATATAAAGGACTAGCAAGGAAAATTCAATCTTAAAGCAGGTCAGTATATTTCTCTCCTTATACAATTCCTCCGAAATTTGGCAATACTTAATAAATAAACCATGGCAATGCATTTCTTTGCATAAATTCAATAAGTCCGGTTTCCAATAGTGGTTTTATTAACCAGAAACTTTGACTGGAGTATCATGTTTTAAAGAGCCCTGCCTGAACTCTGAAGACTTGAAGCCAATAAGAGTGCCATAAGGAAAGTTTGGTATCCTGCTTGGTAACCCTGAAAATAGCTGGTGCTGGAGCATCAGGCCCATACCCTACCATCACTGGCAGTTGGTCAGAGTAGAAGGGGAGCAATAAGGGCACCTCTGTGTCCCTGCAGGACCCCCATGAACTCTGAGCTGCAATGAGTAGGAGGGCTGAGATGGGCCTTGAAGCCTAGGGCATGGACCCAGGTAGAGCCACTACAGGTGAGGACTTCACCTAACTCAGCAGATACTACAGGCTGGCCTGATAGCAGCTGGATGGCTTGGCTTCCTGGCCCTATGGGGCACATTAAGATTCAATCATGAAATTCTGGCAAAGGTAGTCAGTTACCATTCTTGTTATGTTTATGCAAACAATCAGGCCAAATTAAATACTATAGATAAATTAGTCTTGATTTGGCTCTTTTGATAAACATGGGGGTAATTTTGAGGAGAAAAATTCTATTTCAATAGAAGTTATTAAAACTGAAAGGTTTTCTTTCCCCTCCACCAGACCATTTGTTACAGTTTGTCTCTGCCAGGTCACAAGCCCACCTCCTTCCGTGCCCAGGCCTAATTGTCCCTCTGACAGACAGCAAGGATCTCTTGGCTCTGAGAGAAACCTCTGACCCACCTCAGCAGGAAGTAGCTAGAAGAGGCCACCGACATCCATTTTCCCTAAAAGAATTCAGAGCCAGGATCTTTGAGGTAATATGTTAGGCAGTTAGACAGATATGAGCAGAGCAAGGATGATGGGCCAACTAGCACTACCAGATGTAATTAAGTCTTTTCATCTCTACCTATGTGAGACAAGGGGACTCCCCAGAAGCAAGAGGGAATGAGGCTGCATATGAAGCAGCCCAGGAGGCTGCCCTAAAACCAGTGGGGCCTCTACAGATTCTAGTGACTCTTCCAAACCCTGACCTACCCACCTCACCAGCTTACATGGAAATCCAATCTAGAAAAGCTGAAATCCATAACCAATCTTTACTCAAGTTCTTACAGGCTTTACAGTCTACCCAGAAAGCAGTCCAGAAGCATGTCCAAGGTACTCTGCCTATACCAACTTCTGACCTGGCCCATCCTTCCACCCTGGTGACCCTGTTTAGGTAAAGAAATTTGCCATACAAGGACTGACTCCTACCTGGAAAGGACCACCCCCACAGCAGTCAAGGTCAACGGGATCCCAACATGGCTTCATCACACCTGGCTTAAGAAAGCCCAGGCAAAATAGAGAGTCCAGGACTCTTCAGACCCTCTAAAGATTAGTCCTGGCTCTCATTCAGGGCCCTTATCTTATAAACAGGCCCACTGACTTTATCCAGCAGAGAATTAATTCTTTTAAGCTTATAGTCCTCAGGGTTCAATGTAACTCCCTCAACAACAATGACCCAAAAGAGTCAATGATTTGACTCATGTACATAAAACCAGTGGGGAATGAAGCATCCATCTTATATAAGAACTGCTGTTTAAAATTTTACCCTGCTATTTTGGCTTCTGTAAACGCTTGCTTGCTTAAATAATAAGGAAAATAAGACCACTCCCATTCCAGAGAGGCTGTGGACTATGCCCCAGACAGAGTTGTCAGTGCTGACACCAGGCCAGGCCTTGAGATATGGTCTCATAGCCCCTTCCCAGCACGTAGGCCTTCTTTCCCAGAAGGCCTGGAAGTCTCATTCCAAATTTGGGAGACAAAAGAGCTAGGAAAAGTATAAATAGAAAAGGTTTCCTCCATGTGAGGGGCCCCAGAATTTGAAAGGCACATTTTCCTCTGGTCCTGCCCTTAATAAAATGTAACTCCCTTTCTCTAAGCATGGCTTGATTTTTTTTCTGGTCTTCTATAACAGCACCATGGACTACAGGCTGTGTCTTTATTTTATAGCCAGATGCCACAAGGTAAAGTAGGGGCATGGTCAAGATGTTTACAACATTCTCATGGGTTTCAATCCTACTCAATTACATGCACCTGATCAAGCTTTGTTTACTTGCAGCCTACATCACTTAGGCACGTGGGGCCATGTGTTCGGACCATAGGTTTACAACTATAGCTGTTGGCTATAATAGTGCTGGGAGGGCTCTGCCCTCCAAGCTGGGACTTGCACGTGACCATGAGAGGACTGTGCCCTCTCATCAGTCCAAGGCTTGAACCTGTCCAAACACTGTAGCCACACCATATATATATATATATATATATATATATATATATATATATGTATATATGTATATATGTATATATATATATACACACACACACACACACACACACACACACATATATATGTATATATAATCATGTCATCTGCAATAGTATTACTTCTTTGCTTTTTATTTGGATTTCTTTTATTTATTTATTTTGTCAAATTGCCGTGGCTAGGTCTTCCAAAATTACTATGTTGAATAATAGTTATGGGTTTGTCATATATGGTCTTTATCAAGTTGAGGTAAGACCCTTCTATACCCACTTTGTTGAGAGTTTTTTTCATAAATGAATGTTGAATTTTGTCAAATGCTTTTTTTGAGATAATCATGTTTTTATTCTCGGTTTTGTTAATGTAATGAATCACATTGTTTATTTTGCAGATGTTGAACTACCCTTGCATCCCTGGTATAAATTCTACATGATCACGGTGTATAATCTTTTTTTTTTTTTACTATTTGGGATGAACTTTATTTTTTTAAATAAATCTTTATTGTTCAGATTATTATTTTTTTAATTTATTTTTTTATTGTTTTAAGTATTACAAATAGTAGTACATATTATTTTAATGTACTGTTGAATTCAGTTTGCTAGCATTTTGTTGAGATTTTTGGCATCAATGTTCATCATGGATATTGGCCTGTAATTCTCTTTCTTTATACTGTCTTTGTCTGGTTTTGATATCAGGGTAATGCTGGACTCACAGAATGAATTTGGAAATATTCTTTTCTCTTCAATTTTTAAAAAAATATTTTTATTGATTTTTTTTACAGAGAGGAAGGGAGAGGGATAGAGAGTTAGAAACATCAATGAGAGAGAAACATCGATCAGCTGCCTCCTGCACACTCCTCACTGGGGATGTGCCCACAACCAAGGTACATGCCCTTAATCAGAATCGAACCTGGGACCCTTGAGTCCGCAGGCCGACGCTCTATCCACTGAGCCAAACCGGTTAGGGGCTCCTCTTCAATTTTTAAAATTTATTTTTATTGATTTCAGAGAGGAAGAGAGAGAGGAACATCAATGATGAGAGAGAATTATTGTTTAGCTGCCTCATGCATGCCCCCTACTGGGGACCAAACCTGCAACCCAGGCATGTGCCCTTACTAGAATCAAACCTGGGCTGATGCTCTGTCCACTGCACCAAACCAGCTAGGGCCCTCTTCAATTCTCTTGGAATAGAGTGAGGATGATAAGTACAAATTCTTCTTTAAATGTTTGATAGAATTCACCTGTGAAGCCATCTGGTCCTGGGCTTTTGTTTGTTAGGAATTTTTTTTTAATTTTATTTTATTATTATGCTTCAATTTTATTGTTAGCAATTGGTTTATTCAGATTCTCTGTTTCTTCCTGGTTTAGTCTTGGAAGGTTATGTGTTTATAAAAATTTATTCATTTCTTCTAGATTGTCAAATTTGTTGGCATGTAATTTTTCATAGCATTCTTTAATGATAATTTGTATTTCTGTGGTGTTGATTGTAATCTCTCCTCTTTCATTTCTGATTTTATTTATTTGTGCTCGCTCTCTTTGCTGCTTAATGAGTCTTGCCAGAGGCTTGTCAATTTTATTTATTCTCTGAAGGAACCAGCTCTTACTTTTATTAATCTTTTTTATTGTTTTTGTATTTTCTTTTTCATTTATTTCCACTCGGATTTTCATTATTTCCTTCCTTCTGCTTATGTTGGGTGTTTATTCCTCTTCTTCTGATTTCTTTAGATATAAATTTAGATTGTTATTTGGGATTATTCCTGCTTCTTGAGGAAGACCTGTATAGCTATAATCTGTCAATTCCTTCTAATGTATTTTTTATTTCAGCTATTGTATTCTTCTTCCCTGATTCCTTCCTTCCTTCCTTCCTTCCTTCCTTCCTTCCTTCCTTCCTTCCTTCCTTCCTTCCTTCCTTCCTTCCTTCCTTCCTTTTTTTACAATTTCTCTTTGTTGAAGTGTTACCTCTCAAGTGTGTTGAGCATACTTATGACTGTTTCTTTGAACTCTTATCAAGCAAATTATTTATTTCTATTTTATTTTCTCTGGAATTTTTCTTTATTCCTTCATTTGGGGCATATATTTTTGTCTCCCCATTTTGTTTCACTTTCTGTGCTTGCTTCCTGCCCTTCTAATCAGGTAGGGATGCCTGATGCAGTGGGGCAGTTCCTTGCACTCTTGGCATGCCCTACTGGTTAAACTCTGTGAACCTAGCTGGGTCTGGGCAGAGTCACTTTCAGAACTTAAGTCTTAAGGCCTCTCCAGCTCTGCCCCTTCTCTCCTTGGGGCAGATCTGCAAGCACACACCTCAGCACTTTTCTATTTCTGTGCACTTTCTGTGCAGTACAGCTCGTTGTTACCCGTCCAAGGCTCTCTTACTTCACAGGCAGCCCCTGTGAGCCTGCCCTGTTGCTTAAACGATCTGCAGTCAAAGCAAGGTCTGGGCAGAGCCCCTCTGAGAGCCTGATTCTCAGAGCCCTACTAGCTCCTCCCTTTATTCCGTTGTGACAGCCTTGTGTGCATGTGCATTGCTCTACTTTGCTAGCTTTAAAGTCACTCTGGGGCAGTGCATGAACAGCAACAGCCCTGTCACTCAGCTCAGGTCAGCCCTGCCTGTGCACACTGTTGCTTTAATTGCATGCAGAAGCACAGGGTCTGGGCAGGGCTCCTCTGCCTGCCTGCCCTGTCTGACCCTTGATCAGGTGGGGCATTACTCCCTTGCACAGCCAAAATTTGCTAGTTCTGAATTCTCCTGGGCAGGGCAGGAGTTCCCATGTGGAACCAGCAAAGCAACACCTCACTCTCTCCACACAGAGCAGCCTGCTGTGTGGGCACCACCAAATCCCTCCAACTCCACACTTTTCTTCCGGCCAACCCCACTTGTGCGTGCAGCAGTGCCCCACGATCTCCAGACTTTTTCTAGACTCGACAGTGCTGGGTGTGGGTGTCAGAGGCAGAGTACTTTGTCAGCTCCCCACTCTTTCTAGGAGGGAGAACCCCACTTGAGCACACAGTAGCACCCCATTCTCTCCACACTTTCTCTGGACATTGATGCCCTACAGGGGCGTACTGCAGTTCTGTTTTTGTTAATCCTCATCTGAGGATATTTTTCCATTGATTCTTAAAGAGAGTGGAAATGAGAGGGAGAGAGAGAGAGAGAGAGAAACATCGATGTGAGAGAGACCCATTAATTGGTTGATTGGTTGCCTCCTGCACGTGCCCTAGACCAGAATTGAATCTGGGATCCCTCAGTCCACAGGGCAACTCCCCATCCACTGAGCCAAACCTGCTAGGGCTTCAGCATTCTTTTGGCTCTGCACTCTTTTTAGGCATGGGGGCCCCTTGTGTGTGCAGCCCTGTGGTACCACGAAGTAGCACCTGCTGCACCTGGTGGATCAATCTCTGGGGGAAGGGACCCTTGTATGCACGCGATGGCATTCTTCTGTTTCTGCTGGGTCTAGCTCTAGTTATGGTGCCTGAGGGCATGCTACAGTGTCCTGCAGGTCCCTCAGAAAACCTGGATGGAGCTCCCACCCACTATGCACATTCAAGGGAAACTAAACCACGGTTTCCTCTGGTCTTTGGTTGTTCCCTCAGCTCCCACAGAGCTCTTGTGGTTCCCAGACCTTCTCCTTAGAGTCACTGTTTCTTGCTTGTTGTGCAGAGGTTGTTAAATTTGCTCTCAGTTGTCACTCAGAAAAATTTGCTCTGAATATAGGTGTACATTTGATATACTTGGATGAGGTAGTGAGCTCAGCATCCACCTACGCTACCATCTTGCAGAAACTCCCCAGGTTTATTTTGATAAGAAGTTTTTTTTTTATTTTCATTCATCTCAAAATATATTTTAATTCATTCACCTCCAGGTACTTTCTAACTGCCCATGTAATATTTTTGTTTAACTATTATTTACAAGTTTGTATCCATTAATTTCAATCTATTTTTAAATGTCCTAAAATTCCTTCTGCTATTGAATTTTATTTTAATTACATTGCATTTGGAAACACACTTTGTGTAATTTCAAATTTTTAAAATTTATTGAGGGTTGTTTTAAGGCCTAGCATATGGTCTCTTCTGTAGAGTGTTCTATGCACACCTGAGAAAAATGTATATTTTGCTGCTGCTGAATGAACTGTTCTGTACATATTTCTAATTTCTAGGTGATTTGTAGTGGTTTCAAGTCTTTAATTTATTTGTTGATCTTCTGCCTATTCTTTTATTTCCATCATTGCAGGTGGAGGTATTAAAGAGTCTAATAATAATTGTACAATTTTCTATTTCTCCTTTCAATTATTCATTTTTGCCTCATATATTTTGGAGCTCTGTGTTCATGTGTATAATATGAAATGAATTATATTTAAAAACACCAATTGTACTAAAATGTATGCCATATAGAGTTAAAGAAGTGTTCAAAGGCACTTTATTGATTAAAAATATCAAGCCCTTTGTATTGATAAAAATTAGTAATTCTTTACTTTTATTTAGGATGTTTGTTCAAAAAATGTTAGCTGAACAGATTATAGTATTCCGTGATATATTAAATTTAAAAACTATCTCTATGGGTTTTAAAGTATGACAAACAAAATATTCAATAATCTTTGTTTATATAGGTTCAATGAAAGAAAACTAAATTCATCCAAACAATACTGGTTATAGTATAATGCTGGTTATAGATAGCTATATAATGTTATTTTTTAATTTTTTGATAATTTTCATAGATTGTAAAGTCATGCTAAATAATCAAATCTAATCTTACAGTTTGAAACTACAAATAGCTATCTAATTCTATATAAATTTAGCAGTGATAGACATTAATTCAGATATTAAAGTTATTAAGTTCTACAATTTAAATTTCTGTTTTACAGATATACAGTTAAGAACACACAATTGAAATAAGTAAAATTAATCTTATTTCCACATTCCTTTTTGTTTCCAAGTTTTGTTTGCAAAGATAATTTGCACAAGCAAACTATGTAGGAAATATTCATCTCAATTTTATCAATTAAATTTATTTTAATATTTCTTAACTTACAGGACTTTATACTAGTTTTTTAGAGCAATTAAATCTTAAACAATTTAATTAACTAGAGAAGAAAATATTGGATACACATTATTTTGTTTTAGTATCTCATTTAGTTTGGATAGACATTTTGAAAATCAGCAGATTGAATATTTGAAATAGATAGAAGGACAGTGAATAGGAAAACCTCTGAAAGAAAATAGTAAATATTGTGGTCTACTGACTATGTGAATTATACTTGAACAGTTTACCAGAGATGTGTCAAAGATTCATATTGTGCTGAAATTTTATTTTTCTCTTCATTGTATAAACTGAAATGCTCTCTGCATATGAATAGTTCTGTAGGTTTTTGTTTGTTTTTAAATATGTTTTTATTGATTTCAGAGAGGAAGGGCGAGGGAGAGAGAGAGAAACATCAAGTATGAGAAGCATTGATCATCAGCTGCCTTCTGCACACCCCCTACTGGGGATCGAGGCCAAAACCCAGGCTTGTGCCCTGACCAGGATTTGAACCTTGAACTCCTGATTCATAGGTCAATGCTCCACCACTGAGCCATGCCTGACTGGGCTGTAGTTTGTTTTTGATAACCATAGCTCTTTGTAACCAAAAACTAATTCTATGTACACTTACAAAATACTGATTCCTAACCAGGTACAGATAAATACTGCTTATTATTAATCCTTTCCCCCACACACACATTGGTGAAACCTGTGATTAATAGCCAACAGTTAGAGTACCTTTACAATTGCTATATATATATATATATATATATATATATATATATATATATATCTTGATCTGAGATTGAGAGACAAGATCATGTTCAGACTCATATTCCACAATTTAAGGTGTTCATTTTCAAGTTTGATTATAAATTTTGTAGACAATAAGATTTGACATGCATGCTTTACTGAACATTTCCTTAGTAAATAACCTCCTTTTCCCCCAATGATTTGTGGTGTTTAGGGGAAACACTTTCAGAGAACAATTTGTGGTTAATGCCTTTCCGTAGGTAAAATCCCACTGAGAAGTGCTCTAGCTATCTTGCTCTGGGTTGTGCTCCAACTTAGTTTAAGGGACTTTAGGGGACACAGTCCTGCTGATTCCACTGTTCTTTCCTGCCTTCCTTTTTTTTTGTAATCTTGACCCAAAAACTATTTTAAGTGATGTCTGACTTGGCTTCCTGTGGTTCTCAAATGTTCGCTGACAAAGGATTATTGAAAGAATGTGTGACTCCCCCTTTCTTTTCTTGAATTCAGAGTTTCTGATGTTCATATTAACGTGAAAGGGTCATCCACAAAGAGACAAAGAACACTAATGTTGTAAAGCTTCTCAGCTCTTCTCCTTTATCACAGCTGGGGGAGTCCAAACCATTGGGATCAAATATCCTCAAAAACATCAGCATCTGTGTCATCATTAGCCTGTGGGCTGTGAGGATTACCTTAAAGTATACTTCCCTCTGTATTGTTCATCGATTGAAAGCTATAGAAACATGGAATTTTGGGGCTAACGGGCACCTTAAAGGTCAAATAGTCCAACCCCTTTACTTTATAGCATTAAGAAATTGAAGCCTATAATGGGTAGGTTATTTGTCCATGGCCATGAACAAAGATACAGAAATGGATAAGGAAGTAGTATCTCTGTCTATAGCAAGGGAACTCCACACTGCACTCTTATTACTACTATGTCTTCTCTTATTTCCTTAACCTACGTACCTTATGGAACCTTGCTCAGATCCTAGGGAATCTCCTGATATGGTAACTGTGTTGAAGAGATTACAGGCTTTAACACTAAGGATTCACTAGAGTTTTAAGTTGCAGGATGCCTAAATATACCAAAATTATTTGTATTTCTATACGTGTATTTGGTTGCCAATTTAATATCATATCAAGCAAAACCTGTCATGAATTTTATCCAAAATGGTAGTGGCTTTTATCTAAAACAATAACAGGAAGTCTTTGTTGATTTCCTCTTCTTGTCTGATCACTATGGCTAGCACTTCCAGTACTATATTGAACAGGAGTGGTGAAAGTGGGCATCCCTGTCTTGTTTCTGTTCTTAGGGGAAATGAGTTTAGTTTTTGCCCATTGAATATGATGTTGGCTGTAGGTTTGTCATATATAAGGCTTTTATTATGTTGAGGTATGATCCCTCTATTCCCACTTTGCCAAAAGTTTTTATCAAGAAAGGGTGTTGGAAATTGTCAAATGCTTTTTTTCTGCATTGATTATGATTATGTGATTTTGTCTCTCAGTTTGTTTATGTGATGTATCACCTTTATTGATTTGCAGATATTGTACCATCCTTGCATCCCCGGAATAAAAAAAAATTAAGATACCTAGGAATAAACTTAACTAAGGACGTAAAAAACCTGTACTTGGAAAACTACAGGACATTGAAAGTCTTTGTTGAAAATAAATATGGTATTTGATAGAGCACTATAGGAATAGTGAATATGGACTTTCAATGAAGGATATCTATCACAATTGAATTTATAGCCAATGTGGTTTATCAAATGACTTCAGGCTGAAATACCACCTTCAGGACTGCTAAAAAAATCAAGATCTTCAATTACATAATTCTTAAAGGTATAGGTTAACTTGAAAGCTAAATGACTCAGTGTGAGTCATATAGTCATGCCTCTCGGTAAATTATATATACTTTAATGAGGACTTCTATGCTATGCTTGTAAAAGTAACTCAATAAATTTCTTTCCCCTGGGGTAATAGCACATTTCAACTGAAGAAAGACGAGAAGTAAAAGGAGCATATGCCTTACTTGTGGTGATACGACATAAATGTGTCTGTTCCAAAGAAGAGGAAAATATAAGAATCTTCTGTTCATTTTGAGATAGAATAGAAAAGATTCAGAGAACCAAAGAAGAAAGCAGAACAATTAACATGTTTTCCTAAATATGTTTTAAAGAGATGCAAATGCATTTAGAGATATCGGGTCCAAACTTCCTCTGAATGAAGCAACATTCATTTAGTCTGATTTCAATGCTTTCCATTAATGTGAATCTATTTTTTTGGTTGTTGTTAATCCTCACCTGAGGATAATTTTTACACTGACTTTTTAAGAAAGAGTGGGAGGGAGAGGGAGAGACCGAGAGAGAGAAACATCAATGTGAAGGAGATACATTGACTGGTTGTCTCCCATGTGCACCCCAACTGGGGCCAAGGGTTGACCCTGCTACCAAGGTATATGCCCTTGACCAGAATCAAACCAGAAATCCTTCAATCTGCTGGCTGATGCTCTACCACTGGGCCAAACCAGCTAGGGCAGGTTGAATCTAATTTTTATGAAGTTGTCTCTTTAATTTTAACTAAGATTTTTAAACATTAAATTTATGGGAGTGGCAGTGGTTAATAAGATCATATAGGTTTCAATTGTACATTTCTATGACACATGATCTGTATGTTGCATTGTGTGCCACCCTCCCAAGTCAAGTCATCTTCTGTCACCGTATATTTGGCCCCCTTACCCTTGCTCCCCTACTCGCCTCCTTCCCTCTGGTGACCTATGAATCTGTGTCTATGAGTTTCAGTTTATATCAGACATTTGAGTAAAACCTTCTTCCACAGATTGAGTGAAAATCTGCATTCTTCTATCTACTTCAAACATATACCTTTTATTTTTTATAAATTTATGTTAAATTTCCAATAGAGTATTTGCAGCATTAAGGCCAATTTCCATTTATCTGTATTAATGAATGAAACTGATAATATTCACAGCTAAAATATATTTTTAATTGGTACTAAACAGTATATATTTGTAGCACTATTTTTATTTATTCCCTCTGTTCATTTCTAAATTTTCATATCTTTATGAGACTAAGTTCTTAAAAGAGAAACATAAAATAGCATGTTTATATTATCAAATTATGTTTTCACTTTAATTGATATAAGCATAGTGAAAATAGCATTTTGGGGGGCCGGGGGGGTGGGGGGCGGTCAGGTGAAGGCATGTACTGGGGGGTAGGGGAGGCCAGAGGGAGGCCAATGGGGGGGGGGGGGGAAGGAGACATATGTACTACTATTTGTAATACTTCAAACAATGGAAAAAAAAAAGAAAAAAGGAAAAATTTCACCCAAGAAAAAGAAAGAGAACAAAACAAAAAAAGAAAATTGCATTTTTTGTTGATGATCTTGGCTTACATGAAAGATTCTCAAGAATTGCATTTATTGAAACTACAAAATTATTGCTTACCAGGAATTGTTTAGTGTGAAATACAATAATTTAAAATTTTTCATATTGAAGAATGTGTGGTCTTGTGTATTTTTTTTTCAAATTTGCAATAATTAAATCTTATAAATGATTAAACATTTATGTTACTTCAAAAATTCAAGGGCAGTTTACTGAACATTCTAGGCCACATGAATTTCTATGGAATGTCATGTTCAACTTTTGAAATGTGTGTGAAGGGGCAGGAAGTCATATGGATGATATTAATGATTTGATCGATTTGGAACTTTTCTGTGAAAAGTGATGACCACTTCAAATTTCCAAACTTTTTCTTCATCACCGCCACTTTCTGAATTTAAAGAAGATCAAACACTTAAGTATTAACACCTGGGTATTCAGGGCAAGGATGTATGCAAATGGTAGGAAGATTGGAAGCAATGTTCTCAAGTAAATTAGCTCAGGTCCATTTGAGTGTATGAGTCTTTTCCTAGCCAGGTAGAAGAGAACTCTCCTTAATATGAAATCCACTAGCCATTATGGTTCTTAATCTTTAAATGCATAAGAATCTCCTTCTCAGAGGTGTGAGGCCTGTGCCGTAGTCTCCACATTTGATTTAATGTTTTGCTTCACTATTTTGAAATTCTTTTTTTAAAATATTTTTTTCTTTAGTGATTAAGGTATTACATATGTGTCCTTATCCCCCATATCTCTCCCATCCCCCCACTCATGCCCTCAGCCGCCCTGGTGTCTGTGTCCATTGGTTAGGCGTATATGCATGCATACAAGTCCTTTGGTTGATATTCTTAATAATTTTATTTTGAACTAATATTTTGTAAGTGAAGTTCAGTGGGGCAATTGAGCATATCCATTACCAAAGGTAGATACATGCAACATGTTTGCCCACTATTTCCTGCCACATTATTCACATATGGCATTTGTGTTGTTCCTTGATCATAGAATTGTGGTAGACCCCATGCTTGGGCATTCAGCCAGACTCAAAGCGAATACAAGTAAGCATGTTACATCAACAACCAAGTAAGCAGAGAAACAGTCCTGAGAGTAGTTTGTAAAGAAGGCAGTGGCATTCTAAGAAATATGAACAACCAAAGAACCCCATTGTATCCTTTCTTACCTTTGTTACTTCCTTGTATTGACTAACCACTTAGGCTGAAAATGATGACATGGAAGGAGAAGGAAAGATAAGACAACCCATAGTTTTTTTTCAACTTTTAGTCCTTTCTTACTCATCACTAAGTTAAAGTGCTGGTAGAATGTGTGCATAACAGGAAATGAAATAACAACTGAATTAGTTTTGTGGAACATTGGTTTTTCTAGTAAGAATGAAATACATAAGCATGTATTGACTAAAATTATGAATTATGTAAGTTCAGTAATTCCCTATTCATGTTACGTGCTCTTAATATTTGCATTTTAAACCAGCATTAGACGATATAAAAACGAACATAAAGTTAATGTTCATAATTTAAAATTTTAAATATTTTTTTTTGCTTGAACAAAATAGCAAACAACAAACATCATGACAAGGTAAGAAAGAAGGCGTACAGCACAAAGGAAAAGACTGTATAATTTACAACTTAATGGCATGTTTTTTCCCTTCTTTTTAAACAAGGGCACACATGTTTTCATTTTGCAGTAGGCACTGATAATTGCATTATTTTTCAATTTAAATTTTATTTTCAATTACAATTTACATTTAATATTATTTTGTATTAGTTTCAGGTGTAGCATAGTGTTCCCCTAATATTTCTAGTACCCAACTGGCACCGTACATAGTTATTACAATATTATTGACTGTATTCCCTATGCTGTACTTTATATCCCCATGACTATTTTGTAACTACCTATTTGTACTTTTTAATCCTTACTTTTGTGTGTTTTTTTTACCCAGTCCTTCAATCCCTCTCCCCTATGGCAACCATCAGTCTGTTCTCTGTATCTTCTAGTATGAGTCTGTTTCAATTTTGGCTAGTCATTTATTTTGTTCTTCACATTCTCTATATAAGTGAAATCATGGTGTTTGTCTTTTTTTCTGACCGACTTACCTCACTTAGTATAATACCCTCTAAATCCATTCATGCTGTTTGAATAGGTATAGGGTGGGATTGGACATCTGCTTCTTTAATAAGCCGTGATGCAGGTAGTATATAGAACACACTGCCCCTAGAACACTCATTTGAGTTTTTGAAATATGACCTTATATTATTATTTGTATTTACATGCATATAGCTCTGATTGCATAAGATTGCAAGATCCATCAAGGTAAGACTATGAAATACTTGAGGTATCTTAAGTTTTAGCTGAGTTTCTTCCATATGGTATATTTTAAGAGTATATTTGTTTATTAATAAAGAGATATCTGGTATTAGTCAACCCAAGTAGCAGTGAATAAAACAACTTTCACAATAAAATTAAATTTTAAAAGTACTGTCATCCATTGTGACTGTCATGACCTATTTAGAATATACATTAATGTTATAGGGCTAAAACAAAAGTCATTCCATCTAAAAATTACAAACATAAAACATTTCTTCCAATTATTTACAATTAAAAAAACTGTTGAATGCATAAATATGGATTCATGTTTTAAACCAAGATTTTTTTGGAAGAAATTTAGTGGCACAAATGTTTTTCTAAGTGAAATATTGTATGTAAATTCACTATCTCTATATATAAAAGCCTAAGTGACCATTGCAACCAAACAGATGACCACATAGGCTGCATGGGGAGAGTAGGCCGGCAGGGGGGTTAGTGAAGGGTGATCAAACAACTGAGCAGCAGGCTGTGTGGGGCAACCAGGCCTGCAGGGGGGCAGTTGGGGGTGACCAGGCCACCAGGGGGAGCACTAAGGGGCAACCAGGCTGGCAGGGAAGGGCAGTTGGGGGTGACTACGCCGACATGGGGGGCAGTTGGGGGTGACCAGGCCTGCGGGGGGGACAGTTAGGGGCGATCAGGCAGGCAGGCAGGTGAGCAGTTAGGAGCCAGTGGTCCCGGATTGTGAGAGGGCTATCCCCAGGATCAGGCCTAAACCGGCAGTCAGACATCTCCCGAGGGGTCCTAGATTGGAGAAGGTGCAGACTGAGGACACCCACCCCCATGCACAAATTTCATGCACTGGGCCTCTAGTTTTAAATAGTTATTGGCAGAACTGTTCTCTTGAAAGAAAGGGCATCCAGTCCATCTTCCTGTTGACAGACTGTAGGGTACAATGTGAGGAGAAGGTGTTGAGTTTACAAATAATTAATCACTAAGTGGTCATTTTCTTCCAGAATCCTCCATCTGAGATTTAAAATATACATACTATCTTTCAATTTAACTTAAATTATGTTAATATTCACTTTTAAATTAGGCTAAAATGCCCTGGAAATACTGGGGGAAATATTCTGATGACTGCTAGGACATTAAGCTGTTAAAGCATTTTATAAATAGGCCAACTAATTTTTAGAAAATGACTATGTAAATAAATAAAATAAATAAATTAAAACCCAGTTGAGTCACCTGTGAGAATGAATTTCAATTTTATTCTATTACTTATAAAGCAAGTGCAGAAAACAAGAGGTTATTTAGTTTGGAATTCTGCCATCTAACCTTTACAGAATGAAATCCCTAAGTAAAGACTCTTACAAATGGGAATGTGTGAAGTTATTCATAAATTCAGCAGCCCTTTTTAAAAATGTCTGGGAAAGTGTTTTATACATGAATGCTCCAGAGGGTATAATCATTGAATACTTATTGAAGATTACATATGGTCTTCAGTCCTGTGAAAAAGGTGATCTGACTAATAACAGATTGATGGATATGAAAGGCTCAAGTACTTCTAGTATTCCAGGCCAATTATCTGTGAACTAAGGAGGACTTCAACGATAGTTCATAATGAGTCATTTAGAGCTATTACAGTCAGTTAGGTTAAAATCCCTGTTAAATATTGGCCTATATATGGTTAGTCAGGGCAGATGAAAGCAAGTTTGTGCCTACCAGCCTGCTGTCAGTTAATAGCCCCAAACCACAGACCTCAGTCAGTTTCTACAGTCCTAAGAAAACTGTGGTGTTTTATTTGGGACTGTATTCATGGAAACATAACTTGGAGCAAATGTACCCTACCTTTCATAAATCTTTCATTCTGAGTTTTCTCGCTGAACCAAGACTGCAATTTCTATGGTTTTATACTTTGATCAGTATAATCAACTAGTTCTAAAGTTGTGATTTGATTTTGTGAAGTTTCTTGACATCCTCAGGCAGTAGTTTCTTCTGTACATAGAGTGTGACTAAATTACACCACAGAGGGTTTCTGAGTAGCAGTTTATGCAAATCAAATGACTCCCATATCTCATGCTCCATAATAATAACAATCATTGGAGCTTAAAACAAGAAATTGGGTAAGGAAAAGTTTTGCATTCTGATAATTTAATATAACATTTTTCTTATTGTATATCAACACTGGTTATTTGAAGAAAGTATATACATATATATGTGTATATACACACACACATATGTACATATATATATTGTTTCTATGACATATACATTCCTTATTTGTGCTAAAAATCTAGAAAGGCTTTTAGAGCCAATTTGTTGGAAAAGCTTGACATTTTGTGAAGACAATGCAAGATAAAGTTCATGGTGGGGGGGATTGGTCATGAATATTTGAGATGATATGAAGTATTTTAAAACATTGACAAATCCATTATTGTGCTCCCTGTTCTGTGAAGGAGAGCTGGATAGTCATACAGAATGCTGTCTTGCACAGCAATTCCATTACTATTAACAACGAAGGTACTGACCCTGTCAACAATGGACATACGCTTTTTCCTTGCTTAATAGGAATCAGAAATTTAGGCTCTTCTGTCCATGACTATTTCAGGGAGAATAAGATTTCAGCAGTTCTCATTATTCATTCTCTTACCCACTTCCAGAGCATTACCTCTGCCCATGCATGTAATAATGAGAATATGAGTTTACATGTTGATTACCAGTGCCAGACCGACCATATACATATATGCAAGGTATGCAGCTCAAATACTTTATTAAAGAAACATTATATTTAAAATATTTTTATTGCTAACCTTTAAAAAAAGTCTATAATGACAGTCAAAATAGTGTAATGGTAAAAATGATCTAATTATAGTTCAATTTGATATGCTACCCTTGCAAATTTAATACCATCAAATACATCTTTGATTATTATTTTCAAAGTCTACAAAAATCTCTGATATTAGAAATGTATTCGCTGCCATTGCTCCTCTTACTCTGGCTCTATCGCCAAGACTCTGGGACTTACCATCATGGATACTTTCTTGGGAGCAAATGGCACTTTTGCCTTTACCTTTTTTTCTCACCTATGAGCATCTCCTCTGCCCTGGCCATGGTCTTCATGGGGCAAAAGGAAACGCCTCAGCCCAGACAGCCCAGGCACTTTAAGTAAAAGCGGTGGCACAGGTGAATATGCCCATCAGGGTTTCTAATCGCCTGCCACCAAAGTCAATAGGACTGGCACATTGCACTAGCTTATAACTGCCAACAGGCTCTTTGGAGAAAAGTCTTATGATTCTTATGATGCTTATGATTTCAACTCATCTTTCAAAAATTGATGCCACAAATTCTACCAAGCAGTGGTGGAAGAGCTTGACTTCTTCAAAGCTACAGAGGAGGCTAGAAAACACATCAACACCTGATGTGTAACTAACAAGACAGAGGGTAAAATTACAAAGTTGCTGTCTCCAAATTCAGTTACTAGTAATCAAGTTACTTGTCTGGTTCTCACGAATGCCATCTACTTCAAAGGAAACTGGGATAATCAGTTTAGCACACAGAAAACCAAGGAAAGACCATTTAAAGCCAGCAAGAATGAGGAGGAACCTGTGCAAATGATGTTTAACGACATGGAGGATGTCCTTGGCTCTCTGGGCATGAATGATGCCTTTGAGCAGATCATGGCAGACTTTCCTGGAGTGTTGTCTGGGAGAGAACTGTTTCTGTCCAGGGTCATGCACATGTCCTTTGTGGAGGTCAATGAGGAAGGCACCGCGGCTGCAGCCGTCACCTGGGCCATCACGATGCTTCAATGTGCAAGAATCCCCTCCAGGTTCTTGCTGACCACCACTTCCTTTTCTTTATTCAGCACAGCAAAACCAATGGCATTCTGTTCTGTGGCCAATTCTCCCTCCCTTAAGGGAATGGTCAGTATTGCATGCAGCTCTTCTCCTGTCTCCTACAGACCCACTCTTCCTCTGACACTTACTTCACAATGTGCCTGAAATCCAAAGTAATCTTTGGTGACAACCCATAAATAAAGAGCCTAATTTTGAAGAAGAAAAACAGAAATGTTTTACACCCTCCCAATACTTCATCTTAACCTCTTCTTTTTGTCTTCTGTCACATTTTCATTCATTCCATCATTACTAAAAACAATTTTTGATGAAAGATGAGCTGTTCAAAAACTCATAGTCTCTTCCTTCAGTTTTTGTTGTGCCTCTTCATTTCACCCCATGGAGCAAATGAATGAGAGAGGAAATATTAGAGAGATGCTAGTTACTGTTAACTGGTACACAAATATATCCAGTAAACAAAAAAAAAATTCAGAAATGCCTTTTGGACACTAATGAGACATATTGCTTTGAGCAAAAGTGACATGCTAGATTATTCTTATAAAATAAAAAAGCTTGACAGCATGCAGCTCTCTCCCCGCTCACATGACCCTGATAATTTTTTCTGGCAGCATTTGACTCTACTAAGTATATATTTATTCCATAACGATCCCTCACAAAGGACTATGGGGAGTAATATCGTTGATACATGCAGTACAAGCCATTCTTACTTGCCCTTCCCCACTTGTGCTGGCACTTGCTGACAGTTGTAAAAACTTGTTGTTGTCATAAGCCATGACAACACCAAAGGCACACAGGGAACAGATGTATGCTATAATAATAACAAGGTGCCACTTAAAAAAAAATACTTTTCAGCTTAGGGCTGCATTTAAACCTTCAGGTACAGTTCGTGAAACTCATAATATGGGAGAGTGAGTACTGGTGGTGTCTTTGAGAGTCTCTGGAGAAAAAGACTCTGAGATATTGTTACCATTATCACCATCTTGCTAACTGAATCACAGTTAGTGCCTGGGTTATTACACCTAAGGGAGTGACTTACTACCCTCTAGGTTGAAATAAAGGGCAAAATGAGATTCTTTCATTGTAGAAAGGTGGAACAAACTCAGGACACACAAAGGAAAAGGCACACTATTCAATCTCAATCTTTTAAAGATCAAGATCTAAATTCAGCTGAATATGCAATCCTCAGTTTGGCCATATAAATTAATCGAGCATACGTTGCACCTAAACTGAATACAAATGAAAATCTTTCCTTCTGAAATATATGCATCTTATTTTTGTAAAAATGCAGAAGCAAAAGCAAAATAAAACAGGCAAGAGAATTTCGTACCAAAGCAGACTTGTACTTGAAAAGGAAAGGATGTCCATGTGCCACAGACTGCGTCATGTTTTATCCCTCAGTCAGGTAAGTTGTAAAATTGTAAGATGCTGTTGAAGTAATTCAAAGCAAAAGTAATATTGATGAAAACTGCTTTCATTTTTATTCACTCATAAACATTAGAGTATAAATGCTAGACTTCTTTTCAAACCTTATAGATATAACAGAGTTCTAGCTTTAAGTATCTGAAAAGGATATATAATTGTATATTACACTTGAACCTGAAATATAAAATGGTGACTATGTTTTGATAATGAAAAGCTGAGCCTTTTAACAATTCCCTATTTTGCTCAGGAGTTGAATTTTTTTACTCCTTTCCCTGATATGACTAATTTTGTATTTTTATTGTTTCCTACTGAGATCCAGATTTATTTTAAAAAAGAACTGTGAGGTGCCTTGTCTGTTCATAGTGGTTCAAATATAGAATAGTAGATGAAACCAATGACTCCTCAAAGTAAATTCTAGCCTGTGATTTTGTATTCATGTCCTCAATCTGCATGATCTGAGGAATGGTTAAAAAAAAGAAAATATCACTGGGACAGTTTTCTTAATTAATTTCCAGATAAGTCTTAATGATTAAGACTTTTAAAACACTTGCGATATGTTTCAAAATAACTAAACTGGGATATTTTATAGGAAAGAGTAGAGGGTACTGGTTGAGTACACACACACACACACACACACACACACACACACACACACACACCACACACACACCTATATCCTAGAGGTCTGGTGCATGAAATTCATGCGTGGGTACGGTCCCTAGGCCTGGCCTGCAATCAGGGCCATCTTCCCCAGCTGCCCGAAGCCGGCTCCACCCACCCACGCCACCCACCCCCAGTTCCCCATTCGTTATTGGTGATTGGTGCCTGATGGCCAGGGAAAGGGACCGAGAGGTCAGCTGTTCCCACCTGCTTACCGGCCCCACCCCTGCCACTGGTGACCATCAATCAATTGGAACCTGCTGGCCAGGGAAAGGGACCAAGAGGTGGTCAGTGCACCTCATAGTGACTGGTCCAGCAGTCATTCTGGTGGTTCTGCCATTAGGGTCAATTTGCATATTACCCTTTTATTATATGCCCTGACTGTGAATCAAACCATGACCTCCTGGTTCATAAGTTGATGTTCAACCACTGAGCCACGCAGGCCCGGCTGGTTGAGCACTTTTGACCAGACCAGGTGAGCATGTGATTTTAAATGTGAACCATGGAAATAAAAATAGTTGTCTGTGCTTAATCATTTACTCAGCACCTTAGGTAAATCAGGTTCCTCAAATCAATTACCCCATGGAAGAGTGATGGCAGGGAACAAGCACTTTATCAGCAAACTTGTGTATTTTGTATCAGTTCGTTTTCTGTATTTTTAGACATAAATCTTTAACATGGAGTTTGTGTCCAGACAACGTTCCCTCCTCTCTCCAGGTGTTGACAACACAATAGGATTTGTCTATTTTGAGTACCTGAGAGGAAAACTGTAACATTGATATAAGACTGATACTTACAAAAATTGTTTCTTCACTCAGAGTAACAAAGGATTGGGGCAACTTTGGAGAAAAATATCTCAATTTTAATGATATCTTATCTCATATTTGGATATTTATATAGATCTCTGGGAATGTTAATCCATTTTATGATGCATAGTTATTGATATTATTAGCAAGCAATGGTAGTTCTGCTTTATAGCTCTTCATATCAAATCACAAATGATATATTTTTATTCATGTCAGAATAGAAACAGACCGTTTTTTTTTCTGTTAACTTCCTCAGTAAATACAAATATCTTATGGTTTGAAAGTTGTCAAAGTGAACTTAACATCAAAATGTTTAGATAATATATTCCCTGACATTACTTCAGATTAATACTTTTATTGTATTTTGTTTAATATTGACCAAATATAAACTTCTAAATGATATGAATAAAGAAAAAGGGACACAAAAATTGATTGAAATATGAAGTTAGCTCTCAATGAGCATGGCCTTGAGAAGTACTAAACTTAGAAGTAGAAGCACGGAATATCCCTATCCCTATTTTTTCATCTCTAACTTCAAATTATAGATATTATGATACCAAAGCTGTGAATATCAGTTTATATAGTGAAATATAATTGAATTGCATAGTGAGTAGGAGCATGGTTGATGGATATTATTGTGTAAAATGTTGTACAGTTTCACTCTTAAAATTATTTAACTTGAAGGCTATCACAAAATAATGAATACTAAAAGACTTGTCACATTCCTAAATGCTTACCTGTAGTTGATAATTACATATTTAGCTTAAGTTTGATTATAGTTATATTTCTCCTAAGTAGCTAAGAATATAGCATGGAGGAGCACTCCTTAAAAGGTGTCAAATTGAAATAATACTTTAAGTTTGAGACATTTATAATATGTAAGATAAAAGGCCATCTAATTCAATATGAACCTACTAGCCATGGAAGATTCACTATACCCATTTAAAAGTTTTATAATGTAAAATTTTTGTCATTCACTTAAAAATTTCATAGTAAAATGTATGTACATTTTTTGTGTATGTGTATAATCCTAATAGGTCACTTGAAATGGCAAACTATTACAAACCTTATCATTTGTAATGTTTATTTTCACAACATTTTATTTCATTATATAGCGCTATTGTGCATGTTTTATAGGTATTGAAGGCCCAATTTTTCCTTTGTTGTCTGCATTGTACATGGAATAGTTATATTAGGCAATTTGTATATACTTGTTCTTCATTGGCCATGTAGGTGCTTGCTGAAATTATACGTTTAATCTTTGCTTGAGCCATTAAGTTTTGTGAATGCTATCTTGTTGAAAGTTTTTATTATAATAAGTGGATATTATCCCATCATTTCCATCCCTGAATGGAGGATATCATTATGAGAATTTTCCAATGGATGATCTAAAGAAAAAGTTTGATTATTTTTGTTCTAAGGAAATGCAAAGGGATTTGCATTTCCAACTGATAGACATCACTGATCTATAAAATTGTGTCTTGCTCTTGCTTTATTTCAGATCTCATTTTGGTCTCAAAAGAAAAGCAATTTTCAAAAGTAAAGTAAAAAAAAAAAAAGATCTACATTAATAGATGTGTGTTGTGTTTAGTAGACCATTCAAGAACCAATGACTTTAGTCTCAGTGCCCAGGGATAAAGAAGGAAACAAAGTATAAGCTGATGATTTCAATAATCTTGCATTCAAGAGGCTAGAAGCTTCTGCCCTGGCCATATCCCTCAGTGGTTAGAGCATTGGCCCAAGGACCAAGGGGTCTCAGGTTCAATTAGGGTTCAAAGGCATGTACTTCAGTTGCAGGTTCAATCCCTGGCCCTGGTAGGAGCTCATGCAGGAGGCAACCAATCAATGTATCTCTCTCACATAGATGTTTCTCTCTCTCTCCCCCCCTCTGCTCCCTCTCTTCCACTCTGTCTAAAAATCAATGGAAAAAATATCTTCAGGTGAGGATTAAAAAAAAAGGCTAGAAGCTTAGAAACCAGATTACAACATGATTCTACACATATTATCAAGAGACATTATACATTTATCTTTGGTCAGAAGTAAGGTAAATTCTCTTTGTTTTGAAAGTCTAAGGTTCACTTGGGTATTTATGTACTATACGAGGGGCCTGGTGCACGAAATTTGTGCATTTGCAGGGGGCGTCCCTCAGCCTGGCCATGCCCTCTCACAGTTTGGGAGCCCTTGGGGCCTAAGCCAGTGGTTGGCAAACAGTGGCTCGCGAGCTGCAGTTTGCCGCTCTATTGACTAATGAGTTTGCTGACCACTGTCATATACTACCCTTTACCTCTTTGCACACAGTATGCCACAATTGCCTAATCCTCACAGCTTCCAACTACATGGTAACATTTAGTCTAGTCCAATGGTTGGCAAACTCATTCATTAGTCAACAGAGCAGCAAACTGCAGCTCACGAGCCGCATGTGGCTCGCAAGCTGCGGTTTGCCGACCACTAGCCTAAGCCATCAGTTGGACATCTTTAGCACTGCCACAGAGGTGGGAGTGCTATCTCAGGGCTTCTGGCTGAGCAGCCCTCCCCCTGTGTGGAGAGCGCACTGACCACCAGGGGGCAGCTCCTGCAGTGAGAGTCTGCCCCCTGGTGGTCAGTGTGCATCATAGCGACTGGTCGTTGCCTTCTATTATATAGGATTCCATAATATAGTCAGATGTTTAAATTGCCAGATGTCAATTAACTGTGTTCTCTTAAGCTGAAAATTCAGCTTTAACTGGACTTACATTTTGAACTTCATTTTTCTTATATGACCTGACACTAGTTTAAGTTGAAAGGCTCTACCCACAGACATTGTGCCTGGGTGGGTAAAAAGTAAATAAAATTCCCAGCATATGTTTGAATTTTGGCTGTCCTTAGTGAAATGATAGCCTCCTAGATCAATATTTCCCAGAATTTAATCATTGAGACAACATCACTGCAGAATTTCAATAAGTATTTACACACATACACACACAGATACAGTTTTATGGTCAAATGTGTTGGGAAACTCTTGGTTAAACAAAAGCATATGATTCTTTTTACAGAAAGAGTTCTCAGATACTGTTATTGCAACTGTCTGAATCCAAGATATGCATATATTAGGGAAGGTATTGCAAAATGAATTGTCCATAAAAATTATATCACATTAGAATATGCCCTTGAATGCTTAAAATAATAATATAAAGATTTTTTATTGTCACTAAATCCAACTAATACTTTGAAATCACATCTTATTTAAATTCTCATTAATGTTTATAATTTTTCACCTCTAGGACGTTTTGCTTTCCTTTCATTTGTATCCTTCCTTCCACAAAGGAAAACAAGTATGGCTATATTTTTTTAAAGATAATCGACCAAAAAGTTAACTCATCATGAGGGCTTCCTCCCATTATCATAATTTTATTTCACCCTATGAGGGAAAGCTCTTTCTTTTTCCCTTACAAAATACAGGAAAATGAGCTTTATTCAATCAAGTCTGATATTTAATATTATATGAGGAAAGACACTTTGTTGGGAGGTAGATTGCAATTTAAGATTACAAGGCCCCACAGAGTACCCCTTCTCCTGGTGAAACTACCTCTTCACATCAAGATTAAAATAGGGAGCCAGGTCGGTGTACTCAGTGGTTGAGCATCAACCTGTGAACCAGGAGGTCAAGGTTCAATTCCAGGTCCAGACACATGCCCAGGTTGCTGGCTCAGTTTTCAGTGGGGAACATGCAGGAGGCTGCCCATCAATGATTCTCTGTCATCACTTATGTTTCTACTTCTCTCTCTCTCTCTCCCTTCCTCTCTAAAATCAATAAAAATACATTTTAAAAAAATAAAATGAAATCCAACTAAATCTAGTTCCAGCTACCTCTCCAAACACATTTATTACCAGCTTTGCTTAGTATGCATCAGGCACCTTGGCTTCTTTTTCTTACCCTTAAATACACCATGAACTCCATGGTTGCAGAGATTTTCACATTCTATTTTCTGTTATAATGCTCTTCCTTTAGAAATCCACATAGCTTGCCCCTAGCTTTATTGAGTTTTGGCTCAAAGTCAGTTCCTCAGAGAGACCTTCTCTTACTACCAATTCTGAAGTCATCCCATTTCCCTCAATGTTACACTGCTTTTGTTTTGTCTTTTTGTTTGTTTTTTCATAGCACTTTATAGTCTCTGAGAATATTTTCTTGTTTGTTTTTTTTTTGTTGTTGAAGGAATAAAAAATGATTTATGTAATTAAGTGTTTGTGTATACTTACCTTGAATGTCAAAGTATGAGAAACACTTAACAGAAAATCGCTATTAAGCTTTTCGTTTAATTGGGAAAGCTCAGAGGTTTTCTGTTGTTTCACTTCACGTTCTAGTGAGTATTACAATTAAGTGTTGCTATAATTAAAAAGCAGTTTTAATGTATATAACCAAAGTTGTTTACCCAACTAGCTTATTTTGACATGTTAGTAATTTCAAATTCATTCATCTGAAATGGAAATCAGCATTCCATTCAATGAAATCAAAAGGTTATTGGGCTTGAAATGCACAATATAAATGAAAGCATTACTAAGTACTAAGAGACTAAGGATTCTTAGGAAAGACATACATATTTTTCCTGATATCTGTGTTTTCAACTGAAATGCAATTCTTTCTCTCTCTCACCTTTGGGGAATCAAAAATGAAAACTCAACAGGAAATAAAAGTGTGATTGTTTGCTCTTGAAAACATATTACATTCTGAGAGAAAACAAGATTCAAAAGAATTCAAAATGCTTATTTTCAATTTTCTTGCTTCTACTAGTGGATATAACTGTTGACAAAGTAAAATGTGTAACTAACAAATAATATGATGTATTTCTAATATGTGCTTTTTAAGCAATAAATCACTAAGTCTTTTATATTGGTAGTATCCTCTCTCAAACACCTACGCTCTTGTGTGTTTAATTAATATAATGTATATATAAAAACACAGTTTTCCAAATTTCTAAATAAAAAAAGTACAATGTATAAAATTACAAATGAAATCCAATTCCATGAAAAGGGAGCATAATTTTTGAAAGACTCTGCTCCAAGGAACAAGATCATGCTTTGGATTGATTAAAGAGCCAGCTGTTGCTGACCTCAATGAGTGGCTGAGTGGTACCACGTTTTTGAAGTTATTACAGATTCCTGGTGTTTTAAACATCAAATGGGGATAACCATTCCTTCCTTATTTTTATTTTTTGGTTGAATAATTGTATGCATCTACTGCTGCCTTTCTTCCTAAGTGAAACACTGACTATTCTCAGGCAGGACTAATTTACCCTGTCTATGAGGTTAGTTTCACTTTCTCCAATTGGTCAAAACTGTCCCTAGTTCACTAAACAACTACTATCACTTCAGCTCTAACACATGACAACTGAAAACCTTTCTCCATCCTACTGAACTTCTACTAGATGGGTATTCCTATTGTAATGTAGCCAATGGCTTTACAAAACAAAACAAAAAGATACTTTTTTAAGTGTCATAACATTTGGATGCTGATAAAATTTATTTTGCTTTTTATGGTTAAAAATACCATAAAGTTGTTCCCAAGTAGAGTGCTATTTTATGTTTTTGCTTTGAAAGTGTCTAGTTTAATATGGGGGTAGATGTGGATTAAACACGAAAGTAAATATTCTTTATTTAATATACTTTAAAGAAACTGTTAGAACAAATTAAATTAGGAATAGAGATACTAGATATAATACTTAGGTAAATATGTTAGTATTTTTTATTTAAATGCTATTATTATATTTCTAAGACTAGAGACTTTTAAAAGAACATGTAAGCTATCTAGTAAGGATGTTTTATTTAATAGAAAAACTTATAGTAGTATTAGTTTCCTTCATCTTATCCAATGATTTGTATTATTTCCCAGTGTATTCTTTCCAAGTGCAAATAAAAGAGCACAATTACTTTAGTTTGGAGATGCATAGAGGCATTAGTGTCACTTCAGGGTGTCTCAGGTCCCACAGATACGGCTTGCCTCTCAACATTAGCCCAACAATTGGATCAATATATCCCTGGGCCTTCCTTTAACTTGTATAGATATAGAAAACCAATTTTGTTATTGAGCTAGAAAACTCACAAGAGATTGCCCTACAACACATTATGCTAATAATCCTTTAAATAATGTATCTCTCTTATTCTATATATTCTCTTTGGAGAGATGAATATTCGACCTTCTCATTTTATCCTCAAGGTCTCTAGGGTTTGCGGTTGTTTTTTTTTGTTTTTTTTTCAAAATTCTGATGAATTTCTTTAAATAGTTCTCTATTTTATCAAATCTCTATCTTTAGTATTGTCTAACTGCTATTTAATGTTTACCTGTCATACTAATAAGCACAGCAATTTGTTAAGCCATTTTCAAATACATTACCTCTCTCAATCTTTTCTCCTATTGAGTTAATCATTCTGTGTGTGTGTGTGTGTGTGTGTGTGTGTGTGTGTGTGTGTGTATTTATTTACTAACATTTTGTTTAAGCTTTTTAAGAATATATTTTTATTTATTTCAGAGAGGAAGGGAAAGGGAGAGAGAGATAGAAACATCAAAGATGAGAGAGAATCATTGATTGGCTGCCCTCTGCATGCCCCACACTGGGAATTGAGCCCACAACCTGTGCATATGCCCTGACTGGGAATTGAACTGTGGACCTCCTGATTCATAGGTAGATCTTCAACCACTAAGACATGCTGGCTGAACTTGTTTAGGATTTTCATATCTATGTGCAAAATTAGATTAGCCAATAACTGTCATTCTGCATGTTGTCATTGCATGGATCTGTAATGTAACTAATAGAAATAATTCAGTTATAAATAATACTGCACAATCCTTTTGTGTGCGCACATATTTCTCTTGGGTATATACAGGGGAGGTATTTCTGGATCATAATTCTGCCAAACTATTTTCCAAAATGGTTGAACCAATTTAAAATCCTATAGATGGATATTAAGAACTTATTCAACGTATTTGATGTTAAGTATCCTACTCATATTTTCTTTTTCTTTTTTTAAATATATTTTATTGATTTTATACAGAGTGGAAGGGAGAGGAATAGAGAGTTAGAAACATCGATGAGAAAGAAACATCAATCAGCTGCCTCCTGCACACTCCCTACTGGGTATGTGCCCGCAAGCAAGGTACATGCCCTTGACCAGAATCAAACCTGGGACCCTGAGTCCACAGGCCAATGCTTTATCCACTGAGCCAAACCGGTTAGGGCCATATTTTCTTTTTTAAAAAAGTAAACAGTAGTTTTTGGAGACTAGTATTTTGTCTAAACTTTCAATTTATTAGCATATTTTTTTCTCTATTTTATATTTGTTTATTCTTTCTTTTTCTTCTTAACTTGTGATTCATGGGGCCCACTTATTTCATTAGTATTTGTTTTTATTGATTCTATTTTAAATTTGTATCTTATTTCTTTAACATCTGTTTATAAATTTTTTTCACAGATTTAAGGTTGTTTTTTTATTAGAGTCAATTTATAGGCATTTTGCAGTAATAATTGTTCATGCAAAAAAGAGACATACCAGAGGCATGTCAACCGTCTGTGACCTTCCCATGTGACAGTGATGAACCCAGCACTCTCCGGTTTAGGTTGCCTCAACTTCCCCCTCCTCCCTGCCCCCCACTACTTGATGCAGTGGTCATACAACCAGATCTGCAACTACAAGGGCTAGATGCAGGGATTATTACTAAGCAAGAAATTGTAAATATGGTTTTATACTTTAGGTAGCATTCTTAAGGGCCTAATGGGGCAGGATGTGCCTTGCCCTCATCTGGCAAAATTGGGGCTAACAGTGAATACAGCTGTATTGCCTGGTGGTAAAGATAGCCCAGGAATTTGGCACCTGTATGGCCCAACCCTATGTGAACAGGATTGGATTGAGGGGGAGGCACTTGCTGGGCAAGTATTGCTGCCAGAAATCTAGACCAGCACAGTGGCCAAACCTCTTGTCCCTTCCAGAGGTGGAAGAGATAGGGCATACATAGAAAGAAGGAGGTATAGTTACTAAGGATAAAGTAATTAATAAATGAGTATGTAGTAAGGGAAACCTAATAATACATTAATACCTGGAGGGAGTCTCAGAGTAAGAGAAGGTATTGTCTTTTAGCTCAATTACCTCAGATCTCTAAAGGGTGAAACCACATGTTTGTGGCGATCACTCCTGCTCTTAGAACCTGACAAGATTGAATGGAAATCTGAAAACCTGAGTGGACTCACCCTGGTAGACAGTTTTCATGTGATATGATAATTGACTACTATAATCATTAGTCCCTGCATAGGATTCTAGTAATGTGCCAGTATCTTTATACTGTGTATTATGTTGCTGTAAGAGGTCCATGTAAGAGGTTCACAGGGCATGGCCTGTGAGTTAATAATAAAAAAAAAGTATATATTGGTGTCTGCCTCCAATTCCTAGCACAGATCTAAAAACCTTGTAAATTTATGAGAGATAAGAGCAGTAGGAAAATCCTTTGTTCTGATGAGGTGACTTTGGATGAGCTCCTTGATGGGGGCAGGTCACCAGAAAGAACAAGCCATGATTGGAAGCTCGGAATTTTCAGCCCTCCTCCTCATCCCCCAGAGAGGGCAGCAGGACTGGAAATGGAGTTAATAATTGATAATGCCTATGTGAGGAAACCTTCCTAAATTCCTTTTAGTGGGGTTTTAGAGACCTCCCAAGTGGTTGAGCACATCCACATTGAGAAGGTTACCCACTCCACGGGGACAGAAGCTCCTGTACTCGGGACCCTCCCAGACCTCGCCCTATGTATCTCTTCACCTGACTCTTCACCTATATCCTTTTTCATACCTTTTAATGAACTGGTAAATGGAAGTGTTTCCCTGAGTTCTGTGAGCCAGTCTAGCAAATAAATAAAACCCAAAGAAGGAGTCGTTGAAATTGCCCATCTATGGCCTTTTCGTCAGAAATACAACCTGGGCTTGCAAATGGCATCTGAAGTGAAGGATTGGGGAAGTTGTGTTCAACTGAGCTCCTTACCCTGTTGGATCTGACGCTGTTTCCAGGTAGGTAGTGTGAGAATGGAGTTGAATTCTTAGACACCTGCTGCCATCTGAGAATTGCTGGTTGGTGTGGGGGGAAATCTCTACTTATTGGGTGACCAGAAGTGACATGATCTCTGTAAAAGTAAAGGAGACACACAGGGAAGAAAAACAGGAGGGAAGAACTGGGTGGGTATTTGTTTTTTTATGCACAGAACATAGAAAACTGGGGCTTTTCCTCTACACTGACACTGCTAGAGCTTTGTGCCCTTTAATTTCACAAACGAAAGTTTTATAGATGGTTTTAGTTAGTTATATTCTAAATCTGTTCTGTGCAATAGCAGAATAACACTAGCCAACTAAATAATTAAATAATACATTTATTTAATTTTAAATGTATTAAAATTAAATACAATTTTAAATTTAGTGTTTTAGTCCATTTGGTCATATTTCAAGTGCTCAGTTGCTGCTGAAATGGATAATGCAGATAGAGGATATTTCCATCATCTCATACATTTCTATTGGAAAGTATTGTTCTAGACTTTGGAGGCTAATTAGATCAACTTGTTTTTCACTCACACTATCTCAGGAAGACTCTTCCCTAAGATCCCCCTGGCCATACACGGTCTATAGTCTGCATGTTGGATGAGTCTCTTCTAAAACTGCATTTTTCTGTCTTTTTATACCTTCTTAGGCTCTCTTCCCACAAGCAACTCGGAAGCTTTGACTTTCGGCATTTCACCACCTACATTTGTACCACTTTCTAGGCAGACCATTATTGTAGCTACCGATTCACAATTAGAGACAAAGTAAGACTCTTTACTATTCATTGATTTTGAAGGGTAGCATTAAAATGAGAATATGTGAGTTGACATAAAAAGATAAAATGTTCATATACATTTTGTCATTGTTCCTCACATTGCTCCTACTACACATGAGCTTTCTTTCGGACTGCTCATGATAGAGGTTTAAAAGCTTTGATTCTGGAGGTGCGGCCTTGTGTGGTGATAAAAATAAGTCTTAATAGTTTTCCCTTTGTTTTATCTGTTTTTATGTGGGCAGCACATAAATTCCAGAATTCCTATGAGATGTTCTAATGGAATAAAAGGCTGAGCTGCCAGCAGTGTCAGTATTGCGAGATAAAAACATAATGCCGTGGAATCTATATATCAAATGTTGTATTGTAAATGAAACACTATCTATTCCATGTAAAATCAGCTTCTCAGCCCTATCGTTTTTCTTTGATTCCATCAGTGAATGGCTTAGGTAACCCACTCCTTTCCTCCTGGACTTGTATGGATGAATCATTTCAGTGTTGTCTTATGAAAGAGATATCAAGTCATTGGTTGTAAAGAGAAAAAAATCTAATTAAACTTTGATACAGTGTTTGTCACTGACTCACTGAAGACAGTCTTGTGTCTGGCTTGTTTTGAATCCACAAGAATGAGCCAAGAATTGGTGATTTTGAAGGTCAAGAACAATAAAAGGGCATGGGGGCCTGAATCTTTATGATCACTTAAGGAGTTATAGAAGATGGAAAATTTATTATAAATTATAAGGCCACACTCATTGTCTCCAAAACATGACGACTATTTAAGGCGTCACAGTATCATGTACCTGCTAAAATCCTAAGAGAATCCTAATGCAGTAAGTAGTCTTTTGGAGAAATGTACCACCAGGTATGCCTGATTCAATGTATCACACTATGTTTGGATTTATAGCTTATTTTTTTAGTCCCCTTAAATTAATTGAATAAAAATAAAAATAAGAGTCCTTGCCTACAAAGATAAAATAACTTGCAAATGAAAGAGTCACAGTTTGGTCCCCTAACCTTGATTTGTGTTTCAGAATCATTTATTCTGCCTAAACAGATACCGATTTACAGATAAGGTTCATGACTTAACAAATGCCAGACCTGAAAAAAATATCCTTCACAAAATAATGACAACAAAAGTAAAACCTGTCACTAAAAGCAATAAAAAGTTTAGTGGGGAAGATTGGCCAATGAGGTTCAGTGGTTGAACGTTGACCCAGGAACCAAGAGGTCACATGCCCAAGTTGAGAGCTTAGTCCCCAGTAGGAGATGTGCAAGAGGCAGTTGATCAGTGATTCTCTCTCATCATTGATGTTTCTATCTCTCTGATCCTCTCCCTTCCTGTCTCTGAAATAAAAAAAGCATAATAATAATAATAATAATCTATATAATAAAAACCCAGTGGTTGTAACGCCGTAATAACCAAAGACTGGTCACCACGAGAGGTGCATTGAGCACCTCTTGGTCCCTCCGTCCCTCCCACCCCACCTGTGAGCAGCGGCTCTTGTGGTGGGCAGGTGGGGGGCTGGGAGCTACTAGTAGCATAGAGCTATGTGTGGCAAAGAGTGGGGTGGCCAGCTGAGGCATGCAAAAATGAGCTATTCATGCATAATTTCGTGTGAGCTGGGCCTCTAGTAGAAATAATAAAAGATCAGCCCTAGCTGGTTTGGTTCAGTGGATAGAGCGTCAGCCTGCAGATTGAAGGGTCCCAGGTTTGATTCTGGTCAAGGGCACATGCCCGAGTTGTGGGCTCGATCCCCAGTGGGGGGCGTGCAGGAGGCAGCCAATCAATGATTCTCTCTCATCATTGATGTTTCTATCTCTCTCTCCCTCTCCCTTTCTCTCTAAAATCAATAAAAACATATTTAAAAATAATAATAAAAGATTAGGGGTAAAAGTATCCAGGTGTGGGGTTTGGAAGGTTGAGAGAAAGGTTTAGAAGAGAGGATTTTGGACCTAAAGGCAACTGTGATGTTAAACAGTCAGGAGATAAATGATAAACATCACAAAATAAGAATGTTAAAGGATAACTCAAATGACCAGGTTATGAATTAAAATATAAGAACTATATGAAGCAAACACATCAAGAGGTGTCCTAGTAAAGAGAGAAGACCACTAGAAAGATAAATTAAGGAAAACCAGCTATGCCATAATGAAATCAGTTGATATGCCAAAGTTGTGACATCTGGATGTTTCTCTATGAACACTAACTAACTACTGGGACCTTAAAAATCCCATTGAGGTATCTAAGTCCAAATTATCTTTCTAAAGATCTTAACCTTTTTTGAGCTTATAGATCCTGTCCAGAGTCTAATGAAATCATGTACCCTTTTCCCGAAAAATGAACTAGGCTTATATACACACATTAACTCCTATATTAATTCTATATTAGAACCTTCTGCAGCATCTGTGGTTTGTCTTCCAATCTTCGCTATTCTAAGTTAAATGAGAAACATTTTTTATATGTAGCAGCCATTTTTCTTGACAGATATCCATTTACAATAAATAATTTATTTTACTTTGAAGATAAATATGTCTGCATGTAAACTAAACTAGTAGCTCTAGATTTGCTGTTTTGAAAATCTTTCACCCGGTGGTGGTATTTTTTGTATTAAAAAATGAAACTTGTACCATGTACTTCTTTCTGCAGAATAAATTCTTTACATCTTATAACTAGGTAAGATGGCATTTTATAGAAAAGAAAGATTTATATCATTAAATTGACATTTAGCACCTTTAAATCCTATATAAAATTAATAATTCTAATCTAGTTTACAATTATTGCTCACCCTACAAACCTATATCATACAAATTAGTCTCTCCATGTGCTGTAGAATTTCCTACCTTCATACTATGTGCTTACCCCTGCCTAGAATTAATCTCACAGAGCAACAACACAAAATAAGGCCATTATGAAACGATAATAAAGTGAGACAAAAAAAAAGCAGTCCATAATTTTGTCTAAGTACAACAAAAGCAAGATCACTATGAAAACCACAAAAAATAGTAAACATCTCCTCTCCTGAATAAAATTTGCATCCAGTAATTACTTACCAATTATAACTTTAGTCTTACTCTAGTATGTCCTCCTTCTAGATGATATTACGATACCCAGTCTTAAAATCACTCCTACTTCCCAAGAGAATCAAATTCAGAGCAAAACCCCACTTTCTGGAATCTTCCCTTTAATTGCAGAGCACAAACCCAAATACTACAGTAAATCCTCCCCAAAATCTTCTTACTCAGATGGCCCATGATTCCCCATAGAGTGCATTATCCCTCAATGCAGTGAGTCAACAATAAACCCACTTGTTCCATTGAAGGTGCACGCTGGTGGTTTGGGCTGGAGAACATTGGCAGTCTCATTCCAAAATTCCATGATCTGCTCATTTTCCTCAAGTCGGGAGGAAGATGAGGCTTCACAATTACAGATACTCTTGATCTTGAGATCTCAAAATAAAAATTAAAAAAGCAAACAAACATGAAAACAAGCAAGCACTCACTCTATAATGTTCAGGCAAAGCATGGGAGACCACAATAGCTTCAGGAGGGTGAGACCTCAGTAAACGCCTGGAAGGAGTGATTCAGAAATCTAGCCAAACATGGGCTGTCAGGCCTCCTATTCTAGGGGCAGGAAATGTTTTCCAATTAGTAAGTATCTGGCTCTGCTCCCTGGAATTGGTTCCTAGTCTATTGTTCTCTCCTGTAATTGACTTCGCCATGTAAGTGTTTAGCTCTGTGCTCTGAGATGTATTCCTTTTTCCTTAATGAATATTTGAAGCTGAATAGATGTTTTAGTCTAATTTCTGTAAAACGTTGATGGCCCAGAAGCTTCTTTTCATTTTGACTTTGTCTTTGATTCTTTTTTTTTGTCCAAGCTCATACAACTATCTTAAAAAAAACCCTCGGTTTCCTATGAACTTAATCATAGGCTTATTCCATACTCAAAAAACAATATTCATAATGCTCATTGGGCTGTTAGACTTCTAAAAAATTTGTAGATATTATTTGACAAAAGTTTTTTTTTTTTTTTTTTTTTTTTTTTTTTTTTTTTTTTTTTTTTTTTTTACCTATTCAGACATTGTCTTACAGCAACACTCTTAAAAGATTTTTACTTTGAAGCCATTTCTTTGAGAACCTTTTGTTTTGTTAGGTGAAATTGGTTTGAGAAAGGTTTGTTTTTTTCAACCCAACAATTCTTAAATGCTCTATATTTCCTATAAATTCTGCTTGAAAACTAAACAGTTATTTCTGCACTTTATCTCTCTTCCTGTACCTCTATCTCTCTCATCCTATGCAGCTAAAAGAAGCCAATTCTTCTATTACTTTACATAACAGCTACCATCCTTCTAGCCCCCAATGGTAGTTTCCTACTGTCTTTTCAACTTTCACTAATCGTTTGTTCACCATTACTCCTCTCTCTACCCTGATGCTCAGTTACAAATTCAATGCCAAATGTTTTTGAAGGGTTGCACCCCAGATTTAAATTCCAATTTCTGTTTCAGCTACCTATGCTTAAAACAGCAACCATTTGTTTGCTTGCTGATCTATAATAGGGGCTTAATCACAAGGAACAACAACAGTCTGTAATTATTGGAATCAAGAGTCTAGCTGAGCTCAACTGGGCAGTTCACTTGTTGATTTAATCTGAGGTCACTTTACCCAGGTTCATCCATCAGCTGCTCTCCTAAGGTTAAGTGATCCAAGAAGGCCAGAGCCACATTGCACGGGGGGCTTCAGGTCAGGTTACCTTAGCTCTCTTCCACATGGTCTCTTTTGAAGAATAGCCAGGTTTTTTCCATAGTGGTGGCACTGTTTCAAGAAAGCAATCACCAATGTAGAATTGCTAATCAAGCCTCAGATTCTATTGTTTTTGCTGATGCTTATTGGCTAAAGAAAATTACAAAGCCAAGCCCATGTAAGTAAGCAGTGAACACTAATGTAATAACCTACCAAGTTTTATCTGTAGATATTTGGACAATGGATAATGATATTTTTTCTTGAATTTTATATCTTATCGACAATGAGATTATATTAGCTCTATAATAAAAATATATTAAGCAAAAAATAAAAATGAATTGTTTTTCCTATGCAACAATATTGTTTTTAAGACAGAAGCAATATATTCTTTAAAACATTTTTTTAAATATATTTTTATTGATTTTAGAGAGAGGAAGGAAGAGGGAGAGAGACATAGAAACATCAATGATGAGAGAGAATCATTGATTGGTTGCTTCCTTTTTGCCCCTTACTGGGGATTGAGCCCATAACCAGGCATATGCCCTGACTGGGAATCAGACTGTGACCTTCTCATTCATAGGTTGATGCTCAACCACTGAGCAACACTGGCGGGGCAAGCATTTAAATATTTAAATTTACAATATTTATTATAAAAATTGCAATTTGATTTGTAGTTTGTCAAAACAATAAGAGCAAATTTCCAATATTGTGCTGATAATATTTCATAATCTTATTTTTTCTCTTCACCTGTATGCTAACGCAGTGTATTCACATAACACAAGGATCTTTATAGATAAAAAATGCATTTTAATTTCAATTTTGCTTAATAGTATACTTATTGAGAAGATCAATGCAGATATTTAGGAAAATTCATGCTTGATCAGTTTATTCAGTACTTAAATTTAGCTGATTTATTTAAAAATAAAATTTACTTCATCATTCAAGTTCATTTTCTGTCTTTTAAGAGTGTGATTTCTCACTCGCCAAGAAATTCACCATGCATACCAGTTTTAAAAGATGACATTGCGAATGCACTCTAACTACCTAACATTTTTACAGCTCGGTTGGATTCAACTAGAAACATGTCATTTTTAAAATGCAATAACAATACAGAATCTTTATGCTTTCACATATTTAGAGAAAGAGTAGCTAGCATAAAATCTATGTACTTTTCTTGTATTTTCTTATACTGCAAATTTTTCTAGCCATATAAAAATCTGGTAAATTACCTAATCCTTTTTGTAAGCATGGCACATAAAATGTTTTGCTATCCTCCCTTGCTTTTCCATTCAATATGTAGGTAACTTTTGAGGCCACACAGACTTTATTATTTTTATTTCATCATTTCTGTTGACATTATTAAAGTCACATTTTGCTTAAATTAACCACCTCCACCTCTTTCTGCAGGCTCTTATTCAGACAAAGTGAGAATAGATAATAGTTCACAAAGAATACACATGCAAGCCTATGCAAAAAAATAGAATGAAATAGATTAGTTTATTTGATGTCTGATACTTAGGCTCAGTTATTAATTATAATTATGAGTCATCCACAATTTTATTTGGTTTATTTGTTGCTTATAGAGATAACAACTAGGTATGAAATCAGAAAACAGTGGAGAAAAGAAGGTAAGTCAAAATTTGTGAGATGCCCTTCTTTTATTATGTACACGTGATCATTGATGAATAAATGTATCATTGTCTAGTGCATAGATATTGAAGTCTTTGTGCTACTATATTCCTTATTTACTTTTTTTTAAAATATGTGAATGTATAAAGGCATACAGGTTCAGTAGAGGATAAAGAAGTTGGAAGAATATACAGTACACCCCAATATCCTTTCTGAGTTAACGAAAAACATATGCACATTTAATCAGTCTTGCGGTCTGAAACTCAGTGGCGATTGTATGCAGAGACTTGTTTTGTTGCGTTATTTGTAAAGAAAACAATAGCGTGTAGGGAGAATAATAGTGGTAGACAATAGAAAAGGATACAGGATATATGGTATACACTAAGAATAGTCTCCACTTAAAAGATAGGGTCTTACCATTTGAACCAGTGTACTGAGCATGATGTGGTGAATCAATAAAACCCTGAACTCTCACCACCAGCCAGGAATTGGGATCACACAACATTATGTTTATCATGGATGATATTATTGCTCTTAATAGAAATTTATTTTCAGCATTATTACATTTAGGGACTTGTCCCAATTATGCCCTAATTAATTGATGATCTGTCTAGACTTAGTGGGACAAACGCAGGTGACCAGGAGTCAGCAATAACGGCCTATCCCCTGGTACTTCAATGTCTAGACAGCTGAGCTGAACCGGACACATGACACACAAGACAGAATTAGTATGCAATCACACAGGGTTTATTTACCTATTCCTAGTGGATCCTAGGCTCCAGCAAAGGCCACCCGGTGATGCACACCGAGAGACGGATGACCAAGACAGAGACAGACAGGCAGCTGTGCTGCGCCAGCACAGCCAAGGGTTTGGTGAGCCTGAGGGAGGGCCGGCGAAGGATGAAGAAAAGACAGACAAAGAGAATAAGCTGGGTCTAGGTGGATCTTCTGTGTGTGACTGAGACCACAGAACAGATCCAGACTGCAAGCTGATGCTTTATTTTATAGTCAGAGGTAAACAAGGTAATTTACAATGTTCTTGTAAGTTTCACTTGTTTTGGCAGCACTTGCTGCACCTCCCACAGCCCATTAGCTACCCAGGAAAGATCCAGGGAGCAGACACAAGATCAAGCTTAATTATGCTAAGAGGGCTGTGCCCTCTAAGCTGGGACTCTTTCGTGGCTTTGCCAGCAGGTCAGTCCAAGGCTTAACCTTATAACCGCTCCCTACAGGCAGCCGCAGTTGGTTCAGGCTCACCCAGCAGAGCAGTCAGGGGCTCATCTCATGGAGCAACGTGGAGTCCTCCTCTATCAGGCAGGAGACGTGGATTGAAGAAAGGTCCCATGCTTATATAGCCGGTAGTAAATAACTTGTGTCCTTATCAGTGTGGGCCAGACGGTGTGCCTTATGCTAGGAGCAGGACATTTACGCTTTAAGGGCTCAGGGCTTTACATCAAGATAGTGGGGTGTTCATCAATTTGGAAATTACAGAGTGTTGGGGTATCCACACAGCAAGCATTTCACACAATAATTATTTCATACATTAGGGGGGTTTCCTTATGACCATAACATTATTATAAAAGGACTTAACCTTCTTGAAAAATAAAACAGACATATAATACTCTTCCAAACACTGCAACACAAGAAAACACAGGGGTAGAAGTAAGTACTCAGATTTAATGGAGAGAAAAGTTGAGAGAGAGAGCAGATAGGGTATAACACAGCCATCCATAGTCTGGAAAGTAAAGTAAGCAGATAGCAATGAAGCAAAATCTCCCTTTCACAGTTCCTTAGTTACTTGCAACAACTTGGAGGCAGTGTATATGAATTCAGATGAATACATACAATATTATTTTTTATTCATTTCAGAGAGGAAGGGAGAGGAGAAAGATAAAAATATCAATGATGAGAGAAAATGATTGATCTATTGGTTGCTGCATGCCCCCTACTGGGGATTGTGTCCTTAACCTGGGCATGTGCCCTGACTGGGAATCGAACCTTCTGGTTCATAGGTTGACCATTGAACCACACAGGCCAGGCATACATACAATATTTTCAAGGGCTTCCAGTTCATGATGCTGGAAAGAGCACTATTTGTTTAGTAAAAATACCCCACGGTAGTAGTTAAAAACTATGATAAAAAAGGAGGAGAAAGAGAAGGAGGAGGAGAAAGAGGCCATTGCAAGGCTGATAAAACAGTAAGAGAGGAATATTTCCATGGATTTCTGAGAGACCCAAAGCAGATGTGATAATACTAATAAACCAGAGCAGAGAAAACTCATACCAAAAACACTCAAGTAAAACAGTTATAGCAGAGAATTAAAGTGATCTACTGGATGGAACTGAATGGAACCCAGGACCCAATTCATGCTTGGGAGTGGGGGTGGCGGGCAGACAGGGCAACAGAAGAGAAGAGAACTGTAAGGCAGAAATCGCGGATGGAAATTGTCAGACTACTTTAACAATGGCTGGGTCAGTCAAAACCTCTCATCTGCCATGAAAGGAAGGCTGTTGTTTCAGCGTTTGCCTTCTACTGGAGTTCAAAGAAAGGGTGGTAAGGAGGGTCGCTTGCCTGGAGAGGATCTGTAGTATGTATGGATTTTGGACTGGGGTGAGAGAAAGGGCAGATTCTAACATTACTGTGGAACACCCCATAGAGTCAGGAGTGAATAAATGAACATCTATACACAGAAGAGAGGAAAAATAAATATTATTTTTGGCTAAAACTAAGTAATCTTTTGTCTTTATTATTCTTAGTCTCAAACTAAAGGAGGATGGACTTTATTTTGAAAGTAATTATTTCTCTTTTTGGCAAGCAGCACATTCTAGTTTACACAAAGGTCCCTGAGTAACTTCTTGACAAAGAAGCATTGGTATTGGGTCTGAAGGTGTCTAATTATTTATTCTTCATAGTCCAGTGATAAGATAAAGATAATAAAATAAAGTGGAAAAAAGAGTCATGAATTGAAATAAATTTTTTGGATTATAAATTGAGCTTCTTTACTTTAACTAATCTATTTCATATTTGTTAATCCTCCTGCTTTAATTCTATCTAGAGTGAGAAATAGTGAGAGTAGATGAATTAAGCTAAAGGGCAGGCAGGAGAACCTGAACAGCAAGGTTTTAGAAATTTTATCAGTATGTTTATAATATAAGAAATTCTTAGAGGATGCGACATCATTTTTAAAGGCCAATACGAATGATGCTGCTTCCCCCTTAAACTTGTTCCCTTTCATCAGCATGGGTAATCACAAACTGAATAAACATGAACATATGTTTACAATACTCTCTAGAATATGTTATTGTAGTAGTATAAACATAGGTCATCAGATGAAGAATATGGCATAAAAACATAAGGAAAATCACATAGGCTTTTTATTTCTCCATATTTCTACACAAATAACTACAGCAATATATAGAAAAGAATATAAAAATAAATATTGGTGTTCAAAGACGCCAGATTGACTTTACCCTGTCCAAATTTACTTGTAAATTGTCAACTTTCAGCTTTACCTTAAACTGGGTTGACTTTACAAGATTATGTTATGTCCTTGACAAGCATTTATTATTTTATAGTTTAATTAATTTACATTGAGCCCTTTTAAAGTTTAAAATTCAATGTTTTTAGTATACCCACAGAGTTGTATAATGATTGGCAAAATATTTTGGAATGTTTTTATCATCCCCAAGGCCAATTGCAGTCATTCTCCATTCCAGCTCACTCCCTATGTCTTCATCTACTTTCTGTCTCTGTAGTTTTGTTTTGTTTTGTTCATTCTGCACATATCATTTGAAAGGAATTAAATCATTTGCCATCTTCTTGGGCTGGTACTTTCACTTAGCACAATGTTTTCAAGGTTCATGCATAATGTATGTAGTCTGTATCAGAACTGGATTATTTTTTAAGTTTCTGAGAAATAGAAACAAAAAAACTAGACAGGTGGGAGTAAACTGATAAGGAGGACTACAATAGGATAGACAGTCACAAAGTTAATGAAGACAAATCCTACGGGTCCTTGTAGGTTGCAATACATAGGTTATTTTTTTTTGGGGGGGGGAGTCGGTGATATGCATAGCCTCTGTGGGCTTTTGAACAGAGTGACATGAACTGACTTGTGTTTTAAAAGAACCACTTTCACTGATATGTTGCTGATACACAGGAGTAATGAGAATGGCAGGTGAGATAAGAGCATGATGGGAAGGCAGGAAACATGTTAGAAGAAATCGATCAAAGAGAAGGAATCAAGAACTCAGGAAAATGATTCAGTGCTAAGAAGTAATAAGATGAGGACTAAAACTTGGTCATTGGTTTTAGCAAACTAGAGGTCATTCAAGACCATGTAAAGGGCAGTTTCCGTGGAATGGTAGAGAAGAAAGCCTGGTTGGAGTGGATTTCGGTGACAACAAAGGACAGAAACTGTAAATTTTAAGTATAGAAAACTTTCAATAAATTGTGTTGTAAAGGAGAACAAGAAATGAAACAAGTGGAAGCACAAATGAGGTCAAAAGAAGGTTTATGACTTGCAATAGTGAGCATTTACAAAAACTCACAGATTGACACAAGAGTGTTACAAATGAAACTAGAAATAATAATAAAAATACTAAAATTGCTGAGCCTTAGTGGATATTGAATTTTTGTTTGTTTTATTCCACAGCTTTTCTCCCTATTCCATCTTTTCTCCCTTTTCTTGAAAATACCAACCTTTCATTGTGATGTTTTCCATTTTTGATGTCTTAATAATAAGGCAGTGAAAATGTCCTTTTTTGTTTTTAAGAAGGAGCACTGATTTCCACGCCCCTGAAAAACACTGTTTGGATTTTAATTCACAATATCATATTCTGCTGAGTCTTAAAGAAGAGAGAAAGTTCTAAACAGAATTCTAAGAATCACTAATCAGGCAATTGAAATCAAATTTTCAAACTAATAAAAAGGAAGCCTTCAATGTATTTTTGTAACTCTTGAGGACTGCAGAATGATATTGATTTCTTTATTGATTTTTCTTAATATTTCTGGGAATATTATGTATACATACTAAGGTATTGGCATTCCTTTCTTTGGAGAAAATATGCATGGGAATTTTTGTTAAAAAGGAATGCTAAATAATGGCACATCAACTTTAATATAAACAGGTAAATGACAAGTTGGATGCTCTTATTTGCTCTATCTGCTGTGTCTCCTGAGTCTTCACTTCCCAGAGTCACTTTTGAAAAGGCAAATGTATCTCAATTAATTATCTATTTACAAGATTTTACAATGAGATCTTCTAGACACATACCCTTTTAACTGAAACCTGGTCATGATATGCTAAAATGTCAACAAAGTCATTTAATCATGCTGCACCATGCATTTCTTACAATGATTCCTTTTAGGGCTGTTAGCAAATGGTACAGCAGGCCCATCTCAGGATTGATTTGAAGTATGTTAGATTAGAGATAGAAAAGCAGCAGTGGGTCCTCCTTTTTACTCCTGTATTCTCTGTGATCTATTCTTGGGCTTGAAGATAATTAATAACCGCAAATACAAAGCCGTCATGTTCTTTTTCTGAAAAATCTCTTGGGCACTAATTTTTTAGAGTAAAAATAATATTTTCTCATCTTTCTATTGTTTAAAGATTATAAAATAACAATACTATTTGTGAATATATATAAACAAACAAACAAACAAACAAGAAACACCAACAAAGACTTCTTAAAGACCAGTGGATTGAATGTGGTTAGTTCACTATATTATAATAATTTCTAATAAAAAATATAATTGAATGTGGCATTTTAGTGATCAAAACATAGTGTTTATTTAAAAGTGTCTTTTCCCAAAATATTGGAAACTTACTTTTTATAGAATGTCATCTTATCATTACTCAATATGTATATATTTACATAAAAGTGTCTTAACTAACCTAGAAAAATTATTAGATAACTACTAGATATAGACCTAAAAAAACCCACTTGCTCATTTTTTAAAAAGCAACTTTCATGGAAATAGTGTATAAATATATTAACTTTTAAGAATTCTTCTTTATTAGTCTATTTCAAATTCAATCAACGTAATGCTTGCAGATGATACAGTAGGTATATCATAAATCAATTCATCAGTTATTTCTCATATAGAAAACAATTCTTAAAAATTATGAAGTAAATAAGTTATCATAGTAGATAGAAATATGTAAATTGTCATTTATTCTTTAAAACAGAGGGTTGCCCAGTCAGTGTGGCTTCTTGGTTGAGCATTGACCTATGAACCAGGTCATGGTTCCATTCCAGGTCAGGGCAGATGCCCCAATTGCAGGCTTGATTCCCAGTGAGGGGTGTGTAGGAGACAGTCAATCAATGATCTCTCTCATCATTGACATTTCTATCTCTCCCTCTTCCTTTCTCTCTGAAATCAATAAAAATAAGTATATTAAGAAAATAAAATTAGAGGGTTACCCTATTATTCCAGACAAGACAGAAAATGCTGGGAAGACAGTTCAGAGGTATCCTTTTTTATCAAATGTGAAAGTGAAGATGATTTCCCCCTGATAGCATAAAAATAGAAGAGTTCACAAAAAATAAAATCAAAGAAAACAACGAACTTTAGTTAGGGTCCTTTTTACAAGCAATCATTTAGAAAATAGACCATTTTTATTTATTTTCATTAAAGGACATACTGAAATGATAGAATTTTGCTTGACTAAGACATGTCACAATTGTTATTACTTTTTTTGCTTTTGAAAATAAAAAATCTATCTCTAAATTGTGAAGAAAAGTGAATGATTTTGCTGGGTATTTTTCTTTTCTATTCCTAATCTTTTCACACATAGAAAATATGTTGTGCAAATGAGGAGAAATAATATTTAGAAATAGAAGAGGTTCTCTACATTCTAAGACAGTACTTATATTATTCACTCCTAGGGCAGTATGTAAAGACTCTATAAAATGTTTTTTATTAACTTTTGGCAACATACATAAATATTAGTATATTGTATTTTGAAATATTAAGATAAAACATTAAGTTCAAGTTGAATATGTAGAAGGTTATTATAACTAGTGGCCTGGTGCACAAAATTCATGCATGGGGGGTTCCCTCAGCCCAGCCTGCACACTCTCTAATCAGAAACCCCTTGGGAGATGTCTAACCACTGGTGTAGGCCCGATTCCCACAGGGAAACAGGCCTAAACCAGCAGTCGGACATCCCTCTTGCAATGCTGGCTCCTAACTGCTCACCTGCCTGCCTGCCTGATTGAGCCTAACTGCCTCTGCCTGCCTGCCTGATTGCCCCTAACCCCTCTGCCTGCCTGATCACACCTAACCTCTCTGTCTGCCTGCCTGATTGCCCCTAACTGCCTCTGCCTGCCGGCCTGATCGTCCCTAACTGCCCTCCCCTGTTCACCTGCTCTTGCCCCCAACTTCCCTCCCCTGCTTGCCTGGTTGCCCCCAACTGCCCTCCCCTACCAGCCTGATCACCCCCAACAGCCCTCTCCTGCCAGCCTGATCACCCCTAACAGCCTCTGCCTTGGCCCCCACCACCGTGGCTTTGTCCTGGAAAGAAGTTGGACGTCCAGAAGATGGCTGGTTGACTCATCTAATTAGCATATTACCCTTTAAGTAGTATAGATAGATTATATAGGATAGGATTGCTTAAATGGGGGGGGGGGGAGCCTTTTTTATCGGAAGGAAGATGCTCTTGGCAGAAAAAAATACATAATCCTTATATCTGGAATGATAGCCAGCCATATGCACTATACTGCCAAACTGGTCATTAAAAAATTGAACCGCTTTCTACACCTTACACCAAACAGCTGTTGCCCTTAAAACCCCTCCTCAGCCCCCATCTTAGGTTCTGCCTTCACAGTTAACCCATATTAGGTTCTGATTGGTCAGTTTTTATGCCAGTCAGCTTCAAAAGCTTCTACTCCTAGGCAGTCATTGGCTCCTTGCACTTCACCCAGATTTGGTTCTGATTGGTCAGTTTCTATGCCAGTGGCATCTCTGGGCCTATCAATGATCCTGATCAGAGAGGCAGGGCTGATCAGCAGCCCCAGCAGAGGCCCAAGAGAAAGAGTGGCACAGCTGCTATCCAGGTCCCGAGAGAAAGAGAGAGGCAAGGGCTGATCAATAGCTGCCACGGAGGCTATAGATCAGACCCTGCTTCTCTGCCTAGGCCTCTCTTTGGGCCTGATCCGCAGTCCCCTCAGCAGCCAGTGCTGTGTCGAGGCACCTGCATTGGCGGGCAGTCAGTACTGGATCACCATGGCAACCCAGCACTGACTTCCAGTTGGTCAAGCCTTTGGTCATTTTGGATGTTAGAGACCCTGGGTTTTTATATATTAGGATGTCACAGTCCATATCTGACTGCTAAATTAAAAGACTACTCATACTATATAAAAAATGAGAACCTACTTGAATATTATATTCTTTAGATAAAATAAATGACAAAATGGTACCTAAACTTGCACCAAGTAATACTTGTGTAGTTAAAATGATATATTTTACTTAGTTAGCTTTTAACATCAGTTAATTGTGTCCAGCTGGAGTGGCTGAGTGTTGACTTATGAACCAGGCAGTCACAGGGTTTGATTCCTAGTCAGGGCACATGCTGGTATTGCGGGCTCGATCCCTACACTATAGCAGATCAATGATTCTCTCTCATCATTGATGTTTCTATCTCTCTCTCCCTCTTGGAATTTGGAAGAAAGCAGAAAGAATAACAGGACTGGAAAGGGGGATAATATCTTTATCTTCAGTAAAGTAGAGACATGATTTGACCAATCATGAAAAGAAGTGTAAACAGTGTATGGAGGTGACTAATAAAGTTGGTAAAAGAGGCTGCCTATGGGGAATTGGATGAGGGTTCCAAAAAGGTAGGACTTTTATTTTCAAGCTTCTGAGTATTATTTTAACTACATAAAGGAATAGATTTAATCAGATCACAACATGTAGGAGGGTAGGTATTTTTATGTAGTTTATGAGAAAAATAATTTCAGAAAAATTTTCATTATTTAATGTTAACTGCAGGTCCTACACCTGTCTCAGACTACTTTTACAGTCTTAGGTTGTTGGAATTTTCATTTAGGTATTGTCTATGGGTGATTTTGTGCAATAACAGCAGAGTTGAGTACTTGTGACAAACACAACTTCCAATGTCTAAAATAGTTTCTATCTGGTCCTGTACAGGAAAATTTTGCTGACCTCTCCCTATAGCAAGGTTAAAAAAAAGGAGACAAAAGAGAGTTCGTATCTCTTCAAGCATGTGCAAGTAGGGTAGCTGTATACCTTTACAGAATTGTTCTAATTAGAAATGCTAATTTTTCACAGAAATAGTCTAGGCATCAGGATGGGTTACAGGATCCTGGGCAACTTGACATTCGTAATTAACACACTCAGGTCACCCTGCAGAAAGAGCAACATGTTAGATAATATAAAAGTGTGTTTTCATGGGACCAGAAGGACTGAGGAGGACCCTTCCCAACCAACCTTTAATGTGTAGGTGTCTCAGGTGTAAAGAGCCAGAGTAAAGAGTTTGAGGGATTTCTGGTTCTGCCTAGCCTGGGAGTTTTACCATCACTGGGCTCAGAACCTGAGATGCTCAGAGGACAGTCACATGAAGGGTTATGGTCATGGATGAAGACTTGGGATTGTGTGGTGTATGGAAATAGCCTCATGGTTTTAGAGAAGTCAGAAGTAATATGGAATACTGAATAAAATAAATAGAAAAACAGTGTTAATAAAATGGTAAACTAATTTGAAAAATTAAAGAAAAAATGGTATACTTTCTATATGTCACACAAAGCACTTAAAAATTTTGTGCAATTTAAATGTACATGTGGCCATGGATATTTTCTATAGCTGCTGAAATGTAGTTACAGAGGCCACTATAACAGAAGTTGGATATGTAGATATATTTTTAATTAGGCAAACAAACAACAAACCTTTATTTCAGTTGGTTTAGTACGAAAACAATATATGTACCAAACAATAGTGCTCACTATGTAAAGCAAGGCATTCCAAATTTTGAAGGTATTAGTATACTAAAGATGTCTTCCCACAAACTAGCTTGTATCACACTAGCTTGTTTATTTTTGGCAAATGCATTAAATAAATAAAGAAGAGTTAAGTGCCTCCTATGGGCATCATAATTATTGGAGAACTCAGAAGAGAATGACGTTTTAAATATTTTTTGCATCCTAAAACTCAACATATATAATTAATTAAAAAATAAAAGGTATTAGCCTGGTCTGTGTGGCTCAGAGGTTGAGTGTCGACCCAGGAACCAAAATGTCACTGGTTCAATTTCAGGCCAGGACACATTCCTGAGTTGCAGCTCTGCTCTATCCCTAGTAGGGGGCGTGCAGGAGGCAGTCGATCATTGTTGTTTCTATTTATCCCTTTCCCTTCCTCTCTCTCTAAAAATCGATAAGACCACATTTTTAGAAATGAAAAATAAATAAAGTGTTTCATAAAGTGATTCTGAACCTTGTTACTTCTTCGGTCTCATCATTCCTCACTCCCTTCTCATTTTCTCAGCTCAAACCACTTGAGTTTTCATCTGTATCCTATAGAATACTATGCTTCCTCTTTCATGTCATGTGAAATTGTGCTTAGCTGGCATTGTCAATTTACTTATTTCTGGGATCTTTTGTCTTCTTGGGTCCAACGTTATTATAGTAATAACATAGTAGGTGCTTTATAGCTGATGGTTAAATATATCGTTTCATTAATCAACTTATAATAACAACAGCAACATTCACCCCAAAGTCATCCTTGGTGTATTTGTTGGTTATATATCTTATAATTTAAGTGTGTTTTTCATTGTTTTTGAAACTAAAGGAGGGAGGAAGCAACTAAAACTATACACCCTTTTTGTATGAAAGATTATCATTTCTCAAGTGCTTAAACACAGATATTATACTTAATCCTCACACCAGTGAGAGTGTGCAGATTATCATATCCTGTTTTAAAAATGTGGAAACCATAAACCATAAACCAGTGAGACCAAATAACTTGCCCAAGGTCACAAAACTAGAAAGCACTAGCACTGGGACTTAAACCAAGGTCTTCTGATTTTCTTCCAACACTCTCTCCATTATGTGTGGATATGTGCCAACCTGAACTGAATACTGTGAGAGAGAATGCTTGTAGCTGGATAATTTCTATTTGTAATTTGAGATTCACTTCCAGTTTAATAACATTGCATGATTGCTGGAGAGAAAGACATGGTGAAGTGGGTAGGTCCTACAGGAGAAGGGCAGACTTAATAATTGTAATTCCAGGGGGCACAATCCCTGTGCCGAAATGCTTTATTTCCCTGGATGATGACATTAGAAATTTACTCAGCTGAGAAAGTGATGGCCTTGGGAAACTTCTCTAAAAGGATACCGTGAGTTTTATTCACTTCATCACATAATTAATACTCTATTCTGAAATCAAGTGTGAAGTTTCTGAAATAGAGTCTGACGTCGCTGAAACTTTGCAAAGAAATTCGATTAGTGCTAATTCTGCTTCTGTTTGGTGCATTTCTTGTTCTCCTATTTCTACACTTCCCAGGATGATTTTTTTCTGTGAAAAGAAGGTGTTTACAGAAAATCTTATTTTTAAAAAAATCACAGATGTAGCTATGTGCTAGTGAAAAAACGATCCAGGTATCATCTTTTGCCAGCATGAAAACATACAGTAAGCAATTGTAAAAAAAAAAAAAAAAAAGGCAGGAGAAAGAAGAATAAGGAACAGACAAACAGAACCTGGAAGTGATCAGCATAATGTTGTGTGAATATTAAAACAGTGATGAAACCATGTGACCTAGAGGAACTCAGCTAAGGCTGAGACTAAGGATATACTAGTATATATTCTGTTTCCAGAACTATCACTTTACTCCCTTTATGATTCTGAGTACCTTGTCTGCATTATCGGTATTATAGCATGCTCACCAAAGGGGAAGCCAATTTGGCACATAATGGTATACAAAAATGTGACTAACCTAGCATTGTATTGAGGTAGGTGACATGAGTCTGTTATTCTGGAATTATTTCCAAGCATTAATCTGTTGCAAAGCCTTGATTAATGCTTGGAAATAATCTTCTTTGTCTTTCAGACTCCTGGAGTCACTCCACTTCTATCTCACCTAACAAGATGAGGCCGAGTAGTCCTCTATAGAGAAAAGGTTATAATTGGAAAATCCTAGGCTCTGGGACAGTTAAAACTGAGCTTGATTTCTAGCTTGCTCCCTTATTCATCCCCTTTACCTCAGTTTAGTGATTAACTCTCTTAAAATATTTATCAAATTATATTTCTCAAACAGATAAAATGCCCAAATATGTTTCCTATACTAAGTCAATGAATGATGTTCACTTTCCTTTGGAAAGGAGTCTTTTAGTAGAAAGGAAAAAAGCTTTCCTAAAATAAGCTACAAAGCTATTTAGAAATTTTATGGACTTCAGTTACCCATGAATCCAAGAAATTGGCTCGATATGGGTAAATTCAGACTTAGACTAGTCTCTCTCTCCCCATGTAAGTCTGTTAATTCAGCTCCCATTTGCCAATAGGGATTCCTGAGATAGGGTCCTGACAGGACTAGGTACCACACTATCTATTCTCCTGTGTTTGTTGTGGGGCAGGGGTATCGGGGAAGGAGAGAGAAAGAGATGTGGATGTTTGGTCGCTTCAGTTAGAGGAAAGACAATTCCAGAAAAGGAAAGAAGGCTCTTTGTGGTGAGACAAAATGTAGGCAGGCAATAAACAAACAAACACTCACTAAGCCTTTTACACTTGATATCACTCACATTAATTTTCTAAAAATACTCACAAAACCTGTATTTGAATATGTTTCTTTAATTTACTACCAAGCACAGGTTTAATGATAAATATGGAGGTTGTTTTCTCCCTATTAAAATTATTGGTAGATTAAGTTTTACTCTTCTGTTTCTGATTATTTTTTATCACCTTCAATCACTTCATTCTCACACTATCATTTGTCCTTCTTCCTTCTGCATCCTAGAAGAGTCAGACAGCAATGAATGAGGAAAGAGTTGTTCAGAGGAGGGTTATAGTTTTTTCTTTTTCTTTTACTTACTTTTTTCATTGTTTGGATTTTTAATCAAACTCAAATCACTAGGTCCAAACATAATTTCTTAAGATGGAGGAAACAATATGGAATACTTTGGAAGGCTTGCCCTTCAGACTTAGTGCTGAAAGGAATGACTAGATCAGTGGCAATGTGCATGTATGGGTGGGCAGCCCCCCACCACATTTTCAATAAATCTGTTTTGATGATCCTTTTATAAGTGAGACCTACCTAGTTTAGGATCACATATTGGCATACACTTGAATTTCTTTTGTTCAAAATGCCATGAAATCTAGTCTATAAATGAATGTTTTAAAGAGAAAAATGAATCAAAATGTTAGAATTACATATTTGGGAGGGTCTAACATTGATATAATATATTGGATTAATTTAAGAAAAGTTGACTTTCAGTTAGTTTTATATTTGTTCCTCCAAGCAAACAAAGATTTACTCATTGTTGTCTGCTACCATCTGGCCTTGCAACAATAGAAATGACAACAATCTCAATAGGATCAAAGTTATGCTTCTTTTTTATGAATTTATAAATTCAAGGACATGACCACATATTAATATAGGCTGATAACTAATAGATAGGAAATGTGTAATTTTTATATTAAAAAAATAAGAGGATTTGTTATAGGCAGTTAGACAGACATGAGCTAAACAAGGATGATGGCCAGGTACAGAAGGTCACCAGTGGGGGAAGCCCTGGATGCCTACCAAGGGGCAAAATTGGGAAAACAAGAACCTTGCCCCCAGGGTAACCTTTCCTTTCCCAGCACATCACTGGTCATGTGGTTCAGACCCCCTGACCTTTTCTTCCTTAAAGATAACATCTAGACCTCAGTTGTATTTCAGCTCCAGGCCCAAAAAAGCAGCAAAACCAGACAATTAACTCTGTAGCTGCCTCAATACCAGCTGAATTGACTAATGACCCCCGCCCTTGTGCTGACCAATCAGTGGAGACCAGGACCCTGAAAGAGCACAGCTGATGAACATTCTATTGAGACTCCCACGGGCCAGAGAGAGATAAATACCCTTAACACAAAGAGCCCAGCTGTGTTCTCCCCTAGTGGAGCGTGCCTCTGCCATTCCCTTTCCTCTCTTCTTCCCCCACAGACACATATCCCCTAAACTCTAAGGGACCCCATGAGACTTGCAACCAGGGGAGCAATGGATGGTGGAAGCTCATCTGGGGCTAACCCCCTGAACCTGTCTCCAAAGCCCCCTTTTCTCTGACTTCCCAGTGAGCCAGAGCAGCCCAGCCTAGGCTCTCCTGCTGCTGCTTCTACGCCCTTGTTTCACTGTCCTAAGTGTGTTTTTGCTGCTGCCAACAAATTCTTGCTTGCTTTGCTGCACTTAGTCTCTTGAGTGAAATATTTCATTCAAGAAGACAGGAACTGAGGTCTCGTCATCCTTCTGGTAACATATTGTCATAGTCGAAAGAATACAACCTAACAAAATAATATGAAAACAAAGAAACAAACATCTTCCTGCTAATTCAAAGACTGCAGTTGAACAACTGTACATGGGACATTTTAAAGGTAAAGGACTACATCTTTATTAATGACGTTTTCCTTATGAGAAAAGTTAAATAGCAAGTTAAATATCCTGTGCAGCTTGAAGGCAAGGTTTTTTGTTTTTGCCTTTGTTTTAATTGATTGGCGTGGCATTGGTTAATAGGGTCATATAAGTTTTAGGTGTAGATTTCTGTTAAAAGATCTGTATGTTGCACTGTGAAATCATTTTAAAGGATCACACTCACTCACACACACACACACACACACACACACACACACACACAAAAATGTTGCTATGGGCTTTTAGACGGTTGCAAATTTAGAAACCTAAGCTCCTGCAGTCCCCTGATGGGGGTCCTTCATAAAGCATAACATGTGCTCATATTCTTTCTTAAGACCTGCTTAGACAAGTTCATCAGGCTCGATGAACAGCAAAGACGGAAGGGAAAAGACCAGAAAAGAGACTAAACTTAAACGGGTTACATACAAAGGAGAGTCTCTCTCCTGGTGATAATTTGGTTGGTAATCTATTTTTTACTTATTCCTAAGAGGCATGCAATGGCTTACAGTTTAACAGAGCTTCATGTGTTTTATCAGGAGAAAAAACACTAGTTTCTACATTGACAAGTATGCTGGAGTATGAGACTAGAGTTAATGGATGTTACCTTCTGGCCCTATAAGTTGATATAGTTTTCTGACACCTCTAACCAAAACAAAGCAAACAACAACAAAAAATCCAATGACAAACAACAACAACAACAAAAAGCCAATATCTTCAAACTGATTGCAAAGATACCTTTACTGAAGTTTGCTGTTAAATGGGTTTGTATCTAAGGAATATTATTTAAAAAAAATAATGAGTTTTATGTTTAGCTGTGGTTTTGCCAGAAATATAAAACACTTTTTAACACATGTAAGGTGTAGAAAATTTAAGGCTCAATCTTAGGTGTATAAGATGAATAACTCTTTTCTTTTGTAATAATTAACCTAATGCCTCTTTTGGAAATGACATTATAACAAAATTAGATCGCAGTTAATTCAATTCTGTTTTCATTCCTGGATAGTTGCGGTTAAACTCCTTTGGAGTGATATCATGACATAACATTCTTGGTTAAGGGATATACTACAATCATTATCATCAGATGGCAAAACTAACATACCCTGGGTGTGCATCCTCCCACTGGCTTCCAGTGTCAGTTTTTTTCTGGGAACTCAAATGTTGTACCTGTTGACTTCAGGACAGATTGAAATCTGGCTTTCTCTGCTATTTCTGAGCCCCTTTCTATACTTCTTTATGGTTATGAAAAGGCTGATATGGTTGTCTATAAGGAACTTTGCCCCTTTTATGCTACTCCAGAAAAAGGCAAAGGCATTCCACATCTCTAGAACAGTGGTCGGTAAACTCATTAGTCAACAGAACAGCGGCTCGCAAGCCGCAGTTTGCTGACCACTGCTCTAGAAGTTCCACTTTTCTCAGTACCATGTCAGAATGAGTGGAAGCTCCAGGATGCTAACTCAGGCTCACAGGCCATTTTTGTATTGGACTCAGGAAGGTCCTGTGAGGTTGAATTTATTTTTTAGGCATTATGTGGGCAACGGGGCTCAACTTCTCTCTGTTTATAAATCTCTTAATTATCTGGGATGTCTGTTCTACCTTTTCTATATGTCTACACATTTACGTATATATTTTTTTAACTTTTTAAAAATATATATATTTTGGTTTCAAAGAGGAAGGGAAAGGAAGAGAGAGATAGAAATGTCAATCATGAGAGAGAATCATTGACTGACTGCCTCCTGCATGCCTCCCACTGGGGATAGAGCCCGCAACCTGGCCATGTTCCCTGACTGGGAATTCACTGTGACCTCCTGGTTCATAGGTCAACACTTACCAACTGAGCCACACCAGCCAGGTGGGATTGTAGCTTTTTTAACAAGACATTTCCTTTTTACTTTTCCAATTACTATCAAGTTGTAGAATATCAGTTTTTCATAAAAGGAAGAAAATGATGACAGTATTTCCTTCCCTTTAAGTTAGCAGCAATTTGGAAAATTTTGTCAAGCAAAGTACCTGTCCCCCCCCACCCCCCATTTATTTAGAAGCAGAAATGTCATTTGGACTTTTGTCTTTGCTTTATAACAATTATTAAGAATTACCCAAAATATTTGTATTTCTTGGGAGCATTTGCTAAACTGACCCTAATGTAGCTATGTAGAAATTTATAGCAGTCTGCTTTAATGCTCTTGGAATGCTAGATTTTTCTTCAACCAAAAATACATTAACTTTAACAATTTATTCCTTATACTCCAAAATATTTACATTTTTATGTGAAAAGGGACACTGGTTGTACCAAAAATAAATTCTGACTCAATCACCTGAAAAAATACCTGTCTAGCCAAGCAAAGAGTTCATTTTGTAAATGAGAATGAAAAACACATCAATCATGACATGTCAGAATGAGCAGAAGGAGAAACAAAGGAAAGAAGAAAGCACTTGGAGACCGCCATAGTCAGTTCTAGCATTTTATCCAAGTTCTTCATGTGAAATCATGTGAGTCATTATGCAGGCTTAAAGGCAGAGTAAGTGTAAAGGGTTGGACTTGTTCACTGTTTCAAATTAGAATAACGGATATTTTGAGTCATGTTTTAAACTCCAGAACTATTTTTTAATAAAATATATTGGCTATTAGTCTTTATATTAGTAATAATTTTCCCTAAAGTTTATCAAGCTAAATAAAATAAAAAATAAAGGTAAATAATTTTATTTAGAGGAAAATATTTGTTAAATATTTGCAAATAGTTATAGCAGTCATAAAACATTTTACTATGCTCTCAAGAAGTAAGATGAGAAAAGAATTAGTTCTAGAAATTTAGATGTGGGAGAAACATAAGTTCTTTTGGTAAGCAGAAAATTAAACCAACTTTATATAATTGCCTGACAAATTTACTTATTGAGAATTAAGCTGGAGGATTAACAAATATGAACTAGATTACTTAAAGCAAAGAAGCTCAATATTTAATCCAGTAAATATATTTCAGTTCATGGAAATGTATTTGAGTTCATGGGTCTTTTGGTCTGTTTTATTCTTTTCATCTTATATTTAGCCTTCAGTTTTGTATGGAAGGACAAATGACTTTTATCTTTATAACAAAAAACGATGCCTTTAGTAAAAAAAAAAAAAAAATGTAATTCGAGTGTCCTGTTTAAACTACTGGATATTTAACATCTTATTCTAATTAGGGGATTAGAGTAAACCTGACTTGCCACAGTCGCCAGGTGATTTACTGCACCAAGCAAATGTTATGTTTAAGACATTTAACTTTACAGAAATGTGGTTTTCAAATGCATCAAGATAATCTACGATCCAACATTATGAAACACAATAGAAACTCATATTACCTTTATTTATACATATTTGGAATGTTAGTATTTCAATAGTCATTCCAACCTCCACCTCAATATTATTTGCAGGATAAGAAAAATAAGAGCACCCAAAATATGACATAGAATCAGTATAAAAAAGAACCTTGTATACATGAATGGAAATTGCATATTACATTCATTGTGCTGGACTGTATGTGTAAGTTTCAGATTGTGTGAACATGAGGCTGTAAAAACTGTGTGTTTGATTCTTTCTCCCCAAGATCAAATCGGTTTCTAAAAGGAGGGAGGGACGATAATGGTATCCTCAGAGCACCAAGCAACCTTTTCCTCTGCAGAGCTGCCTTAGACTCTGCAGAGCTCTCTGCAGGAGTGAAGAGCACTTGATGAAGAATTTAGGCAGAAGCAAGGGCATGTGGTGCTGAAAAGGAGATGTCATATACAATAGAATCAAGGAAAGGTTTCTAAGTGATGCAGCCACCTCAGTGACACATTTGGGAGGAACATTTTTAGCTATGGTAATTGAACACTTCATGCAGAAAGAGAGAGATTTGATTTTAGGAAGTGGAACCTTCCAAACCACAAAGGCAAAATGGAAAGCAGCTCTCAGATGAGATGTGGTATTATTGTCAAACCACAGACTGACTCAAATCATGAAGTTAGTTAGAATCAATGCTAAAATGATGATGCTAAGTAATATACTTGAGTATCTTAATAAAGTGTGTGTGTTCTAAAAATTCTGGTCCTGGACGTATCCTCTTGATGAAAATTCATGGGGTACAGAGCTTTCTTTTCATGTTAATGATTATGTTTCTGAATTAATAGTATGTGACCTTATTTTTTGTTACTATCTATAATAATAAAAGCATTATATGCTAATTAGACCAGACAGCCAAATGACCTTCTGGACGTCCTTCCGGATGAACTTGCGGACGAAGCCAGGGCTGCGAGGGCAGAGCCCCATGCACGAATTTCATGCATCAGGCCTCTAGTATATTTATATATCTACAGTTCATTATTAGCTTTTAGACATGCAAGAAAGAAAATATATCATTTTCATTTTGCTAATATCTATTAAAGGCAAAAATAAAAAAACTCGCCTGTGTTTTTTTTTTTTTCCTATAAAACCTTGATTTTGGAGAGGAATCCAAGATGGTGGCATAGGTAAACACTTAAACTGCTGCCTCGTACAACAATTTCAAAACTGCAACTAAAAGACAAAACATCTATCACCCAGAACCATGGGAAAGCTGACTGAGTGGAAGTTCTACAACTAGAAGGAAAGAGAAAAGAGCATTGAGACGTGCACAAGCCCTGAAAAGCTGAGGTACGGAGGCACGGGATCTGGGCTGGCGGCAGGCGTTGCTTTTTTCAACCCAAAGGGGAGACAAGCCCCCGATTACTCTGAAATACAGTTTCTGGGGAGACGCAGGGGACCCAAACTCCTACGGGGAGAAGCTGGATTGTCTGCTACTGGGTTGGAAAGTGAGGGGGGACTGCTTGCAGAGCTGTGCGCAAGAATAATTGTTTATTGCACTGGGACACGGGACACAGTCGGAGACACAGAGCCGGCTAACTAGCAGCCATTGCTGTTTGCCACACCCTAGCCTAGTGATGCCCTGAGACCCCACCCCACACAACCTACAAACCCTCCCAAGCTCCAAGCAGAAGCTTTAGCATAAGAAAGGCCTGCCCTATTGCAGCTTAACCTAACAAACTTGCAGCCTGGATCAGACAGCTCCAAAACCTCCAAACCCCAAGCAAAGAGGAGAAAACTGTAGCTCTCGCTGTAGCTCCTGCTGGGTGGACTCAGACAATAGCTGACCTGCACCCCATTGGAGATCCAGAAGCCAGTATGTGGTCAGTGTGACAAACCAGATTTCAACTCCTCACATCCATAAGTGACACATTCAAGAGGCAGACTCAGTGAGCACCAAAGCCCCACTGAAACAAGTCCTGCACCATAAGCGTGTCTCCAGCACAGCAGTTCTTATAGACACAGGGAGTGCTCACAGCTAATTGGCCTGGAGGTCAATTCCTCCCAGTGTACCAACAGCAATTAAGGCTTAACTACACCAAGACTTTGCACTCAACCCACAAAGGGGTATACCAAGAGCGTCCACATCAGGTGATTGGGGAGGCTGAGCTACTGCCCCCTATAGGTCACCTACCACACAAAGCCACTCCATCAACACAGGGAAGCAGCCAAAATGTGGAGACAAAGAAACATGTCACGAATGAAAGAAATGGAGGAAAGCAAACTACTGGACGACATAGAGTTCAGAACCACATTTATAATAAGGTTACTCAAGAATCTTCTAAAAACCGCCGAGAAACTTGATGACACTTCTGAGGAGCTTAGTGAGACCTTCAAGGACCTTAATGAGAATGCCAAAAAAATGGAAAAGGAGCAGTCAGAAATGAAGCATACACTGTCTAAAATAAAGAATATACAGAAACTCAACTGTAGATCAACGTACCCCAAGAATCAAACCAAAGATCTGAAATATGAGGAAACAAAAAACACCCAACCAGAAAAACAAAAAGAAAAAAGAATCCAAAAATATGAAGATTGTGTAAGGAGCCTCTGGGACAACTTCAAGCGTACCAACATCTGAATTTTTGGGGTGCCAGAAGAAGAGAGAGAGCAAAATACTGAAAACCTATTCAAAGAAATAATGACAGTAAACTTTCCCTACCTGGTGAAAGAAATAGACTTACAAGTCCAGGAAGAACACAGAACCCTAAACAAAAGGAATCCAAAGAGGACCACACCAAGACACATCATAATTAAAATGCCAAGGGCAAAAGACAAAGAGAGAATCTTGAAAGCAGCAAGAGAAAAACGGTTAGTTACCTACAAGGGCATACCAATACCATATGACTGTCAGCTGATTTCTCAGCAGAAACTATGCAGGCCAGAAGGGAGTGGCAAGAAATATTCAAAGTGATGAACAGCAAGAACCTACAACCAAGATTACTCTACCCAGCAAAGCTATCATTCAGAGTTGAAGGTCAGATAAAGAGCTTCACAGACAAGAAAAAGCTAAAGGAGTTCATCGCCACCAAACCAGGATTACATGAAATGCTGAAGGGTATTCTTTAAGAAGAGGAAGAAGAAGAAAAAGGTAAAGATAAAAATTATGAACAACAAAATGACAGCAAATACATACCTACCAACAAGTGAATCTAAAAACTAAGTAAATAAAAAATCTGAATAACAGAATGGATTGGTGAATAAAATAGAATCAGGGACATAGAAAGGGAGTGGACTTACAATTCTCAGGGGGAAGCGGGTGTGAGTGGTGCGGGAAGAGATTGGACAAAAATCTTACTCCTATGGATGAAGACAGTGGTAGGGGGTAAGGGCATGGGGTAGGGTGGGGTGGGGAATCAGGTGGAGGGGAGCTATAGGGGGAAAACAAAAAGAGGAACACCTGTAATCTGAACAATAAAGATTTATTTTTTTAAAAAAAAGAACAAAAAAAAAACCTTGATTTTGGAAGTAGTAAAAATGAATACATCTCCCTTTGTATATACTGGTTGGTGATAACATTTTTTTAACCACTGGAAACTTAGATTGTGAAAAGCAATATATTTTATATTTTTGGGATAGTGATCAGCCTCCAAAACCTCACTGACCATGTTTCTGAAGCTGTTTGTCAAGTTTTGAGATGTTTACTCCATGCATCATCGGAAACTGGCCATTCAAATGAAAGACAGGGATGTCAAATTTATACCTCTCATACCAACCAGAGTTTTCTGAAAGTATGATGTCCACCTCCTGTAAATAAACTGAAACAGAGACAGACTAAAGCTCTGTGCTTTAAAGAACAAGGAAGGATGCAATAGCTTCAGTGATAAACAGATCCCCAGACTGGTTCTAATGCTCAAAGGTTTATGTTGTTGTTTGTCTGAGATCCAAAGTAATCAAATCTCCTTGATTTCCACAACTTAGTTGATTCATTACATTCCCTAACTCCAGATTTGCTACTTTTCTGTCATACCTGTTACATTCAGCATCCAGGCACTACTCAGTTCCCAATGAAATAAAATGTCCTAACCGGGGGGGAGGCAGGGGTAGAAGAAAAAAAAAAAATAAAAGCAATATATATTAGAACTACAGTTCTATTTTGATTATATTTCAGTAAAATTAAGGTGTGAAAAGATTTAAAACATTGAAATATCCATGATTATGTTTGCTAGTTAGAATTTACCTTGCTCCATCTCCATCTGAACACACCTTTTATTTCTTAAGTGTGCATGGTTTGAAGTCCTCCATCCTATATAATAAAGAGGTAATATGCCATTTGACCATCACTCCAACACACAAGTTGGCCACCCCCATGTGCACACAAGATGGCCACCACAAGATGGCTAGCAGGGGATGGCAGTTGTGGGCAATCAAGCCAGCAGGGGAGGGCAGTTGGGGGGGACTGATCCTGCAGGGGAGGACAGTTGGGAGGGACCAGGTCTGCAGGGGAGGGCAGTTGGGAGCAACCAGGCCATCAGGGGAGGGCAGTTAGGGGTGACCAGGCCAGCAGGGGAGGGCAGTTGGGAGCAACCAGGCCGTCAGGGGAGGGCAGTTGGGAGCAACCAGGCCTGCAGGGGAGGGCAGTTAGGGGTGACCAGGCCAGCAGGGGAGGGCAGTTAGGGGTGACTGGGCCAGCAGGGAAGGGCAGTTGAGGGTGACCAGGCTTGCAGGGGAGGATAGTTAGGGGCCCCCATGCCAGCAGGGGAGGGCAGCTAGGGGCAATTGCACTAGCAGGGTAACAGTTGGGCGTCGATCAGACTGGCAGGGGAGTGGTTGGGGGGTGATCAGGCTGGCAGGCAGAAGTGGTTAAGGGAAATCAGGCAGGCAGGCAGGCAAGAGGTTGGGAGCCAGCAGTCCTGGATTGTGAGAGGGATGTCTGACTGCCCATTTAGGGCAGTTGGACGTCCGCAGTCGGATGTCCCTTGAGGGGTTGCAGATTGGAGAGGGTGCAGGCTGGGCTGCGGAACTCCCCTGCTCGTGCACAAATTTTGTGCACTAGGCCTCTAGGATAAAATAAAAGCTTACCTAAGTTCAAGCTGCTATAACAAATTGCCATATACTGGGTGACTTAAACAATAAACATTTATTTCTCACATTGTAGAAGCTGGAGATGAAGGTGCCGGCATGTGAGAGCTTTCTTGGAGAGTGCCTTCAACCTTGTTTACAGATGACATTCTTCTTGCTATGTCCTCAGATGGTGCAAAGGGAGCTAGTTAGCTCTCATGTCTTTTCTCAAGGGCACTAATCCCATTCATGTGGGCTCCACCCTCATGACCTCATTAACTTCCAAAAGCCCCACATCCAAATTCTATCTCATGAGTGTTAGGGTTTTATAATAGGAAATTTGGGGGCTCACAAACATTCAGTCCATTGCAATACTAACTTGATGAATCCTTATTTAACTCTCAAATACTCCCTGAGAATCTGTGTTCAAGAAAGGGGAAATTAAGTTTTTGAAATAAGATACTCAAAACAATCTTGTATTTAGGTAACTTTAATGATTTACAAAAACATAGTTCCTTTACAAAGTCATCTTACTTTGACTGAACCCTAGTCTTTACACTATTAAAATTAAAAGTGTTGGGTGTTTTCTTGTTACAAACACAATTTAACCATTCAAATATGTTTCTCTGATTATATTTACTTATTTCATTCCTATTGAATAAGTCAGGACTAAATTTTAAAACAATATTCTACCAGTTATTGAAAATATATCACTGTCAAGCTGTGTATAAAGATATATGGTGAATAATTATTCACAAGGAATAATATTGTCCATTCTATTTTATTTTATCTTATTTGATTTTTAATAGGAGATCAACTTTGCATTACTGAGCATTTGCCAACTCTGTCTACCTGGCTCTTTATTAATTATACTAGTAGCCCCAGTGGGTCGCTGCCGCCCTCCTGTAGCTCTCTGCCCCCGCTCCCCCTTCATAGCTTGCTGCCCTGCCCCCTCTGGTAGCTCTCTGCCGCCCACTTGTAGTTTGCTGCCCCACTCTCCTGTAGATCCATGATCCGGACGTTACTCGGTTGGTCGTTATGCCTCAGGGTGTAATGGATAATTAGCATATTCCTCTCTTATTATATAGGAGGATTCTCTTTTACATAACAAATTATTTACTAATCATTTACTTATCAAATTGAAAAATACCCTTAATTAGGGCCATTCAAAAGTTATACTTTATTCTAATTCTATTGCTGAAAAAATGAAATTCTAATTCCACATCTCAGACAATCCATCTCTCTTTTGTTTTAGCAACTTATTTAAACTAAATTTATACTTAAAGAAAAGTTGCAAAGGTAGTAAGAAGATTCCTGTATATCTTTGACTAGCTTCCTCTAATATTATCCTTCTTTATAATTACTAGAGGCCCGATGCACAGAATTCATGCAAGAGATGGCCCTCGTGCTCTGGCTGCTTCCAGCCCCTCTCCTCCCCCTCCCCCGCCACCCACCACTGGTTGTTCCAAAAGATCATTCTGGAAGGTCATTCTGCCATCCAGTCTAATAGTCCAATTAGCACATTAGCTCTTAATTATATAGGATATATGACTTTCAAGATCTTGACACCTTTGAAGGGTACTGATCTACTATTTTGTAAAGTTCCTTCAATTTGGGTTTGTCTCATGTTTTCTTCAGTACAATTATGCTGTTATATGTTATACTGTTAATAGTGTTTATGTGGAGGGAGTGAAAGGTATGTAAAACATAGCTGTATTTTTAAGAGTCAGAGTTATAAAATAGTTAATCTCAAAGTAGCATCACTTCCTCTTCACCTCTGCTGCCGCTTTCCCACTCTTGCCTTTTACCACCATTTGGCCATGTTCCATATGTGTATATATTCTTATATCCTCTCTTTTATGTATGAGGTGTAACATGACATGGATACTCTTTGGGGATTTTGTATTTTTATTTTCTTGTATGTTCTAGATATCATTCAACTATCAGCTAGCAGATATCCCCCTCATCCTTTTTTAACAGCTGCATAGTGCTTCACTGTGTAGAAGTACCATAGATTTTTCAACCATAATTACAAAAAAATGTAATATTTAATAACTTTAGGAATATATATTTGCAAATAACTAAGGCTACATCTTCAGGATAGTCTCATGCCTATAATTTTATTGCCTCTACATTTTGAGTCAAAGATAGAAAGCCTTTATCTACCAGAGTTAAATAAAAATTCACCATCATTGCATTTGCTCTAGTTTTCCTAGTCATTGATTGGTTGGATGAAGCTCATCCTCTAATGTAAGATTCCTCAAGAAGGGATGATGGATGCAGAATTTAATTTCTAGTGTGTTGGAACATGTTTTCTTTAATGCTTTTCCTACTGCCTAGATATTTTAAAAATAGCTTAGCTAGATATACATGTTCAACACTTTCACTGTAATTTTTTAAAATGCTGCTTGATTGTTGCTTGACTTCTAGATTGATTTTGAAAGGTCTGAGGCTAGAATTTTATTTTTTGAGTTTGTAACTCATTTCAGTTTTGTCTGGTGTTTTTGAGAATTAAATTTTTATATTTGAATTCTAATATTTTTCTAAGATATATTTTGTCATTGATCATTCTGGGTTAATTTTCCCAAATATCCAGTAAGCTCTTTCAATGTGTAGATTCAGGACTTTTTCTATTTCTGAAATAATTTATTAGATTATAGTTTTAGATATTCTCTTCCATTGTTTTTCTACTTTAGGAACTTTAATGATACAAATACTGTTCCTTTTTTGTCTGTCTTCCAATTCTACAACTTTATCTCTTGCCATGTTTATTTTTTCTGCCATTTATATTCTCTTGGCTAATTTCTTGCCTTTTTTCAAAGTTCCTTGGTAGGTGTTCCTTTTATGTGTCTATTTTCCCTTGAACACCTGGTCATTTTTTTCTTTATTTCTGAAGTAATTTTGTCTTTTTTCATTACTTTACAGATTTCAATCAACTCTTTTAATTTCTCCCAGTTTTCTTGTACATTTCTGTTCACAGTTTTTGAAACTATGACTCAAGAAACATTTAACATTTCCTCAAATGTTTGTTTGAATATATTTAATTCTATTTGGAGTTTAGAATTACAGTTTATTTCTGCTTCACTATTTTATTTTTGTGTTTAATTTGAATTTATTTATTTATTGTTTAAAATATTACAAATAGTAGTTCATATGTCTCCTTTACCCCCCACTGGACTCCTCCCGGCCTCCCCTACCCTCACTCCCCTAGCATCTGTGTCCATTGGTTATGCTTATATGCATGCATACAAGTCCTGTGGTTGATCTCTTACACTCTCCTCCAAACCTCCCCTGCCTTCCGATGGAAGTTTGACAGTCTGTTCAATGCTTCTTTATCTCTGTTTTATAGGGGGAAATTTTCACCAGTTGATTTTGCTGAAATTTTGCTTCCTGATTTACTGCAATAATTGTCTACAAACTTTTGCTCTGTCTACTTTTATAATATTGGAGTATTTTTCAGATTTCACATATGTAAAAAATAAAAATTAAAAAAATTATAAAATTAAAATTAAAATTAAATATTAAATCTAATCCATACTAGTGGTCACCATAACCTTAAGAGAAATTGTTTCATGTGACAAAGATTTTTAAATGAAACTCTCTGTAGCCTGAAAATTATTTTGGAAGGAAACAAAGAGAAGTTTCCTTCAAAAATCGTAAGGATTGCAATTGAAAGTCAATATATTTGGCCTCTGGAACTAAAGTAATTTGTGTTTTTGCCTCCCTAACAAAGTTTATATAAAGTTACAAAAAGAAATTGACAGCCAGTTTGAAATGGAATTGCCAGGGCCTAGAGCAAAGAATATCCTTACATGATATTATTCTACAATGTCATTATAATTTTAGATATTTTACAACAGCATATTTTACAATTATCCCAAACAAACTTACAAACTAATTCTTTGAATGGTTGGCAGCAATTAAAAAAAAAAAAGTACATGAAAGGAATTAAGGCACTGGGAAGGCACTTGAGCATCCTATATTGGCCCCTCTTGCCTTTTTTGCCAAGAGGGACCCTCTTCTCACAATCCAATTGCCCTCAGCTGTTGCCTGAGCCTTCTGTTCATGCTGAGCTTGAAGCCTCATTGGAGCTGGTACCATGGATCGGTCTCTCATCCAATCGTGTGAGTTGGGCCCTCACTGGAGAAGAAACCTGAGTTCCCTGAGATATGTGATCAGCGCCGGGACCCCGCCAGCAGGCCAGGGGATCCCAAGACAGGTGCTGGGCATGGAGGCTACGGGGGCATAGGCTACCAAGGAGACAGAACTGAACCTCACATCACCTTGCTTGGCCCTGGAGGATGACTGGTTAGCCAGAGATGGGTAAGATTCCTCAGGGAAGGAACAACCTAAGACAGGCACAGTCGCAGAGGGGCCATCAGGAGAGAACTTGGGCGTCAACAGAAGTGGGGCACAGACCCTCACCCCCCCAACCCTGAAGGGGCCTGAACCCTCACCCCTTCTGAGGGAGGTCTCCTGCCCCCATGGCTGCTTTGCTTCCCACGCCCAGCTCAGATTGGGACACAGGTGACAGACAGAGACTTGGCCGACAGCAGCTGCCCTATATCTAAAGCCAGCGTAGCACCAGGAATGCTCAGGGCCTACTAAAGAATGCAAATAGTCCTGTCCAGATTTCTAATTTAATGGTGTCCTTTTCAGCTAGTGTTTCAAAGTGTAAGAATATAGCAAGGATTTTTGTCCCGATATTTTGCTGGTCGCAAAGCAGTTTGAGTTCTATATTTTTACAGTTCTCTTTTGCTTTCCAAGATACTAAAATTTCTACTTATTTTCCTCTTTATCACCCAATTCCAAAAAGTGAGTATTATTATTTTTTCTTGCCTTTTGTTTCCATCAGAAGCTATGTATTTGGAAGTAAGTCCTTTTAAATCAGGCTTGTTCATTTAAAGTAAATCTATACCTTAAATAGTCTGTCTAACACTTTATGTGTTGTTAGGACCATTAAATTATCCTAAATTGAAACCCCTTTCTTACTCCATTTTCATAACTCCTCAGTTGCTTATTTTGAATTATCAGATTTACAATGGATTTGATCTTTCTTGATGTTTTCCCAACTCTCCCTTGGTTCTTTAACTGGCATCCACCCTTTGCTTTCCATGTATATTTTTCCTGTTGTGACTTTGTTCATCACAGAGCATTGTCATACAGTAGGAGTATGGTGGTTGCGTGTAGAACCTCAGACTAGGATTTATGTTTCTATTTTATTCACAGCTATTTTTTTCACTTTTAGCATTCTCTATCCTCAAGTAATGCTAATGGTTCATAACTGTGAAGTCATTTCATATACAAGGTGGGGCAAAAATAGGATTATAGTTGTATAGATAATTTAGATGCAGTCCCTCCTCCCCATCCTAACCTCAGTAAAAATTTAAATTCCACTGAACAACAACAACATATCAACACATATTATTACTTTTTTTTTGACACAGTAGTTTGGAAATACTTATTTTGGCTTTAAACAAAATAATGATCATAATCCATCATCCCACATTTCAATAATTGTTGAATCTGCATAGAGCATTATATAATATGCACACTAATCTTCTCTAAGTACAAGAAGTTCATGATTCAACAATTTAAAATATTGCAAATTCTTAATATATCTGACATTGTGTACTTTAAAATAAAAGTAAAATTTGAATGATAAATTATTGAGATTTTCCCTTAGGTAACTTTAAATAATTCCTGGGATAATTGCTTAATAGAGCAAAAGTGCAACCCATTATTCTTATTTTGTAGTTCTTCCTGCCACAAACTGTCCTCAGGTGATATGAATGACAATCAAACTTCTCCTTGCTTTGAACTCTAAGTCAATATAATTATCTCAGTTCTGCTTTTTTAAGTTTCTCCCTAAACTCTCACTCATCTCAGAAGCTGTTGCAGAGGCTATGAATGCTCACCAGTGCTCAAGTTGTCATATTTTTCCTGGAGCCCTGCCAGGCTTCATTTTGCAGTTTCTAATGCAGTGCAGTGTGATTCTGTGACCAGGATATGGTCAATGAACGTGAGTAAAATGATCAGTGCCACTTCTAGACCAAGTCATTAGAAAGAACCCACTCACCATCCTTTCCGAGGAAGAAATACTCCCTGGGCTATTATCTAAAAGACACTTAGGTTTGTCAATACCCAAATTATGTCCTGAGCTATGCTTGCTTATAGGAACTGAAAAGGATTCCCTGCAGCAAAATGAAGAGGGTGGAGCACAAAGACCATAGTGCCCAATGCAAAGACCAATATGTTAATGGGCATCTTGTGCAAAAAAGGACCAAGTGCAAATGGCTGAGTGCAACAGAACTGTGCATGCCTAAAAGGATTTAATCCCTGCATGCCATGGCCTATAAATACGCAAGGCTCCTTCCCAGTTAGGGAGAAAGTGCCCTTAAACTCTTAAAGCATGCACCCTCTTGTTTCCCTTCCTTGATCAAACAATGAAGTTTCTGCTCTGCTTCACCCAACAGCACTGGGCAGAAGGACCTTGGGTCGGTAACAAAATGTGAGTTCCTGAATGAGTTAAAAAACCATGGCATATACCCTTATCCTAATATGGCTGAAATATATACTTTTATGGTGAAAGCTTTTTGAATTTTTGATTATTACAACAGTAAGCTACTAGGTAATTCACGGGCCGTTATCTGGGATTAAAACTTAACTATGTTTCTACCACCACCTCTATCATTAACATCACCTCTAGCCAAGTATTAGGGATATTAAAGATGTATAAATTCTTGTGGAATGGATAAGTATTATCCTAATAATGTAGGAACTATAGTTAATGTTATGTTTCTACTGAAATTAAAGTTGAGTGTGATTTTCTTCTACAAATACTTGAGTCTACTGAGATACTCTGACCTTGGAGACATTACAACTTATTTTAGGTACTCAAAGTTAATTTTCACTTTGCTTCACAGCTTCCTTCATCATGAAACTTGGAGCAATATCCTGGGACTGAGCCAGATTATATATGCTCTAACATCTGGCTATGATATATTCCAAATTACTCCTCTCTGATGTTGTAGACACAGTGAGGCTCCACCCAGGTCCCTGTTTCAGGAAGGATTTATTTCCATCTGTGGGAGTTCTGTCACCAGAAAGCCTCGAGGTATCAGCTTCTTCAGAGAGCTGCCTTGCCCATTGTCATGCTTCCCTGGGATTACCTGGATCTGGTTGATGAGTGAGGTGGAGTATAAAGATCAGGGCATTTCAACCAGATGCAGAACACAGTGTGGGGAAGTATTCCCTTTAGAGCTTTCCATTGATTTGCGTGAGGTGCTGTTGTACATTTATCATAATTGATTTAGCCTACTTACTATTGACCCCGCTTTATTTGTTCGCAGATGGAAATAAATCTTTGACACAAGTGAACACCTTATACCCCTAGATCCATTTCAGTGTGTTTGAGACTGTCCAACTCATTATACCTGACTACATATTTTAGGCCTCAGGGAGGCCTCCTTTGTTATCCCAAATTGTCTTTGGCAAGAATTCTTACTAAGTTCTTAATGTGATATCTATTATGATTTAATTGATAAAAATAATTGGGTAGCTACACAAAGCAAATCAATCAAATAAGTAACAAGTACAGCAACAAAATATAAAAATGTAGGGGGGCTGATAAAATACATTAAAATTAAAAAAGAGAATAGTGAAGAAGAAAACTCAGAGGAAACAGTCAGGGTTGGCATAAGCAAATGTGTGATAGTTACAATTCAATGTTGTCTATATAATATTTAACCTGGAAGGGGAGATGCCATGATCACGAAGGTGGTTTTCCTAGGGCGATTTCCCCAAATGTGGGAAACTGGACTGCATAATTTGCGGTAGTGGAGGACTGTGTTCCCCCTCTCCACCAGAAAAAAAAAACACACACACAAACAAAAAACATTTTGTCATATATAAAATAACTTGGAAAACCACAATTCTTGTGATAATATCTACATTTCATAATGGTTGCTTTAGAAAAAAACATTAAAAATGAGACCTGCTTCCCTCTCCTAATTAATCCCAAACAAAATAAAAAACAAAAGCCAATGAAACCAAGGAAAATGAATAAAAGAAACAATAAATACAATTAAAACAAATCAACCAACAAACAAACCCACTCATTTTGCCATAATAATTACATTATATCCCGTGGGGTCTCAATCAATATGGAGATTGAATGTTCCTGGAAGCAATGCATGCACACCTACTACTCATGTTCTGCAGTGGTACTTGAAGGATCATTTGTTGTGGGCTCCAGGAAAAACAACTGGAGTCAACAGCAATATTAATGCAATATGTACTGCAGCACTCAGCAACTGAAATGATAATAATCGGTTAAGCAAACTAGATACTAAATACAGAAGGGTGGGGGGAAATGATATATGAAAATAAGAAGTCTGAGAGAGCAAAGTGCAAACCTGAATGTCGGTTGAGGGATACATTTTATCGAATGGGAAGTATTCAGGGCTTATTTTGGAAATACTCATACTATTTTGAAAGTAACTTAAAGGCATAGATTTGAAACAAGTGCCTGGGATATGTTATAATAATCATGTATTTAGTTGAGAAAGATTTTGATTTAGTGACCAAAAATATAGCATTAAAATATTCAATCTGCAAGTTTGATAGTACACACAGCTAAGTTTTTTTTTTCTGAAAAATATCCCATTATGCATAAAAATTCTGAAGTATCTGCAGATTTTTTAAATGGATGCACTAAGACACAGAATTTCAGTTCCCAAAGAGTCTTGTTGAGAGAGCAAAAAGACATGATATGTACTTGAAAAAATGAACATGGTTGTTCTATGAACAATTGAGATCATTAATGTCCTAATTGTTGATATTTTTTTCTTAAAATAGTTACTAATATTTGTAGTACAATCAAATTTTATTTATTTAATTGAAGTCTGGAAACTTTATTTTATTTCTCACAACATCCAACAGAGGAAAATAATATCCAGAAATTTCACAGGTTTTCTCAGTGATAGTTAATGGGTGGCAGAGTTAGCAAAAGAGGGTGTATGTGGTCTAGCTTTCAAGGCCAGCTAGCTCCCTTCCAAGTTTATATGAATATGAATTCCTGTATGGAACAACTAATGCATTGCTCATAAAATGAATATATTGCTAAATCTGTGCCACAGTAATAGTACTTTATATTAGGGGCCAAATGAAAGAAGGGGAACCTCTTATCCCAGTACAGAGTCAGAAGTAAAACAATATTTCTACTCTCCTATTAAGTGCTAGTAGAAAATAAAATAGAAATTAACAGTCCTCTCTCTTCCAAAAAAATCGGTCCACTGTCCAGAATTAACCACAGACTCATATACCCAATCACTGGATGACAAAATCTATGACAAAGTGCTGTGATGAAATTATGGGGAAAATACATGAGTCATATCTGAACATCCTTCAGATCATATTATCAGGCTGTAAATATTTACTGCACATTATAAACGTAATTACACAGCCATAAAATGTTATAACACAAAATACTTTAGCATATTTCTTTTTTTTTTTTTGCCTGAGAAATCTATTTTTATTTATTTATTTAAAATTTAAGTTCCTTATTGTTTAAGGTATTACATAAGTCTCTTCCCCCATTGACCCCTCCCCAGCCGCCCCCAACCCCCAGCACATGCCCTCACCACCTGCCTCATCTGTATCCATTGGTTACGTTCATTTGCATGCATACAAGTCCTTTGGTTGACCTCACACCCCCTCATCCCCCACCTTCCCTCATAGGTTGGACAGTCTATTTGATGCTTCCATGACTCTGGTTCTGTTTTTGTTCATCAATTTATGGTATTCATTATATTGCACAAATGAGGGAGATCATGTAATATTTCTCTTTCTCTAACTTTAGTATATTTCAATTTTTACTTGACCTTAAAATTTCAATTCTTAGTTTGTTTAGATTAAATTCCAACTAAATAAGAAATCAGATGAATTGTGTATTTTACATAATATATAGTCTGTAATACAACATGTTAAATGTAGATTGCATTCAATAATGAAAATAAATTAGGTCCAAACACTTTTAAGATGACTCTACAAATGTCAATTTTAGAAAAATAGCAGATGTTTGAGGCCAGTCAGTAGTGCACTTTGAAATTCACCAGTTTAATTACGTTTAACCACATGTGACTTTTTTCCAAAAGTAATGAATTAAACTTTTTTTTTATTTTTAAAAGTATGCCACACCCAAACATTAGTTTTACTTTTCTTTTAAATGTGTTATATTTATAGCTAATTTAGCAACCATATTTATACATGTGAGACATTCCTCAATTAGCTCTTCAAACTTTGTTTGTTGGTAAAGTAATTATTTCTCTTTAACTATATGATCAAATGATAATATGGGACTTGCCATAGTTTGCCTATTCTAGTCCTATCTCACCATTGATTGGCCCAAAGATGGCTCAAGGTAGACCAATGGTCCCATTTCCACCCTACTGTGTCTAGGCAATTTATCTAAGGGCAGGTACTTAGGATTAATCAGTATTCTCTAAAATCTACCTACTGGCAGAATTCCTCTTTTTTTCCAAATAAGTCAGTCTTTGTTCTATTAAGAACTTCAACTGATTGGATAAGGCCCACCAAAATCCAAAGGGCAATCTGCTTTATCAAAGCCCATTAATTTAAACATTAATCTTATTCAAAAGCACTCACAGAAACATCCAAAATAATGTTTGACCAAGTATCTAGGCACTATGATGCAGATAAGTTAACACATAGAATTAACCATTATAGATACTTTTGTGAAGCTGGACATGTCATGAAACTTTGATCTTAGAACAGTAATATCAATCTCTTTCAGACACAATTCAACCCACTACAGTATTTCTCTATTAACTTGGGCCATGTGGATAAAATCTTTTACTTTTCTCTACTTGCATTTCTCCGAAGCCTCCATTCATACAATATTCATTGGCTTTTTTCATATTTACTGTTTAAATTTATATTTCTTGATCATTTGTCACTTAGTCACTGATATCATCAGGAAGCAAACAAGTTCAAAATCACTATCCAGACTCAGAATATGCTTCAGCTGTGTTTATGTAAGATGAAAAAAAACTAAAAAACTTGAAATTTATTGTAGAAATCTATATGTAAAGTCTCGGTTGAGAAATACTGCTTTAATGTGTGTAGCAGATGCTTTGTGGTCCCACCCAAGTCTCCTTGGCACTCACAGTTCTGACAGCCTCTTACTGCAAGCACCTGTGTCTTTCTGTCTGGAGGCATTCTTTGGCTATAAAAATATTCTCAGTCTGTGGGCTGGGGTCAAGGCAGAGTGCAAACAATTTAATGCCCCCATGAGTAGTATACAACCAGTTGATGGATGGAGTTGATGAATGGAATCACACTTTGGGTGAAATAACTGGGAAGCATGTCACAGTGGAATTGAGCTTCAGTAACTCACAGTGGAAACCTGCTCACTTATGCACCTGTATTGACTCCCTTTCCTTCTCTGTCTCATATTCCTGCCCTCCCACCAGTGCTTCTTGACAAGACCTACATAGTAAACTGTTTGTGCCCATATCATGGCATGCTTCTGTGGGAAACCAGCATAAAATAATATGCTAGCTATACATTGGGAGACATACATTTTAATGAACACATTCTTGAAAACCATCTCAGCTACAGGAGCAGTTTTGCTTTAGGGGAGCTACCTACACTTTATCAGTGAAAAATTCTGTGAATCCCACTTCTAAAATATATCTCATATTCTAAAATATATCTCATATCCAGTCCTATCTCATTCCCATGCCTTTTTTAGTATCTCAGCATCACTCAGATTATTCTCACCGCCCCAAGAAATATCACCCTAACTCTATTCTCCACTTTTTACTGCTGACTTTGAAATGCCATCCCAATTAAATCTATTAAAAGGCTCATTCCCTAGCACTCGTCAACCATATACCCTTTGCTCGAGTCAAAAAAATCCACTGGGACTTCCTCTAGACTCTCGATTCCAATAATTACAGGCTGTTGTTCCTTGTGATTAAGCCCCTATCTAAAATGATTGATCATTTGAAGTGCCTCTTTCTTATCCATGTTTTTCCTTCTGCCTGGAATGGCCTAGTAATTCTCCAGGGGATTTTCTGCCAGTGTTTCTAGACTCTGTACAAAGGGCACTTCCCTTATTCTCCACATCTGTCTTCCTATCCCTTATACATTGCTAGGATTCTATTATTGGTGGTATAATTTCATATATGTATTGTTATTAATACATATCAAAGTACTGTAAGTATCTTCATATACTTTTAAAAAAATTCCACCTGGCCAGTGTTGTTAAGTGGTTTGAGCATTGACCCATGCACCAGGAGGTAAACAGTTCAATTCCTGGTCAGGGTACATACCCAGATTGTAGGCCTGATCCCCATCAGGGGGCATGCAGGAGACAGGTGACTGTTGATATTTCTCTCTCATCCATGTTTCTTTCTCTACCTCTTCCTTCCTCTCTCTCTAAAATCAATTTAAAAAATTAACAAAAATTTCATCTGTTAAACATTAACTTGAGAAAAAATTGTATTTATCTTAATGTTTCTTGTGCCAGGTTGATAAGCGTTCATTAAAATATTATTGAATAAGTGAATAGCCACTGTAGTAACTTTCAAGACTCCACACTTGGCCTAGATTTGGGTCAGTATTGGGTCAGTACTTTACTGAAGATTTCCTGGCAAACACAGTATTAGAGTCAATGGTTTGTAAAAATGCATCCTCCACTCCCACACTTCAGCTGTGCTCTCTGACTGGCATAGGACTAGGGGAGCTGGATTGCTTTGTCATTTTGAGCTAAGCACAAGTGAGATTCTTGGGCAGAAGGGTGATGATGAAAGGGTGGAAGGGGGTTGGTGTGAGAGCATTACCTCCATGAGAAGATGGTGGTGTAGAGGAACAGTAAGGAGATTGCAACGCAGTTAGATGTACGTGCTCAGACACTTTTGCCTGGGGAGAGTAAGAGTGCACAACACTTCAGCCATATTGCTTCACCCAGCCGGTTTTGCCATCTGCTGGAGTAGCTCTCCCGGTTTTTAGAGAGCCGATCAGAACAGGCAGCTTGTAAGAGCCTTTCATCCTGGACACCGCCTCCTTGAAGCCAGTCCAAACTGACGGCTTTGACTCAGGTTTGCTACCGCTAGATTGCAAACAAGCAGATCAGTTGTTACAGGTTCCTGATGGTGGAGAAATACGCTCTGGTTACTTCAGAGTAGTGATGTTTTTTTTCTGTATTGAAGGAACTGGGGAAGCAAGGAAGCTCCCTTACCAGATATAGTAGAAGTAAAGTTTTCACTTTGGAGATGTAGTAGCCGGTGCCATCTTTTTCAGTCTCCTTTTTGTAAATCAGGCTAAAGGGGGTCCTCATTCTTTGCCTGTTCCGTAAATATCAATAGTTTCCAAATATCTTTTTAAATTTATTTCCTGAATTTTCTTTATTTATTTCTATACTAACTCATCTATGATTTGCTTCAGTGTCAAGTATATATAAGTGATATGTATATGTCCTAGAGTCAACTTTATTCTTGGCTTGAGGTATGATTTTATTTCATTTTAATATAGTTTTATTGATTTCAGAGAAGAAGGGAGAAGGAGAAAGAGATAGAAACATCAGTGAGGAGAGAGAATCATTTATCAGCTGCCTCCTGCACATACCCTATTGGGGATGGAACCCGCAACCCCGGGCATATGTGAATAAAAAAGAAAACATAATGGGTTGGCAAAATTCAGTGGGTATGTACCCTGACCTGGAATTAAACCATTACCTCCTGGTTTATAGGTTGGCCAGGCTGATTTTATTTTTTAAATATACTTTAAAATAATTCAATGTGGATATTACCCCATCTTTTAGCCATCCTAAAAATATATTGTCAATGTTTGTAAGCTTCTCTTCATTTTTTACTTATACCTACATATTTTATGCAGCTTTACATAATGTGTTTATAATCTGTAACCTACATTCACTTGACAATATGTCATGCCTACATGCTTTTAGAAAACTTCATAAATTATTTTATAACACATTGATACTTCATTGAGAGAACAATCATGATTTAATTGACCATTCTTTTATAATTGAGTACATTGACTGCCCACAAAAGTTTCATGTAATATTTCAAATAGCATTTTCATAGAGTTTCTATTCTGATTTTATTTTTGCATAGGAACATGTCTCACAATTAGGAATGAAATTTAAGAGGGAAGAGGTCAAAACGTATGAATTTATAGCTTTTGATAAATATTCTAATAAAATATTCCATATGAGTTATGAATGCATATCCTTTTTTGTAGTTGCTACTTAAACTTCATCAAGTATTGCTACATACTTTTTCTTTTGACTTATTAAGAAAAATAAAATTGTGTTAGTGTTTTCAATTAGATTTTTTTTAAATTCATTTAAACAAGTTGGGATATTTGTATATTTTACCAGGTAACTTTCTTTGTAAATTGTTCTTTCATGTGATTTGCCTTTATTTGTAAGCAGGTTTATATTCTAATTCAGTATTAAATGTATTTTCCTGGCAGTACTTTAATCTATTTTGGAATGCTTTTTATTTAACCTTCACGTTATGATAATATTATATATTTTTTCACGATTTTAAATTTTAATATACTAGTTCAATTTACAGAATTAGGCCTAGAAATATTTTTGTGGAAGAAACATTAAAAATCTGTCTTGAAACACTTAAAGCCATGTCCAAAGGGTGATGTATTGTAAAGGTTCTGAGTGCTTTTATTAATCATTCAGTTGTTTCATATTAATCTTTCCACCAGATAAAATCCATAACATATGTTTTGTTATGTCTCAACTTCCCCATGCTATATTATATGAGCAAAAATCAATTTTATTTCAGACCAAGGTCAGTACTTTCTATTTAATGTTTTGAAATAGCATCTCATTATTTGTTACTTATTTTTTTCACTTTGTTGACATCATTCTGTATTCTGGCCCTACTTATAGCTTTTGTGCCATCCATACACTTAATGGAAAAGACATCAAGGTCCTCTTCTGAATATTAGCTATAGAGCCTTGCTCCCATGTCACTGCACCACCTGCACCTTTACAGGTCATCAGGAACCCATGAACAGCCACCTTTGTAAGAGATTCTTTAGTTAGCTACAAACCTACTGAATTTTGCCAACCCATTATGTTTTCATTTTTATTCATAAAGTGAACACTAATCACTGATGCTCTAATTTTATTTTGCACCATTATACATTAAAAATACAACCATGAAAAGTATGATTTAAATTTCATCCTCTTTATTCAGAATCATTGGTCTAAATCTTTCTTTTAATAAGCACAAATAAAATAGCAATAACTTTATAACAATTAGTTATAAAATGTATAGCTATATAATTATCTTTATCCATTGACCCGGAATTTTAAACTATTTCTACACTATAATGTGAATTATGTCTTGTAGTCCTCACCATTTCACCATATTTTAATGTGAGTCTTAAGTATAGGGATGAGGGAAGGATGAAAAAGGGAGTGAAGGGTATTTACTACTCACATCCGTTCTTTTGAGAAGATATAGATGCAGTTTCCTTGGCTTGACACCTTCCTTCATGCATATGCATTACACTATCATATTGACAAATAGCAACATATGTTCCTATAGCATTAACTTAAGTATTGCATGATTTCAAGGGAACAAAAGCACCACAGGTGCTAACAAAGATCACCTGAATATTACATAGCATTTTCTACAGTCTACCAACTTTCATGTGAGCAATTGTACCTGGATAATCACAGCCATATTCAAGTTACAGTTCATAATTCGTCTCCTTTAAAAATTGAGAACACCACCTGTTTTCATTCTGCCTTTTTTTAAAAAAGAAAAAGACTTGATAGGATTAGGAAACACATCCAGTCTTTGTTTTTAGCTGGCCCATTTTGAAAATTGGGGTCATGGATGATGGCTTCCTGAGTGGGGCAGCAAAAGCAATGGTAATGGAGTAACATTAAAAAGATTCAGATGTGTGGTTTTAAGCAGCATTTGCAAATGTGTGAGTGCATTGACATGCTTGATTATGCAAAAGCTGAGCTGTGCAAATCATAATAATAAGCTTTCTCATTAGATTTCCTGCATTTTCTGCTTCTTGATCAGCCAGAAATACAACCAAGTGTTCCTGTTCATTTGAAATTTCCCACTTACACTTGTTTCAACTACTCAGGGAAAATAGAGGAGTTAAATAATATTTTAATTAAAAAGGGAAATGGAAAATGTTCAAATTTTATAAAACTCAAAAGATGTGTGCACTTTGGTTGTAGTCAGTTTTAAAACAAAATTTTACTTGGCATTCGCAGAAATTTAATCAGTTCATAAGCCAATAACTAAGTAAAGAATATAGTCCAACCATTTTAAAATTAAGCCAAAAAATGATAAAGAAGGCTAATCAAATCATTTATTTTAAAAAGAAAGGTTTTAGTCATAGAATCAAGGCCAACTAGAATAAAGTATAATAAGGTTAATATTATTACTTAAAATGAATAAGACTAAAAACAGCTTAGTTTCCTAAGACATGTCCAGATATTCAAAACTACTTTACTAGTTCACAGTATTTTATTTCCATTTTAGTGGAAATAAATAAGTATAGTTACTTATAGGAAAACTAAAAACAAAATTAAGAATTCATTCAACATGACCGATACATTAAAATTATTTCATCTTAACAATCATGTAGTTTTTAGGCTGCACAATTTAGAGACCAAGAGAAGCTGCAAAGATCCTAGATCCAAGTTATATGTATTGGTATCATATATTCAACAAATCAAAGCATTTTCACTTGCTGTAGATAAAAGCAGAGCTGTTTTCCCCATTATGTATGTAGTTAAATGCTAATTTACTTGATTGTCCTATTATATATGAAACCATGCTGCAAATGTTACTTATGTCAGTATTATAGTGAGAAAGAATCAATAGGAGCTAGGGGTAGAAAATAATTTGAAGATCAGGTTTGAACCCCCAAATTCCATAATGCTATAACAACGACCGCTGGACTTCCCAGGATCAAGGAAACTGCAATTCCTAAATCCTGACGTTGGTGCTTCATCGAAGACAAAGAACAAACACAGACCCATAGAGAGAGGGACCTTTAGTTTCCAACATGTCACTGACTCCAGTTTGCACAGCCAATGATTTATAACCCACTCTTGTATCCCAAGTTAGTTCACCTTAGCCACTCGAAAATTGCGAACAATAGTTGTATGAATACTGAGAATGAGAACATTCTATTATTTTGTTAAGTCTATGTCTGTGGTGTCATCTAGTTTGCATCTTCCGTGCCCTAAATATAAATTCTACTTTTCTGTATCATGTACTCTCCACTCACCGAATTTTATCGTTCATTCACCAAATGCTTACAATGGGCAGATATGGAACTCCACAGGAGTGTACTCAGGAAAAGATGACCCAGCCCTTTCTTGGAGCTCAGTATATCTCAGCACCTCAATACTCACACTGCCCACCTGCCTTTCATACATTCTTAGGTATAAAGACTGATGACCTCACTCCATAATCACTCAGTCACCTGATTTAAAAAAGAGTTATTTCAAGCACATTGCATCTCATGCTTTTAATTTCACACACTCTTTGGTATAAAGACAGATGGTCTCACCCGATTATCAGTCAGGCATATGGTTAAAAAAACCTATTCCAACCTCCTTACATCTCAATTTTATAGAAGGAGTTTGCATTCAATGAGCCTCTTTCTCCTCTCTTCCCCCGGTGACCTGTTTCCGTATTGTCCAGGGGATAGAAAGTGTTCTAAGGACCACACTGCATTTCCCAGCCCCTACCACATCATCCCCTGAACCTGCCATTCCCCACAACACACACATGCATTACTATTCCTCCCTATGACCTTTAGCTTTCTCCTTCTTTATCTGCATTTGCTAAGTATTCACTAGGAGAATTGAACTGAAATCTCCACAAGGACCCAGTGACCTTTAGCTTGAACTGAGTCAAATGATCAAAGTTATATGATTATATAAAATTAAAGAGCTTAGACCTCAGAACTTTCAGGTATCTTATTAAATCGATAACCCAAATTATAAGCTTTTCAATAGTAGGAAGTAAAAGGAAATTAACTGATTATTTCAATAGTTAAAGCTAATATGAATTCATATTTATCATCTTGTAGAGGAAAACATTTAGATTTAAACATGTATGTCACAGGTACACAGGGACAGCTCTAAGCTATACAGATAATGAGGAATCGCTGAATTATACTAGGTGTTATCTACGGTTGATCAGTTTTTATTCTGCAACTACATTCCTATCCCTGGAAGGTCAGCACCCTGATCTTGTTCCTTGTTTATCCATAGAAATAGGTTCACCACCTAATTTCTCTAGCAATATTCTGTAAATTCCTTTCTCATTTTATAAGATTTGCTAAGGTTACAATAAGTAGCTATGGTGCTATTTGTGAATCTGTTATCATAGAATGTTCCAGATATACAATTCTCAATATTAAGCCAAAGTTGCAATTCAGTGAGAAGGTACTTACCCAACAATTGGCCAATGTTTTTTTTTTTCTTTCTCACCAGTCTTGTTCAACTAAAAACTATAAGAACCATAAAAGCAGCCACTTAGTTAATAATACTGCATTATATATTTGAAAGTAGCTAAGAAAATAGATTTTAAAAGTTCTCATCACAAAAAGAAATTTTCATTATGTGAGGTGATAGATGTGTTAACTAACCTGATTGTGGTAAACATTTTACAATATATACATATATAAAATCATTATGATCCATACCTTAAACTTACACAATGTTGTATGTGAATTATACTTAGAGAAAGCTAGAAACACCCCGACTATTTTTGTTTATTTTTCCACCATTATATACACAAGGCTGAGTACAAAGCATGGAAAATAGAAAGTACTCAGTATTTTTAGAAAAAAATAGGAATTAATGAATGAATACTAGTGTCTTTGATCCTATCATGGGGATAAATTGTATTGCCAAGAGCAAAATTACCTATTGAATAGATTTTAAATAAATTCATAAATTGATATTGTTAAAAACTAAAATGTAGCAAGTGGTTTATAGATTTACATTTCCTTAAAAATCAAACAAACATTCATTTGGTTTTTAGGCAAGGCTATATCATTTATTGATACAATAAAGTGTCAGTAACTAATGAAAACCCTTAAGAACTTTCCAAAGCATCCCCCTTAGCTCTGTACTGGCTTCCCTCAGCATGTTACAGGTTTACTTTCACCAACCAATCCAGTAACAACTTTTTTTTTTTTTTACTCGGCTCCAGATAATTCTTTGGTGGAGAACGACATTTTTTCTTCCTGTTAAATTGTAGGAAATCGTTTCCATGTGATATCTCTTACTAGAGGCTTTGCCCAAAGAGGCTGTTATTCAGCACTCTGACCTTTGACTACTCTAAGATGTATCAGAAATATTAATAAGTCCTGGAAATAAATATTCACAGGTACCCTCTATTAAGTCTTAAAACTGACTCTAGTCACTCCCAATTATGTCTTAGAGACTTCATGATTTAAAAATTTCAATTTCTTATTCTCATTTGTTTCTTACTTTCAAATATGTTAAAGTCCTAATATTCTATTAAAAACAGAGGAGTGTACAGGAAAAAAACATCTGGGACTGTTTAATCTAATTTTCTCAGGTTATTTTGCTAATAGTCAATTAAGAAAACTGGTGCACTTCATGCTGTAATTCAGGGTGATCACTTGTAAGCTGTTTTATTTTCTCTATTTGATTTTTTCATAAAATAGCAGTGAGCCCAATTAATATTAGCTCCACAAACAATTAATTTTACATTAAAAATAAGTGGCTTCAATTGATCACAATTCTAGTCAACCACTAGAATTCAGTGTGACTTGGGGATGAAGAAAATGAGGAATTAGATCTGAGTTGTACTTTAAAAACATTTCTTTGGATTAGTGAAGAGCCTGATCAAGTTTTTCAGTGAACTACGATAAAATGCCTTCAAAGTGTGTAGAGGCTAAGATCAACATGTGAAATAATGTACATTGAAAAATAAATGACCGACAATCCCTTGAATTACATAAGATACATATCTATGAAGGAAAAGTAATTACTACCTATTATTGAGAGAGAATGCTTGGAAAATTTAAAATTGTGACATAATCCTGCAGGATATATAGAAGCTCAAATTTATTTTAAATAACTTATAGTAGTTTCTAAGTTCTAATGTAATAATAAATATTTGTACTTAAAAAAACAACAATTCATTTTGAAATAAGTAGCATGCAGGTAATCCATAAAACATTTCAAAAAATGCTGGAACTGAAAAGCCGCATGTAAAATATTAACTTGAAATGGTTCACAGAATTAAATGGAAAATGGAAAACTATAAAAGTTTTTAAAGAAAACAATAAAAAAATCTGTGTGACCTTGGATTTGGTGATAAGTTTTGGCACAAAACCTAAAGCATAACACCAAAAGCAAAACATTTTATGAAGGAAAAATTTAGAACTTGGTCTTTATTAAAATTAAAAACTTTGGATCTGCAAGAGATACTATTCAGAGTTTGAAAGACAAGCCACATACAAGAAGGAAAACATATATCTGATAAAGTACTTTTATCTGATAGGTATAAAGAAATATTAAAGCTCAACAAGAAGAAAATAACTCAGTTAAAAAGTGGCCTAAAGGTCTGCACACACACACCTCCTCCAAGAAGATAAACAGTTGGGAAATAAGCATATAAAAAGATGCTCAGCCCTGTCCTGTGTGGCTCAGATGTTAGGCATCCTTCTTCATCCAGAAGGTTGCTGGTTGGTTCCTGGTCAGGGCACATGCCTGGGTCGCAGGCTGAATCCCCAGGAGAGGGCATGTAGGAGGCCACCGATTGATGGTCTGCTCTCACATCTATGTTTCTCTTCCTTCTTCTCCCTTCCTCTCTGAAAAAACCAATAAAATATTTTTTAAAATAGGAATCAATAGTATTTGTTATTGGAAAAATAACAAAACAGTGAGTTAACACTACACACCAATTAGAATCACTAAAATGTAAAAACTGACAATACCAATTTTTGGTGATGATTCAGAGCAACAGAAATTTTAACTTTTTCCCTTTCTTTATTGATTAAGGTATTACTTATGTGTCTTTATTCCTCCTCCCCCCGACCCGTGCTCATGCCCTCACCCCGCTGGTGTCTGTGTCCATTGGTTAGGCTTATATGCATGCATACAAGTCATTTATTTGATCTCTCCCCCTAACCCTCACCCTCCCCTACCTACTCTCTGAGGTTTGAGCATCTAATCGATGCTTCTCTGTCTCTGGACCTATTCTTATTCATCAGTTTATGTTGTGCATTATAATCCACAAATGAGTGAGATCATGTGATATTCATCTTTCTCTGACTTATTTCGCTTAGCATAATGCTCTCCAGCTCCAAACATGCTGTTGCAAAGGAACTTTAATTTATGGTTGATGGGAATGTAAAATAAAACAGCAACTTTGAAAGGAAGTTTAATAGTTTCTTATAAAACTAAACATAACCTTAACCATATAATTTGGCAATCATATCCTAGGTATTGATTTGAACACTTTTGTTTAAACATAAACCTGCACACAAATGTTTATAGCAACTTTATTTATATCACCATGAACTGGAAGTAATCAAGATGTACTTCACCAGGTGAATAGATAAACAACACTTACAACTGTAGCATAGAATACTATTCAACATTAACAAGAAATTAGCTATTAAACAATGGAAAGACTTTGATGAATCTTAAGTGTATATTGGTAAGTTAAAAAAACACACACCACAATCTAAAGAGACTACATACTGTATAGGACCCTTAGTATGACTTCCTTGAGAAGGCAGACTATACAGATGATAAGTGGATCAGTGGTTGCCAGGCATTCAGGGTAGGTGTTTGTATAGGTCAAATTCAGGATTTTATAGGCTGATGAAACTACTCTAAATAATAATATAAAGTTGAATATATGAAACCATGAATTTGCCAAAACTTGTTTGTTTACTTAACAACAGAGTGAATATTACCATATGCAAATTTGAAAGAAATCACTTAGGAAGTCAGAAGGTCCAGCATGCAATGAAGGCTGTGACTTGTCTAACAGTGTTATAAACATAGTGAAAACAGCCTCACTGAAGGACTTTGAGTAAGGTTATTAACCTAAGTAACGTGGGAAATGAGTGGAGTCTATAAGACTACAGGTAAAAAGTAACTGTATATTAATATTGGGCTCTAGTTGATAAAGTTATTTCCTATGGATGTTTCATTTAAAGTCTGAAGCTACTATACAAATACACTATATTTATATAATTAAGTAAATAGATAGAAGTAGTGAGAGCAGGCTTTCCCTATGTTGGAATGGGAGTTTGCAAAAACAACAAGGGGAGAAAGCAATGGTAATCCATGCGGCAATGGAATAAAGTAGAAGAAATAGGTACGATCTTATAATATCTATTTGTATGTAAATAGATAAATAATATATAATAAATATATAAAATCTATATAAATATATATATTAAATACTCATATTTAGCATGGCAGAACATATGAGAAAATAATTATTTTTCTTCTTAAGATTATAATAGAGTCAGTAAAGTATTTTGAAGAGTGAGATAATATATTTTAAATAACTTAGAACAATGTCTGACATAGGGTAAGCACTAAGAGTATAAATATCTATTATTAGAAAGGTAAATTTGGCAATAGGGTTTGATAAGTGTATCATTATAGTTGTTTAGGAGAGAGGTGATAATAATGATCTTTACCTTTTAATGCAAATTAAATTCATTTATCAAAATGTGTTCCAGTCCACATTCCTATCATTAGGAAAGTGCATAGAGAAGTCATCTGAGTTCAAGCCAAGTATGTGATATATCCAGGATGAGACAAATTAATGTCTTATTTCCTTTTCTATGTGCAAATTATACAGCTCCTATTTTCAGTAGCATATCATAGATTCAGGAAATGAAGGGTTGATGAGTTTGCCTGGTTGTGTTTTTTTTAGATTTTGCCAAATTTATTTTTTATTAATAACAAGAAGGAGAATAAACATTGAGTGTCTAACATATAAAGGAAATTTTCCTGGTAGCCAAGGTCACAAAAGCTGGAGAGCATTCTTCTTATCATTGAGACATTCATCATATGTTTGGGAATGTAAGCATAAGTATAAAGATTATAAAGATACTCAGAAGTGCTCTGGAATGCAATCTTTTATTTTACTGATTAAAATAATGGCTCTGAGAACCAAAATCCCTCCCTCAATCTTCGTGTTGGACTTGAGCCAAACAAGTTCTTCTGATTTCCAGATTTCACTGTTTTGTTTTTCTATTTTACCTCTAGTAGATTGTCATATAGAATTTATTTCAGTTTTTAAATAACTACATGCTATATATTGCTAAAGGAAATAATTTCTCTGAAAGTGGATTTTTTTACACTTCCCCATGTAATTAAAATAAATTACCTGATAGGTAAACATAAAAGAGAAACAGGATGCGTCTGGACCAGTCTCTGCTTCTCTTTCTCTCTCATGAAGTGGATATCCACAGGAAGCATCCACTCTCTGCTCCCTGTTCCATGGTCCTTAGAGGCAGCTGCCTCAGGGAAGCCAAGGAAGTGTGACTGTTAGGATTTTTGCCAACTGTTGGGCTAGTGCAAGTGAGAGGGTTTTTAGAATTTTGTGCAATTGGCCACAAAGAGACAATGTGTAGCATTTGGAGAACAAATAGCTTACTCATTAAAATAAATGAACTAGATAATAAAAGGTAGAGCATGTTAAGATGGGAATATATCTACATATTGCAAATTGGGATTTTTTTTCTAACACATCCAATAACCTGGAGAGTGTGATTTATCTGTGGAATAATAGCCTTTGGTCTAAATTCCATAATTGGAACCTCAATTGGGAGATCTAGTCTATTTTTCCTTTCCAGACTTATCAGCTGAATTCGTGCTGGGGTGGGGTTCCTCTGGGTGGTCTGCAGGTATCTGGCCAAAACCCACAGTCCAACGCTGCCTGTAGCTCCTATCTGCGGCTTGTGCTAATCCGGGCCCCACTGTGCCTGCCATGGGCTCGTGCCCAACCAGTCCCAATCAGGAGAGGCTGGTGCTACCACAGCAGCGTTCACCAGCTTTGAACCCTGCATCTGGCACCCTCCCAAGGGGAGTGGCCTGCGGGATCATGCTGAAACCAGCTCTCTGACATCCCCTGAGGGGTCCCAGATTGTGAGAGGGTGCAGGCCAGGCTGAGGGACCCCACCGGTGCACAATCGGGTTGGGGAGGGGCTGCGGGAGGGCTCCAGGGCATGTCTGGCCTGTCTTGCTCAGTCCCGATTGGCCGGACCCCAGCAGCAAGCTAACCTACTGGTTGGAGCATCTGCCCTCTGGTGGTCAGTGCACGTCATAGCGAGCGGTTGAGCAGCCTTAGCATATCATTAGCATATTATGCTTTAATTGGTTGTTCGGTTGTTCCGCTGTTCGGTCTATTTGCATATTACCCTTTCATTATATAGGATGTCTTCCAGGTTTCTTTCTAGGGTAAATGGGTGGAAACATTCACCAACAGATTAAATAGAGGAGAAGGAACAGGATTTGGGAAAAGGATATGAAATTTGATTTGTACCCAGTGACTGAGAGACACTCCTGGAACAAATAGACCAGTGGTCTGAAAGGCTGCTGGGTCTCAAAATTTGACCTGTGGGGAGTATGGGTGAACAGTTCCAAGAAAGGAAACTTAGGAGGGCTCTGCGTAAGATGGACAGAAACTAGCATAAGGACCTGGTGAGAACTTGCATTTAGAACAGGTTGTGAGGGGGTCATAAAATCAACAAAATAATTCACCAGCATTATAAAAATAATATAAAAATTATGAGTATGCTTCATATATAATTTGAGTAAATATCTTTTTGCTGAAACTTTTCTTATAATTATATTTACATACATATGTGTCTACTGGGTTGCAAGGTAAAACATATTTCTAGAGTATGATCCATTTAGTTAAATATCACCAATTTATAAAATGAGCACCACAGATTATAAACTACATGTGAACTGGGACAGTGTCCTTCTTTCATCACCCCAAATCCTAGTACATACTAGACATCAGTGGAGACATACTGCATGCAAGAATAAATCAAACAGGCCAGGAAAGTAAGAGAAAACCCAGGACAGGGTGACTCAGAAGCTAAAGATGGATAGAGAAGAGAGAAATCAACTAGGGTCAGATATCAGTGGTTTGGCAATATTAAGAGCGTGGATGACCTTATCTCTGTAATTTCTGTGGATTGGCAGCAGCAGAAACCAGACTGCAGAAGTATATTGGAGGTGAGGACGGTGGAGATGAAACAAATGGTAATGGAGATTGAGAGACGTTTGTTTTGTTTTATATTGAAGACTTGTAAGTTCAACATATTTCCAGATTATATAGGAAAGGTTTGCTCTAGAACTGTGCTGTCCAATAATAAAACCACTAGCCACATGTTGTTATTTAAATCAGAACTGATTAATTTAAAAGCACAATTCCTTAATAATACCAGCTCCATTTCAAGTGCTCAGTGGTCATGTGTAGCTAGTAGCTATCATATTGCACAGAGCTAATGTAGAATATTTTTGTCATTGCAGAAAGATTTACTGGGGAGTGCTGCTCTAGAAATCAGTTTTAATTCATCATGTCTATGCTGGGTTCAATAAAATAAACTGGTGCCCATCCTCCTTCTACTTGAGACTTCATTCAGACACAGCAGGAAAACTTTTAGGGGGTTATATTATAACTAGTAGCCCTGCACACAAATCCGTGCACCAGTAGCTCTCCGCGGGGCCTGGCCGCTCCACGCCCGCTGCCCAGAGGCTCTCTGCGCTTGCCTTGTCACTGCAGTGACGAAGCAAGCATTCCACCAGGCCGCTCACGCTGCCTGCTCTCAGCGGCTGCCCCCCAGGACTGGGAGGCTCTGGGCGGGGCTGAGAGAACTGGGCGCCGCCACCTTGTGGCTACAGGCGCCGCCATCTTTGTGATGGAGTGATGGTTAATTTGCATATTGCCCTTTCATTAGATAGGATGTAAACATGATGAGGTCACATGGGTCTCAGTAAGTGAGGCTTCACCCCAGGAGAGGCTAGTGGAAATATCAGGGAGGCTCCTGAACCTCAGGATGTGATCTAGGGGCCGTCAGGGCATTATAGAGTGCATGGTGTGTTTCAAGTATTCTACACTATTTGGCATAAAACCATATAAGTACACTCAAGGAGAACAAGACCACTGTAATTAGTGCTTAGTACATGACCTGTGAATGCATACAACAGTTCCACCCCTGTGCTAAGAGCTGAGAAGTGAGAGCAACTGGAGTAACTGAGGCAGCCAAGGCAGAATACATTTTAAAATTTAATCTAAGGGAATGGACACAAAATATGTTATTTAGAGTAGCTTAAGAAAAAAAAAATTAAGCAATTTTTTGGAGTGTTTGTTGTAAGCTCTTCAATTACTCTTAGAAGATCATTTAAACTTCAGTTGTATTGTGCATTAATTGCTAGTCACATGAACCATCTACAGGGGTAAAGCTTATATACCAAGAAAATTAAAAAATAACTAAATCATAACTGCAAAATGTTGATAACATATAAATTATTTGTACTTGGTATTACTAAAAATAAAGGTCATATAGACTCCATTTTATAAGGAAATAAATAGTTATTTCCTCTATCATTCTTGTATTTTCTATTTTAAATGTTTTAGTTAATAATTATTTAAAAGAAACTTTATAATTCATAGTGTTAGATAATAAAGGAAACTGGAATTATAGTCATTTTGCATTACAAAACCACAATCTGACACTTAAAGTACTGAAAATCAGGAAACCAGAACCATTACTGGGGAAGCAGGTATAATACATTGCTTGTGTTTATTTAATAAAAGGATAAAGCTGTCACCATTATACATGGGAAGGTTTTTAGCTTAATTGAGGGTTTCCTTTTCCCCTTTTCCAGAAAGTCAAAGATTTTCTTCTTCTGCAGCAATTGGAAATTATCTTTCTTTCACCATTTTATTCATCACTTCATTTTGACTGCATGGAACTATTTTATATTCCCTTCCTTTGCCTAACCCTTTCCCCTTTCCAAAGGAATAATAATTGGAACTAAGGTTATTTTTAAGGTCAGAGAGAAAACGAGAGAGAAAGTTAGGCTGTCACTACTGCAAGGGGTGCCCTTGAACTGTAAGAGGCCCACAGTTTAGAAGAAGGGACTCAGTACTCGGTAAATTAATGATCACAGAGAAGAGAACACACTTTAGCCCTGTTGTAACTATGTTATTCTCATAACAAATGAATTTATGTTGATACACTATAACATTTAGCTGTATATACATTAATTTTTGTCTCAACGTATACATATTTTTATCCATTTTTCTGGGACATCAAATTCTAATTGTTTGTCCATTAAACATACCTTTGGTTTCTTTGGTTTCTAATCCCTTACGTGCCAAAGTCAAAATTTACCATCTGTGCAGTAGTCATGAAAATATTTTTCTTATTGTTTTTACAGCGATTAACAAATTTTGAATATTAATTCAAAACCGTGTTTTTTAAAAAATATCTTTGCTTTCTTACAGATTTCCACTAATAGGTCATTCAAAATCTAAGTTAAAAGGAAATTTTAAAATACTTTTTTTGTTTTATTTTTGCCGTTCAGCACACATAAATTCTTCCTGTGTGTCATCTTTGGATATGAGAAATCATCCTTTCCCCTTTTTGCTTATTACTAACTACTTTGTGAAATTTCCAGAGATTCATCATTGCTCTAATTTTGTCATTGCCAACCTGCTGGGTTTTGCTTGTTAATATCTTTTAAAATTCTCCTTAGCAAGCTAAGCTTCCCCGTCCCTTCATCCTTCCCTTTTTGAAGTCAGACTCCCTTGATTATCTGATAATCGCATGATTGAAGCTGGATATATACTTACATCTCCACAGTTGATTTTGTCAGTAATGTATTTAGAAAAAAATTTTCTTCTTTAATTAAAATAATCCTGCTGCCTTCCAAATTTAACTTAAATAAGGACATATTTATTTCATTATTACTTTGGGTCTTTATTCCATATTGGTAGTTTCCTTTTTTATAATTTTTTTCTCATTTTCTGACAAGATGTGTGCCTCTTGGTTGCTTATATTTTTAATACATATGTTTAGTTTCTTTTTGTTAGTTTGTACACACATACACACATATATATTGTAAGGTTCATTGGATGAATGAGACTAGTGTTCAAAAGGAATGTGAGCAACGTGGAACCTTTGTTGATGCTGATGGTTTAAAGAGAGAACCTATTTGTTGGGTGCACCTATTTATTTAGTTTACTTCCTGTCTGATCAATAAATTTGATGAAATACATGACATAATGGGAAATTGTATATTATTTAGAATCAAAGTTGGGTAAAGCTTAACTTTAAGCTTTCTGTTTTTTTTCACAAATGCATCACAAATTATGACTTACAGCTTCTTCCACTAAATACTGGGAATAAAAAAGAAAAAGAGAAAAAAAATTAAAAGTATCTATGGGAAAAATTTTTTTTTTCTATTCTCTGTGACAGGAAAACCTGTGGTATTTCTAACTGTTTTTTTTTTTTTTAACAGAAATCAAGAAATGTAATGACATTTATCCCACACTTTGGTGTGAAAGCTAAGAAGGTCATAGCCAAATTATCAGGCAAACTATACAATAGTCTGAATTCTCATTTATGTATTATTTAACACTAGCTTTGCACAAAATATTACCCTATTTAAATCATTTATTTTATCTTTACTTTTATTTTTATTTTGTTTTGGTATTATAGCATGCATTAGTAAAAAGCCATTTCAAATCTTATGTGGAATGAAGCATCGATGAAGAAAATTAACGGACTAAAATCATGGCATACACAGTGTAGATCACATTATTTAAGTTATAAAAGTGCTAAACACAGTGCCTTACATAGATGAGAACACCATTAACACCATCCTTTCCTTTGTTCTTATATTCCCAATTGAGGCCAATTGAGGTCTTATTCTTTTTATTCATCCAATCATCTCCAGAACAATTATGCAACTTGAATATTATTGGGATTTCTATTCTATTTGGAACTTTGATAAATTTGGCTCAAGGACCCATTTACAAAACCTGGGTGAACTAATTGCCCTCCTCACATGTTCTTCTACTATCTTCTTACTTAAGTTCTTCCCCTATATAATCTTGGTGTAAAACTCTGGCTTCCAAGTTGTGTGGTGGATGTATCAGTAGAGTGAGGCAGGGAGAGACTAGGGGGTATCTGTGAGATAATACAAAGAATCTAACAAGATACAGGTGACAGACAGAGACTTGGCCCAGCTCAGATCGGGACCCAGGTAACAGACAAGAGACATGGCCAACAGCAGTTGCCCTATATCTAAATTCAGCCTAGCATCTGGAATGCTCAGGGCCCACTCAAGAATGCAAATAATCCTTCCCACTAATATTTACAGGGTAAACTAAGATTGTTGGTAGAGTATTAAATTTGACAGTAAAATAGTAATCGAGTTTTCAGATTAATTTAAATAGGCTAATTGAAATAAGTGAATATTCAAGTAAAGTTAATTATACTGGACAAAAAGCTGTTCTTAAAGTAATAACTAAAATTTCTATTGGTAGTTCATCTCATGGTAAAATTCCTGAATATGCAATGAACCTAAAGCAGTCATATGTGTGGGGAAAAAAAAATTTAAATTTAAAGTTATCAAGACTGCATTATAAAATTTACAAAAACCTCCATTAATAAAAAAAAAAGGGGGGGATAGTAGGGCAATATCATGTAAGGAAAAATATCCTATAAGTAAATTACATCTAGAAAATTTTTACTTTACCAAATTAATTTTCATTTGTAATGCTAACAGCAAGACGGCCATTAAAAACACACATGGTGTCTAAATAAGACAAAGGAAAATCGTTTGAACAAAAATAAAAAGGATCCCAAATCAATTATATAGAAAAGATTCCTTTATTAACTTGTGGTCGAGAATATATTTGTATATTTTCAGAAACAACCCCAAGACCAGATGGATTCCTGCAACAGAGAGGAATTGACAGGAGTGCTCCAACCACGAAGACAAGAGGAAAAAACAGTCCAGAGATGGAAGACGCTGACAACGCCTTGCCATGGGAGCAGTCAGCAGCTGTGCACCGCTGCAGGTTATCTAGGACCAAACCAGAGAGGGTCGGACCTGCATTGCCAACATGTGCCCACCATCCAGATATCATTGCTGACATGTACACATAAGGAACTGTTAGACATTGAAACGGGGACTCAGAACTGTTGGACATTGAAATTGGGACTCAAACATTTTTTTGTTTTGTCTTGTTTTGTTATTATATGTTTATTTCTAGTCTGCAAAGGCAAAACTTTTTAAAGGAAAGAAACGGTGGGAAAAAGATACAGAGGCAAAGAAGCATTGAACAGACTGTCAAACTACATTGGGAAGATAGGGGAGGTTGGGCGAGGGGGGCTGTAAGAGACCAACTGAAGGACTTGTACGCATGCATATAAGCACAACCAATGGATATAAGACACTGGGGCAGGGGGGAGGGCGGGCAGGTGAAGGCATGTACTGGGGGGGTAGGGGAGGTCGGGTGGAGATCAATGGGGGGAAAAAAGGAGACATATGTACTACTATTTGTAATACTTAAAATAATAAAAAAAAAATTAAAAAAAAGAATCTAAGCTGGTTTTGATAAAGGCATGTGAAAATAGAAGATACTCTTTATTGATTTGAGACACCAAACTTCTACATCACTCCTGCCCCCCATTCAGAGGACTAGATGATTCTGTTTATTAGAATGGTTGATGTTAAAGTTTGAAGCCATCAGCAAATAAGTTCTTGGTTTCTTTTTCTTATTATAAGTCCTTTCCCATTTGTTAAATATAGATATTAAGTGACTAAAACTTTTTTAAATTTCACTTTGTTTTTCCTGATAAAGTTATATTGAAGAACAGACTTAAGTCTGAGAACACCTAATTCTACTAGTTCTTTGTAGGTCCTTGGTTTAGGTCTTCAACTAGGTCACCTGAGGATTAATTTGAGTATTAATTTGACTATTAGCACAGGCACATTTACTCAAAATCAGTGCAGAGATCACAGTTGTCCAGTGTGGAGAGAGGGAAGTGAAGAGACTGAATCTCTCACACTCATTGTCATGCATTATATATTAAACACATGTAATTCAGAAATGAAATTTAACCTCCATTTAAGTACTTCACAATGGAAAGGAATTAGTAAATGGGTAACAGAATAAGAACATTTAGGCCAGATTCTCACTTTATTAAAACCAGAAGAATGGGGATGTAGAGGGTTATGTGTGATGATTATAAGGTACACATTATAGAACCATCAGAGTACAGGAGGAAAATGCAGATGGGCAGAGTGAGATACCCATACAGGCATAAGAAGCTGACCTTTGGAATGGATAACCCAAACTTGGGTTATCGTGTTCCACAACTGAATCAATATAGGCTGTAGAAAATTCATCCAGATAGTGAGCATCTTCATTTTTACCATCTGCCCATTGCTGCTCAGGAATAACCTACTAGTATTTCCTTAGTCAATGACACATAAGCCCAGTAGAGTATGAATCTGTTGTTTTCATATACTTATAGCTGGAATTTAGGGAATCCACAAGCTACTGACATTTTTACTAAGGAAGAGTCTTGTATGAAACTGTCAGGGGCCTTAAATCAATTTTGTTCTCTATACTCTTAATTATGGCATATTCAAGGTAATGAGCTTGTTTACTCACAGTAAGTATGTTCAGTGAGTAACTGGTGTTAATTAGAAGGAAGTATTTTCTAATTCTCCTTTTCCTTTGTACTTGTTGCTATCACCCTAACCCAGACTTCCATTATTACAAAATGGTCTGGACTGGTTCCCCCACATCCAGTCCCTCAGATCTCCAGGATGTGCTTTACCTACCACCAGTGATCTTTCTAAAACCACAACTGAATTCTCCTACATGAAAGTGAAAGTACAAGTCTTGGCAGGGACTGCGCCAGCCGTTTTTATTTTGTTGTCAAACACCTGGCTTGGCACATTACTAATATCTAATAAATATTTGTTGAATGAGTGGCCATGCTATTATCTATTTTAAACAATCGAAACCTCTAAACTTTTCCAATGTGTGCAGATTCTTTGCAAGATGCCCAATAAACTTGTTGAGCTGATCCCAAATTATATTCCATGCATTTGTTCATTCTTTCATTCAAATGTGGGTTATGCTTTGTGTGAGTATGGATATGACAGTAAACAAAACAGACACATTACCTGCCCTTGAAGAGCTTATATTCTTGTAAGACAGGAAAATATTAATAAAAGTAAAACATGCTAGAAGGAGAGTCATGAAAATAAATAGGATCAGGTAAGGGAGTATTGCTGGTTAAGGAGGCATTGCAGAAAAGACAGAAAGGAAATGAAGATGTAAATCATGTAAATATCACAGGGGAGTGTTCTAGGCAACATCTTTGAGGTGTGTGTGTGTTTCACTGGAGAACACGCGGACGTTCTGTGACAGTGAACGTATTTCGGCTTTTACTCTGGGTGAAATGAATGAATGGAGAGTTGCAATTTGGCCTTTTTTTATGGGATCACTCTGGCTGCTACTGGGTTTGAGAAATAATGTAAGTCAGAAAAGAGTGACAGGTTAGAAAATATATTTTAAAAATATAGCTTAAGAAACTTCTCAAAATTTGATAAGAAAAAAGTATACATATAAAATTATATGTTTATTGTTTTACTGTTTATTATGGCCAAAATTAGAAAAACAAAATAAATATCTAATAGTGGAGATACACATGAACTCAAATACAAGCCAGTCAATAAAAGTAAGATAAAAAAATTATGTCAATTTACAACATTATGTCTTAATGCAATTAAATAAAATAAATTATAAAGAAGGATATAAACATGACCCTAGAGGAAATAACAACATTGGAAAATCTATATATTGAATTGTTCAAATAGTTTTGCTCTGGCAAAATAAAATTAAAGGAGATTTTTATTACTTTAAAAGTATTCCTTCATATAATTGGACTTCTATTATATTTAATTATAAATTAATTATGTTCTCTATATATTGCTGCCTGATGTACATGATGCCTTTTGATATGTACTTGTGGTAATGTAATGATGGATTAGCTGTGTTCTCTGTTCTCAAGGAGTTTAGAGATGAGACTGATTCTCTTACTGTAAATGATTTAACAAGAGATAAATATAATGGGCTAGCCTGGCCAGTTAGCTCAGCGGTTGAGCATTGACGCAGGAACCAAGAAGTTGCTGGTTTGATTCCTGGTTAGGGTACATGCCTGGGCTGCGCTCTCGATCCCCAGGAGGCAGCTGAGAGATGATGTTCCTCTGTCATCGATGTTTCTATCTCTCTATCCCTCTCCCTTCTTCTCTCTCTAAATATCAATTAAAAACATTTTAAAAAGTGAATATTAAAAAAAAATGTAATGAGTCAAAATCAGACTATATATGCTACTCTCAAATTACAATTTTCTCCCTGTCAATTCTGCCCCCAAATGTTGTTCTTAGAGATTGGAATACTCTTTCAATAGTTTCTCAGTATCAACTAATCAATAAATATTATTTATATTTCATTTACAGCTTTTCAAAAATGACCTCCTTCATCTATATGCAGGTCAAATTTATTCTTGATCCCATCACCCATACCTTTAATATTATTTCAATTCTATTGTCTCCTATAATCATGTGCAAATAGAGTTCGATAGTTGGTGATTTCCACTTCCTTCTGTTCAGTATGTGCAGGTGTTTGTTAATGCATGGGTACAAAGTCATCGAGGACACACTTTGTTCATTTTGCATCAGTACATACTTGTTGCCTGAATTTTCTAGTTACCGAAGGAGGAGAGAGCTCTGCTGTCCTTAGACTTGGGCTTTCAGGCTCTATCTACACCTCTAGATTTTGTTTCTTACACTTCTAAGAAACATCATGAATATGTTAAACTCAATTGTTTTGCCTACTCTACTGCCACAATTATGCTGTATTTGAGGCTTTAGACACTCTAATTGTTTTTGGTCCCCAGCCTCATTACCTTCTTAGCCTTCTCAACCTCTGAATACATGCACCATCTGTCAAATCCTAAGTACTTTCCAACAGGATCCAAAGCAGCATCCCAATATACCCTTTCATCAGTCTCAGAAATTACATTTGTCAATTTGGAAAACTGCAATAATATTAAGTCATATGTAATCGCCATGAATTTAATGAGTAGATCAGGGAGCAAGGGCTACTAGGTTTGCCCATCTACCTGGTTTGTATTATTCTTTTGCAAAATTCAATTTAATCTGTTGTGTTTCCTTCACATTTAAAATGAAATCTTAATAACCTTTTTCCTTGCCATGCTTCTTAGCTTGATTCAGATGCATGTCTGGTATAAGCCAAGGCATCAGCTGCTCTCCAGAAATTAAATCATTATTCCTATTGTTTAATTTTCATTCCATGTTTTTACTCAAGTACATTTTTGCAAAGTTAATTTTACCTTATTAATGTGTTCAATATAGTTCTATGCAAATGCTATGATCTTTTCACTTCTCCAGCAAATCCTCTCTTGATTCCTTCTTGAATACAGCAGATGAGAGGAGAGAAGTCGAACCTCCCATTTTTTGCCCTCTGGGCACAATTTTCTTCCTCAGTTGGCTATTGAGCAGATTCACCTTGCTTCTCCTAGGAACGAGGTGTATCATTCATCCAGGCTTGGTGCTTTGTCAACTTCTAATAGTTCTAATGACCTAATTATCTGCTCAGGTGTAATTATGAAACCTTCACACTGAGCTTGTTTTCAGGGGTATGCACACTGCAGTACTGCTTGAATATGCAATAGTTTGGGTCTTCAACAAGGCACAGAAAATTTATCTGTGATGATAGCTATTAGACACCACATTGTTCCTTGTTTGGGGAAAAAGTATGTATCTCACCATAGTGAGTAAATAGTAGTGGTCAATCAAATTCGTCATTGGACATTAGTGTCTAGTTTGAGAATGTCCATTTGTTTTGATTCTGTGAACTTACTTTGGGAATGTGCCCCTAACTTTCTTACAACATTCTGTGAATTGCCCATCAGTGAATAAATTGACATAAATAACCTTGCCCACACTTCAAAAATGAGGAAGAAATAGACACTTCAAATATTTAACATGTAGATTTTAGCGTTACATATCCAAATGTACAGTGATTGAATTTTCTCTTTAATTCGTATCTAACTTCCATTTAAACTTTATTTTCAAATTCTATTTAACTGATTGCTACAAAGCACTAGGTTATCAAAAATTATTGCTGATAGCATTATTTCTCATAGTCATAGAGCTGCAGCCTACACAAAAGGTGACTTCTGATTAGAAATATGAAAATAAAGTTCTCATTTCCTCCCAAAATATAATTGACTAGAATAAACTTTTGGATATTAAACAATGACTCATCTGGTCTGGGTCTTCCTGATTATAGGGGAATTTTCAGCATGTATGCCATTATTTGGATAATTATAACCTCTTACAGTATGGTATAATATTTAGTAAATTTAAATACTCTAAGAGGTGTTTTCTAACTCTTATTTAAACACATTTTGACTACCCATTAACCCAGAACATTTTGACACATATAGCATCTATTCAACAAATATATTTTGGATAAATGTATGATCACAAGGAGGGGAGAGATGGGGAGGAGTAAATATTTTTATTTTTACTAATACTCTAAGTTCATAATGAATAATAGAGGTTGATGGTAAGTAAAAGTAAAACCTACTTTTTACATTTTATAATGCTTATTTTTTAAAAAGTGCTTTACAGATATTAATCAACTCAATTCCATTTAATAACTTGAACCTTTGCGCCTGCCAAGTACATGAGAGTAGAATCAGATAGGGAGCTATGCTGCAACATTTGTGCCTACCTTCTTGATGGCATAAAATTCTGACTGTGGAACTAAGCCCTACAGCAAGGGCTTTGTTGATTATATTAGTTTTTTAATCTGCATAACAGATTACCACCAACTCAGCAATAAAATAAGATTGATTCCACGGGTCAGAATCTGGGTTTGGCTTAGTGGGGTCCTCTGCTCAGAGTCTCAGAAAGCTGCAATTAAGATGTAGTCCCATCTGAAGTGTAGAGCTCACGTAGTTTGTGGTAGAATTCAGTTCCTTGTGGCTACAGGACTGAGCCCCTTTGCTCCTACAGGCTGTCTGCAGTGCTCTGACCTGTGGCTTTCTCCACAGATAATGCACACCATAGATGTTTGCTTCTTCCAGGCCAGCAGGAGAGCAAGTCTGCTGCTTTGAGACTCTTCCTTCAGAGGTCTGGATCCTCTTTTAGAGGGTTCACCTCATTAGACTTCAGGATAATCTCCCTTTTGATTAGCTCCAAGTCAACATATTGGAGAATTTAATTGCATCTGCAAAATCCCTTCGTCTTTGCCATATTCTGTTGGTCAGGAGTAAGTCACAGATTCTTCCTACATTCAAAGAAAGGAGATTATATAGAGGTATGGATACCAGGGGATGGAAATCACAGGGACCTTAGAATTCTGCCTACTACCATGGGATTAGAGCTGAGCCATTTCTCTGCTTACCTTGAGTTCTGATCATTTTTTACTCAGCGCATTAAAGAGCTAGTAAGTCACTGACCGCTTTTTTTTTTTAAGCAAGATGTCATGAGTGCCCTAAGGATACAAAGATAAAAAGATCCCAACCTGTACTTTAAAGGAAATTACTTTAGTGAAGAAGAGAAAGCAAACACCATCCTTCAAAATGTATTACAAATGGAACTATGCTCCATTATTGAGGCTCAAAAAGAAGTGTTTTGGAAATTATGAGGAGAGAGGTGACATCCTATTGAACAATGTATGGATCGCTTTATAAATTACAGAACCATTGGCATGTAGAGAGTCACTACCTTAAGCTCCCATACCTAAAGAGAACAGGAGACAAAATATGAATTAAAAAGGGTCACATTTAACCACTGAATAGATCATATAAAGAGGAAGATTACAGTTTATTTATCAGCTGCTTACAGTAAGAAGAACTGTTAATCAGAGCTGTCTGTAAATAGAAAGGCACACATTGAGGAGCAATAAAGTTGATTTCCTGAAATTTGTCATAGAGCTGAATCCCCTCCTTAGGAACGATAAACAAAGAGATTTCTTAATGGGGTTGTGTTTCAATTTACTACACATAAAGAACTTTCCCACACATTTTGTGAATATAATATTCTAAAAAAAATCTGTTATAATTATTTTCACTGTACTGCACCTTTATATTTTTATTTAATTCCAATATTCTTCTAAATTTAAATGGATCAACAAACACTTAGTGTGTGTACATTTCAAAAATGAACAACCTAGGAACTTAGACATAATAAGAGGTAGGAAATGGTTTTGAAGTAATCTATGAAAACACTATAATCTTTCAGGTCAGATGATATTTCTTACCTTATTCTACAACATCTTGGAACTTCTTCAGGACATTTTCATTTTAATGGATACATATTTAGTTTTACATAAATTCATATAATCCTATATAATAAAAGCCTAATATGCTAAGTGTCCCGTCATCCAGTCAGTTGTTCAACCAATTAAAGTGTAATATGCTAATGATATGCTAAGGCTGCTCAACTACTCTCTGTGATGTGCACTGACCACCAGGGGGCAGATGCTCCGACCGCTAGGTTAGCTTGCTACTGGGGTCTGGCTGATTGGGACTGAGCAAGATGGGCTAGACACGCCCTGGAGCCCTCCTGTGGTCCCTTCCTGGCTGGCCAACCTCTTGCATCCCTCCCTGGCCCCAATCGTGCACTGGTGGGGTCCCTCAGTCTGGCCTGAGCCCTCTCGCAATCCAGAACTGGGGATGTCGGAGGGCCAGTTTTCGTCCGATGGTGGGACAACCGGTAGGTAGGATGTGCACTGACCACCAGGGGGCAAATGCTCAATACAGGAACTTCCCTCGTGGGGAGAGGGCCTAAGCCATCAGTTGGACACCCCCTGAGGGCTCCCAGACTGGGAGAGGGCCCAGGCTGGGCGGAGGGACCCCCCTGAGTGCATAAATTTCATGCACCAGGCCTCTAATAAAATTAATAAAGGGTAATATGATAAAAAGATAAATATTTCTATAAGGATTAGAAATTACATATAAATTATTATCTAATATAAGCAGTTAGCCAATTTAGAAAGTATTCTGCCTAGTCATTTTTGGTGCCTCCTTGACTCACAAAACTCTTAATGTCTGAAATATGAATGTCCATGCCTACTCTTCATTTTAAGTCATGATATAAAGGAAAAGACTGAATTGAGTGGGATCCTACAGCTGCCCCCTCAAGCATTTATGAGTTAAACATTTACTAAATATGGAACAGAACTCTTAGCACCCCTTGCTTTAATTTATTTTTTTCAATGTCATGCTGCTTGTAATTTTGAATAACTGCTTTTGCCTGCTGTGAGGAACAGTAACCACTGAGCATTGTGTTTTTGCTCAAATCCTATTTGTTGTTATGGAAACAGCATCTCTATTAAGCTTCCTGCTGCACAACGGTTGTAGAAATGTTACTTAAAATGTTCACCAGCAAAGGGAAGAGGGGAAAATGAATTCAAACAATACCTGACTATTTCTGTCATATGACATGAAGATGTTTGAAATACAAAATATAAATAATGACGACAGGACAACCTTATTATACCAAATCAATGCATTGAATAAGAAAGAGACTATTGTGTTGCTATGCAAGTTTATTAAAAACTAAAATGAACTATTCAATTTTATAGAGTTCGAAATGTTTTTGAGTTTATAACATAAGAAGTTTTTTGATTTGATGGTTTCATGAGAGAGGAAACATGGAGTTCACCTCGGTGAGCTGGACTAAATTATCTATTATTCTATAAAATGCTCCTTCCCCAAAAAATGAATCTCTATTTAAGCAACACAATTGTGTGATGTTCATTTATTTCAAAATGTGACAAGCAACTGGTCTTAATTTACTTATAATATACATTTGGTGATAATGCCTATGACTGTGCATCAGACATTTATATACATTTATATTTACAATACAATGGACTTCATTGACTTCAGTATTTCAGCCATGAATAATATTTAAATAAGAAAGATAAACATAATAAGGTCCAATTCCTATCAAGTAAAACATTTTTACTTCTATCTCCTGTTCATGTGGACAAATTCTTAGAATAAAACATGTTTACACAATATAATTGAGTCTCAATATAATTTCTAACAGGATACACAAAGCTCCATAGGTTAAAGTTGTATTAAAGTTCTGTGTCAACATACACAAAAGAGAAACCATGAATCCTTTGCCATTTATATTTTCTTATAGCAGAAAATATGTCATTATTTACATATATCATTAAGCCTCTTAGAAGCCCTGTGAGATTGGTAAACTGGATATTGTCCGCATTTTACAGATGATGAGATAAATATCCAAATGCAAATAACTTTCTCCAGGGCACCGCTAGGGAGTGACAGAGCTGAGATTTTATTTGAGATCTTTGTGTCTCTAAAAAACATTTGCTAAGCACACTTAAGGCAATCTTTTTATACAAGAGATACTCTAAGTCTAACTTTTCAGGCTAACTTTTTTTGGAGGAGGGGGATGACAGAGGGAAATGAGTTATTCAGAAAATGGCTCCCATCTTTACTACATCTGTGATATAGATAAAGTTGTTTCTATAACTACAAAAGGACGAGAGCTAGCCTGACCCCCTCATTGACTAATATCACAATGAAGAGATTTTTAAATAATGAACAGAATAAAATGAAGTTTTGACTCCCCCATTTTAAAATTTTAAATAACTTCTTCTTCTTGATTTGTGTGCAAATGTTTGCACGTATGTGTGTATAGATGTGTATGTGTATGTGTGTATAGATGTGTATGTGTATGTGCATGTGCATGTGTATGTGTATGTGTGGATAAGATTTTTTAAGGGTTAGACTAGGATCCAGAACAGACACACACAAAAAAAGCGGAAACAAGAACAGCTTGCCTTTTCCTTTCTATATATTATAGAAAAATTGCGTGTGTGTGTGTGCGCGCGCGTGTGCGTATGTACATGTACTCCTGATATGAACAATTATCAGCAGGAAATCTATTATGAGCCATGTCAGACAATCTTGAATATAACCAATAAAATCATGATGTAATTTTTAGTTACTCTTTAAAATACTTTACAGGACATTTTATCTCAGATTTTTAAAACACATCTATAATAATAAAAGGGTAATATGCTAATTAGACCAGATATCCTTCCTGACAAAGCTGGGGCCCAAGGGAAGCCAGCCCTGGTCCCCAGGTGCCAGAGGGAAGCCGGTGCCAGCAGCCGAGGGAAGGAAGGCCTACTCTTGCATGAATTTTCGTGCATCGGGCCTCTAGTAATTATATAATTGCATACTATTTTAAATAAGCATTTTTAATTATTTTCTTATAATTATTAAATTTTAATTAGTAAGCCTACTGGAATATAGCAGTGACAATGTTGACTTTGATCTTATAGAAAGAAAAAACACAATTTTTTTCTTTGTGTTTCTTTCAAATTTTATTTGAAAGAAAAAACACAATTTCCTCAGAAATAGTTCCCAAAACAATATTTTTTCTGACCACGGGAAAGAGATTCTAAATAACACCTAAAACAAAAGCTCCCTGATGAGTAAATATGCTGAAACTATACCCCAGAATAAAATACGTCTGATTTCTTACACACCCAAACTATTTGTAGAAGGAGCGAACAGAGCAAATCAGCACTAAATGGAAGCGGGTATAAAAATGAGGAAGGGAAATTGGAACTCTTTTGTGTTCTTATTGTTCACCATTGCCTCTAAAATTTTTGTAGAATTTACATTTAGTAAGCTGGTTACAACATGACTTATTTTACTTAAGTTACAGAATTTACCAGGCGACTGAAAAATACACAGGGAATTCTCAGAGATTCAGGAAAACCCATTTATTTTCAGATGTACTAGTACAGTGACTCAGGGGGTCAGTTCTCCAAATCCTGAGTGAGTGAATATGGAGGAAGCTTTCCCTATATACCCTTTGGTTTCTTTGTTTTCTAATTGTTTCCTAACTACCAGGCTTTTGTGGTGGGCTTCCACAGCCTGTCCTGCCTCAGTTAGAATGGGGAAGTTAGATTGTATCAAAATGCCTGGTCTGGGTGGTGTCAGTGACCGTCCCTCTAGCTAAGCTGTTACATTGTTTCATTATGGCCCCTTTGTAAAATAGGAGTATTCTGGGAAACAGGTTCTGCAAGACAGGACAGGCATCAATGGAGTTAATTACTGGCTAGCAAGAATGTGCCTTAGAACTGTGGTGGGCAAACCGCGGCTCATGAGCCACATGCGCCTCTTTGGCCTCTTGAGTGTGGCTCTTCCACAAAATACCACCTGCGGGCGCACATGTACGGTGTGAATGAAACTTTGTGGCCCATGAGCAGAAGTCAGTTTTCATCCTGGGCGAGTCTATGTTGAAGAAGTGGCATTAGAAGAAGTGGGGGTGTCGGTCGGTCAGGCGACAGGAGATTCGGTGCAGACGGGCCGTGGGATACACAGCTCAGGGGAGACGCACGCGATTCATGCACGAGTTGAGGGAGCCAGTCAGCATCTCACTGTGCAGTGGTTAGTGCTAACTGCATCCGCAAATCGCTCACGGGTGACAAAAGTACCTACTCGAAGCATAAAGTTACCTGTATTTTTCCAATCAGCTGCAAATCCTGCAGGTATTTTTGTCATCAATTTAAGAATTGTAATTATTTTGTGTTGGTGGCTTTATTATTATAAAATGTAACGTTTTTTAGGTGCCCTGTTTGACATGGCTACAAAGAAGAAGCAAAGAAAAACGGAAGACAAAAACCGTGAATTTAAAGTTGAGGGACTTGAGAGGGAATCCAAGATGGTGGTGTAGGTAAACACCTAAACTGCTGCCTCGCACAACAATTTAAACTGCAACTAAAAGACAAAACGTCTATCACCCAGAACCACGGGAAAGCTGGCTGAGTGGAAGTTCTACAACTAGAAGGAAAGAGAAAAGAGCACTGAGACGTGCACAAGCGCTGAAAAGCTGAGGTACAGAGGCACGGGATCTGGGCTGGCGGCAGGCGTTGCTTTTTTCAACCCAAAGGGGAGACAAGCACCCGATTACTCTGAAATACAGTTTCTGGGGAGACGCGGGGGACCCAAACTCCTACGGGGAGAAGCTGGATTGTCTGCTACCGGGTTGGAAAGTGAGGGGGGCCTGCTTGTAGAGCTGCGCACAGGAATAATTGTTTATCTGCGCTGGGGCACAGGACTGGACACAGTCGGAGACACAGAGCCGGCTAACTAGCAGCCATTGCTGTTTGCCACGCCCTAGCCTAGTGATGCCCTGAGACCCTCCCCAAACAACCTACAAACCCACCCAAGCTCCAAGCAGCAGCTTTTGCATATGAATGGACTGCAGCTTAACCTAACAAACTTGCAGCCCGGATCAGACAGCTCCAAAACCTCCAAACCCCAAGCAAAGAGGAGAAAACTGTAGCTCTTGCTGTAGCTCTTGCTGGGTGGACTCAGACAATAGCTGACCTGCACCCCATTGGAGATCCAGAAGCCAGTATACCTAGTGGTCAGTGTGAGAAACCAGATTTCAACTCCTCACATCCATAAGTGACACATTCAAGAGGCAGACTCAGCAAGCACCAAAGCCCCACTGAAACAAGTCCTGCACCATAAGCGTGTCTCCAGCACAGCAGTTCTTATAGACACAGTGAGTCCTCACAGCCAAGTGGCCTGGAGGTCAAATCCTTCCAGTGTACCAACAGCAATTAAGGCTTAACTACACCAAGACTTTGCACTCAGCACACAAAGGGGTGTACCAAGAGCGTCCACATCAGGTGATTGGGGAGGCTGAGCTACTGCCCCCTATAGGTCACCTACCACACAAAGCCACTCCATCAACACAGGGAAGCAGCCAAAATGCGGAAACAAAGAAACATGTCATGAATGAAAGAAACGGAGGAAAGCAAACTACTGGACGACATAGAGGTCAGAACCACATTTATAAGGTTACTCAAGAATCTTCTAAAAACCGCCGAGAAACTTGATGACACTTCTGAGGAGCCTAGTGAGACCTTCAAGGACCTTAATGAGAATGCCAAAAAAATGGAAAAGGAGCAGTCAGAAATGAAGCATACACTGTCTAAAATAAAGAATATACAGAAACTCAACTGTAGATCAACGTACCCCAAGAATCAAACCAAAGATCTGAAATATGAGGAAACAAAAAACACCCAACCAGAAAAACAAAAAGAAAAAAGAATCCAAAAACATGAAGATAGGGTAAGGAGCCTCTGGGACAACTTCAAGCGTACCAACATCTGAATTTTTGGGGTGCCAGAAGAAGAGAGAGAGCAAAATACTGAAAACCTATTAGAAGAAATAATGACAGAAAACTTTCCCTACCTGGTGAAATAGACTTACAAGTCCAGGAAGTGCACAGAACCCCAAACAAAAGGAATCCAAAGAGGACCACACCAAGACACATCATAATTAAAATGCCAAGGGCAAAAGACAAAGAGAGAATCTTGAAAGCAGCAAGAGAAAAACGGTTAGTTACCTACAAGGGAGTACCCATACGACTGTCAGCTGATTTCTCAGCAGAAACTATGCAGGCCAGAAGGGAGTGGCAAGAAATATTCAAAGTGATGAACAGCCAGAACCTACAACCAAGATTACTCTACCCAGCAAAGCTATCATTCAGAGTTGATGGTCAGATAAAGAGCTTCACAGACAAGAAAAAGCTAAAGGAGTTCATTGCCACCAAACCAGGATTACATGAAATGCTGAAGGGTATTCTTTAAGAAGAGGAAGAAGAAGAAAAAGGTAAAGATAAAAATTATGAACAACAGAATGACATCAAATACATATCTACCAACAAGTGAATCTAAAAATCAAGTGAATAAAAATCTGAAGAACAGAATGGACAGGTGAATATAATAGAATCAGGGACATAGAAAGGGAGTGGACTGATGACTCTCAGGGGAAGCAGGTGTGAGGGGTGCGGGAAGAGATTGGACAAAAATCTTACTCTTATGGATAAAGACAGTGGCGGGGGGTAAGGGCATGGGGTGGGGTGGGGAATCAGGTGGAGGGGAGATATGGGGGAAAAAAAAAAGGAACACCTGTAATAATCTGAACAATAAAGATTTATTCCAAAAAAAAAATAAAGTTGAATGCACCGAGACTTTCGCGTTTATTCAAAACTTAAATGGCCTTCTGACCTGTCTTATTTGTCAGGAAAAATTGGTACATAACAAGAAATGAAATTTGGAGAGACACTTTACAACTAAACACGTGTCATTTAGTACTAAATATCTTGTCGGTGATGCAAGGAAGAAAACAGTTGAGGAACTTCAGAAGAGTCAAGAAAAATCAAGTTCTGTATTTAATTTCTGATGCAATCTTCCAACAATGTTAATATTGCAAGTTTTGTGGTTAGTCAAGAGATTGCTAAGAGAGGAAAACCGTATACAGATGGTGAATATGTAAAAAGTTGTTTTATAAATGCATCTGAAGAGCTATTTCGGGATTTTAAGAACAAAGCAGATATTCTAAAAAAAATTAAAATGTTACCATTGTCTGCTAAAACAGTGAAAGATAGAACAGTCAAAATGTCTTCGAATATGACCGACCAGCAAGTCAAAGATCTTAAATTGGTTTCAGCTTTATCAATAGCAGTTGACGAGTCTTGTGACATAAATGATACAGTGCAAGTTTCACTTTTTGTATGATTTATTTCATCTACAGGTCCTAAAGAAGAACTCTTAGGATTATTGCCACTCAAAGGTCAAACATGTGAAGGGGATATTGCAAATGCTGTAATTGAATGCATTGAAAAACATCATATTCCACTCGATAAAATTATCTCAATTTCAACAGACGGGGCAAAAAGTAACGGGTTTGTTGCTATTTTGAAAGAAAAAATTAATCACGAGATACTTATTTACCATTGCATCATTCATCAAGAAGCGCTTTGTGCGCAGACATTTCCAGAAGAAATTTGCAAAGTTATGGAATTGGTGATTAATATTATCAACTCCATTATAGCTAAAGCTCTTAATCATTGCCAATTTAAAGAATTTTTAGTTGAAATGGAGAGTGAGTACGCAGATCTTCTGCTGCATGACAAGGTAAGTTGCTTATCAAGAGGAAACGTTTTGAAACATTTCACTTCCTTATTAACAGAAATTAAAGCATTTCTCCTTGAGAAGGGTGTTCACTATTCAGAACTAACGAATGATCAGTGGATCCAAAAATTTTATTTCATGGTAGAGGTTACGTCTCATCTATAATCAGCTTAATCGTAAACTTACAGGGTAAAGGAAACACAATTTTTTTGATGTTAGAAGAAGTTATTTCCAAGAAAATAATTCTGATATTGACATTTGCTATTTCAAAACAACACTTTTAAATATGAGGGAAGCTTTTCTCAAAAGGTTTCAGGAATTCAGAAACAGCAAAGCGACGTTAGCCTTTGTTAAAAAAAACCTCTTAATGCTACTGTAACAAAATTAATTTTTTCTCCCTTTAATATTGACATTGGCAACTTTGAAATGCAATTGCTGGATTAAAAAAAAAAAGAATCGTGGAGCTCGAAATTTGAACGTCTTTGTGCTGATATACAAATATTGGAGAAAAACAAATATGAACTTACTTCACAGCACAAGTGGTCTGCTTTGAAAGACCTGGAGAAGGAAGACATGTTGATTTTTAACACCTGGACTAGTATTCCTGACTCATAATCAACTGAAAAAACTAGTGTTTGTTGTTCTTTCCTTATTCGGGTCTACATATTTATGCGAACAATCATTTTCAAGCATGAACCTTATCAAGAGTAAATTGAGAAGTCGTTTTATTAATGAGAACCTGGAATCGTGCCTAAAATTAAAAACAACATACAAACCTGACTTAAACTTTCCAAGGAGATGCAAGGCCATTGTTCACATTAGTGTTTGTCAGTCATTGTCATGATTTAATTTTATGGATATTCTAAGGTAAATTGTAAGGGATTTAATTTTATCAATAAATAATATCATTATTAAGTATGATATCAAGTTTTATTGAACGTACCTATAGTTTAACTAAGACTTAACACTTTAAAGTTTATTAAGTTAATTTTAAGGAACGCTGTGGAGTGAAAGAAGCTGTAGTGTCGAGGACTGAGAAAGGTATGTTGAGATGGTTTGGACATACAGAGAGGATGAACGAAAGGAGATAGACGAAACAAGCATACAAGACGAGTGTGGATGGGAGAGTTGGAAGGGGTCGACCTCAGCGAATGTACCTCAATCACACTGAGGACGTTTTTAGCAAAGGCCAGCTTAGGAGTACCCTGATTAAGTTAATAACAATGTACCTACCTATATAGTTTAAGTTTAAAAAATTTGGCTCTCAAAAGAAATCTCAGTTGTTGTACGTTGATATTTGGCTCTGTTGACTAGTGAGTTTGCCGACCACTGCCCTAGAAGGCAGGTTACTGGCACAAATTCAGATTGCGAGCCCCCTCCTCCCCCCAAATGTCTTACATTCCCTATCAAAGCAACAACGGTAACCATCGGAGTGAAGTGAAGGCTTCTGATGTAAGCCCCTGCCTTCCTCTGTCCCTTCCCAACTCCTCTTGCAGGCTGGCTTACTTATCCAGCTCCTGAAAATTCTGCTCCATAGCCACCTTGCAGCACTCCTTCCTGGGCAAAAAGTTGCCTAATCAAAGGTCATGTGCCCTTCCCAGGGCAGACCTAGACTAAGAAGTAGTCAATGCAAAAAAGTTAAAGGCATGGCCCGCAGCTACAATGAAGGCCATCCCCACTTCAGAGCTCTCTATAGGGTTCGTTGATGCCATGGTTTAAAATTCATCATAGCCCAACATCTCCTGTATAATCTGCTTCCCCAGAAATCTAACCCACATTAGAAGCCAACATTTATTAACCCCATAATATATGCTAATTATTTTTCTGTGTTCATTCATATAATTCTTCTCCACACAATTATAACCTGATTTTTGAGATAAGAAAAATTAGAGCACAGAGAAGTTAAATAACTGCCTGAGGTCAGACAGCTACAGAATTGTGATCTGGGTAGCCAAAAGTCTGATTTTAGAATGTATATTTTTACACATCAGGCTATACTCAATACTAGCCTGTGAAGTTTATTACACTCTGTATATTTCAATTTAATTTGCATTCAATACATAGTGCTGAATTATAAGTGGTGAAAGTTGGCCCTCTAGCACATACAGTTTGTGTAACAAACTAGATTAAGTACATTTAGGAAAGTATTTAATATTATATCTTTTAAAAATAAATAATCTTATTGTAAGTCCACATTTAAACAAATAAAAATAAGTCTTAATATAATCAAGTACCAATGTAGCTAGCAAAATTGGATAGAGGTCAGGGATCAATGTATTCTTGTGGAAAGCTGCATAGAATAGAATAAATTGTATGATGGTGTCTTTGACGGATTAGTAGGATTCAAATATAGAGTAGAGAGGCAGGATGCATTTTTGATGTAGAAACAGTGTTGAAAAGTAGAATTTAATTTTCAGGGATTTGGATTTTACACATGCTGCCTTTCAATGTTTATAGATATAGGAGGATAAACACACACATTTGTGCACACATATGCGTGCATGCACACAACAAACAAAGAAAGACATGTATAGCCAACTAGAGTAAAAACACATTAAATTGCACATTATCATCAACATGGTGAAACATGTGGGACCAAGTATGCTAGGGCACACAATAGCAATGGTGAGGTTCCTGCAAAAAGAAAGAGCTTCAATATAGTAAATACTAGTATTCATGAATGCCATGCTATATTTTTCTCTTCTGATTTTCTATAATGAATTATGTAGACAGCAAATGTAAGAAAAAAACAAACATGTTCTTAGGTCTTGTTCATGGTTTAATTTATGTAATATTTTGAATACTTCATCATAGATTTTTGTATAGTAATGTGATAATGAGTAACAAATTTAAAATATGCTATTTTTCTATCATACAAATGATATTTGATATATGATCCACTTATCTAATTTTGTCAGTATATGTCTACTCCTTTATAAATTTCAATGTAAGATGGTTTTATACAAGAAAATGTCTTTTTTTCTCTCACAAGAATAAGTTTTAAACCAGTTTCAAAATGGATAACCATCTGTATAACTTAGCATAATACATTTTTATGATATTTAACATACGGAAAATAAAGACAAGAAATTTGTATCAAATAAATATTTATTGTTCTCCAATATACTAATGTATATGGATAATTAAAATGCAACATTTCCCACACTATAATTTGAATGCAGGAATTTTAATTATTTGACATTTTGTGGATTGGTGTTCTGTGGAATGCAATTTGGGATACCTGGTTTTAATTCATATTTGATAAAACAAACCTGCTGTGCTTGTTTTAAAAATACATAAATATTGTTATGATTTGGAAGAGGGGTAGTGTGGTATACAAAATTCTGCTTTGTTCATCATTTGACTTGGCGGGATGCATATAACATCACCACCCACCACACACACATACATAAAAAATGGCTTTTGGTTTAACTTGCAATTAGCAATTTCTTCCATTTTTATTCATTGATTTATAGTTTTTATTGGTTCTAGTCTTAGTTTTTACTGAGTTGCAATTATTATCACGTAAGATTTTACACAAAGAAAATCAAATAGCATTTCCATCCTTACTGCTGCTGAAGCAATTAAGATTTAATAGCTTCTGGATGTAAATCAAACCACATGAACAGCTAAAATGCAGTCTTTTTTATTCTTGACCCGAAATGCTCATACAGTTTTCTAAAGATCACCATCCCCATCCTGGAACTATGTTACACATGCCCTGTCCTTGGTATTACTTCACTAATACCTGTTGAATCAACATAGAGGAGAGCCTAAGCCTCTTGTATTTAAAGTTGTATTTTAGTCATCTATCTGAAAAAGTCTTATTCCATCGGAGTTCGAGAATAGGGACTTGAACCCAACCCATGTATTCTGAGAGAAAACAAATGCCGTAAAGCTAGGTTGGGGTATAGGTGGGATGGGGCAGGTAGAATAGTTATTTCTCCTGGACTTATGTCCAAATCGGTGGTATTCTCAGACTATAAGAGAACCAGAGAAAATATGTACTGAGAGGGAGGTGCCTTCTCTGCTTGCTGTATCCTTCACCTGATTTCCTGTTCCGTGAGGCTGCCGATGTGACAAATAACAGCTGAGTTGATACTGTGACTGAAATGTGTTACTTAAAACAATACAGTAACAATAAAGTAATGATAACTAAAAATATCATTATTACTGCTAGAGGAATTAGTGAACTATTCCTCAATAGTTCACTAATTCCTTACCTATTTTATGTCTCCTTTATGCCCCCACTGTTTTTATGTTTTAGTAACTTTCAAATGTGTGCATGTAAGAGGAGGGATGAAGGGAGATAAAAGGAGATACATTTAATATGCAAGATTCAAACCAAATGCATGCTTTCATGTCCCATATATGCACTCAAGCTTCACTTTATATGTATTTAATTTGCATGGTAAGGATATAATCCTGTATCTATAAACAAGTACAAGAATCTTTTGTTCTATTTCCATAGCCTTGGTCTCAATTCATTGGATTCAATTAATTAATTTAATAAACCCTACTGTTCTGTGCAATGCCGGAGACCTTTTATTTAAATCATCCATAGTGGCCTCAAACCTACCCTTCAAAATGAACCTTTTTCCTCTTTGAAGCCTGGATGCCAGCCATGGATGCAATATAAGTTAATGCCAAGAGAGATCGTTTAAGTGCGGTTATTAAGGAGACCATGATTGATGGAGTTTGTAGCTGGTAATGTGATTCCCCTTTGGCTGCTCAGTGAACATCGGCAACAGATCAATATCTCATCTGCATGAGATTACAGTCACTTTTGACAATAGCAGTGAGAAGAGGTTAAAAAAAAAAAAAGGCCAACATATTCGGCTGAGAATCATGATGGCTATTCTGATTTAAAAGGTAATGCAAATAAATAACTCCTTTCTTAGAGAAAAACGATCTGATAGGATTTTTTTGATGTGGTTTTTGTTCAGCTTTGATCAGATGAATTTTTTTGTGATTTTTTACCCCACTGTTGTTCATTTTTTTCTATTTTAACAAGATATATCTTTAATATGAGTATGCAGAAAACCGTGCATACCCCTTAAAAGAAATCATAGTAGGTTTGACAAAAACTTTAACATTTCTTCTATCTAGAATGATTTAGGAACCTTGAAAGCATATCAAGGCTGTCAAAATTCTGTTTTAACTACTTCTTTCGCATGAATTGGATGAATTATGCTGTGAATCTAGACTGTAAAAGTCTATCTTTCCCTCACTAGGGTTCTGTTCTCTTTCCTTACTCTATGAACCTTCTAGTTCTTAGCACCATGCATATCCCATTCCATCATGAAGTTGGATTTTAGGCTGACTTCTCTATTGTGTGTCCCCACTCTGGACCTTTCCTAAATCACTGGAAAGCAAGACCTCAACACTGGTCCCTACGTAGTCTACATCAGACTTCGTTTAACCTACAGAGTACTGTCATTTTCCAAACGACTAGTCCTCAACAACAGTCTCTTTCTGTTGATGCTTCTGCTCTAAAGTGGACCTGAAGAATAACCAAGTCTGGGCATTGCCAGGAACCAGGGAAAGGCTCAGAAGCTATTAGGAGTGTGTTCCCAAGCCCTTACTTTAACGAGGATTTGTATACAGTGATTTAGTCTTTTATCAAAAATAAGTAAGATTTTTATTTAGATTAGCAACATACCTCCAACTAATTTTCAAAGGTGGTAAACTATTCCTCTTCATAAAAATTGTAATGATTCATCATCCTATGATGTAGTATTGTCTGCCTTTATACAGGCTCAAATGTATTCAATTCTACAGGCTATTTATTTTGATGTCATAAGCTCCTAAAGTCCTGGCAAAACAAGTAGAATTAAAAAGAAGGGATTATGAATGTCTAAAGCTTAACAGAAATAAGGTTTATAACAAGATCAGAAAATCCATTTTGGCATAAGATTTACTTACTAATATGCAATCATTTTCAGACTGAGCGTTTAAAATAATAATGTCGTAAGTTAAATATTTAAATGATACAATTTAAAATTTTTCTTTGAAAATTGAGTTTACATATGCATATTTATTCATATTATTATATGTAGGGATATATAGGTATATATCAATATATAGATATATATCTATAAATCTCCATATTCACTTAAAATGATTTAGTGACCCAGCACTAAATAGGTCTTGTTAATTGTACTGTGTCCTTTGGAAATCTAACTCGGACTGAGCTTTGCAAATTGAGATTTAGGATTCCTTACTAATGTGCCTGTCCTTGAATATTAATGGCATTCATGCAAAGATGCCTTGCTGAGAGGAAAAAAAATGAAATAATGGAATTGTTATCTAGCATTTGGGACTGACCAGCTAGTTTTAATAGGCTTTAATAAACAATGATCAAAATTAAGCATACCTTATGTGTATCACTGTTAAGGTTTTAGTTATTCTTCTACTTCTTTTATTTTTAATGGAATGAGGAGGAGAATCATAGTATAATGGAGTCCACATGTATTTTGAAAATTCTCGGAGGAGTAAAATCATTTGTAACCTGTAAGGCATCCATCTAAGCAAGTGAAAATGAGCCATGCTTGTCAAGAATTAAAGAACTGAATGTTCTTTTAAAAATGTTCTTTCTTAAGCACAGGCACTTTGCTTCTAATAATTTACTTGTGGTCTCAGTTCTGAGGTTCCTGTTCCACTTTAGAATTTAAACTCAGGTAACCCGATGAACAATTCTACTGATAGAGCTTTTCAACTTTGATTCCAGGAGTTTATATTCTTTTATATTTGACTGACCTAATCCTCTAAGCAAACCCTGTAGCTTTAAAAGCATTCCCCTTGAGAAATTAAGCATCTATTGATTTTAATTCTTTTCTTTAGGAAAGTGCTTCTAAGAAAAACTTATCCTCTCTAATGTGGAAAAATAAGAGAACAAAAAGTATTGAAACTAAGTTTTTAGCAAACATTACAGCAGCTATGTTTTAACTGACTACAGTCCTTCCAGGTGACAAAGTCAAACTTTGTAGCCAGTATCTTACCATGGAGATTTATAGATAATTTGTTGATTTTTTTCTTCATTTACACTGAATTCTAATAAAACCAAAATGAAGGTATATGACACATTATGGTTCCAAATGGCAAGTACTGCATATTATGATGATTCTTTTCTAAACTGAACTTTGAAGTAATATTTACAGTATTTTATACTAGAGGCATGGTGCATGACATTCGTGCACTGGGAACCGGGGTTGCGGGAGGATTCCCTCAGCCCAGCTTGTGTGCTTTAGCAGTCCTGGCACCCTCAGGGGATGTCTCTCTGTGGGAAGTGGGCCTAAGCTGCAGTTGCACATCCTTAGCGCTGCTGGGGAGGTGGGAGAGGCTCCTGTCACTGCCACTGCGCTCCCCAGCCTAACCCTGTGGGAGCACACTGACCTCCAGGGGGCAGCTCCTGCATTGAGTGTCTGCCCCCTGGTGGTCAGTGTGCATCATAGCTATTCGGTTGATTTGCATATTACCCTTTTACTATATAGGATTATTATATAGGATTCTCTGAGAGTCACCTTAATATTGATTCATAATTGTATAATGCCTATTTCATCCATACATTTTGCAATAAGCTTTGCAATAAGCAAAAAGGTGTGCAAATCTGACTTTAGAATACTTATATTCTGTCAATACTGCTTGTTTCATATTTCTTCCTTTCACTGTGGTCACTTCATCTATTCTGAAAGAGGTATTTTTAGTAAGAATATATACAAACAGTTGAACCTTTTAAATTTCATGAATTACTTCAAAGTGTCCACTGCCTCTGTGGTGTGTTTTTTAAAAAATATATTTTTATTGATTTCAGAGAGGAAGGGAAAGGGAGAGAGAGATAAAAACATCAATGATGAGAGAGAATCATTGACTGGCTACCTCCTGCATGCCCCCAACTGGTGATTGAGCCCACAACCCGGGAATATGCCCTGACCAGGAACTGAACCATGATCTCTGGTTCATAGGTTGACAAAACCACTGAGCCATGCTGGCCAGGCTGTTTTTATGTTCACATTAGCCATCTCCCCTAATGTATTGCCTACCCCATCATGCTGGTCCCCTAAATCGCTAAGCTAAGAAAATATAGCTCTCTGCTTTCAGAAAGCATGTTTATTCTGCCCTGCAATGCATACTCCAGTTAAAACTACACAGCTAGACAAGCTAGCCATGAGAAATCATTTTAATCTGATAGTTTCCTCTACCAAGTGAGAAATACTAAAAGCAATCCCTTCTTGACTGTTCCCACTCTCCCTCAGGATGTGTTCGGGTTAAAAGCTGTGAAGAACCAAATTCATAGGTCAGTACTTGGCTTTGAGGCTTTAAGTTGGTGCTTCTCAAACTGTCTGTAGTGAAGGAACACTTTCTCATCTCAGAAACCAATATTTTTATAAGATATACTAAAGATGAATTACTAGAAAAATGTTGACATACTTCGCTGTCACAGAAATGTCAAGTCCTATAAAGGTATCAAAATGTGAAAAAGTCACTCCTTTAGGGGTCTGCTGCAATGTCAGAGCATGTGTCATTTTGTGGAGAGTGTACTCTACCTGCAGGCGAGTGAGGCCCCCACTGTTGTTTGGAGAAGTGTGGAAAGATATGTTTTCCAATGGTCTCTGTGAGTGTAGAAATAGCAAATGATTCCTCTTTGGCAAATCCAGGGGCCAGAGAAGATTACTGCTTCTTTTGTGTTTAGTTCTCATTTCCTCAAGTGGTATAATAAAACTAAGATCACAATGATGATCATGATGATGGATGATCAGTGGTGATCTATATATATAAAAGGCTAAGTGACTGTCTGATCATCCAACAGGCCGTTAGGTATGACACGCACTGACCACCAGGGGGCAGATGCTCAACGCAAGAGCTGCCAAGCTGTGGTGACTTGGCAGCGGCGGTTCTTGGGTGATGCACCCCGGAACTAGAGAGGAGGGAGCCCCATTCTGGGGTGCATCACCCGAGAACCGCCCTCTTGCGATGTGGGACCTCTCTGGAGATGTCAGAGAGCCAGTTTCGGCCTGATCCCCACAGGGACCCCACCTGCCAGAGGGCCCTGCTCACTCCACAGATGCCCTTCAAGCCACAGCGCCACCCCAGGTACAGCGATCCAGGGAGGGACTGTGGGAGGTTGGCTCCAGGGCAAGTCCACACTGTCTTGCCCAGTTCTGCTCCGCTGGCCACCTTCTAATTAATTTCCTTTCAATGTGCATGAATGAAAGAGAAAAAGGAGAAAGAAGGAAGAAGAAGAGATGGAGAAGGAGGCGGAAGAGGCAGCTACCAGTGCTTATATATGCTGCTGTTGATTTTACTCTTGATACGTAACTAACAACTGCAGGGCTAATGAATGTGGTGATGGCGCTGTTCTCCCTTTACACTCAGAATACTGCTTTCTCACTTGTCCTGCAGAAACCTTTAAAAAGGGAGATTGGAGCAAATACTGGGGTAGCAATCCATGAGCACATTGGTAGCTTGGAGTAAAAAGTGCATTTACAACCACCAAAACAAAGAGGAAAGTGAGACAAATTACACAATCAATTTCATCATCAGTTGTAATAAAGAGTGGTTGAAACATTAATTGCTTTCTCTCTCACTCCTGCAGAATTATCAACAAATAATTAGAAATGTAATTTTCCTCTCCCTTTTCAATAAGGGCAAAGTTTCCAGATAACATACAGGGTGGCCAGTTATATTTAAATTTTCATTTCAGATCAATAACAAATCATTTTAGGATAAGTGTTTATAACATTTTGTATGGTATATATTTACACCTCTGTACCAAAAAAGAATCAAACATTGTTATCCAAAATTTAACTGGGCATATGTATTTACTATTTGTTAAATCTGGCAATGCCACTTAAAGGGAGACTTAGTCTTTTTTTTTTTCTCTCTCTCTCCTCAGGATCTATAGACTCTAGAGCAGTGGTTCTCAACCTTTCTAATGCTGCGACCTTTTAATACAGTTCCTCATGTTGTGGTGACCCCAACCATAAAATTATTTTCATTGCTACTTCATAACTGTAATTTTGCTACTGTAATGAGTCGTAATGTAAATATCTGTGTTTTCTGATGGTCTTAGGCAACCCAGCTTGCGGTTCTCAACCTGTGGGGGTTGCGACCCACAGGTTGAGAACCACTGCTGTAGAGAAAATAAACCAGATTATTTTCTGGTTTCAGAACTTACAAAATGAACCTGTCATAGGAAAGTTGGTCAGTTAACTTTGTGTATTATAATCATCGATAAAAATCTCCTAACAAACTTGCATGCATAAAAGTCCTTTGGTTGATCTGTCCCCCTTTCCTCCACCCTCCCCTACCTTTCCTCTGAGGTTTGACATTCTGATCGATGTTTCTCTGTCTCTGGATCTGGTTTTGTTCATCAGTTTATGTTGTTCATTATATTCCATAAATGAGTGAGATCATGTGATATTTATCTTTCTCTGACTGGCTTATTTCACTTAGCATAATGCTCTCCAGTTCCATCCATGCTTTGCTTGACTTGACACATTAGCACCTAAAGGGAGCATTTGATCTTTCCCTGAGGAGTAAGGGGAGAGGTGCATGAAAATTGCATTTGTCAAACTATGGTTTGATACCACCTCCTAAGAAGGCAGAACATCCCACTGAATCTACTACATTAGAGAACCATGGCCATACCCTTTCAGTGGACAGAGTCTTTTCAAAAGGTTGAACATGACTGTGCATCTAAACCACATTAATTAGAGTCAAGAAAAAACAAGAACTCTACATAAAAAATGTAAATTAATCGTGAATAGTGTATTTCAATAGATACTATTTTAAAATAAGAATACATAGCTTATATATATTTCTCCTCCACATATTAGGAATCCATGTAAATTTTTCTATGTTTTTATTGATTTCAGAGAAGGAGAGACAGAAACATCACTGATGAGAGAGAATCATTGACCAGCTACCTTCCACAGGCCCCCTACTGGGGATCAAGCCTGCAACCCAGGCATGTGCCCTGACCTGGAATTGAACCATGGCCTCCTGGTTCATGGGTTGATGCTCAACCACTAAGCCACACTAGCTGGGCCTAAAATTTTTATATTAAAAGCAATCTAGTATATGCAACTTAATATCTACCATAATGATATCTGGTTAGTAAAACGTGTTTGAAAATTCCCAAAGATTTTAAAAGCTAAGGTTATAAATCAAACATATCATTACATTTTTTATCTCAGTCTGTTTTATTTCATGATCCACTCTTTTCATATGTTTGTAGGGGCTGCTGTGGAAGGTATCAATTTAGTCAGGAGCCTCATAAGTTAAGTGAAGTGCTGTTACTTAAGCTTGCTAGGTACCACTTAAGGAAGCATATGTTTTTACAAAAGCTGACTCTTGTATTACAATACTTAGTTTGCATCCTCTGTGGGAATTTTAATAAAGTTAATTTTATTAATTTTAGGTTCTTTGGAAATGACTGATATGTTATTCTGCATTATACAATATTTCAAACATAGTCCCACTGAGATATCTCATAGCACATTCTTTCCATTCTTACCTCTAGCTAGGCTTGGTCCTTTGCCTTTATAACAGCCTTGGGTAAACTGGCAGTTTGCAAAACTAACAGACAAGTATTAGCAAGCATCATGTTCACCTTTTAACAATGCATCAGTGAGTCACTTCTGTGACTGATTTAAATGCATTTGAATGTTCAATCCAAAATGAATGTGAAGACATTTAAATAAATGCAGTGTGTTTATCTGAATATGAGATCATGTCATACATGTTTATTTGAATGTGTGATGTGCAATCAATCAAGTGAATGCAGAATATATTTATGTCATTCCATGATAGCACATTCAAATAACGTCTCCAACATTTACAGCAATGTAACAACGTAACATAGTAAAGATGTATTATTTTTTTAAATGGAGCATAAATATGATATAATTTCTTGACTTGAGTGATAGCTATACTATATAATGACCATATAAAACTATTTTTTATTAATTACATGCAAAGCATTTTACTTGGGTCTAATTATTTTCTGGTTTCAGAACTTACCCAAATGAACCTGTCATAGGAAAGTTGGTCAGTTAATTTTGTGTATTATAATCATCGATAAAAATCTCCTAACAAACTTGGCTATAGCAAGGAATACTGCTTCTGAATGGAAGAACGGTCAGTTACCCAGTGACTTACCTATGATTTTGGCCACAGGAAGTAGAGTAAAAACCAAATTTACTAGCTTTTGGTCTAAAAATACTTTTAGTGGGTCACAGTTAATATAGTAGTTCCCCTTATCTGCAGTTTTGCTTTTCTTGGTTTCAGTTACCTGCGGTCAACTGTGTTCTGAAAATATTAAGTGGAAAACTCCAAAAATAAACAACTCATAAGCTTTCAATTGCTTGCCAGGGAAGTGAATCACCCCTTTGTCCAGGGTATCCATGATGTATATACTACCTTCCCTAGTCACTTAGTAGCTGTCTTGGTTGAGAAAGAGAGAGAGAGAGAGAGAGAGAGAGAGAGAGAGAGAGAGAGAGAGAACATTCATGTAACTTTTATTACAGTATATTGTTAAAATTGTTCTATTTTATTATCAGTTATTATTAATCTCTTACTGTGCCTAATTTACAAATTCAAGTATAATCATTATGTATGTAGAGAAGGAAACATAATATATACAGGGTTTGGTACCATCCATGGTTTTAGGCATCCAAGGAGGGTCTTAGAATGTACACACCACAAATAAGGGGGGAATAATGTACAAAGGAGAATATAACAAATATTACCAGCAGATATATACTGTATAAAGCAACTCAAATGGAGAGTGAATATTTGTTTTATTTCACCAAAATAAACAACCAAAAACAACTAAAAATTATACCCAATGACCTTAATTTTTATAAAAGTAATTTTAAAACAAATACTCTATTCTGATGAATGTCTGAAGCCTCTTTTTTTTTTTTTTAGTATTTTCTATTAAGAAAGTCAGGTTATTTTTTGTTTTGGTTTGGTTTTAGTTTGTTTGAAATGAGAAAAATGAGGAATTTTTTCTGGTCATCTATTGCATGAATAGCATTGGTGAATCTGTTGATTCTAAAGGGACATATAAAATTTTCCCCAGTAGCTTTGTTCCTAACATCTAGGAAAGTTATATCCAGAAGAACCAGACAATAACACAGCCAGAATTGGCACCCAACCTAAGCTGAATATACCTCTGCCAATGATACCTTGCTATAGTGATCATAGGCAATGCATTATTCTCAAGATTACTCCAGAAGTGGTAAAGTATTATCCCACTCCTACACATAGGCAAACAGACACATACACATACATACATTCTTACTCTCACACATATTCCTAAAGTAATGTGAGTAGTCTCTTATCCTAGAAGTCTTGTGTATTCATTGTCTTTATCTTCTAGAGGTACTGAAAAGTATAAACTAGTGTGGGCATTAAGATGAAGTGACACACTCATTAAACTGCATGTACACATGGGCTGTAACATGCTGTATTTGTTTTGTTCATTGTCTGTCCTGTACCTAGCACAATGCTGTGCCTAGTACACAGAGGGCAGTAAATATGTGTTGAATGCTATAATGGACTTATTTACCCACAATTCACGTGACTGGGAAAACTGGAGTAACTTGATGGTAAAGTTTTCTAAAAATTGTCTCTGGGTAAATTGCAAAACAGTTCTCTGCTGCTCACTAGTTTAGAGATTTGGATATGTTTCTTAACTTTCCTGGGCCACACTCTGCATCTACACATAGAAGAAATCAGACCAAGATCTTTTCAGATCAAAAATCCAATGATTCTTTAGGTCACATCTGAAACTTTCATTTTGCCATCAAATTTATTTTACTGAAAATAGTTTATTGATTCCAGAATCTTATATTTGTAACCATGAACTATAATCTCTAGTTATGTAGAGACTGCCAATTTTTCATTATTATCTAATTTGTTTAAACCTGAAATTAGAATATAAAGTTCATCAACATTTTACTAGCCTCTTACTAAAACTTATGTTTTATCATAATTGTGTGATAAAAACAAATCATATTAATTTTAATCTGATTAAAATTAATCATATTAAGTTGGTCAGACCAACTGGATAAGTTTTCTGAGTAGTGTATGAGGAACTTAAAAAATTTGACTTGATATTTTTTGTCCACTGACAGGTATTTTTGTGTATCTAATTAGAAATGTCTTTAATAACCTTAACAAATTAATTACACATATTTGAGCTTCATGTTTTATTGTCAATAATGTTTTTAATTGCACAGATTCCTTTTAGACCTAGTTTATTTGTTTCCCAGGTAATGGGTCTTCAAGCTTATGCTAATTTACAGAACTCAGTGCACATCATGGATAGTTAATAAATGGATGTTTCTTATTTCAAAAGTCAACCTTTTCCCTATTTCATTATATATTGTGTAGTACAAAAAAGATTATACTGGCACCCATACATTTGAACATTTTGATCATGGTTTATCTCTTTATTGGTATTTAAATTAGATTTCCTCAAACTCCTCTAGTTTAATGTTTACAAAGGATATGAATGTTGTTCAGATTGTATAATACTCTTTAAAATTACTGTATTCAGTATCAACTGACATATTCTAAAAATATATATATCACATACATACTCAGCTATTATAACTTTAACATTTCTCCAAAACTTCCATTTGAAAAATCAAAATAATATATATTTATATAACTAAAATATTCATTAAATATTTGGTATTATATATTTTAAACTATAGATTATATATATTTTTAAAATAATTTACAAAATATCTAAAGTTTAACAATATTTTGAACTTTCACAAAACTTCACAAGTTTATCCTCCACAATAAATTTGTAGGCTAGAAGTATCCCAAGTCCATTTAAATACTGAAAATGAATAACATGTACTTACTTTTCTCTGTGGTTCCTGGTTGTTTTTCAAGTCGTAGTGACGGATTATGCTGAGTCATCCATACTTTTCTACTTTTTATAGCACATTTTAGTGAACTGACAGCTGAGATTAGAGAATATTGCTAACTTCTGTTCATGCTTGCATGCCATTGCATAACAGGAATCTTTAGATGTGTATGGTATACATTATGCATTTAAATTTCACACATAACCATTTTTCAAATAAGCATAATATAGGAGCTTCTTCCTTTTATCTCACAGGAAACTCCCTTTCCTCAGGGAAATGAAACCCATTCAAAGACCTACCATATGTGAATTCATACTTTAGGTAGTTTTTACCATATGTGTTATGAGACCAACACTTCAAGATAGTTTCAGCTTTGACTCTGGATTTCCTGTCCTTTGTCAGTTTAAACTAAGCTCTTCACATTACTGTGAATTGAATGTAACTCATGTGAATTATATACTGAAGGTAATACTTTAAAATAAGTGGAGGGTAATTATTTATTCATTTTGTATTCATTGAGGCGACATTAATCATAGTGACTCCATTTTGGATTTATATAGAACATAGTTCAAAATTCCAAATAAGTTGACTATTCACCTTGTCTATTTTCATAATTTATCTTTAGGATAACTACCAATATGTTTTATCAGGCAAAAACTCATCTTGATGATAGCACAAGGATATATTTTATTACTATGTTTAGTTTATGTGGTTACTACCTTGACTACACATGAATAAACTGGTCACCTCAATTCTGTGAGCAACATTCATTAAACTATACAACAACTAATGCTCAATATATAAACAAGATAAGTAAAGATAGATTGTTGATGAAATAAGATAATTTTCATTTTCCAGTTATTGGGGGGTCAATGACAGCTCAAGAATTTTTCTATTCTTAAAAGTCAAGTCGATTCAGATAAAAACAAATCATATTAATTTTAATAGTGAACAGCATCAGTGTTGAGAAAAGAATTATTTTAAACCATTGAAGAAGATTCACAGATATAATTTAAGAATTTGATTATACTTATACTGTCAGCAACCACCAAATAATATGAAAATTGTGCAACTTGCTTACAGAAAACAGTTCTCACCTTCTACAATCCCCCTACCCCACCTTGTTAAATTCACAGTTTTGTTCCTGCCATACCAACCTTTAGAGGAAATTTTAACATCAACCATGAATGAATTGATTTGAATTTCACTGGTATTGAATTCTTGTGTAGAAATTAAAGAGGTGGATTATAGAGCAATTGCAATCCAAAGATTGTTTTTCACAAAGTTCTTTTGAATTATGCATAAATGACATTTGGATTCTGCTGTTGGAAGTTTATAATTTGGATAGCTTTTTAAATATTAATGAGTTGTTTAGGAAGTTTTATTAAACAGATAATGATTGGTCAGACCAACTGGATAAGGTTCCTGAGTAGTGTGTGAGGAACTTAAAAAATTTGACTTGGTATTTTTTGTCCACTGGAATATACCATGTCTTTGACTACATTATAACGTTTAATTACTGCACAAAAGTCTATTGAAAAGTCATTCTCAGAACTTTCAATTCTCGTATATTAATGCACTGATGATATATAATTATCTTTCCTTAAGTAAATGTGAACTAGCAAATATTTCGATGTCTTTGAGAACTGATTCTTGTAAATCAATATTATAAACTGAAAACTAGCAAAACAATGTAACACCTCATGAATTATCCAATATGTACTGATGAGAGACAGAAGTGAAAGTGAAAAGGTAAGAAATCTGCCTTCTGACATGGCTTCAAAGAATGATAGCCCAAAGAGAAAGAGACAATGCTATATGTTACTACAGAGATAATGGTTATTTATACAACTAACAAGTATACATATAACAATTGTCTTTTAACATTTTTATTACTTTATCCAGAGAAACATCCAACTTCAATAAGTCAGGAATTATTAGGAGTTCTGCATTCTGTTATACTTTTAAAAATTATGATTTACCATAATCCAATAATGATAGTTTCATCGATGTTCAGATTCAATGAAATATCTAATGTAACTCCAGATATTTGCCTTATAACTGTATCCAATAACATTTATTATATAACAATTATCCCAAAATGTAATGACTTAAAAACAATAATAATTTACGTGTATGTACCACAACTTTTTTTCCATTTAGCATAATACCTTCTAGGTCCATCCATGCTATTGCAAAAGGTAAGATTTCATTCTTTTTCATGGCCACGTAATATTCCATTATAGATATTTACCATCACTTTAAAAAATATTTTTTATTGTTTCTGAGAGAGGAAGGGAGAGGGAGAGATAGGAACATTGATGGGAGAGAACATCAATTGGCTGCCTCATGTATGTCCCTTACTGGGAATGGAACCCGCAATCCAGCCATGTGCCCTGACTGGGAATCAAATCAGTGACCTCCTGGTGCATGGAATGATTCTCAACCAACTGAGTTATCCCAGCCAGGCTACACAACCAACTTTTTATCTATTTGTCTATTGATGGACACTTGGGCTGCTTCTATATCATGTCTGTTATAAATAACACTGCAGTGAACATAGGGGTGCATATATTCTTTTGAATTAGTGTTTTGGGTTTCTTTGGATATATATCCAGAAGTGGAATCACTGGGTTATTAGGCAGTTCCATTTTTAACTTTTTGAGGAACCTGCACAGTTTTCTATAGTGGTTGCATAAATGTGTATTCCTACCAACCGTGAACTAGAGTTCCCTTTTCTCCACAATATCTCCAACACTTGTTTATTAATTTAGTAGAGGCCCAATGCACAAAATTCAAGCATGGGTAGGGTCCCTAGGCCTTGTCCCTAGGGCTGGCGATCAGGGCTGATCTGTGGGGGCAACCGGCAGGGCGATCAGGATCCCCCGCTGGCACCTGCCTTAGCCGGCCTGGTGCCACACACTCGCCGGCCCCATGCCCCGCCGCCGCAGGTGGCCTGCCTCTGTGGGAGGCAGCTGGCAGGGCAATAGGGGGCAGTGCCAGCCTGCTTGCCGGCTGGCCCTGCCACCACCCACTCGTAGTCAGGCCCTGCCCCTTGTCACCCATTGCCTTCCTCTGCGAGGCGACCAGCAGGGCGATCCGGGCTCCCCGCTGGCACCCGCCTTGGCTGGCCTGGGATTGATATAGGATTGATGATAGCTTTTCTGATAGGTGTAAGGTGTTATCTCATTGTGGTTTTGATTTTCATTTCTCTGATGATTGGTGATGTTGAGCAACTTTTCATGTTTACTGGCCTTCTTTATGTCCTTGGCCATAAAAAAGAATGAAATCTTTTTTATTCAGGGGAGTCCAACTTTGTTCACATTGTAGTCCATCAGGATGTCAAAGAAAAAGAACATCATGAAAGCCTGTCTCGGAACTAGATCAATATCACTTCTGCCTCGTTCTTATTGCCCGAAATAATTCACAAGCTAGTCTGAATTCCAGGAGTGGAGAAAGATAATTCTACTCTTGAAAATGCAATATTCTGGATAATATGATGTGGGTATATTACTTTTCATAAATATTTAGTGAAACTATAATTGAAAACATTTCCCATTGTTAACCAATGGTTTTATGTAAAGATCCACACAATAGATTCTATCTTGAATTATGTATAATTAAAAAAAGGCTGTTGGCAGTGGCCCAGCACTGTCCCTCTGTTTGATAACGTGTGTCCTTTTAAAGGCACTTCACATGGAACATAGTCTGGGCCCCAGATAACCATAATTTCTGGTTCCACTATCCTGCCGAGGCTGAGGGACAGCTTTGCCTTCAGGCTGATTTCTCCGTAGGATATTGTCCGGACTCAGGACCAGGCTGGAATACAGTAGGTGGGAGAGGCAGTGGAGAGGCTTGTGGATGTTCTGGTGCAGGGATGCTGCAATTTGGTTAAATTTTGCTTTGTACTCTATGCCCTGTTTTCCTCTCCAATGTTTTTCACCATGGGATGATTTTTTTATAATTGAAAGAATATAAAAGGAAAATATTTTTTGAAAGATCCACAGCATCAGAGCACTGAGATTATATGTTGTTTTTGTGTTTTTTGTTTTTTTTTAACACTTGGACTGTTTCTTTTTACTGAATCACACCATGACTAATTTCCTTCACAACCATTTTAAAATAATTATCTTCTGTCCTATCCATCTGGTTAAAAACTTTGTTGCTCTCAAGTTTATGATTCATCTTTAGTAAGCCACTTGCAAACATTTTGACATCCTTTTCTTCAAATTGCAGAATGAATAACTTATGAATAATTAGTGATAGTGAGCAGTTTCCTTTTTGATTAAAATCTAAGGTTATCAAACATTTGGATAGGAGGAATGTTAATACTTATCATTTTTAAATAAGATTTTTAGCTCAAATATTATTCATAAATAGATAAAAACAAATTAAGGAATGAGGAAATATATGTTATTAAACGGTATTACTTGTTATAGTAAAAAAAATACAGGTGTTTGCTGTTTTCGTTTTCTTATCAAATTGTCTTATATTTTCTATTTGTGGAAATATTATCTATGACTCAAGATTTCACACACAAGCCACTTCCTTCTTGAAGAATCTCTTATAAATTTCTAATAATCACTTTAGGCTAACATACAACCTCCCTAAAAATCTGTGGCTTACAACCACATAGCCTTCTTTTTCATATTTTATGTCTACTGTCGGTCTGCTACAACTCTGCTCTGTGTCATCTGATGACAAAGCAGCCTGTACTTGAGGTCCTGCTAGTCTTGAAGGACTAGCAAACTCACTCTTAAGCTTTCACTTAGAAATTATTTATTCACTTCTGTTCCCAAGTCATTGACTAAAGCAATTCATAGGATCCACTCTGAACTCAACTATTTGGAGACGTACCATGATTACACAGCCACGCATGATATAAATGGGATTGGAAAGCATAGTGTACACCCATTTTGGGTGAGATTATATTTTGAACAATAATACAATCTTTTGCATTGATCATTATAATGGAGGCAGGAAATGGAAATAAATCAAAGTTTTAAAATTGTACTTCTTGTTCTTATCAACTCTGTTATTGTTCCATATATTATATAAATCTTATTGGGTATGTGCCTTTTTTCATTCCATTAACTTCCATTCTTCACATCCCGTTTCAGGCTCTACTTTTTAATTCTACCCGTTTCACAGGATTTCAACCATAATCCCACACTTCCTTGAAGGTTTCCTTGAAATTTTAAACTTGTATTTGGCCCACTTCTTATTTGAACAAATGTATACTGGTGGTTTTGTGGGTTTTTTTGTTTTTGTTTTTGTTTTTGCACTAACTTTATTCAGATCTCTACCATAATTTTGCAAATGTATGTTCACGTATTTTTCCCCCAAATCAGACATATGATAGTGTATGTTGCTGGAGCCTTGCTATGTGTTTTCCCATTATGTAGGAAAAACTGTTTTTAGGCGGCAATACCCACTACTGCTACTACAGGTAGACTCCTCAAAGGCTTTTTCTGCTCCAAATAGAATGTGGACAAACCTGTTATTTGTATTCAGTTCTCCCAGGATGTGCTTTGTGTACACTAGTCCTTTGTTCCTCTCAAATGTTTACTGAATGTGTTAATAGGTAATCTTTGCATTAAGAAAAGGAATAGTGACCTCTGTTTAGAGACCTAATGTGTTAATAAAATAATAGATATTGTGTAATTTGAGGTACATCCTCTTTTGTGAAAAGGTTAATGATTGCACATCATAGGACAAAAAGTAAGACAAGCACCAAGGACAGAAACCACTAAAAGATAGAGTTATGTAAAGAAATGATATCATCAGGGTAAAATACTTCATAAAATCAAGGAGGGAGAGACTAGTAAAATCTCTATTTGACCAGGGAATAGAAATTGAAAATACAGATTAATCTACATATTTACCGGGATAATATATAAACACCCCACTCAAAGAAGTAAGTTTGCAGCTATTTCAAATATGCAGATGCTTTAGTATGGCCATTGAATCACCTTTGTTTCACATAGTTTGTTATTCTTATAATGGAGTATTAAGAAAGAGATGTGTTATAGTTCCTGATAAAATAAAAACAGATGAAAAAGAGAGTTTAAAGACATTACCTAGTATTTTTCTATTTTCATAAGTAGTTCCTATTAAAAAGGCTAAATCTGCTGTAATGGTCTTAATGAAGCCAAACCAGCATAAAAAATAACCAATTTACTATTGTACACTGTGATCAATTAACTCAATATTAGACTGAATTTTCTGATACAGCACAATCAAAATCTGAACATTAAGCACTTAAAAAATACATGCTTGCTTTTAGGAAATAAACTTGACATTTTGGACTTACAGTTAAAGAAGAAAGTGGGGACTAGATGGATGAGAGATAAAGCACATAGAAAATCAATCAAGAGGAAAGTTCCCTGACATCCGTCAGAAAAGAAATTTCATAGAAGTTAAAGGGTAAAGCAAGGTAGTAAAGGACATAGCATCAGTTACTTTGACTTTGAAAATAACTGAATTGTTTGAAGTATGCACAGTAAAATAACATAGTGGACTTTCTATCTGTAGCCCTTCAGAATTTGACATTTCTTTAGAACACTGAATTTTCCCCAATATTAGTTCCTATTGGTTGGGCTGATGCCAATCATATCTCAATTTCTATATCTGGCATAGCCTAATCAGAATACTCACTCCCCTAAACAGAGAGATGGGATCTGAGATAGACGCATAGTTGATGAGATAGATGCCAGCCTAATGAGAACAATGCTACTGAATGTTTTGAAACAATCAGAAAAGTAAAGTTATCTTTTCCCTAGTAAGGTTAGTTGAGAGTTTATAGATGTAGTGGACATCATTACCGCTATATTACAGAAGGAGAATGAGCCAACAGAGAGGAAAGAAAACTGGAGATGGAGAAAGACATCAAAAGGACTCTATTAACCATGCACTAATATTTCCATTTTATAGAAGAAATTTAAGCTCAGATACTTAATTTTCCCAATCATTCGACCATTAGCATTAAATGGCTGAGTAAGAACACAAATTTAGGACTTTGTGATTCTAGATCCCTTGCATGCTTTACAACATAAATCTGAATTTCATACATGATTTATTTTTTGTTGTTCTCTTTCTATTCTAATATTCTATAATTTGAGGTGAGCTATTTTTTATCCTTTGTGAGCTAAAAATATGTGAGTAAAGTGGGGGAGAAATAGAAGTAAATTTTATTTATTTATATTTTCTGTACTGAGTTTTATTGTATTCTTTCTCAGTACTTTTCAATTAATTAATTTGATTTACTGAGAAACTCTTGGAGCTTATACTAGTAGGGTATGTTATAACCCATCCAGAAATAAGAAAACAGATTGGACAAGATAAAGGTAAATATCCAAAATAACAAAAGTAGAGAAATTATACTCATGTATTTTTATTACTAAAAAGGAAAAAAATTTCTTCTGCATCATACGACATTTATAATTCATTTAAAGATATTGTTATTATTTTCCCCTTTATTTCTCTTGCCCTAGGTGATGTATTGGTGAAAATTCTGCTATGTGAGATGTCTGAGTATTTGCTACTTACATTTTCTTCTAGTATTTTTATGGTTTCATGACTTATGTTCATTTAAGCTTTTTATTCATTTTGAGTTTATTCTTGTGTATGGTATAGTTTCATTTTTTTCATGTACCTGTCCAATTTTCCCAACACCATTTATTGTAGAGACTGTCTTTACTCCTTTGCATGGTCTTGCCTCCTTTGTCAAATATTAATTGAATATAATAGCTTAGGTTGATTTCTGGGTTTTCAGTTATGTTCCATTGATCTCTATGCCTGTTCTTGTGCCAGTATCTGGCTGTTTTGATTACAATGGCTTTGTAGTATATATTTCACAGATCTAGAACAAATACTCTAAAAATTTACACGGAACCAAAAAAAGACCCTGAGCAGCCACTTGGAGGGATCATAATACCAGATATCAAGTTATACTACAAGACATTGTAATCATTTAAAAAACAATATTAAAAAACTAAAACCAATAAATTCAGCAATAACCTCAAATGACATATGATTCTTTTCTCTAAGTAGTTTATACTTCAGAGCATATTTTATAAAAAATAAATAGCTTATATATTATATGAATCAAGCCAATCAACATAGTTAAATGTGTAATGAATTTTGAGCAAAAATATGTGATAGAATGATGTATATTACATCAACACTTATTAAATCATAACTTTTCAAACATGGACATGAAGTACAGTTTAAACTGAGCATCTGGGCTGTGTTGGGAAAAAGGAAAGATATCTATGCCCTCAAAGAATAAAAGGATATATTGATATTAAGTATTTTCTTTGTGCATTAGATTTTGAGTTCATAGATGGAAAGATTGAGTGACTGACTAATTTCTTAGAGTGCTTAGCAGAGTATTTATGTCCAGTTTTACTCAATAGATTTTAACTCTGTATCTAATTACTGGGTCCAAACTAAACTAGGAAATTTTCACTAAACTTCACTAAACTAGGAAATTTTCATTCTAAAGACACAAATAGTTCCTGACTAGTATTTAAGCTCAAGAAGATCAGAGACCCTGCCGCTTCTGACCCCATTATTGTATTGGTTAGTGTTATATCTAGCTGCATTAATCAAATAGAAGTTCATTTGTCTTTTGCATAAAAGAACTCCAAAGGTCTAGAAGTAAGCAGTCAACCCAGGGCTGGTATGCAGGCAAGAAGAAGCAGGAAACTCAGTGGGGTCAAAGGGGCCTCTTCCCATCTGAAACCTTTATACCTTCTTTCTAGAAGTTCCACTTAGATATCAGAGGCCAGAACTTAGAGCAGTGACTACACACCTAATTGCAAAGAAGGCTAGAAAATGTAGTCTTTTGTTCCAAGCTGTAGTGAGCTCAGCAAAAGCAAACAAACAAACAATCAAACACATAATTTTAAAAAGCTTCTATTAAAGAGAAAAGCAAATAGTCTTTAGTCTTTGCTAAAATTACCATCTCCAAAGTGCCTCGTATAGATAGGTCCTCATTTTATCTGTCCTCCCACAGTTCTTTCACCTCTTCATATCTCTGCATGTGGGTCCCTCTCTCAGGGTGCATTTCCTCCCTGCCTGTCTGCACCATGTGGGGGTACCCTTCCACAGCTCTAAACTGGAGACTGGCCAAATTTGCTTTCAACAAGTTAGTCTTTGTTACAAACCCAGTTTTGTATAAACACGAAAGGAGTTTGATAAAAACCACTGATGTTGAGCCATTATGTCCCTTGATAGTAACTAAAAGGTAAACTAAATAGGAATCATTTTATTATTTATATCTTATTGTCATTCTTGAGTAAGGCAGCTGGTTCCTTGTAAAGAAAGGTTATGAAAGGTTCTCAAAACCATTCCTCAATAATATATTCAGACATTTTCTCCTACTTTTGACCTTGGTTTTTCATTTCTGAGAAGGTCTAAAGGATGCATTAGCTATGTGCACAAAAGCTTTTCTTTTTCTCTTTTATGCTTAATGGTTTTCTTTCATAAAGAGTGCTGAAGGTATTGCTATTAAAGCACAAAATGGCTTAAATCAGAAAGCTTCTCATTTACCTTTCTAAATCACTTGTTTTATTAATTTCATTCATACAGAAACATATATATATATTAAAAGCAACTATGAGTTCTAAATCCTGGGAGAACACACACACACACACACACACACACACACACACACACACACACACACACCAGCTCTGTCAGGGCTTGCATTATTTATGGGAAAGAGGACATAAAATAAGTAAAGTCACTAATATATTTTTACAAATTCTGATAGATCCATAAAGCAAGTTCCACAAAAGAGAACAATATGTGGAAACAGGATTTCTGAGATAGTCTCTCACTGAGGAAATGACATTTGAGCCATGGACTGCAGGATGAACAGGAAGTTATCTAAGTGAGGAATAAAAGGGGAGTATTGTAGGCAAGGGGACATGAGTATCCAAATGCAGCCATGTATTGGAAATGAAGTAGTGAAATGTGTCCCTTTATTCCCCTGATATTTATAGAGCACCTACTCTAGACACCTGGGGTAACAAAATTGTAAGATACTGATCATGGCTGGCCTTGAAATGATTACAGTTGAGGGGGAAGGAACAGTCCTTATAAATGAGTGCAATGCAGCAGCATACACACCTACTAGAAGTACCAGGTGTACCAGTTAGTAATGCAGATTTTGTAATCAAAGAAAGCACGATAATTTCAAAAGAAACATCAAAAGTGCTTTATTCAAAGTAATGTCCATCACTAGCTTCACATTTCCCCATCTTTCAGGTAATTTGTGGATACCGTCCCAATAGAACTTTTCTTATTTTGAGGCAAACCATTCAGAGGCCCAATTTTCTACTTCTTCATACGTTTTGAAGTGCTGCTCAGAAAGTGTATGTGCTATGGATCAGAACAAGTGGTAATCTGAAGGAGCAAGGTCTGGTGAATACAGCGGGTGGGTTAATACTTCCCAGGCAAGGTCTTTTAACGTGTCTTTAACTGGTTTTGAAGTGTGTGATGGTATGTCATCATGAAGCAAAATTACTTTGTGTGTCTTCTGGCCTATTCTGGTCATTTCACAATCAAAGCATGATCAAGTTGATTATTTGTTGTTGGTAATGATCAGTATTAATGGTTTCGCCTGGTTTTAGAAGCTCATAATGCACCACACCTTCCTGATCCCACCAAACACAGAGCATTGTCTTCTTTCCAAAGCGATTTGACCTTGCAGTCGATGTTGATGGTTGACCTGGATCAACCCATAATTTTGTGCGTTTGGGATTCTCAAAATAAATCCACTTTTCATTGCCAGTCACAATTCGATGGAAAAAAGACTTTCTTTCATGCTGTTGAAGCAACATTTTACTGATGACTTTTTGGTTTTCCATTTGTCTTTTGTTCAGTTGATGTGACACCCATTTTTTCCCCTTTAAAATCTTTCCCATTGCTTGTAAAGGATTGGAAATTGTTTGCTGAGCAACATTTAATCTTTCTGCAAGTTATTTTTGAATTTGACACACATCTTCATCCAATAATGCTTGTAATTGTTGGTGTTCAAACTTTTTCGGTTGACCTGGTCATTCTTTGTCTTTCACATAGAAATCATCACTTTTAAAGCATTTAAACCAGCATTCACAAGTATCTTGAGATAGAGCATGTTCACCATAAGCTTCCCGAATTATTCAGCAGCACTTTTCTTCAAAATAAAGTAGTGAATTAAAACTTCCCACAAATGCTCTTTTTTTGGCACAAAATTCAACATTTTTAAGCTTAAAAATCTCTATGATGTTAACACCTTCAGCAAATTTGACATATGAAGTTTTGAAGCTTGCTGTCAATACAACAAAGTAGCATACATATCAAATTGCATATATATCAACGTATATTGTAACTCCATCTATTGAAAAGAATTCTGCATTATTACCCATTACACTTGGTATTTAAAAGTTATAATAGCAAAAAGAGAAAAACATTGTCTAATTATCCTAGAGGTGGAAAAGAAGAGATTGACAAAGGATCTCACTCTTGAGCTTTGGGGCCATGAATTTTCTACCTCATGAGCATCCTGTTTCTACGTCTTGTATCTTCTGTAAAATGTATTGATCTTTATTAAACAACTAGAAGCCTAGTGCATAAAATTAATGCACAAGTGCGGTCCCTAGGCCTGGCCAGTGGTCAAAGTGCAAGCATCTGGAATAGAATGGCAGGTCCCCACTGACCTTGGGGACCAGAGCAGCACTGGGGGTTCCCGGGCCCCCGCACACTCCCCTCTGCCTGAGTCATGGTGACTGAGTCTCCACATGAAGATGTGGTGAGTGTGGCTAGATGCCACAGACCTCTGGGCTACCCCGTGGCACTGCATGGAAGTCCGGCGGGTAGCATGCTCTCTCCCAGACAGCCTCGTAGACTGGCTCCTGCGCGAACTCACAGGGAGCCCGACTGGCCTCTGTGGTCCCGGGGGCTGCAGCCCAGCTAACCCAGAAGAAGCCACGGGCTCCTCGTGGGCGCCCAGCACCTGAGCACGGGGCTTCCCTGCCATGTGAGCCCTGATGACCTGGTGGAGGGTAACAGGGGGATTGAGAGCGAGCTTGGTGGACATCCCTCATTTTCACCGCACCTCTGTCCCCATCACCCCCATCCCCAGGTAGCCAGCAAGAAGTTGCAGCCCCCTGCCCAGGCGCCACATCGCTGATGCCCACCATGTCCCGTGCCATCCCCTGGTGGTCAGTGTATGTCATGGCGAGCGGTTGAACTCCCAGTCTCTGAGTGGAACAATCAGTCGAATGACTGCCTGAGGGGACAATTTGCATATTAGGCTTTTATTATATAGGACCCTATAATATGCACAGTTTTGTGTTAATAGCTGAGAAGAAAACAAGAAGCCTTAGAATTAGTAATTTTTGAATTAAAAACATTGCCCTTTGAATTTTTCTAACATTGCAATTACATCAAGAACTTTATTCGATCTATCACCTATCTATCATCTATCTACCTACTCTTCCATCAACTCTACCTACTCTACCTTTAATCAAACAAAACCTCAGGCAGAAGCCCAACATATAAAATAGAAGTCTACTGACTACTTCTGATTGAAATATCAGGGATAGGAAGCTGACAATGTGGTACCAATCCTGCTCTCACCCCATGAGATATGAGATGTGTGGCTCTTTCCTATTAGCGTGGATTTTGTGGATATAGGGAACTATATCCTAGTTATTTTGTGTTTGTCTTTTAATATTAATATGTTAATTTATATATTAACTGTGAATTTAAGAATCCATCTTTTGGCAATTTTAGAAGTTTCTACATGAAAAGCAAATTTTTAAAATATTTAAATTTGTAATGTTTAGCTAAGCATAACAATTCTAGAGGAGGAAAAATAATTCATTCAAACTTCACAAATGAAAGCCAAAAGCATTAGAGGTCTGTGAAAAGAAAACTGTTGAGGAGAAATGTGTAAACAAGAGGTGATTCTGAAGACTAGTGATTAGACTTATTAAGTAATAGATTTGAAGAGGTAATAATAAAAACATAAATGAAATGTCCTTCCTGAATGTCTTAGCTCAATAAACCTAGGGTAAAGCAATATAATATTTCTGTACATTCATATGTTATAATAACCAGTTACATGAATATTAACTAAATAGTAAAATGTATTTAAATCAAATGGGAATATTGTTGTAGAGTAGAGACTTTAAAAAAAATTATGGTTTCCTCTATTTGAATTTCATTTGTAAATCAATGCAGGTTAAAAGCTCACTTTTCCTTAAGGAGAAATAAAAATGGAAAGTTCAAACAGACATTTGACACTGACATTTCCAAAAAGCAAAGAAGAAAATCATGGCTATGTCTGGATAATGCAGAATTTATCCACCAAATAGTTAAATTCAATCTTTGAAAAATTACTAGTATACTTACTACAGTAAATCCAGTAATTTGGCACTACATTTGGATAAATGTATCATTGATGATTTTCTTTATTTTAATATCCTGTGTTAACCTTGTTGAGAAAAAATGACTAAAAACTTTTGGAATAATCTTTAAAAGGCCAAATTGAGGCCTTCTATAAAAGAATATTGGACAATGTAGGATTCATTTCTGCCTATGAAAAGGTTATGTGGCTCATCAATTACATTGGAAGGCCCAGTAGTAATTGTTAGTCACCACATTTCAACAGGAAAAATCATATCAAAAACTGAAAAACATTTTTCTTGTTTCTTTTTTTAAATTTCTTTATTGATTAAGGTGTTACATATGTGTCCTCATCCCTCCATTAACCCCCCAACCCTCCCCCCCCACACACACACTCATGCCCTCACCCCCCTGGTGTTCGTGTCCATTGGTTAGGCTTATATTCATGCATACAAGTCCATTAGTTGATCTCTCCTCCTTTCCCCCACCCTCCCCTATCTTCCCTCTGAGGTTTGGCAGTCTGATCTATGCTTCTCTGTCTCTGGATCTGTCCCTGTTCATCAGTTTATGTTGTTCATTATATTCCACAAATGAGTGAGATCATGTGGTATTTATCTTTCTCTGACTGGCTTATTTCACTTAGCATAATGCTCTCCAGTTCCATCCATGCAGTTGCAAATGGTAAGAACTTCTTTTTTACTGCAGCATAGCATTCCATTGTATACATATAACACAGCTTTTTAATCCACTCATCTGCTGATGGACAGTTAGGCTGTTTCCAAATCTTAACTATGATAAATTGTGCTGCTATGAACATAGGGGTGCATATATCCTTTCTGATTGGTGTTTCTAGTTTCTTGGGATATATTCCTAGAAGTGGGATCACTGGGTCAAATGGGAGTTCCATTTTTAGTTTTTTGAGGAAACTCCATACTGTTCTCCACAGTGGCTGCACCAGTCTGCATTCCCACCAGCAGTGTACCAGGGTTCCTTTTTCTCCACATCCTCGCCAACACTTGTCATTTGTTGATTTGTTGATGATTGCCATTCTGACAGGTATGAGATGATACCATATTGTTGTTTTGATTTGCATCTCCAGGATAATTAGTGACTTTGATCATGTTTTCATATGTCTCTTGGCCTTCCTTCTGTCTTCTTTGGAAAAGTTTCTATTTAGGTCCATTGCCCATTTCTTGATTGGATTATTTATCTTCCTTTTGTTAAGTTGTATGAGTCCCCTGTAAATGTTGAAGATTAAACCCTTATAGGTGATGACATTGGCAAATATGTTCTCCCATGCAATGGGCTTTCTTGATGTTTTGTTGATGGTTTCTTTTGCTGTGCAAAAGCTTTTTATTTTGATGTAGCCCAAATTTTTAAATTTTCTTTTTAGTTTTCATTGCCCTAGGGGCAGTATCAGTGAAGAAGTTCCTTCGGCATGTCTGAGATTTATCTGCCTGTGGATTCCTCTAGTATTTTTATGGTTTCCCATCTTATGTTTAAGTCCTGTATCCATTTTGAGTTTATTTTTGTGTATGGTGTAAGCTGGTGGTCTAGTTTCATTGTTTTTGCATGTATCTGTCCAATTTTCCCAGCACCATTTATTGAAGAGACTGTCTTGACTCCATTGTATGTTCATGCCTCCTTTGTCAAATATTAATTGGGCATAGTGGTTTGGATTGATTTTTGGGTTCTCTATTCTATTCCATTGATCTATATGTCTGTTCTTGTGCCAGTACCAGGCTGTTTTAAAACAGTGGCTTTGTAATACAGCTTGATATCTGGTATTGAGATCCCACCTACTTTGTTCTTCTTTCTCAGGATTGCTGCAGCTATTTGGGGTCTTTTTTTATTCCAGATGAACTTTTGGAAAGTTCGTTGTAGGTCTGTGAAATATGCCATTGGTATTTTAATGGGGATTGCATTGAATCTGTAGATTGCTTTGGGTATTATGGACATTTTGATGATGGTGATTCTATTAATCCATGAACACGGTATGTTCTTCCATCTGTTTATGTCTTCCTCTATCTCTTTTTACTGTGTCCTGTAGTTTTTTTGCATATAGGTCTTTTACCTCCTTAGTTAAGTTTATTCCTAGGTATCTTATTTTTTTTTTTTGGTGCGTTGGTAAATGGGATTGCTTTCTTAGTCTCTCTTTCTATAAGTTCACTATTGGTGTAAAGAAATGCCATAGACTTCTTGGCATTAATTTTGAATCCTGCTACATTGCCAAATTCATTTATTAAGTCTATTAGTTTTTTGATGGAGACTTTAGAGTTTTCTATGTACAATATCATGTCATCTGAGAACAAGGACAGTTTTACTTCTTTTCCAATTTGGATGTCTTTTATTTCTTCTTGTCTGATTGCAATGGCTAGTACTTCCAGTACTATGTTGAACAGAAGTGGTGAGAGAGGGCATCCCTGTATTGTTCCTTTTCTTAGGGGAAATGGTTTTAGATTTTGTCCATTGAATATGAGGTTGGCTGTGAAATTTCATATATGGCTTTTATTGTATTGAGGTATGATCCTTCTATTCCCACCTTGCTGAGAGTTTTTATCAAGAAGCGGTGGTGGATTTTGTCACATGCTTTTTCTGCATCAATTGAAATGATTATATGATTTTTATCTCTTAATTTGTTTATGTGATGTATCACATTTATTGTTTGCGGATATTGTACCATCCTTGCATCCCCGGGATAAATCCTACTTGGTCATGGTGTATGATCTTTCTGATGTATTGTTGGATCTGATTTGCTAGAATTTTTTTGAGGATTTTGGCATCTATGTTTATGAGGGATATTGGCCTATAATTCTCTTTCATTGTATTGTCTTTATCTGGTTTTGGTATTAGGGTGATGCTGGCTTCATAGAATGAGCTTGGAAGTGTTCCTTCCTCTTGAAAATTTGGAATAGACTGAGGAGGACAGATTTTAGCTCTTCCTTGAATGTTTGGTATAACACCCCTGTGAAGCCATCTGGCCCCAGGCTTTTGTTTGCTGGGAGCTTTTTGATGACTGCTTCAATTTCTTCCATAGTTACCAGCTTATTGAGATTTTTAGAACCATCCTGATTGAATTTTGGAAGGTTGTATTTTTCTAGGTTGTCTAGTTTGTTGGACTAGAGTTGTTCATAGTATTCTTAACGATCCTTTGTATTTCTATGGGGTCTGTCATAATTTCGCCTCTCTCATTTCAGATTTTGTTTATTTGAGTCCTCTGTCTTTGCTTCTTGGTGAGCCTGGCTAATGGTTCGTCAATCTTATTTATCCTTTCAAAGAATCAGCTCTTGGTTTCATTGATCTTTTGTATTGTTTTTTTTTTGGTCTCTATGTCATTTATTTCTGCTCTGATCTTTATTATCTCCTTCCTTCTGCTCACTGTGGGCTTTTCTTGTTGCTCTCTTTCTAATTCTTTGAGTTGTAGAGTTAGATGACTTACTACCATTTTTTTCTTGCTTTTTGAGGTAGGCCTGTAGAGCTATGAACTTCCCTCTCAGGACTGCTTTCATTGTGTCCCCTAGATTTTGGATTGTTGTGTTTTTATTGTCATTAGTTTCCAGAAGGTTTTTAATTTCTTCTTTGGTCTCATTGGTAACCCAGTCATTATTTAATAGCATGCTATTCAGCTTCCAAATGTTTGTGATTTTTGGATTGTTTTTATTGTAGTTTATTTCTAATCATATGGCATTGTGGTCTGAGAAGATGTTTGGTATGATTTCAATCTTCTTGAATTTGGGGAGACTTTGCTTGTGACCCAATATGTGGTCTGTTTTTGAAAATGTCCCATGTGCACTTGAGAAGAACGTATATTCCGTGGCTTTGGGATGCAATGTTCTGAAGATGTCAGTTAAGTCCATCTGATCTAGTGAGTCATTTAGGATTGCTGTGTCTGCTGATTTTTTGTCTAGAGAATTTATCCAGTGATGTCAGTGGTGTATTAAAGTCCCCTACTATGATTGTATTGTTGTCGATCTCTTCCTTGATATCTTCCAGGATTTCTGTTATGTATTTGGGTGCTCCTACTTTGGGTGCATACATGTTTATCAAGGTTATATCTTATTGTTGTATTGATCCCTGTAGTATTATGAAGTTGCCTTCCTTATCTCTTGTTATGGCCTTCACTTTGTTTATTTTGTCAAATATAAGTATTGCTACCACAGCTTTTTTTCACTTCCATTTGCCTGAAAGATATTTTTCCATCCCTTCACTTTCAATCTGTATGAGTCCCTTGTTCTGAGGTGGGTCTCTTGTAGACAGCATATAAGTGGGTCATGTTTTTTTATCCATTCAGCCACTCAATGTCTTTTGATTGGAGCATTTAGTCCATTTATGTTTAAAGTTATTTCTGAAAGGTACTTGTTTGTAGTCATATCTATTTTTGTGTCTTTGTTCCTTCTTACCTTTTATTTCTTCTTTTTACAGTATTCCCTTTAGCATTTCTTGCATTGCTGGTTTGGTGATGATAAACTCCCTTAGCCTTTTTTTTGTCTGCAAAGCTCCTGATTTCCCCTTCAATTTTGATTAACAGTCTTGATGAATAGAGTATACTTGGATTCAGTCCTTTGCTTTGAAACACTTTGTATACCTCCTTCCATTACCTTCTAGCTTGATGTGTTTCTGTTGAGAAATCATTTGATAATCTGATGGGGGTTCCTTTGTAGGTAACTCTCTGTCTCTCTCTTGCAGCCTTTAAGATTCTCTCTTTGTCGTTAATATTTGCCATTGAAATTATCACGTTTTGCTGTGGATCTTTTGGGGTTGATCCTGTTTGGGACTCTCTACTTGAGTAACTTTTTTTTTCTTCCCCATATCAGGGAAGTTTTCTGTCATTATTTTTTTGTCTGCCCCAAGAATCAAGTATGAGAGTCTCTATTGCCTCATGCAGCTTCTCGATGAGAATTGGGGTCCCCGTGTGCACATGCACCAAGAATTGAAGTCACTGGCTCTTAGTGTGAATGTGTTGTGAGTCAGGGATCCCAGGTGCACACGGTAAGAAACAGAGTCAAGTCAGTGATGTTCAGTGCTGCCTCTTGCCAGGTGAATCTGGGTCCCGGTAACCATGAGGGACTGGTTTGCACAGTAGCACTGTGGCGTGCCTGTGCTGCAAAAAACAGACTTCCGTGTGTGCTTGCCCAGGATCGAAGTCAGGTGGCACTGCGGCACTACATGGGCTTTGGGTTTGGTCACCCGATTGTGTTGTGGGGAAGAGATTCCATTCTGTGCGAGCGCAGGCTCAAATTCCCTTGGCAGCACTGCAGTCTGTGCGTGCACTCCCAAACTCAATTTCCAGTAGGGGCGCTGCAGTCCCTGCGCTCTCAAGCTCAATTTCCCATAGGGGTACTGTGGCCCCAGCGAGGGGTGGGTCTATCAGTTACTATGGCGCTATCCATGATCCTGTGGGGAGGGGGTAGGCTCTTTGACTCACAAAAATCTGCAGCCGGGAAGTCTGGATTTTTATTGTCTGTTGGTCTGATGCTGTGGTCGCAGTTCTCTGTCCCCAGTGGCTGCAGGGTCCTGGTTTGCATCTGAGATGCAACTGGGTGGTGCTGAGGCCAGGATCCTAGTCTCAAGCAGCTCTGTTTCTCAAGATGGCGTGGTCTCTGTGCCCACACTGGCCGCCCAGAAGTGCCCACTTTGTGCGCGGGGCTCCGCTGTCTAAGACTGCCTGGTTTGGCAGCCCCTTGGAGGACCTGCAGAATCTAACTGTCCCTAGCTCATACACACACACACCACACACGTCTACACTCTCCTCTATAGTTCCCTCACTGTCTCACACTCTCTCCCTCCCTACCTTCCTGCCGGTCGCCATCTTCCCCCTTCCGATTTTGTGTTCTTAAAGCTCTTTACCACTGAAACCGGTTTGGCTCAGTGGATAGAGCGTCGGCCTGTGGACTGAAGGGTCCCAGGTTCAATTCTGGTCAAGGGCATGTACCTGGGTTCCGGGCACAGTGGGGGGCGTGCAGGAGGCGGCTGATCGATGTTTCTCTCTCATCAATGTTTCTAACTCTCTATCTCTCTCCCTTCCTCTCTGTAAAAAATCAATAAAATATATTTTTAGAAAAAAGAAAAAAGAAAAAAAAGCTCTTTACCTTGTTTCTTATAAAACAAACTTCCCCTCCCCCAAACTGCTTACAAGTTTAAAAATTAAAGTACCGAACACAGTACTGAAATATTATCAATGACACATTAGCAAAAATATTTTTTCAGTGTTTAAAAGAAAAGAACATTATGAAGGTCCAAATTGCTATTGCTCATACCTCACAATCCTTGACAGATGTGAAGCAGAATGAATCAACCCAAAACTAATCATCTGGATTGTGTAAATCCGGATGAGGAACCTTTTTTTCTGCTAAGGGCCATTTGAATGTTTATAACATCATTTGAGGGCCATACAAAATTATCAACTTAAAAATTAGCCTGCTATATTTGGTTACACATTTAATTAACCCCTAATGCCTTGGCAGGGCCAGACCAAATGATATATTGGGCCTTATACAGCCCCACCAATGGTGTAAATATTCAAATTTATCACTTGGAATTCTGTTAGTTTCAAATCACTGAAAAGCAAATTCAAAATATGAACTAATAAATTGACTGGCTTTGGGCAAGAGGACAGGACCATCAGACTCAGTTGCTTGATCCTCATCTCTATTTTCCACTTTCTCTGAACAGGCTCTGCTCTTCAATACCCTATTGTAACTGCATAGAAACCTTATTTTCTTTCTCCTACCTCTTACTAGTATTTTGATTGCTTTCCCCTTTGACTCTAACTGGCCTCCCGGCCCCCCTGTCTCACCCACCTCTCTATCTCTTGCTTAATCATTAAGTCCTCACGACAACACCCTGAAGTTCTGGTCAGGATCCAGTAGTCATAGAAACAAGGTCCTGGTCTATTGACTAGTGAAACAGAGTTTGCAATCCAACTAAACATAGTATCTTGGCCTCAGTTTCTCAGTTGTGTTTTAGCTCCAGACCCAGGAAAGTGGAACAGTCCCACAGAACAAATCATTGCAAAATTGGACAGAATAACTTCATGGCTGACATCAGGACCAAATGCAATGATCAGTTATCCCCTACCTGAGTACCAAACCATCAGTAGAGACCGCAACCCTCACTCTATTAGGCACTATGATTAGAGATTTTTCCCTCTGTATAACCCATCCCCTGGGGAAGCCAGATCTTTATGCATTAGCTACCATATCTGGGCACGGCACCATGTCCTTAATAAATCTTTACTTTCTTGGCAAACAGACCCCTGCAGTCCGGTAATATCATGGCAACATAGAGATCCTCCTCCCACCTCTTCTCAGGTCTAATCCAGTAGGAAGATGTGCTTGCATGTCCCCCATTACGCACATGCCTATCCCAGATTCTACCACAGTGGTCAAGAATATAGAAAAAAATGTAAAAATATATAGAACATGTTGATTGACTGTGTCTGTATTATATGGCTGCCTCTGTAGCTGCTGTCAAAGCCTCCCTTGGAATGTATGATCTGGGACTGGGAAGGGAGAAATTCCCAAAAGAATGTAGAGACTGTTGCTAGAAGAATGGAAAATGAGTAAAACAGAAGCAAAAAGGTAACTATTCATATACTGTTTTAATAAATTTTCTTGGAATATTTGTGCAATGAACTAAATGTCTATCTCCCCCTTAAAATTCAGACATTGAAACCTGATTTGCCAATGTAATATATTTGGAGGTGAGGCCTTTGGGAGGTAATTAGGGTTAGATAGTTCAGGAGGGCGGCCTTCATGATAGGATTCATGACTTTATAAAAAGAGTATGAGATTGATCTTGCTCTTTCCACCACGTGAGCAAATCAGTAAGGAGCTCTCACAGGATTAGACTGTGGCACATTGGATCTCAGACTTCCCAGACTCCAGGACTGTGAGAAATAAATGTTTGTTGTAAGCCAGCAGTCTACAGTATTTTTGTTATAGCTGCCAGAACTAAGATAATTTGCTACCTCCTATAATAATAAAAGCGTAATATGCTAATTAGACCGGACATCCTTCTGGGTGACCTTCCAGACAAAGCCAGGGCTGTGAGGGAAGCCCGGGTCCCGGGTGCCAGAGGGAAGCCCATGTCAGCAGCCAGGGGAAGGAAGACCTACTCTTGCAAAAATTCATGCATTGGTAGTGTTATAATGTCTAATTTTAATTAATAGAATGTTCTCAATATACCGTGCTTGGTGATTCCTTAATCATTTCCTTATTTTTATTACATTATTGTTCCAAGTTTCAAAAATAATTAAACATTAAATAAAATCACAATATACATATTGAAAACATTGATTCCTAATGTGTATATAACAACAGTAATAAAATAGATCTATGAACATAACGATCTCAAAACTTCATGAAATTTGAAAATTATCTGTACAGAAGCAGCAAATCTTTTCGCCTCCCACTAATACTTCACAGGTTAATCTACTTTTCAATTTCATTTAAACCTAAGCTTATAACTGTGCTGCTGTTCTTTATGAATATGCCAATTTTAAATTTTTACAACAGATTAAGAATTATTCTTAAACTGTTGGAAATATTTCAGGAAAGACAAAAGAAAAAAAGATGAGATGGATATAAAGTGAGAGAGACAGGGACAGAGAGAGAGAGAGAGAAAGAGAAAGAAAGAAAGGACGGAAGGAAAGAAAGAGAGGAGTAATGGAGAAAGGAAGAAAGGAAAACAAAGGATACATTTTATTAGCATAATCAGCTAAAGCATTGTTTACTTTCAATGAGGATACTTTCATCGGGTTCTAGTAACCAAATTTATTTTTGTTGTCTTATTTGCTTTCAAATTGTTCTGTTAACTAAGGAGATTTCTTTGTGTTAAAAAAAAAAAAATGAAAACACAAGGAGACAAACAAACCTCTCTTGCTAGCTTCCAGTCCTTTCTTCCCTTACATGAAGAAATACAGCAGAGTTTATGCTGCTCAGACAACCTAAGCACACAATTCCCCAAACAATCCTGAGTGTGAGCTACAGGGGATGACCACGGGATGGTGTTATCTGGTCGTGTTTCATGTTCTATATTTGTCATCCACTGCTTAGTTAAATCATTTCCTTTTTTTGCTAGGAATGAGAAAAAGTTTGTTTAAATACGAAAGTGTTTCCATGTATTTTAACTTAAGATTGAAAAGATTCAGCCCATTATAATACATACAAGCATAACTTGGAAAATTTAAAAAAAGAAGAGGAGTGAAAATTTGCATTAGATATGTACAGATGTTATTAAGCAAAACTGGCTCAAAAGATACACTTGGATTACATTTAATTTTCTTCACTCCAGGATACATTCTAGTGTCACATCAAATTATATGCCTGTTTTTAAAACCAATAATGATATTTATATGCAATATTTGAAGACATGAAGACAGAGAAAGAAATATTTTTATAATTATTTCTCCATCAAGTTCTAAGTTGCTTATGTCAAATTTAAATAAGTTGTTTCACAGGACTTAGCCTCATATTGAGTTCCTTGCATTAAAATTATTTCCAAACAGGTCAATAAGAAATTTAATTGAAGTAACATATTGGAACTTTTTACTAAATATTTAATTTATTACACATTTCATTCAAAAGTATGTAACAACTCAGTGGATTTACTTAAAATATCCTGTATAAAAAAATCTTTATAACCCTATATAAAATAGTAATTATTTTTTTTCTTCTGCAACAGTTAAATTAGGATGGAATTTGGAAACCATTAAAATGTTTAGAAGGGTCTAGAAAACCTTTGTAAAGTGCTCTTTCTCCCTTTTGGGCAGGGTCAGGGTATACCCGGGTGCTCTAGGTGTCCCTGGCCTCTGGATAGTGAGGCTAAGGAGGATTTTGCTGCTTTATGAGGAATGGCCCCTGCACATACAGCCACGGGCCCCAAAGCAGGAAATCATCTGCTCTGCCTTGTCTCCCTGACGTGAGTGCCCCAATTGTTTATGAACATAAATTAGGTTAGTCATGTGGAATAGGATTGCTGGGTTAACCTATACACATGTCAAGCAGAACCAGATGGATTCTTCTGCTAGACACATTTTTTTTTTTTACCTTCCCAGCAGAAGCTAATTTAAAAGTCAACTAGTCGGGCCCTGGCTGGGTCGCTCAGTTGGTTAGAGAGTTGTCCCAATATGCCAATGTTGCAGGCTTGATCTCTGGTCAGAGCACATACAAGAAGCAACCGAGAAATACCACATAAATAAGTGGAACAGCACATCAATGCTTCTCTCTCTCTTTACCTCTCACAATCAATACATTTTAAAAATGAAAATAAAGTCAACTACTCATCACACTGCAAGGGCTAGAACAACAAAGTTTGTCTCAAGGGAAGAAGCTGATTAAATTATATTTCGTTTTAATTTCAGTCTATCATTCCAGGGAAGTCTCTTTCTGATTGATTGATTCAGTCTGCTTTCTATTTCTGTCATATTTATCTAGGGCTTATTCCTTTCACTCATTTCAAGATTACACTTCTTACTTTCTTCTTCTTCCAGAAGTCAGTTTTCTAAGCCTAAAAATTAGCTCTCGGCTTACAAAATAGACATGATTACTACCTTATAAAATTTATGGTGTGCTGTTCAAAGAGAGTGGGGGAGGAGACGTGTATCTCTAATGCCTTTATTCTTGAAAATATTCTCAAATCATGAGAATCCAATTGATAAATTTGCAAACTACTTTTAGCAGCCCCTTCAACTTGTTACTACTTTCTGCCCTCATCCCTTTTTGCTCATAGGACTCTTTAGGGTAAAAGCCTCCCCACTCTCAGATTCCTATTTTTACCCATGTATTTATTGTTTAAAACTGTGTCTATGCTGCCCATCCAGAGTGGCTCAGTTGGTTGAACATTGTCCCCCACACCGCATGGAAAGGCTATGGGTTGATTCTCAGTCAGGGCACATAACTGTGTTGCGGGTTTGAACCCCAGTCAGGGAGCATACAAAAGGCAACTGACCTATGTTTCTCTCTCTCTCTCTCTCTGTCCCCCTCCTTCCCCCCCCCCCTTCCTCTGATGTCCTTGGGTGAGGATTAAAAGTGTGTTTATGCTTAATTGGACCCATATGAATACAACCAAATGAATATTCTCTAGAAGTCCTTTTTTTTTTTAATTTATTTTATTGATTTTTTTACAGAGAGGAAGGGAGAGGGATAGAGAGTTAGAAACATTGATGAGAGAAACATCAATCAGCTGCCTCATGCACACTCCCTACTGGGTATGTGCCTGCAACCAAGGTACATGCCCTTGACTGGAATCGAACCTGGGACCCTTCAGTCCGCAGACTGATGCTCTATCCACTGAGCCAAACTGGTTAGGGCTAGAAGTTCATTTTTAAATGCTTTCCTATTAGCTATTATTTCAAGAGGAAGAATGAAGAAAAAAAATAATCCAACCCTGATAAGTTAACTGCTATTCAAAGGATCCTAAGGCTCAAAGCCAATTTTAGGGCCTTTCCTCATTTCCTTTTCAGGGTGACTGCCAATTCTGCATTAACCAGAAAGGTGTATGTGGGAACCCTAACGGGCTGGATAATCAAGGCCAATTTGCCATAGGCAGGTGAGGATGGAACCTGTTTACAATAATGTAACATAAGCATCACTGATTGACATGAGGCATCTTTGTTTGAACCTGTATATAAGTTGCCACTGACCAGCCCATGGGGGACCGCTTTGTGCGGCGGCTTTTGTGGGGCTACTTTGAAGAACTACTTTGTCGGATGGCTCCTGGAGTAGCAATAGCTACTCGGTCTACAATAAAGTCTCTCCTGTATGTGCCTACGACTCCTTACGGCTCCATCTAGTGCCTGGAGTCCAAGGAGCTGTGCTCCCACAGTGGGCATAGTTGAGCAGGATCAAGGAGTAAGTGCCCCCACAGTATCTCTGTATTTTTTTTCCTCTTTCTTCAGCCAGGTAGATAACCTTCTCCAGGACCTGCTCATCAACGTTATGGTTTTCTTTTTCCAAATTTCTGATTGCCCTGAGTGGTCCTTTGGCTCCTTTGTAAATTAAATAGACCAGTCCAGGTCCTCCTAAAAGGCCTTTACCCTGGCCAGCCCATTGTGTGGCTGCCATGGAGCAGGTGCAGATGCTGTTTATCTCAGTGAGGAACACCCTCGCTGCTGGGCAATGCTGGCATTTTTTTGGAATTCTCTACGTCTGGACAACAACCAGGCTCTTCCAAGCTTCCATAAAGCATGGATTGTTTGACACTAAACTTTTGGTAGAATTGTAACCAATGTGTAGGGTTTGATTGTATTTCTTTGCTCTTCGTGTTCCCCGTGGAAAACTATTATTAAAATTATTGTTTGTTTTATAACTTATAGAGTATTAGAATTAAAGAAGCAGGAGGTTTTCTTGATGACATATCTGGGTAGGACTAAAGACAAACTAAACTTGTGGATTTTAGGGGAAGGTTAGATGATCAGATTAAGAAAACAAATGGCCTAGCTTTGTGAAACTTCACAGTTTAGGAAATTAATTCACAACTTAAAAATGAGTAAGCACGATTTTCTCTAGTGTTTCCTGCTTTCAATACACATCGCTGAAATGCCATAGCACAGCTGAGCACGGTTGGTAGACTTGAGGCACACTGTTTGAAAGCACAATTTTCTCCTAATGCTTAAGGATCACTTTACAATTGCTATGATTAATTGGAACAATACAGTTAAATGTTGCCAAGCTGCCACTAGATTATTAAAGGAGGCAATTTGCTTCCAGAGCCTCTTTATTCTGCTATACTCTGGACCCCAAGCAGAAGGGGCAAGGTTGCAGGTACCAAGTCACTTTCCACAATGTATAATTCCACTTAGAAATGTATCACAGTCACTGTTTGGTCTTTACTGTCACCACTTTTGTGATTATGAGGACATTACATTTAGAGTAAGGCAATTGAGGTTGTGTTAGCCAGAGCTGGTGATCATCTCTCACCTCCAACCTTCAGGTTAATGAGAAGTTCTTCTGGGTAATTGTCCTCTCTAAAGAGATCCCTTTGCTGTGTAATCTTTATTGCTGTAAAATGACATTTAAAGTTTGTTTTACATGAGCAAATAGGAGAACATTATTTCTGCAGTGAGCAATAATTATCTGCCTCCTAGCTGAAAATACATGCTGTGGATAAATTGTGTTCATCTGGTAGCCTTTGTTTGTAAGACAAGTTAATTAAAAGAGGAATGTTGAAAAATATGTTTGCCCACTGAGTGCTGATGGAGTAATAATGTTACTTTATAAGAAAACATTACATGCAAAACAACTTCAGTTTTGTTCTGAAGTTATGAAAGAAAATGAGGTAAATGAAATGTTCCCGCAAGCAAAATTTTGATCACAATAATAAAGAACAGATGAGACAAAATATCTGTTTATTCTAATTAAGTAATAAAAGTCTTAAATTCTCTGTACCCAGGTGGCATTTGTACTGTTTAGCCTAGCCAAGAAATATTGACCCTAACAACACGGTCTTATTAAAATATCCAAGTAATTCCCTATATGTACTTATTACTGGTTGACTTGGCCATTAATGGGATCAATCACTAACAGTGCCTTTACTGAAAATGTATTATCTATTTAACCTAAGCATGTAATATAGTTATCCTCCATATGCCTTGCAAAAAAAGAATGCTAGTAGTTATATATTGAAAACTTAATTTATTATTTTTATGAGGAGACCAATAACTCAAATTAGAATTTTTTCAGCATTTTCTGGGAATAATTCACTAATTTTTATTGGATAAATTTACCCTTTTAAAAATCATCCTAGAGAAACCAAGATGGCAGCATAGGTAAGCACCTAAACTGCTGCCTTACACAATTTCAAAACTACAACTAAAAGACAGAACGGACATCATCTAGAACCACAGGAAAGTTGGCTGAGTGGAAATTCTACAACTAGAAGGAAAGAGAAAAGCTCACAGAGAATCAGAGGAGCGGCAAAGGGCTGAGGTACGGAGACACGCACGCGGAGAGGATGGCTGAGTGCCCGGCTGACTTTCTCTGGCGGGAGGGGGAAGGAAGTCCCTGACTGCACTGAATCCCAGTTCCGGGCGAAACCCTGTGGACCCAGGCTCATACAGGGGGAGTCTGGACTGTCAGGTAGAGAGAAAGGCACTCGGAGACTCGGAGACTCAGGGGAGCTGTGGCGGGCAGGGGTCTGAGGCACACACACATGAGTGCTCACAGAGAAGACTGAATGCGGAGGTTGCAGCAGGCTTTCCCTAGCAGAAGGGAGTCAGAAGCTCCTGACTGCACTGAACCCCAGTTCAGCAGCCCTTTTTATTTACTAGAGGCCCGGTGCACGAAATTGGTGCATGGGTAGGGTCCCTAGGCCTGGCTGGTGATCAGGGCCAATTGGGGCCTTTCTGCTGCAGGCCAGGGCCTCCCTTCATTTCGTGATGCCCCCTAGTGGTCAGCACATGTGATAGCAAACAAACAAACTCCTTGTCTCCCAGTCAAACTCCCGAGGGGACACTTTGCAAATTAGCCTTTTATATAGAGAGATTTTAATAATCAATCTAAAAACAGATTTTGCCAACACAGCTCAACAGCCATACCTAAATAGAGGTAAATATTTTCTAAGATCACGACTTTCTATAGCAGTGGTCAGCAAACTGTGGCTCGCAGTTTGCCACTCTGTTGACTAATGAGTTTGCCGACCAATGTCATATACTACCCTTTACCTCTTTGCACACAATATGCCATAATTGCCTACTCCTCACAGCTTCCAACTACATGGTAACATTTAGTCTAGTCCAGTGGTCAGCAAACTCATTAGTCAACAGAGTGGCAAACCGCATGTGGCTCGCGAGCCGCGGTTTGCCGACCACTGCTCTATAGTAAATCAGCACTTTCATCAGGGGTACCATTACCACTGAATTGGGGCTTTTCTTTATTGTATTTCAACTAGTACTGCAATGTGTATGGTATTGCATCAAAACCCCTGACTTTCCTAGGAGAGGTAAAGGTGACATGATAAGTCTTGATTAATCAACCCCATTTTGTCTGTTGCATACAAAACCTATTTATTTAGTTGGTATTTTAAATAAAATTTATGGTTTAGAATTGCATATTTTAATCTTTAGCATTAGGAAATAGAGGTAAAAGGGATGTGGTTCATTTATAAAGTTTTCTGCAAGCTAACCATGTTTTTGCTCAGTGACTGAATTATTTTAAAGAAGTCTGTAGGGAGTCTCTATTTCCGACACAGGCTATTTGAGAATCTGATGAAAGATATATAAAGCTTCTCAAAAAAATGACATATCACATGATTTTGCATATAATTTCAGGAGATTAATGGACATCTTGAAGCTCATGGGTTTGTTCATGATTCCAATGTTTAAGAACATCTGATAGCTGGTCTTCCCAAATTATAACATCATTTCCATTTTGAAATTCTTATCATCCCTAAATATTTTTCTTTCTAAAAAATTATCCCTAAACAGAATGGAGAGAACAGACTGAAGGCTGTCAGATGGGAAGTAGTTGGAGGCTAGGTGAGAAAATTGAGAAGGGTAAACGGATTAAGGGGGGAAAAAAAGAAGAAAGAAAGACTCATGGACACAGATAACAGTATGGTGATTGCCAGAGGGAAGAAGGGGTGGGGGGTAGAAAAAGGTAAAGAGGGATAAAAGATGATAAAAGGAGACTTGACTCGGGGCAATAAATATACAATATGACATATAGATGATGTATTGTAGAATTGTATCTCTAAAACGTGTGTAATTTTATTAACCAATGTCACCCCAATAATTCAATCAAGTAAGAAGTTATTATATTTTAAAAATAATAAAAAAATAAAATTATCCCTTAAAAGCCCGGGTAATCATCAGGCATTTATACTAGTTTCACTCACTGAGGTAAAATGTTGGATTCCTGTCAAGGGGATTATCTATATTGAGAATAAATCTTTCCCAAGGTCAGCTCTCAGTTGAAATGTGAAATATGAAGGTATGAAATATTGCACTTCCCTGATCTTTCTCACTCATTTCTCCTTCATCACTTTCTCAGGAATCTACTTCTGTTGACAGTTCTTGTTCATTCTATTTTTCTATCAACCTGCTCTCAGGAAGGAAATTCATGGATGATAGAACTTTATTCCTGAATAAGCCTTCCTCCTGGCTTTTAGTTGAAGAAACTTTGAAATGACTTTCATGTGGTCTGCTCAAAGTCCATGGAGTGAGACAAGCAGAGTCAGGACAAGAATTCAACATTGTTGAACTCACTGACGGGGCTTACAATTTTTCACTTTCATTTTTAACCTGTGCAATTGATTTCTCCAGGGGAATAGTCCTGTAATAACAAACTATTTTTCAGTGACCAGAGTAACATAGGACATATATGGAAATAATGGCAACTGACATTTATGTTGTTCCAATTATGTCCTGGGTTCTAATTATTTTCTTAGTAGATTCAGATGCCAATTATATTTTATGTAAGTTTGTGTGCATCTAATTCCATTACTCAAAGATGGCCTTGTTTCCATGCTAAATAACCTAATATATATATATATATATATATATATATATATATATGTCAAAATACTCTATATAATCTTTTTGCAAATTGTATCACATTCTCTTGAAAATGGCAAACTATAGATATTACTCTATGAGTAAACAAACAAACACATTCAGAAATAAACATGTGAACAAATGGATATGTACTTTTATACATTCATACATTTCAACATTCACACATTCATACATACATAAAAGGAAGATGTGGAATCTAAGGAGAAAGAAGGAGAAGGATGACTACTTAAATATCAAAATGTATCTGTTGGAAGAAAAAGTAAAATATATGCAGGAAACAAAATAGATGAAGTAGAATGAGATATTCCATTGCAACACAAAAATTCTCTTATATGTAAACCTGGTCACTAGTACACAAAAATATGCAATATTTAAAAATAAGGAATTTTTCAAGTCTATGACAACAGAAAAAAGATAATGTTTACACAAACCATCTACTGTTTTACAATTAGTTATTCCTGTGTAAAACACTATCCCAAAATTTAGTAGTTTAAAGCATCCATTTATTTTGTACATGAATTTGTGGATAAGAAATTGGGGAAGGATTTAGCTGGGCAGTTTGTCTCTGATCTAGGTAGTGGTATCTGGGGCAGCTGGGCTAGAGGATCCACTTCCAAAATGACTTTACAATTTTAGGTTTCTATATCGCAATGTACTTATTGACTTATAGGCAACATGAGGTTCCCAGATCACAGAACAAACTGATTATTTACTCACACAATATCCTAGTACTAGCTCACCAAATACTAATCCCCAACCAGGTGATGCAATGATGCTGAGATGGAATCTGTGTGTACAGGGGATAGCACCAAAAGTAGAAGAACCCTGACATTAATTATTAGAGCTTATAAAAACAGCTGACATAGCCTATGCCTCCTCTCCTCTGCAGAGGCAGAGACTGAATCAGTGAGAGAGAAATAAGTTTTTCTCTGGGAAGAGGAGGACAGGACCTCTAAGTCCATTATCATATGCATTGTAAACAAATGACCCCCAGGGAGATAAATCTTTAAATCTCTCTGAAGATCTCTTTCTTTAGGGTTGCTGTCCTCCTCCCCATAAATCTTTGCTCATAAAGGGCTTACTGAGCAGAATTGTGAAAATACTCATATTATTTTCTCACATGTATATTTGGCATCTTAGTTCTCCTTGGCCTGTTATTCTCTTTCATTCTCTTTCTCCAGTGTGTATTCCAGCTTTTCCATGGTCTTCTCACAACATGGGATACTCGGGGGACACATAATCCTTACAGGGTAGCTGGCTTCCCAGACACAGGAAGCAGAAAGTGGCCCAGCATCACTTGTGCTTCTTCTGGTGATCAAAGCAGTCGCAGGGCTTTCCCAGACTCAGGGGCTGGATAAATAGTCTCCAGCTCTTTATGTGGTAAGAGGAAGGTTACTAGGTCACATTGTGGACACATGAGATATATCACTGGAAAACACAATCTACTGCATACCATAAAGGTATTTTGAAGAGACTGTCTTGACTCCACTGTATGCTCTTGCCTCCTTTGTCAAATATTAATTGAGCATAATGGTTTGGGTCGATTTCTGGGTTCTCTGTTCTGTTCCATTGGTCTAAATGTTTGTTCTTGTGCCAGTACCAGGCAGTTTTGAGAACAGTGGCTTTGTAGTATAGTGTTGATATCTGGTATTGTGATCCCTCCAACTTTGTTCTTCTTTCTCAAGATTGCTGCAGCTAATTGGGGTCTTTTTTATTCCAAATGAATTTTTGGAGCGTTTGTTCTAGGTCTTTGAAGTATGTCATTGGTATTTTAAAGAGGATTGCATTGAATCTATAGATTGCTTTGGGTAGTATGGACATTTTAATGATGTTGATTCTACCAATCCATGAACACATATATTCTTCCATTTGTTTATGTCTTCCTCTATCTCATTTTTTTATTGTTTTCTGAGTACAGGTCCTTTACCTCCTTGGTAAAATTTATTCCTAGGTATCTTATTTTTTTTGTTGCAATGGTAAATGGGATTGTTTTTTTAGCTTCTCTTTCTCTGAGTTCATTATTGGTGTATAAAAAAAGCCATAGATTTCTGGGTGTTAATTCTGTATCCTGCTACATTGCTGAATTCATTTATTAATTCTAGTAGTTTATTAATGGAGTCTTTAGGGTTTTCTCTGTACAATATCATGTCATCTGCAAATGACAATTTTACTTCTTCTTTTCCAATTTGGATGCCTTTTATTTCTTCTTCCTGTCTGATCACTATGGCTAGCACTTTCAGTACTATGTCGAACAGGAGTGGTGAAAGTGGGTATCCCTGTCTTGTTCCTGTTCTTAGGGGAAATGGTTTTAGTTTTTGCTCATTGAGTATGATGTTGGCTGTAGGTTTGTCATATAAGGCTTTTATTATGTTGAGGTATGATCCTTCTATTCCCACTTTGCTGAGAGTCTTTATAAGGAAAGGGTATTGGATTTTGTCAAATGTCTTTTCTGCATCAATTGATATGATTATGTGATTTTTGTCTCTCAATTTGTTTATGTGATGTATCACAGTTATTGATTTGCAAATATTGTACCAGCCTTGCATCCCTGGGATAAATCCCAGTTGGTTATAGTGTATGATCTTTCTAATGTAATGCTGGATCTGATTTGCTAGAATTTTGTTGAGGATTTTAGCATCTATGTTCATCAGGGATATTGGCCTATAATTCTCAGAAAAAGATAAATATCACATGATCTTACTTGTTTGTGGAATATAATGAACAACATACACTGATGAACAAAAACAGAACCAGAGTCATAGAAACATAGAACAGACTGTACAACCTATGAGGGAAGATAGGGGGTGAAGGGATAAGAGATCAACTAAAGGAAGTGTGTGCGTGCATCGGAGCATAACCAACGGACACAGACACTAGGGGGTGGCCGGGGAGAGGTCAATGGGGGGAAAAGGAGACTTATATAATACTTTAAACAATAAAGAAAAAAATATATTTGGAAAAAATGAAATTACCACAAAGAAACACTGTCATTGGACAGAAAAAGAATCCCACTGTGTTAATAAATAATAAATAAAGAAATAAATGCCTAGTTCTGGACATAGTGTACTCTACTGAGGATCCTGATTTGTTTCCAAAGGTTCAGGTATTGGACAAATGCTCTAAGGCACAGGATATTTGACTAGTCCTTGCAGCAGTTGGTCTGGTTTAGATGGTTTTAGAGGATTTGCACATTAAGTTCAGCTTCCTCCCCACCTCAGAGTGTTGGGAACTAGGCTCCTTGATGCCAGGAGCTTGATTTATTTTGTAGATAAGGTTGAGACTTGAGACCAACTTAGATTGCTTGTAGGCCTATCTATTGCAGTGTACTTCACAGACATTTTCCATTCAACAGGTGTTGACTATTCTCTGGAGTCTTACAACCATTCTGGGATGCTGACCAAAACAAAACAAAACCTGAGACTGGTTCTCTCTTACATCGGTATTCCATTTTTTCTCCTTTCAAGTTTGAAAATGATAGCCAACCTTTATTAGGTTACAAGTAGGACACAAAAGAAAGACAATGCAGATGTTCTCATTGCACTCAAAATCCCTGGTCTTATTGCCATCTAGGCATGGAAGAATGGATTATCATCAGTATGTCCCTGAAAAGACACTCAGGAAGCTCTAAATGCCTGATATGTCCACAGTCCACTTCTGAGGAAAGGGGCCACTAAGAGTTCTTGCTTCATGAAGTTGCTTTATCTCATACATAAAATATATAATAAACAAAAGCAATGCTGTCCCAGGCACTGGTTAAGATTTATTGAAGAGGTAGGGCATGCATGTTTTTTTTGTAAGCACTAATACATTCAATTCTTACACCAACTCTACAAACTATTACTTTATTTTAAAGACTAGAAAGCTGAAGCACATAGAGATGTTACAATATCCATGTATACAGCAAATAAATAGGGTGCCTGAGACTTAAAGCCATACAATGCAAATACAGAGCCTGCACTCTTAACCACTATGCTGTATTGGGGAGGAAAGGATGCCACATATATGGACTAGGCATAAAGAGACAATATAACATAGAGGTTGAAAGCATACATTCAGAAATGAAATGCCTGAATTTACATAAGTCTCCTTCTATGTGACCTTGGGAAAGTTTTTCAATCATCCAATGCCTCAGTTTCTTCATCAGTGTGATGGAATAATAATAGTACCTACCTTATACAACTGGTGTTAGATTAAGTGAACACATTATTGTAAAGCTCTTAGAACTTTTTGTCTTATATAGTGAATTTTAATAAGCACTATAGAAGCATTGGCTATCCTTGTTTCTTTTTTTTTCATTATTTAAATTTTATTGGGGTGATATTAGTCTACATGAACATATAGGATGCATGTGCGGATTACTAACTTACAAAATCTGTATATAGGACCATGTGCCCACCACCCAAAGTCAAATCCTCTCCTGTCACCCCAGATTAGGACCCCTTCTTCCACCTACCTCCCTCCCTCTGGCAACCACCACACTGCTGTTTGTGTACATTCAGTTTTACATACAGAGAAAGCTAAGAACTATATGATTTAACTTGTTATTGTTTCTTTTGGAAGTAGATGTAAACATATCATCTCTCTTGAGAAATGTGAATAGCATTTGTCCACAGTAATGGTGGATCGTTTAAGCTCAGGTTTTCTTCTGCACAATACTGAGCTAGCCCTTTGGCCATCCACGTGGCTATGAATACATCTCACTTTGTGAACCGCTGAGATTTATACTGACTGCATATATGCTCAGATAGTTTATCTTGCTTTTGTGTCTCCAGATGTGACTCTTACAATAAACTCCCTTTGTGAATTCCAGCTCTGTGTATCTCTTCTGTGCAGCATACCAGAGACTGTTTAGTCACCTAATAATGTCACCATAGATATTCTAACTTAATACAAACATGTAAATTAAATATATGTTTAAATGCGTGGGAACACACACACACACTTAATTTCTATAAACACTCAAACATTTTTTCATCATACTATTCAATTTTTACTTTTTCTCTCATCCCGTTTTTTTCTAGTACCCTCCAAGCCTTCCTGTATATTTCCTTCCTTCTCTGTTACTTTTATTTGACTCTCACTTCGAAAAGGTGAGTTTTGATATCTGACATTGATATTAAAGTGGATTTATGTCCAGTTATAAAGCTAATTGAGACCCAAAATATGAACACACAAAGTATCTTATTTTCATCCATTCATTACACACTTTCAATTTATTTTATCTGTCATTAAAAATCAGTATGATGTCAGCATCAGAAAGCATCTGATTTTGTTTCCTAACAAAATTTAATGCACAGTCTGTGATTTATTTTTCACTGACATTACTGTATTAGTGTGAATTGTTGATAAACTAATTTACAATGGTAGACAAGGTCAAGGCTGGCCCTTAGGCTGATTCATCAGAGTTCATATATTTGCTAACAGGCTGGGAAGTGAAGCCTTTGAAAATATAATGAATTTACAGTGTCTACCCATTCTATCACACCAGGTGATTAGTTAAACTATTCTTTGTATATTTACATTCTTTTATATTGTGTATCAGTAGCATATGATTAGACTGGCATTACAGCAATAGAACAAATTCCAAATGTTTAACTATTTTGAGGATAAATACAATCATATTCCACAATTTATTTTACTGTTAGTTTGTTGCAATGCCTACATTCAATTTATACATTAATTTCAAATTACCCCCCAAAATAACACACACAATGTCAGAGCTGAAAGTAAACCTTAGAAATTATGTTGTCCAACTTCACTCTATAGATAGGAAAATGAAATGGCAAGCGATGGGAAATACTTGCTCACTATAACAGAGCTAGTTTAAAACTGGGCTTGCACTAGACCTCCCTGATACTTTTTATTTGATAAAGCCTTTTCATTAGATACCATATCATATGAAATTATGATATTTGTTTTGCATCTATGAATAATAATTATTAATACCTGAATGCATTTCCTAGAAGACATTTTTATAAGTATTTAATAAACTTAATACTTTATATCCATTGCTTTTGGGAATCAAAATGAAAGATACATACACTAGGATGATAAAAACACTGATAACCATTGAGAGAATATAAGGTAATACTCACATGGGAAAATTTTAAGAGGCCAACCCTTATTATTCATTGTGTGTTGTAGAAAGCTTACATAAAAAAAGGAGTATAGTTCATAGGAATAAATCTAAAATCATATGATTTACTGATACCAAAATATATTTAGATAACTGTTATAAATGTAGTTTAACATCGTGGTTTAACTATTCAACACACCACATTTCAGTCATAGTAGGAAAATCTTGAATTATTTTTCATCAGATTTTTATACATGTCACAAGTATTTCCCTAAATTTATTTCTATCTCAACAGTTTCTTTAAATGTATTATGTCCATGTTTTAGTGGCAATGACAGCTCTTGGTTCTCAGTTGGGCAAAGAAAGAATTCAGAATCAAGAACTCTAGGGCAAGAGGAAGTTTATTTAGCATGCAAAGCAAAAGTACACTCAAAGAGAAGATTTGAGTGGGCTGCTCAAAGAGTTGCCAGTCACAGAAGTGAGCAATCTGGGCGGCAGAGACTCAGGAAACCAGTTACAGAGGCAAAAGAAGGGCCCTTGGGGACAAGTTCAGGGGATTAGCCCTGGGCGAGCTGCCACTCCCCACTCCTCCCCTGGTTGTAAGTCTCCTGGGGACCCTTAGAGCTTAGGAGAAAGAAATCAAGGATACACATCTGAAGAAAGAAGGCACAGGTGTACTCTCCAAAGAAAGCATGCGCTGAGTCCTTTAACTTAAGGGGCTTTGTTTTCTAAAGTGAGGAATTTTAGGGAGGCCTGAGGGAGAATATCAATACAATATTCATCATCTTTTCAGGAGTGTCCTTTAGTATACTGATTCCATCAAAATGAGCATATGGAGTCAGAGTTGTGGTCTCTACTCCTTGGTCAGTGCTAAGATAGGGGGCCCTTGGTCACTGGATCTGGTCTTAATGCCAGCCATAGTGTCAGTCTGGTTTTCTGCTTTTGTGGACCTGGACCTGAATTACAACTGAGGCCTAAATGTTGTTTCTCATTTGACCAAAATTCTGTCTCTGTGGTCAATAGGCCTGAGGCTTTGTTCCTGAGATTTGATGCTTAGGAAAACCGCATTGTCTTAAGGGCTTAATGGTTAAGGGAGTGGTCTTGCTAGTGGGACAGTCATTTTACCTTCAGACTAATAGAGGAGATAAAAAGATAAACCTTGGAGATAAAGTAAATGTACAGAAGAAAGTAATAACAACAACAACAACAAAAATCAAACAAATCAAAGCCACACTTGGATTAGATTAAGTACCTGAAGGGAAAAATGTATTGGTATAATGAGATTCAATAATAGTTTGATTACAGTAAATCTTGTGAAGTGCCAGTTAAAGGCTTGAAAACAAATATATTAAATTCAAAAAATAGTTTTTCAGAGTCAATTAAAGGTACTAACAAGCGATTTTATATATATATATATATATATATATATATATATATATATATATAAAAATCCAAAATCAAATAAAATTGCCTAGTTATGCATATATCAGCTATGAACCAGATGCATTGCAAAAATAAGATAATTTCATATTTGCATCATAGAAGTAAATAAAATTGTTAAACCAATTTCATCTAAATAGAGGATAAAGTGAAATTTGCAAACATAAAAATTTAATAGCTGATATAAAACATTTATAAAAATGTGAGGAGATCATACAAAACAGGAAAACACATTGCCTTAAATATTCTTCAAAACAATCTTACAAATGTCTTAATAATGTGATAAAACAACAAAAGCACTAAATGCTTTTTCACAGTCACCTTTATCCAGTGTTTTTTTCGGATTTTCTATATTGATAATGTAAAAGTTGAACTAAAGAAAAAATTTCTTGCTCATATTATGCAGTGTTTGCAAGTTAGATCCTCAAAAATAATGGGTATGCCATGTTTCTATGTTTTATTTGTCATATTGTCCAAAGAAAAACTGTCAACATACTAAATTTTGTCCTGTTTTCTTATCCTTTGCAAAAACAAAACAAAACTCTCCAAAACCCTAGCAACTTTGCAATATTCATCTTTCTAGAAGCATATAACACAAGGAGTGAAGCCCACTATGGGCTTGGTATCTGTGGGAGAGCAGACACAAGAACATTAATAGAGGGAGAACCCAAGTTGTATTGCTTTTTAACCAAATGCTTCTGCTATAGGTCATATATTACTACTACTAATAAAGATAATAATGATTAGAGTTGGCCTTTACCAATTCAAGTATGCCTCTCAGGACTATAAATATAGTATTAGGATTTTATTATTTCTCTTAAGGTTGTCATACAATTTCCTGACTGGAACTGCTCATGGTGCATACAGAAAACTCTGACTGTATCAATATTAATCAAAAAATTCTACCTAATATTTTGTTTTGGAAGACTCAACTTTGGCTACTGCCTGTTTTGTCCACTACCAATATGTAAACTTTCTTTTGCCCATTATTCATCGTAATCTTTATCAACGTGAATGTACCTTTGCCTAACTCCAGTAGAGATAGGCAACATTCCTGGTTCAGATAATCTGGCACCCTGAACCTTTTAAGAAAGTAATAATGTTGAAGACACATGTTTTTTTGAGTTATTATATGACCATACAATAAATTTGTAAGTGCTGGAATAACCTTCCTCAGTCATAATTGATTCATCCAAAATAATGTAAACAGATAATCAATTAAAAACTTACCATGAAAACCTATGCAATTAGCATGTGCTTCCAAATAATGATATGAAAAATATGTACTCTTTACAATAATGTTAAAGAAATATACAATATTTTAGTCTCATTTCTACATCTTCCTTGAGTTTTACAATTATTAATAAAGTATTATCTCCATATAAAAAAGCCTAGCCGACCGGCTGACTGACTGGCCAGCTGGTAGCTATAATGTGCACTGACCACCAGGGGGCAGATGCTCAGCGCAGGAGCAGAAACCACAGACATGGAAACATGGAACAGACTAGAAGACTAGTAAGGGGGACTGGTAAGGGGGAGGATGGGAAGAGATTAACCAAAGATCTTATATGCATACTAGAGGCCCAGTGCATGGATCCGTGGACCAGTGGGGTCCCTCGGCCTGGCCTGCAGAAATCGGGCCAAAACCGGCTCTCCAGCATCCCACAAGAGGTCTCGGATTGCAAGAGGGTGCACTGGGCCTCTAGTAAATATATAAAGGAATATACTCATCTTGATATTATACATATATTTTTAAAATACATTTTTATTGGTAACCAAGAGGAAGGAGAAGGAAAAAGAAATGGAAACATCAATGATGAGAGAGAATCATTGATCCACTGCCTCCTGAACTCCCCACACTGGGGATGGAGCCTGCAATCCTAACATGTGTCCTGACTGGGAATTGAACTATGACCTCCTAGTTTGCAGGTTGACACTCAACCACTGAGACATGCTGGCCGGGCAGATATTATATTTTCCTTTTATAAATATTTTATATACATACTAGAGGCCAGGTGCACGAAATTAGTGCACAGGTGCAGTCCCTAGGCCTGGCCAGCAATCGAAGCACGAGCATCTGGCATGGAAGGGCAGGTTCCACCTGACCTCTGGCCCTGGGAAGCACCTGGGTCCTGGGCCCCCACAAGCCCCCCTCCTCCTGAGTCATCAGGCCCCCACCCGGCTCCCTCAGCTCCTGGAAGCCAGGCAATGGCCCCACCCCCTGCCACCGTCACTGGTTGCCATCTGCGGGGCCATCAGCGGGATGATCAGGCCCCGTTCACATCCACCTTGGCCTGGTGCTGCCTGCCCACCTGCTCCACCATCCTGCTGCAGTCCCACTCTTGTTAGGGCACATTGGGGATGGCAGTGCTTCCACTGCTGCCCACTGCCAGTGCCGCATCACTGATGCCCGCCATGTTCCGTACAGTCCCCTAGTGGTCAGCACACATCATAGCGAGTGTCCAACTCCCAGTCAAGGGGACAATTTGCATATTAGGCTTTTATTATATAGGATGAGGGGTATACAAACATATATTTGGGTGTGTGTGCGCATGTGCATGTGTAAGATGTACTTAAGATTTCAGGAGCTGTTTTTCTTCTATGTTTTTCATATGATTTATTTACATATATCTAAGAGTCTCATAAAATAAATTAAAAATCAAATAAAGTTAATTGATTCATACTTTTAAAGAAGACTTTAACCTTGACACCCCAGCACAATCTCTGTTTGATATTTCTCTTTATAAATTCTGCTGTAAAACCTAACCATGTGTATCTTAAAGACAAAATGAAACAAAACAAAACACAACTCCATGAGTGATTCTGGTACACAGCCCCCACTAAGAAGATCCTCAAATCAAATGGTGAGCTGTAGCAAGTCTTTCTTACTCTCTTCCAGAAGGTCTGAACGGCTTTGGGGATCACATCTTGATTCACAGTGTAGCATGAGTGCTTTTCTTTCTGAAAATGTTTCAAAGTAAAACTAATGGAAGAGTTTTCCTCTCTGAGAAAAGAGTGTTCCTTATGACCTTCAGTACATTAGAAACCATGGGTTCTTTAACTTATTTCTTAATGCAGTAGTGGGAGGAATAAAAGGTGGTAACTACAGCAGTTATTAGCGCTACCTGTCCACTATTTCCTTTTTTCTCTCTCCCTAAGTGAATGGTAGGATTGAATATTCCTTACCTTTAAATGTGACTCTGTGACTTGCTCCAGCCAATGGTAGGTGAGAAGTGAAACATGCCATATCCAAGCCGGAAGTTTGAAGAGTCAGTGCACTTATAACATGTACTGTTCCTTTTGCCTCTGGCAGTGGTGAGCCCCATGATGGTGGCTACTGTGTCAGCGTTAGGCCCAGACTCGGAACATGACGACACAGGGCAGAACCCTGAAGTGGGCCTGAGATGGACATGAGCATGTCTGAAAAATAAATCATTTTTTCAATCCCTTGAGCTTTTAATAATTAGTTATTACTATAGCATAAATTAGCATACCCTAACCGTTAGTTTACTATTTATTCTTAGTTTACTATAATTATTCAGCTAGGGCCTAACTAAAGCAAAGATGAAAATAGTAAACAAATAATCATGGAAGCAAACCATATTTTAGCATCACCATAACAAGAGTGTTACAATTGTATGCAACAGTTTTCTTCATTTTGAAATTCTTACCTTGTCCCACTCACATGTTAAATTCTTTACATATATCAGATTTAATCCTCGCAATGACTATTTCAGTCCCATTTTTACAGCAGAGGAAGCAGAGGCTTACATTCTCTCAATCTCATACAGCTCCTAAGTGGCAGAAATAGATACCAAATACAGATTTTTTTAAATTATGAAGATTCTACCTTTAAACATTATGTGATTCATTATTTCTTGTACATTGCTAAAAATTAGCAAGTCACATTAACTAGGCAGTCATTGAATAGCTGCTATGTTACTGTTTTATCCCCATGTATAAAGAAATACAAGAGCGAGAGGTGAGGAAGTGGTGCATGATAACAAAACGAATAAGACATTAAGTCTCGTAATCACCAAGCTGAAGGTCTCAGAACTGTGTGGCAAGGAAATTAGATAGAGAGGCATGTCTATGCACCAGCAGTAAACAGGAAGGGAAGTACTACTGGAGGAAGAAACATTGACCTATCAGAGAAGACTGGTCACAGGAGTGATGAAAACTATGGGTGTACACTGCGCGAGCCGAGGAACTGCTAGGACCCCGAGGAAGAAATGGCCAAATGAATAATTATGAGCATTCACATAGGTTATTTTCACAGTCATTGCTGTTAAGAGTCCAATCAGGAGACAGTATTCCAGATGATCCCTGAAATAAATTTACACTGTGGAGAGAGTATTCAAATGAAAAGGAATTTTGTGTCTTTTTTGTACTTCTGAAGTTCTATAATATTTTTAAGGATTCCTTTTAGTTATTTCTTATGTTATATTTATAACAAGGTACTAAGAATATGGATGGCAAATGGTTTTTAAAAATAATAGCCTTTTAGTGAATATGTTATATTTTGAAATTAATAGAAAAATTCTAAAAAGTAAATAGGAAATTTCAAAGTCTGTAGTGAGCATGTTGAATATTTCAGATAGTAGATTGAAAGCAAACTATATATATTTTTTCATTTTTGTTAAACTTGTTGGGGTGACCTTGGTTAATGAGATTATATAGGTTTCAGGTATACCATTCTATAATACATCACCATATTGTACTGTGTGTTCACCACCCCAGGTAGTCTCCTTCCATCACCATTTATTCCCTCTATACCTTCTTTGACCTCCTTCTACCCGCCTTTCCCTCTGGTAATCACCATACTGTTGTCTGTGTCTATGAGGTTTTCTGTTGGTTTGTTTTTTTAGTGTGTGGTTGTTTCTTTTTTGTTTTTTTGTTTGTTTTTTGCTTAATCCCTTCACCTTTTTTACCCAGCTTCACAACTTATATTTCTTAGAATATACTTCTGAAGCTTGAAATGTTTAAAAAAAAAGGGAAATCAAAACTTTGTTTCATTTGTTTGAGTCCTCTGGAAACTAGATTGCAATATGTGACTGTATATGCATTTTCATCCATAATGTTTTGGGGACTGTATATTAATGCATTTAAAGTACAATGAAATAATCTCTATTTTTATATTTGGCTTTTTAAAACTAACACTTAGAAATGATCTATAGGTTACCTAATATAGTTAGCAAAGCAAGTATGAAAATTTTACATTTTCTTAGTTCAAAGCACAAAATTGTAATGGACAATGAATCCAAATTATCAAATATTCCTCTAACATTTTTGCTCAATATATTTAACTATTAGAGATTATCATATACACACTTTATTCCAAACAAAACAAGGATTATGGAAATGTACAAATAGTCAAATGTTTATTTAAAGATGATTTTCTTGAATGTCTTTTAAATTGGAAATAATTATACTTAAATTGTTATCCATTTTATAAATCTCCTCAGTTTCTGTTTGAATCTGTAATGATGTAATGATCATATTAAAAGAAACACTGTGGACCATTACACAAAGCTTTAGAGTTAAAAACTAAAGCTAAACTTCTTTATTATAACTTTTTGGCTAAAGACTTGTCATTGTTTATAACAGGACTAACACAGTCATGTAAGTCTTAGGTGATTGAGCATTTATTACTTGATAGTTTTCATTTTCTTCACAATTTTTCTCTTGTCATTGGTAGAAGATCAAAATCATGATTTTATTGAAAGAGGACACCCAACACCCTAAGCCAAACTTCCAAATGTCTTATATTCAAGTTTATGCCCTTTTCTAAATGAACTCTTAGGAATTAGTAAATCTTCAAATTCATCATAGGCTGCTGATTTCCAGCATCTAAATGATTTTCTTTGTCAGTTGCAAATTCCTGGTCCAATCAGTGGTGACTAAGAAGGTCAGGATCATTGACACAAAGCATGGGGACTTGGGTACATGTTTATGCTCACATCTGCTCTGAGAAACTGACTCTTGGAGCTATGGCATATGGACAGCCATGAACTGGCTAGGCAAAAACATCACAAAGCAACAATTTTGGGGTTTTGGTCTTTAAAATTAGTTCTTTATCCCATTCCATGTCCCATGAGTTTTTATCTAATATATTTTATAGTTATGAATGCTCTGCTTACTTTATCACTAGACTATTTCCACCTCATTTAAAATTTCCCAAATATGCCCTCAGACCACAATATAATAAACTCCGTAGCTCTTCTCCTTGAGCTCTGTGTATCTACCCATGTCAACCTAATTTTAGGTTATTTGAAGATAATGCAACTCTCAGAGAAAATGTCCTATCACAAACCCTGCTAAGCTAACCTAAATTATTTTACACTAGTTGTCAAAAAATGAAAGTGCGGATCTTACTAGTACATCTGTGTATCTATGAACAGCTATTTTTTTGGGTGACTATTTAATTTTGCCTGAAACAAAAAGTTATCTAGGTTCTTTCAAGATAATTTTTCTAATTTCTGTAAAAACTACAGCCAAAACTTCCACAAGGATTATAATCACTTTGAATTCAACTATCCATTACATTATTGTGAATATCTATTTTTGCTCTCACTTATTACACTTAAACACTATGTCCTAATTTGAATAAAGATAATTTACTTTGATCTCAGTATGACATTCCTTTGTGTGTGTGTGTGTGTGTGTGTGTGTGTGTGTATGTGTGTGTGTGTGTGTATGTCATAAGAGTTGAGACCTATATTAAACTGGAAGACTATCAACATTTTTAGCCTATTGTGCCCTTCCAATATTTTCAGAAATGTGCCACCAATCAATAAATTTCAAACCCCTTTTCATACTACTCACAGTGTGAACATGCTAATAATATTTGGTCTGTTCTTGACTTTCACATGTAAATATGACATTTTTACTACTTAAAATAGTATTTTCATCTTAAAGTCTTTATATGGGATTTTATTTCCAATACATCTCTATCTCTTATGCGTTGCCAATATTATTTAAAAGTGAGTTTCTTCTACCTCCTTTATAAGCATTCCAAAGAATATCCCAAAAAATATGAATAATATAAAACTGTATAGGTCTTCACATTTTGTACCATTGATTCCTTCTTTAAAAATTCTTTTGCCCTAGCTGGTTTTGCTCAGTGGTTACAGTGTCAGCCTGCAGACTGCAAGATCATGGTTCGTTTCTGGTCAAGGGGGCGTACCTGGGTTGCCAGTTTGATCCCTGACCACCTGAGGAAGGCAACCAATTGATGTGTTGCTCATATATCAATATTTCTCTCTCTCTGTCTTGCCCCCTCCCTTCCACTCTCTCTAAAAAAAAATCAATGAAAAAAATTTCCTCAGGTGAGGATTAACAACAACAAAATTCTTTCCAGAGGCTTCTTGATACCCAAGTTACATTGCTATACAAGTTTGACAATAATCATAATTAAAATATATTCCTCACTTTACAGTTTAGAGTGCTTTCAAATAATTATGCCATTAAAGTAGGCATTTGTACCATTCTCCATTTTAAAGAGAGATACATTGGTGAAGTGAATTGCTCCTAACTGTGTAGCTAGAAAGTAACAGACTCTAACTCAAGACCTGTCTCTTCAAGTTATCCAAATTTCCTACCACACTGTCACCAATTTTCCACCGAACTAAATAATAAATTATAATTTAAAAGACAGTATAAGTGATTGCATTGTGATATTGTGATATCCTACTTAATTTTGCAGTGATACTTAAAAAGGGACAGAGGGAGAATGTCATCCCTGACACTTCACTTTCATAAATGATATAATATAAATCATATCAGATTTATAGTCTGTTCAATCATACAGCAATTGATACAATGAAAGTTTCCCAAATGTCTGATTGGACACCACATTCAATTAGTTCAAATTATTTTTAGCTTACTCCATGCTAAACAAGAATAACAAATGAACCAATTTAACCCTTACCCTAACTCCAGCAATCCCCCAATCATTTTTATCATATATAGGTGCTTGTTTATAATAACTGGCAAATAAAAGGAGCTTAATAAATAGTAGTCAAATGAATCAAGAATGAAAAGGTAATCACCCATTTTCATGGATCAATTATCCTATAAAATAAAAGGCTAATGTGAAAATTGACTGAACGGCCAAACAACCAGTCACTATGACATGCACTGACTATCAGGGGGCAGGCACTCAATGCAGGAGTTGCCCCCTTGTGGTCAGTGAGCTCCCACAAGGGGAGCACTGCTCAACCAGAAGCCGAGCTCATTGCTGGTGAGCACAGTGGCGGTGGCGGGAGCCTCTACCTCCTCCGCAGCAGCGCAAAGGACCCCTCAGGGGGGGTGTCTGACCCCTGGGGAGCAGGCCTAAGCTGGCAGTTGGACATCCCCCAAGGGGTCCCAGACTGCAAGAGAGTGCAGGCCTGGCTGAGGGACTCCCCGTGCGCCCCCCTCCCCCCACAGTTATTACAAAAACTAGAGGCCCAGTGCATGGCACAAATGCCATGCACTGGGCCTCTAGTTTTTGTAATAACTCCACTTGGTTGATAGTCAAGGGTGGTGATTTGCAAAGCTAGAATGGATTATCTTTAGAAGATGTAGCTTCTCTTCTGATGATCTTTTAAAGGTAGTCTAGAGTGTCACAGGAGACATTTGATTATTTTAGGTTCAAATGAATAAGAATGTCTTATTCCTTTGTCTTTTCTCTTTCAGTAATATTATGTTGGATGTCTATGGTCAAAACTTGCTATTTATATAAACAGTCTAAAAAATAAAAGGGAACAGGTTTAACCAAATTAAAAAGTGATTTTAAAGCACTTCAGAGGCATCCATCAATATGAGAAAAGTATTAGTGGTAATTACAAAAATGTGTATAATAATGAGTACTAAATGGTCTCTAGTTATCTATAAGGTAAATCATAGTAATAGTATTGTAACATATGTGAAAACAAGGTTATGATTCCTGACTGCATTTACATAAAATCAGGATTTGGAAAGTTAAATAAAATAAAAATATATTCTTCCAGTTGCAAAACCAGTAGTGGTTAAGAAATTCTAAATCTGGCCCTGACTGATTTGGCTCAGTGAATAGAGCATCAGCCTGTGGACTGAAGGGTCTTGAGTTTGGTTCCAATCAGGGGCATGTACCTTGGTTGCGGGCATATCCCCAATGGGAGGTGTGCAAGAAGCAGCTGATTGGTGTTTCTCTCTCATAGATATTTCTCTCTATCCCTCTCCCTTCCTCTCTGTAAAAAATCAATAAAAATTTAAAAAAATCTAAATCTGGAATTAGAATATGTTGACTCCTCACGTTAATAACGTAATTAATATCAGAACAATTAAATATTAACATCTTAAGAGAGCTAATTAAAATATAAACATGCTAGAATTTAATACAGGCTTCTCTTCCTTTTACTACCTTTACTATAACATAATTAAGAAAAATTGTCTAAGATTTGGGATGAAATCCCAGCACTCTTTTAGGGATATTCTTGATTTGCATTGACAAAAATTTTATAGCCTTATTGAATGCCTAGCTCTCTTTGCCTAAGGTCCTAACTGCAAAACAACTTCCAGTGATTAATAAGTGGTTACTAGATTACACTTATCAGTTCTCAAGGACTTTCCATATCTGTGGTTGACTTTCCAAGATCTTCAACGAACAAAATCCAAACAAAAAATCAGTCAAAATCCTCTGGCTGAATGTCAAAATATCAAGCCGATCTACAAGGCTTGCAAAATTCTTATGAGGGGTAGTAGTTGGGTTAATTGTAATGAAGTGTTGGGGCTTTGAGAAGTGAGTAGCATTGTCTAGATCTGATGACTTCTTTATTTTTTATTTTCAGTGATGGGATTTTTAGCTTTTGATTTTTTTTTACTTCTTGAGTCATTGGCCTTCATGCAGAGCCCACACCAGCCCTATGCTTTTTCATGTTTCTCCTTATATACCTCTCTTTCTTAGTACATCAATTGTCATAAGCCGTGGTTGATAAACAGGTGATTATGATACTACCTGCCTTATTCAAGTTGAGGACAAAAATAAATACTTTCAATTGATATTTTTACATGCTACCAAACCATTTTTATTCTACCATCTTACATGTTCTAATGTTCTTTCTTGCTTTCAGTCAGGGCTGCCACTCCATTTGGTAGCCACTTACATTTCCAGGGCTTTCCTTGCCTGAAGAGTGAAAGTTCAGTCCTCTCCCTATGTGTTTCACACATCTCCAGGGGCCATTTTTCTGTTCAAAATCTTTCCTGTTCAGGCTTAGCACCTATAACTCTGAGCCATACTAACCTCAACTAAGGTGTTATCACTCTCTCTGAAGCACTCAGCCCAATTATAAACAGAGCTCTCTGTTTATTTTCCGAACTACCAGAGTATGGTGTTGAAGAAAACTGCCTGAAGGGCTGGGGTTAAAAATAAGGTAAAAATAATTGTATGGCATTGCTTTAGAATTAGCAGCCCTGGCTTTCCACAAATGTTCCTTATTAGCCACTTTTCTCTTTAGCAGGTTTCTTACCCACAGATGTGTTTCCCACATGTGCAAGCCCACTCAGAAAAGGCAAAATCATTTGACATTATAATAGTCTTTACCCAGGGAGCTAATATACTTTTATATATTATGCAGATCCATTCCCCCAATCTGACTCAAACTCTGATTTTCAGAAAGGAAGACAGAAATGTGCCTTGTATAAGCACAGTGTCTAGAATACAATAGAATTCTCAAAGGAGAATAATGCCTTTGTTGAATGGCATTTTGTCTCAACTACACTAGTATCTGTCAGTATAAATGAAGATTCATAAAATTTTAAAGACATCAAATCACAATACTACCATAAAATAAAGGTTAAAAAGCCTTTGTAATTAAAATAAAAAAGATGACAGATTCTTACCAAAACTTCTACTTCAAATGAAAATAACTGAAAGTGTTTCAGTGACTTCTCAACTCCCTTGAGAAAATGTTTACCAACTGGATATGTCAACCTAAAAAATATTTTTTACTTTTGTTTCAAGTTCATTTTTGGTGCCAATTTTTCTCCACATGAGGTAAAACTCTGTTCCAGCCCAATCAGAGATACCTCAGAACCAGAAATAGTCATCAACTTATTCATTAGTTAAATTACAATCAAATACACATACAGGTAAAGTAGTACTTCCATGAGGAAATAGCTATCCTTACAAAAATTGTATTCAAGAGGATTATGAATGTCTTGTTTCATAAGAATAAAAGGAACCCCAGGCCTCACTTTAGACTTTCTAAGGTAAACCATTCTGACTCCATTTGTTGTAAACTATTCTAAGTAGATTTATTCTAAGGTAAAGAGTTGGACACAAAGAAACTACTGAAATTGAAGGCTTTTACAAAGCAAGTACTGAGCCCTATCTTTTTGTTCTGAGCTGGAAAACTACTAAATTCATGTACAGAAGTACTTTGTTTTCAGCCTACTCAGAATTGAGTAGTCTAAGGGTCTGTTTTTAAATGTTGTTCTTATAAGAGAAATAGGCAAGGACCCTTAACTGTTCCCACATGAAAGCAAGTAGCACACCAGATAAAAAAATAAGAATTGTAGAAACTGCAAATCATAAAAAAGAACAGCATGAAATTGAGGCATTTTATTTTTAATTCAATGTATAAAATATTTAGTCATAGAATCAGATTCATTAAGCACTTTTCAATTTGTATTAAATTATAAACAAACTTTTTGCAAACTCAGTCTTCTATTTAATTAAAAATCTAAAACCCAGGCCAAAGAGTAACTGGTCCAAAATATTACTATCAATTGAACACACCTGCAAAATTCATTTGACATGATTTTTCTTGGTCATCACATTACAAAACTGACCATGCTTAGAAGCACTTAATTATCTCTCAACAAATAATTTCTGAAGGTCTGCTTTGGGCTAGGCCAAGAGAGGTGACTTGCTTACTGAAATCTTAACAGGTAAATAAGAACACCTAGTTTTGGTTACTTTATGTGAGTCATTATGCAAAGTACATTGATTTGGATGGTAGAATTAAAGAAACAAGGAAGTCTTTATTTAAGAATATTGCCAAGAGAGGAGACAGGCTGAGCTCAATCCCACTGAATAAAAAGCTGGACAAATGTTAAGATCTGGGATGGGGGCAAATTAGGTCACCTGTGCTTCCTAATTGGCCTTACTAAAAGAATCCTGTCAAGAAGCTTTTAAAAAGATTTACCTCTCAAAGGAGCAGGGAAAGAACATACAATTATAAGTTGTTTGAGATAAATGCTCTAATGAAAACATTTTCAGGGGCCTAGAGTCAGGAAAAAAACATGTATAAAGTTTAGTTAAGCTGAGGGAATCATAAGTTCATCTTGTGCTCCCCTCAGAAAATAAAATTTGGTTGAGAAAAGATAAAAAAATTGACTCTTTCTAAACTGAATTCAAATGATTAATGCAAATTACATGGATAATTTTAACTAAAAATTCTGTTTGTGATCAAACCATGTGTTTGTTCATTTTGATTTACTATCAAGTATCTATTCATCTCTGCCTGCAGCACAGTTCTGAATGTGGCAGTTTTGCTTGTCACAGGAATGGATATCAAAATGAATAAACATTTATATTTCATTGGTCACACTACAGGTGTAAAGACTCCACAAAAATATATTTTGGACACATTACAGTGCTTCAGTTCAGTATAGCTTTGTAGACTGGATTTAAGAAGCTATTGGAAATATATATTGTTTATCTACTACTTTTTAAAAGTTAACCTGTATTTTTATGAAAGAAGGATATAGAAGTACATTTATTATGGTCCATATTGATGTTTAGCATTACTGTTAAGGACTGTTTAAGGTGAGAATCTCTGAGAAGGATAAATATCACATGATCTCACTCATTTGTGGAATATAATGAACAACATAAACTGATGAACAAAAACAGATCCAGAGACAGAGAAGCATAGATCAGACCGTCAAACCTCAGAGGGAATGTAGGGGAGGGTGGGGGTAAGGGGGAGAGATCAACCAAAGGACTTGTATGCATGCATATAAGCCTAACCAATGGACACAGACACCAGGGTGGTGAGGGCATGAGTGAGGGGGTGGGGGGGGGGCGGCAGTGAGGGGATAAGGACACATATGTAATACCTTAATCAATAAAGGGGGGGGGGGGAGTGGATATTCAAAAAAAAAAAAAGATTTTTCAGTATCCAGGAAGTAAGAGAACACTGACCCACTCAAAATATGAGTATAAAAAATTCACTATATACACATATGGTTCCCTTTTATGAGACATGCTAAGACATGTGTCTCTTTATAGGACATATATCTAAAAAATAAGGTATAAATAAAAGTGACTAGATATTCTAAAAAGAAAAAAATTAAGTCTGTAGTAGTATTATAGTGAAATTGCACTGTGAGAAGTCCAAGATAATTAGTGAAATATGTTTTTTTGTAACTTATTATCATCTGAGTGACTTTCATTGTTTCTCAGGATAAAATAATTGAAGCAATTTATCCTCAAGACTAAATCTATCTATTACTATAGGCCCAGTGCACAAAATTCATGCATGGGGGGTGTGTCCCTCAGCCCAGCCTGCACCCTCTCCAATCTGAGACCCCTCAAGGGATGTCCAACTGCCCATTTAGGCCCGATCCCAGTAGGCAGTCAGCCATCCCTCTCACAATGGACAGTCAGCCATCCCTCTCACAATCCAGGACTGTTGGCTCCCAACTGCTCTCCTGCCTCTCCTTGATTTCCCCTGACTGCTTCTGCCTCCCAGCCTGATCACCCCCTAACCACTCCCCTGCCAGCCTGATCACCCCCTAACTATTCCCCTGCCAGCCTGATTGATGCCTAACTGCTCCTCAGCCAGCCTGATTGCCCCTATCTGCCTTTCCCTGCAGGCCTGGGTCCCCTCTAACTGCCCTCCCCTCCAGGCCTGGTCCCCCCCCAACTGCTCTCCCCTGCAGGCCTGGGTACCCCCCAACTGCTCTCCCCTGCAGGCCTGGGTCCCCCCCACTTCCCTCCTCTGCTGGCCTGGTCACCCCTAACTGCCCTCCCCTGCAGGTTTGATCGCCCCCAACTGCCATCCTTGCAGGCCTGATCCCTCCCAACTGCTCTTCCCTGCTGGCCATCTTGTGTGTTGGAGTGATGCTCAATTTGCATATTACTCTTTTATTAGATAGGATAGAGGCCTGGTACATGGGTGGGGGCTGGTTGGTTTGCCCTGAAGGGTGTCCTGGATCAGGGTGGGGGTTCCTTTGGGGCATGGGGCAGCCTGGGCGAGGGGCCTGTGGTGGTTTGCAGGCTGGCCATACCCCCCGGAGACCCAAGTGGAGGTCCTGGTATCTGGGATTTATTTATCTTCTATAATTGAAACTTTGTAGCCTTGAGCGGAGGCCAGGGCAGGCCAGGAAGCTTAGCTTCCTTCATTGCCAGGGAAACTCAAGCCTCCTGCTCGCTCTGTGGCTGCAGCCATCTTGGTTGGGTTAATTTGCATACTCGCTCCTGATTGGCTTGTGGGCGTAGCAGAGGTACAATTTGCATGTTTCTCTTTTATTAGTGTAGATTGCTGTTGTGACTTTAGTCAAAAGTGCTACAGTACAGTTTGAGTAAAACCAGATTTATAAGAAATGTTGCTTCCTTTAGTAGTTATGAGAATCTTTCTCTTAATGATAGTGACAAACGATTAACTATCCATTAGACTATAAGCTTCTGGTGGGTAGGTGATATTATATTTCATGTAGTCCACATATTAGGTGCTATTAAACATTTAAACACATAAGTAAGGAAATGTTGTTTGTGTTTGAATCCTGGCAGAGTTTCAATACAGAAAAATAGAATTCATCAGTACACATCCATTTAATTCCTATGAAAAAAGGAAATTTTAAACTAAGGCCATTTGAAAGTGTTTTATTCCCCACAATGATAGAGTTACCATTTAATTTTACTATCTAAATTCAGGACATCTTTGTTCAGAAAAAAATAATTAAACAGGATAGGACCCTCAATCATTTACCAAAGTTACTATTACTCTATTCATTTTACAGATAAGGAAACTGAGGTTTATTTTTTGGTAAAACTTGACTACATATGAGGTACCTCGCAAGAAAATACACAGGCAATAGTCAGTAGAGAGCATGTGTTTCCCATCTATGTTTTGATAAGCCTTGTGGAATACTCATTTCCCAACCTCCCCTCCCCACCCCCGCAACTTTTAGTGTCCCTCTGAGCATGATTCTGAATGTTGGGGTGCTGATGGGAACCCCATTTGTGATCACTGGAAGCTTTTCTAGCTTAAGGCTTTGTAAAGCTACAACTGGATTAATTCACAGTAACCAAGCACCTTTTAATTAATAAGAATTATATGCAATTTAGAAGCCATTAAACTTAAACATAAATATGTGTGTTAGAAACTATAAATATAGCCTTGGTTAGTGCAGCTCAGTTTGTTGAACTGTGTTCCACACACTGAGGGGTCACTGGTTATGTTCCTGGTCAGGACCCATGCCCAGGGCAGCCAATGTTTATCTCTCTCCCTCTCCCTTCCTCTCTTTCTCTTCAAAGTCAACAAAAGCATACTTTTTTTTGGAAAAAGAAACCACAAATATAGTGCAATAGGGTTCCACTGTTAACTTCATTGCTCCACTAGTAACTTCCCTATGTCCTGGGAGCGGTGAAAATTATAGCTAGGTGATTGTTTTTATTTTAACAAAATTGTTTTTGTTCTTGTTCTGTCTAAATTCCTCTTTTCTGGCATTTGTGTAGCTTATCATTTTCTGTGTAGTATGCTGATTTGGGCCTGGTTTTATCTGCAGGTGACTTTTTGCCTTGAAGAGAAGTAGGTTCAGAGTTGCAAAGGTTCACACTTCCAAGTAAAAGACAACCACCACAAAAAAACAAAACAAAACAAAAAAAAAACAACAACAACACACAAATCTATTGTTTATGGTTTTCTATTTCTGTTCTTACTTTTCCAGAAGTTATACAGATCCTCTGTGTCCAAATAGTTAACAATATCTACTATAGAAATTTTCTATATCTGGACACTGTACAGCACAAGGTAACTTTCATTTTGTCCTTCTGCTCATCCTCTTTTTTTTTAATACTCACCCAAGTATATAATTTTTCCATTGAGTTTTAGAGAGAGTGGAAGGGAAAGGGAGAGACAGAGAGAAACACCTGTGTGAGAGAGACACATCTATTAGTTGCTTCCCATATGTCCCTGACCAGGGCCAGGAGCCTGCAACTGAAGTACATGCTCTTTATCAGAATCGAACCCGGCACCCTTCAGTCCGCAGACCAACTCTATTCACTGAGCCAAACTGGCTAGGGCTGCTCATCCTCTTCCTGCTGTAACTATGAGGAAAACTGGGAAAATACATTTCAGAAGAAGTCTGAGCCAAAAATGGTCATTTGTTGGACATAATCAAGGCTATCCTCTTATTTAATATGTTATACCAATAAGCACATTTCTTGGCTGCTGCACATCAGGGTTTTAATGTTGACAATATTTGTGCCAGAAATTATATGGCTATAAATTCACATTTTCTAGTTTTAAAATGTATTTAGTTGTTATTAATATAATAGACTCTCTCTTCTCTACTCTACTTTATTGGCAAGTAACAAAAACCTCCCTTCTCTATGTAAAAACATATTGGCAGAAATCAATTATGCATGAAAGTTTGGCTTCTATTAGGTACTTTTTAGTAAGTTTCTATGCTTCTATCCATGTTAAAAAAATATTTAATAAAAGTACTGTTGTAGTTCTAATTTAATGTCATTATTGTGTGATTTTAAAAATATTTCCTGTTTTGGTTGAGGTTTGCTTTTGCTTTTTTGTTGTTTTTGAATGATTGACCAACTACAGGAGTGCCAATTGCATAATATTACATGACTTCGATAAGGTAATAAATTAAAAAGCTCAATTAGCTTAGATCTATCATGAATGCATGAAATTGTGTGGGGGGTTTTTTTCCTGAAAATTGGACATATGCTTAACTTAGAAATTTTAAAACATTATTTCTTAATAATGACAACTTAATATGTATATTTAATAAATAGAGTGGTTAAAAAATAAGTATATAAACAAAAAAGGGGTCCTATGGAGTATAACCTCACAGGGTGATTTTATCAGGAATTCCTAACTGGGCAGGTCATGGTAGGTAGTCATGTACAAGGTATATAACTTCTTTACCTACATAAAAGCTTATCTGTGCCTTAAGCAAGCCCTGTCCATTGTTTCTGTGCATCTAAGTTAACATACCTTTGAAATATCCCCTTTCATAACCTTCAAGAGAGCACATAATGTTAATGAGCCTCTAATTCAGTGATTTTCAGCCATTGTGACACAAGAATCTTTAAAACATGCAATACCTGACTATTTAGTCAGGGGCACTGACCTATTTTCCCTTAGATTGTCAAATAAAAAAAAAAAGACAACAACCAACACAACAATAGCCATCTAGTGTGAATGAATCAAAAGTATACCTATTTTTGGTAAAAAAATATAGGGTAGCAAGTAGCTGCAAATGACATCTGAATACAGCGTTTATTCATATGGAAACTACTATCATTCATTCACATTTTATTAGTAGTTCAGCATACTTCAGAGTTTATATTTTCAGAAAAATAAATATTTTTTTGATATTAGTGTGAAACAAAACACTAAATTTGACAGGTGACCTTTGATAAAAACAAATTAAACAAAAAAATCAACATTTTTAGAAGTAAAAATATAGATGGTAAACTAGCCAAACACATTTTATATCATTTTATGTAAAAGAATACTGACTAGAAGCACTTCCATTTGGCACTCCAAAAGTTTGCAATGTGAGACAAGGGACAAAACCAGGGAGCCTAAGTCAATACCTCTCGTTTCTATAGAAACAGTATTATTTACACCTACTTTTTTTTTCTATTTCTATGGTAATAGGACACAGAAGTACCTTAGAAATGAAAAGGGTAAAGATAAGAGATCTATCAAGTGCTGATGGAGGTGAGTGGAGGCTGGTGAGACAGGACTTACAGATACTTACTAATCTCCCACAATTTCTAGAGTCTTAGAAGGGTATTTAAGGTAGGACTTGGCTCCTATAATAGGCTTACTTTCTACCCATTAGGCTAAATTGAGTTAAAAAATAAATGTACCCAAACTATTTTAATTGTTTTACCTGTATACATTATTAAATTTTGTCTGACACTTAAAAACAGAAGAAAGGTTTAAAAATGTTTAATAAAAACATTAATAATGTTTTCCCTTATATTTATACATTGTTATTTTATCACTGAATTGCTCCATAGAGGGGAATAGCAAAGCACTCCTATTTTTTAGTTCTTGGAAGAAATAATAAGATGGCATCAAGTACATAAAGACTATTTTATAGGTTACGTTGTTCCTAGTTTCTAACTTATTTAAATAAATTTATTCTTGAAGACATTTTTTCCCCCCAAAATAATAAAAATTTAGAGGATGAAAAGAGATGGGAAGAAAAGGAGTCAGACAATTTCAATATCTTGGTAGTGGAATTATTCATGGCTAAATAGGCTCTTAGCTTCTTTCTTCCCATTGACAAACTCCAAATATAAAAGTAACAATGAAATAAAGGGCAAAGGCATTCTGTGCCATATTCTGAATCATTTCTTACGACTCTATTAAAGTTAAAATTTCTTAACATTGCAGGAAAAAGAGTCAGGAAAGCACATGGTAGATTAGGGGAGAGAACCTCTAAAAAAATAAGTCCTTTCCTGCTGCACACACCAGCAACATTGGATGGGAACAGCCACTGAAAGGCTTATGTGATCTATTCTGTGTAGTGGACAGAAATTTCATGAAAATAGCAAGATTGGTCTAGTTCAGCTTTAAATAGAAATGCTCTATTCCATGGGTGTGTATATTTGATGTTCATACTTTTTTTTTTAAACACCTTTGATTTGTGTGTGTGTGTGTGTATGTGTATGTGTGTTGGTCTACATCACATTTATTTAATTACTAGAGGCCTGGTGCACGGATTCATGCACCAGTGGGCTATCTTAGTCTGGCCTGCAGGCATCGGGCCAAAATGAGCCCGGTGCATGGATTTGTCCAGGGCGTGTCTGGCCTGTCTTGCCCAGTCCCCATCAGCCGGATCCCAGCAGCAAGCTAACCTACCGGATGGAGTGTCTGCCCCCCTGGTGGTCAGTGCGTGGCAAAGCGACTGGTAGAATGGTCGAACAGTCGGACACTTAGCATATTAGGCTTTTATTATATAGGATTCTGTTCAAATCTGTTTGCAATGAAAATGTCTATTCTTTCTAGGCTCATACAGATTTAATAGTTAAAAGAGTGGTTCTGGGTTTATAGAAATTTGTCCTCAATTTTAATATAGGTGGAAGATAATTTATTAAAAAGGTGATAAAATAGAAAGGCGGGCTCAATGGAAACAATAAATCTAGACTATAACTTATTCCTCATCTTAATAGATAAATAAATAGAAAAGTAATATAAATAGCATTAATAGAATTCAGTATTGTTGCATTTCTAGAACTTTTCTTTAAGGACTTTGAATGCATTATTTCACAAAAACCTCACAGGTTACCAAATTTAGCAAATAAAATTAGTGAATTTCCAGTTACATATAAATTTCAGATAAAATGTTTTTTATTAAAAGGATGTCCTATGCAATATTTGGACATGACTTATACTAAAAGTTATTTGTTGTTTTTATGACTTCAAATGTAATTTGATGCCCTTTATTGTATCTGCCAACCCTATGATGTTGCTTCAGTAATTAAATACCATTATTAATGATCCCCATTATCAAGAAAAGAAATGGAGGTTAAGTCACTTGCTTGGTGCTATACAGATATTTAGTTTGGAATAAAATTGCAATAGTCTTTACAGTCTATTTCACAGTTCATGCTCCTAACCATTTCTCTATACTCTCTACATCAATGTCTATTCCTATGAGTTGAAAGACTGCCCCATGTGATCACAGATCCCTCTCAACTCTAATCACCCATGACTTAATCCTATTTATCAAGGTATAAAAGGGCTTATCCTTTAAAACTTTATTCCACCTCATTGCTCCAAAATGAATGCCTTTATTTACACAGCATCATTAAAACAGCACTAATGTAAATAACTTGCACATTTTTCTTGAGAAACTTTCCAGAGATCAATGTGCCATAACAAGCCAATCACTTACTATATCAAGAAATTGATTTCTGTAATGTATCCAATGGACCTTGAAGCTTCTCACCAAAGTTTTACCTGCTAATTACTAGCTAATTACTTATAAAAATGCTAATAAAATATACATGGATTTAAAAACTGAGGAACATTCTCCTTAAAGTATTACCATGGTTCACTCCCTTTACTGTAGAACAGATCCAGACCATGATAGAGCAATTGTGTGCATGCTGTGCAATTGAAAGCTCAGAGGCAAAAAAAAAAAAAAAAAAAAAAAAGAACCTCTCCATCATATAAAAGGTAGTTCTAAATAGTTGTAGAGTTCTGGGGGAATGGCGATTAGGGGGCCATATAAGCCAACTTTATCTGGGCTCAGTAAAATATCTTGAACTTATTTTGTCTGTCATCACTTCAGACAGGTCCAAATAACCATTAGTTCATTGATATGGGTCAAAGCATATTGGTCCCGTTTTTATCCAGAATGGAGGCAGGGTAGGGATGGTAATGATAGTTCATTTGGAGTGGCCAAGTGGGGAGTTGAGCAATATCTCAGATGCAGAATGGCTATCTACTGACAGTAGGGAGGATGTCATACATGGAAGAATATTCTGGATACAGGCAATGTAGGGTGTTTGAGAGAAATCTACAGATAGAGACTGGGCAGTGTGCAGGCTTGAGTCACTGCCAAGTAGCTGCATGACACTACTGTCAAATGGTACTTGCTATGCCAGTGGCAAGTGCCAAGGACATGACAAATGTGTTCCTTTATTCAGCCCTGAAGAGATAGCTGCTCTTGCTGCAACAGAGAGGGAAAAGGACTTCACAACTAGTGTATAAATAAACATAAAGAACAGGAAACCATATTTATTAATGAAAATCATTGTTTTTCTCTCATTATTGTTTTATATCTTCACTATTGTACTGGACTGGTGCTTATATTTTTCTTTTTCTTTTCTTCACTAATATTTTGGTCATGTATATATGAGGTATGTTGTCTAGGAACCCAAATAATAGATGTTAATTTGATAAAATAGAGTGCTAGCCATGTGCAACACCTAATTAACCCTAATCTCTTTTTCTGCTACATAAGAAAGCATATCTGAGTGCATGAGCTAGAGAGAGGACTTAAAGGGATAGCCTTAGCACATCACTAATTAATTTTATAAAGATAAACATTTGCTAACTCATTGTAAAATATAAAAACATTGCAGTGTAATGCCACAAATATCATAACACCTAGAATGTGAGCTTTATGCATACTAAAATGATATAATTACATACTAGTATATGGAAGATGCAAGAGGACTAAATAAAAAATCTAATGCAAATATAAAAGAATCTTATTACACATTGATATGAAAAACCAATGTATGCAAATTAATAATGTTCATATATAATATACTGGAATAAATTATCCAATTTAAAATATCAACATAATAGATGATATTTCTAGAATGTGCAAGATTTATAGAAAGCAAATTTTAAAACAGTCATTATCATACAAAATAGTTTTAAACAAAGCAAAAGATATGAGATATTCTTGAATAAGAAGACATTAAAATAAATATAATTATTTTTAAGTTTATTCATAATTTTATTATGATGGCAATGAAATATCAAATATAACCAGAGTATTTTTTTATGAAATAAACATTCTAAAATTTCTGTGGAAAAATAACTAAAGAAGAATAGTTAGAAAAATTCTAAAAAAAAATTAAAAAGAAAGAAAAGAAAAATAATGTGCACAACCTCACCCTTTCAGGTGATAAAACATTGTAAATTTATTTATGTTTCTACTTTTTTCCAGCTTTATTGAGGTATAATTGACAAATAAAAGTTGTATATATTTACAGTGTATAATGATGTTCTTATATATGTAGCATTGTAAAATGATAATCAAAATCAATCTAATGAACATCCATCATCTCACCTAGCTATTTATTTATTTACTTATTTATTGTGGTGAGAATATAAGATTTATTCCCCTAAGAAATTTCAAGTGTACAATATAGTATTATTAATTATAGTTCTCATATTATATATTAGATCTCCAAAACTTATTTATCCTGTATAACTGAAACTCTATACAATTTGAACAATTATCTTCTCATTTCTCCTATCCCCCACCCTTATCAACCACAATTTCACTTTATCTTTCTATGAGTTTGACTTTTTAAATTCCAAATTTCATTGAGATCACACAGTATTAGACTTTCTGTGCCAGGCTTATTTTACTATGCATAATATCCTCCATGTCTCTCCAAGTTGTCACAGTGACAGGATTTCCTGCTTTTTAATGGCTGAATAATATTCCATTTGCATACACACATCACATTTTCTTTATCCATTCATTTGTCAATGAACAATTAAGTTCATTACATATCTTGGCTATTGTGAATGACATGTCAACAACAAGGAAGTGAAAACATCTTTGAGTTACTGATTTCAGTTCTTTTGGATATCCTATACCCAGAAATGGGATTGCTGGACCATGTGGTAGTTCTATTTTTAGTTATTTGAGGAATCTCCATACTGTTTCCATAATGACTGTGCCAATTTACATCCCCACCAGCAATGTACAAGGGATTCCTCTTCTCCACATCCAGGTTAGCACTTGTTATTTCTTGTCTTTTTTATAATACCTTTCTAACAGGTACAGGTGATATCTTATTGTGGTTTTTATTTATATTTCTCTAATAATTAATGATGTTGAACATTCTTTTCACATACCTTTTGGCCATTTGTATATCTTCTTTCAAGAAATGTCTATTTTAGGTCATTTGCCCATTTTTAAATTAAGTCATTTTTCTTTGGTGTTGAGTTTTTTGAGTTTCTTATATATTTTTAATTTCAACCCTTTATTAGATTTATGGTTTGCAAATATATTCTCCCATACCATAGATGTCTCTAAATTCTATTGATTATTTTTTGGCTGTGCAGAAGCCTTTTAATTTGTTATAATCCCATTAGTCTATTTTTGCCTTGGTTACCTGTGCTTTTGGGGTCATATCCAAAAACTTATTGCCCAGATGACTGTCAAAAAGTATTTCCCTATATTTCCTTTTAGTATTTTAGTTTTAGGTCTTGCATTTAATTCTTTAATCCATTTTGAGTTGATTTTGTATATGGTATAGGGAAAGGATCCAATTTCATTATTCCCCATATGGAAATCCAGTTTTCCCACTATCATTTATTAAAGACACTGTCTTTTCTCCATTGAGCATTCTTGGCTATTTTGTCAAACATAAATTGACTGAAATTGTTCCTCGGATCTCTATTCTATTCCATTGGTCTATGTGTCTCTTTTTATGCCAGTATCATGCTTCTTTTATTACTATTAATTTGTAGTATTTTTTAAAATCAGGTAGTGTGATTCCCCAGCTTTGTTTCTTTTGCTTACGATCATTTATCTCTTCATGATCTTTGTGGTTCCATATGAAATTTAAAATGTGATTGACTACTAAGCTAATGCACCTGAAACTGCTACAAAATAGTATCAAATGAAAACTGTAATTTTTTAAAAGAGTTTAAAAAATGTTGTGTTTTGTTTTTTTTTACTTTATGAAAAATGTCATTGGAATTTTGATAAGGATTGCATTACAACTGTAGGCTATTTTGGGTAGTATGGGCATTTTAACAATATTAATTCTTCTAATCCATAAACATAGATATCTTTCTATTTATTTGTATTTTTTTCAATCTCTTTCATCAATATTTTATATAAATCTCTAATAATTAAGTAAGTATAGTATTGATGCAAAAGCTTACCAAAAGTCCAATGAAACAAAATAAAGACCGTAAATAAACCCAGTCACACAAGATAATTTAGCATATGATTAACATGTCAAAAAGTTAATAGGAAAAGATGAGCTATTTATTATATTGCGCTCTAACAAATGAATTGGCATCTGGACAAAAAAATTACAATGAAAATATGGCTCACATAGAAAGTAAGAGAACTGAATTTAAGAAGAGGTATTATTGCCTCAATTAATTTAAGCAAGTCATCTTATCTCATAGGACTGCAGTTTTCTGCTTTTAAATTTTTCCAGCTTTTAAATTCTATAAGTATAGTAGGGTAAAAATAATGAGCTTTTACTCTCTGTAAGTATCAGCTTTTGCAACATAGAATTCATTTATTTAGTTATTTAAAAAATGCTGGTGATGGTGGCTGGGTTCTAATTCCTGAACAGCTACCCATACTCGTTATAAAAGATTCCATGGTGCCAGTCACACTGATATTTTTGTCCTCTTAAAAGTTGTGTGAAAAACACTTAACATTGAATCCAGTTATTTTTATCCTGCTAATCACAGTCTTCCACTGTGTTAGGAATATATAAAATAGTGATGATGGAAAAGATAAATTTACCGATTATAAGCTTCTGAATTTATAAAAGTCAGTATTTTTATTTATACTTAATTTTTCATATTCTACATTGCCCTCTCTTCTCCATCACCTATTTTTGTTTTTTTTCCCCTCTCTTTCATTTTCTTGGCCTAATGAATGAGATAATATTATGCACTGATAATAACTCATTGATTGCTCATCTACCCCTGGGTGTATTCAACATGCAGTAACAATCATTCTACCCCATTATGAGTCTTAAAAGGTAGCGATTCTGTAATAAGTTCACTTCCATCTTGATAATGCCACTGAGAGCATAATAAGAGTTCTAGTAAGATGGGGACTTTAGTGTGCTGTTCACATCTGCCCCCTTGGCTACTTAAACCCAAAATTCTTCAGACCATTGACTCAGAGCAAGAAATAAACTGAGAAGTAAACAGATGCTTGTCAGAAATGTCATGTTGTTTTCATGAGTTTGATCTTGTTGGAAAGTATGACAATAAAATACTGAAATGCATTTTAAAAATGATCAATCTGACAAATCAGTGAATTCACAACTTAAAAAAAATGTATATGTTGGTTATGTAGCATTTTGCAGGTTAATGTAGCTCAAGATTTTTAGGAACAACCATTTCTTAAAAGAAAAAATTCTCAGTGATTAATTATAGTCTTTAAATAGCCTTGTTCAGGCAGGCATATTTATTCTTTTGAGGTAATGCAGGGTCATAGTTTAGAGATGAGATTTGAACACCACTGATACCTGGATTTTTATACCCTATGTACCATTTACTAACCCTGTATTTGATCATAAGGAATTTTTTTAATTTCCCTGGTTCTTAATTTCCTCATCTGAAAAGTATAAATAATAGTAAATGCTAACAAATGTTGTCTAAATGGTTTAACAATATAATATGTTTTAAATGATTTATTGTGTGTCTGGTATACATTAAGCAGTATATAAAATGCAGTTACTAATATTTTAATGCATTTAATTGGGTTGTAATCTAATCAGCCTCCATCTTGACAAAATTTAAAATAAAGGGTCTATGAGAACTTATGAATAAAACATAGCCAACATTATTTACTCTCTCTCTCTCTCTCTCTCTCTCTCTCATCTAAAATAAAGATGCCATCTGCTATCTCTGGCCCATTTTTTTAAAGTTGAAAACACATATTGATGAAGTGTGAGGTTAATTTATTTTTACTATAAAAGTTAAAATTAGACAACATATATTGGAAAACTACTGTGAGGCCATCTTCATGGTGGATTTTATTTCCTGCCATGTCAATCATAGGTGGCATGCACCATATGGTTCCTTAGTCATCGGACAAAATTAATGAGCCTATTTAATGCCCTCACTTACTATCACTGATGTTTCATATTCCGTAGGAAGAATTCTGCTGAGTAGTACCCTTTAGAGTATCAATATCATGTCAAAGTTAGAGCTCTTAAGACAGAAATTCAGGAGTCAACTGCCTCAGAATAATCAGTCCTTACTTAGAGCTAAAAAAGAATCACTTTCACAATTTAATTTTATATTTAAAATAATTATTTGATATAAGAACATTAATAATTATGAAAGTACAAATAAAATTATTTATAATAATTTAAAGAAAATAATGGTTGTTTCTTTTTGTGTGCTTGCTATGCTCCAGGAATGTATTTAGTCATTTCAATTATCTACTTTATTTATCCCACAAAAAGAAAAAAGAGAGGAACAGAAAATAACAACTATGAAATAGATATACACCCACATGTTAGATGGAGTAACAGCGGCTAGAAAGTGACATGCTTTCTTTAAGGTTACACAGAGAATTGGTTAGCTGACCTGGGCTAGAAAAATGTATTCCTTATAAAAGTTACATTTTTCCAAACTTTTGTGCATGCCAAGCTTTGAGTTCAGCTCTGAAAATAGACAGCTAAATAAGAGGAAGCCTCTGACCATTAAGGGGTAACTTTAATATTATCTTCTACAGAACTGAGTAGATCAGGACAAATACTGTTCAACCCAGAACAGTATTGATACAATGTGCTTTCTGGAAGGCATTCGGGTTGCTCAGGATTATAATTTGTGGGATTTAGTGACTTGTACATTGAATATTTGATCAACCTTTATATATATATTTTAGTCATCAGTACCATTTTTATTTCAGGTACAGATGCAACTTACACAGGACAATGAACTTTTTTAGACTAGTTTCATTTCAGGATGGCTTCTGTTACATCAGAAAGTACTCCACAAGCAAATTTTAAGAAAATAATGACAGCGCTGAATTTGATCCCAGGTACATGCACACAGGGAGTTTGTTTTCCACAGTGCACACCCACGTGACCAGACCCCACATTCACACTAAGTGGCAGTGCTACCTGACTTTGATTCAGGGCAAGCACACACAGAAGGCTGTTTACCTCAGGGCAGAAGTGGACCTCCTGCCAACAGCATGACTGAGCAACCCAGTCTCCCGGGCAGATCGGGGACCCTGAATCTCCACACAAGAGGCAGCAGTGACCACCAGTGACTAGACTCTGTTCCTCATTACGTGCACCTGAGATGCCTGATTCCCAGTACATTCACACTAAGAGCCAGTGACTCCAATTATTGGTACATGTGCACACAGGGACCTGATTCTCAGTGCAAGGTAGCACCAAGAAACAGAGACTCTGATACTCGATTCTTGCCATGGACACAGGGAGATTCTGACTCCTGAAAAGCAATAGGGGACTTTGATTTTTGGCACAGTGGGTTCTCTGTTCAACATGGTGCAGGCAGGGTCCCTGATTGTAGGTGTACACAAGAGGCCACACTAAGCGCCTGTGACTATGGCTCAGGGCGAGTGTGGCTCCCAACAAACCACAGCAACCGCACATCTTGGTATCGGAGCTCTTCAGTGACACTTGGGGGGTGCAAAAGTCCTACTGCACACAGTCCAGGCCCCCACAACTCAACATCTGAACCTTCTGGTAATAGTCAGAATGGGAAGACAACGAGGAAAGACAACAGAGGAAAGAAAAGTAGGAATCACCAAGTAAGGAAATAAGTGAAATGGAAGCTTGTAACATGACAGAAAAGGAATTCAGAGTAATGGTCATAAGGTTCATATACCAGATGGACAAGAAAATCAACAACCTATGCAAATATCAGGAAGAAATGAAAAATGATATAACTACAATTAAAAACACCATGGAAGGCTTCAACAGTAGACTAGAAGAAGCAGAGGACCAAATCAGCAAGTTAAAAGATCAGGTACAGAAACAAGCCCAATCTGAACAGCAACTAGAGAAAAAAGTTAAAAAGTAGGAGGAGAACCTAAGGGAGCTTTGGGACAACATGAAATGAAGTAACATACATATAATAGGGCTGCCATAAGGACAAGAAGAGCAGCAAGGATTAGAAAATCTATTTGAAGAAATAATGACAGAAAACTTCCCTGATATGGGGAAGAAGTAAGTCACATAAGCACAAAGAGTCCCAAATAAGATTAATCCCAAAAGACCCACACCAAGACATGCCATAATTACAATGGCAAATGTTATCGACAAAGAAAGAATCTTAAAGGCTGCAAGAGAGAGACAGAGAGTTACCTATAAAGGATCCCCCATCAGGCTATCAAATGATTTCTCAACAGAAAAACATCAAGCTAGAAGGGAATGAAAGGAGATATACAAAGTGATGCAAAACAAGGGACTCAATCCAAGAATACTCTATCCAGCAAGACTATCAATCAAAATTGAAGGGGAAATCAGGAGCTTCACAGACAAAAAAAAAAGGCTAAGAGAGTTTATCATCACCAAACCAGCAATGCAAGAAATGCTAAAGGGAATGCTGTAAAAAGAAGAAACAAAAAGTTAAGAAGGACACAGCCTCAAAAAATAAGAATGTCTACAAACAAGTACCTTTCAATAATAACTTTAAATGTAAACAGACTAAATGCTTCAATCAAAAGACATCAAGTGGCTGAATGGATAAAAAAACATGACCCAAATATATACTGTCTACAAGTGACTCACCTCAGAACAAGGGACTCACACAGACTGAAAGTGAAGGGGTGGAAAAATATCTTTCAGGCAAATGGAAATGAAAAAAAAAATCTGGGGTAGCAATATTTATAACTGACAAAATAGACCTCAAAGTGAAGGCCATAATAAGAGATAAGGCAACTACATAATACTAAAGGGATCGATACAAGAGGATATAACCCTGGTAAACATATATGCACCCAATGCAGGAGCACTCAAATACATAAAAAATCTCCTGGAAGATATCAAGAGAGAGAAGACAACAATACAATCATATTAGGGGACCTTAATACACCACTGACATCACTGGATAAATCCTCTAGACAAAAAATGAGCAAAGAAACAACAATCCTAAAATACTCACTAGATCAGATGAACTTAACTGACATCTTCAGAACATTTCACCCCAAAGCTGCAGAATATACATTCTTCTCAAGTGCACATGGGACATTTTCAAAAACAGACCACATATTGGGTCAAAATCAAAGTCTCCCCAAATTCAAGAAGATTGAAATCATACCAAGCATATTTTCAGACCACAATGGCATAATATTAGAAATAAACTACAATAAAAACAATCCAAAAATCTCAAACACTTGGAAGCTGAATAGCATGCTATTAAATATTGATTGGGTTACCAATGAGATCAAAGAAGAAATTAAAAACCTTCTGGAAACTAATGGCAATAAAAACACAACAATCCAAAACCTATGGGACACAATGAAAGCAGTCTGGAGAGGGAAGTTTATAGCTCTACAGGCCTACCTCAAAAAAACAAGAAAAAATGGTAGTAAATCATCTAATGCCACAACTCAAGGAATTAGCAAGAGAGCAACAACAAAAGCCAAGAGTGAGCAGAAGGAAGGAGATAATAAAGATTAGAGCAGAAATAAATGACATAGAGACCAAAAAAAAACAATACAAAAGATCAATGAAACCAAGAGCTGGTTCTTTGAAAGGATAAACAAGATTGATGAACCATTAGCCAGGCTCACCAAGAAGCAAAGAAAGATGACTCAAATAAACAAAATCAGAAAGATAGAGGCGAAATAACAACAGACTCCACAGAAATACAAAGAATTTTTAAAAAATATTATGAACAACTCTAGTCCAACAAACTAGACAACCTGGAGGAAATAGACATATTCCTAGAAAAATACAACCTTCCAAAACTGAATCAGGAAGATTCTAAAAATCTCAATAGGCCAATAACTATAGAAGAAATTGAAGCAGTCATCAAAAAGCTTCCAGCAAACAAAGGCCCAGGCCCGGATGGCTTCACAGGAGAGTTATACCAAACATTCAAGGTAGAACTAAAACCTATCCTCCTCAGACTATTCCAAAAAATTCAAGAGGAAGGAACACTTCCAAACTCATTCTATGAAGCCAGCATCACCCTAATACCAAAACCAGGTAAAGACACTACAAAGAAAGAGAATTACAGACCAATATACCTCAAGAACATAGATGCCAAAATCCTCAACAAAATTCTAGCAAATCGGATCCAGCAGTACATCAGAAAGATCATACACCATGACCAAGCAGGATATATACCAGGAAGCAAGGATGGTACAATATCTGCAAATCAGTAAACGTGATACATCACATAAACAAATTGAGGGAGAAAAATCACATAGTCATATCAATTGATGCAGAACAGAGGCAAAGAAGCATTGAACAGACTGTCAAACTATATTGGGAAGACAGGGGAAGTTGGGCGAGGGGGGCTGTAAGAGACCAATGGAAGGACTTGTATGCATGCATATAAGCACAACCAATGGATATAAGACACTGGGGCAGGGGGGAGGGTGGGCAGGTGAAGGCATGTACTGGGGGGTAGGGGAGGTCGGGGGGAGACCAATGGGGGGGGAAAAAAGGAGACATATGTACTACTATTTGTAATACTTAAAACAATAAAAAAATTATTAAAAAAATTAAAATAAAATAAAACATACATCCAAAAAAAAAAAAAAGCATTTGAACAAAATCCAACACCCTTTCTTGATAAAAATCTCAGCAAGGTGGGAATAGAAGGATCATACCTCAACATCATAAAAGCCATATATGATAAACCCACAGCCAGCATCACACTCAATGGACAAAAATTAAGACCATTTCTCCTAAAGACAGTAACAAGACAGGGATGCCCTCTCTCACCACTCCTGTTCAACATAGTACTGGAAGTACTAGCCATTGCTATCAGACAAGAAGAAGGAATAAAAGCCATCCAAATTGTAAAAGAAAAAGTAAAATTGTCCTTATTCGCAGACAACATGATACTGTACATAGAAAACCTAAAGACACCATCAAACAATTATTAGACTTAATACATGAATTCAGCAAGGTAACAGGATACAAAATTAATGCCAAGAAATCTATGGCATATCTATACATCAATAAGGAACTTACAGAAAGAGAGACTAAAAAAGCAATCCCATTTACCATCACACCAAAAAATTAAGATACCTAGGAATAAACTTTACTAAGGAGGTAAAAGACCTATACGCAGAAAACTACATGACACTGAAAAAAGAGATAGAGGAAGACATAAACAGATGGAAGAACATACCATGTTCATGGATTGGTAGAATCAACATCATCAAAATGTCCATAATACCCAAAGCAATCTATAGATTCAATGCAATCCCCATTAAAATACCAACTGCATATTTCACAGACCTAGAACGAACTCTCCAAAATTTCATCTTGCATAAAAAAAGACCCCGAATAGCTGTAGCAATCCTGAGAAAGAAGAACAAAGTAGGTGGGACAGCTTGATACCAGATATCAAGGTGTATTACAAAGCCATTGTTCCCAAAACAGCCTGGTACTGGCACAAGAACAGACATATAGATCAATGGAATAGAATAGAGAACCCAGAAATCAACCCAAACCACTATGCCCAATTAATATTCAACAAAGAAGGCATGAAAATTCAATGGAATCAAGACAGTCTCTTCAATAAGTAGTGTTGGGAAAATTGGACAGATACATGCAAAAAAATGAAACTAGACCACCAACTTACACCATACACAAAAATAAACTCAAAATGGATAAAGGACTTAAACATAAGATGGGAAACCATAAAAATACTAGAGGAATCCACAGGCAGCAAAATCTCAGACATATGCCGAAGGAACTTCTTCACTGATACTGCTCCTAGGGCAATGGAAAATAAAGAGAAAATAAATAAACGGGACTACATTAAAATAAAAAGCTTTTGCACAGCAAAAGAAACCATCAACAAAACAATAAGAAAGACCACTACATGGGAGAACATATTTGCCAATGTTATCACTGATAAGGGTTTAATCTCCAACATTTACAGGGAACTCATACAACTCAACAAAAGGAAGATAAACAATCCAATCAAGAAACGAGCAATGCACCTAAATGGAAACTTTTTGAAAGAAGACAGAAGGAAGGCCAAGACACATATGAAAACATGCTCAAAGTCACTAATTATCCGAGAGATGCAAATCAAAATGACAAGGCGGTACCATCTCACACCTGTCAGAATGGCTATCATCAACAAATCAATAAATGACGAATGTTGGCGAGGATGTGGAGAAAAAGGAACCCTCGTGCACTGCTGGTGGGAATGCAAACTGGTGCAGCCACTGTGGAGAACAGTATGGAGTTTCCTCAAAAAACTAAAAACGGAACTCCCATTTGACCCAGTGATACCACCTCTAGGAATATATCCCAAGAAACTAGAAACACCAATCAGAAAGGATATATGCACCCCTATGTTCATAGCAGCACAATTTATCATAGCTAAGATTTGGAAACAGCCTAAGTGCCCATCAGCAGATACGTGGATTAAAAAACTGTGGTACATCTACACAATGGAATACTACGCTGTGCTAAAAAAGAAGGAATTCCTACCATTTGCAACAACATGGATGGAACTGGAGAGCATTATGCTAAGTGAAATAAGACAGAGAAAGATAAATATCACATGATCTCACTCATTTGTGGAATGTAATGAACAACATAAACTGATGAACAAAAACAGTACCAGAGACAGAAACATCGATCAGACCATCAAACCTCGGAGGGAAGGTAGGGGAGGGTGGGGGTAAAGGGAAGAGATCAACCAAAGGACTTGTATGCATGCAAATGGGCCTAACCAATGGACACAGACAACATGGGAATGAAGGCATGAGTGGAGGAATGGGGGGGGGGAGATGGGAGAATAAGGATACATATGTAACACCTTAATCAATAAAAAAATTCAAAAAATAAAATAAAATATAAAAAAATATACTCAGCTAATTGACAAAAAAAAATAATGAACTCAGAAATATCTAGTAACATTTAAAGACTTACTTATTTTCAAATCAGATTACAACCTAAGGTTATAAAATAATCTAGAGTTCATCCATTTTTTTCCTGAAGTAGAAAGAATGTGTATGATAAACTTATATTATAATAGAAACAATGCCCAGGAACTCTGACTTACTGGGGTTACTTTAAATTGTATTATTTTTAAATTACTCTTTACAGAAAACCAATTCCTAAGGGCATAATTTTTTATTATGACTCTATTTCAGATCGACCTATGCTTTTCACAGCAACGATTTTTAGTTGTGTCCCACAATTAGAGTACAGCTCTTTAATGATAAATGATTAGCAACAAGTGTTGAATGATAGAACAAATGAATTATCTGCTCTACTTTGAACCTGTGCTAAAAGAGGCTCCTGGAACCCGAGGGCTCAAACTCTTTCAAGTTTTGGCTAGGGTTTCAGAGTAACCTAATGCTATTTCTTGCATGATCCTATCACTTCAATATATCTATCCTTGGCCTCTCCTCTTGCAGGCATATCTGCCCGATGACTGATCTCAATGGCAGCCTCAGCATATTTATAGTTATCCCATAAGGTCTTTTGAACTCATTCTCTATCTCTCTGTTTCGTGCAAAATCAAAGTAATTCATTGTTTCTGCAATTACCGAGGCCCTGTTTCGTTCAGCGTATATTATAGGCCCTCGTGGAATGACAGAGATGGATTCAAAATCTCACTAGTGTTATATCCTAATGAGAACCGCAGGTAAGTGCTGGAAAAGGAAAAGTGCAAGGTGGTTGTATGGGGAAATGTAATAAAACAAGTTAAATTGATCAGACATTCTAGAGACAGTGTTCCTAAGTGATAATAAAACAAATTAGTTTGTGTTAATTAACTCAATTATATCCATATTCAATAGTCTATACATGAGCTGTCTTTAAAAATATAACACATTTTATTGTGCTTGTGAAAGATATGGACATTAAGATGGTCATGGGAGCCCAGCTGTTGTGGATCAGTAAATCATGCCATGAACCAAGAGGCCACGGGTTCCAGTCCCAGTGAGGTCACATGCCCAGGTTGAGGACTCCATCCCCAGGATGGGGGTGTGCAGGAGGTTGATTGATGTGTCTCTCACATCAATATTTCTATCTCTTCCTCTCCTTGCCCCTCTATCTAAAAATCAATAAAAACATATTTAAAGAAAAAAAGATGGTGATGGGAAAGGTACTTATAAAGACACTTCCTGATGCTCACTTGAGATGCCAAATACAAGAAGATCCCTATTATTAAGGCATTCCATTCATGAATAATTATAGGGACAAGATGAAGCCAAATAATAACAACAAAATACTGATTACATTCTAAGTTCACTCAGCAAATATTTATTGAAAACATACTGTGTGTCAGATATGGCACTAAAAGCTGACTTGCTCTTGGTCCTCAGGAGTCTAGCAGAACATAAAGCTATTGACAACTACTAATTAACCTGAAAAGCAACTGAGAGGTTCTCTAAGGAGGAAGTAGCAGATACTTGAAACTATTATTAAGAGTCTAACTAAAACACATTTTGCAGAAGAAACAGGGTATGCAAAAGTGTCTAGTTGGATGGGAATAGGCAAGGCTGTACCATGGGAAAAACAGCTAGAAATGCGTTTAAGTCCTAAACACCAATATTGTCTGAAATAAATTAGATCCAGCCTTTATTTATTTCTATTCAGCATGATTCCTTCATTTTTTTCCTGATAATTTGTAAATTAATAAATGGCATCACTCTGACTAATAGTGTTTTATAAGATTACACTGGATTTCATTTGTGAAAAAATTATTTTATATCTCAATTGTAATGGGCTTCTTGATCTTGAGATTATGTGATTGTAACTTATTCCAATGTTGTTATAATTTAAAAGAAAGTCTTGATAATCTTATAGATAATAAACTCTGAATTTCAAAAAATATAAGGTATTATTAAATGTCCAAATTAAAAGGTATAATTTGTTAAGGTATTTCTATATTCACTTAAATAATATATACTTTCAGAATGCTTTTCTACAAAATTAGTTTTTCTGCAGTTGTATACTCAGATTTTATATGACAAGCAACTTTATTAGACTATCAAGCTTTCAACTAGAACAGCACTGGAAAACAAAACCTGAACAGAATGCAAAATGGAGAAAAACTACTTTTGTGACAGCTAAAACACAGGGTTCTCACAAGAACACTTTTGGTATTGATTCTTAAAAGCAAAAATCATTTCCACAATGGAGAGATTCTCTTAGCTAAAACACTTAACATCTTCCTTTTCTTATTCCCAATCTATCAGAATATGAGGAGAAAATATTTCAAGGAAAAACATTAAAGAAAACTGAAATTGCTTGAACTAGTTAAACATGTGTTTTCAAACGATGTTCAATAATGCTAGAAGCTTTTATCATTTAATCTCAAATTACTACATGAGAAATCATTTGACATATGCACACCATCTTTCCCTCAGAGCTATTTTAAATTGTTAAAGAAAAAGACAAACATATATGAGTATTCTAAGAACAGAGGCCTTTTAAAAAAGAATCACTGACATTGTTATAAAACTATAGCACCATAATAGGAAGAGAGAGTCAGGATTCAAGCTGACTTGGAGAAAATATTTTTAGAGGACTGAATGGGGAGAAGATAGAAAGGAGATATTGAAATGGATGAGATGACTCTGGATAGAAACAAACTAAAAATTGATAAAAGAAACAAAATGGTAATACCAAAGAAATAAAAATCTCTACCTACATCAAAACAAGAGAAGAGTTTGCATATAATCATTAGATTTTGATAACTGACTAAAAGCACTTTAAAGTTGACAGAGATGTAGGGGTGTAGAATTCAGGTGGGTCAGGAAAGGAACTGCAGGTGGTGCTATGAGCATTGATAAGCATTTCACCTGGTGCAAAAGGGGGACCCTATCTCCAGGTAACAAAAACACAGTGGCAACAATAGGAATTTGGGACATTGTACCACATTTAGGGGGGAAGCAAAGTCATTATCATTATCATGAATATCAATATCAACTTCAAACTATATTTATTGAAAACTTGTATTAATCGAACTATAACTATTGTCTGTGATATACATGCATGACAGATGGCACCTACCTGGGTTAGATAGGAGGTTGCAATTTATAATGAGTAACACTAGGGTTATTGTAGTGTGAAGAGTCTCATTTTATGTTTTGCCCTCCTGTTAACTATAGGAAAAATAAAAAGGAATAGCATATGATTTGGACTAAAATAAATCAAAGTAAAAATCTCACTTCTACATCCTACTTGTGCAACCATAAAACTTCCCAATGTCCTCATCTCTGGTATGGGGATATGGATTCTTATACAAATCAGTTAATGAGGTCAAGAATAGTAAAGAGCTAAGAAGAATATTACTCATATTAAATGTCAACTATAGCTTTCCTTCCCTTTCTATTCCACTCCATTCCTACTGCCTCATTTAGATTCTGATCTCTTTGCCTATAGATCATAGCAAATTATAATCTCCATGCTTCCTGGTTATCTCTCTGAACAATTTTGTAGCTGTGCTCATCTCTAGTACATGAGAAATCAATCTCATTTTATTCTCAGTTCATTAAGCTGCAATGAATTCCTCAATGAGTGAAACTACTCTATGTAGCCAGCAAGGCCTTCTCTGTCTTTCAACTTTGTTTCCTACAGTCCCATCCATTGTTATTTTCAACTTTTAACTCATAAATCTTTGTCAGCTCTTTCCCTGTTAAGCACATTGTCTTTACCATCTCCCCTTTCACATCCCTTATAATTTCACATTTTCAACATTCTTTGAAGCTCAATTCAAGGTTTAGCTCTTCCTTGAAACTGTATTTGAATATTTAGGACCAATTGATTTCCTCCAACTTTGATCTTCTTTGACATTTATAACCAGAACCATAAAAAAAATTTCCCCATTAAAAAAAAATTGGGTTAGTCAGTTCCCACAACTGGATGGTAAGTTCCCAGAAGCATGGACTTTTTATAGTATTAGTTCTGAGTGCATGATCATTAATTCAATAAATACAGATTGGTTATATCTGAAGGTTTCAGATAGCTCCCTTAATATTAAAACTGAACTGCCCTTGAAAGGCTGTTCCCCAGAAGGTACTGATTAAAATAGACTGTTCATTTACATCAAGTGGAGGTTTCCAGCTGATAGATTTTATTGCATGTTATTTAGACAATGCAAACACTGTAACACAGAGCATCTTGTAAACAAAATTTGCCATGACTATTGGGCAAAACCAGCTTTAACTGCTACTTTCAATCTCCCTTAAAGGCTCAGAGAGGAACTGAAATGTGAAGTGTTTAGCAGGGAGATGGACCAAAGATCAAGTTAGAGCAGAAAATAACTTGAGTGAAAAACTGAGAAACACAGAAATCATGCCAGCTACAGGAATTATCTGCCCTGTGTCCCTTCACATTTTCCATCACTCATGTTTTTGTGCCACACATGTTATATCCTCACCCTTTTCAATACTCACAACTCAAAGTTTAGCTTGTTACCAATCTCATTTTAAAAGAGGTTTATGCATTTTAGTTTTCCTTCGATTTATCTATTTTTATATGGATAATCTAAACCTGCCAACCTCCTTCCTTTGTCCCATAATTCAACTTAATCATAAATTTTAATAATGAATTATGGAATTGAGATTTAAATAAACAAAAACCATGGCAAGAGTGAACAGGATTCACAAAGTGAGAAGGTCTCCATAGGTGGGCCAGACATAAATAAGATGCACTTTTTTTTCTTTTCCAGATTATAAGAAACAACAAGAGATGGGCAGCCTGGCTAGTGTGGGTCAGTGGTTGAGTATTGACCCCACGAATCAGGAGGTCATGGTTTGATTTCTAGTCAGGGCACATGACTGGGTTGTGAGCTTGATCCCAGTAGGGGGCATGCATTAGGCAACCAATTAATGATTCTCCCTCATTATTGATTTTTTTTTATCTCTCTCCTTTTCCCTTCTGCTCTGAAATCAATAAATATATATAAAAGAAAGAGAAGGACAACAGGAACTAAGAACTGACAACTTGGAGATGCGACTCTGTCCATTAAAAAGAAGATTTGCCAGATATAACCTTTGGATCACCTAAAATTTTAGAATAATGGAATTAGAAAAAAGAGTGAACTTTTAGAAATTATCTTGTTGATACTTTTGAACAATGCTGTGAATGTTTCCTAATTATGTCATATCTAATACTTAGTTTCTACATCTATAATATATGTATAACTGTATTTGCCCTTTGATCTTTATGACAATTGAGATAAAATATATGAAGGTGACTTGTGAATTAAAATGTACGTTTTATAAGTGAAATACTCTGGTACCTCAAAAGGTTAAAGATATATAACTACCCTATCACACAGCAATTCTAGTTCTAGGTATAAACCCAAAGGACTGAAAACAAATATTCAAATATTTATACACATATATTCATAGCAACACATATTTATAGCTAGAAGGTGGTCACAATTTAAATGTCTATTAACAGATGAATGAGAAAACAAAATGAGGTATATCCATAAAATGGAATATTATTCATCCATAAAAAAGAAATGAAGCACTGATGCATGTTATAATATGGTTAAGCATAAACCTTGAAAACATTATGCTAAATGAAAGAAGTCTGACACAAATGATTATATATTCTATGGTTCCATTTATATGAAATATCCAGGATGGGTAAATCCACAGGGAAAGCAAGCAAATTAGTGGTTGCAAGGGGCTGATGGAAATAAGCATATCTGCTGAAAGGATATGGGGACTCTTTTGTGGGTAATAACATGCTTTAGAACTAGATAGAGATGATGGTACAACACTGTGAATGTACTGAATTGCTCCTGAATTATATACTTTAAAATGATTAACTTTACATTATGTGGATCTTACCTCAATAAAAAGAAAAGAAAGAAAAAAAATGCCTGAGATTGAAATGCTTCTATTTCACACAGCTAATGTTGCAGCTGATAGCCTAACCTTGTTTTACTCCTCTAAATTTTAGCTCTATCCACACTATCTCTTCATTGTCCATATTAATTTCACTAGCATTATAATGGTCAATTATGAGATCTATTCAACATAAATATCTGCTTTTTTTTTTTAATACTCACCCAAGGATATTTTTCCATTGACTTTTAGAGAGGGAAAGATAGAAATATCTATGTGAGAGAAACATACTGATTGGTTGCCTCCTGTACAGGCCCCAACCAGGACCTGGGCTGGGGGAGGAGCCTGCAGCTCAGGTACATGCCTTTGACCAGAGTCTAAGCCAGAACATTTGGTTCGCAGTCCAACATTCTATCCATTGAGCAAAACCAGCTAGGGCTAAATATCTGCTTTTAATTTTAAGTTTGGCCATGTTAATTAGTTGAGTTTAATAAGAAGTAGTGCACTTCTTATTAAAATCATATTATAAATTTAAAATACAGATTATAACTCTTCTGTGGTTTATATTTGAAGGCAATTCATGTTGACTTTGCACATCTTTTGTGGAAATCTACACACTTCAGTTTGTATTCAGCATTATCCACCACTTTAAATTGTTGGCAGGAAATAGCTATTTAGCATTAGTCATTTTGCACAGTTTATAACATAATGATTATAATCCAACCTAAAGGACAGGATACTATATTGCCAATAATGGAATCAGGCTGAAGTTTATCTTTAATGGAGAAATGTGCTCTATTTTTAAAAGCAGCAAAAAATAATAATATAAGCAGCAGTCATAGAGGGTCAAAATTGGCAGCATATGTTACATATACTAACTCAGGCATTCCTTTCTGTCTAAGCAACTAGTGAATCACTTATGACAACCCTAATTAAAATAATCTCAGCTCTATAACTGGGATACTAAGCAGATGGTAGAAGTAAAGTTGCGCTGAACTAGCCATAAATAACTGAGATAGGAAAAAGTACAAGAGGTAGTGCATCCTAGTGCCGGCAGTTTGCGTGAGCATCCACAGCCTACCAATATGTTAGCATATGCCTTTAGCATTTGTACCTTTACAAATACACATTGTGAAATATATGACTTTATCCTTGGGAGCTGATGATTGTAGACGTTATAAAGATACTCCATAAAATGTAGCTAAGGCTTATGACATAGCAATCTACTGAGGAATGACATAAAAAAGAAAAGCATATAAATGAAATAGACAATTGGAAGGTGAGTTCATAGTCCCTTTGGGCAGTGAATTGATAGCAGTAATTGGATTATATCATTTCTCATCATAAAAACAATATTCATTGTCATTGTGAAATCTGTTTCTCTTCCTGTGCTGAATCTTCTAACAGAATGGAACTTGATAGGGGTTTAAAATGCTAGAGGTGACAAGGAGGCTATACAGTTTTCATGTCTTAAACATACACTAGTCAGGGATACTGCATGGCAAAAGCACATGGCATTGTGTGCACAGAATGCAGGTTCCTTGGTTTACACTATTACCCATGACATGCAACCATGTACAGCAGTTCAAGGGTTCCTTGGGGAGAAATGGGTGAAATAGACCTCTGATCTGCTGTTAAAAAAAAAAAAAGTTATTAAGAAACTGGGGTTTAAATAAAGAATGCAGTCAACTGATTATCTTCTATTTTCTTCTATTTTCTCAACATGTATCCCAAAGCAGTGACATTTGAATATTGAATGGAGCAAGATATGTCACCTCCTCAAGGGTCTCCTGGCAGTCTGGTCTAAAGGTGATGATACAATGTGAACGCAGCAATGAGAAGTCATGGAATTTCAGAGAGATAACATTCAGTGTTTTCTTCTCTCTCAAAATACTTCCTGGATGAACACACAGTCTGGAAGGTGCAGCAGCAGCCAAAGCAACAAGAGACCACGCTTTAACTGAACTCTTGCAAAGAGGCACCACCTCTTCTACCTGATGCTTACCAACACCATCTGTGGGATCACCTCTGCCACATTTTTCTCTCCTTTGTTTCCCTTGAACCTTTATTATTCTTTGCAATTATCATATTATGGTATTTACAACCCATAATTTAAACATTTTGAGTTTATAAGAACATTAGTTACCAAAGGAATAAAAGAAAATAAGATGCAGTAATACACAGTGGCATGAAATTAACCTATAACCTGTTTGCCCTAAAGGTAAATGCTCTAAAGCAATGGTTCTCAACCTTTTTAATGCCGCGACCCTTTAATACAGTTCCTCATGTTGTGGTGACCCCCAACCATAAAATTATTTTCGTTGCTACTTCATAACTATAATTTTGCTACTGTTATGAATTGTAATGTAAATATCTGTTTTCCGATGGTCTTAGGCTCTATAGCAGCAGTTCTCAACCTGTGGGTCACAATCCACAGGTTGAGAACCGCTAGCAGGTTCGCCTAAGAACATCGGAAAAACAGATATTTACATTACGATTCATAACAGTAGCAAAATTACAGTTATGAAGTAGCAACGAAAATAATTTTATGGTTGGGGGTCACCACAACATGAGGAACTGTATTAAAGGGTCGCGGCATTAAAAAGGTTGAGAGACACTGCTTTAAAGTGATGTAAGATTCTTGAATAACTGCTGATTTGTGAATGGACCCCTATTTTGTGGTGTGTGTTTTTTTAAAGTCATATTCTATTTCTATTCTTTTCTACTGTGATATCTACCTTTTCTGATAACTGTAAATTTAAATGCATTTCTTTCAAGTAACATTTAGTTGAAACATCTGAGGTTTGGTGTGGAGAACTGAACCAATGCCTGGGTGTAATGAGTGGAGAATAGAAGTTAGGTAAAGATATTTAAGAGTTATTGCAGAATTTTAGGACTATAATTTACTTAAAAATTTGAAATACCATCTGATTCTTCTTAAAAGCACAGCCACTTAGGAAATAAAACATGTTTCTAGGATAGCAAGTATAGAATAATTACAATAAAAATAAATTCATTTTAAAATTCTTACTTCTGAATAACTCTTAGATTTCCAATTTAAAAACTTTTTTTAGCTGATTGTTGATTGCTTTTTTTCTTGATTTTTAGAGCTCTCTTGGGTTTTAATGCTGCTTTTTAGAAAAATGGTCTTGATTTTTTACTTAGTTGGATATGCATGCTCTTCTACCATATATTTCACTGATTGTGGAATTATTTATTCTTCTTCTTAAGATGATATAGTCTAAAGGGAGTGTTAAGCCTCATTTTTCCCTCTAATGCATGCAGCTCTAGAAAACTGTCTGGTTAATATTCTTAAGGTTAGAGGAAGGAACAAGAACATAATTGGAAGCAATGTTTCTAAAAATGAAAATGGACCGACAATGAAATGTAAATTTGCTTTCATGAAGGTTTAAAGAATGATAGCCTTTATAAGGAATGATAAAATTAAATTTAGAAGCAAGGAATGTAGAGGTCTATAGAGGTAGACATTCTTCCTGTTAAGACTAAAAGTGATAGCTCTATTTAAATCTCTTTTGGCACCAGAAAAATCTTGTGAAATTGAGTTTCATATTCCATTGACATGTCAAGATATCTTATTCACCCAAGAAACAGTTTCACCTAAATATATGACTTGTTCTGCACCATCACGGGGCCTAATTTAAGCATAGCACTTCTGCTTTCAAGGAGCATCATGCTTGTATCAGCTCCATCAGGGTTACAAGGCAAGTAGAGAATTGAGGCCATCAATTTTAAGGCCATAGAGTTGAAAAGCTTAGTTTTTAGAAAGTGACTTAAAACATCTTATATGGGCTATATTTATTGGTTTGGTGGCGTAGCACCCTGAAATTTATGAAAGGATTATTTTAAGTCTCAATTTATGACTAAACTGGCAAGCTTAACTTGTCATTCATTCACAGAAAGATCTTATGTGGGAGTTCAGTATTAGAGAAGACAAGTCATTTTAAAATGCATCTAAAGGTCACTAGTTTTAAGCTCTTTCTTTTATATAATATTGGTAGTATAGTCTGTGCTTTGAGTAGTGATAGAAGAAAATGAATACATTAATACATTTTTTAAAAAAAAATACAGATAAGGGAAAAGCAAACCTCTAATGAAAGATAACATTTTGCTTTCTAAACTAAGCAAGTTTCTCATTATTGAATTCTCACATGCAATTAAAAGATCTAATAGATCCTAAATTATCAATATCAAACCACAATGCTCTCAGAAAGGGTGGCACAAATACACTTTCAGGAAATATTTTAATTAATAAGTGGATTCACTTGGATGACTTTGTCTCTGTCTCAAATATGTAGATGAGGAAATATAGATGATTATGTTTAGATAATTACAGTGGCCAGGGAAATGTTACTGCATTCTTCAATTTATGTTACTAAAGAGTATGTAGAAGATAATATGAATAATCAATAAGATGGTATTTAAAGTAAAAAAACTGTTAATGGACTCTCTGTGGAAAGAAAAATTATACAGAGTTAATTCCTTTGTAATGAAATGTAAAGCAATCTATTTTTATATCAGTAACTCCAATGAATGCCATGTTGTTCTATAGACCTTCCCTGCTTAGAGAAGTTTCCTTCTCAGTACTTAATAGCTTGGATGTAGTGGAAAAGAATGTCCATCTTGAGAAAGATGGGAAAAAGAGAAGTTTATATTTATTTTAAAGTGGTAATGCTGGTATAGAAGACAAAAAAACAAAACCTATCTTCTTTTAAATATATTAATTTATTTTCTTTATTCAAAAACTATTCATTAGGCATTTATTTTGCCAATAAATGTTCTGGGCTCTGGCAATAAGCATGATTTAAATTTATTTTCCTGTGAACAAATGTTACTTATGTAGTTTACCCTCAACTAGATGTATGAGTATTTTTCTATCTCTGCTAAAACTATTGGAGTAAGAAACATGGAAAGGCACTCCAGCTTATTAATACTTTAGACCATGACTATTCGTTTAGTGTTTCTGAACCTGCTTGCTTTAACTCTAGGGTTTATTTTCAATACAAAAGAAATACAAACCAACAATGCTGAAACGGAAAAATAAATATACAAATAAACATTCTTTTTTCCTTAAGTCTAATGAAGGTCATCCTGGCATTTTTTTGAGACATCAACTCATTAATTAGCTAGTATAATGCACTCATATTTTTAAACATGGGATAATGTATTCAGCAGTAGAAAACCTAACAATCTTGTTAGCAATAGTCTCCAACCATCCTTTCAAACTAGCAGTTTGTTTGAGGGGAACAAGGCATAGCTAGGACAGTTCTGATAGGGCTGGTGCTCTTAAATTCTTTAAATGCTATTGTCATTAACATAAATCATTTGTCAAAACCAGTACTTGTTGCCCTAGCTGTTTTTTCTCAGTGGTTAGAGTGACGGCCCATGGACTGAGGGGTCCTGGGTTTGATTCTGGTCAAGGGCATGGACCTTGGTTGCAGGCTTAATCTCCAGCACCCGTCTGGGTGCATGAGGAAGGGAACTAATCGATGTGTCTCTCATATTGATGTTTCTCCCTGTGTCTCTCCCACTCCCTTCCACACTCTCTAAAAAAATCAATGGAGAAAATATCCTTGGGTGAGGATTAACAATAAAGAACAAAACTAAAACAATACTTGTTAGCTACCCACATACTGTAAATAACTGCAACAGACTATTATATTGGAATCTGAAGTGTGAACTGGAGTTAGAAGCACTTCCCATTATTTTGAGATAAATTCTATGATAAACAAGATGTACTTCCTCCTCTCTCAAGATGGAATCTTGACCAATAGTTTTTTGGCCATTTTTCATAGAAAAAAACTAGGTAAATTTGGTTTGGTGCTTATACCCATGCTAAAAATAACAATTTTTAAGGAAATTATTTGAATTTGAGTATGAGTTAAATGCTCTATATATTTCTTCTTCATGCTATATGCCAAGTGAAAACTTCTTTGTTCTGGAACCCAGTTTAATGAAACAGTTTCCATTTGGAATATTGCTAATCTATGTATTAGAGGACAGAGATATTTCAAACCTATATCTCGTATTTAAAAAAAAATCTGTTTGGAACTGTCATACACCAAACCAACTCCATTGGCCATGACCGACTTCAGCAGGATGGGGATATTTAACCTTCCCATAGAGAGGACTACCACAGGAAAGGAAAACAGAATATATGATACATAATTTTTACATCTACTTTGGTGGTAAACTGTTGAGAATTAAATATCAAAATACCATATGACATTTTATCACCAATCTTTTATCTGACAGCCCTGAGCAAATATTAGTGTTGAAAATAAAAGTTTATATTTATTTTAAAGTGGTAATGCTGGTACAGAAGACAAAAAAGAAATAAATAAAAGCCTGACTTTGTGATTAGTGTCATATATCATCTTGGCAAATCCATTGAGCATTGCTAAAAATATATATTATGAAATACTGTAGAAATAGAAATCTTCATAAAGGTGGGAAAAGCACTCTGTATAAATGTGTTGACAACAGGAAGGTTTGGAAATCTTGTTTTGACATTGAAAAAACTAAATTATACATCACTGTGTCTTACCTTGTGTGAGGTAAATCACAGGAGCATTGATATAACAGCTAAACTGGGGACACTATTTATGATGATACACTTTCACACCTTTTTCTTTTACTAAAAAACTCATATTTCTATGTGGATCTATCTGAAGTCATTCTGATAGTCAATCATCTATATATTATATGAATATGATTCTTTGAAATGTTCATTATACTTGAAAGTCCTAGAATTTATATATATCTATATATATAAAAGGCTAATATGCAAAGTGTCCCCTCGGGAGTTTGACTGGGAGACCAGGAGTTCAATTGCTCGCTATGACATGTGCTGACAACCAGGGGTAGCATGGAATGAAGGAATGCCCCAGCTGGCAGCTGGAAGCCCACGATCGGCCCTGATCGCCAGCCAGGCCTAGGGACCCTACCCATGCACAAATTTCATGAACCGGGCCTCTAGTTAAGATATAAAGAAGAAATACAGAATTCTAAATTGAAGTATTTTCTATAGAAAGAACTCATATGTAATGGCAATAATCCCTTACTAGCCTAATGTTTTGCTCCCAGCGAAGAAAACAACAACAACAACAAAATCACACTCTCTGAGCAAGAATAGTGCCTTGGTAAATGAATAGCTCTTTTGTGCAGCCCTTCTTACTGGCAGATATAGCCCTGTGCCGTGGCACACAGCTTGGAAAGCAGAGTGTGGACTAGATATCAGTTTCTCTCACTCAGCTAGACAACTTTGAGCAGCTCAAAAGCTTTACAAATATTGGTAATTGAGCACTTATGGCAGTTTAAAGTTAATTTCACAATGAAGATTTTGCTCCAGAAGCAAGTTTGGGGTATAAGCCTTGCTCAAGTGATCATTTCACATTGTATTTCCACCTTGTGGGATGATCTAGCCTCTTGCTGAGCCTCTGGCTTATTCACCTCCACTCTTAACCTCCATCAAAAGTTACATTCCAATAATACTTGCTGTACTTGTACTTTCTAAGTCATAACTTTGCTTCATATAGTCACACACTGCAAGTATTTGGTACTTCACTTTGAAGTTTCCCATCCCACATTTACCTGGGATAGCAAAAACACAGCACTCATTGATGTTTTCTATGGCAACCATGATAGTGCACCAGAGAGATCTGCCATAGGGAGTGCTGATGGGTGGCCCTGCTGCTTCTACCAAAGCGTTTATTATAAGGTTATCCTTCTTATGGGCTGCTCCTGGCATGGATACAATGGCAGGTCCATTCCTGAAAAATATAGGACCTCTGGCAAATGACTTTGGTGTATGAACTCTCCATTGGTGTGACCAAATATGTTTTAGAGGTGTGCTGTGGTCCAAGACTATTTCCACCCAATGTTCCTTCCTACTCTCCTTCCCAGGAGTTGGACTTCAAATTGTGCCTCCTCTGACTTCCTACCCCTCTTTCCCTTACATTCATTTCTCCAATAAATGTTTTGTACAAATAAGCCCATTAGCATCTTTTCTCTGATGATTTGAGTTATACAAATTTTACTGAGATTGGTACAAAAAGTAGCTGATAAGATTGATATGGTAGACAGGATCAATCACTACCCTACATGTGAAAAATATGTTCTAAGTGGTAGGCAAGGCATAGAGAGTCTGTACACTAATTGCTAATGGTTTCACTACTTAGATCTGGAAATAGGGTTCCATAGAAATAAATGCCTTTTTAAGGGCAATGATTCAGGCATTTGAAAAATATGAGGGCAGGGGGCAGCATTTAAAAAGGACATTGTGCATTGTATTAGTGCCCTGAAGAGGAATAATGAGAAACTGAGGAGTGTAAACAAGCCATTAACAACTAAATGTGAGCTCCAGATAATCGCTGGTAGCTTAAATGCAGATCTTTATTTCCTGGAGGGAAAAACAGAAACTGTAGCAAATTGAAAATTTGATCATTATTATTGCAAAATTTCAGAGACATCAGAAACCTCCTCCGGGACAATTCCTTTTGCTAAGATCAACGCCTTTTTCTGAGGCCCTAAAACATGAGGACATCTGGAAGGATGTCCATGTAGATGATGAGTCTACAGATGTCCCTGTATTGGCAGAGCTCAGAGAGGTGTCCCATTCCTCCCCAGTAAGATCTAGTCATTCCGTTCTGCTCTAAGACATTGCACAGTTCTCCCTGCCATGAGGTAACAGTGCTACTACCTTCAGGAGCTGCCCCCACTTTTTCTCCTGGCTGCTAGGCTGGTAACTAGGGTTAAATCCTATCATAACATAGGTAAGAATCTGCTGGGCCTAATAAAGAGAGGTACATTACGGAACTGCAAGAAAATTAGATGCATGTGCAGGCTGGGATGTGCCACTGTGCTTGGATTTTGAGAGTACTTGATCAGAAGGATGACATACAAGACCAGAAAAGCAAGCATTCATTTATGTGGGGAAACCTAACAAAACGTGGGTTTAAAATTGGCAAGGACTCCAGGCAATGAGAATATTCTCTCCTAGGGTTGCTCTTTGAAACCCAGAGAAAGTAATGGCTAATAGTAAGTAAAATAGAAATGCCTTAGCTTCCTTGGAAGAAATAAGAAGGCTAAAACAAATGGGCATGCTGGAATGAATATGTTAAATGAGATACGAAGACAAAGCCATATGATTATGTTTCAGATGAGGGCTCAGACATCATACTATTCATCAAGGCCATTAGCATGTGCTGATGACCGGGGCACAGGATCACTAAGAATTTTGGTAGTGGTTCTCCTCTGAAGGCGTGGGCTGACAGTAGAAAAAGTTGTCTCAGAGATGGATTTTATAGCACCTGTGGGGTTCTAGTGCCCCAACATGACAGAAGCTAGGACTCACTCAGTACTTGAAAACCAGAAGCCAGGAGCTCAGGGGTTACTGTAATGACAGGCAAGGTCAAATAGGCAGCCAAGGAGCTTGACCTACAGGGAGTGCTGAAGATGATTAAAAGAGCAGCGAGTTCCTAGGATAAAATTGATGGGTAGACGGCAAGGGTTCTGGGTGACATCTACAACCCTCCCCTTGCCCCCATGCAAAAAAAGGCAAGAACAGAGACACAGAAGTTTGGAGAGATCGCCTCAGTAAAAAGCTCAATTTCCAGACCTATGCCAGTTTGGGGGTTTGGGAGACATTGATTGAAAAGGTGGTCACTTTCCTGGAAGGAAGCAGTCTGCAACATGACAGAACATTATAGGCTGTGTTACTTTCCCGAGTCATACCACTGAACGCTAATGAGGGTGGAATTCCCACACATTTGAAGATAATTGGACACAGAGTCTGACTGTGAGTTGACATGGATACTGAATACCCAGGACATCATCATTGCCCCTGTGTGAGAATCGATGCTTAGACATGGCAGAAAATAAATGGAGATTGACTAAAATCTAATCCACAATGGACTCACTCTGTCCACAGATCTACCCAATGGTTGTTTCCTCAATCCCCAAATGTAGAATTAGACTTCACTTGGCAGTTAGAGTTATACCCACATTGGGTTCTTGGCTTGTGGGGTGAGAGCTATGACAGTGGGGAAGGACAAATTGCAGCCTCTTAAAATGTCATCCTCTCCAGGAAAGATAATAAATTAAAAACAGTATTACTTTCCCAGAGGGATGTTGGAGATTATTACCACCACTAAAGATCTAAAGGTTGAAGAGGTAGCGCTTATCCTATCATCTCCATTTCGTTTACTAGCATGCCCCTCAGAAACCCAAATAGATATGGAGAAGGACGTATACTACTCCAGATTTAACCAAGTAGCAGCTCTAGCTACTTGCCTTCCTGCATGAAGCATCATTGCAAGAACAAATTAATAAGGTCTCAGGTACTTGATGCACAGTTATTGACTTGGAGAATGGTTACCCTTCCATTATGATAATAAAAGAAAATATGAAACAGTTCACATTCACCCTAACTGGTTTGGCTCAGTGGATAGGGTGTCGGCCTGCAGACTGAAGGGTCCCAGGTTCGATTCCGGTCAAGGGCATGTACCTTGGTTGTGGGCACATCCCTCAGTAGGAAGTGTACAAGAGGCAGCTAATTGATGTTTCTCTCTCATTGATGTTTCTAACTCTCGATTCCTCTTCCTTCCTCTCTGTAAAAAATCAATAAAATATATTTTAAAAAAAGAAACAGTTCACATTCATATGTGAAAGTAAAGACTATTCATTTAGGGTTTTGTTTCAGGGATATTTTACTGCTCTCTCCCCTCTGTCCAAACCTCTGTTGTAATATTGTCTGAATTGAACTGCCTGGGCATCCCAGGGCATGTCACTCTGATTCATCACAGCAATGCCATTATACTGTTTGTACATCATGAGCAAGGGAGGATATTTGATTGGCAGCCTTGGTAACGTATATGTGATACCTATGATTGGAAATAAACTCTGCAAAGATTCAGGAATAAACCACTCAGTGCAGTTGTCAGGGTCCAGTGTTCAAGAGTATGTCAAAACTTCCCCAAAGTACAGGGAAAATTGATACATCTTGCATTCTTTACTACAAAGAAGGAAGCACAGCATCCAGTAGGCCTCTTGGGGATCAGAGGCAACATATTCCATATCATGTGTGGCACTGGCTTATATATCAGACGACATGGGCAGCTGCCAGCTTTTAGAAAGGCCCAATGGAGGAAAGGTTTCCTCTGGCTGTAGCTGATCTCAAGGCCACAGTTCTCCCCACTAGCTATCACTTTGGCTGGGGGCTACACTAACCTTCCATAGATTCCCTTCAGCAAGCGAGGCCCAAGGGAACCAAGGAGCATGTAGTCCCTCTAAAGCTGAATTCACAAGTAGATATCTGTGGCACAAGTGGTAAATTGTGGTAGACACAAAACTATTCTATTAAGATCTCCTGTTTTGTAGAATGTGCTCTGAATTTATGACCACATTGATGCTAAAGCCATGTTTTTCACTAGTTACCCACAGCCAAGGACTGAATACAGGGAGGTACTAAGAAGACCAATTACTACAAAATGCTGGACTCCTCTGACAGAGGAGGTTGGCTCAAGGACTCCTATCAACCTGGCCAAATGCTCTGCAAGCTGTGCTGCAGAGTCTCTTCCCGCTTCTTTTTCTATTCCCTTTCTCCATCACCTTTGATGAGGTTCACCTTTCCTCATGCTCTCACAGGTCTCCCGGCTTCCTCCAGCTTCCTCCTTTTCCCCACCAGAAGCATTTCCTTTAATAAATCTCTTGCACTTCTATATCTGTTTGGCATCTGCTTCTTTGAAGACTTGAGCTAATGTTTCTTCCATAGGCATGAGACTGAGATGTTATTCCCTAGATCCACTCTCTAGGTAGTCATAGTCTTCCTACCTAGTGATTTAATAAATACACTTTAAAATTACATCTAGAAAACTTTTTTTCTGTAGGCATTCATCTAGTAAAAGTCAATGGACACTGTCCATTTCCCGAGAAGCCAATTTCAAAGTTCCTCTCTGATCTCTGAAGCCAATCTTTTCATTACCTAATGCCCGTAACCATGGCTGTGATTTTCGATCCTTATATCCCACTGTACATATACACATGTATAATCTATATTTTTTCATAAGCTTACATATACCTTAATATTCCCATGTGGAGAGAAGGGAATAAGTTGAGAACAGAAATCAGAGAATGTGTGTATAATTCAAAGCTCTCTAGGATCCACCAACTTCTATGAATAATGCCACTTTAACAGTAGTAGTGTCAAAACTCGATAAGTTACTGACTTCAGAGTCCTTCCTCCCAGTTCTTCCAGCTGTTCTTCCAGCATTGCAAATGTGTGCTACATTCTGTATGTTTCAAACACTGGGCAGTAATTGGAGAAGTAGGGAGAATCTTTTTTGTTGAAGTCGTTTTAACTTTTTTATTGCTTCTCTTCATTAGAAGGCTATGAAAGGAACTTATGTATGAGGCCACTCCACCAGGCTGAAGCTGAGTTAGGCTCAAGCTAGCATGATCTTTGTGTATTAATGCTACTGTTATGTCTGTTCATGTAGTAAAGGGTGTAACATTGCTCCACCTGCCTGAACACAGTTCTTTTCTAGATTATTTTTTTATATATTATCATAGGTTTTCTTAGGTCTTTATATGAATTTATATAGTTCATTCCTAAAGTAGATATACTCATTTTCTGTTTCTAGATCTAACTTGATATTTCAGTCTCAAAAAATAATAATAAGTTGTTCATGAACTTGCTAGGCAGAATGGTCTCTTAAACACATCCATACTTTAATCCCTGAATCTCGTGACTTGTTCTATTACATGGCAAAGGAATTTGCAGATATAATTAAGGTTATGAACTTTAAAATAGAGAGATTAGGCAGGATTATCTGGATGGGCCAAATCTAATCACAGGAGCCTTTTAAAGCTAAATATATTCTGTGCAAGGAGCAGAGAGTGTCTTCTAAGAGAAACCAGGACCTCAGTCCTACAACTTCAAAGAACTGGATTTTGCCAACAATCTGAACATAAAGGTGGATTCTTCTGGGAGGCTCCTGATGAGAGCTCAGCCAGCTGTCATATTGATTTAGGCCTCATTAAACCAGGAGCAGAGAAACCAGCCAAGCCAACCAGACTTTTAACCTATAATTTTGTATTGTTTTAAAGCACTAAATTGGTAATAATTTGTTGCGGCAGCAATAGAACTAAGTAGGCTATCCATAATCACTATTATTTGCCACCCCAGGCAAAGTTAATCACCTGCTCCTCCATGCAACCTGTGTATTGTCTTCATGCACTTATTATTTTATTAAACTTTATAACTTTTTAAAAATGCCCATCTTTCTTCCTGACTCTGAGTCTATAAAGTCCTTAAGGGTCTCATTTATCATAGAATTTCTGGTCTTGGTATGGTAGTTGAACTGCTGAAATAAAGAAAGAGCACAGTATTTAGTACTGGCACAGGTGGTATGTATATTTCACCCCTGAATGAGTGATTTCAATACAACATAAGTGATCAAAGCCTAAGTAATTTTTTAATTTACATATTGCAAAATATTATGCTTTCACTTTAAGTGAGTTAGTGAAATATTTTTAATTCAAATATATTAGTTTGCCCATATCAATTCCAAGTGCACAGGAAGCTGTGGAAATCTATTTATATATTTCTTAGAAGAACACCTTAGATAGAGGTTCCTAAAAGGTTTTTATGCCTCTATATGTCTTCTTATAATGGTGAAAAAATGTTTTTCTATAGAGTATTCATATTTTATACTCAAACAGCTTTCAACATAGTTGTGTGGTTCTTTAATCTTAAAAAAAAAAACAACTTTTCACAATGCCCTTCATAGTTGATAATATGTTGTATCATATAGACTGGATATTGCCATTAAACATTGCTGAAATCCCAAAACAAATCAGGACTTCTATCTTATATCTTTGGGTACTTTTGAAAATATATTTTCTATCAGCTTGCACTCAACTTTTTGCATTTGATATTGTCAACAGAGGGGAGAGGGCCTCTTCTCCCCTGGTTATTCATGGGAGTGAGGTTCTTGGGATACTGCTGGACTAAGCATTTCTGAAGGCCCCCACAGGAGGATAAGGTAGAATAGAAAGCTTTATTTCTCTGGGATTATACCCTTGGGTTTCTGAAGTCCCATTTCTCCAAATCCAGTCATAGAAGAAGTGTAGCTGGGGCTTTAGCAGAGCCAAAATCAGAACCAGTGTCCAGAGTTTCCTTTCTATGTTGGACCATCAGTCCATTGCCTGTGGGGGTCCACCTGGCCTTGGGCCATATGGGCTGATGCAAGAGAGCCAAGAGTCACAAGAGTCAGATGCTAAACACATCAAGAACAACAAGAGAAAGAATTCCTTTGTTTAAGGGATTATATATTGCCAAATTTTCATGCATTTGCAGTGGCCACACCCATTCTGGGCAACCATCTCTGTTGGGAAGTATAAAGTTGCAGCTTCCCAGTGAAGCTATCCAAATGACCTGCCTATAATCTCTGGCCTTCCCTTTGCTCCTTTCCTATCCTATATAATAAAAAGGTAATATGCAAATTGACCTTCATGATGGTCGCCCCCATGTGGTCAAAGATGGCTTGCAGGGGAGGCTAGTTGTGGATGATCAGGCCAGCAGGGGAGGGCAGTTAGGGGCAACCAGCCAGCAGAGCAGGGCAATTGGGGGCAACCAGGCCAGCAGGGGAGGGCAGTTGGGGTGACCAGGAGCAGGGTAGGGCAGTTGGGGTGCCTGGGCTGGCAGGGAAGGGCAGTTGGGGGTGACCAGGCCTGCAGAGGAGGGCAGCTGGGGGCAATCGGGCCAGCAGGGGAGCAGTTAGGCATCGATCAGGCTGGCAGGGGAGTGGTTAGGGGGTGATCAGGTTGGCTGGCAGGTGAGTGGCTGGGAGCCAGCAGTCTCAGATTGTGAGAGGGATGTCCGACTGCCGATTTATATTATATGAACCAATAACTGATATTATAGATGAAAATAAATTTTATGTAATACCATAAATTTACTTAAACTTCATCTTTGAGGAATACTAAAAATTACATGGCACATGATTAAATCCCACAAAAATAAGGCTCTCTACTTTTTGAAGAGTAAGATTGAAATCTTAGCCATTTTATGTATAGTTTATGCAGAAATTCTTTTTTTTAAGATTTTTAATCGATATTTAGAGAGAGAAGAAGAGAGAGGGAGAGAGAGAGAAAGAAACATCAATGTGAGAGCATAACATTAATTGGCTGCCTCCTGCATGCCCCCCACTGGGGATCTAGCCCACAACCTGGGCATGTGCCCTGACCAGGAATCAAACTGACAGTCTTTCAGTGCTCAGGACAATGCCCAACCAATAAAACCAACAAGAACAAAACATTTTTGATAAAGAGAAGAAAAAATAAGTTACCAATTAAATACAGATTTCTTCATAGAAAAAAAGATAAGGCATTTACATCTACTAAACTGATCCTTTTTTCTTGTGTATAATTTAGGTTTTTAAATAAAATACATATGTAGTATGGCACAATATATTAGCAAATTATTGATGTGATAAATTGAAATTGGAGATTACTTTTTATATAAAAAGATAAAATCAGGTAATCTTGAGTATTTATACATTTATTATATGTATCTTTTTCTCTTTAATTTTACAATTGGCAGATATATTATCATCATATTTACTAGCTTAGGAAATAAAATTTGTAGCTGTGATTTTCATCCCTTTTATTGGTATCACCTATATTAAGCAGGAATTGTTACCTTGTTTTATGATTAAGTTTATGTAAGAGCCTAAAGTCTTTAAAGCCCTTTAAGAAATATGGTAATGGAATATTAATGGAATGCAAACTATTTTTTCCTGTCCATCTGCTGAAGACAAATCCAAATTTGAATCTTAATTTTCCCCTATAAAGTGATGTTGAACAACCTATTTAGCTTCTGTGACCTTCAGTTTCCATCATTTTAGAAAAATAGATAATAACAGGAAACACTTTAAAAAGGTATTTATAAGGATTCAGTGAGGGCCTGTGATTGCTAATGAAAATACACTTATGCCATCTAACATGAGGCAAAACAAATCAACTCTGAGAGTCAGAAATGGCTGGACCTTGTCTCTGGAGGGATCAATTGCCACAACTTACCTGGAATTATGATCAGAAACCATGAGTGTCCTTGAATTCTAATTATTTTCTGTAGCTAATCAGTATCAGAGGATGAAAAATGAGGGCTCAGGGCTGTACTCAGGAAGTGACAATACACAATTGAGCTCAACAGAGATTCCAGGATATGTTTGGACATAAATGTGGGACAGGTATTCTTAAGCCTCTCAAAGTGGAATCCCAATGAGCAAGGTCTTGGAGAGAGATAATTAGGAGGTTTCCCACCCCCTAGTCTTAGATTGGCTCTCCTCCATCATTGCTTCACACGTCACACACCAAAATACAGTAACTTCAATATAACTAATTTCTCAAGTTGGACTTTTGTTTCATAATTTCCTCTTAGTAATTAGGCATGGTTTCTCACAGATGTGATTGCTGTGACCAGCCAGATATAAAATACTTGTGCTTCTCAGACCCACATGGAGAAAAAGATGTTCTTATAGTAATGTCAGTGTATGTAAACCAGAAGGTTAAGTATGAGTCTGAAAAAAAATTCTGAGGGATGTGTTATTCTTCTCAGATTTTAATTGTCAGAAACCCTGGAGCATGAGGATATTAAAATAATGCTGACACACTGGGTCATTTTGATAATTCTCAATTCTTACAACTGTGGTTCCTAAGAGAAAATGATAAAAATAGCTAAGCTAATCAGGACAGCACCTTCATGGTACAGAGAGGAAATAACTAACTCAGTAGAAGGATGAAAAAATAAAAAAAATATCTGGAATAGGAAGAATGGTGTTAGAAAAATTTTCTGAAACTTAGAAATAGGCAGAAGATGTTACTGGTTGATCTTTCAGTGTGATTCTGAGCTTGAGTCTTTGATTTATCTTACATTTACTGGACTATTGCACAACTGTGTAGGAGTAGAGTTTAATATGTAGATTTTTTTTTTCCAGAAGAGATGCAAATAATTTATTTTGGTAGAAAAGATAATCTCAGGGTAGGACATCAAGTAGTTTTGTATCTACCCCAACAGTTATGTATTAGCATTCTCTTTCCAAATGGCCCATAAATACCTAGTTCTTCAAATGTTCTTTGAGATATATATCTGGTTGTCTTATTAATTAATGTATTGAATGAAACATTAGACATGTGTTCATTTTCTGTTTGTGTGAGAGTTACAATATTATCTTTGTGAAACTTATACTTTAACTATGTTTCGAGGCAAAGGGACAAAAAGATCTCATCAGAAAAAAAACAGAGAAGTAACACTGTTTACCACATGAGTTCAGCAGTCAAGAAGAAAAAGTTCTTATTTGTTAATCAGATGCTGGGCACTCCATTATTGTGAATTATCCTGGTTATTGTCAAACAGAAAAATTGAAAGAAGCAAGAAGGGCTAAATGGATGCACATTAAAAAGAGCTGAGTCAGAGAGCTGATAGGGAAGATAACTGAGAGCCTCGTCAGCTGCATTCCGGTGGGAGAGTATTTCTTTTTTTATTGGCATTGTTGAGGAGACTTTACAGTAGTTGTGATGAGACAGAAATATGTATGAAGATTAATATTAATATCCAGAAGAGACTATTAAAGAACTGTGTTGTGCTTAATGAAAGTACACCTTTTTTAATTTTCTGAAAAAGGAACCACATAAGATATACGTGGTTTTTGCTTTCTGTTGTTTCTTTGAATATGTTAAAGCAACTTCTCAGACAGAACACTTGAGATCATGTGTCCAAAGTATTATTGTCAATTGACAGCTAGGAAAATATGCGTCTAAGAAAACCATTTCAGATATTTACATTTGGTAGAGCATTTTACAGGAAAAGGAGTGACTAGATTAAATTGTGAACATAGGTACAAGAGGGCAATAACTTGCTAACGGTTATTAGGGTAGTAATTAGACTGGTTAAAGTACCTTGCCACTTTAAATATTTAGTTAGCCTGGGCACAGCAGGATAGTTGTCAAGGTTTAATCTAACCTTTTGGAAATTTCTCTTCATTACATCTAATAACAAACTAGGCCTAAAATCGTCTTACAGAAAATAACTCAAACATATGTGGAAGAAATTGTCTTCCAGAAAATAACTCAAATGTATGTGGACGAAAAGGGTCACATACTAAACCTAACAAGCTCAGGGGAGGCCTGGATGATGGCTTTACAAACTCAGAGATCTAATTTCAGACCACAGAGGATGGTCTGAAATTAAAACTTTCTGACCAGAAACAGTTTATGGTGGCTAGTCATGTCTTGGGCTAGACTCTTTACCTTGATTAAGCCTGTCTATTGTATTTTTTGCATCTAAGATAACATACCTTTGGAATGTGAAGGTAACATCATCCGTTTTTTGGACCCATCTGGGCACAACAACCTTACCACAGAACCCCTAACAGTTATTGTTATCATGTTAATTGTTGACTGTTAACTATTCCATTCCCTTTGGTGTAAAAAGCACATGTGTCTATTATTTAACTTTTTATCCAATCCCAGAGGCTCCCCTCCCCTTTGCTTTCTCCCTAATCTCTCACCAATGGATTTCATATAACCCACTTACACCTTCTATTTTGATAGTAATGTATAAAGCAGGGTGCAGAACTGCCATTTTCTGGAGCATTTCATCAATCAATTAAGGTTTCGTTTCGCAGCAACTGTCATCAGTTTGGATTGAATAAATTCATAAAAATTCTCTATGGGTTTGAATGTTTCTTACATTGACATGCATATATATTTTTTCCCAAAAATGATTGATAACATGATATAGGCCTTTTGACTGGTTTGAAATATATATATCAATATATATATATATTTCAAACCAGTCAAAAGGCCTATAAATATATATATATATATATTATATATTTACTTGCTAAATATATATATATATATATATATATATATATATATTTGCTAGGCTTTAAATGTGTAAACTTTAGGTATATAGGTGGTAAACACTTAGAAAATATTAGTTATTCCCTAAGAACCCAATATCGCTGCTAAAAATGACATAAAATGAATACAACAAACAACACAATTCTTCAATTACAAGGAAAAGATTTTTTTTTGCACATACATGCAAGCACACACATATATTTTATAATCTAAGCATTCATCATTAAATATAAAATTAAATGACCAGCTATTGTATGAGAAACAATCCTTCAATTCTGCCCTCAAGCCTTTTAGGAACACTCTGGGGAAGTAGGCAATTTTTATTTATTGGAGCAAGAATTTCCAAGAGGCTTTCCTAAATTGATTCCTACCCTATTACATATGAATTGGCCCCTACTCCTTAAATTCACTTTTTCTTAATTCCCCGATTCTATACAGTTTTTGAAACCTACTTCAAATGCTCCCTGGTCATCTAGTCTGAAGTATTTCTCCCTCCCCTAATGTTTGTAGGCACACCTTTTATATTTTTCTTAAAGCAAGCATCACTGGCTATCATCTAATGTTATAGGACAGGAAGAAGCTAGGGAAATTCCAGGATAAGAGAAATAGGGAAACTCAGACAGATAGATACACAGCAGTTTGCAGCCACCTAGCAAATTCTATCTTCCCTAAACCAAGAAACTTCCATTTGACCGAGTAATCCCACTTCTAGGAATATATATCCCAAGAAAACAGAAACACCAATCAGAAAGGGTATATGCACCCCTATGTTCATAGCAACACAATTTACAATAGCTAAGATTTGGAAACAGCCTAAGTACTCATCAGCAGATGAGTGGATTAGAAAACTGTGGTACATCTACACTTTGGAATACTATGCTGCTGTAGAAAAGAAGGAATTCTTGCCATTTGCAACAGCATGGATGAAACTGGAAAGCATTATGCTAAGCAAAATAAGCCAGTTAGAGAAAGATAAATATCACATGATCTCACTCATATGTGGAATATAATGAACAACATAAACTGATGAACAAAAATACAACCAGAGATATAGAAGCATCAAACAGACTTCCAGCTTATGAAGGAAGTCAGGGGGTGAGAGGATAAGAGATCAACCAAAGGACTTGTATGCATGCATATGAGCATAACCAATGGACACAGACGGGAGTTGGGGGTGAGGGTATGTCCTGAGGGGTGGGAGTGGCCAGGGAGAGTTCAATGGAGGAAAAAGGAGACTCATGTAATACTTTAAACAATAAAGAATTTAATTTTTTTTTAAAGAGTAAATGATTTGTACTTCTCCCTAACCAGAGGGTAAATAGCTTAAATCACTCTACTCAGGGAGACAGATAACAGAAATCCAGTTATGATATTTGCCAGCCACATGCAAGGACAGAGAAATTAAGAGAATACTAGTAAATTTCATTTTGGTATATCAGCATAAAGCTGATGAATAGTCTATTGACCCACCTCTAATATCTCCCCTAAATGCCCAGCCTTTAAAACTCCCTAAACCGAAGGTCTCCGCACACTCTCCCTCTGGGGAGCATGTTCCTGCCATTCCCTTCCTTTTCTCCTTCCTCCACAAGCACTTATCTCCTAAGCTCTAAAGGATATGGTGATATTTGCAACCAGGGGGGCAATGGGCAGTGGTAGCTCATCTGGGCTAACTCCCTGAAACTGTCTCTAAGGCCCTCCCCTTTTTTTTTACTTCCCAGTGAGCCCATGCAGCCCAGCATAGGCTCTCCTTCTGCTCTTCTATGGCTATGCCCTTAAGTGTGTTTTTGCTGTGGTCAATAAATTCTTGCTTACTTTGTCCCTTGATTGAAATCTTTCCTTCAAGAAGACAAAAACTGAGATCTTGCCAGTAACACTATTACTAGTAAGTATATTTACATAATTCCTTCCCTACTGAACTCTGACTTCTTTTATACAATAGCATTTTATTCTCTAAAAGCTGCATTTTAATTTTGCTATTTCCTGACTCAATATTTTACATCCATGAGGTATAATTAAGATTTTTCAGAACATGAAAAGCAATCAGACATCCTCTGTACTCAGCTAAGGATGATGTGTGATGTTAGTTATCCACCTTCACCACAAAAGTGGCAATTATAGCTATGTCTGTTCTTCTTTCTCTATTATGGAAGAAGGCAGCCCCAGAAAGCTAGAAGTGACAGCAAAAGAATGATAGCAGTTTGGGTATGCCTGTAGTCCTAAATCTTGATAGGATCACCTTTTCCACAGGTTAAAGGACTAGAGTTAATTCCGTTTTACAATCACAGGCTCTTAAACGAACCACAGCTTTTCAAGCTAGGAGCAGTATTTTTTCTTGCTCACAGATACCCTCTGCACAAAGTTTCAAACACTCAGACCAGAAGCACTATCTATGCCTCATTACCATTTAAATAGACTGATCAATGAAAATTAGCATGTGATTTGAATTACAACACCACCTCCTGCTTTTTTAGAGCCTGGATCCTCAGAGCCTCTTTAAATAGCTGCTACATTTTCCTCTGAGGATTCCTCCTTCCCTTCAGTCTGAAAACAGGTGTTTGCCTGTGCTTTATAGCAAGAACTTTAATGGAGTGATTGATCCCTGGCTCTGCCTATTCTTCATCTGCATCCACTATAACCTATTGTCCTGTTAAAACACCAAATATGTAATAGCACCCACCTCATACAATGAATATTTTGACCTAATACCATTCTTAGTTGTAAGTCTATAATCTCAATACACCCATTTAATCCGTCAATAATATTATCAATGTGGATCAGTGGACCCACTATGCTGGGCAGGGATTCAAGGACTATGATGGCTACTAGTCACCATAAGAAGCTTGGACAAAAAGAAATAGAGAACATAAAAATTAAAAAAATATGTATATATAAGCTATTGAATTCACATCTTGCCTGCCTTGTCTATGTCATAAAACTTTATGAAAATTAATTATGAGATGATGTGTGGAAGAGCTTTATACATATTACTATGTCATACAAATATACAGCTTTATTGATTTTAATCCAAACATAAAGATATAGTGATATGACCTAATTAAATATCTTGGTAGGATTATTTTATAATTTGACCCACTTTATTATTGTTACTTATATAAAACATATTTTCCTGTTTTATAGTTAAGATTGTAAAGAAGCACCTTCTTGGATCCGGTTGTGATTTCTGGTCACTGGTATGAACATAAACAGTTTCCAGCTGAGAGCTCACAGATTATCTATATTATAAAAAGCGAGTGGCCATAACGCTGTAACAACCAAATGACTGGTCACCAACCAGGAGGTACATTAATGGGTCCTGTGGGGACGGGTGGGACTATGGATGTGACAGGACCCATAGTCCCTGGTGTCTTGCGATTTCACATGCTGGGCCTCTAGTTTAAAAATAAGATGATATAACATTTTCTCCCACACACTAACCAGTATTCTATTGATCCTCAAGTAACTTTCCAACTCTAATAATTCATAATTTTTATTTAGTTGAAAAAAATTACAGTATTATACAGTAGTACACAATTCTCTACAGTTTGGCACTCAAACTATTTCTATATCTGTATACCAATGTTGCATTTTTGGTTCAATCGCATTAATTTTAAAAGTGCAATTCTTGCAAAGTATTTTTTATTCCTCAAATATTTCTAGTCTTCTTTAAGACATAGACTTTATCTTTCTCATTTGTTACTATATCTTCAATATGATCATAGTTCCTGGATCACCATTGGTATTAAATATGTGTTCAATGAATGAACATTCATGGGCCCAAGTGTTAAATTCAGTGGCTTATTTGAACTTCATTAGCTACCTAGGTTACCCAAAATAAACATAATTAGGATGTAAAATCTGAAATTGTTTTGAAAATACACCCTCAGTGAAAGTTCTGTAGCCTGCTCTCCCATTCAGGTTACTACTTGTAAATAACTCCTATATAGAAACAAACAAATGCATAAAAATAGCATGGCCTGGAAACATACTATGGAGGATTCTAATGATGCCCCAAACCAGTATAATGCTATGTACAGCCACTTTTAATGATAATGGCCCATTGAAATCCATAAATCTCTTATTTAGAATTGTATAGGCTAAGAGCCTTGTCCTTGAGTATATATCTATAGGAACATTTTAAAGCCTTTTTATTTTGAAATAATTATAAACTCATAGGAAGTATATGGAACATAAAACCATTGTTTTCCTCACAAACACTTTATTTTTATGTCCTCTTCTCATTAAGAAAACAGTGTATCGTTATTTAGGCTCTGTAATAATGCCGTATTTCCAAAGAGTTGAGGTAAATTTATAGGATCCTTCAAGGAGGCAAGAAAACAGGAACAACAAAAACAACAAGAAATTAGGAAAATCCCTTTATATCTTACTATTAAAACTTGTTTTGTTATAGACAGTGTATTTAGCTAATAAGTGTATGAGGCGCTTTTCTAACTTTATTCATTATTTTCTGTATACTTCAAATTGAATTATTTACTATTTCTTGCCATGATTCCATGGTCAGACTAAAATGATTTTTTTTCTTGTTCTTCAGAATTTCCTGTGCATTCTATCTAATCTGTTAAAAGATAAATTAAGTAATCTTAAATATTTCAATATTATATTTGAGCAAAAATTTATTTGAATTGGGAAGTGCCAAACTGTAAGTGGTTAGGATGCTCCCCCAACAGGAGCTGGAGAAAAGACTTATTGAAAAAAGGTTCAAGCAAAGCAAAGAAATTATTAATTGACTAAAGCTTAAAGTAGTTAGCAATTTGTGATTGGGTGCCCTTAGGTTTTGATTTTGTAACCTTGAGGCATTTAAAGGCTTAAATTTAGTTTGCTTACATAGGCCACCATGGCATAAGAATTATCTCAGTCTAATGCCCTCCTTGTTTAATTTAACTTAACAAACTGTAGAAAGCAAATTTAAGCATAATACACTCAATATGGCTTTCTCTAATCTCACCAGCTAGATGAATTTTCTTAGTGGTCTGTAACCCTCATTTCATGAATGTATATTCTTTTTGGAACTCGGGTCACTTCAATCTCATGTAGGACTCATAGATAAATATTATTATTTTTCCTTTTGGAGCATCAAATCCTTGGAAGCATGCTGTATCAGTTAGTCACCTTTATATTTCACAACTTCTAGTTGACAATTAGTGTTATTGAAAAAGTTCAAATGAATTTAAATTTATGTACAAAAATATGTAACTTTGTTTTCTAACCTTGATGCTAACCACTCAAAACATGTGAGAAAAGCTGTGTGAGTAGCAGCAGCTGCAACCGCCTGAGTAGCAGCCGCTGCACACAACCATGTGAAAAGCTGCATGAGCACCCACCATGACAAAATGGAGGTATGCAATATGTCAGAAAAAATATTCAGAATAAGGGTCATAGAGTTCATAAACCAGATGGATGAGAAAATCAACAACCTATCCTATGCAAAAATCAAGAGGAAATAAAGAGTGATATAGCTACAATAAAATTTTAAAAAAATAAAACTATGGAAGCTTTCAACGATAGACTAGGAGAAGCAGAGGACCAAATTAGAGAATTCAAAGACAGGGAAGCAAAACACACCCAATCTGAACTACAACTGGAGAAAAAAAATCAAAAGACAGGAGGAGAGCCTAAGGAGTTTTGGGATAACGTGAAAAAAAAGCAAAATACGTATAATAGAGGTGCCAGAATGACAAGAAGAGGAGCAAGGATTAGAAAACCTATCTGAAGAAATAATGTCAGAAAACTACCCTGATTAAGGGAAGAAGAAAGTCACATAAGCACAGAGTCCCAAACAAGATAAACCCAAAAGACCCACACCAAGACATGTCGTAATTACAATGGCAAATGTTAATGACAAAAAAGAGAATCTGAAAGGCTGCAAGAGAGAGACAGAAAGTTACCTACAAGGGATCTCCCATTAGATTATCAAATTATTTCTCAAGAGAAAAACATCAGGCCAGAAAGGAATGGAAAGAAGTATACAAAGTGATGCAAAGCAAGGGACTGAATCCAAGAATATTCTATCCAGCAAGGCTATAATTCAAAATTGAAGGGAAAATCAGGAGCTTCACAGACAAAAAAAGGCTAAGGCAGTTTATCACTACCAAGCCAGCAATGCAAGAAATGCTAAAGGGACTGTTGTAAAAAGAAGGGGAAAAAGGGAAGAAGGAATACAGGCACAAAAATTTAAAAATAACTACAAACAAGTACCTATCAATAATAAATTTACCATCAATGCCTAAATGCTCCTATCAAAAGACATTGAGTGGCTGAATAGATAAGAAAACATGACCCATATACATGCTGTGTACAAGAGACCCTTCTCAGAACAAGAGACTCACATACACAGAAAGTGAAGGGATGGAAAAATATCTTTCAGGCAAATGGAAATGAAAAAAAAAAACCTGGGGTAGCAATATTTATATCTGACAGAATAGACCGCAGAGTGAAGGCCATAACAAGAGATAAGGAAGGCCACTTCATAATACTAAAGGGATCAAAACAACAAGTGGATATAACCCTGGTAAACATATATGCACCCAATGTAGGAGCACCCAAATACATTAAAAAACTTCTGGAAAATATCAAGAGAGATCAAGAGCAATATGATCACAGTAGGGGACTTTAATACCCCATTAACATCACTGGATAAATCCTCTTGACAAAAACTCAGCAAAGAAACAGTAATCCTAAATGACTCACTAGATCAGATGGACTTAATTGACATCTCCAGAACTTTTCATCCCAAAGATACAGAATATACATTCTTCTCAAGTGAACATGGAACATTTTCAAAGATAGAGCACATATTGGGTCATAGGCAAAGTCTCTCCAAATTCAAGAAGATTGAAATCATATGAAGCATCTTCTCAGACTACAATGGCATAATATTAGAAGTCAATTACAATAAAAACAATCAAAATAATTCAAACACTTTGAGGCTGAGTAGCATGCTATTAAACAATGATTGGATTACCAAAAAATCAAAGAAGAAATTAAAAACATCCTGAAAATGAATGACAATGAAAACACAACAATCCAAAACCTATGGGACACAGTGAAAGCAGTCCTGAGAGGGAAGCTCATAGTATTACAGGCCTACCTCAAAAAATGAGAAGAACTGGTAATAAATTATCTAACTCCACAACATAAAGAATTAGAAAGAGAGCAACAAGAAAAGCCCAGATGAGCAGAAGGAAGTAAATAATAATCAGAGCAAAAATAAATGACATAGAGATCCCAAAAAACAATAAAAAATATCAATGAAACCAAGAGGTGATTCTTTGAAAGGATAAACAAGACTGATGAACCTCTAGCCAGGCTCACCAAGAAGCAGAGAGAACACCCAAATAAACAAAATAAGAAATGGAAGAGGCGGAATAACAACAGACCCCACAGAAATACAAAGGATTGTAAAAAAATACTATGAACAACTCTATTCCAACAAACTAAACAACCTAGAGGAAATGGACACATTCCTAGAAAAATACATCCTTCCAAAACTCAATCAAGAAGAATTTTAAAAATTTCAACAGGCTGATAACTAAGGAGGAAATTGAAGCAGTCATCAAAAACTTCCAGCAAACAAAAGCCTGGGGCGAGACGGCTTCACAGAGGAATTTTACCAAACACTCAAAGAAGAACTAAAACCTGTCTTTCTTAGACTATTCCAAAGAATTCAAGAGGAAGGCACACTTCCAAGCTCTTTCTATGAAGCCAGCATTACCCTAACCCCCAAACCAGATAAAGACACTACAAAGAAAGAGAATTACAGGCAAAACCCTGATGAATATAGATACTAAAATCCTCAACATAATTCTAGAAAATTGGATCCAGCATTACATTAGAAAAATCATACACTATGTCCAAGTGGGACTTATTCCAGGGATGCAAGGCTGGTACAATATCCGCAAATTACTAAATATGATACATCACATAAACAAACTGAGAGACAAAAATAACATAATCATATCAATTGATTCAGAAAAGCATTTGACAAAATCCAACACCCTTTCCTGATAAAAACTCTCAGCAAAGTGGGAATAGAGGGATCATACCTAAACATAACAAAACCCTTATATAACAAACCTACAGCCAACATCATACTCAATGGGGAAAAACTAAAACCATTTCCCCTAAGAACAGAAACAAGACAGGGATGCCCACTTTCACCATTCCTGTTCGAAATAGTACTAGACATGCTAGCCATAGTGATCAGACAAGAAGAAGAAATAAAAGGCATGCAAAATGGAAAAGAAGTAAAATCGTCATTATTCACAGATGGCATGATATTGTACAGAGAAAACCCTAAAGACTCCATCAAAAACTACTACAATTAATAAATGAATTCCGCAATGTAGCAGGATACAAAATTAACACCCAGAAATCTATGGCTTTTTTATACACCAATAATGAAGTCACAGAAAGAGAAACTAAAAAAACAATCCCATTTACCATTGCAACAAAAAAAATTAAGATACCTAGGAATAAATTTAACCAAGGAGGTAAAGGACCTATACACAGAAAATTATAGGATTATGAAAAAAGAAATAAAGGAAGACATAAACAAATGGAAGAATATAACATTTTCATGGATTGGTAGAATCAACTTCATTAAAATGTCCGTACTACCCAAAGCAATCTATAACTTCAATGCAATCCCCATTAAAATACCCATGACATACTTCAAAGACCTAGAACAAACTCTTCAAAAATTAATCTGTATTAAAAAAAAAAAAAAAAGACCCTGAATAGCTGAAGCAATCTTGAGAAAGAAGAACAAAGTTAAAAGGATCACAATACCAGATATCAAGCTATATTACAAAGCCACTGTTCTCAAAATTGCCTGGTACTGGCACAAGAACAAACATATAAATCAATAGAACAGAACGGAGAACCCAGAAATCGACCCAAGCCATTATGCTCAATTAATATTTTATAAAGGAGGCAAGAACATACAATGGAGTCAAGACAGTCTCTTCAATAAATGGTGTTGGGAAAAATTGGACAGATTCATGCAAAAAAATGAAACTAGACCACCAATTTACACCATTCACAAAAATAATCTCAAAATGGATAAAGGACTGAAACTTAAGACAGGAAACCATAAAAGTCTTAGAAGAAGCCATAGGCAGCAAAAAAGCAGACATTTGTCATAGCAATATCTTTATCGATACAGCTCCTAGGGCAATCGAGAGAAAAATAAACAAATGGAACAAAAATAAAAAGCTTCTGCACATTAAAAGAAACCATCAATATAACAACAAGAAAGCCCACTGCATGGGAGAACATATTTGCCAATGTTATCTCCCATAATGGTTTAATCTCCAAAATTTATAAGGAACTCATACAACTTAACAAAAGGGAGATAAACAATCCAATCAAAAAAAAGGGCATAGCACCTAAATAGACACTTTTTAAAAGAGGACATGCAGAAGGCCAAGAGAGAGATGAAAACATGCTCAAAGTCACTAATTATCCGAGAGATGCAAATCAAAACAACAATGAGGTTCCACCGCACACCTGTCAGAATGGCTATCATTAACAAATCAAAAAACGACAAGTGTTGGGTAGGATGGGGAGAAAAAGTAACCCTCTTGCACTGCTGGTGGGAATGCAGACTGGTGCAGCCACTGTGGAGAACAGTATGGAGTTTCCTCAAAAATTTAAAAATGGAACTTTCATTTTATTGTTTAAGTCTCCTACCCCTCCCCCCACCATTGATCCCTCCCTGGATGCCCCTTGCCACTGTCTGTGACCAATGGTTATGCTCATATGCATGCATACAAGTCCTTTGGTTGATCTCTTACCCCCTTAGCCCCCTGCCTTCCATCATAGGTTGGATAGTCTGTTCGATGCTTCTATGACTTTGGTTCTATTTTTGATCATCAGTTTATGTTGTTCATTATATTCCACAAATGAGTGAGATCATGTGATATCTATCTTTCTCTGACTGGCTTATTTCACTTAGCATAATCCTCTCCAGTTCCATCCATGCTGTTGCAAATGGCAAGAATTCCTTCTTTTTTACAGCAGCGTAGTATTCCATTGTGTAGATGCACCACAGTTTTCTAATCCACTCCTCTGCTGATGGGCACTTAGGCTGTTTCCAAATCTTAACTATTGTAAATTGTGCTGCTATGAACATAGGGGTGCATATATCCTTTCTGATTGGTGTTTCTGTTTTTCTTGGGATATATTCCTAGAAATGGGATTACTGAGTCAAATGGGAGTTCCATTTTTCATTTTTTTATGAAACTCCATACTGTTTTCCACAGTGGCTGCACCAGTCTGCATTCCCACCAGCAGTGCAAGAGGGTTCCTTTTGAGATACTCTGCTACTTCCTGAATGATTGCTGGTAAAGAAATAAATTGGGTTAGAACTCTAGCTAAGTACTTCCAGAATACAGGAGATGTATACTAATAATAGAGGAATATGCAAATTGGCCTGGATGCCGTCACATAACGACCAATCAGGACGGGGGCAGGGCCACAGCGGAAAGCTCTCAGCATGCCTGCGCTGGGGGTCCAAAGGGCGTGGAGAGGAAGGGAGAGCAGATAGGCAGTTAGGGGGGTCAGGCCACGAGGGGAGCACAGATAGGCAGTTAGGGGGATTAGGCCAGGAGGGGGGAACAGTTAGGCAGGGGGATCAGGCTGGCACAGGAGAGCAGTTAGGGGCATCAGGCAGGCATGCAGGTGGGTGGTTATAAGCCAGTGGTTCCGGACCCCCCCACACACACACACTCCACGCACAAATTTCATGCACCAGGCCTCTAGTATCCATAATAAATGACTTTAAGTGTTATTTCTAACAAGAATAACTTCACCGTTTCTCTCTCCCTCTCTCTCTCTCTCTCTCTCTCTCTCTCTCTCTCTATATATATATATATATATATATATATATATATTATTGTTTAAGTCCACAAATGAGTGTATATATGTATATATTCCTTAGGACAGTGGTTGGCCAACATGCGGCTCGCAAGCTGCGTTTGCCGCTCTGGTGAATAATGAGTTTGCTGACCACTACCTTAGGATAACAATTATTTCTACGATTTTAAAACTGAACCTGTTGGCATGAATTTTATTTGCAGACAACACAAGATGAAGTATTTAAATTGAGTAAATCAGAGGTATAAGAACCTCTTTCTCAATCTCCTTCTCTCACAGGTTTTTTTTCTATTTAAATTTTTTATTGTTTAAAGTAAAAAATTTACTTTTGGACCCCCAGTGCAGGCATGCTGAGAGCTTTCCGCTGTGGCCCTGCCCCCGTCCTGATTGGTCGTTATGTGACGGCATCCAGGCCAATTTGCATATTCCTCTATTATTAGTATAGATCGCTTGTATTCTGGAAGTACTTAGCTAGAGTTTAACCCAATTTATTTCTTTACCAGCAATCATTCGGGAAGTAGCAGAGTATCTGGGGACTCATTGTTTGAACCCCAAATAAAATGTGTTACTTTTTTTTACCCAATCCTAAAATACAGTCACTATTTTCTTTTTTAATTAGCATTTGTTATTATTCCTATATATTTTTATAGAACATAGGAAAATTTTATAGTAAATTTTTAACTAATTATATTAAATAAATTATTAATTTAAAAGGTTATGAAAAATTACCACCCATGGTGAATATAAGAAAATTCAGGGAGGACAAATTGATGTAGCCAAAGTGTTATTATTTTTTTTCTTTTCTAAAATATGAACCATTTTTAGCTATTTGTACCTAAAATATAAAAAGGATAATATTTGTTACTTATTAAGCTAAAAGTATGATTAGAGCTCTGTGGTTTTTTTGGGTTTTTTTAGAAAAGTGGTTTTTCTGGAAGGTTTAATACCAATATAAATCTGTTGTCCTATTATGAGTGTATGATATTGTGTTGCCAGAATTATTCTATTGATTTATCAGTGAGAATGTAAGTCAATTTGTGCAGACTGCAGTATATTTTAGAGCTAGGTGGTGATGTATTTATTTAAAGTTAATAACTTTGAAATTACTGGGAGAGATGGAAGAATATGAAGACCTGAGTAATAACTAACCAAGACAGTTACATTAATAAAAATAAATCTCTTATTTACAAATTTTACCAAAGGAAATAGACCTATGGACATTTTTTCTTCATTAGTATCTTTTTTTAATTGATGTTTTTATTGACTTTAAAGGTAGAGGAATGGAGAGAGAGAAAAAAAAAACACAACATGATCATCTCCCTCCTGTGTACCACCTACTGGGCATCGAGCCAGCAACCTGGGTATGTGGCCTGATCTGAGGAACAGGAGACCTCTTGGTGCGTGGGACCACGATCAACCAACCGAGCCACTCCAGCAGGGCTCCATAAGTACCTTGAAGTCTTTATTACTGAGCCAGTAATGGTTGATAATACAAAGCTTAACCTTAAATTTCAAATATATTTTAGAAAATTAACTATGTGTCTATTCAATTACCCAAATTTTCTTTGTAAAAGTAACAAATATTCAGCTATTTCTAAATTTAATATCTTTATTTTTCACACAACATAGTACAGTGTGTTGCCACTGAAGGTCAACATTTCAATGAAAGCTTCAATCAAACAAGGTCCTTCAGATCCAAATGGAAGCAGCTTTAATATGTGTGTAATTCTGGAAAAGACATCTTGTATAATAATGAGTAAAGTGGTCTTTTTTAAGACTTTCTTTTTATAAAAGTTGAAAGTTCACAACAAAATCGAGGCGGGTTGACAGAGATTTTCCTATAACCACATACGCATAGCCTCCTATGTTACCAACTTCCCTTACCAGAGTGGGACAGAATTGACAAGTCTACATTGACACATCCTGGTCACCAAAAGTCCAAGGCTAACATCAAGGTTAATTCTTGGTGTTGTACATTCTATGGATTTGGACATATGTATAAAGATATGTATCCATCATTATAGTATCATACAGAATACTTCCACTGCTCTAAAAATTCTGTGCGCCACCTATTAACCCCCTTGCCCCAAACCTTGACAATCTTTTTACTGTCTTTTTAGTTTTCCCTTTTCCAGAATGTCATATAGTCAAAATCATATCATATGTACACTTTTCAGATTGGCTTATTTCATTTAGTAATACGTCTGTATTTAAGATTCCTTCATGTCTTTTCATGGCATGACAGCTTATTTCTTTTCAGTGCTGAATAAAATTCCACTTATCAGTGTACCACAGTTTATTTGTTCACTCACTACTGAAGGTCATCTTGGTTACTTACAAGTTTTGGCAATTATGAATAAAACTGCTATAAACATCTGTGTGCAGGTCGTTATGTGGACATGCTTTCAACTCTTTTGAGAAAGTACCAAGGAATATGATTGTTGGTTCACGTGCAAGTGTATGTTTAGTTTTTTTAGAAACCTCCAAACTCTACTCCAAAGTGCTGTACCAGCAATGATTTCACATTTCTACCAGCAATGATTGAGTGTTATTGTTCCACAGCCTTACCAGCACTTATTAGTGTCAATGTTCTGAATTTTGGCTATTCTTACAGTCTTAGTGATATCTCATTGTTGTCTAATTTGCATTTCCCTGATGACATGTGATGTGGAACAACTCATATTCTGATTTGCCATCTGTCTATCTTCTTTAAGTGATGTGTCGGTCAAGAACTTCAGCTTCTTTATAATTGAATGTTTGCTTCCTTACCAGTGGGTTTTAAGAGTTCTTTGTATATTTTGGATAATGGTCCTTTATCCTATGTGTTGTTTGCAATATTTCTTCTAGTCTGTGTCTTGCTTTCTCATTTTCTTGACAGTGTCTTTTGCAGAACAGAAGTTTTAAAATCCAGTTTATACATTGTTTATGGATTCTGCTCTTGGTAATGTTTCTAAAAAGTCATCATCAGACCCAACATCAACTATGTTTTCTCCTATGTTATCTTCTGGCAATTTTATAGTTTTCTGTTTTACTTCTATATCTTTGACCCATATTGAATTAATTTTAGTAAAGTGTGTGTGGTGTGTGTCTACATTCATTTTCTTACATGTGGATATGTTTCAGCTCTATTTACTAAGAAGATTCACCAAAAATAGTATCATGCAGAATAACATCACCATCCTAAAATCCCCTGTGCTTCACCTATTTCATTATCTACCCCTCCATGTGATAACTGGTCACCCACTGGTTGTTATACCATCTATTTAGTTTTGCCTTTTCCAGAATGTCATGTAACTGAAATGTTGTAGGATGTAGTCATTTCTGATAGACTCTTCACATCATTATATGTATTTACTATTCTTTCATGTCTTTTCCTGACTTGCTCATTTTTTTTAATTGCTGAATAATATGCCATTGCATAGCTATACCACAGTTTGTTTATTCATTTACTTATGGATAGGTATCTGGTTTGCTTCCAGTTTTTACAGATTATGTATAAAGTTGATCTAACATTTGTGTGCAGGTTTTTATGTGCATGTATTAGTCATACATTCTTTTGCCATCAGATAGAATATGGACAATTGAATTGTATTCCTAATTATTAAAGATACTTTAGAGAGCATGTATAGGCAGTACTTCAAATATTGTGCTATTTTTTGCACAAATATAAAATCTATACTGCATATTTCAAAATGAATGTATATACAGAAAATAATACAAAGTTTACAGATGAAAAATGATTCCTCTTTTATAATCATTTTTATATAAAATTTACCAATTTTATTTGTTCTCAAATGTTTTTGAATGGCATCTTAATAATAGCTATTCTTTTAAATTTCCTGGGAATCAGAATCAGATGTGATTGAATTTTTCATGATGGACTCAAGGAAAATGATTGGGTCAACCTTGTCTTTTAGGGCTGCCAGCATCAAATATATGACATTATTATAACCAAGGTCTACAAAAAATAAAGCAACAGACTTGAGAAAAATGAAGGGAGCCTGTGAAAGTCACTGTACTATTTGTTCACTGGGAAGAGGAGGGAAAATGATCACTGACCTCTAAGTAACAGAGAATGGAACTCATCTTTCACTTCTGAATGAGCTACTTGCTGTAATTGATGGCAACTCGTGAAATGGCTCCGATCATTAGGGCTCCAGTGGCTGGATTAGAAGAAAATGAAGGATGCAGATGGCTGTAGTAAAGCACAGAAAATGCATTTCTTCCTGGTGACAGATACAACTGATAATTTTGCAAGAATGTGCTTCACTGAAAGTGTTTCAGCTATGTAGTTCTCAGGGAAAATGAAGAGTAATGTGAAAATTGGACAAGATGAAACTAGCTGTTTCATTCCAGATATTGACTACACAAGTCACTTTCAATAAATCAGCTGCTTATTGTACCTGAGACAGCAGTTTGTTAATATTATGAAGGTGCTACAAAATGTTCTCTTTGGTTAGGCAGTCTTTGAGCATCACATGATAAAACAAGAAGTTTTATTTAAAATTGCGTTTCTATTTGTTTTTCATTATCAATACTTGAACTAATAGGCATGCTTATTTTGAAATAGCTTTGATGATCTGTAATAATGAAGGGTCAGTAAACTTTTTCTGTAATGGACAAGATATTACATATTTCAGACCTTTGTGGGCCATATAACAGCTACTGAACTCCACCACTATAAGGAGAAGGTATCCATGGATTATAATAAAAGAATGAGTAGATTCCAATAAAACTTTATTTATAAAAGCAAACATAGCTGGATTTGGTCTTCAAGTTTTAATTTGTGGATCTTTAATCTAATATATCAATTTAGCATACCAGATATGTTATAAATAAGAACAATTAAAATGCTTAACAGCCCTGACCAGTTTGGCTCAGTGGATAGAGCGTTGGCCTGTGGACTCAAGGGTCCCAGGTTCGATTCTGGTCAAGGGCATGTATCTTGGTTGCGGGCACATCCCCAGTAGGGGGTGTGCAGGAGGTAGCTGATTGATGTTTCTCTCTCATCGATGTTTCTAACTCTCTATCCCTCTCCCTTCCTCTCTGTAAAAAATCAATAAAATGTATTTAAAAAAAAAAAAGCTTAACAGCTTGCTACAATAAAATAAATTAAATGGTAAATTAAATACTTTAGTCTTCTATGGGAAATGGGGATATGAGTATTTATATGATTTAAATAAATATAGAATACTGATTTAAATCATTTACATTTTTCAGCAAATTAGGAGAAAAAAATCACTTCATAATAATTATCATGCACATGGAAATAATGGATATTTTTATTAGATACTTTTGAATGCTATTGGACCATTATTTTTGGCTTCTAGACTGCTACACAATAATGTTAAATAACTTACTGAAAATCTTTTCAAATACAAGTAATTTTTAAGTCTTAGTGGTTTACTATAAAACTAAACAGGGAGTTTTCATATTTTATCAAAAACTTTTAATAATGAGTAATTTTAAATATTTAAGAGATTTTATAAAAAAGTGATATTACTAAGTCTCATGGAGTCATCACTTCAGCTTCTCTTTTAAGTACTGTGACTGTTTTTCAAACTTATAAAGAATGCAGTACTCTTTAACGGAACGGACTCCTCAGGACCAGCGCCCAGGATCACTTTAAATTTTTAGTATTTAGGAACACTTGTCTTGGTGCAATTATTCCTCCCAATACAACTGAATCGTTACCTGATGTGGGGCAGAAAGTAAAACTATTATTCTGTAGCCTAACACTTACTCAGCATTCCTAGAGACAATCAGAACTTGAAAATCTATTTGGTCAAGATATTCTGGGTAATTAGTAATTACTTCACTGAAGACTTCTACGTTAGGCTTACTTATTCAGAACTACAGAATTAAAGACCTACATTACCTTGATTTCCAACTCAATTTCTGTTCTATTTTTTTCCTCTATGACAAACCTGTAAAATACAGGCTACTTCAATAATTTTTTAAACTTAGAAGAGATTCTATGTATTCATACCCAGTAAAGAAGATTTCTCTAAGAGTGAGTGTTGGTCATTTTAGTTTTCTTAGATGTTGACTTGTCACCTCCATACTGCCCTACCATCCCTTTCAACATTATACTTTCGAAGAGGTGTTCCTCCGGATTTATCAAATTCAAGGATATTTATGAACTGCCTTATTTTGGGGATTCATTCTCTTGAAAGTCCTTCAGTTTTTCCCCAAGGTTGAGGTGATAATCAATTGACTTTTGTTTTGATTATATATTTCCTTATCTTTTAGGAATCTCTTTGTTCCATTCAGTTAAAAAAAAGAAAAGAAAAGAAAAAAGCTGTGTTTTCCACTGGCAAGTGAAAGAAAAAGGTAAGGCATTTTCAAGCTAGAAAACTTTTCTTGGGCCAAAAGGTTAAAACATTTTCTCAAGAAGCTTGCTAGAAACCTATAAAATGCTACTTTAAAGTAATTATGAAGTACCAGTTCACAAAAAAAGCAATCATAAATACTGTTTTGGAAAACATTAAGAATAAAAGTCTGGCTTTAATCTGTTTTAATATTAGAAACTTATATTAACCATCGGTTACTTTCCAAGAAAGGCATTTAACTACTCATATGGTTTCAAAGTAAATAGACCATAATTTAATCTCTTAAAATCATTATTGAATCCGAACTTTAAAAACATTTTTATTTTTGTAGAACAGGCAGCAATTTGTGAATAAAGTACCTTGTACAATTTTACTAAGAGCACAAAAATGACTTGAGTATTGTAGGTTAGTTAGACTATCAAAAACTTCTTAAGCACATACTATCCCTAATAATCCCAAATGTATATTGTACAAATACCAGCCATCTACTTTCTGCCTTTGTAGACCACAGAACACTACTGTTAAAAGTACAATAACTAGTAATAAAAAAAAATGCCTACAAAATGCAGTTATTTTCATCATAAAACTTTATACACTGATTGTAGAAAAGACACAGAGTAAGAACACCATAAACATTAGATGCCATTATTAATGTTGCATAGTATAACAAATTTAATTGTAAAAGAGGAAAAGAACCAAGTCCCTTAGGAGCCTGAAAATCATGTAGAGTGCATTTTACCTACATATATAGGGATTTCACTTTGTCTATATCTAATTATATGAACTTCTATGGGGTCATGCCTATGGAAATAAGTAGAAGAGTTCATGAGTTTAAAGGGTGGTTAACAGAAACAATAAAATAAAATTTGTCTAAAAGAATATATATATATATATATGTATATATATGTAGATATAGGTATATAGATATATCTAGATCTATCTATCTATATATTATATATATATATATATATATATATATATATATATATATATATACACACACTAGAGGCCTGGTGCATGAAAATTCATGCACTGGAGGGGGGGTTCCTCAGCCCAGCCTGCCCCCTCTCACAGTCCAGGAGATTTCAGGAGTGGGAGGCAACCTGGAAATCAGGGGAAGGTAATGCCCCCATCACACCTCTGCTGCTGCCACTGCCGGCAGTGCAAGCCTCGGGCAGCCCTGGTTACCTGAGCCTCGAGCCAGCCCTGGGTGGCTGGGAAGCTGCCATCTGAGGCTTGCCTGCACCTTGGGCGTTGGCTGGGGGCAGCCACCATCCGAGGCTTGCCTGCACCTTGGGCTGGTCCTGGGTAGCTGGGGGGCTGAGGGAACTGGGCTCCACCATCTTGTGTCTGTGTATGTTGCCATCTTTGAGGGCATGACAGTCAATTAGCATATTCCTTCCTTATTGGCTGTGGTGCCACCATCTTTGTGAGGGTGTGGCAGTCAATTAGCATATTCCCTCTTTATTAGATAGGGTGTGTGTGTGTGTGTGTGTGTGTGTGTGTACATGTATACACACACACACACAGAGGGTCCTTAGGACAGTGAAGAAAATAAAAGGATTTAGATATTAATAGGGGCAAGAGTGACTTCCATAAGGGAGTATTCATTAAACCAGTGCTCACAAATTAAATTTAGCCTATCTTATTAGCTAATGTATTACAAATGGTTCTTGCCTCTTAAATGATAAGGGGTGGGGGTAAGGGGAAATGTGGCACATAAAAAATATATATAAAATTCAAATTTCAGTGTTCACACATAAAATTTATAATTTTATCAATTAAAAAAATGTGTGGAAACATTTCTTTCTTTTTACATGTCTTTACTTAATATCCTTAATTTTTCCAGGCCCAAAATATTCATTATGTGTACTTTACAAAAAGATAGTTTACTGATCCTGCTCTTGAGCATATTTTATAGGATCAGGGCTCTTCTGAAACTCCAATTTTCTATCATAAGTTTGTGTCACTCTTCTACGTTGTAAAAAAATTAAAGATATGTATCGCTCTTCCCTGTTTATCTAGAGAAATTTAGGATATTTTTTAAAAGTAATAGATAAATGTTTCTTTCAAAATTGTGTGCTTTTAAAACCATTATACGTAACATATTATTTTTTAAAGTAAATCTCAGTTTAGAGCTATTAAAGAATATGTTAAAAATAAAATCAAGAACCAAAATATTTGAACCATGATGGAAATATAGTAGAAATTAGGTACATTTCTTTTCTTCTATTTAACACAGTTCCCAGTGCCTTGATAATTCTAAATCTTGCATCTTCTTGGGGTCATCTAGGCACATAAAATCAAAGCAAAAATGGAGTTGAACTTCTGTGAGAGGAGGATTCTAAAATGTCTCCCAACTCCCTTCCCTTTTTGTACATGTCCTGTATAATCCTATCTTCTTTCATGAAAGCTGGACCGGTGAACATGATGAGATTTCACTCTATGGTTAGGTCATGCTATGTGGCACAGTTAAGAAAGGGAGAATATCTGAGTGGTCTGAGTAATTAATTACGTGAGCCTATTGAATCTCATTATACAGGTCAGGTAAAGAGGAAGTCAGAGATTCAAAGCAACAAGAGGAAGCCTTTAGGTGCTGAGAATGACCTCCAGTCAATAGACAACAAGAAACTGGTGACATCAGTCCTATAACCCCAAGTAACTGAATTTCTACCAATGACCAGAATGACCTTTGATGAGAACCTCATGCCTCAAAAGAGATAGCAGCCCTAGCCGACACATTGCATTTAGCCTTGTAAGACCATAAGCAGAAGTGCCACGCTGTGCCAGGTGTTGACATGCAGAAACTGTGAAAGAATACATTTGTAATTACTTAAGCCTCTAAATTTGGTAAATTGTTACATAGAGATAGAAAATGAATACACACCCAATCTATTTTTTTTAAAAAAAGGCATCCTTGCCCTCTTTATGAGTTTCTTGATAAATTTAATGGTCTCTTTCAACTGAATGTCCATTTCTCAGTATGTTTATTGTCCTTCACCTCTGTCACTCCTTTCTTACTCTTACATACTGCAGCTATGGCACTTTCACTTCTGGAATCATTTAAAGTAGTAAGAGGAGCAGGTGAAAGCAAGTAAGTTAGCAAAACTATGTAAAATGAGTAGAAGATATTTGTCTAATAATTATCCTTTGATCCTATGATTATGAGGGAATTTCACATGTTTTCTATTTGGATTCAGGTTTTCACCACATTGCTAGACTTCCTTCTTTGTTAAATTTTCACTATATTCCCTAATTCTTGAATTATATATTATTAACAATATTTAGTCTAATAAATTCCTCATTTTCCCCAGAGATCTATTTTTCATGATCGAATATGTATATATCTGTTTGTTTCAGAAGAAGACACTTCTTTTCTGAAAGAAATCATTTTATTGACTCATATATTCACTACATAGGGATGGGAGGAAGGAGTCAACATATTATAAGATTGTAATATGTAAATGCAATCTTAATGTAAGGTAGTTAAATGCATAATAGGTTTGTGATGATGGTGAAATAAATTAGGAGATATATATGAACTTTGCAGAGAAGCTTTAAAAATTGCTGTAGTATTCTCTAGTAGTCTTGTTTATTGTTTATTAAAAGAGAAAAATATTCAAAACTTACACATGGAATTGGCTTCCTTTCCTGCCGATTCGGTGCCACTATTGAATGGCTAGAGATGAATTCCAAAAGATTTTTTTTTTGTATGTGTGAATGATGTTTCAAATGTTGGACTATAAAATTTTAGGGTAACTTCAAAGAAGCTTATGATACTTTAATTTCCTCTCAATTAGAGGTTGCCTTTCTGTATTATTTACATCTATTTACTCATCTTTTCATCTTTACTCTGTATTCTCTAGTCAACAAAAGTAGCTTATTTCTTCACTTTAGAAGATGTTTCATTCAACTTGAACAGTTGGGTTTTTCATGCACCCCCATCCCCCGCCATTGTATGAAGGGTTCTCTATAATTCTTTTTAAATGCTAACCAATGTGAATCCTCTTTTATATTTCCACAAAATTGCCTAAAAGATTACACCAAATTGTGACTTTCTTAATGAAATTTCTCCATGCTAGATATTTCAACAAATTACAAACTATACAGTTTATAATTCTACACTACTGTTGCCTATAAGAAATGGTTGCCTTTTCTACCGCTTCTTTTCTTTTTACAGACCCATGGCTACAGACCATAGTGTGGGGAAGGCCTGGGGTGGGGCAGGGGATGGATAGAGAAGGGCAAAGGAGGGGAAAATGGGGGCCATCTATAATACTGTCAACAATAAAAAAAAAGAAAGAACCATGGTTTTCATCCAAGTCTAAATATGATGCCTGTATGCCAAATGTTTTTACTTATTTTTTTAATTTAATAAATCTTTATTATTCAGATTATTAAAATTGTTCCTCTTTTTTCCCCCATAGCTCCCCTCCACCTAGCTCCCACCCCACCCTCTGACCTTACCACCCCCCCTGTCCTCATACATAGGTGTATGATTTTTTGTCCAGTCTCTTCCTGCACCCCCCGACCCCTTTCCCCACTAAGAATTGTCAGTCTACTCCCTTTCTATGCCCCTGATTCTATTATATTCACCAGTTTATTCTGTTCATCAGATTTTTTTATTCACTTAATTTTAGATTCACTTGTTGATAGATATGTATTTGTTAGTCATAATTTTTATCTTTACCTTTTACTTCTTCTTCCTCTTCTTAAAGAATACCTTTCAGCATTTCATATAATACTGGTTTGGTGATGATGAACTCCTTTAGCTTTTTCTTATCTGTGAAGCTCTTTATCTGCCCTTCAATTCTGAATGATAGCTTTGCTGGGTAGAGTAATCTTGGTTGTAGGTTCTTGCTATTCATCACTTTGAATATTTCTTGCCACTCCCTTCTGGCCTGCATAGTTTCTGTTGAGAAATCAGCTGACAGTTGTATGGGTGCTCCCTTATAGTTAACTAACTGTTTTCCTCTTGCTGCTTTTAATATTCTATCTTGTCTTTTGCTCTTGGCATTTTAATTATGATGTGTCTTGTTGTGGTCCTCTTTGGATTCTTTTTGCTTGGGGTTCTCTGTGCTTCCTGGACTTGTAAGTCTATTTGTTTTACCAGGTGGGGGAAGTTTTCAGTCATTTCTTCAAATAGGTTTTCAGTATCTTGCTCTCTGTCTTCTTTTGGCAGCCACATAATTCTGATGTTGGTACACTTGAAGTTGTCCCAGAGGCTTCTTACACTATCTTCATATTTTGGATTATTTTTTCCTTTTGCTTTTCCGGGTGGGTGTTTTTTGCTTCTTTGTATTTCAAATCTTTGACTTGATTCTTGCAATCCTCTAGTCTGCTGTTAGATCTCTGTATAATATTTTTTATTTCAGTCAGTGTATGTTTAATTTCTAGTTGGTCTTTTTTTATATCTTGGAGGGTCTCACTAAATTTATTGGCCTTTTCTAGAAAATTCTTGAAAAACCTTATAACTGTGGTTTTGAACTCTATATCCAGTTGTCTGCTTTCCTCTATTTCTTTCATTTGTGACCTGTTTCTTTGTCTTCACATTTTAGCTGCTTCCCTGAGTTGATAGAGTGGCTTTGTGTGCTAGGTGTCCTATAGGGCCCAGTGGATCAGCCTCCCCAGTTACCTGAGGTGGACATTCTTGGTGCACCCCTTTGCAGGCTGTGTGCACAGTCTTGTTGTACTTAAGCCTTGATTGTTGTTGGTATCACTGGGAGGAATTGACTTCCAGGGCAGTTGGCTGTGAGGATCAGCTGTGTCTATGATGGGATTACTTCTGTGCTGGAGACACCCTGATGGGAGAAGACTTGCAAAAACCTCTGTGCTCAGCTTGGATGGGGTGGAGTCTTAGGGTAGACCAGACAGCATTGGTTTCCTGTCAGCCCTGCCTTAATAGGCCCTTGTGTCTCAGTGTCCCATGGTAATCACTGCAATCACATCTGAGAGAAAGTCACCCTCAAGTTCCGCCTGCTGCCAGACAGTCCAGTTTCTCCCCAAATGAGTCTGGGTCCCAGAGTCTTGCCTGGAACTGAGTTCAGTGCAGTCAGGAGCTTTTGTCTCCCTCCCAGTTGAGAAAGCCAGCTGCGCACTCAGTTGCCAGTCCTCTCCATGCACGCCTCTCAATACCTCTGCCTCTTGCAGCTCCTCTGAGTCTCAGTGTGCTTTTCTCTTTCCTTCTAGTTGTAGAATTTCCACTCAGCCAGCTTTCCTGTGGTTCTGGATGATGTCTGTTTGTATTTTAGTTGTAGTTTTGAAATTTTTGTGCAAGGCAGCAGTTTAGGCGTTTACCTATGCTGCCATCTTGGTTTCTCCCTGGTCCTATGCCAAATGTTTTTAAAGCAAAAAGAAACCTCAGAGATGACCTCATTCAAATTTTTCCACTAGATAGATATAGATACTAAGGTTTTATCTGAGTTTAACTCACTTGCCATATAATGTGTATTCTACATTCTCTTTCAGCTGCATGGTTAGTAACAGAAGGAGAATGGACTGCAGTTTCTAGCTTTAATTTTGTATAGTACTTTGAAAATGTTTTTCAAACATCTTTTTCTGTTCTTTTTTCCTCACCTTGGTGATTACTGCTAGATTGCCTTTATAATATCACTCTACAGACTTCCAGGGTGACAAGTCTATATCTGCGTACCTGCTCAGTTTATCAATTAATTAACTTAATTATTTAATAAAAGATACTTTAACTTATGCATCCTCTTTAGAAATAAAATACTAAGGTAGATATCACTAAAATTTCTGTGAAGGCTTTATCATTCCTCTCAGACTCATGTAATTACTTTCTTTCCTACATTACTACAGTATCTTGCCTTGCTTTATTTTATATTTATCTTGATTTAATTTTTTAATTAAATTACATAGTGATTCTTAATCAATGCCTTTGTCTAGTACTACTACAAGGGAAATGCTTAATTCAAGCTATGCGTATTCCTTGAGTGAGCAGACAAGAGACCTCTTCCTAAAGACTGTGTACACTTGGCAGAGCTCCTGGCTTCTAGTTATGTATGCTATTAGGGTTCGTGCACTCTCTTTCACATTACATACAAAGCACACTCATAAATTCCAGAGGACTGGAAACCAATCATTTTTATGGCTACCATTAACACTATATTTTCTGTTAGTTCTCCGTTATAGTCATTTGATCAAATTAATGTTGAGTAGTTGATATTCAACACATGAGCTTATAAACTTCCATACATAGAGGTTTCACTACAGTGGACAAACTAACAATCATGAAATCATGATATACCTCAAATACATTATTTTAAAAAATTGTGTTTCCTACCCAATAATCTATTAGTTTAAGGAATTCATTTTTTTCTATGTAATTGTTCATTAAAGATATACTCATAATAACTCCCATTTTTTGTTTTTTATATAGAATACAGAATAACCCAAAGGAATGAATTACTCAATTGGACATACTGTTTTAATAACACAGAAATGTAGGCTTGACTCCTGACTAACTTACACATAGACATTGAGGTGACATTCCATGCTGTCGTTGAGCTAGCATCTTTTGTGAATAAGTTAGATATTTTTCTTTGTGTCACCAAATTGTTGTAAAATCTGCACTTTAAAAGCAAAATAACCTAGCATAAAATAATGAAACTGTGTATCCTAAACTATTTTTAAAAGTAACCCTCTAGATTTAAACTTGCATCTTTTGGGAAACATAGTGGGGGCTTTTTATTACTGTGATAGCAATTTTTTAAAAATCCATTAAACTTTCATATGGGTATCCAGATGTCTATTTTCCTAAATAATACATTAATTAAATATTCTTGTTAAATGTTTTGTCAATCCCTAATGTATCTAAACTCTCTGTCATATGACATTCAAAAAGATGTAGTCAGCACTGACATAAATGATATGAATAAAAGTGATGGAAATATCATTTTGAAATATTCTACTTTCAATCTCTTTGTATTTGAACACTTGTTAGATGTTAAATATGTTGCAGCTTCTACTCCAGCGAATGATTTCAAAACAGCATTTCCTTTGCATTATAATTTTTTTTCTTATTTTCTCAAGTTTTTACTAAATGAAGAGTGGAATATGAGCAGAGCTCTGGAAAGGGAAGTAAGAAAAGTTTGTCAAAATGGAAATCCTAAAGAGGAAGGAGAAACAAACTTTCCAAGAATGAACAGACACTAAAGGGCTAAAGATATTTTTGGAATTCACAAATATTTCATTAAAAAAAAAAAAAAACAGAGAGAAAAAAAAAGCTGTAACGACTATTTTCTCTTGCTCACAATTTTTGGCCAAAATTTATTTTAAATGAGGGAGGGAGGGGCGGCATTGTTTGTCTACCAACTATTGATGAGAAGTCATTGATTAGCCTTTAAACGTATTGATTGGAAGAGTGTGTGAATTTTACTGAAGTGCCTCTGCAAATTATAGTACATTGAAAAATGTTATTTTACCTATTACCCCAATTAGACATTTTAAAGTGAAAGGGGGCCTCCAGGGACATTGAAATAGAACTATGAAAATTTTTGGCAAGGCAATTACTTAACTATACTTAAAAAAATAAATAGTATTTTAATCTTGTTAAGGTGAATTGTTCCCATGCTATATTTACTTTTGAAAGAATCATTCTTCTTTAAAAAGTTTATTTTAAAATGTCAATATTGTAATATGCTATGTGAAGGAGGAAGAATTAATTATTATACATTTCCTATCTCACTCCTAAGAAATTCATAGTTATACTGCATTTGACATATTAGTCTAGAAAATAACAATTGTGATAGCAATTTTAATGAGGTATGTTTAATTTACACAAAGTGAAAGGTACATATGTTAAGTGTAAAGTTCCATGAGTACTCAGAATTTCATGCACTAATATAACCCAAACATCTGTCTTAAGTACAGAACATTTTCATTAGCAATATCCCTAATGTTACTTCCCAACCCCCAAGCAAGCACAGTTCTGGTTTCATTTACTGCTAATAGCTTTGCTTGTTCTACAACATCATATAAACTGAATAATATACTATGTACTCTTTTCTGTTTGGCTCTTTTCAATTATCATGTTTTATTTGAGATTCATTCACATGTGTATCTGTAATTTATTCCTCTTTATTGCTGAGAATAATTCTATTGTTTTTTTGTTTTTTTTTTTACCCATTTTGATATACATGTGGGTTGTTTACAGTTTTTGACTACTATGAATAAATCTTATAACCATTCTTGCTTAACTTTTACATATGTATATTTTCCTGACCCTTCTTGCTCATCCCAGCTAATTAGCATGAACATGGTCTGGTAGATATAATGAGTAATATGCTATCCAGACCTTTATTTACTATATTATGACAAAGGGCATGAGAATTATAGCTCTGGGCAAAACTACAAATGTATATCTGTGTCATTCCATTTGAAGGTATCTGATTTAGAAAAGGATACATTTACCGGAGCAATAGATCTATATCAAGTACCTGAGTATGCATTAGTCTCCTCTAACCAAGATGCTAAATCAGGCACAGCAGCCTTGATCAGGGCTACATTTTGGACCAGTTTGAGGTTAACATTAGTCATCATTAACTTGCTCAAATCTTGACAAGAAAATGTTCAGTCTTTCACCACTAAGTACTGTTTTGTATGCATCTTATATTGAGAAAGTTTTCTTCTAGTTTACTGATGATTTTTAAAAATCAATGGATGTTAAATGTCATAAATCAATTCCCCCTGCATTGTTTGAGATGTGATTTGGGGTGCTTTATCTTATTAGTATGGATAATTAAATTGATAGAATGTTAAGCCAAATTTTCATTCTGGGGATGAATCTCTCTTAAGATACAATTATTTATCTTTTTATATTTGTTGGATTAAATTCACACTTCTTTATTGAGCTATATTATTTCTATGTTTTATGTATTTTTCTAGTACAGTTAGTGTACTTTGTGACTTGCCTAAGAAATATTTGCCTGTCTGTGAATATCTTCTATGTTTTCTTAAAGAAATTTTATACTTTTACAGAGGCATATATGATCCATTTCAGTTTTATGTACAGTGTGAGGTAACACTAATATTCTTTTTCCTTTTTTTTTCTTTTTAGTATTTGCATCTAGTTGCTACTATATTATTTGTTAAAAGATTATTTTGATAATTTTGAATTGATATTAATTATTTTGATAATTATCTTGAATTATTTGGATAATTATGTTGAAAATCAATTGATCATGTGTATGTGTATTTCTGTTTTTTGACAATATCTTCTGTTACTGTTTACATTATATCACATTATGATTTTACAATGTTATAGTAAGACTTTAAAATCAGATAATATAAGACCTCAAACCTTATTTATCTTTTTCAGAATTGTTTAAGCTCCTACATGTTCTTTGACTTTTACTATATCAACTTTAATAGCAGCTGTTGCTCTCTAAAGCATGCCTCCTAGAATTTTTATTTATTGCATTAAATCTATAGATAAGTTGAGGGGACAACTGACATTTCAGTAATATAATTTCAAAATACTAACTTTTTGAACTGTTTGGGGTTTTTTGTACATTCACTGAATTTCATACACATAGACTGAGTGGCCAGATTATTATGCGTTCAGAGATAATAATAATCTGGCCACTCAGTATATATATGCAAATTGACTGAACGGCAGAATGACCGGTCGGTGGGGAATGGGGCCGGCAAGCAGCAGCGCCAGGCCAGCCAAGTTGGGTCCAGTGGGCAGAGGGAAAGGACAGCGATGGGGGGGTGGGGCTGACAGTCGCCTCCTGTAGAAGGAAGCCACTGGCAGTGGCTGCAAGAAAATGGGGACGGGGCCAGAGCTGCTCCCTGGTGGTCAGTGCGCTCCCACAGGGGGAGTGCCACTCAGCCACAAGCCAGGCTGATGGCTGGCGAGCGCAGCGGCGGTGGCTGGAGCCTCTCCCACCTCCAAGTTAGTGCTAAGGATGTCCGACTGATGGCTTAGGCCCACTCCTCCGGGGAAACAAGCCTAAGCCATCAGTCGGACATCTCCCAGGACTCCTGGACTGTGAAAGGGCACAGACTGGGCTGAGGGACCAGCCTGCCACCCCCGAGTGCACGAATGTTGTGCACCGATTAGATAGATAGATAGATAGATAGATAGATGATAGATAGATAGATAGTGAGTAGCCAGATTATTATTGTGTGTTCAGAGATCATTTGAGAGGATCCCTGCTTAAGATCTGCAGTAATTTGATGCACTGTTGCCCTTCTGTGGTCTTGTACCAGTCTTGCCACTCTCCATTCTGCCCTAACATTGACTAGTTGCTGATGGCCACAATTCGTGCGTTCAGACCCAGATTTTCGGCTGACAGTCCAATCTTTAAACACTTTAACAACAGCTGCTCTTGAACATTTAACAAATACAGCTGTTTTGCTGATACTCGCTCCATGGCTCCAAGCGCCAACAGTCATCCCAAGTTCAAAGACTGTTAAATCGCGTTGTTTACCCATATCTTCAGAAAAAAATCACTTCTACTGTTGTGGTAAGCAAACTGCTTCCCTATTTATAATGGTCTGGCCCTCTAGCAACTTCAGCACGAAATTATAGCTAATTTGCCTACAAACGTCAGAGGTGGTCATAATAATCTGGCCACTCAGTGTATATGATCATGTTATCTGCAAATAAATAGCATTTTGCCATTCACTTTTCATAGTACTTATATTCCTTTTATTTTCATGTTGCAGTACAACATTGAATAGAAATATGAAAGATCATGATAGGCCTGAGACAACAATAAGGTAAAGTGAGGGAAAACTATCTCCCAGATACTTCAAATTCTCCACACTGTTCTGTTTCATTCACAAACTTTATTGAAACAAAAATGAGTTACTCAGAAACAGAAATGACCAGCTAAGATCTTCCTGAATTCTTGATTCAGAAAATTCCTGAATAATTATAAAATGCTTTTCAAGTGCCTGCATTTTAAGACAGTTTGTTAAACTCTAATAGTTAAGCAGAACAAAAGAGTTATGTCTGAACATGGAATGCTGTCTTAACAAATATCTAACTTTTTGGCAAAGGTTCTAAGGCTAAGAACCAGGTAAAACCAGGAATGATCTTGAGAGACTAAAAATGAAATTATAAAGGTTCTCAAAGAGAGACTTAGTGTACACCTAATGAGCCTGCAGAAGATTCTCAGTGAGTGAGTAAAGGAATGCAAGGAAAATATTGGAGTTGGTGGCAACATACAGTAGTGGAAATTTGACAATACTGCCAACTGAAGTAAATGTAAAATTAGGAAACTTGATTTGGTTAAGAATATTTCCAGGCAGAATATCAAAGATTATACCTAGCCTCTTCTTACTATATATCACAAAACACAAGAGTGAGAGATGAGATAAAGAATAAACATTTTAATAAAAAAAGAGTCATCATTTCCTGTATTTAAATATAAAAAAATTCTCAATCCTCATATTTACAGAAAAAAACAAAAAACACACATACACAAATAACAACAGCAGCACAAAACATTCTCACACTAATAATTGCTTTAGGGGAAATCTCCAAATTCAGCTTATGCCTGTAAGATACTTTATTAAGACCTTATAAAGATTTAAAGTAGTATATTATAAACCATTTTCCAATAGACAAATGATGTATGAATCTACAGACCCCATATGTTAAACAGGTACTCTTAAGAACCTCAGTTTGTGTTGTCCTCCAGACCCTCACTGGGCCCAAAGCAGAGTTTGTTTGAAGATACTTGTATGGATGTATGTGTGTGAATTTTTTATGTGTTGATTTATAATCCACTTTTTCCAATAGTGGATTATAAATCAACACACAAAAAAATCCACAAAAATTTTTTAAGTTCTATACCAACTTAGATCGAAAGTGACAGTAAAAGTAAAAAAAAAAGAGAGCGAGAGAGAGAACTTTGGCTCTTCAAATTCCTATAGGAAAGAAGCAAGTTGAGAGAACTACACAGGTACAAATGCTGCCTACTTTCATCAGAAAATAACATATTTAGAGGGCAAAATAAATAGCCAAAAATGCAGATCCAAAAGCCATGAAAAACAACCATATGAAGGAACTGTCACATATTTGTAATTAGATTTCAGAATTGCTATGGGCAAGTGTCTCCTGTGTGCCCATTCTTTCTCCTTTTGTAGACAGGAAAAGATATAGTGATTTTTTTTCCCTATTCCTGTCTCACCAGTGTATGTTGGAGGTGGTAGTAGAAGGCATATAACTTGTCTTTTTAGTTCAAAAGTCTTCAGATTTAAAGAAATAACGTAAAAGGAGTTATATCCATGAAAATACACCTAAGAGTGCTCATCTAAACCTGAGCATGATTGGGCTATGGAGCTCCATAACCATAGCTGATGAGAAAAGACTTAGTAGTCAGAATAAAGTATGAGTATAATTTCATGTGAGTGGCGATACTGGAAGCAGACTGACTGGCAGACAGACTGCCATAACTATATCTCTTTGGACATTCTTCCCTTAAAGTGATAGGGTTTATATCTTATATCCCCTGCCCCTGAGTCTGGCAAGACTGGAGGCTATGGTGGAAGTGACTATATGTGCCTTCCTAGGCTAGGTAATAACAATGGTGCAACTTTTGCCTCGAAGACTGTAAGAATTATGCTGGAGCTCTAAGCTGTTTGTAAGCCATTCAATTGGACTAAGGTTGTAGGGACATCCAGACTAGTTCAGACAGAGAGGCTACACTGAGAGACCCTAAGGCTATGTGAAGAGAAAAGATGCCAGGCATTCTCCAGGTGCTTTAGCACACCTCCACCCCACCCCTACTATTTCATCTCCAGTCACTATCTGATTGTGACCTCATGATTTATCTCAAACCAGAACCATAAATCAAGCCCTTCCTGAATTCCTGATGCACAGAAACTTGGAGATAATAAAATGCTTGTAGTTATTGTAAACCACTAAATTTGGATAATTTGTCATACAGATGTTGATAAAAATGCTTATCAGTTAAATTTTTATTTCAGGGTATTTTGTTTTTCATTTATACCAGTTCTTTTTTATTCTTTTGCATACATTCTATTCATTATTTTCATGATTTTCTTCAGACAATTAAGTGTGTTTATAAGTTATTTTAACACCTGTGTCCTGTATCCATCATTGCTGTTAACTAATTTTCTCCTTGTTTTGGGTCACATTTTTCTACTTCTTTGTGTATTTAATAACCTTTAATTAGGTATTGGACATTGTAGGTTTTACTTTTGAGGGTACTTTTTTTCTTTTTCTTTTGAAGACTGTTGAAGTTTGTTTTGACTAGCAGTTCATCTGCAGATTAATTTGTAAACCTTTGGTGGTCTCTCCTGAATGCCCCAGGTGTTTAGCAATGCCTCTACACTCTGGATGGTCAGAATTTAAATATCTCTTGTCCCTACATTGATCAGATAGAAATTATTCAGCAGTGCCACTCCCCTGCCTAGCAGTGGTTCTCTGCCCAGCTCCTAGGGGTTTTACTCTATCCAGCCCATGTTTTGTATTTAACAAACTACTCCAAGGAAGCTTTATAAAGAGTTGGGAAACTCTTTTAGCTCCCTCCCATCTTGTACTTTGCCCCTTATTTTCCAGCCCTTTTTTGTGTCTGAACACAGAAAGGGTGCTATGGCCTCTTTCTGTTAGCCCTCCCAGCATCCACATTGGAAGGTGTTTCAAGGAAGAAAGGCGGACTGGTTGTAGAGCGCAGTTTCCTTCTCTTGGGAATCATGGTCCCATGCTGCCTATTTTCCAATGTTTGAAAATTCAGGCTTCATAGATTTTGTCCCATTTTTTCTTTATTGGAGGTCAGTCCAGTACCAGTTACTCCACCATAGTTGGAGGTGATAGTCTCAAATCTCTATAATCCAAATTTTAAAGTCCCTATTTTTTTCTCTTCATGACATTATAATTGTTTATGACTTTATCTTCCAATGTGGTAAATCAGTCTGATCACGCTTTTAGTCTATCTAATGTTTTCTTTAAAGGCCACATTTTTCAAGTTTAGTACTTCTGTTTTATTTTTTGGCATTTCCATTACTTATTAAGCCCCCTTGTTATTTAATGAATTCTATCTCTTTCTTTTTATTTTTTTCAAGTTTTAATCAGAAAGTCCTCATCATCTTTATATTTCCAACTATTCTCTTATTGTTTGTGTTGTCTCATATTAGTGGATTCTCATGTGTTTGGCAGTTTTTGCAAATGAATGTTAAATCAGTAGTTTCCTTCCATGAAAATCTCAAATTACACTTTTGTCCTAGATTAAGCAGTTGTCCCTATAGAATATTTTGCGTTTGTGTTAGCCAGGGTCATTTGGAATAAAGACCGGTTGTACATTAGTTTCTCTTTTTTAGTTTAATATTCTGTATGTTTATATACAGTCCAGTACTTCTGTATGCCTAATACCTGTCTTTCTAATTTCTTTCAAAGTAACTTCTTTTTTAGTCAAAATTTGAGTCTGGTAAGTTTCTTTTGGTTATGCCCAGTTTACGACTACTCCAGTAGAGATAAAGTTTCATTCATCTTTTTGATGAGACAGCTTATATCAGGGTCATTCTTTTGTCCAAGCTCTCTGATTTATGCAAAAAACAAAAAAGAAAAAAGAAAAGGCTGTTATAGTGCTTCATCAAGAATAGATCTGAAGGCCTTAAATACATTCCCAACATAAATGTTTGAACCCTAATTTGTATGTTCATGTGTAATATATTTAATGCAGAATCTGTGTGATAGAATCATGAAGAAAGTCTTGTAACATGGGGTTAGTCTGACATCTTGAGCAGAAGTTGTAATAGGAATTTGATATCTCTCCTCTTACCTGTCAAAACAACTTACATTTGTGAATTCTGTCAAATAATTAACCAAATATGATTTTTGTTTATATAGGTTATTTAATTTTTACACTATTAAGATGTTAAAAGAAACTCGAGTTTATAATTTTTAAATGACTCTATTTTAAAAATAGTTTAATATTTCATTATATGTCAGAATTTATCTGAGGTATATATATTCATTAAATTATTTAAATGCACTCCTGTAATTCTGAAAAATTCCATGAATTCTGTTAAGATTTTCAAAAGCCTTGAAAAGGTGACATTTAAATTATATTTTAGACTGTAATATTTACAGATGACAAAATACGATTTCTGTGTTTTGTTTCAAAATAACATAGTAGAAGTTGGTAGAGTATAGCTTTAAAAAGATTGACCATGAATTGATCATTTTGCAGCCTGGATGATGGCTGGATAGGGGTTTATTATACAATTCTGTCCACTTTTTAAAGGATAAAAATTTTTCATTACCAAAATATTTGAAAAATAAATATTGTATCTTTAAATAATCCCTTAAACTTTTTAAGTAATCATGAAGTTATGGCATTTTCATGATTTTTATGACAATTAAACATATGCACTTTGGATTTCCATTTTTTCAAGTAATAAACAATATTTTTTAACTTTTTAAAAAAATTATTGAATTTATTGGGATAACATTAAATGGTGATGAAAGGAAACTTGACTTTGGATAGTACACAATACAATCTATTCTAATAAAAGGGTAATATGCTAATTAGACTGGATAGACCAGACGTCCTTCCGGACAAAGCCACAAAGGCTGCAAAGGCCAAGGAGGGCAGGCAGCCACGGGGTGATGAGGGCGGCGCCTTCCCCTGATTGGCCTGGTCCCCTCCCATAGAGGGAAGCCAGATTGTGGCTTAGGCCCGCTCCATGGGCCATCAGTAGGACATCCCCTGAGGTCTCCTGGACTATGAGAGGGGGCAGGCTGGGCTGAGGGGACTCCCTCCTGTGCACAAGTTTTCATGCACCAGGCCTCTAGTATACAGATGTGCTATAGAATTGTACACTTGAACCCTGATAATTTTATAACCAATGTATTTCAAAATTTAAACTCAATATTTATTGCTAAATGTGTGTTACTTAAAGCAGAAAATTTCAAAATTGCATCTAAAAAGAAAGCAAATCTATTGGAAAGCTAATAAGCCCTAAACTGGAGCTTGATTATGCAATAAGACCTTGTTATCAATTCCATTTATTATTAACATAGACAAATAAAGCAATGGTTCTAACTGAACCTTAATTTGAAGATAAAACAATAAATTTCCAAGGCCCTTTTATTCTTTTGTAGCAAGTTTCTCAATGTGATATTTTAAAAATGCAAAGAATATTTTATTGTTGGAAACTAATTTTCACCAGGAATATATTCATTTTTAAAAGCACATCTAGAAAGCTAATCAGGGAAAAGAAAAAAGGTATTTGGGATACATGTGAACTCTTTCTCAAATGAATGAAGCTAGGACTAAGTCCAGATTACCCTAATACTGAAAGCATAATGTCATTTGATACATTTGAATACTTGTTGGCTTGCAGTACAAGGACCACAGCTGGGGTTTTCAGCTTGTTATTGATATATTTAATGAAGCCATTCTCATGCATTGTTAGTTGTCCTTTTTTAAGCAAACGTGGTTTTCCTGAATACTTTGATTATCCTTTTTGATACTTTTCAACGCCTTCAATTAGCTGTTCTCCAGGCAATATCAATGAAGCAGAGAGAAGTTTGAAGCATTGGATACTAACCTATAGCTTCATTTTGAACTAGGTAGAAAGCATGATATTTTATTCTCGTTCTTCTAAGATTCACTAGCTCTACACGACAGTAAGCTAAACTACAGTTGAAAAGAATATTGCCTTCTCTAAAGCAGGCTGTTGCACCCAGGGGAATTTTTATGTGCCTTGTGGTTGAAGGCACTTTTAATCCATGGTGGAACCAGCATGAGTCATTGAAGAAGACTGTACACCTTGCCTATTGTTACGGTCTGTTCCTTAAAACATCTTAGTACAAACTAAAAGACATGAAGCCTGTATTTTTTCTTTGATAGAGTGTATTTCTACTACATAAAATACATCTCTGTATAGTGGGAGAGGAATTTACCCTATATGTGAAAGGGTTAGCTAGCTAGCTTAATTGGGCAGGTGTAGGTTAGGAATGAAAGGGCTCTATAGAAGAGGAATACATAATGAAGACTTGAAGACACCAGGTTGTTTATCTTACTTGTACAGAAAGTAGAGAAATAGAATAGACAAATAAAAATATATCTGGCCTGTGCAATTAAGATAGCTGTAAACCAAAGGTATCTCGGGCCTGAGCAATTAAAGTGATCATAAGTTAGGTCAAAAGTAGCCCTGACCTAAGTAGCTGGGAGGTCTATAAAATAAGGCCTTCTCTGCCAACACAATTAGGAGAGCTATAAGATAAATCAACAGTGACTCCAACCAAGAAGATAAGAGGGAGAGAAAATGGGGACGCCACGTGGGCTTTGAGCTTTGAAAACTAACTCTACGTAGCAAAATGACCAATAAGAAGGGGTCAGGTTCAGACAAAGAACTGCATCCTATTTAATGCCTCAAGACAAAGAAAGCAGTGGTCACCCTTCTCAGGGGCCCCTCTGTCTGTCCAGGAGGGACAGAGTCCTAGGCTTAGAATTTAGAATTAGGTTTTAGAGGTAGTGCCTGCTTACAATAAAGTTTCCGCTTGCAATAAAGTTTCTGTACTTTTCACGTATCATCACCTTTTGTCCCTGGCTTCCTTCTTGGAAACCATGGAGACAAGAACCTGGGAATTCAGGGCATTCCAGTTCAATTTTCTCGTTTCATATGTAGATCTCATTAGTCTCTATACTTTATCCACCAAAGGTCCTCCTTCTTATGAAAGAGGAGGAAGCAGTCAATCTCCTTTCATACAGTGATAACCTTTATCAGCTGCCATTTTGGAGACTAATAAACAATAAACCTTTGGATATTAAAATGCCACTTATCTATAACTGGAGATAAGACATGGCCTACTGTACTTCTGGAGTGGAACCACTTAGCTGGAAGATAATATAGGCATTTTTTTTCTTCTTCCTTCCTTCCTTCCTTCCTTCCTTCCTTCCTTCCTTCCTTCCTTCCTTCCTTCCTTCCTTCTTCCCTCCCTCCCTTCCTTCCTTCCTTCCTTCCTTCCTTCCTTCCTTCCTTCCTTCCTTCCTTCCTTCCTTCCTTCCTTCCTTCCTTCTTCCCTCCCTCCCTCCCTCCCTCCCTCCCTCCCTTCTTTCCTTCCTTCCTTCCTTCCTTCCTTCCTTCCTTCCTTCCTTCCTTCCTTCCTTCCTTCCTTCCTTCCTTTCTTCCTGATAAGAAGCAGTCTGTTATCATTCATTCATAGTTCTCATAAGGTAATATATTTCATGATTAATTTTAGTTTCAAATTATTTACATATTGAATAAGAGATTTAGAAAAGACTATGAAAAAATAACTAGCTTTATTTACATATAACTTATGCATTCAACACAATTTTAAAATCATGGTTCTTACTTTAAAATAGTACCTATCCTGCTACTTTCAAGAGATTATAACTTTGTATTTTAGAAACTCTCATGGTCCCACAAATTATATATGGCAGAGCATTTTTTCATGATTTTTTTCAACTTCATGTAAATGCTATTCTATATACACTCCAGGATGACTTTCATAAAACAATTTACTTTCATTAAATTTATTTTTATGTTGTTTTTTTCTTCCTTCTGAGATGTTTTTGTTAAAACAATTTATCCATAAACTAGTGTATCTGTATAAAAATATCTATTTATTTGGAATTCCCTAGAAATGTAATTAAAAGTTTTCCATTTGGACTGAATTGCACAAGTTAATTATTCTGATGAAAATCACTGCGTAACTCAAGATCTAGGGTTTATTATGTAGCCTTCAATTATAGCTTGATGTTTAAAATACATTTTTACATGATGAAAATGAAAGGAAGCTTTAAAAGTTTAAGTGATGCAACATAGGTTGATGACATATTTATTTACTCAATGATGTTGACTGTAAAAGTATTCAATACAATAAAGAGGCAGAGTGTATCACCCCCTGTTGAATTTGTATTTGACTTTAAAATTTACTGTTGCTAATAAAATGGAGCAGGACTGATGGTGTGCCAGATTCAAGTCTAGGGCTCAATCAAGGCATTTCCACTCTCTTTGGAAACCCCGAAATGTCATGTGAAACATACTATTGTAAATGAAAAATATATATAGAGAGAAGAGCCATCCCAGTAAGTTCGTCTAGAATAGTCAGCCCTGCTTGTTATACCATGCTGACTTCAGACCATTAATTAGTCCAGCCAAGATCAACCTAGTCCAGTGAACTCAAAAGGAACTTCCAGATAATATGTAGGAACTTGAGAAATAATTAATCATTACTGTTTTAAAGCAACATAGTAATTTTTTCAGGTTTATTGTGGCACAATTACAAAGAATAAAATGTGCCTATTTTAAGTGTGAAGATCTATGCATTTTGGTCAACTTATATAATCCTATAAGCACTATAGCAATGATGATATAGACTATTTCTATCACCCCCCCCCCCCCCCAAAGAGTTTCCTTGTACTCATTTGTAATCAAACAACCCACTGCCACCACTGCTTTAACTCCTAGTAAATATTGATCTGTCCCAGTAGTTTGGCCTTCCCTAAAATGTCTTATAAATTAATACAGCAAAAATTATTTTGTGTCTGTTCCTGAGTTTATATGAGATATTGCTTTTGAGATTCATCCATGTCATAGTGTAAATAAGAGCACAATTCTTTTTTATAATGACTGTTATATATATATATACACACACACACACACACACACACACACACACAATGATTTGAGTCTTTCAATTAATAAATATGATATATCTTTCCATTTACTTAGGATTTTTGATATTTATCAACAATGTGGTGTTTTTTTATTGCACAAATTTTGTTCTTTTTAAAAGATTTATCCCTATTTAATATTTTAGTGTTATTATAAATGGTATTTTAAAAATTTCAATATCTAATTGTTTATTGATATATATTTAAAGACAATTGGTTTTAGTATGCTGACTTTGTTTTTATAACAACCTAAAGTCACTTATTTTAACAGGTTTTTTGGTATTTTCTATGCAGGCACTTATGATCTCTTTGAATAAAAACAATTTTATATCTTACTTTTCATCTATATGTCTTGTTTTTCTTTTCTTTGTCTTATTGCACTGGCATGCATGTTGTAGAATAAAAGTGGTATGAGTAGAAATTCTTGTTTGAGAGAAACTATTTAATCTTTAACAGAATGGTATGATGTTAGCTCTAGTTATTAATAGATATCCTCTGTAAGATTGAGAAATTTGACTTCTATTCATAGCTTGTGGGGAAAATTTGTCATAAATGAATGTTAAGTTTTGTCAAGTGTTTTATAGGCATCTATTAAAAGGACCTAATTTGGTTTAAATTAATTACTGTATTAATCAGAGAAACAGAAACAACAGGAAATGCAGATACACACACACACACACACACACACACACACACACACACACACACACACACACACATTAATTTGCTATTAGGAATTGGCTCATTGGCACACACAATTATAGAGGCTAAAAAGTTCCATGGTCTACTTTCTGCAAATTGGAGACCCAGACAAGTTGGTTATGCAGTTCAGCCTAAAAAGTCTGAGCACCAGGGGAGCTAATGGTATAAATCCTAGGTTCAAGGCAGGAGTAGAATCTATTCCAGCTCAGCAGTATATCATAGAGAGTAAATTCTTTCTTCTCCCACCTTTTTATTCTAAGTTGTCCCTCAATGGATTGGATGCCCACCCACTTTGGGGAGGACGATCAGGCTACTGATTCAAATGCTAATCTCATATGGAAAGACCTTCACATCCCCAGGATAAATTCTAATTACATATACAGATTTAGTTTGCTAATATTTTTAAAGGATTTTTATATTCATGTTCATGAGGGATATTGGTCTTTAGTTTTCTTTTATTATTATACTCTAGAGGCCCGGTGCACAGATTCATGCACCGGTGGGGTCCGTCAGCCTGGCCTGCGCCCTCTCGCAATCTGGCTGCTGAGGGATGTAGTAGTGCATGAAGCGGCAGGTGGCTGGGGAGAAGCCCTGGCCCAGGCCAGGCATTACACTGCTCCTGCTCATCCCAGCCCTACTGCACCTGTTGCCACCACCGCATGGCAGTACTGCTATAGAGGTAGGAGAGGCTCGCGCCACTGCAGCGGCACTTACCAGTGGTGAGCCCAGTGTCTGTCACCGGTGGGTCAGCTGAGCAGCGCCCCTGCTATGGGAGCACACTGACCACCAGGGGGCAGTTCCTGAGTTAAGCATCTGCCCCCTGGTGGTCAGTGTGCGTCATAATGACTCATCAACCAGGCTTTCGGTTGTTCAGTCACTTAGTCTTTTATATAGAGATTGGATTTGGTATCACTGTAATGCTGGCCTCTTTAAAAGAATTGGGAGGTACACCCTCTTTTATTTTCTGTTAATTATTTTCATTTATTTATAATAGGTACTTCTTTATTAATATATAGTTTTAGAATTCATTAATAAATCTATCTAAATCATTAGATTTTCTTTTTGTAAAGTTTTAACTATAAGTATAATTTCTTAATAGATATAGGACTATTTGAGCTCTTATTTCTTCTTGAGTGAGCTTTGCTTCTTTGTATCTTTTAACTTTATTCTATCATTAAACTTATTGGTATAAGCCACTAAGTTTTCAAATGGTTTGCCATGCAAGAACAGCTAACTAATACAGTCATTTATTTATTCATTCATCAATTCATCAATGTGTCAACATAGACTTAAAACACCAATTTTTTTAGATACTCATATATATATATATATATATATATATATTAGGTATGATAACATAACTGAACTGTAAGAAATCAGAATCTACCATAGAAGAAAATTATTCTACAATTTTTAGAGTCTAGAGTGATATGCACAATTTTATACAGATTTATTAAGCATGTACTATGAGAGTAGAAAAAACCGACTTTTATAGTAAGTGCTATTTACTATGTAGTGCTATAAATAGCACTCTTCAAACAATATGGACCTTTTAAAAATATCTACATATATAAAAGCCCAGTGACTGGAAAGGCAGAATGACCAGAATGACCAGTGGCTATGATGTGCACTGTGGCAGCCAACCAGCCTGATCCAGGCCCTGATCGCCTCCCCCTCCACCCCCCAACCCAGCCAGCCCGGCCCCCAATCTGCCCCAAATAACCCAATCGGGGGTGGGGCTTGCCAGCCAACCGCCCACGGGTCCTTCCTCCCCTGCTGGCCTGGCCCAATGGGCCCCCATCAGGGCAAACTAGCTGGACCCCATCCATGCATAAATTTGTGCACTGAGCCTCTAATCTATATATAAAAAGACTAAGTGACCAGAACTGTCCACGTGTCCAACCATCTGACTGACCAACCAGCTGGTACATATGATGCACACTGGCAATTTAAAAATAAACATTGACTTGTGCATGCATGATACATATAAAGTTCTCACTGGTGCCAATTGCACATGTGTGTTTTGATCTGTCATTGTCGATTGTGAATTTGGCTGACACTCTGTGATAGAGAAAAGGCTAATAGCGATATTAAAATATTGCTTCTAATTAATTTCCTTTCAATGTGCACAAATCTGTGCACCAGGCCACTAGTTTATTCTATAAATGTATAAAATGTATAGGTATTTTTAACAAATCTAATTACTTTCTCTGGCCCATTCCACTGTAGTTACACAGACCTCTTTACCAGTCATATCCTATATAATAAAGAGGTAATATGCAAATTAACTATCACTCCAACACACAAAATGGCCACCCCCATGTGGACACAAGATGGCCGGCAGGGGAGGGCAGTTGTGGATAATCAGGCCAGCAGGGGAGGGAAGTTAGAGGAGACCAGGCTGGCAGGGGAGGGCAGTTAGGCATCGATCAGGCTGGCAGGGGAGGGCAGTTAGGGGTAATCAGGCTGGCAGGCAGAAGTGGTTAGAGGCAATCAGGCAGGCAGGCAGGCGAGCGGTTGGGATCCAGCAGTCCTGGATTGTGAGAGGGATGTCCGACTACTCGTTTAGGCAATCCCAGTGGACATCCCTTGAGGGGTCTCAGATTGGAGAGGGTGTAAGCTGGGCTAAGGGACACACCCCCTGTGCATGAATTTTGTGCACTGGGCCTCTAGTCTTACATATTCACACATTGGAGTCTTTGTAACCATAGATCCTTCTATATGAAAAAAATCACATTTATATTAATCCTTAAATGTTACTTCTTTAGAAGATCCTTCCCAAGCCATCTTGCTTAAAATTATATTTCTTTTCTATTCTATTTGCTTACCAATTTTAATTTTTCCATAGCATTATAAAATAACTAAAAATATGATAAATGGGAATTTTCTGCATACAGCAGAATTTTTCAAATTAATAATAAGCTATGTAAAATATGAATAAACATATTCCAGATGAAATTTTAAATGGCATATTTAAAATGCATCCATAAAAATAGTGTATTTATTGGAGAGAGAGCTAGGAAGAGAGTTGGGAAAGATTAAGCTAGAAAACTAAGCAGAGAGTAGATCATGTAAGGCCTTGTCAATCACTGGATACTATTGAGCTCAAGAAGGAGAAAATATAGTATATATCTTACAAAAGAAGCTTTACCTGCTCTGTGGAGAATAAAATGTGTATGAGTTTGGAGGATGTTGGCAAGAGTGTGGGAGCATGGGATCAAGGTTTCTGTAGTCTCAGCTATAGTTGATGGTAGCTAGACTTGACTAAAGAAGTATGGGTAAAGTTAGCAATAAATTGTTTCATTCTGATTTTTAAACTTAAGTAGGGCTTGAAAATGGATTTGACTTGAGGAACAGGCAGAGAGAGGAACCCAATATGATTCTGTATTTTGCTGCTGAAAACTGTGTATATGGTGGTGTGCTTTAAGACGTGGAACCCTGTGTGAGAAGTAGGTTTCACAGGAGTGCTCACAGGTACGATATTTGTTTTCATTATGTGACCTTTGAGATTCCTGTTAGTCAAGGTGTTGAAGAGTCACTTCAATATGAGCCTGGAGCTGATAGGAAGCATCAGTCTGGAGATAAAATTTGGGAGTAATTCATGTGTAATTGGTGTTCAAGTTCAGAGGATGAGCTCACCTATAGAGTCACCATAAATGAAGTGGAAAGAATGCCAATGAAATCCTGACACTTATATTTTATATACAAGACTATAACTTTTTATTTTTCTGTTTATTCTGCTGAATGAATGAAGAATATTGGCAATGCATTGCAAAGTTGAGGAGAGTAGCAATGGAAAGTTTAGTGACTTATTTTGCATAAATTGTATAAGCATTTTCTAGGAAGAATCAAGGCTATAAAGGAGAATAGGTTCATTTATTTATTTATTATGGGAAGAAGCTATATATAGTAGAGATTTTATAAATGCAAATAAAATACATTCTTTGCTACAGAACTTACAGTGTTCTGGGTGTCAGAGACACACTAAGAGGATGGGCATGACCTTGTGATTTATTCAGAACTAAGAAGACTTTCTCAAGTTGATGGCTGAGCTAAAATTTAAAATATAAGCAGGAGTCATACTGGCGAGAAAAGTACTACATGAGGAAGGATTCAGGCCCAAGAAACCATAAGATCAGAGATGCAGGTGAAAGCATCATATTCAATGCAGGTACTTCAGGCAGCTTTCTATTTTTAAAACACAAACAGGAGACATGGTATCGTGCCAGGGAAGGCTACGTGTTAAGAAATCAGCAGGTTATGAGAGCAACCTAATTAGAGGATGTAGGAATATAAACTATGTGGGAAATAGTTTTGTTTTAAGGTTTGTGCTTAAAGATCTTTCTCTGGGTTTCTTTGTAAAAAAGATGTGAAAGACTGCAAGTCTGAATTCACAGAAAGGAGTTCACATCGTTGCAGTGAATAAGGCAAAATTTAAAATGGCCTCCTGTAGTGGTTTGCATAGGTCAGTGGTCGGCAAAGTCATTAGTCAACAGAGCGGCAAACCTCGGCTCACGCAGCGCGGTTTGCCGACCACTGGCATAGGTCGTTATTATAGGCTTCAGTGAGGCTTGGCCAATACATACACCTGTGCAACATAGACTCTAATCAAGTCCAAAATCATTTGTCACCCAGAGATTTATTTGTAACTAATACCAATTTAGCACTTCCCCAATCGTCCTGATGCAAAATCTGTTCAGGTTTGTATCACAAAGAATTCCTTTAACCTGTTGTTGGTTAAATGAAATCACAGGCTGAACTTTTTTGGAGCAGGCTTCTTTAACTAATGTTTTTGCAAACAGCCCATGTTGCATGTATCAGTTTGTTCCTTGCTACTACTGAGTAGCAGTTTTATATAGTATATAAATAGAATCACAATTTTTTTATTAGTGTCATTGTTAATTAATATTTGGGATATTTCTAATTAGGGGCTATTATTTAATACTAGTGGCCCTGCGCACGAATCCGTGCATGAGTAGCTCACTGCCACTTGCCTCAGCTGGCCACCCTGCCCACTACTGCTCATAGCTCTCCGCCACACTGTAGCTCGCTGCCCTGCCCTCCTGCTGATTGGGTGTTACCATCACGGCATAATGACCATTTGCATATTACCTCTTTATTATATAGGATTTTAAGGATTTTCTTATATAGTAATTTTGTGGACATTTTCATTTCTTTTGGGACTATAATTACTATGTTGGAGGGTGTATGTAATTATAAGAAACAGCAAAACAAATATACAAAGTCATTGAATAATTCCACATTGTCACAAGCAAATTATGAAAATTTTAATCACTTTAAAATCTTGAGATTGTTTTTGTCAATCTTATTAATTTTAGCCTTCTAAATTATAGAAAGGTCCTGTGTTGTAATATGCTTTACTTCCATAATTAATAATGTGCAATTTCCTGTTATGTGCTTATGAACATTCTAATATCAGCATCCAGCTTTGTGCCAGTTATTAAGCTATTGTCTTTAAGCCCCCAAATTCAGTTCTCTACATGCTGTTTTGTGATGTGTTGTTGCTGGAATGTTATAACCTAATCTTTTTTTAAACTAACTGGCTTCCTAGTAAGTTCTTTCAATCGTGCGTACTAGACGTTGACTCATTCAGAAGTGGAAAGAAGATATTCATTTTCTCAGGTTTCCTTGTTTCTAGCTGGCTCAACACTCATCAACAGGACTGCATTCTCAGAAAAAGCAGTTGTTTCTAATCTCCCACTATCTGGGCCAGTTTCCTTGCACTCTCTCCCCAGGAGTCTAAGTCTCTAGGCTTTGCAGTTATTGTCCTCTGAGTTCCCAGGGTGCCTGAGGCTATTGGTCACTGGCCTCTTCTCAGAGATGTAAGTTCCAAGGTGCTCTTTCTCCATGTTTCTAAATCATGATTATTCCAAACCTTGTTGTCCTAACCCCACATGCATGTGTTTTAGCTGCTTCCAGAATTTTTTATTGCTTTATTACATCAATGTTCCTGTTTGCTTTTCTAGGTCTTGCAACCAATGCCTCTTCAAATAATTCTCTAAATTACATTCTCCACTTAAATATCTCACTTCATTTCTATTTTCCTGAGCAGAATTTGATTAAAACATGCCTTTCCTTGGTTTAAAGAAGCAGAATAGTCAGTTATCTTCCCCATAAACCGTCCATAGTGGCTAACCATAGAGGTAAATACATAAATTCTTGCTCCCTAGACGCCGAGGCCTTTATCATCTTTATGGAACAGAGATCAGGCTGGTATATAAAGTTCCTCTCCTTCTGGGTAGGCTAAAAGACCCGATCTGCAACTACATAGCAGGCCACAGTCTGCACTGGGACTGTCACCCAAAATGTTACCTCACAGATCACCCCTGTATAGGACAGCTCCCTTTAGTCAACACTGAATTAGAAGGAGGATGATATGTCTAGCAGAGGTTTCTTTTACTACTAGAGGCCCAATGCACAAAATTCATGCAAGGGTAGAACTTCCTTCTCCTCGGCTGCTGGCACCGGCTTCCCTCTGGCACCTGGGACCCAGGCTTCCCTCTGGCCCCCGGCAGGCACCCGGGACCTGGGCTTCCCTTGCAGCCCTGGCCTCATCCAGAAGGTTGTCCAGAAGGACGTCCAGTCTAATTAGCATACTATGCTTTTATTATTATAGATGATACTAGGTTATTTCTTTTACAAAGAGGGGTGATAAGCCTAACTTGCTAAGACTAAAATTACGTGCTCCCATTTCCTGGAATGTGAGTATTGCCACCGCTGTTTCCTTGTTCTCAATTTCTGTCTCAGATTTACACTTTGTGTCGGTGCTATCTCCAGTTCTACTTTAACATGTCTGATATGGCACATAACGTCTTAGGGTAATTTAAATAAACCTTATTCTACATTTTAGAAAATTCTATCACAATATATGAACAAAACATTAACCAGTATTTAGTTAATAATTCCTAACTTAAAAATTTTGTTTACTGAGCACCTGTATGCTAGGTGCTATTCTACGTACTGGAGATAAAATAGTGAACAAAACAACATCCACAATCTCATGAATTACATAGTAGTAATGGGAAAAAATGCTGAAAAATTAATTGCCAAGCATGTGATGTTCCACTAAAACTGAGAATCACTGAGCTAACTAACCTGATAACTACTGAATTTATGATGTCTCCATTCAGGGAAGTAGATCCACAATCTCCCTGCATAGTTTAGTATAATATATGTTCAAACATTGAATTTATATTGACAAAACCTACTTTTATTGCACCCCCCCAAAAAAGAAAAAACTTAAGTAGGAAAATAATTGATTGGTATATTTAGTAAGATTAAAAACTTTGAGGTTTTTTTTTCCCCCTCTAAAACTAAAAGTAAATTACACTGTGATTTCAACACAGTGAGGGCTACTTCTGATGGGTCAATCCTGACACCAGAGAATTAACAAGAGAAGATATGTGTCCTAAGTCTTACTTCAAAAGCATGCTTTTTAAGGTAGTAAATGGGAAAAAAATTTCCTAACATCACAGAAATGATTTCTGTAGTCAAGTGATAAGGGATGATACAAAAACAATAAATTGAATTAAAAAACTATAAGCCAAAAATTTTAAATATTCATGGCAAAATAAAACAAATTATTTTTAAAGAATTTTTAAGACGGTATTATACAATTATATTTTTTTTATATAAGAAGGTTTATTTGAGAGCATCTATAAGTATTATTGTTTCTAATGAATTGAAACTTTGAATAATAGTAAGAGTATATCATCTTCTCATCTCAGCTGCTCCCCACGAATGCCGTCTGAATACTCACTAGGACTTGCTTGGCAGTTACCCGCTGACCGCAAGTTCAGATTTATGAAGAGGCAACAATCCAGCTCTGTTTGTTTGCCTTTGGTTCAGCAGTCTGTTCCTGTGGTGATTTCCACATGGCACACATGCAAGAAGGTCACACTCATCTTGGTCAAGGGATTTGGAATCTAAATTACTTATTAGAACAAACAAATCCACGGTCTTTAGAGGAATATGAGACGTAGCATTTTTTTGGAAGGTGTTATCCTAAAATAATCAAACATTCTCTCTGAGGCAAACAAACGGCATTCATCACTGTGGTGAATACACATGCAGAAGAGAAGCTTGCCTAACAGTGTCACTGCTAGACATGTACACTAAAATGTAGCTACTCAGAAAGATACTATGCTTCAGAAAATATTTTAAAGTATGTAAATGACTAAGATTATAGGCAAAATAAGTTAATGACATTATTAGAAAGAAACCTATGTATGTGTATCCATTATATGTGTACATATACATATCCTATATAGTAAAAGGCTAATATGCAAATAGACCGAACAGCAGACCAATGAAACAACCAAACAGCTGGTCGCTATGACATGTGCTGACCACCAGGGGGTGTGCGCGGAACATGGCGTACGGGATGGTAGAGCAGGTGAACGGGGGTACCAGACCAAGGTGGGGCACCAGTCGCTGTCATCAGGGCGAGCCTCTGGTGGTTACTGAAAATTCTTTGCTCCTGCGCGCTGCAGTCCCACCTGGCACTCGCACCTGCTGCCAGCCCCACTCACACCCATTGCTGGCGTGGGCCCCAATCACTCTGTGCCTTCAGTGGGTATGAGCGGGACTGGTGCCATCAGTGCATGGGAGTGGCAGGAGCGGGGCTGCCAGCAGACAGGGGACCGGGGCCGTGGTGGGAGGGGCCGGGCAGGGGCACGGAGGATGGGCTGAGACCTGCCCCTGTGCCCACCACAGCCTCGCAGCCCACAGTTCCTTTCAAGGTACACGAATTTGTGCACTGGGGCCCTAGTCCTATGTAATAAAAGCCTAATATGCAAATTGTCCTCTTGGGCAGTCGTTCGAACAGGAGTTCAATTGGGAGACCAGGAATTCAACCACTCCCTATGACATGTACTGACCACCAGGGGGCGGCATGGGACATGGTGGACGTCAATGACACAGCACAGGCAGCGGGCGGCAGTGGAGGCGTTGCCAGCCCCGATAGGCCCCGATGAGAGTGGGACCGCATTGGGGCAGTGGAGCAGGTGAGTGGGCGGCGCCAGGACAAGGTGGGTGTGAGCAGGGGCCTAGGTGCTGCTCAGGGCCCAGAGGTCAGCTGGGACCTGCCCTTCCACACCAGACGCTTGTGCTTCGATCGCCGCCAGGCCTAGGGACCACACCCGTGCACCAATTTCATGCACTCAGCCTCTATATATACATATATACATAAATATGTAAATCATGGGCTTATTAGATACTGAAATTTGAATGCACTCAATATAAAGAGTTGGGGAGTTGGAGAGGACTTGAGAAGGGAAGCTTATCTATAGCATCCGAACCATCTGCCAGCCATTCAGTGTCTCTGGGTTGCCAGTTGTATTTGGGACTTGCCAAGGAGCCAGATGCTCGCATGGCTTCCATCATATAGTAATTGCTCTCCAAAAAAAAGAAGTATAAAAATGCAAGAATAATGTTATTTTTGCTAGGTATTTTAAATGTTTTTGGTTTCTATTTTTCATTATGATATAAACAAAAATAAATTATTTAATACAGAATAGGTTTTTTAAGTAAAACTTAGGCATTTCAAAATTGAATCTTTTATATTCTCCTCAATTAGAAGTAAATAGATGAAGGGAAACAGCCTATGGTCCCAATGCATCTGTGTGTGTACATTCTGAAAAGATTCTAAGAGTGGCTGAGAGGAGGCTAACTGTTATCAGAAGTGAAGGATAACAGCACCCTATGTTCATTTTTAGCTTCATAAATATTTATTTTTGATGAATGGTGTTAAGAGAGATAATAAACACAATTAGGAGAACTATTATTTTGCCATGGAAAAAGACATCAGAATGGAAACTGGACCTTTGATGTTTTCCAGAAAGATATTTAGGTTACAGTGGCCGGTGTGGGAGTGAGGTGAGGAGAAGACTAAGGACAGGTGGAGCACATTGGGAGACCTATGTCCTGTGATAAAGGGCATCTTGTCATCACTGATCAGCCAACTAGTTCTATTCTTGAAGCATTTCATATAATATCTGGCTCCCTACATGCCTGATATTTGAATTTCTTATTAACATTAATGTCTGTTTTCTAATCTCCTCCAAAGCCAGCTTAACATAGGTAGGTGGAGACATCCCTTCTTTGTTCTACAAATAATCTCTCTCTTTTCAGTGTCTCTCTCTTTCTCTCTCCCCCCATACCCCCCACCTTACCCCACCCCCATACACATGCACCTCTATAAACCTAGTCAATTTACTCTTCCCAGTTTTAGTTTTGTACCAATCTAATTTCAGGAAGAAGTTAGGGAGAATACACTTAAATATTTGTGAAGAATAACATATTTTAAGAAGTGTCATGGATTTTGCAATTAAATTGCTAATGCCCTTAAATCCAGTCACCACCACCATCATCATCAACAACAACAACTCATAGGTAAGCTTTGGTAGAAAATTAGTAACTTAAAAAAGAAAGAAAGAAAGCCAATTAGTAACTTAAAAGACCAAAGGGATGTTCCTTTTCTTTTGGACCATATAAGAATCATAGATCTTTAACACAACAGATAGGAAAAGGAAGACATCCCCAACACATAATCTAATTTGAGTTTCTTGCCATTATGTCAGATGAGTGGCCCCGTGTAGATTAAAGATAGTTGCAAAGGTTGGGTTTACAGCACCTATCTCAGAATACATGCTCAGTACATATGCATTTCTGTTAATGCATAGTAGTCACTTTTTCTTGCTTTTTATTAACACTTTTATGCTTGTATTTTGATATTGTTGCTGCCTTTTACTCAAATTATAATCAAAGTACAAAGAAATATGTTGTTTGCATTTGAGCCATCTCCTATTTATTTATATCGGACTAGTTATCATAGTATAATCTAAGAGTGAGATGCAAATAGAGTGGGAAAAAGAGTTTTCACTGAATGCTATGACAGTTCAATGCAGTGTCTGGAATGTGTTAAGTGCCCTTAAGTATTAAATACTATTACTAATTTGTATATAATTTGAGAGTTGCCATGGTATTTCAGAAGGGCATGTAATCCATAGACTAAAAATTTCGGCCATGGAAGTTTAATTAAATCTCTGAGCCTCATTTTCTCCTATGAATTAAGCATTGATAATAGCAATTCTTATGTAAATTAATTAACACTTAAAATTTATTTTAGAAATAAAATGCAGTTTATAAATACTACCTACAACTAAAAGGACACAACTTCCCCTGGACTCACTTTCCTCAGATTGGAAAAATCCCTAACTTTTGACTTACATTTTATATTCTTTTAAAATAAAATGTTTTTCTTTTTCTCAGTTATAAAAAAAGTCACATACTTTAAAGATATATATAAAATATAGCAAAGCATAATAAAGAAAATTATTGCTATTCCATGCAGGAGTCAACACGGTACTAATTCAGTAAGCATATATTTGGGTTTCTCACCTGCGCCTGGAAGATGGGATTAGTCTTCTCCTGCCTGTATAAGTCACATTGCCAGGCCATTGGTGCTCCTCCTGGGAGAAAGTGTGCATCCTTGCTCACTGACATTGTGCTGGCCCCTCTGACTTGATTTGTCCCATGGCATGCAAGGGACATGACGTACACCTTGTTTGAGCAGAAGCTGGTAGAACATTGTATAGTTTTTGGCTGCTTTCTTATTCTTTTTTCTACTCAACTAGAAAGGAATGTCTCTTATAGAACCTGCTCTTTCAGCCTGGGTCTGAGAGTCCTGGAATGAAAAGAAAATGGAATAGAGCCTTTGCTATGCAGAATTGGCCCCCATGACCTCTGTTTCCTGATGTTCTTCCCATCATGATGTTCTGGTACAAGGCAAGGGGGTTCTTTTGAGCATGCAATTTAGGTTTCTAATCAGTTAATACTCTTCCTTTAAGACAGGAAGAGTATCCAGGTGGACCTAACCTAATCACACAAAACCTTTAACAGCAGAGACATATTTTCAGACATAGTCAAAGAAGAAATCCAAGACATTGAAAGTATGAGGGAAATTCAGTGTAAGGAAGATTCTCTCTTTCTGAGGTGGAGAGGGCCACAGAGCAGGGACAGGAGAGCAGCCTGTTAGAAAAAGGAGATTTCAGCTCCACAACTGGAAATGAACTAAATTACATGAAAAACCTGAATGAAGTTGGAAGCAGAGTTTTTTCCTGAACTTCCAGATGAGAAGCCAAACTGGCCAGAACCTTGACTTGGGCCTTGAGAGCCCATAAGCAGAAAACCTAATTGAGCCCCCCTGGACTTCTAACCTACAGAACTGTCAGATGATAAATGAGTGTGGTTTTAAGACACTACTTTGGTGGCAGTTTGTTACACAGCAAGAGAAAAGTAAAACAGAGCTAAGTAACCAGCCCACCGCAAATGACATAACATAAACAAAAAACAAATATTGTAAAAGGACACTGAAATGTTAGGATTATTTCGTTACTTCAGAGCCCTGGTTAACAGCCTGTATTTTCACACATGGGCCCACACACACTCACATACATTCATGTACATTCATACACACAGGGTGTTTTAGTGCCACTTTATAATGGAATCATACTAAAAATACTTCTCTGTAATTCACTTATTCACTCAGTGACTGAGTGGGAAAATTTTTCATACCTATAAAAATAAAGCGCTTGTGCCCTGGCCAGGTGGCTCAGTTGGTTGGAGAGTCATCCCATGTACCATAAAGGGTTGTTGGGTTGTTGGGGGTACAATTCCAGGTCAGGGTACATACCTAGGTTGCAAGTCTCCGGTCAGGGCACATGAGGGAGATCAGGGAGATGTTTCTCTCTCACATTGATCTCTCTCTCTCTCTCTCTCTCTCTCTCTTTCTCTCTCTCTCTCTCCCCCCTCCCCTTCTTCTACTATATAAAATTAATAAACATATCATTGGGTGTGAATTAAAAAAAGGACTGTTTGTAATAGCTGTGTAGTTTTCCACTGTGTGAGTGCACAATATTCTACTTCTTTATACAAGTACTACTTCTTTAAACAAGCACTATTTAAGAAACTGTTCATGATTCAAAAAAAAAAAAAAATCCAACAACACTCTCTAGAAGATAGCCTATCATTCCAATAATTTAGAATCTATTTTATTTATAATTGTTACTAGTTTCCCACTGTTACTGCTGTTGACACACACACACACACATACACACAGACACCCTTTCGTGCACTTTCAAGCATTATAAAGCCAAATTTTCTAGGTATCTTTCAGTTTTCTGTCTCAAGTGTCTATTCCATTAATATATATATATATATATATATATATATATATATATATATATATAGCAAGTTAGAAATGCTGACATATAAGTAAACATTCTTTCCTGTACCTTTCACATGTTCTGTTGATATTTCAAACAGCACTTGGAAAGTCCCAATTTTAAAGCCAGAGCAGCTGTTCAGCAAAATATTCACACAAGCCAGCAGGCTAGTATGCTCTCAATAGATTTGTGTAACAAAAAACTGCAAAATTGTTTCTGCATAAATAGAAGTTCATGGCCAACTACGAAGTTTACATGTGTAATTTAGCCCTAACACTGGAAGAGCTAGCTCGGTGTGCATATCTGGTGCATATAAGATGAAGTCAGGAAAATCATGGAAGCAATGAAGAGTTCAGAACATTTTTCGTCTGGATAAATTAAGGTATTGGCTTGAGTTCGGCATCATTGATTACCATGTTCCTCAGTAAATTCCTTTCACTTCCTTTGAGGCAAATATCATTTTTTTCTATTAAAATTTCTGAGCCAGATTACAATAAACTAAACTGTTACTGTCTTCCCCTTCTGTACAAAAAATGCCTGTATGTCATGATGTTGTTTGTATAGCATGGAAATTGCATAAAGTTTTTGGAGTTCTTTCAGAATGAAAAACATCTCCTAGCCTGAAGATCACAATGTTAAAATGACAATATGGTAAATAAGTTATTTCTTTTTAGTTTGACTGAAGAGTTTTATTTTAATTAATAATCTATTATAGTAGTAACTATATTTCAAGTGCTTTCATCTGAACAAATGCTGCTTTTGAAAAAATGTAATCTTTGGAACATTTAACACACATTAAAAAAAAACACACACACAACTTGTATTCTTGGCCAAACTATGTGGCTCTAGTTATATTTCCTGTTATATTGAAAGTAAAGTACCTTTGCCAAGAAAAGACTAATAATGTATTAAATCTAGCACTACCTGCATTGTTTGCCTGATTGCTTTTTAGCAGTAGGAGTTTGAAACTGAAAGTCAGTAAATGGAATTATAAACTTTGTACCTCATTGTATGAGGAAAAATATTATATATTTGGAACTAAATTTCAATGGCATATTTTTTCATTTGTGGCTATGTAAAATTTTTTACAACTATGAAGATTTATGGGACCTTCCTGTAGAACATTTTAATGTTCCAGTTCATGAATTTTTTGCTATGAAATCAAATACACAGAGACCTCAACTCAGAGCGATTCACCCTAACAGCACTCCAACTTCATTAATCATGTTATTCTTTGTGGCACACTAGGCAGCTAGAACATAACATGTCATTCTACCAATTCTGCGGAAGCAACAAAGAAAAAATCATCTCTGAGAAACTGATAATTTTATTTTCAAAAAAATCAAGTGAGTATAAGCTCCCCTCAAAGTTACCTTTGCTAAGAAGCCCTTTAGAATTCCATACCCTCCTTAAGTACTTTATGATTTGTTCTAGTAAACAGAGATACATTTTTAAAAAGTATCTTCTTGTGAAAAACAGAGAGTCTGTGCCAGATTATCATTTATATTGTTGTTTCTCTTCTGAGTAAAAGATAATAAGATATAAGCTATAGTTGGTGAGGAGAGCACAAGTTTAGCAATAACCAGCCTTCTGATTTCTATATTTGTGTCTACCGCTGACCTGGCAATTTCTGCTGGGTCCCTGAAGTTACTCTTTTCAGAGAAAATCTGCCCCCTAAATCTCTTCCTTTGACTTGATAAAAGAAGATAAATTTTATATTACTATTTATTTATATAAATAAGTAATTAATATGTCTGTTCATTTTTGATAAAAGGTTGGCAATTGTTATGAATACAGATTCCAATGATATCACTATGTTAGGTCTTAATGTATCTTGACTTTTTTTAGAGATGTAACACATAATAAAGAACATCTGTTCTCTTTCCAATTGTATGGATAAGACCATCAACAAAGTCAACCATTTACTTTTAAACATTAACCCCTCCTCCTAAGTAGACAGAAAGGACTTAAGTTTGTATGCATGACTTTGGAAAAAACACAATCAATTAGTATTTAGTGTCTTTACGTATCAGATATTGTGATCATAAGAGAAAAAAATAATGATCTGTCACTATTTTAAGGAAGCTTACCACCTATTAGGGAAAACAGGAATTACAATGTAATTTCAAACTTTTTAATAAATGATAGTGTATGTAGTGGTAAATATAGAGGGATATGAGAACCGGGGGAGGGGGGGGGAACTAAACACATTATGAATTGCTGATGGGTGTTGGGGTTAGTAAAGCTATTACAGAGTTAGAGATGTTTATGTGACTTACATATTGAGTGTATTTTAGACAGGTGAAGAGGAGCTGAAAGTTGGGGAGGACAGAGGGCAGCTTCAGGAAGTGGAAACAGCACAGATAAAGGCTTGAATGTTCAAGTTCTACCGAGCATGACAAATAGTAGAATTTAAACAGTCTTCAAACTGCCTTATCATTTTTCATCATAATTTAAAACTAAGTTTTCATTATTTAATAACTTCTACTATATTTCATTATTTTGTTTAGTCTTTTTTACTTTTATATTTCCCAACTTTCGTCAAAGCCAGAAAATGTAAGCAAGACAGAAAATAAGATAGGTATTCTGTAAATATGAATTCTAATATTTAGATGTTTTTAAATGAGAATAATCCACCAACATGTTAATATTTTATGAAAAAATATGCACTGAGTAACATTCAAGAGACTGAATTCGTGCATGGGTGGGTCCGGCCAGCCTGGCCAGCAGGAGGGGACATGAGTTGTTGGCTGGCCTGCCTGCTGGTTGAACTCCTGGTCGAGGGGACAATTTGCATATTAGCCTTTTATTATAAAGGATATACACTGAGTGGCCAGATTCTTATGCGTTCAGAGATCATAATAATCTGGCCACTCAGTGTATATTCACCCAAGATACAGATTGTAATATTTTAATGAACACTCAAAAATCCCTCAAATGCTAACAGAGACATTTGCTCTATATTTTTACAAATCCACAAGTTGTTGTCATTCACTAAATTATAGATTAAAAAGTGCTTTGTTGTTTCGCATTTCTTTACGTGAACTTACTATGCTACCACTGACACTTGCGAACCACCTTTGCTCCTAAGGTTAGAAGAGCTTCACTTAATATAGGTGGAGCAGTAATTATGGTCAATGTAAATTTCCAAGCACAGATTGCGCAAGCTGCTGGTGTTGGCAGCATGCTTTTTGTGCACTGATGTCCATGTGCCAAATGTTGCATCTATTAGCCCAGAAACATCAGCGGGATGGGACATCAGCTGAACAAGGCATATTGAAAGTAAACACAGACTCAGCATCTTAACTCAAGTCAGCAAGATCAATGAAGTGAATGAAAAGTCAGCATAATAAATGAAGTGAATGAAATTTTTTAAAAAAGGATGAAATAAATTTAAACTCTAGAAATTAAAAATCATTACAGTTTGTTTTGTATTTTGCTTCAATCTTTGTTCATGCTTTGTGTAAATTAATTCTACAGCATTTTTGAAATTCTAAATTCCAGAATAATGCAAGAAAGGATAACTAAAACAATTAATATAAAACATTTGATACATGCCCTGCTTGGGTGCTCAGTTGGTTGAAACATCATCCTATACACCAAAAAGTTATGGGTTTGATTGACTGTCAGGAGACATACCTACGCTGTGGGTACCATTCCCAGTCAGGGCATGCCCTGAGGCAATAGATCTATGTTTCTTTCTCACATTGATGCTTCTCTCCCCCTCCCTCTCTCTTTCAAATCAATAAGAAAAAAACAAAAACATATCCTTGGGGTAAGGATTAAAAATATAAAAATATTTGATACATAAAATATATGAAAATGTGGGTAATACACAGGAATATAAATACATGTTACTTTATAAAGCTCAATACTGAAATGAAGGGTGGCGAACTTATTCACCAACATAGGAGTTCCAATATTATTAATACCATCAAAGCTGAAGGGTAGGGGGAGGAAGAAGAAGATAAAGAAGGGGATAATGGAAGGACATTTGAGTTGAGGTGTGAACACTCAATACAATATACAGATGATGTATTCTAGAATTGTACCCCTGAAACCTATATAATTATATTTTATTAACCAATGTCACCCCAATAAATTAAATAAGAAATAAATGAATTTTTTGAAAAGCTGCCTTCATGCTTTCCACAATCTCATATATATTCTGGGTGCAAATTCTTCAGTTATAGCAGTTGAAAAATATCTTCTAAAAATGTGTGGCTTACCTTTTAACTTTTTTTATGGTGTCTATTGGTGAACCTAAAAAGTATTAGTTAATACTTTTTTATAGTTTATGTTTATTTTGTTTTTCACATTGAAATATTTAGTCTGTATTAAATTAGTTCTGTGGATGATTTATGTATGCATCACATTTCAAATATTTGGATATCCAATTGTCTCAGTATAATTATTATTGTTTTTTATATATTTACAGCTATTTTATTGATAAATGAAAGTAATTCATTGCTTATGTCAATATCTGCAACCACACCAAATTTTTAACTCTAATAAAAAATATAGAGAGATAGGTTTTAGAAGCCTTTTATAAATACCCATATAATTCACTAGTAATAAGAATTTGGTTTTTTGCTTCTTAAAGTTCCTTTTTTCTTACACTGGCTAAGACTTTTAATGTATTTTTATAGTCTCTGTCTTGCCGCTGATCAAAAAGAAATACTTCTAGTTTTTGCCAGAGGAGATTGTAGTTCCTAAGAGTTTTGACAGATAGAGTTTAGGAGTTAAGGAAGTTTCTTTCTATCCTTCCCTAGTTTGTTAGGGGATTATAAATCACATAGGTGATAAATTTTGTTTTGTGATTATTTTCTGCATCAATTAAAATTATAACATAGATTTTGCTCTCTAACCTATTAATGACATTGTTATAGAAATATGTAGACATGTTTAAAATGTTTTTAAAATGTCTAAACATCTTAAAAAGGTTTTAAAAGGTTTGAGTTAATTTTCTTGAAACTTAAAGTGTGATATTAAGGACACATTCCCCACTGCCCTGGAGCGTGTGTACCCCATAGATAAGGACTTGAACTTCAATTACTGACTCAGAGTGACTTGCTAAGATAACCATTTGTGTGAGTGATGTACTCTCCCTAGATAACCACATGTAGCCCCTCGCCCCGTTTGAGATTTACATGTGTGCATTGACACAATTCTTTGATATGCCACCTGAACTGCTGCAGGTACGAAACATGCTTTAAAAATGGGTCCTGACCAGCCAACAGAGCTCACCTGTCGAGACCACCCATAAAGGCACGTCCTTTTGTCAGTCCGGCAAATGACGCCACTCCACGCTCCTCTCCCGGCCAGACGACAGAAGAACAGCTAGTACCTCCCAATGGAGATGCGACCTAGCTCTGGGGTGAGAAACACCAGCCCCCTGCATCCGGACCAGACCAGCCCAGCTGCCGGACCCCAGAGGTCAGCACCACCGGGATCCCGTTTAAGCTTGTACCCACAGCATCAGGAACTTTTGTGAGTAATAAAGTAACTGTGTGATTTGCAATCGCATATGTTTCATGTGGTGTAATTCCTCCCGCAGTTAATTTTGCGTATGCTTAAAACTGAAATTAAACTTTCTGGTCTTTTTGGTCCTAGGCCTGCCCTTGGTCCTGCTTGCATAGAGCAGCCTCTTCACTAGCAACTACTTGAATGTTTCAATACCTGCATGGTTAAAGTTTATCTCAAGGGACGCCTTAAATAAACACCCCAGATCCTTTCTTGGGATCTACTTGGGACAGACATGAATTACATTTAAATATTTTATAATGTGAAACCACTCTTGCTTTCCTAGGATATATTCTTTTTTTTTCTTTAAATATATTTTTATTGATTTTAGAGAGGAAGGGAGAGGGAGAGAGAGAGATAGAAACATCAGTGATAAGACAGAACCATTGATTGGCTGCCTTCTGCACGTCCCCTACTGGCGGATCAAGCCTGAAACCCGGCCATGTGCCCTTGACCAGAATCAAACTGGGGACCCTTCAGTCCACAGGCAATGCTCTATCCACTGAGCCAAACTGGCTAGGGCGATTCTTAATTTTTTATATGTTGCTGCTAATATTTTGTTTTAGATTTTTGTATCTTTTTAAGGTCCTTGTTTTTTTTGCTGTTGTTTTTGTGTGTGTGTGTGTGTGTGTTTTATATCAATGTAATACAAGACTTCTTAGACAAGTTGGGGATTTTCCCCTCTTTTTCTGTTTAAGAACTTGATTATGGTTGTAATTATAAATTACTTAAACTTTTGCTTGACCTCACCTGTAAAACCATCTGGGCTAAGTGTCTTGTTTGTAAGAAAATTTTCATCACATATTCAATTTATATAATAATGATATAAAAATTAAATTTACTTATTATATTTAGATTAAATGATTTCTTTCAATGTCCATTCACTTCTAATATTTTAATCTTTATTGGCAGTGAGAATTCCATAATACTTTCTTATTAACTTGTAATCCATGCTATTTCTTTCCCATGTCTTCTTTTCAATTTCCAACATTATGTATTTGTATGCTATTTCTCTCCTCTTTTTTGTCAGTCTTGACAGATGTTTTACTCTTTAACTATTCTTTTTACCAGAGAGAGCTTTTGGGCTTTGTTGAACCTCTCTTGCGAATCTTTAAGGAACCAAATTATGGTGACTTTCTCCAAAAAGGACCTGGAGTTTCTCTTTCAGAACCCAGTGGAAGCTGCCAACTTCATTCCATTAACCCTCCTGAATGTTTATAGATTCGCCGGACAATTTTGAGACATCCTTCTGTCCGTCTTGTAGAAAATATCAGGCTCAGTTTCTCCATTTCCAATCTGACATTGCTATTTTTCCTGAATTCAAGCTAGTCTCAGTGTGCACTTTTTTCCAAGTGTCAGTTTTACCTCACTGGTTTATTTTTATTTGTCCTTGGACATTTCCTTTGTTTACAACAGTGCTCTCAAAGTATATTTGTTGTAAATTATCTAGGATCAAGTTGTATTCTAGTAAGAAGTCCCTTCAGGGTACCTTTGTCATGCTGCTGGAAATGGAATTCCCCTCTGAGACATTTTCAAAGGTTTAAGTATTTCAGATAACCTTTACTTAAATATTTAATCTTAGGGAATGAGTGTCCTTTGAAGTCTGCTCTTCAAACCTTTAAGTAAATCAGGAAAGTAATTCAAGATTCAACAACTGAAGCCTTAGCTGTTGTTCTTCGAAAACATAAAAATAAATTCCTCTATACTGAGAAATTTTGTCCAGTGTAAACATCTTGCCAACTGTTCCTTATCACAATTTAACTCTTTTCAGATTACCAAAAATGGACGAGGAGCCCTGACAATGTGCCAGTTACTTTATTCATTGTTTTTCATTTGCCAACCCAATAAATTCTCAGACCAATTTTATAGCTGAAAGAGAGGGATGAAGAAATTTTCACAGACAAGTGAATGTTTGAAATTTCAAAAAGGTCGCTTTGTCCCAAAGTCATTCTACAATACAGTAGTGCTACCACATCTATTTTAAAGGTGTGGAAATCAAGGCTTAAAAGGTTTAAAACATAACTTATCCAAGTAAAACTGTAGTATGGGTCTCTTTGATTTCAAAACACATTCCAATGTGTTTTTGTTCCATAAATACATCACTGAATCATTAAACATAGGATGACAGTTCAAATCTCACTATTCTTACACCATCAAGCTTCTAAGAACAGTATGTGTTTTACTTGGGACTTCCAGTTCAGATGGCAAAGTAGGTAAGCTCTGTGCTCACCTCCTTCCAGAATTATAGCAAAATTACAACTAAATTATACAGCAACCATCATTAAGAACCACCTGAAGAGTGGCTGAACAGAAGGACATATCCTACAACTATAAAGAAGGCACTTCACAAGAGGTAGGAGGGGCAGATCCCCCCACCCATGTGGTTATTAAGAAACAGGAGGGATATCCCAGCTGCAGAGGTCTCCCTGAGTAGTAAGTGGCCAGCCTCCCATCAGGCTTCCAAGCCTGGGGCACCAGTATGAGGAAGGGGAGTCCCTAAAACATCTGGCTGTGAAAAACAGTGGAATTGTGTCTGAGAAAGACAAAGGACTGCGAGAGATTGAGACATTGCTCTTGAAGGGCTTTTGCACAGACTCACTTGCTCACAAACTCACTTGCTCTAAACTGCAGAGCAGGGACAGCAGATCAAAAAGTGCCAGGCACACACTGGGTGGAACTAACTGACTAACTTCAGGGGGAGGCCTGGGTCAGAGGTCAGGGCAACTCTTTCCAGGGACGGAAGCAGGGAAAGCACCACTGTTCCTTTGTGGAGCTTCTTCCTACCCAAACCTCCCTGCATTCACTTGCCTAGCCTTAGACTCCTCACCAGAAGCAGCCTGCCTCCACTCCAGCTGCAGCCTTTTCCAAAATCTCTCAAAGATCCACACACCCCAAACAAGTAGCAGCTGGCCTCAGTGTGTCTTGTGGCTCTTGACAACTGGTTCCAAACCCAGGAAAAGTGGCAGCTTGTCTCATATAGCACTGTATGTCCTATCAGGTGGCCCAAGTCTGGCATAAGTTGTGAACAGATTTGACCTGAATGTACCTCCAACTAATCAGCCCCACATCCAGGACAAGCGGCAGTTAGACTCAGTTCTCTTCCTAGCGCCCACCAAAGAATGCCAAGCCCAGCATAAGCAGCCGCCAGCTTCTGTTCACAGCATTGCTCTCCCCAGTGGCCTCCTGACCTGCACAGGAGCCTCTTCCAACTGATACCTGGTGGCCAGCTTCCAACTTCACCAGAGCACCATTCAACCAGTTCCACAAATGACACAACTCAAGGGCAGACTAGGCTGGGACCAGAGCCCCACTAAAGTGACTCTTGCCCTGTAGGGTCAACCCATATACAACAACTCATCTGCTATAGCCCTGGCCAGCTCTCACAGACAGTCAGTCTGAGGGTCAACCCAACCTACTGACATACCAGTAGTAGCCCAGGTCCAACTATAATAGTAGGGCACACACAACCTACACAAGGGATATTCCTGGAGCACCTAGGTCAGGTGATTGACAGTAATACACTACTAGTAGGGGAATTTAACACCACATTGACATAAGTGGATAGATCACCCAGACAGAAAATCAACAAGAAAACAGTGACTTTAAATTACATGTTATAATTAATTGTTATTTTTAAGACATTTCACCCCAAAGCAGCAAAATATACATTCTTTTCAAATTCACATGGAACATTTTCTAGAATATATCACATGTTAAGCCAGAAAACAAGTCTCAATGGATATAAGAAGATTAAAATCATACCAAGCATCTCTCATATCACAATGATATAAAAATAAATCAATTAGAAGAAGAAAACTGAAAAACACAAACACGTGGAGTCTAAATAACATTCTACTAAACAAACAATGAATGGATTAACAATAAAATCAAGGATGAAATAAAAAGATATCTAGAGATAAATGAAAATGACAAAATCTATGGGACACAGATAAAGCAGTTCTTAGATGGAAATTTACAGCAAAAGAGGCTACCTTAAGAGACAAGAAACATTTTAAATAAACAATCTAACCTTGCACATAAAGAAACTAAAAATAGAAGAACAGGTAAAACCCAAATTAAGTAGAAGGAACGAAGTAATAAATATCAGAGTGGAAATAAATGAAACAGAGTATAAAAGAACAATACGAAAAATCAATAATATCAAGAGTTGGTTCTTTGAAAAAATTTTAAAAAATTAAAAGTTGATAAACATTTAGCCAGAGCCATGAAAAGAGAGAGAGAGAGAGAGAGAGAGACCAAATAAATATAATCAGAAATGAGAGAGAAGTGACAACTGAAACTATGGAAAGACAAAGGATTATAAGAAAATACTATGAACTGTTATATATCAACAAATTGCACAACCTCAAAGAAATGGATAATTCCTGGAAACATACACTCTTCCAAGACTGAATCAGGAACAAAAAAGAAAACTTGAACAGACTGATACAATTGAATCAGTATTCAGAAAACCCCCAACAAACAAAAGTCCTGGACCAGATGGCTTCACAGGTTAATTTAGCCAAACATTCAAAGAAGAAGTAATAACTATCCTTCTCAAACTATTCCCAAATATTGAAAAGGAGGCAGGGCTCCCAAGCTCATTTTATGAGGCCAATATTACCCTCATACCAACGCCAAACAAAGTGAATTAAGTCAGAGAAAGAGAAATACCATATGATTTCACTTATATCTGGAATCCAGAAACAAAATAAACAAACAAAAAACCCCCAATAAAAACATACTCATAGATGCAGAGAACAAAATGAAGAATGCCAGATGGGGGGGGGTTGAGAAGATGGGTGAAAAGAGGAAAAAAAAAAAGGAATTAAGAACTACAAATCGTCAGTCATAAAAGTAGTCAAGGGGATGTAAATTACAGCATAGGGTATATAGTCAATACTACTATAATAACTACATATATTTGATGAGTACTAGTGATCAGGGTGATCACTCTGTGAGGTATATAAATGTCTAATCATTATGATGTATTATCTGAATATAATATAATATGTCAACAGTGATTAAAAATAAACTAAAAAAAAAAAAAGAACCGCATGCTTTTATCATCACTGCTTTACCAGAGGGTCCTTTGGCCCAGCTGCGGTTTTTTTTTTATATAAAATAGTTTGTATTTCTCAGAATTTTTATCTACTTGATATACTACAGTTTGGTCTCATTGTATCCAACTTTTCATTTGTCACATGATGATGAGGTTCATCCACAGTGTATATATTAGTATTTCATTCCTTTTTAAAGACTAGCATTCTGTTACACTATATTTTGTGTTTATATGTTCCTATTAATGAACATTTGGTTTGCGCTGAACTTTTGGCTATTATAAATAAAAATTTCTATGAGTATTGGAGTACAAGCCTTTTGAGTTCATGTAAATGTTAATTAATCTTGAGTAAATACATAGAGTGGATGGCTGGACTATGTAGCAGGTGTATATATATCTTTTAAGAAATTTCCAGTTTTCCAAAGTGGCAATTATATTTTACATTTTAACCAACATTTTTTAGAGTTCTAGTTATTCCAAAAACTCTCCATTACATAGTATATTCAGAATTTTAAATATAGTAGCCATTCTACTTTGTATTTATGTGTGTGTGTGTGTGTACATGGGCACACACATGCACATTCATGTAAAATTATTTCACATGGTTTTAACTTGCAATAACTAATAATGTGTAGGGAATATTTATGTGACCATTGGTCATTTGTAAACCTTCTTTTGGTTCATTTAAGAATTTTGTTTCTTTTTAAAAATTGGCTTATTAGTCTTCCTATTGTGTGTTAAGAACACATACATTTCGGTTACAAGTCCTCTGCCTAATATATGCATAGTGAGTATTTTCAACCTGTGGCTTGCCTTTCCATTTTCTTAACTGTGTCTGTTGAGCAAAAGTCTTTTATATTGAAGTACAAATTATCAATTTTTTTCTTTTGTGATGTGCATTTATTGTGTACTATCTAAAATTATTTTCCAATTTACAGGTCACAAGGATTTTGTGTTTTCTTTTCTGTTTAATAATTTTAAATTTTATATTTGTCTATAATCCATTCTCTTTTTAGATAAGAGTAAATGTTAAAATTTTCCTATATAGATATTGAGCTGTCCTAAGAAATTTTATGTAAAGATTTCCTTTTGACCAATGAATTACCTTGGCAACTTTAAAAAGCAATTATGTATATTAATGATATATATATATCAATGTCAGTATCAATTTATATATATTAAAAATAGTAATTGTCTAGAAATATACCTATTTACTAGATCTATAGAGATATATAGATTTAAATGTCCACAAATCATACTGTCTTAATTATAGCTGCTTTTTTAAAAAATATGTTTTTTATTCAAAAGAGAGAGAAAGAGAGAAGGAGAGAAGGAAGAAACATTGATGAGAGAGAGAAACATAGATTAGCTGCCTCTTGCATGTCCCCTACTAGGGATTGAAGTGCAATCCAGACAGGTGCTCTGACCAGGAATCGAACTGGTAACTTTTTGGTGCATGGGACTATGCTCAAACAACTGAGCCACACCAGCCAGGGTTAATTATTGCCTCTTAATAACAGCTCATAAAATCAAATATTCTGGGTCCCCAGGTTTGTACCTTTTAAAAATTGCTTTGGCTATTATTTGTAACTTTCCCATATAAATTTTAGAATAAATCGGCAATTTATGATTTAAAAATTTTTGTTGTTGTCCTGGCTGGGTAGATCATTTGTTTAGAGTGTCATCCTGATACACCAAGATTGTGGGTTCCATCTCTGGTCAAGGCACATACAAGAAGCAACCAAAAAATGTATAAATATGTGGAACAAATCAATATTTCTCTCTCTCTCTCTCTCTTTCTCTCTCTCTCTCCCCCACTCTCCTTCTCTAAAATTAATAAATAAAATGTAAAAATAAATAAAATAAAAATTTCTGCTCTTATTTTGGTAGGTGTTATAGTCAAATCTACAGATCAATTTAGATAGAATTGAGATGTTAATGTTATTCAATATTTATGGTTTTTCATACAATACCATGCATACATTTTGAAAATTTCTTTGTAAGTATATTTTTATACTATTATAAATAGAATTTTTAGAAATTTAATTATTCAACATTTTGCTGCTCTGGCTTTTGTATATTAATTATGTATTCCATTGACTTCTTAATTCACTTATTCATGCAGTTGTTCTTTAGATTCCCTTGGATTTTCTACTTAAACTGCAATGAATATAATATGTTATTTTCCTTTGACTTATTTTCACACTGATTTTTTCTTTATCTGTTTTTCAGTAGTTGATGTACCTAGATGTGAATTTTTTCATAGCTATCCAGTTTGCTTTCAAAAACTTTCTTAAATGTATAAAAATACAACTGTCACCAAATTTTATTAATATTTGGCCTTCATTTTGTCAAATATTTTTCTATCTCAATATTGCTATCCTAGGTTAACATATGCTAGGCTTTCTGTTATTGTTCCACAAGTCCTTTAAACTGCTTATGTTTTCTAATCTTTTTTTCCTGTTTCCCTCTGGATAATTTTTATTGACATACATTCAACTTACAACTTTTCCATTATCTTCATTACACTATTAATTTTTCCAGCCAATTTTTATTTTTGTTTCTCATTTCTAAAAAAATGTGTATATTTCCTACATCTCAGTCTCTTCATCTATAATAAGTATATTTTTCTTTACCTCATTCAATGTATGCATAATAACTATCCTAAAGTCATTTTCTCATAATTGCAGAATCTGACTATTCAATTTTGGTGTCTGTTAAATGCACTTTAGCAAACAATTTAGCCAACTTTGTCACAACTGTAGTGGTAATCACCTTAGATCTTAGTTCAGTTCTTTTGACTTTGCCGCAGACTGTTTCAATACACCCCATGCATACATGATTCAGGGGTCAGCAGAACTGGGGTAAAATTTATACAGAGAATTTGGGATATCTCTTATCTGCCCCTATCTCTTCAGTGATGTCCTGTCACTTTCTAGCAGCTGTGGTTTGACTCAGTTCCTTTTCTTTGTTTCTTCAGGTCAGAACGAATGCATATCTTCTATTGGAGTTTCAAACCCCTGCACTATGCTGCAACTCCCTTACACTAAAACAACACAAGTCTTACCACATGCTCTTCCCTTTAAAGTTTTAACTCTTCCCCCAAATGTGTCTGTTTTTATTCATTCTCTAGGATTCTTTAGGAGTGTGGGTGGGGGCAGTTTAGTGTTTATTAGTTTGTTTAGTAATTGGTACAATGTTTATAGTCCTTATATGTAAGATGGTAAGTTAACTCTTGACTCCACCATCTCTAATGCAGAACACCTCTCTTACACTTTTGTCTCTTGTACTTAAAGCAGAACATATACCTTTGACATTTTTTGTTCTTTTTTCCTATCTTTCATTACAGAAGTGGTAATACTTTAATTTCTTTGTTTCACATATGTCTTTGGAGACATAAAATAGACATCAAAATTAGTATTATTTCCAGTACGAAAGGATTGCTATGATCTTAATCAGGAAATAACGGCTCCTGTCTAAATATTTTGAAATGGTTTGAAACTATGCATTATTAAGGATACATTAAATGATTTCAACCTCCCCAAATTATACTTCTTTTAACATACATATATGTGCATATTAAAGATTATTAAATATAACTTTTCTAATTGTACACAAGTTTGGGTTAAAGTTTAAAGGCACTTAAACATGAAAAATATGCCAATTTGCAAAGAGAAGTATTAAATTAATCACCGCTGAGGTTGAAAAGGTTGCATATAAAACTAGAATTTCAAATCTTAGCCTAGTAGCCAATTGTAACTTACATTGGAGAGAAAGCTAGAGACTGCTACAGTAGTGAATTTTTATTTAAGGACTAGTGGCCCAGTGCACGAAATTCATGCATGGGGGGGGGAGTGGTCCCTGGTCCCTCAGCCTAGCCTGCACCCTCTCCAATCAGGGACTCCTTAGGGGATGTTCAACTGCCGATTTAGGCCCAATCACACAGGGATCGGGCCTAAACCGGCAGTTGGACATCCCTCTCACCATCTGGAACCACTGGCTCCTGCCTGCCTGCCTGATCACCCCTAACTGCCTCTGCCTGCCTGCCTGATCACCCCTAACTGCCTCTGCCTGCCTGATCACCCCTAACTGCATCTGCCTGCCTGCCTGATCGCCCCTAACTGCCCTCCTCTGCCAGCCTGATCTCACCCGCAACTGTCCTACTCTGCTGGCCTGATCTCACCTCCAATAGCCCTCCCTTGCCGGCCTGATCTCGTCCCCAACTGCCCTCTCTGCCTTGGCCCCCACACCATGGCTTTGTCCTGAAGGAAGCCGGACATCTGGAAAATAGTGGTCAACCCGGTCTAATTAGCATATTATCCTTTTATTAATATAGATAGATTATATAGGATAGAATTGCTTAAATGGGGGGTGAGCCTCTTTCAGCCAGAGGAAATGCTCTTGGCAGACAAAAATACATAATCCCTATATCTGGACTAATAGCCAGCCATATGTACTATACTGCCAAACCAGTCATTAAAAAATTCAACTGCTTTCTTGCACCTTACACCAAACAGCTGTTGCCCTTAAAACCCCTCCTCAGCCCCCACCTTAGGTTCTGCCTTCGCAGTTCACCCAGATTAGGTTCTGATTGGTCAGTTTCTAAGCCAGTCAGCATCAAAAGGTCCACCTCCCAGGCAACCATTGGCTTCTCACACTTCACCCAGATTTGGTTCTGATTGGTCAGTTTCTATGCCAGTCAGCATCAAAAGCTCCACCTCTTAGGCAGCTATTGGCTCCTCACAGTTCACCCAGATTTTGTTCTGATTGGCCGATCTCTATGCCAATCAGCCTCCCCATATGCCAATCTTATCTCCCGGCCTGATCAGAGAGGTGGGGCTGATCAGCAGCCCCCTAGGAGGCCTGGAGAGAAAGAAAGAGGCAAGGGCTGATCAACAGCTGGCATGGAGGCTATGGATCAGACCCTGCTTCTCTGTCCAGGCCTCTCTCTGGGCCTGATCTGCAGCCCCCTCAGAAGTCAGTGCTAGGTTGCCACACCCACAGCAGCAGCAGTCAGTGCTGGGTTGCTGACTTTCAGTTGGTCGAGCCTTCGGTCGTCACAGACCCTGGGTTTTTATATATTAGGATAGTTGGCCTACTACTCTGAGTTCTTTCTCATTTACTTGTAGGGGATCATCCAAAACCAACTAAGGAAATTATTGAGAAAACTTCTTTTAGGAAAAGAATGTACTTTCAAGGAGTGAAAGTTATAACTGGAGGTTTGCTAACTGGCAAAATATCATGAGTTTGCCCTTTCCTACTTCAGGGCAAAGCCTGGGGACAGAGTTCCTCAGATAACTTGTGCTATTCCATTGAGTGTGGAGGGTCAAACCAATTTCTGACTCTGTAACCCTCTTGCCCAAGAACTACCCAGAGTTCAAAAATAGTATAAATACTAGAGGCCTGGTGCACAACATTCATGCACCAGGGGTTGGGGATGTTCCTCAGCCCAGCCTGCACTCTCTCCAATCTGGGACCCCTCGAGGGATATCTGACTGCCCATTTAGGCCTACCGGGATCAGGCCTAAATGGGAAGTTGGACATCCTTCTCACAATCCAGGGCTGCTGGCTCCCAACTGCTCACCTGCTTGCCTTCCTGATTGCTCCTAACCACTTCTGCCTGCCAGCCTGATCACCCCCTAACCACTCCCCTGCCAGCCTGATTGATGCCTAACTGCTCCCCTGCCAGCCTGTTTGCCTCTAACTGCCTTCCCCTGCAGGCCTGGTCACCCCTAACTGCCCTCCCCTATAGGTCTGGTCATCCCCTAACTGCCCTTCCCTGCAGACCCAGTCACCCCCAACTTCCCTCCTCTGCCGGCCAGGTCACCCCTAACTGCCCTCACCAGCAGGCTTGATCACCCCCAACAGCCCTCCCTTGCAGGCCTGGTCCCTCCCAACTGCCCTCCCCTGCTGGCCATCTTGTGGTGGCCATCTTGTGTCCACATGGGGGCAGGACCTTTGACCACATGGGGGCAGCCATCTTGTGTGTTGGAGTGATGGTCAATCTGCATATTACTCTTTCATTAGATAGGATAGAAGCCTGGTGCATGGGAGGGGGCCGGCTGGTTTGCCCTGAAGGGTGTCCTGGATAAGGGTGGGGATTCCCTTGGAGTGTAGGGCAGACTGGGCGAGGGGCCTGTGGTAGTTTGCAGGCCAGCCACAACCCCCCCCCCGCCCCGCCCCCAGCGACCCAAGCAGAGGCCCTGGGATCTGGGATTTATGTATCTTCTATAATTGAAACTTTGTAGCCTTAAGCAGAGGCCGAGGCAGGCCAGGGCTTCAGAAGCTTGGCTTCCTCCATCGCTTCGGGCAACCCTAGCCTCCTGCTCTCTCCAGCTCTATGGCTGCCACCATTTCTTTAGGCTTTATTTATCTTCTATAATTGAAACTTTGTAGCATTGAGTGGAGGCCTGGGCCGTCAAGGGCAGGTGGAAAGCTTGGCTTCCTCCATTGCCAGGGAAACACAAGCCTCCCTCCTGCTCTCTGTGGCTACAGCCATCTTGGTTGGGTTTATTTGCATATTCCGTCCTGATTGGCTGGTGGGCATGGTGGGCGTAGCAGAGGTACAGTCAATTTGCATATTACTCTTTTATTAGATAGGCTATTTTCCCCTTTGTCAATCATGTTTAATATTTCAACTTCCTCGCAACATTTCTATTTGTTTTAAATTACTAAGAGAGATGTCTCAAAAACTCCCACTATAACTGTAGATTTTCCTGCTTCTCATAAGTCACTTTTAAAAAATTTATATTGATAAACTGATATTAGAAGTAAATACATTGTAATTTGTTGTATCTTCCTGATAGATTATTTTTAATAAAAGGATTATTCCTTTAATAAAATGAATTATTTAAGTATTCCTTTCATTTTACCTCCTTTTCATACTTTGTGTTGTATCTGTTGTGAATTTATAAATTCTATAGATGTTACTTTTATTTTGGATAGTCAACATTCATTTAGAAGTAGTAACTATCTTCTCTTTCCTTCCTCTATGTCCATGCTTTCATTTGAGACCATTTTCCCTCAACCTGTAGAACTCCTTTAGGGTGGGTCAGTTGACAGGTACTCTTTGCTGTGTCTTAAATTCTGTTGTATTTTCATCATTGGAGAAATTTTCCACTAGGTTAAGGATTTTTAATTAGCAGTATTTTCAGTGTTCCAGTTACTATGAATTGTGTTAAATAGTCAGCTTAGCCTTATTGTTTTGTTTGAAGCTAACATGTCTTTTAAATATTTTTCTTTAATTTTAAGCAGACTACCATTAATGAGCATCATGTTCCCATTTAATTCATGCTGCTTAGAACTGTAATGTTTCCTAAATCTGTTGCTTGAGGTATGTGTATCAATTTTGGAAAATTATCTACTTCTATTTCTTCAATTATTAATTCCATTTCTTCCTGTCTCTTCTTTCCTTCTGCGACAGTGAGTGAAGTTAGATATTTTTACAGAAGCTTATGTTTATCTTATACTTTTGAGTTATTTCCTCCTTTTTTCTCTCCATCTATCAGCCTGAATATTTTATTCAATTTCCCAGTTAACTAATCTTTTGTTGCACTGTACCTGCTGTTAAAAGGATGTATTGTTGGTCACTTAGACTCAGTTATTGTAATTTCTATTTAATTATATTTAGGGTTATATCTTATGGTTTCTGTTGTTTGATAAAAATTTCCATATTCTTCTTGTGTTTTTTTGTTTGTTTGTTTGTTTTTTGAAGTACTAATCACATTTACATCTAAAACCCCTTTGGGTTTGCTTTGGGGTTATTTTTAGTATCTATATTATCCATTCTGTTAGTCATTTTTCTTTTTGCACATTTAGTTGTTTTATATTTGTATTCCTACAGTTTATCTGAAAGCATGAAGAGATGATTTTAGTATTATATTCCTGTAGGGAGAATTTATTTTTGCTTTGCTCAGAGATAAATTGCTTCATGTGGTAAGAGGTTGATCTGGTTTGAAGCTGGGCTTCAGTCTCTAAGAAGAGTTGCCTAATTCAAATTTCTTCCATAACTCATACAGTATAGTTCTTCAGGGATTCCATGTGAAATCCTGGGCTGCTTACCAATGTTTCTCCCTCATGCAGGGCCTTAAATATAAAGGCTTTTATCCTAGTCTGTTAAGAATGTCAGAAAGTCTATTCTAATTAAAGCCCCTGAGCAGCCACTTAGCTTTTGAGCCTTTCGGCTGCATGCCTCTGGAATCAGCAAATGCCAAGAAATATGGCTGAAAATCTTAGTTTACCCCTTGGCTCTTTCCTTCTCTCTAGTATATTGGATCCTCAAGTTCACACAGTGTTTTAGCTTCCTCAATTTTTATGTTTGGCATATTTTTATTTATTCAAGTATGTTTTCTTGTTGATTGGTAAAATTGGTCTAGAAATAGCTAATCTTGTTTTGCTGCAAGTGGATTCCTATTTTCCCTTCTATAATATTCAATTTCTATTAAACTGTTCAAATAAAAATAAACAAACACATATTAAACTATTTTAATGACGTGTGCCTAAATTGTTTTTTTGTTAGCTAACCAATGTCATCTGGTAATTATATATTGAATTATCATTGATTCTTTGGTTAATGAATTCTGGAAGCAGAAAAAAATATCAAAGCTAGCTTAAATAATATGAGAATTAGGAATAGAATCTTTTCTATTTTACTTACTTAACAGATGTAATTTTAGTATATGCTCTGCCACTCAAAGTGTATTTTTCAAATTACCTCTCCAAGTCTTAGTCTTTTCAGATGAAAAAATAATAATAAATTCAACTAGATGATCTTACTGGTAAAAAGTCTTTCCATATCTAGGATTCTGTGATTTTATAATAAATTAAACCTAAATCTTTGATGATTAAAGTTTAATTTGAATATTGAAATCCATGAGATTTTTGTAGTTTCTAAAATTAGAAATATATAATATTTTTCCTCATCCCTAGTGCTAGAAGATGTCCTATATGACCTGGACAAGTTTCAAGGTGATAATTACTTTTTGAATATTTAATTGTCAAGAAATGTTGGAGAGATCTAGTAATATCAGAGGACACATCTTACCAAATATAAATATTATAAAAGCCTAATAATTATAATAGCAGGGTGTTAATATAAGAATATACAAATTAATTAAACAAAATGGAGAACCTACAAATTCATGTATATATGAAAGGCTTAATTAATACAGTAAAACTAAGCATTGTATATTGGGACATGGACTAGTCAAAAAATGGTGCTGAGACAGTAAGACTGCTATACAAAAAAAGACAGAAATCCTCATTGGTCAACACACACAGTGAAGATTGAGTAAAAATCCATCTGTAAAAATTGCATTCTTAATCACACAAGGATTGCAAAAAAATCTTAAACTTGAAGTAAAATTTTCAAGTTATAAAAAATAATTTGTAAGAAAGGGTGCAGGAGGTGAAAATATTTTAATGGTTAATATTTAGAATTCTGTTATACACTCATGTATGATGTCAGATACATGTAATTATGCCGTTTTACTTGTATAAACTTGGAATGATTACTTAAAAGTTTATTTATCATCTTTCTCGAGCTTAACTCTAAACAATGGTACATACAGTATTTTATGAGAAATGCTGTGATAATTAAATAGGACAATATCAAAACACTTGATGTATTAACAGAAAAATGTAGTACTTAATTGTTGTTAGGAATTATATTTGAAAAGTCTCATTTTTTTTCTCTCTACTGAGATAGTCAGTACTTGGAGACGAATTGAAGATTTGGAGATAGACATTAATTTTTAAAACTTTGTGTATATCATGTATCATAAGCATTCCTATATATTGAAGATATGAAAGAGACAAGGCATGGTAATCATCCTTCAGTTATATCCGTTTAGCAACTTTTTGAAGAATGAGAGATGACAAGCAGCTTTTGAAAGAGATTGACAGGAGTCTGAAGGCTCACTCTGGTAAGATTGGAAACCGTGAGATATAATGGCAGTGATCTACATGTTGGTTGGATTTACTAGTATTTATCACAGCCTAGCATCTCAAATGTAGGAACAGAAAAGGATGGAGCTTTATTTTAGCCCTAAGTGGGAGAGAATTTGAATGTATACTTATTTTAATTGCTTTTCAGTTAAAATTAGATGATGAAAAAGATAATCTGTGTTTAGACTTGGCCTTTGAAATTAAGAAAGCTTTGCATGGAAGAATTATTCCTGTGTGTGTGTGTGCACACACGTGCGGTTCATGTTTTCTTGAGTTTCTCAAAGATGATTCCTAATGAATTGCCAGAAGTAGGTTTGAGACTATAATTTACAGACCACTGATATTCATTCCAGTCAAATGCCATACATAAGAACAGCAACAAATCAAAGTTAATTTGTAACAGAAACTGACTACTACTAAAAGCAATTTAGCTTTGAAGAAGCTTGGCATGTTCAAAAGATGAATTACTTGGTGCAACTTTGCTATTAAAATTATTTTTAATCATTTAATAAAAGAGAAGGCTAAACTTAGAAGAGCCAGCCTGGAGTGGAAACTATTTCATGTTCTTTTTAAAAGTCAGAGGATAAAATACCTTTTGAAGATAAATTAAAATGAATTTCAAGGACTCATACCCAGGCGAGTGAACTTTTAAGGGAATTGCTATCTTGCAAATGGTCATACCATATAATGTAATTCAAAACTTTATAAATTAAAAAAAAGAGGTTTACATGGTTGTCATTACACTTTTATTTCCTCCCTCTAAATTACCTAGCAAATTGTCTTTTGCTTTATTTTCTGTATTTCATGCATTGGTTCCATGATATTTATGAATATGAATGTGAGTAAATTAAACTTATAATTTTATAATATAAATATATATCTAACATGTATGAAAATGTTTTCATATAAAACCACTAAGTTTTAGAATTACAAAAAAGTGAAGCTTTTAAAATTTTATTTGAAAGCATATTGCAGCTTTTATCTGCAAGTCCCAGATGAACTAAAGGCTACAGGTTTTATTGTGGGGTTTTTGTTGTTGTTGTTGATCCTCACCCAAAGATTTTTTTTTTCATCGAATTTTAGAGAGAGTGGAAGGAAGGTGAGAAACAGAGAGAGAAAACATCAATTTGAGAGAGAAACATTGATTGGTTGCTTTCAGCACATGCCCTGACCAGAGCCAGGAATGGTATATGCCCATGGCTGAAATTGAACCCAAGACCCTTCAGTCCGCAGGCCGATGCTCTATCCACTGAGTCAAACTGGTTAGGGCTAAAGGCCACTATTTTAATGAAAATTTCATGAAGTGGAAACTGAAGAGTTGATGATAGATATAAAACAATGACAGGCAATTGGTTGGTTAATTAAAAGCATCCATGTCTGTAGATAATAGTTGGCATGTCAAATGGAATATCATCTTTAGAGATCAAAGATCTAAATATCCATTATTGTAGGTTGAAATTATAGTCAAGATAGAGAAAAAATACAATACAAAGGGGTAGGAATGCATAAGATTAGATCTCTAAGTATCAGATTTAGTGCACAAAATAACCCAGCAGACAAAAATCTAAGTGCTGATATTTATTTCAAAACATGGTGTTTAAATATTCAGTAAAATTGACAGAAGGAACAAGGTATAGAAGATCTATTTTTTAAATTACATAGTGAACTGGTTCTCAGTCTTTGCTATATATATTTAATTGCCCAGGAAGTTTTAAAGTCCTGATGCCCAGGTCACACACCATGTCATTGAAATTACATGGTTTTAGGGTTGAACTAAGCAAGGGTAAATCCAATTTTTTTGTAAAGTTTGAAAAATGACATATATGCATATTCATGTGTGAGCCTGATTTATTCATTAAATAGTTGCTAGCAATTTTCATTTATATTTCTTTGTAAAGGAAAAGGGAACACATATACAACTCTTATCAGGCTATTTTTAAGTTTTTCAAAAGTATATGTTTCAACCTTATGAAGTGCAATATTGAGTGTTTTTATTTAATTTATAACTTAAAATTATATTTCATTCATATTATATATCCTAGAAAAATCTCAAAATCAGGATTAGTTATTAACATACCATATCTTGGGAAAAATTGAATACAATACTTTATAAAAGACATTTACCTTGAACACCTATTTACTTTAAATTTTCTTTGAAAGTAAAGTGATTTTTCTTGACAAAAAGATTAATGTTTTTATAACATGAAATTTACGGTAATAACTATACAGAGAATTAGTGTGTTACAATGAAAAAGTAAGGTTTATTCTATAGAATACTTTCATTATAATAAAACATTAACCATCATCTAGCGGATGATGGAAGAACTCTGCCTAATGTCCAGCATGAGCAGGACCCTGGCTTAATGCAAATATGACCATCATATGTGTTTCCCCTACCAGTTATAGAAGTTAATTGAGGTAAAAGAACATTGGGACTTCCTTATTTTTATCTCCGCCGCACCTTTTATCTACACTGTAACTTAATGTCTTCCTCTGAATAAAATTAACTACCTACATTTACAATTTAGTTTCTACCAATGTGAAGCTTTAATAGTGATAATCTTATTATCTTAGAGTCATTCTCTACCTCAATCACTTCTCTCATTTAATATCACCTTACAGGAAAAACACACACCCCCTTTTTTTGGACAAATGGAGAGAGGGAGAAAGGAAGAAGGAATAAAGACTGATTAAATATTAGTATGGGATTTTAGTGGTAAATGTGTGACAATATAGATCAGGATCAGTGTATTGAGTACACCAAAATATGATCATAGTGTTAGCAGAGGTAGCTAGAAAGGAAGGGAGCAAAGATAATCAGACATTATTAAGTACTAGAGGCCCAGTGCATAAAATTCATGCACAAGTGGGGGGGGGGTGTCCCTTCAGCCCAGCCTGTACTCTCTCCAATCCGGGACCCCTTGGGGGATATCTGACTGCTGGTTTAGGCCCTATCCCGGACCGCTGGTTCCTAATTGCTCACCTGCCTGCCTGCCTGGTCACCCCTAACATCCCCCCCTGCCAGCCTGATTGCCCCTCACTGCCTCCATGTACCGGCCTGATCGCCCCTAACTGCCCCCCCCCCACTGGCCTGGTCACCCCTTACTGCCCCCCCGCCAGCCTGGTCGTAGACAGCCATCTTGTGAGGGCATGTTGGTCAATTTGCATATTACCTCTTGATTATTATATAGAATAATAAACTACCCCGGGGTACAACCTGTTCACTGACCCAGACTATGAGGGAAAGGAATAAACAATAAAGAGGAAATTCCTCTGCTGAGTGCATGCCCTGTAGAAGTCAAGATGGTACAGAGGGAGGAGTTCCTCTATGAGGCATGCATAGTAAGAACTAGGATGGTGACCATAAAGGGGAGGAGCCTAACTTGAGAAAATCATTAGATTGGATAAGGGACACAGAACCTTGAAGATATAGAAAATAAATTGGTTAGGGGTAAGATCCAGTGCAAACTCGCAAAAGATTGGGAAGTTGTTTGGTTAGTTTGAAATAGTGCCTATGTCTTCCCAAGCCTGAGATAATATAAAGCTTAACAAAGAACGTTATCTGTCATCTATCTATCTATCTATCTATCTATCTATCTATCTATCTATCTATCATCTATTTATCTATCTACTTATCTGTCTATCTATCTAACTATATACTGGGTAACACATTCCCAAGCTCTCTTTCCATAGTAGCCGTGCGGCCCTTGCAGTCTCTCAGTGTGAGCTGAGTACAGCAACCCAGCTTCTGCTGGAGCCCAGCAAGGAGCAGACAAAAATAAAGGATGGGGATAGATGTGGACTAAACTGATGGCACAGAATTTCTGGACACTGGCATTGCTGGAGGCTAGGAACAGCCCTTAGTATAATAAATGCAGGAGGTCCATCAAAAGGTTGATAGACTCCTTCAGCAGGGCTGAAAATCTGCATATATTAGTGCCTGCTGCTGGAACAGCTGAAGGCAGTTCCCCAGACCTGATAATCCTTTTATTGTTTACCAGGCATTACCGGCATTACCGTTGATATGTATATCTGCTTTGCTAGAGGGCAAAATGTGTGAATAAAAAGCCCTGGGTGCAGAGATTTGGGGAGCTTAGTCACTAGAACTAAGCTTCCTCTGGCTCCCCCAAAATGCCTTCCAAATTATATTTTATGTCTAGTCTCTTCATTCATTTATGCACAGCCCCTTTTCCAGATTCCTAAACCCTTCTGATGCTGAGTAAGAACCCAGCATGGCATTACTTCTGATGAGGCACCAGAGCTGAACCCAGGACAGTCCATTGATTTTTCTCTACAATAAACCTCATCTGCCCATATGTGGGTCCCAGAAATGCTTTCCTTGCGACTCTATGAAAGGGCTCCATTTCCACCCAAAACAAGAGGTGTAATAGAAGAAAAGTGCTGCTCTGGGAATAACATTATGACAATAATAAAAAAAGAAGCATGAACACAGTAAGGAGATTACTTTTTCCAGTTTTCTTCTTTAACATCTGTTATTTCTTTAGCCCTAATTCTACTTTCTTTCCTATTACTCCTCCTCTTTATTTTCCTTTTCCTCCTTTTCTTTCACTTTCTTTTCTTCCCTGTTATTCTTAGCCCCTATTGATGTTGTAGCCTTAGTTTAGTCTAAAATGATTGGGGATTGATGTCATGGGAGAAAATACACATGAGGTCTTTAAAATCCACAGTAATTTTGAGAAGGCTAAAAGGACTAATTCCAATGTAACCCTGATATTCAGGGCTAGTGACCTGAATCCAAGCTAGCAAGCTCAGTGTACATTCCTGATAACCTATAATTAAGTCCCTTTCTCCTTCCCAGATACTGGTCTTGCAGAACCTGTTACTGTGAACAGTGCACTGTCCCAGAGGGAGGGTTATTAGCATTAGCACCAGGCCAGACCATCAGATATGGCCTGGAGATCCCCCAACACCTGGGGGCCTTCTTGCAAGGTCCACAAAAAGGACCGGAAGCATAATCCATGTTTGTGGGACAAAGATCACAGGGAGGGAGATATAAGAGAGGGGCCCATGCGTGTTCCTTCACTCAGATTTGGAAGGCTGTTCCCTGAGTCCGCTGGCATATGAAACAGTGTCCCTCCTTTTTTTCTCAGAAGTATCCTTGGTTTTCTTTGGTCTCCTGCAACAATTTCAATTATTTAGTAAACCCAGTGACTTCTATTGAACTTTATTTTAAATATCTACTATTTTCCCAAATGGTCATAGTATACCTTTTAAAGTATCTCAACAAACAAAGACCTTGATACTTTAAAAATGCTGAATTCACTAATGAATAAAAATAATAGTCCCTGCGATGAGATTTATTCTTCTTTAAAATACATCTCAGAAAGTCTTCTTGGTAGTCAACTATCAATTCTTCTCCTCAAGTGTATAATATCAGCCACTCAATGGTAATTTGTAGCCTATTTTGTAGCAAAGGTCTAATTTCTTTTCCCTTCAGAGTATCCCTGCCTTGATCTGTGTATCATTTAATGCTTTCTGAATACCAGATTATTTCTAATAGTCTGTACAAAGAACAATATAAATTGGAGACTTTTAAAGTTTAGTACTACACATTTGCATATAATTTTATAATCTCACAGTCTTGGCAATCAACCTCAGCTGTGGAGGCTTTAGTCCCTCACAGATAGCCTTTTCAGACAAAGTCTGGGAAGAATTACCATAACAGAGTTATGCTTCATTCCCTCATTTGCATGTTAATACCTAGAATACTCTTCACGTTTGTATATGGTGGCTGTTTTATAACAGAAATGCCATCTGAACTCCAAGAACACAGTAAACTGAAAAGATCTGGGAGGAAAGGCAAGCCCGCTGAGCTCTTTGTAAATAAATGCAAGTGACCATAAAAAGCCCAGCATCTCTAAGGACAAACAAAAGAACAGGTCCTCTTTTCATGTATAAATATAAGAATTCGACATCTACACTGTGTTAACGCCTAATCTTTTTTTACAAATCTTTAAGTTTGTGATCCCATTTCTCTGCCAGAATGCATTAGGTTCATTGCTCATAAATCAGCCTGGATTCTATGAGGCAGAAAGGCCAGGCTGTCAGCTTAATACAGCCTTATTCTCTGTCAGAGAATCCTTCCAGTTTTCATGGGGAGGGGAAAGAGAAAAAGGCAAAAATCTAATACTTGACTAATTATATAGGAATTATACTAAATTGGGGAAAGATTTGTCCTTTTATGTCTTAGTTTTTTTTTATTAGCCTTTAACATGAGAAGCTCAAGTGCAGAGACAACTGATCCATTTTGAGAAAACAGACAAAGGGAAAGTGCATTTTGTATTTGGTAGAACATTTGATGCCTTTAAAGTTCCAGTGCCTTTCAGCCAACCATCATGTTTCCTATCTGATAATAACTTGTTCCAAGTTGAATCACTATGGTTGGCTGCACCCTATCACATCTTTGGATTAGGAAAGTGGAACTTAGAAGTTTGTGAAGTATTTCTTGATTATTCACAAGTTAACTCCTGATTGAAATAGTCTGCAGAAAAACACACAGGTCACCTCAGCATACAGCAAAAGCACTGAACTATGGTTTAACAAATTGACCTTCAGAGATTATTAAGACCTTCAAATTATCACTAACATCAGTGATGCATTTTTTCTTTTCTTTTTTTTTTTAATTGGAAGTTGATGCCAAACCTCTAGGAAGAAGGGGGCATTACATCATTTTCATTGTTAACTTTCTGAAGAGGATAGGAATAACTGATATCTGTAGATATTTTAGTTAATCAAGGAAAAAATATAACATTTCAATTTCAATTTAACTCTTATTTGAAGAAAAATATGGCTGCATTCTTAGAATTAAATTCTACTGGAAGAAACAAGATCTGCTTTTGTGCACATGTAATCCTTTCTTTTTGTTTATTTTGTTTTTTGTTTTGTAAACATTCTATTAAGTCTATTTGGAGGATATTTTGCAATAATTAAATACTGTAATAACTTCAAGTTTCAGCATTTCATAGTGAGGTCATGTTGACTTTGTAAACATTGAAATGATTTATAGTCCAAAGAAGGAAGCAGTTTTCTCATTGACACTGATAATAAAATTACAGCCTTAGAATTTACAACTTGAAGGTGAGATAATGGCAGTTATGGCCATTATCTCTAGTTTTTTATTCTAATCTGAGAAGTGAAAACACTTCAGTCACTTCAAGAATTTTGATAAAGAGACTAAACCCCTTCTGTGCCAGGAGCTTGCCCTGCCTCAGGACACATACAGGACCTTTCACATGTCAGGGGACCTCCAGGTCTTTGACTCATACAGAAAAGATTTCAAGGACAAGCATCCATTATGACCTGATAGAAAGTATTTGTATATGAGTGAGTGCTGCAAAGGCCTTATTTAAGTGGCATTTTTTAAATGAGGTATTCATTTTTTGGAATTTTTATATCAATGCAATTTCACATTGTGGATAAAAATTTACATATTCCTTCAAAAAGTAGGTGCTGACCTGCTGGCATAGCTCAGTGGTCACAGTTTGATTCCCAAGTCAGGGCACATGTCAGGGTTGCAGTCTCAATCCCCAGTAGGGGATGTGCAGGAGGCAGCTGATCAATGATTCTCTCTCATCATTGATGTTTCTTTCTCTCCCTTCCTCTCTGAAATCAATAAAAATATATTTTTTAAAAAGTAGATGCTTTTGAACATAGAATACAAGGTTTGGATAGATTTCAGAGGACTTAAGAGTTCACATTTCAAGTAAAAATCCCTTCCAGTGTTAATATAATTAGCTAATTAGGGATGAGAAAGAAAGCAAAGGGGAAGTTGGACATTGTTGAGCATGGGAAACAGGGGAGTATGAGCCTATTTGCTTCACCATAGTCACACAACTAAAAGAAACCTCTATGTCCATCAATATCAGAATGGATAATAAATCGTGGTATGCTCATAGAATGCAATAATTATAAGCAATTAAAAAGAAATAGCCTACTTACACTTCAAACATGAAGGAATCTCAAAACAGCATGTTGAGTAAAAGAAGCCAGACAACAAAATTGTACATTCTATATGATTGAATTGTATGAAAGTCAAGATTAACTTTATCACATTAGAAGTCATGACAGTTGTTGCATTTAGGTTGGCTATATACCCTCCAGTTTACTACAAGCGCCACAACTTCCTGTTTCCGATGCTGGATTTAAATCATATGTTTACTTTACCTATCAGGCCTTCATAGGCACTGAATTTTTTACCTTGAAATATTATGTAAATTATTATTATTTAAACAAATAAGGCTGGGCCTGTTGATATTAAATGAATAAGCCATATAAGAAGTAAAAGATATTGATAAAATTCTGAAATAAAAAGAAAGATTTGGGGAGAATTTCTTTTTTTCTGTCTGCATAATTAAAGTTATCTGTTTCACATGCCCTATATTGTCTTCTGAACATTTTGTCATTCACTTCTCTACACCTATTTTTATTGCCCATTAATAATAGAAAGCTATTTCCATTCTAGAAGATGGCTTTTTCCTATATCTAAGTAATAAGTGGCAAGCATTCATCTTAAAACAGATTATGATGGTTGTAATCTGGAAGCTCCACATTGGTCCTGTGTTTAGAATGGCTGGTGAAAGACTGTTGCAATCCATCTTGAAAAGTCTATGGAAGGTAACGCTTGTTATTAAAGGAAAATTTCAGAATATGAGTTATATCTAGAAACTAGAGGCCCAGTGCACGAAATTGGTGCATGGGGGTGGGAGGTGGTGTCCCTCAGCCCAGCCTGCACTCTCTCCAATCTGGGACCCCTCGAGGGATGTCCGACTGCCCGTTTAGGCCCAATCCCACTGGCCTAAACGGGCAGTTGGACATCCATCTCACAATCCAGGACTGCTGGCTCCCAACTGCTCGCCTGCCTGCCTTCCTAATTGCCCCTAACCGCTTCTGCCTGCCAGCCCAATCTCCCCTAACCACTCCCCTGCCAGCCTGATTACCCCTAACTGCCCTCCCCTGCAGGCCTGGGCACCCCTAACTGCCCTCCCTTGCAGGCCTGGTCCCCCTCAATTGCTCTCCCCTGCAGGCCTGGGTCCCCCCCAACTGCCCTTCCCTGCAGGCCCAGTCGCCCCCAACTTCCCTCCTCTGCTGGCCTGGTCACCCCTAACTGCCCTCCCCTGCAGGCTTGATTGCCCCCAACTGCCCTCCCTTGCAGGCCTGGTTCCTCCCAACTGTCCTCCGCTGCTGGCCATCTTGTGGTGGCCATCTTGTATCCACATGGGGGTAGCCATCTTGTGTGTTGGAGTGATGGTCAATTTGCATATTACTCTTTTCTTGGAGAGGATAGAGGCTTGGTGCATGGGTGGGGGCTGGCTGGTTTGCCCTGAAGGGTGTCCCGGATCAGGGTAGGGGGTTTCCTTGGGGCATAGGGTGGCCTGGGTGAGGGGCCTGTGGTGGTTTGCAGACTGGCCATGCCCCCCAGTGACCCAAGTGGAGGCCCTGGTATCTGGGATTTATTTATCTTCTATAATTGAAAATTTGTAGCCTTGAGTGGAGGCCAAAGCAGGCCAGGAAGCTTGGCTTCCTCCATCGCTGGAGGCAACCCAAGCCTCCTGCTCTCTCCATTTTTATTGGGATTTATTTATCTTCTATAATTGAAACTTTGTAGCCTTGAGTGGAGTCCAGGGCTAGCCAGGGTATGTGGGAAGCTTGGCTTCCTCCATTGCCGGGGAAACCCAAGCCTCCTGCTTGCTCCGTGGCTGCAGCCATCTTTGTTAGGTTAATTTGCATATTCACTCCTGATTGGCTGGTGGGCATGGCTTGTGGGTACAGCGGAAGTATGGTCAATTTGCATATTACTTTTATTAGATAAGATTGTCTTTTCCATATGAACAACTATAAACATACTTTTGTGCCACCCTGTATAAGCACTGTCATCAACAACAATAACAACAAAAAGTGTCTTGAGTGCTTCTATATAGGACCCAATGCTACACTTAATAGAATATTTGATTCCATATTAAATAAGAAATGTTATTTACACAATGTTATTTACACAATGATGTAAAAATCTACTGATGCTTATGAAACATATGCATACATCTACAATTGGATGATGTACGCAGTACACAAAAGAGACAGAATATGTAATATATATACACAAGTCTATTCTCAAAATTATAAATAGATCATTTTAGAAGAATTTTTTATTATTAATTCAGTAAATAAGTGACAATATATTATACCTATACAGAATGTATATGCTTTCACTATATTTTATCTTTAAATTTCTTTTTACTATTAGATAGAACCATTTCCTCCATTTATATTACTTTTGAAGGTTTATATTTTTCCATAAAGCCTTCAGGTAGCTAATTAGAAGGGTGATTAAGTTTCCTGGTCCCTTCTTGCCTCAAGTTGCAACTTGAGAACAAAACAAAATCTGGCTAGAGGGAGATGGAGTATCTTATTTCCAGAGTTGTCTCATTATGCTCTCCAAAATGTCCAAATTTTTAACAAGAATTTATAAAACACACACAGAAACAGTTTTGTATAGCACATACACATAAAATAAAACTAATCAATAGAAACTGGAGAGTATAGAGACTTTATAGGATTTCATATAAATATGTTCAAGTAACTGAAGAATAATATACAAATAATTAAAGTATGGCAACAATATACCATGAAATAGAACATATGGATAAAAATATATAAATAATATTTTTTAAAAATTAAATTCTGGAGTTGAAAAATACAATAACTAAATGGAAAACTCATTGGAGTGAAAATCACTAGAGCAGATCTAAACTGTAAGAAAGAATCAATAAACAAATATAGATTAATTGAGATTCTCCAGTTTGAAGATCAGAATAAAAAAAGTATGAAGAAAAAAAATAACAGAACTTCAGAAACCTATGGATACTATTCTAGATAACAGTAGCCCCATAAGGAGAGAAGAAAGGGACAATGAAAATGCTTGAGGGAATAATGAATAAAATCATAGATTTGATGAAAATATTAGTCTATACATCCAAGATGCTCAGTAAACTCTAAGCAAGATGAACTCAAATATATCAAGAATGACTTGCAGTTCCAGTTTCTCATGAAATGAACTTGGAAGTCTCTACTTCATCCTAATAGCAAGTAAAAAGCTGAACAGACTGAAAAACAACCTCTTCATGGGTCTATAACAGAGAAAAGGGCACAGGGCAAACCACGGCCCTGGTACTGGAAAAAATGACTAGCAAATAGGAGGAATCATGTCTATTTGAGCAAAGACTCACCAGCAGAAACCAACACAGGAAGCAGAGTTGGGAAGCAAACCTAAACCGTATTGGTGCCTTGCCAGAGGCTTAGTGTGTAGAAGTCAGAGTAGAAAACTCCTGGAGAAACCCCACAGTGTTGTGAGACTGATTTACCTTCAGGAATTTGAACAGTTTCCCACAATAAATATTAGGGAAAATGTCTGCTTCCAGGAGGGGGAGGGGGAAAAGAACCATCTTTTAAATATGCCAGAACACCAGTCTTCACAGGACTGCCCTCAGTGGAAAGGGTTCATCACAGCCTAACCTGCTGGAGCATCATCAAAGACAAAATGACTGGGGAAGGGAAATATCCAGCTCCAGAGCGTCCCGGCCATCCAGTGTCACCCAAAGGGGAGGAAAACGCTGAGAAACATTTGGGAAGGTTATAGTCCAGAAGCACAGGCTCACTAAAGAGGCTAAGTTCTAATCATAGGACTAGGAAACATCTCCTGTTCCCTCACACCTCACTGCACATTACTAAAGGCTTACTTATAGCAGTTGCTTTTATCAGCACAGCTGTCCCCAGTATAGCAACTAATAAAAATTTTCAAAAGAAAACAACAACAACAACACAATTTGAAGAGAGAAAGAGCAAGCTTCAGTACCAGACATGGCTAAGATGTTGGAATCATCAGACCAGGGATTTAAAAACAACTAAGAACTGTAATGAACAAAGTAGTGAACATGCATGAAGAGATGGCAATGTAAGCAAAACAATGAAAAGCCAATGAAAGAATCAGAGAGAAATGCTTGAGATAAAAAACAAAAGAAAACATTGCAATGGAAATTAAAAATGCCTTTAATGGGCTGATAGATGGACTGAACATGACTGAGGAAAGGATCTCTGAAGTAGAAGATATATCAATAGGACCCTCAGAAACCAAGGAGTGAAGAAAAAAAGTTGAGGTAAAAAACAACTAGAACAGAATATTCAAAGACTGTATGACAACTACAAAAGGTGTAACATACATGTATTGGAAATACAGCAGCCAAAAAAGAAGGAAGAGAAGAAATATTTTAAACAATCATGACTGACAACTTCCCTCAAATAATACCAGATGCCAAACCAAAGGTCCAGTAAGTTCAGAGAACATCAAGAACATAAAGCCCAAACTACAAAATATTTTCAAGCTACAGAATATCAAAGATTTTTATTATTAAGTGAAAGAAGCCAATCTGAATGGCTATATACTGTGTGGTTTTAACTATCTGACATTTTGGAATAGGCAAAACTATGCTATATAATAAAACCCTAATATGCAAATCTACTGAACGGCTGAACAAGAGGTCACTATGACATGCACTGACCACCAGGGGGCAGATGCTCAATGCAGGAGCTGCCCCCTAATGGTCAGTGTGCTCCCACAGAGGAAGTGCCTGCTTAGCCAGAAGCTAGGCTCATGGCTGGCAAGTGCAGCGATGGTGGCAGTAGCCTCTCCTAACCTCTGCTGCAGGTGGGCGGTAAGGAGCGAGGAGTCCTGGATTGTGAGAGCCCCAGACTGTGAGAGGGATGTCTGACTGCTGGCTTAGGCCTGATCCCCTGGCCTAAGCCAGCAGTCAGACATCTCTCAAGGGGTCCTGGATTGTGAGAGGGCATAGGCTGGGCTGAGGGACACCCACACACACACACCAGTGCACAATTTTTGTACACCGGGCCTCTAGTGGAGACAATAAAAAGATCAGTAAGCCCAGAACTAGTGGTAAGGAGCAATAAATAAGCAGAGTACAGAAAAATTTTAGGACAATATAAATATTCTATATGATATAATACTGATAGATATATGTCATTACACATCTGTCTAAATCCATAGAATGTACAACACCAAAAGTGAACCCTAAAGTAAAATGATGATTTGGGTAATTATATGTCGACATTGATTCATCTTTCGTAAGTTGGAAGCTATACATTTGTGGGAATGAGGTATGTGGGAAATCTCTGTGCCTTTCAACTTTTTTCTGAACCTAAAACTACTCTAAAAAATAAAGTTGAGAGAGATATCCACACTAAGTATAAACATGGCATGATCAAACTAACAAAAACCAAGGAAAAGGGAGCATCTGGAGAGCAGTAAGAGAGAAATGACTTATGTCATACAAAGAATCTCTAAAAACTAATAGCTCTTTTCTTCAGAAGCCGTGGAAGCCAGAAGGCAGTGACATGACTTATTCAAAGTGCTGAAAAAGAAAGATTGTCAACAAAGGACTCTATATGTAGTAAAATTATTCTTCAAAAAGGAAAGATACTCTTTAGCCATTGCCAGATAAATCTTAATGAGAGAATTAATTGCTAGCAGATCTACCCTAGAAAAATTCTAAAGTCCTCAGAACTGAAATGAAAGAACACCAAAGAACAATTAAATCCTAACAAAGAAATAAAGAGCACCGGTAAAAGTAACTACACAGGTAAATATGAAAGACAGCAAAATGTATTTTTTGCAACTTTTTCTTTGTGGTTTAAAAGACAAGTATATAAACCAACAATTATAATACTATGTTGATATGGCTATAGTGTATAAACATGTAATTTCTATGACAGCCTAAGGGGGAATAAGAATTGAGATATAATTAAACAAAATTTCTGTATACTATCAGAACTGTTTTAGTATGAATTTAACTATAGTAGTTCTCCCTTACCTGTGGTTTCATTTTCCACAGCTTCAGATACCTGCAGTCAATCTCAGTACAAAAATATTAAATAAAAAATTCCAAAAAAACCAACAGTTCATAAGTTTAAAAAGTGTACACTGTTCTGAGTAGCATTATGAAATCGGATGCCATCCAGCTCCTATCCGTGGTGTTTATATGACCTGCCCATCAGTTCCTTAGTAGCCCTCTCAGTTATCAGATTGTGGAGGTATCCCAGGGCTTATGTTCCAGTAACCTTTATTTAGTAGCCCTCTCAGTTATCACATTGTGGAGGTATCCCAGTGCTTATGTTCCAGTAATCTTTATTTTACTTAATCGTCATCTAAAAGTGCAAAAGTAGCAAAGTTAGCAAAGAGTATATGCCAAAGAGAAGCTGTAAAGCGCTTCCTTTGAGTGAAAAGGTGAGCACAGTAGATATTTTGTGAGAGAGAGCACATTCACATAACTAGTATTATTACAATATATTTTAAATGGTTTTTAAATATTTTTATTTATTGTTAATCTCTTACTATACCTAATTTACAAATTAAATTTTATCATAGGTATGTATATATTAGGGTTAAAAAAAAGTATATATAAGGTTTGGTACTATCTGCAGTTTCAGACATCAACTGAGGGTCTTGGAATGTATTCCTTATTTATAAGGGAGAACTATTGTAGATTGCTTTATGTTAAGATGCAAATTGAAATCCCAAGGTCAATTACTAAAAAAAAAACTCAAAAAAATAAAGTAAAATAAACAAGGAAAAGAAAATGTTACCAAAATAACCCAACTTAACATAAAAGCAAACTGTAATAGAAAAACAGAGGAACAAGAACAACAACAAAACAACCTAAGAAATACAGAAAACAAGTATCAAAGTGACAGATATTAAAAAACCCTCCTATAATTCAATAATAAAGAGATAAATATCCCAATGAAGTACAGGTAACATATTTGAATAGACTTTTATCCAAAGTTGATACAAAAATGACCAATAAGCATGTAAATATGGTTACCATCTAAAAGGGTAATATGCTAATTAGACTGGATAGACCGGATATCATTCTGGATGTCCTTCCTGACAAAGCCTGGGACATGGCCAGCCTGCAAACTGCCTGCAGCCCCTTTCCCAGGCCGGCCTGCCCCCCAGCAGGGACTGCCACCCCGATTGGGGGTGTGGCCAGCCTGCAAACCACCCTGGGCCCTTCACCCGGGCCAGCCCCACCCCTAGCAGGGACCCCCGACCCTGATCGGGGGCAGGGCCAGCCTGCAAACCCCACGGCCCCTCGGCCCAGACAGCCCTGCACCCCAGCAGGTACCCCTACCCTGATCCAGGACCCCCTTCTGGGCAGGCCAGCTGGCCCCCACCTGTGCACCAGGCCTCTATCTAATATAATAAAAGGGTAATATGCAAATTGGCCCTAATGGCAGAACAACCAGAACAACTACTGGACCAGTCACTATAAGGCACACTGACCACCTCTTGGTCCCTTCCCCCGGCCATCAGGCACCGATCACCTGAAGGTGAACAGGGAACTGGGGGTGGGTAGTGGCAGGGGGCAGGGCAGTCTGTGGGCAGCTGGGGAAGATGGCTCTGATCACAGGTCAGGCCTTGGTACCGTACCCATGCACGAATTTCCTGCGCCAGGTCTCCAGTCTTAGATAAATGCAAATTAAAGCCATCAAATATCACTGCATACTCACAGGATTGGCTATAATAAAAATGACAGACAATAAAATGCATTAGCAAATGAAATGGAGAAATTGGAATACACACACAATAATGATCACGTAAAATGGTGTTATGGAAAACAGTTTTCACGGGTTCTCATAGAACTACTACATAATTCAGCAATTCCAATCCTAGATATATACCAAAAAGAATTTAAAAAGATATTCAAAAAAACCTGTACAAAAATGTTCATAGTGTTATTCTTAATAGCCAAACAGAGGAAACAACCCAAATCTCCGTCAACTGATGAATAAATTAACACAATGCAATATATTTATCAATAAAATATTATTTGGTTATTAAAAGGGAAGCATTGATACATGATACAATATGGATTAACATAAAAATGTTATGATAAATGAAAAAAATAATTAACAAAATACCACTTATTCATGTTTCCATTTATATGAAAGGGCCAAAATAGGCAGATCTGTAGAGGCAGAAAGTAAATTTGTGTTTACTTAGGGTGAAGGGGTGGGGTGACTAAACAGTGACTCCTAATATGTGCTATGTTTCATTATGGAGTGATAAAAAACTTTCTAAAAGCAGATTTTGGTGATGGTTGCCCAACTCAGAACATACTAAAAACTACAGAATTGTACACCTTAAATTGATTAAATTTGATTATGTTAATTATGTCTCAATAACACTGTTTACATAAAAAACTTAAACATATTTTTCTTTAGGAAAACTTCCCTGAGTTACCAATAACCTAGCTTTTGTGTTATTAGAGCATGTTCTTTATGTTGCTATTCTAGCATTTTTTATGCTGAATCTAAATTATTTATTATGTAACCATCTCCTTCACCAGACAGCAAGAGTATTATAAATCAGGGCTTTTCGTGTGTTCTTTGAATTTATATTAAGCACTGTACCTGGAACATATAAGAATAAATAACTAGCTTCTTCAATACATATTTCTTGAAAAAAGTATTATTTTTCTTGCACTTTCTCCATGAATTTCTATTCTGATACATCATCTGTAGGGCAAAATTATTCGACAGCCTTAATTAGCCAGCAATAAAACCATATGATATTCCTGATATTCCTTATTAATCTAATGTGTGTGTGATAAAAACATTAGTTATATAGATCCAAGAGTGATTGGTAATCTAATTTAATAATAAAAAAAAAGGTAATAAGACAAAAGAGAACAATATACCAAAGGTTTCCTATGAAAATCTTTTTCTTGGCTTTGGAATGATTTTGTTTTAATTTTTATTGAATTTACTGGGGTTTAACTGGCTAATAAAATTATATTAATTTTATTGAGGTTTCAAGTGTACAATTCTATAATACAGCATCTGTATATATATTGTGTGTCACCTCCTTCCATTGTCAATTATCTCCTATTTACTCTCTTCTACCTGCCCCTTCCTCCCCTTCCTTCAAGTAATCACCAAACTGTTGTCTGTGACTATGAGGGTTTTTTGTTGTTGTTGATCCCTTTACCTTTTTCACCCAGTCCCACAACTCACTCCCCTCTAACAAATCAGTCTGTTCTCTGTATCTGAGTCTGTTTCTATTGTGTTTATTTTGTTAGAGTCCACATATAAGTGAAAGCATATGGTGTCTGTCTCTCTTTTAACTGGATTATTTCACTTAGAATAATAGTCTTCAGATTCATCCATGCTGTTGCAAAAGGTAAGATTTCCTTTTTTATGGCCAAGTAATATGCCATTTTTTAAATTAACCACTGCTTTTTTAAAAAATATTTTTATTGATTTCAGTGAGGGAGAGGGATAGAGATAGAAACATCAATGATGAGAATGATTGATCGGCTGCCTCCTGCACGTTCCCTACTGGGGATCAAGTCCTCAACCCAGGAATGTGCCCTTGACCAGAATCGAACCCAGGACCCTTCAGTCCACAGGCCAATGCTCTATCCAGTGAGCCAAACCAACCAGGGCATGAACCACAACTTTTTAATCCACTCATCTATGGATGGGCACTTGGACTGCTTCCAAACCTTGATTATCTAAGTAAAGCTGCAGTTAACATATGGATACATGTATTCTTTTTTGATTGGTGTTTTGGGATTCTTATAAGGGACATATTCCCAGAAGTAGAATAGCTGGGTCAAAAGGAAGTTCCATTTTTAATTTTATGAGGAAACTTTATGTTTTTCACATTATAAAGTTTTACATCAGTCTGCATTCCCACCAGCAGTGCCGAAGGTTTCCTTTTCTCCACATTCTTGCCAGCACTTGTTTGTTGAGTTATTGGTGGGAGCCATCCTGGCAGATGTAAGGTGATATCTCATCATGGGTTTAATTTGCACTTCTCTAATGACTAGTGATATTGAGCATCTTTTCATGTCTGTTGGCCATCTGCATGTCCTCCTGAGAAGTGTCTATTCAGGTTCTTTGCCCATTTCTTAATTAGATTGTTTGTTTGTTTTGGTGTTGAGTTCTATATGTTCTTTATAAATTTTGCAAATATGTTCTCCCATTCAGTGGGTTGTCTTTTCATTTTGTTTATTGTTTCCTTTGTTGTGCAAAAACTTTTAAGTTTGATGCAGTCAAACCTATTTATTTATTTTTCTTTTGTGTTTACTTAGGGTGGAGGGGCGGGGTGAATAAACAGTGACTCCTAATATGTAATATCTTTTCTTTGCCAGAGAAGATATATTATGACTTACAAAGATTTATATAATATGAAAGTAATGTTTATGATCATATAGTGCTATTTGATTATGTCATAGTGGAATAGATTGTCTAGTCCAGTGGTCAGCAAACTCATTAGTCAACAGAGTGGCAAACTGCGGCTCCTGAGCCACAGTTTGCTGATGACTGGTCCATGGCTTCTTGCAAACTATCTAGTAATAGGCATATTTCCATAAATAATTTTCCTCTTTCCCTAATTTTTTATCGTTGAAGAACGATCTATAACATTTTTTTCTTAAAATGTATTAATTTCAAATTCCTTAGTTTAGTAATTTCAGTATTCATGTCAAAATGTCTAAATAAATTTGCTCTTTGTTCCTGATAGCTGTTTCTCTCGTTTGTATTAGTTCCCTCACACAATCATTACTTTTGCACTCAAGGCCAGACAATTTGAACTCAATTTTCATTCTGACCTCTAGTCTCCCCTTCTGTGTACATTTCTATACCTAGCCATCATTACCTCTAGAATATTGCCCAGAATTATCCTATTTCACCTCTGTAGTTTATGATGTTCCTAAATCCACCCTTCTGTGTCAGGGACCATAGAATTACATAACTCTTTATTGTAATTTTATTGAGGTAAATAACTTTTAGCACTTTGTAAAAGACATAATGAAAAAACAGTATATTTTGTTGAATATACTTTAAAAATAAGGTAAAACTTCATTATAAGAATAAAGAGAGAGAAGAAGATAAAGGATAAGGAAAGCAAAAAAAAAGTGAAAAATACAGTTTGCAAGTAGGACACTTGAATAACAGTAAGAAAAAAGAAGAATGCATATTGTATATGAGGGGGAAAGTCAATACATGAAAAAGCAGGGCAGACATTAAGTAATTGTACCAGAGTTAGTGGCGGGGGATGGGGGGGCTGGGGGAGTCCAAAATGAATAAGAAAAGGAAATAGAGACACGGAAAAGTCTGAGAAAGGAGAGTCTACTTTTAAAACACCTAGCGAAGCCTTTAATTATTCACTCAGTGAGCTCATGGAGGGGGTGCCCCTGAAGCCTTTGGGTATAAAATGTAGGTAGTAGATGGAGTGGAACTAAGTAGCTCAGTGTCTGGAGTGTGGGTTATCTGTACTCTGTGCTTTGTCCCCAAAGCCACCACATAGCATGCTATGCAGAAGTGGCCCCGGTGTTCCCTGCCTCTGAGAAATTCAATGTGTTAAGTTTTAGTTAAGAATAAAAAGCCATTATACATTTTTGCCTCCATGCATATGGATAAGCCTTGGTAATAATTTGTGTTAAAAAAATAAAAAACTACATAGTGCAGCCTAATAGAAACTTTCACATGGTATTGTTTCCTCCATGCATAATTCATACAGAAGACATTAGAAGAAAACAGGCAGACTGTCTTCCCTAAGTTTTTGTGTTAGATTTTTTTTCTGACTTTTAATTTATTCTTTTGGGAATAAAACGCTCCTCTTTTGCTCTATTGATATTGTTTTAGTGAGCTTTAAGTACCATGCAGGTTTTCTTGTTCAATCTAAAATCATATTTAATATGTTAATCTTACCTTTCAATGTTTTGTTGTATGATTTGTTTTGAATCATCAAATTTTAGAGAATTCTATTCAGGATTCAAAAACCATTCTTCTTCAGTGATTCTACAATATAATGAAGCATATTAGCAACATAATATTTTTCTTAAATCCAGGCATATTATCATCATATGTATTTTCAAATTCTCCAAGAATGTCTTCGTGTAACTGAATTAAATATAGCTTAATTACTTTAAGTAAATTAAATCACTCATTACAAGTAATAACTTTAAGCTTTAGAATGCATTTCAATTGGAAAAGAATTTGAATACCTGGCTTAACAGCTCTAGTGTGGTGTGAAATTAATTTGCATTATACACATCTTACCTCTTTTTAATAAATGCATAGATGGAAAACAGAATGAGAAAGAGATAAGAGGCTCTGAAAAGCACTTTAAAATTATTAATTAAAAGGGGCATTTTTCCATGGTGAGCAACTGAACTAAAACATGATTATTTGTTGAAGAAAAATGTTCAATTATATAATGACATTAAATAATGAATCATGAAATATCTAAAAACATTATTTTCCTAGAGGTCATATCATTTCATTGTAACCTCATATAAGCACTAGGATAATGTTATTAATCCTAATAAATTCATTCTGAGAGGTTTAATTTAGTAATTGGTGAAAGAGGGGTAGGAATGACAGGAAATAAAGTCAGAAGTATACCTTATGAGTTGATCCATTTCACCTTATATTTTTGCTACTGTGAATTTCCAGCACCAATATGATTTTTCTTTTTTTTTTTTTTTTTTTTTTTTGGCAAGGAAACTTTTTCCCCAAGGACTATAGACTCCACCAACTTCTTAAGAAATTTAAACTTTTTCTTAAAATAAATTTATGTAAGACATAACAAAAATTTGTAAATTATTCTAGACTTAATTATATGACTGTAGGTAATATTATAATGTTAGATAAAACACACAAAATTTTTTCTACCTCACAGTGGTAGCATACAAACTGTAAGGTGGATTTTGGGCCTATCTGTCCTAGTATGTTATCACCTGATCTTAATTGATTAATCATCTAAAACATCCAGGAGATGGTATCTATAAGCTGTAAAAGGTCAAATATTTTAAAAGATAATGAACTAAAAATACTACCTCAAAAAAGGCTAACAGACTTTATTTCAGACAAGCATTTAAAATTTGTTGATAGATGCTTTTACCAGGGACAGTGCTCAACACTGAGATTATAAAAGTGGCAAATTGAAACTTCTTAATAAAAAAAGGAAAAAGAGATTAACATACACAGCATGCAACCGCAATAACATGGAAAGAGAGTGTATCAGTTTTTCATAAGAAATGTGCCATAAAATCAGAACATGTAGAAATATTTAATTTTTATTAATTAAGAATCACTCAATCAAATAATGTCCATTATTAGACTACCCTTAGAGTTATTAAACTTATGCTATGACACCTGTAAAACATGGGAATGAAAAATTGGAGAAATTCAGCTTTGATAAATTATCAACATTGTTCCAATTACAGTATGTGTAAGAAAATGATCTTAAATTCAGCACACATAAAATGAAGGTTTGTATTTTGCAATACATAGATGAGGGGGAGGAAATGGAGCATCATTACTTGTCTATTTCTTAAGGCCTTTAAAAGTCTATCATTATATTAAATGGTGTTGCATTCAAAGCTGTGGATTAACTAACTACTCTGTTATTTTTAATAATGTTGTACACCATTTATTTCAATTCAATTGCCTTATATATTACCAAAGTAAAGTCTCATTTTAATATGGCACATAGAGTTACTAAAAATTATCCAGACATCTAAAGTTAAAAGTACTCTTAAAGAATGACACTTGCCTATATCAATATGTGAGTGAATGCTAGTGATAAATTCACTAATCTGGTTTTTAAAAAAAGAAACCATAAGTTCAATAATTAAACAAATGTTATTTAAACATCTGGAATTTGCCTAGTACATTTCCAAGCTAATAGCAGGAATTAACACCCAATACCAATAAGAAGAAAACTGACTATACTCTTTAGGGGCTTTTGAGCTAAAGGATTATGTTTGAGTCATGATTTTAAATTTAAAAATCTCATTATCTTGCATGTGTATGAGAGCTATCCCTTCAGAAGACACAATGTGTTATGGGGGAAAAAAGATCATTTGTACATGCATTTTAAATGTCTAACAATCTAATCAGACCAAATTGCACTGTGTGTCCATCAATGCGGAGGCTAGGAAATGACCAGACTCATGAAAAGTAAGTCAATAGGCTATGTAGCAGATCTATAGTGTAAATGAGATGAATGCACCCAGTGTTCATGGCTTGAAGGCATTAATCATAAAGACTGTACAACATCTCTCTCCAACACTTGTTATTATTATTTAGTATAAAGCAATATTCTGATTTTAATTTGACTTCCCATACAACTTTGCCTAGAGGGAAGGACTGTGAACCCTAGTATCATTTTATATGTCCTACTTTAAATGAACATATTGGCATTCTGATATTAATGATTAGTTTCTGCTAGCTTGTTTAATACAACTCTCCCAAGTGATTAATCCACCATTACACAAATGATGACAAATGAGATTTTTAAACCTACAATTTGACATGTTCCCCCCCTTTTTTATTCAGGGCAATGTTACACCACAGGACCCTTAGAAATGCTCATGTGAATTCTAAACTCACTGTACAAATTCACACTAAAAAAAATCCACTTTCATACTCATAGTAACTAGGAAAATTTAAAAGCAGAAGATTATTAGACAATGTCTAGCTATGTCTGGCTTACTCCTTTCTTTTATTAATAAAGTAGAGGCCCAAAGGAAAAATGACCTACATAGTATATCAGTAAAAAACAGACAAATGAGGCAGGGAGTTGCTCTCTGACTTATTTGTACCTTCCAAAATATCACTTAAGTGCTTGTAACTGACAGAAATTAATGCTTATCTAAAACTCTTACTGCATGGGATATTCTGGAAAACATGGTATATGGCTTCTAGCTTCTGTAATGGAATAGTATAAGAGAAAGAAGTTGGAATGGAATTTGATCTATAATATATGACACAATAATTTTTGTAAATGTCCCAGAGAAATATTTTTATATTTTCTCCAGGTAATTTGTGTGAGGATATTGATTATGTAATTATTTGGAATAGCAGTGAGATGGAACATATAGAAGTCTAATCAATAGAGAGAAAGAAAAGCAATGTATGGTGGCTACATGCTATATATTGCTATGCAGCAGTAAGAAACAGCTTGAAGTATATATATATATATATATATATATATACCTCAAGAAAGAGAGATGTAAAATAGTTTTGAAATAAAGAAAAAACTGCATGAAATACCTTGCAAAAATAGCACTTACGGAAATTCAAAACACTATAAACAGTATGTATTTTATGATATGCATGAATTATTAAAATACTGGCATACATATTCAAGCAGATTTTTATCAAGTATACTACTGCAGCCACCTATGGGAATGCTTCTCATTGCTGATTTCCAACTTAGAAACCATCGAAAGAAGCATATTCTGGAATATATAGTTCCTATCTCCTCCTCTGTGATAGAGAAGAGATGTTACTTAAATGATACAACCAGCACCGTCTACCCTTTCCCAATTTAGAAGCCATACACACATCTCCTTTAATCATATATAATCTTTCAAGAAAAAGGCAGTATTATTCCTGTTAGGATGGAACTATTCTTAATACAACCTAAGATCTACCTCCTTTTGCCCCCAAATGCATCTTTATTGATCTCTAAGTTCTAAATAACTTATTTTTCTAATTTATTTACAGTTCCCTTTCATATTTTAACATATACTGAATTATAGTAGCCACTCACTACCAATCCACCTTGATATTATGGAGGAGGGCAAAGGGGAAGGGAAAAATCAGTTGATTATATACAATATATGTTAAGTAAGAAAATATTCATGGCTAATGCAGTACTAGATTTTGTAATATGTGGTTGTGTTTGGGTTTATATTTTCTTTTACCATTCATTCCATGATCTCATTGCTCTCAGCATATGTGTTTATCATTATTATTTACCTAGTAGGGTTACCAGAAGGGTTTGAATCAGTAGGTCCTACCTCTATTGGGTGCTGAAGTATCTACACAAATATTGGTCAAGCAGGGCATTCCTGCTGTATCGTTTAATACTTTATCAAATGAACTTTCTTTGTCTTTATAGAGATTGCTTAATAAATAAACTAAAGCAACAAACATAAATGCGTGGTAAAAGTTTCAAAATCCAAAAAGACCCACCAAGTATCATTTTCCATTTTTAGAGACAGAACAAGGTGAACATACTTGTCTTTTACTGCCATATCTCAACATGACACAGATCATTATACCATTTATAAATTTCACTGAGGTGGTAGGACCTTAAACCAAGGAAAACTAAATTGCCAACTCTCTGACACATCAATATTAGCAGAGTTTCTAGGGTATTTTGTCTTTTATTTTCACCAAGTCCAGTCAGCATGAAGTAATCAGTACAGTGTACAGTGGATAAGAGTGAGACCTTGAGTAATAAAAAGATAATCAAGATCTATAAGGACTAAATTATGACAGAGGTAGGGAGATAGCATAGCTCTACTCTAAGATAAAAACAAAAACAAAAATATATTCTCAAGATTAATAGAAGCATATCAGGTACTGTTAGAGGTAATAATTTGCTCCTGTAAAGAAGCCAGTAGAATTGGCAATGCACTGAAATTGGAAGAAGTTTCTGAAAATCCACTTTAGATTCTTCAAGATCAGTATTTCTTTTGCCAAGGGCAAATTGGAGTTTGGGAATGTGAATGTAATATCCACCTTTGCATCTTTGGGTCTTTGATTGTGATATTAATCTCTGCAAGTCTCCAGAATGTGCTATTACTTTTGGTTTACTATTTTGGTATGAAGAGGGAGTTCCAGCAATTTATATTTAGCCTTTTCCATCCTGGTAGTCCACTCTTCATTTATCATGAAACTAATGTGGGGATTTTGACAGTTGTGGAATTTATCTGTTCATATTGTTCATCTAAGAACTGGAGAGAAAAACAGAGCAAGTACGTGATCTACCATATAAACTGTGAAATGGACCAAGACCAAATCTCCATTTATCATCTCACTACCCATTGCCCCTGCTCTTACTGGAGGGCTAAAGCAGTGTTTTGGGTCCCAAGGAATTAACTTCAGTTCAGAGACAGTCTCTGAAATTTTTTGAGTTATCCTTTCCCTAAAACAAATTCACTCTGGCAAATGGGTTTAGGTTTTTTGAAAAAAACAGGGAGGAAGTGTTATACTATGTAATTGTGGCAGCATTTCAAGGTCATTTCTGAAGTGGTCCTTGCTTCTGTCTTCCATGGAGATTTGGGTTTGGAATTGGCTCACATCAGGGAATTGAAGTGCAGGTCCATGACTATCTCAATGTCAAAAAGGCCATTACTGATTTCAAGTCTAATCAGAACAGAGAACCAATTCTAGATTATCATTTTGAAGATATTTTTCCTCCCTGAAATAAATTCTAGCAGCTAGAAATGTATCAGTCAGTGTTCATTTGGGAATAGAGAAGACTTTCAATTAATTAGAAATGCTAGATATTTCAAAATATAGAAATAGATGTTTATTCAATCATTGTAATGGCTGAAGGGAAGGTTAGGGAAGCTATTATAATGTAACTGAGAATCTTAGTTTGTTAGTGAAAATCTCAACTCTGAGAAGCTCTGACAATGTCTGTCTGCTGCAGCAAAGCAGGTGATATGCAGGGGCTCAACCTGAAGAAACAATATCGGGAGTCAGCTCACAACTGTAACTGCCACTACCTCTGGAAAATAATGGTGTCTTCTTGGAAGATTTTAAGCTAGAACCATAAAGGAAAGAAAGTTATGACAGAAGTAACTCCCAACACCTCTGTAATTGAGAGGTTTTAAAAGTTTAGTGATTATGCTCAATAAATAATAAAAAATTCAGTACCAACATAAAATATAATTCAGAAGGCTTTCTATTATGTTTGAATATATCAAATAATGATTTTCCATTCTTGAATATATTCTTTCTTAGAATAGATCATCTCGTATTATTACCATTAAATTCTGAATTCCTCTAGAATATGCACTTTAAGAGAAGGAACATTTTATTTATCGAATTATTTTCAATAAATAATAGATAGATAGATAGATGATAGATAGATAGACAGATAGATCTAATCACATATATTAAGTCATATCTAGGCAAAATTATGATGGTTAAAATATATTTCCTTATACAAGTTTAAAGTTATCTTTGTAACCCTTCTATGCTTTCATTTCTAGATCTAAACATTGGCAACATACAAGATAAGTCCAAAAATTTTTCCTAATGTTATTGTTTCAAATATTTGGTGACTTATTTTCCTGGATCTAGCTCTCTGCAGGCTAAATCTCCCAATTCCTTAGAAACATATCTCATATGATATGATTTTAAATCACTATTCTAATAATTTTTTCATTAAACATGCCAAAATTTTCCAGTATCTCTCATAAATCAAGGTGTCTATAAGTAAAGGGGATAGTTCCAAATTGTTTCAAGTAGAGATTGTTATTATTCACCTTATTCCACTGTATATGTACATAGATATAAATAGCTTGGCAGCTACTTTACATAGTTGTTTAATATTGAACATACTTTCAAGCAAAACACATGTATTTCAGAAATGTTGCAACTAAGGCACACACATCTCTTTCTATAGACCAGCAATTGGCTTTGTGGTCTCAAGTATACAAGAATTAATTTATCCCTATTAAAACATTCACTTCTAAAGCAAGTGTGACAGTGAGTTTTGACCTAAAAGTCCTTCCCAGTCCAAAGTAGCCCTATTTCCTTAGCATCTAGGTTCTTGGTGGAAACAATGAGATAAGTCTTATTAGCATTTATGACCCATGATAATAAATGAAACAATGGTTGACCCTGTCTATTTTGAAGAATAAGTGTGCACAATATAGTTCCTGTGACAGCAAAAGAAGCTCCTGGAAAATAAACTTAAAATTGACAGGAGAACAAAGGAGTTGCAGAGAAAAGAAACCAGGCTTCAGTAAATTAAGTTAAAAAGAGGAAAAAAGTGGTTTTACTAAAGCTAGAGCTAGCAATTATTTTGATTAAAATAATAGTTTGGGGTTATAAAGCATTTTGTTTGGGTAATCTTGTTGTGAAAGGCATAGGGTTGGTGGTAATATATTTACTTTATGTTACAATTGTGCTTTATAAATATTTAAATGAACTTAATGAATTATGAGGAATGTTCTCTTTCAAATAAGGCATCGATTTTCCATTGTTTTAGAAGGTTTGTTTTTTATCACACTTGAATGTATTTGTTATAATAAAAGTTTTCTGCCAAACTCAAATTTCTACTGAGAATATTGCAATTGACAATAAAGAATTTGGTGGATACACTTATCACAGTGATGCTTACCTGATTCATATATGGGTCTTCGGTGCGCCATGAAGATTAACAGCCAGGAAAGTTATGAGGTGGCCTGAGTGTAGGGTTCAAGAAATGCCCAAAGACTGTAGGTTGGTGATTTATTGTTTTAATAACACTTGATGATTTGTCAAACTCTTGTAAAGGGCACTTCTCTTCTTTCATAGAAAATGGCAGATTGCAACCCTGAAATTCTATGCTTCCAAAATTCACAGAATTCCTACTGATACCTTTGATGTAAGGCAATTTTCCAGAGAGAGAGTTTTATTTCCAATGGCCTGTATATATCCTAATGTCCATACCTTCACATAGTAACCAGTTTATAAAATTACTGTTAGTTATTATTGGATAGCTGAGTTAAATAAAGTGTTCCTAGAAGCAGCAAATATGATTTGCGACATTTTTAACCTAAGAGGATAGCTGCTTTTGTCACTTGTAATTAGCATTCTCATTGCTATTTTACTTCATATTTTTACTAGTATGCAGTATTTTCCAAATAAGTTATCATCTTCCTTTCTATAAAGCACTTTTAAAAAGTGAAATCTCTGTATTTAAATATTTTGGATGTATTACCCTTGTCTTGTTATTTTTGTATTTCTAATTTTTTCTCTAATTCATGAGAAGTACAGTAAATATAAAAGAATATGTGTAAATGAATAATGTACTAAGAAAAGTTTGAAAGATATATTTTAACTCTTTACAATGTATATGTTATAATTGCAAATTTTACATGTTATAATTGCAAATTATAACATGTATATGTTATAATTGCAAATTTTAAATTTTACATGTAAGTGTAAACATAAATGAAAAAATTATATGCTATTGTATATCTAAATATAATTATCTAGTTATTTACTAAGATAAAATTATCTAATAAGATAAAATTAACACATTTTCAGTAAGTTGAAAATGATTATTTTAAAAACTAAAGCAAGTGCCAGACATAGGGTTTCTGGTTCCAGGTAAGGAGCCTGGAAGTTGCCCTCCTTTCTGAACAACAAGTAAAAGGCTAAAAATTCAGAAAAATCAACAATTCTTCATGGATCCACAAGAGAGTGGAGGACAAAGGGTAAACCACTGCCCTCAAAGTTGGAGACACAGAGGGACAAATAGGAGCCACACTTACCTGAGCAGAGACTCATTCTAGGAGAACACCCATGGAATATGCGCTGAGGTCAGAGAACTTGAATTGTAATTGGCAAGTTGATCGGGGTTCCGTGGACGACATTGAAAGCTGAAAATTTCAGGTATCACAGACCTAAGTGGTCCCACACAATGTTTACCTCCATTTCAGCCAGGTTTCCACAGAAAATATTGGTGAAAAATCCCCTCGGGCTTCCAGCAAGCTGAAGGAAAAAAGGAACCAGTTTGTAATCCTGCAAGGCACATTGTTTTCTTAAAAAGGCCTGCCCTCAGGGGAAACTAGTTAACTAAAGTGTAACCAGCTGGTGTAATACCAGGGCCTAACTGATCTGAAGTAAAGGGAAATACCCAATTGTAGCTCACTCTAGTCACCCTGTCAGACCTAAGGGAGTGAGGACACAAAAGGAAGCTAGGTGGATGGGAGGGAGTTGGGGGGAAGGGAGAGGTACGGATTTTGAGAATCCCAAACACACAAAATCATGGGTTGATCCAAGTCAACCATCAACATCCCCTGCAAGGCCAAATTGCTTCGGAAAGAAGACAATGCTCTGTGTTTGGTGGGATCAGGAAGGTGTGGTGTATTGAGCTTCTAAAACCAGGTGAAACCGTTAATACTGATCGCTACCTACAACAAATAATCAATTTGAACCACACTTTGATTGTGAAAGGACCAGAATGTGCCAGAAGACATGTCCAAGTAATTTTGCTTCATGATAATGAAACAGGAATTTTAGGGGTAAATAGGACAGGTTTAGGAAATTTTGGAAATTAAGGGGACCATGGAGGAAGCACAGGGCTGCAGAGTAGCCGAAGGTGTATTTCCATAGAATAGGGGAGCTGAAAAGCTACAACAGATACATTTTCATAGAATGAGGGAGCTCAAAACAGCAAAAGGTCTATACTTACAAAATAAAGAGAAGGAAGCCATTCATCCAGAAGGAGAGGAAGAAAGCCCAAGGGGAATAGAAAAACAATAAAGAAGGAGGTGGGGGGGGGGGGGGGTTTGAGAGAACTTCACATGTCCCATGTGAGGTTCAACCTTTGAGCCCAAGACTTACTATAGTAACCAGACTAAGGGAATAGTGACCAATCAGAGGGGATATCAAGGCAACAGGCTCTGCAGACTTTGTAAGCCATAGGGAATAGGGACTCTGTGGGACCTTTCCCCCTCCCCATGTGTGAGTCTGTAGTTATCTATATATATAAAAAGCCAGGGGCCATAACAACTATAACAACTGGTAGCTATGAAGTCCACTGTGGCCAGCAAACTGGCCCCATCAGGGGGTGGGGCTGGCCAGCCAACCTCGCAACCCCTCTCCCCTGCCAGCCTGCCCCTGATCAGACTCTCCCACCCTGATCAAGAATGGGCAGGGTGGCCAAACACTCCCTCTCTTCCCCCAGGCCAGCCTGCCCCTGATCACCTCCCCACCTCAGTAGGGGGTAGGGCTGTCTGGCCAACCTCCTGAAGCTGCTCTCCCCAGCCAGCCACGCCCCTGATGGGGTCCACCACACTGATTGGCCTCAGCCCTTCCCCCTGACCAGCCTTGCCCCTGATAGGCCCACCCCCACCCAAATAGGGGATGGGGCCAGCCAGCTAACCTCCTCAGCCCCTCCCCCTAGCTGCCCCACCCCCTATGGGTCCCCAACACCCTGATCGGCCTGCAGCCCCACCCCCTGCCTGGCCCCACCCAATTGGCTCCACCCCCATGGCCCCTACCCTGGCTGTTGGCCCCCTATTGGCATCCCCCACCCCATTTAGGGGCAGGGCCAACCAGCCCACCACTCACAGCCTCTGGCCATGGCCAGCCCTGACCCCAATCAGCTTCCCAACCTCAATCAGGGTCAGGGCGCACCAGCCAATAGCCCACAACCCCTTCCCCCAGCTGGCCAGGCCCTGATCCCGTCCCGATCTGGGTGTGCCAGCCAGCCAACCTCCCACCATTTCCTCCTGCCAACAGGCCCATCTCAGATCCGCCGTGATTGGGACTGCTCCAGCTGGACCATACCCGAATTCATGCACTGTGCCTCCAGTTCTTCAATAAATCCCCACCTTTGCTATACCCCTGCTATATCTGTCTGTGGATTTATTCTTTGATTGTGGTGGACAAAGAATCCGGGTTCCAGTCCCAAAATTCCATTTCAATAACGCACCATCACACACTTCAAAACCAGTAAAAGACACGTTAAAAGACCTTGCTTGGGAAGTATTAACCCACCCATTGTATTCACCAGACCTTGCTCCTTCAGATTACCACTTATTCCAGTCGATGGCACAAGCACTTCAAAACATACAAAGAAGTGGAAAATTGGGTCTCTGAATGGTTTGCTTCAAAACAAAAAAAGTTCAATTGGGACAGTATCCACAAATTACCTGAAAGATGGGGAAATGTGTAGCTAGTGATGGACATTACTTTGAATAAAGCACTCTTGATGATTCTCTTGAAATTATCATGTTTTCTTTGATTACAAAATCTGCCATTATTAACTGGTACACCTAGTAAAATAGTAAGATAAATATTTGTAGTGCAGCACTTCACTATGTAGGACAAGAATGTTGATCATATGTCTTTGTTTGTAATAAAATAATTCAAAATATTTTTGTACTTCTTTCTCCTTAGTAGCAAATATACTATACCAATTTTCACTTTCCCAAACAGTTAATTCAAGATCAAAAGTTATTTTCCCCTCTATCTCAAATGAATGCTGGTTAGTTTCTTACTCATGGGACATTATAAAAAACATAAATTGAAGAAAGACTTGTAAATTTTGAGTCCATTAAAAAGTCCAACACTAAAGAAAATTATTGTTGCCCATTAGAAATATTTTCTATTGCTTATCTTCAATATATAGCCCTTCTAAAGTATTATACTATTCTTGAGCTGATTCAGTTCCTTAATGATAGGATGAATATAAGATTTTCCTAGAACTTAGCCTGAAGTTACACAAGTTTATTTCTATCATCTATTCTGAGTAAACAATATTTAGGTGCCCGTAAGGCATTTTTTGAGGTTTATGCTGTAAACTTATTATAGCACCAGTGTATAAAGAAATCTAAATCTGAAGCTCCAGTAGACTTGTTATTGAAAAACTAATTCTCAGATTTACCTACAACTAACATCATTAAACAAATAAGACTAGTCAAAGAAATCTTCAGAAAAGAACTGATGGGAACAATATTTTCTACTGAGAAGTCATTTTAAAAACAATTTCTAATCTAAAGATATCTCTCCAAATTAAATTTGACATCTCCACAACCTTCACACAATGACTTAAACTCGGACACTTTGGCAGCTGTATTTTTGTGAAGAAATTTTCATGGTTCACAATAGATTGCATTAGCCATAAAGAGATATATTTTGAGTTTGTGGGTACATTAAATGGAATATATCCACAGGGATGTATTTATGGAGAGAACATTTCTCTCTCTTAGGAAATCAAGCAAGTGTTGTTTTTAAGACTAGTGGTAATTGTTCTTTGCTGTTGATGTCTTAGATTTGTAAATACAAACCAAGTAATATTTTGATGCCTGCTAGTAATTGCAGCTGATCTAAGACAGGGTTGTCCTAGAAACACTTTTTTTTTTTTGCATCCAGTAAGCCAGTAGTGGTCAGCAAACTCATTAGTCAACAGAGCCAAATATCAACAGTACAACGATGGATATTTCTTTTGAGAGCCAAATTTTTTAAACTTAAACTTCTTCTAATGACACTTCTTCAAAATAAACTCGCCCAGGCCGTGGTATTTTGTGGAAGAGCCACACTCAAGGGGCCAAAGAGCTGCATGTGGCTCGCGAGCCGCAGTTTGCCGACCATGGCCGTGTAAGCCATTTATTACCCAAACTTGAACTGAGACGGCAGAGAAGTAAATAGTGCTGCTGAGATGGCAGAGAGATTGCAATTAGTGACCAGGGGCTCCCTAGGAAAAGACAACTTGTGTCGCTCTGTCTCTTAGGATATGTGTAGCATCAGGTATCCACCATCTTCTCCTTACATGAAGTTGGGAGAATTATTAGACATTTTTCTCTGGCACTTTTTCCTACATAATTGTCCTTTGCTTATTTTCTCAAGCTAATGGGATGTGTTTTCTGACACTGAGGCATCACTCTCCTCCCACAATCTCTGATATCTTCTGGAATTCTTTCCTTAGAAGCACAAGAAACAAACCTGGCTTGAATGACTTCTTTTCAGAGCTATTATTAATGAGCGAAGGCCCTGTGTTTCCAAGTTTTAGAACAAAGATCTTCTAAACTGCAAACTACCTTAATGTTAAATTTACTTTCATAGTCAAGATCTATAAATGTTCAATTTGTCATAATTCCATCAATTAATTCAGCAGAATCAGGGGCAGCCAAAGCAATGACGCTCTGTTTACCACACAGGTCAAGTACAGATCTCTTCCATAAAGTCACAGTTAAAATGAAATAAGAAACTTACTAAATATTTCTATATGTCTGTTGCAAAACTCAAGAAAATGACTGCAAGAAGGTAATTTCAGGTAGGTAGAAAAAGAAGGTCCAAGACACAAAAGCCTTTTGGGGATTACTATGTAAAATGAGATTAATTAATTGATATAATGTAACAATATGCTTCATACTTCGCTTTAAACATAGAACATACCCTGTAAATAATTAATTTCTATTGCTGTTATTAGCTATACTTATTATTAAATTGTAATACCCTGAAATGGCCCCAAACAATGGTTGAACTTATATTTCATTATGTTTTGTCTGCATATTAAGTAAGCAAATAAAAATTAGCCATATGACATTATCCCCTTAACTTCTAGTAGCCTTGAAAATGTTAGTCCAATCACAAATAGTAAAACTAAGATAAAAACATTCCAAAATTAAGTTGATGAGACTTTGAAATAATTTTGAAATGCCTGGAAAACACTGATTGTTTCTGAAAGTAAATTATCTGCTGTAATTACTGAAGTAAACAAAGAGTTTGGGTCCCTAACCCTTCATTATAAAATTAAATGTCCACAGTTTCACATAATTTTGTTCCACTATTTAATTCCTTTTGGAGTATAGAAGTCCTTAATTATGTGAAACAAAACCACTTCTGGCAATTTTACTACTATTTTCTCTTTTTAAAAATATATATGTTTTTATTGATTTCAGGGAGGAAGGGCCAGGGAGAGACAGAAACATCGATGCTGAGTCTGTCTGGCGTGGCTCAGTGGCAGAGCACTGACCTATGTGCCAGGAGGTCCAGGTTCAATTCCCGGTCAGGGCACATGCCTGGGTTGTGGGCTTGATCCCCAGTGGAGGTGTGCAAGAGGCAGCCAATCAGTAATTCTCTCTTCATTGATGTTTCTATCTCTTTCTCCCTCTCCCTTCCTCTCTGAAATCAATAAAAATATCCTATATAATAAAAGGCTAATGTGCAAATTGGACCCTCAACCGGGAGTTCGACCAGGGGGCAGGGCTGACCGGCCAACAGCCTGAGGCCTGTCCCCTGGGCCAGCCTGATTGATCACCCCAATTGGGGCCGGCCGGCCAGACCCCTCCCATGCACGAATTTGTGCACTGGGTGAAACATCAATGAGGGAGAATCATTGTCCGGCTGCCTCCTGTCAGAAATCATGTTTTTCATAATGAGATAAGGCAGAATATCTGGAAAATAGGTGACTCAGTTTCACATTTAGAACTACTATGTTAAATTGATGGAAATTTAATGTCATGTAGAAGTTTTAACTAAGTGTTCTGGTCTACTTTCTTTTCCCTCACCATACTTGGAGGTATTTAGATGTTGGATTTATATTGGAATATTTAAGAAGTTAAGCTCAAAATGAAGAGGGAACATTTAAATTTAAAAGCTATTACAGTGAAATCTTTAAACCAATGTATTATATGACTATTTTCTTAGAAAGACAAAAAGTTAGAGAAGCCCATATATATAAAATTTTTCCATGGGGTAACATAAGCTAACATCAGTTAAAGTGCTATTTGAATCTGTTAGGGTAGCTTTAGTTTTGCTCTAAAGAAAAAATGTATTATTTGTTATTTGAAATAATACTGAACATCTTCATTGTTATTTTTAGTCTGTGTATGAGGAAATATAATCTGAAGTGGATATCATCCTATTTTTGAAGAAATTACAAAAAATGGACATTTCTACAGGACTTGAGAGTAATGGTGAGACTTTCTGGAATTTGTTTCTAGCATTTTTTTGGATATTAATGGTAATCTTCTGATACATTTGCTAATTCACAGAAAAATGATAGATTTCTGTCATATTCAAAGACAAACTCAAAGTGCTCCTAATGGGAAAGAGCAACATTGAAAACAGTCCTGGGGAACAAGATATGTGGTGTCTGATGTCTTATTTAAGGTCTGGTGAGGAAGTAATTCAATTATAGAAAGTTTATTATTCCAGTTGGGTGTTTTGTTTTTTAGTTTGTATCCTAGAGAGATGATTTAAACACAGAGTTCAGGATGAATTTAAAAAACAACAACAATTAACTCTTAATTATGCCAGCAGTCAATTATTTAGTTTATGTACCATTATCTAGGCCCTTTGATTATCTTCTTTCTTCCTCTGGCTTTCTCCCCATGTTTGTTTTATTTTTCATTAGTATCTCCACAAGACAGAAATAGAAAATGTGTAATGAAAGGAAAAATATACCAGGTAATTTATCTCTCTGATGGTAGATCTGGCAAAACAATTCATAACAAAGGAGTCATCAAAAGACATATTCATAACTTCCCAGTGCTTCTGCTTCCTTACAAAGTAAATGCAATACTTTTTTTCTCTTTTACAGCAACACACAATCACACACACACACACACACACACACACACACACGCACGCACACACACGCGAGCATGCGTGCCCACAAAGAAGGAGCTTTGGGAAAGAGATTTTTTTCAACCTTTCTGTCACTGCCTATGCAGGCCTTTATTCTCTAAGACTTGGATTTGTGATGTAATTCTTGATTCTATTACATACTGCATATCTGTGCCATACCAAGCTTCCTTAAACATTGCATTTTTATTCTAGTCTTAAAGTGACTTGCAAACATCTACTCAATAAAATCCAAATCCTTTACATGGCTTTTAATATTTTTTCACACTCTCCTGACATCCATCTTTTCCATTCTCATTTCAAATAATGCCCTGAAAATCCCTCAGGATGTCAGACCAGTTTCTTCATCATCTTAAAAACATCACAAATCGCTTCCACTTTTTTCACCACGGTTTGTGTATGTCATGCCACACCAGGCTCCAATGCTTTCCCTCCACCCTCCTAATCATCTAAATGCTGCCTATCACTCAAGTTCAAATTAAGGTCTCCCTCTTAGATCAGGTTACTGGAAACCAGACTGAGACTACAATCTGTCTGGATGTAAAAGGTTTATTGAGGTTTGCTCTCAAGCAATCCTCAGTGATGAAATAAGGGAGGCAGTATTGGGCAAATTAGGAGGTATAACAATGGCTTTATCTGATCTCATGGGGAACACTGAAACTGGGGTGGCCTTTTAGAGATGTCTGGAATTGAGGTAAAGGTGCTGACACTTTGTATCCACATTAATCACCAGATACAGCCTGAGGTGAAGACAAACAGGTTTTCGAGGCTGCTTCCTGAAATGGAGGCTAATTCCAGGTGGGACTCAGCTGTGAGCTGTCAGTGGCAAATGTTTCTGGCAGTTGGAATAATGATTATCTTAGTCCTGAAGGTGGACCTGGATTGGGTAATACACCTGCAACTTTTTGACATGGACTGCTCTTGAAGATCATGATGTATTTATACTTAGTTTTGTACTTACTTTGTGTTTGTTATACTTGTTTTATTCACAGAATCACAAACTACTGAACAAATGTCTTCCCTAGTCTCTAATGTTATCCAAACCCCAAATCCTATATAATAAAAAGCCTAATATGCAAATCGACTGAACGGCAGAAAAAACGGTTGCTATCATGTGCACTGACCACCAGGGGGCAGACACTCAATGCAGGAGCTGCCCCCAGCCCGCAGGACCCAGGCCAGCCAAGGCGGGTACCAGCTGGGCCCCTCCCATTACCCTGCCAGTCGCCTTGCAGATCAGCCCTGACCACTGGCCAGGCCTAGGGACCCTACCCATGCACCAGGCCCCTAGTACTAATATAACTGTTTAATACTTTTTCCTCAAGCTTGCAGCTACAATATATTTTCATTTAATATATTATCACAATATATGTATATTTACCAAAAAGGGAATATATTTGTTAAGATATATAAAGTTTTAGGCACACCCATTTATTGTACTATATCTGTATGAAACATACTTTGCACTTCTTTTCTGAATACAGGCCTTCAGTAGGACTGGGATATTTGTAGGAATTGCAGATAATACATCAAAATAAAAATATTTCTTTTGACATAAAAATATCTTATATATTACTTGACAAGTAAAAAGTACAAATTTTAATTTCTAAGAAAAATTGAAGAGTTTGACTAATGGCAAAGTTCCTGCTGGAAATTTTATTTATAATAATTATTTTTTAGTGGATAGCATATAGATAATGCTGTTACATTTAATATTTAGATGGCTGGATTTATAAATGATAAGATTCTGTTGTGTAAAAATAGATATATTAGAAAGCTTTAGTTAGAACAGGGCAGACAATCTTTAAAATTTGAAAAAAATATACAGAAAAATGCTTTACCTCAATAAAGTTAGACATTTCATTATGCCTTATGCATACAAACTATTCAAATTGTTGAGTTATTTTTGTTCTTATCTTCCTTTTACTTGAAATAGCAAACAACTAAACTTTACCTATGCTAGGTATGATTTAAAATAATGTATTTTGTACTTAGTCAAGTGAAAAGTTAAATAAGTATTTTCACCTCTGCATCAATTTTATATAATATATATATATATATATATTTATATATATATACACACACACAGTCCACCAACAACTTTGAAAGAGAAAAACAAAAAGATAATTTTAATGGTTTAAATCATCTAGGAAAACTGAAAAGAAAAAAAAACTGGATGTTATATTATTTCTTTCTCATTAGTGCAATATAAGATGCCTTTTGTTTTGCATTTGAAAAGACTATGACATCTTAAGGGATTTTTTTTTTAAGAACATGTTTTATCTTAACCTTTTTAAACCTGTTCTTTCAGAAATATTTATTTTCAGCCTTGTTTTTTTTATGTGAAAAACTGATTCACTTTCAAACACCCTCTGTGATTTTGCTAGTCATTAAAAATATTTAGCTATTAGATAGCTATTCAAGGCAATGTCACAAATGTCTGAGTTATTTTCACTAAGACTCAATTATATGCCTTTATTTTTCCTTCCCTTTGATATGAACAACCATCAAAGATGAAAATCATTTCTGTGATGGACAAAAGACATTTCATATTGACTTCTGAGTTCCCCAGAGAATGGACAGGATAATGAAAAATAAAAAGGAATGAAAAAAGAATGTAATGCTTTAGTAATCTCAAAACCTATTCTTAAAGAATCTGTAACTGAAATCCACTTCTGAATGATACCATACCAGATCATATCTAATGCTTCACCAGAAAGACAGCTTTTCTCTTCACTAAAGTTTTGCCAATTATATATTATTTTAAAAACACCAGGCAGATGAGAGCTTAGTTGGCCTAAACCGTTTTAAGTCCTTCCAGGTCAATGGGGTCATTGATTCTGTTCTTTCTGAACATATCATGAATTGTTGGATTTCTTTCATATATGTGTGGGGGGGGCAGGGGGGGAGAATAAACTTAGACATTTTTGAAAAAAAATAATTAGTGTTTTTTAAGGGGTTGTTATATTATTTTTTTTTCTTTTTTGTAACCCAGAGAGGTCTGCTTAGTTTAATCCTACTTTCGTTTCTTTTTAGTAACAATCTTAACTTGTTTCAAGTCCTATCTTCTGTTCAATAATTAAGTAAAGAATAAGCTCAAGATGTAAAAAAGATCCCCTAAAGTAGGCTTTCTTCTGCAGGGACTACATGACAATTTATGGCACATTTCAATAGAGCATGATTTTTTTCACAAATTTCATTAGCACATCATTGATTGCTCGTTTTTCAGCTCTCAAAACAATTTAACATAGTCTCTTTCATGCAGAAGATAACATATTCATATTATTTGATTTTTGATGAAACCAAATGACCCTTTAAATTTGCAATAGAGTTCTTTAATTTTGTATGAGTTTCTTTACTGCTGTTCATTTAATTTTCTGTTTCCATTAACCATCTGCAAGCATTTGACTCTATGACAATTATTCAGCTGTGCTACATCATGACTGACATATTTTATAAATGGGGAAAAAAAGAAAAGTAAATGTAGGAGGGTTAGAGATCACAAGAGAAAAGAGGAGAAAGCAATCGAACACAAATGTCATGGCTTGGAATCATGTATTTTTCTTTCAGCTGAAACATCTGAATGGTAATTATTGGTCCAACTGTAAATCTAGCCTAATTGCATTTTGTCTTCATTTCTGATAAGCACTTCACAATGATGATGATTACTCCTGCTAAATGCATTCGTTCCATGAATGTTTTCCCACACTGATGGCCAGGGGGCCTTGCAGATAAAAAGACTGCAGAAAAAAATAGCTCAATTCTGCTACAACTAAATCAGTATTGATTTCTTTTTCCAGGTAGGAGAGGGACCCACTATATATGCCCTTCATTTCTCTGCCTACCCACCACCACATAGAGGGGTTTGGTTAGTATATATGAGAGTGCACTTTAATTAACTGACATAACAGAGAGGCCAATCCAGAGGAATTATCACTGATTAACTATGTCAATTGTCTGACAAATAAAGAACATAGCATCTTGCCGGTTTCTTTAAAGGCCTCAAATGAAAAGGACCCTGCTGTTTGATTTAATTTTTCTTTGTATCATGGAAACCTTTTGCCATGTTAATTTAAATGTAATTTTTGACTCTTTATACTTATGCTTTTTCCCCTTCTTATTATTGAATAGCCAGCAAGCCTTTTCAATGATGGCACGGGGACAGACTGTTAGCACCTTTTCATAAATATCTGTATTTGGTAGCAGGAAAATTAAGTTAAACATTCAGATTTCTGCTACAAATTTAAATGTGCAAGTGGAAGCAAATGACTATGCGGTACAAAGCCATTATATGGCTTTATCGTTGCAGTTCAGCTTTTCAAATTGCGAGTGTTTTGAAAAACCAATTCTAGAAAAATTCTGTAGTCTTACTGAGAAAAATATCAGTAATGTAGCATCAAGTAAAATCTGCATGGATTGAAAATCACATTTAACTATTCATCTGGCTGATTTAGACATTTCATCTAAGTTTTTAAAACATTTATGAGTGATACTTGAATCCACCTTCGACAATGGAACAAAGGAGAAATACCATCATAAGCTTCTGGAACATAGTCTCTGAGCAACGCTTATCATAACCCAGGGCTGAACAGCTGCAGGTGGTGGAAAGTATTCCAAGATGGAAAAAGCTAATATAGAAAGAAGAAGAATGAAGACTGCAGTTGAATAGCAAAAATGCTTACATTACATGAATCTGGCTCTTAAAGTCTGGTATAATATTTGGAATGCTCAGAAATAAATAAATACTGCTAGAATAGAACTTTCATGCGCTCACACAAAAAAAGACATCTTCAGTGGATAGCTGTTATTTTCTTTCTCACCCTCTGTTCTTCTTTCTCCCTGAGACAGCCCTGTTTTTCCTCTGGAGTCCCATCCACCTCCCAGTGCCCCATGCTCAGTCTATGTGGCCCGAAGCTGAGGCTCCACTCTAGTAGCATGTGTGGAACACCCAAACCAGGCCCATCGTTGAGTAACATTTCCTGGTCACATGATTCATTTAGGGGTGAGCACAGTTTAAACTAGTCTGATCAAAGTGACTCTCAGGGGGTTTTCAGGCTGCCTTAAGAAAAGACCTTCCTTCCACTGAAATTAAACAAGGAAGCATCAACTGTGTCACATATCTTGCCATTATGTACAGCCACAGAAGTAAGTCAGAAAGAAACCAGGAGCAGTATCATTATTTGGGTTTGTGCTTATATGAGTCAATATATTCCCTTCCTGCTTAAGCCAGTTTGCATTGATTTTTCTGTCACCAAAACAGTTAATCATAGAGGCAAAATCTAATTGAGCAAGATTATAGAGCAGCATGTAAAGCAAATAAACATAGGTAAGCATGTCTATTTGAATGTTCAGACTTCAGTTTGGAGCAAGCATAGCTTATCATCTTTCACTGCTGCCTTAAACTTTATACATGAAATGCAAACTTGCCTGACCTAGATACAAATTCTAACAGAATCATAATTTTTCTTCACATTATATAACATAACAGTCCAAAAAAATCACTTGAATTTTTGTGACTCGGGGATAAGAATGCTGAGTCCCATAATGAAAACTGTAAACTTGCCTTCACGTTTGGTCTTTTTACCAGTTTCAGAAAGGAAGCCTATAAAAGGAAAAAGATTCTGATTATTTTTCTCCATATTGTTTTTTCTTCCTATTAACTGTGGCTTTAGAAGCGGGTAGTTAGAGGCAATGAAACTTGGGATGCACTTTGAGCAAGCAAGGAGGGGAAACCAATTTATTTAGTTGCTACTTATAGATAGGATGGAGAGGCATTGGACCTGGGAAAGAAAAGTGGCTTCAGAACCAGATAGATGGTTAGCATCTCTTCTCTGCTTCATTGGCTGTGACCTCAGGATAAGCTGCTAAACTTCAGCTTTTGCATGTGAGATTGAGACCTAGCTTTGTGTTACTATAAGAAATATAAAGTGAGTTGCACAACAGGCTTACTCATTGCAGCAGATTAATAAATTATTAAAATTATTTGTGAACATTTATCTGCAGGGAGTTGGGAGCAGGAAACAATGCTTCTTTCTACTCACACAGAGGATGAACATATGGTTACTTCATCCCCACCATGTGAAAGAATATAAAGTAAAATAAAATGAAATCCATGCTATAGATTTATTTTAATGATCTATCCTTACTGATAAACATTTTGAATCACGAGTTAAGTATTTCTGCGAAGGGAAAACACTAACTACCTTCCAACTAAGAGACCTAAGCTCTTTGTGAGCAGATACCAATCAAGGCATTCCTGGGAGCACACTGAAGAGTGTTTGGCAAATAGTCCCAATGACTCCCTGGTTAGCACATTCATGAACGTTGCCCAAATAACCTTTAAAGAGGATGTGATGAATATCAGAGATAACAATGCATTTTGCTTTTTGCTAAAAAAAAAAATGTATTATTTTTATTGTGTGTCATTTATAAAACACAGCAAACTAAAACTCAGCAATTATTTCCTTTCTTGAGTAGGTATGCTTGTGCACAATTGCATAATTCTATGATTCTTGACGTATTGCATAAATGTGACTTGTAAATTTGGCTGCCACATGCATTATAAAACACTTCTCAGTTCTGGGTGTTAATTTAAGGTTCCGCAGGAAACATGGTTTAGTGAGTGAAATATCAAAGATTAGGCCCATTAGACAGTAAAAAGTAGGCATCGATTTATTTAAACTATATTTGTGTCTACATGAAGAGACTATCCCTCCCCACATAGGAATATTTTTGACATTGTGTATGAAATATATTATGAACACAAAAGGTATTCTTCGAAAAATTAGATTTTGAATTAAGAAATATGATTACCTTAAAAAATAATAGTAAATCTTTTGTTAGTTCTATAAGTAGGAGCTGGAAATTACTCTGAGGGTTAGAGTCTTTATAAGTTTTCTATGATTACATAACAAATTACCAAAAACTAAACAGTATAGAACAACATATATGCATTGTCTCACAGTTTCTGTGAGACAGAAATCTGAGCATAACTTCATTGGGTCCTTTGCTCAGGATCTCAGGAGAATGAATTAAAAGTGGTTGCCATGCCACATTCCTCCCAAGCACAAGTGGTTGTTAGCAGAATTCAGTTCCTTGGGGCTGTATACTGAGGTCCCATTCCCCTCTGCCTGTTAATTGGATACTACTCCCAGCCCCTAGAGTATTTGGCTTTTGCATAGGCACTCTCACTTGGTAGCTTATAATTTCAAGGCCAGCAGGAAAACATAGCTGACCTCCATAAAGGCCCCAGTCTTTCTTTTACAGGGCTCTCCTGATTAGGTCAAACCCTTACAGATTAATCTCCTTTTTAATTAAGTCAAAGACAATTGATTAGGGCTTTTATTGCATCTGTAAAAATTCTTTGGTCATATACCATAAAATAATCACTAGAATTATGTCTCATCATATTCAAGGGTCCTTCCCACAGTCAAGGAGAGAGACTATAGAAGACATGAATACCAGTGTATGCGAGGCTTGGGGGCTATCTAGAATTCTGCTTACCACAGAATCTGTTTGAGAAATATATTCCTCATAGAGATTATTTAACTCTTTTCCTCCAAAAAATACAGATTCGTAGATAATGATTAAAAATAATTCACCAAATCCAAGTATCAAAATACAATCATGAACAATTATGGCTCTTTCTGTCTCTCTTTAATGTACTTTATACTCTCTACTCTCTAATGAGAAAATTCAGAGATACCTGCTTCTTGCTTCAGGACTATCATTACTGTTTATTAATTTGTCCCCAGAAAGCCTTTAATTGTGCAGTCTTCATCAATTGTTGTTAGGATTGGTTTTGATTCCAGATAAAATGCTCAGAAAAAATATTGGCTGTGACTATGTGATGTTATAGTTTCCATTTCTTTAACCATAATTATCATTTGCTTTAATTAGTACCATTCATGTACTCTATTAATGAAAATGGATGTTTGATGTCTTGTGATACAATAGCAAATTTTTTCCTCAAATCTGAACAGAAACTGAGACCATGATGTCTGTTTAATATTATTACACATCCAGAGACATTAGCAGCTTACTTTATGCCCAATGCCATGTAGAGTTAACTATATAGAATCAAACAAAGCATCAGAGAAGGAGCTGGAAGCCAACATTTAAAACATTCCATTTATTTGGAGAATTTGACATCGCCCACCTCAAAGTAATAGGACATTAGGGTATGATAATCCTCCATCTTTCACCCATTAGATGTGGAAAGGAGTTAGAGATAAGGAAAAGCAGAGACATGCACTACTGACTTAGAGATAGATGGATTTGGGGACGAAACATTTGTTTCCTTGCCTACTATTAGAATCAGCAAAAGCATAAATGTAGAAAAGCCTTTGTTCTCAGTGTTATTCCCAGTCTAGCACCCAGGAGTGTGTGCATATGTGTGTGTGTGTGTTTACGAGCTTGTTTACATTTTATATGTGAGGTAACTTTGCAAAGAACTAAAACTTATGTAGTTATAAATGGTATTTCTCAATAAATATATTTGAATCACTTGAAAAATCTGTAGTTAGCATTTATCACTTTGTCAATCTATTGACAGCTAATTAGAATGTCACGAGGTATGAAATTATCCTTAAAAATGCACTATCCATTATAGAAAATGGTTTATTTCATAATATAGGTCTTGTTTTACTCAAACAATTCATTTTTTACTTTTTAACATACAACATAAACACATTTTTAATAGTTGCAGACCATAAACATGGGACAAGTGGTGGACCCAGACATCTATCTATAGGACCCAGCAGGCTCAGCTCTGCCTCCAAGCCTCTTGCTCTGATTTAAACAGGGGACTCCCACCTCCCTCTACACTGGATGAATGAACAACTGATGCCTTCCATGAATTCCATGCACACCTGCACAAGCTGTTCCTACGTAGCACCTATTATCCCTCATCAGCTTGATAGGCTACAGATAGCTCAGTCCATGACAGTGGCTTGGCTGTAGTTGGATGCTATAATTCTTAAATAAAAATTTGAAAGCTGATGCAGAGTTGCTTTTCAGTTTGATTTTTCAAAATATAAAATATGTTCTTGCTTTTGTTCTTCCTTTGATCTTTATAATTAAATTTTATCTTGGAATCTGCTGCATGTAAAAGAAGAAACAGGATTCGAGGTTATATATGAAAACTATTAAAAAATACAACCATTTTATCTTCCCTTGTGGAAAAAGCTTAATCATTTAACCCACCATTAGTAAATATCCTCTGTCTAAGATAAATCTTATGCATGTGACTCTGGATCCACAGCTGAATGCCCCCTGAGGAAAGCTGCAGGTGCTCCCCATGAATGATGAGGCTGAGCCTGATGGTATTAATGTCTCTGGCAAGATTTAATGCCTGAAGACTTTCCTAGAGTTACTAGTCAAGTAACAAAAATTTAAGATTAAAAACCTACTATGTGCTAAATACTAGTTTTAAAACCAAGAATTATGTTGTCTTTCAACCTTTTTAGTCTCTATGAGTGACTTGAAGGGGTTGTAAAAACAGAGTAGTAACTGATGTCCTACATGATTCTGCAAATCTATAAAGATCCCACTCAATTTTAGTAAATATATTATGGTTAAGGTATTTGTAAAATTTCCTCAACCTTCTAAACATAAATCACATGTTGTTTATACCCATACATGGAACAACAGATTCCATCTTGTCCAACTATTAGCTAATATGTTATTTTTTTCAACAGTAAGCTAAAAGTTTCTTTTATGTTTACAGTAAATTTACTTTTCTAGATGTCAAAAACTTCACATGGGTACAATTATTCTGTGATCTGTGTAAAATATTTTGTTCATTCTATAACTACAATGATTTTTTAAAAAATTGATCATATTCATGATAATGTAATAGGGATTAAATATTCACTCTTTAGAGACAGTCTAGAGATTGAATATTGTTTTGATCTCTTACTAGGTATAATTTTGAGCAATCATCCAGATGAATCTGTAAATTGTAATTTTTTAAAATATATTTTTATTGATTTTAGAGAAGAAGGGAGATGGAGAGAGAGATGGAAACATCCATGATGAGAAAGAATCATTGATAGGTTGCCTCCTGCATGCCCTCCACGAGGGATCGACCTGTAACCTGGGCATGTGCCCTTGACCAGAATCGAACCCGTGACCCTCCAGTCCACAGGCCAACACTCTATCCACTGAGCCAGACTAGCTAGGGTTGGAAACTGTAATTTAAATCATACATAAAGCACCTGGTACAGTGCCTGTTTTATGGTTGTGTCATAAAATATTAGCTATTAATATAATTTTATCATCCTTCTCAACATGATCATTATATTTCATATCAGGACAAAATTATAATGTTTATAAGAGGAAAACATCTTTTAAAAAATCACTTAGGTTTATGTGACTTTAATGATTAAAATCTGGATTATCCATTTTTTAAAAAGCCAGTTAGGACCTGGAGGGAACTGTCAAAAGCTAATTACTAATTATATAGTAAAAGTCAGGTTGTGAACTTTTATTAGCAGTATTGAACACACAGTTTTGAGATTCCATATTCATTGGAATAGTTTTAAGTTCAGATATACTGGAAAACTTATTTTCCCCCTAGAATTGAAGCTATTGCTTTTCCCCCAAATCAAAGTAGTATTACAAACAAATTTTTAAAAATGCAGAGTCATTAGACTCTAAAATATAAAATGTTTAGACAAATAAATAATCCCAAATATAGCAAATCAATGCCCTGCCTTTGGAACTCAGAGGTTTACTTTTATATTTAACTTAAGATGAACTCTAGCAATTTGCAAACCATGATGTGACTCAGATCCTCTTATAAAAAAATCATATGTAAGACTTGAGGTTTTCACTTTATTATATTCCATTAAATGCAGGTAATTACCAGGTTCCTTTGCCTTCAGGTTGAAACCACCTAAGAGGATCTTATGGCTCCGAATATTGACCTAAGGAGCATCTTGACAAGTAAAGGAACTGCTTTTGAGGAAATGCATGTCACTTCTTAGCTGCATATTTCCGATTTCCTTCACTTCTCCTAAAATTGCTATAAGGTGATATTGATATTTTCTACATGAGAATTTACTGTAGTTTTATTTGTCTGATAATAAATGATGTGATATTCCTCATTTCCAATGGAAGGAATCTCATGTCTTAATCAATCTCTCAAATTTCTCCTTATGTAAAAGTTGAAGTCTTCTAAAATGAGTTGAAAATCAATTAAATTACTTTAGATTATCCATAAATATTTGATTCTTTATTAAAATTAGTATTAATAACAAATAGATAAACAAGTATACCCTAATAATCATTCCAGGATACCAAGATCCACATTATAAGTCTTAGAACATTCAGGTTTAATGAACAGTCCTACTTGGCAGTAAATAATTGGTGTCTTCTAAATTCCTCTGTTGCAAAAATCAGGAAAACCTCAATTTGAATGAAAATAAAAAAAAAAAAGACAGATGCCAACACTGAAATTACATAGTAGAATTATCTGAGGAGGATTTTAAATCAGTGTCATAAAGTGCTGCAACAAGCAATTATCATAAGGAGGCCAAATGGAAAGATTAAAAAATGGAAAGATTAAATGTTTTAGCAAAGACTTTGAGGAACCAAATGAAAATTCATAAGACTTTATGTTTTAAAGCAGTTTTAGGTTCACAGCGAAATTGAAAGGAAGGTGCAGAGATTTCCCATATACATTTATTCCCACACACACACACATAGTGTACTTTATTATCAACTTCCCCTACCAGCTTGGAAAATTTGTTATAATTGATAAACCTACATTGATATATAATAATCATCAAAAGTCCAACGTTTGCAATAGGGTTCACTCTTAGTGTTGTACATTGTATAGGTTTGAACAAAAGTATCACATGTACTCATCATTACAGTATTATACAGAGTATTTTCAATGCCCTAAAAACTTCCGAACGACACATATTCATCCCCATCCCACTAATATTTAGTGATCTTCAGAGTTTTGCCTCTTCCAGAATGACGTGTAATTGGAATCACACAATGTGTAGTTGTTCTGATTGACTTTTTTGACTTAGTAACATGCGTTAAGTTTCCTCCATGTGTTTGTATCTCTTCATAATTCATTTCTTTTTATTACTGAATAATAGTTAATATTCTGGAGGAACTAGAGTTTATTTATCCATTCACTTACTGAAGGACATCTTTGTTACTTCCAAGTTTTGGCAATTACATATAAAGCTGCAATACTTCTATGTGCAGGATTTGTATGAACATTAAGTGTTCAACTTATCTCCTTTGATGAATACCAAGGTGTATGATTGATGGATCACACAGTAAGATCACACAGTAAGAGTATGTTTAGTTTGTGTGTTTTTTTTTAAATATATTTTATTGATTTTTTACAGAGAGGAAGGAAGAGGGATAGAGAGCTAGAAACATCGATGAGAGAGAAACATAGATCAGCTGCCTCCTGCACATCCCCCACTGGGGATGTGCCCGCAACCAAGATACATGCCCTTGACCGGAATCGAACCTGGGACCCTTCAGTCCGCAGGCCAATCCTCTATCCACTGAGCCAAACCGGTTTCGGCGAGTATGTTTAGTTTTATAAGAAACTGCCAAAGTGCTGTCCAATTCCCACCAGTAAGGAATGAGAGTTCATATTACTCCACATCTTTTCCATCTCCTTGCTGTCGTTTGATGTTGTCAATATTCTGGGGTTTGGCCATTCTAATAAGTGCATAGGATATCTCACTGTCATTTTAATTTGTATTTCTCTGATGACATATAATGTTGAACATCTTTTTATATGGTTATTTGTCATCTGTGTACCTTCTATGGTGAAGTGTCTGTTCAGATTCTTAGCAAGTTTTTAAGAGGTTTGCTTGTGTTTTTTGTTGTTGTTGTTGTTTTTAATCCTCACCCGAGGATATTTTTCCATTGATTTTTTAGAGAGAGTAGAAGGGAAAAGGAGAGATAGAGAGAAACATCTATGTGACGGAGACACATTGATTGGTTGCCTCCTGCACGCACCCCAACCAGGGCTGGGGAACCTGCAACCAAGGTACGTGCCCTTGATCAGAATCAAACCCAGGACCCTTCAGTCTGCAGGCTGATGCTCTATCCATGGAGCCAAACTGGTTAGAGCTATTTGTTTTCTTATTGTTAAATTTTAAGAGTTCTTTGTATGTTTTGAATAACAGTTCTTTCTCAGATGTATCTTCTGCAGGTATTTTCTCCTAGTATGTGGCTTGTCTTCTCATTCTCTTGTCAGGGTCTTTTTGCAGAGCAAAAGTTTTTCACATTAATAAAATCATGCTTATCATTGATTTCATTTATGACTCATGCCTTGGGTGTTGTAACTATAAAGTCATCACTGTACCCAAGGTAATCATGTTTCTTTAATACATAGTATATAGGCCTAATAAGTTTGTCTCTTTCTTCATGTGTGAGTTTTGGCATCTTTTGTCTTTTAAGGAATTGGTTCATTTCATCTAGGTTCTCAAATTTGTGGGCATAGAGTTATTCATCATATTCCTTTATTATGTCTTTTAATGACCATGAGATCTGAAGTGATAACCCCCTCTTTCATTTCTAATATTACCAATGTGTGTATTTTTTCTTTTCTTTTTTTCTTAGCCTGACTGAGACATCAATTTTATTGACCTTAAAAAAACAAAACAAAACAAAAACAGCTTTTGGTTTTATGATTTTTCTCTATTGTTTTCTGTTTTTAATTTCATTTTCTGTTCTATTTCTTATTATTTCTTTCCTTCTGCATAATTGAGATTTAGTTTGCTCTTGTTTTTCTAGTCCCTATGGTGGAAACTTAGATTGGATTGAAATCTTGCTTTCTTTCTAATATATATATTCAACTATGAATTTCCCTCTAAGCACTGCTTTTGCTACATCCATCCAATTTTTGATAAGTTTTATTTCCACTTTCATTTAGTTCAGCCTTTCTTAATTTCTCTTGAGATTTCTTCTTTGACCTATGCATTATTTAGAATCATGTTGTTTAATCTCCACATGTCATTCAAGGAGATGGAACAAAAGCCCTCACACTTTGAGTTGTGCATAGTCTCTTCTTTCCAAAGAGTATGATATGGAAAAAGGCCAAACAAGAATAAATTTACAGTTGATAATCCTGACAAACACTAACTCAGATAAATGATCAAGGTTAATATCAACAGCAATAAGTCATGTGGATATTATATTCCTTGATCTGATATTTGAGAATGCTACTTTACCTTTCTATTCTGTCCTCAAAAAGCCCATAACAGTCTAACATGAGAAGTACATTAGGCATATCCCAATTATGTAACCCTTCATAAATTTTCTGACCAATACTCAGCAAAATTGTCAAGGTGACTGACAACGAGGGGAGTCTAAGAAACTGTTACCAAAAGAGGAACCTAATGAGCCATGAGCACTAAATGTGATGTTCTCTGGGTGGGATTCTGAAGCAGAAAAACGACATTAGGTTAAAAAAAAGTGGACAGATTATGAACTTTTGTTAATAACAATGTTTTAATATCTGCTTATTAATAGTGACAAACATCTTAATAATGTAAGATGCAATAATAGGAGAAACTGTGCAGGGGGCATATGGGGCACGTATGTTACCATATTAACAACTTTTCTGTAAATCTAAAACTATTCTAGAAAAAAAACCTTTTATTAAAAATAAAAACAAAACTCAGGCCTCCATGGAATCAAGGACTCAGAAGTGCTTATAGGATGCTGGAGAAAAATAGGTAATTATAAGTGTGGAAGGCTTGTATGCTCACTTTGGTAGGAGGAGGGCCATATTAGGAAATGGTACAGATGTTTCGGACAAAATTAGGGACAAGTCTTACACAAAGGCACCCTTATAGCTTTAAGGAAGAATATTGTAGACTGTTACCCAATTTCACCTGAAAGAGGAAAGAAGAGACCACATGTGATTATTCCTGCTCACACCTTGCTCAGGATTCATAGGAGGTCATATTACTGGTGTCTAAGAGTAAACAAGATGAGTTGTGTTCACTCATGAGTTGTGATCAATCATGTAAATTTTTGCTGAAAAGTAGTTCTCACTTTAAATAAGTAGTTATATCCAATAGACCTACCATTAACTGTATATGTAGCTTTGAATGTAGAACATTATCCAGAGTGATAGACATAAGTATGGTGCTTATGTGAGGAGTTAGATAACGATAAATTAAGTAAAAGGCAGCATGTGAGATCTAAACACTAAGTTTATGCCAAGAAGGTGGGTCAGCTTTTCTTTGAATTTGTTGCCCTTCACTCTCACTCCTCCTGCCATTAAACTAGAACTTAGAAACAGGAAACATGGCAGTAGAGTAATTCTGATGTTATTATCACCATAAAGCAAATGTTAACATGCATAAACTGTGATTTAATCGTCTCCCAAAAACTTATCTTAATATATGATATTCATCATGAATTATAAGTAAAAACAACAAAACACCTGTAACAAACAAAAACTGAAGGAAATAATCGCCCTTTACTCAAACATTTTAAATAGGACACTTCTATTTAACCCAGAACAGGAAAAGAAATGCAAGTATTTAAGTACATCCATTTGAATTTACCTTACTATGTCTAGGTGATAAAAGAATATTACAAAATAAAACTTTGTAATTTGAATAAGTGTTTTAAGTATTTTGATTAGAATGCCAACTGTAAGTAACGTTGAATACATTCCTTTATTTAAATTGAGCTCATGACTGAAAATATACATATATATGCTAATGATATGCAATGATATAAAATTATAGAGAATTTGAGTTCATTTTAGTCTTGCTTAAAAAGACACCTACAAATCTGTACACTAGAAAAATATGCTAGTTAGTTAATGAGTATTATGATCAGCCATATTAGTATAGGAACTATTAACAATTAACCATATATTTAGCATACTGGAATACCCGTTGTTAATTGGTCAAAGTCTAAAATACTGTGAACCAGACTATATTACTATAATCTCTAAGTCAGTTTATCTGTTTATCTCCTTGCTGATATGCACGGAATAATTCAATTCATTGTGAAATACTTCTGGATATTCATTACAATGGCCATTATCACTGTAACAGCATTCTGTTATCCTATCTTGTTGCAAAAGTGTACTCATTTAATGTTGAAGAAATCAAACCTCCCTTTAAATTCTCATGAATAGTTCCTGTCTCTAAATTGTACTTTTCTCCTTTTTGTTTTGATAACTTTCTAAATTGTTTTTGGTGTTTTGTTTGTTTTATTCCCCATAAATGAAATCACAATGGCACTTGAGAAAAAAAGAAATACAAAAATGATTACATTGACTATCTTCCTCCTTTTTGCTTCCATATTTGCTGACTGCATGTGCCTGAACGAACTGTTTGTTAACGCACGCTGGGCAATTACTGCGCTGCAGATTTGCATCTATAGTGATCATACAAGACACTGCTTTCTTGGATCTTTCTCTCAGTTAGGATTGACATGACTAACACAAGGCATTCTTCTTTTTAGTGTTAAAAGGACTAAACTGTGATTTCAATTTATGAAAGAGAATGTGAAAATAAGAATAAATATGTGAGTGAATTTAATGTAAGGTGATTTGGAACATAGAGTGCTGACATGTCTTTGTTGATGTAAGACTTCATAGGTAGCAAACTTTAATCCACTGGATACTAGGTAACCCATTTATCTTAGAAGATAGGTTCATGCTTTTTTTTTTTTTTTTTGAGAAAAAGCCAGGATATTTTTTAAAAATTCAACTCAGCCCAAGTAATTCTGCAGGCAGACAGTTGGATGTAAGAGATGATCCTCAATAATCACAGCTCTGATTCAGATAAAGTATTTTGAATATAAAGTGACAGTAAAAAATGGCATAGATTTCAATAACTTTAAGAACCAATCTTCCATTGTCTGAGTAAACTCTGTGGCTGGTGGTTATTGAATAAGCATGTTTACCTCTGATTTTACACAGAAAAGAGTATCATTTCATATTAAAATGAGAATCCATGAATTATAAAAGGAATTATTAATGTTCAAATACCGCATCCTCAGTATAGATCAAACTGGAAGGCACTTCCTCCATTTTAAATTGAATGAAGTATTTGATTTTATTACAAATAGCAAAAACTGAATTATTATTAGGATAGTGTTGAAAAAATTAGCACTGAAGACCTTTTTTTTTTGTAATCTTAACATATTCAGATAAACATTCTTGACTGAATTGCTTCTCTAAAAGAAAAGCAAAAGTAGTCCAGGTGTACTATGAGTTGCCATCCAAATTTGATTTTTTCATACCTATTTATGAGTCCAAATAGGCTGTGTAAATTGAGAATAACTATAATGAAATGAGTTTAATTAGCAGCCTGCTGATGGATCAGAACACATTATTCAGGATTCCCAGCCCAGGACAGATAGTCAGAGGAGGTTTGATCTGGAGGAAACACAGACATCCCAACTAGCAAGGCAGAACATCTGCTAGCACTGATGCATATCCACACAGAAAAATAATTTGTATCGGGAAGATTTGGTGGCATAGAAAAGGATTTAAGTCAAGAGACTCAGACCTACATTGGGTAGGAAGAAAATTAGGAATGTGCCTTCTATTAGACCCAGTTTATAATTTCCAGAGGTAATCAGTTCCACTGTCACTCAAAGGAGAAACCGAGATACCTTTCCTGTCTGTCCAACTTCCCAAGTTATAGATTTGACTCTACTGAAGCCATTTTAGTTTCTATCAGTGGAAGACACCATAGCTTGATCAGATTCAGGCAAAATGTTCTGATTCATTGACAAGATGAGTCAGTATCACGCATTTGGGAATGTGGAGTTTTAAATCTTTATCGGATGGTATTGGACAATGAGAAGCAATAGGAGAAGAGAGCAGGCAAGGTGTGGTAGTTTCCCATAGTCTATCTGTAAGTGTTCCCACTTTATTTGGTAGGTGATTACATTTTATTTGGAAACTGAGGCTAGCTGAGCTATATATAACTTTATATTTGCTTCTGGTATGTCTTTATTATTTTTTATCACTCTCATGACCTTGAAATCTCCCCCAAAGATAAGATGGGCTTTTGGAGTTGGATCACATACTTCAATGAAGACATTAAGGGTCACATTGTTGATGATAACTGGTGTGGTATTAAACCAAGGTACTATTTGGCTTCCAGTAAATTTCAAGTGTACAATACAGTATAATTAACTATAGTCACTAAGCTGTACATGAGATCCCCAGAACACATTCATTCTGCAAAACTGAAATTTTGTACTTTTTGACCAACATCTTTCCATTTAACCCATCTTTCAGTCCCCGGCAAATACCACTCTACTCTCTGCTTTTATGAGTCTGAGTTTTTTAGGTTCCACATATAATTGAGATCACGCAGAGTTTGTCTTTCTATGCCTAGCTTATTTCACTTAGTATAATGTCTTGCCCTTTCATCCATGTTGTCACAAATGATAGGACTTCTTTTTTAAGGCTGCTGAATAACATTCCACTATATAGTTCACTCACATTTTCTTTATCCATTCATCTATCAATGAACATTAGGGTTCTTTATATACCCTGGTTATTGTGAATAATGGTGCTATAAACATGGGAGCCCAAATATCTCTTCAAAATACTGCTTTCACTTCTTTTGGATATGTACCCAGAAGTGGGATTTCTGGATAATATGGTCATTATATTTTTAATTTTGGGAGGATGTTGCAATTCCTAGACAAAACTCTTACTATTATAGAGTAGTAATGTCTTAATAGCTGAAAACTACTTTTCATTTGGGGAGAGGGGGTACTCAAGGCATGCTATTGGCCTTCCAGAGTTAGCTCCTGACTCTGGAACACCAAGTGACTATATGACTGGAATTTCTCATAATGACCAAGTTGTAATTGACAATATTTGGTCATAAGGTCAGGGAATAGTAGGATATGCCAAGGTTTTATTCTTGAATATCTGATATCTATAGGATAAAAATTTCACTTTTATTTGAGAGGTTCATGAAAATTACCAATATGGTTCAAAATTCTGATTTTGTAGCATACACTTTCAATCACTATGGCATCATAGAGAAGCAATCAATTAGAGATAGACAATGGTGTTTCCGATTCAAAATGGCTTTAACTTCCTAAAAGAGCTGTACTGAGGTATAATTGACATAAAATAAAGTACACATAAGTGTACAATTTGTAAGTTTGATATATTTCATCTCCACTATCAAGATAATGAACATATCTAGTTTCCTTGTGCCCCTTTGTAATCATTCCACCCATTAAAACCATTTTACAGATAACCGTGGATCTACTTTCTATACTTATACAGTAGTTTATATGACTAGAAGCTTAGATAAATGGAAACATGCAGTGTATACTGTCTTGCTTCCCCCACTCAATTCTACTTTAATATTCTACCATGTTATAACAAGTATCAATGATTCATCTTTTTTCTTAATAAGCAATACTATATTGTATGGATCTGCTACAATTTGTCTATCCATATGGGGATGGCTATTTAATTTTCAGTTTTGGCTAACAAAACCATCATGAACACTTGTGTAAAGTATTTATATAAATATTTCGAGCTTTAATTCTCTTGTGTAAATAGCTAGTACAGGGGTAACTGAATCTCATTGTAGGTGTATACTTCACTTATTAAAATAAATTGATATATTTCCAAAGTGGTCTATCATTGTATTGCTACCAGAAATGTTTTTAAAAGACCATCCTTAGCCCTGACTGGTTTGGCTCAGTGGATAGAGCATTGGCCTGGGGAATCAAGGGTCCCGGGTTTGATTCCGGTCAAGGGCATGTACCTTGATTGCGGGCATGTCCCTGGTGGGGGGTGTGCAGGAGGCAGCTGATTGATGTTTCTAACTCTCTATCTTTCTCCTTTCCTCTCCGTAAAAAATCAACAAAATATATTTTTAAAAAAGAATATCCTTACATGCATTCCAACACTTAATAATTTTTAAATTTTATCCATTCTTATAAATATATAGTATTATCTCATTGTAGTTTTCATTTGTAGTTTTCAAATGACTAAGGATGTGCAGTATCTTTTCTTTTTTTAAAAAATAAATCTTTATTGTTCAGATTATTACAGGTGTTCCTCTTTTTTTTTTCCCCATAGCTCCCCTCCACCTGATTCCCCACCCCACCCCATGCCCTTACCTCCCGCCACTGTCTTCATCCATAGGAGTAAGATTTTTGTCCAATCTCTTCCCGCACCCCTCACACCAGCTTCCCCTGAGAATCGTCAGTCCACTCCCTTTCTATGTCCCTGATTCTATTATATTCACCAGTCCATTCTGTTCTTCAGATTTTTTATTCACTTGATTTTTAGATTCACTTGTTGGTAGGTATGTATTTAATGTCATTTTGTTGTTCATAATTTTTATCTTTACCTTTTTCTTCTTCCTCTTCTTAAAGAATACCATTCAGCATTTCATGTAATCCTGGTTTGGTGGCGATGAACTCCTTTAGCTTTTTCTTGTCTGTGAAGCTCTTTATCTGACCTTCAACTCTGAAGGATAGCTTTGCTGGGTAGAGTAATCTTGGTTGTAGGTTCTTGCTGTTCATCACTTTGAATATTTCTTGCCACTCCCTTCTGGCCTGCATAGTTTCAGTTGAGAAATCAGCTGACAGTCGTATGGGTACTCCCTTGTAGGTAATTAACTGTTTTTCTCTTGCTGCTTTTAATATTCTCTCTTTGTCTTTTGCCCTTGGCATTTTAATGATGATGTATCTTGGTGTGGTCCTCTTTGGATTCCTCTTGTATGGGGTTCTGTGTGCTTCCTGAACTTGTACGTCTATTTCTTTCACCAGGTAAGGAAAGTTTTCTGTCATTATTTCTCCTAATAGGTTTTTAATATTTTGCTCTCTCCCTTCTTCTGGCACCCCAAAAATTCGGATGTTGGTTCGCTTAAAGTTGTCCCAGAGGCTCCTTACACTATCTTCATATTTTTGGATTCTTTTTTCTTTTTGTTTTTCTGGTTGGATGTGTTTTGTTTCCACATATTTCAGATCTTTGGTTTGATTCTTGGGGTACGTTGATCTACAGTTGAGTTTCTGTATATTCTTTATTTCAGACAGTGTATGCTTCATTTCTGACTGATCCTTTTCCATTTTTTTGGCATTCTCATTAATATCCTTAAAGGTCTCATCAAGTTTCTCAGCGGTTTTTAGAAGATTCTTGAGTAACCTTATAAATGTGGTTCTGAACTCTATGTCATCCAGTAGTTTGCTTTCCTCTGTTTCTTTCATTCGTGACATGTTTCTTTGTCTCCACATTTTGGCTGCTTCCCTGTGTTGATGGAGTAGCTTTGTGTGGTAGGTGATCTATAGGGGGCAGTAGCTCAGCCTCCTCAATCACATGAGGTGGATGCTCTTGGTACACCCCTTTGTGGGCTGAGTGCAAAGTCTTGGTGTAGTTAAGCCTTAATTGCTGTTGGTACTCTGGGAGGAATTGACCTCCAGGCCAATTTGCTGTGAGCACTCGCTGTGTCTATAATGGAAGAACTGCTGTGCTGAAGACACGCTTATGGGGCAGGAATTGTTTCAGTGGGGCTTTGGTGCTCACTGAGTCTGCCTCTTGAATGTGTCACTTATGGATGTGAGGAGTTGAAATCTGGTGTCTCACATTGACCACTAGGTACACTGGCTTCTGGATCTCCAATGGGGTGCAGGTCAGCTACTGTCTGAGGCCACCCAGCAGGAGCTACAGTGAGTGCTACAGTTTTCTCCTCCTTGGTTGGGGTTTGGAGGTTTTAGAGCTGCAAGTTTGCTAGGTTAAACTGCGATAGGGCAGGCCTTTCTCATGCTAACTCCGCTGCTTGGAGCTTGGGTGGGTTTGTAAGTTGTGCAGGCTGGGGTCTCAGGGTGTCACTAGGCTAGGGCATGGCAAACAGCAATGGCTGCTAGTTAGCCGGCTCTGCGTCCCCGATGGCATCTGCGAGTCCCGTGCCCCAGTGCAGTAAACAATTATTCCTGCGCGCAGCTCTGCAAGCAAGCCACCCTCACTGGCAGACAGTCCAGCTTCTCCCCGTAGGAGTTTGGGTCCCCCGTGTCTCCCCAGAGACTGGATTTCAGAGTAATAGGGGGCTTGTCTCCCTTCGGGTTGAAAAAAGCAATGCCTGCTGCCAGCCCGAATCATGCGCCTCTGTACCTCAGCTTTTCAGCGCTCATGCACGTCTCAATGCTCTTTTCTCTTTCCTTCTAGTTGTAGAACTTCCACTCAGCCAGCTTTCCTGTGGTTCTGGGTAATAGACGTTTTGTCTTTTAGTTGTAGTTTTGAAATTGTTGTGCAAGACAGCAGTTTAGGTGTTTACCTGCGCCGCCATCTTGGATTGCCCAGTATCTTTTCATGTGCTCATTTTCCGTAGGTATAAAGAGCGTCTCCAAAAATTGTATGCACATTTTAATAGCCAATAGCTCAATTTTGAAAATGAAATGTATTTTAATAAACACTGCCTTTATAATTATTCAAAGTGTGTGTGTACATTTTTGGGACACGCTATATAGTTTTTGATAAAGTGTTGACATGTTTTGCCAATTTTAATTTTTCTGTTTTCTTTTTAGTTTTGAGTAGACTTTTGAGAGTTTTGACTTATATATTTTTGGTAAAAATTCTTTACCATATATACAATTTGCAGGTATTTTCTCCCAATCTTTCTTTATTTTGTCTCTCCATTCCCTTAATGTTTTTTGACAATATACATTTTAATTTTGATAGAAACCAATTTAGCAACTTCTTATTTTATGTATTGTGCATTGCAGTCACATATAAGAAATTGATGCCTAACAGATTACAAAAGTTTTCTCCTATGTTTTCTTCTAGAAGTTTTACAATTTAGGTTTTAATTTTAGAGTTATATATTATTTGAGTTCATTTTTGTATATGATATGAAGTATAGATCAAATATATGCCTATATGGATATTCAGTGGTTTCAGAACCATTTATGCAATGAAACAATCCTTTTTCTAATGATTAATCTCACAAAATTACCACATATTTCTATATAACACACACATATATAAATAGAGCATTATGTATACACATATATAAAACATACTGATAAATTATATATGTAATTATATATTATCTGTAGTTTCATTTAGTGTTATAGTTTAATTTTAGAATCAACAAATTTAGTATCTTCACTTAATCAAATCTCTGCTCCATTATATAAAAAGCGAGAGGGAAAAAAAACCATTTGTGTATCTATGTGTGTATGCTGAATTTACTTAGCACCATGTAAACAAAAATATTTACATATAGTTATGATTAGTCAATGCTCACAATCATGTGGAGTAGATATTATTATATGAGTTTTAAAGAAAAATACCTGATAATCAGAAATTACATAGAAGATGTTTAGTCATAGATCTTTTAAGCGACAAAGGTAGGAAGCAAACTCACATGGCCAATACTCTTTCTAGCACAGCCATCATGAGGCGTTAAAGCATTGCATCACTTAAGACTGACAACAAAAAAGTACTTGGCCTATAGCACTTGTAAGATTTCCCAAACGAACCAACATAATAATTCTAATTTTATTACTTTTGTTCTTTAAACTATTATTATTTATTTAAGCTGTAGCTACATAAGAAAAATAAAAAAGAGAGAAAATATAAGTGTTGGCAACAGTAGGTTTACAGTTGTGAGTCACTGAAACACAGAGTAAATAACGAAAAACTGTAAACCAAATTTTGCTCAACCTGTATAATTTTGAAATTTGATCAGAAAAATCTGAATTATAAAAATCCAACCAAAATAAATTTCCTCCTCACTAGGGAATTGTCTCCTATAATAAATTATAAAGTCATTCTTTTTTTTTTGTTTGTTTCTTTAAAGTATTACAAATAGTTGTACATATGTCTCCTTTTTTTTCCCCCATTGACCTTCCCCCAGTCTCCCTCACCCCCTGGCACATGCCCTCACCCCACCCCCGCAATGTCTTGTGTCCATTGGTTATGCTTATATGCATGCATACAAGTCCTTCGGTTGATCTCTTATTGCCACCCCCCACCAACACTCCCCAGCCTTCCCGCTGTAATTTGACAGTCTGTTCGATGCTTTTCTGCCTCTGTATTAATCTTTTTGTTCATCAGGTCATAATGTTCGTTATTATCCATAAATGAGTGAGATCATGTGGTATTTTTCTTTCACTGCCTGGCTTATTTCACTTAGCATAATGCTCTCCAGTTCCATCCATGCTGCTGCAAATGCTAAGAATGCCTTCTTTTTTATAGCAGCGTAGTATTCCATTTTGTAGATGTACCATGGTTTTCTAATCCACTCATCAGCTGATGGGCATTTAAGCTGTTTCCAAATCTTAGCTATTGTAAATTGTGCTGCTATGAACATAGGAGTGCATATATCCTTTCTGATTGGTGTTTCTAGTTTCTTGGGATATATTCATAGAAGTGGGATTACTGGGTCAAATGGCAGTTCCATTTTTTAATTTTTGAGGAAACACCATACTGTTTTCCACAGTGGCTGCACCAGTCTGCATTCCTACCAGCAGTGAAGGAGAGTTCCTTTTACTCCATATCCTCTCCAGCACTTGTCATTTGTTGATTTGTTGATGATAGCCATTCTGACAGGTGTGAGGTGGTACCTCGTTGTTTTGATTTGCATCTCTTGTATGATTAATGACTTTGAGCATGTTTTTATGTGTCTCTTGACTTTCTGAATGTTCTCTTTCGAAAAGTGTCTATTTAGGTCATTTGCCCATTTTTAGATTAGGTTGTTTATCTTTCTTTTGTTAAGTTGTATGAGTTCCCTGTAAATTTTGGAGATTAAACCCTTATCAGAGTTAACATTGGCAAATATGTTCTCCCATGTAGTGCGCTTTTTTGTAATTTTGTTGATAGTTTATTTTGCTGTGCAGAAGCTTTTTATTTTGATGTAGTCCCATTTGTTTATTTACTCCTTAGTCTCTCTTGCCCTAGGATCTGTGTCTGTAAAGATATTGCTACGACATATGTCTGCAATTTTGCTGCCTATGTAGTCTTGTAGAATTTTTATGGTTTCCCGTCTTACGTTCAAGTCCTTTAGCCATTTTGAGTTTGTTTTTGTGTATGGTGTAAGTTGGTGATCTAGTTTTATTTTTTTGCATGTATCTGACCAGATTTCCTAGCACCATTTATTAAATAGGCTGTTTTGATTCCATTGTATGCTCTTGCCTCCTTTGTCAAATATTAATTGGGTATAATGGCTTGGGTCCATTTCTGGGTCCTCTATTCTGTTCCATTGGTCTATATGTCAGTTCTTGTGCCAGTACCAGGCAGTTTTGAGAACTGTGGCTTGGTAATATAGTTTAATGTCTGGTATTGTGATCCCTCCTACTTTGTTCTCCTTTCTCAGCATAGCTGTGGCTATTCAAGTCTTTTTTTGTTCCAGATGAATTTTTGGAGAGTTTGTTCTAGATCTTTGAAATATGCCATAGGTATTTTAATAGGTATTTCATTCAATCTATAGATTGATTTAGGTAGTATGGACATTTTAATGATGTTGATCCATGAACATAGTATGTTCTTCCATTTGTTAATGTCTTCCTCTATCTCTTTTTTCAATGTCCTGTAGTTTTCTGAAGTACAGGTCTTTTACATCCTTAGTTAAGTTTATTCCTAAGTACCTTAATTTTTTTGGTGCAATGGTAAATGGGATTGTTTTTTTGTTTTTTTTTCATTTCTCTTTCTGTGAGTTCATTATTGGTGTATAAAAAGGCCATAGATTTCTGGGCATTAATTTTGTATCCTCCTACATTGCCAAATTCCTTTATTAGGTCTAATAGTTTTTTGATGGAGTCTTTGGGGTTTTCTATGTATAGTATCATGTCATCTGTGAATAAGGACAGTTTTACTTCTTCTTTTTCAATTTGGATGCCTTTTATTTCTTCTTATCTGATCGCTGTTGCTAGTATTTCTAATACTATACTGAATAGGAGTGGTGAAAGTGGGCATCCTTGTCTTGTTCCTGTTCTTAGCAGAAATGAGTTTAGATTTTGCCCATTGAGTATGATGTTGGCTGTATGTTTGTCTTATAAGGCTTTTATTATGTTGAGGTATGATCCCTCTATTCCCACTTTGCTGTGAGTTTTTATCAAGAAAGGGTGTTAGATTTTATCAAATGCTTTTTCTGCATCAATTGATATGATTATGTGATTTTTGTCTCTCAGTTTGCGGATATTGTGCCATCCTTGCATCCCTGGTATAAATCCCACTTGGTCATGGTGTATGATCTTTCTAATGTAATGCTGGATCCGATTTGCTAGAATTTTGTTGAGGATTTTAGCATTTATGTTCATCAAGGATATTGGCCTGTAATTCTCTTTTTTTGTGTGGTGTCTTTATCTGGTTTTGATATTAGGGTAATGCTGGCTTCATAGAAAGAGCTTGGAAGTGTTCCTTCCTCTTGAATTTTTTTGAATAGTCTGAGGAGGATAGGTTTTAGTTCTTCTTTGAATGCTTGGTAGAACTCCCCTGTAAAGCCATTCAGACCAGGGCTTTTGTTTGCAGGAATATTTTTGATCGCTGGGTTTCAATTTCTTCAGTAGTTATCAACATATTCAGGTTTTTTGATTCTTCTTGATTGAGTTTTGGTAGCTTGTATTTTTCTAGGAATATGTCCATTTCATCTAGGTTGTCCATTTTGTTGGAGTAGAGTTATTCATAGTACTTTTTTCATAGTCCTTTGTATTTCTGTGGGATCATTTGTTATTTCACCTTTCATTTCTGATTTTGTTTATTTGGGTCCTCTCTCTTTGCTTCTTGGTGAGCCTGGCTAGAGGTTCATCAATCTTGTTTATCCTTTTAAAGAATCAGCTCTTGGTTTTGTTGATCTTATGTATTGTTTTTTTGGTCTCTATTTCATTTATCTCTGCTCTGATCTTTATTATTTCCTACCTTCTGCTTACACTGGGCTTTTCTTGTTGTTTTCTTTCTAACTCTTTGAGTTGTAGGGTTAGGTAATTTATTACCATCGTTTCTTGTTTTTTTGCAGTAGGCTTGTAGAGCTATGAACTTCCCTCTCAAGACTGCTTTCATTGTGTCCCATACATTTTGGATTGTTGTGTTTTCATTGTCAATTGTTGCAATGATGCTTTTTATTTCTTCTTTGATCTCTCTGGTAACTCAGTCATTATTTAATAGCATGCTATTTAGTCTCCAGGTGTTTGATTTCTTTTGATTGTTTTTATTGTATTTGATTTCTAGTTTTATGCCATTGTGATCTGAGAAGATGCTTGATATGATTTATATCTTCTTGAATTTGAAGAGACTTTGCCTGTGACCCAATATATGGTCTATCTTTGAAAATGACCCATGTGCACCTCAAAAGAATCTATATTCTGTGGCTTTGGGGTGAAATGTTCTGAAGATGTCAATTAATTCCATCTGCTCTAGTGAGTCATTTAGGATTGATGTTTCTTTGCTGATTTTTTGTTTAGAGGATTTGTTCAGTGGTGATAGTGGGGTATTAAAGTCCCCTACTATGACCGTGTTGCTGTCAATCTCTCCCTTGATATCTTCCAGAAGTTTTTTTATGTATTTGGGTGCTCCTGTATTGGGTGCATATATGTTTACCAGAGTTATTTCTTCTTGTTGGATTGCTCACTTTAGTATTATGATGTGGCCTTCCTTATCTCTTTTTATGTCCTTCACTTTGAGGTCTAATTTGTCAGATATAAGTATTGCTACCCCAGCTTTTTTTCATTTCCATTCTCCTGAAAAACCTTTTTCCATCCCTTCACCATCAGTCTATGTGAGTCCTTTTTTTCTGAGGTGGGTTTCTTGTAGACAGCAGATATATGGTTCATGTTTTCTTACCCACTCAGCTACCCTATGTCTTTTAATTGGGGCATTTAATCCATTTACATTTAAAGTTATTATTGATATTACTTGTTTATCGCCATTTTTATTTTTTATGCCTGTGTTCCTTCTACGCTTCCTATTTCTTTTTCTTACAGCAGACCCTTTAGCATTTCTTACATTGCTGGTTTGGTGGTGATAAACTCCCTTAGCCCTTTTTTTGTCTGTGAAGCTCCTGATTTCACCCTCAAATTTGATTGATAGCCTTACTGGATACAGTATTCTTGGATTCAGACCCTTCCTTTTCATGACTTTGTATATTTCATTCCATTTTCTTCTGGCCTGATGTGTTTCTGTTTAGAAATCAGTCACTAGTCTGATGGGGGATCCTTTGTAGGTAATTTTCTGTCTGTCTCTGGCCACTTTTAAGATTCTTACTTTGTTGTTGGTGTTTGCCAATTTAATTATAATGTGCCTTGGCATCAGTCTTATGGGGTTCATTTTGTTTGGGACTCTATGAGCTTCTTTGATTTGAGTGAGTTTTTCCTTCCCTATATCAGGGAAGTTTTCTGTCATTATTTCTTCAAACAGGTTTTTTATTCCTTGCTCAATTTCCTCTCCTTCTGCAGATGTTGTTTCGTTTCATGTTGCCCCAAAGTTACTTTAGGCTCTCCTCCTGTTTTTTTAAGTTTTTTTCTAGATGCTGCTCTTCCTGGGTATTTTCTTCTACCTTGTCTTCTAGTTCACTGATGTGGTCCTCTGTTTCTTCTAGTCTACTGTTGATGCTTTCTATTGAGTTCTTTATAGCAGTGATGTCATTTTTCATCTCTTCTTGGTTCTTGATTTCCTCTTGATTCTTACACATATTGTTGAATTTATCTTTCATTCTTTTCAGCAACGTTATGACCATTTCTCTGAATTCTTTCTCTGACATATTGCTTGCCTCCATTTTGTTTACTTCCTTTTCTGGTGTTTCCTCCTTTTCTTTCATATGTGGGCTGTTTCTTTGTTTCCTCATGATCTCTCTTCTCCGGTTATCTGGTTCTATAGTTCTCTCTCTCCTTTTCCTAGGTGAAATCTGACATTTCCGTGAGAAGATGCAGAGCTCCTCTGAGTGCACATATTCATGCTGCTTGGGGTCCGCTGTTTCTGGGTTCACAGCTATTCCCTGGGTGTTGTTGTTGTAGATTACCACAATCTTTAGGCTTCTGATAACAGCCACTCTCCCCTTAAATATGATGTGGTCTCCACATCAGAGCCGGTTGCTCTGGGAGGGATTTCAGTAGCAGTGGAAACTGCCCAGTCTGGCAATCCCCAACAGTCCCTTGGAGTATAGCTGTCCCTCAACTCACAAATATACACTCCCCACGTGACCACACACTCTCCTTTTGTTCTGTCACTCACACACTACTTGCAGTCTGCCTTCCCTTCATCAGCCATCTTCCTCCCCTATAAAGTCATTCTTCTTAAATATTAAGTACATGATTCCTGACATAATAGAACTCATTTGAGAGATCTTAAATAAATTTCTTCACAAGTTTGATTGTCACCACAACCTGAATGCTTTCCTGAATGATCCCATATAAGCAACAGGACTGAAATGATGTATCCTGGAGAGAGGAGCCATTCACTGATCAAGGGCAGTGATTTGGGCTTACAGAGCCTCAGTCAGCACTTTGCATCAGGTCATCTGGCCAAGTTCAGAGTCAAGAAGAGTGATTTTCTCTGGGAAGCATATCTGCTGCAAGCTCTGAATTTCACTCAAATCCCAGGTCATTCAGTGTTCTTATGCATGAAGGATGTGTATCACATGAAGTTTTAACAGTCAGTGCAAATATTTCTCAATATGTGTCACTTGTGGTTTTGCTGCAGAGAGGGGTTCTTAAAGGACACTGTAGTAATAATTTCAATGAACTCTATGAAGATTCACTTTCAACAACTTGAGCAAACAAAATCAATATTACCCAGACTACTCACTGATCTCAGGCTTATAATTATTGTAGAGTGACTCAACTCATGACATTGACATGTATTTGATTTAATTTTTCTATAAAACACTTAAGAATATTAGATTCTAATTGTTGCACTTAAAGCTTCTATAATTCTAAAAGAAAGTTCAGATACATTATTTTCATTAACATACTTTTACAAAAAAATATCTGTTGAATTTAATACTATGGGCCAGAGAATTGTACTAAGTCAAGGAAATTCAATAAAAGCAAATTATGCATTTTGTCTGAGCCTTAATTTTTTCACCTAAAATTTGGGATAATAACAGCATGACTGCAAATGGATTTTGTAAATATTCTACAGTGGTGGTGTGAGGAAATTGATGGATAATTTTCCAAGAAAACCGTCATTTAAATGGTGAAAACATTTTAATTTAAAGTCTCTGTAAATGTTCCTAAGGACATATAGCAAATGGACATTTATCCAAGAAAATTGGTTAAATATTATTTAGAACAGCAAGGGTCTGCAGAATTGGATTTATGGCCTTCTTTCACAGCATCTTCTCCCCCACTAAGTGACAGAAGTTCTACTTTGGGTACTGTGCTCTGGACAGATGTGAGCAAGAAGACAGAGGATTCCACTCCTGCCAGCTCCTAGTCTAGGGTTACAGTTATACTCCAGGAGAGGCCACTAGCATCTTTTTTCATCCCCAGTCCTGCACTGTAGTAGAAGTTCTATTATAGGCAGGCACAACTGAGAAGACTGGAGCTCTCTTTCTTTATGAGGCTCCCTTTCCTTACCAGGCTCCTAACCCCAAACTACTCACAGACCCAACAGCAGAGCAAGAATGGCTCTGGGATCTTATGCACTAACCAAATACGAGCTGAATAATAAGTTCCTCAGGCCTTGTACAAATTCTAGGAATACAGGAAATAAAAATAAAACCAAAGTAATCATTGGTGGTCTGGGAAGCTGTTCATATGCTCAAGACTGCCCATTCATAAGAATGTCAGAAAAGATAATCTCCGAGCTAGTAATCTCTGGCTCAACATGAAGAAAACATATGTAAACTTTACCAACTATGAATAATAAACAATCTGCAAGCCACACATACATCCAGCAGTAAAGGGTAAAATTACATCTGCCTAAGATAGCTTAAGAGCAGCTTTGATTAATAAATGGTTTATATGAATACTGGTAAGCCAGGCTAAAGTAAAAACAAAACAAAACAAGTTCTGAGCATAGCCATTTATATATTGCACAATATGGAGGAAACAAACTTCAGAGAATTTAATCAAGTCAGTAAATAAAAACCAATAAACAAAAACAAAATCAAGCCTTAAAAAAGAGGAAGGAGTTCAGTATTCAGAAATCCTACAATATATGACTTAATATGTCTAATTTTCAATAAAAAAATATGAGACACTCAAAGAACAAGAAAATGAGACCTTTACATAGTAAATCAATAAGCAATAAAAATTAACTTTGAGGGGTTGATTTTTGCTCAGCTGTTGGACCTGGCAGACAAAAGCTTCAAAGCACCTTCAAGAGAAATGTCTGCTCCTTTATTAATTACCTAGAAGAACTTGAATTCGGGCCTAGCTCATATTAAGTGATTATCAGAGGTAACCACTTTTGAACTATCTATAGGGCAGGATAAACTTCTATTTACTAAGCATCTTGAAATGACCATTGAGGCTACCATGACACCTTAACTCATCCTAAGCTCAGAATTTCTTAAATACCTACTAGTCCCTTTATATCTCTGAACCTCTCCTCATGTGGGGTCTCCGATTCTCTCAGATATGTGGATTCCTATTTATATGTATGTACTAAATTCAGTTATTTTCTCTTGCTAATCTGCCTTATTTCTATTTGATTATTAGGCCAGCCAGAAGAACCTTGATGGTAGAGAAATATTTGTCCTGCCCTCACACTATGCTAGGCAATATGTTATGAATATCTCACAACAGTGCTTTGAGGTGACTATTGTGTTGGATAATTTTTTGTAGAAAATATTAGAAGTTCTAATTATTGTTTTAAACTTTTCTTTGTATAGAAAATATGTATAATAATCAATGGGTGGGTGAAAAAAAATTTAACAAGTTAGCTAACAGTTGTCTTTAAATCTTTGATTTTACAGGCAGTCCTCAGTTACGTCGGACTCAACTTACATCGTTTTGTGGTTACGTCGCCATCTCCCATTTATTTATAAATAAAAAGTTCCATCATTTCGACTCATGTACATACGTCTGTGCTTTATGTTTTATATTATTTATTTACCAAAGTAAAGGTCAGGAGTTGTTATCTTTCTTTTAAATTGTTTTACTGTTTCACTTCATTACTGCTGTGTATGAGCTCCATGTGAGTGACGGAGGTGCTCATGTAGGTGGGTTCCGACTTACGGCAAAATCGCATTACGTGGCGCCTGGGAACGGATCTCCAGATCTTCCATGTAACCCGAGGACTGCCTGTAATGATGTTTTTCTCTACCAATTGAATTCACTGTTTTATATTCTATTACAGTATCGATGTTAAAAGAGAGTAATTAAATAAAGGATACTTTCCTATGTATTGCTAAGCCAGAATATTATTGATTTAACAAAGCCTCCTGGTGATGCTACAAATTTATGGCAAAACTTAAAACATTTTCATAGAATTTTCATTACATACTTAATCTTGAATAATCATCTGTTTACTATACAGTTTTTGTTGTTGGTTTACTAAGAAATTGTAAGTCAATTTATGGTTACTTTGAATTTTTTCCCCAGACAAAATGAATACCTCCCATATACACTGTGATGGTGCTACTACAGCTCAAATGTGTCCACCATATTTGAATGTAGTGACTTCCAATTGGTAAACAGCCATGCTTATCATGAAATCATTTATAATAATAAATTTATATCATAATTTCATTTTTTGTGTGTTTTTTTGTTCCCATCAAATTTTTTATTATACATAATGCCAGGTGAACTCAACTTTCAGAGCCTGTATAAAATAAGAGTAATACTGTATATTTTGTTTGCTAGAATTGTAGCCAATTACAGTAACTTAGTGAAGCATGGTAGCAACCATACTTGGGTAAAAATTGCTGTTTAATATTTTAACCTTGCTGTTTTGGGTTCTGTACTCATTTAAAAGTTACTTTGGTTTGCTGAACTTATGTATGATTGAATACTCCCTTGATGGCGGTTTGAATATCCCATCGATTGTGATCTCACTCGTCATCGAAGCACATTCCTCTGGGACCCAGGACAGATAGTGATCCTAAATTGTCTCAGCAGCTACAGATAACTGAGTTTTGGTTAACTCAGTGATCTCAGAATCTAGACAGCACAATTATTCTAAAATTGCCCAGGTGGTCCCAGATAATGTGTTTCCGTTGATGCAGTGATTCGTAGATATTTTAGATAACTAAGTTGCTCAAATTCTGCTTCTGTAAAAATGCTTTTTCGCGAAACAGGTTCCTCATTCCAGACCCAAAGATGTAATCAATGCTTTGTGACATTCTGCATAGAAGCCAGATGTGGCTAGCTGTTCGGGGCTGCGAGGTCTGGAGCGCTTTTGCTCCCCCGTATGCCGCCGGCTTTTAATAAATGACTCCATAATTTGACCTTTTTTGAGGCGTCCTTTGTAAGATGGGGGTTACACCACAACATTAGGACTACATTTAGGATTTATTTTAAATGCAAAGTTTTATTTTGTCCTCATGGCTATGTTTGAAGATCACTATCAAATGCTTCTACATTGTCACCTACTCCCACCTGTAGCTCCTTGTCTTATGACAAATATGAACTGGGTAGTTTTAACAGACTGTCTGTAACTGGATAACTGGAATGAAGACAATGGCTGGTCTTTGGGCTGCAGTTTAGCTATGAATGAACACACGTGCACTAAACAAAAGGAAAGCGACTTGTTTTAAAAATGTGTTCAACACCATTATTGTAATGATAGCAGAACTTTTTAACAATATGCCAATGTTTATATACTATGAAGAATGCTCTTTCAGGCTCAAAGTAATCTTCTTGCCATCTTAACTAGAGATGTCTCTTGCCTGGAGGCCATGCCTCCACTGAGAAAATGACTAAGAGTGGAGCTGTTTTGCTCAAAACCATTGAAAAATCCTCAAAATACTTTTTCTTCATGTTTTATGATTACTGTTAGTTCTTTAGCTAGAATTGCAGTAAAGTTTTCCTAAGTAAAAGTGTATTTTCAGCACATTTTTAAGGCCTTGCTTCACTTAGACATGATTGAGTAAGTTCTGGGCCAATAGCAAAGACAGAATACCACACAGAGAAGATCATCAGTATGAAGTAGCTTTAATTGTGCATGAGGCTTCAATATTCTAAGCATTTTTCTCACTTTAGTTCTACATAATATTAAGTTTCTCACTTTAGTTCTTCATAATAATTGAGGCAGCAATGAAAACGAAGCAAAGAGAATTAGATCCCAAGGATTTCGGCAATGTTTCATTATGATTTAATTTAGCTGCTAATAGTTAACAGTGAAAACAAAAACTTCAAAAAAATATCCATTGAAGAAAAGTGCTGACTTGCTGCAACCCTCTGTATTCATTGGCTTTGAATCTAATTTATATAGGTCTGCTTGTGCCCCATAAAATTTTAGAGTTCCCACAATAGTAAATTAAAATTTGTTTTGTTTAATAAAAACATTGCCAGATAGCAACTGTCAGTTAGAAAATTAGATTTAATTTCCCTTTATGAGTGATTAGCTGTTAGCATCTCGGCTCTCTTTATGCATGTAATTAACTTTTCTAATCAAATATAACTTCTTTGTTGTTGAAGATAATACTCTGAGCTTTGTCATCAAATATTATACTTCCTTTTCATGACAAACTTAAGTGGAATTAATTGTTTACTCTATTTCACTTGTGGGATTTTTACATGCAAATAGGAAACAAATAGGAAAGATTGTAAAGAGTTTCTAATGGCAAGGTGTCTTTGTTTGGAAAGGCATTTCAGCTCTAAAGATGTATTTTAAATATGTTATTGAGACTCTGAAATTGCAATCAGGTATATTATAATTTGAATATGAGTAGGCATTTGGCTGCTCAGCTCTATAGCGTACTTTAGGTCACCCTGAGCATCATTTACATCAAAAAGATTCAACTCAATTCTGGCTCATTGCCTGACATTCTGGGCAAGAACTCAGAGCTAGATCTACATAATATAAACATAACTGTTTAAGAAGTGAAAAATCCAACCACACTACTCAATTTAGCAACATATAATTTAAAAAGGTAATTAAATCTTTGACTGAACTTATAAATTTAATTTGTAGGGAGGCATGATCTTTTAAACAAAAATTTAATTAATGCTTATTTCTGAATTAACTATGTAATCATTCTTAAATGGTGGTGCTTTGCTTTGAATATTAGTAACAGCCACATGGCCTCAAAGTAAGATATGAAATACTATATGGATGTTGAAGCAGGAATTTTAGGGGGACACAGGTAGGCTTAGGGATTTTTTAGAATTGGGGTCCATGGGAAAAGCATGGGGCTGCAGACTGGGAGAAGGTACATTTCCATAACACAAAAGCCAGGTGTAGTCACATCTCCATAAGACTAGGGAACTGGAAGTAGGCAGGAAAGGTCTATATTTACAAAATAAAGAGAAGGAAGCCATTCATTCAGATGGAAAAGAAGAAAGTCCAGAGGGAAGGAGGAGGGAGAACCTCACATGTCAAAGGGGAATAGTGACCAGTCAGAGGGGATATCAGAGCACCAGGATCTGCAGTCTTTATAAGCCCTGGGGAAAGGAACCAGTGGGACTCTTCCCCATCCCTACACGGAATTCTGTACTTCTTCAATAAACTTTCATCTTTGCTCTACCACTTTTCTGTCTGTGGATTCATTCTTCAATTCGGGCGGACAAAGAATCCGGGTTCCAGTCCAAAAACATATTTGAAAAGCAGTAAATGTGGAAACATCTTTAAAAACGATGCTCATTGCCCTGGTTGGTATGGCTCAGGGTTTAGAGCGCTGGCCTGCGCAAGAAGGGTCCTAGGTTCAATTCCAGTCGAAGACGCGTACATGGATGGCAGGTTCAATCCTGGCCCCAGCTGGTGTGTGTGGGAGGCAACCAATGAATGTGTTTCTCTCCTCTCTCTCAATCTCTCTCTCTCTTACTCTCTCTCTCTCTCTCTCTCTCTCTCTCTCTCTTTCTCTCTCTCTCTCTCTCTCTCTCTCTCTCTCTCTCTCTCTCTCTCTCTCTCATACCCTGTATAGTCCATTCTAAAAACAAAGACATGAACCCATCATTATCCATTCTAAAGCCAAACAAAAATATAAGTTAACCTATAATTGTTAAATAATGAGATAAGAACTAAAGTTTTGAGTACTTGTTAAATGTTCTGAGCATACATTAATTTTATAAGAATGCATATCTAAATGTGAGAAAAAAATTATATTGCCACAAAACTGACTTTTATTTTTTCCTTTCGCAATGTGAATTATTTATTCTGACATGCATATGTTCTGTGCATGTCTATCTAAGAAATATAAACTCAATTGAATATTTTTAATGTTAGTATTTAAATATAATTAGTAAATATGCTCTATTAAGCTTAGAGCTTATTCCAAAAGCCAAACAGAACTTATTTTTAGATATTCAGACATTGCCTCCTTCCATTAAAGCAGTTAACTTAGTATTAACTCTGTGTGTGTGTGTATAGATCTCATTATAAATAAGTTATACTTAACCATTTTATTATTCCTTTTAAATAGAAGTATAAAGTAAAAGCAAATAATATAATTTTGAAATTTCTTTAAAATTTCACATTTCTGGATATATGCTATGACAAATATCTGAGGTAAGACAAAAGTATCTGATTTTATCCTTGTAGTCTTTGCAATATACCAGTAGAAATGATAAAATTTGCTTCAGTTTTCTAACAAATGAATTGTTCTTAATATACCTCTTATATACATTAATGGGAGAATTTTGCCTTTTATTACTGGTCAACTTCTAAGTTAATAACTTGAATTGCCATGAGGTATTTAGTTCTCATATTAATAAGCATATATATATATATATATATATGTATGTATATATTGCTTTTATATTTACCTCATCTCCACAAACAAAGAAAAGCAATACAATGTTCAACTGTGATACTCAAGAAAAGTCCTAGCCCTTTTAAAAATAATCACCAGGATATAGAACAGTCATTTAAATTATATAACTCTCTTAATCTAATTTTTTTAGCCATTTACTGACAGTGTTCATATTTACCTAAAGCCAGTTACTGGAACAGGGCACTACAAAGCTGTAAATTGTGATGTCTTTATAAATTGTGCCATGGTGTATCTTCACATCCTCTATAAACTATATGAAGATTCAGAGAAAGGACAGAGTCAAAACTGTGTTTCTCAGTTATTTGTTCCTCATAGAGCAAAATTAAATACTTGTGCTCATAGAAATTTTGCCTAAATGACCTTCACATTTACTAAATAGTTATTGAGTATCTAGCAGATAACAGAAATGTTGGAAGCATAAATAGTATAAAACGAAATGACTTAGAGCAATTTATGATATTGATTGGGATAAACATGTTCACAAAAATATTAAATGGTCAAGCTGTGGACAATATAATTATTGGAAGGCTGGGTGTAACATTCAAATTATTTTAACAATGAGAATATAGTGGTCTTAAGGCTTTAAGAAAGGACTTATGTAAAATTTGAGAGTTTAATTTTTAAGGAAGTATGAAAAGACTTGATGGATTAAAAAGAATAGTGACAAACATTCCAGAAAGTGTGGCAATCAAGTAAATCCAAGAAATCAGGGTTTAACAGGGTTGTGGCTCACACCAGAACAGAGTGTCTTGTTGGACAATGGTGGCGGCTAAATTTCATCCAGACTAAGAAAAGTCATTTTCAAAAGGCGGATATTTTCCTCCTCAGGGTAAGGATTCCTCATCATTCTGATCAGAGGGATGACATTTTGATGGTCTGTCTTCAGGGGCTTCATGTGGGGAAATTGACTTCTAAATCAGGAAGTAGACAGAGTCTCCTAATATGTTTATGTGTGTACCAAGAAAAGAAAAGAGATTCTCTTCAAGAAGCTATTATTTCCTCCCTACATTTTATTTCCTTGTTCTTTTTCCTCTTTTTCACACACACACACACACACACACACACACACACACACACACACACCCTTACCTAAATTAATGGAAGGAAGCCAGGACTAATGAACTTAAAAATCAAAATATAATTTTGATTTGGCTTTGGAATGCTTAGTAAAATTAATCAAAGTATATGTATTTTACCAATTACTTCTGTTGCATTGCTATTCAAATGAGTTTATAGAATAGGTTTGTCTTACGCTGCAGCCCTATCAGGCTTGTTGCATGCCCTGAACACACACCATCCATTCAGCTGCTTTTGCACATTGGCCCCTGCCAGCCTCAACTTTAACTACCATTGCATTCTTAAAATGTGCCAAGCACTATTTTTTATGGAGCAACTCACTCAATCCTTACAGGAATCCCATGATGTTGACTTTACAAATGAGATAATGGAGAGCCAGGTAATTCTACGCCCACAGTAGGTCATGAACTCATTGAGGATTGATTCTATCAATTCATCTTTCTTCTGCCAGTGACTATCACAGTGATACTTTTGGGAACTAAATGCATAATTGATCAGAAGGAAGACACAAGCAATAACACTAAGCTATAAGGAACCAGATTTATATAAAATGGTATCATACTCATGTGGACAAGAGCTAAACATTAAGGAGTGGAATGTTCATGTAAAAGACAAGTAGAGATCTGATGATACAATTATCAGAAAAGATCAGACAGTCCCATCACAGACCATCAACTCTGTCACATAGCCACATGTTGGACTTTATTATTGCCTAGCTGTGTTTCATTTAATTGTTTTAAACTCTGGTATTGAAAGATGAGACAGAGGGCCTGAGACCAGGACACAGGCTTTATTAGAGGAGAAGATCCCTGCCGCGCTACCTTCCAAATGGGGAAAGAGCACATGTGCAGGGGTGAAGGCGCCTTTTGAGGGGAGGAAAGGGAAGGGATGGGCTTAGGGTACTCGGCACACGCTGATTGGTGGTTTCATATAAGGCACATAATTAGGGACTTAGGAATCGGGGGCTTAGGGTATTTGGCAGGTGCTGATATGTGAGTATACTTCTAAAGCTTCCATTTATTGAAATAAAAGTTTATACTAATTGTTCTTTTAACACTTTGGGCTCCTTGAACAAAGTTAATATTATTAATAAGGTAATGATAAATTCGTCTCATTAGATTTTTAATCATAAGAGATTATTGTATACTTATTTTTCTCCAGGTTTATATTTTTCTCCTTTAAATCTCTCTAATTATTAGAGGTAGCAAAGGTATCATATATAACTTCAGAAAGAATATTTGATTCTCCTATTGCTAGACTAAATATTTTATAAGCTTATAGAGGGTATTCCTAACATTTATTTCTATAAATATTATATAAAATGTCTGTGGAGTTATTGCTTATTTAAGTACCTAACTAAACATCTTTCTTCAACTCTGACATACATTTAAATTTACTAAAAATTGCAATGCTTTATTTTCAACCTAAACAAGAGAAAAATGTACATTTGGCTGCTCAGTTATATAAATTAGATAAATTTAACTGTAAAACTTCTATCATTCAGTGGATTCTATATTTGTTGCAAAGTCACAGATTTTATATGAATAAATTCCTTAAAGACTTTGTGTTATCCAGACTCATAGAAGCATACAACTTTTGCTTTTATATACTTCTGAAATCTGTCCTTGTGAATTTTTTTACAAAGATATAAATGACTATTTTTCACAGTGCAGAATAGAGTGCATGGTTGAAATTAAAAATGAATGGTAGCCGTGGCCAGTGTGGCTCAGTTGGATGAGCATCACCCTGTGCACAGAAAGATCACCAGTTCAATTCCAGTAGGCTTCATCCATGGTCGGGTTGCATGTGGAAGTGATTAAAATTAATAAAAACATATATATTTTAAAAAATGATAACCAGTAAGCCTTTGTGATAGTTAACACATGATTTCCTTACCAGGCATACTCATATATTTTCCAGCCGAGTGAGTTTTTCACTATTAACTATTATTTTGTTTTTGCATATTATTTAACAGTATGAAATAGCAGCTATGTTTCATATAGGCATGTTTATCTTTTTACATTTGGTTCCTTTACTGTGATTGTGATGGCTTTCAAACTGAGAACTAAACAAGGTGTTTAGCATGAATTTTCTAATATTTTCCACATCAACTTTAAAGTTACATGACATAGTGATTGGTACTTCAGTACTGATTAGTAATTTAATAATTACTAAAGTACTAATTTAAATCACTCATTTCAGGAATGTTTTGTACTTCTTCACTTGTCATGTACATATTTGATGCTTGTTTTGGTCAGGTTTGAGTTCAAGAAACAGGAATTATACAAAACATTTTAAGCAGAAAGTGATTTAATAGAGTTAATTAAGAGTACATAGACATCTTAGAAGGACAACAAAAGTGAAATTTATCAAGTGCCTATCAGAAGCTACTAAGGGAGCTACTAATTCTGTCACTGGCAGAAAGGCAGGGGGACAAAACACCACCACTGGAACAATTAAGTCCAAGAAAACACCACTACAGCTGCTATCTAGGAAGATACCCCTACAGCTGTCAACTCTCAACACCCATGAAGTTAGTTACAGAAAAAAATCCACATGCTTAGCACCGTTCTTGTTAGGAGATAGCCCAAATCATCAGGGAGATAGCATCTGCCTTATCTATTTGCTTTGATTCTCATGGAGTCCATCTAATTGCTGAAACCTAATTTGTATTCAGGGCCCTCGGTAAAAGGGACTTTTGAGAATATAGATTTTTCAACCACTGTAGTACAGAAAAGCACACTAGAAGAAGATGGGAAGGGATGCTAAAAGTTAATTGAACATATTCTGCCAAAGTGCTGGAATTATTTTGGAAAGTTAAGATTTTGTAAAGACCTTAAAGGATGATCCCTTTAATGTCAAGAATCTTATATTTAGTTAGGTGCCATACCTAAATTCCATTTAAAGAAAAAGTACAGGCAGGGAATAGTTGGACTCTTCCTTTTTTACTGCTATAGGGTACAAAGGCTGCAGCCTTAAAGCTAATAAGAACATTGAAGAACAGGGACTTTTACAGTTAACATCCAGGCATTATTTAAGACTAGTGGACTGGTGCACAAAATTTGTGCATGGCAAGGGGGATGTCCCTCAGCCCAGCCTGCACCATCTCCAATTTGGGACCCCTCAGGGGGTGTCCGACTGCTGGTTTTTGACTGATCCCATAGGGATTGGCCCTAAACTGGCAGTCGGACATCCCTCTTGCAATTCGGGACCACTGGTTCCTAACATCTCACCTGCCTGCCTGCCTGCCTGATCGCCCCTAACCACTCTGCCTGCCATCCTGCTCGCCCCCAACTACTCCCCCTATGCCATCCTTCTTGCACCCAACTGCCCCCCCCAGCCTGATCACCCCCAACTGCCCTCCCCTCCTGGCCTGATCGCCCCTAACCTCCTCTGCCTTGGCCCTGCCATCATAGCTTTTTCCATAAGGACATCTGGAAGGTCTCCTGGAAGGTCTCCCAGTCTAATTAGCATATTACCTGTTATTAGGATAGATAAAGGCCTGGTGCACAGGTGAGGGCCGGCTGGTCTGTCCTGAAGGGGGTCCTGGATCAGGGTTGGGTCCTCTTGGGGGACGGGGACAGCCTGGGTGAGGAGCCTGGGGCAGTTTGCAGACTGGCCACACTCCCATCGGGGTTGGGGTCCCGCTGGGGGACATGGCCGACCTGGGCGAGGGGCTGAGGGCCCTTGCAGGTTGTCCATGCCCCCATCGGGGTAGGGGTCTCCGCTGGGAGTTGTGGCCGGCCTGGGCAAGGGGCTGAGGGCCATTTGGGGGCAGTTTGCAGGCCGGCCAAGCCCACGGCTTTGTCTGGAAGGACGTCCGGAAGTTCTCCAGAAGGTCTCCTGGTCTAATTAGCATATTACTCTTTTATTAGTATAGATGGTTTGTGTGATGGAAGAACTTTTGTGTGCATTCATGTTTTAGCAAATCCTTTACATCTGTTAAATATGATGCACAACATACATAATTTATTAGTACATCATATGCATCTATTTAAAAATGGATATTATGACATTTACTCAAAAGTAGTAATAATGCAGTAGTAATTGTGATGCATAATGAAAATATTTGGAGACCACTGGCATAAAACAACATTTTTAACCATAGCCGTCATTGACTGATTCTGATAACCTTGGCATGCCCTATACATGTTCAGGAAAAAAATACAAGTTAAAAGTTTTCAGGCAAGAAGATTATTCTTGCCCTATATGATTGAAGCATAGGCCTTATTTAGCATTAGGTGCTGCATTTTACTACTTTCTCAGCATCTGATGATAATGTCCATTATAAAGCACCCTTCACTTCCTATGCCTGACAAATAGCAGAGGAAGAAAAGGAAGAGGGAAGGGCTCTTCGGACCTTTTTTATTTTCACACAAAAGTGGCAATAAAACACAGTCTCCCCTACCTGATTTTTCAAGCACACTTTCCAGCTCTCAATCAAACAAACAGGAACTTAGAGGCCATTCAGAGCTCCCTATTCTTTGGCAGATGCACGCTTTTCCCTTCCTGGCAGGGCTACACATATTGTCTGCAATACACAACTAGATGTATAATGGCTTTTTTGCAACCTTGGGTTGTTCTCTGGGCCCTGGCCACCTACACTGAGCAATAAGGGGACAAAATTGAAGGAGCTTTTTAGCTTTTATAGCTTATTGATTTTTATATTTTCTGATGTATTAGAGCAATTTTTCAAACGTATCCTCCTTACATTGATATCTTGAGTGTGGAGAGAGGATTTCACATTTATTAGCTTTGCTTTGGTAAAAAAAAAAAAAGTGTATATATATATATATATATATATATATATATATATAGTCTCAGTGTTATCACAGAGATATAAATGGTTTGGTATAAAAAAATCAATTCTCAGAGTAAAATTCAGAGACTGTGTGCAAGTGTTCCATAAAAGGCAGACAACAAGGAATATGTCTTTTCCAACCAGGTAACAGAGATAGTTTTGAAAAGTACAGTTTCTGGACTGTGGTTAAACTTATAGATGCTCAGTACTTTTCAAATAGAAAGGTTTTATTTTACTGGAGATCATAAAATATGGTAAATACTTATTATTATTATTAATCATCTGTGATGGCATTAAAGAAAGAAATGCAGCAGAAATGTCTTCTCCAATGGAAATATTCTTTTCTCAGCTCAGGCACTGATTAGCTGTGAAGCATTTCATGGTTTCAGGGGTCCTCAAACTACGGCCCTTGGGCCACATGCGGCCCGCTGAGGACATTCATCCAGCCCGCCAGGTGCTGCCGCCTGTCCTGCTTAGCAGCTGACTCATCCCGGGCCCACAGTGCGCATAGAAATTTGTTCATAGTGTTTTTTTTTTAAACTATAGTCCGGCCCTCCAACGGTCTGAGGAACAGTGAACTGGCCCCCTGTTTAAAAAGTTTGAGGGCCCCTGGAAGACTCTCTGAAGGTTTGCATTTTAAAGTCATAGGTGCAAAACAAAATTACTTTGTGGTACTAATTCACTGTCTCATCCAAAAAAATAGTTTTCATCTATTTCAGAAAGTTTATTATTTATAGTCAAGAATTTAACTTGAATAATTTTTAATTTTTAAAATGATATAGGATCAGGCTAAACATTCCCCCTTTTAATATTTTTGAAAAATAAAGTTCATGATATAACAACATCTTTTAAAAACTGTATTCATAATGTATTAGGATAGAAAAAAAAACATTATAATCATCAAGGGATTTTTAGAAACCTCAAGTCTACTTACCAAAAATGTCTCTAATTATTTTAATATAACAGGTGATCTTTATTGAATTTTATGTTCCTTGAGGTCATTTTTAAAATAGTTAACTATTACAATATATAGAAGAAACTAGGTCAGTGGTCGGCAAACTGCGGCTCGTGAGCCACATGCGGCTCTTTGGCCTCTTGAGTGTGGCTCTTCCACAAAATACCACAGCCTGGGAGAGTCTATTTTGAAGAAATGGCGTTAGAAGAAGTTTAAGTTTAAAAAATTTGGGTCTCAAAAGAAATTTCAATCGTTGTACTGTTGATATTTGGCTCTGTTGACTAATGAGTTTGCCAACCACTGAACTAGGTTAAATACATACTCTAGATTTTTTTAAAAATCATAATTTCAGATTTTTTTTCTTGTTAGCAATCTAAATTTAAAAAGCCAGAGATATGATAAAGTTTCTTTGATGAAGGGAATAGTAAAAATAAATGACAGTGCCACGTCAATTATCCCATGACCTTTGTAAGTTGCTAAAACTCTCTGAGAATACTTAGTTTATCAGTAATTAGGGAATAATCATACTTAAACACAGAGTTGTTTTGAGGTCAAATAATATAACTGACATGAGACACAAATTAGCCAATCAGGAATGCAGTATGCACTAAAAATATGGCAGTGCATTTTCTTGTCACTTATGAATTTATTTGATTCAGAAGATACTGTATTTGGAAAATAGTCTTGGTGATATTTAGATATGGTGTAAATTGTGGGAAGTATGAGTCAAGGGATTTAAACTCACCCCAGGAAAATGGTAGAGACTATATGAAGGAAAGCAAGAATAGTAGATCCTGGAAGAAAAATATGGTTTAAAAAAAGTGGATTATTTCATCTGAATTCTAATTGTATCTAGTATTTATCCTGAGCTTTACTTTCACATGCACAAAATATTTGATAGAACTTGAAAAGCCTCGTGTTACAATAAAATTAGTTTATAAGCATTTCTTTCAACTACAATGTGGCTCTTGCCATTCTCAGGTCTTCACTATCAATGGATTATTTTACATCACCTCCTTAGCTTCTGAAGTTATTGAAAGTTGTCCATTTTAATTTGCTCACGTACATGTTCTGGCAAAAAAAAAAAAAATGCTAGCGTGGACTATATCCCCTTTGGTTCACTGCAGTGAATCAAGGTAGGGGTCCGGTATGATGGTTGGAAAACTGTCACTTAATTGTTAGCAGCTGTGTGAATGCTCTGAATAAAGAATGGGCACCCCGAGGCTCCTTGGACAATGGGAGGGAATCTCCATATGGTCCTCACCTCTTTCCTATCCCATATCTTCTTTTCATCCTTGAAAAGCAACTGCAAAGCATTGCTATCAGTTCTGCTTTAGGAGTGGAGAACAAAGATGATCTGACAGCCCATTCTGTGATCATCCCACAACAGATTTCTGGAGTCCAGCCCAGTCTTTGGAATTCTCACTGAAGTTCTGAGCAGTAGTAAAATCCTCTTTGCCTGACCCTGGTGATTTTGACTTCAATTTTCTGACAGTAAGTTTGTTTTGAACAAAGGACTGATAGAAGAGGATTGCGGTTGAAGGGAGTAGGCTTTCTAATACATTGATTGAGAGCAATACAGACTTGAGTAAACATTGACCTACAGTGCTGCTCAGATCACTACCTGAATGGATTATCTGCCAGATATACATTGGCTGTGTAAACTAGGGCTTTCCAAGTATGATTTAGCTTGAACTTTCTCAGACACAATCTGTAAATGGTCTCTATTTTTTCTATAACTTACTGGTACTCTACCTTGTACCATTTGCTTTAGGTAAATGGCCTGTTTTCATTTTTCTCAGCAAGTATCCTATTTTAGGTGCCATATAGTTTATAGTCCAAGCTGGAATACACTTGAAAGTGAAAGAAGGTAGATCAGTTAATGTACCATTCAGAACTCTGGGACAATAGGACAAAGAGGCATAACGAACATTCCAGACAAACTGATAAATGGTCACTTTTACTTATTATTCATTTTTATTTTATTTATTAAGAAAGCTTAAGGATTCTGGCAATGTTATTCTTCAATTAAACACTTATACATAATTATTTTATTTAAAAGATCATCTATCATGGCTAGTTGGAGCAAGAACTTTGAGCTCAAGGTAACGGCTTCTGGTCTGATTCTGACCCTGTCTTAATAAGAATTATAGGGAAAATGCATTTTACAATACCTGCACTTAGAGTTATGAGAATTAAATGAGACAATGTATTTGAAATGTTTTATAAACTGCACAGCCCTGTTGAAATTTAAAAATACTATACAAGAAGTAGGTATGTTAAAATAGTAAATTATGTGTTGGTGACTACCCAAAAATACAAGCATTTTAAGAAAATAATTCTTAATAATGGAGATAAATTTTTCTATTAAAGATCTAAAATTCATTTTATTGGTAATGAGGTGTTTGGGGAATTATTCTCTGCTTATTTGCTAGGCTATACATTTAAAAAGTAGAAATAACTTATAGACCCACAGTTCTTAAGGATCTTAAGAATTTTCAACCTACATCAAAGGGTATCAAGAAGGCAGGGAAATAAATTGCCACACTAGAGGAAACTGTGAATTGGTTAAGCTCATTTATATACTTTTAAAATATCCTCCAGGAAATAACCCACAATTATCTATATAACTGTTGTTTAAAGCACCCACATATATAGCTCATCCTTAATATTTAGAACTGCTACATGGCTTTTATTCTGAATTCATTGACAATAAGATATATTTAGGGAAGTGATATACTAATTTGAATTAAATGTTTAATACAGTTAGGTAGCCATATGAGAAATGGATGCTGGATAGCATCAATAGTATCATTTTAGTGATTTGGAGAAAAACTTTTACATTTGTGACCGAAATAATACTTTGTGCCATCGTTTCTTCCTATGAAATACTACTACCATCTTTTTCTGCCTCCTAAGTTGAATATGTGCATCATATTATTTCAACTGAGGGAAGAAATAATTTTAAATAATGAAGCACTAGTTTAGTTTCTATTTTTATCATCCTTGGGGATTCCATGTCAACATATCCCTAAAGACAGATCAAATATTGAATTAGATAACCTCAACCCATACCTCTTCATATATTAAGAGGAAAGTACTGGTAATTTAGTATAAATTTTAGAGGCTAAATTACAGTTCTTATTAGTGTTCTGAAAGCTAACATTAACACTAAATTTTCAATCAAACAACACATAAGAATTGAACCCTATGACTCATTAATATTCCCACCAGCTACCAGGCTGGCTTTAGGCACACAGTTGAGAAGCTGAAGCCTGCATTACAGTACAATACTTCCTGTCCTGCTGGAGTATTTCCATTCCCTGCTTTCTACATTTAGGCATTGTTTGGGCTGAATGTTATGCTCCCTGTCATGCACTGGTCCATTAAATGTATCCTTTAATCCACGATCTCATGTCAGAACCCATTCATTACCAGAACCAAATTCTCTTGTCTAGTCTCAATAAAATATATTCAAATCCAGAGAAACCAAGATGGCGGCATAGGTAATCACTTATTCTTGCTGCCTCTCACAACCACATCAAATCCACAACAACGCGGCAGAACAACTACCACCCAGAACCACGGGGAAGCTGGCTGAGTGGAAATTCCACAACTAGAGAGGTGAAGAAAGCACAGTGAGACAGGTAAGGGGTGCAGAGGTGTGAAAGTGCTGGTACCTGGATGTGCTGCTCTTTTAATCAGGAGGGAGATACAAGTTCCCACTTGCTTGGAACTCCAGTTCCAGGCAAGACTCTGGGGCACCCAAGCACATTCCAGGTGAAACTGGACTGTCTGGCATCAGGACAGGAGCGCAAGGGCGGCTTACTCTTAGAGGTGCTTGCAGCGATCATTGATCCAGCCTGGGGGCACAGGACACAAAGAACCTGGAACTTCTCTGGTTCAGGACAGCCATTGCTGTTTGCTCCACCCTGGTGATTCCCAGAGACCCTGCCCCACCCAATTTGCAATCCCACCCAAGCTGTGTGCACCGGCTTTTTCATATGAATGACCTGTCCTTTCGCTTAAAACAAACTGCAGCTGGGTCAGAGAGCCCCAGAGATTCCAAAAGAAGGCCCACTGCCAGCAGCAGCAATGGCCTTGCTTCACAGCTGGGCCTCATCTAGGCACTTCCAAACCCCATACATAGAGGAGGAATCTCCAGATGTTTCCGTAGCTCCTGCTGGGTGGCCCCAGACAGTGGCTGACCTTTCATCTCCTTGGAGATCCATGAGCCAGTGTGCCCAGTGTTCAGAGTGAGACCATACTGGATTACAACTCTTCACATCCATAAGAGACACACTCAAGGGGCAGACTCAGTGAGCACCAAAGCCCCACTGAAGCAAGTTCTGACCCATAAGGGTGTCTCCTGGGCAACAGATCTTCCAGTGTAGACGCAGCTGGTCACCACAGCCAATTGACCTGGAGGTCAGTTCTTCCCAGTGATACCAACAGCAATCAAGGGTTAACTACAACAAGACTGTGCACACAGCCCACAAAGGGGTGCACCAAGAGTGTCTACCTCAGGTAATTGGGGAGGCTGAGCCACTGGGCCCTATAGGACACCTAGCACACAAGGCTACTCTATCAATTCAAGGAGACTTAGCAGCTACCCAGTACATAGAAACAAATATAGGGAAGCAGCCAAAATGCGGAGACAAGTCACAAATGAAAGAAATGGATGAAAGCAAAATATTGGATATAGAGTTCAAAACCATGGTTATAAGGTTACTCAAGAATCTTCTAGAAACCTCTGAGAAATTTAGTGAGATCCTCAAGGATATGAAAAAAGGAACAATCAGAAATTAAACATACACTGACTGAAATAAAGAATAATATATAGAGATCCAACAGCATACTAGAGGATCCCGAGAATCAAGTCAAAGATTTGAAATACGATAAAGCAAAAAACACCAAACCAGAAAAGCAAAAAGAAAAAAGAATCCAAAAATATGAAGATAGTGTAAGGAGACTCTGGGACAACTTCAAGTGCACCAACATCTGAATTATGGGGGTGCCAGAAGAAGAGAGAGAGCAAGATATTGAAAACCTGTTTAAAGAAATAATGACAGAAAACTTCCCCTACTTGGTGAAAGAAATAGACTTACAAGTTCAGGAAGTGCAGAGAACCCCAAACAAGAGGAATCTAAAGAGAACCACACCAACACACATCATAACTAAAATGCCAAGGGCAAAAGACAAAGAGAGCATTTTAAAAGCAGCAAGAGAAAAACAGTTAGTTACCTACAAGGGAGCACCCATATGACTGTGCTGATTTCTCAACAGAAACTATGCAGGCCAGAAGGGAGTGGCAAGAAATATTCAAAGTGATGAACAGCAAGAACCTACAACCAAGATTACTCTACCCAGCAAAGATATTCAGAATTGAAGGTCAGATAAAGAGCTTCACAGACAAGAAAAAACTGAAGGAGTTCATCACCACCAAACCAGTATTATATGAAATGCTGAAGGGTATTTTTAAGATGAGGAATAAGAAAAAAAAGGTAAAGATAAAAAATTATGAACAACAAATTGACAACAAATACATGTCATATCTATTAACAAGTGAATCTAAAACTCAAGTGAATAAAAAATCTGATGAACAAAATAAACTGGTGAATATCATAGAGTCAGGGGCATAGAAAGGGAATGGACTAACAGTTCTCAGGGGGAAGGGTGTGTGTGGGATATGGGGAGAGATTGGACAAAAATCTTACACCTATGGACGAGGACAGTTGGGGTAGGTAAGGGCATGGGGTGGTGGGGGGACCGGGTGGAGGGGAGCTATGGGGAGAAAAAAGAGGAACAACTGTTATAATCTAAACAATAAAGATTTATTAATATATATATATATATTCAAATCCTCTTAAAATATTTTCTTCAGCTTAAGGAAGTTCCCAGTAGTGACTACAAAGGTTTCAACCTGGGGAACGATTTATACTAGCTGTGATTTAATAGGAGGTCATCACTGGACTTAAACAAAAGCCATCATAAAACCATAATTATTTTACAACAGGAAGGGACTGAAGAAATCATTTAGTCTGTGTGTTGCAAACACCCACATGTATGAAGGCAAGCACGTAACAAAAATAAAAGTAGGCCCTATGGACTTCACTTGGGGGAATTGGAGTTATGGTAACTGAAGAGGGCGGCCCTCTGAGAGCAAACATTGTTATGCATGGCAGGAATAGAAACATAGACTTTCCACACCTGTGGATACTGTTTTTTAAAGAAGCTAGAAACCCAGACTATTTTAAAACATTATTCAACCTTGGATTAAACAAAACAAAAAGATAGCTTGGCAATTTAAAGTCTCTGACAGGCTACTCTAATTTCACTGATGAGACATTAAGCACATTTCTAGGGTTAATAGGGAAAATGAGGGAATTCGTGGGGAAACCAGAATAAGAATCAGCAATGCCCTGCTTTTCAACTCTTTTTTTTTCTTTTTTATGTGTGAGTGAATTTTCTTTTTCTTCGTCACTATACCAACTGATCATGCCTTCTAAATATGCTTTCTGCTAACCAGGACAGGTTTGTGTAGTATATTCTGGCATCATGAAATGACCATCAGTTCTTCATTCTTCCAGCAAGTTAAAAATTGGTGGGTCCAGCAGAAGTGTGGTCGAGAATGAAAATATATATCTTCATTTCCAGATTTTTTTTTTACAGGCACATATTAAAAGTTACAGAAAAACATTTTTGCAATAGGGCACAAAATAAAATGAACTCACAGATACTTGTACTTATGTTGATTTGTCATATCCAAGGAACTTTTAAAAAGCATGGACAAGTTGAAAGAGCAATATTATGACAATATAGCTAATTTTATATGTAAGACAAACATGGGAGCACTTATTAAATACAAATTCAGTAGAGGGTCATTTTTAAAGATATTTTGAGGAATTGTAAATAGTATTTCAATAATCATAGTAATAAAATCACATTCTCTATATTTGTACCTAAATCAAAGGTAAATCAATTTCTATTTATCCTTACTACATATTGAAATTATATATATATTTTAGAAATTAACATTTTTATTAATGCTGGTTTAAGTGGTAATGTTGTGGCTGAAATAAACAGTGTTATGCAATAATTCATATTGAAGGGGGCAATTTATGTATAAGAATAAAACATGCTCCACTCAAAGATATTTAAAAAGGAAGAAGTCTTAAATTATTTTTAAGAAACACACACACACACACACACACACACACACACACACATATATATGTATTTCATTAAATCACTATAAATAAAAGTAAGGAGCTGGAAAAACTGGGAAACAACTGAACAACTGTTCTGTGCATCTAACGGTTCCCTGTATATTTCTCTAACTACCGTAAGGTAGCTAGATGGTAAAGTACATGCAAGAACTGATGGAGTTTGTATCACAGATCAACTTTTGTTATAATAAATTTCAAATCTTATACTTTACTTGAATGTTAATGCTTTGGAACAGTTCAACTTACATTGCTCACAAATTATAATTAAAATATTTTAAACATATGTAAAAAATCATTATGATGGTATTCAAGGATACAACCAAATCTGCATAATTCTGAAACATTTTTATTTACAAAACTTTATTCATGCTAGTATTTATTAACAATAATTACAATAGCTTGTTTATAAGCTTTATTTTTAAAGGTTATCTAAAGAATATTTATACCCCAAATATAATATACTCAAAATTAGAATGGGTTTGAAATTTGTCATTGAAATTCCAAAAAGTAGATCCCCAATCCACTTATCACTGACACAACCACTCTTTAGCTTTGTATTATACCTAAGATTACCAAAATTTATGATAAAGAGAAGGTTGTTTTTCATTTTTATTACAAATATGTAGTGAATGGTTTCTGTATTCTAGATACTCTTTTAGGAATTAGGGATACATCATTTAACATAAGAAAAAAAATGTCTTCACTGATAAAGCAAGAAAGTATTTTTATAGTGTATAAAGACAAAAAATAAACTAGGTAAATGAATTATTATTATAATACAGTATAGTTTATAACTAATATTTTTGCTTTTTAAAATATTTTAAAATATTTTTCATTACAGTTGATGTACAATCCTATGGTAATTATACATTCATATAACTTACAAAGTAATTGCCCCAATACTTTATAACTATTATTTATTTATTTTTTAAAATATATTTTATTGATTTTTTACAGAAAGGAAGGGAGAGAGATAGAAAGTTAGAAACATCAATGAGCTAGCATGTTGATATGACTTCAAGGAGTGGTAAGAAGTCTGTCTTGGCTGGGAGAGCATTTAAGGAAGAAAGAAAGTGGTGAGGAGATGATGATGTGTGAGAGCTTTAAGAGTGAGGAGCAGTCCATGAAGGAATTTCTTGGCTTTTAGGAGGACTAGATTACTGATAGGAGATGATACTGAGTGGTTAGTATATTATTATTATTTTGCTATATAACGACCACAAACTTTGTGGTATAAAATACCCATTTATTAATTCAGAATAACATAGGTCAAGTTTTCAAGCATGGCATGACTGGGTTCTGTGCTCAGAGTATCTCAGGCCAGATATTGTGTAGGTCAACCTCTAGGGAAAAAATCTTGTTATAAGCTCATTCAGGATGTTAACACATTTTAGCTCCTTGGGGTTGTGGGACTAAAATCACCATATTCTTTTTAGCTATCATCTGGGGCTGCTCTAAGCTTATAGAGGCTGCTTGCACTCTGTACCATGTGGTCCCCTTCATGTTCAAAGCCAATAATAGAGACCATCCGTCATATCAAGTTCCTCTCATTCTTCAAGTTTCTCTTACCAGAAAGAGCTCAGGATCTTTTAAAGGCTCACCTAATTAAATCAGGTTCACACAAGATAAGAACCTTATCTAATTCCAACTGATTTGAGACCTTAATTACATCTGAAAAATCCCTTCACAACAAGCTCCAGATCAGTGTTTGATGAGTAACTGAGAGAACAGAGTATGGGCAATATCAAAGGACTGAATATTAAAATTAAACAAAATATGACTGTTGAAATTTGGAGACAATGACAGTGAAGAAAGAAGTAAAATCTTCAAGCAATAAGGTGGTAGAAAGTGACTAAAACATAGAAGCAAATAGAATGTACTTCAAAGCTTGGGGTAGGAAGGCATTTATAAAACTGAGTAAAATGATCTGGATATAGCAATAAAGAACAAGGAGGAAAGGTATTCTATCTGAATCCCCAATGGGAAGATGGCTATCAGAAAGGAAATATTAACTAGTTAGAAGGACAGCAGGGGAAGCAGTGAACTCAACAGAGAGCCAGGTTCCTGGTAGAGCAAGAAAGAGAGAGGAACATTTATAGATTTGAAGATATAAGGAAATATGTTTTGAAAGAATCGAGTCTTAAAGGGATCAGAGGAAAGTTTTCAGGAGTGATAAATAGTGTCAGAAAAAGCAACATATAGAATTTGCAGAGCTATGTGGAAATCAGAGTCCACAGGATGGTGGGTGATCTATCTGGACCTCATACTGTGTCTCAGATGGAGACAGTGGGCATACTAAGAATAATTCTAATGCTCCTATGGATGGTAGAGGTGGAGAGGCTAAGTATTAGAAGCAGGATAAGAAAAGGAACAGGTTTGGTTGTGGTAGACTGTGTTATTGATTATATATATTTAATTCTTCTTGTAGGAGAATCATACACCTTTGGTCCTTTGATTATAGGCTTGGTTGTGTGACTTATGCTCCTCCCCTCCACTTCTTGCAGAAAGATTTGATATTCCCATTCTGATTGCCTCAGGAATAGCCACAGGACTTTCCTTGTGGGCAATAAATTGTGGGCAGAAATTAACTGTCACTTCTTAATAGAATCTATTATGTGTCACCCTTGGCTTGGCAGATCCCCTTTATTTCTGCTAAAACACTGTGATTGATCTACAGGCTGCAAAGCCAGCCCATTCCTACTGTGATGATATTGAGCAGACAGCCACAGCCATCCATGATGGACGTGTAGTGTTAGCAAGATATTAACATTTGTTGTTGTGAGTCTCTGAGGTTTTGGAGTTGTGTTATTGCAGTGTAAGTGTCCTGAGTAATTCAGTAGTCTTAAAATTTCCCAAAGAGTGCTCTAATGGGAATATGAAGGTCACAGGCAAGGATTGGTCTTATGGCAATCTGGGTCTCCGTTTAAAAATATTTATGTTGTGGTCTCCCTCTTCTCACTAGTAATTTTTTTTTAACAATTCAAGGAATTAATTTTTAATATTTGTAATAGCCACAAATCCATTCTTGTAGTTTTATCTCCTCACATACATCAAGTGATCCCTGTTAGAGTTCATTTCTATACACTTCTAGCATTATGGCAATAATTCCAGCTACAATGGTCTGTCAAGTCACTTACCCAACAAGCAGGTTATTTTACACACATTAACTCTACTTTGAATGAAGAACAATTATAAGAAAGTAGATTAAGTATTATTCATCTGTACCAAAAGTATAAAAATGATTCTATTCATAAATACTGAAAACCATTTAGAATTCTATTGGCTTCAGGCAACAGAAGACGACTTAAGCAACAAGAACTTTCTTAGGCTCCCATTACTGAAAATCTAGAAACAGAGCTGGCTCCAGGAGTGTTTAACAAGTAGGTTCTCCCAGCCTTCTGCAATTCTTTCTAATGATCGCTCTTCTGGAAGGTGGACTTCTCACTGAGGCTGTCTCTTCAAGTAACTTCATTTGAAAAGCTAGAAAAAATTTTTTCTCCAGAAGCCCCATCATACTTCTCTTTATATGAACTACTAGAGGCCCGTTGCACGAAGATTCATGCAAGAATAGGCCTTCCTTCACCTGGCTGCTGGCACCAATTTTCCTCTGGCACCCAGGACCCAGGCCTTCACTCTGGCTGGAGTCTTCGCTCTGGCCGGCCAGAGAACCTGCAGTCTTCACTCCCAATCAGCCAGGAGTTTGCAGTCTTCGCTCCTGGCCTGAGCACCGGTCCTGTAGCTCCCTCCGCCCCCACGCTCCTCCTTATAGCCAGCATCTCTCCCACCCACTCTGTGCCTGTGCATGCAAATTAACCCACCATCTTTGTTGGATTAGTTTGCATACCCACTCCTGATTGTATGGTGGGTGTCATGGAGGTACAGTCAATTTGCATCTTTCCCTTTTATTAGTGTAGATAATTGTGACAGAAAAATGTTATGTCACTGTCTTTGATGTCTAATTGTGGCCACAAGTATGCCATGCACTCATGGCTTGACATGTGTTCCTGAATAAAGTAATAAGGTAGAAGGGTTACCTTAAAAATGGATCCAGCCCATTTTTGAATGCTTATTCCAAGACATATAGCTTGTGAAATAAGTTTGAATAACTGAATGAAAGTTGGGATACTACCAAAAAGAAGAAAGAAGAAAATAAATGTTTGCTACATATTCTATAATTTGTTTATCTAAACAGTTAAATATCTCTTGTAGTATTTCTTAGTAAAGATAATGAGCAAAAAAAGTATCCTGTAAAAGTGAGTATATAATAAAACAATGTTTTTTAATAACATGTTTCAAATATTTTTGAAGACCCACTTAAATCAAGATACTATAAAGAGAAAGTATAAGATCACTCAGAAGCAATAGACCATATGTTATAGAGATAGAACAGTAGATATGTATATTATTATAGACATTGTTATGGACAATTCTATTGTTCTTATTAAAAAGGCCTTTAGATGGCCTGGGGGCGCACTTAACTTGCTGTCCAATTTGCAGATATGCATCTCTTTCCACCAACATGAGAATAAGACTATAGTCAGTCTTAAAGTAAGTATATTCAGATACATTTTTCATCCTTCTATTTTATTTATATATTTGTTATTTAATTCACTTGTAAACTATATTGCTTTAAGCTTCTTCATGCTTTTGTAGAGTTAAAAATGGGATAAAACTATAAATATAATTTCCACTAACTTCATAATAAAGTGATTGCAATTAATATATTATCAAGTCTATTCTAGGTATTTACCTGTAATTAATCCTGTTAACTGGTTTGATATCTATGGTTGGAAGAAGTCTCTAAATTTTACTTTTAACTCTTTTGACTCATTATACTTTTCCTGTGCTTAATATTGCTTTTACATTGGCATTACCTTAAGAAGAATACAAAAAGTAAAATAAATATTTAGGAAATATAATTTCATGAAAAGAGTAATTTATGGATTTGGAAAATGTTTCTGTATTCCCCTCAGAAGGACCATCTGGTATTATTTAGTGGCACATAATTTAATCTATATTTTATGCCCTTAGCATATAAGGAGCAACCTGTTGTTCATGGACTTGCTTTAATGAAATCTACTTAGCCTGAATTAGGGAATTAGTCCAGTCTTAAAGATTTGAAAGCATTCAGGTTTCTAAAAGGAATAAAAGTAGCATTGCCCCTCAAGCCCTCTCATTTCACACATCATCACTCAAAATATCTCTAAGTTTTATAACCTATTTTAAATCACATTTATCAGCCACTCTTAATATTAGATTCAGGGCATGTTTTCTGGTTGTTATTATTTGCTGTTGAAATTTCTATTTTGTTTTAATTAGTATAATTGGTGTTATAGTGCAATTAACATTTTTATTATCCTTTACATACAGCCTACTTAGGGAAAACTAGAGTATAGGTTATTGGCAGGTACTCCTCCTCTTATTACACTGAAATTTTCTCATTTTGCATACAGATTGAATGGCCATCTGTCCCAATTTTTCATCTCCAAATTTAAGTATTTGTAATATCATAAATTTGTAAAAAGTTAAGATTCTTCCTAAGACATAATAGGACATGTAGTACATAACTATAACAGCATATTAATCAGCTGTAAATTGGCTGCAAAGAGTTATAACTCCTCTAACACCTGATCTATTCCATTTCTTAATTGACTTTCTTCTTCAGTTTATAGTGTATGTATTCATAGTTCTCTTGACTCTGAATCTAAGCATGAGCCATATATACACAATTTTTATGTGCCAGACCTATTTCATTATCAATCAACAAAACAGTTGCCTTTGGTAGACAAAACATCTGAGTAAGTTAATAACCCAACTTCATGGCTACAGCCATACTACTTTTTAATCTATCAAACTATTGATTTTATTGGAAATAAACTTTTCAATAATAATATGGCTTTATTTTATAATCATTTCTTAATTTATACTACAATTTGATTTAATTTTTTTTAATCCTCACCTGAGGATATTTTTTCTATTGTTTCTAGAGAGAGTGGAAGGGAGGGAGGATGAGGGGAAGATATATATATATATATAGAGAGAGAGAAACATCAATGTGAGAGAGACACATCCATTGGTTGCCTCCCAAATGTGCCCTGACCAGGGTTGGGAACCTGCAACCGAGGTATGTGCCCTTGACCAGGATAGCCAGCCCGGGACCCTTTGGGCCACAGGCTGATGCTCTAACCAGTGAGCCAAACCAGCCAGGGCTCATTTTATAGGTCATTTTTCCATGAATATCATGACACAGTGTTAAATGTAATTAAGGCTTATGAGCACACATGTGGAAAATATTCTAGTTATTTTCTTTTCTAATATTTATTCATGAAGAAACAATATTTCATAATTATCTTAAATATCTTTAAAATCTAGAAAAAGTTTCCATATGAGGATGTGTTAAATTTTACATTTATTATAAAGATGGTTTTATAAATTCATTTTGTGTGTGTGTGTGTGGCCTATATAGTAAAAGTTCAATTGCATAATGGCTGATTGAGGTTCTTCTCTTTTCTGTCCTTTTGGCAAAAAATTATTTGTCATACCTGTGTTCCTGAATTCATAAGTAAACACTTGAATAGAGTGGAAAATTATGCAAAGATATACATGTGTGTGAAAGAAATTATTTTCAAAAATTGATTAATGATTAATGACATTAAATTACAATAATGAAAATATTTTAAAGTAATATCCTCTCGACTGTTTTTGTTTTGGAGCAGTTAATTTGAACTCCTTAAAAGTTTTAACTTCAAATTAGATATTTTCTTAATAAATTTTAACAGTGATCTTTAAAATCTGTGTGTAATTTGTGATAGATAATATCTATACTTTTTATTATGTACCTGAATTCATCTATTAAAATTACAGATTAAAGTATTTTTAATCTATAGTTTTATGCATGGTCTCATTTTTGACCATGAATATTAAAAAGCATATTTCAAGTTTTAATAAATGGGCCAGTGATACTGGGTCAAACATTGTATTATAAGCCTCTCTTTCTCCCTGAAAACACAAAAATGTGAGAATATATATGTAAGAAGGATATATATCCCTCCACATCTTCACTCATTCTTTTATACATTCCATATTTAAATATCTGTTGAGCACTTGTTATTTATAAGAACTGGTATGAGACTTTAGTCATTCAGCAGAAATAACTCATTATTTTATTTACTGCTCTATCCTTGCTGTCATAGAATTTACATTAATGACTGCTGTCATACAATTTACATCTTCATTATGTATTGTATGTGTGTGTAGAGGAAAACAAATGACAAACAAATAAAATAACAAGAAAACTTTACACTACTGTGATCGTTATTTTTATGTGTCAATTTGATTAGGCTAAGGGATTCCCAGATCGCTGGTATTTTTAACATGAGCAAAAAAGATATGTCATCACCAATGTGGGCATCACTAATGTGATGTCAGACCTGTGGACTCAGTCTGAATTATACCACTGGCTTCCCTGGTTCTTCCTCTTTCAGATAGCAGATTATAGTGCTTCTTGGCTTCCATAACAACACAAGCAAATTCTTATAATAAATCTCTCCATATAGCTCTGTCTCTGTCACTGTCTCTATCTCTACCTTTATCTCTCCTATTGGTTTGTGGTAAAAAGGGGGGCTCTGTAATCTGACAAGTCCAGTGACCAAAAGTCCCTTCACAGGATGACCTGATCCTAAATTTCTATCTGAACAAGTCATGGTGGGTATAGGCCCAGGCCTATAACTTATTTAGTAAAAGACTTATTTTTGCCTTAAGCAAGCACTGTCTATTGTTTCTGTGCCTCTAGGTTAACATACCTTTGAAATGCTTCTTTTCTATACCCCTTAGAAGCATAACAACCCTCAAGAGAGCACATATTCTTGTTAACTATTCTGCAATGCAGTCTCTGTCTTGCTTTCTTCCACCTTACATTCTTTCTTTAATTCCAGATGTTTAAGAGAAACTGCAAAACTGTCATTCTCCAAAGCATTTCAGATTTTGATTACCCAGTAGTGTCATCAGTTGGCTCAAATAAGCTCATAAAAATGTACTACAGGTTAGGAAGCTTCTTATACTCACAGGTTATGTTTCTCTGGAGAAACTTGACCAATACACCTGTCTAAAGTGTATTATCAACAGGGTTTTGAATTTATGACCAAGAAGCTACTTTACATTGGAGCATAAGAAAGACAAAGTTTAAGCTGAGACAAAAGCCATTAAAAGGAGACAACAAACTAAAGATCTGATTTAAAAATAAAAAAGCTTCCAATAAAAAAGACAAGACAACATGTTCCTAGACTCAAAGGCAAAAATGAAATTAATGGAGTAAAGGTACAGAAACAGAAACACTGTTGTGCTGGCTTGGTATCAGTGAAGTGAGGGGAGAGAGACAGGGTCAGGAGTGAGATGCATAGGCAAAGACCACATCATGTAAAGATGAATAGGACAGGGTAGGGGTCTGTTTGGGTAAAGAAAAACTACATGCCTAAAATAGCGTCACTCCTGCTAAAAGCCCACCAAACCTTGAATTAATACCTGATCTAATTGCAGTTTTAAGCTCTTCCAGAAACATCTTTTATTTTTTACTAGAGGCCCAGTGCACAAAATTTGTGCACTTGGTGGGGGATCCCTCAGCCTGGCTTGTGCCCTCTTGCAGTTGGAAGCCCTTGGGGGATGTCCGACCAACCGCTTAGGACATCCTTGCTGTCATAAAATTCTAAGCCAGCAGTCAGACATCCTTAGTGCTGCAGCGGAGGCAAGAGATGCTCCTGCCGCTGCCGCTGCACTCACCAGCCATGAACCCTGCTTCTGCTGAGCAGCCCTCCCCCTGTGGGAGTGCACTGACCACCAGGGGCAGCTCCTGCATTGAGCGTCTGCCCCTGGTGGTCAGTGCATGTCATAGCGACCGGTCATTCTGCTGTTCAGTGGATTTGCATATTAGCCTTTTATTATATAGGATTATTAACATATGTTCAACAAATATGGTTCACAGAGGCCAAGATAACATACCTTATTAGTGTCAGTGTTGGAACTATAATGGAAGCCTCCAAACTTGAAAAAGTATCTCTTAAATCCATTTTTTCCCCAAATTTGGCAGACTGAATTTCTTCAAATATTAAATTTCAGTCTCTGTTGTGGTCCTGAGTCCAGCTACAGAAATTATGTGAAATACATATTGTTATACATTTTTTATTATAACCTTTTTTTTAAAGAATAAACTTCAACATATTAAACATCTAGTTATCTCTGTTTTACCTCCTAATAGCCCAAAGAGGTAGCACTTATGCCATATCTCACAGATGAGGGATCAGAATCTCAAAAGGTTATGTTACTTTCTCATGGTGACAGAAATAGCAGGTTTCAACAGCAAATTTAATTCTACAATGTTTTCACAACAAATCCTGTACTTACAAACACTATGCCAACAGATATCTCAACAACCAAAGTACTTGATTGAAAACAGTTTAAAAGTCATCACCTTAGTTTTCATTTTATTTTTAACCCTTGCTGGTAAAACAAATATGTAAAACAATTAAATGCCCAAAATAGCTCTGCCTTTTATACTTTTGTAACTCTATTATTAAGTTTTTCCCTTCTTTACTATCTAAGCCTTAAAAAGAAATTAAAGTATTTTGGAAATACAATATGATATAAAGAATATTAAAATAATGCTTCTGCACCCAAAATGCTTCTTACAAACTGAAATGTTACCCAACTGTTGAGGGTCTATCTCTACATAGTTCCTATGGGAAAAAAAAAACAAAAAAAACACACAAACAAACAAAAAACAAACAAACATTAACTAGACCTTCCTTCAAAGTGTACCCACAATTCTTGATAAGGTGGTTATTATGCCCATGGGATTTTACATGACAAAAAGATATATATATGCAAGACATAAATCAATGTACATGGAACAGTCTGTAATCATAATGTTGTTTTTGTTTGTGCATAATATCCTAAATATGTTGTTATATAAAAACAAATTTAAAATCAGGCAAGGAAAATTTATTCAAAAACACTGTTTCAATGGGTAGAACACTCAGACCTTGCAATATGCAAGCATCTCAAAATCAAAAAGAAAAAAAGCTTTTCTGAGAATAGTAAGCAGGGTCAGCAAGAACTTTGAGGGGAAATCACTCAGCAGGAGAGGATGAGCAGACAGCATGTTTGCCGTGTTTTAATAGGAAATGTTTCTTGTTGTAACCAGTCGATTAAGGGGGTTGTGGAGAAGGAATATTCTATCTCTTAGTAGTTCCTTAAAATTGGAAGTAAGGAAGTTTATTGGGCTGTGGAAAAGGGGAAGCCTGACTGTATTTCGTCCAAGCAATATCAATGAGTATAGGCAATTGTGTATACTTGGTCAGCTTCTCAGTTGTTTAAGATGGACAAACTCTGTTTTTAAATATAATTAGAGATGAAATAAGAGTCATTGTGGAGTTCAGGTTCGTAGTTTGCAGGCAGGAGCCTCCTAAACTTTTTTGTTGACCTTGAAAAGATTAGCTGTATCATCCATTGAGCATGTCTTTGGACTGTCAGCAATTGGAATGTCTAAGAGATTATGCAATTGATGAAAACTATGCCAAAGACTATAGTAAGAGAAGAGTCAACTAAGATGGCAACGTAAGACTTTCCTTTGATCCTTTTTCCTATGGATGCACCAAAAATACAGTTACACAAGGAACAATTTGGAAGAGATCCAGAAAATAGCTGAGCAACTCCTACACATCAGACAAATGAGAAAATATCCACATCAAAATGGCAGGCTCTAGGAGCTGAGTGTGATTCTACCCAGATACCAAGGAAGCTGACATCACTCCTGCCTACTCCCTCCAGCCTGCCCCAACTCACCAGAAAATGCTGGAAAGAACTTATGCACATATCTGCACTTCAGATTCTACAGCTGGTTTTGGGGACAGGTTCCCAAACGTCTGGCTTAGAAAAGCAAAAGGACTTCCATTCACACATCTCATAGGACCCTCGCAAGCAAAGAAGCAATTCTTAACCAGCTATTCATTCTGCCAGGGCTGTGCACAGGTGGAGCAAGAAAAATCTTCCATTTCTCGGTCTTTCCCTGAAATTTTAATAAATTTAAGAAGATTGAAATCACATCAAGCATTTTGTCCAATCATAATAGTATCAAACTAGAAATCTATATATATAAAAGCCTAAGTGACCGAACGACTGAACAACTGGTCATCCAGTTGCTATGACGTGCACTGACAACCAGGAGGCAGATGCTCAATGCAAGAGCTGCCCTCTGGTGCTCAGCTGGCCAATCTGTCCCGGCAGCCTACCAGCCCAGCAGCAGCCACTCACTCCCTCAATAGTCCTGCAGGTCCAAACTCAAGAGAACAAGCCATGACCGGCACCCCAGGCACAATCCTGACAGCGCCACTGCCCTCCTGGAAGTTGGTCTCGGGCACAGCAGCTGCTTCCCCTCCCTAGACACTCTGCAAGGAAGAAACAATATAAAAGCGGCCGTGAGGTGGATCCGACAATCGGCGCAAACGTCAGCGGGACAAATCCGGATCCAGGGTTGGCAAGGGCATCCCACCACCTGCCTGAAGGGCCGATTGTGTCTCGGCCCCCCCCAACACTCTTCAGGATGGGCACCAGACACAGGACTCACAGATGGTAAGTGCCACTACGGTGGCGCAAGCCTCTCCTGATCAGGACTGACTGGACGTGAGCTTGCGGCAGGTGCAGCAGAGCCGGGATGAGCAGGAGCATCAGGCAGGTGGTGTTGGTCTGCCAGTTTCAGCCCAATCCCTGCAGGCCATGCTGAGGGACCCCACCCGTGCATGAATTCATGCACCAGGCCTCTAGTCAGTTATAAGAAGAAAATTCACAAATATGTAGTCCTGGACTTTCCTTTGTTGAGAGGCTTTCAATTGCTGATTAAATCACCTTACTAGCAATTATTTTGTTCAGATTTTCTAGTTCATCATTCATTCTTGATTGGTTGTATGTTTCTAAGAATATATCCATTTCTTCTCTATTGTCCACTTTGTTGTATATAATTGCTCATAATAGTCTCCTATGATCCTTTCGTATATGTATATCAGTTGTAATGTCTCCTCTTTCATTTATAATTTATTTTTTGAGTTCTCATCTTTTTCTTGATAAGTGTAGCAAAAATTTAAATTTTTTCTCTTTAGAAAAATAGCTTAGTTTTATTAATTTTCAAAAAAATTTTAATCTCTATTTTATTCATTTCTCATTCATTTTTTTGTTATTTAATTCCTTCTGCTAATTTGGGGGTTAATTTGCTATTCTTTTTTAAGTGCCTTGAAGAATAAAGTTAAGCTGTTTGAGATCTTTCTTGTTTCTTAATGTAGGTATTTATAAATATAAGCTTCCATGTTAGAATTGTTTTAGGTGTATTCCATATGTTTTGTTATGTTGTCTTTTCATTTTAATTTGCATCAAGTTATATTTTTTATTTTCCTTTTGGTTTCTTCTTTGGCACATTGGTTGTTCAGTAGGATTCTGTTTAATCTCCACATATTTGTGAATTGGTGATGATGTTGGTTGTTTGCTAAGATTGTCTGGAATCTTGGTGATTTCCCAGAGCAGAGAATGTAAATTGCAGGAGTTTCAGTGAACTTTACCAAGGGGTTTATATGGCACCAGCGACAGGTACAAAGATTGAACATAAATGGTAAGTCAAGTATATAAAAGGGTGTATAAATACAAGAAGGGTCATGACATGGTAACAGAAACAGAAACTTGTTTGGAGAAGCAGAATGATAAAGAGAAAGAACACAGAAAAATGGGAGTGTCTTTGATGTGGGATAGATGTGAGAGTAACTGTTAAGGAGGACAAGTGGATGTTGATTGAATAGCTTATAGCTTCAGATAAAGTCACTGAGAGTTTTGGATGGCTTCATTTAGATAAGACTGAGAAAACTTTTTTTGTATGTGGTTTTTTTTTTTTTTTTTTTTTTTTTTTTTCATATCAGGGAAGTAAGCAAACCATTTTTTTTTTACAGGGGATTTTGGATCATTGGTATTCAAGGCCCTCTGGAGATGAACCAATTTGGAGAGATTCCAAGAACTCTTGCTCTCATAAACAATGCTGCGATGAGCATTCTACACTTCTCTTTGTATACATGAGCCAGAATTTCTCAAAATGATTGATCTAGAGTTGAATTTCAGAGTCCTGAACTTTTAACTTCATTAGATATTTTTAGATAATTTTCAAAAGGAATTTTACTAGTTTTACTTTCACTATAACAAGATTTACACTTGGCCCAAATTCTCACAACATTTAGTATTGTGAAGCTTTCATATTTATTAAGACGGTTTGGGTTATAAAATGATTTATCTTGCTTGTGATTTTAATTTTATTTTCCAAAGAGGTTGAACATTTTTTTTATCAGATACTTTCTTAATAGTATTGCCTATTCTCACTTTTTACTAGTTTTCTACAGGATCTTTTTTAAAAAATTTTTTTTAAATCCTCACTTGAGGATATTTTTCCATTGATTTTTTGAGAGTGGAAAAGAGTGGGAAAGACAGAGAGAAATATTGATGTGAGAGAAACATATCAATTGGTTGCTTCCTGCATGAGCCCGGACCATGGATCAGGCTGGGGGGAAACCTGCAACTGAGGTACATGCCCTTGACAGGAATTGAACCCTGGACACTTTGGTTCACAGGCTGATACTCTATCCACTGGACCAAACTGGCTAGGGCTACAGGATCATTTATAATTGCCTTATACTTCTGTAGGAATTCGTTAAATACTCTAGATGTGAGCCCTTTGCTGATTATAAGAATTGCAAATGTCTTCACTCACCATGTAAATTGTCCTTTTAATTGTTAAAATACTGAATTTTAAAGAGCAAGATAGGTACATATTTTCAGTTTTCTCATTTTATGATTTGTGGCTACTTAAATAATAGTAGTCTATGTCCACAGAGATATTTTTCCACGTTTTTCTTAAAGCTAAAAAAAAAATGCTTTTTTATTAGGATCATTGTGTCCTTTTAAATTGATTTTAAAAGTAAGAATATTTCTCATTTGGAATACACACCTCAATGGCAAAATTAGATGGGGGACTCAGTTTTTACAATATGTCTGCAACCATTCCTTCCCTCAATATCTGCAGCTTTGAGGCCTCAAAATACACTCTCATTCTTTTCCCTGTACAAAAGAAATCCCAGGATCATACGTCATACTTTATTCCTTGGACTTCAATCCCTACATGATCACATGACCAGCAATATAAAAGAAGGTCTAAACTGCATGACTAGCTATGTGCTCAGTAGGAAAGGTCACCCTGGGGGTGAGGTCTTTGTTTTCCCATTGCTAGGCACCAGGGCTTTCCACCCCGTGATACTCTATTCTGTACCTGGCCTATAATTTCTACTGTGCTCATGTCTATCTAACTGCCTACTACTACATGCACAGGTTAAGACTGCTCCCACTCCACATAACAGTCACAAATCCAGGTTGTCACCTGCACTTCTGACTGACCAGCTACAAATCATAAGTTCTTACAACCATGTCATCAGTTTTGATAATTGCCTAGAATGGCTCAGAGAACTCAGGAAATCAGTTTACTTACTAGAGTAGCGGTCTAATATAAAAGGATGTAACTCAGTAACAGCCATATGGAAGATATGTGTGAATGAAAACGAGGCTCTGGAACAAATCAGTGACTGAGAGTAACCTCACAGGATGATCTGATCATAAATTCCTAACTGGGCAAGTCATGATGGGGAGTCACTCCCAGGCCTATAACTTCCTCTGTCAAAGGTTTATTTAAAAAATTTTTAAAGGTGGTTGATGATATTCTTTTTTTTAATTGATTTTTTTATTGATTAAGATATTACATATGTGTCCATATCTTCCCCATTGCCCCCTACCCCACTCCCATACATGCCCTCACACTCCTGCTGTCTCTCTCCATTGGTTATGCTTATATGCATGCATACAAGATAAATATCACATGATCTCACTCATTTGCGGATTATAATGAACAACATAAACTAATAAACAAAAACAGATCCAGAGACAGAGAAGCATCATCAGATGCTCAAACCTCAGAGGGAAGGTAGGGGAGGATGGGGGGAAAGATCAACCCAAAGGTTTATTTTTGCTTTAAACAAGCCCTGCCCATTGTTTTTATATATCCAGGTTAATACACCTTGGAAATTCCAGAGTAATCCTCTTTTTCAAAGCCCTCCAAGGAATAACCACCCTCAAGGGAGCACATAATCTTAACTATCCTGTAATCTAATCAGACAAATTTCCCACCTTGTTTTTCCCCACTTTTGTTTATCTTCTTTACTTCCTTAATTTCAAATGCTATTCTCTAGAGCCCTGGTGGGCAAACTGGGGCTCACGAGCCCCATGTGGCTCTTTGGCCCCTTGAGTGTGGCTCTTCCACAAAATACCACGGCCTGGGTGAGTCTATTTTGAAGAAGTGGCATCAGAAGAAGTTTAAGTTTAAAAATTTTGGGTCTCAAAAGAAATTTCGATTGTTGTACTGTTGATATTTGGCACTGTTGACTAATGGGTTTGCCAACCACTGCTCTAGAGCATTTGAGATCTTCCTGGCATTGCCATCAGTTTGGTTCAAATAAATTATTACAAAAATTCTCTACAGGTTTGGACATTCTTACATGGACAAATGCTCAGGGGCATGGGAAGGGGTGCTGTGCTGCCAAGCCCTCTCCAGGCCTGCCACTCTCCCTGCACTTCCATGTGTTCAGCAACCTGGAAGTTTTTGAACCCTTTCAGTTAGGATTTCTTTCTGGAGGCTTAATTACATAAACACAAGTGATTAAATTGTTGTCTTTGGTGTTCCTTGGAATTGAGAGATGGGCCTGAAAGTTCCAATTTCCTGATCCCATAATTTGTTCCCCAGGCCAGAAGCACCCATCTGTGGGCTTTCCAAAAGTCACTTCATTAACATAAACTCAGGTGTGGTTGAAAGGAGCTTGTTATGAATCACAAAAGACTATCTTGTGATTTTTATTTCTCTTATTACTTAGGAAATTCCAAGGCTTTTATAGAAGCTTTGTTTCACAGGGACAAAGACCCAATATATTTTTCTTATTACAAATACTCCTGAAACCCATTCACCCATTTTCAGCATTATTTACTTTTCTTCCCCTCCCCCATCACACTTTCTAACATAGCATTCCCAATGGCAACATCCATATGTTGCCATTTTCTACCTGTGCATAATTGCTCACTGCTCTTAGGCTATGGTCAAGTTAATGAACAGAACTAAAAAGTATTTTCCCCCTCTTTTGACTTCATATCTTACTAAATTTTAAAGACACCACAGGAAATTAATAATATCAATCTCAAAGTATTTGTAGTAGCCTTATTTGTATAACAATTATTTGACTATATCTGTTTCCTTTAATAGTTTCTTGAGGGCAGAGCCACTTTATTATTTTGATATATTAAATACTTAGACCAATATTTGAATAATTTATGTGTTTAGCATGTAATCTAATTTAGAGTTGAGTGGGTGAGATGGTATATTTTCTAGTAGCATCCCTGTTTTGCATAATTTCTTAGGGAGAATCCAGATCTATGAAATATGTTACTAACTTAATGTATTTAGATAAAAATCTAGTTTGAACTGAAAAGATGAGTGAATACCTTTTGCTAGCTATTAATTATTAGTTATTCAAATTGTTAGTCTAATTGTCCTATCTAATAAAGAGGGACTTTGCTAATGGACCCTCACACCATCGCAAAGATGGTGGCAGCCACAGCCAATAAGGAGGGAATATGCTAATTGACTGCCCTGCCCTCAAAGATGATGGCAACCACAGTCACAGGATGGCATTGCCCAGTCCCCTCAGCCCTGCCTCTGGAGTCCCACAGTCCCCTCAGCCCCACAGCCGCCCATGGCCACCTAAGGCTCAGGTAACCAGGGCCGGCTGAGACTTGCGCTGCCGGCAGTGGCAGCAGCAGAGATGTGATAGGGTGTCACCTTCCCCTAATTGCTGGGTCGCCTCCTGCCCTGAGGGCTCCCGGACTATGAGAGGGGGCAGGCCGGGCTGAGGGACGTCCCCCTCCAGTGCATGAATTTTCATACACTGGCCCTCTAGTTTAAAATCAATGTTCATGTCTTTTGGTGACTGTATTGAGGGGGAAAATAGGGGGCAACCTGGGGGGAGGGGGGCTAGCAATCTGAATCTGTACCTAGTTAACCAGTATCCTAATGCACATTCTTATTAGCCTATAATTAAGTCACTGCACCTTCCTTAGGCAATAATCTGTTTTCCTAAATACACAAACCAGGAATTTAACAGTTTAGCCAGAGGGGAGGTCACTGGCACCACCCAGGCCAGCTCTTTAGCTGTAATCTTACTCCCCCATTCTAAGTAACTTAGGTAGGGCTGCAAAAGTCCACCACAAAAGCCCAGAAGTTAGGAAACAAAGGCTTTTAGGAATATAAATATAAGAAGTAATCTCATTGTATAAGGTGTTCAGGCTTTGGATTTTTGAGTCCCCTGAGCCAGCAGTGCTGCTTTGAATAAAGGTTTCTTCTTTTCCTAAATCTTCTGAGTACCTGTTATCTGTTTTCTGGTTGCCTGGTAAATTCTGCAACAGTATCAATGACACAACCTCTTCCTAAGGTCAGGCTTGGATCAGTAGATATGTGTAAAATTTATCAACTCAAAAATAAACTTTCTCAGTTAAAAGTTTTTCTTTTCTTCATTGCTTAATTATACTGGCACATGAGTTTGGAAAACACACTATCAGTGTGCCTTATTAAAAATTTCCAATTTTATACATAAGTAATAATATGAGCATATTCTTGCAGTTCTTATCATTAGCTCATACAATTTTAGCAGTTAAGATGTCCTTTTTATATTAATTAAAGACTTCATTTACACTGCACACAGTTTTTTTGTTTTTCTTTTTTCCTGGCACACTATCCAAAAATAACGCTTGTGACAAAAATCTAGATTAATTGTATAATACTACAGAGTAATACAATTCTTGTATCTCAATAGTGGCAGATGAAAAAAAAAATAGTCACCACCATTTCTCAGATATAAAACCCATAATTTCCATGATTCCAGTCTAAGATGAACTGTTAGGCCTGTAAGTATAGGATAGATCTGGATGATCTTTCTGAAAGTATCTGCTACAGTCTGAATGTTTGTGTCCTCCAAAACTGATACAATGAAATTGTAACCCCTTAATTGGGAGATGTGGCCTTTGGAAGGTCTTGGTCATGAGGGAAAAGCCCTCATGAATGGGATCAGTGTTCTTATAAAAGAGACCTCCACAGAAAACCTCTTTCCCTTCCTCCTGACATGATGGAAGAAGGCATGAAGGCATTGGCTGTCACCAGAATGTGATCATCCCAGAACCTTGATCTTAGGCTTCCCAGCCTCCAGAACTGTAAAAATTTTTTTTTTATTTATAAGTTACCCGGTATTTGGTATTTTGTGATGGCAACCTGAATTGGTTTTTGTAACTATAGAGTTTAAAATTTATTGATGATTAAGTTTTAATATCATTACTAAATTTAGGTAGAGTATGACCCCTTTTTCAACTTCCTGAAAAAAAAACAAAAACAACAACAACAAAAAATAATACCCACAGCTTTCTGTAGCCATATGTCATTTTCTGACTCGACCAAATAGTAAGTACAAGTTAGCATTCTGTTTCATTATATATGACCTAGTCATAATCCATCCAAATAGAGAGTAAGCTATACCTAAGATAGTGCCTTTCTCTGTACAGCTGACATACTTTCATTTCTACACATAAGCTTTTGAACTCCTCTTAGCACCTGATAGCTCTAGCACAGACCTTCTCAAACTTCAATATGCCTAACCACTAACTGTGGCTATTGTTAAAATACAAATTTTGATTAACCAGTTTTGTGGACCCTGAGATTCTTAATTTCTAACAAGTTACCATAGGTGTTGATATAACACTGTTGGTTTTGAAGACAACACTAAATAGCAGAGTTCTAGTAGATTTTCTATGATGTCTTTAAAAAGAAAAAATAAAGAAACAAACCAAAACTCCTCACATCATTCATTGTATCTTTTATCTTTAACTTATCCATCCCACCTGATCACATGTTGCTTGAGGAGGAGGAAATGGTCATTCATGTTTGTGTGTATCTATCTGTTTTCTTCTCTGTCCTCTAAATTCTGAGCAAGTATGTCAATTTTAGTAGTTCCTCACTAAATATCTATAATGATAAAAGCATAATATGCTAATTAGACTGGATGTCCTTCTGGACATCCTTCCAGATGACCTTCCGGATGAAGCTGCGGCAGAGGGGACCTAAACAGAGGCAGCTGCGGCAGTGGTGGGGGCCGAGCCCCTTGCATGAATTTCATGAATCAGGCCTCAAGTCCTATATAATAAAAGCCCAATATGTTAAGTGTCCAGTCGTCTGGTCATCCATTCAATCAATCAAAGCGTAATATACTAATGATATGCTAAGGCTGCTCAACGACTCACTATGACATGCACTGACCACCAGGGGACAGATGCTCCAACCGGTAGGTTAGCTTGCTACTGGGGTCCGGCTGATCGAGACTGAGTGAGATGGGCTGGACATGCCCTGGAACCGTCCCATGGTCCCTGGCTTGCCAACTTCCCATGTTCCTCCCTGGCCCCGATCGTGCACCAGTGGGGTCTCTCAGCCTGGCCTGTGCCCTCTCACAGTCTGGGATGAGGGACACCCTCTGCCCCCTGAGTGAAGAATTTCATGCACCAGGCCTCTAGTTTTTTAGATTAAATGCATATTACAGCAGTGACAATGACTGGGGAAGCCTCCAAATATTTGCATGTTTTATGTGGCTCTTCTAGGATTGGGATAGAGTAGCAATTTGTGTTTGTGGGGAAGTTAATAAAATCATTTTAGTTTGAAAAGTACAGTGTGTCAGAGGGAAAGAAAAACAACGAAAGAAGAGCAGAATAGGCAGGAAATGTAAACAATTTAGGTTTGATTATATGACAACAAAATATGTAAAAAAGTAAGAACAAATATTCTGGTTTTGGTATCTCCACACTTTTGGTAGATTTGTGAATCTTCATAAAAGTTATTATGTGTGACTAACTCTGATCAAGAAAGAGAACTTAGTGACCTTACTCAGAGAAACTTTTCTAGAAAAAGTGTTTTTAAACTCCTAGTGAAATAAACATCTATACTAATAAAAGGGTAATATGCTAATTAGACTGGATAGACTGGACGTCTTCCAGATGTCATTCTGGACATCCTTCCTGACAAAGCCAGGACCTGGGCGAAGCCACCTGGGTTCCTGGGTGCCTGCAGCCGGCCCGGGTGAAGCCAGCCCGGGTCCCAGGTGCCTGTGGCTGACCAGAGGGAGGGAAGCCCGGGTCCTGGTGGCCTACAGCTGGCTGGCAGAGGGAAGCCCAGGTGTGGGGGCTGAGGCAGAGGTGGTTAGGGTGATAAGGCAGGAAGACAAGCAGTTAGGAGCGATCAGGCAGGCAGGCAAGTGGTTAGGGGTGGTCAGGAAGGCAGGCGAATGGTTAGGGGCGATCAGGCAGGCATGCAGAGGGGTTAGGGGCAATTAGGCAGGCAGGCAGAGTGGTTAGGAGCCAGTGGTCCTGGATTATAGAGGGATCCCAGATTGCAAGAGGATGCAGGCCAGACTGAGGGGGACCCCCCCCCATGCATGAATTTTGTGCACCGGGCCTCTAGTATCTATATACACAGAAATTTAAAACAAGAGGCAGATAGTGAATTAATGATGTAGAATTAACTTGAATGAAAGCATCTTAATTATACTGATGATTTTAGGAACTCTTAATCTGAAATATAGCAGAAATTAAGTGACTTCTTAAAAATAGAAAGTCATTTATTTTTCATGGATTGTTGGTGCCAAAACATAAATACTGAGATCATCACGACCTGCACAGGGCCTTTGTACTCTATGCCTATGCATTAGTCCCTATCAAAGGACTGGGGATTTGCCAAGCCTTGTATAAAACTGCAATGACTTTTAAGGCCACTGAGGCCATTCCATCTACTCAAAAATGAAATTAGGCTTCTTTTTATAGTCTTGAAGTCACCTAAATTTAACCTCTATCTAGCACATCTTTATCCATCAAAATTATCAGGACTGGGAGGAAAGGTAGAAAGTTTAGAATCAGTCACCAGAACATAAAATTTGTAAGGTCTTTTATGAAGGTTTCTCAAATAAATTGGTTTTGCAAATGCATTTAGAGAGGAATAATTAACTTTGAGGGTTACAAAGAGAAGAGAATATATATGTAGGCAATGCCAGATTTTCTTTTCCAGTCTTTTTTTTTTTTTTTTTCTCCTTTCGTCTACTTACTACACATGTGGAGAAATATTCTTTCTCAGACAGGTAAAGATTATTTTCTGTTAAGTACTTAGTCAAAGTTATGCCCTGAAAATTTATCAGTATTAGCTAGGAGAATACAAATATTTGTTTGTAGGTATTTTATTCTAAAGATTCTGAAGTCCTTAAATTTGATCTCATAGGTCCTAGAGGCTTAAAGATATAGTGCCATTGTATTGTAGGCCTTGGGAATGGAAAGGTGGGTGTAAAAAGGAGTAGAAAAAGAAAGAGGGTTTTCTGGAGAATAGAAGAATTTAAGAGGTCAGAGAGAGGGTAAAATTTCCATATGTTCTTGACGGGAAAAGTAAAAATTGCTTTACACATGACTTTGGGTATCCTATAAGCACATAATAGGAATTATATTATTGGTGCACACTTAAGGTTTCTTCCCAAACATTTTGGGCATAATTAAAAAGTGTTTGCCATATGGAAAGTACCAGCAGCCAACTTGGTCTTTTTCTCCAAAGTGACCACTGAGAAGTGGAAATGCCATCCATCTGTAGAAGGCCATCTTTATGAACTTGGAAGGATGTCAGAGCAGCGACTGTGTTGCAGGTTTGCATTCTCCTCTTCCTTTTTCTTTCTAGTTGCAATACTCACAGAATGAACCTAAGGCAGGACCACTGAGTGACCAATGATTAAGCCCTAAGGGACACTCTTCTCTCCTGAGGCCTTGGACCTCTCTCAGTGTCAGAGGAACTTAGTGAAATATCAGGGCAGATATCTACCAGACACTTCCCAGGCTTCCTGTGCCCCTTTAGGGTTAGGGTGATCATTCTCTACATAAAACGGGCATAAACTAAATTTGAACAGGAAAATTAGAAAAATAATGAAAAATAAACAAACTGAAAATATAGAATTGACATGATCAAACAGATTACAAAAGTTACTTTGGGAACTCAATATAATATTTTTATATGTACTGATCAAATTTATTACACATTTTCTAGTACACTTTGCTCTGTGCAGACACAGCATGTTTTTCATATTGCCTCTAGTAATTGATATAATTTCTAAAACTATTCCCTCTATGTGTGGTAATACTTTTGAATAAAGAGGCATTCATTCCAAGGCTCTTCTTCAAGATTTTTCTTAGGCTTCTATTTTATTTTTCTTAAACTTGGTGCTTATGTCCAGTGCTACATTCAAATTAATTCCCTGCCCTCCCACCAACATAGGAACAATTTGAAGAGGGAAATATCCTCCATCTGTGATGTCAAATAATATCCATCTAAATCTCTCTATTAAGAATAGCAGCAGTGGCACTAGCAACACAAACACCAGTAACATAGCCTAGATTACAGCAGACAGAGCAGCAGGATCCAGAACATATTGTGACTTTTGTTATTATAAAATTACCCACAAATGGATGACAATTAGCAGATATTTTAACAGAGGGGCAACACCAAGTACAACCGTTGTTGGCTAGAGCCCATTTTTGTGGAATGTCTAGCAGAGAGAAAGGCTATTAATCCTAATGGATGTTACAGTCTTTGCCTTTATTATGTGCCAGGCATTAAATAAATTGCATTATATAGATCATCACATTTTTCTAATTAAAAACACACATCTGATTATCCTATATAATAAAAGGCTAATATGCAAATTGTCTCCTTAACTGGGAGTTGGACCGGGAGTTTGACCAGGGGCGGGGTTGGCTGGCCAACTGCCCGTGGGCCCTCCCACCCCCAATCACCCCCCACTCTGATCGGGGGCAGGGCTGGCCCGCCAACCTCCCATATCCCCTCTTCCTGGCCAGCCCAGCCTGGTTGGTCCCGATTGTGATGGGCCGATTTGTGTGCCGGGCCTCGAGTATAGATATAATTATACAATTCTAGGTATAAGAAAGCAGACAATTAAGCACAAGTAACAGATTAAGTCACACAACTACTGAATAAGAAAAGTTGTAGTAATATCTAATTCTGACTCCCTAATTTCTAATTATAATTATGAAGTCTGCAGACATTACTTCCTGTCCACCCCACATAAATCCTAATATTTTAAAATAACTCTTAGCCCTAGCCAGTGTGGCTCAGTTGGTTAGTGTCATTCCATGCCCTAGAGGTCACTGCTTTGATTCCTGGTCAGAGTACATAGTGGGGTTCCAGCTCAATCCCTAGAGGGTGAAAGGCAGGAGGCAACTGATTGGTGGTTCTCTCTCATGGATGTTTCTCTCTCTCTCTTCCCTTTATTTTCCCTAAAAATCAATAAAAAATATATGAAAAAAAAAACAACAACTCTTAGAGGTTAGTCTAAGGCAAATACTGCAATAAAATATATGATTAAAAAAACATTTTCCTTTTCCTCAAACCTGGCCAAGGAAATGCTCAGCTATTTAATTATCATGAGAGTAGTCATTCTAGACTTAGGTGGTCTCTTTCTCTCCTCTCCCCCACACCCATGAACTGAAATGTCTCTACCCTTACCAAGTGGCTTCATCCAGCTGTGAAACTAGGAAAAAAAATGCATAAAAAAACAACAACCCTGCCTTCTCAGAAGAAAAGGGCATAAAGTTAGAAGGAAAAACAAAATTGTTGTGGTACTTGAAGGGCATAGGAGAAAGAATAAAGATATGATCCTTAGGGGAGAATTTTCCTAAATGTACTAGACTCCTAGGAGTGTTCATTGGATGCATTGTTCTGAATCTAGAATGACTACTCTCATATTAATTAAATAGCTGAGCATTTTGTGGAGTAGAGTTGCCACTTTCAGTTCCCAGACCTCGTGGATTTTATATGAGATGGCAAAGATAACTCAAACTAAAATAGAGTGCTGATATTTAATATGAAGACTGTGTGTATGTCTGATAACCCAACAGAAACACACACACAGTAAATATTTTTGGCAAAGAACTAACTGTACTACTCTTGACTTCACGCAGATGTTGTTATATCTTTAAACATCTATTTCCAAAGTCTGAAGTAAAGACGGAAAAAAATATATACTGGTTTAATTGAGACCATTATTTCTATTAATTCCAAGTTTACATTTAAATTAAATTTAAATTATGAATCCTGATTTATTTGCATGGGATTCATCCTCCATTTGAGGTATTTAAGGTAATAAATCTCCCAAAGCTAACTTTCTCTTTCTTTCAAAAATTTTAGAATGTTTCAAAATACTGTTTCCTTTAAAAACCATCTGCTGGATATCTACCATATGTGTACCTGGGAAAATACTAGGTATTAGATGAATGAAATAGTTTAATAGGAGAGAAAAATAAATATACTAACGTTTAGGAATAATGATTGCTCAGATAGGATAAGTGCTGGATATTATAAGGGTGCATATGAATGCACTTAATCTAGCTGTCAGAATCATGGAAGGCTTCCAGGAGGAAGCTGAGGAACTGTAAGCACTCCAACATGGTGGGAACACGGGTTTATAGATGGGGTGAGGGTTGGAGTTTTCAGGAGGGAGCAGGAGTGTTGAGAGATGAAGTTTGAAAATTAGGTGGGGCCAGTCTATGAATGCTCTTATATGCAAAAGTAAGGAATTTGGAATTTGTCCTAAGTGCTATTGGAAACACTGAAAGATTTTTGGCAAGGAAAAGAAGTGTCTAAATGTGTATTTTAGATGGATTTATCCATCATGTCCTTGGAATATATTTTGGAAACCTGAGATTGGAAGGAGGTCAATTAGTACACGATGCAGATTTGATCAGTTCAAGACACATAAAACCAGTAGAATCAGCAGATTTGAACGACTGATTGAGAGTAAAAGGTAAAGCGTGAGGAGTTACGGATGACCCCCGAGTCCTTAGTTTGGACAATTGGCAGATGGTGGTGCTAGTGACTAAAATATATAAATCATAAATGAGGATCAGTACATTTGGGGGAGTTTTGGAGAGGTGGATATTTGCTGTTTTGATTGTTTAGGTAGAATATGATGCTTTGACTGGACACCTGGCCCTTGCATGCTACTCTAGTATGGGTTTGAGGATGCTTTGTGTCTCCAGTATTAATGTCAACTCAGAACCTAGACCCAATGGTCCTTTTAATGTCTGTGTATCCACTCCCTTCTTTCTCTAATATTCAGTGACTTGAGCAAATGTGTATAAGTTCAGTTAAAAAACACCCACACCCACAAACCTGTGTGAATTATTATGGTAGATTCTTGCCACTGTATTACAGAGTCCTTCCTTCTTGGGATGTAACCATCTCTTTGGGTCTGGGAGCTGAGGGAAAAACTGTGACTTTTTACCTGGTAATGACCTTCAATCTTCTGTTTTATTTACTATTATAATTTTCTGGATACAGGTGTTAATGGATACCCGTGTTGACTGCTTGTATATCTTACCCCTATGGGCACCATAGTTTATTAACCCCATTCACAAGTGCCTATGGATAAAGCACATTGGCTGCCTCTGCGGCATCTTATATTTTGGAAGAAGGGTTAACTCTTACTGGGGAATGATAGGCCACTTCTGCAACACCAGAAGGTTCAGAGGTGAGTAGCCAACAACCTCGGGAGGCTTCATCCAAATTTATTCATGTCATGCTTCAGAGTTTCAGGTTATACATGATGCAGGCCTCACCTTTGTGAATGAGAGAAGGACATGCAGAGAGAAAATTGTAGAGTATTGCAGAATTCTGTGAAATGTTCATCAAGGCTTAGACTAAAGTCAGCCATTAGAAGAGTTGCACATCTCCTGAGAACAAGTCTACCTAAATATTCCTGCCATGCTCAATACTTTCTCAGAAATTGTCATTGAAAGTGTGGTCTCACACAAGCGTGATTGTATATTTCAGAATGCAGCATCTATGGCAGTTGGTCAATTAAACTCCTCAAATTGGAGACATGAGAGATCCATTTTCATGGTCACTGCATGCAAGGAAACAGTAAAACAATGGAATAAAAATAGAGATTGACAGGAAAAATAAGACGAATATAGATTTTTTTTGGTGACATGATGGGTTTGGCTGACATGAAGTTTCAAGACAAAAGCATCAGCAGCAGAAACAATAATAAATTATCTAAATTCACTTTAATTTATGTGTAGATTTCAGGAAACTAGGTTGTGTTAGATAGAGGCTTATTACAGTTGCAGAAGGTTGCCTGCTCTGTCAGCTGAAAGTATGGCAGGTGTGGGAGGCACAAATACACTAATATTTTATAAACTGGCTTATTTCCCGTTAAGCAGATTCAGGCTACAAGGCAAGAGGTTACTAGAAAACTGAGATTTATTATTTTTTCATTTATGTAATATAAGCTAGATTTTAGAACTAAGAATGAAAATTTGGTAATCAAATGTATTACTTCCATAAGAATGCTAATTTATGTTTTTATAGATATCTATTGGTGTATATCTATACTAATAAAAAGGTAATATACTAATTAGACCAGACATCTTCTGGACATCCTTCCAGACAAAGCCATGGTGGCAGGGGCCAAGGCAGAGGCAGTTAGAGGCGATCAGGCTGGCAGGCAGAGGCGGTTAGGGGTGATCAGGCATGCAGCCAGAGGCAGTTAGGGGCATCAGGCCAGCAGGCAGAGGCAGTTAGGGGTGATCAGGCTGACAGGCAGGCAAGTGGTTAGGAGCCAGCGGTTCCAGATTGCGAGAGGGATGTCCGACTGCAGGATTGGGTCTAAACCAGCAGTTGGATATCCCCCAAGGGGTCCCGGATTGGAGAGGGTTCAGGCTGAGCTGAGGGGTCTCACCACTGTGCACAAATTTCATACACTGGGCCTCTAGTTATTAATAAAGTCTCTGTAGACATATGTGGATCATCTTGACATCATACGAACAGTGATGGAACATCATTGTCCTACCCGGTTTTTGGTTAAATGCTGAATTAAATTTTATTTTCTTTAAAACACATTTTTCACTGTAAGAAAGCATATGGATATTAAATCTCGCTTCATGCAGGTTTTTGATCATATGGATTATTTAGCTCTTTGGGATATATCTTAGTAATTTTATAATTTTAGTAATGATTGACATCAAAATAGCAACAAACCCTGAAATTTGCCATTGCTACTATGTCTCTTCTCATTATATTTATAATACAAATAATACATTTTACATCAGTCATCGCAGACTCTTGGAAGTGCTGTGAATACCCTCTCCAGGAGCACACTGGCACAAAGTTTCTGTTATTTTCTTCACTAACTTAATGGGGCCACTCAGAAGAATTATTGATAAGACTGACTGATGAAAGTTTAACATGCACGACTTTACTTTTGAGGGAGTAGGCAGTGTTAAAGATAATTTGTCATTAGTCTCTCAGCTCCTGAACGTCATATCTTTCTCTACCTAACCCCCAAATCCAGCACAAGTCATGCTTCTCTCACATGGACCTTCTTAGTCACATCAGGGAAATTATGTGCACCTACTAGTGTTAAATTGAAGAGGAAAAATTAAATTCTGTTTCTAGAGTTTCATTTTTCAATGAATAACTAACAGAAAACTTTATACAAATGCATGCTTACATTTCAAAAAGAATATTACAATTAATGATCTATCTTTCCAGTTTAAGAAATGTGTAAGAGGAAAAAAAAATCAGTTCAAAGCAAGCAGAAAAAAGAAAATACTAAAAATAAGAAGAATAAAAAGAGAAAAATCAATGGAACCAATAGATGCTTCTTTGTAAATTTTAATGAATGTGATAAACTCTAGTCAGACTAATCATGGAAAGAAAGGGAAAATCAGTTGGAAAATGATTCTCCACAGGTGTCTTCCATGTCTACATGTCTTTTGAGAAAAGGCATTAACAGGTTTTGCTCTGGACTACCTTATAAAAATGTCTGCAGCACAAATGGTCCTGAAAGATAGCGATGATGTCTCCCTCCAGAGCAGAGGACAGATTTGTTTGCTGCCCTCGATAATCGATGATAAAAGTAATGTCTCCCTCTGGGGTAAATGTTGGGCAAGTTTGCCAGTAATCCCCCATTAAAAGATTGTGAGTTCTTGAGTTTGGCATTCTTCAAGTGTGATGCAAACTCAATACATGCATAGCATCCACTTAGCCACTTCAGATCACCCCCATTGAAGTTGGGAGATCAGGCAAACTGATCAGATCTTATAAAGAGCTGTATCTCTGACATAGGAAATCCTTGTCTTCTGCAGGATCTATGAAACTGTAGCAAGTTAACCAGGAACAAGAATGAAAATATGGATATCATTATAGATTGTAAAGACATCAAAGTATTCTAGGAAGATTTTATGAACAACTTTAGACCAAAGATTCAAAAACTCAAATGGAAATATATTTTGAAAGGCAGAACTATCAATCCTCATTTAAGAAAAACTAGATATGCTGAATTATCCTAGATATCTGAATTCCCCTATACCTTTAATAAAAATAAACTGAAATTTGAAATAAAAACCTCCCACAATGAAAAACCCAGGCCTGCCTAGATCCTTTCACTGATGAATTAATTAAACACTTAAGAAATAACTAATATGATTTTTACATACTCTTCTAGAAAGTAAAAGAAGGCAAAGCACATCCCCACTCTTTCTATGAGGCCAATACTAAAACCAGACAAATACATTAGCAAGCAAACAAAATAATTGAAATCAATTTCCCTCATGAACATAAGTGCAATAATTAATAATATTTTAATAAATCAAATCCAATAATATGTAAAATTGTTAAGAAATTATGGCCAAGCTTGGCTCATCCCAGCATAAAAAGTTGCTTGTTCATTTGAGAAACAAATATATGTCATTCACCATAACTAGATTAAGAAAATCATATGATATTATTATCAAATGTAGAAAACTCACATGGTAAAATTCAGCACTCCTTCCTGGTAAAAAAAAAAAAAAAAAAAAAAAAAGCTAATCTCTATATATAAAACCCTAATATGCAAATAGACTGAACAGCGGAACAACCCAACAACCCAACAACTGGTTGCTGTGATATGTGCTGACCACCAGGGGGCGCACATGGAACATGGTGGGCGTCAGCTGTGGCAGGATGGTGGAGCAGGTGAGTGGGGGCACCAGACCAAGGCAGGGCGCTGGTTCCTGTCTTTGGGGTGAGCCTCTGGTAGTTATTGAAAATTCTTTGCTCCTGCGTGCCGTGGTCCCACCTGGCACTCGCAACTGCTGTTGGCACCAGCCCCACTCACACCCACACCAGCACCGGAGCCGCTGCTCACACCCGCTGTCGGCGCCGGCATCAGTACCAATCACTTGGTGTCATCAGCAGGTGTGAGTGGCAGCTGCCGAACTCGTTCACCCCTGAGGGCTTCTCCACTTGCCCCTGTTCCTGAGGGGTGATTGGGGCAGCAGCCACTGCTTGCACCCGCTGACAGTGCCAGCCCCACTTGCACCTGCTGCTGGTGCCGGCCCCAATTGCTCCGCGCCATCAGCGGGTGTGAGTGGGGCCGGTGCCGTCAGCACATGGGAGTGGCGGCAGCAGGAGAAGGGGTGCTGGGAAACAGGGAACCTGGGGCCATGGCAGAAGGGGCTGCGCAGGGATGCAGAGGATGGGCCGAGACCTGACCCTGTGCCCACTGCTGCCTTGCCGCTCACAGTTCCTTTCAAAGTGCACGAATTCATGCACGTGGGCCCCTAGTTAGGAATAAACATTAACTTTCATAGTCTTTTAGAGAGCTCTATGAAAAACTTAGCACTGATATCCTACCTAATTTTAAAAGGTTGGATGTTTTTTCTCTAAGATTGGGAGCAAGACAAATAGTTTTTCATATCACTTTTATTCAAAGTATACCGGGAAATTCTACAAAGTACAATAATATAAGACAAAAAGAGCAGGAATTTTTCTTCTAATTTTGTTAAATCAGTTTTCTCAAATCCAATCTTTCCTCCATAAGCATCATACTATCCATTGACCCATTTGCTTCATCATGTCCATTCTCAGTGGCATAACAATCTATATTTGAGATGTGATTTATGAAGTGTCAATTAGGATATGCTAAATTATGCAGCACCAATAACTAAGCCCAACATTCAATTGCCTTTGAATGATAATGTTTTTATTTCTTATAAATCTGTATATTCTCAATGAATCATTGGTGAAGTTTCTGATTATTATATATTTTTTCAGGAAACCAAACTGACAGGGCAGCTTACATTTCAAATATTACCCATAATCATACCACAGAGAAACAAAGCATTCTGGAGTATCTTCACACCTTTAATTAAACTGTAGGCCAACAAGTAACATTTGCAACCCCTATCCCACAACTCTTGACTGAGAATAGTCATGTGACACTACACAACCATAAGAAGGTCAGGAAGGCAATCTCTTAAAGTGGAGTATAAGAAATTAATACCCTAATAACTATATTATTAGGCTTTTAAAATAACCAGCTAAATATATTCATATTATCATTTAAAACAACTTTATTTATAAAAATTATTTTAAAAATCTATAAACAATACAATTAAAAAATGGGCAAGGACCTGAATAGACACTTCTTCAAAGAGGACATATAGATGGCCAATAGACATATGAAAAAATACTCAACATCACTAATAACCAGAGAAATGTAAATTAAAACCACAATGAGATATTACCTTACACCTGCCAGAATGGCTACCATTAATAAATTAACAAACAGTAAGTGCTGGCAAGAATGTGGAGAAAAGGGAACCCTAGTGCACTATTGGTAGGAATGTAGAGTGGTGCAGCCACTGTAGGGAAAACAGTATAGAGTTTTTTAAAAAACTAAAAATGGAACTGCCTTTTGACCCAGTGATCTCACTTCTGGGAATATATCCTAAGACTCCTGAAACACCAAGTCAAAAGAATATATGCACCCCTATGTTCATAGCAGCATTGTTTACAATAGACAAGATCTGGAAACAGCTCACGGGCCCATCAATAGACGAGTGGTTTAAAAGCTATGGTAAATTCGCACAATGAAACACTATGCAGCTATAAAAAAGAAGGAAATCTTACCTTTTGCAACATCATGGATGGACCTAGAGATTATTATGCTAATGTATAAGCTAGTCATAGCTTATACATTAATTGAAGCCTAGTTTAAAAAATATTCATGTATTGATATGTCAGAAATCTAATGTTGCTAAGCTACTGGGAACTATTGCAACTACCAAATGCAGCAAGTGATGTTCATAATTTAGTTTCAACTAAGTTTATACATGAAAAAGACTTTTGTAAGAAAAATACACTGACCATTTCTACCATGCCACACTTTATTTTCTATCTTTATATGCATAATGTATGTACATACGTCATAGTGATACATGATTTTTGGACTGGAACATGCAGTGTTCCCCAGATTCTTTGTCCATCAGAATCAAAGAATGAATCCACAGACTGAAGATGGTATAGCAAAAGGACAGATTTATTGAAGAACAAGTACAGACTCCCACGTGGGGAAGGGGAAAGAATCTCACAACATAGACTCCCAGGTGGGAAGGGGGAAAGAGTTGTATCTAAATTTATGGTAATTACTTTAAATTTTTCTGAGTTATCTTAAAAAATTGCTCATTTTGGGGGGCCACTGGATGAGTTGACATAATTTATCAATCTGTTTATAAATGTATACCTTGATAATTGCATTTTAATATGGACATAGTCCTCTTTGATTCAAATTTTGCAAATGATTTAAAAATGAACATTAATTAGAGAGTTTACAGAAACTTCAGAGATTATGAAAGCAGTGAACCTCAGATCCTGGACCAAAGATAGCTCTTTCATATTCCCTTGTTTCATCTGGTGGTTTTGCACTTGTGCCCTGGACACTGTGCAAGTAATAAACTTATGGAGACTGTCAAGTTAATTCCCCTCTGTGAAGTTCAGAATGTTACATACATATAGTACTTTCTCTTTCTCCCAGTAGTTACTTGTTTTTGGTTTTTTTATTGGTTCACTTTGTAATTGAAATAATTACAACTATATTTTAAAATCATGTGTATGCTTAGCTGTTTGTGTATGTGTGTGCTGATTTGTCTGTGTAGGTACAAAGGAGTCTCAACTTTTTAAAAATTGGAAGCAGATTTCCAAGATGTTTTATAGCCTCAGATGTCAATAAATAAAGTAATTCAGATAGGGTTGTAAAAATCAGCAATGCCAAACAGCAGAATATCTGATTTAAAAGAGAAGGAAGCTTTGAAAAGCTTGTTTTGGCTAGAAGTAGAATGCTTGCAGTTCACTTTGCTGTCCAGCATGTGTGATGAGACCATATTGTCTCTTCTTGCTTTTTCTAGTAAAACTGGAAGCACGTGAGGGGTAAGAAAATGGGCAGTATCAGGAATGTGCTTGAGCATTTTAATCCTATTAAGCCAGTGAACAAGCAACTGAAGATTTTGACCCAAGAGATAATCTGTACAGGACAACTTTCCAACCATATTTCCCAGAAGCACCAGATTTTTACCCTGAAAGAGGATAGTAATTGAATATCATGGGCCATGTTAGTAACTACTTGGAAAAAAACACACCATACAATCATTTTACTGAGTAAAAATTTTGAGAAATAAATTTGCATTTTTCATAATGTGGGACATGAATATTTCAAGGAGGTTAAAATAATTAGGTTACAAATTAAACATAATGTTGTTTCAGACTAGACTCTGAAAAAAACATCAGTAATAACAACCTGGAATAACCCTTGCTTGCCACCCCATTGACCATGAATTAGATCAACATTATGTGGCTGACCTACACAAGAGATGAAATTTACTGTGACACCCTTCCATTATGTATTATAAATATAACACATAATATATTGGTTTTACATATGCTCAAAGATATAGACATGCCTTTATTTTTCTTAATGGAAATTCTATAGCTCTATCAAATTAGTAAGTTAACATCAAAATACATTTTGCTCATTTACTCTGACAAGTATAGAGGTCTAAATTATTTATAGTTCCACTCTGAATGGGTTTAGTAAATGCCCTACAGTGCGTTCTGTAAATTCAGTAGAGGCTTAGTAACTTTTTTATTAATTATATTTATAAATTACAATCTTTACAAAAGCCCTGGAGTACATAAATGATATATTTATTTAAATATTTAGCAACTCAGAAAATACTGCAGCTTATATATATAGAAAATTTTAACTAAAAACATAGATTCTTCTCTTTGGCAAAGGAGTAATGATATATTGGAAAGGAAATTCTTAAAAAAAGGAAATACTTTGAAAGTTCTCTCAATGTGGTGGAAGTTAGTTATGCCTTCCAAAGCTTTCTCATCTTTCTTTAGGAAAGATGTGGTCATAGATACCATGAACACAATAATCAGCATTTTGCCAAATACTGAGAAGAATTATTTCTAACTAGTGGCCTGGTGCACAAAATTCATGCATGTCCCTCAGACTGGCCTGCACTCTCTCCAATCTGGGACCCCTGTGGGATCGGGCCTAAACTGGCAGTCAGACATCCCTTTCACAATCAGGGACCGCTGGCTTCTAACTGCTCACCTGCCTGCCTTCCTGATCATCCCTAACCACTCTGATTGCCAGCCTGCTCACCCCCTGCTGGCCTTCTCGCCCCCAACTGTCCCTCCCCTGCCAACCTGCTCACCCCTACTGCTCCCCCTGCCAGCCTGCTTGCCCCCAATTGCTCCCTCCACCCCGCCAGCCGGTTCTCCCCTAACCACCTCTGCCTTGGTCCTGCCACCATGGCTTTGTCTGGAAAGACATCTGGAAGGTCTCCTGGTCTTAGCATATTACCCTTTTATTAGTATAGATAGAGGCCTGGTGCAAGGGTGGGGGCCAGCTGGTCTGCCCTGAAGGGGGTCCCGGATCAAGGTAGGGGTGGTGCTGGCCTGGGTTAGGGGCTGGGGCAGTTTACAGGCTGGCCAAGCCCCCATTGCGGGAGTGGGGCCAGCCTGAGCAAGGGTCTGAGGGCTGTGTGCAGGCTGACCATGCCCCCATTGGGGTGTGGGGGGGTGCCTGCTGGGGGGCATGGCCAGCCTGGGTGAGGGGCTGAGGGCCGTTTGGGGGCAGTTTGCAGGCCAGCCAAGCCTCCGGTTTTGTCCAGAAGGATGTCTGGACGGTCTCCCAGTCTAATTAGCATATTACTCTTTTATTAGTAAAGACTAGAGGCCCATTGCATGAAGAGATTCATGCAATAGGCCTTCCTTCCCTTGGCTTCCAGCACTGGTTTCCTCCAGCACCTGGGACCCAGGCCTTCACTCTAGCCAGAGTCTGCCATCTTCGTCTTTGCTGCAGATTCCAGTTGGACTCTGCCATCTTCATCTTCACTGCAGACTCCGGCCAGAATCTGCCATCTTTGCTGCAGGCTCTGGCCAGAATCTGCCATCTTTGCTGCAGGCTCCAGCCGGAGTCTGCCATCTTCATCTTCTCTGCACACTCCAGAGTCTGCCGTCTTCTCTTCGCTGCAGCACTCCGCTCCTGTAGATCCCTTCACCCCTGCCCTCCCTCTCATAGCAGGCATCCTGCTCCACCTGGCCACTCCAAGCCTGGAGCAGCTGGGCTGTTGCCATCTTTGGCATTCTAATTTGCATACTCACTCTGATTGGCTGTGGGCATAGTGACGGTATGGTCAGTTTACATGTTTGTCTATTATTAGGTAAGATTATGGTAAATCTGATAAATTATCTCACATTACTATGTATCATTAATGTAATAGTTAGTTAACATTTATTGAGATATACACAGCCTTTTAGAAAGAAAATAGGAGAAATGCAGATACAGGTTACCAGAAAGTGGGGCCTCCCACAAAGTATAAGAAACTCTCTCTCTGCCAATATCTAAGTGCAAATACACAAAAAGAAAGCATTTTCTGAATAGCCAATGTTATTTAAGTTTTTGTCTCCCCTCTTCTCTATATCTTTCATACCATATGCAATCAAAAGATTCTACCTCCCAGTAATGCAAGAAGACCTAAGATAAAAGGCAATGGGTGGCAAAGGGTACAATATGTTTGCATATTAAGTTTGTTATAGAGAGTGGAGAGGCAGAGAGAGTACTGGGATTAGTGCACTGAAGAGTGTCTGACTTCTCAGAAATAATTTTCAGATAAATAAAAACTGCAAACATTTTTTTTAAAACAGTTAAAAAATCCTTTTTGTTCTAGGCATGATCTTACCTAAATGCATAGTTTACTTTCCTGATGCAAATCTGGCATGTTTTGATGCATGCTCGTTAACGGTGTCCAGTGTAAGCTTCAAACCAGGAGGCCACCGAGGCTGCAGCAGAGGAGATCATCCCGCTGCCCTGCTGCTGGCCACGCGCGGGGAGGCCTGGGGGCTCTGGCTCTGCGAGACTTCCAAGGGCTGGGAAGGGACCTCACAAAACCGGGGGCTTGGCAAGTCCTCCCAGTCTGTGCCCAAGTCGGTTTCCTCATCACTTATGTGCTCATCTCCACTCTCATCTGATTCTCCAGCAACTCCGGGATCCACCAATTCCATGGACTCCTCGAGGTCTGCTCGCACTTCAAAGGGTGCGAACCTGCCTAGGTGTTTAGAATTCGGGCTGACCAGGTACATGAGATTCCTGAGGGATGCAGTGGTTGTTATTGGTCTAAACCGACATGCTGAGAAAAGCTCAGGTAAAGAGTATTTGTATTCAGCGTCTTTACTGCTTGGGTACATTTCTGTCTGCTGAGAGTTTCCCCACAAAATTCACTGTTGCACAGCTTTCTGGGAAGATTTATGTTGAGTACTAGCACATGGGAAAAATGTTGGCCAGCTGAGTCTCATGGCACAGTGCAGCGCTGAAGGTGGAAGCAGGTTGTTATGCTCCATGTCAAGCCCCTGCGTGGTTTCCTTCTCTTCCACCCAATTAGAGTAGGCAGAGTAGTCCTGGTTGTTGGGAAGGCTAACCCAAGGCCCTGTGATGCTGATGCTGGTGTCCCCACGGTGGTCATCACAGACGCATCTCCCTGAGTGGAAGTCGTCCTCCCGGCTTCAGCAAGCTTGCTCACAGTGCCGGAGGTCATGGCACTGCCTTCACTTTCTCAAGTGGAAAAATGGCAGAGGTGAGCTCTAATATACAAGATCGGCGCAGATCTGCCAGACGCTCACAATGACTTTTTAAGTCGATGGTCTTTTTTTTCTACGAGGTCCTCAAGTTTGCGGTTTGTGCCTCTGAATCTTCTCCTTTTTCTCTTGATGTCACTGGGCTCCAGTATAAAGCTTCTGATTCTTTTCCTTGGTTTTGAGAAGGCCTTCAGAATTTTTCTTCATTTCTTCATTTCTTCATTTAATTTGCATATTGTTTTTTCAGCTATTTAATCCTCATCTTGCAGGACATTATTTTCCATCTCAACTGATCTGTTATCCATTTTCCTTCCATGGCTTTTAACACTTCTTTTTGAAATTCTTCTTGCTGCTTGCTCTTAAGTTGGCTTAACCGTTCCTTCTTCTCCATAAACCTCTCTTGGTCACGGCTGTCGAAGTAGACGGACTTGCCTTTCTGAATGCACTTGCGAGTCAGTGGTGTTGCATAGCAGACACTGCTCCACCTCCAGGTACAGCCCCTCCGTGGCATCCATCGAGTCCACCTGGTCCCGGGCGAGCAGCCGGGACCCACAGCAGGGAGCCTCCGGCGCCCTGGATCCCTTCCCACTCTGCAAACAATTTTATTCATTGGGAATAATTTTGTGATTTGCTCACAGAGAGCCAAGAAACAAGAGCAGGGAATAATTCAGACCTAATTCAGTAGAATGAACATTTTCACATGGGTTCTGCACAGCAAATTGCAATTGAACATGGGATTTGAAAAAATAGTCCTGCAGAATCAGTGAAAAGTGGTGAAGAAACAACTGGATAGATACACTGTGTTGGTTCTCAAACATAAAATCCAGGTAAAGTGCTCATTTTAATTAAAAAACAAACAAACACACACACACACACACAAAACCCTCTACAACCATAATGTCTTACTTTGTAAAAATGCAAAACAAAAATTATTCAAATGAAAACTATAGTTTTCATGATGTTTCAGACACGTTTTGTAAATGCTCTTAAACAGATCTCAATAACAACTCATTCCAAATGGAATAAGAGAGATGACTTGATAATGAAACATTAAGTGTTTGAAGTCAGGCAATCATTTCATAGATTGAAATCCTGCCCTTGCCCCTAACTCCAAGTGTGCTTTTGCACAAGATATTTAAACTGTCTATGCTTAATTTTCCTTATTTATGAAATGGGGATAATAATATCTACCTAATAGGTTTGGTTATTGTGGAAATGAAAAAGTAGCAGAGAGAATATAATTAAAATAGTTAATAAAGTGCCTAACATAAAGAAAAATCTCAACTTTTTTACTGTAAACATGATTATTCTTTACAGTGATTATTTTAATCTATTATTTATGTAGAACTACTTTGCAATCATTTATTCTCTGTCACATATACTGTATATACAATATATACAGGGTGTGGCAAATCAGGTTCAGAGTTGTTTGTATGGGAAATCATATAATAATTAATAAAGAATAATACAAGAATAAACTCTTATTTTGTGTACTCACAACCATGAACTTACTTTTACTGCACCCTGTATATTATAGTATATAATATATATTTAGATCTATATAATGCACACATATTTTTTGTCACTGCTTTTGCTAACCTTTGGAGCTAGAGATAAAACATGAGCTTGTAAAAGTAGTAGGTCATGTTTAGGGGGGAATTTAATGCATGAGGGAGTTTTAAAAAGAGAAACAGTTCATGAGTTTTCTATTTGGCTGTTTCTCTTTCTTGGTAGTCCCATTTCAGTAGGTCTAGAGACTATTTAGGGACTTCTTAAAGTTTTATTTATGATCACTCACCTTGCCAGATAAGGAAATCATGGCAAATATCAGCCTATCTGTCCCATATTTTTAAAGAGGCTAAAGAGATTCATGCAGTTGAATCATTTAGAATCAACCCAATTTGGGGGTGTGTGTCACATAATCATGTTATTGTCAATTACAAAGGAATATGATATTTTTGGATAATGTCCACTTTAGAAATTGTAGGTTACTAGAGGCCCGATGCACAAAATTCGTGCAAGGGGTTCGGCCCCCGCCACAGCCGTGGCTGCCTCTGCCTCAGCCCTTGCAGCCCCAGCTTCATTTGGAAGGACATCTGGTCTAATTAGCATAGTACACTTTTATTATATAGGATTATTGACTGTAGATTTAAAATATAGAATTATTCATTTCTGCTTACAATATTCCTTCTTTCCATAGTTTTCTATTTGACCTATATCTAGGTTGTATATGGAGCAATTAGTACAACTCTTTTATATTCTTTTGCTTTGAGAAGTAGTGAGTAGATGCAGTTACTACTCTCCAAGAATGTTAACGTGACATGATCTATAAGCCAATATCTCTTTCCATTTCACAATATTATAATTCTTTCCATTTGACAATTGTTGCACGACAAATGGAAATACAACTGTGAAATCAGGATTTATCCAATAGTAATTCTTAATGAGAAGAAGGGAAGTTTGAAGAATAAATTATTCCTAATAGATTCTCCAGATCATAAGTCCTTACCCCAAATCGCCTCCTCCAGGGTAAGCACTGATTTCATTTGCCCTTGCACACAGGCAGCAACAAGGGGCACACTGCAGGAGTATAGGGAGAGATACAGATCTATTTAATGGAAAGATGAAAGATGAGGCACTGACAGAGTGAAAATTTGTGCAGAATGTGGAGTCACAACAGGAGAAGAGTGCACTGTGGAAATTGAAGTAAAATAAATCTTCAGACCAGTCACTAGGATGACACCTAGAGTGTTGCTTTCCTCAAGACTTCTGAGCCCCCAAAGAAAACTAGAACTAAGACTATAAAAATAGAAATACAAAGAATTTCTACTAAATTTGGAGTTGTTACCTTAAAAAGGAAAAATGATAACAACTTATAGCATTTCTCCTATATAGAGCACAGTGGCAGTAGGGCTGTATGCCCATGTCAGAAAGAAATGGACTATTGATCTGGTTTTGTGAGCTCTCTAAATAAGAGGATTAGATCACCACCCAAATGATTGTGAAGATGGCTTGCCTGGAGCCCCAACCTGTAGCACAGATGTAGGACACTGGAGCAGTAAGATGAAGAAAAGGATGACTGTGAACAGAAAATGAAAGGGAGGTAAAGAATGCATAATGTACAGGATAGGCTCTTAATGTATACTTTATGTGAAGCCAAAGACCTGCTCTCTGTTAAACTGACTACAAAAAGCATGCACATTGGTAAATTTTCTGACTTCAAGGTACAAATTATTGCATCAGCTTCCTGTGCCTAGTTCATACATATGATTTAACACATAGAAGATTAATTTCTGGGGACAATTCAGAATGAATTTCATTTCTTGGCAGAAAATAAGCCCTATGGCAGAAAGCGCTGGAAACCTGATATTGGTGTCTGTTTATAGTCAGTTCAAGGAATTGATATTGCATAGTGCACATTTTCAGCTGAAGGCTTACTTATTTTCACCTCAACTGTTTACTTCTCGTCGTGTTTCTGTACAACCACTCTGTGTTAAGAAAATCTTCATACTGTGAGTCATCAGTCATTCTGACTCCTGTCAAGTATACCCATTACCCTAAAGTAAGCAAAAATAATACATCACACATGACAAATGCAAATTCAAACTCGCTGATTGAATCCCTACAATAGTTCAATTAACCTGTGGATGTTTACATCAGATAAGCACTTTTGTTAGGTGATGTATATAAACCACACTGTTTGAGAGAGTCATTTAAAAGAGATCATTGTAGAGTGAGTTTGAGGCATAGATTATTTTTCTTTACTATTAAAATACTACAATATTTTCCCATTAATTTTAAGCACTGTGGCCTTATTTATGCAATTTTTAGTAAAAAGTATATATATTTATATTTAATTTATTTCATTAAAGCACTAAGTGAATAGGTTCATTTTCCTTAAATGTAACTGTTGGTAGTATGTTAATAATTCTATTATTGACATTGCAATTAACCAATTCCTAAAACTTAGTATGTTTACCATATATGCAAGGCCCCCTATATCAGCTTCTACTACTAGGCTCATGAAACTCTGGGAAACCTATTATTTTCGACCCATTCTTGCATAAAATTTTATTTATGACAGAAAAGTAATTTACACAAAAATATTAATGTTGAGCGGGTCAGAATACAAATGTTAGTTGTTCACCACATTATTATCCCAGGTGAGAAAGCTACTTAAAAAGCACTTCAAAAATCAAAACCAGCCTTAGCTGTTTTGGCTCAGTGGACAGAGTGTCAGCCTGTGGACTGAAGGGTCCCAGGTTCGATTCCGGCCAAGGGCACATGCCCGGGGTTGCCAGCTCGATCCCTAGTAAGGGGCATGCAGAAGGCAGACAATCAATGATTCTTTATCTCTCTCTCCCCTCTCTCTTCCTCTCTGAAATTAATAAAAATATATTTAAAAAATCAAAACCATTTTTTTTCATATGGTGAATGAGGCATGAGAGTTAAGTGATTCTATAGTGCATTTCAAAAAGGTATGGTAGCTTCCTCAGTCACCCTTCTCCAAAGGAATATTCTGTTTTGTAGCCTCTGCCAACTTTTAGCATTTACCACTGCTTCTCCTTTTATTTTAATTTCCATATTCTTTTATAACATGCCATAATTTCCCATATTATATCATATTTTACTTTGGTTATATTTTAGGATGACTGCTTCTCAATAGCATTTCGGGGTAGAGACAGAACAATTGACTTCATAAACAACACTGTTGCTCTAGCTGGTTTTGCTCAGTGGATAGAGTATCAGCCCACAGACTGAAGGGTCCTGGGTTTGATTCCCGTCAAGGGCATGTATTTTGGATCCTCAGCCCTGGTTAGGGTGCGTGCGGGAGGCAACCAATTGATGTGCCACTGTAAATAAATGTTTCTCTCTCTCTTTCTTTCTCCTCTTCCCTTCCACTCTAAATATCAATGGAAAAATATCCCTGGGTGAGGATTAACAACAACAACAAAAAACAACACTGTGTTTTCATATGCCTTTTTGTTGGAATCATTTCTGCTAATCTGATATAATTATTATGTAAACCGTCTATAAAATAAAAAGATAATATGCTAATTGGTTCTAACGGAGTCACAGTCACGACCAGGTTGCCAGCACACAGGAGCTGGTGGGAGGGGGCAGGGATTTGCGCCACGGGGACATGAGGCTGCCTCAGGGGACAGCCCCCCTGGTGGAGGCATGTGCAAGCCGTGGCGCCACCCAGCCCAGAGTGGGGCATCAGGATGGTGGTGGGGTCTTGGCGGAGAGCTCTCAGCTCTCCTGGGCTGGGGTCTGAAGGTGCGGAGAGGAAGGGAGAGCACATAGGCAGTTAGGGAGTTTAGGCCAGGAAAGGAGAGCAAATAGGCAACTAGGGGCATCAAACAAGGAGGGGACAGCACTTAGGGGGATCAGGCAAGTAGGGGAAAGCAGTTAGGGGGATCAGGCCAGAAGGGGAGAGCAGTTAGGGCCATCAGGCCAACAGGAGAGCAGTTAGGGGCATCAGGCAGGCAAGTGAGTGCTTAGGAGCCAGTGGTTCTGGATTGTGAGAGGGATCCCAGATTGGAGAGGGTGCAGGCCAGGCTAAGGGCCCTCCCCCGCTCCACCCCCACCCCATGCATGAATTTTGTGCACCGGGCCACTAGTAAGTTATATATTTTCATTAAACTTTGTCTCTTCCCCTTTACTCCTTTCTTGAGCTCAGGTTTTTCTCACTTTTCTGCCTTAGCTCATTTTTCTCTCTCTTGTCCTTCTCTCTCTTCTTCATTAAGTGAAATAAGCCATCAAAGAAAAACAAATACCACATGACCTTACTTATATGTGGAATCTAATGAACAAAATACACTGATGAATAAACTAGAACCAGAGGCATGGATACTGGAACAGATTGACAGCTGTCAGAAGGGCAACTTGATGAAAGAAGGTGAAGAGATTAGCCAAAAAACATATATGCATAGCCCATGGACACAGACAACAGTGAGGCGATGGCCAGAAGGAAGGGGTTGGATTGGGCAGGGACTGGGTGGAAGTTGGTGAAGGTAAGGAAAATGGGGACATCTGTAATAGTGTTAACAATAAAAAATAAAGTAAAAAAGAAAAGAAGATAAATTAAAAAATGTAAACTCGAGTCAATAGCATATTTACAGTTTTATGTAGCTTGGAATCTGTATATGTTTGTTATCAAATATTTGGACCCTAACATGTTCTTCATTCTCTTTAAATTTTTATTTGAACATTGATTATAATTATAGTCATAATTAATTTCCAATTTTTGATAAAAATACTTTTCCAAATAGATTGTGTATTAACTCCCAGACCTTGTGCCATAGAGAAAACAAGTACTCAATATTAGGTTACATTTCTGAGGGTATCAAACTACTACTATTGCTTGGTGGAATACATGAGGTAATCAAGACTCTATCCTCCCTAAGAAAGCTGGCATTTGGAACCTCATTAAGTAATAGTCAAACAGAATTAACTTTTATAGAAGTAGCATAAAAGCCTAGGGACTGCATGACTCATGACATCCCCCTTGCCATTCTTGCTTGATTCCTAGAATAAGCTCCACTAGTATGAATCCCTTCTCAGATTCAATCTTATGAGGCTAATCCAATTTCCTGTTGATAGAAATGAAATTGAGGCAAAAGTCCTGGGCTCAGCATTGCTTTTCTCATTGACAACAGTGTGCTTTGCATTTGTTCCAAAGAAACTAAGTTTCACATTTATACTCAAGGCCTTGAAAAGCCCTCTTTTGACCCAATTTGAAGTTAGCTTATTAGCAGTATCTCTTGGGTTACAATGATAGAAATTCTACAGAATGGTTCTCACCAGCAAAGGTGTTAAATAATCTGATTAAAGCTATTTGTTCTCTACTCAGAAGAAAAAAGCACATATGCATGCACATGCTTTGTTACAATTTGATGATTCCCCATTTGGGACCTCACAACATAGAATTAGATTAATACTTCCAGCTCCCATAGTGACAATGCAGTCCTCTTGTGGGGAGAAAATTCATGGTTTTGTAACTGGATAGATGTCTTTTTCTTTGAAATCTAACCTAGCATCCTTTGTCTACAGAGGTTAGTTTGATTTCTAACAATTGAGAACAATGGCTCATCTCTTCTTATCCAACTTACAAATTCTATACATTCTGAAACCGATCTACACAGGTTTCAGACTTTTGGATCCAGTGGCCCCCTAGTCATTTGTTTCTGAGAGACCTTTGAATGCTTTAACTAGAGATGATTCATTGACACAGCATCTATCTAAAGCCTGTCTGTGTTTCTGCCCATATCATGAAGACTAGAATAAATATTGATGTTGCTAATGAAATGTCCTGGTTTGAAAGATGTAGATGAAGTAAAAGCTACTTTTCTTTAGCTGTGTTTCCTGGCAATCCCGGTAAAACAGAAATGAGCACTTGTAGCACTGGACACCAATATCCTAACACTTGGTGATTGGCTTCATGGGTGTGAAAGACTAGTGTGAACAGTGAAGGTAGAGGTTGTGGTAGCTTCCTGACGTCCAGATCTACAGGACACTCACCTTGAAAGAAATAGAACATGGTTTACCATGACTTTAGGCATCTGCTACCCTTTCCATGATTTTGTAAGCATCTAACTCTAAGTTAAATTCCTTTTCATTTGAATCATCAAGAGTGGTTTCTGTTTCCTGTTTTCTGAAATGACACCTGACTGATAGAGAACTCTAAAATGTGTCTGTCTGTCTATCTATTTACCTACCTACCTACCTACTTCTCTATCCCTTATCCAATGCTTCTTTGGCATTCTCTGAACAGCAAATCACACTACTATCCATATAACTGCACAAACTAGAAACTTAGGGATCATTATTTTCTCTTTCCTTTTCATTACCATCTCCTTCTCTAAATAATTCAAATACTATTAAGTCCATATCATTGTCTTCTCTAATTTTTTTTACAAAGCATTAGGCCATATCTACTGCTACTTCATTAATCCAGGCCTTTACTGACTCCATTCTTGGCATTTTGTTGTTTCTAAAACATAGCTGTCAGGAATTCATGAAGCTATAATAAACTTCAGAAATAAAGAGAAAGAAATATATATCAAACAGAAAAAGATCTAGAACATAGTCTCTTTATTTGACTGCTCTGAATTTGGTCATGTGCCTACTTATGAAATAATACTGTCTAACCCTTGATTAAAAATTGGTCAATTTAGATTAAATTGATGAATCAAATACTACTAAGTCTATATCATTATCTTCAGATGATTGATTTAATCTAAATTGACCAATTCTTAATCAAAGGTTGGATCCATATAAGCAAATCATGGAATCTGGGGTACCTTTCAAAACAATTAATGAGGGAAAACATTTCCACTGTATCTTTTTAAGTGTTACCCAAGTGATATTTATATAATGCAATATAAATGTGTCACTATTTTCTTAATACTGCAAAGATTTTTACATTTCTCTAAGGACTTTATGTTCAAACTAGAGGCCTGGTGCATGGATTCATGCACCGGCAGGGTCCCTCAGCCTGGCCTGTGCCCTTTCACAGTCTGGGACCCCTTGGGGAATGCAGTCGTGTGCAAAGAGGTAGGCAGCCAGGGAGGAGCCTGAGCTGACAGCCTGGCACCGCTCCCACTTATCCCAGCCCTGCTGCGCCTACCACTGCTGCCACTGCTGCCACTGGGTAGTGCTGCCATGGAGTCAGGAGAGGCTCCTGCAGCCACAGCTGCACTTGCCAGTCATAGTCCAGCTGAGCGGTGCTCCCGCTGTGGGAGCACACTGATCACCAAACGGGCAGCTCCTGCATTGAGCGTCTGCCCCCTGGTGGTCAGTGCGCGTCATAGTGACTGGTCAACCAGTTGTTTGGTTGTTTAGGCTTTTATATATATATAGATATCCCAGTAAATCTAGCCACTGACTACTTGTTTTTCAGATATAATTATCAATTATATAATAATGAAACTAGTTAACATGTTAAGCACCCTGTTAGTCACTGGTGACTGACATTACACTTCTATCCAAAAGACAAAACAGGCTGGGTGCTTAACATGTTAAAATAGTTAATAATATATCGGGTTTTACATGTGTCAGAGAGTATTCTAAATACTGTATGTACATAATTGCATTTAAATTTCCTCAAAATATTTATATTCATTGTTTGAAAGTAAGGACACTGAGGCTGAGAGACATGAGGTAGTTAGATAAAAGTTACAGAGATAAATGGCAGAGCTTAACCCATGGGTTTTCCAATCTATTCTTCTGTTCAATAATTATTTGCTTCTTTCCAGCAAAGTATCAAGAACTGAAATAACCTTAGAAATAATCTTGCCTATTTTTAAATATCCTATTTAATAAAGAGGTAATATGCTAATTGACCATCACACTCTCACAAAAGATGGTGATGCCCATAGCCAATAAGGAGGGAATATGCTAATTGATTGCCACACCCTCAAAGATGGTGGTGCCCACAGCCACAATATGGCGGCACCCAGTCCCCTCAGCCCTGCCGGAGTGGCAGGCACCTGGCATGGCCAGGCCCGTCCCCAGGCAGGCAGTGGCAGCGCAAGTGTCAGCTGCCCAGCTGGCCAGAGGTGCAGGCAAACCTCGGATGTCGGCTGCCCAGCAGCCCAGGGCAGACCCAAAAAGCAGGCAAGCCTCAGATGTCGGCTGCCCAGCTGCCCAGGGCCCCCGAGTCTCAGGTAACCAGAACTGGCTGAGGCTTGCGCTGCTGGCAGTGGCAGCAACAGAGGTGTGATGGGGGCGTTGCCTTTCCCTGATCGCCTCCAGGTTGCCTCCCACCCCTGAGGGCTCCCAGTCTGTGAGAGAGGGCAGGCCGGGCTGAGGGACCCCCACTTCCCTCCAGTGCATGAATTTTCATGCACCAGGCCTCTAGTTTCATATAAGAAAATAAGTTTTAAAATGTCATTTGGTCTAGAAAATTGTCCAATAAAGAAATTGAAGCAAACATATCGATGATGTCTTTGACAATGATGGTGTTTATGAAGATGGATACAAGTGTCCATAATTGAAATTGTTTATAAATAAAACTAAGTACTGTACATATTTATTAGACTATTGATAAAAACAAAGGAGACAACATAAGAACACTGCTTAGCACCATGCCACTCCTAGTAGGTATTTACTGAATTACTTTAAACAGTTTATAGCTGTGCATTACTACATTCACAGAACCAAAAGACTAATTCTGTAGATGAAGACTTTCTAATGATCATACAGCTGATTACGTTTACTGCACACCCTTTTTAAACTTTATGTATTTCTGAAAAAATATCAAATATCTGCAATAGCCACTGTGCTATACATGAATCTGTGCAATGTGTTCTGTTTTTGTTAGTATTAAAACCTTACAGACTACTAGTCTTCTCCAGGTGATTAGAAAGGAACACATTCTTTCTTGAATTCAGGTCAGATAAAAATTTTAATTTATCTCAGGATCTCCTCTGATTATTTAGTAATATGAAGATGTCTGGTTATTTCTTTTCTGTCTTTTTGAAGTTATACTTGAATGATCTTTCTCCAGAAGCTGATATTTTTCTTTACTTTCCTAAATAAGATGAAAAGAACAGATGGAGCATCTCTTAGAGGTTTTTATATTCATGGTTTCCAATTTCAGGATTTGGGGTATTCCCAGACCAGAAGGTACTATGACACTTGTCCAGCTTTGATTATATCAGGCTAAGTTCCCAAATTGATTGTGTTTCATTATTTCTAAAATCATTAATCTCTTTGGGGAAACAAACTTCCCAGGCAATAAAAAAGAAGATATACATATCACATTTCATTTTATTTCTTAAGTAACACTTTAAATATTGTTCACAAGTACTATTTTAATTTTCTTTTTCTTTTGACACATATTACATAGCCTCATGCCAATTTTGGAAAAAATAGATAAACCATGATCATATTTTTTGGCATACTAAATAGCTGTTCAAATATAACTACATGATGACATAATAAAATTTCCAATTTATTACAAGTATTTCCATACTTTATTTTATTTTTTCTATTTATATATTTTCTTATTTATTTTAATTTATTGGGATGACATTAGGTAATAAAGTTATATAGGTTTCAAGTGTACCATTCTATAATGCATACTCTGTAAATTGTATTGTGTGTTCTCGGTACTTTATTTTAGAGATAACAATCTACACTCTTTCTTAACAAATTTAAAATCCAATCCAAAAGATTAATTACTAGATATTCAAGTCACTACACATGCTATAATATTAAAGAATTCTTGAAAAAATATAATTCCTATGTATATTTATGAAATTACAAGATTTAGGAACTAAGATATAATAATTTGAATAAAATAGAATTTACCATTTGTTACATGAAAAGGATAATCCAAAAGTGCTGTCCAAATCTATGTCTCTAATCTTAAAATACAATATTTTCTTCCTATCCACAATATGACACAAAATTGAGCAAAAACAAAGCTGTTTATAAATAATTTCAAAATATAGTGAACTATCTTTTCAATATATTTTTAAATAGGGAACATCCTTCAAAGATAGAGTCAAAGATAGAGTCAAAGTCTGCCTCTAGAGCAAAAGGCATACTGTCCATTTTAAGCTTCGGGATCTCCAAGCTCACAGTTCTTTTCCTATAATGTTATACACCAGACGTGCATCGGTCCCTGGCCCTCTTTGAATTATTCTTGAGAACTTGGAATGAAAGCCATGCATGAAAATGTTATTATTCTTTCTACTATGAGCAATAAAGTCCTTATTTTCTGATCCAGGAGGGTCTTCTACGAGCATTCATAAAATGTGGCAGGCTAACTTTGTTAGCATGCAAATACAGTGATATTTCAGCCTTTCATAGTTGTTGACAATCCATGTTGATAATTTTATGCACATACACATACATGCACACATTTATCAAGTAAGTGAGATCATACTAATACTCTAGGGAGGGAGGAAAAAAGAAAGGGAAAAAAAACGAATCAAGGGAAATTATAAATGAGGCTCTACAGTAGTATCTGTAATGCTTTATCTTTTTAAAATGATCTTCATAAAATGGTAAAATATGAACTCATAGGTGGGTAGGTGGTTATTTGTTGCACTATTTTTTAAATATTATTTTTTATTGATTTCAGAGAGGAAGGGAGGGAGAGGGTGAGAGAGAGGAAGAGAGAGAGAGAGAGAGAGAGGTAGAAACATCAATGATGAGAGGGAACCATTGATTGGCTGACTCCTGCAGCATGCCCCATGCTGGGGTTTGAGCCCACAACCGGGACATGTGCCCTGACTGGGAATCGAAAGTGACCTCCTGGTTCATAGGTCAACAGTCAACCACTGAGCCTTGCCAGCCCAACTGTTGCACTATTTTTTATCCCTTTGCATATATGTTTGACCAAAACCAGGAAATATAATTAAATCCCGTATAATTTCCATGGTTGAACCGAAGATTCCAGTCACCTAGCATTTTATTTCATCATTATTATTTTCTTTTTAAGATAGCACTTCCAGGGTTTATAACAGTCATAATCAAACAACTAGAATTACAAAATAGGTTTCTTCTAAAAAACATACTTTATCTTTAGAAAATATCATTATTAGAAAGACCCTTCTTATTTTTATCTGAGGTCTCTCTGATCTAGCTCCTATTTATCATTCTTTACTTTTATCCTGGGTTTATAGGTCAAAATCTTATGCATATTTTTCTAGAGGTCTATGTGATATTGTGCATGCATACACATAGACACTGGAGTCAGAAAATCTCAGTTCGAATGCTGAATTTGCACTTTGCTAATTGTGTTATATTGCTGAACCACCAGAACTCTTTTAACCCTTAGTTTCTTCAAATGTATACTGGGATAATACCTGTACTTTAGAACTCCTAGGGTTGTTTAGAGGTTTAATTAAATTCATTTATATAAAGATTCTTTGAGAGTGTTATAAAATATGGTGTTTTTAAAGACATTAGTCATGTTTCCTTTTAACATCTCCCCATTTTTGTTTTATTCCAGAAAAACTCAGTTTCACTAACCATTCAGCATAAAAACTACTTTAAAATCCTCTCACCATCCTGATCTTTCTCCCCTGAATGTGCTGAGCAAAGGACTGTCTTCTCCCTACTTATAATACAAACTCAAAGCAATTCAAGGACAAAAGAAAAGAAAAGCAACATAGTATGAATAACTAACTTTAAAACTATGATAATCAATCATAAAAGGACAAATGCATTTCACAGCTCCTTTTCCAATTACAAAGAATAAATGTTATTTTAAAACATATCAAAGTGGTTTTAGCCTCGGCTTAAAGCCAAAAAAAAAAAAAAAAAATCAAACGCTAAAGTCAAGGAGTCTCAAAGGTGTATCAAAGTTTATTTTTAGGATAAAGACAAGATATAAAGCACAAATATAAATGAGTCAGCAAAGAAGAGTACAGCTGAAATTCATGGCTTTGGAATCAAACCTGGGTTCAAATTTTGGCTCAGCTTTTAACCAGTCTAGACCTTGATTTTCTCCTCTATTGGAATATTATAAAATATTTTAATGATTATGTGACATATTTCAATTGTTAAGCCCAATGACTTCTAAGTAAGCAGATAATAACGGTATTACACCATGCCCTCATACAGACATATATCAAAGTTGGGCAACTTGTGGATATACTTATATCAATTTTAATTATTTAAGTCTCTATCTCAATATTGAAAAATTATGGGAATTTTAAATATTTATTAACATTCCAGAAAATTAGTTTTACAACACTTTATTTTTTCTTCAGTTTTATTTTTAAAATTTGAATCTGTGCTTCAAAATTGCTGGAACTGAAAAGATTCAGTTCTTTATTCCTAAAAGAATTCTCTTTCATAACACTAAATAATTAGTTATCATATTAACCCCCATATTATAGGATATAATTTAGCAGGCAACTTCATATTTAATTAGATTTTTAAAAATATGAGCAAAACTTTCAGGCTACAGTTTTGATAATATATTTATGATAATTTAGCTAGTAAAGTTTGGAAAACATAACATTTCTCTAAATAATTTCTATAAACAGAAAATCCCTTTCCTTTAATATTTTGAAATATATTAAATATGTTCTATAGAACAAATTTCAAAACAAGCACTCTGTCAGTGACAATCAGTTTTACACTGTACTATGTTTAAAAACATTACATTTCTGCATCATCTCTTAGGTGAAATGTAATCTAGATTTAAGAATCATTAAGTTCATCTTTTTAAAAATATTCTCTTTGATAGACATTTTCCCCTTCTTCCTTTTGAGATAAGTCCAAATATTGTTGAGTCCTTATATGGAAGGTAGGTAGGTACATGTATCCTATATAATGATAATAGTTCCTGCTCTATAAAAATTTAAATGTGAACCCATGAGACATTATTTTCCATAATAAAATCTAGTATGATGTTGATGTACATCAGTAAATTTTTAAATTATAGGCCTAGGTCATAATCTTTCAAGGACTCTGATCACCACTCTGCAAAAGATCTCAACCAATATTATTGTTTCCTAAACTTAAGTTATTCATGCTTATAATTGTTGAGATACCCACAAGTTATTTGTTAATCTTATATACTTCATATTTTAATTAACTACATTTTGATTACATATATAACTTCTAGATGAAAACTATAAGATTTTACCCTGAATGGAAGTCAGTATTACTTTTTATTACTAAAAAGTAAACATAAAGTTGTAATTACTAGTAAAATAGAGCTAAATAGGTTTGCACAGGCAAGACTCATACTGTTGTTTGATTTCTCTGGGGAAAAGAAAGATTAGCTCCTGGTAGAGCAGTGTCAAAGATCACTTGAATTGATTTATCTATTTCCTAAACATAATCCTAACACTCAAAGTTGGAATACACCTCTGTACACTTATTTAATGTAGTGTCTATCAGGTGCCGGCATCTTACCAGAATCAATGATTTCTCATGTCTGCTCTCCCCAATGACCAATGCTCTTAGGATTTTTAATTTCAGAGATAATTTAGGTGTACTCATTATAATGATGTTAATACTGATAATTATTTAGCTAAATGTACTGATTTTTATTACATATAGGCAATAAGCAAAGTGCTTCATATATTTCCCCCCTTTAATCCACAACAACTCAATGAGGCAGGTGGTATTGTAACCTATATGATATACAAAGAAAGGAAGACAAACTACAGTTGCAATCCTATCACCAGTGAGAGATGGGGGTAGAACGAGAGAAAGAGAGAGAGAGAGAAAGAAAGTGAAAGAGAGAGAGAAGAGAGAGATTGATAAAAATAAAATTCAAGACAATGAATAAGTATAATCTAAATGTATAATTTTCTGAGAAAAAAATTGCAAGTTAGGGTATTTTCAAATGACCTTGGAATTAATATTTTTGTATTTCTTGAGGACATGTAAAAGGCACAAGTATCACAATATCACCAGTGCCTAGTATAATGTATGCTTCATAGTTAATTCATAGTAGGAAAGCAGGTAGGTGGAAAAGAAGGAAAGAATTAGGAATGTAAAAAAACATGGAATGAAAGGCTAAGTAGATAAGGAAAACTTAATATGAAGTATACAAGTAATCTCAGGACATTTAGAGCCCAGAATCAATTGTGGTAACATCTGGACTATAGTAAAAATGCTAAGGTCTTGAATGATCACCTTGGCAAGACTTTTTAAATCTTTCCCATAATCACTGGCTCTGCCAAGCCAATGCATGTTCTTTTGATCAGTGATATTGGGGGAGAGTTCTGGATAGTTCTGGAGAGGCATGCACAAATCAGCAGTATACTGAAATTTTATTTTACATTATATGTCCACCATTTCCTTGTATTGGGCCAAATTATACTTTGGAATTATACATTGTGAGTGAATTGTGAACATGAGGCTTGAGATGAGGTTGATTTAATTTGCCTGGAATCAGAATGCTATAACAACAATGGAAATAGAGTTTCTGGATCTTCGCCTAACAATAAAACAAATTGATGGAGATTTATTTTTCATTATGTTTTGGCTTCATTTACATTGACATGACTATAGATATAGATCTTATTGAATAGTCAAACCATAATTCAGTGCAAATCTATTTAATCCAAGAGCAAAAAATAAAATACAGATGAGTTCTGGGATCCCAAATTGCTTTTTATCTAAAGATTTTAGAATTGTTTTTCAACAATATAAGATGACATTGCTTGTAATGATTGGTGTATTGAGTAAAAAAGGGAGACTGAAGTTTTTTCATTTGTAAACTATGATTTATGAGATTCAAGAATAAAATACATTAACTAACTTGGATTACTTGTCAAGTTATGCTAATTGTTACTGCTTTAAAACCAATAAGACAACTTTTCTAGATATCACTATCCATCATCAACTATCTGAAAGTTAGACAAAAACCCAGAGCTAACAAGTTAAGTCTTTCATGAACTAAAAAGGAAGTACAAAATAAAATCATTAAAAGCCATTACACATTATTCATAAAATACCCCAAGATTCCTCCTTTATTTATAGTCTAAAGTTTTCTTATTTTAGACATGGATCTAATGAGACTGTTCATTTGCATTCTTGAGCCACAACAGAAACAATAAATTAGAAGGGGATAATTTTGCAAGAAGCATGCAAATTGACAGTTGTAAGACATGGCAGCTGGAAAATTAGAAGAGGCAGTAAGAGAGAAATACTGCTTAAAGTTGACACAATGTCAGAGCATGATAGTCTGGGAAATTTATTGAACAGGTATTCTTTGTACTTTGTTAAAATCAGGGGAGAGTACAGGTCCTAATTAATCAAAGCAGAAGTTTTAAAATTGCAAGAGCCAAACTGTTTTGTATTCCCTATGTATTTTCACTGTGATTATATTAAGTAACCTTTACGTATTACTCGTACTGAGATAGTGGCTAGTGAGGTAATTTTTAAGAAAAAATCTGAACAGATCTACAGCATTCATTTTAGGGGTAGCAGTTTGAGCCAGACAGGAGGGCATATCAAGGCCACTTCAGAGGGGTAGAGAGCTATTATGCTTACGACTTTATCTGGAACAGAAATAATATGTAATATTTACAACAAATGATCATTTTATTACCTTCTTTGAGGCAGAATCAATGGGCAGGTTCCTTTCTTTTCTATAGTAGCAACATTACACATAATTCTCAAGTACCACATGTTTAAATGGCAACATGTGCACATCATTTTGGTAAAATTTTGCTACATAAAGTGTGGTCATTGTATTAGTGGCATGAACATCACCTGAGAGTTTGTTTGAAATGCAGAATTTCAGGCTATATCTAAAATTTCTTGAATCGTTATCATTTAACAACCTTTTAACAAGATCCCTAGGTGATTTGCAGGTGCATTAACATTAGAGGCATTATATGAAGAGTGGTATACAGATTTTGAGATAACCTGATTAAAAGTCATTTTCCTATGAGGTTAATTGTATGGTGAAAGCTTCAGGACTACAGAGCAGAACTTTACAATAAATGTTTCAGAACAAAAGCGCATATCTTTATAATTAAGGGGTCTCATCCTGTCACAACACAGCCACACAACCACAGAAACTATGTTGAGTCACGTGAGAAATTTTTTAAAGTTAAATTATATGCAGTGTATTTTATTTAAGACTAGAGGCCTGATGCACAGATTCGTGCACTGGGGGGCGTGGCCTGCAGGGATTGGCCCGCTGTAGGTGTGCCATTCATCCTGGTCAGTGAGCGGCGCTCCTACTGTGGGAGCACACTGACCACCAGAGGACAGCTCCTGAATTGAGCATCTGCCCCCCTGGTGGTCAGTGCACATCATAGCCACTGGTTGACCAGTTGTTCTGGTCATTCTGCCATTCAGTTGCTGGGCTTTTATATATAGATGGCTGAAATGTGTATACTGAAATAGTTCCATTTCAAATAGTTAAAATAACAATGTTCTGGGACCCATGTTGCATTGTATTTTGTCTTCTGATTTGACAAGTAAACAAGGTGATACTTTATGTTTTGCAGTTTCTAAGCATCAAATAGGCAAAACTCTCCATTTGCTTGTTCGTCAAATATCTATCAAAGTGTAACTATCTTTAAATACTATTTATATCTTCAGACTGACTATATATGCTTTCTTTTTATTATTATTAAAAAATGCATTGTCTTCTTATAACTTTATTTTTATTCTTTAAACTATTACAGATGTGCCCAGCCCTCACCTCTCTGAAGACATAATGGAGAAAATAAAGCACAGAGAAAGGAGGAGGAAGATATCAGAATTGAGTTATTGAGAAATCTAGCTATAGGATTCTCAAGGATCTGGAAACTAAAACTTTGAAAGATCTATATTTGCACCTTTTGACCTTGTAAATATTTATAACTAATGAGTAGTGTAACATTGGAATAATGTGATACATAAATTTATGAATCTATATTTCTATGTCTTTATTTACATAAAATAATTATTTTGAGATAATAGAAAGCTACTGTGAAAGATGGAATAATAACATTATCAGAGAATTATCTATCAACTTTTACCCATTTGATTCAAGATTTTATCATTTCTGTGAGGTTCTTTGAACATGTAGAATAATCAACTAATCAGTAAGGATGTATTGGGTATTTGCTCTCAGCTGATATTCTTCTGGATCCTGAACAACTAGGTAAAGTTTACAATACATAAATTTTGATTTTTATGTTTTTACTTGTCAGGTACTGAAGAACCCATTTTCATTCCTAAAAGCAGGGGAAAGTTTATTTACCAATAAAATTACTTTAATTGTACTTCAAATAATAGATTAATGGAAGGGTAACATGCAAAGAAATAAATTTTTTACTATATTGTTAGAACATAATGATATTTCAATAAAATCCATTACAATTTTGGTAAGGCCCAAGATTAATAATTAATGTATAAAAATAAACAAAAATATGCTTTTACTATGGTCAGCAAAAGGTTATTATAAACTATCTATAACGGTAATAAAAGCATAATATATTAATTAGACAGGATGTCCTTCTGGACGTCCTCCCGGACCAAGACAGGGCTGCAGCCGCCTCAGCTGTGAGGGAAGAATCCAGGCAACTGGCCAGCTGATGCGAATTTCAGGCATCGGGCCTCTAGTATTATGTAAGACCAGAGGCCCGATGCATGAAGATTTGTGTAAGAATGGGCCTTCCTTCCCCTGGCCGCAGGCACTGCCTTCGCTCTGGCCCGGAGCCACCTTTCTGCCTTCCCATGCTGCCCAGAGGGTCTGAGCAAGCGTCCCACTCCTGCCCCTGGCTGCTTGGTACCTGCATATACAAATTAACTCTCCACCTTTGTTGGGTTAATGTGTATACGCATTCCTTATTGGTTGGTGGGCATCACGAAGGTACGGTCAATTAGCATGTTTCTCTTTCATTATTGTAGATTGCACACAGGTATTATGTCATCATACCATTGAACCTAATCTATTAAAAATTGAACCATGTATATTAGCACATAAGACCCTCAGCATTATTGTATATGCTATTTTAAGTTCATAGGATCTCAATTAGAGAGCTTTTTTGCAATTTACTTCCATGATTGGTTAAATTGTAATTATTATTAAATTGCACTTTTCATTAAGAATGTACTAATTTCTGATGAGATGTAGTTTAGATTTGGTTTCACTTGATAAGATTTAATTCAAAAACACTGATTTGTAATTAAAGACATTGCTCTCTATATGGAGCAGAACACTGTAACTGAAAGCTTTCTATCTTTCACTTTCTAATTTCCTTCCCCTCCCCTTAGAACAGTGGTTCTCAACCTTTCTAATGCTGTGACCCTTTAATACAGTTCCTCATGTTGTGGTGACCCCCAACCATAAAATTATTTTCGTTGCTACTTTATAACTATAATTTTGCTACTGTTAATGAATTGTAATGTAAATATCTGTGTTTTCTGATGGTCTTAATATCTGTTTTTTCCGATGGTCTTAGGCTCTACAGCAGCAGTTCTCAACCTGTGGGTCCGGTTCTCAACATGTGGGTGACTCACAGTTGAGAACCATTAGTAGGGTCGCCTAAGACCATCGGAAAACACAGATATTTACATTACGATTCATAACAGTAGCAACATTACAGTTATGAAGTAGCAAAGAAAATAATTTTATGGTTGGGGGTCACCACAACATGAGGAACTGTATTAAAGGGTCGTGGCATTAGAAAGGTTGAGATCCATTGTGTATATGTAGCATAGTTTTCTGATCCAGTCATCTGCAGAAGGGCACTTAGGCTGTTTCCAAATCTTAGCTATTGTAAATTGTGCTGCTATGAACATAGGGGTGCATATATCCTTTCTGATTGGTGTTTCTAGTTTCTTAGAATATATTCCTAGGAGTAGGATTACTGGGTCAAATGGGATTTCCATTTTCAGTTTTTTGAGGAAACTCCATACTGTTCTCCACAGTGGCTGCACCAATCTGCATTCCCACCAGCAGTGCACGAGGGTTCCTTTTTCTCCACGTCCTCGCCAGCACTTGTTGTTTGTTGGTGATAGCCATTCTGACAGGTGTGAGATGGTATTGCATTGTCGTTTTGATTTGCATCTCTCAGATAATTAGTGACTTTGAACATGTTTTCATGTGTCTCTTGGCCTTCCTTCTGTCTTCTTTTGAAAAGATTCTATTTAGGTCTGTAGCCCATTTTTTATTGGATCATTTATCTTCCTTTTATTAAGTTGTATAAACTGCCTTTGGATGTTGGAGACTAAACCTCTAGACAATGGAATACTATGCTGTCATAAAAAAGAAGGAATTCTTACCATTTGTAGCAACCTGGATGGAATTGGAGAACATTATGCTAAGTGCAATAAGCCAGTCAATGAAAGAAAAATACCACATGATGTCACTCATTTCTGGATAATAAAAAACACATTATAAACTGATGAACAAAAAGATAGATACAGAGGCAGTAAAGCATCAAACAGACTGTCAAATTACAGCGGGAAGGTTAGGGAGAGGTGGGGGGAAAAAAGAGATCAACCAAAGGACTTATATGCATGCATATAAGAATAACCAACGAATGCAAAACATTGGGGGGTGAGGGCATGTATGGGAGTGGGGTGAGGGGGACAATGGTAAGATATGTACACATATAATACCTTAATAAAAAAATGGGGGGAAAAAAGAAAGGTTGAGAACCACTGCCTTAGAGGGAACCATTTTATCCTTATTTAAAAGAGCCATATAATGCTTGTAAATTTTGATGAAAAGCTCACCATACTATACAAAAAATAAACATGTTAGTCGTTGTTTGTACCACATCTAAATTACAATGCCACTTTTTTATTTCTGGAATTTAGTATTTGCTTTGTCCTTACTGAACAATTATGATTCTGAGCATGACATGTCCAAGTATTAGAAGAACTTTATTTGAAAGAATACAGAAAAGTTAAAAAGGCCATTCCAGTATTGACTGATTTTAACTTTATAACCTGTTTATTCTTGCAATAGTAGTTTGGGGGGAAAAGTTCAAAAGAGTCTATAAGTGCAATTAAAGTAGTTTTAGCTTGGCACCCGGGTCATTCACTGAATCATACTTTACAGTTTTCAAGAGTGCACTTAAATCCCTAAAGCAGTTCATGGCATGAACAGTCTAAAGAATAGTTCTCTATATATGAAGTGGTCATTATCTGAACAGCAAATAAATAGCTATTATAGTTAAATAAAATTACAATACCTCTGATGTATACATTCCTTAATTGTACTTACCAATTGTAGAAAACTAATATTTATAAAACTTGATTATAGACAGGAATGGTGTTTGTTTATTTTTTTAAATATATTTTTATTGATTTCAGAGAAGAAGGAAGAGGGAGCGAGATAGAGAAACATCAGTGATGAGAGAGAATGATTGATTGGCAGCCTCCTGCATGCTCCACACTGGGGATCGAGCTCACAACCCAGGCATGTGCCCTGACCGGGAATCAAACTGTGACCTACTGGTTCATAGGTCGGCACTCAACCACTGAGCCATGCCAGCCAGGCAGGAATGGTGTTTTGAGAGTAAAATGCATTTCCCCACATACATTTACTATGTAATAATACCCAGCATCATACCTTGACTGGAATGATTTTTTCTGTTTCCAAATTTGAACACCTCTTTCAGATGTTTACTAAAAGGTAACATTGGTGGGGTCTGCCCTGACCACATTATTAAGGATTGTAGAGGAGTGACATCACCAGCATGCTGGAACAGGAAGTTCTGAACTATTCCCCCCCTCCCCCATCCACTCCCAATGCACCAATTCAACAGCAACATAGGGGTCAATTCCCTTTGTGAGAAACACTAAAACTAGCTAAGAGAAAGGCTCTTGTGCTCCAGGAGGGTGTGAAACCAGCAACATCAAAACTGGTAGGAAAAGTGGTGACATTCTCTCATCAAAATCCACACCCTGGTACAATTCCATATGATTAGAAGGCAGTCCCCAGCTCCCAGCTTCTTCTCTCTGAGCAGAGAAAATGTTGAACTGCACATCTACTGCTCCAATTCGTCTGAGTAGGACCTGAATAGGACCTGTCTCACATGTCTCACAGAGCCGACAGTATGAACTAGTCTTTTGAGGATTTAATATTAATATAGTGTATATATATGAACATATATACATTAATAAGATATAAGCTAATATATAGTATCTACACTATAGATACATTAATACAGATATACTAATGATGAACTATCTGAAAAGGAAATTAGGATAACAATACCATTTATTATAGCATCAAAAATATTTGGAAATAAAGTTAACCAAGGAAGTAAAGAACTTGTATACTGAAAACTATAAAACACTGAGGAAAAAAAAAATAAGGAAAACATAAACAAGTGGAAAGATATTCTGTATTCATGGACTAGAAGTCAATATTGTTAAAATGACCATATAGACTAATGGAACAGAATTAAGATCCAGAAATAAATCCATGCATATATGGTCAACTGATGTTTGACAGGGTGCCAAAAATGCATAATTGGGAAAGGATAGACTCTTCAACAAAAGGTGTTGGAAAATTTGGAGCTTCACATAAAAAAAAAAAAAGAAAATAAATTGGACCCTTATCTTTAGCCAAATGCAAAAATCAACTCAACATAAACCTAAGACCTGAAACTGTAAAAATCATAGGAGAAATAATAGAAGAAAATCATTTTTAACATTTGTCTTGGCAATTATTTCATGAATATGACATTTAAAGCACAGGCAACAAAAGCAAAAATAAGTGGGACTATGTCCAAGTAAAAAGCATCTGCACCGCAATGAAGAGTGAAAAGGTAATCTTTAAAATGGGGGAAAAATGCAAAACACATATCTTATAAGGGATAAGATATGTAAAAATATATAAAGAATTCCCAACCTTAAATTGATTTAAAAATTAGCTGATGACTTGAATAAATATTTCTTAAATAGCCAACGCGTATATGAGAAGATGCTCCACATCACTAATCATCAGAAAAATGCAAATCAAAACCACAGAGAGATATTACCACACACCAGTTAGGATGTTATCAAAACAACAAAAGACAAAAAGTGTTGGCAAAGTTGTGGCAAAAATTGAACTCTTGCATACACAGAGGTAATGTCAAGGCAGAAGCAGAGATTAGAGTTATGTAGCTATAAGCCAAGGCATGCTAAGGATGCCTTGGAGTATTACAGAAACTAGGAATATTATAGAACAAATTCTCCCTCAGAGCCTTCAGAATGAACTACCATGTTAGCATATTACTTTGAATGTCTAGCATCCAGAAAAATGAGAAAATAGTTTTTTGTTTGTTTTTTAAAATATATTTTTATTTATTTCAGAGAGGAAGGGAGTGGGAGAGAGAGACAGAAACATTAATGATGAGAGAGAATCATGAAGCAGCTGCCTCCTGTACACCCCCTACTGAGGATCGAACTAGCAACTCAAGCATGTGCCTTGACCAGGAATCAAACCGTGATTCATGGTTCATGGGTTGACTCTCAACCACCAAGCAACGCTGGCTCAGTAGTATTTATTGAAGAGGCTTTCTTTTCTCCATTGTATGTTTTTGGCTCTTTTGTTACACATTATTTGTCCATATACATGTGGTTTTATTTTACTATAAAGCTAGGAACACAAAAACAGCATGGTATCGGCAGAGAAATAGACACAATGGAACAGAATTAAATTACAATTTTAAGTGAAGCCAATTTTGGAAAGTATATTGAAATAACTTTCAGGTATATGATTTATCTAGGAGATAATTTAGAAAACAGTTTATAGACCCACTACCTATCAGAATAGAGAAAGAGAGAGAGTTGGGAATGGAGAGGGAGTGGGTCAGGGAGAGAGAAAAAGAGAGGAAGATATATATATCCTAACATGTCACTGAAGATAGGCTTATTCAGACTATCTGGAGTGCTATGAGAAATATTTTATAAAACTCCCTCAGTTATTGTGATGTAGCAAGGTAGCTAGTTTGGCAGCACTCCACAATGTGGTGTTAGTGTACTGGTGATAAAGACATTCATTCATTAAAATTGGCATTGAACATGACAACATAATATATTGAGTGAATTAAATTAACCAAGATTAAAAGTGTCCTCAAGGCTGTCATCCTCTCATTCCTCCCACAGATCAGATTGAGACTTGCCTGCCAGGATCATCAAACATTCAAAACATCCAACTTGAGAATTTGGCCTTTATGTACTATTGCTGCTTATGATGCTACAGGGAAGATAAACAATCACAGTTATCAATGGTAGATAACCACTGTTTTAAAGTTAATGAAATTGCTGGTGACTCTGAATGCTTAAAAAAAAAAAAAAGCAAATGCTACAGACAAGGACACTGAGGCCAGGGTCAGAATAACCGGTGTAGTGATGAGACTAGTCATACCTGTGTGGACACCAGCAGCAGAGTCAACTAAAGTGCAAATGAGGGGTAACATGGTTCCCTCTCCTACCTCTTCTTAAAAACACAGTAAGCCTGCCACTCTTCCTCATATTCAAACACCAACTTAGGGATAAAAAAGAAGAAGGTACAAAATCTGATTATATACTAAGCCATTCAAAAGTGCCTCATCCAACTCTGACAGAAATGTGAGTCCTGAATAGAGAAGTTTTAAAATGAAAGGTTATTTGGATGCAGGACCCATACTTCAAATTTTTCCAAAGTATTACATTATATTGATTTTACAATCATATTTATTTTGTAGTCTTTATTTGTAGTGTATTATAAATTCATTTACTTTTTTTCATTTAAATACATAGATTTTCTTTAAAAAATTGCTCCATACCATAGATTTAACTCAAGTCATATTACCTCATAATTCATATTCAGTAAAAAATACTGAAATTACTTAAGTAAGACAGGCATCATTTCTCTCTCACATAATATAAGTTGACATGAGAAAGTCCAGGGTTTGTGAGGAGTTTCATATGAGGAGACCTAGACCCATTACCTCTCTCTGCTCCACCATCTTGGAGCACAGAGGTCAAATCAATGTGGAAAATAATGACCAGAGCTCAGGTTTTGAACGTCAGGTAGGAGAGAGAGGGCAGAAGAGCATAAGGGCATAGTTCCAGCAGAATACTTGTTCACATGCTTCTCTCATTGCATGGGCCACAGCTCAGGCTGAGAAACTTGTTTTTATATAAAAGCCACCCAAAACATAATAAATGCTCTATGAGTAAGAAATAAAGAGACAATAGATATTCAATGCAAAAGCAATTGCTGAAATGCTGTCAATACATCTGGATCAATAACAAGATCATTTAATAATTCTGCTTTTCAGTTGAGTTAATATTTATTGTTGTAGAAGTGGTTGATTTATAATTTCTTATATAAATAATGTTAAATATCAGTCATACGAACTAATGTTGTTAAATTGTAATATACAGCCTGTTAATACATAGTAAATTTTATTCTGTTCCAATAGTCTTAAGGGCATTATTCAAGAAATATTAATATATAGGGTAAAATATCTTCTCTAAAGCACTGGATTCTTTCAAACGTAATTCTGAATCTTTGGAGAACTTTCTTTTTCTTTTCTCTCTCCTGACTGATCCTTAAGGAAGAACAACAGACTTATAATATCAACCGAGGCACTATAAATACTTCATAACAGTTTAAGCATTAATTATACCCAACAACCCCTGAAACACATAAAACAATTCTAGTTTTACAAATGGAATTGCTGAAGTAAAGTAAGGGCCCTTTCTTTGTTGGATAATTTACTCCATTATTATTAATCCTGAAGATGTTCTTGTTAGTAGATGAACTGCATAAGAGACTTTCTAATTACCCTAAGTTCCATTAAAGTATTTTAATGCTTCATTAAAGCTGATGGATGATACACACCTTTGATTATTCAGGTGCTGATTAGTTGTGAAAAACACTTACACCACCAAAGTGTCAGCTAAATGGAGTTCACATCTTATGATATTTTAAGGCTGTGCCTGCAAGGAGTAGATAAAGTCGATCTTAGGAGCTCTCTTGGGCATTATTTAAGAACCATTTTTCATTATATTTTGTTTTAGTGTTTCCATTAATGTCTGGAGATTTAAAGCAAGGAAACTATAAAAAGGCAGTTCTTTAAACTTGTAAAATGTGTAAATAGCAAAAATGATGAAACAAAGAATTATAATTATTTTTCTTCCTGTTGTAAGCAGTCTAAAATATACATTTCTTCCTGTTATAAGCATTCTAAAATACACGAAGCATATATTTTACTATTAGGAGGAAATAGCTTCTTATGTTAATTGGCAGTGTGACTTAAATAAAATAGAGGCAAGAAAAAAACAAAAACCATGATCATGAAATTTAGCTTAACAGAGAGAGGTAGGTGTGCAAAACCTTTTATAATAAACATTTCCCCAGAGTTTGATCATTTGAAACTGATGGTAACTAGCAATTAACAAATGATAAACAATTAAGCATCAGCTTTTGAAATATCTCTGGCTTCAATGTCCAATTATCTGTTGGACAATTCAAGTACTAATTTATTTCCTAATATGTATTGCATAGCATCACTGATAACTTTGAGAATCAGTGATATTTATTTTAAATAGATTCATGCATTAAGAAATGGGTATTTCACATCACTTTTGGGAGGACTCTGTGTCAGAATGGCTCAAACATGCCTTGTGATCATCATGGATTCCCTTTTCTTTTTGATATGAGTAAGAGCTTGATGTCTCTGCAGGGTTCATGAAGTGTGCTCCATTGGAGGGGTTTTAAATTGATTATTTATAACAGCTTAGTGCATGTTAGTGTATTGGGCACTAACTCAGATAAGTTCTACATGACCAAATTTTCATGAGCAGTTGCAGCTCAAACAATTTTCATTGCTTTGAAACCCACAGAAGAAATGTCCCTAAGCTATATGTTTCTACAGCAGCCTGGAATTTAACTCATGTCCTTACATTATTCTATATGCAAAATATGTTGTAAAACCATTAAGAAGTAATTCCATAGTGCCCTAGGTGGTCCAGGATCTGCCTCTCACTTTAACAGTGTTTGGATGGACCAGACCCAGGCATGCCTCTTCTGCCAGCCTCCGACCACTCATTCTTCAGCATCTTATCCAATCACCACCTTCAGAACCGCCACCCAGACCAGCGAACACACATTTTTCTGTGTTTATTTTTCTACTTTAACTCCTTATTGCCAAACAACCATGAGCTCCCAAATTCGTCAGAATTAGTCTACCGAGGTGGAGGCTGCGGTCAACCCCTTGGCCAACCTGCATATTCAGGCCTCCCACACCTACCTCTCTCTGGGCTTCTATTTCAAGCAGGCAATGTGGCTCTCAGCAGTGTGGGCCACGTCTGTGAGTTGGTGGAGAAGCAGCTCGAAGGCACTGAGCATTTCTTAAAGTTGCAAAATCAACACAGTGGCCGCATTACCATCCAGGACGAGCCAACGCCTTCCCAAGATGAGTGGGCAAAACTCAGGACTCCATGAGAACCTCCAATGCCTTGGAGAAGAACCTGAACTAGGCCCTTGTGGCACTGCAGGCCTGGGTTCTGCCAGCCCAGAAGCTCTTCTCTGACTTCCTGGAGAACCACTTCCCAGTGAGGAGGTGACACTCATCAAGAAGATGGGTGACACCTGACTCACCTCTGCAGGCTGCATGCCCCCAGGCTGGGCTGGGCAAGTATCTTTTTAAAAGGCTCACCTTCAAGCAGGACTAGGAGCCTTTGGAGCCCAGAGGCTTTTGAGGGGCCCCTCTGCATTCCCCTGCTGTCTGCCTTTTAGCTGAGCCTCTTCTTGAAACTACTAATTATTCTTTTAACCACCCTGACGCCCTCTCCCATGCATTGAGCCAAATGGGAACAAAGCTTTTTGCAAAAAAAAAACAAAAACAAAAACAAAAAGAACAAAGAAAGAAAGAAGTAATTTGAGAGAACACTTTCTGTCAGTAGGATTAATGGTTAAATGTGTGGATTCTGGATCCTGGCTGCCTGGGTTTGAAACCCAGCTCCACCACTTATTAGCTATTCAAAATTTCTATTTCTTTTTAGCTTTATTGAGGTATATATTTTTTAAAAAAATGTAATATAGTTAAAGTGTACAATGTGATGATTCAATCCTACCTAATAAAAGACTAATATGCAAATTAACCATCACTGGGCTACACCCACAAGCCACGCCCACAGGCAGTCAGGAGTGAGTATGCAAATTAACCCAACCAAGATGGCTGCAGCTACGGAGCAAGCAGGAGGCATGGGTTTCCTTGGCAATGGAGGAAGCCAAGCTTTCCACACACTCTGGCAGGCCCAGGCCTCCACTCAAGGCTACAAAGTTTCAATTATAGAAGATAAATAAATCCCAGATCCCAGGGCCTCCACTTGTGCTGTTGGGGCTGGGGGAGGGGGGAGACACACATGGCCAGCCTGCAATCCACCACAGGCCCCTTGCCCAGGCTGCCCCATGCCCCAAGGGAACCCCCACCCTTATCTGGGACACCCTTCAGGGCAAACCAGCTGGCCCCCACACATGTACGAGGCCTCTATCCTATCTAATAAAAGAGTAATATGCAGATTGACCATCATTCTAACACACAAGATGGCTGCCCCCATAGGACACAGATGGCTGCCCCCATGTGGACACAAGATGGCCACCACAAGATGGCCAGCAGGGGAAGGCTGTTGGGAGGGACCAGGCCTGCAAGGAAGGGCAGTTGTGGGTGATCAGGCCAGCAGGGGAGGACAGTTGGGAGGGACCAGGCCTGCAAGGAAGGGCAGTTGTGGGTGATCAGGCCAGCAGGGGAGGACAGTTGGGAGGGACCAGGCCTACAAGGAGGGCAGTTAGGGGTGACCAGGCCTGCAGGGGAGGGAAGTTAGGGGCAAACAGGCTGGCAGGGGAGTGTTTAGGGGGTGGTCAGACTGGCAGGCAGAAGCGGTTAGGAGCAATCAGGAAGGCAGGCAGGTGAGCAGTTGGGAGCCAGCAGTCCTGGATTGTGAAAGGGATCTCATGTCTGACTGCCCGTTTAGGCCTGATCCTACTGGGATCGAGCCTAAATGGGTAGTTGGATATCCCTCAAGGGGTCGTAGATTGGAGACGGTGCAGGCTGGGCTGAGGGACACACACTCCCATGCACTAATTTTGTGCACTGGGCCTCTAGTGTACATATATATTATCAAATAACTTTCCCCATTGAGTTAATTAACATATCCATCACCTCACTTATTTTATTTATTCTTTACTTATTTGGTGAGAAATATTTAAATTCTATTCTCTCAGCAAATTTCAATTGCACAGTACAGTATTATCATCAATAGTTGCTGTGTTATATATTAGATCCCCAGACCTTTCTCATTTTAAGATTGGAGTTTCAACACTTACAAACTTTTCCCTATTTCTACCACCCATCATCCCCTGGCAAACACCATTCTATTCTGTTTCTATGAGTTTGATTGTTTATTTTTATTCCATATAAAAATTATACCCTGCAGTATTTGTGATACTCTGCTTGTATTATTACACTAACATAATGTTCTCTAGCTTCATCCCTGTTATTGCAAACAACAGAGTTTCCTTCCTTTTTAAGGCGGAATATCATCCCACTGCATATTCAGTATGTAACATATTTTCTTGATCCACTCACCCACCGACAGACACATAAGTTGTTTGCATAACTTGGCTATTGCTAATAATGTTGCAATGAACATGGGAGTTCTGATATCTCTTCAAGATAATGCTTTAGTTTCCTTTGAATATACATTCAGAAGTGAGATTGTTGAACCATGTGATAGGTCTAGTTTTAATTTCTTGAAGTCCCCACCATACTCAATATAAAAACTCCTAGTCTTTGAAATACCTACAATGACTTTTGTTTTCATAATTGAATTCTACTCAAAATTCACAATGTACAATGCTGAGCACACAGATAAAACATAGAGACATAAAATACTATAATGTGTTGGAGACATCTGAACCTGAATAACACAAGTGACATTTTAAAGTCAAATAAGAGGCTAAATAATATCTTCCAATACTCATTAAAGGGAATTTTTTGTTGAAGTTTCTAGTTATCCACTATCTATATAAATAAAAGCCAAAGCAACCCAAAGACCAAACAAGTGGTCGACCGGCTAGCTATGACATGCACTGACCACCAGGGGGCAGACACTCAGCGCAGGAGCTGCCCCCTGGTGTCAGTGCGCTCCCACAGCCAACTTCCCACGGCTGGGCAACCTCTTGTGGTCCTTCCCCCCAGCTGGCCCCAATCGGCCCCTATAGCCCCAATAACCCCAATTGGGACTGGGTGAGACAGCCCCCATCAGCCCTGATCACCAGTCAGGCTGAGGAACCCCACCCATGCATGAATCATGCACTGGGCCTCTAGTTTATAATAATTGGAAAATTGATACAAAAAATGAGGTTAGAACAGATATTCTACAACATTTAGGAAAGGATCCTTATCTGAATTAGTTTAAGATGGTACCTAGTTTCTCCCTTGGGGCTCAATAGTGATCAGGTGGCCAACACACCACAAAAATTGGATGATTATGGCCAAAGGATATTTTATTTCAACTACAGGCACTATAATTTATCTAAGAAAAAAATATAAAATTCATTATATTCATATATAATACTGAATATGAAAACCCCACATTTTCAAAGAGACTAAGCATAACCAACAAAATGTTGGTTCTTTAGAGAAAGAGATGTTTGAAAAATTAAGGAAAGGAGGGAGTGGTGAAAAAGAGGAAGGCGCCAGCTGTGTGCAGTATAAATCATGATCAAAAAGCTTCACTTTATTCTAGTCCAGAATTCACACTTGAAGTGATTGAAGTGTGTGCGTGTGCATGTGTGTGTGTGTGTGTGCGCGTGCATGTGTGTGTGTGTGCATGCATGTGTGTGTGTGTGTGTGTGTGTGTGTGTGTGTGTGTGTGTGTACCAAAGAATAACAAGAGCAAAATTTGCTTCCAGGCTGGTGCAGGCAAAAGATTGTAGGAACACAAATGCCAGAAGCAGAGAGTAGTTTGAAAACATGCCCCTGGGAATTGCAAATACTGAGTAGAGTGCTTTGGACTTCTTAAGATCCAGTTAAAGTCAACTGTACCTGTACTTTTGAAATGAATATTTCACACATTTTCTGGTTACACATCTCCAAGCTAATCCTGAAGCTTGTCAATGGACACAAGTGTAACAATAATCCCTTGCCGCCCCCAAAACATACACACACACTGTGCATCATCTTAGTTGGCATAAATGTTATTACTGTTATTCTTAGAAATCGTTATGGAAGTATTAGTAGCAATATTAACACTGGTATTGCTCTTTTAGTTTATAACTAGTTGTCAAATTATTTTCCCTTAAGTCCTTTGATAATCCTGTCATAAAGTTTAACTTCATTACTTTAATTTTAAAAGGACAACAGTCTTTTAATTGTCAAACTACCTTCTTCAGGTCAAAAAGTAAATAGTAGAACCAAAATCACCATATTCCTTTCACTATAACTAGGGCTTCCTCGTGTACTTTGGTAGGATTGTAAACTGCTGTATCCACTATGGAAAACAGTATGAAGATTCCTCAAAAATTAAAAATAGAACTACCGTAAGACCTAGTAATTCCACTCTTGGGTATTTATCTGAAGAAATAAAAATGCTGAATCTAAAAGTTGGTATTAATTTTTGATTCCTGACTCTGTTTCCTTGTTTTGGTACTGTCTCCTCAAGACCAGACCCTCCCCCGCCCCCAATACCCTCTTATCTCCAGGAATACAGGACTTGATCCTGCTCCAATATGCAATCTGGGTAAATCACATTCTCATTATTTTCCTAGTTTCCCAAATCAAGTTGTTTTTATCACCAATATGTCTTAGTATTACAGCTTTTTAATTTCTAAATTTAAGAACATATATCTTTAGTTTGACCTGTAACTAAAATTATCTTAACAATACACTGGTATTAACGATGCTATAAATAAATTAAATTCTCTCCTAATTAGCACGGTTACATTTCAAAAGTAATTTTCTAAAGACCTAAACCTATGGATAATGAAAATTTCAAGGCACGGGTGTGAATTAATTGGAATGATTAAGGAGCAGAGTGCTGTACTCAAAATAGACATGACCTAGCAGTAGAGTCTTAGGTATGTATTCTAAATGATCAAGTAAATATACATTTGCTACCAGGACCTTGGGATCCACATTGACAAAGTGAGGTGGCCTTTGGGGAACTTCAATTGTAAACACATTGTTAATTTCTATTCAGATTAGAATGTTCTGCCATTCTGTAAATCATCTATCTATTCCCTTAAAAATCATGTGTAGTCTTGAAGTTCTCTGCCCTCAGATGATTCAGCATCATGAGCTAGTAATTTTCCATTTGCAACATTTTTAGGCTCTTTTTGTTAAATAGGTAATATAAACTAAATATCTCAGGAAGCATCCTTGGGTCAGTGGGAATTATTGAGTTAACATATGACAAAATAGGATCTGGGAGAAAGGGAAAAACTCTAGGTTAGGAAGTTAAAAAGCTTAATACAACTTTGGATTAGACTCTATTAGTTCTAGTCATTTCTACTCTAAAAATTATGTACATATTATTCAAATTGGTAAAAAATATTTGCATGATAGCCAACAATCTATAAAACTTTAAAAAAAGCTAGAAAAAACCAATGTGATTGAATCATAATTTGAAGTTATTTCATATCCAGAATAAAGACATCCATAATCCATGATAATATGGTGACTATTGAGAATAGGCCCCACTGTGAGTTATGATGATAAAGCTGAAAGTTATGTAACTAGGGAACACTTGTGGAATCAGGTGGAAAAATACATATAGGTAAAAAAATATTCAAGGGAAGAAACAAATAAAATAGTAAAAATGTTTCTTCGGATATGAAGACTAGACAGTTCAGGAGCAATTAAAATCATTGTACACAGTAAACACCTAATAAACATTGGTTGAATGTGTTAAGAAATGTCATGAGGACCTATAACATTCAAATGATAATCCTTGTGGTCCTATTATAAGAAAAACACAAGGATAGTATATTGAGAAATCCTATTTTCACATATGGCTTAAATTTTTAATCATTTGGGATTCTCAGCACTGGTGGAAAGTCTATCTCTGGCACCAAGGCCAGGGGAAATCCCATCATCTATTACATATCTATATATTTAAATACACATACACACACATTTCTGCTAATAAATGCTTTATCATACATTTTCTTTTCTTTAAAAGTTTAATATTCTTAGCTTCTTATGAGTTTCAGAAATGTACTCCTTAACATAAATCAACGTTTGACTGCAAAAATCTGCAAAATGCTTTTCTCACCACTCTGAAGATAATTTCTTTTATTAAATAAATGACATGTCATCAATAAGAAGGGCTGGCTGAACTGACACATACAGGCCTCACTTTCGGTACAGAAACATACATAACCGCTTTATTGCACAATTCATCAAAATGAATTGATTTTAATTTTTTTTCTCTAATCATGGCCTTCTATCATGCTTCATTGAATCTCTTCCTTTTCCCTTAACTATATTTGGGCAGTTTCCATTACTTTGTGTTCATGTTCAAGTATGTTAGAGGTCTAGTCAAGTTTTAAAACCTACTCCATGTTCAATTAATATTAGTTTTTCTTTCTCCCATCAGTACTGGCAAGGAGGGGCTTGGGGAGGAAAGGTAGACTGTATTCTTTTTCTGAGATGACTCCCCCTCTCACTCCTCCTCTTCTTTCTTCTCTTTCTTTCTTGTCTGAGTTTCTTCTTCTCTGGCATGTTTGTGTGGGAAGGAGGAATAGATCTGGGAGAAAAGGACCTTCTGTATATGTATGTGTCCACTGTTGTAGACTCTTGTTTTCTGCTATTTCTCCAAGACAGGCTTGGTAAAGTTTCTCAAACAGATGGATGCATTGTTCAGAGGACCATTCAACCAAAGGAGCTTCTGTACAATTTCCTGATTTAATAAATACAATCCACATGGCCTCTTCACTTCCACAACTGTGCACGTTTGCAGTGTATTTGCTCAGCAGCCAGCCTCCTGAGTGGTAGACCCAGAGTAATTTCAAATTATGGACTCTCTTCATAGGATCCTCTTGATCACCAGGAGATATCCTCAATTTATAGCATTCTCAGCAAGTGTAATGATGGTTGTTCCATTGTTTTCCCCATCTACATTTTCTTTTTTTAATATATTTTATTGATTTTTTTTTACAGAGAGGAAGGGAAAGAGATAGAGAGTTAGAAACATCGATGAGAGAGAAACATCAATCAGCTGCCTCCTGCACGACCCCCACTGGGGATGTGCCTGCAACCCAGATACATGCCCTTGACTGGAATTGAACCTGGGACCTTGCAGTCCACAGGCTAAAGCTCTATCCACTGAGCCAAACCGGTTTCGGCTACATTTTCTTTTTCAATGAAAAATGTTCATTGAAAACTTTTTGCCAAGTTCAAATAATGAATCCAGAGGATAGATCAGTCAGTGGGGTGTATAAGCAGACATCCAATTCGGGAAAGAAATGCCAGTCTATGCAATTGCTTTAGTCCTTTGATGATGATGATGATGATGATGATGACACTGATGATATTTGATGAGGTTAGTAAGTAGAGTAATGGAAAAAAGAATGAAAATTAGGTACATAGTTGTAATTAAATAATAAGATGCTTGAATTTAAGATATCAGACTAGAATAGTTGCTAATGATGTTAATATTCAAATATGACCATGGATATGGAAGAACCTGAAGATCAAAGAACTCAAAGGCTAGGATATAGGGATATTTGTCTGCATGGAGCTTTACATTCACCCTTGTTGATACCAACTTTTGGGCTAGTTAGGCTGACTTTATTTTTAGATGATGAAGTAATCACTTAAGTGAGAAGATCTAGCCAGAATATCAATAAAGAAAAAGAAGACAGGCTGACAGATGCCATGAATCTTAAGTAGGAAGAATTGAAAGCTATTGAAGCATGAGGTGGATATTATCTTTGTTTTGAAAAGGTTAGACTGACTTTGGTTGGGAGCAAATGCAGAGTGGCTATTGAAGGATTGTGAAGATATGGAGGAGTTTGCTAACTCTGTTTAGGAAGTAATTGCTGCCATAAAACCTAAGAAGTTAATTTATGGGGGGTTGAGTATAACATTTAAAGAGAAGGGATATTTTGTTTGTGGATTATCTCAAGCTGAAGCACCACCCTATGCCCTATCTATATCAGAACTAATCTGTTCTATTTGAAGACTAGAGCATCAGCTGGTGTGTAATGAAATATGAAGTCAATAGCAAAAATCAAGACCAGTTGGTGCTCTCATAATTTGGAGGCAATAATAAAAGTATAGGTATGCACTATAACCTCAAATTTCAGTGAATTAAAAATATAAATCTCTAAATACATGTTCATATATTTTTTCTCCTCGAACTTAAAAATATTACTGTATATAGCTGATCATTTCTGCTCATATAACATTGGATTTATGTGAACTTTGGTGAGCAGAATCCAAGTCATTATATAAATCTGTTAAATAAGTTATACATGAAGCACAATGTAACATAAAAGTGTTTTCAGGTCCAAAATTTACTCTACACTACTAATTTTGGAGATAGTAATAGATTAGTTTTATTTTCCTCTTAAATCATAGACTTCACTTTACATGTCCCTGTGCTTTATAAATGTTTCATTTAATTCAATGTGTTTACTTTTCAAACACATGACAGTTTCATACTTGATCTGTCAAGGAAAAAGAAATTTGCCTATACTGATATGTAATAGTTACCTTTCATGTGAATTATTTGATGGTAAGATTTCAATGGTAGTAGAGGCAATGGAATCAATAAAGTGCAGAAAAAAGAATCATTTAGCAAATATTACTAGGAAATGGTCAAACTATAAAGCATAAATTTGAGCTTATACTTGTTGCCCTGAACTCCTGTCCTATGGAGGTAATTGCATTATTGATATAATAAATCTTTGATCGAAGAGATCAGAAAACTTGAGAAAAGCTCCAAAATCTACTTGCCATTGATAGCAAAGATAATGGGAGAATCTATACATGTAAAAGCTCAGTGACTGGAACAGCAGAGTGACCAGTGACTATGATGCGCACTGGGTCAGCCAACCAGCCTGATCACCCTGATGGGCCCCCAACACCCCAAATGTAGGTGGGGGCCTGTTTGCCAACTTTCTGTGGCCCGATCCTCTGCTGGCCCAGCCTGATGAGCCCCTATATGGGCAGGCTGGCCAGACCCCTCCTGTGCACAAATTCGTGCACTGGCCTCTAGTGTGATATATTTAAGCTAATGTGTAAAACTTCATAACAATAAGCCAATATTCTTGAATCATTTCAAAGAATTTTTAAGATCCTTTAAGAATAGTATGAAAGATAATAATAAATGGTGGACAGGTCGGGATTTTGTAAATGTCTTATAATGGGTATAAGGAAAGCGTCATTAATGCCTATACAAAAGAAAACTATCAAATTAGCAATCTCTGTGGTGAATCTATTGGTTGCTATTTTCCTTCCACTAAAAAAGAAAGAAGAATCAAGGTTAAAGAAATTTCCAAAGTACAATGAAAGAGACAATGGGAAAGTCTGCAGAAATGACTGGCAATATACTTTGAAAATGATTATATGTATGAGTTATTTGATTTCTTTGTTGATATTTTTCAATCATTGCTTAGTACATGAGTCAAAAGAAAGTCAGATAATTTTTTTCAAATATTTCCATCACTGATATAAAAAATAAAAAGAAAAAGAAAGTCACAATTCAATATTAGAAACAATTTAATATTATCCTGTAGGGAAATAAAAAGATGGCAATATAGAGGATATTAAAAATAAAACTGGTATGTAAGAAAATTAGAAAAATCAATTAGTGATGGAATACACAGTTTTCAAAAATCTCAGGAAAAGATGACTTTTGTATCAACTGAATCATGTACCATATATTTTTATTCAATATGTAATTAACATCGCTTATATAAATATGACATTTAATAAGTTATTCACCAAAATGTTTTTTTAAAGACTCCACAAAATCTAACAAAATATTTAGAAAAGTTAATAATTAGTTAGATTTAACAATATTCACCTCATTTTATGTAAGAGTTGTCTGAAAATGGGAGAAAAAATGGCCAGAGTTACTATTTTTTTCCTAATGGATTGAGATGCATTGCTGTAACTTTCTTCCAAGGAAATTAAAATTACACTGACATGGCAGAATTATTATAGCCAGACTATATGTCTTTTATTTTTTTGTCATATGTTACTTTTTTCTACATAAATATATAAACACATACATACTATATACATTCATACACATACACACAAGTTAATGTAGTCTAGGTCAGCAAATGCCTTTTGTTTGCCAAATTATATATATTAAATTATATATATTAGATTATAAAAAATATAAATGATTACATGTGTCAGTTATTTGACTTGTTATTGATATTTTTTCAGTTATTACCTAATGTATTTGTACCAAAAGGATGAGTATATTATCTTTATCACCTAAAGATAAATTCTGCCTTACATATATATGTAAAATATATAGTTATTTCTTCCCCATCTATTTAATTAATTAGGTGTTTTCCCTCCTTACTTTGTTTATGTTATTGGAGGTTCACAGGGAGTTAAAAATGATTTTAATTGCCAGCCTAACATTTCATAGCATATGAATTAATATGGTTTCCATACCAAAAGTTGCATTTGGAGTCAACATGTTTGAAGGTTTTATTATAGTGGACTAACAATTATTGAGTTTTTAATGGAAGAATTGCTCAGTGGAATAAATTAAAATTGGAAGTTGAAACTGCAAATATTCACAAAGGGAATGAGTATATAATTTAAGTTGACAGTTTAACATTTTAGTAATGGGTCATCACAGCAGACTCAGACTCAACGCAGGTACCCAGCAGAAGCATTGTAAGCACTGTGGAGAAGAGGGATGGTCAGCATTTTTAGTTTCATCTTCAACTTATTCACCAGATATTAATGACATATTATGTCTCAGTGAATTTTGCTAATAATATGAATAGAATGCTTCAAAATAATTTGGCTTCCTTAATCACAGGTTTTTATAAAATCATAAAAGCCATAATAATTTTATAGCCTCAAGGTAGAACAATTATTTAAAATGTGATATGCCTTATTAAGAAAATATGAATGTTCCTTGATGAAGTTAGAGGTTAAATTTAGAGGAGTGTAGATATTTAGTCAACTATAACACTGACATTTGAATCCGTTTAGTTAACTACTGATTGAAGTATAGGTTGTAAAAAATATATTAGGCAGTATTTTTTTCTAGTTTAAAAATATTTTCTGATAGAAATGAATTGCCCTAATATGCCAAATTTGAGTAATTATAATAAGGGTTAGCTAGCTGGCTTAATTAGGCAGACAGAAGGGGGAGGGTGGGGAGCCAAGAAGGATGGAGGCATTTCTGGCCTGAACACTTAAAACGCCCATAAACCAAGGACAGAGGTATCTCTGGCTTGAGAAATTAAAAGCAGCGCTGATCTAAGCAGCTGGGAGAGCCATAAGGGTTAATAAAACATCTCTGGCCAGGACAACTGAGAGAGGGTCCATGGGAGAGGAATGCACAGATGGGCGCTTGGAGACTCCAAAATGCTTATCTTACTTGTACAGAGGATAGAGAAATGCCATAGGATAAACTGGGAGGAAGACATACATTCACAGAGGATAAAGAAAAGTCACAGGATATCAGGAAGAAGGAAAACATATTTTCACAGAGAATAGAGGAATGTTGCAAGATACAGAGAGAGAAAGGGAGGGCACCATTTGGGCTTTGAGCTTTGAAACTAATGCAATGTAACAGAATAACCAATGAGGAAAGCATGGGGAGTCCCAAATTAAGGAAAGGGACCAATTAGAAAAGGTCATGTTCAGACAAAGAGCAATAGCCTTTATAAACTGGAGACAAAGAGACTCAGCAGATTACATATTTTGGATTTTTTTCCAGAGAGAGAGAGAGAGAGAGAGAGAGAGAGAGAGAGAGAGAGAGAGAGAGAGAGAGAGAGATAGCAGGCTTTTTCCATTTGGGGGTCCTTTCCCAGGGAATTCCCTTTGGGGACCCCCCCTGCCCAGATGGAGTTTGTATATGCTTCCAATAAATTTCTTTTATTAAAGAAATCTGTTAGTCCATGAATTTATTCTTCAACTTCGTCAGACAAGGACACGTGAGAAGTCTGTACCCTGAACCCCATGTTTCAATTATTTGTATACTCATACAAATCTTATAAAGGTTAAGGGTATTTGCTCTAGACTGCTAGTGTTTGAAACCCGCTGGTCACAATTACTGTGATTACTGCCCATGGAACCATTGGCAATTTATCCAAGATCTCTGTGCTTCAGATTGCCTATCCACAAAATAGGGATAAAAACACACCTTATAAAGACAAAATAATTTATTTCACATGATGCCTGGAACAATCAGTGTTAGCTATTATTGTTATTATTTATCTATTATTATTATTATTATTATTATTATTGATGTTTCTTATTCAAAAAAATAAAATAAAACTATAGTTATAAAATGTTTGCTATTACAAATTGTTTTTGCAGCTATTTAATCTGCCTAAGAAGTACTGATAATTTGTTCATTGTCTTGATTCCCTTTCTTTGAAGGGAAGAAAGTGGTTTTAAGAGAAATGAAACAAAAGATAATATTTTATTTAAATGATGATAACCAGTTTATAGGCAGTTTTTGCCATTCTAATTCCTATTTCTCAGACAGCACATAAGTGCATCTTTGTTTTCAGTGGTAGAGCTCAGTAAGTATTGATGGTTAAATTAATATTTTTAAATAAAAATTTTCCCCATAAATAGATGCTTATAAATCTCTTTCAGATTTCCATACCTAAGATGAACTAGATGTGGAAGCTACTGACATCCATAGTGCAAGAATAAAATGAAGCCAAACGGCACTGTATCTCTGCAATTCTTCTCTAAATTTTATAACACCACGGCTTTCCTTATTCTTGCTCCTATATATTTTCCAGTAAATTATACTTTGTTTTCTTCTAATAAAGTTGAAAGCTAACAGAGGTCTACTCAGTGATTTTCGCATCATCTGTACTCTCAGAAACCACAGAATGCCACAACAGAGGAGGTGATTCAAGCCCACATTCTTTCATGGCAAAAACGTTTGAGTTGCACTTAGTATGGGTTTTCTATAGTTTGAGAGCCATGAAGTTGACTGAATTGTGTAGCATATTTATAAGGTATTTCTATGTTGGTACTCTTCATAATTATTCAAATATTTTCCCTAGTTAAAAATATTTTTCTCAATGTATTAAAATATTTTATTAGAAGGTGACACATTATTTTTCATATATTAGTAATTGGTTATGTAACCTATAAACATACTTGCTTGCCTGACCAAGTATATTATTATATGGGTCTCTCGGTATTGGGTAATTTGCTCTAGGAGTAGCAAATTCTCCCATACAAAATCATGTTTCTGCTTAGGGGTATAATTCAAGAAAATTGAGCTCCAACATCTGAGGGGGAAATTTACACACACATACATCTATAGTCTGGTATTTCTTTTTTACCTGAAGGGGAAAAATCAAACAAAAAACCAAAACATTACTTTATAATGTTGAAAATGAATTTGTTCAAGTCCAGGTTGTAATTGCAACCAATTTCTAACAGATCCTGTTGCTTTTATCACCGCACAGGAAATACATTTGTTGCAGTGTAGCTAAGGTATTTTGCCTCCACAGTGCAATAATTTTTATGACTCATATAGTAATAACGGGTTCTACAAATGAAAGTCAGCTTTATTATTTGCATACGTGTATGTGTTATGGGAAGGGACAGCTTTTTTTTTACATAAATGGTTTTAGAAAGCCAAATTTCATCTTTTACCACTGTTCTCTACTCTTGATGGTGTTTTGCTTCCTTGGTGAAGTTTTGAAAGGTATTTTCACCAAAGAACTAAGTCCTTATGCTAATTTTAAACAAGTTGATAAAACTTAGGAAAGTTCTCCATTATCCTTTATGAAACTAAATTCTTATTACATTGCACTACTTTTTTATTTTTGTATTTTTCTAATTGCGGAATACAGAGATAGAAATAAAGCAGAGGTTCTGATTTAACTTAGGATGCAGAAAGCTACAAGATAGCATTGCTCCTGTCCTAACCATGAAATATCCAGGTATTCTAAAAAATATTCAGTTGGGGATGATGGAAATATTCTATATCTCGACTGTGTTGTAGCTACACAACTGCCCGCATTTGTCAAAATGCATGGATCGTGCATCTAAAAAGGGTGAATTTTATGGTTTTTAAATTATACTTCCATAAAGCTGAATTAAGTAAAGAAAAGAAAACCATGACATGTTACCATTCCAATGTATCTTTTTCTAACATTTGTGAAATTAATAAATTCATCATTAACCTAATTATATGTAAATCACTGTTACTAATAGTCTATGTGTGTAAGTTATCTGTTATTGAATAACAAATCACCACAGTCTTAGCAACCTAAAACAACACACATTTATTATTTAACAAAGTCTGTGGTTCCTTTTCTATCTGGGCACAGCTCAGCTGGCTCCTCTGCCTCAAGGTCTCTCACAAGAGTGCAATTAAGGATTTAGGGCTGAAGGCCTGACTAAGGAGGATCCACTATCAAGTTTAATTGTTGTTGTCAGGATTCAATTCTTTATGGGCTGTTCACAGGCACAGAGATTAAGTTCCTTGCTGGCTGGTGGCTAGAGGCAGCCCTTAGTTCCTTGCTATCTGGGCCCCCCTACTATGGTGACTTGGTTATGTAAAGTTAATGACAGCAGTGACATCCTATCACCTTTGCAGTACTGTATAAGCTAGACGCAAGTCACAGGCCCCACACCCCACGGTTGGTAGTAACAGGAGGTAGAAACCTGTGGGGACCACATTAGAAATTAACTGCCATACCAAGTTAAAAAAATTCAATCATTATATGTGTATACATTATATTTAGCAAGTCAGTACCTAAGCTACATGAAGATAATTGACATAGTGATTAAAACTATTTCATATATTACATATTTTGTTCCATATTTTAATGTCAGATATAAATGCTAGAAAATCAATTGTTTAGCTATATACTTCATTACAGTCATTGTAATATTGATTTTCTTTAAATAAATGCATTCCTCTTTATGGTTCTGCTTCTGAATATTTAACATATTCCTGTTCTGACTCAGGCATAACATATGTTTAATTGGCTTAATTTCCACCATTATTATGTACTAGAAGCCCGATGAATGAAATTCATGCACGGGTAGGGTTCCTAGGCCTGGCTGGTGATCAGGACTGATCTGTGGGACAACCAGTGGGGCAATCAGGGGGCCCCCATTGGCACCTGCCTTGGCCGACCTGGCATTACTGGCTCCCCAGCCCTGGCTCCAGCAGCTGCCACCCTCTGTGGGAGGTGACTGGTGGGGTGATCGGGGATGGGTTGGGGTGTGGCACCAGCCTGCTCTCAGGCCACCCTCTGTTGCCGCTTCTGCCTCCTGCGGGGTGACCAGTGGGGCGATTGGGGTGCCCCTGCTGGCACCCGCCTTGGCTGGCCTGGGGCCTGCGGGCTGGGGGCAGCTCCTGCATTGAGCGACTGCCCCCTGGTGGTCAGTGCATGTCATAGCAGCCAGTCATTCCAACAGTCATTCCACCATTCAGTTGATTTGCATATTAGGCTTTTATTGTACAGGATTATACTAGGTAAAAGATTTTATATCTTAGAAAGCTATATTTTTAAGCCAATAATATCTGTCATTATACTTACACTAGTGGCCCGGTGTATGAAATTTGTGCACATTAAAAGGGGATTAATTAGAGGAAATAATTTAATATTGCTATTTGCCCTTTCTTTATAATAGAAGCATCAGAGATGAAAGAAAATGAGTAAAATGTATATGAAAATCTTTCTCCTGTCAGAGTCTGGGGCCCACCATGGGACTCAGAGTCAAGTCCCCGCCCACTCACATGCACCTCAAAATCATGTGAGACCCAGACCAGGCCGGCCCCTGCCCCTATTGGGCTAAATCCAGACCTGGCCAGTCCCACCCTTGTCAAGCCCTGCCGGGCAGGGGACGTAGCCTCAGGTCCTCTGGCCTGGAGCCAGGACAGGGGGTGTGGCCTGAGGTCCCCCAGCCCAGACTGGGGTAGGGGGCATGCCTTGAGGTCCCCCCTCAAACCCTGCCAAGTGGGGAACATGGCCTGAGATCCCCAACAAGCTTCGCCAGGTGGGGTGGCGCAGCCTCAGTTCCCCCGGCCTGGCATCAGGAGGGGGGCACAGTCTCAGGTCTCTGTCCAGCCCCACTGGGTGGGTGTTGTGGCCTGAGTTCCCCCAACCCAGCACTGGGGGTGCACCTTGAGGTCCTCTGTCAAGCCCCACTGGATGGGGAGCATGGCCTGAGGTCCTCTGTTAAGCCCTGCCAGGCAGGGGGGCACAGCCTCCGGTTACCTGGACCGGTGCCGGAGTGGGAGGTGTGGCCTGAAGTCCCCTGTCAAGCCCCACCTGATGGGGGGTGCAGCCTGAGGTCCCCTGGCCTGGTGCTGGGGCAGGGGCAGCAGCCTGCGATCCCCTAGCCCAGCACCATGATGGGAAGCATACCTTGAAGTCACCCATCAAGCCCTGCCAGGCGGAGGGCATGGCCTCAGGTCCCCTGGCCTGGCACCAGGACAGGGCCCTGGCCTGAGGTCCCCCAGCCTGACACCAGGGCTGGGGGCGTGGCCTGAGGTTCCCCTGTCAAGCCCTCTGGGGGCAGGGGAGGGTGTAGCCTTAGGTCCCTACTGATTGCTCATTAAGGCTCCTTATGGGAACTTGACTTCAGCTGTGGGTGCAGCCATCTTTGTGATGGAGTGATGGTCAATTGGCACATTTCCTCTCTATTAAATAGGATTGCTTGTGTTTAGGGATTTAGCATATGATTTTCATTAGTATCTGGTTGAGCAAGTTGTCTAAAATTCCACTAGCTAATTTCATTAGCTAATATTAATATGTGTGAAAACAAGTTAATCCCACTATAAAATACTTCAAATTCAGTCAAACACTTTATGACATATACCTAAAGGACTTTATCTATTTTTTATTAATATTCAACTAGAGGTCCAGTGCCCGATTGAAATTGTGTGAGGAGGCGCCCCACCTCCCGCTGTGCAAGGATGCACCCTGCGGGCCACTGCGGGAGTCAGGCCGGACTGGTGCCACAAAATTCGTGCACGGGTGAGGGTGTCCCTCAGCCTGGCCTGCACTCTTTTCAATCTGGGACCCCTCGGGAAATGTCCGACTGCTGGTTTAGGCCGGATCCCTAAACTGGGCCTAAACCAGCAGTTGGATTGGGCCTAAACCAGCAGTTGGACATCTCTCTCACAATTTGGGACCACTGGCTCCTAATTGCTCACCTACTCACCCCTAACTCTGCATGCTGGCCTTCTTGCCCCCAACTGGCCCCCACCAGCCTGCTCACCCCCAATTGCCCCCCAGTGCTGACTGCTCGCCCCCAACTGCCCTCCCCTCCTGGCCTAATTGCCCCTAACTGCCTCTGCTTCAGCCCTGCCACCATGGCTTTGTCCAGAAGGACGTCAGGAAGGTCTCACGTTCTAATTAGCATATTACCCTTTTATTAATATAGATTATATTTACATATATATGTATATATATACACATACGTATATTTATTTATCATTGAAAGATGTTTACTGATTCATTTAAATATTCATAAAGGAAAGTTTATTGAATATGTACTACATGTCAGACATTGAGGATGTAACAGTAAATTAAATAAAGTCCCACTTGTCTATAGAGCTTACATTCCAGTGGCTCAAAAGTACAAAAAAATAAATAAAGTCATATTTGTCCATTAATGATAAAATGCTAAAAAGATAAGGTAGAAAAAGTGCAGATAAAGAGGAGATTTGAGAGAAGGGGGAGTAACATCCTTACCATTTATCTCAAGTACTTTTAAAATTGTCACAGAACTTTAGAGTATACAAGGGAGTTCAGAGATAATCAAATCAAAGCTCCTTATTTTAAAGATGAAGATATTGCTGCCCAAAGAGGAAAGGGGAATGAATCAGCCAAGGCTTTATTGGATCATATGTTGGCAAATTTGACTTGGAAACCAAATCATGCATTCCCAAATGCATTTTACATTACTAACTTGTTCCAGAATGTTTCAAGTTTGCTCCTAGAATTATATCTAAGGTAGCAAAGGCCAGGACCTTAATTCAGTACTTCTTTCCTCTTCTCCATATCAAGGAGCATTGCCCACTCTTTTTTAGAATAGTGATTTTTCATGTAGATCTTGTAATTTTAATCACACTCTTCTTTATTCTATATTTATTCATGTGGACCCTCATCATAATTATAAAACACTAGAGAATAAAATATACATTAATGTGCATGTGCATATGCACACATGCATGTGTATGTATGTGCCCCCACATCAAGTAGCTTAGTAGATATAGTTCATGCCTAAAACATATTTGCTGCATTTATGAGGCACCTGGTACCTCAGCCAAGACTATTTTAAGAAACAGTCCAAAAATAAAATCATTTACATATATATTTTGAGTGTTGGTCTCCTTCGATGCTCTCCATTGGGCCTCAGGAAGCATGTATTTACAAACCTGGAAAGACCTCAGGGAAAGATGAGTAGAGTTGAAATTGGCTCATTTCTTTGGGATCTTAAAATACCAAATCAGCCTACTGTTGTAATGAGGCTTGAAAGCTCCATTGACTTCAAGGGCACATCTGGCTGTAAGGCCATCACAGGGGCTCAAATTTATCCTGTCAGAGTCGAGTGCAAATTGGAGCCCCTAGATATGAGAAACAAACACACAAAACTGTTGGGTTACTTAAAAATATATTCAGGGGTTCTGGGCTGGGCTTGCGGACCCTCCACTTCTTGGCAGGGTTCGGGCGTGCGGTCCTGGTCCCCGTAACGTACGGAGGCAGAGGGAGAGGGCTCCGGCCCCTCGGCGTCATGTCTTCGGTGCCGACGGTTTCCAGTCCGCCGGTTCTATCCTCAAGCGCCGGGACACCGGTCTCCGAGAAGCAAGGCAGAACCAACGTTCCGCGGCCGCCGCCCTCCCCCGCCCCGCCCCCCCGCGGGGTGCTCATTCCTCCTCCTCTTGTTTCAGGTCTGAAGCTGCCAGAGGATCCGGAACCGTCATATCCCCTCCTTTTCCACTTCCCGTTGCAACCAATAAAGGCCAAGGATGTTCATACCGTTTAAAAAAAATAAAAAAATATATATTCAGTCAAGTGGAAGGTTTTTATTGTGTAGTCAGTAACCATCTGCAGTCAATAAAAAGCTATCTGTTGGCCTAAATATGTAGACACATACTGGTCACTTGTGTTTTGGGGTAGATTTGGTCCTAAGCCCAAGTGCACCTGTTTATCCACACCCGAACGTTGAGTAGTTGGGAAGAGGCAATAATTGCAACACTGTGGGCCAGATATGCAATACACCTGCAAGAAAGCATACAGATTCTTATCTGAATATGTTTGGAAGGAGGCTTCTACTAGTCAATGAAGGCATATCAATAAGTTTACACCTGCAAGCTCAAATTTAGTTACAAAAAAATAAAAAAATAGATAAATACAGGTGAATATGATCTCTTTCTACTTTTATTTCATGAAAATATAAGTTTAAATGAGAGTTGCAAAACAACTTTATACATTGTTTCAGGAATTACAGCAATTCAACATAAATAGAATCACAGCTAGCATTGATGTAAGACTGCTGTGAAGAACAGCTTTGCTTAGAGGTGCTGCTATCACTTGGTCAAGGGTTGTTAAAAGTTTGAGAAAGGACTATGAAATAAGAGTAATGAAGAGCAAAAATGAATAAAATAGAGAGAAAACGATTGGTATAGCATGAAAAAATATAAAATCTATTAAAGTAATAACACTCCAATTTACTAAAATTTCTCAAAGTATCTTGTAAAATAGCTCTCCATGATTTCTTGTATTTTCAGCAACAATGATCTATATAAATGAGTTCGGTTTCTGTTGCTGGTGTGGTGAAGTGAAAAGCTTCAACTAGCCTTCGGAAAACCTAAAGTCAGGAAACAGGAGTTGTCATTACTTATAAGAATTTGAGAAATATTGTAACTCAGTGATCAATAGTTTCTTAGCTATTAAAAAGAAATCCCAGGTAATAAGTCAAATATCTTTTCTTCATAAATGAAAAGACTTAGCAGAGAGTTAATTTGCTTTAGGCCATCAACTGAATAGAGAGAGCTGAGGCTAAAGTTTACATTTCCAGATTCTGAGTTCAAGGTGTTTTTTAGAGCTTTGCTCTTCAAAATATGGCCCCTGGAGGAACATCAGCATGACTGGGGAGCTTGTTAGATATGCAGTAAAGCTCAACTACTGATTCAGAATCTGCATTTTAAACAGATCTCCAGGTGAATCCTCTGCACATTAGAATTAGAAAAGCAACACCTTACACTCTCCTGCCTTCTCACTTCTCACCCCATGGTTGAAGTGGGTAACAAATGAGTTGAAAATGGAAAACAACTATGCTCAATAAATGCAATATCACCTCTACTCAATAGTGGCTTTAAAATACTTTTAATTAAAAATTTAGACTTGAATAAGTATGCTCTTATAAAAATGCCACAAATAATAATCCCACTTTTATCAAACCCACAGAGTCCAATGAAATGAAAACTCTTCTAACTCAAACTCAGAATAACCATTTTAATTAAATATTTAGCCTACAAATATTTCACCAGTGGATGCTAGAAGAGTTCACAGAACTTATAGCGGTTCACAGAACTTACAGTGTTTTTTTTTCTCTCTCTCAGAGTTTGTTTATGATTAGATGAAAGCAAAATTATAATCCAAGAGTAGTGGGCAACTGTGAAAGAAGGAGGTAGTGGAAATAAATGTTCTCACACCTATTTCTGATATTCACAGAATAAAGACAAATGCAGCATAATCCTTATTGCTAGAGAAAAGTTAAAATTTTTAAAAAGGCCTAAAGCAAAAAAAAAAAAAAAAAAAAAAAAAAGAAAAAGAAAAAGAGCAAGTTGACACATTGGGCTCTATTTAATGCCCTAACAATAAGTGCAAACATATAAAAATGAAATAAACCAATATTCAAAATCTTTTTGATTCTGGAGTATGGTAGACAAAACAATGTCTGCCCAAAGATGTCGGACCTGTGACTATGTTATATAAAATTACAAAAGAACCTTGCTGATATAATGACAGTTATGGGTCGTAAAATAAGTAGATTGTCCTGGATTATATACTTTGGTGTGCTGTAATCACACGAGTCTTTAAAAGCAGAGAACTTTCTCCAGAGAAGCAGAGGGATGTGTCGGAAAGTGAAGTCTGAGAAACTTCAAGTGTGAGAAGCACTGTTGCTGGCTCTGAGGTGTAGGAGCCCATGGAAGGAGCAGAGACAGGCCTCTATTAGCTAGAACGGGCTGATAGTCAGCAAGTAACAGGCACTTCAGTCCTACAATAACAAGGAACTATCTTCTGCCAACAACCTGAATGGAACTGGAAGTGAGTTCTTCCCCAGAATTTCCAGTAAAAAATGAAGCCCTGTCCATATCTCGATTTCAATCTTTTGAGATCTGGAGTAAAGGAACATGCTGAGTCACAATGTGCCCAATGTGGGTTTGTTTTTTTTTTTTTTTTGTTTTGTTTTTTTTGTCTATTGCCACCGAAACTATCAAATTCAATTAAAAAACAATTATCTTAATATTAATAACTGAAGCCAGAATATAAAAAGGACTTATACTAAATAATTTTCCTCCCAAATTATTAGAAGTATGGCAATGGCTCTCAAAGAGAATTACAGTAGGTATATGTTAAATTCTACATTACTGGGCCCTAGTTTCCCAAGCTGCATTCATAGGTCTAGATGATACTAGGAAAGTTGAATTTTGAACTAGGCTGTTTTTCTTATACATGTGTTTAACCTGACCACCTTTCAGCAACACTACACTATAGTGTACAAAATATTAAAAATAAATTATCATAGCACTAATTACAATTAATTTCATGTATATGTATCTAGTATAAAGTACTTTATAATTTTAACAAGAGGCCCAGTGCACGAAATTTATGCATGGGTAGGGTCCATAGGCCTGGCCGGTGATCAGGGCCAATTGGGTCCTTCTGGATGTTGGCAAGAGCCTTCCTTCATTCCATGATGCCCCCTGGTGGTCAGCACACATTATAGCGGACGATCGAACTCCCAGTCTCCCAGTCGAACTCCTGAGGGGACAATTTCCACATTGGGCATTTATATATATAGATTATAAACTGTGTAGAAAGGAGTGAGTGAAAGCTTTTATATAAACCAAATACATTCAAGGCTTTTAATGATAATGGAGTGTAAACATCCATTGCATCCATGATGAAATAATGACTATCAAAGCAAAACAATGGCTATATTCATAACCTAGTTATGAATGAAGAAAATCCAGTACCCTAGTTCTCTATTTAGTGGAAAGAGAGAAGTATGATTCTTTTTTAACAGAGTAAATTCCTCAAATGTAACATAAGAAAACTGTATCAAAACCATTTTATATAGGTTTTATAATGAAATAAGAAAAAAACTTTATGGTCACTGCTGAATAATCCTTCTACTTGGCTTGGAGAATTTGGTTAGTTTATTTTTACCTTCTGGAGTAAACTATCTAACAAGTTATCATTGTTAAGAAATATTGATCTTGATAAAATGGTTTCACTTAAATTATAACAAAAAAAATTGCAAAATTCACACATAATATGCACATCCCTTATACTAAATTCTGTGATCCTACACTCATACATATTGTTGTTTCTATTTTATTGCAATTTAATAAGAACAAAAATAGCTTTCAATAGGAAAAAATGTGAACAGAATATTTCATGGTCTTTTTACTTTACTCTGATCTATGTTTACTCAGAGCATTTCAGGATACCAACCTTTTCCTATCTCCTCATTCTATCACCATCACAAACAAGAGATCAAGATGTGAAGAAAGAGAACATCTGAATACAAGTTTATGTTATATACTTTCCTACTTATGAACTCTACTACTAGTGATAACTGTTTCTATAATATATTAAAATTAGCAGTAATTATATCAAATGTACATAAGGGGATGTGCCTTTTAAAGCACATTAGGGGCTTTTATGTTCTGTTCATTTGAATTTAATTAGTTTAAATACTTTAATTTCTCTCAAGCCACCTCAAATTGATTATTCATTATTTTGTTCTCTTAACACTGCTTCAAACTAATACATTTTTTTTCTTATGCTGTCCCCGTTGTGAAGTAAAGATATTGACAGCATACTAAGCCAGCAATGAGTGGAACATAACAAGACTCCTCTCAGGTCTATCTTGAAATTCCATTTGGTCCTTTTTGCTTGCAACTTGTGTCATATAATTTTATTTGAGTTTTTTATTAAACGTAATAAAAAGGAAAGGGAATAAAAAAGAATTGGAAAGCAGTTACTTCTATTTCACCTTCTAGTACACTTTTTTCAAACAGTTACTCCATCTTCATAAATCTTGCTAATAGGTATGGTTATTCTCTGGGCCAATGTCACCCATACAACAAATATTAACGACTCTTTTCTAACTGATATTTTGCTACATTGTACAAAGTCTCCCTCATGAAACTTGATGATGTTGATGATGATGACAAAAGAAGAGGAAGATGAGAATTATTAGAATGAGGACAAAAAGAATGACCATAGCTAATAATTTTTTAATGCTTCTTACACACTACAAATTTGATATAATTTGATACATCCATAGTTATATATCTATGTGTGTGTATATATATATATGTGTGTATATATACATATATATATATATTCAGACATATTTAGGTAATTTATTTTATATTCACTTTCACATATAATCCTCAGGACAATCTAAACATTATACACTATTAATAGCAGTTAAGAAATAGATTAGCAATTAATTAGGAAGTAAGACAATAAGTTAGAGATGTCTAATGTATATTTTTGAGATATAACTTCTACAAATATATATTTATAAATTAATAAAGTATCTTAATAAGACTGGTGACTATAATTAGACTCCCAAGTGTACACTTTTTTAGTACTTATTATATGCTCAATACTGCACTAAGTTCTTTATAAAATTTTTCTCAAATGATCTTCAAAACTATCTAAAATTGGTATTTTTTTACTTAATATAAAATGAAATTACTTTTGAGATGTGCCAGAGAACCAATCCAATTCTGACTATAAAATGTAAACTCTATTTACTATTGTTTATAGTGTTTCCCAGCAGTGTACACTGCTTCAGTTTCTATAATGAGTATTTCAAGTGATTTAGTTATGTCAAAATATTGGCAAGGTCTGTTATCTATGAAAGACCTGAATAATTAAAGTAGGAATTTTGGGTCTCTTAAATGAACAATAACTGTATTTTTTGTTGTTCGTTTGCTTGTTTTTAAATTGAAGGCATTACATTTAAATATAAGAGCAAATGATATTTGAATTATGATTATAAATTATTCTAAAATATAAACTCCTCTAAAATATGCACAGGGATGTTTCAGAAAAATGCTTATAGTTCATACTTTGTTACAAGTGTAGTGAAAATTGCAGAAAAAACAATGCAGGGAAATTTAAGGGTGATACTCTCCCACAATATGCTTGATGGACTAATATGATATATGATTTAAGTAGCTTTATTTTCTTGGAGGATAAAAATGTTATATACAACGGTCAAATTTAATCATCCTGAAAGGCACAATTCTGGATACTCTGCTGAGACCCAAATGTGGCAGCCATGAAATGTGGTTCGCAGATAGCCTGCTGCAGAGAACCTAGTTGACTGACAGTCCTACCTGCCCACTATCAGAATCCACCACCATGTTTATGTTGAGGCTATACTCCCACCTGCCCATTTCTATGCATAGAGGGGATATTAGTACTCTCATAGGTGCCTTTGGCTTGGGAACTCCCCATCAACCTGGTCAAATTTTCTTCGGACTGCACAGGAGTCTGACTCAGTCTATGCAATTCACCTCCCCTTAGCCTGTTTTCTCAGAATTGTTAGATCTGCTTGCAGTCAACGGACTCACCTTGCTTACTCTGCTCCCGTATTATTTACCTATTGTCAATATTATTTATTGTCCTGTCCCACGTTAGTGTCTGCACTGCAGAGCAACTGAACTAACACAGCACGTCAATAAACCCTTACCCATGAAGAGGACTGAAAATGGGTTGAAAGTGAACTATTGTCGTGTATTTTGAACATCATTTCTAAGACCATTTGTTGAATGTGGGCACTTGAAAGTAACTTGAAGAAAGAATCTGTTAAAAACTGCCAGATGAATAAAGTGCTCACCTCCAACCTTCAGAAAAACATGTAATTCCTACAGGTCAATCCTCTTTGAAGAGAAAAAGTGAGGCTTTCTAAGTTGATAGCTGTTTAGGCTAAGCGATGGCAGGGTGGGTTAAAGGCAGAGTGAAATAATTGACACTGCCCTTCACATGACATACTGCACTATTCACTGCAAACAGATACTGCTCAAATCTAATTTCATATATAAACTTTGTGAACTAAACTCCTTTTGCTAAGAAAAAAAAAATGTATGAATGGAGTGAGCTTTGGTTCAGGGATCTAAGTAAAAAAAATATATTTTTATGTGCTTCAAAATCAAGATGATGATATGCAATTTGGAGATTTTTAAAATAATCAGATTAATTTATTTTTTCATTCATTTACTTGCTAATTCAACAGTTTTGAAACCCTAACTGTGGCAGACATTCTGCGTGGGATTCAAAATACAGATGTAAATAAAACACAATCCTTGCCACAGTCTGATTAAAGTGGCAGGCAACCAAGTAAACATTTTCAACAGCATGTATTTGTGATAAGAGTGTGAAAATGTGAGTGGAGCACAAAAGAATGACACCCAATTCATTGTGAAGGTATTAGCAAAGGAAGTAATGCCTCTGACAAGCTTTGAAAGATAGAGTTAGTCAAGAAAATAGGGTCGTGAATGTGTATCACTGATATCATGGGTATGAAAGAAGAGCTTTGGTAGAAGTGATTCAAACCACAGAAGCACAAAATAATTATTGGGTGAACTGAGATGAGGATTTATTATGAGGTTAGAGTGAAACAAATTAGAAAGCATCTTGCAGACTTTACTAATATTAAATGTTATTCTTTGATCAGTGTGGAGCTATTTATGCATCTTCAGTAGAAGTTGTAGAGTGAGCTCACAGAAAGAGTAGCAGGCTACTGCAAGAGTCCAGATAGTAGAGGGTGAGCATCTGAACCAAAATGGCAGGGATAAAAAGTCAATGGCTAAATACTAATGGAAATTAATGGGGTTTAATGACAGATCACAGGAAATAAGAAAAAAAAACTTTCCAAGGTGAATTCCAAGTTTCTAGCTAAACTAAGTGGGGGAGAGTGATGCTATTAATTGAGATAATTAAAAGAGGAATAGAATTTAAAATGGAATGTAGTGCACTTTTCATGAAACTGAGTTTATTAAAGGCACATCCATGTAAATAATTGTGTATATATTCAAAACATCATAGAAACAGTCTCATTCAGTGATATAGGTTTGGTGGTCAACTTATAATAGGTACTTGAAACCTAAGATATAAATATAACCATGCAGGGAAACAAAACAAAGTAAGAAAACAAGAACCCTGACAAAAGCCTAGAGAATATTACCATTCCATTTTGCTGAGGAATAAGAAGTTTGTACTACACTAAGATTATAACAAAATGATATTTACAGGAATGATACAAAAGAGACTATGATGTAACATGTTATACTTTAAAAAACTCTCTTCTCTCCAGTTTTCCAAATGATTTCTTATAATAGCATTGTGAGATGTTTGATACTGAGAAGAGTCAGAAACAGGGTTAGGCAGACAGGGTAAGGGTAAGAGGAAGGAGGAAATATGGACATGACTATTGGAGCTAGCTAAAACTTTTACAGGATTCCAGGGTAGAAGAAATAGGAAAACTGAGACAGAAAAGTTAAAATAAGGCCAAACAGTGTGGTCAATTTGCAGCCAACTTGTAACTAACGAGTCATTATCTTCCCCAGCCAAGGACACAGAGCAAATGGTTAAAACAAAACAAAACAAAATAAAAAAACTCCCTAATGAAAGAATGCAGAATGGGGAGGGGAGAAATGGAAAGGAAAAAGGAAAGGTTTTACTCCCTAAGCAGAGAAGCCAGCAATCTCAAGGTTTGGCAAGATAAAGTTGCCAGGTGCTTTTCATAAATTCTGGGAGGGCTACAACAAAATAAAAAAGGGACTTTGAGAATTAATTTGTTGCTGGGGTTCTTGTTCCAGCATTAAGAAGGGTTCAGCAATCTGGAGAAAGGCTGTGCGTAGATTAAGTAGGAGTCCAAAGACGAAACATAACATAAGATGAAAGGCATTGGAGGTCAGAGGAGCCTGGCTGAAGAAGCCAAGTTCTCTTTGATTCAAGACCTTTGCTTTTTATTAACACAATTCGTCCTAAAGCAAGGTGGAGATAATACACTTCAAAGGTTTTTATACAGAAGCATTGTCAGATTGGGGAATAGCCTATGGCTGTTCAGGTGTTTGGCCAGTAGGAGGCAATAACATGTAGATTAAGATGCTCTGAGCTGTCTGGCAGCAAACAATCATCTTATTCAGGTTTGGGGGAAATGCCCTTAGCCATTCCAACAGGTGACAACATATGTGACTCAGCCCTTGTTGAGTCCCCAAGTTCCATCAACCTTTTGATGAAACTCTTGCAATTATGACATGCTGGAATTAGCTTCCGGCAATCTGTACCAAAATAGTCAGCAGAGGAATTCTGAAGCCTATAGACAGGAGGGTTTATAATGCCTCAGACCCCCACACAACTTGCTCTTCAGATTAGCTGAGAGCCCATCTGTGCTTCACAAGCCAGATGTATAGGTTTGCTTGCACATCACAGCAACTAGTCCACTGATTGGTTGGTCATTCAGTAGCTTAGGCATATATATATATATATATATATATATATATATATATATATATATATATACACACACACACACACACATACACTAGAGGCCTGGTGCACAAATTCATGCACAGATGGGGTCTCATGGCCTGGCCAGTGATCGGGGCCCATTACCATCTTGCCCAGTCCTGATCAGGGCCAATGAGGGCCCGCTGGCCAGGGGGAGGGACCATGGAGGTTGCCTGGCCGTGGGAGGTTGGCTGTGGTAGTGCACTGACCACCAGGGCACAGCTCCTGCATTGAACATCTGCCCCCTGGTGGTCAGTGTGCATCATAGCAACCGGTCAACAGGTCAGTTGTTCAGTCCCCTAGAGGCCTAGTGCATGAAATTTGTGCATGGGGGGCTGTGGGGGGACTAAACCGGCAGTCAGACATCCCTCTCACAATCCTGGACCACTCACTCCTAACCACTCACCTGCCTGCCTTCCTGATCACCCATCACTGCCTTCCCCCAGCCAGCCTGGTCACTCCTAACTGCCCCCCTGCCGGTCTGACCAACCCTAATTGCCTCTGCCTGCTGGTCTGATTGCCCCCAACTGCCCCCCCCCCCCAGCCTGGTTCTCCCCAACTGCCTCCCCTGCCAGCCTGGCCACCCCACTCAGCCTGCTGCTCGATCGTTTGGTCGCCCCTCACTAACCCTCTGCCAGCCAGGTCGCCCCATGCAGCCTGTTCAGTTGTCTGTTTGGTTGCGAAGGTTGCTTAGGCTTTTAGATAGATAGATAGATAGATAGATAGATAGATAGATAGATAGATAGATAGATAATAGATAGATAGATGATAGATAGATAGATAGATAGATAGATGATAGATAGATAGATAGATAGATAGATAGATAGATAGATAGATAGATAATTTCTGTATCATTATTGCTAAACAAAAATAACACATTGTAGCAATCTTCTCTTTGAACCTTTGGTCTCGAGATTCCTTACTATTTCTTTTTCCTATTGAAGCTATCAAATTTACTCCATGTTCAAAATCCCCCCACAAAACTGCTATGAGAATAATATGCAGTCATTGAAACAGGTAGCTTTTTCAATCAGCACACATTTTTTTTCAAGTCTTCCCCCTAAGTACTTGCTTTTTATAATACTGTATGAGAATATTTAATTTGTATAATAGGAAAATAATTGATGTGTCTCATCTATTGAAGCTTACATGGAAATACCTAATTCACGTTTTGATGTCTATTGTATGTGTTGTGGGGCTATTATTGTAGAAACCCAGAGAAAACATGCCAAATATAATTTCTCAAGCTTTTAGCTTGCTTTCCTTTGTTAATATCTATTCACAAAAGATCTAAGGCAACCAAAAACAATATGTTCCAAACACAAAAAAATATAATTCAACAGATTAGTTGATCTTTACATAAATGTGGGTACATCGTGAAAATTTTTGCATCATGTCAGACACCACTATTTACAAATACTATACTTGAAATCCTGAATAGTCCTCCATTTATGTATGATTTCACAGTCAAGCAAAATTGAGGTCTTTTAAGTGGGGGGGAAAAACACAAAGAGAAGAAAAGATTTAGATAAGATTGGCAACACTTTTACCTAGAGTGATTTGATTACATTTGCACACATATTCTGACAGGCTTTATCTGGTGGTACAGCAGCATCATTTGACAGTATGAAATTATAAAACAATGTAAGGTACAGACATGGCATTTATATGCAGCACACACATACAGATCTTGTTGGTGTTGCACTTTAGTAATTTAAAATCATCAAGATATTGTTCTGTTGTCTTATTTCCTTTTAAAAAAAGAATTAGATGGCCTCGCTGGTGTGGGTCAGTGGTTGAGCATTGACCCATGCACTAGAGGGTTGCTGTTGCACACACCTGGGTTTCAGTCCCCAGGAAGAAGCATGCAGGATCCCCAGTAGGGGTCATGCAAGAAACAACTGGTCAATGTTTGTTTTTGTTTTTCTCTCTCTCTTTCTAAAATCAATAGAAAACATATTATAAAAAAAGAATTATATGTGAATACAAATTATGACTAATAGCATTAGCTATACAGTCCAAGCATAGTTTTATAGCTCTTTGTTAGGACTCTCCTATTGGAATATGCTTTGCATTGGTGTCTTATAAAACTAAAGACTGCAATCGCTCTTTTTTCTATACTAATCAATAAATGGTGCATAGCATTACCTAGATATAAATGAAACTTCTTTTAGTATGAGCTTTTAGATACTACAGTTTAGTTGGTAATTGACTGAATTGAAAAAACAAAACCTAAATATACATGGTCTGTCTGTAGATGCGAAATAGAAATGTAAAATTAAGTAAAAGAGAAGAAAGCAAAATTAGTCAGAACTGTTGTAGCCTGTTCACATTATTATCCAGATGGATAGTAGCCAAATTAGTTAAGTAAAATTCCAGACTAAATCATAAAAATTGCAAGTGACAAAAAGTGCTTAATGATTTCTCCATGCAGGACTTGATATTATATAGGCTGGAATAAAAGGAAATGAAAGAAGAAACTATTCACTAATCAGGTTGGGACAAGTTCGGATGGATTTCACAATATAAAAGGTTTATGGCTCTGCACATGTATTGAAAACTAATTCTAAATACTTCTATGTATAGGTTTGTAATCAACTCAATATATTTCTGAAGCCAAATGCCAATTAAATTCTAGATATTATCAAATAGGTATTACAAGGTAAAAAAGCAGCATAACTATGATGGCTAATATTATATATCAACATGACTGGGCCATGATGCCCAAGCACTTGGTCGAACAACACTATGGATATTTCTGTTAAGGTGTTTCTTGGATGAAATTAACATTAAAATCAATAAAGGGAGTTATCATGCATGATGTGGGTGGGACTCATCCAATCAATTGAAGGCCTTAAAAGAATAAAGATTGACCTCACCTGAAAAAGAAGAAATTCTGCTAGCACACTGCCTTTCAACTCAATCTGCAACTCTTCCCCGGGTATGCATCTTGCCAGCTTGAATTTCAGATTTTGAATTTACTAAATCTACACAATCTCAAGAGCCAATTTCTTAAAATAAATCTCTCGATACTTATACACACATATGCTGTTGTTTCTACTAGTATTTCTCTGGAAAACTCTAATAGATATTTTGGCACAGGGAAGTAGGGTGCTGCTATAACAAATAAAATATGTGGAAGAGGTTTTGGAACTGGGTAATGGGTAGACACTGGAAGAATTTTGAGGTGCATGTGATGAAAAACTAGGTTTTCTTGAAAAGATGTTAGTGGGTATATGGATGTTAAAGCTACTTCTGGTGAGGCCTCCTGTGGAAATGAGGAATATGTTATTGGACATTGGATGAAAAATGATCTTTTTAATAAAGTGGCGAAGAACTGATTGTGTTCCAGTGTTTTGTGCAAAGTACAATTTGTAAGAGATGAATTTGGATATTTAGCTGAGAAGAATTTAAAGCTTTGTGAAGGTTCAGCCTGGTTTCTCCTTACTTATTATGGTAAAATGTGAGGGGAGAATTATAAATTGAAGGAATTGATAAGCAAAAGGGAACCAAAACTTAAAGATCTGAAAAATTCTCAGCCTATCCATATTGCACAAAATGAGAAAGCATGCTCAGGAGAACACACCAAGGGTGTGCCTTCACACTCATTTGGTAGAGAGATGATTGATAGGACTCATGAACTGAATCAGACATAGAGATGGGGTTACACCAGCACCAGTTGAAATACTGCTAGTGTGGACTTCGGAGGGCAGGAATGGGACCATGAAGGAAGGCTGTGGACTTCTGGGCTTTGACAGGATGAGACAACAGAGTTATCAAAGTAAATGGCCCTTGATATCAGCAGGCTTGCCACCACCACCACAAGACCAGAGAGCACATGTCCAAAGGGCAAGGCTGTCCCTTCTTCAGTTCTGGAGGGTAGGGCCACCTCCTTTGTTTCAGTGGGCCAGGCTGCTGCTCCAGTGGGCCCATAAGTGGAGGTGCCAATCTGGTTGCTCAGAGGACAGAGCACTGAGACAAAGTGAATTATTCTCCACCATGAAAAATCTTAAGAAATTCATTCTGCCAGATTTTGGAATTTGTTGGTTCCCGGGACCATTTTTTAGTTTCCAATTTCTCCCTTTTGGAAGGGGAATGTCTCCTTCTGCCTATGTTATCACTGTATTTTGGAAGCAGATAACTTGTCTGATTTCACAGGTTCATTATTAGAAAGGAATTTTGCCTCAGGATGTATCATAACTCTAGTATCAAACACACTTAATTTAGATGAGATTTGGGATTTAGAATTAATCATGGAACAGGGTAAGACTTTTGGGTTGCTGAGATGGGGATGAATTTAATATACATTTTAGAAAGACATGAATTGTTGGGATCCATGGTGTGGAGTTTTATAGGCTAAATTGTGTCCCCCAAAATTCAATTGCAGTCCAATCCTCAGTACCTCAGAAGGTGACTATTTTAAAGAAAAGGCCTTTAAAGAAGTGATTAGTTTAAAATGAGGTTATTAAAATGGGCTCTAATTCAATCTGACTGGTGTTCTTCTAAGAGGAAATTTTGACACTCAAAAGACACCAGAGATGCATGTGCACAGGGAAGGAGATCAGGTAAGGACACTACAAGAAGGCTGCCATCAGCAAGCTAAGGAGGGCTCAGAAGAAAACAAATTTGCCAAAACCTTGATCTTGGACTTCTAGCTACCAGAACTGAGAGCAAAAATAATTTCTGTTATGTAAGCCACCCAGTCTATGATATCATGATCCTAACATTGTAAGAATGGTTAATATCAATTTAGAAACTTGCAAGAATGTCTTGATTTCAGGACTTCCTGGAAATGGTTGATGAGAGACTTCATTTTAAATATAGACTAGATTTTATTAAAGTTTTTTGAGCTGAAGCTTTTGAACATGAGTATGTACTTAAATCAGACAGTTCTAAAATTAGCTACACTCTCTAGGAACTTGAAGCAATCTAAGAAAGTACCAATTGATACAATTGACTGAAAAAGTAAAGTCATAGCCTTGACTAGTAGCATTCATTATGGGAGATTATAAAACTATTATAGAAGATTGGCGTATTTGCAGTACACCTCTAACCTTTGAGATAGGCATTGCTGAGGACAGTGCTGCTCTCTGACAAAGTACTACTTGAGAAGTTTATGAAGAAGTTAAAGAGCAATGCATTAACTATTAACTTATACAGCACAGGATTTCTGAGATGTTTTAGTATTTTTCTTTAGAGGAAAATGTTTCCTCTTCCCTCACCCTATGAGTCACATAATTGGGCAAGCTCTATATATAATTCTTCTAGTGAATACTCAATAAGAATTATCTTCCTATGGAATCTGCTACAGGGATTTTTACATATTTCATCAAACTTTAAAATTATTTTGGAAGCTGATAGAGCAGTGTGTAAATGAGAAATGAGATACAAAGTTGAATACTTCAAAAGATGAGGTCACTGAGGACAAAATTAAAAGAAGAAAAGTACAAATACTAACTTTCTTGGAAGACAATAATAAATTTAGTCAAATCATTCTAATTCAGGTTCTTAATGTTCTATAAATTCATTTCTTCTTGCTTTTGTATTGTCATCTGCCTCATCTATATTTTTCATAGTCTTATCAATTTTATAACATTTGTATCCATGTATTTAAGGCATCTTAATACTTTCCCTATAAAATTTTCACATTTATCACCAATAATGTATGAGGAATTATGTATAGTACTCTAAAATACATTTTGTGTTTCTTAAGCTAAGTTTCATGGAAAGAGGTGTAGATGGTAGAAGGTGAAACTAATACCTGTCAAATAAGACTAATACTCAAAAAAGAAAGTCGTGGCATCTCAATGAAGAAATTTATTTCAAATGATTAAAAATATTGGGGTTCAAGAACTGAATATGAATCAGATTACATGGATGATTAATAGAATCACTGGTTTGTTTTGAAAGAGAAAAGATAAAGTCAGTTTTTAGACTACTTGTAGAAATAAAAATATATATATTTGGTGGTTTCTTCAGTCAGCAATTAAAATGGAACTTTTGAGACCTGGTGGTATAAAGGAAGGATAACTCACTTTAGGGAAATAGTTGAAAGATAGTCAATAAGCTCACCAATAAAATGAGAGAACAGATTACCTGGACATAAGGGTACCTATCTATGCATTAAGCATATCAAGGAGGAAGTGAGCATAGTATGTACCTATTGTACCTACTGTTGGAACACAATAAAGGAAAAGTTATTGAAATTGTATAGTAATAGAATTATTTTCAACTGCCAGAGGAGGATAAACTATCAAAAATTATATAATGAGCAATATAAAGTGATGTAATATTGTTTTAAAGAATAAGTGGGGTGGGACCCACTGGATTTTATAATTAAAAGAAAAATGGCAAAGTTCAAGGAAACAGAAAATGTGTTTCTTGCCAGTGATTTGTTTTAGGAAATAGTAAAGGGTAATATAAGTTTTATTGAATGTAGAAACTTTTGTCTAATTTGAGAAAGTATAAAGGAAAATAGGTCAGAGATGATGATTTTTAAAAAGTATTCAGTGTTTTCTGAACTTCTTGAGATTATATCCTCAGGGTGTAAAGAAAGAACACCAAATTAACAACAAAACAAACTGTTAGCTGCAATTCTAAGGCTATAGTAAATCAATAGGTATTTAAGATGTAATTTTCTATTGTTACACATTTTTCTAGTATTTTCTTTACTATCATGTACATTATAATATTAGTTTTTTGTTATTAAAGGAGCATATCCTCATTTATTTTTTTATAAAATGAAAAATAAAGATAAGCAAAACAAACGAATCATTGAAATGTCTTATTTATTAAGAGTTTCCATTTAAAATAATTAAAAGAAATATGAATTAATGTATAACTTTGAATAATTTTGTAACAGGACTCTAATGATTTGAGTATTCTCTCAATTTATTTGACTAGTAAATAGATAAGGTCCTTGTCTAGACAGAAAAGTAAAATCAACAGTGGGGGTGCCCTAGCTGGTTAGGCTCACTGGATAGAGCATCGGCCTGTGACTGAAGGGTCCCAGGTTCGATTCCTGTCAAGGGCATGTACCTTGCTTGCGGGCACATCCCCAGTAGGGGGTGGGCAGAAGGCAGCCGATCGATGCTTCTCTCTCATCGATGTTTCTAACTCTCTATCCTCCCTTCCTCTCTGTAAAAGATCAATAAAATATTTAAAAAAACAAACAAAAAAAAAACAGTGGTGGTTAAGTTTTTTTTTTTTTAATAAATCTTTATTGTTCAGATTATTACAGGTGTTCCTCTTTTTTTTCCCCCATAGTTCCCCTCCACCTGATTCCCCACCCCACCCCATGTCCTTACCCCCTGCCACTGTCTTCATCCATAGGAGTAAGATTTTTGTCCAATCTCTTCCCGCACCCCTCACACCTGCTTCCCCTAAGAGTCGTCAGTCCACTCCCTTTCTATGTCCCTGATTCTATTATATTCACCAGTCCATTCTGTTCTTCATATTTTTATTCACTTGATTTTTAGATTCACTTGTTGGTAGGTATGTATTTGATGTCATTTTGTTGTTCATAATTTTTATCTTTACTTTTTTCTTCTTCTTCCTCTTCTTAAAGAATACCCTTCAGCATTTCATGTAATCCTGGTTTGGTGGCGATGAACTCCTTTAGCTTTTTCTTGTCTGTGAAACTCTTTATCTGACCTTCAAATCTGAATGATAGCTTTGCTGGGTAGAGTAATCTTGGTTGTAGGTTCTTGCTGTTCATCACTTTGAATATTTCTTGCCACTCCCTTCTGGCCTGCATAGTTTCTGCTGAGAAATCAGCTGACAGTCATATGGGTACTCCCTTGTAGGTAACTAACCATTTTTCTCTTGCTGCTTTCAAGATTCTCTCTTTGTCTTTTGCCCTTGACATTTTAATTATGATGTGTCTTGGTGTGGTCCTCTTTGGATTCCTTTTGTTTGGGGTTCTGTGTGCTTCCTGGACTTGTAAGTCTATTTCTTTCACCAGGTAGGGAAAGTTTTCTGTCATTATTTCTTCTAATAGGTTTTCAGTATTTTGCTCTCTCTCTTCTTCTGGCACCCCCAAAAATTCGGATGTTGGTACGCTTGAAGTTGTCCCAGAGGCTCCTTACACTATCTTCATATTTTTGGATTCTTTTTTCTTTTTGTTTTTCTGGTTGGGTGTTTTTTGTTTCCTCATATTTCAGATCTTTGGTTTGATTCTTGGGGTACGTTGATCTACAGTTGAGTTTCTGTATATTCTTTATTTCAGACAGTGTATGCTTCATTTCTGACTGATCCTTTTCCATTTTTTTGGCATTCTCATTAATATCCTTAAAGGTCTTATCAAGTTTCTCAACGGTTTTTAGAAGATTCTTGAGTAACCTTATAAATGTGGTTCTGAACTCTATGTCATCCAGTAGTTTGCTTTCCTCCGTTTCTTTCATTCGTGACATGTTTCTTTGTCTCCGCATTTTGGCTGCTTCCCTGTGTTGATGAAGTAGCTTTGTGTGGTAGGTGATCTATAGGGGGCACTAACTCAGCCTCCCCAATCACCTGATGTGGATGCTCTTTGTACACCCCTTTGTGGGCTGAGTGCAAAGTCTTGGTGTAGTTAAGCCTTAATTGCTGTTGGTATGCTGGGAGGAATTGACTTCCAGGCCAATCGGCTGTGAGGACTTGCTGTGTCTATAAGAACTGCTGTGCTGGAGACACGCTTATGGTGCAGGACTTGTTTCAGTGGGGCTTTGGTGCTCGCTGAGTCTGCCTCTTGAATGTGTCACTTATGGATGTGAGGAGTTGAAATCTGTTTTCTCACACTGATCACTAGGTATACTGGCTTCTGGATGTCCAATGGGGTGCAGGTCAGCTATTGTCTGAGTCCACCCAGCAGGAGCTACAGCGAGAACTACAGTTTTCTCCTCTTTGCTTGGGATTTGGAGGTTTTGGAGCTGTCTGATCCGGGCTGCTAGTTTGTTAGGTAGGGCAGTCCATTTATATGCAAAAGTCACTGCTTGGAGCTTGGGTGGGTTTGTAGGTTGTGTGGGGCGGGGTCTCAGGGCGTCACTAGGCTAGGGCATGGCAAACAGCAATGGCTGCTAGTTAGCTGGCTCTGTGTCTCTGACTGCGTCCTGTCCCGTGCCCCAGCGCAGATAAACAATTATTCCTGTGTGCAGCTCTGCAAGCAGGCCCCCCTCACTTTCCGACCCAGTAGCAGACAATCCAGCTTCTCCCCGTAGGAGTTTGGGTCCCGCGCATCTCCCCAGAAACTGTATTTCAGAGTAATCAGGGGCTTGTCTCCCCTTTGGGTTGAAAAAAGCAACGACTGCCGCCAGCCCAGATCCCGCGCCTCCATACCTCAGCTTTTCAGCGCTTGTGCACGTCTCAGTGCTCTTTTCTCTTTCCTTCTACTTGTAGAACTTCCACTCAGCCAGCTTTCCCGTGGTTCTGGGTGATAGACGTTTTGTCTTTTAGTTGCAGTTTAAATTGTTGTGCGAGGCAGCAGTTTAGGTGTTTACCTACGCCACCATCTTGGATTCCTCCTGGTGGTTAAGTTTTAAATATGAATACCCTAAGTGAGGGAATATATTAGTTATAATATGTTTAGTCAAATTATGAATATAAATTAAATCATATAAAGTAAAAACACAGTAATTTTTGGTGTTTTAAAATTAATTTATATAAATAATTGCAAAATTTATTTTAAATTACAAAAATTTTTTGGTCAGTAAATAGAAAGTCCTTAATAATTTATGAAACCATTTGTTTTAAAAACTTCCATAATTATTTTAGATTATCAAACATTTGTGTCATAGAATATTTGTTACCAACTCCTGAGAACACTAATAAGTTCTCTTGGTTTTATTCACATGAAATAGTGTTGTGCTGACAGCATAATAATACTGAAAAAAGCTTTTAAAAATAATATCAATTTTCCATAATACATCATGCATGATAATATGTTGCTCTACAAAACAATTTTTGATGTGATCTTTTCTGTTTTCTTCATACCTTTTTAAAGTTCTGCTTCATCAAAACATTGTTTTCTTATTCAAGACAATAGATTTTTTTTAAAAATCTTGTAAGTTTCCCGCAATTGGCTGAAACTTTCATGCCTTTCATTCAGGTCTCCATTAATCGAAAGTGGTTTTAGCTGGCTGTACTCTAGCATTTCAGTCAATTACCACCTTTTACCTTGTTATTATCATAAAGACCATTTCTTTGCTAAAATGGTCAATTAAGTTCATGAAAATAAATGGTGAGGAATATACTGTTTGTTAGCTGTACTGTCAAGAGTACACTGGTCTTGGGGAAAAACATTTTAGAGGAATTCTTAATGAATAGAAATAGCTCTCATCAGACTAGATGTTTGTTCGCATTTCTTTTTTTTTTTCCCTCTGGCCACAATTCAGTTAACAAGCCAGTAATTGAGTATTTGAAAGCTCTTAAAATATCTACCATGTACTTAACAAAGGGTCCCATGTTTTCACTTTACTATTCCTTTTGTATAAAGTACATTTTAGAATCAATTGATGTAGCAGGTTTTACTTGAAAAGCATCAGGAAAAGTTCATTTTTTTTTAAATCTGGGAAAATGGCATGAACTATATATAGAAATGTCATAGCAATTAATGTAAAACTTGAAATAGAAAAGCTAATGGACAGCTAGACTATATATTTTATCATATATTCTTCTAAATGTAAACAAAGATTTCTGGGGGAAAAACATATGCTTAAGCCATTATAGAATAATGTTAAATAGTTTATTACAATATTACTCTTTATAATATAACTAGTGGCCCAGTGCACATATTCATACACTGGTGGGGTCCCTTGGACTGGCTTGTGAGGATTGGGCTGAAACTGGCTCTCCGACATCCCCTGAGGGGTCCCAGATTGTGAGAGGGTGCAGGCCAGGCTGAGGGACCCTACTGGTGCACGAATCTGTGTACTGAGCCTCTAGTATGCATAAAAGATCTTTGGTTAATCTCTTCCCACCCTTCCCCTGACCCCTTCCCTCTGAGATTCATCAGTGTGTTCCATATTTTTATGCCTGTGATTTTTGCTCCTGTGTTGAGTGTCTGTCTCCTGGTGGTCAGTGCACAACTTAGCTACCAGTCGGATGGTTGACCGGTCAGATGGTCAGACAGTCAGACGGTCACTTAGGCTATCCTATATAATAAAAGGTTAATATGCAAATCTACTGAATGGCAGGATTACTGGTTGCTATAATGCACACTGACCACTGGGAGGCACACGCTCAAAACAGGAGCTTCCAACCCAGTGGTCAGTGCACTCTCACAGGGGGAGTGCTGCTCAGCCAGAAGCCCTGAGCACAGGCTCATGGCTGGCGAGCACAGCAATGGTGGCAGGAGCCTCTCATGCCTCTGTGGCAGCACTAAGGATGTCTGACTGATGGGTTAGGCCTGCTCCCATCAGTCAGACATTCCCCAAGGGCTCCCGGACTGCGAGAGGGTGCAGGCCTGGTTGAGGATCCCCCCCACCCCGGGTGCACGGATTTCATGCACTGGGCCTCTAGTTATACATATATAGATGACTATACTATGCAATATATATTCTGTACTGTGTAATAACTAGGTAATTGGGTTATAAGTTCTTAGTATTAATCAAATCAAAGAATTATAATGGTTTATATGCAAATTAAAATATTTTAAGGATAACTGTATCTGGGCATTCAACTATCTTCAGGCCCATTTAAACATAATTTATATTCTAAACATTCTATCAATAAGTATAAATATCTCCTTGAAATTAAAGTATGCTTTTTTTTTCTTGGATGCAGACAATTCATCTACTTTTTTATCTTTACTTATTAAGCCACTTTGTTGAGGTATAATTTTGTGTTTTTCAGTTTCCACATAAGATCAAAGAGAGCTAATTCCTAAATTCTTTAACAATTAGATACACTACTGTCAAATAAAATTTTTAATATATTAGTTTCTAGGGATTTTTATAGAAAATGAAGCTGGACAAAGATCATGTATAGAGTCCATTTGCAAATAATACAAGGCTTTCTTTCATCTCAAAGATAAATAAGACCTGGAACATCAATGTGTTTTTGAGAGTGATGCCAGTTTCATAAAAAACAGTGACAGGCTTAGGCAAACAAGTTTCAGGAATTGAATTATTGATACTACAGAAATCTAATAAAAGAAAACACAGTACAGAGCATGTGGGAATTTTTACAACAGAAGAGGAAAGACAAAATGTGAATTTGTTTTAGGTGCATTAAACTTTCTCACTTAGATTTTCTCTAAGTCTGTATGCCAATTTCATCTTTCAGACCCTAAATTAACTTTTCCTTCTAAAACAGAAATAATTTCAGATAATTTACTTTACCTTAGCATTTTTCATTAAATACATGTATATACATCCTGAATGTTTCATGCATTATGTAATTCATTAAATTTTTATTACAAAATTCACATGTTCATGATGTAAAAGTTTAAACAATATACCAATAGAGAAACTAAATTAAGCTTTTTCCTCATTCTTCAATCCCCCAAATCTACTCCATATTAGAAACAACCATGTTTGCAATCTCTATCTAGTTCCAAAAGAGCAAAGCTGGTTATTTTTTCCTCATAACTCTTTATTATTATTTGGAAAAGCAAGATACTTATAAAGCTATTTAATCAAAACTCAGTACAGTTATCTGTGAGTTTAATACTTTACCCTAGGGCTCTTTGAATACTCTCACTCCAAGTTCTGGATCTTTCCTTTCTTCTTTTAAAAAGCATTCTCACATAGCATTTTGGGAAAGATTTTATAAATTAACTAGAGGCCTGTTGCACAAAATTCGTGCACAGGGGGCGGGGGTGTCCCTCAGCCCAGCCTGCGCCCTCTCCAATCTGGGACCACTTGGGGGATGTCTGACTGCCAGTGGCTCCTAACCACTCACAGTCTGCCTGCCTAAGGCCCCCAACTGCCATCCCTTGCTGGCCTGGTCACCCCCAACTGCCCTCCCCCGCTGGCCTGGTTGCCCTAACCCCCTGCTAGCCTGATCTCACTCCTAACTGCATTTGCCTCAGCCCCCACCACCCTAGCTTTGTCTGGTTGGATGTCTGGAAAATGGCCGGTTGACCTGGTCTAATTAGCATATTACCCTTTTATTAGTATAGATTATATAGGATACGATTGCTTAAATGGGGGGAGGAGCCTTTTTCAGCAGGAGAAAATGCTTTTGGAAGACAAAAATACATAACCCCTATATCTGAACTGATAGCCAGCCATATGCACTATACTGCCAAACTGGTTATTAAAAAAATTGAACCACTTTCTTACACCTTACACCAAACAGCTGTTGCCCTTAAGACCCCTCCTCAGTTCCCACCTTAGGTTCTGCCTTCACAGTTCACCCAGAGTAGGTTCTGATTGGTCGGTTTCTATGCCAGTCAGTATCAAAAGTTCTGCTTCCTAGGCAGCCATTGGCTCCTTGCAGTTCACCCAGATTTGGTACTGTTTGGTCAGTTTCTATGCCAGTCAGCATCAAAAGCTCTGCCTCCTAGGCAGCCATTGGCTCTTTTGGGAAATCGAGAATGCCCCACTGACAGCTGTCTCTCTCTACATGCCTATCTCCAAGCCTGATCCGCAACTTCCATGGCAGCTGCTACTCAGGTCCTGCCTCTCTCACTGTGCCTGCCTCACCCCGCCCACCCTCCTGCCAGCCAGCCACCAGCTTTGCTGTGATAGGAGCCTGTGGGCCACAGGGGAGGGACTGAGACTTCCTGGTGACTATTTATATGGTCGTTATGGCCTATTTATTATATAGGATAATATACATTCTATATTATATATACTAGAAGCCCAGCACTTGAAATATCTCGAGACCCAGAGTCCCATTGCTGTCACCGTGGGACCCATCAATGCACCTCCTGGTGACTGGTCATTTAGTTGTTCTGGCATTCTGGCATTCTGGCCACTGGCTTTTTATGATATAGATTATAAAATATATATTCTATATAATTTTTACTTAAAATTTGTAATAAATTATAAAAATTATCGATATAAATTGATTCATTCATTAAGCAATTTAAAAATTGTTATTTAAAATACCATAATTGTCATATAAGTCTACATTTAGCCCAATGCTTGACACTTAGTAGGTATCTAATAACTATCCATTAAGTGAGGCTAATATTTCTTTGTTTGTTGTGTGTGTTTCTGTTTGATTTATTTGTTTAGATCTAGAGAATTTTAGTGCCCTGAAAATATGGATTAAGCTAGGCTTTGGTCTTCTCAATGTGCTGCGGTGTAGGTGACTCTAATCTTTAGCAATAACCACAGAGACTCAAGTAAAAAAATGGCCATAAAATCAAATATTTCTGAAAGTCATTGTTAGGTTTTCTCAAAAAAACCAAACCAAAACAAAATATTACAAAAAAAAAAAAAAAACACCAAAAATATTTTTACTTTTCAGTTCCCCAGCTCCCAAAAATTCATTGCATATTTAAGGGTATTAAAGAAAAAATAGTAAATTAAATTTAGATTTTTGTTTCAAACTGATTTAATAGCATAGCCTTAAGAATCTAGGATGAAGACAACTATTTTAATAGCAGTCAAAAGCGTGCATCTCTCTCTTCTTTTGTTTTTTTTCTTTTCTCCTAAAGTGTCTTCTCAGAATCCTTACAGGCTATCTAAAATTACATTGAAGTCCTGGCACAAAGATAAATGAAGTTCCTGCTCAAGGTATTACAAGACCAATTAGCTACATATAAAATATAAATATCATCATAAATACATTAAAATAGACCCTTTAAAAGAAGTAGGTTAATGGCAAATTTTGAAAGTGAATATTATTTACAAGGTTAAATACCTCAGAGGGCCATGAAATAGTAATTTAATTGAAAGTACTATGTATTTTTAAATGATATTTTATAATAATTGATGCAACTAAAAAAGAAGTTCTCCATATCTTTAAGTGTCAAAGTTAGGCTTATTATCTCCAATTTCTTCACACAGCTCTCCAGTAAAACCCATCACAACTCCCAAGATTCTGCAGCCTCAGAAATTTACTTTGATTAGAAAACGTGTAATGCCTTACATCCCTCCCTTCAAAAATACCTATTCCTTTTTTCACCCTCAGGGGAAAAAGTACATACTTTCTCACAGGTGTATTTCTTTATGTATATTGTTGAATTCATGTCATCCCATCTTTTAGAAAAATTAGTGCCCATTAACCCCCTTTCACACTTGCTTAAAATTTGTATTTATTTTCCTTAACTCACAAGAGTAGTCCATATTTAATCTTCCCAATTTCTCATGTTATCATCACATCTGGGCTACCACAGGACTTAAGCTATTACTTTTGCATGGAAATTTTTATGATGAGTTTATAAATGAAAATTAAATGGCTGTGATCAATTAATTGTAGGCACCACTGCACTCGGATCAGCCGATAAGGTTTAATCTCCAATATTTACCGGGAACTCATACAACTTAACAAAAGGAAGGTAAACAACCCAATCAAAAAATGGGGAACGGACTTAAATAGATACTTTTCGAAAGAAGACATAAGGAAGGCCAAGAGACATGAAAATATGGTCAAAGTCACTAATCATCTGGGAGATGCAAATCAAAATGCGATACCATCTCACACCTGTCAGAAGGGCTATCACCAACAAATGACAACTGCTGGTGAGGATGCGGAGAAAAAGGAACCCTTGTGCACTGCTGGTGGGAATGCAGACTGGTGCAGCCACTGTGGAAAACAGTATGGAGTTTCCTCAAAAAACTAAAAATGGAACTCCCATTTGACCCAGTGATCCCACTTCTAGGAATATATCCCAAGAAACTAGAAACACGAATCAGAAAGGATACATGCACCCCTATGTTCAGAGCAGCACAATTCACCATAGATAAGATTTGAAAACAGCCTAAGTGCCCATCAGCAGATGAGTGGATTAAAAACTGTGGTACACCTATACAATGGAATACTCTGCTGTGGTAAAAAAGGAGTTCTTAACATTTGCAACAGCATGGATGGAACTGGAGAGCATTATGCTAAGTGAAATAAGCCAGTCAGAGAAAGATAAATATCACATGATCCCGCTCATTTCTTACCTAATAATAGACAAACATGTAAATTGACCGTACCTCTGCTATGCCCATAGCCAATCATAGTGAGTATGCAAACTAGAAGGCCAAAGATGGTGGCTGCCCAGCTGCTCCAGGTGCGGAGTGGCCAGGTGGTGCAGGACGCCTGTTATGAGAGGCAGGGTGGGGAAGAGGGAGGCGAAGGGATCTACAGGAGTGGAGTGCCACAGTGAAGACAAGACTGTGGAATCTAGAGTCTGCAGTGAAGACAAAGACAACAGACTCTGGCCGGAGTAAAGGCCTGGGTCCCGGGTGCTTGAGGAAAACCGGTGCTTGAAGCCAAGGGAAGGAAGGCCTATTGCACGAATCTCTTCGTACAATGGGCCTCTAGTATCCTATTTAATATAAGAGTGATATGCAAATTAACCATCACTCCATTACACCCACCAGCTACGCCAATCAGCCAATCAGGAGCAAGTATGCAAATTAACCCAACCAAGATGGCTGCAGCCACGGAGAGAGCAGGAGGGAGGCTTAGGTTTCCCCAGCGATGAAGGAAGCCAAGCTTTCTGCACACCCTGGCCGGCCCAGTCCTACACTCCAGGCTACAAAGTTTCAATTAGAGAAGATAAATAAATCCCAACAAAAATGGCTGCTGCCACAGAGCAAGCAGAAGGCTTGGCTCCACTCCAGGCTACAAAGTTTCAATTGTAGAAAATAAATAAATCCCAGATACCAGGGCCTCCACTTGGGTCGTTGGGGGGCATGGCCGGCCTGCACACCACCACAGGCCCCTTGCCCAGGCCGCCCCACACCCCAAGGGAACCCCCACCCTGATCCGGGACACCCTTCAAGGCAAACCAGCTGGCACCCACCCATGCAACAGGCCTCTATCCTATCTAATAAAAGAGTAATATGCACATTGACCATCACTCCAACACACAAGATGGCTGCCCCCATGTGGTCAAAGATCCTGCCCCCATGTGGACACAAGATGGCCACCACAAGATGGCCAGCAGGGGAGGGCAGTTGGGAGGGACCATGTCTGCAAGGGAGGGCATTTGTGGGCGATCAAGCCAGCAGGTGAGGGCAGTTGGGAGGGACCAGGCTGGCAGAGGAGGGAAGTTGGGGGCGACTGGGCCTGCAGGGAAGGGCAGTTGGGGGTGATCAGGCCTGCAGGGGAGGGAAGTTAGGGGCAAACAGGCTGGCAGGGAAGTGGTTAGGGGGTGATCAGGCTGGCAGGCAGAAGCAGTTAGGGGCAATCAGGAAGGCAGGCAGGCAAGCAGTTGGGATCCAGCAGTCCTGGATTGTGAGAGGGATGTCCAACTGCCCATTTAGGCCCAATCCTGGTTGGAGAGGGTGCAGGCTGAGCTGAGGGACAGCCCCCCCCCTCCCCGTGCACGAATTTTGTGCACCAGGCCTCTAGTGAAATATAATGAACAACATAAACTGATGAACAAAAACAGATCCAGAGAAAGATCGATCAGACCGTCAAACCTCAGGGGGAAGGTAGGGGAGAGTGGAGGTAAGCGGGAGAGATCAACTAAAAGACTTGTATTCATGCATATAAGCCTCCCCAATGGATATAGACAACAGGGGAGTGAGGGGATGGGGGAGGTAATGGTGGGATAAGGACACATATGTAATACCTTAATCAATAAAGAAATTAAAAAAGAAAAAAAATGTTCCCACTCTCCTAGAAAAAAAACCATTTTCACAATGGAAGCAGTTCTTTCTATACTTAAGATTCAATTAATATCCATGAACAGCTAACAGTGTGGTGATGACAGAGGGAACTAGGAATGGGGGCTAGTTGGAAGGGGTCAAAGTGGGGGAAAATGGGGACATATGTAATAGTATCAAAAGCAAAAATTAAAGAAAAAAATGAAGCATATGTAAAGCCCAAGTAAAGTGAGGCGCACACACACATACACAGAGATTCAACCAGTTCCTTTAGAAACACTTCTGCATTGAAAGTGTGTCAACTGCTAAACTTAAAGCATCCTAAAATCCTATATAAAAAGATCTATGCTTTGCTCAGTAAATTGTACACACAATATGATTCTCACTTGTTTAAGCAAGCAATATATTTAACTGTTATTTTCTAAATTATTCGTGTCTTCACCTTTGAATAAATATCCAGGAGTGCAATGGGAGGGACACATGGTAAGTGTATGGATAAATTTATAAGAAATGTCAACCGGATATCATCCTCTCTCATCACTAACACTGTTCCATACATATCTCAACTGGAATATTTCCATGGCCTCCCAACTGCTCTGTTTCTATCCTTATACTCCAACTGGCCACCAAAACCACAGTACTGATTTTAATGTGTGAATCAGTTATGTCATTCCCTCATGCAGGACACTTCAATCAGTTTCTTTCATTCATACAATAAAATAGAAAGTTTCCATCATAGTTCCTCGCTTTCTCTAAAAATTTACATGCAATATTCTTCAGCCACACTAGCTGCTTGCCTTTACTCAAACCTGCCAAGTGTACCACAACCTCAGGACCTTTAACTTGCTATTCCTGCTGCCTAAGTATACTTCCTCGAGTATTCTTAGACGTTTTCTTTCACTTCCTAAAGTCGCTTTTTAAATATCATTGTTTAGATAGCTTGGTTCAAGCAATCAAATTTTACAAATATTCACTTTACTCTCTATTTTTGTGTTATTTTATTTATAGCATTTACTGCTTGCTAACATATTATAAATGGATTTATTTGTTTATAATTGGCCTCTGGCACTAGGATATAAGTTCCAGGGAATTTATTTATTTATTATTATTATTTTTTTATGCTGTAATTCTGTGGCACTTGAAATAATACTTGGCAAATAGGAGTTATTTGTTGTGGTAACAAATAACACATGAGACATCCCATCTTTAGCATCTTTAGCCCACTTGCCTCTGAATCACCAGACTTCTCAAAGGAGGTGAGAAATATAAAATGTATCAAAAGCAATTATACAACCTACTAAAGTGACCTCAAAATAATTTTCCCCATCATGTTCTCATTTTCTAGCTTATACTCAATGAATAAGAATTATAAATATAGCTTTGCAACAGGCTCAAATCCTTAAAGGTCTTTGTTAACTCTAGTTTAAATTGCCTAATAAATTCATAATTAAGGTAAAATCAACATACTGATTTTCCACACTTACCTCTAATTAGATGAGCATTGCTTCTGAAAATCATATATTCAGATTAGTGTTCAAAAAACTCAAGACCATTAAAGTCAAATTGACAGCCAAAACTTCTCTGCGGATCTATCATATTGGTCTTGTATTCATAATTTTTGTTTGAAAACAGCTATCCTCATAAAAGTTATAATATCACCTAATAATCTGTCTATAAAATAGAAGTCACCAGACTGGTGGGCTTTCATCTTCATCACTACTTATTAAGTTCTATCTGTTAAGTAAGCACATCTTCCTTTCATCCCTCCTATTTCAAAAGAAGACTTTTCCCTTCTTTCAAAGCCGAAATCTCTTAATTGTCTATGGGGTTCCATTCTCCACATTTTAGCCTTTGGATGGGTTTCTTTCTACATCTCTAATGGATTATTCCTATAAATGCAAAAACATGTTATAATATTTTATATTTCAAAACAAAACAAAAAACCCAACCCCTCCTATTTGCCCTCCCCTGCCAGCCTCATCGCTCCTAACTGCCCTCCCCTACCGGCCTGGTCACCCCTAACTGCCCTCCCTGCTGGCCTGATTGCCCACAACTGCCCTCCTTTGTAGGCCTGGTCCCCCCCCAACTGCTCTACCCTGCAGGCCTAGTCTATTGTTTCCTCACAATTCCATTCTAATTTCATCACCTACAATTGTCAATTTCTACTTCATAATATATCTAAAAAGTCCCTGTATATTCCCATTGTCTTTGCTACCCACCTACAAAAACCATCATTGTTTATGCACCTTCTAACATTTTTCAGGCTGCCTATTATGCCCTCTCTAATCTTTTCTGGGTAACTTAAACTGTGTAACCATTTTAGAAGACAACTCAGATTAGTCAATGTTCACTGACTGTCCATCAACTTGAATTTTCATTATTAAAATTAGCCTATATTGAATATATAATACTGACAAGGATATGATAAAAGAGGTATATCTAATTTAGGTAGCACTTTAAATGATATAAAAATATGTTTGATATAAAAAATAGCAGTATAGCATTTCACTTTTAATTTCAGAGATGATAAAACATTTTATCAAATGTTATAAAAGCTGCATGAACAAAAATAAATACTATAGCAGTACTTTTTATAATAGTGACTTCAAAATTATATAAAAATAACACTATGGAAATAAAGTATAAAATACCCATTTGATAGAATATTTTACATTGATTAAAATGTTTTAGAATAATTTTACCTACAAAATGTTCATGATAGGTTGATAACAAAAATATTGGATTATTAAAGATAAAGGGGTATAAAATTATATCTGAAATATAATCATAACTAAATTAAAACTAAATCAAAAGACAAAAGAAATATACACAAATATTAACAGCTGTAATATTTCAGTGATTTAATTATTTTAGCTTTCTTACTCTTTTCTTAGCATTTGTGTTTGCCATTATGAGATTGTTTAAGGGGAAAACTAATTAACAAAATAATTATCATCCTTCTCTTTTTTTCTACCCTATGGCAAACAAAATAAAAGTAGCTCTCCCAATCACTAGGTCATTAAACTTTTTATAGTCTTTTTTATAAACTTCAGAATATTGATTTATATTTTTGTCAGAAATATTAATTTTAGATGCATGTATTTATTTATTTGAAAGTACCTTTTAAATATTGAAATTATTTTTCATTAAGGTATTTGAAAGTACTTTAATCAACAGTCTTATTAGAATCAGAGTTAATTCAAAATAGATGAAATTTAAATGATGACATAATTAGGATGGATATCTATTTCATAAACCTTCAAGGTGTTACTGGTGGTATTAATTGGATATACTATGCCAGCCAAATCCTACCTGTACAACAAAGCTTCTAAACTATTTTATTATTCTTTCATTGTTTCATCACATAATACATTATGAGGACATAACATTGCAACATTTGGTTCCATGAAAACAGACTGTGAGGTTCTGAAATTTAGTATAGGAAATTTATAGGGAAATCCTCTAAAATAGCACCTGTTAGGAGTGAGAAAAGAAGACTGGGCAGAGGAAGATCAAACCAGCAACAGCAGCCTAGGCTACACTAAAAGTGGCAGTGAAGCTGGCATAGCTCTTCAGAGTTGTTCCTATGTGAGGAAGGGTCATTGGCTCTTCATAGACCCATCTTGATCAATCACTGGATACTGGTGACTCCTAGAAATGGGGGAATGTGACCTTTGTGTAGGTAGTTCTTTCAATTAGGGCAATTAACAGAGAGGTAAATTGATGTTAGCCACCAATACTCCTAGCATCATGAAAGGATATACAGAAGTGCAGGGCAGCATCTTCCATATTAATTCAGATTGATTCAGAATTGTTAATACTCTCCCAAAATTGCTATGATAAAAATAGTGACTATGTCCTCAGATTTCCTTAGGTTATATTCCTACTTCATACATATCACACCTATATTAGAGAAAAAAATATTTAACAGTCTCCCCTCTATTAGTATGGTCAACATTAGATATTTTAAGACAATAGTTTTCTAACTGTAATGAATACAGGGTTAACCTACAGAATACTTGAAATATATATATTCCTTAATCATACCCATAGATATTCTAATTTAGGTTTTCAGAGGTAGTAAGAAAATAAGAAGCCCAGCCTGCATGGATCAGTGGTTGAGCATTGACCTATGAACCAGGAGGTCATGGTTCAATTCCCAGTCAGGGCACATGCGTGGATTTCAGGCTCAATCCCCAGTGAGGAGTGTGCAGGAAGCAGCTGATCAATGATTCTCTCTCATCATTGATGTTTCTATCTCTCTCTCCCTCTCCCTTCCTCCCTAAAATCAATAAAAATGTATTTAAAAAAAGAAAATATGACATGTTAAGTAACATTGTTCCTTTTTTTGGTACTTTTCTTATACTTGAAAAGCATAAATAATGTTTGCAGGGAAAATAAATATGATGTAGTAGAAATTGAATGGGTTAAAAAGTTCTAGAAGTGAAGTGAAGTGAAGTGAAGTGAAGTGAAGTGAAGTGAAGTGAAGTGAAGTGAAGAGGGTGCAGGCTGGGCTGAGGGACACACACATGGCTGGTGAGCACAGTGGCAGTGGTGGGAGCCTCTCCCGCCTCCACAACAGTGCTAAGGATGTCTAACTGCTGGTTTAGGCCTGCTCCCTACAGAGAGAGGGCCTAAGCCATCAGTTGGACATCCCCCGGGGGCTCCCAGACTGTGAGAAGGTGCAGGCTGGGCTGAGGGACACCCTACCCCCCAGTGCACGAATTTTGTGCACTGGGTATCTAGTCCTATATAATAAAAGGATAATATGCAAACTGTCCCCTCAACCAGGAGTTTAACCTGGAGTTTTACCAGGAGGTGGGACTGGCTGGCCAACCACCCATTGCCCCTCCTCCAGGCTGGACCTGTCCCAGATCGGCCCCCGTGACTCTGATTGGGGGTGAGCCAGCTGGCCAACCACCCATGTCTCCTCCCCTTGGCTAGCCCAGCCTGATCAGGATGGGCCGGTCAGACCCCACCAGTGCACGAATTTGTCACTGAGCCTCTAGTTCTCCAATAAAAGGAAGCAGGGTTTTTTGAAGAATTAGCTGTTTCTACTCCAGGGCAGAGAAAACATAAGATGAGACTAGAGTATCTTGTGTTACCAGAAAGTAAGGAAATGGTGATTAATAATATTAATAGCAATAACAAAAATGATGATGCCATGTCCAGGAAAATGGAGGTCAAACTGAAAATTTTCCCAATGTCCAAAATTAGAACAATTGAAGCAACAAAATGAATAATGTTTATTTTTGGTTTGAGCCTCAACATATAAGGAGCTTAAAAACTGTCATTCTCATTCTTACAAGGAGAAAAAGAGGAACAGACTTAAAATAAATAATTTTTCCTGAAATTGTCAGAGAACAAAGGTTTCAGGACAAAGAGTCACCCTAAAAACTGGGGAGTTAGCTTAGCACAGAGTCACAGCTGAGATAGCTTACAGGGCACACGAGGTACAGGAGCCATGAATTGATGGTAAATCTCAAATGCTCACTTTAATGAATTGGTGGAGGCTGAGTGTGGATGAGGTTAAGAGAAACTGGATGCCAAAGTCTGAAGAGTGTGGCCCATGTTTTCAATGGTTTAATTCTAGAAACCCCACCAGATTCTCCAGTGAAGTTCCAAGTAAAACCTCTCATGACTTTGACAGAGGGAAGAGTAATTGTGAAATATACCTAGGATGTCCTCCACACCCAAGTCCTACTCTTTACCAGAGACTTTGCGTTAGCGTCCTACCTCCCCTAAGGGTTCAAAATAAACAGCTCTGCCCTGAACAGCACTTGTGATGCACATAGCCCAGACAGACACCCACGACAGATGTGAGATTTAAATATAAGGTTATAGAATGCTTCCTCTACCTAACTGAAAAACACACCCAAAATGCTGTAGAATGATAACAGCAGATTGTAGCTGAATAAGTTGTAAGATACTGCCTTCCTTTGAAGTGGAAGACACATAAGGAGAAACAAAAGCAAGGAAACCTAAAGTGGATTTCTCTATTTCTCCTTTCAGTTTGATCTGTTTTTGAATCTCATTATGTAAGATTTTTATTCCTGATAATTTTCCTAGTTCTAAACCCTTTTCTGTTGAATGAAGTACTATAAATAGGACCCAGCTATATGTTATCTATAAGAATCCCCCTTTAATTATGAAAATCAGATAAGTTCATAAAGTATATTGTGCTAACCCTAGAGAGAGTCACATCTTTCACTTTAAATCAAAAACTAAAAATGATTAAGCTTAGTGTGGGAGGCATGTCAAAAGTTGAAATAGCCCAAAATCTAGGCCTCTTATGCCTAGATAGACTGGCTGTAAAGGCAAAGGGAAAGTCTTGAAAAAAATTAGAAGTACTACTCCAGTATACAAACAAATTATGAGAAATCAAAACAGCCATATTGCTGATAGGAGAAAATTTTAGTAGCCTGAATAGAAAGTCTAACCAGCTACATTTCCTTAAAGCCTGATTGATCCAGAGCAGACTATGAAGCAATTCTATGAAGGAAATATACATACATATACTCATTTTATCACAACGTAAACAAATACATAGGACATATTCAGGACCTCATAGAGTTCCCTAATGCTCACACTAATAAATAGTTTTCCAAAGGTAAGTAATATTCTGAATTCCATTAGCATTGACTCATTTTATTTTTCCTGAATACTGACAACTCTCACAGACAACTCTCTCTGAACACTTCATCTGTGTTATGTATCAGTATTATTGGAGCTAGTCACAGTTCATTATTTTTCATTGTTATTCATGACTATAAAAGTGTATTTGTTTTATCTTCAATGTAGTTTTCAGCTATATCAGGATGATGTTTTTGGTGGATATGTGCATTAATTTCTGTAGGACATTTACTGAAGAATGGGATTGATAACATGGTGTATAGAGATTTTTAATGTTTTGCTTTTAACTTTTTTGAGTCTTTGTGTTTGTGTTTCCTGTAAGCAGCATAAAAGTTTTAGTTTTGAAATGGGAAATATTTTCCAGTTGTACTGAATATAGTTACAAATGTTTAATTTTGTTTTCTAGTAATTTCTTCTTTTGGATTTATGAAGTATTATTCATTATTCTATTATATTTTCCTATTGGATTATCATTTTTAAATTATCCAATTATTCTTTTGTAGTTATCCTGAATATTATAAAATGCACTATTTATTTATTTATATCTATTGTAATTTAGCACTTTTGGCACATCCTCAGAATGACAGAATCTTATAAAATTGATTTACATTTAGCTCTCTTATCTTTTATATTATTGTTGCCATAAATTTCATGTGTACATATATTTGAATCCCAGGAGAAATGGATATTTCTGCAGAGTCATTATTCATTTTTCTTATATTAACCCAGTATTTACCCTTTCTAGTATTTTCCATTCCTTTCCCCTTTTCCATGCTGTTGTAGGAGATTGCTATTCTTCTGACTGAAAAACCACCTGTAGTATTTCAGTGAAGATTGATGATGACAAATTCCCTCAGGTTTTTGTTGGCCTGCAAACTTCCCAATTTTGTTTTTATTTAGATTTTTAAAATAAATGTATATAATCATGCAGAATATGAAAAAAAATCTAAAGTACACAGTTTGATTCATTTTGATAAATATATAGTCATTTAAACTCACCACTTTTAAGACAGAGAAACTTTCCATTACCTCAGAAAGCTTCTAAGGTTCTTCATGACCATTTTCCAGTCAACAAATAGTCTGATTGCTATGTCTATAGATTAGAGTTGCCTACTCTATAATATAAATCAAATCATACAATATGTACTTTTTTGCCTCATTTCTTTTGCTCAGCATAGTGATTTTGAGATTTATACTTGTTGCATACATCAGTAGTTAATTCATAAATATATGCATGCAGAGAGAAGCTAAGCAATCACAGGGACATTGAATATGCAGTTTTAACTTTTAATAAAAACTGCCAGCTATTTTTCCTGAGTATTTTTATATCCCCACTGGAAATGTCCCATTTATTCCATACTTCCACTAATATTAGTTGTTTAAATTCTTTTTTTACACAAGGTAATTTCTTCTAAATAGCTCAGATTATTAAGTAATTAGATCTAAACAATTTTTTTCTTATATCCTCTCTGAGCTTCATTTGACTTCCGGATTGATTTCTTACAGAGCTAGGGCAGATTTCCCACTGACTATATCATGGTTGATACAGTCATTTTTCTGCCAGGCAACTATATATTGTTTTCTGTTTTATTGAGTTATGGTTGACATAGTATTAGTTTTAGGTGTACAACATGATTTGATATATTGTGAAGTGATTATCATAATAAGTTTAGTTAATATCATCACTCACTTAGTAACAATTTTTGTATGTGATGAAAACTATTAAGATCTATAGTTTTAGCAAATTTGAAATATACAATACAGTATTGCCAACTATATCCACATTACAGCCCCAGAACTTATTTGTTTTGTATTTTAGATAAATAATTATATTATTAAGTATGGCAATGAAGAACAATAAATGAGAGTTGAACTTCTAAAATATTGGGCCCCATAGCAGGGATATGAGTGAAGAAGACTGTTAAAATTTATTGAGATTTATTAACAACATGTACACCAGAAAAAAACGGACTGTGTAAGTTTTTGTTCACTACAATCTTTTATGCAGATAAAGAACACGATATATTTTATTCACTTAATAACATTAAACAGATTCTTGTGGGAACACAACTAAAATATATTGAGAATGGATTATTTACTGGGCACTGTATTAAGTATTGTCACAAACATGATCCAGAAAGATAATGCCTAAGAGAGAGACTTTTAAAAAAAATGTTTAAAGTATTATAAATAGTAGTACATATGTCTCCATTTGCCCCCACTGACCTCCCCCTCTCCTACCCACCAGCACATTCCTTTACCCCCTCCCTCCCAGGTCCAAACAATTTGATAGCAGTCATTTCTGTGATATTTAACAGGTGCTACTGTGTTTCCTTGGAAAACTAAAATTTTCCACTCAGCCCCTGAGAATTTGTTCTACCACTTCATAGGACCTTGGCACATGGTTTAGGAAACCAAGGCCACAGTCATTTCTGTGTATGAAGCACTTAGAAACAGTCAGATCTGAATTTTGAGGTGTGTTTGCTTATATATGTTTGTGTGTTATGTCTGTATGTATTTTATTGAGATAAAATATACACAGAAATATTTAATATCTAAAAATTAAAGCTTTTATTTTTCCAAAAATATAGAAATAATATGCATTGTTTCACTTAAAGTGTCACATTGGAACACTGAATTGAAGAAATATATTTAACTCCTCAATTCCATTTGAAACTCCTCCTGTAATTACCTTCAGATGAATATGCATATTCTCAATGTTGGTAAAATAAAATAACACCATTTTATAACTGGGATGAAACATAATAGATATAAGGCAACACTTTCAAAAATTTGGAACAAAACAATTAAAAATGTAAACTGATATACCCAAGTCCATATTAACAACCAGGATAATTTGGTACTAAGTTGTTTTCATTCTCAATGCACTGGTATGTTTATATGCATGCAAAATACTTCTTATCTGAAGAACAATATTTAAGTTAACTCATCATATATCTTCTTTAGAATTAAATGACTTGATGAATCAGTGTAATTTACTGTGAAATTTACTTAATTGTTTTTAGGAAATGTGTTTTAAAGGAATAGAGTTTACTTTAAAAAAGAACATAACCAACTTATAATAGTTTTTATATTTTCCCTTTGTGACAATTAATAGCATTTGCCAAAATGGAAACAGAAAGAAAAAATATATGGAAAAAAATGGTGTGCGATTGTAATCAAGTATGCTTTACATTTGGTTTAAAAATACATGCCATGAACAATCAGATATTTTCTTTTTGTCGAGTCATTATATAAGCTATTGAGTTACTCTAAGTTTTATTGGTATGATAGCAGTTAATAAATTATTCCTAAGAGAAACTATAATTAGATTCTGACTGCTGTGTTTCCAAACTACATACATTTTTATTTTCTTGACAAATCTACACTAATAAAAGGGAAACATGCAAATTAACCATCACTCTGCTATGCCCACCAACCAATCAGAGTGAGTATGCAAATTAACCCAACAAAAGATGGTGGTTAATTTGCATACACAGAGGGAGTGAAGACTAAAAAAAGCATAGAAGGAAGAGGGAGGGAAAGCGGAAAGCGAGGTGGCAGTGGCAGCGGGAGGGAAAGCACGGGGGTGGGGAGGCAGCGGTGGCGGGAGGAAAAATGTGGGGCGGTGGAAGGCGGGAAAGCAGAGGGCAGCAGTAATGGTAGGAGGGAAAGCGTGGGGTGGGAAGCAGAGGGGGCGGGAGGGAAGGGAAATCACGGGGGGGGGGGGGGAGGGGAGAGGGGTGGCGGTGGTGGGAGGGAAGCCCACTGGAAGCCCTGTTCTTGCAGGAATCTTCCTGCAATGGGCCTCTAGTTTTACCATAATGGTAACGGATTAATACCCAGAATATAATGAAAAATTAGAGTTTTTACTAAGGGTCAAGTTTGGGGATCATGCCATGTAGCAACTTTGCTCCGTTATCAGCTCCATTAGAGTGAACTGAAATGATAAAAATGCAATGTTAAAAATCATAAACAAAAAACTCAATAACGCCATCTATAATAATGCTTCAAACCATAAACAAATATTGATAATGGAATTAGGAGTAGAATACATTTCTTTAGAGAAAAGTTGTTGAAGAACTAAGAATTGTTAGTGATTCTATCTAATTAGTGGCAAATTCTGGAAATAGCAGGGCAACTGCTGTAAGTGGATAGGCATAGTATTTGTGAATATTTGTGAGTGTGTAAGTGTGTGAGTGTGTGTGTGTGCGTGTGAAGCATTTTTTTCTGTCTTACTTAATATTTTGCACCACGTTCACAGATTCTGTATCAGATCACAATGAAATGTCTTAGTCGCTATATCACACAGAGATTTATCAATAGCGTCTTTAAAAAGTCTTAGTAGTGGTCTAGTTATATTAACATTCAGTGTTAAAAATATTTCTCATTCAATGAAAGGGAATTTTTCTTGGGTCATTTATACTTCCAAGCAAATGTAAATATCATGCATTTATTAACTCTAGTCTCAAACTTTCAGTCTTTTACTTGCTTGTTTTAAAACTATTTTATATAGAAAAATAAGTGCATGTGATGTATGTTCTTTTATACTGATGAGTTTTTAGTTCCACTTATTGAAATTATAAAATCTTAGCATTATTAATGACTCATCATATATGTCTCATATATCTCATGTTTTCCAGGTTATAAATCCATTGTACAGTCCTTGCTCTTCTGTCATTTTTTTCCTAATGTAGCCATCAGAGATTACATGTTCTATTGATTCACATTGCTTTTATTAGTTAATTCTTTCTGTTAGCAATCAGCTTTGCAAAAAAGGGGGAACATCCTTGAAATATTTACCTTAAAAATATCTCACACTTCATCCTTTTCAATTTATATTTTAACTATTTGGCATTTATTCTGTTGATAACATCTTGCCAATTTCTTTTAACGGTGACAGTGTAAACATGACATATTGAAATCTCTTTAAAATGCTTTTGTTCATTAGATTCCACATATAAGTGAGATCATATGGTATTTGTATTTGTCTGGCTTACCATAATGATCTCCAAGTCCATGAAACAGGCCGACAGAGGGCAGACGGGTGAGGGATGGGGAAGACTGAATGAAATAAGGTAAAGAGATTAGCCAAAGAACATATATACATAGCCTCTGGCCACAGACAACAGTGTGGTGATGACACAGGAGGTGAGGTGGGGACTGACTGCAGGTATTTAAGTAAAAGAAGGGTAGTAGTTATGGGACACCTATAATAGTGTCAACAATACATTTTTAAAAATGCCTAACTTTTAAAAATGACAGTTACAGGAAATATAATACACATGTTGCTTTAGGATGCAATGTTTATTTATTAGGGTTTACATGATTATTACAAGAATATTGGTAAAATTCATGTTCCTTTAGTTGACCTCACTGATACGGAATGAAACATAAGCCTCTAAAAATCTATTTTGTTTATGGAGTACTTCAGCTATTTTTAAGTTTATTCCATTGATTTTATATACTTTTGAAACTAAAGTATTAGACATAAAAAAGTGTCTGATAATATGGAAACCCATACTTTGGCAAAATGTATTTCTATAATATCTATTATTTGAAAGGAATAATGATAGAAAATTTTGAAAAGGATTACCAAAATCACAAATTTTTAATGAAAACTCAGTAATGAAATACAGTAACTTTTATACTTTGTTGGAGAGAGAGATAATGAAGTCACAATCAAATAATTTGAATATTATCAATCTTTATATTAATAATTATATATTCTAAAATCCACATGAATTTATATTTTTCAGATTCATAAACAATTCTAGCCATCAGTAAATGTTAGCTTTCCTGAAATGTCTGAGATAAATATAAAAATGAGTGTAGTAAAGAACAGAATGAGTTAAATCCCATAAACTAGATAAAAGTAATTTCCCATGATATAATAACTATAGCATAGTTATTTGCATTTGGCAAAACTTAATAAAAGTTCCTTGGACTGAGTTAGTATTTCATTTAATCTCTAAGCAAAGTACTTAATGTAGTTATTTAAATGAATACTTGGCTACTTTTACATATACTGCATCATAACCATACATGTCATTAAATCTTGGGCAGATTAACTCTTGTAATTAGATTTGATTATGACTGGAAATCTGCTAAAATATATCCAGCCTTTGTCAAACTGTCAGGAAGCACAATGGTAAGCAGATATAAAACTGACAGTGGTGTAAAATACTGTGAAATCTTTTGGATTCATCACTGAACACTTGTTTCTTTAAGATAAATGCTTAAAAATGGGATTGCTACATTGCAAAATACCCATTGTTAGACTTGATACACAATGTCAAATTTTTCTCCAGTGTCTATTTCCTCAAAACCCCACTAATAGTTGACACCAATCCTTTAATGATTGTGAACTTGAAAGATGGAAATATATCCCTGATTTTAAGTTTTCCAGTGGAGAAGAAAATAAATACATTTCTACATGTTTATTGCATTTTTTATATTTCTTCTTTTTGCCAGGATTCTATTTTTTTCTAAATTTTCTATTGAGTTTAAATCATTATTCATATAAATTAGCAAAATGTTCTAATACAGTAATGGCATTAGCCTGTATCTACTGTTTATATGCATTGAAAATATTTTTCCAACTGGATGTTTTTAAAATTTTCGGTGAAAATATTTTAAATATTGTAATGACATTGCAATCTTTGCTTTTATGAAATTGCCTAAGTTGTTTTTCCTAAAAATTCTTCTTTTGTCTAAATATTCAACAATGAAAGATAAAGGGAGTAATTTAACCTTATGTTTTTACAATTTTACTAGTATATTGGTATGAAGATGAAATATTATTTGTCCACTAACAATAAAATGCCATCTACATAGCAGAAATTATATTTACATAAGGAATAGCATGTTATTTAATACTATATTGACACTTTTATATAATACAAAGCATAATGTATAAACATTATACATAGAGTAGAAATACATTAAGTAATGTATGATGTTGAAAATTAAAATTTGGTTGAATGCCACCCTAGATACGTAATTGTTTAGAACTAAAAAATATAAGTCCTTTATTTAGACAAACATACTGGGACTGCAGAGTCTTCAAATTTTATTCAGCCCTATAGCTTGATATATGTAAAATAAAGGATTCAACTCGTCTAACATTTTGATTTAATGATATAGAAACTGCATCCAAGGGAGCTTATATGTAAGACCTCACAGCTAACAATGGCAAGCTGAAACATGATTTAAGATCCTCTTATATTCTTTACTTTGGCTCATGATGCTTTGTAATCTACTTACAATAGAAGGAAAATGTAAAATAATGCTGGTATAACTAGTAGAATGTCAAGGAACTGAACACCGAATTAAATGGACTCCAATGTTTTCATTTTTAGCCCTAAATGCCTTTTTAGAATCCCTGAGCAACACCTTTGATGGTATCCAGGAAATACATATGAATTTCATTTTGAAATAAAGCAATAAAGCTTTTATTTAACTATTAAATATGTTCTCTTTAATAATTTACATAAATCTAGAGATACAGTAAAATTCAGTAGAATATTTTAAGATCTTTGAGAGGTAAAGAATTTAAAAATAAAGATGTTTGAGTTAAAAACATAATTCATAAAGATGATTTAGGTCTCTGAATATAAAGAACATCCGGCTTACCTTCTAAAGGGTTTTCAATATTATAAATAATCCTATATGATGTTATGAAAATTTTACAAGAAAACTCATTCTAAAGCCTGAAGTTAAATACACCTTTTTAAAATATTATAAATTTCTTGCATTCATAATTCATGGTTTATTAGTGTTATTATGTAAGGTTGTCATAATAGACATCCATTTTATTGAAAACTATAAAAACAAATAAACAGAAGAGAAATTTAAGGTTAAACCATGTTTCTGTATGAAATGACCCTTGAAACACAAGACATTCTGGCAGGAGGATATTTAAATGGGATTATGTAATAATCTGACACATACCCTCACATCTAAGACATAAAGGCATCTAAATCTACAGTAAATTATAGACATTTCTATTTATGTAAAAACAGTAGTATATAAAGAAACACATTAGTGTGTATGTGTGAGAAAGTATAGAATTCAAGCTTTACATCAATTCTCAGACAATTCCTAGAAAATAATTTATAATTCCCTAAATTATTGCTCAGGATAGTTTACAGTGCCTGACCTAATGCATAACTGATGATATCCAGAGAAAAATGCATGTTTCCTTTAAAAAGAATCACTAATTAAAAGTTAAATTAGTTAAATATCATTGAGATATATTTTTATGCATGCAGTCAAACTATATTCACAGTGAAAATATGTCAAGAGAACATCTTATTATAAGTCCTCCTCTTCTTCGTCCAAAAGTCTAAATTACACCAACCACTTTCCAAATTTAACTCTTATTGTTTCTACACCTATTTTACAAAACCTGACAAACTGAGTTTACAAAATTGAGGGTTTTTTTTTTATATATAAACAATATTTCCAATTTCAAACCAGAATTCATTACACTGCTGTTTTACAGCCTGTCCTCTGAACACAAGGTATGGTCTTTCTCACTTCTGTCAGATGTCAATAGTCCTGATTCATGAATACAGGAAATTTGGGGTGTTCTGAAAGGATTGGAAAGAGGCATACACACTAGCATTTCTATTTAATTCCTTCATTTTCCTTTACAACAATTGTTTTTATCTAAATACTTCAGTTGAGATTACATACATTGTACAAATATTTTATTGATAAATGTTCTAATTTTGTTTACAGAATTTAATGGCAGGAATCAGCAGTAGCAGAATGATCATTGTGCCTATTTGATCAAAGAGGGTCCAAATTTGAGAGGAGACCAAAAGTTTCGGGGTCATAATAGCTTAAGAATACACTATAAAAGCATAAGAAACAAAACCAGTCAGAGAAAGACAAGGATCACATGGTCTCACTCAGACTAGTATGTGGAATCTAATGAACAAAATAAACTAATGAACAAAATAGATCCAGAGACACAGAAGCAGGGAACAGACTGATGAGTCTCAGAGGGAAGGTGGGTAGGTCGGTGGGGAGAGATCAACCAAAGAATTTATATGTATATATGCATAACCCATGGACACAGACAATATTGTGGTGAAGGCCAGCAGGGGTGTGCAGAGTGTAAGGGGTTAATGAGGAAAAAAGGGGGACATCTGTAATACTTGCAACAATAAAGATAATTTTTTTAAAAAAATAAATGAAGCAAAAACTAACGATAAGTAACAAAAAGAAAGAGTCTCAGAGGTTCAACTGCAGTATGTTTTTAAAGGATCTTCCAATGCCAAGGACAGTTTTATTGAAAGAAGCCTGTCCTTTACTTTTTAGTAACATATTTGCTGTAGTCTACAGTTTAATCAAAGTTTTTTAAGTTTCAAATCCTTTAAGCATGTTTAGCATTTTCTCAAGAACAAGGTGCACTGGTGGCTAAGTTCTAATACAAAAATAATACTCCATAGATCTTTTTATTTAGTTATTGAGCCACTCCACATCTGCACATTTTTTGTGGTCACAAGGGTAAAGGCCCAAACTCCACAACATATACAAAAATTAAAATGGACAACTTTTGTGCCTGCTAAATAAGAATAATACCTTCAAAATTAAAAAAAAATACTTTTAAAAAAAAATTTGAACTTTCAATTATAGTTTATATTCAATATTATTTTGTATTAGTTTTAGGGGTAAAGCATACTAGTTAGACAATCATATACTTTGCATATACTTGAAATCCAAATATTTCAAGTACCCACCTATGTACAGTACATAGTTATTACAATATTATTGACTATATTTCCTAGGCTGTATTTTACCTCCCTGTGACTGTATTGTTACTACTAATTTGTACTTCTTAATCCCCTCATCTTTTTTACCCAGCCACCATTGCAAAATAATTTTCTAACATAGATTTTATAGATCATATTTTCCTTCACTATTTATATATAGCTTTCTGTTAATTTCATAGGATGACAAAGCTTTTGCAATAAAAAGTTAAGCTATCAAATTTTATGAGTACTTATCCAATGCACACATTTCTTGCTTATGAAATATTACAGATAGCAACATTCATTTTTAAGGGCAGCATTTTCCTAATGTTTCAGTTTTGCTGCATGCTTAATAGCTCATTTTCATGTAGAGTTGAGTTCAAACCTATGATACTACAACAGCAATTTATTAAGCACTGGCACTTTAAAGGTTCAATATTGAAAGATTAACAGTGAATTACAGCATTGACTGCATATTAAACTACCATCTTGTGCAACAAATGTTACAGATAATCTGCAACCTGAAATATTAAAACTTTACGGCTTTGGGGATTACATTAATTAGAGTCACTTTAAGAATGCAATAATTAGACTGTTTTATGGTAGCCACTAAGGTCAGTTTATACAAGTAATTATTCACCTGCTACAAAGCTTCATGACTGCAGTGGTAATCATGTATACACTTATACTCTGTGTGTGTGTGTTTCTCCCTCTCACTAGTGAATGGTGTTCCTGTGACAAAAAAAGCATTTAGGATAAAAATGAGGATTCTCCAGCATCAAATTTAAGAAATAAAGTATAATGCCTAGACACAGAGGGCCATAGGCTTGAATGTGAATAATCTTCTTAACTGATAAGTTATATTTTCTTATGTATAAAAAGACTAAAAAATTAATGAAATATTCCTGGAAAATAATCCATTTCTATGACCAAGTAAAGGTAAGATTCTATAATATTTATCTGAGTAATTGCTACTTTTAGCAGTTAATTAATGTGTATTGTATTTTTAATATCCTGTTAACCAAATAACTAACATGTGATATATGTGAACACTATCCTATATAATAAAAGGCCAGTGACCATAATGGTGTAACGACCAGGACCGATCCACCAATCACTATGAGGTGTATTGATCGCCTCTCGGTCCCTCCCCCCAGCCTGCAGGCTCCGATCGCTGGATGGTCAATGGGGAACCATGGGGAACTGGGGTGGGTAGCGGCGGGGTGGGACTGAGTACTGGCGAGTCCTTTTGGTCCCTCCCCCTGGACCAGCAGGCTCCGATTGCCAGATGGTGAACAGGGAAACATGGGGAACTGGGGTGGGTATTGACAGCGGGCAAGCGAGTGGGTGGAATGGCCAACCGCTTGGCCCCTCCCCTTGGCCCACAGGCTCTGATTGCTGGATGGCAAATGGGGAACCACAGGGAACTGAGGTGGGTGGTGGCAGGGTGGGACTAGGGACTGGAAAACGGGTGGAAGATGGCCCTGATCACAGGCTAGTCCTAGGGACCCTACCCATACACGACATCGTGTGCTGGGCCTCTAATATGTTATAAAAAGACAAGAAAAATATACTGAGTGAATAAGAGTTAGGAATAGAAAGTCTGTAACTGACAAATATAAAAAAACAAACATATTGCTATTAACAGGCCTGTATAGGAAATCTCAAAGGAGCCCTCATGCACTGCTGGTGGGAATGCAGGCTGGTACAGCCACTGTGGAGAACAGTGTGGAGTTTCCTCAAAAAACTAAAAATGGAAATCCCATTTGACCCAGTGATCCCATTTCTAGGAATATATCAAAACTAGAAACACCAATCAGAAAAGATATATGTACCCCTATGTTCATAGCAGCACAATTTACCATAGGTAAGATCTGGAAACAGCGCAAGTGCCCATCAGCAGATGAGTGGGTTAAAAAGTTGTGGTACATCTATACAATGGAATACTACATTGCTGTAAAAAAGAAGGAATTCTTACCATTTGCAATAACATGGATGGAATTGGAGAGCATTATGCTAAGTGAAATAAGTCAGTCAGAAAAAGATAAATATCACATGATCTCACTTATTTGTGGAATATAATGAACAACATAAACTGATGAACAAAAACAGATCCAAAGATAGAGAAGCATCTATAAGACCATCAAACCTCAGAGGGAAGGTAGGCGAGGGTGTGGGGAAGGGAAAGAGATCAACCAAAGACTTGTATGCATGCATATAAGCCTAACCAATGGACACAGACACCAGCGGGGTGAAGGCATGAGTGGGAGGTAGGAAAGCAATGGGGGGATAAGGACACATATGTAATACCTTAATCAATAAAGAGAAAACAATAAATAACATTAAGATAATGGCCAATATGAACAATATTATAGCAGTGAACCAGGCTAAACTCTGAAAGAATTATAAAATTGCCCTGATTCTATTATACGTTATTGTAGTTTGACTACAGCTTTCACGCATCACTAAGAAGCTCAATAGAAAACTGGGGTCTTAGACCTATATCCACTGATTTGACAAATAATTAGTAGATACTTAGAGTATGCCAGTACCTTGACAAAGTACTTCAAGTACACATAAAATGAAAGGTTAAGACATTTTCCACATGAAGTTCTTCTGTCCTACCTACTACTTCCCCACTGCAAGAACACATTTCTACATTTTATGCTTCGACATAGAACTATATCAATAGAAGATAATACATGTACTATATACTTATATTACCCATTTCCCTTTCTAACGGAAATAAAAAAGATACACAATTCTTAAATAGGCTCTAGAATCAGAAGTTAACAAGACAATATCAAAAGCTATTTTTTCCTTATAATTTACCTTTTCTGATATTGTGCTCTAATGTTTATACTCTACTTTTTCACCCATGGACTCTACTGTCACAAACTCATTTTTTTATTTGTAAATTCATTTATTATAATTTTCCTTACCTCCTTTCCTCATGAACAAATACAGTGTATTTTATGTAGTTCGAAGTGTTTGGAAAATTTATACAATGTATAGTACTATGGGGAAACAAAGATGGTACCCCCATTTCAGGTATTTTTTCAGAGGTCTCATTATGTCTTTATTCTGGATCTCATTGTCTCAGATTCTGATCATAAACTCTTAAATGTTTATTGAATAATCTTCCTAATTTATGGTAATACCAGATATGTTTCAATATTTAAAGACAAAGATTCCATGATAAAAGACTACACTATTTAACAGATAAAGGGAAATGCTGAACTATTGAGAGCTGTGATAGCAAGGAATGTTGACAGAAAACAAATTCAATTGTCATTAATGTGGATAATCCAAATTCTTCCTCCCATTCTAAATAAAGTAGCATCAAAGTAGCTGCAATTAAATACAATATCAAGCAAAGGAAGTGCTGGAAGTATGAAACAAGGCTCTCCTAGTTTCAATAAGGCCATATTGGAGCAAGGAGAGTAACACAAATATTGTGTGGAAAGGAAAAAGGAAGAGGAGTAAAAATAATACGGCCATGCAAGGCTGAGGACATTTTCTGACAAGGTGATAGCATACTGTTATGGAAAGATTTCTGATAAAAATATGAATTTGTTGACGTAGACAAAGTTTTGTGTTGCAATAATGTGTCTACTATACTTAATTGTTTGGTAAGTGAATTTCTGAATTCAGTCAAGTTAAAATGTATTTTTTTCTTGTAGAGACTCCTAAATATAGATTCCCCATATCATTTTGCGAGCATTCACAAAATCTTCAAGGGGAAAAAGGTTTTTCATATCTGTGAATACTCTGATCACATAAATTTTGTTTATGGAGTCAAAAATTCATTCAACTTAGCAACCATTCCATTATATGGTTATTTTCAGGAATGATTATGGAGAATTTCAGATGAAAAGAAAATATTTTTCTAGCAACACTGTAACATTCTCATAAGTTAAAGAAAATAGGATTTCCTTTTTAAAAGAAAAACTCTAAGAGCGCTATAATTATCATGACAGGTTGTTATAGATATCCAGTTTAAAATATTTCAATGAAATAATTATCACTGCAAGATCTTTTACAGATGCAATAATCAGAAGAAGGCCAATGGATTGAGATCATAACAAACAAAAGAATTAATCATAGAAAATTGCATTAAACCAAATGCTCATGTGTTCTTGAATATATAATACTTATGTATCATCTAGTTGAAACATTTTATATAAATTAAACTTATATTTTGCATTCATATTTAACGGCTTCACATCATTAGAACAATATATTTTATAAACTTAAGAAAATACCAAACAACTGCTTTGTAGCTTTCAGTCATTTTTCTCCAGTCAATTCTACAGTTCTTCCTAAGCCTTCTTCTAGAAGTACAATTAGATCACTTTAATCCATGGCTTAAAAAATAATCAATGAGGCATCATTGCCGACAGAATTAAACCCTTACTCCTTGTAAGTTGGTGTCAAATTCAATTTCCAAAAACATTCCCCTCTCTCTTTTGCTCATGCTGTGATCTCTAGAAGCATAATCAAATAGCAAAGTGTTCACAAATGGTAAATGATAAATTGTTCAACTTAGTAAAGCTTTTATTCATCATGTGTTTTGAGAAGAATTAGTAACTACTTCACATTCATAGGGCTGGAGTTTGGAGCAAAGGTGAATATTAGGAAAATAAAGAGGACAGACACACTGCCAGACACACTGGCAGAGATAATTAAATTGTGCTATATCCCTGATCAGTGTGATGCTGTGTTAGCAACCAAAAGGGGTAGAAAAAGAAGAGTTTCTGCTTATTCTCCTTCCACCCGATTTACCTGAGAAATCTGAGCTTCCATCCCCACAATTTTTACTCTGATAAACTAGAGTTCTTGCTTCCCAGAGAGGATTAATGCTTCTATTAGAAGGCATGGTAGGGGTTCCACTAAACTTAAACCCAAATCCATCTCCTGGTCAGTTTTCATTCATCATACCAGTAGATTAAGAGGCAAAGGAAGGAGTTACTATGCTTGCAAGTGTTATTGACCGTGGTTATCATGAGGAGACTAGGATTGCTGCTACATAATGGGGAAAGAAAGAAGTATCATGGTATTCAAAAGGTTCAATGATATGCCTGTTGATGCAGTCCTGTCAAACATGAACTTCCAACCTATGTAAAATTTCACATAAATCTTCCAAATAGCTAGTTATTAAAGGAGAATATAAAAACTGCATTGGTCAACTATATATATAGATTAGTACATAGCAATTAATACGACTCAAGCTGCTATTAATAGAATAGTCTCACTAGCACTGACTTAAGCAATGAAGTGATAATGCATTTTTATAATAAAAACCTAGAGGCAGGCAGTTCCAGGATTATTCTAATAACTTAATAATATCTCCCTATAATCATGTCTACAAATTTTTATCACCTTTTTTTTCCCTAATGATAACTATATAGTTACTTTGGGTCCTTTACTGCATTCCTATTCTAGCACATTAAACAAAAGAGAAGAGTCTGAGTGTAAAGTCTTTATACTGCACCACCTTGGCAGACTTTCTTATCTTGCCATAAAGGTGCCAATAAGATCTATTGCACATACATTTAATTTTGAAATTAAATCACATATTCAGATTATGTTAGGTTTAGGGTTAGGTATGAGTTAGAACACCCAAAGAGTATCTTTTTGGGAGTTTGAATAAATATGCTAAAATTAAGAATAGAATAAAATAAGTTCCCCATGCAATCTAAAATATTTTAAATATAATATTGATAGAAAAAATATAACATTGACAGAAATATCAACATACATGTAATATAAATTCTAAATGAAATGAAGTTTATAAAGGTAAGAAGTTTTATAGTCAAAAGAAGCTAAAGAATAGTTTTGCTAATAGATCTGTTTTTTGTTTGTTTTTCTTTTTTGTTGAGTTTATTGGGGTGACAAAATTATACAGGTTTTGGGTACACAATTCCACAACACATCATCTGTACACTGTATTGTGTATTCACCACCACAAGTGAAGTCTCTGTCCATTATCATTTATCTCCCCATCATGCCCCCATTTCTCCCTACCCCTCTCTTCTTTGGTTTATTTATAAATCAGGCAATGAAACTGTCATTTTATTAGTTAAATATCATATTATCTAATAAAAGAGTAATATGCAAATTGACCGTAAATCTGCTACACCCACAAGCCACGCCCACCAGCCAATCAGGAGCAAGTATGCAAATTAACCCAGCCAAGATGGGTTAATTTGTGGCCAAGGAGTGAACAGGAGGCTTGGGTTTCCCTGGTAATGGAGGAAGCCAAGCTTCCTGCACACCCTGGCCAGCCCAGACCTCCACTGAAGGCTACAAAGTTTCAATTGTAGAAGATAAATAAATCCCAGATACCAGCGCCTCCACTTGGGTCGCCAGGGGGCATGGCCAGCCTGCAAACCACCACAGGCCCCCCTTGTCTAGGCTGCCCCATGCACCAAAGGAACCCCCCACCCTGATCCAGGACACCCTTCAGGGTAAACCAGCCGGCGACCACCTGTGCACCAGGCCTCTATCCTATCTAATAAAAGAGTAATATGCAAATTGACTGTCACTCCCACACACAAGATGGCTGCCCCATGTGGTCAAAGATGGCTGCCCCCCTGTGGACATAAGATGGCCACCACAAGATGGCCAGGAGTGGAGGGCAGTTGGGAGCAATCAGTCCAGCAGGGGTGGGTAGTTGGGAGGGACCAGGCCTGCAAGGGAGGGCAGTTAGGGGTGACCAGGCCTGCAGGGGAGGACAGTTAGGGGCAATCAGGCTGGCAGAGGAGTGGTTAGGGGGTGATCAGGCTGGCAGGCAGGAGTGGATAGGGGCAATCAGGAAGACAGGCAGGCGAGCAGTTGGAATCCAGCAGTCCTGGATTGTGAGAGGGATGTCCGACTTCCCGTTTAGGCCCGATTCTGGTAGGATCGGGCCTAAATGGGCAGTCAGACATCCCTCGAGGGGTCCCAGATTTGAAAGGGTGCAGGCTGGGTTGAGGGACACACACCCCCGTACATGAATTTCGTGTACCGGGCCTCTAGTCACTTATAAGTAGCACATGGTTGTTTGCCCCGATTATCAAATGTTATTAGATCTTTAAAGATAAAATATGCAACTATCTGTAATTTATGCAGAACAAATATCAAAATAAATCTATAATGAATGTTTACAACATCATCATATTTGATTTATTTAATATACACTTAAAATGAAAGCATTTTAATTGCTTCTTCAAGCAGATTAGCTCTTCAAACAAACTAATGAAAGAAGTCTTATGATTTTATTTATACATACATTTTTTTGTATAATTAAGACAGCCCCTTTATGAAATTACTTGCGTATAGTTTCAGCAGTGCCAAGACAACAAAGTCATCTGTTATTAAATGTAAAGCTTGTAACCTAAGTATGTGAATAAATTTACACATAAGAAAAATATCTACCAGAAGCTCTTTGAATGCACAACTGCTCTATTTAAAAATACATGTTCTTGTTTCTGCACTAAACTACACAGGAGAGTACAGATTTCCATCAAGTTAAAATGGATCCTAAATGCTGAGATAAAGACTATTTATTTGACCCTGTAATAATTGAGGGGAATTTATAAGAAATTACAATGATTTAGTTAGTTTGCTCATTCAATAAATATATGTAGTATATATGGGTAATGTGATGTATATGCAAATAATGCATCATCTAAAATATATGTTTCTATCATAATATATAGTTGCAGGTAGATTTATATAATTTCTGATAAAACTACAGGGATTCTCTGCCTTTCATAGACCTATGTTAGTGATAAATCACAGCATTTCTAAATTGCTGGTGACAAATTAAAAAAATCAAAATGTGATTTTAAAACTAACTTAAATGGCATGTACATGTAGTTAAAGTATTGTTACCTATAACCTAAGGTTATCTATAACCTTCATATTGTGTCTAACTGATGCAAAATTATAAAAGAAGAAATTCATTGAAAATAAAGGATTTTGGAGATGACCAAGATGATCCCCAGATTTTGTAAGTGTCAGAATCCTAGTGATTTTTCTTTTGAAAGTCACTTGTATGTGAGATATAAAACTAAAAGCAACAAGTAAGCAAACAAGAAAAGAAAGAAACAAAAATTCATAGACACAGACAATAGTATGGTGGTTACCAGAGAAAAGAGGTCAGGGTTTAGTAAAGAATTAAAGGGGTCAAATATATGATAATAGAAGAAGATTTGACTTTGGGTGGTAAACATACAATGCAATAGGCAGATGATGTACCATAGAACTGTACACTTGAAAGTTATACTTCTTTGTTAACTAATGAGTTCCTCCCAAGGTTCTCCGAATAAGAGCTCATTTAGGCCAACATCTTGATTTTGGTGCTTACACACCCTATAGAGAGGAATCTGCCAACTACCCCCAGACTTTAGATTGAAAGCACTGTGATATAAATAAATGGTTACCGTTTAAACAAGTAATTCTGTAGTAAGTTGTTATGCAGCAAGAGGAAACTAAAACCTGCCAAAAAATTGAACTCTTCAGTCCTTTCTTTCATTAGAGTTTTGGCATTTTTCACCCAGGTAACAAAACCACGTATTCTCCTATGTCTCTCTCCCCCACTAGAAAAGTTCAGAGTATAGGGGATATACCTTTCTCATATTTATTTATATTCTACATACAAGGTATCATCTAAAAGTAGATAGTCAATTGATGATATTTTTAACCAATGTCAAAATGCTTAATTATATCGACTTCGCCATATTCGATATTGCTTCTAAGAGAAAATACTTCAAAAAATTCTAAATGGCACTTTGGAAAGTTGTCTTCCATCTAATGCATGAAATCTTATAATAAGAAGAAAAATGTGACTCATAAATACCTATTTCCTAAATGTGCACTTTACTTCACAATACTTGGTATTTTCAATTTTTATGCCATAGTCTCAAGTTTCTATGAGATAGACCACTTTCCTTCCAAAATACAAATACTCCTGGGAAATCTGATGAAGTAAGGTATACATTTATTCATCTTTCAGTAGGAAAATTAAGGGGATCTTTTAAAATATTATGTATTTTTCTGAATAATTTCTTAGTGAATTTTCTAGTATGATTCAAAGCACAGTCATAATTTCCTGTTTTATTGTTTTCTATACTTCATGTCTTAACTATTGCATAATTAAATTATTAAAACTATTAATAATCTTTAATCTTTGGTACACTGTGATAAGTTATATCACTACATGTGATAAATTCTATTTTTTTTGTCCAGAAACACTGTATTTGAATCATTATTATGAGTATGAAACTCTGGATTAATATCTTTATACCTACATAGCAGAATTCTCACAGTGATAATAATTGCTCATAGTGAAAAATTTTTTATCCATTACACCATGTACTTTATATAATATACACTTTTTTCATTCCTCTGTTAGCTCCATAAAAGTACCTATGTTATCAACAACAGTCAAAACTTATTCAATGATTCTATAAGCAATTTTTTCTGAATTATTATTCAAGATTGAAACAAATTTTAAGTTATTTCAAAATATTTGTAAAGAACAAAACGTACAAAGTAAAATACCTGAAAATAAAGCTTTTGAAATGTCAATATACAGGGTGGGGCAAAAGTGTGCAACTGTCAGTTTGTCTTCCTTTTTTAGTTATTTTACTATATATTTTGTGGTTGAAAAACAATCAACTTTTTAAATTTTGTCTAAACATCTATCTCCCTGATTGGTAAAACAAGCTATGTAAGGCAAATTATCTGGACTACTGAAAACATCCTTACTGTGAAAGCACTACATTGTCTAGCAGTATAGGTTGCTCTATGCAGGGAATACTGACATTTTAAATGAGGAAACATCAAGGAATGAAATAAGATATTAGAAACTTTTGAGCTTGGGTTGATCTAAAGTTTCAAAACATAGTTACTGCTGAACACTTTTTTTTCTAATATCTTTAAAATATGCCAAGCCAACAAGTGTAAAAGTTAGCTTGTGCTTAGACCTTAATTCTGGGATACTTAATAAAGAGCAATGCTGTAACAGAAAAACATGAGGTTTCAGTATTTTTTCCCAGGGTGCCTAAGGTCACTGAAAAGGGTGAAGGTCACCACTTAGTTGTCATCTGAATTTTTAATTTCTCCCTTCTACCCTTTAGCACAATATATTAGTTGAGTTTAAATCTAGGTGATTCTATTGTCCTTGAAAGATAAATAAATACTGAAATTTTTCCAAATGCATACAAAGAGGTATTATGTGTAGTATTTATTGGTTGAATAAATAAGTGGTATTTGAAATTCATGTGGAGCCTTCTACTCTGAGGTTTGTTTAATAATTCAAAGTAAACCAGTGATAAAGAGAGCAATGCATTGGGCAAATTGCTTATTAATTTTGTTAATAGAACTTAATAAAGAGATTTGGTTGTATAATATATAACATGTTTTTTTAAATGGAAGTGGTTTTATCTGAGTAATTAAAGTTTGAGTTATCTATCTCAATATGATGTATTATTTATCTTCAGATTGTGTACCAATTTAGAAATGCTGTTTCTATGCTTCAAAACAACTAAATTAGAAATATGGGCTGTCTCTGGAAAAACAAAAATTAGAAAAAAATTGGTGAAAGTAGTAAAGAATTGGTACTGATCACAGTCCTCAGTGACCTTAATAACTTCATGAAATCATACCAAAAAACGAGTCAGAAGTGTGTCTATAGCCATTGGTTAAGTTGGAAATTTCATACCAGAAATATTATTTATATATGATAGTAATCTCCTCTACTTATTTTACATATTTTGTCAGCTAGATACAATATTCCTCTTCAACGAGTTCATTCAAACATTAAATAAAATACATTTTTCTCTTTACCAATAAGGAGTTCTTCTGAATTGAATCATCTACAATTTTTTTCTATGGAAAAATCCTTGAAGGTAGTAGTATCCGTTTCTCGTCAGAACATATAGCTGTCAATTGCACTGCTGATGATCAGTGTTATTATTATTATGTAATAAGTAAAATAATGGATTCAGATATATGATTGGTGATTTATTCATGAAAATAAGCAATCAAGTGGTTAATATGCATCATACGTTTATTGGAGATGAGTCAACTCTGATTTGATCATTGTTTCATCTATTTTGCATTAGGTATGGTCCTTGTTTTTCTAGATTACTAAAACACAAGTTCCACTGTTTTCTTATATGATGGATCCAAGCCAACCTCAAGGGAATTTTTGCTGCCTTGTGTCAGGTGGCCACAAACTATGCTGTATGTCAGATCTTCACAATACATTTTGAATGAACAGGTTATTTATATTTTATATTATGATTTATAAATGTAACTGAAAAGAGATTTTATTGTAATGTAAAAGAAGCACAGAATATTCACTTCAATTTTTATTCAAAAAGATCTCAATGACTTTAAATTTTATGCATCCATCTTCAATTTTTCATCAGTCACTAAACTTATAGTTAAGTTTAAATTATCTTTCAATGAAATGAATAATTTGATATTTCATTTTATTTTACTTTACACCAGGCAAACTCACCTAAAGCATGGCATGTTTTAAAAAGGTTCTAGCACATAGCTTTGACAGCACAGGAGCTGGCCTGTATCTTATTCAATAAGACAAGTCCACCGATCCCATTCTAGTTTGTTGCACCAATGTCAAGTTGCTATAAAGGTTACACACACTTACTTTCAGTTTCTGTACATAACATTTATCATGGACCAACAACAAATAGCTCTTGGTCACTAGCAACAACCCTGAATGACACTTTGTGTGGCACTATTTTAGGGAGCAATAGCTCTTAAAAGATTTATATGAACTTTAGGAGAATTACAAGTTTTAAAGTAGTATCACTCTTCTGTGATCAAAAAGAAAGATTCTTATGATCTTGCAATGCTGCAAAAAATTAATTGATAGATACCTGTTCATAGAGTATTTAAAAATTATAATTTGCTTGTTAATTTATCTTAATCTAGGTTGAATTCACAACAGTGGTACTTGGAATCCTACTCTCTAAGAATGTCTAAGTTTGTCTAAGTTTATTAACTCCATTTATTAGGGTAAAAATGAAAAAAAAATCAAGCTGTGCCATTATTTGTCTCTTTATTTTGTCAAATCTCTTCAGCAAGGAGGGAGGACAGAAATTAAGGAAAAATTAATTAATATTATTAACAACTTATGTTAATTAAAAATAATACATAAAAAATGGATTGCAACTTTACCATGTTCAGGTTTTGTTTTATATAGTAAAGGCAGCAAGTAGAACAGTTGAGAGAATGAAGGGAGGATTCATTGGTACTTGTTTTGTTAATGCTGGGAGCAAGGAACGCAGGAGGTGACAGGTGTGTGAAGCACACACGATGCTGTCAAGATAAGAATGATCTTTTGTTTATAAAGCCCATCCCGATGTAATCCTGTTCCTTAACCTCTAACCAAATACATCTTCACCCCAAATCCTTTCTTAAGGTGAAATGCTTTTGCCCCAATTACAGCCTTGCATGTGGTTTTGTTTATTTACATCTCATTAGCAAGAGGAGGAAGTTGGTGACTGAAGGATACTGAGTCAGGCTCTAAAAATATCCTTGCCTCACTTCAGTTTTAGGTTGCAAATATGTAAAATATTCAAAGTTCTTTCTTCAGTTATCTGTATCGGATTATACATTCTCAAACAATCTACTTTTTTATTATTTTATTTTTACTAATAAAACACATAAACTTATATAAAATAAGCATATATTACATATGCATATATAAGATAAGTGCACATTATACATACATAAATGTATACCTTTTTATCTATCTATACATACACACACACACTACACATAGACACAGTCATAGATATAGAAAAAGTATATATAAATAGATACCGATACTGATAAATATGAATACATATTGATATTTAATCTGATAAATTTTCCTTTCCTAGTATAATAAGCCATCATTCTGATTAATAATGTATATCAAGATCAATTGGGAGCTTTGCCTCTTTAATTTAGAAATCATGTGTGTAAGTGAGAAAACACAGATAATTACATTTTCAAATCAAACACTCAAATCAGTAATCTCATGTGTCAAGGATCCAAGTAATTAAAAGTCATTAGTGAAGCAGGAGAAAACAAGGACTACCAACCATAGCTCTGCAGGAACATCTTGGCCACATTGAAATGCATTCTGGCCAACATGCATGTGTTAGTTCTCTAACGAATGTGTGCATCTCCATTACTTCAGAGTAAAAAGGTATTTTGATCATGTAGCATCTGCATTTTATAAACATATAGTTACATAGCTTTTATGACATTTTCCAGAGAACCATCCTATTAAAAGTGTAATATGCAAATCTACAGACCGGTCGCTATGATGTGCACTGACCACCAGGGTGCAGACACTCAATGCAGGAGCTGCCCCCTGGTGGTCAGTGCGCTCCCACTGGAGGAGCACCGCTCGGCCAGAAACGGGGCTCATGGCTGGCGAGCACTGGGCCTCTAGTGTTTCATAAATCTGTACATCTCAAGTTATCAAGATAACTATTTTACCAAGATAGACTAGGTATATCTAGTGTGATTTTTCTCTTTACACTCTCAAATGTGATTTTTCTCTTTACACTCTCTTTTAAATCTTGGTAAAAGCATTTATTCCATAGAAAACCTCTCTTATTAGCAAATACCAATAGTGAGATTGCCAATAGGCCTATCATCTTGTACAGATTTGTAAATATGTTGTCATCTTCTTTCTTTCCCAGAGGGAAACCCGAGAAGTAAAGAGAATGATTTGAAGAGCCCTTGCATAACTATTTTCTTCTCATTAAAAAAAGTAAAAAAAATTTGAACACAATATATGAATTTTAAAAGCTATTCAAATACATGTCAATTAAATCTATTTGCAACAGATATGGAAATAATTGAATTGAGTAACTGAATATCTTTTATTTCTGTTGCTCAAATAAAGATTTTATTCGTACACACACACTCACATCCCACTATGCAACTATGCCATATTCAAATAATCTAAAATGAACACATGAGAACCTCAAAGATTGTATAGCCAATCTAATGCGGTTTTCCCGGGATGCATGTGAAGAAATTAAGTAGTGAATTAATATAAAAAAAGTAACAATCTTAATTTTGACTGAAGGTGAAATTTAAAATTGTAATATTTAATAACAATCTTAGGACAAAAGACTAGTAGAGGATAATAGTCATATTTACATGAAATTAATTAACAAATAATTTTAATTTAAATCCTTATATATGTATATTTTTTTATTTTCACCTAAGGATATGTTTACTGATTTTTAGAGAGAGAAGAAGGGAGAGAAAGACAGAGGTTGAGAGAGAGAAAGAAAAGGAGAGAGAGATGTGTGTGAGAGAGAAATACCAATTGATTGCCACCCATATGTGTCTCACTGGGGATGGAAAAACCGGGGTATGTGCCCTGACTAAGAATAAAACCTGCAATCATTCAGTGTATAGGATGACACTCCAACCAACTGAGCCACCCATCCAGGGCTAAAGTATTTATCATTTTAATGAATAAATACTACAGAGAATATTGAGAAATAAGATCATGACATTACATCTATACTATTCTTTATACTTAATTTAAGTCCCAAAGAGAGCTGAAAAATTAATCTTTCTTAAATTCATTTACTGTAGAAATGTTTTCTTTAAGATCTGACTAGAAAGTCATCTACTTCAGAATCTCCTGGGATAAAATAAAATATTCATATATTTCAGTTGCAGAGATCTTGAAATAAATCTTTTGTTGGATTTAGAAAATCAGCATTTTAGTAAGCCTCAAATGTGATTTTTCTCTTTACACTCTGAAGTATAAGAATCACTACCACAGACTAATACTAAATGGAAATAATATTATGTTATTATAAGCTAGAGAATTAAATGAAATTTGGTAATGAATGAAAATTGCTAATCATAATCTCTGGCCATTAGTGGATCCTCAAAAATATGTTCATATACAATATACATTCTCAAATGTGTTAAAATTATCCTGAAAATTTTAGAGATTAAAAGAAGAGCTTTAATTTGAGCCAGATATAAAAAGTAAACTTGGTCAAAGTCAAATTAATAGAATAATCATATAATTCTTTAATTATGGAGGTGGGAAAACTTTTTTTTTTTTTTAGAAATGTCTCCAAGTATAGAGCTGGAAGATTAAGTATAACCAAGGGCATTAATAGCAAAGGTGATTTTTTAAGTAAAATTAAATATAATATGATTCTTGTTCAAGCATTTGATTAATCTGAAACTTTTAACTGAAATATCTTAAGGAATAGGAAACAGAAGTGAAGAGGGTACACTATAGAAAAAAAGTGATGGAGATAGATAATGTCACTAGATAAGAGTAAGCCGGGAAAGATGAAAACTAAGTGCGCATATAATTTAAGATATACTAAGGCAAGGAGTCTCATTACCAAGAAATAAACTAGAATACTGAAAAAGAGAGTTGTATTTATTAATTAAATAGAAACAAAAGGTTACTGGAAGAAATAGATCCTTCCATGGTGGAATGGGGAAAAAAATTTAGGTTTATTCACATAGGAGGAGTTTTAAGCAATAATAGCAAGATTTATTATATCAAAAAGCAATAATACTAGAGAGACAGAGATCAAGCAAGCTAGAGGGTATTGGCTGCTGCCCTAAAGTCTTTGTTGAAATTCCTTGTATTTCCTTGTGTTCTGGAAAGAGCAGACTTCTTTCAAACTATTCAATCTCTTTCCTGGCTTTTCCAGAACTCGTGTTTGTACCCTCCCCCTATCTGATTTCTTTTTCCCAGGCCAATGCCCTCTTCCTCTTATGGTCACCAGTTTGGCTCCTACTGCCCATGCCTCAGAGTTCCACTTCCTCATTTGCCTTCTATTGCATATGTGTTTAATAAAAGGAATTCCCTTGCCATTGTCTCCCTCCATCAACTCCCCATTAGTTGGAAGGACGCCCCCAGGTGATTGAAAGCTGTTTTTCCCCCACCAAGTTAGGCTTTATTAGATGCCTCTTTCAGTTCTCTCCCTCCTCTTTTGTTAATATCTAACTGATCACTGTAACAAAAATTTTATTATTTATTTATGTATATATTTTTTATTGATTTCAGAGAGGAAGGGAGAGAGAGGGAGATAGAAACATCAATGATGAGAGAAAAATCATTGATCAGCTGCTTCCTGCACACCCAATACTGAGGATAAAGCCTGCAACCCTGGCTTGTGTCCTAACTGGAAATCAAACCCTGATCTTCTGATTCATAGGTCAATGTTCAACCATTGAGCCACACTGGTTGAGCTAACAAAAGTTTTAGAAAAAATAAGCTTAGCAGGAATATATGGAATATAAACATTTTTCTATTTAAGTATCAAAATATGAAATCACTTGAATGGAATTTATATAAATTAGGGGTTTATAGATGTGAAGAAGAATTTAAAGATATTTACTAAAATATCTGGGATCCATCCTTTTGAAATATAATCATCAAGAAAGATAGAGTCCCCATCTCCTTCTCTCTGTGGAAAAGTAAGACTGTAATTCAATAAAGGTCAATTAGCAAATACAGATTTCCTAGTTGCATTAAACAACTTCCCCTCAACATCCTCAAACACTTCCCACTCATTGACCATATCATTTAAAAACTCTCCCACCTCTGTTTCATTGGAGTTATGTTCACTCTCCTATTGCACTGGGTAAATGAATTACAGTAAATATCAGCATAACAATTAGATATGTTATCATCTGCTTGTTTAGCATCAAGTAGACAATATATAAGTTAACAAATTAGCTCTAAAGAAATATCTGTAATAAAAAAAGGGTCTCTAAACTTCATAAAAGAGAAATATGGCTAGTTTCATTTAAATATTGCTTATGTTTACAAGGGTTTGCATTAAACTATGTAAAGTTGTTTGATGAGTGCAATTATCTCCTTTATTTTAAATGCTCACCACTGAAAACACAGTTAAGAGCGTGTTAATTTCACATGTCAATGGGAAAAATCTAACATGGACTCAATAACTGTTTTTATTTTTATATTAAAGGCATATAATCCTGAATTTTATGTTGTTAGTATCAGAAGACTCCAAAATTACTTTAGATGGAGGAAAGGAAAAAAAAAAGTGTAGCTTTATGCTTGATTTCTTACTTTTGGAAAACTTTGGAATGTTCTAAAACCTGTACAGTAGCACATATTCTCTGATACCCAGTGCTATTAGATAAAATGATTAAATCTCCATCAATCACTCCATGTGGCAGCAATAACAATGCCATTGAACAGAGCATTGTTACAAGATTAGTGCCTCCTGCTTTGAGAGTCAACATTTCAGTTTTACCTCATTTATTTTTCATAACTTCCTTGCCTTTGACTCAGCATTTAGAAAGCAGTAGGAAACTATTTTCTGTTGATTTTCAATATCACTTAAGTATTATATTTAGAAGTCAAGAAAGTGCATAATAACTCTGAGTCATATTTAAGATTCTAAAATACTGAAGTATGCAAAGAGCTTAACAAATTAGAAGCTGTTTGGACAATTATGAAATGGATTTTGATTAATCACTATTATTTATGCATTTGAAGATTTCTCTTAAATCCACAGAAGTCCTCTTAATCACTAAATATGTTCAGATTTAGTTTACTCCCTGGTATTAGCCCCTGGGGAATAGCCAACAATCTCCATGTCAATTATATCTTTTAATGTAAAGCCATGGAACTATGGGCAATATACAAGAAAGTAAACAAAGACACAAAGATTAAGATTTTCCAAAGGTGAATCTGCTGGAAAATGTTATTTAACACTCTATCATGCCAGGACTGCTCAGAAAACAAAAACTTCCCAAAGTACTTCTAGCAGAAAATGATTGAACCCAGGGACTTGGGTGCTTATCCAATCTTTGGAAGCAACAGAAGAGTACAAGTTAGTACAAGTTAGATCTCACCACCACTGCTGCTATGACTCAAAGGTCAAGAAAAGATCAGGATTTCCCTGGCCAGCATGGCTCAGTGTTGGAGCATCAGCCTGTGCACTGGAGTTTGGAGAGTTTGGTTCTCAGTCAAGCACATCTTCCTGGGTGGCAGATTTGAGCCCCAACCCTCAATGTGTCTCTCTCACATTGATGTTTCTCTCTCTCTCTCCTCTCTCTATCTCTCCCCACCTCCTCCCTTTCACTCTCTCTAAAAGCCAGTGGAAATAATATCCTCACTATGTGAGGATTGGAAAAAAAAAAAAAAGGAAAGATCGGGATTGCACATGCCACACTCCTGAAGCTGGTAGCTGGGTAACTGGGCAGTAAGATGTGCAGGCCAGTCTAGCCACCACTCTCTTCTCCTCAGAGCATTTGTTTCCTGCAGCATCGGAAAGGTCTATTAGCCATTCCATTGTCAAATTTTCACACAGTGCACCTGTCTGGAAAATCTTACTTTACCTGTAGTATCCTAGCTACAAATTAATCTGGAATATTTTTTTAACTCTATAGGAGAGTGGAGTGAAGCCAAGGGAAACAATTCAAGTACCTTGTACAAAGACCTACTAAAGAAAGCAGTAATCTTTACTGTCAGTAATAGGGGTATGGAAGTAGAGAACATAAACCTTTCACTCCACTGTTTCTTTACCTTAGGATGACTCCCCATGAACTCCATTTCTGTCTGGGACTGTTTGTTTCATTTCATTTCTTTTTCTTTTTTTTTTTATTGTTTTAAGTATTACAAATAGTAGTACATATGTCTCCTTTTTTTTTCCCCATTGACCTCCCCCTGACCTCCCCTACCCCCCAGGACATGCCTTCACCTGCCCACCTTCCCCCTTCCCCCGCCCCAGTGTCTTATATCCATTGGTTGTGCTTATATGCATGTGTACAAGTCCTTTGATTGGTCTCTTACAGCCCCCCTTGCCCAACCTCCCCTGTCTTCCCAATGTAGTTTGACAGTCTGTTCAATGCTTCTTTGCCTCTGTATCTTTTTCCCACCATTTCTTTCCTTTAAAAAGTTTTGCCTTTGCAGACTGGAAATAAACATATAATAACAAAACAAAACAAAACAAAAAAATGTTTGAGTCCCAATTTCAATGTCCAACAGTTCTGAGTCCCCGTTTCAATGTCTAACAGTTCCTTATGTCAGCAATGATATTTGGATGGTGGCAATGCAGGTCCGACCCTCTCTGGTTTGGTCCTAGGTAACCTGCAGCGGTGCACAGCTGCTGACTGCTCTCGTGGCAAGGTGTTGTCAGTGTCTTCCATCTCTGGACTGTTTTTTCCTCTTGTCTTCGTGGTTGGAGCACTCCTGTCAATTCCTCTCTGTTGCAGGAATCCATCTGGTCTTGGGGTTGTTTTCTGAAAATATACAAATATATTCTCGACCACAAGTTAATAAAGGAATCTTTTCTATATAATTGATTTGGGATCCTTTTTATTTTTGTTCAAACGATTTTCCTTTGTCTTATTTAGACACTATGTGTGTTTTTAATGGCCGTCTTGCTGTTAGCATTGCAAATGAAACTTAATTTGGTAAAGTAAAAATTTTCTAGATGTAATTTACTTATAGGATATTTTTCCTTACATGATATTGCCCTACTATGTACCCCCCCCTTTTTTTTATTAATGGAGGTTTTCTTCCACAGTAGCAGACATGCTGCAAATTAGGGCAATAGTATCAAAACAAATAAACTTATAAAATCTTGATGAAAACCACAGGATTCTCATACTTCCACTAATTTTACTATTACCTACTAGGTTCTACCAAGAAAAAAATGCTAGAGAGATTAAAATATTGTATAAAAGCCTCCACTTTGAATAAATTACTATCTAGGGGCCAGCATAGAATATGTAATTACTGATCACATCAATAGAAATACAAGCTGGTAAGGATGACAAATTAAGGTTGAGATTTTGGAAAGATTTTAAAGTGGGGATTGCATTTTGTAAAAGGTCACAAAGACATTTGAGAGAGAACTAATTACATAGACAGGTGAGAAGGCCAGTAAAAAGTAACAGCATGAAAATTCCTTCTTTTTTTAAACATATTTCTCCTATTCCCTAAGCACTGAATATGGAAAAATTTTATTCATTCTTTAACTCTCATGATAAGGAAATTTCTACTATGAGGCTTTCTTTGATATCTAAAACTAGTTTATGTTCTCATGTTAAATTGTCTTAATATAATTTTTTTATTGATTTTAAAGAGGAAGGAAGAGAGAGAGATACAAACATCAATGATGAGAGAAAATCATTGATCAGTTGCTTCCCGTACACTCCTACTGGGGATCAAACCCACAACCTGGGCATGTGCCCTGATCAGGAATTGAACCTCCCAGTTGATAGGTTGATGGTCAACCACTGAGCAACACTGGTTGGGCTGTTAAAATTTTGAAATACTGTGTTCTTACTCTTTTCAAACAGGCTCATGTTTATGAATGCTTTGATGTCTGACAGTAATTAGACATTAAGCTCTCTGAAGACATGGATGGGGTTTACATTTTCTGTATCTCCTGCTCTCATACTCTGCACTTACAGCATAATTATCAATTATCAATTATTAAATACATACATGCATGAATAGATGTTATATTTTTTTGGATAGCAAGACAATAGGGAACAGAAAGGATAGGTGACAGCAGGAGATATAAAAGGAAAGGTGGATTGCAGAAATGGTACAAAGTGCCTTGTGAAATATGTTGAGGACTTTAACCTGTGGTAGATAAAGAAGAACTTAGAAGATTAAGCAGTAAGAAGTAACTCCATATAATATAGTATACATAATTAAGTGGCTGGTGAGAAATATATTCATTTATTAACTTCTTTGTATGTTCAAATTGAGGGAAATGGTATTATGGATTGTTGACAGTTTCAGCATCTTGAAAGATGAGAATAAATTACTTCTGGCAGAGAATTCCTGTGTTTTGGAAAAAACTGGGCCTTTTTTTAGACTAATTTAAAGCAAGTGCCTCCTATTATTCTTGGAGAAAAGTGAGGTGTCACTATAAATCTGAATTCGGAAACTAAAGACTGAGAAATATTAATGCACATTGTTAAGAATCATATATTAAATTTGTCTTTAGTCATTCTGTGCCCTTGAAGAATTAGAGATGTATTTTTCCATAACTATGCATTAACCCAGATATTATTTAAAATGTAATTGATGTGAATAATTCTATTTAAGATGTAAAAATCTAGACTAAGAAATGGCACTATAAATTACGGTGGGTACTGATTTATTTTTAAGTCAACCACTTGAAGGGTGTGGAACATTTGAGGTTCTACAGCTATAGGTGAGCATTTTACTTGAGGAAGAAAAAACACTCTTGCTTTGATATTCAAATAATTTGGAAGTTTGGTCTTCAAAAGTAAAAATATAGAAGTTTCTATTGGCCTCCTGTCACGTAGGAATCTAACTAGATTTAGAAAGAAGCCCTGAGTTTCACTTATTAAGGCTTCTTAATCCTATGAGGGCCTGAACACAGCTTCAGTTCATCAATGACTGCATTCTTGGCCTTTGGTGGCCTTTGGGGAATTAAGGCAGTGGTCTGTGCCTGCATTTGAACTAGATATAAAACCTAATGACTGGATGTGATAGAATGAAATTTTGTGGGGTTTTTTGTTTGTTTGTTTTTAAAATATGTTTTTATTGATTTTTGAGAGAAAAGAAGAGAGAGATAGAAACATCTATGAGAGAGAAACATCAATTGGCTACCTCCCACATGGCCCCAACCGGAGATCAAGTCCACAGCCAGGGCATGTGCACTGACTGGGAATCGAACTGATGACTTCTTGGTGCATGGGTCAATGCTCAACTACTGAGCCACACCGACAGGGCATAAAGTTTTATTAAAAATAGTAAAGATGCACAGTGGTCAGAATTGATAGTCCTTTAAGTTTGGGTCTGAAAATAATGGAAGCATACCAGAGGAACTGCCCGAAATTAATTATGAGAGGATGGAAACCTCAGAAAAAGAGATGTATTTTCTGTCAATAAAGACACAAAGACACAGATATTTATGGTTACATCATGCTTATCTCTAGCCTCATCTCACCCACTGCCTTATATTTAAACCCTACCAATAAATGAATACTGCAGTGCTTCTAATAATATACCTGCATAATTGCATTTTTATTTAAAAGTCAGGAATGGTGGGTGTTCTAATCAGACAACTTGTCAATGATAAAATTTATTCTTCCACTCAATACAAAAACATTGATGATAGAGCCATCAACAAGGGAGAACATTTTATTATCTTTAACAAGCCTCCATTCAATGAAAATGCAGAAAATAAACAAGAAAATACATGAGTAAGAAATATAATTTCAAGTGGTGGTAGAGTCTATTAAAGAGACTAAAAATAGGATAAAGGCCATAAAATGGAAAGAAGTAGTCATATTAAAATTTAGAAGCACTGTTCTCTAAGGAAGAGCCAAAATAAGAAGTTTGGGTTGTATTTTAAGTGTGATGAAAGAATTTCAAATGCATTTGAGTGGGAGAATGACGTGATATATTTTAAAAATACATTAAGACTTTTGTGTGATGAGTAAATAGATTGTAGTACACATATGGAAAGAAAAAAATGAGTTTGCACACTATGTCAGTAGCTAGGATAAGAATTTTTGTGGCATCTTGTAGAATGGAGGCTGTAATGTTGGTTTAAAAAAAGGTAGAATTTTAACATTCACTTAAAATTAGAGCCTATATTCATACACATTTTGACCCAAAGCATTTGACATAATTCTTTTTTGTTCCTTTTTTAACCATAGCATTTAGATAGCAATTAATTAATTCATGCATCTTTATTAACTTCCTATAAAATTATAGTAGGCATTCTTTTTAGTTTTTAACACATTTTTTTATTTCTTTGCAAGGTATTCTTTATTTATTAAATACCTGTGTTACTTATCATTTTGTTTTCAACCCAAATCCTCTTCTAACTGGAAGTAATATTCTTGAGAAGCCTTATTTATCAATAAATTCCACAACCACCAAAGCTCTTACAGCTTCTAAAATCTATGTGTTTTGTCCAATTTTCTTTTTTACATTCCATATGTTTATATCTAAACACTTGTGCATGTTTTGCATTTTTATGCTGGTAATTTTCTATTTGACACGATGAAGTGCTTCCCATCCTTTTTCGTAATACTTTGTGACCTGGAAAGCTGAAGTACATGGGGTCAAACACTCTGAGTTCCCTTGTCCTCTGACTATGAGAGATTGAAGAAGACAGGGGAGAAAGATCAGGGTATTATTTCTGCAGACATGTCAGGGTATTTATTTCTCTCTGCTGTGAAGAGGTTTACCAGTAGCTCAGTTAATTTAAGTTCATGGTTTCTGTGAGACAACCTCACTTCTGGGACTGTATTTCTAACTGAATGCCAATCAAGTTGTTAGTTCCTTTAATCTTGCCCATACTTAATTACTTTGTTAGTAATCCCTTAATTAAGTATTTTAATTATTTCCTTTTTTATGAGTGTACATTAGAGCACTATTTATTTGACTTTCCTTCAAATGTTTTTTTTTAATTTTCTTGATTGATTAAGGTATTACATATGTGTCCTTATCCCCCCATTGCCCCTCACACCCCCCTCATGCCATCACCCCTCTAGTGTCTGTGTCCATTGGTTATGCTTATATGCATGCATACAAGTCCTTTGGTTGATCTCTCCCTCTTATCCCCGCACTCCCCTCTTAAAGAAGGTGTCAGCAAATGTTTTCTCTGAAGGGCCAGATAGTAAATATTTTGGGTGTTGCAAGCCAAAAGTCAAAATTGGGTATATTATAGGTAGTTTTATATAAAAAATATTCCATATTTTTGACAGTGTTCAAAATATAATAGTAACTGAATACATTTTCATAATAATTGTGTACTAATGAGATGAGTGAGATTCGTTTTTTTTTGGTTTCTGTGGGTGGGGGAGGACAACATGTTACTTAATTAGATTTTACAGTTAGTGTTCCCTATCATCAAATTAAATGAAATGCTCATCTATAAAAACAAATCTTAGCTCATGATCCATAAGAAATAGGCAGCAGGCTTAGTTTGGCATGTAGGCCATACTTTGCTGACCCCTTCCTTAGAGTGTGCCATAGGTCACTGCTTGGAGCCAGAGTGTCCAACAGACATCTCAAACCTGTTCCTTCTTTCATAGTCCTTCTCTTGATAATACCATCATCCCCATAGATTCTGCCAAAATGTTTTGTTCATATGTTTTCCATTCTTATCCCTTGTAAAGTTTATATAAAATACATATCAATAGCCCTATAGGACTTTGAAAAAGTAGAAGAAAATAAGAATTGGAAAGTGTGAAATGTGACTATAAAAATCAGTGAGTCCAGGAGAAGTCCTTAGGTTTGCTGACATTGAAAAGTAGCATGTCGAAAGAATGCTATGCTCTCAGATCAAACTTATTATATACAGAGTGGGGCAAAAGTAGGTAAAAAGAATTAATCCCTTAAAAGATACCAATCACCAAAGATTATCCAAGAAGAAATAGATAACCTAAATAGCTAGATTTCTATTTTTAAAAATGCATTTTAAAATTATAAACTTTCCTACAAGGAAAACTTTAGGCCCAGATTGTCTCCCTAGTGAATTTATACCAAACACATAAGAAGAATTATTAAAACCAAAAATTCATCTAGAAATTGAAGAGGAGGAAACTATTACCAACCAAGAATTCTTTAATTCTAGCATTTGCCTCATATCAAACCAAGCCATCAAAAATATAAATTTAAAAGATAAAAAAATCTGGTTTATCATAGTTATAAAGGTGTGGTTAACATAGAAAAATCAATTAAATTTATCATAAGAACACACAAAAAATTTTTAAATGATAACTCAATAGTCAGAAAAAGAGCCACTGACAAAATATAATCTTATCTAATAAAAGAGTAATATGCAAATTGACCTTACCTCTGCTACACCCACAAGCCATGTCCACCAGCCAATCAGGAGTGGATATGCAAATTAACCCAACCAAGATGGCTGTGGCCACAGAGTGAGCAGGAGGCTTGGGTTTCCCAGGCAATGGAGGAAGCCAAACTTCCTGCACACCCTGGCCAGCCCAGGCCTCCACTCAAGGCTACAAAGTTTCAATTATAGAAGATAAATAAATCCCAGATACCAGGGCCTCCACTTGGGTCACCAGGGGGTGCGGTCAGCCTGAAATCCACCCTAGGCCCCTCACCCAGGCCACCCCACACCCCAAGGGAACCCCCACCCTGATCTGGGACACCCTGCAGGGCAAACCAGCTGGTCCCCACCCATGCACCAGGCCTCTATCTGATCTAATAAAAGAGTAATATGTAAATTGACCATCACTCCAACACACAAGATGGCTGCCTCCATGTGGTCAAAGATGGCTGCCCCCATGTGGACACAAGATGGCTGTCACAAGAAGGCCTGCAAGGGAGGGCAGTTGGGGGTGATCAAGCCTGCAGGGGCAGGCAGTTAGGGGTGACCAGGCCAGCGGAGGAGGGAAGTTGGGGATGACCAGACCTGCAGGGAAGGGCATTTGGGGGGACCCAGGCCTTCAGGAGAGAGCAGTTGGGGGGTCCAGGCCTGCAGGGGAGGGCATTAGGGGCAATAAGGCTGGAAGGGGAGTGGTTAGGGCAGTGGTCGGCAAACTCATTAGTCAACAGAGTGGCAAACCGTGGCTCATGAGCCACATGTGGCTCGTGACCTGCAGTTTGCTAACCACTGGGTTAAGGGGTGATCAGGCTGGCAGGCAGAAGTAGTTAGGGACAATCAGGAAGGCAGGCAGGTGAGCAGTTGGGAGTCAGCAGTCCTGGATTGTGAGAGGGATGTCCAACTGGCCATTTAGGCCCAATCCTAAACAGGCAGTTGGAAATCCCTTAAGGGATCCCAGATTGGAGAGGGTGCAGGCTGGGCTGAGGTACACACACCCCTGTGCACGAATTTTGTGCACTGGGCCTCTAGTTTCATTTATAAACAAATAAAAACTCTCAGGAAACTAGTAATAGAAGGGATATTTCTCAACCCAAAAAAAGTGTATCCATAAATAAGGTACAACTAACATCATATTTAATGACAAACATTTAATGCTTTAGTCCTAAATTCAGAAACACTATAGAAAACAGATGGTATTTGCTCTTACCAACTTTATTAAGTACAGTATAGGAAGTACAGTGCAATAAAATAAAAATAATAATAATAAAATAAAGACATCAGATCTCAAAGAATAAAATTAAACTGCAAAAGCTAGTACATATAAATTAGTTTAGAAAATTTGCAAGATAAACATAAATATACAAGTACCAATTATATTTCTATGTGCTAGCAATGAACAAATGGAAATTTTAAAATATAATTAAAAAAAATTAAAGTGTTAAAAATGCAAAAGAATTAGGAATAAATATGGCAAAATATGTATAAATCTTGTATGCTAAAAATAGCATAACTGCTAAGGAAAAAGTGATGTAACTAAATGGAGTCATATATCTTGTACTGCTTAAAGCATACTATTAGAGACTGAAAAGACAAGACATATAGTGGTATTAAAGATGTACAATGTATATGCTATATAATAAAAGGCTAATATACAAATAGACCGAATGGCAGAACAACCAAACAACTGAATAACCATTTTCTAGGACATGTACTGACCACCATATGCATGGAATATGGTAGGTGTTCGCCACAGCGGGATGGTGGAGCAGGTGAGGGGGTGGGCACCAGAGCAAGGCGGGGCACTGGTCGCTGTCATCTGGACGAGCCTCTGGTAGTTACTGACAATTCCTTGTGCCCGCATGCCATTGTCCTGCCTGGTGTTCGCACCTCCTTCTGGTGCCCGTGCTGGCCCCGCTTGCACCTGCACCCAGTGCTGGCCCCAATTGCTCTGCGCCATCAGCAGGTATGAGCAAGGCCAGCACAGTTAGCACATGGGAGCAGCAGCAGTGGGAGCGGGGCTGCTGGCAGACAGGGTACGGGGGCCATGGCAGGAGGGGCCAAGAGGGGGGCGCGGAGGATGGGCTGAGACCCGTCTCTGTGCCCAACACAGCCTCGAGGCCCACAGTTCCTTTCAAGGTGCATAAATTTGTGCAGTGGGCCCCTAGTATTTTATAAAGGAATTGTATCTAGAATATATAAACAACTCAAAATTCAATAATAAAAAAACAAAACAAAGACCCAATTAAAATGGGCAAAGATTTAAAACAACACATTAGATGGATAGATAGATGATGATGATGATGATGATAGATAGATAGATAGATGATAAATAGATTGATAAATGATAGATAGATGCATATAAGCACAGAAAATAGTGCTCATTATTCATTAGTTATTAAGGATTTATATAAGTTAAGACCAAAATGAGACATAACTACACAATGATAAAAATGGTTAAAATTTAAAATTTGGACTTTTAACTGCTAGGGGGAATGTACAATGACACAAATTGAAAAAGGTTAGCAGTTTCTCTAAATATTTAAATATATACCTATCAAATGATCAGCCATTTCACTTTTAGATATTTACCAGAAGAAAATAAAGAATAGGTCCATATAAAGACATGTACACAAATGTTTCTAACAGCTTTATTAGTAATAATCTCAAACTAGAAGTAATCAAAATATTCATCAATAGGTGAACAGATAGATGACAAATTGTGGTATCTCTACAGAGTGGGGACCTACTGGGCAAAAATAATATATACAACAACATGGATGAATCTTAAAGTCATTTTACTTGAGTTAAACTAGCCAAATATACATTTTTCTTTCTAAAATTTTTCAAACTAATCTATAGTGTGGACAGCAGATCAGCAGATGCCTGAGTATGTGGAAGGTTGGGGATATAAGTAGCAGGGAAGAAGGGATGCAAGGGGCATGAGGAAATTTGGGGGATGTTGGATATGTTTATTATTTTTACTGTGGTGATGCTTTCACAGCTTTAAAAAAGCTGAAAATGATCAAATTGTACACTTTAATGTATTGTACGTAAAGTATAACTCAATGAACTGCTAAAAATAACAATGCAAAATTACATGTTAGCTGCACTGGAAACAAAGAGCTGGATAACTTCAACTAGGACCAGTCACGTGAGACTGTATTTCATTATCTGTGAATTTTATTTGATTTTCTAAACAACTACCTTCAAGTTGCTATTGAAAAACTGGACCTGGATCAATGTATGTGGGAAGAACCTTCTCTAGTGAGTCAATTTATATTTATGAATACAAGCCTATGATAACATGTTCACTGAAGGACACTTCTAATCCCAGCACTGAGATTCCAGCTGAGTGTACCCTACAAGGTTCAACTGCAAATAGAGGTGGAAGGCCAAATCAATCAGATATTACAATCAAAGAGTACTGAGGCATTTTACATGTAAAACACAGCATGGTCAGATGAGAGGTTTCAATAAGTAAATTTACTGACAGATTTCATAATCAACTGAAAGAAAGTGGCTAATAATAATTTTAATGATATACCCAGGAAAGTGATATATATCTACACAACATTTAAACACATAGTCTGCCACTCAGTTAACATTTAATAAAAGGATGTTATGATTATTATTATCATTATCATTTTTCCTGATAGTGTTTCTTTTAAAGATGTGTAGAATCTCTAGAATTATATTTTTAAATAGATTTGTCAAAACATATGGTGCTAATTTTTTCTTTTATATAAAGATGATAAAACATAAAGGTAATTTATGTAATAATTTCTAAATAATCTATTAAAGCATCACATCATTATCCCTCTAAACACTCAGGAGTTCAGTTCATTGTTAATAGGCTTTCAAATTGCATAGGTACTTTTATAAATTACATATATAATTTTCATCTAATGCCATTTTGCTATTTATTTTTAATCCTCTAGTGTTCATACCTATTGTTGGAAAAATTACCTTGTTTATTTAAAAACAGTCCAGCCAGTGTGGTTGAGCAGGGGCCTATGCACCATGAGGTCACAGTTCAATTCCTGGTCAAGGCACATGCCCAGGTTGCAGGCTTGATCCCCAGTGAGGGGCATGCAAAAGTCAGCAGATTAATAATTCTCTCTCAACATTGAGTTTCTATCTCTCGCTCCCTCTCCCTTCCTCTCTGAAATAAATAAAAATATATTTAAAAAATAATACATAAATAAAAAAAACAAACTCTCTGTTGTTCCTATATAACCTAAGAAATATTTTCTATATTGGATTTACTTTAATAAATCATATTATGTTTTTGAGATTTTAACTTTTATCTGGACTTTAAGATTGTATATCTCTTTCATTGAAGAAGTGGAAAGTAGAATGCAGACCATTGTTAATGAGTACATTTTAAATATGTGAAGATACATTTTATTTTTAAGCATGTCAAAATATGCATGCAAAACAGGATTAATATTTTAAGTGTTGTTGCTTTATAATAATTTTTCTTTAGCAGAAATACCATTATAAACTAATTTTTAGAGTACCATGCGCCTCTGAGGCACATTAATTTATACTAATTCTGAGAGGCAGCTCTGATTGTGATAAAATCCCTTACTTAAATATTTACTTATTCACAGTGATGAACAAATTATCTTTTGGCCAATGTTCAATTAAATATTAAAAAATAAGAAATGAAGTTGACCTAATTTTAACCAAGATTATAAAGTATGAAAAGAATTTCTAAATTATACTTAGTTCAAGTAGCATCTGATATCCTAGTTTTTAACTTAAAAATGTTTTTAATAAACTTTTTGCTTACTAGATAGGTGATTTCAAAGTAATTAAGAGCTTAAAATGGTGTTTGAAATGTTAGTTACTACACACATCAGTTACTTTCATTTTATTTTATTTTTTAAAATATATTTTTATTGATTTCAGAGAAGAAGGGAGAGGGAGAGAGAGATAGAAACGTCAGTGATAAAAGAGAATCAGTGATTGGATGCCTCCTGCACACCCGTAATGGGGATCGAAACCACAACCTGGGCATGTGCCTTTGACTGGATTTGAACCTGGGACCCTTTAGTCCTCAGGCCCACACTCTATCCACTGAGCAAACCTGGCTAGGGCAGTTATTTTCATTTTATTTTGCATTATAAAAACTATAAAGTACTAAGAGAAAGATAATTCAATACATACAGCTTTTGGTTTTCATTATTCATTTCACAAAATCACATTAGAAAAAGTATAAAACAGTTTGCTAAAACGCTATAAATAGCACTGCCTTTAGAAAGAGTGAACAATTTCATATGTACAAAGCTATACTGGTTTATTTCAATTTTTGCTTCTTCATACTTAAAATATCACTCACCTATTCATGACTTAGCTTATACTATATTCTCCTCCAGAAAAAGAATTATAGTAAATGTAATTTATTGAAAAAAAATATTCTCAACAGTGGAAAAAAAAGAGTAGAAATACACCTAAGTAGAAACTATCAATTCAAGAAATTGTGTCATATAAACATATCAATTAACAGGCTCAAAAGCAGATTGGACACAATAAAAAGTAAGTAAATTTAAAGCTCAATCAATGAAAAGTGATGAAAAATGAAACTTTTTTAAAAAGGGAAAAATAAAAGAACAGTGTGTCTGAGATCTATGGGACAATGTTAAAAGGTCCAAAAACATATTTGCCAAATTTGATGACAGATATAGACATACGGAGTTGTGAAGTTCAAAGAAATATAAGCATAATGAATCTTTTTTTTTAAATTACGTCTTAGCATACTTAAACTGAATTGCTCAAAACATAACAATATAAATTGCTTATCTTTATAAGCAGCCAAGGAAAAAACACATAAAAGGAACAATGAATTAAATAGAGCCTAATTTTTAATAGAGATAAATAGAAGCAGAAAATAATATAATATTTGAAAGTTTGGGAAAATGAAAAATCTATGTTCAACTAAAATTTCTTAATAAAATAGAAATAAAGATATTTCAGCCAGATATAAACTGAGACAATGTGTTATCAGGAACACTAAACTACAATAAAAGCTAGAAGAAGCTATCCAAACTGATGTAAAATGGTGTTACATAAACCATGACACTGCAAGAAGAAATGAACATCACCACAAAATCTTGTATAAATGTTTAAAACACTTTTTAGCATCTTCAGATGGGAAACAATAACCATTTATTTTTCAGAAGAAGAAAAATATAAGAAAACTTCACAAAGGCAAAAAGTGGAGTAAATGGAATTATACTCTGGTAAAGTTTTATTCTCTTTGTCAAACAGTGTTATCATTTGAAGAGAGGTTGTAAAAAAAATTAACATGCATATCTTAACAAGCATTACACTATTAAATACCTATAAATAAATAAGATAAAATGAAATGTTAAAAATATATACAATTCATGCCAAAGAAGATAGGCCAAAAAAAAAAAAAAAAAAAGAGTAAGTAGTAGGCTTATAGCCAACATCATTAAAAATTGAAGGAAGTATATGTGGACTAAATATACCATCTAAAAGTCAAGGACTATCAGACTACATAGAAAAGACTTTAGACAACCATTTGGTGTTTAAAATAAACCCATCTATAATAATAGAAGCGTAATATTCAAATCAACTGAATGGCCGAACAGTGGAATGACCATCAGGATGGCCTTCTGGATGAAGCCCGGGCTGAGAGGGCTGAGCCCCTTACACAAATTTTGTGCATTAGGCCTCTAGTTTTAAATATAAAGAATCACTGTGGTGGAAAGTAAAAAGGAGAAATATAAAAACACTCGCAATAAGAGACTAGCATAACTGTATTAACGTCAGACAAAGTATTGTTTGATTCCATTAAAGAAAAAGTTTTTCTAGAGAAGAGGGACATACCATAAAGATAAAAATGAATCAACTAATAAGGCATGATAATCCTGCATGTGTACCTAATTACAGTGTCCAAACACTTGTAATAAATATTGAGAGAACATAAAAAGATTTAAAAATGGTAAAATATTTTATTTACTGTTTAATATAGGTGTGAAATAATGAGTGCCTAAGAGTGGGGAGGAAGGATGGAGAGATAAAGTTAGCAAATATTGTGAGAAATTATTGCATGGATATGAAGCTCAAGCTAGATAATAAATATTTAATTAAAGTATGAAATATGCATAATTACTAACATAAAATATAAAATCAGGAGTAAAATCATATTGACAATGGGCTTGGTTTCAACCTATTTTCATAGAGGAGTAAGGAAAACACCTGATTTATATTAATTAAAAATAATTAACTTGAACAATTTGTCTAAATCTATAGCTTTACTCACCTAAGATTATTGCTTTTATTGATTGCAGTTGTAGATGGGAAGATAAATGAGGAATACATTTATACCTGTGTAAAATTTCCTACTAACAATACCCTGGATGGTTTATCTCAGATATTTGGCATTTATGAAACCTCATAGGGCAGCAATTTTAAATAAATTAAAAAGTTAAATCACATTTTTGAACTAGTGTATGTATTTAATTGATAGTAAGATTATTGTTCTTCTAAGTTAGATGGATAGTAAGGCACTGATATCAGGCTTGATGACATATAGCTGTGCTAGTCTATGTTTTGGCAGTTTAAGTTTATTTTCTAACTTTTAGTTATCCTCCATATATAACTGAATATTAATACCATTGAAAATTGTTGATAGAATTTCATATCTATAGCAGATGTCTCAGAACAAAGATCTAGAGATGATTTCTCACTAAAAAATACTGTAAGCACACTGCCAGATACAAAGCCTATGGCGAATTACACTAAAAAAAAATGAAAGATTGGATGTTTCAGCTTAAAATAGAGGCAAATCAATTTCATCTCTACTCTGATCAAATTCAGGTATGGAAGCTCTTCAGAGTTTGTGGTTGAAGTTGAATGTGGTTATAAAATACGATCGTTAGTTATTTTCTATACCAGCGACAGAGAAAAAAATTTCAAAATTTGGTCTCCAGAGTAGGGAAGAAAATTAGTAGGTATGGTAAAAATGTCAAACTCTAGATAGCTCAGGGTTTTCCCAAGTTTGGTCTTAAAAGAGCTGACGTCTTATCACTGAATTAAATATTGTGATGATCCTGCAAACAGGTAAGTTCAGGCTATAGAAAATAATGCTTATTTAAAAAATCTCCTCCCATTTAGAAAATATAATTACCTTCCCCCCACCCCCATTTTTTACTATACAGGGATTTTATGCTGGGAATTGTTTACAGAGGTATTGGAGGCACAAGCTCATATGGTAAAAGATAAGTACACTGCTTATTAATGCTGTTACTGGAGTATCTCCAGCTTTCTGGCAATTTGAGAGAAAGGTATGGCCAAGTGACTTTATTTGGCTAGTGAAATGTGAAAAGTAGCTCTTTACCACTACCACAGCAGTTGGCAATATTCCAGATGGCGAATATGCTATAATTTTGCATCTCTGGAGTAGGTTGACATGGTCAGAATCCCAGTTTATCTAGCGGTGGAAATGTAGTCTGAGTAATAAACAAGCCAGGGAGATTTGGGAGTCATTATAGCAGTTTAATCTATCACTTCCTGACCAATAATTTATAACTGCTGAAAGATTAGTTACTTCAGTAAGTTGGCTTTCCCTTTTTGCTTGCATTCAAGTTCTTTGCCTGTGTCTTACATTGGAAGAATGCCTTGGGGAAGTCAGTTGTCAAAGCAGATGGGGACATATAATTTATATTTTCTAACTTGAAGGTTGAAATGAGGTATAGAAGGGTGGGTGTAGAGGTGAGACACAAGACAGCACTTGGCACTCTTCACTATGTTGGCTACTCAGCAAAAGGCAATAACCCTGCTTCTTTCTACTAGCATGAAACTATCCTTTGTTCAAAGGAACACTTTTTCACTCTTTAAAAAAAACAAAGACGAAAGTCATCAGTCACTGTGTTCATCTCTTCTAATTTATTTTCCACCATTAAGGATGTCATCACTTTTTTTTTCCAGGCCCAATTATGTGAAATAACTAATCCCCAAAGAGCCCTTCTAGCTCAGTACTTGATCAATTAACCCTCAATCATGCAAACAGAAATTATTCTAGGAATTTAATTGGAGGTAATTCAAAGAATTTGTGTTTCAAAAGTATGATTGAAGAATTATAGGAGCAGAAAAGGATAGGTAAGATGACCAAATAATGATTAACTATTACTCTTCAGGCGGGAGAAACACAAGGGAATGGTGTTACCCCAAGCTGGGGATCCCTCTCACAACTGAGGCTTCTGCTGCTATGTTTGAACAGGACTAAGCAGAGAGCCAGGGGCTCACCCACATTCAGATGCTGCTGGTGCATAAGAGCTGTTAACACAGTTATATTGCTGTCTCCGCTGTAATTCCTGCTCACTGTAAGTTTTGCTCACTACTGCCATCTCCACCAGCAGTGCTGGCACAGCCATTACCAGAAATCCTCAGGAGCCATAAGAATATATTATAATTCTTACCACCTTCCAATTTAATCCCAGAGACTCACATCAGCAGAAACAAAGGAAGCCACCTGGCAAGAGATTCTATGAAACAATCGTTTGCATCATCCCAGGTGGGAATGATGACTGGTTTAGAAGGATTCCTAGGGTGCTAACACATATGAGACACTATCCTATAGAGAAAGACAGTAAAGCTTAACGCATGTCACATTTGAGATGATGGGTGCATACAAATAGCTAAAATTCAGGGGGAAAGTCTGGGATGGAGACCAAATTCTGAAATTTTTTTCTCTGTTGCTGGTATGATCGTTTGGCTATGACCATCCACAGATTGACTGTAAATATAGAAAAAAATTGGTAGGACTCAATCCAAGGTTATCCTTCAAAATGCATTATCAGCAAAGAGAAAAAAGTCCATCAAAGGAGATAAAGAAGTACTCAAAGAAAACAAGATCTCACTACTGCAAAATTTAATGATAGCAGTGTTTCCAAATAAGGGAGCAATCATGTCAAATGCTGCTGATCAGTCAAATACAATGAGGGCTGAGCTAACTCATAACCTTAGACAATGTGGAGGCTAACAGTGACCTTGATGCAAGCTGCTGCTGTGGGATGCTGGTGACAATTAGGTGAGGTTTAAGGTAAACAGAAGAAGATGAAATGATGACTCTGAATATGTACAGTAGTTAAGTGTTTCATTTGACCTGAGAGAGTGTTATAAAAGCTGGAGGAAAATGAAGGAGCAAGAAAAATTTGGTTTATTTTTAATGTTGGAGATAATAGAGAATATTTGTGTACTGATAGAAATGACACAGTATGGAGAAGAAATGACAGTTTTAGAAGGAAGGGATGGAAATTGTAAAAGGAAATACCTTAATTTAGTGATATGGGGTGGAATTCCTTTATATAGGGAGAAGGGTTTCTCTTGTATAAAAAGAGACATTATATCTAGCTAAAAGTATATTTATTCCAATATTAGATATGTATATTTGGTACTGAGAAGCTGTAAAAGATACCTTCTGATTAATATTTTCTTCTTAGTTAAAAGGAATTGTGAAAGAGGAATCCTGATATTCAGAACCATCCAACACTAATGGTAAATATGTAGAGTTTTTATTTTTTTAAATGTATTTTTCTTCATTTCAGAGAGGAAGGGAGAGGGAGAGAGAGATAGAAACACCAATAATGAGAGAGAATCATTGTTTGGCTGTCTCCTGAATGGCCCCTACTGGGCATGTGCCTCGACCAGAAATCAGACTGTGACTTCCTGGTTCATAGGTTGACACTCAACCACTGAGCAACACTGGCCAGGCATGTGCTCAGTGTTTTTAGAAGCTGGCCTGGCATTCACAGGTAGGCCAAGATATTCTTTTATTGAACACTAGAGGCCAGTGCATGAAAATTCATGCACTGGATGGGGGGGTTCCCTCAGCCCCGCCTGCCCTCTCTCACAGTCTGGGAGCCCTCAGGGGTGGGAGGCGACCCCGCAATCAAGGGAAGGTGACACCGCATCATACCTCTGCTGCTGCCACTGCCAGCAGCACAAGCCTTGGCTGGCCCTGGTTATCTGAGCCTCGGGCGGCCCTGGGCGGCTGGGCAGCCACCATCGGAGGCTTGCCTGCACCTCAGGCCAGCCCTGGGTGGCTGGGCAGCCGCCATCTGAGGCTTGCCTGAATCTTGGGCTGGCCCTGGGCAGCTGGGGGGCTGAGGGAACTGGGAGGCGGGCCCGACCTTGCCACGTGCCTGCCACCCTGGCAGGGCTGAGGGGACTGGGCGCCGACATCTTCTGGCTGTGAGCGCTGCCATCTTTGAGGGTGTGGCAGTCAATTAGCATATTCCCTTCTTATTGGCAGTGGGCACTGCCATCTTTGTGATGGAATGAAGGTCAATTAGCATATTCCCTCTTTATTAGATAGGATAAGACACCACACAGAATAACATTGGAAAGAATCACCTGGCTATGGGAATTTTCTATTTCTTGATTGTGGTGAAAGTTATGCAACCATATTCAATTACCAAAATTCATCAAAAATACATTTAAAATTAATGAATTTTATTGTATGTAAATTTTACTTAATAAAAATAAGTCAGTATAGTTAATAAATGAGTCTTTATATATTTCTGAGACTATAAATCAAAACAATTAGCATTGGCATAAATAGTTCAAAATAAAACCAATTATTACTTGAAGGTGATCTTTCACCGTCATTCCTTCAACATGTAGTATTGAGTTGTATTAGTTGTGCAACTTCTAACCTCAGAAATTACATAGAACTGCACATCTATCTATTCAGTAAGGTCCATTTAATGTCAAGTGCATAAATAATTGAAAAAAAAAACTGAAATATGTGGTTGTTAGTTCAAAGTTGGCTAAACTCTAAATATTGGTGAGTTTTCCAAGAAAATACTACTCTTGGTAGCCATATTGCCAACTTTCTTAAAAGCCAGGCTTTCATACTATATTATTTTAGGATGTAGAGTTATTTATAATTACTGAAAACTATTAAAAGGAAAAAAAGAAAAAGAAAATGTTACTCTGGCACTGTGATATAGTAAGAATAAAACACAAAAGCAAAGAAAGATCACCTAATGTGGTCTAAGCACAGGCAAAATTTAGATCACTGTGCTAATTACATGAATGCCATATACCCCTAGTGATTATTGGCTGCACTGCATTGACATAGGAAGGTGATTAGTTAAGAAGAAAGTGGATTTTGGAGTATGAGGAGATAAAATATAACCTGTGAAATAGTCACCTAGGAGAATAGGGTTATTAATTAACTTCAGTCTGGAAAGAGTAAATTTTAAATATTGCAGGTAGTACTCTAAGGGTAACATAATTGATTTTGAGACTTCAGATGTGCTTTATTTATTATAATGACAAGTTTTAGGGTATCTTCATAGGAGTATAAGATGGAGGGAAAAAATCAATAAAAGTGAAAACAAGGAATCAAATGATCAGATGCTGGATGGATTATTCAAATGGTAATTTTGAGAAATGTTGATAAGAACAGTAACAGAGTAGATTTCAGAAGAAAGGCAGATTTAAAAATTATCCTTGAATTAGAAGCCCAATGTCCAAAATTCGTTCATGGGTAGGGTCCCTAGGCCTGGCCAACTATCAGGGCCAATCTGTGGGGCAACCGGGTGGGGTGGCAATTGAGAGGAGGGCTGATGGCACCTGCCTTAGCTGGCCCGGGGCCTGCAGGCTGAGGGCAGTTCCTGCGTTGAGCGTCTGCTCCCTGGTGGTTAGTATGCATCATAGCAACTGGTCATTACACCAGTTGTTCCCATTTGGTTGATTTGCATATAAGGCTTTTATTGTATAGGAGAAGGAGAACTGACCAGAAAGATTGAACAAGGATTTATGATAGGGGTACAAAATGATAACATAACCTTCAACAGAGTTGATTGTGTGTGTGTGTGCGGGGGGGGGGGGGGGGTAGATTCATGGTACTCTGAAAGTACCAATTAAGAGTAAAATAATCATCTACTGTAAAGGGGAAAGAGGAAAAAGGAGAAAGGATGATTCAGAGAAAATTTGGGGAATATTGGGTTTGACATATACCATGATGACAGTTCAGGATTTCCAGTGGAACAATGAAAGGTTTAGTGGATTGAGAATGAAATAGAATACAAATCAGATATTGGGATATACAAAATAACCTAAGCATTAAGATTTAGTTATTAGAAAACAGCAATACAGAATCAGATTTCTGCTGATGCTAGAAATATCAATCATATTGAGACAAGTTCAGTTTACCACTGCAGGGAAGTAGCTAGACAGTTCTCACTAAAACATCTTATTGGAACTGGTATCCTCAGAATTTGGAGTAGTGTGGTAAAAATGTTAAGGAAAGAAGAGCAAAGTTTCAATGTTATAAGAGGTATGCCTCAAATCTTTTTTGGGAGTTAACCATATACATAAACAAATTGTTCAGTTTATTAGGCAAAAAGGCTAGGAAACACTTTGCAGAACCCAGAAATTGCTAAAGCAAGGGGGATTTGAAAAGACTCAGGGTACTAACACTCTAGTATAAATTTCAATCCAAAAAAGATTGTACTTTTTTCCTGTACAAATTTCCCTTTTCAGAAAAATGCATTAGGACTAATAAATTCACGCTATATAAACATAATATCTGGTGGTGAAAATATTTAAAAAGCTATATTGCATAAAACTATTTGAAATAGTTATTTATTTGTATTTATTTATACAAATAAAACTATTTTATTTTATAAATGAAATACAAAATAGTCTATGCTATACAAAATAGTCTACATAAAAACTATTTAAACTGATATTATGTATACTTTCATTAGATTATCTATGAATTTTGTGAAATAGTGAATATAATGACGTCATCTGTGCACTTGATTTTCCCAAATTTATTTTAATATTTTACAGACAACTTTTAAAACATCACACTCACCCAAATAATTTAGAGAAAATGAGAATTAGGTAACTACTTAAATAGCCTGGGTAGTTTTCACCATTTAGACCACAACATTTATTAAAGCAGTCCATAGTTCAATAATTGTTATAAATTCATTACTTCTGTGTGTGTGTGAGTGTGCACATACACACACATACACATCTATGTGCGTGAATGTGCATAGTGTGTGGATGTAACAATGTTTACTAAAATCTTAAAACATGGTTTTTAGGCTTCAAGATAGCAGTTCATATTTCTTTGACACTGTAAGATATATTTTTTAGAACTTAAGTGCTTCTTCATAGTAGGTGGTATACATTAATACTATTGATACAGAGAAAGGAGGTTGCATTGAGGCAGAAACTGATAAAGTGACATGCTTCATCAAATTTGAAATAATCCCTGATACCCAGTACAGTGAGATTTTGTCCCTACTCTCCCGCAGTAATTTTCCTTCATTCTTGTACAATTGTCCCATGAAGTGACTTCCAGGAACACAAGACAGATTCAATCAATTTGGAATGACACAGCACTGTCATTCCCATAAATGTTCAAATACTTCCAGGAATGATTAACAAGCTTGGCATTCCCCACTGATTGTTGGGGTGACATGTATACTAAGAAGAAGACAGCCCTAGTGAACAGTTGTCAATGATAAATGTGAAAATAGTGACTTTTCTATTTTTTAGGATATTTCAAATACGTGGCTCTAATATGTGATATGATTCTGTCATAGGTCTGTAATTTCCTCTATAAACCTCAAATGAAAAGCTATGAGACAGCATCAGATCAAGTTGATATATTTTCTATCTGATGTGTCTAATGATTTTTAATTAAAATGTACTTTTTTTTGAGGAAATTAATTTTATTCTGTTAACAATACCTAATGCCAGATGAGCAAAGGTAAAAAAATTATTAAGAGCCTTATTGAAACTATTGTTAACCCATTTTAATTATCATTTCTATGAATTTTTATCTTTATATAACGTTCTATTTAAAGACAAGCCTGAGCTGTTCTTGATCAGAAAAGTTAATATTGAGTTACACTTAATTTAAAATATATTGGTAATGTACTCTGAATAAAACTGTTGGATTGCTTTATATATAAAACAATTTCTTTGATTTATTTCAATCTGCACACCCCCTACTGGGGATCAAGCCCGAAACTCTGGCATGTGCCCTTGACCAGAATCGAAGCCGGGGCCCTTCAGTCTGCAGACTGACAACAACAACAAAGAAACAAGAAAAATCTCAACTGCAACCATGTGTTCATAAGCTAATTTTATATTGCTTTAATTCTCACTATTTGGAAAGTTTTGTTGGGACAATTTCTAGAGGAAAAGGAAATTTTGTCTGAGTGTTACATGTGGCTTGCATTGATTCTATTAATATCCCTAAGAGCACTGGAAATACATTCCAATTTCATAATTGAAATAAGTAGCAAAGTTCCAAAAGTTGATTACTTATTATTCAAATATGCCCCTAAATTTTATTTTCTATTGAAACTATTCAGCTAATACCAAAACAAGACACATGGATTCAAGGTAAGATAATAGTTTGTAATTGCACTTTATTCAGCAAGTGGAAGATTAAGATACATATAGTAATTATAACTGGATGACTAATATTGAGGTTTATAACTTATTTTTCACTTTTCATTTTTCAAAATCTTTCCAATAAACGAGGAGATATTGTATCAGGGGATAAATGTAGAAACATGCATTATAACCATTGCATGTGTCTAGCAGTGGTTCTCAGGTTCTCAACCTTTCTAATGCCACGTCCCTTTAATACAGTTCTTCACATTGTGGTGACCCCCAACCATAAAATTATTTTCATTTCTACTTCATAACTGTAATTTTGCTACTGTTATGAATCGTAATGTAAATATCTGTGTTTTCCAATGGTCTTAGGTGACCCTGCTAGTGGTTCTCAACCTGTGGGTCATGACTCACAGGATGAGAACTACTGCTGTAGAAGATCTCTCTCATCATTGACGTTTCTCTCTCTCCCTCTCCCTTCCTCTCTAAAATTTATAATAAAATATATATATTTTAAAATATATCTGTAAATTAGTTTCACAGTGTACATGGACTAAAAACATTAGAATGAAGACTATTTTCTAATTTAATTATAATAATAAAAAGGTAATATGCTAATGAGACCAGACATCTTCCAGACGTCATTCCAGATGTCCTTCCTGACAAAGCCGGGGCCTGAGGGAAGCTGGTACTGGAGGAAAGCTGGTGCTGGCAAGGGGGAAGGAAGGCCTACTCTTGCACGAATTTTCATGCATCAGGCCTCTAGTCCTATCTAATAAAGAGGAAATATGCCAATTGACTGTCACACCCTCACAAAGATAGTGGCACCCACAGCCAATAAGGAGGGAATATGCTAATTGATTGCCATGGCCTCAAAGATGGTGGCACCCACAGCCACAAGATGGCGGCACCCAGTCCCCTCAGTACTGCCGGTGTGGCAGGCGTGTGGCACAGCCAGGCCCTTCCCCAGGCAGGTCTGGCCACTCTCGTGCCTACCTCTGGAGGCCCCCAGTCCCCTCAGTCTCCCACCCGTCCAGGGCTGGCCCAAGGCACAGGCAAGCCTCGGATGTCGGCTGCCCAGCCAACGCCCGAGGCACAGGCAAGCCTCAGATGGCAGCTGCCCAGCTGCCCAGGATGGGCCCGAGGCACAGGCAAGCCTCAGATGGTTACTGCCCAGCCATCCAGGACTGCCCAAGGCTCAGGTAACCAGTGCAGGCTGAGGCTTGCGCTGCCAGCAGTGGCAGCAGCAGAGGTGTGATGGGGGCATTGCCTTCTCCTGATCACTGGGTCACCTCCCATCCCTGAGGGCTCCTGGACTGTGAGAGGGGGCAGGCCGGGCTGAGGGAACCCCCCTCCAGTGCATGAGTTTTCATGCACTGGGCCTCTAGTACATAAATAAAAGCTGTCAGGTAAGAGCTAAGCATCTAAAACTCTATTTGACAAAATGTGTAACATAGAAGAAATAAGGAGTGGGAGAATATTTTTAATTTCTCAGCATATGGAGTTAGTTCAATGCTGGAAATGGCATAGAACAAATCTGAATTACTATTGGATAGGATTCAAAATATAAGCTAATAATCATACATTAGTTTACCTGCCTAGAAAAATAACTGAGCTATGAAATAAAATAAAGACATTAGTGGAACACTTTAATTAGACATTACTATGATGCTTGGGATAAACTGCTTGGAGACTGCCTGTGCTTAATTATCCATGGGAGGAGCAAACATTACATGATCAAAATATATGCTATTATTGCCAAGAACATGTTTGCATATTAGCCAAATCCAGCACTTTCACAAGCCTAAGCTACATTATAGATTTTGATTCTTGCTCTTTTTCCAATGATTCTAACTATGCAAAGTTTCAGGAATAAAGATCCTTGGAAATAAAATACTTATAAATATTATAATTGTTCCAAACCAAAAATATTCAGTTAATTTCATTTTATACCTTTATTCTAAGATATAATTCTCACAGTGTAGACCAAATTCTAAACTATATTCTGTACCATCCATTTCTTATCTTCTTAATAACTGTCATCATACTTCTTTTCAAATAGTAAAATTCACTTTAAGGTAATATCATTTTAACAGGAATGCAGGTTTTATAAAATTAAAATGACTGCTGGGTAAGAAAGCTGCTAATGATGCTTCTGAGCCTTTTATGTCAATTACTATTAGGGTTTTGTGCATTCTAATTCATTAACAAATGGGAGGAGAGGGGAGTCATGTTTTATTGCCTATCATTATTCTAATAAAATGGAATTTTAAAAAATGAAAGTATTAAGGTAAATTGCCAATTTTCTTTTTTCCAGAAAATCCATTTATACCAAGTGACCATGGGTTTGACCCATTCTGAAAGAAAAAAAAATGATGGAGGTTTTACACTCATCTTTATCATGTTTTCTTTATTCAACTTCAGCAGCAGCCATAAGCTTAAGCAGAGCTCCATTCTTCTCCTGGTAAATATTTGGAACCATGACTTATTATTGTTTGAATATGTTACTATCCATTATCTTTCCAAAGTGTCTAACTGCCAACACAATTATCCCTGGATTTTATAATGTCCAATCTTATCAGAATAGATTAAACTAGTATTTATTTGCCTGGTATCATGTACTATATTAGTCACTAGAATCTCAAAAATGTTTATTCCTGTTGAACATTCTATCTTAATTTCTATCTTTAAGGTTTTTCTTTGTTTTGTTCCTTCATTTAACATTAATTTGCTCTCTGAGAGAAATTACGCTGTTAGCTTAGCATGCCTTCCCTACTCGATTTTCTCATGTTAGATTCCACTGGGTTGTCCCATTTGTATTATTTTGTAATCTTGTTATCTTTGGATAGTTATTTTAATAGTTCCCATTGAAGCAAAGTAATGCCAACATTTTTCTTTTATTTATGCAATTCTATGGACCACAAACCATGGTGATTTCTAAAGTTTCACAAATTAACTTAAACCTGTACTCTGTGGTGTATGCATCTATTATCTTAACATAAATTTCCTTTTAATTTCTTTGGGGGAAGTAATTATCCCCAATCTAAATCTTTGTAATTATAGATGGAAGACTATACCCCTGGATGTTCCTGGCCATAGTGAATGATTTTCAATTGATTAAGTGATTCAAGCCAAACCTGAGAGACTCAGTCCAAACACTTGGTTGAAACTATTGTGAATGAAGTACTCTCTTTCACCTAGGTTTGCCACGCCAGTAGGATCAGTAACCATCTCTCTGCCAGGAGCAGCCTCATTAAAAATGAGGCTGATGTGGAGGAAATTAGTACTGAGTGACAGGTTTCTCACATAATCTTTGAGTACATGGATTTTATGCTTGGACACAGACCTAGAACTGAAATGTTCTGTTGTGAGGCCCAGAGATTGCTTTACTTATTTGCTCTATTTAACTTGGGTTGATATCATTAGTAAACAAAAGAATTCTAAATTGCATTCTGGACTCTGGACTCCTCTATTTTTAATAAAACTTCATGTTTTCTCATAAACCTGTCACAATCCTAGTACAATTCAAACATGCACAGACCCTGATTATTTCTTAGAATTTCTACTAATCATTTATTTTCTACCCCTAGGCTCAGTACTCAGTTCTTATATACCTTTCTTTGTAGGGCCTCTCATACCTTATATTGTAAATAAATTTTTTTAAAACCTGAGAAATCTAGACATATGTTAGCTACTCATGTTTTCCACTCCTCTGTGACTAGCAGCATGCTTTAGTGCTTATGGAACTCATGATATCAACAGAGAATAAAATCCTGTTAGAGCTCAGTAGCTGTTCATCCTATATAATAAAAAGGTGATATGCAAATTGACCCTCCTGCCCCCACAAGATGGCTGTCTACAACCAGGCCAGCAGGGGGGTTAGTGAGGGACGCCCAAACAACTGAACAAGCAGGCTGTGTGGGGTGACCAGGCTGGCGAGGAGGCTATGAGGGGCAATTAGGCAGGCAGGGGCAGCAGTTGGGGGTGACCAGGCCAGCATGAGGGGGGCAGAGGGGGGCAGTTGGGGGTAACCAGGCCAGTAGGGGTGGCTGTGGGTGGCGATTAGGCTAGCAGGGAGGGCAGTTAGGGGCAACCAGATACCAGGTCAGCAGAGGGGGGCAGGTGGGAGCATCCAGGCCAGCCGGGGAGGGGGCAGTTAGGAACAACCAGGCCGGCAGGGAGGGGCAGCTGGGGGCAACTTGGCCAGTAGCAGGGGGAAGTTAGGGGCAATCAGGCTGACATGCAGAAACAGTGAGGGGTGATCAGACTGGCGAGGGGGGGGCAAGTTAGGGGCGACCAGGCTGGCATGCAGGTGAGCAATTAGGAGTCAGCAGTCCAGGACTGTGAGAGGGATGTCCAACTGCCGGTTTAGGCCCAATTGGGCCTAAACTGACATTTTGTTATCCCCCGAGGGGTCCCGGATTGCAGGTTGGGCTGAGGGGACCCCCTCCTCCGTGCACGAATTTTGTGCACTGGGCTTCTAGTTCAACCATAAAAAAGAAATACTGCTATTTGTGACAACATAGATGGACATTGGGGATATTATCTGAAATAGGTTAGACAGAAAGACAAATACCACATGAATTTGCTTATATGTGAAACCTATAAGAAACAAACCAAAAACAGAACTCATGAGTTTAGAGAATAGAATAGTAATTGCCAAAGCTGTGGGTGGTGGTGGTGGGCAAAATGAGCTATGATTTCAAAAGGTAAAATCTTCCAGTTATAAAAGAAATAATGTATAGCATGGTGACTGTGGTTGATAATAATATATTGTGTATTTAAAAATTTTTAAGAGATAAGGTCTTCAAATTTTTCATTACAAGAAAAAAAATTGTTACTCTGTATAATAATGTGTGTTACTAGACTTATTGTGATCATTTCACAGTATATCAAGTCATTATATTACATACCTCAATTATATCTAAATTAAATATTTAAGTAGGGCAATGCAATAATATAGAAAAAAATCTAGACAATTTGACTTTAAAAAGAGTTGAAAACTTACACTATGTATTTATCTATTATGAAGTTACATTGATTGACATAATGTGTGAGGAAAATAAAACAGGCTAATGGAACACAGTAAAGAGTGCAGACATATGGTCCCATAGATATTCCTTCACCAGATTTACAAAATGGTGACTCCACAGTGCTTTTTAGAAATGACAGGCTTCATACTAAAGAACCCTGGGAAAATTTGGTGTCCATATGGGAAACTTTGCCTTTATTTTAGACTATACACAAATCATTTCCAGATGAAGTGTGGAAATACATTTCAAAAGTAAAACAATACAATCTGAAAACAGAAGAGTATTTTCATAATCTTGGGCTGGCAAAAAACTTCTTCAACAGGTCACAAAAATTATTAACTATCAAAAAGATTAAATGACAAGGGCCTTCTAGTAATTTACTCAAGACAGATATTCCTAGCAGGATCTTTTTGCCCTCTAATTATATATTCAACCCAGAATGTCTACTGAATTATGCCAGATGAAACCATCAGTAAAATTGACCCTGGGGATTTCCAGGGGAGTTTGGACTGGAAGCAGCACTTCATCACTCTCAGTACCCTTATCAGAGCCCAGAGTTAAACTCACACATCCATATGTCCCCAGAAATAAGGATAGAGATTTCCAAATCCCGCTGTAAAGTACCTCAATCCTATATAGTCTACCATCTGATTCTCAGTCAATTTTTTTTCAATTACAAATTGCTCACCATAGCTCCTTCTCATCATCCTTTGCACCATTTTAAGGACAGAAAATCAAAAGAACAACTACCAAAATATTAATTATTTATGTCATCAAATGACATGAATTTTCTGTTTTCAAAAAATAGCATTTTGTTTCACCAAATATTCTCGCACAAACTTCTTCATAATTATGCACAAACTTGACAACTCTTTTAGTAACTTCTCTCCCTGAAATTTGAACTTTTAAGAAAAGGATCAACAGACATTTCTCCCTTAACTATAGCCATGGATTCATGGGAGGTTCCCTATGATCTATTAATGGAATAGAGAAGGCTTGGGATTTGATTCATGAGTAAATGTACTTATATTGGTATGAGCTGAAAATGGACAGCTTCAGTACTTCAGTACTGTTTAAGTGTAGCCCTAAACAATGTTTGTTAAGGGGCAAGTGTAGCCCTAAACAATGTGTATTAAGTTGGTAAAGTCTCAAGTTGTATATTTAATCACTTCCTTTGTATATAGGAACAGAGGGTGTGAGGTAAGGATATATCATAATTATGGGCAGCAGTAAATGCCTTGGCTTGTTGGTGAGAGGGTTAGACACAGAGATACTGGAAAATCAGAAACAGTCATTTAGTGGGAAGAGGAGTGAAGAACTGTATGGAGTACTGGCACACTATAAGAAATGACCTTTTCTTCTTTTTCTCTTTACTGTTATTTCTTCATAAACTAGATCCTAAACTTAGAGTTTATTAGATGCTATTCTTATATCTAAGTTCTGACAGATACTCTCTGTAAAAGGTAAAATGGTGCTCCTGAAAAAGATATTTCCACATCCTAAGGCCTAAAATCTATTAATATTACCTTATTACCTTATTTAACTTTGCAGATCTAAGTTAAAGATCTTGAGATAATATCATCCTTCAGAGTCCCTAAATCTAGTTTAAATTTTTACTCCTATAAGTGACAGGAGAGGAAAAGACACAGACAGAAAAGGAAAAGGCTACGTGAAGACAGAGGCAGAGATTGGATTGATGCAGCCTCAAGCCAATGGATGTGACTGTCACGGAAAGCTGAAGAGGCAAGCAATGAAATCTCCCCCCAAACTTCCAGATTTAGTGTGGCCCTTGGGATACCCTGATTTCTGATGTCCTGCCTACACTACTGTGGAGGAAAAAGAAGTTTTTTTAAACTACCCATTTTTTGATCATTTATTACAGCAGCCATAGGAAACTACTATAGTATCTTTAATTTGTTATTGTGATTAAAGAAAAAAATAATGTTCTAAAATTTAAATAAATATAAAAAAATTAATTTAGACTTACATTGTTCAAATTACACAAATTTCTAACAGCATTTTAAAATTTATATAATACTAGAGGCCCGGTGCACAAAAGTCGTGCCCCGGGGGGGGTGTCCCTCCCTCAGCCCAGCCTGCACCCTCTCCAATCTGGGACCCCTCAAGGGATGTCCAACTGCCCGTTTAGGCTCAATTCCACCAGGAGTCAGACTTCCCTCTCACAATCCAGGACTGCTGGCTCCCAACTGCTCGCCTGCCTGTCCTCCTGATTGCCCCTAACCGCTTCTGCCTGCCAGCCTGATCACCCCCTAACCACTCCCCTGCCAGCCTGATTGATGCCTAACTGCTCCTCTGCCAGCCTGTTTGCCCCTAACTGCCCTCCCCTGCAGGCCTGGTCACCCCTAACTGCCCTTCCCTGCAGGCTTGATTGCCCCCAACTACCCTTCCTTTGAGGCCTGGTCCCTCCCAACTGCCCTGATCACCCACAACTGCCCTCCCTGGCAGGCCTGGTCCCTCCCTGCCCTCCCCTGCTGGCCATCTTGTGGTGGCCATCTTGTGTCCACATGGGGACAGCCATCTTGTGTGTTGGAGTGATGGTCAATCTGCATGTTACTCTTTTATTAGATAGGATAGAGGCCTGGTACACAGGTGGGGGCCAGCTGGTTTGCCCTGAAGGGTGTCCTGGATCAGGGAGGGAGTTCCCTTGGGGCATGGGCGGCCTGGGCGAGGGGCCTGTGGTGGTTTTCAGGCGGCCATACCCCCTGGAGACCCAAGCGGAGGCCCTGGAATCTGGGGTTTATTTATCTTCTACAATTGAAACTTTGTAGCCTGGAGTGGAGCCAAGCCTTCTGCTCGCTCTGTGGCGGCAGCCATTTCTGTTGGGATTTATGTATCTTCTATAATTGAAACTTTGTAGCCTTAAGCAGCCAGCCAGGGTGTGTGGAAAGCTTGGCTTCCTCCATCGCCCGGGGCAACCCTAGCCTCCTACTCTTTCCAGCTCCGTGGCTGCTGCCATTTCTTTTTGGATTTATGTATCTTCTATCATTGAAACTTTGTAGCCTTGAGTGGAGGCCTAGGCCAGCAAGGGCAGGCGGAAAGCTTGGCTTCCTCCATTGCTGGGGAAACCCAAGCCTCCCTCCTGCTCTCTGTGGCCGTAGCCATCTTGGTTGGGTTTATTTGCATACTCGCTCCTGATTGGCTGGTGGGTGTGACTGGTGAGCATGGCTTGTGGGTGTAGCAGAGTGATGGTTAATTTGCTTATTACTCTTTTATTAGATAGGATAGTTACGCCTTATTAAGCCTTTTTAAAAATGTACATTTTTCCTCCTTTTCTTAGATCTAATTTTCAAAGGTTTAAATATCTGGCAATTTATTGAAGAAAATTTACCGTAAAAACTTGAATTCATCTGTCTAGAAATAATAAGAGTGTCAAGTACAAGAGAGAGATAACATCTATTGCAACTTTGGTCCCCAAATGAATGTTGTTTATACATGTGTGTATATTTTCACTGTGACAATGACTTTTTACAACACTGTATAGAGTACTAAATAAGTCCATGATTCACTTGTTCACCAAAACATTGTTCATGTGCCCCCAAAAAGAGGAGAAGTAGCCAAAACAGATGACAGATATAATAGCTGCTTTGCATAGAATCAAGTATATACATGGGGGAAAAAGCACTTGTGTATGCCTACAGCTTGAACCAATACGATGGGCACATTTGCAAAACACTTTTGGTGAGTGCATTTAAATTTTAAGAATAGAAAATATTATGATGTCTTAGAAAGCTGGGGACAATTCTTATATTTTTTCAGATATATAATTGTGATTCTAAATTATTGTTCATTAAATTTGTGTTACAATAGCTATAAGTTAGAAAAAATATTTTTTCAAATAAATTAAATGCAATATTGTAATGATCAAGGATCATTGCACATTAAAAAATACATTACAATGTGTTCAAACTTTATATATGTAAACTAGAGGCACAGTGCATGAAATTCATGCAGGGGGGGGTCCCCTCAGCCCAGCCTGCACCCTCTCCAATCCAGGACATCCCTCTCACAATCCTAGACCACTGGCTCCTAATCGCTCACCTGCCTGCCTGGTCACCACTAACTGCCCCCCTGCCAGCCTGATCACTCCCAACTGCCCCCCCCTGCTGGCCTGGTCGCCTTCAGCTGTCCCCCACCCCCCTGCTAGCCTGGTCACCCCTCACGGCTACTCTACCAGCCTGGTCACCCCACGCAGTCTGCTGTTCAGTCGTTTGGTCGTCCCTCACTAAACCCCTGCTGACTTGGTCATATGCAGTCATCTTGTGAGGATGTGAGGGTTAATTTGCATATTACCTCTTTATTATATAGGATATCATCTATAAGGTCTTGGTTAAAATTCTACCTAAGCTTCTGGACTCTTTCTTTATATTTGGTGATAGTACTCCACCAGCTTTTTCTCAAAGCTTACTCCCAGATTTTTCTGTTACAAGGAAAATATGTCAAAGATAGCTTAAGCTATATATGCCATTGGTTAAAAGAGCTAAGTATTTTAATTTACTAGGAATTGATTAGGCAATTAATTTGGAAGTGGGGAAGGATCTGTTCCAACATTTAAAGGCCTCCATAAAACAGCAGTGCACTCACATAGCCCTATGGATGACTGAATAACAAGGCATCTCTTCCTTTTAGCTTATGGTTCAAATTTAGCATTTGGCTTCACAAATACTTCCCTGGCAATTGGAACACGGACAGTCAATCTGAGTAATCATGTGGATAAGTACTGTTAAGTTGGTATATTTAGTCTTCTCATAAGGAGTTTCAATACCAGTTCATGATGATAATAGCAGTAATAACTGCTTCATTCTGGAGGGATTAAATTGAGTTAGAATTGTTTTACATATCAGAAAAATACCTGTTTCCTAGAGGAGAGAAAGCAAGTATGTCATCCTTAGTTTGTTTGCATGTGCGGTTATGAGAAAATCTTAAGAACACTGTCTAGGATAATTACCATAATTCAGTATTGCTAACACAATATTTTATCAAGAAAATGAAATAAGATTTTCTGTGTTTGACACAAATGCACACCAAATGTCATTAGTTATTAAGAATTTCAAAAACTGTTTGAGCAAAGCCTAAAGCCATATTCTAAGCATATTAAAGGTATGAGTTATAAAGTAAGGCACATTATAGATATGAAATGATAATATTCTTCACTCAGTTATTTTAAAAGAATGAAATGGACAGTCTAGGGTGCTTTTTTAACAAAATATGATTAAACGAGATATGATAGTAAAGTGGACATGGAAGAGTTCATTACTCTTTTAGGAACTCAAGACTCCATTAGAGTGCTATCAGGCACCACAATAAAGTGAACAAGGTTAACAATAAAATAACATGTTATTTTATATAATAAAATAAAATAATATTTTATAGTCAATTGTTCATAAGCCAGACATTGTTAAGATTAGGTTTTTATTTTACTAAAATTGTACACAACTATTTAAAAGTCATTGTGATTAAGCAAATTTGCTTTCAAGCATGAAGAGAAGCAACCTACACTGCAGGGTGTATTTATTTCCTAGATAAACAGCTTTTTCCTGCCACCTTCCTAGCCCCCTGGGTTATCCTGGCTCTGAGATAACCCAGAATTTAGATGCCTAAAGAGAATATGAAGGGGTGGGGTCTGTATATCTAAAAATATTACGATGGATCATAGCTTTGATTGCCATATTTATTTCTTTGGAAAATATTCAATTACTTCCAGATTCCTAAGAATGTAAGAATAATTTTCTTTTTTTCAAAAGTTACCACCCTTCTTCCTGTCCGTAGATAACCAGAAAGGACAATCCTTGCATTGATTTTATAACACCAATGACTTTCTGAAATGCCAAAAATTAAAAAAACAACAAAATTTCAAGATTAAATGTTCCAAGGAAAATATAATGATATAGAATTGTGGATTTTTTATATTGCTTGTTAGTTTTAGAACAATAATTTTAAACACTGGCTTTGCATTACACTTAATATTTAATCTTTATAATATCTTCATTTCTAAAATTACAAATGTCTGCTATTGATATTTACAAAAGTCATATTATATTGTATTAACTCTTTTGCAACATTTTTTTCAATCTACCTTTTGCCTCTATATTTCACCAAGTATGTTAATTCAGTTGTAGTTTATTTTCATTCTTGAAATGTAACTTTTGCGCATCTAAATATACACTATATAATTATCCATATCCTGCTGAATAGTGTTTTGTTCTTATAATGATATCCTCTGTACATCTTTATACATGCCACTGGAATGTTGGATTAATGACCCATAGAGATTCTGCATGCTCTACCACATAAAATAATGCCAAATTGTATTTTCAAAGAGGTTGTTAAAGTTAAACTTCCTACTGCAATTGTGTCTGGTGCTCTAATTCCTCAATAACATTTGAATAAGCAAGCTTTTATTTATGTATTTTTGTAATTCTAATGTATATATTATAGTAATTCTCTATACTCTTAATTTTCATTGCCTCAATAACTTATGAAAGTACACTTCATTTCTTATGCATTTAGTACCATTTCATGTTGAGAGGCAGGGTCAGTGGTGTTGGTTTTGTTATTATGCCTCACAGACATTATATTGTTTGCAAATTACCTTAAAATAATTTAATATTGAAAAGGAGAAATTTATAAGTGTCGATTTCTTTCGTTGAATTATTAATTTATACATTGAAATGTATCCAGTATTTGTACAATGTATGCATAATTTATACAATGAAATGTATCCATTATTATTAACTTTGATGCGTTGAATTAAATGTATATACTTGTGGAACCACCATTTTAATCAAGATGTGGAACATTTTAATAATCCTAAGAAAGCTTTCTTGTAAACATTCCTATTACATCCCGCCCACCACAGGTTCCAGGTACTAACATAGACCATATATTGTTCCATAATACAAATCTTACTTATATAGAGTATATTTTTTGACCATATGGAATTATATTAGAAATAAGTAACAGAAAGATATTTAAAAAATCCAAATATTTGATAAATAAATAACAAATCTGATTGCTAGTTGTCCATGAACCATTTACCAAACAAATAAAATATTTTGACCCATATGCCCTTGATAAGATGTGCATCCTGTTTTGTTGTGGTTGAGGCATTGATCTGCAAATTCAAGTAGGGTAAGTTGGCTGCTAAAGGTGAAGTCTTCCTTACCCATAGTGATTTACCATATATTACTTAATTACTAAGATAGAAGGGTTATCTATTCTTTTATTTCTGTATAATTTTCTGTCATGTATTATAGAGCTGGGTTAGTGGATATTTAAAATAGTTATGTCTTCTTGATGAACCAATTCAATTTGTCATAAACTTTCCATAGTAATATTTCTTTTCTCAAGACCAATTTGCATGATATTACTACAGATGTTGAAGCTTCCTTATGCTTACTATGTTCAGGGCATATGATCCTTAACCTTTCTATGTTTGTTTTTTTAATTTATTTTTGTTTTGTTTGCTTTTGAAGACCACAAATAGCCCTGGCTTCTTTTTTATGAAATATGACAAACTCTGTCTTTTAATTGGAGTGTTATTGGTTAACTGGCTCATTTGCAATAATACAATTTTTTTATTTGATAGGATGTAAACCTGTTACAATGCTGTATGCTTTCCATTTATTCTTTATCCTCTACTTACTTTTATTTATTTTTGAATAAGTGAAATATTATCTATTTGCTATATATTGTAGTTAATGAATTTTAAAATTTAATTAATAATTTTTAACTTATAAAATTCTTCTTTGACATATTATTCTAATTCATACATATTAAAAACTTACAATTATTTTATTTTACCTTCCTTTATTAGTAAAATCGTCATGATTTGTTTTTACTAAGACACATGTTAGAATTCTCACAGTATATCATTAATATCTTAGCTTTTAGTAGTCAATTTTATTATATATTTATGATCCTCATTATTCTTCAACTCTTCATGTATGCTAATTTGTATCTGCAACTCTGCTGGGTGTCTCTATTTCACATTTATTTTGAACAGTTTCTCTGTATAGAATTTTAACTTGATAGCCCTTCCCTTCAATGACAGTACCTTAATATTTAAAGGATGTTATTCTCTTCATGCTTGCATGGTTTTCGAGAATCTGCTATTTTGCATATCTGTCTTTCTTATTGTTGCACTTCTAAGATTTTCTTGGTCACATGTTTATACCAGTGTGAATATAGTGTATCTCAATTTGGCTTCCTTTTTTTGTAGTTTCTACAATCTTCTTAAATTTGTAGTGTTTTAAATCTTAATGAAACTTGGAAAACATTTTGTCAGTATCTCAATCATATATTTCTCTGTAGGTCCTTCCTTGTGAAACTCCAGTTATACATAATGCAACTTGAAGTTGTTCTATTTCTGCTATCTTGTGTTTTTAGGTTTGTTTTCTCTTAATGATTTCATTTGGAAAAAAATCTATTGTTATGTGTTCATTTTAATAATATTTGCTACTATAGTGCACAATATATAGCTAATCCAATCCAGTGAAATTTTAAGTTTATTTATTTAATTTTTAATATCTTGAATTTCCACTTGATTGGTTCTATCTTAAATCTTATTCTGTCCTCAATAAGTTTACATTTTTCTTCAAAAATTTAATATTTTTTATTTCAATGTTAATGTCTTTGATAATTCCATAAGGTCTGTTCCTTCTGGGTCAGCTTTTACTGATTCTGCCTGTGTTTAGGTTACATATCCCTGCTTCTTGGAAAGCCTATTATTTCTTTACTAGAGGCCCGGTGCATGAAATTTGTGCATGGGGGGGGGAGGGTCCCTCAGCCCAGCCTGCACCGTCTCCAATCCAGGACCCCTCAGGGGATGTCTGAATGCCTCTCACAATCCAGGACCACTGGCTCCTTACCCCTCACCTGCCTGCCTGCCTAATTTCCCCTAACCTCTCTGCCTGCCTGCCTGATCGCCCTTAATTGTTCCCCTGCTGGCCTGATCACCCCTAACCACCTCTGCCTTACCCCACAACCAGGACCCAGGATTCCCTCCTCCAGCTGGTTGCAGGCATCCAGGACCTGGGCCGGGCGGCTTGTCCCTCTCCCAGGCTGCAGCCTGGCTGGTCCCCATTCCTCTCTCCCCAGTATGAGTGTCTGAGCCATTACACAAAACCCATTTCCTTAAGTCAGACAGACTTCAAGGCTTATTATTGCTTTTACCCCTTCTAATCAAGATCCCAAAATTAATTCTATGCAGAATTTCAGGTTTATTGTAGGACTCACCTATTTGTTTCACTTCTCACAGGGATCACAATTCTTCACTTCTCTTTAACTTTTGTTTGAAGCCTAGTTTTCCATCCCCCCCCCCCCCCAGTTTTATAGTAGCATACAGTAGAAGGGTTAATTCATTTCTTATTACTTTATCAATGGCCAGTGGTGGAAGGCTGCATATATTAGTTTTAATTCACACCCTAACGTAGGTGAATGAAGTACTCAACTAATTAATATACACAACAGGGATAGTTATTAGCATTAGAGTCCCTAACCCATGGATCCAAATAGTAGATCTATGTACCACTACCCAAAACATTTGTTAATTTCCATAAAGGATGGTAGTTTTATTTTTAATTTTGAAATAACTTGTGTTTATAATATGTGTATGTTACACGTACATTTACCTTTGCAAATAATGTTCTCTAGTGGCTGGTAGGTCAATAGATTAACCATTTTTAGTGCCATTTTATGTCTAGCCTATTTTCATTTCTATATTCTCCCATAGAACCCCAAATAAAAGATTTTATAGCATTCTCAAACTACAAGTTTTATTGGTCATGCTGTTGGTATATTGTTGTTTCTTATTTCAATGTACCTTTCTTTCAGGATGCTTAAATGTCAGGATAGATGGAGTGTCACTAACTATATAAAGTACAGACTGTTGTTTGGTCTATTTGCAAAAAATGGTTGGAAATGTGGTAGAATCATATCTATCCTATCTAATAAAGAGGGAATATGCTAATTGACCATCACTCCATCACAAAGATGGCTGCACCCACAGCTGAGGCCAAGTTCCCATAAGGAGCCTTAATGAGCAATCAGTAGGGACCTGAGGCTACACCTTCCCCCACCTGGCAAGGCTTGACAGGGGACCTCAAGGTGGGCTTCCCATCCTGGTGCTAGGCCAGGGGACCTCAGGCCATACCCCCCACCTAGTGGGGCTTGATAGGGACTCAATGTGGGCTTCCCATCCTGGTGCTAGGCCAGGGGACTTCAGACTGCGCCCCCCCCTAGGTGGGGCTTGACAGGGGACTTCAGGTTGTGCTCTCCCACCCAGCAATGCTTGACAGGGGAACTCACTCTGCACCCCTCACCTGGTGGGGCTTGACGGGGGACCTTAAGGTGCACTTCCCCTCCTGGTGCTGGGCTAGGGGAACTCAGGCTGCTCCACCCACCCCAGCACCAGGCCGGGGGACCTCAGGCCGCACCCTCACCAGGTGGGGCTTTATAGGGGACTTCAGGCCACACCTCCCCACCCCAGCACCAGACTGGGGGACCTCAGACTGCACCCCCTGCTTGGCAGGGCTTGACAGGGGACCTCAGGTCACACCCCCAGCCTCAGCACCGAGCCTAGGGACCTGAGTTGCGGGCCTCTGCCTGTCTGGGATTGACAGGGAACCTCAGGCTGTGCCCCCAACCCAGAGGGCCTTGACGGGGACCTCAAGGTGCACTCCCAGTGCCGGGTTGGGTGAACTCAGGCCACACCCCAGCCCCATGGGGCTGCTCGGGGGACCTGAGGCTGTGCCCCTCCTCCCAGTGCTGGACCAGGAGACCTGAGGCTGCACCCACCCCCTCCCCAGCACCAGGCCAGGGAACCTCAGGCCATGCCATGCCCCCCACCCAGCAGGGCTTGACAGGGGATCTCATGTCATGTCCCCCACCTGGTGGGGCTTGATGGAGGACCTCAAGGCACACCCCCCCCCACCCCGGTCTGGGCTGGGGGACCTCAGGCCACAGCCCCAGTCCTGGTGCTGGGCCAGGGGACCAGAGGTATGACAAGGGTGGGACAAGGGTGGGACTGGCCTGGTCTGGATCTATCTTAATGAGGGTGTGGCCAGTCGGGTCTGGGTCTCCCACGATTTTGTGGTGCATGTGGGTGGACGTGGACTTGACTCTGGGTCCTGTGGTGAGCCCCAGACTCTGATAGGAGGAAGGTTTTTATATACATTTTACTAATTTTCTTTCATCTCTGACACTTCTATTAAAGAGAAAGGGCAAATAACAATATTAAATTATTTCCTCTAATTAATCCCCTTTTAATGTGTACAAATTTAGAGCACTGGGTCACTAGTATATATATAAAAAGCCAGTAACTGGAACGCCATAACGACCAGAACAATTGGTCACTATGACCACCACTGAGGCCAGTGAACTGGCCCGATCAGGGGGTGGGGCCGGCCGGCCGGCCAACCTCCTGTGGCCCCTCCCCCCAGTCGACCCTGCCCCTGATAGGCCCACCCCACCCTTATCAGACTGCAGATCCTCCCCATGGTCATCCCTGCCCCCGATGGGCCCCCATTACCCCAATTGGCCTGTGGCCTCTCCCCCAAGCCAGCTCCGTCCCCGATCATCCCCCCCACTCCAATCAGGGGCAGGGCTGGCTGGCCAACCACCCATGGCAGCTCCCCCAGGCCACTGGTCCCCATTTGGGGATGGGGTAAGTCAGCTTACAACCTCTCCCCCTAGCCAGCTCCACCCCCGATCAGCCCCCCACACCGATAGAGGGTGGGGCTAGTCAGCCAACCTCCGAAAGCCCCTCCCCTGGCCACTGACCCCCAGATTGTTTGTTTCCCCACCCTATTTGGGGATGGGGCCAGCCATCCCACCACCCACAGCCCCTCTCCACAGCTGGTCCCACCTCCAATCATCCCCCCAACCCCAATTAGGGGCGGGGCCAATTGCTGGTGGCCCCTCCCCCCAGCTGACCTGGCCCTGATCAAGTCCTGATTGGGGTGGACCACTATCTCCTCCTCCTGACAGGCCCTGCCCCAATCTGCCCCAATTAGGGCTTGGACGGCTGGACCCTACCTGTGCATTGGGCCTCTAGTATTGGACATATTTGATTATAAGCAACTTCCTGGTAGAAAGGAAACTCACAAGTAACACTAAAGATTGTTCTTCATCAAAATAACCTGACAATTATGGATGGCCAAATTGCTTAAACAGTACCTGTACAACAGATAGATAGTTCCCTCCACATGAGATACATACACACACACACACACCCCAAAAATACATGCATGCACACACACTTCCACAAAGGCCTTACTTAACATCATCAGGTTCTGTGACTATAAGTGAAATGACAATGATGCAAAATAAAATCAATTTTGCCACAGGTTAATTAATATTAACAAGAATTAAGTTCCAAAGGCATATTATCAATGCTATAACAAAACAGTGTTGAACAAAACCATGTTATTCCAGTACTTCCTATTTATAATTTAAGGGTTAGAAATTCAGTGCCTAAATCCCATCACTAAAGTGCCCAATTTTCAGGAGAGGCATCTACATCTGTATTTTAAAAATCTCGAGAGAATCCAAGATGGCGGCGTAGGTAAACACCTAAACTGTTGCCTCCTGCAACAATTTCAAAACTACAACTAAAAGAAAAAACGTCTATCACCCAGAACCACGGGAAAGCTGGCTGAGTGGAAGTTCTACAACTAGAAGGAAAGAGAAAAGAGCATTGAGACGTGCACGAGCGCTGAAAAGCTGAGGTACAGAGGCGTGGGATCCGGGCTGGCGGCGGGTGTTGCTTTTTTCAACCTGAAGGGAGACAAGCCCCCGATTACTCTGAAATACAGTTTCTGGGGAGACACGGGGGACCCAAACTCCTACGGGGAGAAGCTGGACTGTCTGCCAGTGAGGGTGGCTTGCTTGCAGAGCTGTGTGCAGGAATAATTGTTTACGGCACTGGGGCACAGGACTGCCGACAGGGACTCAGAGCCGGCTAACTAGTAGCCATTGCTGTTTGCCACGCCCTAACCTAGTGACACCCTGAGACCCCACCCTGCACAACCTACAAACCCACCCAAGCTCTAAGCAGCGGCTTTTGCATAAGAAAGCCCTGCCCTATCACAGCTTAACCTAGCAAACTTGCAGCCCAGGTCAGACAGCTCCAAAACCTCCAAACCACAAGCAAAGAGGAGAAAACTGTAGCTCTCACTGTAGCTCCTGCTGGGTGGCCTCAGACAGTAGCTGACCTGCACCCCATTGGAGATCCAGAAGCCAGTGTACCTAGTGGTCAGTGTGAGACACCAGATTTCAACTCCTCACATCCATAAGTGACACATTCAAGAGGCAGACTCAGCACCAAAGCCCCACTGAAACAAGTCCTGCCCCATAAGCGTGTCTTCAGCGCAGCAGTTCTTCCATTATAGACACAGCGAGTGCTCACAGCTAATTGGCCTGGAGGTCAATTCCTCCCAGTGTACCAATGGCAATTAAGGCTTAACTACACCAAGACTTTGCACTCAGCCCACAAAGGGGTGTACCAAGAGCATCCACCTCATGTAATTGAGGAGGCTGAGCTACTGCCCCCTATAGATCACCTACCACACAAAGCTACTCCATCAACACAGGGAAGCAGCCAAAATGTGGAGACAAAGAAACATGTCACGAATGAAAGAAACAGAGGAAAGCAAACTACTGGATGACATAGAGTTCAGAACCACATGTATAAGGTTACTCAAGAATCTTTTTAAAACCGCTGAGAAACTTGATGAGACCTTCAAGGAGCTTAATGAGAATGCCAAAAAAATGGAAAAGGATCAGTCAGAAATGAAGCATACACTGTCTGAAATAAAGAATATACAGAAACTCAACTGTAGATCAACGTACCCCAAGAATCAAACCAAAGATCTGAAATATGTGGAAACAAAAAACATCCAACCAGAAAAACAAAAAGAAAAAAGAATCCAAAAATATGAAGATAGTGTAAGGAGCCTCTGGGACAACTTTAAGCGAACCAACATCCGAATTTTTGGGGTGCCAGAAGAAGGGAGAGAGCAAAATATTGAAAACCTATTAGAAGAAATAATGACAGAAAACTTTCCCTACCTGGTGAAAGAAATAGACTTACAAGTTCAGGAAGCGCACAGAACCCCATACAAGAGGAATCCAAAGAGGACCACACCAAGACACATCATAATTAAGATGCCAAGGGCAAAAGACAAAGAGAGAATCTTGAAAGCAGCAAGAGAAAAACAGTTGGTTACCTACAAGGGAGTACCCATACGACTGTCAGCTGATTTCTCAACAGAAACTATGCAGGCCAGAAGGGAGTGGCAAGAAATATTCAAAGTGATGAACAGCAAGAACCTACAACCAAGATTACTCTACCCAGCAAAGCTATCATTCAGAGTTGAAGGTCAGATAAAGAGCTTCACAGACAAGAAAAAGCTAAAGGAGTTCATTTCCACCAAACCAGGATTACATGAAATGCTGAAGGGTATTCTTTAAGAGGAAGAAGAAGAAAGAGGTAAAGATAAAAATTATGAACAACAAAATGATATCAAATACATACCTACCAACAAGTGAATCTAAAAATCAAGTGAATAAAAAATCTGAAGAACAGAATGGACTGGTGAATATAATAGAATTAGGGACATAGAAAGGGAGTGGACTGATGATTCTCAGGGGAAGCAAGTGTGAGGGGTGCGGGAAGAGATTGGACAAAAATCTTACTCCTATGGATGAAGACAGTGGCGGCGGGTAAGGGCATGTGGTGGGGTGGGGAATCAGGTGGAGGGGAGCTATGTGGGAAAAAAAGAGGAACACCTCTAATAATCTGAGCAACAAAGATTTATTTAAAAAAAATAAAAAAAAATAAAAATCTCTACAAAATTCTGATACACAACCAAGAATGATAAAGATAACAGAATCTTTTCAAGAGACCTAACAATTAATAGCCTTTGATTCATTTGTTTATAACAGAAGAAAAGTGATGCAAAAATAACCTTTTTAAAGTCCTCAGCCAGATAGTATCAAATTTGGTTTAGAGATTCCAAAGCACTTCCTTTTTTTCTATACCATGATATTCCCCTCCTTTAAATTTATAGAATCATTATTGAGGAAACTGGTTAGATATAAATGCATCACAGAACAAATCCTGTTTCTGTAGGCATTTAGTTTCCTTTTGAATCCAGTGTTAGCGTTCTCATCTTTTTAATAGTTATTATTTGATTTGCAAAGAGTAACAGCAAGAACAAAGGAAAAAAAAAAACCTCTTAGGTTTTAAATGTGATTTTTGAGAGGCAATTTCTGTTATATCTTACTGCTTAGTCTCAATTTACATAACAAGGATACAGGAATTTATATTGTGGCTCATTGTCATGTAAATGTATGAAGAGTTCATAAATTTCAATGTCTTTCAGACATCTGTTTGACCTGTTGTGAAAAGTTTTTCCTCAAGGGGAAGACATCTTCATATTTGATAGCATCACACTTTCTGCATCTTATTGTCATATTTTAGGAGAGAAAACAGCAGACCATCATTGTGAGAACAGAATGCCAAACTGGTTAAACTCTAATTCAAGTTTGAAAAAAATGACTTGGGTTAGGCAATTCATTCAAAGTTATAGCTTAGTGAAATGTGATTTTAGAAAATAAATTTGTTGAAAATAAAAATTAGAATTCTAAATTCTAACCAACAAAAGACAGCAAGAAAGTTTGGTGTTTTGTTTTATTTTTAACAGGTTAATTCAGATATTTAGAAATATGCTTACTTTTTGTTTCAGAATTTTAAATCAATAGAAAGACCAGCATAATATAAACACTTCATGCTAAATTCTGAAAATATGATGAATATTCAGAAGGTACTGACAAGCAGATGGTCATTCAGGATATTTTAGAAACATTCTTGGCTGAGAGATTTTTGCTTCCTGGTTCAGAAAAAAGTATTTTAATGGGTTTGAATATATAAATATCAAAAGAAATGTTGATAGAAATTTATTTTGGGTTTCTGGGCTTTTCTGATAATTATTTCCTTGGACAGTTGATATCTGGACAGTACCAGCATCACACCCAGAAACCCAAACTGAGCTACACGTTAAAAATCTGCCTTTGCCAAAGTAAGTCTGTAAAGTCTGGAAGAGGAAACAGATTACTCAGATACACAGATACTAACATAAGGAATCAAGGATCACAAAACAACAACAACAATAGGTAATTATGATGCTGTTGCAGAAGACCAAAGAAAACCAAGGACGCTTCTGAGAGAAAAAAGGAGGGACACTGTTTAATACGCCAGCGGACTCAGGGAACAGCCTTCCAAATCTGAGTGAAGGAACATGCATGGGGCCCTCCCTTATATCTCCCTCCCTGTGATCTTTGTCCCACAAACAGGGATTATGCTTCCAGTCCTTTTTGCCGGCCTTGCAAGTAGGCCCCCAGGTGTTGGGGATCTCCAGGCTATATCTGATGGTCTGGCCTGGTGTCAGCATTAATAACCCTCCCTCCTGGGCAGTGCACTATTCACAGTAACAGGTTCTGCAAGACCAGTATCTGGGAAGGAGAAAGGGACTTAATTATGGGTTATCAGGAATGTACACTAAGCTTGCTGGCTTGGATTCAGGTCATTAGCCCCGAATATCAGGGTTACATTGGAATTAGTTCTTTTAGCCTTCTCAATACCACCAAAAGAAACTAAATCTCTAATAAAGAAATGGAGATCTATGAAGTATCAGGCAGACAAATAATTCAGAATAATTGCCTTAAAGAAGTTTAGTAAACTACAATAACACAGACATATAACTAAAAAATTAGAAAAACAATGCATGAACAAAATGAGAAGTTAAAGACAGCAAAATAAACCAGTAAGAAATCCCAGAAATTCTAGAGTTAAAAAATATAACAAATTAACTAAAAAATTTGATAGTCTCAAAAATAGATCTGATCATAGAGAAGAAAGAATCAGCTGCCTAAAAGGTAGGACATTAAGAATTATACAGTCAGAGGAGCAAAAAGAAAAAAAAAGAGTGAAGAAAGTCGGTAAGACTAATGGGACACAATGAAAAAACAACACAAAAACAATATTCCATTAGGGAATGTCAGAAAGAGAAGAGAAAGCAAAAGGGATAGCAAGTACATTTACTTCAGGAGAAAAATGAAAATCCAAATTCATGTGCAGCCCCCACCACACACACACACACACCAAAAAAAAAATCCCAAATATTTGGAATCCAAATAAGGCTACAATAACACTCATTACAAGTAAATACTCAAAAGTAAAAAAAAAAAAAAAAAAAAAAAAAAAGAAACCAGGATGGCGGCATAGGTAAGCACCTAAACCGCTGCCTTGCACAACAATTTCAAAACTACAACTAAAAGACAGAACGGACACCATCCAGAACCACAGGAAAGCTGGCTGAGTGGAAATTCTACAACTAGAAGGAAAGAGAAAAGCTCACTGAGAATTGGAGCAACCACAAAGGGTTGAGGTATGGCAAAGGGTCTTTGTGCGGGCAGAGAGGAAGGGTGGCTGAGAGCCTGGTTGACTTTCTCTAGTGGGAGGGGGAAGGAAGCCCCTGATTGCACTGAACCGCAGTTCCGAGAGAAACCCTGTGGACCTAGGCTCATACAGGGGGAGTCTGGATTATCAGGTAGAGAGAAAGGCACTCCGATACTCAGAGACCAGTCAGTGCGGAGAGGGGGGGGGGGGAGTCTAGAGGCACACGTGCCAGTGCGTACAAAGACTGAGGAGGTTGCCACAGGCTTTCCTTAGCAGAAGGGAGTCGGAAGCTCCTGACTGCACTGAACCCCAGTTCTGACTGCACTGAACCCCAGTTCCAGGCGTGCTCTTGGGGACCCATGCTCTTGCGGGGGGAATCTGGACTCTCGGGCAGAGGCTTGGGAGGTGAGGAAGGCAGAGGTCTGGAGGCACGCATGCACGAGCAAGGGCAGGGCTGACGGGAAGCCAAGACTGTCTGCTCCGCCCTGAGACTCCACCCCATCCAAGCTGAACACAGAGGCTTTTGCAATTTGGCAAGTCTAATCCTATAAGGCTGTCTCCAGCACCAAACTTCTCCCAGCACAGACACAGCTGATCCTCACAGCCAGCTGGCCTGGAGGTCAATTCCTCCCAGTGATACCAACAACAATCAAGACTTAACTACAACAAGGCTGTACACACAGTCCACAAAGGGGTGCATCAAGAGTGTCCACCTCAGGTAACTGGGAGGCCGACCCACTGGGCCATATAGGAAACCTAGCACACAAAGCTACCCTACCAACTCAGGGAAGCAGTGAAAATGCGGCGACAAAGAAACAGATCACAAACAAAAGAAATGGAAGAAAACAAACGACTGGATATAGAAATCAAAACCACGGTTATAAGGCTTTTCAAGAATATCCTAGAAAAGGCTGATAAATATAACGAGACCCTCAAATATATGAAAAAGCACCAACTATAAATTAAACATACACTGACTGAAATAAAAAATATTATACAGAGACCCAACAACAGACTAGAAGAACGCAAGAATCAAGTCAAAGAATTGAAATACAAAGAAGCAAAAAACACTCAACTGGAAAAGCAAAAAGCAAAAAAAAAATCCAAAAAGTTGAAAATAGGGTAAGAAGCCTCTGGGACAACTTCAAATATACCAACATCAGAATTATGGGGGTGCCAGAAGAAGAGAAAGAGCAAGATACTGAAAACCTGTTTGAAGAAATAATGACTGAAAACTTCCCCCACCTGGTGAAAGAAATAGACTTACAAGTCCAGGAAGTGCACAGAACCCCAAACAAAAGGAATCCAAAGACGACACATCATAATTAAAATGCCAAGAGCAAAAGACAAAGAGAGGATATTAAAAGCAGCAAGAGAAAAACAGTTAATTACCTACAAGGGAGCACCCATACGATTGATTGTCAGCTGATTTCTCAACAGAAACTGTGCAGGCCACATGGGAGTGGCAAGAAATCTACAAAGTGATGAATAGCAAGAACATAAAACCAAGATTACTCTACCCAGCAAAGCTATCATTCAGAATTGAAGGTCAGATAAAGAGCTTCACAGATAAGAAAAAGCTAAAGGAGTTCATCACCACCAAACCAGTATTATATGAAATGCTGAAAAGCATTCTTTAAGAAGAGGAAGAAAAAGGTAAAGGTAAAAATTATGAACAACAAATACATGTCTATCAACAAGTCAATATAAAATCAAGTGAATAAAAAATCTGAGGAACAGAATAAACTGGTGAATATAATAGAATCAGGGGCATAGAAAGGGAGTGGACTGATAATTCTCAGGGGGAAAGGAGAATAGGGGGATGCAGGAAGAGAATGGACAAAAATCGTACACCTATGGATGAGGATAGTGGGGGGAGGTATGGGCAGAAGGTGGGGTGGGAACCGCGTGGAGGGGAGCTATGGGGGGGAAAAGGAGAAACAATTGTAATAATCTGAATAAAGATTTATCAAAAAAATAATAAATAAATAAAAAGTAAAAACATGTAAAAAAGAAATTGTTTAAAAAGCAGGCAAAGAAAAGAGAGAAATTACATAAAAGGGAGCCCCCATAGAACTATAGGCAGATTTCTTAACAGAAACTGTTCAGGCCAGTAGAGAAAAGGATGGCATATTCAAATGTTAAAAGAAAAAAGCTGTCAAAGTACACTAATAACAAAAGACAATGAATAAAATAAAAAGAACTGTAAAACAGACAGACAGACAAAACCAAGAAACAACAGATTTACAAGAAGCCAATTAACAAAATGGCATGGTAAGTTCTCACCTATTAATAATTAATTACTTCAAATACAAACAGATTAAATTATTCAATCTAAAGACACAAAATGGCAGAAAGGCTGAAAAGAAAAACACACACCAACACACAAAAAACCAAGTTCCAAGGATATGCTGTATATAAGAAACGTTAGCTTTAAAGGCACACAGAGAATCAGATGAAGGAATGGAAGAAGACATTTCAAGAAATGGTAATAATAAAAAAAATCAAATAAAGCAGGGGTAGGTATGTTTATATCAAATGAAACAAGCTGTAAATATGGTAAAAGTGTCAACCTATCAAGAAGATATAACAATTATAAATGTTTGTGTGCCCAACAATAAAACACCTAAATATAATAAAGCCAAAACTTAACAACTAAAGCAGAAATGCAATGCAATAAAAGAATAGTTGGGGACTTTAATGCCCAATTCTCAACAATGGACAGATCATTCATAGAAAGTTGAAAAGAAAGCAGCAGATTTGAACAATACCCTAGAACAATTAACCTAACAGACATATACAGAACATGTTACTCAACAAAAGCAAAATAGAAATTTTTCTCAAGTGCATATGAATCATTTTCTAAAACTGACCATATCTTAGATCACAAAACAATTCTAGGAAATTGAAGAAAACAGATTTTCTCTAATCACAATGGCATGGTACTAGAAATCAGTAGCAAGAGAAAAACTGGAAAATTTGTGAATACATCAAAAATCAACAACACTCTCCTGAACAACCAATGGATCCAAGAAGAAATGAAAGGGAAAAATTTTTTAAAGTTACATGAAACAAACAAAAATGAAAATATAGCATACCAATATTTATGGTATACAGTAAAAGGAGTTCTAAAAGGAAAGTATATAGCAATAAATACTCATGTTAAGAAGCAAGAAAGATCCCAAATAAACAACCTAACCACATGCCTTAACAAAATAGAAATAAAAAGAACGCATTGATACCAAAGTTAGCAGAAATAAGAAAATAATAAAGATTGATGCAGAAATAAATGAAATAGAAAAATAATAGACAAGGTTAACCAAACTTAGAGCTGGTTCTTTGAAAAGATAAATAAAATAGACAAACCTTAGCTAGACTAATCAAGTGAAAGAAGAGTACCAAAATAAAAATAAAATCATTATTTTTTATTTAAATTCTTTATTGTTTAAAGTATTACATAAGTCTCCTTTTTCCTCCATTGACCTCTCCCTGGCCACCTCCATGCCCCAGCACATGCCCCTACCCCCCTACTGTCTGTGTCCATTGGTCATGCTCATATGCATGCATAAAGTCCTTTGGGTTGCCTTCCCTCATAGGTTGGGAGAGTCTGTTCCATGCTTCTATGATTCTGGTTCTATTTTTGTTCATCAGTTTATGTTGTTCATTATATTCCACAAATGAGTGAGATCATGTGATATTTATCTTTCTCTGTCTGCCTTATTTTGCTTAGCATAATGTTCTCCAGTTCCATCCATGCTATTGAAAACTGAAAGAATTCCTTTTTTTTAAGAATCCTGGGTTCCCCAAGATATTTGATTAGTGCTGGGGCCCCACCAGCAGGTGAGGGGATCCCAAGGCAGGTGCTGGGCGTGGAGGCCACGGGGGCATAGGCTACCAAGGAGACAGAACTGAACCTCACATCACCCTGCTTGGCCCCGGAGGATGGCTGGTTAGCCAGAGACGGGTAAGATTCCTCAGGGAAGGAACAATCTAAGACAGGCACAGTCACAGAGGGGCCATCAGGAGGAACTTGAAGGTCAATAGAGGTGAGGCACAGACCCCCAACTTTGCAAGGGCCTGAACCCTCACCCCTTCTGAGGGAGGTCTCCTGCCCCCATGGCTCTTTTGCTTCCCATGCCCAGCTCAAATCAGGACCCAGGTAACAGACAGAGACTTGGCCAACAGCAGCTGCCCTCTCATTGCAACATGACTTGTGTGAGTTGTCTTGTACCCATGGTGTGGGGAAGTGGGTTTTTGATATCTAAATCCAGCCTAGCACCAGGAATGCTCAGGGCTTACTCAAGAAGGCAAATAATCCTTTCCACTAATATTTACAGGGCAAAATAAGATTGTTGTTAGGGTATTAAATTTGACAGTAAAATAGTAGTCAAATTCTCAGACTAATTTAAATTGGCTAAGTGAAATAAGCAAATATTCTAGAAAAATTAATGGTACTAGGTAAAAAGCTGTTCCTAAAGTGTTAACTAAAATTTTTATTGGTAGTTCATCTCATGGTAAAATTGTGTAACATATAATGAACCTAAAGCAGTCATATTTTAGTGCAAAAAATTAAAATTTAAAAGCTATCAAGACTACATTATAAAATTTCCAAAAAGCCTACTAACGTTTAAATAAAAAAGGAGGGATAGTAGAAGAATATCATGTAAGGAAAAATATCCTGTAAGTAAATTATAAAATTTTTATTTTAGAAAATTAACTTTCATTTGTAATGCTAAGAGCAAGACACCTATGAAAAACACACATGGTACCAAAACAAGCCAAAGGAAAATCGTTTGGGCAAAAAGTGAAAAAAGATCCCAAGTCAAATTTATAGAAAAGATTCCTTTATTAACTTTTGGTCAAGAATATGTTTGTATATTTTCAGAAAACAACTCTGAGACCATGTGGATTCCTGAAACAGAGAGGAATTAACAGGACTGCTCCAGCCATGAAGACAGAAGGGAAACAGTCCAGAGTCCAGAGATGGGAGACACTGAAGAAGCCTTGCCATACTAGCAGTCAGCAGCTGTGCATTGCTGCAGGATGCCCAGGACCAAACCAGAAAGGGTCGGACCTGCATTACCACCATTTGTCCACCATCCAGAACTGAAATATCATTGCTGACATGTACACATAAGGAACTGTTTGACATTGAAATTGGGACTCAAAAGAACCGTTGGCCCAGAAAGAAACTCACTACAGACTGATTCATTTGCCTCTCAGCATAACCGTTATTGCTTGTCCCATTTTCGGTTCTTATAAGTGTATTTCTAGTATCACATGATCTCACTCATCTAGGGGAAATAATAAACAACATAATCTGATGAACAAAAACAGACCCGGAGACAGGGAAGCATCGATCAGACTGTTAAACCTCAGAGGGAAGGTAGGGGAGGGTGGGGGTAAAGGGGAGAGATCAACCAAAGGACTTGTAGGAATGCATATAAGCCTAACCAGTGGTCACGGACAACAGAATGGTGGGGGCATGCGTGGGGAGGGTTCTGGGATGGGAATGCGGGGATGAGGACAAATATGTGATACCTTAATTAATAAAGAAATCAATAAAAAAAAGAATTCCTTATTTTTTTACAGTAATGTAGTATTTCATTGTTTAAATGTACCACCGTTTTCTAATTCACTCATCTGCTGATGGGCACTTGGGCTGTTTCCAAATCTTAGCAATTGTAAATTGTGCTGCTATGAACATAGGGGTGCATATATCCTTTTTGATTGGTGTTGCTGTTTTCTTAGGATATTTTCCTAGACGTGGGATTATTGAGTCAAATGGGAGTTCCATTTTTAATTTTTTGAGGAAATGTCATACTGTTCTCCACAGTGGCTGCACCAGTCTGCATTCCCACCAGCAGTGCAGGAGGGTTCCTTTTTCTCTGCATCCTCACCAGCACTTGTTTGTTGATTTGTTGATGATAGCCATTCTGACAGGTGTGAGATGGTACCTCATTATTGTTTTGTTTTGCATCTCTTGGATGATTAGTGACTTTGAGCATGTTTTCATATATCTCTTGGCCTTCTGTATGTCTTCTTTCAAAAAGTGTCTATTTAGGTCCTTTGCCCATTTTTTATCGGATTATCTTCCTTTTATTAAGTTGTATGATTTCCCTATAAATTTTGGGGATTAAACCCTTATTGGATATAACATTGGCAAATATGTTCTCCCATGCAGTGGGCTTTCTTGTTTGTTGATGGTTTCTTTTGCTGTGCAGAAGCATTTTATTTTGATGTAGTCCCATTTGTTTATTTTCTCCTTAATTTCCATTGCCCTAGGAACTACAATTGGTAAAGATATTGCTAAGACAAATGTCTTCTATATTGCTGCCTATGGTTTCTTCTAAGATTTTTATGGTTTCCCATCTTATATTTAAGTCCCTTACCATTTTGAGTTTATTTTTGTGTATGGTATAAGTTGGTGGTCTAGTTTCATTTTTTTGCATGTATCTGTCCCATTTTCCCAACACCATTTATTGAAGAGATTGTCTTGACTCAATTGTGTGCTCTTGCCTCCTTTGTCAAATATTAATTGAGTATAATGGCTTGGGCCAATTTAAACTTATACTACATAAATAAATAAAAAACATTATAAAGAAATAGATACCAATAAACTGAACAACCTACAGAAAAACAATATTTAAAACATACAACCTTTGAAGATAGAGTCAGGAAGAAAGAAAATCTGAATAGAACAAATCAAAGCAAGATATTTACTACAGATATTAAATCTGTAGTAAAAGAAAATCTTCCATTGTAGAACAGGCCAGGATATTGGATCTGTAAGCATAAATCTTTCAACACTGGCCAGTGTAGCTTGGATAGTTGAAGCAACGTCCCATGCACTGCTGGGTCTCAGGTTCAATTTCCAGTCACAGCACATAGACCCAGGTTGTGGGTCTATCCTTGGTCGGGGCGTGCGCATGAGACAATTGATTAATGTTTCTCTCTCTTCAATGTTTCTCTCTCTCTAAAAATCAATGAACATATCCTTGGGTGAGGATTCAATAAAAGAAGAAAATAAATTGTATGCTTATTTGCATAGCCCATGGACATGGGCAATAGGGTGGTAAAGTCCTTGGGGGTGGGTATGGGCTGGGGGTAGGCAGGTAAAGAGGTGGAAAATAGGAGACATCTGTAATACTATCAACAATAAAAATATTAATAAAATGAAAAAGAAGAAAACATTTTTTTCTAATGAAGTAAATAATTAATAGCAATCCTCAAACCTTGCAAAACAAATAAAAAACAAAGTAGATTGAACACTCTCAAACTCATTTTACAAGGCCAGCATTACCCTGATACCAAAGCCGGATAAGGACACTACTAGAAGACAAAACTACAGGCCAATATCCCTGATAATTATAGATGCAAAATTTTAAACAAAGTACTAGCAAACCAAATTAATAACACATTTAAAAGATCATTCACCATGATCAAGTGGGATTTATCCCTGAAATGCAAGGACTATTCAACATACACATATCTATTGTGATGTATCACATTAATAGATTTAAAGCAAAAATCATATGATCATCTAGATGCAGGAAGACCATTTGACAAAATTATCTGTTTGTGATAAAAAACAACAAATTATTCATAGACAGAACATATTTCAACATATAAAGGCCATTTGTGTCATGCTTACAGCTAACATCACACAAGGCAAGAGTGCCCACTCCTACCATTCATATTCAGCATAGTACTGAAAGTCCTAGCTAGAGAAATCAGACAGGAAATAAAAATAAAAGGCATCTAAATTGAAAAGGATGAAAAGTTGTCTCTATTTGCAGATGACATGATTTTATACATGGAAAGTTTTAAATACCCCCCAAAAAGCTATTGGAACTAATCAACAAATTCAATAAAGTTGCAGGGGGCAAAATTAACATACAAAAATCAGTAGCATTTTTATACACTTACAAAAGAATTTCTGCAAAAAAATTAAAAAATAAATCCCATTTACAATATCATAAAAAACAATAAAAATACATAGCAATACATTTAACAAAGTAGGTGGAAGAGTTCTATTCTGAAAACTATAAGATGTCTATGCTGATTAAAGAAATCAAAAAAGACACAAATAGACACAAATGTGATTATCAATTAGAAGAATTGGTATTGTTCTTAACATATTGTTCAATAATACCAAAAGCAATCCCTATAAAGATTCCAAAGGTATTTTTTACAGAAAGAGGAAAAATATCTAAAATGTAGATGGACCCAAAAATATTCTGAATAGCCAATGAAATTCAGATAAAAAGAAATAAAGTAGGAGTCATCACACTACCTGATTTCTAGCTATACTATAAAGCAATAGAAATTAAAACAGCATGATACTGGCATAAAAAACAACAACAGACAAACAAATGGAACAGCAGGGAAATAAACCCAGGCATACATAGTCAACCAATATTTGACAAGGTAGCTTAGAATATCCAATGGAGAAAAAAAAAACAACACAATCTCTTTAATAAATGGTGCTGGGAAAACTGGATACTCACATGTAAATAATGAAATGAAACCCCTATCTTATACTACTCACAAATATTAACTCCAAATGGATTAAGGACTTAAATGTAAGACTTGAAATAATCAAACTCCTAGAAGAAAATATAAAAATATAACTCCTTGGCATGGGTTTTGGGAATGATTTTTTTGGAAACCACACCTAAAGCAGAAGTAACAAATCAATGTTGCTTAATATTCTGTGCTATTAATGGCACTAACATATGTTTACTTATTGACTGTATTATGTAATGGATATTTTTGTTTTTATTTATAGAGCTAAGAAAGAAATTCAAGGTGGGATCTCTAATGCAGGCCCTTCTGTGTAATAAATCCAAAAGAAATTACTACTAACATGGAAGCATGCAAGTAAAAGGTCATATTTCTCATGTCACTAAGTAAATCAATTAAAAAATAAGTTCCTAAGATCTCCTGGAGTTTTTGCATATATGTGTACTGTGCATAAGACTGTGAGATTTGTTTAATTGTCTCCCTCTTATATCTTAAAAAAATCTTAGCCAAGAGTTGACAACCAGTAGAATTTAATATCAGGTATATTCTGGCACTTCGTTTTTAACTACATCATTCATATATTTCTTTGAGATATAACTAACTTAGTTACTGGTGATTTTGGAACATCTTAGTGTGTATAACATTATAACACTGCTCTGAAAACAAGCTGAAGGTATATAGTAAGATGAATGTGAAGAGAAGATAGGCTATAATTATTTTATTATATCTATATCTATATCCATATCTATAATCTATATACCTATCATCTATATCTATATCTATATACCTATATCTATATCTGTCTATATGACATACATGGCATCATGAATCATATTAAAGATGAGGCAGACTAAAGAAGGATCAAAATGGGAAAAAAATCAGATCTCCATAGTCTTTTTCCAAATATATCTAAAAGACTATGGGAATGAAAGTGGGTAAAATGCTAGAAAGGTATTCCAGTATTGTATGGAAATAGGCATAAAAAGTACATGGTAAAAACCACATCTCCAGCCATACATTTGAGATGAAACAGTGTATATTCTAACTTGTATTCTAAATATTGGTGTAAGATATCTGAGAAAAAAATTGTCTGATTTTAAAAATAATTTAAGCTAACTGTGCTTTAACAATGATTTAGCACAGCCAAATATTGACCTTTGTGCCTCCAGTGATTTAAACAATTCAATTGTGTTAAAATAAAATTCAGACACATAGACACAAGCACTAAGAACAGAGTGTTGTCAAGCACTCCAAACTGTAGTAGTGCCAGAGTGGTTCTATATTTACTGTAGTGCCAGCACTGTGTGTAGAGCCCCTTTACATGAAAAAAAAAGTGACAATATTTTGACCATTAAAATACAATTTTCTTTCAACATCCATATTTGTTTGTAAGTACATCTGAGAAATCTAAGGTCAGAGAAAAATAATTTCTTTATAACTTCTATTATTCCAAAAGCTGTTCTAAAAGCATTTCATATATTATAAACCTTTGAAACTTTAAACAAATAGGGCTATATAGATACATAGCATGCAGTAATGGCTCATAATTTTCTTTTCATTCTTGAGAAGTGTTTAGTATCTAAAGTGTTTTTCCAATATATGCTATACTCTGCAAGGAAATTATTTTCTTGCAAAAATTGCCATTAATAATAATAGCTAGTATTTTTTGAGTGTTCAAAATGATCTAGATTCTGTATTTATTGGACCTTCCCAATATATCAATCAGACTCCTATCAATCAATATATAAAATCAGTGGATTATAGCTAAAAGAACTATAAGTGCCTATAATATTTAAAAAGGAAACCCAAAGACAATCTTGATAAAAACAAGGACACAGCAGGAAATTTAAGCCTTTAATACCTACAGCTATAAATATGACTGGTGGCAAGGCATCGGGGGAGGAAAAACATTCTGTAATCTATTTGTTAGGTCTTATTTTTTTAGTGAGTGTGTGACCCTGAGCTGTCAAGGATGTATCTAGTATAAGTAAAAATAATTTTTATTTTTTTTATTTTTGCTAGTAAGTATTATATTCTGCTATGTTATTTTTCTTAATGTGGCATTTATGAAAACCAAGAGATAAACTACTTTATCAAATTTTTCAAAAAATCCTTTGTCTCTTGGAACATTAATTTATGTGGTTAATAATGCAGTCCTATTCTAGGACTATTAAGCACATTATTCCAATATTGCTAAATAACATAAACTCTGTTAAACACTAATCAGATCTACATATATAAAAGGCTAGTATGCAAATTGTCCCCTCAGGAGTTCGACCAGGATACTGGGAGTTTGATTGCTTGCTCTGATGTGTGCTGACCACTGGGGGCAGCATGGAATGAAGGAAGGCCCTGGCTGGCAGCCAGATGGACCCTGATCATCAGCCAGGCCTAGATACCCTACCTGTGCATGAATTTCATGCACCGAGCCTCTAGTATTTAAATAAATGAATTTCAGCCATAACCAGTTTGGCTCAGTGGATAGAGCGTCGGCCTGTGGACTCAAGGGTCCTGGGTTCGATTCCGGTCAAGGGCATGTACCTTGCTTGCGGGCACATCCCCAGTGGGGAGTGTGCAGGAGGCAGCTGATCGATGTTTCTCTCTCATCAGTGTTTCTAACTCTCTGTCCCTCTCCCTTCCTCTCTGTGAAAAATCAATAAAGTATATTTAAAAAATAATAAATAAATGAATTTCACAGAATTATGGTATTTCTAAGAACTTTTCTTACTTTGTGAATTCATTGATTAAATTCACTAATTATTTTAATTGAGCTATTTGATAGATTCTTTAAACACAATGTATTTATTAAAAAGATCTATTTGGGGCCTGTAAAATAATTTATTACTTTAAATGCAATATTTTCAGATAAAATATTTTCTGATTAAAAATTTTAAAACTTCAGAAGTGCAGACATTTGTATTGACGACCTGTATATTTTGTTAAAAAGCATATAAGACTCGCACCCCCCCCCCCCCCGCAATATATTCTAAAAATATTTCGGTGCATGGGACGACAACCAACCAACTGAGCCACACTGGCCAGAGGTAACTATACATATTTCTTAAGTACTTTGACTGTTCCAGGTACTGGGATAATTCTTAAGAATATAAATTTTGAGAACGAAGACCTTTACCATCTATGCAATATTTCTAGTGTGAAAAATGTGAATTGGTTTGCATTTTCCCTTGATTACCATGCAGAATATTTTTATAATTATTCCATATTTTAATTTTACTGTGTGAGGGATAAGATGTCCCTTTGAAACTTGAGAAAAAGAGCACAAAGCAGATAAGGTTAATTATTTAAATAAAACATAGTTCTTGTATTTTTTTTTATTTTTACTAAGGCAACATGGAAATATTCATCTTGATTACTGTTTGTGTTCTTAAACAGGTGCCATAAGGACTCTGTTAGTTCTAAGGCTTAAAACAATATATTTTATCTAAAATAATAGAAATGACTTTGAGCTATGTTGTTAGTTATGTGAGTAGAGATGTACTTACATCTTAAATAATATCTGATATATAATATATAAAAACTAGATTATTATTTCATTGGTTTTCATATGAGCTGAGGTGGTAGGAGGTAGGAGGAAAAGAAAGTATTGGAAATATTTTAAAATTAATTTTGTATTACCAGTTTATCCCATAGTTTGCCGCTCTTTGAAATCACCTACTTATAAAACACTATTTTCTATTAGCTTTTCAAAACACAATTTGCAGAAGCACAAATTAGTTATAATTAAAGAAAATGGAATAAAACATATCATCTTTGGTCCAAAAATAGCTTCCTGTATAATATATATGAAATTATTTTCACTTAATCTATTTTTCATAAATACTTTATTATTTACAATATATAAATTGCCTCTAACATATTTGATTATTCAATTCTTTCCTATTAATGTCAGATTGTATTTAGATTACTAGAATATATGGTAAGTATATTAATGTCTGTGGTTCTTGGTTTAAACAACCTAAAAAATATGTTTTAGGGAACACAGATATAAACACTTTGCTTATAGAGAAGACATTTTTCATTACTCGAGAGCGATTTACTCTGCACTGAATAGAAGCTTTGTATAAGATTCTTATTTGGGGAATATTGCCAGAAGACTCAGACCGTCATTTCATTTTCTTTCATTCTAACTAACTTTGTTGCTTTATGAAAGTTCAATCCATGGCCTGAATTTCTAGGTACACCCAGCTTAAACTGTACATCATTAATGATTCCTCATCCTATTTTTAGGAGCAGTATTAAAATGTAGCTCAACATTTGGATTTATATTAAAAAAGAAATAAGAATTTATTTTCTAACAAAATTACTCACTAAATGAGCTTTCCATTCCATCAATTAATTAGGGTTACTTATTTCCCTTCCTGACCATCCCTTAAGAAAGTTGAATTTAAAATGACAGAGATAAACAATTAAAATACTATATGCTAAATATAATAATAGACATAAGAGTGAAAGAACTGCTAATGAGTGACAGTTACTATTTAAAAACAAAACTCTAAAACAAGCAGGAATTTCTGAAAATTGTTCTCCAGTGGAGCTATTTTTGGAAAATTTATCTCCACAACATTCAGTATAACATAATATTATAAATGCATTCAGCCAAAACAAAACAAAACTCTGAAATAGTCCATTTGCAAGTTAATCAGGTTGAACAAAGAAATGAAGTGGAAAATATGCCAGCACACCTGGACATGACCCCCTGCAGCTTAGACACTTTGCCGAAGGTTGGCACTGATGTGTCAGAGTAAGTAGCAGGTGGTCTCAAAGTCTTATTCCTTTTGGTGATGGATGTCAGTTGGTTATTCATTTTTCCAAAGAAGGTGCCTTAATAAAATTAGCAAGTAAAACCTAAAAACCTTTTTTTACCATGTTTATGCAAGAGAAAGCCAAGAGAGAATTTTCACTAATCATAAGAAGATGTATCAATACGTTAAGTGTATATTTTTGGTTATATAATAACCTAGAGATGATTTGAAGTATATGGGAGGAGGTGTATAGGTTACATGCAAACAAGAGACTTGAACATCTGCAGATTTTGGTATGCACGGGGTTCCTGGAACCAATTATCTATGAATACTGAAAGACAAATGTACAGAATCCAATAAGTTATTTCAAAACCTCTGAAGGAGGTGACTGAATTATGTGGCTATTCCTCTAAGATCTTACAAAGAAAACATGTGATTAAGCCAAGAGAAAAATAGATATGATGAGATGAGGGTGCAGAGAAGCAAGGGAATATAGGAAATCTAATGTGATTATCTAAAACAATAATTGTGGTTTTACCTATGAATTACATGTACAGACTGAATTCAAATTAGTTGGAAGCAAATAATTTTAAGTGAGTTATATTTTCAGAATCTTATTTTTATGTGTAGCTTTGTCTTAGTAATAAATTAATTCATAATTCACACATTGTCACATATTTTGGTATATGAAAGAAATAAAAATATTCCAGATCAAACAAAGACTAAGGGGATTTATGCAGTAATAGGAAGAATATTAAAGTACAAAAATTAATTAAGAAATCTTTGTAAAGGAAAATATTAATGTGTTTCAAATAATTTAATATGCAATCACTAACATTGTCCTGAAACTAAAGGTAACACTTAGAATATATTTTCACCAAAAAAGTTTGCTAACCTTCAGGATTCATTTTCCTTTACCATATGCATGTTGCCAATTTAACATAAATATTCATTTCCTGTAGTGCACTCTCTTGGTAGGGAAGCAAGATGATTGTGAGCAATGTAGAATAAAATAGTTCTGATGAGAAGAAAAGCTACTGATAACATGTCAACCTGATCTTATACTCTCTAATATATATACCAATCTAACACAAAATCTAATTCATGATTTGATTCTCATATTTAGGCTCTAAAGTTTATATTGAGAACTTGAAATATCATCTTTCAATTTCAACCTAAATTTAATTATAATCCAATAGATGTCCATTACTTCCAAGTAATAGAAACGTTTTTGAAAAGGTATCTAGAGGTTGAGAGTCTGAGCCACAAGTCCTGATTGTGTTGTCTGTATGAAAGAATAATGCAGTCTAGTGCATTGTAAAAAAAGATCTATAAAAGTACACTAATAATTATGATTTTAATACTCTATATGTGTTTATATATTAATTTATATGATGTACATATCGATCCATACATGATGTATACATGTGTACATGAATATATACATATGAGTATATATTTTGTTCGGAAGCAAGCAGGGTAGTTTTATTCTTGGGTTATAACTTGTTAGTTTGACATTGTCTGGGTAAATAATGTTAGATGATAATAAATGCAATTATATAAGTGCCATAAATTCTGCAAAGTTCTCTAAATGGAAAGGGAATCATCTTAAAGGAAAAGAAGAAAGATTTATTTTACTGATTTCCCTGCATTTCAAACAATTAAGAAAATAGAAAACTACTAAGCTTTTCAAAACCTTTCAAGAGCACAAAGTGGTTTTCAAGACAAGGTAATTTCTAAGTATTTTAAATTGAAGTAAAAACTGGAGGGAGACAAAAAGATAAAAGAAATGTTATCAAACTCAGGGTCAGTAATAAGGCATAAACAACCTGTTAGAGGCACAATTCCTTTTAAATTACTTAAAATATTTAGGCATAAAAAGATGTGAAAGTTTCCCTTACTTACTTTTATGTATTTTTGAGCCCTTATTTCTTTCAGTCTATGACATTTAAGCTGACAGGAAAAAAATTCTGCTTCATGTCTAAAGGAAGGGTCAAGAATTTTATGATTTTTAAATCTGATTGGGATCTTGGTTATTTTATATACCATAAATTGGGAGGACTATAACAAATCTACAAAAGTGAAAAAGTAGCAGTAGTAAAAGTGAGCCCTAGAATTTGGAATATAATATAATATTTATAGAATAGTGAACAAAAGAATGAACTAAATTCATTAGTGAATATGCCTTCTTACAATGAGGCAGATATTACTAATGGATTCTGTGGCTATGAGGTTGACAGTAGTGGCAGAATCCATTCCTACATCATTAAAAACAAACACACACACACACAACAAAACTATAAGTTGAATGAATTTGTAAGGAAAATAGAAAAGAAAAATGTCTTGTATTTACACTGAAGGAAAAGGACATACATTAATATCCCATGCTCATGGTCACACTACAAATAGATCACAAAGCTAGGTCTAGAATGAAACTAACTTTAATGTTACATAAACGTATAAAGTGAGCCCCAAATCCTTTGTGACACATAAGTCTCTGCTTAGGCATTTGGCACTTTAGTTGACACAATCAACACAGGTCAAACAAAAGATATCAGACAGTAATTTGATATATCAAAATCTTGGTACCAGCAGTAAGTTCGTTTCTCTCTCCTCCCTCTCTTTTTCTTTCCTGTTGAATTTGTTGGGGCGACATTGGTTCACAAAACCATGCACGTTTTAAGTGTACAATTAATAAAACATCATCTGCACACTGCATCATGCTCCCATTGCCTCAAAGTCTCTTTCCATCCCCCCCTCTTTGCCTACCTCCACCTACTTGCACCCCACTTTTCCTCTGGCTATCAATACACTGTTGATTGTATCTATGTGATATATATGTTTGTATTTTTTACTTCACCACATCACCTTCTTTCATCCATTATCCAAACCTCTCTTCTCTCTGACAGCTGTCAGTATGTCCCAGGTGTCCATGCTTCTGTTTCTCTTTTGTTCTTCATTTTATTTTTTTCATTAGATGCCACATAAATGAGATCATATAGTACTTGTCTTTCTCCTCCCTCTCTTAATACACTTTTCATATTCTCCCATTCAGACACACACACACACACACAGAATGTGAGAGAGAGATACTGTAATTCAAGTAATTTTTCATATCGTGTTATAGAAAACTTTCTAAACTTCAAACAATTTTAACAGTTTAACATCATATTTTTCTGAAGTAGGATTTTTGGGAATTTTTGGACAGCAATATAAAGCAACAAAGACTAGCAACATTATGCAGATCAGCTACATACTTTTGTAATTAACTAAAATATATTTTGTTGTATTAAAATGTATTCAAAATATGTTAATGAATACACAAGTCGTTGAGAGAAGTTTATTTTATGCTGAGTTAAATCACCTTCAGAATTTACATTGTACAGTACTTTACCTGACGTTGGTGAAGTGTTGTGATAGGACTTAAGAGAAATCTCATTCTAGACCTGCCTATGTTATTTGCCTTGATTTAAGGCTTTTGTGTATCTGGAATTTTGTTTTTCCTTCTAAAAATGAGCAGGTTTGTGTTGTATGTCTTTAAAGGTATTCTTAATCCTACATTTCATCAACTATGAATTTATAATATGTGTAAAATTTAATTGTATTTATTATAATATTCACTATAGAAAGCATTATTGAAGTGAAGTAAATAATTTTTAAAAATGCACATTTCATCTACAATGTCCATAATTTATAATCTCTAATTAATTTCATTCTTTTTATATCCAAACACTTTATTTCATTAAATTAGAAAATATTTTAATACATCTATCAAAACAAGAGCTTAAAAACACAAAGAAAAGTCATCAAAATAGATTTCATTAATGTCAGTAGGGATGCATGTGTTAAATGGGGTTAAAGTATTTTTCCATCCCTGACATGACACAGTCCAAATTATGCATTGTGAAGGAAAGTGTATATGAGACATGTTCACCACAGTGTAACAGGAAAGTCTGCCTAAGGACAGTGGAGTGGAAAATAAAGGGCAGAGAAGTGTGAAGACCAGACAAAATGACAGAATCTTTGGTAGATTAGTAAATAAGGGCATTGAAAAACCAGAAAACAAAAATTGATTTTAATTTCTTATTTGAAAAAAATAAGTATGAAATAATTTCATGATGCTAGTATTCTAATGTCATAAAGAATTTTTGTTAAGTTGTATTTACAAGCAAACATTAGCTGTAACTTCAAAGTGCATACTAATTGGAAAAATATCTTTTGGCATATGCTTAGTGCAAATATCTGGACCACATGAACTGGGAAAAAACATATATACCAATTTCTGATTCTATTATTCCTCTCAAATTATTCTTCATTTTCCCACATCAAATTTTCACCAACAAGTAACAATGTAATTAAATTATAAGTTTTAAGATGAAAGAACCAGGATTCTTCTGAATTTCCACTATGGCCATTTACCTCTCTGTTTTCTCTTAGGAGTCTTACAATGTTGGCTAAACATTTAAGTCTGGTCCACTTTGTGTTAATGTTTTGATATGGTTTTTAGTAAGGGTCCATTCTTTCACATATAGATATCCAGTTTTCCCTGCACACTCTTCAGTTGAAGAGACTAAATATATAATTTAGGTTCTTTTTTGTTCCCTGCATTGTGTTTCCTCTAAGGTGAGTTGTTCTGATAGCATTCATGCACTTCTTTCAGTGTTGACTTCTCTAATTTGTGATCTAGATTGAGATTCTACTGTGGCTCAATTATGTTCTTAAATGATGTAATTGACAGTTTTCCCCTACAGCAGACAGAAACTTGTTTTTAGATATTTTCTCATATTAGTCATTCACATAGATGAATCATCCCTATTTTGTTTTAATGATGTTCATTATTTGGTGGTTATTGTGTAATGAAGAAAGTTGATTTAGGGTGAAAAGCTTAGAAAATAAATTGACAATTTCTATGATTTATACACAAATACATCTAAAATATGCATTGTAATTTCTTTATAATTTTAGGAATATGAAAACTGCTAAGAAACACACTTAGTAAATGAGATCACCAAGGGAATAACTACAAAGAAACAAGAATAGGAGATAACATCAAACATTGTTAAACTCAAAGAATGAGGAGTTATACGTATATTATACATTCTAGGTGTACCCTGGTAGACAGAATGAGAGTGGGGAATATGTTCATGAATGTTCATTTTACCTAATTTTCTTTGTAAAAATTATTTGGACTAGAGAAATCAACTTAAAAATTCATGTTGTAAATTATTTTTCAAAGGACAGCAGATGCCTGAAACAAAATTTAGTAATCAAATAAACAAGATCTTATTAAATAACTAGAGGCCCAATGCAGGAAATTTGTGCAAAGTCCTTGGCCCCAGCCCCAGCCTGCCACTGCCAAAGCTGGGGGCCTCTGCCACCTCTGTCACAGCCCCTGCCCACTGCAGCTTTGTCCGAAAGGAATGCCATCTGGAAGGATGTCCAGTCTAATTAGCATATTACACTTTTATTATTATAGATAATAATGCATACATCTATACTAATAAAAGGTTAATATGCTAATTAGACCAGATAGACCAGACGTCTTCCAGATGTCCTTCTGGACAAAGCCATGGAGGCAGGGGCCGAGGCAGAGGCAGTTAGAGGCAATCAGGCAGGCAGGCAGGTAGGCAGAGGTGATCAGGGGTGATCAGACAGGCAGGCAGAGTGGTTAGGGGTGATCAGGTGGGCAGGCAGAGTGGTTAGGGGTGATCAGGCAGGCAGGCAGGTGAGCTGTTAGGAGCCAGTGGTCCTGGATTTTGAGAGGGATGTCCAACGGGTAGTCGAACATCCCACAAGGGGTCCCACATTGGAGAGGGTGCAGGCTGGGCTGAGGGACACCCCCCACCCCCGGTGCGAATTTCATGCACCGGGCCTCTAGTACCTATATAAATAAGACCTATTACACACTGATTGTGGAATGAGGCATATCTGGGTTTTTGTTCCACTTACTAGCTGTGGTACCTTGGGTAATTATATTATCTCTATTAAGTCTCAATTCCCTAATGTCTAAAATGGAGAACATAATTATCCCAATCCTAAGGGATGTGTAGAATTAAGTTTGATAATGCAGGTGAAGCTTTTAGAAAAATCTCTGGTATATTATAATTCCTCAATAAGTGTTATCTATATTTCCTAGTGTTATTATTACTAATTACTTGTGGGGTCCCCTTTTACTATGGATTGTCACTATCATACTACTTTACAGGTTAATAACCTGAGACTTAGGTTAAGTATTATATCCAATACAACATGTAGTACACAGATGCTCCTATATCTACATCTTACTATAAACCCCATAGTAAGTTGAAAATGCATTTAATATTACACTGTAGAATATCTGTTGTTTACCATCATGATTGCATGACTGACTGGGAGCTGCAGCTCACATCCACTGCCCAGAATCACTAGGGAGTATTGTACCACAAGAGAGTATCAGACCACTATCAGCAGCCTGGGGACATATAAAAATTCAAAATTCAAAGTATGGTTTCCACTGAATGCATGTTGCTTTCTCATGATTGTAAAGTTGAAAAATCATTAAATCAGGGACTGCCTGTATATAATTGCAAATAATATAAAGATAACATAAAATATTAATTAGTATTTTACTCCAAAGTTCAGTCAATGAGCTTTGGTGATACATTCTATCTATATTAACTTAGGGCATTGATTATTATTACATGAGGAAAGTATTAATTCAAAGAATAGTTAGTTAAACTATTGCTGATTTAGAGGCATTAATCTGGGTTCGGTGGGATAAGCAAGCATAAAAAAGGACAAAGTGTTTGCCTCAAACAAATTACATTCTAGAAAGATTAGAAATATCATAGTGGAGTACAACAGGAGCAATTTTCTGTTTCTGGTAAGCTATATTTCTGCATTAATCCTCCTGCTGAATATGCTGCGCAATGATAAATGAATGTATTTTTTACTTTCAATAATTGGAGCATCAAAATTTTGTCAAGTCCTGCTATTTAGTAAAATAAGAATCCCACATGCAGACAAGCATGAGTACCAATCTTACCCTGAGGGTAATTATCTTCTTCAGATATTAAAAACTTGTTTAGGTAGACTTCCAGGATTACACCCAAAGGGATGAATAAAAGATGAGAGCTTTTCCCTCAAATGTGGAAGATCAAATGGCAGCAGCTTCAGGGTAAAGGTGACCCATGCAAAATTATAACCCAGTTCAAAATTTCTATGTAATACAAAAAATTTCAAGTCTTGAAATTGGCTTAATGTGATCCTTATTTGGAAAATGCATCAGATGCTTCACCAAAGCCAGTATAATACTATGAATGGAAATAACTCTACTGTAGTCCCTATAGTATCCATATAGATATATTACTTTTCAAATATTATGTTCAGCAAATGGTCAAAAATAAACACAGGGAGAAAGTAGACTAAAAACCAACAACCAGCCAAAACAAATGTCAGAAACACTTAATTTCTAATAAATATTCTGTTTCTGGAAATACAATATATAAAACAGAAGGTTACAGCTTATAAATTGATCTTACGCTAACATTTTTGTTAAAAGCAGGATTTGGCATGATGGGCATTATTATGACAGAGATGTCCTTTTCATCTTTAAGGACATCAGTCGGCTATAAAACTAATTTTATCAAGATGTGTCTGTTTGTCTATTAAATTTGATACTCCGATAAGTCTAAATAGCATTCAGATGTGAAGGGGTGCTCCACTCTCATGAAGCACCAGGGGATGATTTAATTGTTACGCACATGTAATATCACTGATACCATTAGCTGTTCTGAGAGACCTGAAAGGGAACACCCTTCAGTGACCCCAAACCAAGGGGTAGAAATCTCAGGAAATCTAAAAACAATTTCATCAACTGCTTGATGTTTTATTATTTAGAAGAGTGTCTTAAAAATAATATTGATGACTTTTTAGTACTTAACCTAATGGCTCTTACATTACATTTTCCAGGTACTAAATTTAACATTGTAAATAAAATATTTAAGTAAATTGCAGATCAAATGTCTGAAAGAATCTATATATAAAAGCCTAAGTGATTGTCCAACCGTTCAACCATCCAACTAGTAGCTATGACACGCACTGACCACCAGGGGGCAGATGCTCAACACAGGAGCTGCTGAGCTGTGTTGATATGGCAGCTGTAGTTCTTGGGTGACACACCTGGAACTAGAGAGGAGGGAGCCTGATTCTGGGGTGCATCACCTGAGAACCACCCTCTTGCAACCTGGGACCCCTTGGGGATGTCAGAGAGTCAGTTTGGGCCCAATCCCCAAAGGCCAGGCCAAGGGATCCCACCAGTGCACGCATCTGTATACTGGGCCTCTAGCTTAAAATAAATGATCAATGAAACTTGAATGCCTTGAATTAGAAAATAAATGATTTTTGTTAATTTGAGGCTTAACATGTCAGAGATTATTATTTCTCCAACATGCTGAATTCAAGGAAAGGTTCTTAACCAAACATACAAGGAAAACAAAATAATCCAACCACTAGTTTAATCATCTTCAGGAATATAATAGAGAAATGATTTTTTAAAAAAATATAGTTAGAAGTGAGAAGTGAAATATGTTGATGTCAGCTAGTTATTGATTTAGTATATAACAAGAAAACTGGTGCTTGACAAAAAAAATGAAGTAGTGCAATTAATAGTTCATTGGTTATCAAATATGCCTAAAATAAAAATCTCTATTATGGCAGTATTTAAAAAGGAAAGTGTCATTAGCTATTATAAAACTCTAACATAAAAATCAATCATTAATTTCATTTAACAGACTATTCTTGAAGGGTTTCCTAACCACAACTTAGCTAATCAGTATAAAAACATAAGGGAAAAAGCAAAGTCCTTTCAAGATAGTATTCTTTTATTATCTTTTTCTAACAAGTAAATTATATTATATATCTCAAAGGGAATACAGAAACACCAATTTAGGAAGAATAAAATATATAAGTAGGTAGTATAACTATGCATTTGTTCATTCTGGTTTGATGAAATGCTTTTCAACTATGCTGTATAGTCTGTGAATTTAGAAACATTGTACTTACATTATGTAAAACTAGAGGCCCAGTGCACGAAATTTGTGCATGGGGGAGAGGGGGTGTCCCCTTAGCCCAGTCTGCAACCTCTCCAATCTGGGACCCCTGGGGGATGTCCAACTGCCGGTTTAGGCCTAAACCGGCAGTTGGACATCCCTCTCACACTCTTGGACTGCTGACTCCTAACCACTCACCTGCCTGCCTGTCTGGTTGCCCCTAACTCCCCCCCATCAGCCTGATTGCCACCCACTGCCTCTGCATGCCAGCCTGATTGTCCTTAACTGCCCCTCCTGCTGGCCTGGTCACCTCTAACTGCCCCCCCAACCTGCCAGCCTGATCACCCCCAACTGCCCCCTGTCATCCTAGTTGCCCTTCACTGCCTCTCCTGCCAGCCAAATCGCCCCCAACTGCCCCACCTGCTGGCCTGGTTGCTCCCAACTGCACACCCCCGACTGGCCTGGTCTCCCCTAACTACCCCCCCCCTGCCAGCCTGGTCACCTCTTATTGCCCCCCCTGTGGGCCTGGTTGGCCCCAACTGCTTCCTCCTGGCCTGGTTGGCCCCAACTGCACCCTCCCACCAGCCTGGTTGCCCCATGCAGCCTGCTATTCAGTCATTTGGTCATCCCTCACTAACCCCCCTGCCACCCTGGTTGTAGACAGCCATCATGTGAGGACATGAGGGTCAATTTGCATATCACCTCTTTATTATATAGGATGAACAGCTACTGAGCTCTAACAGGGTTTTATTCTCTGTTGAGATCATGAGTTCCATAAGCACTAAAGCATGCTGCTAGTCACAGAGGAGTGTACAACATGAGTAACTAACCTTAAAACTGCCTTAATTTTAAAAAGGAAATGTGCACACATATTTTTCCTATCAAAGAAAGAAATAAAAACATATGATATATTATCCTTTTTTATATTAAAAAATCTTAGTTAAAAAGAAAGAATGATGATGCATAATAAGCAAAATTTTGCCTGGATAAGTTAAAGGAAATTCTGTTTTAGGTTACCTTTCCTAAATTAGGCTTATCATCATCTTTAATGATTGAATATCAGTTTACTCACCACTTTTATACATCAGTTTATACATTTTTTTTATTTATAAAAAATAGTGTTTGGAGAAAATTATACTTACTGGTAGATCAGATATTACTTTGATAAATGGCAAAAGTGCCCCTCTTCCCTTACTTAGCAAAGTATTAAATATTGCGTGTGCCTTGAAAGTTTTACTCAGTTATTTAAATTTTCATATCACACCTAGTACAAATGAAATAGAATGTCTGCATAATGTACATAATAATTATATTCCTTAAAGAATGGTTAAGGAATATAATTAACAATGGTTAGTTGTTAGAAAAAGAAATAAAATCCCTTCAACATTAGACTCTGATAGTGTGTTGCTTCCACAGATTGCCACACATAGCCTTGAATTCCTGCATAAAATATAAATAACTCATGAAAGTTATTAATGATATAGGATTCAATTAAGTGATGTTCTGTTTTATTGAATAGCAAGACAAAGCTAAAATTGCAAATTACTTTAGTTATTATTTATAAATTAGAATAAATTGAAATAGGCAAATATCTCTGACATTGAAGACAAATCTAAAATTATGAGACTGATGATACTAAAGCAGACTCACCTTCACATTGAGATGTTTTGTCCACCAAAATGCTTTCTTCACTAAGACTTTAATTAAAGTTTTCTTTTTAAGAAGTTAAATTTCCTAATTTTGTGGGCAAATATACTGCAAGTATATTGTGGCATAATTAAAAGATAAAAAGCAGCACTATTAAAATTAAAAGTTAAATAATTACACTAAAATCTATCATTTGTTTAAATTAAATCATATGTCAGTGTTTCATTAGTGTTTTCCATTCCATTCAATTGAGTACAAATTTACAGAATTTATTTTTTCTTCTTTTCCCCACCAGAATAATCTCCCTGCCAATGACCAAAAGGAATCATATTTTGAAATGGGTATCAGTACTGAGCCAAAAAAGAACATAATTATTGCCTTACAAGCTTCAAGATATTGCTGCTAGATCAATTAGATATTCAATATATTTGTATTAGGACAGAGAGAACTAAATCATACATTCTGTTCCTGAAAAAAAATTTTGGAATTAATTAAAATATATTAGAACCTTTCTATCTGCTCTAATTTGAAGAAGCGATAGTTGTTAATCAAGCTAGGTTATAAGAAAGATAGAAATAAAATCTATAATCCCCCCCCCCCCCCCCCCCCCCGCCAACACACACACACACAATTCAAAGCCAGATTAAACAAGAAGTCTAGGGACTATTTAAATAAATCCACATAAAAATAGTATAATAGTGACAATCTATAGGAAAATGGGACCCCACAGGTAATTAGTAATAATAACACTAAAAAATATAGATAACACTCATTCAGGAATTATAAAATGCCAAAGATTATTCTAAAAGCTTCACCTGCATTATCAATGAAATTGATACTAAACTTGTAGAGAGACTGATAAAGACACAAATTACCAATATAAGTCTGCAATAGGAAGTATCATTAGACTCTATAGACATCAAAAGTATCATAAGTGAATATTATGAAAAACTATACACCGATTTTTGACAAAATTAAAATAAACCACTTCCTTGAAAAAAATAAAACTATCACAATATTTCTTAATACACATTTATATAATGGGATGAACTTCTAACTCTAAGGAATTTGAATTCATAATATAAAAGTTACACCAAATAGTAGGGCCGGTATGGCTCAGTGGTTGAGCATTGACTTATGAACCAAGAGGTCACAATTCCCTGGTTCTATTTCTGTTCAGGGCACATGCCTGCATCGCAGGTTTGATCCCCAGTAAGGGGCTTGCCGGTGGCAGCTGATCAGTGATTCTCTCTCACCATTAATGTTTCTATCGCTCTCCCTTTTCCTTCTTCTCTAAAAATATATTTAAAAGTTACACCAAATAAATTATCAGGCCCACATAATTTAACTAAATTCTACCAAATTTTTAAAGAAGAATTAACACCAATTCTTCTCAAAAATAAAAAAAGAGGAAACCCTTCCTGATTATTTTAAAAACCTGTTATTTTCCTGCTTTTAATCAGACAAATAGAGTAAAAAAAATAATACAAGCTGATGTCTATAATAAAATTAAGCACATAAATCCTTAGCACATGATTATCAAGTAAAATTCAGCAATATATAAAAAAAGATTTATACATCATTATTCTAGAAATGCAACACTGGTGCAATATTTGAAAATTAGTGTAATCCAATGCAGTAACAGTGAAATATGTCCACTGTCAGCACTCTTATTCAACATACTGCTGTAAGTTCTAATTAATAACTCATTAGCAAGTTCATTCAGGTCAGAGGATACATGACATACAATTAAAACAATTATTTTGACAAACCAGCAATGAATATATGCACACCAAAATGAAATATATAATGTCATTTGAAGTTGCTCAAGAAAATAAAATATGTGGTGTAATTATAAAAAAACATGTACATGACTTAAATGTTGAAATCCAAAAATTTAAATAAATGAATGGCACACTATTTTCATAAGTGGAAAAACTCAATATATTAAAAATTTCAATTTTCTCCCAATTAACATAATGGTTTAACATGATTGCTCTCAAAATAACAAGTATTCTTATGGACATAGACAATATTATTCTAAAATTACATGGAATAGAAAACAGAACTAGAATAATTCATACGTTTCTGTGTAAATTCAAAACTTATTGAATGGCTACAATAATTTAGGTTGTGTGGTATTGTTGGGAGGCACAGATATATAGATCAAAGCAATTGAACAAAGATCCTAGAAATACACTAAAACAGATATGTCAAACTATGTAAAAGCAATTCAGCAAAGGGAATAGAGCCTTTAAAAAAATGGAATTGGACCTCCACCGGTTAAAAAAAAAATGAACCTTAACATAAGGTTCACACCTTACAAATATTAGTCAAAGTTGACGGTGAACTAAATGTAAAGATTATAAAATTTTCAGGAGGATATCTGAAATCTAGGACTTGGTAAATGTTCTTAGACCTGGCACCAAAGTACAATACAAAAAAGGGAAACTTATATACTGGATTTCAAAAATTAAAAACTTTTGTTCTGTGAAAAAATCCTGTTAACAAAATAGAAACAAACCAACAAACAAAACAAAAAAACAAGCTACAAAGTGAGAGAACACATTTCAAACAACCTATCTGAAGTATCTATCTAGGCTGTGTCAATCTGGTAGTATTGGCAAAACTCAATAAAAATAACAAAAATTCCAGTTAGAAAATGGGTAAAACATATGAGAGACTTTTCACAGAAAGAAGTATACAAATAACAAATAAGCAAATGAAAAAAAAATTTTAACACCATCGCCATTAGGGATATACAAATTAATATCAAAATGAGGTATCAATATACACCTATCTGAATGGCTACATTTTAAAAATTAAAATAAAAAAATAATCATGACAACATCAAGTGCTGTCAAGGGTGTTGGAAACATGGTAGGTCCATTCTGGAAATGTTTATTTCTTAAATCTAAACATGCAATAAGCATAAAACCAGAACTGAACTCTTAGAGAAATAAGGAATTATGTTAGCACTAAAACCTGTACCTAAATGTTTGTAGCAACTTTACTTATAATGTCCATAACCAGGAAAAAACAGATGCCTTTCAATGGCTGAATGAAAGGTCAAACAAACTAGCACACCCATACCTTCATGTATAGGGGTTGGCAAAAGTAGGTTTATAGTTGTGATGACGTGAAACAGTGTTTATTCTTACATTGTGCATTAATTACTCATTTGTGTTACCACTGTAAACCTACTTTTGCCCACCCTGTACTTTTCAGCAATGGAAGAATAGATTTTTGATATGCACAACAAATTGGATGAATCTCCAGAGATTTAAACTGTGTGACAAAAGTCAACCTAAAAGGTTAGATAATGTATGTTTTGTAAATGTTGAATTGACAAAATTTTAGATCTGGGGAACAGATTAGGGGTTGTCAGAGGAGGCTAAATAGAGCAACACAAGAGTTTCTTGGAATGATGAAATTATTTTGTATTCTGACTGTATTAATGCCAATATATCTGTTGGGTTATACCATTGTTTTACAAGATGGTTTAACTGGGGGAAAGAATGCCTGGGATCTTTGTGTTATTTCTGACAACTGCATGTGAATCTATAATTATCTTAAGATCTAAAAAAAATTAATTAAAAAATGAAATCAATTATAATTTTTGACTCATTGATATAGACTCTGATTGGACACAGCATTCCAATAGGAAGGCTGGATTCAATTTCCCATCTCATGTGCAGCACTTCTGGTTCCATTTATTGATGGAATTGACTTTTCAGCTGTCATTGTCTACTTCCACAATAGAGCACAGTAAGCCCATGTTTTGCCAATGTCTGTGTTTGAATTTCTGTTCCTTTCTATTTGAGCATCATTTATGAGCCCTACTATCTTTTATTTTATGCTTCTTAAAAATTAGTATTCTGTCTATATCCATCTGTTTCTACATCTATGTTTACAGGTACACCTATGATTATATACCTATCTTATTTAAAGTTATTTAGATAAAAGTATATATTTACTATGCAATCTTGATGTACCTCAATAAAAATATAAATATTTAGAAAATTTGCTGGCTTGACATCTATAGAATATTAAAAAAATGTCATGACTAATATTTAGAATAGAACATTTATTTTGAATCTAAGGTTTAGAAACTTAACATTTAGTTGCTAAAATAAATGGTGGTTACATGAGATATTGAAATGTTTCTTAGTTGTTTCAATGTTTCCTCAATGTGTGGGAAGTAGATAGACAATTTTTTCCCCCAAAGGATTATACTAAACCAGACAGGAAGCTATGAGCACAATTTCAGTAAAACATAGACCATCAGCACTTGAAAATTGTGGAAACTAGCATGTGCTAACCATATAACTGATACAACTCACAGTGATGGGCCTAGTATAGATCATCTCTGCTGGCATAGAAAAAAGCCTACCATTTTATTTCACATCAAATAAAATCTAGATAAGGTATGGGCAAGTAGAACAATATTTAACTTGCTAATTACTTACTAATATTTATTCAATAATTAAGCTGTATTCATTAAAACATATATACAGGGTAGCTATTTGATATTAGGTGTTGCTCTAGATAATTGAGACACAGTAATAAATAGAGTAATTTTTTTTATTATTATGGTGCTTAAATGGTAAGAAACAGAAAATACTAAACAAAGGTGCCAAAGAAATAATGATTTTAAGGACTTAGAAAAAGCTAATGTGATAAATATTGTCTTGGGTTAGAGAGAGATGTTTTACATATTTTCTTTAGGGAGAATTATCTGAAGAGTTAACAGTTTATCTAAGATCTAAATAAGAAGAATGATTTATCAATGAGCTCACTTGCACAGAGAGATTTTCAAGCAAGAGGAACAAGTAAAACATTTTGAAAACAATAATTTTGACCAGGGTAGGGGATCTGTGTGAAAAAGTTGAAGGCATTAAGCAAAACAAAACAAATCTCAGATACAGACAATAGCATAGTGATTATCAGAGAGAAAGGGGGATGGGAGAGGTAGAAGAGGGTAAAGGGGCAATGACTGGTGATGGAAGGAGACATGACTTGGTGTGTTAACACATAATACAATATGTAGATGATGTATTATAGAATTGTGCACCTGAAACCTACATAATTTCATTAACCAATGTCATCTTAATAAATTTTATATATATATATATATATATATATATATATATATATATATATATATATGAAGCCCACCACAGGAAATTGGGCGGGTAGGGTCCTTAGGCCTAGCCTGCGATCAGGGCCATCTTCTGCCTGTTCACCAGTCCCCAGTCCCGCCCTTCACACCACCCACCCTGGTTCCCCCGTTTGCCATCTGCTGAACCATTGAGTCTGTGGACCTGTGGGGAGGGACCAAGAGGTTGACTTTTCCACCCACTCACCAGTCCCCAGTCCTGCCCCGCTACCACCCACCCAGTTCCCCGTGGTTCCCCGTTCGCCATGCTGCAATCAGAGTCTGCAGGCTGGGGGAGGGACCAAGAGATGGTCAATGAACCTCATAGCAACTGGTCGAGCAGTTCTTCTGGTCATTATGGTCACTGGGCTTTTATTATATAGGATTCTTTCATATGGTAATACAAAAATACATTAAATTTGTAACTAGTTATATACTAGTGACTCACATATATTTTTTAAATGTGAGAATTCTTAATTAGACCTGAGAAAGATAGAAAATTGCACACTTTTGACTTGTCATCTCACAATGTATAAGTGCAGATTAAGCTGCTATGTTTATTTCTGCTAAACTCATATTCTAAATGCTAGAAAGATCTGATCTTAGCAAAATATGTGGGAATTTTGAGGCCTATGTAATGTTTATAAACAAACCGTTTTTATATTGTATATTCTAAAATATGCTAACACCCGCTAATATTTCCTCATCTATAATAATAAAAGTATATTATGCTAATACACTGGACATCCTTCTGTCCTTTGGGACAAAGCTGGGCTCTGAGGGAAGCCTGGGTCCCAGGTGCCAGAGGGAAGCCAGTGCTGGCAGTCTGGGGAAGCAAGGCCTACTCTTGCACAAATTTTGTGCATTGGGCCTCTAGTTAAAATATAAAGCTGTTTAATTAATAAAGTTCTATTTCATTGGCAGTTTTCAGGAAGCAAGAATATGAGCCAATTCCAAGAATGAAGGAGATAATGACATGGATTGCTTCCATACGATTGGTGTGTCAAACACATCTTCACAGGTTAATAGCTTGCTGCAGTATTTTCTCCCATACTCCAAAGATGCTGGAATCAATTGATATTATTAATGTGTCAGATAGGTAACAATGTAGGACTGGGCTGTCGGAAACAGAGGTAAGTAATATAATTAGAAAAATCCAGGAAAAGAGGAAAGCAAAACTTGAGTTGCCAATGTCAAGTTGAAAAGTATTAAAAATTAATTGTTGCAAACATGAATGCACACATTCTAGCTATAAGAAGAAATTAAACACAAAAGTATATAAAAATTTAAGTACACAAAATGCCTTGATCACATCGCTATCCTTTTCATAATTATGAATGCCTTTATTTTCCTAGACATTTATATTTCATGGTTTACATTTTTAAACTCAGATAAATACATTTTCAGTGTAAAAGTATTCAAACAGCAAAGAGGAAAATCAAAACCAAATACTGCCATAAACGCTTTATCACCAACCTTTAATTCAGTATGCCCAAAAGAGGTAGCACTTAATAATAGTTTGGATATTTTCCTGACAGCTTTTCTATTCAACCTCTGAGGGAATTTTTGATTGAGTGGTATAATTCCATGTCTTTTACCTTTCCTTTCATACTTTTTTTCTGTCCTCCCCCCCCCCCCAGATTTAAAATAGTATCAGTCTAGATGTAAATTGGAGTACATACAATCTGTGAAAAAAATTAGAAGTTGAATCTACTGCATCTTCACTTCACTTTGTTATCCTATTAGAAAGTAAAGACACACACACACACACACACACACACACCCCACTAACCTAGACACTCTTGTATAGATAAGTGAAGTGTTAGATAATTAACATATTTAAGAAGCCAGGAATACCTGATTCTTGCCTCTACTGATATCCCTGACTCTAGGTCCTTAATTGGTGCAAATGTTCACAAGGAATAATAAAACATCATACTAAAACTTTTGGAAATATGCTGTGATTGACAGTCAATAGTGACACCCCACTGAGCTAGAATTGATATGGAAAGCCCTCATTTTTACCACTAAGTTATTTAGGATAAACTCCAAAGCAAGACAATGATACTCCTTTCTCCCTCATATCTAATATCTAAATTCAACTATTTTTCCTTCTGCATTTTATTCTGGATACATGAAAGGAAGTATTAGGAGGCAAGATTAACAGCTAAGGAAGCTGGCCCTGGTTAGGCAACTTGGCTTATTGGTTAAATATATCAACTTAAAGGATTGCTTTATAATTACTCTAGTATACTATTTATCTCAAATTACAGCCAACTAAATTATTCAATGTATATAAGTTTATAAGATAAATATAGTGCTAAAAATTGAAAAATGCCTGAAATTTTGAACAATAGCAAATTCCTATGGAATGTTTAAAACTGCCAACTGAAATTCTTTCATTTTAAGTAATCGCATCTATAGATCTCCTTTATCAAATTTTTTTCTTACTCTACTCAGTCACAGTCAGAAGAGTCTTAATCAGGATCATGTGTTTTTTTTTCAGTAGCTGCATAGTGAACCATCTCCAAATGGAAGTTGTACTGTTCCTTTTTTTAATTTTTTATTTAATAAATCTTTATTCAGATTATTACAATTGTTTCTCCTTTTCCCTCCCATAGCTCCCCTCCACCCGGTTCGCACCCCACCTTCTGCCCTTTTCTCCCTCTCACTGTCCTCATCCATAGGTGTACGATTTTTGTCCAGTCTCTTCCTGCACTCCCCCATACCCTTTCCTCCTGAGAATTATCAGTCCACTCCCTTTCTATGCCCCTGATTCTGTTATATTCTCCAGTTTATTATGTTCATCAGATTTTTTTTATTCACTTGATTTTTGGGTTCATTTGTTGACAGATATGTATTTGTTGTTCATAATTTTTATCTTTACTTTTTTCTTCTTCCTCTTCTTAAAGAATACCTTTCAGCATTTCATATAATACTGGTTTGGTGGTGATGAACTCCGTTAGCTTTTTCTTATCTGTGAAGTACTACTCCTTTTTTATTTCTAAGGTTTATCTTGACCTCAGGATCTTTGACATTTTGAAAGGCATAATATAGAAAATTTACAGTTATATTCTCTGAAAAGTATTTAGCTATATATTGTAGATAGATTTGTATTTTACAGTATTTTGAGCTATTTATTAATGAATGGTATTTGCTTATGAAAGTTTAGAAATCTAATAAGAACTTGCCAGTGCAAGGTACAGCAATATATTTATCAGAAAATTATTCTGTTGGTTTCAGAATGAAGAACACACAAACATGTATTTGTCACCGAGTATGACTATCATATTTTTCTCTTGGAGAATATTTTGGATTGACTAACACATGTTCTTATCATTAAAAGTAAAACTCACGCAGAAACCAGAGTAATGAATTCAATAAAGTATAAGCAATATAAACTATCAAAGCACTGTAATTGCAAAAATACTTCCCTGAATAATCACTTGAGTGCTTTAAGAGTTTTAGAAAAAGAGTTTTAGCATTCAGTCTTCAAGACTACATTAAATATACTCAGATTACTTTTGAGTACTTGGGTCGACCTCTTCCTGGCAGTGGTGAGATGGCAGAACCAGTAGGCCGTCAATGATACTTTTCTTCACAACACTACATAATGGAGTTTATAGGATAATGCTTCTCTGTCTTCTAAAAGAGAAGGCAATGCATCCATGATATGTAACTTGAAAATATAGATTAAGGTATCATTTAAAAGCAAGAGTTTGGGTAAATCCATCATGAGATAAGCCTTCTGAAAACCATTGCCTAATCACAAAGGCCATGGCTCTTCATGGCCTTGAACTGGCTATGACTCTTCAATATATATTTGCTCCAACTCGTCTGAAACAAATGCGAGCCCAACTTTCTTAAGTGCAGGTTTTCAATAGCTTGAGGTGATGAATAAAATAAGCAGGCAAGTATTTTTAGTGGAAGCTCCAAACTTAGATCTGAGAAAAGCCATCTCTATGTGCTGTATACAAATGCTTGACTTAAAAGAAATCCTTGAGTACAATAAAATTTTATAGCAAAAGTCTCATAGCACCATAATTTGTTGTGTAACAATAGTATACAGAACAGAACTATTGCAAACATGAAAAGTAGCAGGAAATCAAAATTAGCATTACATTAGAAAAACCAGGAGCAAACAGGGCAAGTTTTCTATAATTGCCTACCCCAATGTTTTCTCGTGGACTGTTACCAGTTTTAGAAATCAGTGTACCCTTACACACTAAAGCCCTTTATTATTTTGAGAATTTCTCCTCTTTAATGTAGAGTTGACCAGGTAATTAAACATACATATTTTAGGCTAAAACTAAGAGAATATTATACATTTCTATTTCCTTTATAGATAGTATTGCGATAAAAGAGTCAATTTCAATTTGACTTCTTTCATCAGCATCTCTAACTGAGAAAGAAAAACCAGGAAGGAGTTCTTTAATGTTTTTGTACGGTATCCAGGTAACTCAGACTAATTGTTTCACTAAGTGCAATTCGGAGAGCTGGAGGCTGACATTTAAAGGAATCAGAAAGCTAACAATGCAGTGAAGACTTATGATGCCAAGATCAGGGAGAAGACAGAGGCACTGAAAGTGAACTACAGATCAATATCCTCCATAAGCAGATATAAAAATTCCTAAAAATATTAGTAGTAAGTCAAATTTTCAATATGTAAATGGACAATATATCATGACCAAGTGGATTTTATCCTGTATATGTGAACTTCAAATAATATTTTAAAATCAATTTTATACACCATATCATGAAACTAAAAAAAAAAATTGTGATCATCTCAGTAAGTACAGAAATAGGGTTTAGCAAAATTCAACATCTAATGATAAAAAGCACTAAGCAAAACAGAAATAAATACAACTTTCTCAATCTGACAAAAGGCATTTATGAAAAGTCTATGCCTAATTTCAAACTTGATTAAACACTGTTTTTACCCAAAGACCAAGAAAAAGAGCAAAAGTGTCAACATCAGATCTTCTATTCAACATTTCTCCAGAGGTCTTAAGCTAGAGCAATAAGGCAAGAAAAATAAGTCCAAATTAGAAAAGTGGTAACAATCCCTTTCTTATCAGAAAACATAATTGGCTATGTATATAATTCTAAATAATCTACAAAAACACACATTAAAATTGATTTAACAATGTTGTAGAATAAAATCCACATAAAATACTAATTCTACATTCTATTTAAACATAACTAAAATGTAGAAAAATAAAATGACTAAATAGCATTAGTAAATATTATGTAATATAAAATAAACTTGGTAGAAAATAAGGGAGACCTATTTGATGAAACTATGAAACATTGTTAAGAGAATTTTAAAGAGACATTAATTGATAGGAGGATAGACCATGCTCTTTGATGGGAAACTGAATGTGGATAATACATTGTTCAAGGCTGTTTTGAGTCCCTAAGTTTAAAGAAAACTTTATCTACTATTGTTTCCTCATAAGATTTGTTAAAGGAAAATTCAACTTCAGCTGAATTATATCAGACTTGACTCATTTCTTCCATTCTTACTTTCAATGAGCTACAAGGAAGGATCAAGGAGGTGCTGAAAATAACAGCTATCCTCCCAGTGAGCTTTAACATTTGCTTTGAAGTAAACCATCTGAGAATAAATACAAATGGAAAAGTGAAATATATTTTGAAGATAAAACATTTTAAGATTCACTGTTTAAAGGTTGTCAAATATGAAGTTTCGAAAGATTTGACTGAGTAGTGGGCACACAATGCAATATACAGGTCATGTTTTTTATAATTGTACACTTTAAACCTATATAATTATTAACCAATGTCACTCCAATAAATTTAATTTAAAATTTAAAGAAAAAAGATTTACTATTTTATTATTTGCATTTCAGTAATGTGTGAGAATATTAAAAGACTTACAACTGGTAATATGGCATATGTTATGTTCATGGTCAACAAACTGGATGCATATGAAAGGTTCATTTATAAATTATTGAGAAAAATATATTCACATTAAAATTAATTTATTTTTCCTAAAAACTAAAAGTCCACAATTAGTCTAATGAAAAACATTATTTTTTTGTGGGGAAACTTTTAGGAGAAAAAAGGTCTGTGCCAGCATCAGCTTAGAGAATAAAAGTGTATGACTATTCCATAGCTTGTTTCAAAAACAAAATAAACACAAAAATATAGTGTGGAGAATGGTAACAAGAGCATATTTCATCCATACAAGTACTTATGTACTTAATATTCAATGCAGTTTTCATTTGTTCCTCAGAGTAAACCTGAAAATTTAAAACATTTTGTAATGTATAATGTTCTTATTAATGTAACTTTTATTTTTTAAATATATGTTTATTAATTTCAGAGAGGAAGGAGGAGGAAAAGAGAGATAGAAACATCAATTATGAGAAAGAATCATTGATCCGCTGCCTCCTACACTCTTCCCACTGGGGATTAAGCTCAGAACCCAGGCATGTGCCCTGACCAGGAATTAAACCATGACCTCCTGGTTCATGCTCAACCACTGCGCCACACCAGCCAGACTAACTATCCTATCTAATAAAAGAGTAATATGCAAATTGACCATCACACCAAGATACAAGATGGCCACCCCCATGTGGTCAAAGATGACTGCCCCCATGTGGACACAAGATGGCTGCCACAAGATGGCCTGCAGGGGAGGACAGTTAGGGGTGGCCATGCCAGCAGAGGAGGGAAGTTGGGGGTGACTGGGCCTGCAAGGAAGGGCAGTTGGGGGGGACCCAGGCCTGCAGGGGAGGGCAGTTGGGAGCCACCAGTCCTGGATTGTGAGAGGGATGTCCGACCACCCGTTTAGGCCCAAACCCAGTGGGATTGAGCCCAAGCGGGCGGTCGGACATCCCTCAAGGGGTCCCAGTTTGGAGAGGGTGCAGGCTGGGCTGAGACACCCACCCCCTGTGCACGAATTTTGTGCACCGGGCCTTTCATTTTAAATGAGAATAAAACTCCTGCTTAATTATTTGACTAAATACTTTCTGTTCCATTTAATTTGATAACATTATAATAAAATATTCTATTTGATTGGTAGCAGTTCAGAAGATTCTGTCACTGGCCAAATAAACCTGTTATTTTTTAGTGTTATAAGTAGAATATTTTCCTTTGATTTATAACTCTAATATAAAATTGCCATGTTCTTATAATGAGATCTAAAGTCACATTACTGAATACAGCTATAAAAGGGACTTGCAGTATTATGGTTTTAGATAAAGGGTGATTACTTTTATATACTTTAAAATAGTTTACTAATATTGATTAGTTTCAGTTTCTTTGACTAAAAACATATCTTAGATTTATTTTTTCCTAACAGAAAACAAAGATTATAAAAAGTATGATTATTTCACTGTTTTGCTAATCTTTTGTCTATGTGAAGTTACATTAATTCAGACAATAAGAAACTAGTATGTATATTGTAAGATTAACACAGTACATAGTGCCATAAAGAATGAGTTAATAGGTACAGTTATCTCTACCTATAAAACATAAACCACATATAAACACTGTGTACTTTAATGTCTCTGTCAATTTTTACTAATGCCTTTATCAATTTTCATAACTCTATATTCACTTACTACTTATTATTTGTATAAATACAAAGAGGGAAATTCCCAGTTGGTCTACAACACTGGCTATAATGGTCACAAAGACCTTGTCTTGCTGTTATTGTGCCCTTGCAAGATATATTTAGAGTACTGGCAGAATTCTGAAAAAGTGAGATGACAGGCAGTATACATGTAGCACAGTATTTTCAATTAACATTTTAATTATGCTTTGTAAAATCAAGTGATATGATTTTATTTTCTAGAAATAAATGAGGTAAATCTCATCAGAATTATCTACTCCTATGGACAGCAATTTATATGATAAACCACTTTGATCTAAAACTGCATTACAAAAACCCAATTGTCTCATGCTGTTCATGGAAGTCAGTAATAGGATACAGACTGTGATGCTATTAAGGCAATTTAATAACAGAACATTAGGATGTCTAATAAAAGATCACAAATGCATACTAGAAATTTATATAATGCTGGTAAAATGTTGTAATGTTATAGTGTTTCCTTTTGTTTTACTATTAGGAGGTAAAAACATTACTAATGTGAGCATGTTTCCTATCTATAGACTGCAAGTTTAGCTTCAAATTATAGTATGCATTCATCATACTGAAATGAAAAATTTTCCTATTCTGCAAATGGCTTGATAATTCTTCATGGTTTTCAGCAGTTAAAAATTTGTTAAATTTGCATTTATTATATCTTGACAATCTAAGGACTAAGTATTAAATTTTAGTAAATGTTGTTAAACTATTTCAAAATATGTTAAGACTCAAAGCAGCAATTTTGTTTTACTTGTTTAAAAATTAAGTAAAGAAATATTAATATCAGAAAATGAAGCTATTATTTTACATAGCCATGAAAATATTTTCTCTGAAAGCAAGTTATCTACAATCTTATCAAAAAATTCTTCTTTACATTTCATTGAGTTCAACACCATTAAGGTAATTTAACTACAACAAATTTTATTCTGACTTTAAATTTGAAGAAACTAACCATTAATATTCAATAATTTTTTAAACATTCAAAATCAGTTATTGAAAATGCCACCATTTCTTTTGGTGATACAGAAATATTTCAGTCATGCTTACATGGTGAGATATTGTCAGATCTAAAGATCTGGCTATTGATCAAATTAATGGTCAACATCATTATTATGGGGTGAGTATGAGAAACTAAATAATTTAGAGGGGTAGCCTAAGGAAAATAGTTTAAAAAACACAATAATATGTCTAAATGAGGTGCTATTAATGTGAAACACATTGCATTCCAGTGGAAGAAGATACAATTTAACTCAATAAGCATGGTAGAAAGTTGTCACTTTTGGTATCCACAATCTTCTACAAAATGTTAGCCTTTGGTCATTTTGAACAGCACTTTTGAATCAGCACTTTTCCCCTGATAAAATTCATGAGCAACAGGACAGTCAAGCCTCTGAAAATAGACTGGGACAGTTGTCATAATTCCAATAAAAGCTTAATGAAACTTAAAACTATCTCAAAAGACCAGATGGATGAAGTTTCTATTAATACTTTCTGTTTCTGTAGTTACTTCAGCCTATGCTGCAGGCTTCTGCAGAAACACTGCCAATGTGACATGCCTTGAGGCAATGTAAGGTTTCTGTCTAAATGAAGAGTGCTTACCAATAAATCGTTTGGACTTCTCAAAAATAAATGTGGGTAATTATGCAATGTAATTTTTATCACTCATAAAATACTAAAAATATTACCTTTCTCATGGCAGTATCTACTAGTATTGCCCCATCCCCTCAACAACACATATTTCTTGTGTATATGCCATATGTACTGTTTCCGTTTACCCTTTGACCATGAGCCAGAGTATTTTAAGCCACATTTGCACTGCTTACTAGGTCTTTTCTTTTCATGCAAGAATATATCTTAAAAGCCTATGCGAAGTTTCCTATTCTATACACATTCCACACTCCTGCTGGGGGCCATTTCACAGCTTCCTTTCCAATAATTAAAAGAACACCAGAAAGCATATTGCCCATAGACTTTAGATAATCAAAACATTTTTCTTTAATACCCCTTTTAGCAAAAAAAACGCTCTTATCAGATTCCTTCCCTTTTCTTAACTTTTTAAATAAATTTACTCTGATTAAGGCAAAGGTTATCTCTAAGCACTTTTTAATCCTCTTTACATAGTTAATTAGCACCAAGTGTCTCTAGTTTCTTCTGTAAATTTATTGGACTATAAAGCTCTGGGTGTGTATATTAAATGCTTATGATAAAGTTTTGGTATTTTAATACACAACACTAACAACATAAGTGTCTTTTCTGTAAGCTATTTTTGAATATAAAAAGGGTCTGAAGTAGTTTTCCAAGCTAAAATACATTCATTTTTAAGAATTAAAAGGTTATAATATTTTATATTTTTCTTTTTAAAATAATCTTTATTGTTGAAAGTGTTACATATGTCCTCTTTTTCCCCCCACTGACCCCTTCTAGCAAATCCCTGCCCCTCAATCCAGGCCTTCACCACCCTGCTGTCTGTGTTCATGGGCCATGCATATACACATACAAGTTCTTTGGTTGATTTCTAAGCACCCACCCACCCTCCCCTGTCTTCCCTCTGTGATTCCACAGTCTGTTCCATGCTTTTATGTCTCTGGATCTATTTTTTAGATTTTTCTTAATGTAATAGCATGTGATGAAACCACATTTGTAACAAAATAAAAATTATATTTCCACATTCTGTCTTGCTAGAGTTATACTTTATACATCTGGTGATCATATACACATTCGTATGATGAACCGAAGAAATATTGTGACACAGTTATTAAACAAATGGAAGCCTTTGTCTCAGATACTTTAGATGGGAAAAGATATTTAAACATGTTTTAAACTAAAAGTGAAGTTGAGTAAGGACAGGGGAAAATGTCTGAAGAATCCTGAGGAGATTTAAACATCCATATGAGAAAAAGACGTAAGATCTAGAAAGAGATACTCAGTGTGGTAAATGTTTACTTGATATTGTGCTTCACTGCAAACATAATGGATTCTTTACCTTCCCCTGTATATGTGAAACAGTGGTTTCAATACTCTGAACATTAAGCAATGTAGTACAGTGATCTCAGGGAGAAAAAACTAACAAGCAAAATCCTAAAATTATCTCAACTTATTGCCTGGAAAGAGTTTCCATTACTCAGTGCAGGGTGAGGGAACTCAAGTGAAGCTCCATGATTTCAAGAGTTAGGGAGAGGCAGTTATTAGTCCAGAGAAGCCCAGCTGGACAAGTTCACAGGACAATGTCCCATAGTACACAGAGCTATACAGAAAGAGATCTCCCAATATCTCATGAGACTCTGCCTCAAGGCATCTGCTAAGTAATATTAGTGCATGTACAGAAGGAAATTACACATTACTGATAAAGAACCACCTAAATGATTAGAGAAAATAATTAGAAACCTCACATAGCATCAAGAATAGTTCTTGTTCCAAAACACCATAGTGGAAAACCTCATAATTCATAGGGAAGTATCTGGAGAACTCAGGTGATTCCATCTCAACAGTGAGGAAAAATATTCCTAGAAAAAATATTCACTTTGGTTCAACCTAGTAAAAATTAAAATCAGGTTAAATAAAGATTAAGTCCAATAATATTCATAGGATTACAAAAATATCACTTTCCAGAACAAAGCATAAAAATATTTATAATAATACAAAAATAATTAGCCCCTAAAATATAAAAATAAAGTATCTGATATGCTATCAAAATTGTCAGGCTTGTAAGTCAACAGTAAAGGCTGCTTCATAATGAGAAAAATAAATTGATTTAAACCAACCAAGAAAGTACACTGAGGGCAGACTTAGTAGACAAGGACATTCAAAGAGTTATTGTAACCTCTTCTATAATTTCAGGAAGCTAAAGCAAAGTTTGAATATGTCAAAGACATGGAAGATATATATATATATAAATACCCACATCAAACTTTCAAAGATGAAAATGAAAACACCTGAGATTTTTTTTTAGAAAAAGGAATAAGAACAAGTGAGATAAAATTAATGAGCTTGATGACAAAGCAATAACAACTATCCAAATGAAACTCAGGGGATAAAAAAAGGAATGGGGAAAAAAATGAGAGCACCAATAACCTGTTTCTAGCAGCATATTTTACATGTAATTGGAGTACCTGAGGAAAGGGGGGTTTTATAAAATCTTTGAAGAAAAAAAAAAGTAAATGGAACAGCAGTTGTATAAAGGGTAAAATTTTTAAAGCATCTGCAGAAAAGTGATACATATGTACAGAGGACTAAAGTAAGCATGACACAGAGACCTTGTCAGAAAAAAATACAAACCATAATACAGTGGAGAAGTCTCTTTAAATATCTTAATAAGATAGAAAAGAAACTACCAACTTAAAATTATACAGTGTTTTTTTAGATTCCTAAAATCAATGAAACTGTTTCAAACTAAACATTTGACACACAAAAGTGTTCAGAGACACAAAAGCTAAAATAATGAATTACCAGAAGACCTGCATTATAAGAAATGTGGATTGAAGCCCTTTAGGTAAAAGAAGTATGATACTTCATTTGATAATACCTGTCAAAATACAAAATATCTTTATTCTTATTATTTGCATCAGAGGATGGCTTATTTCCTGTTAAAAGAAAAATAATACCTATGCATTAAGAAATTTATGAAATATATAGAGGTAAACTATATGATAGTTATAGCACAAAAGTTAGGATGGGAGAAATGAAAGTATATATGTGTAAGTTTCTTGTACAATACATGAAAAGATGTGATATCTTAAAACTAATATTGATAAGGTCAAGAAGATAAAGAAAGAACTACTCCTAGAGTGTAAATTAATACACTGCTTCTATCGCTGTAATTCTTGATATTAAAAAACTGAATTAAGCAGTGATGTAGTGAAGTTACATTGTAGAGCAACTCATCTCATCACATGCTAGCATTTTTAATTTACTGCTGTAATAAACCGGTTTAACAAAGAAAATGTTTTAAATAAATACAGGGTGGTGGCAAACGTAGGTTTTCAGTTGTGAGCATTCAAAATAATTTATTCTTGTACTACTATTTACTAATTATTGTATTATATTCCAATGAATACCTATAAACCTACTTTTGCCATATTCTGTATAATTATGTTCAAGAAAATAAAGAAAAGTATCGGTAGAAAATTGCAATGCCAGAAGTCCTCACTTTGTGTGACACTGTACTAACTGAAGCATATGCATGTTAAAACCAAGTCTTTGTTTTGCATAGTTCCAGTGACTAAGAGCTGTCAAAGCAGACACAGTTCTGATATGCAACAGCTTCAATTAAAAATATTGTATAACATGAGAAATGCCTACAGATACAAAAGATTCAAGTAGAAATTCTAAAAGTGAACAATGTTAATTAAAAGATTATGAACTCAATAGATGGGTAAAAATAGAATAGACAGCCAATGATAGGGTTACTGAATTGGAAGATAAGTCAATTAAAAATACATACTGAAGCACTGAGAGAGAAAAAATTATATATATGACATGGAGAACCAAGGAAAAATTTGACATATATTTAATTGGATTCACAGAAATGGGTGGAATAGAATTCAGCAGGACACTATTAGAATAATTCATGCTTAAGAAGTTTCCAAAATAGATAAACAATATCATGAAGTTCTGTGGATCTCAATCAAAATAATAAAAAAACACATGGAGGCATATCTAAAAGTGTATTTTTCAAACTTAAAAATATTGTAATTCCCAATGTACTTTCTTTGTGATTTGCATGTGCACGCATGTTTACAAAATATGCTTTCAATAAATTTTTAAAATATTAATAACAATCATTCTTAATGCAACATATTATATATTTACAAAACATAACTGTATGTCCCAAAACAAAATATAATTAATGCTATAATTAATTGCTTCATATTTTTATAAATATCTCTCATATCTGGTTTACTAGAAGGTATCTAGATTATCATATAAGCTTCCAAATCAATCTGCTGTAATATATTGTTTTGAAAGAGTTACATGAAGAAATTCTGAGTTCAAACAATTATCTTTTCAGATAATGGGATATTTTTATTGGATATACAAAATAATTGACAAGTGGCAGTTTTATAAAAACAGTGGTGATATGGATGTTGACAGCATGCCTGGCACTTTTTGTATTCTTTCACATTCAAATTGCACTTTGGATGGATCACGTACCAGTATTCATGCATTTATCCTGTGTCATCAAGCATTGGTCACTTCGGAATAACTGCCGAAAACCAAACATAAAGAGAAAATCTTGAAAATAGAAAAAAAGAAAACTGATTTGGAGAAACAATGTGGAGGAACCAGAAAATAGTGGATTAACATCTTTAACGTGTTGAAAGAAAATATAAAGCACATTATTCAACAGAAAAAAAAAATTCTACATAAAAACATGGAAGTGCATGAAGGATTCAAGAGCATTGTAAATATAAATTAATATTGACCATTTAAAATATTAATAGTGATGTTTTATATGACCTCAAATATATGAAAATTAAACTGCATTGCAAGAATGAAACAAAAGATGTGAGTAGAGCCCATGGAGATAGAATGTTTGAAGTTTCTATCTAGCACTGTTGAAAAGATGCAAAATACATTCCTATATTTTTATTACCCTCAAAATTTGTACTCTCATAATGCAAAGATATACATATGATGTCTAAGTTAACCTCTAAAGCAAATTGGAAAACACAGGGGGAACACATTATAAAAAAATAATAATAATTTATTGATTCCAAAAAAAGGAAAAAAGTCATGAGATATGTCAAACAAAAAACCTATTTTAGCATCATCAATATAAATACAAATATAAATGAACTAAATAGTCCAATGTTTCATATATAAAGTTAAGCATATCTATCAAATGATAATGATATTTATTTTGAGTCTTGCTCTTTTTCCTCCAGAGTGCGGCTTATTCATTATTTTGCTCCTTCCATATATGCATTTTAATGCATAGCAGAAGAATATAAAGCTATTTATAAAATTACTAGATGCCTGGTGCATGAAAATTCATGCACTGGAGGGGAGGTCTCTCAGCTTGCCCCCTCTCACAGTCTGGGAGCCCTCAGGGGCAGGAGGCGACCCAGTGATCAGGGGAAAGCAACGCCCCATCACACCTCTGCTGCTGCCACTGCCAGCAGCACAAGCCTCGGCCCGGCCCTGGTTACCTGAGCCTCGGGCAGCCCTGGGCGGCTGGGCAGCCACCATCCGAGGCTTGTCTGTGCCTTGGGCCAGCCCTGGGCAGCTGGGCAGCCGACATCCAAGGCTTGCCTGCGCCTCAGGACGCCTTGGGTGGCTGGGGGTTTAGGGGACTGGAGGGCCTGAGGGGACCGGGTGCTGCCATCTTGTGGCTGTGGGCACCGCCATCTTTGAGGGCATGGCAGTCAATTAGTATATTCCCTCCTTATTGGCTGTGGGTGTCACCATCTTTATGAGGGCATGATGGTCAATTAGCATATTCCCTCTTATTAGATAGGATATTAATATATTTAAAATAACATGCTAGGTAATTGGAAACTAAAGCATATACAAAATAACTGATAATACAAGCTTAATGTGTTAGATGCAGTAGGATCAAATCAATATTTTTCTAAATACTGTATAGTTTGAGACCAAATGCATCCTATACAAAAAAAAAAAAAAAAAAAAAAAGCCACCTTGAGCCAAAGTTCTCTATTTTACAATAAATGTTCAGGTTGATTTAGAAGCTGAAATTTTCAACTCTAAAATTGACTTCAAGTTAACTCAGTGAGCTAATGAAATTACTGTCCATTTCATAAGAACGACAAATTTTGCTGCAAAGCCTAATCATGCACTTGAATGCAGTTCTTTCGTTTCATTATGTTTTCACATTTGTTTATTGTCATACACTTCCATAGTCAACTTCTTATTCATCCTTAGTTATCTTCTCCTCCCCTGGACATAAATCTGAGATGACACATGGTCAGTAGATTTTTTAATTTCAGTTGCAAAGTTGCTTGCAGGAACTTAAAAAATCAGATGAATCTTTCAGAGCAATTTAGAGTAAAAAAAAAGCTTTACCTAAAGGGCTGCTGATAAAAAAAATCACTTATAAAGATATCTCACTGAGAGAGAGGGAGAGACAGAGAGACAGAGAGAGAAAGATCACTTTTTCCCAGGACTAAAGAATACTTCATAAAATTGCCTTCAGTCTGAAATACAAACTCTCAATTAAATTTTGAAATAGCTTTATTTTAATAATTATTTAATGTTAATAGTATAAAGCCAATGTTTAGTAAACATTTGTCAAAAATGACAATAAAATCAAAGTATTTACATTACCATGGTAATACTATGTCACTGTAAGGAAGGTATCATTATCATTAATAAATAGGAAATGAGAGCTTAGACATGATAAGCCGATAATGTAAGCTTTCCAATATGTTACTGGAGTGAGTGAAAATTCAAAAGTGGACACTCTAAGTCCATGGTTGAGGTGATTTTATTTTTAACTTTCAATTAATTACATTATAAAAATAAGTTTGTGAGCCAAAAATAGTATTAAAATTATCAAACTAAGTCATATTTTGTAATATTTTATAAATTAAATTTTGAGGGGATAACTGGTTAATAACATAATGGAATTTTCAGGTATAAAGATTTTTTTAATTTTTGGCATTTTAATTTTATTTTTAATCAAATTTATTGTTAATGGTTAATAAGATTATATAGATTTCATGTGTAGAACTAATGGTACATGATCTGTATTTTGCAATCAGTCTGACTTATTTCACTTAGCATGATATTCTCAAGATCCATCCATGATGTCACAAATGGCAGTATTTCATTTTTCTTTATGGCTAAGTAGCATTCCATTACAGATATGTACCACATCTTTTTTCCAATTATCTATTGAAGGACACTTTGGTTGTTTCCATGTCTTGACCAATATAAATAATACTGCAATGAATATAAGAGAGCATATATCTTTGCAAATAAATGTGTGTGTGTGTGTGTGTGTGTGTGTGTGTGTGTGTGTGTGTGTGTGTTTTAATTTTTCAGGTACATTCCCAGAAGAGGGGTTGCTGGGTCATATGGTGACTCTGTTCTTACATTTTTGAGGCGCCTCCATCTGCTTTCCACAGTACCAGTTTTCAGTCTCAGCTTCACTGAATGAGAGTTCCTTTTTCTCTACAATCTCACCAAGTACTGTTTTTACTTGTCTTGTTGATAATAGCTATTCACACAAGTGTGAGGTATAATGTCATTGTAGTCTTGATTTGCATTTTCCTAATGACTAGTGAAGTTGAGCATTTTTCCATATATATTTTGGCCATTTGTATGTCTTGTTGGGAGAAGTGTCTGTGCAGCTCCTCTGCCAATTTTTTAAATAGATGCTTTTGTTTGTTTGGTGTTGACTTGCATGAGTGTTTTTTTATATATTTTGGTTATTAACCCCTCTTGGGAGCTGTTGTTTGAAAATTACCTTCTCACTTGGGGTTGGTTACCTTTTTGTTTTGTTGGTGGTTTTTTTGCTGTGTGGAAGCTTTTTAGTTTAATATAGGCCCATTCATTTATTTTTTGCCTTTAGAATTAAATTCATAAAATATTCTCCAAGCCCAAAGTCTGTAAGTGTAGTAGTTATATTTTCTTTTATGTATTTTATCATTTCAGGTCTTATATTTAGGTCTTTAGTCCTTTTTGAGTTTATTTGTAAACTAGAGGCCCAATGCATGAAGATTTGTGCAAGAATGGGCCTTCCTTCCCCTGGCTGCTGGCACTGCCTTCGCTTTGGACCAGAATCATCTTTCTGCCTTCCCATGCCGCCCAGAGGCCCGGAGCAGCTGGGGCAGTGCAGAATGCCTGCATTGTCATCATGGCGATGATGCAGACATCCCGCCCCTGGCCGCTTGGTGCCTGCATATACAAAGTAACCTGGCATCTTTGATGGGTTGATTTGCATACTCACTCCTGATTGGCTGGTGGGCATTGCGAAGGTATGGTCAATTTGCATCTTTCTCTTTTATTAGTGTAGATGGGGATAAATAGTAGTCTAGTTTCGATTCTTGTGCATGTGACTTTCCAATTTTCCCAGCACCGTTGTCATATTTTAATGCTATAGAACACATAATATATCTAAGGTAAAACCCACATATTACTAAATAAATGCTAAAGGAAGCCAGTTAAATAGAAAAGCTAACAAGATTGGAAACACATAAAATGTCTTTTTTTTTTTTCAATAAAAGTAAGGTAATACATTTATATTCTGGATTCCTGATGTTGAAGAGTACAGCTTTTGCTAAGTTACTAAGTGGGCATTAAATCCATTTGTCATGTTAACAAAAAGGAAATAAAAATAGAAATTTCAGGGGTAAAACCAAGGACAAAAAATATTCTCTTTTTGTAGATCAATGAAAACCCTAGTGAAAAGCAGATATGCATGGAGATAGGTGGGGACAGGATGTAGAACTTAGAGACAGCGAACTCAAGAACCAGCTACAACCTCAGGTATTTCTGGCATATAATACCTGTCATTTTGAAAATAATGATAAATACAACTACTATTATGATGAATACCTATCATTGAAACCAACTTAATGCAGTATTAAGAATATAGGTTCTTGAGTTAGGCGGACCTGGGTTTGAATAAAGCTCTGATCTGTTATTTCTGTGACACTGCCCTAGTCACTTTACTTTTTCTTTCTCAACTTTCTAATTCTTGAAAACATCAACCCAGCCAAACTACTCAGATAACTTGTCTGAGCCTCACTTAAAACAAGACTCTGTAAACATTTACAATGAATTCATTGCATTTGATACTTTAGCCTAACATAAAAGGGAAAAAGCTTGAATAACCCATTTTTAGATTAATCTATAAAATACATTTACACTCTCAGTAACTGTGGTACACTATAAAGTGGACCAATACCTAACTAAAAGTCATTGACCCATTTCTAGGCTTTCTACTTTTAGTCAACATTGCTGACTCACTGATAAAATAATCCAGCTTGAAATGGCAATACTGCTTTTAATTTCCCCTCTCCAAGAATATCTATTTTTCTTCTTTTCTCCTTTCCTATTTGACAGGGTAGAATGAGAGTTGTGTTTTATCTATATTCTATGATCTTTATGTCTGTAAACATCTGTGAAGGTGGCAGACATTGATTTGGTTCCATATCTGAAACTAGAAATATACCTTTTATCTGATCAAACACATTAACAATAAAAACGGGAATAAGATATTTAAAGTGATTCCTACTGGCTCTGACTCCAAATGATTCATGCAGAAGAAACATATTGAAAAGTTCAGATAATTTGAAGATTACTTAATCTGAAACTTTCATATTTTAAATGAGAAAAATATGACCCCCAAGATAAGCAACTACAACTTCTGATTGTTTAGTGAAAAATTAAGGTCACAGCTACTGGGTGAAAAGTCTGAAAATGGGTTTCCTGGGTTTTAGTTAATAATTGTCCCAATTTTCTAGTGTATCCTAATTACTGCTAATATAAACGTAATGCTACAGACTAATCTCAAAGTCCCTTTGGGGAAGACCAGGCAACATATGGATGTGAATAAGTGCTGGGTGCAGAATTATCACCTCAAGGCCTAGGTCAGCCCCATCAAGCTCTGGACTATGTTCTTCTGATTCCAGGCTGTTCTGGGGTCTGGGAGACCTGGCCAGCAGGGTGTCCCTGACCCACATTTTACAGCACTTGAACACCCAGAGCAAGGCCATGTGCACTGTTGGCCACAGCGTCACTGACCTCTGCTTTGCCACCAAAGGGTGTTGCAGGCTACAGTGTGATGGGACAATCAAAGTATGAGCTTGTCAGAGTGCCCAGCTTCATCCCTCGGCCACTCAGAAAGGAAGTAGGCAACAGCTTGAGTGCCAGCAAGCCTGACTCCCTGCATGTGGTGCTAGACTGTCACTTCCTTACTGAGTGGGATAACTGGAGCTTCTCACTGGACTCAGCATGCCCGATACAGAGCAGTTAATTTTCTACCATCAGCTGGTAGTGAAACTCCAACTGCCTGGCAAATAAACCCAAGTTGCTTATTCCCCACCAACAAGGTGATCTCATGGTTGAAGTACAGCCTTGATGTCTCTCTCTCTTTCTCTTCCCTCCCTACCACCCTCCCAGTTCCTTTTCATTCATATCTGCTATAAAAATAAATTTTACAAAAACTTTCTTTCATCCTACATACTCCTCAAATAAAGATATGTTTACAAATTATCTCTTTCTGTTTTCTGTTTTTCAACCTTCCTTTCATTCTTCATATACTACTCACTTCTTACTTTCTTAGTCTATAGAAAGTACTCTTAATCAAGATACCAGTCACTGTTAACTAGTTCTGAGTTTATACCCCATTTGAATTTTAATAATGTTTTTTTCCATGAGCCACTAAAGTGCCTTGCCTCCTATAACACCAGATGCTCTGATTTTTTCTTACTAGATATCTGACCATCTCCCCGTCTCCCCCGCACCCCCCCCCCCCTATTTCATTATACCTTCTGGTCTTTTTCCTTTGCCACTTTGGAGATCAATTCTAAGTGCTCTTCAGAGTTCATACATCCTCCCTACATATTCTCATCAAAATGGCTATAGTTAGCAACTATAGCAAAGGTCAACAAGCATCTATGAAGGGTCAAATAGTAAGTCATGTGATCTCTGTCTCATATTCAACTCTGCTCTTACAGTATGACAACAGCCTTAGACAATGTGTAAACAAATATCTGTGATGTGCTCCAGTAAATGTTTATTTACAAAACAATTGACAAACCAAATTTGTCCTACAGGAGTAGTTTGCACAACACTGTACACATCAGTCACAAAATTAATGAGATTCAGAACTGAGTTACTGGAATAACCACGTACCTGATCAATGTGATTCATATAAGCCCCTGCTATGTTTTCATTGCACTGAACACAATGATCTAGTTATTTCTTCCCTACCTAAAAGTCTCCCATTGTCCCCATTTGCCCAAACATTGAACATGGCTCACAAAGCCCTTCATTAGATATCACTGCTTCTCTTTGACCTAATATGCTGTGATTTTTATATTTTAATCTACTTGGGAATAATAATGGGAGTCTTTCTTGTCCACTGGCTATTTACTAGGACAGGAATTTCTATCCTTGTTCATTAAAGGAACCTCTGTTTTGTTGTTATTGATTTTTATTTTTTGCTTTTTACTCTCACATTTATTTTTTTCATGGGGGGGTTGTTTTCCTAATTCCTAATACCTACCCTGTCATATATTGACCACTTAATAATTCTTAGCAAATGAATGAATTTTACTTATACATTTTATAGAAATAATGAACTTTTACAAATTCATAAAACCTAATAAATTCACATAGAACACATTAAGGTATAATACTTACTTTGCAATTAATTAAGGGTGACAATGGAAGGTCAAGTTCTTAGAGACACGTAATTTTTCATTATTCTATTTTGATCAAACTATACCTCTTTCTGCAAAAATATATACATTCATATATTCTAAACTATTGGTAACTCAATCATAATATCTTAAGCATTTGTAGTACTTCTGAAATTTTTGTTAGGAAATATTTTAAAAAGAAATTCAACACTTACATATTAATTCTATGGAATTAATTTTAATTATATAAAATTTATTTTTATTTCTATATAGCCAAACTGTTAATACCAAAATAGCATTCTTTGGTAAAATATTTTTGTTATTACTGTTGACAATATTTTAGTCTTGTGTAACATCAATTACTTGAATAAAATGTGTTAAAGTTTTTTGCACTTCAAAATCACTTAAATTTATTATTTGGAAATTCTAACTTGTTATTATTACAAATCTTCCAAGAATTTATAAATTTTTATACATGCTGATACAATACATGATTACTATATATTCAGAATATCCTAAATTTCTATTTGTACTTTTTTTCTAGTACTTGAAAATGTATTTCAAAGGTGGGTAACACAAGGAGTCCACAAAAATGTGCATATTGCTGGCTGTCCAGGTAAGAGAGGTAGTTCCCCATAAAATAAAATTTGAAGTAATTGACATATTTTAAGCTTTGGTTCCCAGAATTGCTCCATACTTGGTCATTATTAATTTTTTCATTATTACAAACTTGATTAGAAGTGAGTATGCTAACATATGCTAGCAAAGTCACAAGAGAATGTTAAAAACCAGTATATCTATCCACTTATTAATTTACAATGAGACTCATAACTGCTATATAAACTGGTTAACATGAATGTCTATATCCCTGACAAAGAAACTTCACGACAGTAATAATTGGAGAGCTTGAAAACAGAATATGGGGAATTCTTTATATGAGTTGAATGTTCAATAAGACTGGGCCATCATATATTCATGGATTAATACTCAAAATAAGGCAGCCAGTCTTCGGGGGAGAATACATTGCTATCTTAAGAGAGTATATAACATAACATTTTTAAACATTTATTTGAATATATTAAGAGTCTCCCATTAGACACATGTCCCTTGTATTTGCTGGCAAGCTCCTCAGGCACTTTTTAAAATTTGTCTGCAAAATTGGAAAACATGAATGATTTTAATATAGTAGCCAATCAACTAAGCTTGATGGTTCTAAAATGAGTTCACAAATGTTAAACTCCTGAATTTTTCTGAACATGATATTCTCTTTTAGGATTCACAATTCCATTTAATTGTTATAGAATTTAAAGTCTTGAAGCAAAGTAATTATTATTACATTGTTTATGCCAAAATTCCCCCAAACATATCTAATCATGAGATCATTGTTTAATTGGGCATTTAATAAATAGAGCTCACAAAGTGATAATTTATTGGTTGGATCTGCCTCAGAGATGTGCTTTATGAAGCTATATTTGCTAATATTTGAAAATTAGGACATTCCACAAAAATTTAAAATACTCATTTTCTCTTAAAAGAAATGTTGATTGGCAGTATTGAGTCAAAATCCACCATGATAAAATTCAGATGGGACTGAATATTACCACATCTTTTAGAAAAAGAATACAGAGAATAAGGAAAATAAATGTCCACCAGAATTAGCAGCACTCCATCTGTCCAGATTCACTTCTGATATTGTCTGTTGTTTGTGTTTTTGACTTTCATAATTTAGCAATCTCAGATAATAAAGTTTTTCTCAGCATGTGATTTGTGAAACCATGCAATAGATAATCCCTAAAATTTCTCAAAGCACTAAATATCTATGACTACATAAGACTTAAGTTCCATTTAATTAGAAATGATCACATACTCTTTTAATCTGATATATACTTATTCTGCCTGTACTAGAAAGTCAGGCTAACCTTAACTTTGTAAATACAATGAAATAATGTTTCATTAGAAAGTCAAAGAGGATGGAATTAAGTAAGGAGGCCAAGATAAAACATTCTGTACAGTGATTGAAGACCCCAGAGTAGCTGCCCAAGACAATTACTTGGCCTTTTCTTGTTAAGGAGGTTTGCTAGTCTCAAATGAAAACTTTGATCTTAGCTTCAAGGGTTGTAGTAAGTGATGAAGATGGATTTGGTTACCCAGAATCTCATATATTACTTAAGGTTGAGACCTGAAGTCTTGACTTCTTGCTTTATTCTTGTTTATGATCTAGTTTTATAGGACTTTGAGAATCTTAGGAATGTTTACTAAAACACATGTCATATCTAGGAGCATAAAGAAATGTGAAAAAAAATGACTGTAACTAGGCAAAAGAACTGAATAGATAACTACTTTTTAATAAAAATATATCGTGAGGGGAGTGGAATAAATTTGGTTATTATCCCCCTTTCTTACCTCCAACTAAACTTCTTTTTGGTAACTTTTGCAGGATTAATTTGTTCCCTGTATGAGAAAGTACTATTGTAATTCTGGAAATATTTTTATAGTTCAATAGCTGAGATATGACAGAAGATAGACTAAAAAATGACAAAAGACTAATCACGTATTCTAGGGATAAATCTGATAGACTGAGCTTACATTTTTCATTCTTCCTGCTTTTTTCCTTTTTTTCCTCTCCCTTTGCCTCCCTTTCTTTTTTCCCCTCCTTTGTTCCTGTCCTTCATTTTGTTGTACTAGTTAAAATGAGAGGTTTCCAGTATGCCAGAACTGTTTTTGGGCATTGACAGTGAGATTTTGCCTTGCAGATATTTAAGAAAATATTGCAAATCGCATATTCAAGGGACACCAACTGCTACACAGCTATTCTAGGATTTAGCACATACAGAAAGGTCTCTGGTTAGATCCAAAGAGTGTTTCTCACCATTTATCTTTGGCTTTTATGAATGAATCAGAATTGTTTTTGAAAACTAAAATTTCCCAAGGGAATATCTATTGCCTATCGATGGCCCATAAAAGTATCCTATCTAATAAAAGAGTAATATGCAAATTAACCATCACTCTGCTACACCCACAAGTCACACCCACCAGCCAATCAGGAGTGAGTATGCAAATTAACCCAACCAAGATGGCTGTGGTCATGGAGAGAGCAGGAGGCTTGGGTTTCCCCGGCAATGGAGGAAGCCAAGTTTTCTGCACACCCTGGTGGCTTAGGTCTCTTCTCAAGGCTACAAAGTTTCAATTATAGAAGATAGATAAATCCCAACAAAAATGGCGGCAGCCACAGAGCTGGAGAGAGCAGGAGGGAGGCTTGAGTTGCCCCTGGCGATGGAGGAAGCCAAGCTTTCCACACATTCTGGCCAGCCTAGGCCTCTACTCAAGGCTACAAAGTTTCATAGAAGATAAATAAATCCCAACAAAAATAGCTGAGGCCACAGAGAAAGTAGGAGGCTTGGCTCCACTCAAGACTATAAAATTTCAATTATAGAAGATAAATAAATCCCATATACCAGGGTCTCTGCTTGGGTCGCCAGGGGGCATGACTGGCCTGCAAATCACCAGGGGCCCCTCACCCAGGCCACTCCACACCCCAAAGGAACCCCCACCCTAATCCAGGACACCCTTCAGGGCAAACCAGCTGGCCCCCACCTGTGCACCAGGCCTCTCTCCTATCTAATAAAAGAGACCATCACTTCAACACACAAGATGGCTGCCCCCATTTGGTCAAAGATGGCTGTCCCCTTGTGGACACAAGATGGCCACCACAAGATGACCAGCAGGGGAGGGCAGTTAGGAGGGACCAGGCCTGCAAGGGAGGGCAGTTGGAGGTGATCAAGCCTGCAGGGAGGGCAGTTAAGGGTGACCACGCTGGCAGAGGTGGGAAGTTGGGGGCTACTGGGCTTGCAGGGAAGGGTAGTTGTGGGGGACCCAGGCCTGCAGGGGAGGGCAGTTAGGGGTGACCAGGCATGCAGGGGAGGGCAGTTGGGGGTGATCAAGCCTGCAGGGGAGGGCAGTTAGGGGTGACCAGGTCTGCAGGGGAGGGCAGTTGGGGGTGATCAAGCCTGCAGGGGAGGGCAGTTAGGGGCAAACAGTCTGGCAGGGAGCAGTTAGGCATCAATCAGGCTGGCAGAGAAGTGGCTAGGGGTTGATCAGGCTGGCAGGCAGAAGCAGTTAGGGGCAATGAAGAAGGCAGGCAGGCAATCAGTTGGGAGCCAGCAGTCCTGGATTGTGAGAGGGATGTCCGACTGCCCGTTTAGGCCCAATCCTGGTAGGGTACAGGCTGGGCTGAGGGACACACCCCCCTCCCTGTGCACAAATTTTGTGCATTGGGCCTCTAGTATTTTATAATATAAATTTATATTACTATATTTATAATATAAATAGTAATATAAATTTATATTATTAATATATATATATAAATTATATATCTTCTCATAACATTGAGATACTGTTGTGGGTAAAGAAAGGAAGCTGAAATCTGTATGTCTTCAATATTTCCAGAAATGGGACAGTAATACTTAATTTAAGTGTTGTTGATCAATTCCATAATTTAGTTTTGAACTGTGACTTTTAAAGCTTATTACTAACAATACAATCAGGCTGTAAATTTAGAAAAAAAAATGCAGTAATTAAAATAAAAGAAATATTAGCCCTATTTTACCTTTGAGTTATATAGATGAGTACTCAAAAATAACAGAAAAATTACCAGCCTAATAATATATGATACAAGTTATGGATAATTAGAGGAGCTAGGAGGAACATTCTGGAATGAGAGAGATGGTTACTTATCTGACATGATCTCATTTAAATTTTGTCACTCCTTAAGTCTAAGCAAATAATTATTGTTATTTAAAATTAGACTTATTTTCCAATATTAACACTATACTTCAGCAAATACTGAGATAACTGACAGCTTGGATTGTGGGAGATTTTATAACTGACCCTATTCTAACATAAACAATGGATACATAATTAAACATAAATAATTGATGAAATTCAATAATAATGGCCTGCCACATAATTAGAATATAATTATTTTCAAATAGTAGTTTTTAAAATCAAACATATTAGATTTAGCTTCCTTAGAGCAATCTTTCAATTGGAGGTTAAACTTGCATTATAGTCTCTAAAATTTAATCTCATATAATACCTTCAATTCAATTTACACACAGTTATTAAATATTTAAGAAATAAAATTTATTATATTTATTTTAATAAGGTTGAAGGTATACAAACAAATGTTTATTATACTTAAACACAATTTAATTGCAAATCCACTTATATGTAGTACATTAAAGTGGATATGCTTTAAATGTGTTTTTAAATATTTTATTGAGATAAAATTTATATAAAATGCTATAATCATTTTAAAGTGAACAACAAAGTGGCATTGAGTATATTTACAAGTTGTGCAACCACCACCTCTATGTAGTTCTGTTCTGATCTGAATTGTCCTCAAAAATTTATTTGTTAGAGTCCTAATCCTGTATTTGGAAATAGAGTAGTTAATGAGGGAATCAAGGTTAAATGAGATCTTAAAGGTGGGCCCTAATACACTAAGACTGGTGTCCTTATAAAAAAGGGAGAACACCAGGGATATCCATACACAGAAATAAGGCCATGTGGGGACACAGGGAGAAGCTGGCCATCTGCAAGCCAAGGATAAAGGTCTCACTAGAAACTAACTCTGATCGTGCATTTCCAGCCTTCAGAACTGTGAAGACTAAATTTCTGTTGCCCAAACCACTCAGTCTATAGCATTTTGTTATGCAGCATGAGTGTACAAGTAAATTGCCCCTTAGTCCTCCCTTTCTTTTTTCCCCTTCTTTGTTTCTATCCTTTATTTTGTTGTACTAGTTAGACTGTAGGTTTTCATGATGCAAGATTTTCATCACTCTAAAATGCAAGCCCATACTTATTAAGCAGTTTCTTCCCCTCCTCTCACTCCCTCAGATTGTAGCAACAACCAGTATGCTGTCTATGTCTATGTCTATGTCTACGTCTACGCCTACGCCTACGTCTACGTCTACGTCTACGTCTACGCCTATGTCTATGTATATGCCTATGTCTACATCTATGTCTATGTCTATGTCTATGCTTATGTCTATGTCTATCTATGTCTATGTCTATACTGTAGACATGCCACTTCTGGGTATTGGATATAATACAAAAAATTTTATATTACCACTAGAGGCCAGGTGCATGAAAATTCATGCACTGGAGGGGGGTCCCTCAACCTGGCCTGCCCCCCACACAGTCCGGGAGTCTTCAGGGTTGGGAGGCGACCCGGCGATCAGGGGGAAGGTGACACCCCCATCACACCTCTGCTGCTGCCACTGCTGGCAGCACAAGCCTCGGCTGGCCCTGGTTACCTGAGCCTCGGGCAGCCCTGAGTGGCTGGGGTGATGAGGGGACTGGGGGACTCCAGAGGCAGGCACTCGGCAAAGCCTTGCCATGTGCCTGCCGCCCCAGCGGGGCTGAGGGGACTGGGTGTCACCATCTTGTGGCTGTGGGCACAGCCATCTTTGAGGGCGTGGCAGTCAATTAACATAGTCCCTCCTTATTGGCTGTGCACAACACCATCTTTCTGAGGGCATGGTGGTCAGTTAGCATATTTCCTCTTTATTAGATAGGATTTTTGGCTGGTTTCTTTCACTTAACTTCTTTGAAGTTCATCCATGTTGTCACATGCATCACTACTCTTTATGGGTTTAATCATGTCCCCAAACAAGTTATGTTGAAATCAATCTCCAGTACCACAGAATGTGGCCTTACTTGAAAATAGGGTCATTGAAGATGTAATTAGTTAAGTTTACACTGGAATAGGGTGGACTCCTGAACCGATATGACTAGTGTCCTTATAAGGAGACAATATGGAGACACAGAGAGAGAACCTCTCGTTACAACAGAGGCAGAGATTGGAGGTATACAACTACAAGACAAGGAATGCCAAGTGATCCTGGAAACACCAGAAGCTAAAGGAAAGGCCTGGAACAGATACTGCCCTAGAGACTCTGAAAAAGAGTGGCCTGCCAACTCCTTCATGTTTTCTAGCCTCTAGAGTAGTTAGAGAATAACTTCCTGTTGTATTAAGCCACACAGTTTAGGGTACTTTGGTATGAAAGTCCTAAAATGCTAATATAGATTTGGGTAATGAAAGGTAGTGTGCTGCTCTAACAGATACTTCACAATGTGGAAGTAGCTTTGGATTGGATAATAGTGATGACTGGAAGAATTTTGAGACACACTATAGAAAAAGCCTAGATTGCCTCAAAAAGACTGATTATAGAAACACAATGTTAATGATAAGTCTAGTGAAGCCTTAGAAAGAAAAAAAGAGGCTTTGGAGGAAGCTTCTATCATCTTAGAAAATACACATATCATAATGAATAGAATGTTGCTAGAAATATGAACATAATCTAGTGAGGTTTCAGGTGGAAATAAAGAATATGCGATTGGAAACTGAAGGAAAGATGACCCTCATTGTAGGAAGTGGAGAATACCAATGAGGAATGACCAGCAAGGTTTTTGAGAATTTTGTGTCAGCAGAATTCTCACTGCCAGCTCACTTTCAAAGGAACAGAGATGGGATGAAATGAAGGAAGAATGACACTGAGGGCACATATTCAGGGATCTGGATCAACAGGATCTTAGTTCCCAAGAGTAGGGTTATCACCCAGGACAGGGCCAATCTGGCAGGCCCGGACAAAACATGGAACTGTGGGCAGTTGTTATATTATTATGATGTCTCTTATATCAAGTATCATAGCTCTCTTCTATCTATTGTCCAATGCAAAAAAAAAAAAAAAAAAAAAGAGTTGCCTCATGTATTTTCTACAACTTCATAGCTGTTTAGGACATCTATAACAGGACCATAAGCAAAAACTCAATTTTTTAAATAATGGAAGTTACATATGCTTATTATAAAACTAGAGGCCCAGCACACGATTAAATCGTGTGCATGTAGGGTTCCCTAGGCCTAACCTGCCATCAGGGCAATGTCCATCACCCCGCGAAGCCTTGCATGCTCTGGGGATGATGCCGGCGGCCTGCAACGCTCCTCAGATGCTGCCTGCACCCTGCGATGCTCCAGAAGTCCCGCCCACCACAGCCACTGCAGGACCCAGAAGTCCCACCCACCATGGCCTCCAAGGACCCATCAATGCACCTCCTGGTGAGTCCGGTAGTTGGTCGTGACGCCGTCAAGGTGTCATGACCACAGGTCTTTTATGATATAGATATTTAAACCACTCAGAATCCTATACAGTGAAAAAATATATAAAATATTTTTGGCAAATATAATTAGCAAAATAGTTATTCATTAACAGATAAGTAACCCATTTCATTATTGCTAATATAGAAATATTTGTTTTTACTTAACTTTTTGAAAATTTACATTAACTATTTTATTCATAATTCTCCTTGTCTTCTGTATTTTGTCTTTACATTCTTGCATGTGTGTATACATATGTGACTGTGTGCATTTATGAGTGTGGTTTTTGTCTGCACATGTGAGTATATGAATGTTTGTTGACATGTTTTCTTACTAGTATATAGAATTTATTTCTGTATATAATTAATATATAATCTATACATAAAATTTAAGAGTGTCACAGTATATTTTTAGTTATCTAGTCTTTAAAGATTTGAAGAATATATTTTGCTTGTTTTGGGATATTGGAAACAGTTTTATCATAAAAAAGCTTTTTTAAAAGTACTTTTTTTTAAATCCTCACCCAAGGATATTTCCATTGATTTTTAGAGAGAGGGAAAGACAGAGAGAAATATTGATGTCAGAGAAACACATTGATTGGTTGCCTGCAGCATGAGCCCTGACCAGGGCCCAGGCTGGGGAAGAGGCTGCAACCAAGGTATGTGCCCTTGACAGGAATCGAACCTGGGACCCTTTGGTCTGCAGGCTGACGCTTCATCCATTTAGCCTAGGGTTAAAAGTGCACTTGTCTTCTGATATTTATCCTTTCATTTTGCATAAGATTTGTTTTATTTTCCATTGATATCACAGAGTTCCTATTTACATAAGGGTTTATTATGATATTCAGTTTAACTCCTAAGCTCTTTCACTTCACTATTCTTCAATTCTTAATTTGTTGTGGACTTCTTGTATTTATTTTTAGAGTCCATGTTGTGTTTTATGGGTTTAGAATAGAGACACCTTTGAAATGTATTTGTTCTTGGGTATGTGTCTTTTGTATGTTTTCTAATTTTCTTTTCATGCAATGTTCCTTTTATTTTGTGTGTGCATTTGTGTGTGGGAGGGGATTTATAATTTCTGTGCATCCTCTTTGGACCATTTTTACTTATTAGTTACCTTTTAATGTAGATCGTGTCATTTGGATGTGTAAACATTTTTTTGTTGTTTGTTGGTTGTATATTTTTGTTGTTGTTATTATGAAAAAGATCCTCTAAGAACATATTAAATGCTGGATGTTACAGCTTAGATATGCCATTTTAGAACATTTTCTCACAGATCCTATCATCTTTTCTTGAGCTTCTTTCAGAGTAGCTTTTCTCACTTCAGGTAAAAATATGTCCTGGATAGTAAGACACTTACATATCTATCTCACCAACTTCATTATATCAGTAAGAACTCTTGATATGCAAACAGAAACTTTCAGTAACATTATATATAATTCAACCTTGAGTAACAATATAAATCTTGAGTAACAGTTTAATTTTATAAATTAAAGTATAAATCTTGAGTAACAGTTTAATTTTAAATAGCGTGTCAATTTTTAAAAATAGGTACATAGTGAAATGTGTCTAATTCTATGTTGTCACACGTTTGGAATTATATATGAGATAGAAGTTCAATAGTAAAAGAAACCTGATAAGTATGCTTTAAAAAATTGTGAAAATACTTAGCATAGCTCTTATAATCCCTTATTTGTGTTGATTGAACAGCCTAAAATTAGCCTTTCAGATACCTGGAATTAAAATGAAGAGTCACTGTATCTGCAACAAGTGAATGATCTTATTTTGTTAGCGAAGGTCCAAGATAAAATAGATGATACATTCAAAAAGAAAATAAAAGAGAATTTAATGAAGGAACTATTTAAAGTTATAGGCAGGCTTAAGAGAAACCAACAAAATGGTGGAGCTGTTATTGTCATAATTAGCAAGTTATTAATACCAATAATAGGAATAGAGCAAAGGGGAGGCCAGACATTATCAGCATGGTCATCTGGGCTGCTTCACCAGGAGGCTAGAGCTTCACAATTCCCAGGAACCACCTGTCCATTTCCACAGGGATTTAGCAAAGTGGGAGATGGATACATGCACAGTAAAGTTGGGGTGATGTAGGGAAGGTGCTTGCTTGTCAGTCTAACTTGGGAAAAGGATCAATGGCTGGGAGGGTAAAGCCACTGCAAGCATGCACAGTCTTGGAAAATTAAAGCCCCCAGTAAAGAGTTCACCCTCTCTTCCTCTCTTATTCACCCTTATTCTCTCTTGCTCTGCAGTCACCAACCATGTTGCCTTAAGCAGTCGCATGGCCCATGGAACAGAAATTCTGGACACTGGTTTTCATTCTGGCACTACTGAAGACAAGATTGACCTTCTTCCATGGCAGGAAGGACAGAGATGGGACCTTAAATGGGAACCCCTTAATTATACATCATCAATAAAGCTTTCCATGAAATTTCACCCTCTTGTGAGGGCCTCAGGAAATTATTTTACCCACAGCACCCCAAAAACTCCACTCCCACTGATAATAGAGCTAGCAGTGGCAGACCTTTACCAATCCTGGGCTTGAAGAGTTTGGGGAGGAAGCAGTTATCTTCATTCAAAAAAACCCAACTGATGCACTCCATAGCCTCCAGGGAACAGAACATTGTCAAGAATGTGAATTGAAAAAAAAAAGAATGTGAATTGGAGATTTGAAGGGACAAATGGAGAATATATTGCATGATTCATTTTAGTAGACTGTCTAATTTATTTAGTGAGTTAATATTAGGGAGAAGTGTAAAGGCTCCAAAGCCTGAATCATTATGGCTGATGGTCAAATACATAAAGGTGGTGTACAATTTTTGGTAAGAGTAGACTTGTATGAACTTTTTTGTAAAATATATTTTTATTGATTTCAGAGATGAAGGGAGAGGGAGAGAGAGATAGAAACATCAATGATGAGAGAGAATCATTGACCTCATTAATTGGCTGCCTCCTGCATGCTCCACACTGGGGATAGAGCCCTCAACCTGGGCATGTGCCCTGACTGGCAATCTAACCATGACCTTCTGGTTCATAGGTTGAGGCTCAACCACTGAGCCATGCCAGCCAGGCTGAACTTATGTTTTTTAACGACATATTCACCTCTCTCATTTGGGCAGTTTCTGCATTTAAGCTATTAAAAAAATCACATTAGCCTGTTTGATGATTTGGTTTATACATGCATGTTACATCTATATAGATAAAAGCCTAAGTGACCATCGCAACTGAACAGATGACCGAACAGGCTGTGTGGGGTGACTAGGCCAGCATGGGGGGCAGTTAGGGGTGATCAGGCAGGCAGGCAGGTGAACAGTTAGGAGCCAGTGGTCCTGGATTGTGAGAGGGATGTCTGATTGGAGAGGGTGCAGGCCGGGCTGAGGGGACACCCCCCATGCATGAATTTTGTGCACTGGGCCTCTAGTATAAAATAAAATACTATATAGGCTAACACTGTATGTTTTCAAGAATACTGGTAAGCAGTATCACATAGTGGGAAGGAAAAGAGCTAGCAAATCCAAAGACTTGGTTTAAAGTTAAAGCTCTATGATTAACTAACTTAACACATGCACACTCATTTCATGTTGTTAAGCCTCAATTTTCTTCATCTGCTAAAAGGAGAATTTACTAACTCTATTACCTGTTTAATTAGAATTGTTTCTGTATAGAATTATTGCAATATTATCTAGTCTTAAACCAAAACTAATCCAAATAAGCTCATCGGGCTGATACATGAAAAATAAGATGAGTAATTCAACTGTAAAATAATATTCTGTAAGAATTTAATCTAATTTACTAGAGATATTTAAAGCTGTCCTGGGTAAAGCAAACTTACTTGTTTATAGAATATATTTCGGTTATAGAAGATAACTGTCAACTAATTTAAATGATATTTTATATTTCTAATATTTGTGGCTTTAAAATAACTTTTTCTTGTTTTCTTTTTTCTTCTCAGCAGGAGCCATGTAAAACAGATTTTCAAAAGTGTAGTGTGTGTTCCTGACGAAGTTATTTCAGTCTCACGTATTATCACTTATTTGAAAATACTACTCAGTGCTAGAGTTGCTTTTATTTTATAGTAGATTTCAGAAAACCTATTTGGACACAATAGCAAAAGTATAATACAGAGGCACATAATTTTTTGTAATATTTTAATTAGATGATTTCCTTCACAAATCAGTTTATTGCAACATTATTTGCAAAAGTAAAATACTAAAAACATTCTGAAAATCCATAGACAGAAAAATGGTTGACTAATTCATGGTTTCTAAGTTATGTGAAATGAAGAAAAATGAGATTTATATGTACTGACTAAAAAGTAATCAATGATAAATTAGTGAAAAAATATAGCAAATAATACATATTATGAAACAATACATGTCATAGTAAAATAATACATATCATTAAATAAAAGGAAGACAACTAAATTAACTGGTTGTGCATTTATATAAATATTAAAAATGAATGAAAAATCATATATTTATAGCATTGTGTAACTTTCATGTTTGGAAAAATTAATGGGGGAGGCAAGAATCTTTTTCTTGCCTGGAATCTTTTTTGGAATTGCTACAAAAATTACCATATAAATTAGAACTAATATAATAGCAACTCAAGGAAGCACTTGTATATTTTGTAATGTCTGACTAGTGTGTTTGTTAAATAACAAATAGAAAGACCACAATATTGGTTGGAGCAACTCTAGGTAATGATGAAATTTGAATTTATATTGAGGAATTATATGCTTTATATGCATGCTCATATCTATATTTAAATTAAGAAGTGATATGCAAGGGGAGCTGGGAAGGAGTGGGAGAGAGAGATTACAAAGGGCATGATGTGACTTTTGAAGTTATGTATGTTTTTATTATCTTGGTTGTGGTGATCATTTTGAAGGTATACTCTTATGTCAAAACCTGTCAAATCATAAACTGTAATTATGCCCATTTTATTTTCCATTAAGTATTCTCAAGAAAAAAACCTAATGCCTGTTTTTTGTCTTTAACAAATGAGTAGATTATGTTGGCAGTTTCTAAACTGAGCTAGAAACATGCTTGGCAGTGAGAATCATAAGTTACTTTAGTAGGCATAGAGATAAGACCTTGTGGCAGGATCTACCTCAGTAAAACCATACATTCTCTTGTTTTACTCAATGGATTCTTGGTTACTTGATGTCTTCTCTTCCATACTACCTGACATCCCTAATTTTATAAGATTTAAGGATTCTTATGATGGCAGGACACAACACAGTGCCATTCAGATAGATGAAAGGCAAAGCACCAAAAGAGAGAAGGATGCTAGTCAGGGCCACACAGTGGGTTGAATCTGAGGAAAAAGTAACAAAAGCACCTTTGAGCTGTAGAGAGCTGCTTATCTATGGCAAGCCAGGTGGGGTGAGGTAGCTTTGACAGGCTCTCTGGGGATTGGCTAACTTGGATGTCTGAGGGTTAGGGTGGGGCTTGTTCCTCTTTGTCTGATACTTGGCCCAGGAGTGATTATTTCTGGAATGTAGTAGTTCTAGAGTATAAGAATTTGATAAGGAAAGTGGTAGTGGGTGTGGACTTAAATGCTCCAAAAATGAATCGACTAGCCTCTAACCAGGGTCTAAAAACTGAGTCAAGAATGCATTACCAAAAAACTAAATTACACCTCTGCTTCTGCAGCTTGCTCTGTGACTTACCTTTTCCAAATGATTTCTGCTACTAAATTTCAGTTGTAACCAGATTCCATCCTCTGACTCAGTTCCTTAATGCCCATCCTTTTAAAAGTTTATCCATTTATTGTAAACCCTCTTCTGTTACAACTGAAAATTGACATATAGAGACTAAATTAAAATGCTTCAAAATTACATATAAAGAAAACTTGAGTGCCTGGCCAGGTGGTTCAGTGGTTAAGTATCCACCAGGGGATCATGGTTTGATTCCGGTCAGGGCACATGCCCAGGTTGCGGGCTCAGTCCCCAGTATGGGGTGTGCTATAGGCAGCTGATTAATGAGATAATGATTCTCTCTCATTATTGATGTTTCTAGCTCTCAATCCCTCTTTCCTCTCTGAAATCAATAAAACTATATTTAAAAAAAAGAAAACTCAAGTCACATAAATTTATTCTAGTAAACTTAGAAATCTTACCTTACAAATCTGTGACTTTGAAAAATTAAGATGAAATGTATAACTTAAGGAACCCTACTTTCCCTTCATTGCAACACTAAATAATAGCTGTGCTTTATAATGTGGTATCCTATAAATCAATCAATGAGCATCTTAACTTATGCACTAAAAATTGTATTTTCATGTAGCTCACATGTGCACACACCACCTCCTTCCACTGTTAATGAGCCCCAGGCAACTGCAACCACAAGCAGCTTAGCAGCCCATTTCTTTCCTCAATCAGAATTAAATCCAAAGGTCTGCGGTGCTTCTTTCACCTGCTCTTCCCCTGCAATCCTAATGCTCATAGCTGACCTTTCCATTATTTTGTTTCATTATTACTAGGACTTCAAGATTCATAGCAGATCCCATGACCGTAGGTTCTATGCATTGAGTCTCTACTGTATGATAGCCGCTGCTGGAGGTGATGTGCCTACATATCTCTAATACAGACATTGACCCATAAACAAGAATTATTGCACCCCTTTTAAAGATAGGACACTGATGAAGATGACATGCTCTAGTCACAAAATGGTGAGGGCAGAATTTTAAACCAGAGAATGCACTTTTTTCCACTAAGCCAAACTGATTATTTTAATACTGTACTTGTTTTCACTTAGAGACAAGATCCACCATCTAAAATTTCAACCAATAGTTTTACAATCCCGTATACCTTATATAGTCAGAAATAGTTTTAGAGAAATTTAATTATCTTCTGCAAGTAAAATCTATAATAATAAAAGCGTAATATGATAATTAGACTGGACGTCCTTCTGGATGAAGCCAGGGCCGGAGGGAAGCCTGGGTCCCGGATGCCAGAGGGAAGCGGTGCCAGCAGCCAGCTGGGGGAAGGAAGGCCTACTCTTGCAAGAATTTCGTGCATTGGGCCTCAAGTAAGTATATAAAATAACATGTACTAAAACACAGTTATTTTGAGTCAGAGTCAACTTTGAAAGTATTTTGACAAAATCTACAATGAATGTTTGTGGAAATCCATTTAAGCATCAATTTGGCATTAATATCTCCCCTTTTAATTTACTCTGGGCTATGACTTAATTTAATTTTTGTTTCAGTAGAAACAAAATTTAAAGTAGAAAATTTATTGGAACTAAATTTACTACAGCATGTTTATTGACAAACCACTAAGCCTGGCTGATCATCAGGTACTCAGCATTGTCACTCAGTAAAACTCTGGGAAGTTGTATAGTAGCCTGAGTGATACTAAGTCATTCTAAGAAGGCTGTCATTCAAAGAGAAATAGCAAGTCTATCCCAGCCTCCTCCCCCTTTCTTCACTATGCCCTCACACTTTCTACACCCACAGTACAACTGACTGATGGATTACAATTAGGCTTATCAAGAACCAATTCATTTGAAAGCCACACATCTAAAACCAGAAATACTTTTGGAAAAATCATATTTGAGTCACCACAATTTTTTTTCTTGGTGACCAAAGATCCCCTAATAGGTAAACAATGAATATTGGTTATCTTAGGTTCAAGTGAGACATTTGATACCTAGAGAAAAATAAGCAGGGGAGTGAATAAAGTAGTAGTCACGTTTTTGAAGAATGAAATCGGTAGATTGCTAGTGACAGGTTCAATTACTGGTCCATGGACCACTGACACATCTGCCTTAAACTCTGAGAAATGGGCAGTGGGAAAAGGATGAATAACTCTTAAGGTTTAGAGAAAATATGTAACCACTCAGGCAGAAAATTAGCAATTACATTTCATGCCATCAGTAATAACTATTTCAACAAAGATCTTAGGTTAACATCAGACCGTGTGACAGTATATCAACCATTACACCTGTGTTCAATCAGCAGCCACATCCCTCAAAGTGATACTGAGCTGTTTAGTTCAAATGTGGCTTGTTCAGTGATAAGCAAGATGGCTGACATCTGGTACAGAAGTATTCAAAAGCAATTTACTTCACAGATTTGATGCTGACTGTTGAAAAGAGAAAAAAAAAAGTCTGTAAAATTCAGACAGTGTAACTTTTCTTTTCAGGTTTTCTTTTGATTTTTTTTCTTTACTGTGATAAAATTATAATCTTGATTGAAGATAAAGCTCCCAATTATATCAGTAAGAACTTTTTTTTATAGTGAAAGTCTTCTTATTCACAGTTAAATATAATATCATCATTAATAAAAGTATAAATTCATGATATTATTTGTGTTTCTATGTAAAGGAGTAAAACAAATGGATGACAAATTTAAAATAAAAACAGATGAACCTATGATTAATATATGATCTTCTTGATGTTCTTAATTTAAATCTGGTCTGACATTATGGAGCTACCATTAAGTTTTATTTTTAATTTATATACTTATTAAAGAATAACATGAGGATGATAATTGGTTTATTACCAACAGATAAATATACAGTAATTGATTAACCCATGAGCCAAATTATCTTATACTTTTACCCCAAGGATAAGCTAAATAAGCTAAACAAACAAAAATAATACAAAAAGTCAAGAACAAAACATAAAGATTAAAAATTACTAACTAATCTAACTAATATCTAATCAGAAGGTTATAACATAAAATTATCTATATATATATAAAAAGCCAGTGACCAGAATGCTGGAATGACCAAATGACCGGTCGCTATGATGTCCACTGTGGCCAGCGAACTGCCCAATTAGGGGGTGGAGCCAGCCGGCCAACCTCTTAAGGCCCTTCCCCCCAGCTGCCCCATCCCTGATCATCCCCCACCCCAATAGGGGGTAGGGCCAGCTGGCCAACCTCCTGCAGCCCTACATCCCAGCTATCCCCACCCCCGATGGTCCCCCACAACCCTGATTGGCCCACAGCCCCTCCTCCTGGCTGGATCCACCTCTTATCACCCTTCCCTACCCCAATAGGGGGCAGGGCAAGTGAGGCAACCTCCTGTAGTACCTCCCCTCAGCTGGCCCCACCCTCAATGGACCCCACCACCCGATTGGCCTGAAACCCCTCCCCCTGGCTGGCCCTAACCCCGATTGGCCTGCCACCCTTCCCCCCAGCCAGCTCTAACCCTGATTGGCCCCCGACTCTGATCAGGGGCAGGCCTGGTGGCCAACCATCCATGGTCCCTCCCCCAGGCCACTGGCCCCCAATCAACCCCCCACCTCATTTGGGGGCAGAGTTGGCTGGCCCACCACCCACAGATCCTCTCCATGGCAGGCCCCACCCCCAATCAGCCCCCACCACCCTGATAAGCCTGCAGTCTGTCCCCACAGCCAGCTCTACCCCCAATCAGCCACTGCCCACACCAGTTGGGTTTAGGGCTGGCAGGCCAACCTCCATGGCTCCTCCCACGGCCTCCTCCTCAGGCCCCATTTGGGGACAGGGCTGGCTGGCCCACCACCCATAGACCCTCCCCATGGCCGGTGCCACCCCCAATCGGCCCCCCACCTTAATTGGGGGCGGGGCCCACTGGCCAATTGCCCACAGCCCCTACCCTTAGCTGGCCTGGCCCTGATTGAGCCCAGATCAGGGAGGGCCACTGGCCAACCTCCCACTGCCCCCTCCTCCCGACAGGCCCATCCCCAATCCACTGACTGGGGCTGGGCTGGCCAGACCTCACCCATGCACAAATTTGTGCACTGGGCCTGTAGTCTAAAATAATATTGCTCAGTTGAGTTAATAAATGACAATAGTTGATCTACAAATATACTTAAAAATAGCCTTCATAAGATATAACAAGAGGGAGATAAGATTTTAGTCATAAGTGGCATAGATACACAAGCCACATATTGTATATTGCTATCCTGCTCTTCACACTAGTTATAAAGTTTCAAAAGTTTATGGGTAAAACAAAACAAAAAATAGTTTATGGGTGAAACAAATACATAGAATTTCCTTAAATTAAATCATTAAATGAATTTTATTATGAACTTTTTAATTAGAATGTCAAATATATATTATTGAAGCCTCAGACCTAGGAGAGATTTCTTAACAATAGATTAAATTATTCTCATATAATATGTGCTCATTATTTTATAATTAATTATGCTTGGTGTCAATTCAGACTATATATGTTCATATATAACATATAGAATCTATAATATGTTGTATACAGTGTTATACATGTCATATATGTATGTATATATATATATTTAATAATCAAAATAAAGTCATCTTGGTCTGCCTTTCAAGATTCTGTAAGAAGGTAACAAATTATCATGAAAGAAAAGAGATGATTCTTCTTAAAGGACCTTCAAGAATTGTCCTTAAAGCCAGAGAATCACCAGTTTATACTTGTATCACTCTCCTATATAAGTCAGGACAAACACATACTCACACACACACACACACACACACATATAATGATGATGAAGATGCAATGACAGATCAATGAACTATATTAAGTGATGTGTAAAGCATATTATCTTATTCAATGTATATAAGAAGAGTATAAATGCATAAGAATTAGAAGGCATGTTGAGTTACTAAATAGACATTTTTTCCAAAAAGTTATGTTTAGACCAAATATTTGCAAATCATAGTCATTTTGCGTGATCTAAAAATATAATCTATTTAAATAACATTCAGGAAACTTTTTGAAAGTGAAGACTTTTTACTTATTGTCTTTGTGTTATCTGATAAATTCAGAATGCATGTGTTTATATTTGGGTTCTTAAAGCAGGTACATCTTCTAGTAAACTGGCTGCACAAAATCAGGTCCCCACTCATTTTGAAGTGATATTTCAGCACCCTTAAACATGAATGGCAGTCTTCTAGGCAAGGAAGAGAATAAAATTGTTTTATCCTCAAATGCAAGTACGCCACTGAAAGGTTTAACAATAGCAGTCTCTTCTTGAGTTTAGCACACTATCTCCAATAATTGTTAGTCAACTGTGATTCGACCCCTTTGTAACATTGTAAATTGTGCTATTTATTCTCAGCACTTTCTAATTTCCCCTTATTTTTTCTTGCTCCCCACTCCTGGTTCCCTAAGTGCTTCCATCTCATCTCCATGTTATCAATGCTCAATTTCAGATAATTGTAATGTTGGGAGGGTTTGAGTAACTACTCATTAATATATAGATGATTGATAGAGTCTTGTACTGTCTTATCCGGGGCATTTACATTTTAATAGGAGATAATAATTCTTTCATTCATGGAGAATGAGTTCTATAATAGTGTCATTTTAAACTGGAAAAATAGGACAGTGTGAGAGAAACTTAGATTTGGAGCATTTTCCTTGATAATTTTTACCAAAGTCATACTCATTACTGTTTAACAGTTCAAAACTTTACCCTACATCTTGGGTTCTAATGTCTCCAAAGTGGGGTTTAATCTCTCCAAAGCTGAAGTTATTATCTGGAAGTGATTTAAACATAGCTGAAATCACATTAACTCTTTCATATCACTAAAGTAACCTTGAGTGCACAGCAATCATAATATGGAAAGCCTCTGAAGTTGGTGGAGTTCTATAATAATAAAAGTATAATATGCTAATTAGACCGGACAACCTAATGACCTTCCAGAATGTCCTTCCAGACCAAGCTGTGGTAGTGGGGCCAACAAAGAGGTGGTCAGGGGCAATCATGCAGGCAGGCAGGCAGGTGAGCAGTTAGGAGCCAGCGGTCTTGGATTGCAAGAGGGATGTTCGACTGCCAGATGTCCTAAACCGGCAGTCGGACATTTCCTGAGGGGTCCCGGCAAGAGGATACAGGCCGGGCTGAGAAACCCCGGGCCTCTAGTAAAAAAAAAAAAAAAAAAAAAAAAAAAAAAAGTAACACAAAAGCAAAGAGAAAGTGCCTTGAGACAACCTAATCAGCCATCCTAGCAGTAATACGTCTACCTCCCAGCACCATAGCAAATATTATTTTATTCCCACATACTATTCCTTCCTCTTCAAGGAGAAATGAAATTTCTAAATACCTTCTCGCTATACAACCCTAGTAAATAAAATTTACAGTACTTATATAGCTATCCCAGAGAAACATGGAGATCACCTGGTAGGATTCTTATTCTGTCTGAAATAACTTTTATGAATTGTAAATAACACAGTTCTAGGAAAGGGAAATATATATGAAACTTACTGAAAACTTCTTTGTTACTACATCACACAGGATTACATTTAAATTACATAATCTTTCCTTTCACTATATTTTTATTATTTCATTTAATTGTAGAACTACAGCAGTCCCAGAGTATTTTTTTTAAAACTTAAACTAAATATTATAAATCAGCTGAGTTTACCTATATTATCAGTTTGTATTGAGATAGAAAATTATAGTAAGCTATTTAAGAAATCCTAATATCTAAGGGGATAGTCCAAAAATTAATGTACTTTCACCATGTTTAAGGAAGATTTTGTTTAAAAAATGACAAAAAAAAACTAACACTAAGTAGAATTGTTATTCATGTACCTCATACTCATGGTGCTTTGAAAAACCATCTCATGTTACTAAATTCCATACAAATTAAATGAACTCACAAACATGCTGTAAATATATATAGATATTATCATTTAGAATATAGCCTCAAATATATGACGTATTTTAGTTATCTGGCACCATTTGAAAAAATATTAATATTAAAAACAACAGACATCTGTATGTTAAACAATCTATTTATAACCATTTCTTATTAAAATTTTAGAATTGTAAACATAATTTAAAATTATATGGTTGACTAGAGTTAGGATTATAAATGTCAATTTTTAATTCCTTCCCTTTTCTTTTAGTGATTCAGAATTATTTACCTATAAATGAAAAATGTCAAATATCTGTAAAATGGCAGTCCTAATTTATACAGGTTTCATGTAGAAACCTAAGGTGAATTTTCTTCTTTGAGAGACTTTGTGTGCATTTCTGGCTTCTTATTTTTAAATAGAATGTCAAATATGGTACTAAAGCACAAAAACTATATTTTTAAACATTTTGATGGCTGCAAATCTGCCCCTTGAATAATGGGAATATCAATTTACTAGCTAAATAGATGATAGATAGTAGATAGATAGATGATAGATAAATGATAGATTTTTATTTTAGTTGCAATAATTTATAAGCTTACATTAATTATGGCTTTTAATTTAAGTAATGTTTCCACTTTGAGAACAAATGAATAAGCTTCCTTATAAGTTCTGATAAATATATTCAAATCCTTAAGAAAAACAGAAACATTAAAATATGGCCAGTTACTTCTTTGTGTCTTTCTCTATATCCAATGGAAATAACAAAAGATAGCAATTTCCAAACTAATGATGAAATACAATTTTTATTTTACAATTTAATTTAAAGAAATGTCCCAGGAAAGTCTCTGCAGAATGATTATCTGTGAAAATGAGTAAGAAAGAGAGGAAACTAAAACAAAACTTCTTTCTTTGGCTGGAGGACAGTTAGAGAATATTAGAGATTTTTCTTCTCTCCTGAATGCCTAATGTATTTTCAATAATACATTCAATTCAAATTTCATTTACATTAAAATGCCACTAATGAGAAAATATTTGACATGCTAACTTAAAGAAACTGCTACACAGAGCTTCATCAAGTTATATATACCTGCTTCAATTCAGTTTACAACTGGCAAAAATAAATATTATCTTCCAAATGTTCAATTCAGTCATGTTCTCCATAAAATGTAAGAATGCGTTCTTACTCAAAGCTTTGTGTAAATATAGGAAACAGGTTATACCTAATAGTTGTGCTGCACCAGCACGGCCAAGGGTAAACCTGAGGAGGGGCGGTGAAGGACTGAAGAAAAGACAGACAAGAGAATACAGCTGGGGCTTAGTAGATCTCCTGTGTCTGGATGAGGACACAAAAGATCCAGCCTGCAAGCCAATGCTTTATTTTATAGTCTGATTAAAACAAGGGTAGATTAACATGTATACAAATGTTCTTGTTTTGGTAACACTTGCTGCACCTCCCACAGCCCATTAGCTACTTAGGAAAGAATCAGGGAGGGCTACAAGGTCAGCTTAATTATGCTAGGAGAGCTTTGCCCTCCAGGCTGGGACTTGTTTGTGGCCCTGCCACAGGTCAACCTGAGGCTTGACCCTAGAGCCACTCCCTACATCTATTCAAGATAATTATTCTGCTAAGTTTTGAAATATAAACATTTTCCTTTGAAAACAAAGTTTTAAAAATAAGCTTAACTTATTTTTACTTACAACAATTTGGTTTTAAAACTTTATTATTCAAAAGTGTGAAATTTATATTCTATAATGAAAGAAAATAAATATAGATCAAACTTTTTATACCATTTGTTTAATGAATGTTTGCTTTAAATAACCACCCTTTGAAATATTTTCAGATAGGTCTCACTATAGGATGATAGATTGTTAGAGCAAAAGAAGAAATACAAAAGGACTATAGGAGCTAGAATTTGAAGACCCAAAACAACAGTTTAAAACTTACTAGCTTTTATTCAGGTAATCAGTCAATGTTATTTTATTGACTCTAAATAGATGAACTTACCTTTTTCTTTCCTCTATGCTTTGACAAATTCTCAAAATAAAATTTATATAATTATATCTATCACTGATTTTTTTTTCTTTGCCTTTGAAATTGCAGATCTTCTAAAGTTAAAGCATTTTATATAGCATAAGGTAGGGATAGGCCTTGGACTCTGTACTCAGCCTAGCCTCAGAATGCTGGCTCCTTTTGGTACCATTTATCTCTTATTGTTTTAGAGTAGTTACTTAAGGTTTCAAAACTTCAGTTTTCTCATCTGTACAATAGTGATAATAATAGCACCTACCTACTAGACCCATCATTCCAGTTAAGGTTAAAAGACCAAATTCATGTCCATTGCTTAGAAGAGGGACTGGAATGTTGCACACGTTTTCAATTTATGTCTTTATTCAAGGAAATCAAGGTTAATGATAAGGCTATAAATAATAGTGTTTGTTTATTATATTCAGGAAAAATGGCATAATCCTTTCTGTCTCATTTCCTCTAACTTTTATAATTATAATTATATAACTTCTTTATTTGTGTGCATCATTATCTGCACTGATGACAGAGCTATTAGGCTACTCAGAGATAGAGGTTCTCTCAGAGGAGTCCTGAGGTCTCTTTGCTCAAATATTCCCTAACCACACAGACCTTGCCTGCCTTTTCTCCTTTCTTCTCAACACCCTTATCCTCCTTTATTTCTCTTTGTATCATTTATCATCATCAACCATATTCCAAGTCTTCTTTCTACTCTTGTTAGGATGCTTGCTACATGAAAACAAAGATCTATCTTGTTTTTTGGTGCCTAGGAGATATAGTACATAGTAATCCCACAACAGGTACTAGCTAAATATTTTTGAGTGAATGAATGAATTTATATTTAGAGATCAATGAGTGGAAAAAACTAGAAATCTATTACCATGCAATTTTGCAATACATAAGTAGTATTTTATAGGAAAGGGTACATTTGACGGCCTTTTGTAGTAAAATTTACTTATCATCCCTTCCCCAATACCGACCCATAAGAAATACATTCTTAAAATTGGCAGAGCTATTTTATCTGCTTAAAGCTGACTAATATTTCACATCTTTGTACATAAAATCTGCTAGGGTCTACAACATCTTTTTACATGTATGATCAGAAATAGTGCCTGCGTTCAATTTCATTCTGCCTCTTATCTCCCTGTCTTAGCCTAAAGTTTCTTAGAAAGCAGATCCTGGGGCATATTTTATGATAAGGGATTATTGGGAAGTGCTTTTCCAGGGAAGCATATGGAAAGAGAAGTGGGGAGGACAACTATTTGGAAGTATATAATCCAGCTTGCCAAAGCATCATGGTAAGCTGACTGTTAAGGTCTCATTGAAGAGGTTTTGAAACTCATATGAAGTGTATAAAAATGATAGAGGAGCTTACAAAAGGGAAAGTAATTTACCTATAGACTTTTATTTTCAGTGGCCAAAGTTTGTCTCAAGAATTTCATATTCTTCCATTTTCTTGGTTATACATGCTTAGGGTCTGAGCAGATCTTGCAGTTATTAGGAATTCAGTGGTAACTGGGAAGTCCTTGATCAGAAGAGTACCCTGCATACAGACCTGAAGCAAGGTACTGCTAGTATGGCTCACACATGTGTAAAGTCTGGGAACTGTCACCATAGCTTACCCCTGTGTCAGCAGCAGAGCGAGTAGCAGGTAGCAGTGACCTGGCTGCATGTCCATGATGGGGACATATGCAAGTTGTTGCTAGTGTGTCCCCAGCTGGAAAGCCAGACAAGAGCCCTGATCTGGGGTAACAAATGCACTGAGCGCCCACACGTGTTTATCCCTCAGTGCATACGTGCTGGAAAAGTGTTCTGGGCCTGTAGCAATAATCTTCCTAGATTCAAGATGTTTCATCAACAAAACTAAATGTAAATTACAGTACACATAGTTTTTAAAAATACCTGACTCTTGCTTTAAGCACAATATAAAATGGAATTTACCTAATTTCTGTTTTAAAATCTCATTTGAACCAAACACTTTTGTAGTGTAAAGTTAAAACTTGCAGAAAAATATAATAGATATTTTTATAACTTATGTCATAACTTATAAACATTAAAGATAATCCAGCTAACAATATCAATTCTTACTATTGCATTTTAAAAAGAATTTATAACAGTAGAAATATTAAATCACACATCAACTAAGATATAGCATTATATGCAGCTCCACTTCTCCAACATAGATATGTATAACAATATTCCCCCACCCTGATAAGAACTAGTAATAAGATATTAGGCATAGAAAAAAAATTAATGCTTTTTCTGGAGCTCAGTTTTACTCAGACTTAAGAAGATACCTTGATTCTTTATTTTCTGTGTCAGACAATCTAATATGAGAAAATATTTTTGTGTGTGATGTATATTATGTAAAAAAATCTTTCCTCCATACAAGTAGGGGAACCTGTATTAATATGACATTCTCATTACAGAGAATGGACTACTTGCTGTGGCGGAAGTTAATTATACTAATTTTACTGACCTGCATAGCTTTTGAAAGCACCATTTAGATAGAAATTGAGTGGTAAACATTACCAATAAATCTAAAACACGTATGGCATTCTTATATTTACTTTAAAAATACATTTTAGAGTTGTAGATATATAACTGAACCTAAAGATAAATTTCTTAGAATAACTTGAGTAATAAATATCCCTCTGGAAATGACTAACCAACGTTTTATATTTTATGCATCTTAAAAGACACAAGTCTTAGTTGAGAGAGAAGTACAAAAAAAATGACATTATATAGTGAAGATCTTGAAATCGATGAATTCTCATTCTAGCAATGTTCTAGAAATGGCTGAATACATTTTGGTTCCAAGAGAGGCAAATAATCTGACCAAAATAAACAAACAAACAAAACAATTTCAAACATCTTCAAGTAAAAAATTAATGTGTTCAAATGATACCTGGAAAAAGTAAGAGAAAAACTGAGGCACAGAAAACTATTTAACTTAGAATTGGATAAAATCATGGGTATTATTTCCATGACCATTTTAGTTATCATTTTTTAAATTATTTTTACAATGAAAATATTAGATGAAGACATGAGAATTTATTTTTTTTTATTTTTTATTTTTTTTTGAGTCCCAATTTCAATGTCCAACAGTTCCTTATGTGTACATATCAGCAGTGATATCTGGATGGTGGGCACATGGTGGCAATGCAGGTCCAACCCTCTCTGGTTTGGTCCTAGGTAACCTGTAGCAGTGCACAGCTGCTGACTACTCCCATGGCAAGGCGTTGTCAGCGTCTTCCATCTCTGGACTGTTTTTTCCTCTTGTCTTCGTGGTTGGAGCACTCCTGTCAATTCCTCTCTGTTGCAGGAATCCATCTGGTCTTGGGGTTGTTTTCTGAAAATATACAAATATATTCTCGACCACAAGTTAATAAAGGAGTCTTTTCTATATAATTGATTTGGGATCCTTTTTATTTTTGTTCAAACGATTTTCCTTTGTCTTATTTAGACACCATGTGTGTTTTTAATGGCCGTCTTGCTGTTAGCATTGCAAATGAACCTTAATTTGGTAAAATAGTAATCGAGTTTTCAGATTAATTTAAATAGGCTAATTGAAATAAGTGAATATTCAAGTACTGGACAAAAAGCTATTCTTAAAGTAATAACTAAAATTTCTATTGGTAGTTCATCTCATGGTAAAATTCCTGAATATGCAATGAACCTAAAGCAGTCATATGTGTGGGGGAAAAAAAAATTTTTTTTTTAATTTAAAGTTATCAAGACTGCATTATAAAATTTACAAAAACCTCCATTAAAAAAAAAAGGGGAGGGGATAGTAGGGCAATATCATGTAAGGAAAAATATCCTATAAGTAAATTACATCTAGAAAATTTTTACTTTACCAAAGACATGAGAATTTAAAATTGCTAACAGCCAACATAAATAGTGGAGAAATTATAAATGCAAAAGAAAATCAACAAAAACACTGTGGTTTTATGTGTGCTTGGGCCACTGGAAAATAGTTAAAGCTGCTTTGGAAAGACTGTTTTATACAAAGAATATAACAGCAGCCAAGGGTCCCTTTATCAAAAACACTGGTTTTATCAATGTATTAAACTAGGAAATATGAAGTTATATTTGAAAATATCATTTGAAATCTTCATCCAATACAATATGTATCAAATTTCTTAACATGTTTATATACTTTGATCAAGTATTTTCTTCTCCAGAAATCTATCTTAAGATGAGATTAAAAAATGATATATGGAATATTATTGTAGGAAAATTTCAAATATTAAATATTAAGATATAATCTATAAATCTAATACTAAGGAAGTGATAACTTAAAATATCATACATTATAAGATGAACTAGCATAAAACTAATTATTTTTAATGGTATATTGTATGGCATGATGACTTAGTCTGCTTAGGATGCCATAACAATATACCACAGCCTGGATGGCTTCAACAACAGAAATTTATTTTCAGTTATTTAAAAAAATATATTTTTTATTGCTTTCAGAGAGGAAGAGAGAGAGATAGAAACATCAATGAGAGAGCATCATTGACCAGTTGCCTCCTGCATGCCCCCTACGGGGGATGAGCTCCCTCCCAACCGGCACATGCCCTGACTGAGAATTCAACAGGTGACCTCAGTGCTGATGCTCAACACTGAGCTATGCTGCCTGGGCTATTTTCACAGTTTTGAGGTCTGGGAAGCACAAAACCAAGGTGCTGGCAAAATAGGTTTGACACTAAGTTCTCATGTCTTGGCTCTCAGAGGCAGTCACCGTCTCGCTGTGTGCTCATGTGGTGACTGCTTTGTGCTTTCCAGAGAGTGTCAGAAAGAATTATCTGATATCTTTTCTAATAAAGACACTATTTCTATCATAGTAGAGCCCCACCATTATGACCTTATTTAACCTAAATTACTTTCTGCAGGCCCCATCTCCAAATACAGCCACACTGTAGGTTAAGGCTACAATATATAAATTTGTAGAGGACACAACATTTAGCCCATAATGTGTGGCAAACATTTCTTCTGTAACATTATGGGAAAATCATTATAACCTTTTAAATACTATATTATGTTACTTTCATAAATATTAAATTTCTTTTTTTTATAAAGAAAAATTTTTATTTGAAGAAGAATGCATTAAAAGGGCAGAGAAAAAAAATGGTAAAAATACTTACTAGAAAACTGTTGTAACAGTGTAGATGAAAAGTGTGTTATCAATTCGACAAATTGTTTTAAAAAACATACTGAAGTTATTATCAAATCAGAGACGTAATTGGACATACAATAACTCAGGAAAAATGGTAAGAAAATACTTATAGGCATAGCCCATGGACATGGGCAATAGAGTAGTGAAGACATGGCGGGGGCGAGCGGAAGGGTTGGGAGTGGGGAGACAGGAAGATATCTATAATACTATCAATAATAAAAAGTTTATTAAAAATAAAAGAGAGAAAACATGAGGGGAGATGTGAGCTGCCAGACTCAGTTTAAAAATAGAAGAAAAGTGGTCTAGTTTCATTTTTTGTACGTACCTGTACAATTTTCCCAGAACCATTTATTGAATAAACTGTCTTTATCACATTCATGTTCTTGCCTTATTTGTCAAATATTATTTGACCATAAAGGTATGGGTTTATTTCTGGGCTCTCTACTCTGTTCCATTGATCTATATGTCCGTCTTCATGCCAGTACCATAATGTTTTAATTACTATGATCTTTTAGTATAGTTTGATATCAGGTAGCATGATATCTACAATTTTGTTCTTATTTCTCAAGAATGTTGAAGCTATTTGGGTCTTTTTTGTTTCCATATGTATTTGAGGAATATTTGTTCCAGTTCTGTGAAATACACCATTGGTATTTTGATAGGAATTGAGTTGAATCTATAGATTGCTTGCAGTGGTTCCCAACCTTTCTAATGCTGTGAACCTTTAATACAATTCCTCATGTTGAGGTGACCCCCAACCATAAAATTATTTTTGTTGCTACTTCATAACTGTAATTTTGCTATTGTTAATGAATCATAATGTAAATATCTGTGTTTTCGGATGGTCTTAGGCGACCCTGCTAGTGGTTCTCAACCTGTGGGTTGCGACCTATGGAATCTCACTTTTTGTGACAGCATAGATAGACCTAGAGGGTATTATGCTAAATAAAATAAGCCAGCCAGAGAATGGTAAGTACCATGTGATTTCATTTAATGTGGAATCTCATGAACAAAATAAACAAAACAGAAACAGAATAAACTGACAGCTGTCAGAGGGGAGGAAGGTTAGAGGACTGGGTGAAAAAGGTGAAGGCATTAAGCAAAATAATAATAATAATAATAATAATAACCTCATTGACATAGATATCCGTATTGTGGTCATAAGATGGAAAAGGTGGTGAGGGCAGGTAGAGAAGGATAAAGGTGGGGATAAATAGTGATGGAAAGAGACTAGACTAAGGATGGTAAACACAATACAACACACAGATGAGGTATTATAGAATTGTACACTTGCAACTCATTTAATTAACCAATGTAAGCCTATTAAATTTAATAAAATATATAAATAAATAAATGAAATCTGGATTATAAAATGGAAGAAAAAATGCAAAATAATAACATAATGTGATAGCAAAATTAAAAAAAAACAGAGGGAAAACTATAGAAAAATAGAGTCATAAATGATAAAGCTAATTATATGAAATAAGTAGAAATAAAAAAAATTCAAATGATCACAGGTAAAATAGTAAATCTGTGGAAGTAATATAGAACTAACAAATGGTATATTGTTGAAAACAATATTGTAGAAATTTATAGGTTATATATGATTCTCTGAGTAATAAGTTAATTGTGTAATATAGATTATTATACACAGTTACACTTTATTTCTGATTGAATAGGTCTTATTGACTCAATATTTTATTAAATGCTGCTACACTTACCATGTGGTAGAGACTTTTGATGTAAGTATTTCTTATGAATTTCTAGTTGAAGACAGTGTGATCAGAAATGTATATAGAATTCCTATGTTCTATCTTGGGAAAATAATTGAGGCTTAAGATGAAAATATATTCAGTTTTTTTGAAAGTTATGTGTATATTCTAAAATAAGGATAATTTTTTATTTTAAAATTCACTATAAATTAAAATATATTATTATGTAATTTGTGATATTTTAATATGCTATGTTTTCATTAATATTCTATAACTGCATATGTTATAATGAGATGATAATAAATCAAAATCTAGTACTAATATCTTTCTGTTTGTCTCATTATTTACTTTTTAGTGAATACTATTATTTTTTTGAAACTAAAGAATGTAATTCATAAAGGATGCATAAAGAAATGCATTTTTTTAATTTTTAAAAAGCCCTGTTTTTCTAAGTTAATGTTTTGTCTTGAATTCCAGCTGACATACATTGAAGAACCATATAAATAAATATTTTCCTGGCTAAAATGTCTCAAGAAGAAAAATAAGACAAACTTAAGTGGCAGTCTCTAAATAAGAAATTAAACTAAGATGTTATAAAGTTAGCAATTACTATATGAAATCTGAATCACTCTTTGCAATGCAAGGACCTTGACTCACAGTTAACTCTTTTAAATGGAAAAATGAATAATGAGGTAAAAAAATATAAAGGTCAAGACACTGGAAGAAAATTCTCAACAACTGAATGACAACTATGCAAGGCCACTGGGGAGGTAATAGATTGAGGGATATTTAGCAACATAATAAATTAAGCTCAATTTTTAATGGCCTATTAGATTACATATCAAGTATCTCTAAAATAGAATTATAAAGTATAAGGTAAAAATTTAGCACACAAAATAAGCTATATCAATCATTACAAAGGAGCAAAGATTTCAGGAAAGTTTTTGCCCTTTTCAAAGGTCTTTAAAATTGGAAGTTGGAAGAGTAACAACAGCACAGCAATAGCAAACCGTAAACCAAGTCACACACACACACAGAGGACAATATTTTAAATGTTAATCCTGACACTCTATTTCTAAATAAGTCCAATGGCTATTCAGGAATTTTAAGCTTACTTCAAAGTAAAGTTATACTATTAAAATAATGCTATTAGGTTGGAGAACTAGAGTTCCTTGGGTAACTCCTGGCCATAGAAATAAGTTGAGAGAAAAGGTTGGCAGATACATTCATTCATTCTTTCCTCTAGTTATGTTGCTAGAATGTGGAAAAATATAAATGACCTTTTAATTAGACCTAAGCCAGTAGTAGAAAGATTACATTTTTTAAAAGAATTCCTTTTAAAATGTGTTTTTAATAGTCATTTTTTGTATAAATATGGCTGCAGAAATTGTATGTATTTTTAAAAAGAATATATTCAATATTTAATGCCCAACTTGGAAGATATTATGTTGTGGTACCCTCTCCTTTAAACTGGATATTTTAGTAGGTGATCCATACTTTCCCCTTTAGTGGAGTGAAAAAACAAATAGGGAATGTTAAAGAAAGTAAATTATTTAATTATCTATAATAATAAAAGCATACTATGCTAATTAGACCGAACAGCCAAACGACCTTCCGGATATCCTTCTGGATGACATTCCAGATAAAGTGTGGGCTGTGAGGGAAGCCCGGGTCCTGGGTGCCAGAGGGAAGCTAGTGCCGGCAGCCAGGGGAAGGAAGAACTACTCTTGCATGAATTTTGTGCATTGGGCCTCTAGTACAAGTATAATTTTGAACATGTTTTTATGGGTGATGGAAACGTAAAACTACTGTTGTGAGAGTCAGAAGGATTTGAACAACTGTAAGTTCCGTCATACATTAGTACATATGTTTGGATATATAGTTAATTTTATTTAGATCATCTAAGAATTATTTTTCTAATCTCTAAAGTGATGATACATATCATATGATTATGAAAAGATTATTAGATGAGATAATTTATAGCAAAATTATAAGTTTAATTATACCAAAGTTCTGTATAAAATATCTTATTTTAATCATGATATTGATTTAAAATAAAAAATCAGGTAATAATTAATATTTTAACTTGTTTTTTATTGAAATATAGATATAGATTTTTATTTTATTTCATAAGGACATTAGAAGCACAGTAAGTGGGTTAAACTTATAACTATCATACCTGAGACAGAGGGGGGAAAAAAATTCTGTCTTTGGTTATTTCTTAATGTCTTCTATAATCACTTGGTAAAAACCATAACAGCAGTACTTAGATCATCTGAGGTGGACACAAATACAGCAATATACATCACATCATTGTTAGCAGAAGAATGCCTTAATACATGTTAGTATTTTATTGGGATGGGCTTGAATTACCAATGCCATATTTAAAAAGACAAATGTAGAGATGTAGCCTTTGCAAGAAAAAAAATTTAGCATATGATAACTAATAGAGCAAATGTGAAATAAACAAGTATTTGAAGATAGAGTAAGTCAATAGTATTTCAATATTTTTTTGCTTTCATAACAAATATCAGTTATTTAGAATTGCATAGCTCTTGGTATGGATTTCTCTGAAAGCACACCATGAGACAAGGACTTGGGTGCCATTGTTAATTTGACAGTTCATTCAAGAGATCAGGAGAAAGAAAATGGGGAATTTGAGAATAAGAAATGCACGAGTCAAATTTTGATAATGAGTTTGCTACAATAATGAACAACTAGGGGAACCTCCAATTTTTTCTATCAGAAAGAAGGAAGGACGGAGCATTGATCCATCAACTCCCATTTCACAGTTTAACTTTTCTGAACTACGGGTTTGCACTTGTATGCAGCTGGCTGGCCTTGAGCCCCTGAAAAAGCTTAACAGAGAGACCCTGCTACATGCAGTTAGTATGGGATACTGAAAAGGATGACAGGGATTTTCTACCACAGCTGTACTTCATCAAGTAGCTTGAAGATTGGAGGGTGGGGGGCGATATTGCTGGTGCCCACAAGTGTCTACTACACCTATATTTCCCACTGCTCTGTAATATTTAGTCAACACATGATTACCACTTTAAGAGGCCACAGTTTATTATAGGAATTCAGTCAAAGTAGAGCCCAAGCAATAAAAGTGACTTGGATATGGAAGATAATGGACCCAATTCTGAAAAGAAATGGTTGAAGAAAGTATGAATATTACGCCTAGATATAATAATACTCAGGGGAAATATGATAGAAGTCTTCAAATATTTGAAAGTTTTCATGTGGAAGACAGCATGCACTTTTCCTTATAGCTAAAACCATGAAGTTGAGGCAAATATGTGAACTTTAAGTGGAGAAGATTAAGCTTGAAATAGGAAAGACTGCAGTATGAAATCTTCCTAATAATGAACTGGGCTGCAGCCAAGGTTAATGCATGTCCAATCACAGGAGTTGGTCAAACAGAGACTAGTTGGACCACTTGTTAGAGATGTATTAGAGAAGAATAACTTGTCATAGAGGAGGTTAAATATACACTCAATATTATGTAATTCGATAAATGCCAAGGAAAATTAGGCTTATCATTTTTTTCACTCAAAAATATGTATTGAGAGTTGTAATAGACATCAGGTGTCCAATGATAGAAATGTGTTGAATGGTATAGTAAGGAGATATTCAATATATAAGTCTATGTAAGTTTTATAAAGGAAAATCACAGACAGTAAAGTAAAATAATAACAGGAGAGGTGAATAAGATTTATTTTGAATGATCGAGGAAGTCCTTAAACCAGACAATAATATTTAAACTGAGACAGACCTCAAGGAAGCAAATTGGAAGAGTTGTCCGATACTAGGAGACAAAATATCCTATAATTTAGGGTGTAGCACTCCAAGAGCCTCTCTGGTCATTTATCTTTATCATCAACAATCTATCACCCAATCATAAAATTCTATGCAAATTACTATCAGTATATACTCAATTTGAAACTGTACAGAGAGCTTAAATTTAATGGCAATAGGAAATATTCCGCATAAAATACAATGAATGGGTTAAAGCAGTTAAATGTGTTGTGGAAGATTTTTAAAATTCTCAGGGAAAACTATGTATTAATTCACTATTTTGTATTTTTATTTGAGACGAGTCTCTTGAAATATTATTAAATCCACATGTATTAAAGCATTTACTAAAATGTATCTTTAGAATTAAATAAAACAAAAGTATAAAAACAAAATAACACTTTAAAAAGTAAGTTCTCCTGAGAAGTTAGTTACATCATTGGTGCAATTTATTTGTTTGCTCATTCATTTTGGCTTTCCATGTTATTTTTCAGTATTAATACAACAATAAAAAGACTTAACCTGTACGGGGTTTATGCTGTTACCAGATTAACCTTTGGTTCTAGCAATTAAAGTTTTGTCACATGATGAGCAAAAGAGGGCTACATTCTCCAATAAAAAATCAGTCCAGGAAAGCTGATCTTGGAACAATATTTTCAAAAGATACATATGATTCGCTCTAGACTTTAATATGTATTATTCTTAGGAAACAATCTTGCAACATGACAAAACTGGTAATTTCCTGATAATGTGTAATTTAAGAAGGTACAAATTGTCTCAGAAAATAATCAAGCTTGTTATTAGCATGTACTTAGAGTGTCATATATTCACTTTCCTACTGTGGGATAAAGATCAATTTTAGTCTTTCATAGATGGAAATGAGTTATGAACATTTTGTGAAAAAGCAGAGTTACTAATGAGTACTTGTTAGGAAACTATATCAAGAATTTTAGGGGCCTATAAAGAATTGGTATAACAGGATATATTTTTCTCATTCTCATGGAAATTGAGAAAGCTGAATGGTTCACTCATTAGGCAAAATGCCTGCATTTTCAATTGCATAACAACCACACAAATACAGATTAAATTTCCACAAGTAAGCTTTTGGTTTTCTTTGTACAAAAAAATGTTTGTTCTATACTATGAATCACTTTTCTTTTAAATTCTATTCATCTCCTGGTAATTACTAATGTAAAAGCTCCATGCTATTTCATATTATCATTTTAGTTTGAAATAAACTATGTTATAGAAAAATACAAATTAGTGAGTATTCTAAGAAGTTTCCTGATTTAATGGTAACCAGCAAGCTAGTTGCATAATTTTATTTATAAACTAATATTTTAATGCATAATTGTAAAAATAGCATAGATCAAGTTTTGAGAAATCTATACTAATAAAAGGGTAATATGCAAATTGGTCATGACACCCTCACACTAACAACCAAACAGCAAGCTATGTGGGGTGACCAGGCCGGCAGGGGGGTTGGAGAGAGATGACCAAACAACTGAACAGTAGGCTGTGTGGGGTGACCAGGCTGGCAGGGGGGGTAGTGAGGGGCAATCAGGCCAGCAGGCAGAGGTGGTTAGGGATGATCAGGCTTGCAGGCAGAGGCAGTTAGAGATAATCAGGATGGCAGGGGGGCCAGTTGGGATGATCAGGTAGGCAGGCAGGTGAGCAGTTAGGAGCCAGCAGTCTCAGATTGTGAGAGGGAAGTCTGACTGCCGGTTTTGGCCCGATCCCATGGATCTGGGCCGAAACCGGCAATCAGACATCCCCCAAGGGGTTGCAGATTGGAGAGGGTGGAGGCTGGACTGAGGGGACCCCGCCCCCTGTGCACAAATATTGTGCACCAGGCCTCTAGTACTTTTATAAAAGGTTATCTATGTTTTCTGAAACACTTTGCAATCTTCTATTCCTTTTAATCCTTAGTAGTATTTTCTACCTATTTCTTTTTTGATAGGAAAGTTCACGCTATCCATAGTCTCTCTCTAGTCTGATTTCCAAAACCCTTTGCTCATTTTTCAGTTATCTCCTGGAATGTTTCCATTATTAATATGCTATTCACACTCTGCATGAAATACATTTGACACAAGTTTAAAATTTCTCTTTCCATCTTATAAGGACTTACCAACTCACAATTATAATTAGGAAATAGTCATTTGTTCCTGTATCTTTTGCTTTCTAATGTATCTCAATTTAAACTTACAGAGGGATAAGTTTTGACTTGCATACTATATCACCAAAATCTGTTCCTGTTTTCCCACGTGTAAAATGGGAAAGCTTGGATATTAAATCTGAATATACTAAAATATACATTGAAACACTCTGCTCAGATTATGCATTTTATTCTATCATAAAAGTAAATGGTAGTACTTATCTTGATAAAACATAATTATGGAATTTACTTTAATTTTTTAAATCTAAAACCAGACAGAACAATGTATCCCAAACTAACAGAAGGTAATGCAGATGCCGACCAGTCTCCTGAACTCCCTGGGGTGGCACACTTCCCCAGTTCCACACAACATACAACTTAAATGCTGGGAGCTATGAAAGGGGAGACGCTTAAACGCAGAAGCTAACATTGTGTTTAAAAAGAAAATTAAGGTAAACAGATTTACACAATTTATATATATTTTTTTAATGTTTGTGGCTTCAAAATCTTTATGTACCTTTAAATGTGTTCTTAATGTTTTTGGTGTATATTTATTTGCATTATTGAGGTAAAGCTAGCATTCTTATGACTTTGAAAACAAATTATTGTTAATTTTGGTAATGTGGGCATTTGCAAAGCTGAATCATTGGCTTATTAATTAGCAGACAAGTATGTTATTGACAACATACAAGATCCCATTTAGATCTAATGTTAGACCAACTTATAGCTTTGAAAGAGTCTATGATTAGCCTCATCTTGAAAAATTGCAAAGACCTGGAATATCTATTTAATCTTTTTTAGAAAAGCTTTATTTATATACATTTTATGTTTTCATAATTATATTTCACTTTTTTTGAGTTAGGTTTGTTGCTGTGTCATATTTTTTAAAATTATGAAAGAATCCAGATGCTATAATTTCTACTCACTTTTCTCAGTTTCCTAAAAAAAAAACAACAGAGAATAAATCAAATTTTCAGGTTTAATTTCACTGGTGAATTGGAAATATATAACACACTAGCACTTTTCTCTTGGGACTATATGGCACTTTATGATTCATTGTAATATCTGGAGTAAACACTTTTTGACACAGGATTGGTAAAAATAGGAAACTGAAATTACCATCTGCTGAAAGTCACTCATGGTTATCCACCTGTAAAGGAATTTGCTAATTCCAATGATTTTCCATTGACATCATTATCATCTGATTTTACAAAAGGTGAGTGTATATTTATAGACTTACATATCATAAGGCAAGAGCAATTCAAATAGATTAATGATTAATGCAAATGCAATGTTGGAACTAGAACTCCATCATACCAGTGAATATAAAGGTAGAATTGTCTACAAAGATAAATTTACCAATAGCTATTCATAATTTCAGGAATTTTAATAAAATTTCAGTAAATTCAGTAATATTTTGCAGTAACATGAACAGAGAAGTTGATGATTTGTAAAAGAATAGGGTTAAACTTCAAAATTATAAAACACACACACACATACACACGCACAGTACTCCCTTGTCCTGTATAGTAATTTACTATCATTTTCACTAATTCACCTTTCAGGATGATTCTTTGCAATTTTTTAACTCTTTTTTTTTTCTAAAAAGTACTTTAATGATCTGGCTTACTTTATCAAGCTATCTCTTACTTTCCCACAAATTCACTTACCAGCATGCAGTACATACTTGTTTTATTAAATCTGGAATCTAATTCATGTCAATTTATATTGTTTATATTTTCAAATTTAAAAAATTGTATAGCTACATATTTGCATTTAATGTTCATTTCAATGGCATTTTCAAATTTTATTTTTAAATGAATATAAGCTTTATTTTTGTTTAGACATAGCTTAAGGACCTCAGTTGAGTATGTACATTTAAAAAAGGGATCATGAATTTTTCATACCATATTTATGCTACTTTTGCTTTATTTTTGATGTTTTTAAAAAATGTAGAATTTTTCAAAAATGAAGTAATAATAAGAAAAATCCCAATGCTATAAATTGATTAGCATATTTATTCATTTGTTAACAAGTATATAATTTAAAAAAGCTATATAAATAATAACTGATTATCCTTTAAGTGTAACTTTAAAAATAAAGCTAAAGCCTTCTTTAGTCATTTTATTTCACTCCTTAGAAATAAATAAAATAACTTACAAATGTATATCTTTTCAGTATATGCTATTCTTTTGCACAAATATGTTTTAGAGAGACATATTTTTTGCTGATTTTCAAATATATTTAATGGGCATCATAACGTAAAAAGTAGTCTGTAACATTATTCTCAAAACATGTTATTTGATTCCCTTTGAAGTCTACATAATAATGAAGATGTATCTAATTTATCCCTAATTACTATTTCCATGATTTGTACTCCCTTTTAAAATGATTTTAAAACAGGAGAAAAGTCATTGATTTATGTCCTTAAAAGTTATAAAATCTTTTCTGTTGTATATATCATTTTCTTGTATTAGAGAAAAACAATGGTGCATTTATCTAAAGGGAAAAAATGCAAAGGGATATTCTACTTTCACATCATAAGTTAACATAATCTATATTTATAAGGAAATGTATAGTATTTTAACTTTTGTTAGATAATATGGGATTTTAAAAATATGTAATATGTTATAGTAAAGGCTATGTTTAAAGAGATTATTAGGAAAAGTGTTGATGACAATTAATACTTAGTAAGCCACATCAAATATTTATACTATTTGGAGGTCTTTTTTTCCATGATAAAAAGAGAGAAAGATACATATGCTTCTCTAAATTATATTTTTTCAAGTAGATATTAAGAGGATAAAAACAAAACAGAAAATTCTATTGGAAACTTGATCAGGTCTTTCTATAGGATGGGTGAAATTAAAAAATAAAACTATGTTGCAAAATAGGTAATTCATTATTGTTGTTACATTATCAAAGAGTGCAATGCATATTGGTATTTTCAAGAGACAGCTGCCCAAATAACATGGGGAAGGATTACAACTCTGCCATGACTTATGCCCACCATCTGCCCATACACTCGAGGGAAGGTGTGTTTAGGAAAATGAGAGGAATGATTAGCAAAATAAAAAGAGTGATGAGCACTAATACTGTTCGACATCACACTGATTGAAGATGACTCCACGATTTAATCCAAAATAGGGAAGAATTTAGATTCCCCTTTAGAGTAAAGACGAGAAGTAATTCAGAGCCAGATGGGTAGCTTGGTGAAAATCAATCTCATAGATAGAACATATGGGGACCCTTGATAACTGAGTCAGAAAGGTATCAAACTCTCATCAGACACTAAATCACAAAGTTAGCTAAATTGGGGAAAATAAAGCCTGCTGGCTGTATTAGTGTAAGTTTGTGTGTAAATGGGCCTGTGTGTCTTTCTTTCAACTCTTCTTCTCCCCTGTAGTCAAGATACAATTATTGCAAACTATGTAGAGAGCTTCTTTTTAGGTTTTCCTGTATGCTTCATATGCTGGAAATGATAGGAAGGAAGGAACCAGAAGAGGGAAAATAGGGCCTCTTCTTATTAAAAGTAGATATGAATGTGGGCAACAGGTAGCTAGTTGAGATATTAAGAAGCATTCTCATCATTTTCTTCCACTCTTACATCACCATTTATCCAGAGTAAAGTTACAGTAGATATAGGAGCCAAAAGGCCCAAATTACAGACACAATAGCAACATCTTTGCTAATCAGTCAAGAAATGGTACACATGCAGGTGACACTTCACCTTCAGTAAATATCTCAATTTCCTTGGGATTATCAAAGAAATTTGAATTTGTATAGTTGTAAGTAATCTGAATCATTAATAAAACACATGTTTTCTGACAGTGCAATATAGACTATGGCTGTTATCTCAAAGGACTTCAGGTAGTAAGCTGCCATAGGATCATGGTTTATCAGTATTAAGACCCCATGCAATGAATGTCAATACCTTTATTATAGTGTGTTCATATAATTGAAGGTACTCAAAAGTTACTACTTAATAATTAAAAACAGATTTCTAGGATAGAAAAAAATGATATGCAAATATTTTGTTTTAAAATAAGCACATTTGGGGGAGATCCAACATGGAGGTCGATGGGATAGCAAGGACAGAGAGTGTGATAGAGTAAAGAAGTGAGAGGGACGTATGTGGATGTGTGTGGTGTATGTGTGGGTGGGTAAGGGACAGATAGATATCTCAGGAGTCCCAGGGACTGGCATATCAGGCTTACATAGACAGGGAGCTCTTCCTACAGCTGCAGGCACCCCCAGGCCAACATGGTTTTGGCACAGAATGCACACCGTGTCGTAGAGGGGAGCAAAGGAAGCCAGGAGTTCTGCCAGAACAATATGCAGACTGATCTCGGACAGCACCCCAGACCTGTGCAGGGAGCCGCTTGCCAGCCATAACCCACATGGATCCACCACCATGTTCCAGCAGTGAGCAGCACAGTACCATGACATGAGTCCCAGACATCTGCATTAAGAGTGCACCAGACAGACCTTCAAAGTTGTGCATCTTAGCCATAGCCCAAACCTAGCATCCCAGGATCCCATACTTCAGGTACCTGTGCTGTGAGTGCAAGCCATGGGTACCCCACTACCCACTCCATCCCTGATTCCAATTGAGAAATGCAGCCTGATATGTGCTAACCCCCCACCCAGACGGATCCTTTTTAGGCAAGTGCGCTGCCCTGGGCACAGACTGAGCGTGCTATGAGGCAGACAGAGCCCTCACCAGGCCAGGTCCCCAACAGACTATGCTTGCTCTGCAGCCAGCCAGGCAAAACCCTGCTGCGAGAGTGCTCTGCCCCAAGCACAGATTGAGCTTGCTCTGTGGCATTTTGAACCCGCCCTGGGCAAGAATTCTGCCCTTGGCACAGACTGTGTGGGTTCTGCCACCAATTGTGCAGAGCTCTTGCTGGGTGAGGCCCCACTCCCAGCACAGACTGAGTGCACTCTACAGCCAGATCAGACAGAGCTGCAGCCCACTGTGTGCTACACACCAGACAGAGACAAAGCCTTTAGCTGGTGTGCACCCTGCCCCAGCACAGACAGAACTGTCACCTGGTGCATGCCCTACCCTCATCCCAGGTCAGAGATGCTGGTGTGACCTGGTGTGCTCAACCACAGGTTACAGGACCACATTTAAGTGCACTGCCAGAGGGACCTAGGACACCATCCCACTGTAGGGGATGGCACTGCACAGTGAATTGCATACCAGAGGGCTCTGGGCCCTAACAGAGTCACACACCAGAAGAACTGTGCACCCCACCCACCAACCCTGAGAAATAGATAATTCAGGACCAGAACTGTGGGAGAAGTGGGTACAACTAAGAGCAGAGACAATAAAGATGTAAAACTCAGGGCAGACTCAGCCCCCGGGGCTAGTGAGTCCACAATCAGTGGACTGTGAGGGGCTTCAACCCCTCGGAACCCAAGCAGAGAGCCCAGGGCTAGAAAGAGACAAAAAATGGGGAGGCAACAAAATAACCACCAAAGGAAAGAAACGGAGGAATAGCCAGATAAGGAACTAAATGAAAAAAGGCATGTAATATGTCCAAAAAAGAATTCAGAGTAAGGATCATACAGTTCATAAACTGGATGGATGAGAAAAACAACAACTTATATAAGAATCAGAAGGAAATTAAAAATTGTATACCTATAATAAAGAACATGATGGAAAGTTTCAATGGCAGACTAGAAGAAGTGGAGGACCGAACTAGTGAGTTAGAGGATAGGGCAGTAAATCACATCCAATATGAACAATTGGAGAAAAAATATTAGAAAGCAGGAGGAGAGCCTCAGGGAACTCTGGGACAACATGAAACGAAGTAATATACATATAATAGGGATGTCAGAAGGACAAGAAGAGGAGCAAGGATTAGGAAACGTATTTGAAGAAATAACAGAAAACTTCCCTGACATGGGAAAGAAAAAAGTCACTCAAGCACAGAGTCCCAAACAAGATGACAAAAAAGACCCACACCAAGACATGTCGTAATTACAATGGCAAATATTAACAACAAAGAGAGAATGTTAAATGCTGTAAGAGAGAAACAGAGAGTAACCTATAGATTATCTCCCATTACAATATCAAATGATTTCTCAACAGAAACACATCAGGCCAGAAAGGATTGGAATGAAGTATACACCCAAATACATAAAAAGTGATGCAAAGCAAGGGTCTGAATCCAAGAATACTCTACTTGGCAAGGCTATCAATGAAATTGAAGGGGAAATCAGGAGCTTCGCAGACCAAAAAAAAAAAAAAAAAAAGCTAAGGGATATTATCACTACCAACCTAGCAATGCAAGAAATATTAAAGGGATTCCTATAAAAAGGAGAAATAGAAAGGGAAGAAGAAACAAATGCATAAACAATAAAAATGGCTACAAACAAGTACCAGTCAATAATAACTTTAAATGTAAATGGACTAAATGCATCAATCAAAAGACAGAGAGTGGCTGATGGACAAGAAAACATGACCCACATATATGCTGTCTACAAGAGATCCAACTCAGAACAAGAGACTCATACAGACTAAAAGGGAAGGGATGGAAAAGTATTTTCCAGGCAGATGGAAATAAACAAACAAACAAAAGCTGGGATAGCAATTCTTATATCTGACAAAATAGACCTCAGAGTGAAAGACATAAGATACAACAAGAGGATGTAACTCTGGTAAACATATATGCACCCAATATATGAGCACCCAAATACATAAAAATACAAAAAAAAAAAAACACAAAAAAACTTCTGGAAGATATCAAGGGAGAGATCAACAGCAATACAATTATCAAGGGAGAGATCAACAGCAATACAATCATAGTAGGGGACTTTAATACCACATTAACATCACTGGATAAATTCCCTAACCAAAAATATCAGCAAAGAAATATAAATCTTAAATGACTCACTAGATCAGATGGACTTAATTAACATCTTCAGAACATTTCACCCAAAAGCTACAGAATATATATTCTTCTCAAGTGCACATGGGACATTTTAAAAAAGAGACCATATATTGGGACACAGGCAAAGTCTCTCCAAATTCAAGAAGATTGAAATCATATCAAGCAACTTCTCAGATTACAATGGCATAATATTAGAAATTAACTACAATAAAAGCAATACAAGAAACACCTGTAGGCTAAATAGCATGTTATTAAAGAATGATTGGGTTACCAAAGAGATCAAAGAAGAAATAAAAAATATCCTGAAACAAATGTCAATGAAAACACTACAATCCAAAATCTATGGGACACAGTGAAAGCAGTCCTGAAAGGGAAATTCATAGCATTACAGGCCTACCTCAAAAAACAAGACAAAATGGTAATAAACTATCAAAGTCTACAACCTAAAGAATCAGAAACAGAGCAACAAGAAAAGCCCAGAGTGAGTAGAAGGAAGGAAATAATAAAGATTAGGTCAGAAATAAAACATATATATATATATACACACACACACTGAGTGGCCAGATTATTATAACCACCTGATGTTTGTAGGCAAATTAGCTGTACACTGCATAGTATGGGATATGGAAGCCGAAGGCCTGTTCAAACACCTTTGCTGTCTGCAGTTACCAAGATAAAACGTCTCCAATTCACACAGGAACACAAGGATTGGACAGTCGATCATTGGAAAAAAATCATGTGGTCTGATGAATCACATTTCCAGTTGCATCATGCAGATGGCAGAGAGAATTTCGCAGAAACAGCATGAAAGCTTACACCCCACATGCATGAGTACAGCCCTTCAAGCTGGTGGGGGCAGTGTTATGGGGGCATGTTTTTCTGGCATGATTTGGGCCCTTTAATTCGTGTGGAACAACATCTGAATAGCACAACATACCTAAGTATGGTTGCTGATCAAGTTCATCCTATCTTGTTGATGGCGTATCCCAATGGAGATGGCTTCTTCCAATAAGATAATGCACCATGCCACAGTGCTTGTATTGTGCAGGAGTCGTTTCAAGAACATGAAGGAGACTTTACCTTGCTTAGGTGGGCCCCCACAATCACCAGATCTCAATCCAATTGAGCATTTATGGGACAAAGTTAAAAGAGCCATCAATCAGCTGGTTCCACAACCATCAAATCTCACAGAACTGGACAGTGCTATTCATCAGGCATGGTGTCAGATTCCTCGCATCACCTTTCAACATCATGGAGTCAATGCCAAGAAGAATCGCTGCAGTATTGAAGGCAAAAGGTGGCCCGATGAAGTACTATTTAGTTGGAGGTCTCACAATACCAGGTATTAAGCTATATTACAAAGCCATGGTTCTCAATACTGCCTGGTACTGGCAGAAGAACAAATATATAGACCAATGGAACAGAACAGAAAACCCAGAAATCAACGCAAAGCCATTATGCTCAATTAATATTTGACAAAGGAAGCAAGAGCATACAATGGAGTCAAGACAGTCTATTCAATAAATGGTGTTGGAAAAATTGGACAGATACATTCCAAAAAAATGAAACTAGACCATCAACTTACACCATATACAAAAATAAACTCAGAGTGGATAAAGAACTTAAACATAAGATGGGAAACCATAAAAATCCTAGAAGAATCCATAGGCAGCAAAATATCAGACTTATGCCAAAGCAATATCTTCACTGATACAGCTCCCACGGCAATTGAAACTAAAGAGAAAATAAACAAATGGGACTACATCAAAATAAAAAACTTCTGCACAGCAAAAGAAACCATCAACCAAACAAAAAGAAAGCACACTGCATGGGAAAACATATTTGCCAATGTTATATCCGATAAGGGTCTAATCTCTAAAATTTATAGGGATCTCATACATCTTACCAAAAGGAATACAAACAAGCCAATCAAATAGGCAAAGGACTTAAACAGACACTTTTTGAAAGTGGACATACAGAAGGCCATGAGATATATGAAAACATGCTCTAAGTCACTAATCATCTGGAGATGCAAATCAAAACAACAATGAGATACCACCTCACACCTGTCAGAATGGCTATCATCAACAAATCAACAAATGACAAGTGCTGATGAGGATGCAGAGAAAAAGAAACCCTCTTGCACTGCTGGTGGGAATGCAGACTGGTGCAGCCACTGTGGAGAACAGTATGGAGTTTCCTCAAAAGATTAAAAATGGAACTTCCATTTGACGCAGTGATCCCACTTCTAGGAATATATCCCAAGAAATCAGAAACACCAGTCAGAAATGACATATGCATTCCTATGTTCATAGCAGCACAATTTACAATATCCAAGATTTGGAAACAGCCTAAGTGCCCATCAGCAAATGAGTGGATTAAAAAGCTGTGGTACATCTACACAATGGAATACTATGCTGCTGTAAAAAAAGAAAGAACTCTTACCATTTGCAACAGCATGAATGGACCTGGAGAGGATTTATGCTAAGCAAAATAAGCCAGTCAGAGAAAGGTAAATATCACATGATGTCACTCATTTATGGAATATAATGAACAACATAAACCGATGAACAAAAATAGATCCAGAGACATAGAAGCATCAAACTGTCTGTCAATCTTCAGAAAGAATGCAGGGGAGGGTGGGGGCGGGGATTAGAGATCAACCAAAGGACTTATATGCATTCATATAAGAATAACCAATGGACACAAACACTAGGGGGGTGAGGGCATGTGCTGCGGGTGGGGGTGGCCAATGGGGAAAAAAGGAGACATGTGTAATACTATATATAATACTTCAAACAATAAAGAATTTTAAAAATAATAAAAAGTAAAATAAGAGAATTTAAAAAAAATGAACATAAAAATCTACTAGTGATTCTTCAATTTACTACAATGTAAGCACCCTAGATCTTTTGGGAAAATTCCACATCTTTTGATACTTATTTAATCAAACTCTATTTCTATTGTAATGGAAAAGGAGCTCTAAAATAATGAAGTGAGATGCTAGGTTTTGAGTAGTGCATAATTTTAGGAAACTGAAAATCTCCAAACATGAGTGTAAGATCATGCCAATCTGACATAATTCCAATCTTCATACTCTTGCCCTGCCCATTTTTAAAAACTCCACTTCAGGGATATTTTCAGAACTTTTCAAATATTGTGGCTTATTTCAAACAGTAAAATCTTTTTTAGCTTTTAGATGTGAATGCTTGAAATAACCATAGTTTATTTGGAAGAGTGTTGAGTGAATAAGTAATTCAAGCTATGTAACCTTTTAAAGTAAAAATAAAAGAAGTTGATCCAATATTGAGAATAATTTCTTCGTTTGGTTTATAAATTGGCTATGAAAAATTTTGCATAAATGTTTAGAAAACATTTTGATAAATGGTAACATTAGTGGAAGAAGTAAATTTTTTTTCACTTAACCTAGTCAAAGGAAAACATTTATTTTGTGTGTTTTTTCTTTTTCATCACTCTAATGTTTCTTTATTTAGAGACCAAGGAATGCAAGTACCTCATAAATGGGCACTCTATTTTTTGCTTATTATTTTTCTCCTCTTTCTTTGTTAATAGGCTTTAGGGTCATTAGGCCTTTAAACAGCTATATATTTGAAGACACTTCCATTTTTTTGCCTATATGTATATCAGACTCTGTTATTTTTCTTTTATTAACTCCTTCCCTATGATGGTTTCTCCTACTCAAGGCAGATTTATCATATCTTCCTTGGTCATATCTTTTATTTGGGTAAATACACCAGTTAAAGGACATTACATGGTTTCATAATGTTTTAGAAATCTCCTCTCCACGCAAGTAGGTTTACCTTAGGGTTGTAACTCATAAGTTATTCAACTTTCTATTTCATGTTCTTGTTTTATGATTGGTTCAGTGCTGTGTTCTTTTAAGATTTTACTTTATGATGGGTACACAGTAGATATTCTTACTTTTTTGGGTGTAGTAGAATTTACTTGAATTATAATATAATGAAACAAAAATGAGGAGCTAAATAAGCCTATGGTTAAAAGAAAAGCAGAGGTGATTTCCTTCACAGAAATCTAAAATTAATAGTTTTAAAATACAAGGTTTACAACTTAAAATTTAGAGTGATAATGGAGAAAATATGAAAATCTTTACAAACTGATTGAAAACATCTTCTTGATAAATGAAGAAAACAAGAAATCCAAAGAAAAAATGCTCAGGAAACCAACATTAGGAATTAAAAAACCAATATAGATCAAATAAACAATACTATCAAATTACACTGACTTATGAGCAACAATAGCACAATTTAAAAGGAGAGAAACAAATTTTGAAGAAATGTATACTGCAGGAAAATACCAGTGAGTTGAAACTAAGAAGTTTTGTGTGTGTGTTTTTTAAGTGAGTCATATAGCAGGTATACTTTCAGTAATAGACTCACTTGTTACCTTGCCAATAGGCTGAAAGAACTTTGCAAAGGTAAAGTGCTTTTCTAAACTGGCTGTCAATTGTGTGCTAGACAAGCTCGGTTGAATGATTTGAATTTTTTTGATTGGGAAAAGAATGAGAGAGAAGATGGAAAGCAACTTCTGTTTTATTACTGTGATTTGTAAGTCATAAAGAAGTATAAAAATGTGAAGTATTATTTAAATAGGCTTATTCCAAAGGATTTTCAAATCCACATTGGCAAGAACAGACTACAATGGAGATGTGAAATTTGGCTGATTTCAGTTCAGGACTCTGCCTGTTCTCTTTGACTATATCTGTGGGAAATTATTAATCATCACAATCAGGGTACAAAGTAGATCATTGTTGATGATAAATATCAAGGGAATCTCTAGTATTCATGAAACATATAGAAGTTTAATAAATGAGTTGGATTTGAATATGATCTAGTATAATTCCCAAAACTGTAATAATATTCTTAATTCATAAAACATAAATGCTTGAGAAGGGAATACAAAATCAAAACCAACAAAAGGGGACATAATAAAAGTAAACTAAATAATATATAAATGAAAGAATTTATAAAATAGAAATATCTAAATTTACAAACAAAGGATTTTAGGAAAATGTTAACTTAATGCATCTGGTTCCTTTTCAATTCCAAGTCCTGAGAAACCTTTGCTGAGCCAATCAGCTGGTGGGTTCAACAAGCAAGTGAGAACTCAGACTGCTGGAAACTTGAAGAAGAAAGCTGGTGAAGTATTATTTCCTCTGGTAGGAGAGTCTGTGATCTCACGGCTGGTAGTCCTATGTTGAGGTGGATTTGAGGTCAGATTTGGTCAACTGTGATTTGTGGACTCCCTGGGAGAACGGTAAAATAATTGTGCACAAAGATTCCTGAACACTTTAAGTTGAAGTGAAATCAATGAGATTGGCTGAATTCTTTTCAAATATGTAACTAGAAAAACATGAAAAGATGAAAGAGCAGAAGACTTTTGCTCTGACAGAGAACTGCCATCCCTTGATCAATACAGGAACGGACTCCTCTTTTGAAATACCTGCATCACCAGTGCCCTTAATTGCATAGAGGATGATGATAAAATGTGGGAAAATTTAAACAATCCATGACTCTGAATTAAAAGTATTCACAGCAATAGGCTGAGAAAATGAAGAATTTTTAGTAATAGAAATCCAGCGTTTATACTACTTCTACCAAGACCATCTTTCCTATGAACTGTTCCCAGCCAATGGCTGAGTGTGGCAGGAATGATAAAGCAGGACTATTACTGGGTGATACAGGAATCCTCTGATGTACAACTTTGGCTTCAGTTCTCCCTGACAGTCTTGCTGAACACTTCTCAGGTTTGCACTAGAGTCTACAATATTTTCACATTATTCTTTCTCTTTCCTTCGCTATAGGTCATACTATACCTGACAGCCCACCCAGCCTCAACTGGCCTCTTCCAGTTTCTCTCATAAGCATTTCTTCTAATAAATTATTTGAACACTTAGTCTCATCTCAGCATGGCTTCCTCAGAGCACCCAGGCCAAAGCATTCAATTTTTCTCAGAGTTTTCAGTAATACTAGAGGTCCAGTGCACAAATTTGTGCATAGGTGGGTCCCTTGGCCTGGCTGGCGATCGGGGCTAATAGGGGCCGTCTCAGCCAGTCCCAATCAGGGCCTATCAGGGCCAGCCAACCAGGAGGAGGGACTGGCCGGAGAGAGGGGTGGTGGGAGGTTTGCCGGCCACCGGAGGTTGGCTATGGGAGCACACTGACCACCATAGGGCAGCTCCTGCATTGAGTGTCTGTCCCTGGTGGTCAGTGCGCATCATAGTGACCAGTTTTTTGGTTGACTGGTCATAACGGTCCCTTAGGCTTTTATATATATATACCTAAAACATACTTGAATGAGAAAAATCAACATAGTTTAAGGAAATTATGTCTTACACTTTACCAAATATTTTTATCAATTATGCTCAGATAGCTTACACACAGGCAGAGTTGGATTAGATGTGACAGAAAGATTTGATTGCCCTTATTCAATATGCTCATTAAAACTATGTTTGTTTTTAAGAGTTGTTTGTTTTCCATCTCCCAAAGCTATGTCAGTTAACATGATTTATTAATATAGAGAGCAGAACTATTTGTTATTAATTATATTGTAAACAATAACACTTCATTAGCAGTTATTTACTGTTACTGTCAGCCTAATGGGAGATAATTACTACATTAAACTGTACTATTTTCATATCAATCATTTTCCTCCTCTTTAACCAGAAGTTACAATACTTTGTGATATTTTACTTTGAATCTGAAACATTTTTACATTTTGATGTGAATTTATAAAATAATTAAGATTCTTTTGGATTAGTAAAATATTATTTACTAATTTTGTATACATTTTTATGTTTATTATAGTTGGAATTGAAGAAAATTAAATTTACATATAAAAAAGGTTGAGTAAATAAGCCTTATGCAGTGCTATAAGGCTCATAGTAAAAGGTCTGTAGGATGTCATAAAAAGTCAGTGATTGTTTCAGATATTAAAAGAAAATCTTGAACATTGTAAGGCCAAATTATCATGTTATATCTCAAATTTCTATGAAAATAATTAACAAACTTAAAAATTGTTGCCAATTATATTTCATTTATGAAATATTAGACTTCATTTAACTCAATGATCTCTCAGTTGATTATTAACCTTGACTAAGACAAGATATTAATGGTCTTTAAGCAATTATAATTTATTTAAATATTTAGTGAATAAGATATTTTCAAAGTCAACATATCATTTAGCATTAAGTAAACCAGTTTTTAGTAAGTAAATTTTTTACTTTATTAATCAAAGTTTGCAAAATTTTTCAATAGCCAAATGATTAAGCTGAATAAATAATTGTTTAAACTTAGATTTAGTCTAAAGAAGATTTGAATGAGGTAATGTCATGTGACTCTGGTGCATAGCTGTGAAAATAGAATCCAGCTTATAAGCTATAACACGTCAAGTAAATACCATAGAAGCAAGCCAAATGGACAGGTAAAGTAGTCTGATAACATAAGAAGCATTAGAAACTGTGGTACATCTACACAATGGAATACTACACTGAGGTAAAAAAGGAATTCATACCATTTGCAACAGCATGGAAGGAACTGGGGAGCATTATGCTAAGCGAAATAAGCCAGTCAGAGAAAGATAAATATCACACGATCTCACTCATTTGTGGAATATAATGAACAGCATAAACTGATGAACAAAAACAGATCCAGAGACAGAGAAGCATCAATCAGACCGTCAAACGTCAGAAGGAAGGTAGGGGACGGGAGGGGTAAGAGGAGAGATCGACCAAAGGACTTGTATGCATGCATATGGGCCTAACCAATGGACACAGACAACAGGGAGTGAGGGCATGAGTGGGGAGGGGGTGGGGGGCAATGGGGAGATAAGGACACATATGTAATACTTTAATCAATAAAGAAAAAAAGAAACATTAGAAAAGTGTAGGAAAAGCAAATACCCAATATTGATTAATATAATATCATCTTCTTGCTATTCAATAATTTACTCAACAAACACATGATTTATATCTAAGAATAGTTCCATCTTTTTCTTGAGCTTATGTTTTAAACATATATTCTTTATATCAGCTGTTATATTTATAACACAAAAGTTCTCATGGAATCAGACTTTGTCTTAAATTGTTAACAGGAATCATAACACATTTATTCTAGTGCTCCTACCACAACTCTATGTGAAATTTCTATGTCCTAGTTCAGTAAAAATATATGAAATTGGAATGTACAAAAATTTAAAATTTCTGTGTGTCAATGAACACAAACAGCATGGAAATACAATCTATGGAACAGGAGAATAAATTTACAAATCATCCATCCGATAAGGTTAATATTAAGAATATAAAGAAGATTCCTAAAATTCAACAACAGAAATAAAACAGCCTAAAATATGTACAAAGGACTTGAATATACATTCCTCCAAAGATATAAGAATAGCTAAAAGCACATGAAAAGATGTTCAACATCACTAATCATTAGGGAAGTAAAATCAAAACCACAATGAGATGTCATCTCATTCTCATTATGACAGTTACCATGCAAACAAATCAAAACCAAAACCAAAAACATAACACCATACACATATTCACAACAAAATCCGGAAAATAACATGAGCTGGTAAGGATGTGGGGAAATTAGGACTCTGATGCACTATTGGCAGGTTGTAAAAATGGTACAGCCATTATGGAAAGCTATATAGTAGTTTCTCAAAGAGTTAAAACAAAAACTATCTATGATCCAGCAATTCCACTTCTGAGTATATACCCAAAAGAATTGAAAGCAGGGTCTTGAAGATATGTTTTGACACGTTTGTTGACAGTATTATTACTTACTTTACAATGGCCAAAAGCCAGGCGCTCTCTAAGTGTCCAACAGTGAATTAGTGGATAAACAAAATGTGGAATATACATGCAATGGAATGCTATTCAGTCTCAAAAAAGGAAGGACATTTTGACACTTGCTACAATGTGGATAAATCTTGAAGACATATGCTTAGTGAAAATAAGCCAGTCATACACACACTGTATCATTCTACTTGATATCTAAATATAGAACCCTTGATACCTAGATATAGATATCTAGTATAGTCAAATTCATAGAGACAGAAAGTAGAGTGGTGATTGCTAGTGACTGGAGGAAAAAGGGAATGAATGTTTGTTTAATGGGTGTGGAGTTTCAGTTTTGCAAGATGAAAAGAGTTATGGAGATTGGTTGCAAAATAATGTGAATGTATTTAACACTGCTGAACTGTACTCAACAATAATTAAGATAGTAAGTTTTATGGTATGCATATTTAAACACAATTAAAAATTTAATATTCACTGAATATGTTCTGCATAGGCAGTAAGAAAAATGGCAAATGTGTAGGAAAATGTTCTTTCTAAATTGCATTGTTATATAAAAACATTCAATATATTTCTTGACACATAGAGAGGAGTAAAGATGGTAACTTGACTTAATTTTTAAATATACATATTTAAAAATTTGTTACTTACTTATTACTTACGAGCAACAGGTATTAACTTTTCAGTAGGAAAACAAATATGCTATTTTAATAGTCTTTAATTTACAATAGAATAAAATTTTACCTAGGATGGCACCTAGTAAAAGGGATTTAAATCATAAGAGCGTCCTCAAAGCTTAATTATTCCTACCTTCTGTCCCCTCAATATCTGAGGTTTAAATCCTCCAATTCTTTATGTTACCTCAGGCAGTATCCTTACTCATGAAATATTATTATCTAAGGCCTCTCAACTGTACAGAATACATGAATGATGCAGCTAAAGTAAGGGGCAAATAAACCAAAGTGAAGGCTAAATGAAATGCATGAAAGAATTAAAATAAAGCTTACTAAAAGATTTGGTAAAAATCTCTCCTTAAAAATTAGTAACACATGACCAAGGTAGTTATGTGATTTACCACAAACTACACAAGTAATTGGAAACACATAAGGACCAGGAGTACTAGTTTCTTTCTTTTACCATAATAAAGCCATTTCATATGCATCCCAAATCAGGTAATTATTCTCCAATTTATTATACACGAGAGACCTGGTGCACAGGTTCGTGCACCAGTGGGGTCCCTCAGCCTGGCCTACAGGGATCTCGCTAAAGCTGGTTCTCCAATATCCTCCAAGGGGTCCTGGATTGCGAGAGGCCGGTTCTTGGGTGATGCACCCCAGAATCAGGCTCCCTCCTCTCTGGTTCTGGGTGTGTCACCCAAGAACTGCAGTTGCCAAGTCACTGCAGCTCCTGCATTGAGCATCTGCCCCCTGGTGGTCATTGTGTATCAGAGCTACCGGTCGGACAGTCAAACGGTCAGACAGTAGCTTAGGCTTTTATATATATAGATACAAGGTGGATCAAAAGTAGGTTTATAGTTGTGAGTACTCAAAGTTTATTCTTGTATTATTATTTACTAATTATTGCATTATTTTTCATATGAACAACTGTATACCTACTTTTGAGCTATCCTGTATGAACCTGGAGATGCAAGATAAAATTTTATCTTTTACTTTTATGTGGTAGCTATTTTGATGTTTTTTCAATTTGACTTTAAGGCCATTTTGCCTTACATTAATAGTAAAAAATATTTTCATCAAGATTTTCAGTTTATTTAGAAATAATTCCTTCAAGTAAGTAAAATTCAATCTATTGGATTTATAGAAACATAAACAACACCACAAAGACATATCTTTCCCCCACATTGCTTCTTATATTACTGCTAGAGGGCCGGTGCAGGACCACCCCCCGCCCCGTCTTGTGCCCTTTCACAGTCCAGACCCCTTGAGGGATGTCTGCCTGCTGACTTAGGCCTTGATCCCCCCAGGGATAGGGCCTAAGCCGGCAGGCAGACATCCCTCTTGCAGTCCAGGGCTCTCGCAGTCTGGGACCCCTCGTTACTTACGGCAAGCCTACAGCGGAGGTGGGAGAGGCTTCCACTACCACCGCTGTGCTTGCCAGCCATGAGCCCAGCTTCTGGCTGAGTGATGCTCCCCCTGTGGGAGTGCACTGACCACCAGGGGGCAGCTCCTACGTTGAGTGTCTGCCCCCAGGTGGTCAGTGCATGTCATAGCGAGTGGTCGTTCCACCTTTTGGTTGATTTGCATATTAGGGTTTTATTATATAGGATAATAATGTAATAAGAATCCTATCTAATGAAAAAGTAATATGCAAATTGACCATCACTCCAAGACACAAGATGGCCATGCCCATGTGGTCAAAGATGGCTGCCCCCATGTGGACACAAGATGGCCATCACAAGATGGCCTGCAGGGGAGGGAAGCTTTGGATAGTTAGAGGTGACCAGGCCAGCAGAGGAGGGCAATTGGGGGTGACCAGGCCAGCAGGGGAAGGCAGGTGGGGGGGATCAAGCCTACAGGGGAGGAGAGTTGGGGGGGACCAGGACAGCAGGGGAGGGCACTTAGGGGTGACCAGGCCAGCAGAGGAGGGCAGTTGGGGGGGGGCAGGCCTGCAGGGGAGGGCAGTTGGGGGGACCAGGCTAGCAGGGGAGGGCAGTTAAGGGTGACCAGGCTGGCAGGGGAGTGGTGAGGGGGTGATCAGGCTGGCAGGCAGAAGCAGTTAGGGGCAATCAGACAGAGGCAGGTGAGCGGTTGGGAGCCAGCAGTCCTGGATTGTGAAGGATGTCCAACCTCCCCTACCTTTCCTCCGAGGCCCGACAGTCTGATCGATGCTTCCCTGTCTCTGGTTCTGCTTTTGTTCATCAGCTTATAGTGTTCATTATTTCACATAGATGAGTGATATCATGTGATATTTATCTTTCTCTGACTGACTTATTTCACTTAGCATAATGCTTTTCAGTTCCATCCATGCTGTTGTAAATGGTAGGAATTCCTTCTTTTTTAGTGCAGCATAGTATTCCATTGTGTAGATGTACCACAGTTTTCTTAATCCACTTATCTGGTGATGGGCACTTAGGCTGTTTCCAAATCTTGGATATTATGAATTGTGCTGCTCTGAACATAGGGGTGCACATATCCTTTCTGATTGATGTTTCTAGCTTCTTGGGATATATTCCAGAAGTAGGATCACTGGGTCAAATGGGAGTTTCATTTTTAATTTTTTGAGGAAACTCCATACTATTCTCCACACTGGCTGCACCAGTCTGCATTCCTACCAGCAGTGCATGAGGGTTCCTTTTTCTCCGCATCTTCGCCAACACTTGTCGTTTGTTGATTTGTTGATGATAGCCATTCTGACAGGTGTGAGATGGTACGGCAATTCATGTTGATTTGCATCTCTCGGATAGTGACTTTGAGCATGTTTTCATATGTACAACGAAACAATCCCCAGAGGAAAGAAAAGGAGGAATTGCCAAGAAAGGAAATAAAGGCAACTAATATTTTATATTAATCATACAAAATAACTAATAATTTTATGTAAAAATTTTGATACAATCATTTTGAATTTTAACTGCTATGTGTAGCTTCTTTCTCATTGAATTTATTTTTGATTGAATATACTCCCTGTTTTTATTATTTAAAATATAGACATAGGCATAGTAATTGCTAGTCTGAATGTTAATGGTCTCTCAAAATTCAAACCTTGAAATCCTACCCCCTCCCCCCCAAATGATGGTATTAGGCGATGGAGTCTTTGGGTGGCACTGTTATTAATGGGATTAGTGCCCTTATAAAAGAGACTCCAGAGCTCCTGGTCCCTTCCACCATGTGAGTACAAAGTCAGAAGGTGCCAAGAAGGTGCTAAGAAGAGGACCCTCACCAAATGCTACCAGGTAGCACCTTGATCTTGGACTTCCCAGCCTCCAGAACTGTCAATAATAAATGCAGCCCACACAGTGCTATTCAAATGTTGTTTATAAGAGACTTAGTCTGTGGTACTTTGTTATAGCAGCTCAAACTAAGACTGTCATTAAATTAAGAAAACTTTAAAGGCAAAAATCAATTTTATTTTGAAACTTTGAAAAAGGGAACAGAAAATTCCAGCCTGGCTACACAATCCTAAGAGCTGCATTAGACAACAAAATTTAATTCACAAAATCCTAAAAATTAAAACAAATAATCTGAACTATAAACACAGTATGCTGAATTGAAGTGTTGGCTGGCCAAGAAGGATTCAAACAATCTTTTGTGTTAGATGCTTCTATGGCAGGATATGAGCATTTTAGCAAAGGTAAGAAAAGTCACTTTTTCATTTCATTAGTGAACTGAGTGAATTTCTAAACCACAACACCATATATTCATATGACGATAATATACTCAATAAGGTTGATTGAACATTGCACAGGATATTTGACACAATCTCAGAAGAGAAAGCAAGAAGCATTAATATTAGTTTTCTAGAACTGCCAAAACCAACTACAGGCTTAAACAACAGAAATTCTCCTCACACTTTTGGAGGCTAAAAGTGTGAGATCAAGGTTGGTGTCTTCGAAGGTTCTTTCTCCTAAACCTGGTCTTCCCTCTCTGGGTAACTGTGTCTGAATGTCCTCTTTTTATGAGGATACCAGTCATGTTAGAGTAGGGCAACCCTCATGACTTCATTTTAACTTAATTTCCTCTTTAAGAACCTTATTCTAAAAATACAGTCTCATTCCGAGTACTGAGGATTAGGACTTTAAGATTAAAATCTGTGGAGCACATAATGTAGCCCATAATGATGCTATTCAATCTCGCAAGAAAGAACTACACATAGCACTTGATTTTTTTCTTCTCCTTTAGTCTTGCTGCCTAACAGTGGAATAATATACATAACACAATACCCAGTACTCAAACTGTTACTCAGAGTGAAGAATTCTCACTTACACTGGGAAGCATATTATGTAGGACACATGACACTTTTAGACATGAGGTAGCAAGTTATCTGTCATTTCTTCCTATCTCTAATTTCCCATTGCCAATGTCCACCCAACATAAAGTTAACTCTCTTTACCTATCAAGTTGTGTCTCTTGGCACCACCAGAGAACCCCTGGTAAAGAAAAATTCTCTAAGGGTACAGCCCACAAGGGCCTGGTCATGGGTTTCTCCTGTCAATAGATCAAAAGGATGGTATTATTTGGTCTGTGACAGAAGCAATATCAGCAACATAGACTGGTATTTTAGTACTACTAAAATAATTACAACATTTATAAGCTTCATTCTGGCAGGAAGCAAAGCAACCAGATGGGCTAGGAGTGCAGCTAGTGGGAGAAGTCAAGAAGTTATGGAGTGGTACAAAATTTGAGTATGGCAAGACTCATTATTTGTGCCACTGAGAGTCACTTTCCTCATTATATCTTCTATGAAATCAAGATCATCTTACTTGTCTGAAAATGGAGATACATGTCCAGTCTTTCAAGATGAGAGGCAGCTGCAATCTTTAAAAATGAGGCTGGATAAGTAGTGCTGGCAAACCAAGTACTGCCATTGGTTCTGGGCTGAAATTGACATAGTTGTACATGTCAAGTAAACATAGAATCCTTCCAACCCAATTTCAGCTGTCATGGAGGCAACAGATGCTATTACATTCCAAAGTGAGTAGTGAAATAGTCCACAGTGACAAATTTCATACCAAATGGTCACATACCTATCAAAGAACTCACTAACTTGGAGAATAAGAATAAGATTTTTGAGAGATTGAAAAGCTTTGGGGTTTTGAGGATAATTTGTTTGGAAAGTCTTGTGATTTCCTTAGAGGGTAGAAGGAGTTGGCTGCTCTTCACCTCAAATCTGCTTGAGTAGGGTTTCTACAGGAACTTGTTATATGGTCCTTGCAGTTAGTGGACACAAATTTCTAGGGTAGGTATGACCACATTTAAGACAATGAAAAGAAAAGAGACTGGCTAAAGCACTGGGGTGGCAGGAAAGGAGAAACTCATTAGGAAATGGCGGCACACCTCTCTGATGACTTGAAAGTATGTATGGCTTGTGGGACAAGATATGGATCCCACAGAAGGATTTTGCTTGAGATCATTTAAAAGTGAAGTGATTCTGACCAAGAAGCTTCTGCAAAAGAGATTTCAGCCAAAATTATCCCCCATCTTGGATAGACAAGATTTTTTTAACATTAAATTGATTTCAAATTTTGATTATTATATGACATTAAGCATTTTTATTGGATTGAAATACTTTTGATTCTTAGAGTATCCATAAAAATTGATATTACCCTACAGTGAGCAAAAGAGCCAAGAGGCCTACATATGTTATTAAGATGAAGGATACATTTAGCATTTTAAAGGGCAATGTGAGACCAAAATAAAACAAGTTTTTATTAATACACTAGAGGCCCAGTGCACGGAATTTGCACATGGGAGGGGGGGTGTCCCTCAGCCCAGCCTGCACCCTCTCCAATCTGGGACCCCTTGAGGGATGTCCAGGACTGCTGGATCCCAACTGCTCACCTGCCTCTGCCTGATTACCCCTAACTGCTTCTGCCTGCCAGCCTGATCACCCTAACCACTCCCCTGCCAGCCTGATTGACACCTAACTGTTCCCCGGCAGGCCCAATTGCCCCTAACAACCCTCCCCTGCTGGCCTGATCACCCCTAACTGCCCTCCCCTGCCAGTCTGGTTACCCCTAACTGTCCTCTCCTGCAGGACTGGATGCCCACAACTGCCCTCCCCTGCTGGCCTGGTCACCCCTAACTGCCCTCCCCTGCAAGCCTGGCCCCCTCCAACTGCCCTCCCCTTCAGGCCTTGTTGCCCACATCTGCCCTCTCTGGCTGGCCCGGACACCCCTAAATGCCCTCCTCTGCTGGCCTGGTCACCCCTAACTGCCCTCCCCTGCAGGCCTGGCTCCCTCCATCTGCCCTCCCCTTCAGGCCTTGTTGCCCACAACTGCCCTCCCTGGCTGGCCTGGACACCCCGAACTGCCCTCCCCTGCTTGGCTGATCACCCCCAACTGCCCTCCCCTGCAGGCCTGGTTCCCCCTAACTGTCCTCCACCGCAGGCCTGGTCCCCCCCAACTGCCCTCCTCTGCCAGCTTGGTCACCACTAACTGCCCTCCCTACTGACCTGATTACCCACAACTGCTCTCCCCTGCAGGCCTGGTCTCTACCAACTGCCCTCCCCTGCTGACCTGGTCCCTCCCAGCTGCCCTCCCCTGCTGGCCATCTTGTGGTGGCCATCTTGTGTCCACATGGGGGCAGCCATATTTGACCACATGGGGGCAGCCATCTTGTGTCTTGGAGTGATGGTCAATTTGCATATTACTCTTTTATTAGATAGGATCTTATGATTCTTATTTTGTTCAACAATTATTTTCCACAAACAGGTAAGGGTAGCAATGTTTATGCCAATGTTTTTGCCTATTTTTCTGAATTTAGTGCACTTAATTTTCAAATAATTGCATATATAGAATTATTTGAAAAAAATTAAAAATAAATACACATTTTAAAACATTTAACTTTATTATGGGTTCCTCAAAGTAAGTGGCATATTTTTCTAATATTTAAAATTATTATGGATATTTATAATTTCTTTTATGATATTTCATCAAAATTTTTTGATTTTATTAAAATTCTCCAGGGAATGATTTTGATTGTAACAGCTTTTCTTTGGAAAACTGTTGTCCGTTTTTGAGACTATGATTATAGTAATGAAAGGAAGGGGCTGCCTGTGCTTCTAGAGAAGCTAGAGAAATTGACAAGGGTCAGAAGGAGGCAGTGAGGGAAGAAGCAGGTTCCAGTGGCAAAGCAGGAATAGTCTAATGCTCCCTCCAGCACTTTTTTTAAGGAGTTAAAGAAATCTTTGCAATAAAGCAGAGACACAAATGCCTGCCTTATCTCTGTGCATTGAGAAATACCACAATTTGGAAGAATGAGCTCCCATTGCAGGGCTGTTTAACAGACAGGATTGTCTTTGTTCTTTATAGAAAATTCTGACCAGGCCTCTCCCTTCAGATCAGAGGCAGATTCTCCATTTGTTTTCTCATTTTCCCCAAAGTGCCACTGATTTCTATCTGGATTGAAATGTTCATAGGCAAATATCACAGAGACTGAGTTCAAGTCTTAAGGTAGTCTTTCTCTCTTCTCTCCTATCAACACACACACACACACACACACACACACACACACACACACACACGCTTATTAATCATGTTGTGTAATCTTGGGCAAGGCATTTAATATTGTTAGCCTCAATTTCCTTATCTATTCAATAGCAAACACTACACTGGCTCTAAAATCTGAAGTATATATAGCAAGTGAGATATTATAGGTGAGAGTGCATTTAAACAGTAAGAATTTCTATGGGATTTTACTAGTAGTAATACTACAAATACTGAAAGTCAGCAGCTTATCACTAGGGCTTTAAATTACATTAATTTTAAAAATTATCTTAACTAAAATGAATTTTAGCCTAGAGAAACTTTTTTTTTAATGGGGGTTGAATCCAGTTAAGTGTACATTGTTTTAATTTTTTGGATTACAATTAATGTAACAAATCACAATGCTAAAAGCATTATGGTGAAAACATTTTAGGTGACAAGCTTTCTGTGGGTATAAAGAGATAGAAATGATGTTATTTAAAGTCAAATAGCATCTACCCATTTGAAATCATAATGACTTCACAGCATTGAACTATCACATTATAGTCCTTCTCAGCAAAGGAATGATGAGTCTACAATATACACTAACATTCAGAGAAAATCGACTGATTTTTATCTCTACTTTCATAAATTTTGACCTCAGAAAACTTGTGATAAAGCTAATGTACCTTTATTTTTTTTGCTGTTCATTTTTGAAATGTAATTAAGCTTCAGCCTTATTATTCCCTGACAATGGAAAAGCCACTGATTGTGCTGCCTTTGAAATCCTGTATCACATTAGGCACTTTCTAATAATGATGCCTTTGGCTTAAGAAGAGAAAATTAACTTGACCTAATTAAAAACTGTACAGGTTCTCTTTATTATTTTGCACAAAACTTACTTGGGCCATATGCCAATCAAAGAATGAACATTTTTTTTAAATCTTCCGTCAAATGGAGATAAAATGATATATGTTAAAGTAAATCAGATAGTAAGAAGTGAGATTTGTCAGAGTCCATAAAATTTCTAAGCAGAGTGCACACCAGTGAATTTTCAAAATGGGAGCACATTCATCTCTGTTAGTCTCTCAAGTGCCTTAGATCCAAGAAAATGACATGGCTGTGCCAAGAAAGGTGATCCGGTAGTATAAAAGTACCTCTCTTCAAAAATAATTACTACATACTTCAGTGAATAATGAAGACTCTCTTATTATCTTGGTACCATCTTTCTATCTTCTTCCATTTTCTCTTACAATGAAATTTCCCCTATTATTATTTCTAAGTAAATCCAGAGCCAGGACACTATAGACGGCTTGGAAATTTTTCAACTTGCAGTTTTCATTCTAAGTTAGAACTACTTGAATTCAGACAATGAGCAAGTCAAAATGAGAAATAAAGTTCAGTCTCCTATTACACCTTCAAAAACCCAAGTAGACTTACTATTCTTTAACTTATTGAAATCTGTTTTATAAAATCTCTGAGATCTTTTCATCTCTTGCATATTTAGAATTGTTTATATCACCCCTTTGCTCTGTGCTTCCTGACCACATTGCATAAAATGATCAAAAAGTTGTCGTTTTCTTGGTTTTGTGCATAATATTTTATGATAATATAATTTTTTTTCCACTATTCATTCTTGGCCATGCACATACATACCCATTGTCTCTGATATTTATTTTGTCTCAGACTAATGCTTCATGTTTATTTAGGTATGGCTTCATACATGTGATTATATAACAAATACTTGGTATTTTATCTCATGTTACAAAATCATATATACATATATTTAAATATGTTTTTATTGATGAGAGAGAAAGAGAGAGAGAGAGAGAGAAACTTTATCCATCTATCCATTGATTGGCTGCCTCCTGCATGCTACCTACTGGGAATGAAGCCTGCAACACAGGCATGTGTCCTGACCAGGAATCGAACCAGCATCCTTTGGGTGCATGGAATGACACTCAACCAAGTGAGCCAAACCAGACAGGGCACAAAATTATATTTTTAATAAAATATATAAATTACAAAATAGATATCATTGTATGATGTTTTAATATAAGAAAAAAATTCATTTTCATTGGCTTCCAGTTGACCAGATAAAAAATTAAACTGCCACCAGCCTTACATAAGAGATTTTCTGGAATATGTCCCAAATTAACCTTCTAGCTAGTTTCCAAAGGAAATTTTGGACTTACTCTAAACTCTGGCCCAAATGAATTTTCCTTATACCTGTGAACTCCACTCTGCATGTCTGCCTCAATTGTCTTGTTTATAGTATTCTCCTTTATCTAGTCTATGTGGCTCTCTGAATGCCAAATAGTCAACCTTCAAAATCTATTGTTAATGAAGCCTTTATAATTTAACTTTCCTATCTATTCCTACTGGAGAACTCTTATGATGTTTTTATACCTCCAAAATCCAATAACAGTTTATTGGTACCTCTTTCATGAAACAGCACCCGCCTTGCATGTATTAGGTCTTTGAGTATTAACGTTCCATTGGCTTTGTATGTTATAATTGACATAGTGAGATTGTCTTATATGAACCATTCATATGTAATAGTTGTGATCTGCACATTTGTGAAAGGGAAGTTGGTTTTTGTAAAGGAAAATAAGACTGACAAATGTAGTTGATTTAGGAAGGCTAGATACATGGAGAAAATCTTCTACAGCAAGGTTAGTTAGTTCAGTAAAATTAAACACCAAGTCACTGGGCAAGGTAGGGGAATGGAGAGGGAATTATTCTGAAGAGAAAACTGGTTTAGATATCTACACTAATTAAAAAAGAAACATGCAAATTGACCGAACCTCTGCTATGCCAAGCCATGCCCACCAGCCAATCAGGAGCGGGTATGCAAATTAACCCAACAAAGATGGCTGCAGCCACAGAGTGAGCAGGAGGCTTGGGTTTCCCTGGTGATGGAGGAACACAAGCTTCCTGCCCGCCCTGGCCAGCCCTGGCCTCCGCTCAAGGCTACAAAGTTTCAATTATAGAAGATAAATAAGTCCCAGGTACCAGGGCCTCCACTGTATCACTGGGGGGTGTGGCCAGCCTGCAAACCACCACAGGCCCCTCACCCAGGCTGCCCCACGCCCCAAGGGAACTCCCACCCTGATTCAGGACACCCTTCAGGGAAAACCAGCCATCCCCACTCATGCACCAGGCCTCTATCCTATCTAATAAAAGAGTAATATGCAAATTGACCATCACTCCAACACACAAGATGGCTGCCTCCATGTGGACACAAAATGGCTGCCACAACATGGCCAGCAGGGGAGGGCAGTTGGGAGGGTACCAGGCCTGCAAGGGAAGAAAGTAGGGGGCGATCAAGCCTGCAGGGGAGGGCAGTTAGGGGTGACCAGGCAAGCAGAGGAGGGAAGTTGGGAACAACTGGGCCTGCCGGGAAGGGTAGTTGTGGGGGACCCAGGCCTTCAGGGGAGAGCAGTTGGGGGTACCAGGCCTGCAGGGGAGGGCAGTTAGGGGTGACCAGGCCTGCAGGGGAGGGCAGTTAGGGGCAAACAGGCTGGCAGGAGAGAAGTTAGGCATCAATCAGGTTGGCAGGGGAGTGGTTAGGGGGTGATCAGGCTGGCAGGCAGAAGCAGTTAGGGGCAATCAGGAAGGCAGGCAGGCAAGCAGTTGGGAGCCAGCAGTCCTTGATTGTGAGAGGGATGTCTAACTGCCAGTTTAGGCCCAATACCAGGATTGGGCCTAAACGGGCAGTCGGACATCCTTCGAGGGGTCCCAGATTGGAGAGGGTGCAGGCTGGTCTTAGCGACACCCACCCCCACCCCCTTCACAAATTTCGTGCACCAGGCCTCTAGTTAAATAATAATAATAAATAATAATAATAACACAAAGGATTTTGTATATAGGAAAAAAGAAACTTCCCAAACATATACTACTTGGTTGATTTTTCTGGAAAATATTATACAATTGTGTGCACATACACACAAAACTATATACACATGATTTTTTTAAAAAAAAGACACATGAAATTTTGAAATTGTTTATTATTTTCAGGTTTTTGGATCAGTGTAATACTAGATAAATAATAATAACTTTAAGTGGATCTTGAGATAATCAATAAATATTAGGAAATAAAACAAATACATTTCAAAATAAGTAGTTAATGATGCAGTAAATGAAACTAGAATTATTATTATTATTATGCCTAGCAAAATTGTTGAATAGGTACAATAAATGATTTAAACCTGTTCAAAATAATTAATAGTAAATATTACACAAATGAAAGGAAGGGATGAACTAGAATTTCAAGTAGAATCACCCTACATTTCCATTCATGTGGCCCAACTGAAGCACAGTCTCATGAGTCAGAGATATCAATCCTTACTAAAATAATTAAGTGGGGAGTTATGCATTTTAAAAGTAACTTCAGAATATAATGTTAGTCAGAATCAGAAGCATATTAAACAGATTCAACCCTTTTGCTTAACATGCACATTAAGAAACCAGAATCACGGGAGAAATTTTATATGCAGATGAGCACTTGTGAAGAACTCATGAAATAAATGTTATTTAGTCTGAAAAGCCCTGTGATTTGGGAGCCAATCTACTAGATAGATGCCAAATTAACTGATAATTGTCCTAAGCTGAAACTAGCCATACTGTCTGGTACTGATAAGTACTTGAAAACTAACATTTTCATAATTTCATGAATCTATTAAATGAAATAAACCTGTAAAAATCATAGAAACATCAAAAAGCAAACATATAGCTAATGCAAATTACTTCTTTGTTAGAGAAAAATACATTACTTAAAGCAATTTTCATTTGAAAAGCTAAATTCACAATTATACCGCATGTTGTGCTTGAATAATGTCTCCATTCACATAGCCCATGCTTCACCCACATATGAATGCTAAATTACGGTAGTGTATATGGATATAAGATAAATCATTGTTAAATCTTGGCATCCAGAAAAAAGAATTGGTTTTGCCAAACATCAGAGTAAAATCATTTGCAGGGGTTTCTGCCATCCCTACTCCTGAATAAAGATTATGCCTTTTTCAGAATACTTGTATAGTCATATTCCATATAGCTTTTCTATCATATAGTTGGTTCTTATTACAATGAAAAATTGTGTAGATGTCTTTATTGTTTTCAGTTCCTGGGTAATTTCTCAGTAATATTAACTTGTCTTTTTAGGCAATTATGTCACCTATAGAAAATATTATGGGTATATATTTGTAAATTAGAGAAGCAAAAAATTAATCATAAGCTTTTACAGTTTAGAAAAATGTTTACACATAATTTTTATTATCATACTGCCATATTTTTCTAATGCAGCTTCATCATTCAATGACAGTACCTAATTTTTTGTATAACTTTATCTTGAATAAAATAATTGATTTCAAATTAAAAGAATCAATGCAAGTAACTTGTTTAAATATAAGACAATTTAGCTATAAGTATGTAGATAAAATTGTTACTTACAGAAATTACCATTTTTAAATGTGCATGAACATTTGATTGATGGGTGGGGAGATGCAACAACTTCCCTTGTTTGGATAGAACCAGAGACACCCAAACTGTGTGTTTCATTAACATAAGAAATCAAATTAGTTGAAACTTTTGATAAACAAAATAATATAAACTTATACTATCTCTACCAATATAAAATAAATACATTGCATGATGCAACAATAATGGAATTGTAGACATTCTACCATGAGTTTCAGATTTGAGCTCAGTTATTATCCGAGTAAAGAGAAACAATGGCATTCCTTGATGAGTTCTTTTGGTTGTTTGATCCTAAAAATCTAAAACACAATTTTCAGTGTCATCTCTGTAAGACTGATAGTAGCAAAAGTACTTCTTGTTCTGTATTTCACCACTCTTACTTTTCCACAAGAAAAGTCTATCTTCCCACATCTAATAACCCAATATATGACATTGACTCACTCATCTCAGTAAATCTTCAAAAATGAAAGATATCCAATAACAGAATTATATTCCATATTAAAACCTAATTGAGTTTCCACCTTATCCAGGCAGGCAGACATTAACTTCTGATTGTTTTTCAGTGTTACACCTGCTACTGTCTAAGAAAAGTTATTGACAGAAATGTCTGGGATTATGAGAAAGATGGGTGGAACCTAACCTTTTCAACTCTCTGTGACACCAAGAGATGCAGACATTTTGTTATCACTTAATAGCTAATAAGCTTTTCCTATTCCAGTGATTCCCCCATGGTGGTAATTCTATGGAAATATTAAAATGGGAAGGGACACATGGAGAATTGCCTGTCAACCTTTTAATATATTCATACCCATATTTCTGCCAAGTTACTAAAGCCAGATCCTCTGAGTACAAGAGAGTCTGTACTCATAACTCCTTTTATGATTATGCATTGTCTCTCTAATCCCTTTTTAGTTTTATCAATTTCTGCTGATATGTCATTATGCATAACCATACTTATTAAATAATCCTAAATAATTGCACATTTATTATATATATCATATTTTACTTCGTGCACTAAAGTTGGTCTTCTCTGATATGAATGTTTTGCTTTAGAGTTCATAGGATATGTCTATTTCCAAACTTCCAACCCATTTTTTGTTTTCAACAGTGTTTGACCCTACATCTCAGGTGCTTTTCAGAGAGACTACCATTTTACAACCCCACTAGCAATGTATCATCAATCCAGTTTCCCTGCATTCTCACCAGCTTGTCACTATTTTTATTTAAAGTTGTTCCAATAGATGTGTAGTGGCATCTCATTGTGGCCTTGTTTTGTATTTTCTTAATAGCTGGTGATGTTGAACATCTTTCATATGCTTTTTTTTTGCCATCCTGTATCCTCTTTAATGAAGTGTCTGTTTGTCTTTTACTCATTTTCTAATTGAATTGTTCAAAATTGTTTACTGGTGAGTTTGAAAACTTCCTTACATATTCTAGATATTGGACTTTTGTTACATATGAGTTTTGACAATATTTTCTCCAAGTCTATGTTTTGTCTTTATATACTCACAACAGGGTCTTTCACAGAGGAAAAAATAATTTTAATGAAATCCAATTTATAAATTATTTTATATGCATTATGTTTTATTTCATAGCTGAAAATTTCTTGCCAAGTTTTAGGTCCTAATGATGTTCTCCTAAGTTTCATTTTACAAATTGTTGTACACAGGAACTGGCAAAAGAAGGTTTATAACCATAGTACAAAGAATAATAGAATTAAAAAATAATACAAAAATAAACTGTGTTTTGTGTATTCACAAATATAAGCCTCTTTTGCCAAACCCTGTACTTTGTATTAAATCTCTAACATATTTTGGGTTACTTTTTATGTACATGATATTATGTATGATATTCTGGTGAATTTCCATAAATACCCAATTGCTTATTATTTTCAGTCTTTTTTCTCTAGTGTTTAGTTTTAAATAACTTTTATTACTATATCTTTAAATTCACTAATCTTCTCATCTGCAATATCTATTCTATCAATAACCCATCCAGTATATTTTTAATCTAAGCTTTGTAGTTTTTATCTTTAGAAGTTTGATTTGAATCACTTTCAATTTTTTATGTTAACTACTTAAATTCAATTCTTCTTCTGGCTTCTGGAACATATGGAATAGTTAGAATAGCAGTTTTAATGCATTTTCAAATAATTATATAATCTTTGAATTTGCGACTAGATTGATAGGTTTTATTTCTCATCTATTGTGATTTCCTGCTTCTTTGTTTGACTGGTGCATTAAAATAGTTTATTCCAGAAGGCCTGGAAATACCCTGAGCTGTTTTAAATGATGTATTGTCCTGGTAGTAATTCCTGAACAAAGCTTCAAATATACTGATTAATGGTGTTGTTTTATAACTAAGGGTCAGCTTAGAGTGTGTTTTTTTGTTTATTTGTGTTTTAACTAGCTTATGAGCATCGGTTGCTAATAAAATTATGGTTTATAGTTTGTTATTTGGTTTTGGCAAGATCTTCAGAGGGATAAATCAGGTCACATAACAAAAATGTGCCAGCAGCGTATATAAAGTCTGGGCTAATACTCTATTTTGGACTCCCTGGATCTGAGGTGACCTGTACACATGGTATTGGTTCTGTTAGAGAGAGAAGAGACATTCCATATACCCCTGCAGAGGAAGAACAACTGCATCCTACATCTGCAAAACCCTGCTGGGAACCAACTTTCAGCTGATGCTCATTTTTAGTAACAATGTTGTTGTATGCTAAACTTTTCTTGCAACACACTTGAAATAAATAAGCATTGTTATTTTGGGTCCTATGAATCTTCTTTCACAATTGAAGTCTGATTTACCACCACAGTTAGTGCACCTGGCAATTTATTATCCAAAAGCAGACATTAAAATTTTACCTTGCTGAGTGCTAGATATTCTTGTGTTACTATACATATTCATGAACTTTCATCAGGAATGCAGTCATGTTACCTACAACAAAATGATCTTTTTGGTTCTTGCTTCAAGCCTTTTGAGTCAGGACTAGAGTAGCATTTATTCTCGGGCTAAGTTAGATCATTACTGAAGCAAAATTATTCAGAGTGCTCTATCTGATGGCTGATAAATTATGAGATATTTTTGTTTGTTTATTGTTTGTTTGTTTCATTTCACCTCCACATTCTACTTTGCTCAGCAAGAGGGATTCTTTTCTTTAATCCACTCATTGTTCTTTCTTCAGCCTCAAGGTTTGGGAGAGAACATCCTCAGTCTCTCTCTCTCTCTCTCTCTCTCTCTCTCTCTCTCTCTCTCGCTCTCGCTCTCGATCTTGTTCTCTCCCTCCCTCCAGCTCTTTTCCTTTAGTATTTTGTTCTGATTATACTAGCCACCTTGGACTCCCCAGATTTCTAGGTCTACCACTTAATTCAGGCATACCCCTCATCCCGTGCCACAGGCTGGAAGCATCCCCAGGCATTAAGATGGGACAATTATAAAGGGTCTCTCCATCTGTTTCACATCTTTCAGGGATCACTATCTTTTGTTGCCTGATAGCCAATGTAATCTATTCTTTTTTGTGTGATTTTTTTTTCAGACAGGAAAATAAATCTGGTTCTGTTATTCCATGTTGGTTGGAAGTAGAAGACCCTAAAGAATATTTCTTGGGGAGAAACCAAGATGGCGGCATAGGTAAACACCTAAACTGCTGCCTCGCACAAATATTTCAAAACTACAACTAAAAGACAAAACAGACATCATCCAGAACCACAGGAAGGCTGGCTGAGTGGAAATTCTACAACTAGAAGGAAAGAGAAAAGCACACTGAGACTCAGAGGAGCTGCAGGAGGCAGAAGTACTGAGGCATGCGTGTGGAGAGGGTGGATAACTGAGTACTCGGCTGGCTTGCTCAAGCGGAAGGGAGACAAAAGCTCCCGACAGCACTGAACTCCAGTTCCGGGCAAGACTCTGGGGACCCAGACTCTTTCGGGGAGAAACTGGACTGTCTGGCAGTGGGCGGAACTCGACGGTGGCTTTCTCTTAGAGGTGCTTGCAGCGATTACCATGGGACACTGAGACACAGGGGCCTATTAGGGAAGGGCTGATGGGAAACTAATGCTGTCTGCTCCACCCCGAGACTCTGCCCCATCTAAGCTGAGCACAGAGGCTTTTGCAAGTCTTCTCCCATAAGGGTGTCTCCAGCACAGAAGTTCTCCCAGCATAGACACAGCTGATCCTCACAGCCAGTTGGCAAGGAGGTCAATTCCTCCCAGTGATACCAACAAAAATCAAGACTTAACTACAACAAGGCTGGACACACAGCCCACAAAGGGGTGTACCAAGAGTGTCCACCACAGGTAACTGGGGAGGCTGAGACACTGGGCCCTATAGGACACATAGCACACAAAGCCACTCTATCAACTCAGGGAAGCAGTCAAAATGCAGAGACAAAGAAACAGATCACAAATGAAAGAAATGGAGGAAAGCAAATGACTGGATATAGAGTTCAAAACCACGGTTATAAGTTTTTTCAAGAATTTTCTAGAAAAGGCCAAAAAATTTAGTGAGACCCTCAAAGATATGAAAAAGGACCAACTAGAAATTAAGCATACACTGACTGAAATAAAAAATATTATACAGAGATCTAATAGCAGACTAGAGGATTGCAAGAATCAAGTCAAAGATTTGAAATACAAAGAAGCAAAAAACACTCAACTGGAAAAGCAAAAAGAAAAAATATTCCAAAAATATGAGGCTGCCTCTGGGACAACTTCAAGCGTACCAATATCAGAATTGTGAAGGTGCCAGAAGAAGAGAGAGAGCAAGATACTGAAAACCTACTTGCGAAATAATGACTGAAAACGTCCCCCACCTGGTGAAATAAATAGACTTACAAGTCCAGGAAGCACAGAGAACCCCAAACAAAAGGAATCCAAAGAGGACCACACCAAGACACATCATAATTAAAATGCCAAGAGAAAAGACAAAGAGAGCTATTAAAAGCAGTAAGAGAAAAACAGTTAAGTTACCTACAAGGGAGCACCCATACGACTGTCAGCTGATTTCTCAACAGAAACTATACAGGCCAGACGGAGTGGCAAGAAATATTCAAAATGATGAATACAAGAACCTACAACCAAGATTACTCTACCCAGCAAAGCTATCATTCAGAATTGAAGGGCAGATAAAGAGCTTCACAGATAAGAAAAGGCTAAGGGAGTTCATCACCACCAAACCAGTATTATATGAAATGCTGAAAGGTATCCTTTAAGAAGAGGAAGAAGAAGAAAAAGGTAAAGATAAAAATTATGAACAACAAATATATATCTATCAACAAGTGGATCTAAAAACCAAGTGAATAAAAAATCTGATGAACAGAATAAACTGGTGAATATAATAGAATCAGGGGCATAGAAAGGGAGTGGACTGACAATTCTTGGGGGGAAAGTAGTATGGGGGATACGGGAAGAGACTGGTCAAAATCGTACAACTATGGATAAGGACAGTTGGGGGGGGTGGTAAGGGCAGAGGGTGAGGTGAGAACTGGGTGGAGGGGAGCTATGGGGGAAAAAAGAGGAACAATTGTAATAATCTGAACAATAAAGATTTATTAAATAAAAACAGAATATTTCTTCTTGCTTTATGAAACAATCATTAGAAACAAATTAGGCACTTTTTATTTATTAAAGTTATTTATAAAAAGGGTTATATGTGATAAATTTATTTTAGAATTCCATAATAGAAAAATATTATTTATGGTAAACTATTTTTCTTTTTAAAAATTCCATAAAAATAGTTTGGCTATTCACTCCTTTTCTAGAGTTTCTGCCTAGGCTGCAAACAATTGAGATGTACATTTTATGATGAAATGCCAAGGCTATAACTGAATTCCATTTTAACTGTTACTATCTCTGAACGTCCCCTATTTGTTACTGGTGCCTTTCATATATATATTTTTCTTTTTTTTCTTAATTTAATAAATCTTTATTGTGTGCTAGGTGCCCAGTGGCTCAGCCTCCCCAGGTACCTGAGGTGGACACTCTTGGTGCACCCCTTTGTGGGCTGTGTGCACAGTCTTGTTGTAGTTAAGCCTTGATTGTTGTTGATATCACTGGGCCAATTGGTTATGAGGATCAGCTGTGTCTATGCTGGGAGAACTTCTGTGCTGGAGACACCTTTATGAGACAAGACTTGCAAAAGCCTCTGTACTCTGCTTGAATGGGGTGGAGTCTCAGGGCAGAGCAACCAGCAATGGCTTCCCATCAGCCCTGCCCTAAGAGGCCCCCCGGGTCTCAGTATACTGTGGTAATCACTGCAAGAACCTCTGAGAGAAAGCCGCCCTCAAGTTCCGCCCGCTGCCAGATAGTCCAGTTTCTCCCCGAATGAGTCTGGGTCCCCAGAGTCTCACCTGAAACTGGAGTTCAGCGCAGTCGGGAGCTTTTGTCTCCCTCCCGCTTGAGAAAGCCAGCTCCGCATTCAGTTGCCAGTCCTCTCCACACACATGTCTCAGTACCTCTGCCTTTTGCAGCTCCTCTGAGTCTCAGTGTGCTTTTCTCTTTCCTTCTAGTTGTAGAATTTCCACTCAGCCAGCCTTCCTGTGGTTCTGGATGATGTCCGTTTTGTCTTTTAGTAGTTTTGAAATTTTTGTGCGAGGCAGCAGTTTAGGTGTTTACCTATGCCGCCATCTTGGTTTCTCCCCAACAGGGCTCGGTGCCTTTCATGTATTAACTTTATATCAGTAGCTCCATTATATCTACCATTTTAGTTAAGATACTTAAGGATCTTAGGCAGTGTAGGTAATATTTTTTTAAAGTAGTATTTGCATAGAATTCAACCAGTGTCTTAGCTCTGTTTATTAACGTTTATACTCCAGTTCCTGTGTGTCAACTAAGTAACCTTTGTTTCTGAGTAGTTCTTGCTATGAAGCAAACCTCTTCCTGGAGCAAACCTCCCATTACAGGTTCTAATTTTTGGCAAATAGTGACACACAATAGTTGTTAAATAAATATGCTTTGGATCACTTAATTAGTTCATGATTTAATTATAAATTATAGCCCCATATAGGAATCCCAGGATGGCACATCCTATTACATATAAGTTTGAGTGGCACATTCTATTCTTGTTTCAGATTTTAACAATCAAGAAATCCTCTCAAAGAACAATTTGTTGCTGCTTTGTCTCACAGAAAAAGAGATTGTGGAGCGTTGGCCTGTCTATTTACATACCACAAAATCTTCCAGTTGTATTTATACAACAAAGTATTTATGTTTTGTCAATATCATAGATTCCACAATTCTTTCGTGTGTGTGTGTGTGTGTGTGTGTGTGTGTGTGTGTGTGTGTGAAGATAGAAAGGCCAGAGAGACAGAGATAGAGAAATAGGTAGAAAGGGACAATGGAAGTAAATGTTATACCTGGTCAGGAGGTTGGTTAATTCCTCAGAGCTCTTTATTAAAAAAATTACTACCAGGGCTTCCCAGCATGTCAGACCATTGGGTTGCTTCCAAAGCAATTAATTCTCGGTGGGGTGCAAGTGAATTCATTAAAATAGAGAATTGCATTGCCTTTGAGGATTTGTGGGGAGGTTCAGATCTTTTAAAAGAGTAACAGCTGAATGGGCAAGTAAAGCCAATTGTAGCTTTTCCAGTTTCTCAGTTGTAATTCAGGTTGATTCACGGTGAGATACAGTTATCGTAAAGGGTAACAATTGTTTTATCTTTTCAGCTGAGTATGTAACTTATATGTGTATTTGTACCAATCTGTTCTTTGATTGATTTCATAGATTAAACCAGAGACACAAGTGAAATAGATAAAAATTTTAATAAGGAGAGTCTGAAGCAGGAAATTAGTTTATCACAACTTGCCTCAGAACTCTAGTACTTTTGCAAATAGCTCTAAATAGAGGTGAGTCTGTGTGGTATCTAAGGAAGTGTGTGCATGTGTATTAGGGGGTGGGTGGGTGGATAAAAAAGGCGCAGTCAACTTCCAAGAAAACTAGAATATGTTTCAGTCACTTCTGTTCCAGCACAGGTCCTAACCTTCAGTGACACTGTTGGACATAAAAAGACATGTGTCACTGGAAGATCTGATTCTCATGGCATATTGATCTCTCCTCCTCAACCATTAAAACATTACCAGAAGGTGACCACATTTATTCCTATATGATATTTGACTTACATTAATTTCTTATTCAAATATAATTAAATGTATTTCATAAATAAAATTTCCAGTTACATTTATTCCAGAAATTATTTTAACACTATTAATAACATCACAGGTACTATGAAATACTTAACAGTTTTATCTTACATATATACTTTATATGCCTACACAGGTACTTCACAATTATAAAAAGAAAAATATCTTATGTAATATTTTAAAGACTTCAATAGTTTCATGATAAAAAAATTCTTCCCTTTTCTGGAGTAATAGAGGAATCAGTTATTGTGTGTGTGTGTGTGTGCGTGTGTGTGTGTATTCCAAGAGACACAAATGTGGTTCTAGATAAAGTTCCTATAGGCCTACAAATGTTATTGTGCCTGTTAAACAAGAAAATATTTAGATAAACATGCAGTGGGCAGGTCTTGCCTCAGTATGCTAGGTAGATATTGGTTAACCTTTTTGTCACTTTCACTACAATAACTATTTGGTCCCAAAGGGTCTGCTAGTCAAGCAGCTGGCTCAAGGAGAAGTTGCAATGTGAGTGCAGAATTTATTTTCTGTCTTTTCTTATCCTTTCTTTGCCATTCAGTTATCTCCTGCAGGCACCTGCTGCTGTTCTCACCTGTCACTCTGGAGGAAAATGACAACTCACTTTCCTTAGGGAAAGGCCATAGGGAGTTAGTGCACTAAATGTCTGACTCCTCCCACTTCCAGATATACTTTGCCTTCCAAAGAAGGATGGCCAGAGTGCTTTTGCTTCATTTATTCAAAGATTTCAATAGAATCTTCCCAGCCTTCCTTAAATAATGGAATGCCTTTTTATAAAGACAATTCAATGTCTACGGCAAGCCTTTTGAGTTCCACCAGGCTTTGGAAAGAAACCAACATATTGCTAAAACACAGCTTTTTTATTTTGAAACTTACTGTTGAATTGGTGCCCCATTCCACCTAACTTTTTCATGAATGCATGACTTGTTTCTACTAGCTTGTGGATAGCCATTTTCTTCTCTGTTTAATTGCTAATTTTCACAGTGGCTAGCACAGTAGAGCTTTGAAAAATACTTGGTGATGAAGCTACCCTGCACCAAAATATCTGACCTAAGTTGTCACTTATGGGTCCTTAGACACTGCTGTTTAATTGCTTACAATTATTTTAGTCCTTGTCTACCCAAGCAAAATGAAGTGGTGAGTCAAGCATTTGTCTTGTGAATGTGATCAATGTAGAAATTCAATATGGATAATTGAGGCATCCCCCAACTCACTTTTCCCTTAGTAACAAGCTTTCTTTTTGTCAGAATTGTTCAGATAATTGCCTCAACCATCCATTTTACTTTGTATTATAGACACAGGTCTGTAACTAGCCTAAGGGATCATGAAAACGGAGTTGTCAGTGCAGTTCACAGATAGATCACCCCCTCGTTCATTCATCTGTGGCACTGGATAAATCAGGCTGGCTGGCCTCAGATAATTGCATTGATTAGTTCTGCCTCTTCATGGATGAGATACGTAGGGCCGTTTTGCTTCTGAATAGTTTCATATCCACCATTTATTCAGGTCCTTCAATGGCAACACATACCAAAGGGAAGGCATAACAAGTGACCGATTAATATGGGTTGTGCAAGGAGCGAACAGAAACATTTTGGACCTTGAACAGGTACTATTTTTGAGTGTGACAACAAAAGTAAAAGACAAACTTGATTAATGTCATCAAACTGCTAAAACAACAACAACAACAACAACAAAAATGAGTTTAATTTCATAGGGAAATAATACCCTTTCTCACAAAACATTTAATCTTAATTAATGAAGTAACAGTCTGGACATAGCATAAACTTACAAAAATATTAGTTGAGTGTTTTAACCTCAAATACTTAATAAATGCCCACATTTTAAAATTTGGTTATCTCTATATTTCCTTTGTAAAATTATGAGCTAAATATACAAGTTCTGTGGACCATGTGATTAGAGTTTCATTATTTCCTACAGCTTTCTACTATTCCTAACCAAGTTAGTTATATTGCATATTGTTTTAGAAAAGACTGAAAATAGGTCATTTTTGTGTGTGTTGTGTGTGTGGTGTTTTAAGAAAGTTAAGAAGGATTGTTTAAAAATAAATACAGAGAAAGTGGGAAAGAAGTGGGAAAGGACAAAGAAAAATGTATAATTAAAAAGTCTGAACAGATTGAATGAAGATTTTCTCCCCTATTTTTAACTTTAGGATTATTTTAAAATCAAAATCACATTTATTCACACTTGGCCCTGAAACCTTTTTTTCCTATGGAAAAAGAGTTTATACACTTTATGGTTATCCACTGGCTTTTGAGATGGTACACTTTAATGGCATGTTTATAAAAGAATTAAAAACATATGCAAGAATTTTCCTCTTATAATACAGACGGGCTTAGATTTTAGGGAAAGCATCCTTGGAAAAACAGATTCATTTTAAATGAACTCAAACACATTAAACTTAGTTTAAGAATCATTGAACCTTCTCAAAATCTGGCAACATTACTTATACATACCCAAGGTAAAGATGTGTGAAGGAAGAGAGTGGAGTAAGTTTATCATAGTAAACACCAAGCTTCGGACTTTTAAAATAATGATTCACCATCTCAAACTTTTGAGCTTTTAAATAATTTCTCCCTCATTTCACCTCACTCCAATAGTCCTAAATTTACACTTTATTCCTATACAGAGAAATGAACAGTGTTAAGAAATAACCATTAAATGAAATATATAACTCCTCATAATTCAGCACTAAAGTGATTTGTTTTTCATTTTGCCAATTAATTTGCCGGGATATTTCAAAAGAATTGCTTCAACATGCACTTTATTTTGCTTATGTATGCCCAGACTGAACCGAAGGCACTGTGAAGTTGATGATTACCAGAGTGGATGCAATATAACGCAAGGGCCATCCTGGCACAAGCCAGATCACTTTTGTCGTAAATAGAAATGCCTTTCTTATTGACTGCTTTAAGCAGTAGAAGTCGCTTTGTATGTAAACAAACCTTTGCCAAAATGAAATCATTAAACAAAAGAGCATTTTATTGTTGCAATATTCTGGATGCTTACTACTGCCAGACAGTATTCCAAATCATTACTGAACAACGATATGTAGGATAGTAAATATTAGATAGCATGCTGCAAAATTATGAAGACATGCTAATAATTATTTATGTTTAACAAAGTTTTGTTTATTGTAAACCTAAAAAATCCACTAATTTTTATTGCCATAATGCTGCTTGGTTTGCTGTGTTTAGTAACCAACTGTGTTTTGAAGCAAGCAGCCCATTAAAAACAATTATGGGCCTAAACAACCGACACAGCCTGAATATCAAAGCATGCTTATTATGCCATTCTAGGAAAACTGCAGAGACCAGCTGGGTAGGATTACCACCTTTATCAAAACTCAGTCAGCAGTATGTTAAAGATGGAAAAATCCAGAGCAACAAGCTAATTAGAATTTCCATCAGTGGGCTAAGGTAAAATTTCAAACATTGATGAGTTTATGAAAAAAAGTCTGAAACAGTCAAGTAGAATTGGATTTTAAAGATGGGATTTTGCAATGTAATAGAGAAACTCATATTTCTATGTGTAAAGTAGAAATATTTGTTCAGTGATGTCACTTTGGCATCTTGAAATTGGCCACATTGAGTGGATTTTATGAGGGGAATAAGCCAATGCTGAAAATCAGGGTTTCACCTTTAGTATCTTGAATGTCCAGGTTTTACAAAGAGATGAAGAAAGTATTAATAATGCAGATCAAACACAAATTTGCCATGAAAATAAATATTACATTGTAAATGGCACAATAAATTGAGGAAATATTCTTCCAGTACTAAACAATAATTCTCTGATTTAGCACAAGTGTTTCATGTCACTGAACAACAAAATAAGCTCTAATATGTAAATAATTGTTTTATTTTCTTATTATATAGTAATGTAAACAAATGTCAACAATTATGTTGGAAATACACTGATTAGTAATTATAATCACATGTTTTATATGTTTACAAAAATTGGGAAAACCAGTGAATGAATTCTGTGAGAATAAATTGGTCATATAGAGTCAATAATAAAGACTAAAGTAAAAAAAAAAAACTATATCATAATTATTTCTTAACTATGTGTCATACATCCATAATATAGGTACAGGTCCTAATAAATTTAATTACATACTCACATGCCTACATTTTTTTCAGAGTACATTGTTCAACATTTGCAGGCACACCCTTGAGTAAACTATCAAACCAAAGAAAAGTATAAATCTCTAGTTTGATACTTAAGAGTAGAGACTTTGCACTGGAATCATTAAAATAATAGAGAAAGCCATTGCCAACACCTGCTCCCCATTCAAATCCTGGTCCCTATTTTGAAAAAGGAGGATGAAAATAATAGAATTTGAAGAATTGGGCCATGTTTATGTTTAGATATTTTAAAATATTCAGGGCTTTTAAATATAGCTCACTATTATTTTTCAAGCAAAACCGTGGGATCATTAAATGGTATAATTCAGGTAAACCTTTTTTTCTTTGGAATCTGAATTGATTGCTGGTAGAAATGTAGGGGTGAAGTAATTGCTCCTGGGGTTACTAAAAGGCAATAATCGCAACAGCATGCAGGGGAGCCAAGTCTCGCCAGATATGCAGAAGGGGGTGGGAAGTTAAATGGGTAAACCACTGCTTAAAAGCCCATTTTTGCAAAGTGCAAACATAATTGCAAGACCAAATATTTCACATGTTCTCTTACCTTATTGTGTAAAAGGTCTGTCTATATATATAAATTTCAGAAGGTGTTAAAGTGCATTTATGGAATTATTTTGATGAAATAATTTAGAAATGTAAAATAATAAAATAAATGCTCTGTATACAGTTTTGTATGTAGAGATGAACACCTTAAATGGATTCAACAGATATGTATTAATTGGTTTTGATGCATAATATATAGATATAGTTTGTTGTTTTTTAACAACAATCTTAAAATGACCAGCATTTCAGGTAGAAATAGTTTTGGTATTTAACTCAATTGATAGAAAAGGAAAGTTTCTTACAAAATACCTTAAATGTTAAATCATACAGATATTTTATATATTATTTTTGAATAATAAAAGGTCTATATTTCTAAAATAATTGGAGATTCTAAAATAAAAATATTATTGTGCTTTTAATTATTTATCCTGTATTGTAAATATAATTGCACCTACTATCACATTCAAAATTCAAACACATGCTGCAATTTTATGCCTATTGTCATTTCCAAATATTGATTGTACCATTCAATTAGAATAAATTAAATAATACAATTTCAGATGATATACATATACTATTTGTACTAGTAGTGTTAAATCACTCATAAATAATAGTTGTCTATAAAATAATTTATAACTACCAGAACGATTAATAACAAGAGAGTAAAAAAGAAGTTGTAAAAGTTTTAGACTCTTGTTTTCATTCTTGCAGATGCACTAAATTGCAGTGAAATGGATAAAAAGCAAGCAACTGAACACTAAAAGCAAAGTCTGACTCAAGTAACCACCAATTACTTGCTATGGATATGAAGACCTGAAAGAAAATTGAAATAACTGCAACCTATAACATTTACCGAGAAAAATGTGAGCAAATAGATTCTTCAACAATTACTGAGATTGAAAGCCTGATAGATCAAACATGAATATAGGTGTGAATAACAGAATGACATTTATTTATTCAATATTTAACAAATATTATTAACTACTTCTATGAGTCTTACACAGTCCAGGAGCTAAACTGCCATGCTTTCTATCTTGGGGTATTTAAATTCTAGCTATTGGAGGTAGATAGTGAGTAATAAACAAACATAATACCTAAGCAAATCACATAACACTTTAAAGTATGCCAGGTATTGCACAAAATGTATGGTAGGTTAATGGTGAGTAGGAGTTTAGATATGTATAATATTTCAAGTAGTGAGACTGAGGTAACTCATTGAGAAGATGAGATTTAACCAAAGACTTCAAGGTGGAGTGAGAATTAGTCATGGCCAGAGCAAAGAGCATAAGATGACAGTTTTACAAAGAGGTCATTTAGCTGGAACAAAGTAAATGAGGGTCTGAATAGTAGGTAGGATCATCTCAGAGGTTACTGAGTACAGACAGATCAAGCATGGCCATGTAGGCCGAGGTAAACACTGGGAGCCTTCAGGAAGGAATGCCGAAGAGTGACCTGATGTTACTTAATATTGTTCTACTTTTTTATTGTGGTAAAACACAGATAACATAAAGTTCACCATTACCTTCCCAAATTGAAACTCTGTTTCCATTAAACAATAAGTCCCTATTTTTCTCCTGCCCCAGCCCCTAGCAATCACCATTCTACTTTCAATCTCTGTGAATTTGACTATTCTACGTACTTCATGTCAGTGGGACATTGGAGTACTTGGCTTTTATGACTAGCTAATTCCACTTAGCATAATGTCTTGAAGATTCATTCATGTTGTAGCATTTGTCAGATTTCCCATTTTTTCCCAAGCCTCCCAAAATTTCCTTGACTCTCTTTATTATAATTGTTTTCTTCAACTAATCCATACCTAGCCACAGTCCCAGGTAACCTACAGACTGATAATAAGAATTTTTATTTTCTAGAAACAAATATATGGGATCATATAAATGTATGTACCATTTTTCTCTGGTTTCTTTAACTTAGCATCATTTTTCTGTGATTCATCCATGTTGTGTATGGTAATTGGCTGTTTTTATTGCTGATTAGTATTCTTTTACATGGATATATCACAATTTGTTTATCCATTCACCCATTTCTGAACAATTGATATTTCCATATTTTGCTGACTCCAAATGCAGCTTCCACAAAGCTCTATTTTATGTATACAATTCGGTATTAACAAATGCTTTCATTTCTCTTTAGTAAATATCCAAGAGTTGAATGGTTGGTTTATATAATATGTGTACATTTGACATCATTAAAAATAGTCAAATTGACATCCATAATGGCTCTGCAATTTTATATTGCCATTGACAGTATCTTAAGAGTTTCTGTTGCTCAACACTCATACTAACAATTTTAGTTATTTTGAAATAAAGTGTGATCTGGATCACTTCAACAGTTACAATTTACTAAATCTGGATAATTGGGTTAGAGGTAGCATACTAGCCCATTAAAGGACAGAACTACACTGTTTCTAACATCACAGGTTGCAAGATCCATCAAGACCAGGGAGATCTGAAAGATAATAGCAAAAACAAGTGGAAAATTAAAAACAAAACAAAACACAAATTTTTTAATCCACTTATCTGCTGATGGGCATTTAGGCTGTTTCCAAATCTTAGCTTTGGTGAATTGTGCTGCTATGAACATAGGAGTGCATATATCCTTTCTGATTGATGTTTCTAGTTTCTAGGGATATATTCCTAGAAGTGGGATCACTGGGTCAAATGGGAGTTCCATTTTTAGTTTTTTGAGGAAACTCCATACTGTTCACCAGCTGTGCCCTAGGGGCAGTATCAGTGAAGAAGTTCCTTTGGCATATGTCTGAGATTTTTCTGCCTGTGGATTCCTCTAGTATTTTTATGGTTTCCTGTGTTATGTTTAAGTTCTTTATCCATTTTGAGTTTATTTTTGTGTATGGTGTAAGTTGGTGGTCTAGTTTCATTTTTTTGCATGTATCTGTCCAATTTTCCCAGCACCATTTATGGAAGAGATTGTCTTGACTCCATTGTATGTTCATGCCTCCTTTGTCAAATATTAATTGGGCATAGTGGTTTGGGTCAATTTCTGAGTTCTCTATTCTATTCCATTGATCTATATGTCTTTTTTTGTGCCAGTACCAGGCTGTTTTAAGAACCGTGGCTTTGTAATACAGCTTGATATCTGGTATTGAGATCCCCCCTACTTTGTTCTTTTTTCTTAGGATTGCTGCAGCTATTCAGGGTCTCTTTTTATTTCAGATGAATTTTTTGAAGGTTTGTTCTAGGTCTGTGAAATATGCCGTTGGTATTTTAATGGGTAGTGCATTGAATTTATAGATTGCTTTGGGTAGTATGGACATTTTGATGATGTTGATTCTCCCAGTCCATGAACATGGTATGTTCTTCCATCTGTTTATGTCTTCCTCTATCTCTTTTTTCAGTGTCGTGGAAAACTATGTGTATAGGTCTTTTACCTCCTTAGTTAAGTTTATTCCTAGGTATCTTAATTTTTTTGGTGCGATGGTAATTGAGATTGCTTTTTTAGTCTCTCTTTCTGTAGGTTCACTATTGGTGTATAGAAATGCCATAGATTTCTTGGTGTTAATTTTGTATCTTGCTACATTGCTGAATTCATTTATTAAGTCTTAGATTTTTGATGGAGTCTTTCGGGTTTTTTATGTACACTATCATGTCATCTGCAAATAAGGACAGCTTTACTTCCTCTTTTCCAATTTGGATGCTTTTTATTTCTTCTTCTTGTCTAATTGCAATGGCTAATACTTCCAGTACTGTGTCGAGCAGGAGTGGTGAGAGTGGCATCCCTGTCTTGTTCCTGTTCTTAGGTGAAATGGTTTTAGTTTTTGTCCATTGAGTATGATGTTAGCTGTGGGTTTATCATATATAGCTTTTATTATGGTGAGGTATGATCCTTCTATTCCAACCTTGTTGAGAGTTTTTATCAAGAAAAGGTGTTGGATTTTGTCAAATGCTTTTTCTGCATCAATTGATATGACTATGTGATTTTTATCTCTCAATTTGTTTATGTGGTGTATCACATTTATTGATTTGCGGATATTGTACCATCCTTGCATCCTGGGATAATGGTATATCTACACAATGGAAAACTACGCTGTGGTACCATTTGCAACAACATGGACGGAGATGTAGAGTATTATGTTAAGTGAAATAAGCCAGGCAGAGAAAGATAAATATCACATGATCTCACTCATTTGTGGAATACAATGAACGCCATAGACTGATGAACAAGAACAGAACCAGAGACTGAGAAACGTCAATCAGAACCTCAAACCTCAGGGAAGGAGGAGGTCGGTGGGAGTAAGGGGGAGAGATCAACCAAGGGACTTGTGTGCATGCATATGAGCCTAATCAATGGACACGGACAACAGGTGGGTGCAGCATGAGTGGGGGGTGGGTGGTAATGGGGGAATAAGGACACATATGTATAAAAATAAAAATAAATAATTTTAAAAAATACAAAAGAAATTCTGAGGTAACCAGAACCCCAAGAACGCCTGAGAACGTCTTTCTTGCCATGCTAGCAGTCATCAGCTGTACGGTAATATTACCTGGGGCAAATGGGGAAGTATTTTGGACTTATGTTCCTGACCCTTCATGGGTAAGAGCCCTTACTTGGGCTGATCCCCCGCCTAATGTAGTCACCAACAAAAATAAAACAAAACAAAACAAACAAACAAACAAAAAAACACAAAACCAAACAGAAAAGATAACCATACCAAATGGACATAAACTTGATATTCTTCCATTAAAAACTTTTTACTATAGTAAATGGTGAGCTTTGCTGGAAGAAGGAATTTCATCCAAGTGAGAAATGGGAGCAGCAACCTATTGTTATATACATTAAAATAGATTTTACAAAAACTTTTTTGGGAAGAAGACAGAGCAAGTGTTGACCAGAAAATTCAGGTGTGGAGAGCAGGTCTGAGGTGTGGAAGATCCTAGTGAGCCGGAGACAATCTACAAGCCCTGAGTGACTGGCTAGCATGACACAGAGACCAAAGACGGATTTTGAAATAGAGTGAAATCCTTTCTTAGTAGAAGAAAAATGCTATATACAAAGGCAGATTGCTTTTGAAGGTTACAATAATGATCCTAGCAGTTCAAATTCAGCATTTTTAGAATTTTAGGGTTTAGTTGCAACTGTGTCACCAAAACTGAGTCAGGATTAGTTAGAAGGTCACTAACTATACATTCAGAATATCAAGTAAAAACACTAGAAGATTCGTTCTCTCTTTTGGTTTTTTATAAACTTAAAAAATCGAAAGCAGCCAAGCAAAAACAAAAACACACACACACACATACACAAAAACCTGCTTCAGATACCTAAGTTGGAAAAAAACACACACACCTAGAAGTTAATCAACACAAAGCACTAAATGAGCTCAGTGGGGTTTAGATGGCTCTTCACACTCTTATTCATTCATTTTTCCACCTACCAGAGAGAAAGTGGGAACTCAGTGACACCGCAACAAGAGGTCATTTTCTGCCCAGAGAACCTCCTCATTAAGTTTCAATTATTTTGCTAGTTTGTAAAACTGCACTGTTTTTCCTGTTTCTTACATTCCTAACACATGTAGGTGGTTAATGTCTCTTCCCATATGTTTCTCAGCAGGATCTCAACTATTAGAATACTTTCAGCTAAAGTTCTTTTTCAATAGAGCATGTAAATGTGACCCCTGATGGGTGGTGTTTTTTCAGACATGATAAGAATCACTGACTCAACCAACTATTAAGAAGAGTAGCCGAAGACTTCCTTATTAAGGCATCACTGGCAGTGGATATTAACAAATAGACCACACATAATGTTCATGGTATCTGCTATGTTTACTTGAATAACCAGGAGAGAGAGGGGTAGAGGGAAAGGGGGAGAAAGGAGAGAGAGAGAGAGAGAGAGAGAGAGAGAGAGAGAGAGAGAGAGAGAGAGAGAGAGATTGAGAATGAAATTGCCTTCTAGAGGTTTAGTAACCATGAAAAAATCAGTGAGTGGCCCTAAATAGCATCTAGATGACTTCTATAATATTTACTCATGGCAATGACCTTGATTTGACAAAATATGGTGCAGAAATTAGACATGTTTGATTAAATTAGTCTCAGTAAGTTTTCTAGTTTATTGGATTTCTCCTTTCACTGAAATATACTTACATACCTGAAACTTCATTCTAATTCTTAGTATGAAAAATGTATATACATATAAGGAGAATTCAACCAATATTACTTTGTAAATCATGTGCATCTTAGTTTAATTGGGCCAACATCACATAAAATAGTGTACTCCTAAATATTTAATAAGAACTTTTAAAAATTTTTATAGCTCATGTATCTTTACTTGCTATTTCACTTAATTCTCTCAAGAATCCTGCTGAAGGTAAACAGAACAGGTAGTCAAATGTTTATTTTGCAAAAGGGGAAATTGAAATTTAGGCTGCCAACAAGATTATATAGTCAGAACCTAGTTCAGACTCACATTTAATGCATTACAACTTTTACACTACGTTATATTTTGCAATAAAGTTTGTTTTCTCTGCCACGGGTCACAGAATGATAAAGTAGATATCTTTTATATTTTTTGTTCTTTAAAACTGCCCCTCTAATAGCCAGGTAAATTACAATATACCCAAAAGCACGTGCGCTCTCTCTCTCTCTCTCTCTCTCTCTCTCTCTCTCTCTCTCGCACACACACACTCACACATCCTGCAAAAAGTCACTTTTTTAATGCAAAGGAAAGTTTTGAGGACTGTGATTATACCAGTTTGTGTCCCCTCAGAAAACAGATGGCAAACTCAATACAGAATAATTACAATTCAAGAAGGCTTTATTTACAATAAGTTGCAAAGGTATGGGCTAAGGAGAAGCAAGGAATGGTGCAATGACCAGGAGTTGACCACCCCAGGTCCTATGGAATGTGGGTAAGAGATGTGTGACCAGAACCTGGTCTCAGAAAACATAGGATAACTACTACTGCCTTGAAAGAAAAGTGACCTTGGATAACCCAAGGAAATCTTGCAGGGAGGTTGTGGGGATAAACACCCTGGCTTTACTATATTTTCTTATGATTTCCTGCCAGAGCTGCCCTATGTCTGCACCCCTGGAGGCACTGGATATATTAGTGTGGTCAGGACAGGATGGCCTCTGGTTGCAGAGAGACACATGAGAAGGGTGGAGAGTGACTTTAGAAGAGGGAAAGGATAGGAAAGACTTCAAAGAGAGTTTTATTAGGAGAAATAGTCCACTTAGAATACTCTATCTAATGGTAGGAAAGGCAATCCATTGTCTCCCTCCTTCCTCTTGGTAGAGGTCTAGTACATACTAATTTGTAAAAGTGAGCCTGTACAGAACATCTGACTTCAAGATTATCAGAGGTGAAAAGATCTAGGCAGTTATCCTATTTCTTCACCTGTCTTGAAAATGTAAGTGATGTTATATGTGACTGCATGTGGTGGACACTCTATGACAGCTCCCAGTTCTATGATTAAGGAATTAAGAGGCCTTTAAGATCTAGACAAATATAAATGAGTGAATTATTCCAGGCTTAAGAAAACATACATTTTTTTGTCAGCATTTAAAATGGTGAGTACTATTTTTCCCCCCTATTATTTCTTCACATTTGATGGGGATGTGGCTATGATTTTATTTCCTTCTTTCATTTCAGTTTGAAAAGAAGAAAATAAGAACAACAAAAGCAAGTGATCCAGTAATAATCAGTTTGTGCTCAAGAAAATCGGTAGTATTTCTTGGTCACCTGCTAATTTCAGAAGCAATTCAAAAGCACTGGACCTTTCTTCCTTCGTCAAATGAGAGAAACACTTCTGTTAGTGGGCCTTAGGGGGGCAGCAGCTTTGAGCCTGCAGAAAGACCTAGTTTGGGCTTAATCAACCTATTCTGAGAAAGTGATTAAAGGGCATTTCCTTTTGAGGATGTAAAAATGTTATCTCTTTGGTCACAAGCTGAGTATATGAGCTATCTATTGACACAGTAGTATTGTCTGACACAACACCCTCAACTCAGAGGCATGCAATAATAAAGATTTAAGTCTGACTAATCTGGGCATGGCTTGGCTGTTACTGTTCATGTCTCTGTGAGTCCTTTGCCCTTTAAAGTGTCTGCCAATCTTGGGTTCCCTCAGATACTTGGGGCTTGACGGTTATGATGTCGCAGCTGGGTTTATTGGGGCAACAGCTCTACCTCACATGCATACGTTCTAGCAGCCTGCTGTGGGCACGTTCTCCTAGTAAAGGGAGGGGCAAGTGGAAAAGCCAGCTTCTCTGTAAGCATTTTTCATTTTTTCCTATCATCTTATGGGCCAAGTAGCACTGCCTTTTTATTTTTAATATTTTTTGGACTTGGTAGCAATATGTTTTTTCACAGAGTACACCTAGTTAGTGAGATTTTTTTCTGGATTACTTAGGGAAGTGGGGGAAAGAATAGAGCAAGTATTTACTGTATAAAGCACCAGGAAAACTCATGAGCAAGCTGTGGAAAAAAAAAGAATAAATTTAAGAAAAATGAAAGAATATATGTTTGTTTTGATCAAGAAAAGGCTTTATGTTGGTCATCTTCCCATCCATTTCAGAGGGATGGTAGGAGATCACAAAGCCTTACAGCCAGCCTGAGCAACAGTCATACATTCTCAACATTTACCTGAGAAAGACACATGGAGTCTGTCAGGCTCGATAGTCTGGAGTATATTTGACTGACTTCATGATCTGACTCTGGGGCATGACTGCTCTTGTGAAATCCTTCTGTTTTCTTAAAACATAACCATTCTTAATGCTCAGTTTGCTGCCTTCCTCACTCATCTTGTTTTTCCAGACTACTCCAGCTTTTTTAAAAAATTTCCTCATTTCTAATATTTCAATGTTTAAAAATTCAAACCATCAAATTTCTTTTTCAAAAACTACTCTTCATTAAACAAAAAGACAACTGACTGAATAACAGAAGATATTTGCCAATGATTCATTCAATAAGGGTTAACATCAAAAACATGTAAGGAACTCATACAATTTAACACCCCCTCTAAAAATACCCCAATCTGATTAGAAAATGGACAGAGGTTTTGAATAGACCTTTCTCCAAAGAAGACATACAGATGACCAACAGACATATGAAAAGCTGCTCAACATCACTAATCATTAGGGAAAAGCAAATTAAAACCACAATGAAATAATACCCATCAGGATGGCTATCATCAATAAATCAAAACAACAAGTGTTGTTGAAAATGTGAAGTAAAGGGAACCCTCATGTACAGTTGATGGGATTGTAAGTTAGTGCAGCCACTATGAAAAACAGTAAGCAGTTTCCTCAAATAATTAAAAATAGAACTACCATATGATCCAGAAATTCCACTTCTGAGTATTTATCCAAAGAAATCCAAAACACTAATTCAAGAAGATATATGCTCCCCTAAGTTCATTGCAACATTATTTACATATGGAAACAACCTAAGTGTCCATCAATAGACAAATGGATAAAGAAGTGGTACATATAAACAATGGAAAATTACCTAGCCCCCCCCCTCCAAATTAACTAGAGGGTGTTACGCTAATGAAATTAATCAGACAGAGAAAGACAAATACCATATGATTTCATTCGTGTGTGGCATGTAAAAAGCACATGAAAGAGCAAACAGAACAGAAACAAACTCATAGATACAGAGAACAAATTGGTGGTTGCCCAATAAAAGGGGGGTAACGGGGATGAGAGAAAAAGATGAAGGACTAGAAGTACAAATTGCCACTTATAAAAATAGTCACAAGGTACAGCATAGGAAATACAGTCAATAATATTGCAATAATTATATACGATGTCTATTGTAACTAGACTTATTGGGGTGATCATTCATAAGGTATATAAGTATCTAATCATAACACTGTACACCCAAAACTAACGTAATATTGTATGTCAATTGTAATTTTTTTTTTTACATTTTATTTTATTTTTATTGTTTTAAGTATTACAAATAGTAGTACATATGTCTCCTTTTTTTTCCCCCTTGATCTCCCCCCGACCTCCCCTACCCCGCAGGACATGCCTTCACCTGCCCACCCTGCCCCCCCGCCCCAGTGTCTTATATCCATTGGTTGTGCTTACATGCAAGCATACAAGTCCTTCGGTTGGTCTCTTACAGTCCTCCTCGCCCATCCTCCCCTGTCTTCCCGATGTAGTTTGACAGTCTGTTCAATGCTTCTTTGCCTCTGTATCTTTTTCCCACCATTTCTTTCCTTTAAAAAGTTTTGCCTTTGCAGACTGGAAATAAACATATAATAACAAAACAAGACAAAACAAAAAAACGTTTGAGTCCCAATTTCAATGTCCAACAGTTCCTTATGTGTACATGTCAGCATTGATAGCTGGATGGTGGGCACATGGTGGCAATGCAGGTCCGACCCTCTCTGGTTTGGTCCTAGGTAACCTGCAGCGGTGCACAGCTGCTGACTGCTCCCATGGCAAGGTGTTGTCAGTGTCTTCCATCTCTGGACTGTTTTTTCCTCTTGTCTTCGTGGTTGGAGCACTCCTGTCAATTCCTCTCTGTTGCAGGAATCCATCTGGTCTTGGGGTTGTTTTCTGAAAATATACAAATATATTCTCGACCACAAGTTAATAAAGGAATCTTTTCTATATAATTGATTTGGGATCCTTTTTATTTTTGTTCAAACGATTTTCCTTTGTCTTATTTAGACACCATGTGTGTTTTTAATGGCCGTCTTGCTGTTAGCATTGCAAATGAAACTTAATTTGGTAAAGTAAAAATTTTCTAGATGTAATTTACTTATAGGATATTTTTCCTTACATGATATTGCCTTACTATCCCCCCCTTTTTTTTTTATTAATGGAGGTTTTTGTAAATTTTATAATGCAGTCTTGATAACTTTAAATTTAGATTTTTTTTTCCCCCACACCTATGACTGCTTTAGGTTCATTGCATATTCAGGAATTTTACCATGAGATGAACTACCAATAGAAGTTTTAGTTATTACTTTAAGAACAGCTTTTTGTCCAGTACTTGAATATTCACTTATTTCAATTAGCCTATTTAAATTAATCTGAAAACTTGATTCCTATTTTACTGTCAAATTTAATACTCTACCAACAATCTTAGTTTACCCTGTAAATATTAGTGGGAAGGATTATTTGCATTCTTGAGTGGGCCCTGAGCATTCCAAATGCTCGCTGAATTTAGATATAGGGCAACTGCTGTCTGCCAAGTCTCTTGTCTGTTGCCAGGGTCCCGATCTGAGCTGGGTGTGGGAAGCGCGAAGCAGCCATGGGGGCAGGAGACCTCCTTTAGAAGGGGGTGAGGGTTCAAGCCCCTGCAATGTTGGGGGGGTGAGGGTCTGTGCCCCACTTCTGTTGCCCCCCCAAGTTCTCTCCTGATGGCCCCTCTGCGACTGTGCCTGTCTTAGGTTGTTCCTTCCTTGAGGAATCTTACCCGTCTCTGGCTAACCAGCCATCCTCCGGGGCCAAGCAGGGTGCTGTGAGGTTCAGTTCTGTCTCCTTGGTAGCCTATGCCCCCATGGCCTCCACACCCAGCACCTGCCTTGGGAACCCCTGGCCTGCTGGCAGGGTCCCGGTGCTGATCACATATCTCGGGAAACTCGGGTTTCTTCTCCAGTGAGGGCCCAGCTCACACAATTGGATGCGAGACAGATCCTTGGTACCAGCCCCCACGAGGCTTCAAGCTCAGCATGAACAGAAAGCTCAGGTAACAGCTGAGGGCAATTGGATTGTGAGAAGAGGGTCCCTCTTGGCACAAAGGGCAAGAGGGGCCAATATAGGATGCTCAAGTGCCTTCCCAGTGCCTTAATTCCTTCTGCAAGGGATTAAATCCTTTCATGTCCCTTTTTTTTTTTTTAATTGTTGCCAACCATTCAAAGAATTAGTTTGTAAGTTTGTTTGGGATAATTGTAAAATATGCTGTTGTAAAATATCTAAAATTATAATGACATTGTAGAATAATATCATATAAGGATATTCTTTGCCCTAGGCCCTGGCAATTCCATTTCAAACTGGCTGTCAATTTCTTTTTGTAGCTTTATATAAACTTTGTCAGGGAGGCAAAAACACAAATTACTTACTTTAGTTCAAGAGGCCAAATATGTTGACTTTCAATTACAATCCTTATGACTTTTGAAGGAAACTTCTCTTTGTTTCCTTCCAAAATAATTTTCAGTCTACAGAGAGTTTCATTTAAAAATTTTTGTCACATGAAACAATTTCTCTTCATGCCCCACCCCCTTGTTGTCTGTGTCCATTGATTAGGTTCATATGCATGCATACAAGTCCCTTGGTTGATCTCTCCACCTTACCCCCACCCTCCCCTACCTTACCTGAGGTATGATGTTCTGATCGAAGTTTCTCAGCCTCTGGATCTGTTCTTGTTCATCCGTCTATGTCGTTCATTATATTCCACAAATGAGCGAGATCATGTGCTATTTATCTTTCTCTGCCTGGCTTATTTCACTCAACATAATATTCTCCATCTCCATCCATATTGTTGCAAATGGTAGGAACTCCTTCTTTTTTACCGCAGCGTAGTATTCCATTGTATAGATATACCACAGTTTTTTAATCCATTCATCTGCTGATGGGCATTTAGGTTGTTTCCAAATCTTGGCTATGGTGAATTGTGCTGCTATGAACATAGGGGTGCATATTTCCTTTCTGATGCGTGTTTCTAGATTCTTGGGATATATTCCTAGAAGTGGGATCACTGGGTCAAATGGGAGTTCCATTTTTAGTTTTTTGAGGAAGCTCCATACTGTTCTCCACAGTGGCTGCACCAGTCTGCATTCCCACCAGCAGTGCAGAAGAGTTCCTTTTTCTCCGCATCCTCGCCAACACTTGTTGTTTGTTGATTTGTTGATAAAAGCCATTCTGACAGGTGTGAGATGGTACCTCATTGTTGTTTTGATTTGCATCTCTCTGATGAGTAGTGACTGTGAGCAGGTTTTCATATGTCTCTTGGCCTGCCTTCTGTCTTCTTTCGAAAAGTGTCTACTTAGATCAGTTGCCCATTTTTTGATTGGGTTGTTTATCTTCTTTTTGTTAAGTTGTATGAGTTCTCTGTATATGTTGGAGATTAAACCCTTATCATTGGCAAATATGTTCTCCCATGCAGTGGGCTTTCTTGTTGTTTTAATGATGGTTTTCTTTGCTGTGCAAAAGCTTCTTATTTTGATGTAGTCCCATTTGTTTATTTTCTCTTTAGCTTCCATTGCCCTAGGAGTAGTATCAGTGAAGAAGTTCTTTCGGCATATGTCCGAGATTTTGCTGCCTGTGGATTCCTCTAGTATTTTCATGGATTCCCGTCTTATGTTTAAGTCCTTTACCCATTTTGAATTTATTTTTGTGTATGGTGTAAGTTGGTGATCTAGCTTCATTCTTTTGCATGTATCTGTCCAATTTTCCCAACACCATTTGTTGAAGAGACTGTCTTGACTCCATTGAATGTTCATGCCTCCTTTGTCAAATATTAATTGACCATATTGATTTGGGTCAATTTCTGGGTTCTCTATTCTATTCCATTGATCTATATGTCTGTTCTTGTGCCAGTACCAGGCTGTTTTGAGAACAGTAGCTTTGTAATACAACTTGATATCTGGTATTGAGATCCCACCTACTTTGTTCTTCTTTCTCAGGATTGCTGTAGCTATTCGGGTTCTTTTTTTATTCCAGATAAATTTTTGGAAATTTCGTTCTAGGTCTGTGAAATATGTTGTTGGTATTTTAATGGGAAGCGCATTGAATTTATAGATTGCTTTGGGTAGTATGGACATTTTGATGATGTTGATTCTACCAATCCATGAACATGGTATGTTCTTCCATCTGTTTATGTCTTCCTCTATCTCTTTTTTCAGTGTCGTGTAGTTTTCTACGTATAGGTCTTTTACCTCTTTAGTTAAGTTTATTCCTAAGTATCTTAATTTTTTTGGTGCGATGGTAAATGGGATTGCTTTTTTAGTCTCTCTTTCTATAAGTTCATTATTGGTGTTTAGAAATGCCATAGATTTCTTGGCATTAATTTTGTATCCTGCTATATTGCCAAATTCATTTATTAAGACTGTTAGTTTTTTGATGGAGTCTTTTGGGTTTTTTATGTAAAAAGCACATGAAAGAGCAAACAGAACAGAAACAAACTCATAGATACAGAGAACAAATTGGTGGTTGCCCAATAAAAAGGGGGTAACGGGGATGAGAGAAAAAGATGAAGGACTAGAAGTACAAATTGCCACTTATAAAAATAGTCACAAGGTACAGCATAGGAAATACAGTCAATAATATTGCAATAATTATGTACGATGTCTATTGTAACTAGACTTATTGGGGTGATCATTCATAAGGTATATAAGTATCTAATCATAACACTGTACACCCAAAACTAACGTAATATTGTATGTCAATTGTAATTTTTAAAAATTTAACTAAAAAATGAAAAATAAGATATGCAAGTACATTCAGATTTTTTCTCTAGATACATATTGGTCGTTTACTTTATTGCTAAAAGTGGGAGCCCTAGCCAGTGTGGCTCAGTTGGTTGGAGCATTGTCCCACACACAAAAAGGTGGGTATGGTCAGGGCACATACCCAGGTTGCAGGCTTGATCCCCAGTCGGGTATCAATGTTTCTCTCTCACATCATCATCATCATCATTCTCTCTCTCTCTCTCTCTCTCTCTCTCTCTCTCTCTCTCTCCAATCTTCTTCCTCTAAGATCAGTTTTTTACAAATGTGAAATGTATGTAGTTTTTGCTCACAGTGCTAATCCTTGCAGTTCTGAAAAACCATCTGCAGGGATTTTAATATGTTTACGAATCAAAAGGTCAGAAGTTTTCTAAAAAAAAAGAAAAGATTCCTATTCAAGTAAATGAGATTATTGTATAAAGACAAAATAAACTTTGATTTCTTAAATAATATTTTAATGCACTTGGGAATATGTAGAATTTAGAAGGATATTTCTTTGTAGTTCTATTGCATACATAAAATATATTACATGTAAAAGATTTTGTTGTTTAAGGTAAATAGGTCCTGTGCTATGAGTCTTAATTGTCTAATATGCTTTTATATTGTAATGAGTATAGAGTACATGATGTTAATTATTGTGAATTTTGGTATAATTTAAGTTTCAGAATTTATTTATAGGCAATTAGTATTTAACTTTCCACATGTATGAATATTTAAAATAAATAGGGCTCATCTGACCCAACATTTAAAATATATATAAAGATATCATATACTTTTCCAATAGGATTTAAATAAAATACAAAGTATTTTCAAAAATTTGGTGCCCAAATTTAAGAAACTAAATGTCCAAATTATAGCTCTAGAAATAAATAGATGGATAAGTAGAAAGATCTTTTAAAAATGTTTTAAGTAACTATTTATTTAAAATGCAGTGAGCTCATGAAACATAAAATGTTATATTTCATTCCTTTTCTTTCACCCGTTACATCATATATTGCCAGTATAGAGAAAAATGCAGGATTTATGTGGAGAGTAGTTGAGTATAATTAGATCAAAAATGTATCTGATTGTCCAATTCCACCATTCCTTTTGATCCCCTTTATTTTTTTTTATTTTTTAAAGGGATAGATAGTATTTTTTTTCTCTTTATTGATTAAGGTATTACATATGTGTCCTAATCCCCCTCTTGCCTCCCCATCCCCCAACTCATGCCCTCACCCCCCTGGTGTCTGTGTCCATTGGTTAGGTTTATATGCATGCATACAAGTCCTTTGGTCAATCTCTCCCCCCTTTCCCCCACCCTCCCCTACCTTCCCTCTGAGGTTTGATGTTCTGATTGATGCTTCTCTGTCTCTGGATCTGTTTTTGTTCATCAGTTTCTGTTGCTCATTGTATTCCACAAATGACTGAGATCATGTGATATTTACCTTTCCCTGACTGGCTTATTTCGCTTAGCATAATGCTCTCCAGTTCCATCCATCATGTTGCAAATGGTAAAAATTCCTTCTTTCTTATAGTGGCATAGTATTCCATTGTGTAGATGTACCACAGCTTTTTAATCCACTCATCTGCTGGCACTTAGGTGTTTCTAAATCTTAGCTATGGTAAATTGTGCTGCTATGAACATAGGGGTGCATATATCCTATCTGATTGGTGTTTCTAGTTTCTTGGGATATATTCCTAGACGTGAGATTACTGGGTCAAATGGGAGTTCCATTTTTTGTTTTTTGATGAAACTCCATACTGATCTCCACAGTGGCTGTACCCATCTGCATTCTCACCACCTTTTGCTCCCCTTTAAATTTGAAGTGTGCTTTCTCTCCCTTCTTTTAAATTCTTCACTTAAAGCAGGGAAATTCAGAATTGTAGATCAAACATATGAATACATATTTCAATTTTTTTCATTCACTCAAATATAAGATGTTTGTATAGTTCCTTCAGTGCACCAAGATGCATGCTAAGTGTTAAGGATATAAAGATGAATGATCTTTGCTTCTGGAGACCACATGTTGTTTTAATCTGATGAATCACAGCAATGAAGATTATAGAAAAGTTTAATTTAAAATAATTTTTAAATTTTCCTTAATTTGTGCAAAAATGGCATGAGATTCAGAACCATAAATTCTAGGACAAAATTTGACACAAATTGGGATATCTCTATTATATTTTAAAATCAACAACAGACTTTTTTATCTTCTTTTGAGACTTAAGAGTTGCTTAAATGTCTACTGATCATTAAAATTCAACTCCTTAGTGTTATAGAATAAAATTGCTTTTTCACTATGTAAATTGGTGCATATATTATTTCAACTACTGCTAATTGTGCACCACACTGAAGTAATTGCATGAGAGTCCATACTAACAAATTTGTTGAGAAACCAAGATACCATTTCTTGATTAGGTTTCAATTTAATATCAAAAAGTAACCTGAATTGTTTTCATTTGATTAGACATATGATTAATTTAAAATAAGAAATGGAAACAATATTTCCATATATTTACTGATAGACTAGAATTCTAAATTATCACAACTTTGATATAGGCTTCTTTAGAGTATATATTTTCAACTACTTCTAATCAATATACCTGTTATAACCATTAAACAGAGCAAGAATAATTAAAATATGAGAGGATAGAAGAGTGATATAATACATTTAAAATATTTTAATAAATATTATTCATTTGTTCATTACAAATTATACAAACAGAATATTATTTCAAGGTAACAACATATCTTATTTAAAATATAGTTAAATAAAAGATAACAAATTAGAAAATACTATATAATGAACCTTGTGGTAATGAATTAATGCCACAAACAGAAATTAAATAACCGACTATTTTATATTAAGATAATTGAAACTTTCTGAGTACATATTAAAAACAAATTAAAATTAAAAATTGACATGCAATTTAACAAACTTTGCTTATATATCTAAGTAATAGTCTTTATGTATGTAAAATTTGTATTATTTTTTAGTATTCAATAATAAAAAAATCATCAATGGTAACCAAACATTTTCCTCTTAATAGGTACTGCAATATATGATAAATACAAAGTTTTTATGTGTTAAACTGTTAGGAGACTAGTATTTTTCTGTCTCCCATGTTGTTTGCTACATTGCTAGAAACAGAGAAAGATTCGGGATATACCTGGAATATATATGAATATCATCAGCTCATTATCAGCCTAATATCCCAATAACAAAATATTGATGATACTTATAATAGAAACTTACTGTATCTCAATCACTTGTTCTAAATATTTTATGTTAGTTCATATATATTCACAGCAATATTATGAAATGTATACTATTATGATACCCATTTTATAGTTCGAAAACTGAATTGCAGACACAGGTGAAGTTTCTTTGACTACATGCTCCAATCATATTTCTCATACCCTTATCTGAGAAGCAACCACTATCATGAGTTTGGTGTATATTCATCTAGTCAATTTTTACTTTTTTACATGTATATGTCTGTCCACAAACAATATATAATAGTGTGTTGTGTGCTTTAAATGCATACAAATGACTGTGTGATGTTCTAAGAATTATATTTTCAAGATTTTAGGTACATTTAAATAAATTAAAAAGATGATGCAGCTAGCTCGGGCTGGTGGGCTCAATGGTTACAGTGTTGACCCATGCACCTACTAGTAAAGAATCTTGGATTCAATTCCTGTTCAAGGGTATGTGCCTGGGTTGCAGGTTCAACCCCTGGCCCTGGTTGAGGCATGTGTGAGAAGCAACCAATGTCGATCTTTCTCTCTCTCTTTTCTCCTTCTTCTCTCCCTTTCACTCTCTCAAAAAATCAATGAAAAAAAAAAAAAAATCCTTGGGTGAGGATTAACAACAACAACAAAAAGGTGATATAGCTAATTTAGATGAACTCTAGTTCATCTAGTTTCAACTCTAAAAAAACAGAATTCTGAAAACCCATTTCATAGGAACTATTTTATTTCCTTATGAACACATTGACTTTCTGATATCACATTTTGTGTGTTCTTATAAAATTTCTCAAAGTTCTGAGCACATAAACAACTTGGGAGGAATCCAGATTTGTGAAATTTATCTAAATATTTTGATACACTAATATCTTCTGAATAGCCTTCCCAGAAGAATGGCTCTTCTGTATACTCTGCTTATTCTCTTTATTTTGCCTTAGGGATTAATTTAGTGACATCAAACCAAATAATATAATTAAAACCTTTTAAATCATATTTTATTTTTCCATAGCTATTTAAACTGTTCCTTGCACTTAATTTTCTGTGTGCATTTTCTTGAGCGATAAAAAACATTTATGATAAATCCACCAAATGATAGTTTTCTGCAGTCCTTTATTATCAATGATTGAAGGTCACACTCCCATTTTAATTCCAAATATATACTTTTCAAATGATTTTGTGTAATGTGAAAATATCCTTGAATTCAAGAAATACTAGGATTTTCTTATTTTCTGAGTATAATATTTCTAGTCTCCAGTGTCCTTACAGTGTCTAGTCTCTGATAAATAGCCAGAGGATTAATGTTTTAGTGAAAGCAAGCTTGTCACCTTCAAAAGGAAACCTCTTCAAATCAAAGTCTCTTATGTGGCTCGACTACAAAGTAAATTTTAAATAAATACTGTGAAAAGAAAGCAAAATCATATTTTTGCTGATTTTTCTGTTTCTACCAATGTGTACCTATGTTAAACATACATGGACAAATATGTATAACTGTATATAGTTCCTTGCAGAGATAATGTGTATTGATATTCTTATAAGGGACGTCTCTCTTGAGTGACAGCAATACCAATGAAAGTAAGTAAGTGGACATTGCTTTCTTTATGTAATTTAACAATCTGCTATCATTTATATATCTTCAGGCAATGTGAATCCAGATGTATACTGTGAACAGATAAAAAAATTGTTCTCCAATTCTTTTTAAGGTTGATGGATCCTAATGTTAAAATTTGATTTTTCTTGGCACTGTAAATTGGTATATCCAAAAACTTTATTAGATTTCTCATATGCTGGAAACAGAGCAAACTAAATAGCAAACAAACATGACAAAATTGTTTCCTGTCAATAAAGCACTGGAGTAATTTGGAAATATATCACCCAAATCATTTATTTGTATTTTCCTCTTTTGTCCCAGTTGCTAATTCATTCCCTTCCTCCCAAGGTTCAATATACAGTTAAAAGATGCTAAAGGGGAGATTCCTAAAAGAATAAAAAGGACACTTAAAAAAATCTAACCTGATTCTGCTCACCTGAACTAATTTAATATGGAAAGTGTGCTAATTTTCTAACTTTATAGTTTTATTGTTTGCTATCTGTTGTATTATTCTGAAGCCCTCCTGGTTTCTTCTTTTTCTAAACTTTATGGTAGTTAATGGTGATTCAGTTTCCTTTTGCTAAGAACTCCTAGTGATCAGAAATCAGCAGTTCTCCCTACAGCTTCAGTAGTATTTGTCATACAAGTCATGCTACATAATGAAATAATTATTTAATAATATACTTGACAAGCTAATTGTTTTGTTTTACTACTGGCTCATTTTAACTTGACTACTTTTTATAGCATCCAGGGAGGCAACTTGAATGTTTCCAAATCCATGTTAGGCAAGTTTCTTCTAGGAAGTTTTCATGCTGCTAGCAAATTTCATCCCTAGTGACTTATTTAACTGTAAAAAGTATTATTTTTCTGATAGTTGCCTTTTTTACCTTTTTCTCTAATTTTCAGGGCCAATTTTTACAATGAACCTACTAGGAGATATAAATTCTTCTGTCAAGTGAAATTGAATACAACATGGGGTATTTTAGCATGTTTGACTTTTAAAAAATGATGATCTAATATTTTATATAACAAATAGTGTTTAATACCATTTGAGCACTTCTTTTCTATATCTGATTTAAATCCTAGCACTGTACAGTGCTAGATTAAGGCTTTTCTAAAATAAAGTGAAATATTATTTCAAAATGTATTTATGGTTTCATACTTTCAAGAACCATTCTCATACTAAGGACATTATAATTTTAGTTTCATGGCTTAATAAAAGTATTAGGTGTAATGAATAAGGACACATTGAAAAGTATTTTGACCTAAAAATGAACTGTGAAGCTAAAAAAAAAAAAAAACTCTCAATAATGAGTTCCTAAAAAATGTATAATGAAAGTATACTATATAGTTGGATAATATGTGAAGTATTAACAGATGCCAATTCTGTTAATTTCCTTCCCAATGTCCATATTAATTGTGTTATTTCCTTATATGGGCTTATGAGATATGAATCTAACATGTCTGAGGGAGAGTCTTAAGGTAACTCCTGGACCAAAATATACAACTTTATATTTAAAAAATATATGTTCCCTAGAAAGAGATAGCTCAAACAAAATAAAAATGAAATATCTTGGAGAAGACAAAATCAGACATAAGCAGTCACCCCAGAATTCCTTACCAGCACCACTTGAAAAAAGAGATTTTAAAGGAATGCAACAAGAGTGTTAGATGCCAACGGTATGGACCTGTATCCTTCTTTGTCTTCTTTCTGATTCTGAAGTTGAAACTAAAGAATCTCTAAATTAATTTAAAGGACTTGCATCCACTCTTTGTGTGGAATTTTGGGAGTTGACAATCTATAATAATAAAAGCATAATATGCTAATTAGACTGACAAGGGAAGCCTGGATCCTGGGTGCTAGAGGGAAGCTGGTGCTAGCAGCCAGTAGGGGTGGGGGGAAGGAAGGCCTACTGTTGCACAAATTTTGTGCATCGGACCTCTAGTTTAAAGATAATCCCTCTCACTACACACAGTGTGAGAACAGTAGAGTAGAAATAGCTGCGTGGGGAGATAGATACAGGTTGGACTGGTCATAGACTTAGGGAAGCAAAGAAAGCAGTTGAACCTCTCCAGAGCCAAGAAGGCTATAAAGCTGAGCTACAGCTGCAAGACAGCATATGACCTGGAGGCCTTTGGCAGGTATGAGCCTGAGGCCATGGTTTCTGAAGGCTGAGTGAAAATTAGGGCATCTCCATACAAGTATATCTGGAAGTGAATATGTTAATTTCTCTGACAGTGATTAAATATTACTTGCTACAGAATTGCTGAAATGTTACTCATAGTAAGAAGAAATTAACCTATCATGATAGCAAAATTATCAATACTCTCATAAACAAAAAGGATTTCTTCTGATAAAAGCATTATGAAATATATAATTGAGAAAAACATTAAAAAGCTACATATATGAAATTTCCATATATCTATGCATAAAATAATTATTGAAAATGTCCATATATCTAATATCTATTATTTAAGTATCTTTAGATAATAATTGTTTTGGCAAAATATTATAGTCAAATTCAAACTGTTTAAGATAAATGAAAGTTTGGATTTGGTTAATTACAATATTTGTTAAACATGATCACAATCTCTATACACATAGAAAACAACTTTCTCAGTATTAAAAGATCTAACATGTTTTGTTTTTCTTTAGGATTTCAATATTTAGGTCAGTGATTATTTTTTACAAGTAGATTAAAATTTTTCTTTAGCTCAGTTTTATTCAAATATCTTAGATTTCTTAGTTTTTCTCCCAAGTACCTTGAATCTTAAATCTTAGTGGTAGTTAACTCTAAGAGCTATTATTTTAATATATAAGTAATGTCAGTTTTGTGGAATCCATGCAATAAATTAAACTCAAATATGCAGAGCAATTGTCTCCTTGATTGGAAGCATGCAGGTAAGAAGAGTTGTAGATAGGCATGGAAGAGACTTTTAGCACCTGGAGCACCTGAATGTTCATAGGAACTTGGAGTTGGCGGAGAGATGGATATCCAATTCTGCCAATTTATCTGTATCTCTCCCTCTAAGTTTGTCAGGTGTAGGTATACTTAACAAGTTTACCAACTTCATCTGAACACATTACATTGAATAGTTGTCTTTACAGTGATAACTGTAGACAGATTCACCTTAATTTATCCCTGTCAAGTGCAAGCATAAAATTCTATGTCCAAAATTTCTATTTACATGTCTCCACAATGAGCACCTTTAAGGAGTAGTGGCAAAGGGATTATTCTAAAGGAATTTATTTTATTTTTAAATTACATTATTTTATTTTTAATTTACATTATTCTATTCAATTAATTTTTAACAAACATGTAATTAGAATAAAGTAAATAAAAGGAAAATATGTTTTTTGAGCTGTCTGTACTACATTTCTTGAGTCTAGGAAGTGGAAATTATTTTTGACTTCTTTATATATAATTTAATTATTCCCATTTAAGTAAGTGTAATACTTATGCTCAAGCCAAAGATTTAAAAGATCCCTAAGATAATTATACAATAAGATGGCTGGAGGAGAAGGTCCAATTTCTGTTCAGGACTTTCTCCCTAATACTCCCAAATTTAGGATTATTTCGTAATACACTTGACATTTACTTCTCTAAAGAGACTCACTTTATTTTTCTAATGTTTACTGAGATTTAACCTATATACAATAAAACTCACCATCTATGGGTGTACACTACACTGTGTTTTGACAAATTTATAAAGTGGTTTAACCATACCCAGTTGAGACATGCAACATTTCACCATCCCAGATGCTCCCTATGTTACTTTGTAAATCAGCTCCCCATCATTGCTACATCATTGGCAGTCACTGATCTAATTTCTGTCCCTATAACTTGCCTTCTCTAGAAGGTCATATAACCATGCAGTATGTAGACTTTTGTGTCTAGCTTATTTCATATAGTATGTTTTGGATATTCAGTCTTACTGCTGCTCATGTTAGTGACTTGTTATTGTTTTTTTAATGTCTGAGTTGTAATAAGTATGAATGGATTGTGATTTTTTAAAACCAATACCAAATTGATGAATATTTGAGTTGTTTTCTGTCTAGGATTATGGTGAATGAAGCTAAAATAAACATTCACATAGAAGTCTTTGTATGCACATGTCTTACTCTGAAAGGTTTTCCTATCTCTTGGGTAAGGAGTTAGGAATAGGATTTCAGGATGTTATGATATGTTCAAGTTGATAAGACACTTCTGCACTCTTTACATAATGGTTGCATAATCTGAGAGAACCAAATGCTACCCACTGCACCATCAGAAAGATTACAATTTGAATTCCCAAAACAATGTATACTATTTCTAGCAGACCTGAACTCCTGCTAGCTTTTTAAATTTTGTGATTTTGTATATTAGCTATTCTACTAGGTACGTCATGATATCTCACAGTGATTTTAGTTTGCGTTTCCAAGTAACTAATAATGGAAACAGCTTTTTATGTTCTTATTTGCTAATCATCTCTTTTTTGATGAGTTATTTATTCAAATCTATTACTTCATTTTTAAATGGATTGATTTTAATTAAGTTGTAAATGTTCTGCATATATTCTGGATAAAAGTTGTTTATCAAAAATGTGTTTGGTAATTATCTTATCCCAGTCTGTAACTTGCTTTTTCATTTTCTTAATGATGTTTTCAAGAGAGCAGAAGTATTATATATTGATACAGTCCAATTGATTATTATTTTATTTTTCATGCTCTTTGTCTCATTTGGAAGAAACTATTTTCTAATCCAGTGTCACAAAGATTTTATCTCATGCTTTCTAAAAGAAACTTTATAGTTTTAGTTTTATGGTTAGGTCTATTATTCATCTAAAATTGAATTTTATACATGGTGCAAGATATAAAATGAAGTTCACTTTTATATAAATATTTAATTGACCCAGCCCATTTGTTGAAAAACTATTTTTCTCCTAATATATTACCCTAGCACCTCTCTCTTTGTAAAAATCAATTGAGTATATGTATGGATCTATTCCTGGACACAGCATTCTGATTTATTGATCTATATGTCTATCTCTGCCAATTCTATACTATCTTGATTATTGTAGTTTATAATAAGTTTGTTTTTAAGTTATGTAGTAATGTAGATCCTCTACATTTCCATACAAAATTTCAAATTGGTTTACAAAAACCCCGCTGACATTTTAATTGTGATTGCATTAAATCTTTATATCAATTGAGCAACTTTCTAACTTAACATTATTGAATTTTCCAGTTCATAAACTTGGTAGATAGCTCTCTATTTATTTGGGACTACTTTAATTAATTTCATCAATATTTTGTAATTTTAGGAATACAATCATACAATTCTTTTACTTATTTTCTTTAGATTTATAATGAAGTATTGGTATTAATGCTATTATCAATGGTATTGTTTTTTCTACTGCTTTCCAATTCTTATTGCTGATATCTAGATATTTATTTGATTTTTTATTGACCCTTAATTCTGAAACCTGATTAGTACAAGTGAGTTGGGCTTTTTTTCTTTCTGGTCCTAATTTTAACATGAGCTACATAATATCACCTGAATCTGTATTCTCTCTTTGACATTTCTTACGCAGAGGATCCTGAGCCTAGCTGTACAAGTCTTCTGTTTTCATGTAGAATGCTTAGTATGAGAACATACTAACATAGAATTGTCCAGTGCAAAATGTCAATAGTACTTGGGTTGAAAACCCTGTTCTAAACTCATATGCTATGCAACATCTGGCCTACAGTATTCATAAAAATTTAGCTGATTTCTTACTCGGGTCGGTTTTTCTCAGTGGTAAGAGATCTGCCCTTGGGCCAAAGGGTCTTTGTTTGATTCCCATTCAAGAGCATGTTTCTCAGTTGCAGGCTTGATCCTGGCCTCAGTCAGGGTGGGAGGGAGACAACCAATCCATGTGTCTCTCTCACGTCAATGTTTCTCTCTCTGTCTGTCTCTCTCCCTCTCCCATTCTCTCCCCTCCCCCTTCTCTTAAAAAAAAAATCAATGGAAGAATATTCTTGGGTGAGGATTAAAAAAAAAAAAAAGCTGCTTTCTTGTGATTAGCTTTCAGAGCTCTTCCTACCATGCTGTTCTAAAGGTAAAATGAACCATATATGCAATCTCTCTTCAGAGAATTTGTCACTCTTTGGATATCCTTTTTCTTGGTTGCTTTGCAATTTCAGCTCTTTGATGAGAAAATGTATGATTTTATTGTTGTGGGTTTTATTTTCCACTTTTCTCATTATTAGGATCTCAATAAGAGAGAAATTCTGAAAGTTTCTACATACTGAGAAAGAATTCTATTCATTTTTATATATTTTCTGTCCCTTCCTTTGTACTTTGGAATTTTTCTGGGAGTAAAATATCTATAATACAATAAGAAAAATTCTCTAATGTAAAAGCTTCTGCTTCCTATTTTAAATATAAATAATCTATTTTATATGAAGGCATGTTTCACAAAAGTATGTAATATGGATTTGTGTTTCTCTTAATTTATGCATAATTGTGGGGAAGCATAGGACTTGGTTGGAAAGTCTCTAAGGATGATTCTCTGAAAGGTCAGAGGCCTCTGGGGACCTTGTCGAAGGTGGCAGCCCCTGCCTTGACTTTTCCAAACAAGTCTGAGCCCCTGGGGGTTTTACTGGAATCTCTATGTTTAGACTTCAAAGCATCCTTGTTTGAAAGACACTACAGATGCAGGTGTTTTCTCAAGGATATTTACCCTGCTGATTGTATTTAGAGGTTAATTTTAGTTCAAACTGTTACAATAAAAGCCTAAGGAGGCAGGTAAATGAGGCTACTTGGTGGCTATAACCAAGTAGTCCCTTAGCTTCTCTTTCACAGACACATGTGTCAGAGTAATCATTCATCCATCATTCAGGGTCTGCCGGTCAGCCCCAGCACATAATCCTCAATTAAACACCGATATTAGTATTATCAAAGTACTTCAATATAAAATGAAGACACTTTGGTTCAACAATAATGCTAGTGAATGAGAATATTTGAGGCTAGAGCCACAAATCTGCTAATTTAACAAATAGCCAATTTGGAAACCACTGGTCTAGTGTAATCTCTTAAGATTTTTAAAGTAAAGACATAGAGTTTCAAAAAAGTCATAAAATCTTAAAAAGTCATAAAATCATGGAATGGCCCTCTGCATCAAGTATTCCAATGTGGGTATCTACCAGCCTCTGTCTGTAATTCATTGAGGAAAGCATGCTGTGTGCAACACAGGCATTGAGTCAGAATTAGGAATACAAAGAAGATAAAATTTCTGCTGTTAGTGCAGTGGTGCAATGTCCTGGCTGTTAACACTGGAGGCATATATTTGCTTATGTATGTATAGAAATGACAGTGTATGTTTGGAACACAGAGAAAAATAGAATGACATGCCAAATTTAACAGCTCACCAGCTTAGTCATTAAGGAACTGTATGGACAAGTTAAACTTTTTGAAACTCTATGTTTTTACTTTAAAAATCTTAAGAGATTACACTAGACCAGTGGTTTCCAAATTGGCTATTTGTTAAATTAGCAGATTTGTGGCTCTAGCCTCAAATATTCTCATTCACTAGCATTATTGTTGAACCAAAGTGTCTTCATTTTATATTGAACTACTTTGATAATACTAATATAGGTGCTTGAAGATTACATTGTGAGAAATTCTGATTCTTCACTGGATAATAGCTTTTTGGGACCAGGATTCTATTAAAATTTAACTTTGCTTGTCAGAAAAAAAAGAACAGTAAATCTATTATATAGTAGATATACAGTAAATCTATAGTATAAAAATGTTGAGTTAATATAAAATGTTACACATGGTGTCTGCCAGGTGTAAGGGTTTCTGAGTTGTGCATTTGACACAGCAAAGGACAGAATGGAATTTCTGAACTTCCTGAGGTACTATTTAAACTATTTTCCTGATGACCATTACACCTGTTTTGTAAGAAGTAATATGGCAATTATCTACTGTATGTGACAAAGGTAGAAAGCAATGAGAAAACAAGAAAGATACAGTTTACATTATGGACTCTGTGTAGAGAAATATGTATTTTTGTGAATTAGACATTGAACTTCTTTTTATTAACTATGATATATTTTTCTTTACTTTTCAAAGTTCATTTAAGATAAAACTAAGAACTATGGCTATTTTAATATTATAAACTAGAGGCCCAAAGCACAAAATTCAAGCATGGGCAGGGTCCCTAGGCCTGGCCTGTGATCAGGGCTGATCTGTGGGGCGACCGGCAGGGCGATCAGGGGGATGGTTGGGGGGTCCCCACTGGCACCTGCCTTGGCTGGCCTGGGACCTGCAGGCTGGGGGTAGCTCCTGCATTGAGTGCCTGCCCCCTGGTGGTCAGTGTGCATTATAGCAAAGTGGTCATTCCACTGTCCGGTCAATTTGCATATTGGGATTTTATTTTATAGGATTATAGATGAGAAATAATTTAATGATTTTAATACCTACTCAAAATAGATGTGGAAATGTGGACAGCACCAGCTTTGTAGGAGTTATGATACGCTGTAAACTTATTTGAAAACTTGTACTGCCCTAACTGGTTTGGCTCAGTGCGTAGAGCATCAGCTTATGGACTAAAGGTCCTGGGTTCGATGCTGGTCAAGGGCACATGCCTGGGTTGTGGTCTTAATCCCCAGTGGGGAACATGCAGGAGGCAGCCAATCAATGATTTTCTCTCATCATTGATGTTTCTATCTCTCTCCCTCTCCTCTCTGAAATCAATAAAAAAATATTTTTTAAAAATATACTAAAAAATCATTTTCATTCATAAATATAAATAATATTAAAGCTGCAGTTCTTTTCCTAGTGGGAGTAAAGAGAAATATGAGTTAATTATGGTATAATATACATCATATGAAATCCATATGACAAGAAAAGATTTTATCTAAAAAACAACATAATTGTTTCTTCACTGAAATGGCCAATCTCAATGATCACCCACTATGCCAGAGGAAAATTAAATTGAATTTAGTTTTGCTCCAATTTGTTTGCAACTGAGAGGATAGATCCTGTGAACACACATAGCATTTTATCTTTGAAACAATAAAATGTCTAACGTTGTCAAGGCATCTTGTAAAAGTTGAGAGGTCAGTGAAGGGTTTGAACCTGAATAACACAGCACTCTTTCAATCTTTTAGTTCAAAGAAAACATAGAAGCACAGTAAGCTCACTGATAGAAAAGTTGTTTTATTTCTTTGGAGTAGATAATTCACATGACCTGTTTGGTTCACCTCTCTCTTTTTATATAAATAGCATACTCCCTCCACCTTCAGATCCTTCTGTGCAGATGGCCTGTAAGGCCTTCTTTTCTGCTGTTGCCCTACCACAGCACTTAGGATTCTGGGAGCATGTTTTTTCTACTGCAGTTCCCAACATTTTCTTTAATACTGCTATTCCACACATATGCGTGTAGAGGAGACAAAACCACATTTGTCAAAAATGTGCCATGAAAAACCCATGAACATAATTAAATTATTAAATGTATTGAGAAACTATCAAGTGTCAATCAATATTCTAGGCAGTATATATACAGTGGAACAAATGCACACAGACAAAACCCATGAGGGAACTAACAACATCTGAGGCCAAGACCTCAGTGGCTTCTAACAAAATGTACACGTTTATTAGTGTTTAGATTTAGCGTGAGTGTGCACGTGTACATGTTTCTTAAATGCTTGTTTGTGTGAGTGTGGGTGCATGTTCTTATGTGTGCTTACAGTCATTTAGCTTTGGAAAAGTTGAGTAACATTGTAAATATTACATTTTCTACTACTTGACATTAGAAATTGCAGCATGCATTCGTTTTTCCTACTTCAAATGTAATTCAAACTGAACTACAGGAAAGGTACCATATTCCATTATACTATATCACATTTCATTTGCCCCATAGACTAATTCTAAAAACACATTTACCTACCTAGCTTTATAATTAATTTTCTGTTCCCTTAGGATCAAAAAATGATATGGTTTCTGACCATACTAAAAGCTGAAAATGAGTAAGTCTTTGGGATAAAATGCAATTATAAACACTAGTGTCTGATAATGACTCAATCAAATACTGTCTTAAGGCAAGTTATTATGTATGTTTTGAGAACAAATTTTAATTTTAATATTAAAATGTAATATTCCAAGAAAGTAAACACTAATTAAAGTCAATGAGCCAAAATATTTCCATTAAATGTCCCATTGTGTATTATTCATTTTTTTAATTATAACTATGAAATGGTAAGAAAAAAACATGCAAGGAAAATGTTGTTGTCCATGGGGCAAATATGGACAGCAAATTGGTTTTGTTTGAATTAGATAATTCAAATTAATTTCCCACATTTAAAAATTAGGTATTGCATATAATAATTCAGATTTATGGATTTTATAGAAAAACTGGAGGCCTGCAACTCAAGGTCCACCTTCCCAAATGTCAACCATCAATTGAGTTTATGTAGAGGCTGCCCATTTTTGATAAAGCATGCTCTCTGAAGCTCAGCAAAGACAACTACACCCTTATTGCTTCATGCTCTTTTGACCCAATTCATTTACAGTATGTTTCTATTCACTATAGGCTTCATAATTTGCTAGAGAATCTTTCATCGCCTGTCACTATTCACTAAAATATAACTAATATGACATAATATATTTTTTTACTTTTCTGATTTTATTGCTTGTTAAGTTGAAGAAAAGCAAGATTTTTAAAAGATAATTTAAAAACTTAAAAATATAAAAGTAATTCATTGTTTATAATTTCATGATTTGAACTTTATGTGAACCTTCAGCTCAGTGAAGTTAATAGTTCACCAAGTTGCATAATCATTTACTAGCATCACTGATCTAAAATAAATATTTCTTATAATAAACACAATTTAAAAAATATTTTTATGCTCAAACAATAACTTGTATTTAAAAGTAAATATTTAGATGAACATCATATTCCCTACAGAATAATCTATATGCACTGTTTAAATTCTCCAGTAATCTGAGACTTTTTTTACAATGCAATATCATTTCAGATTTTAAAATCATGCTGAAAATGCATTCATTATTTTATATTATTATTAAAATTGTTAATCAAGAATACAATAGTCCTACTTTTCAAAAGTTCATTAAATATGCTTAATATTGCATAAAATGATGACTGTAGCATACTGACATATTTTACTATTCAGTAATATGTGGTTTAATTGTTTAGAATATATGGCTCTCATTTGTTCTCACTGGTTTAAAAACCATCATTTCTCATACTAAATATTCACAATGAGTGACTAATAAAAATGTAAAGTTTATAATTATTTGAGTACATAAAACTTTTCCTTAAATGCCTAACATTTTTAGTCAACATTAGAAATACAAGTAGTCTTCCACTAAATTCCAAATATGTTACTTTAAATTATCTTTCAATTCTGAAAGACTTTTCCAATAGAATTCAAGGTAGGATTTAATTTAATATATAAATAATCCACTAAGTTTGCACTTAAATTGCTTTGTTCCCAATAACCGTGGTACCCTGTGCCTACTTAATTTGAAATATGACTACAGACTATCAATTTTCCAATTAATGTTATGGCAAGCCCATATTTTTGCAGCAATAGATTACTTGAATGTAGTTTGAAATGGTCATATATTTTATACTTTTAATAAAATTTAGTAACAGATTAGGAACTATTTTAATAAAAACGTTAAGTCAGAGCTAGTTATTATAAGACTATTATTTTAATGGAGAACTCATAACAAAATCTAAAATTATCAATATATAAACATGATTTCAAATTAAAGGATATAAAGGAAAAGTATCTTGCTAGTTCCAGAGCACATTCTGATTAATAGATATTGTAAACTATTTTGTTTTGGGTGGTTTATTTATATCTCTAAATAATACATCATGCTTTTCTTTCTTTTTTCTTATTGATTTTTAGAGAGAGAGGAAAGCAAAGGAAGAGATAGAAACATCCATGGATTGGCTGCCTCCTACACACCCCCTGCTGGAGATCAAACTCAAAACCCAGACACGTGCCCTGACTTGGTATCTAACCAGTGACCTCCTGATGCGTAGGTCAATGTTCAACAACTGCACCACACCAGCTGCGCTACTTTTCTCTCTTAATTTACGAAGTTTAAGAAATCTTTGTTGTCTATATATTGTAACAGGAGAGAATTTGTCCTAATTATACTCTTGAATATCCTTTTTGTTTATATATTTTAATTATTCTATTTAGTTCCATAGATCAAACTTCTAACTTGTAATAATAACATAAACTTTTATTTCCTTCCCTATCAATTATAAGCATCACTTATTATCACCTCTCTTTGTAAAATGAGAATATATGTATATTTTCTGGTCCCTTAAGATTTCCTCCCTCCCAACTCTTAACTTCTGTTAAATAAACTTTTACATGATCACAGCTGATACACTTTACATTCTGTTCTTTAATCATAAAATTGGCTATACAAACTTAATATGCAAAGATATATACTAATTTAATATACTAATGAACAAAAAACTATATGTGGATCATTCTAAATGTGAAAAAATCAATACATTCATTTTTTGTATTATGATTCTAAAGTCTTTCTTCATAGCACAGCCAACTAATTCACAGTTATTGAAATTCCTTGTTTGAGATACTATTAGCTCAAGCCTGAGCTATTGAAAACAGTTTCTTAATAATGTTGTAAAAAAATAAATTACTTCCTGAACCTATAGTTTCAGTTTTGATGTTATTGTTTAGGTTAAACAACCCAGGTATGAAATGAGTATACTAGAACTCTTGTACCCTAAATCAAATATCTTCCACTTTATTTCCTGTCCTCTTGTCCTAAGAAAACAAACAAAAAGTTGAACAAAAACGTAAGTTTAATTTCACTTATAGAGATGGCAGTGGATTTTCTTTTAATGACTTGAATTTGTTTTCTACTTCCCTGATATTTCTGCAAATTGACTTGACTTAAAGAATTTTGAAACTTCTATTACATGGAGCTGCTAAGACAATATAGCATGTTTCTAAGTTACATTATTAAGTTTATCTGCTTTGAATAGAGTTTGTTTTGGTTTCCTGTATTTGTTTTTCATTAAAGTTGATTCATGAAGCTTACAGTTTTGAAATTAACTCTTCAAAGTTCTTTGCTGTGCAAACAAGGATAGGGTAAACATCTTTCATAAAATGCACCTTTTAAGCTGTGTCATATTTGACTTGTCGAATCAATGTACTCTTGTGATCAAGTGATTAAACTATTTACTGCTCTTGCACAGAAGCTATTAAATAGATAATAAATGCAGTACTTTGGAGTGGGTGTCGGGACCTCTAAATTCTACTCACCACTTAGTGGCATGACCTTGAACAAGTCTCTTAATCTCTTTGACGTAAATTTCTTTACTGTCATAGCAAGGAAAGCAATTATATCTTTGCTGATAAAGCTCTATAATTTTATTCTACAATTAGGTTTGGAATGGATTTAGCATGAGGGAAAAAGCTTCATTGCAAAGGTATGCAAATAATCTCAGATGAATTATGGAGTTAATTTGATAAGCCTCTTAACTTTTGGCGGGTAATTTTCAGAAAAAGTAAACATTCATTTAAGAAGGCATTTTAGATTACTTTTAGCAGAAAAGTTGTGATGTATTTCCTCTTATAATTAAGTATTTCTGGCAACTGTTTATCAATCGTGAGTTTCTAACAGTTTGTAACTGTGGCTCAGAAAGTTCCACCTTCCTGGCACTAATCGTTTAAAAAGTTTGCAATAGAATCTATAGCATTATGAATTTGTTGTACTTTCTCAAATGTTGTTTCTATGATTTTTTGCTAATAAATTAATGCATATATGAAATATGTTTATAAGAAAAAAAAGTACATTTTGATACCTAAAAATTTTTGTACAACATGGGCAAAAAGGGGGTCACAATGCCTGGGTTTGCCTTTAATTGGCTGCTCTTGACTTGCTGGGTGGCCCTAAAGCAAAGGGATCAAGTTACTATTTTGCAAAGCTTGCCAAATATTGTCAGTGCTTTGGAAAAGGTATTGAAACCCTAAGTGTAAAATGCTCTACAAATAGAAAGGTCAAAGACCAGCACATGTGAAACACATTTTCATTCTTAATGAGCAGTTGGATACTTAGGAAGGAATGTAAAACATCTAATTTTCAAGAGGCACTTCATTTTGGAGCAATCCATCGAGAATTGGCAGTATTTATTGAATAAGGTTGCTTCATCATTATTTGAAACATCAGTATTTATAAGCATACCATAGCAATAATAATGTTCAGAGTGATATTACTGCTAATAGCTATTTATAAACATTATTAATGATGTATTAAAAAAAGCAGAGACTGAGTTGTTGGATATAGCTAGGTTCAAATTACAAAGTGACTACTTATTATTGGCTCAGGGGGGTCAAGATGTGCTGCCCTTCTTAACTACTTGACAGCATTTGATGGAGTTGTTTTAAAATAATTTTCTAAGAGGAAACATGGCCTTGCTGGCATCTCAGATCAGAGCAGACTGAGACGGAGTTCTATTCAAGTACAAGTCATCATTAGCCTCTGAACCTCCTCAAAGAGATCTTCACTCTCCTCCCACTGTGATTTCAGTACATTTGTATCTGTGAGGCTCTTCTCAACTGACAATGCACGACTTGGGGAAATGAGGCATTTGACAGAGTAAAATCTCATGTTTCACATAATTCAAGAGTTACCTAAAATCTAGCTGAATGGATTTCATTTATTCTAAAATATATCCCTGCATGACAACATTGCATTCCACTACACTTTCTTCTTTCATTTTTAAGCTTTCCCTCAAAATTTTTATCATTGGAAATGTACTTACATATAAGTTATCTATCTTATATTACTACTAGAGGCCTGGTGCATAAAAATTCATGCACTGGACAGAGGGAGGGGGTCCCTCAGCTTGGCCTGCCCCCTCTCACAGTCCCGGAGCCTTCAGGGGTGGGAGATGACCCAGCGATCAGCGGAAGGCAATGCCTCATCACACCTCTGCTGCAGCCACTGCTGGCAGCGCCTCGGCCAGCCCTGGTTATCTGAGCCTTGGGCAGCCCTGGGCAGCTGGGCAGCTGCCATCTGAGGCTTGCCTGCACCTTGGGCCAGCCCTAGGAAGCTGGGGGGCTGGGGGGCTCTGGAGGCAGGTGCCCTGGTGGGGCTGAGGGGACTGGGAGCCTCCATCTTGCGGCTGTGGGTGTCGCCATCTTTGAGAGTATAGCAGTAAATTAGCATATTCCCTCCTAATTGGCTGTGGGCATCACCATCTTTGAGGGTGGGGCGGTCAATTAGCATATTCCCTCCTTATTGGCTGTGGGCACTGCCATCTTTGCAACAGCATGAGGGTCAATTAGCATATTCCCTCTTTATTAGATAGGATTGTTATAAACAAATAAAACAGAGAATCTACCAAAAAGAAGTCAAAATAAAACCCTAACAAAAGTCCTATTAAACTTGTACTTACATAAAATTTGTTAAAACATGTTATTTAACAATACTAAGATTTTCATGAAGATCTTAGGAAGAACTTTACTATTGACTTGTCCTATGAACAGTTGAATTTCCTCAAGCAATATTTTTTTTCCATTTAGACACAATGAGTTGCAATGGCTAAAGCATTCCTATTCATAATTTTTAAGTCAACATTGTGATTCCCCAAATTGTATAAGTAAAGATCATCATGATGTTAATTCCAGCATCATCTTAATTCCATCTCATAGTACTTTTCCCTCACTCTGTTATCTTTTTCCATACACAGTTTTTGTATTGTATCATTTTATAATTTAAAAATTTTCAAGTAATTTGATAATCCTCTTAGGAAAAAAGCAGGATGTAAGTTAATTAATTAATTATATAATATTGGAGGAGTCAAAATCTTTTTTAGCCATATAATACCAATGTTGGGCCAAACTAACAGTCTAAAACCATAAGAATAAAGCAGTAGCCTATCACCACTAGTAATCTTAAGGGTTTCTTTCTTAGCTCCTGCAGCACTTAATAAGAGCAAAGTAAATCCAGAGGGCAAGCAAACTTACCATACAGGTAAGCCTTAACGGACAAAGTACAGTGTGATAAGTAGATCTGGGAGGTTAATTATAAGGTATTGAGGACAGATTAGTTTGAGAAAAACACAGATCATTTATTTATCCTCCCTTATTACAAAAATGATATATCACATCACAGAACCTCTTTGAATATGCTATCAGGATTTAGTAATGTTATTAGCAATCCTATTTTAGCTGCTTACAGTACATTAACAATATACTGCAATGAACATGTAACTTAAATATTTCAATGGAAACTGATTTATTAATCATCTACCGTCTGTAACATACTGAATGATCAGTTTTACTGAATGAACTTGACTCAGTCACTTGCTAAATACAAACACAATTGAAAGCAGTCACTCTTCTCAAATTCCTTTTCTGATAAAAGAGGCAGATAACGTAGCAATGTTAAAAGGACAAATATTATAATTCATCTATTGAGTTGTCAGTCTTCTAGGCAAGCAATAAGCTCTTCAATGTTAAGTATATCAAAGTATTATTTTCAAAATAGTTTTAAATATGATTTTCATACAGAGAATGAGCATTTATCAAAGTTTTATTTATCACATCAATAAGAGTAAAGGCAGAATGATAAAGATGGTTCAAAGAGGAATTAGAGAGAATGAGTGTACATGGTCTCTTAAAGAAAGAATGCTGTTATAAGACGTCTGTGTCAAATATAAATCTAGTTACTCTCATACAGGCAATAATGACAGAATTTTTCTTTTCTAAACAATAGAAATTATTTTCATTTCTACAAGAAAATGTCTACAAATTAACACAAAATTTCTTAAGATCTGGGTTTCATGCAAGTGTAAGAAGTCAAATAAAGGCATTTTCCCATAGAGAATTAAGTAATCTTGGTTGTTCCTATTAATTCATATTCAAGCATGGCATTGAAAGGATAGCAATTCAAATTTTAATTTCTAAGTGTTAGACATTTTTTCTTCTATGTGGAACATAATTTTTCTGTAAGTAAAAATAAGTGTGAGTGCGTATAAATGCAAGTTTTGTGCATCTGTGTAGCTCGTACATAAGCACAAATCTGGCCCCTGGTTGCCATGGTCAGCAGAGTGATGTGTTAGTGTTCATAAATAATTACTTTAGAAAATTTAAAATAGTAGTGATGCATTGAGTAAAATTGATTTTGTGTAGATGTTTCTATATTCTGCTGAGCTTACAAACAGAATCAAATTGTCAAATAAGAATTATGAATCGGTTATATTACCCATTATCTATTTTACTAATCATCTCAAAATACATAATTCAGCAGCAAAGACAAAGAAGATAAATGTGACATACCTGCAACATCTCAACTGTTTCTCCAGATGAGTGTCGCAAGATAAAATATAGGATGCCCAATTAAAGTGAAATTGCAGAGACACATTTATTTTTAGTCTAAACAAGTCCCAAATATTGTGTAGGCCATTCTTACATACACAGAAATGTTATCGTCTCTCTCCAATTAAAATTTAACTGGGCATCTATATTTGTATTTGCTAAATATGGCAATCCTACTGCATCCTTCCTTCCAATATCACACACACTCTCTTGCCCATGATAACAGATGAGGTTTTCAAAGGTTTTTGTGGCTTTGCCTAACACAGCAGAAGTTAAGTGACATCTCTATTTTATACACAGAATTGTATGGCTTACATGGAATTCTCCAGGGAGCCATGCCTCAAAAAATCCAGTGATTGCATTTTTATTTACTATAAGTAATCCTTTAGCCAGGGACATCTGCTAAGAGTTGCTGTAGATAAAGTCTCTTCCTCCTATCAAATAGCATTAGTCTATTTATCCAGAGGTTCAGCTGACAAAGAGATTAGGCCAGGCCAGCAGCCTTCTTTACTTTTCTCTGAAATTATATCCTGGTAAAGAGAATGGATGACTCTTATATATGAAGGATACATTAACTCCTGTTGTGCCAAGTAAATTCATTACTTTAATATTTAATGAAAATTTTTATTTCAGAAATAAAATTGAAGACAGATTTTAAAAATGTAAATGTTCCATGTTTATGGTAGACACAATATTTTTCATCTGGGGAAAGTTTACTTTTTAAAATCACAAACTTGACCCTTAATAAAAATAGTGTTGCATCCTATATATAAAACTTTGAGTACCAAGTGAAGAAGTTAGAGTAGCTATTTGAGAGGAAACATTTAACAGCACTCTCTTAGTACCTCAAATAGATCTTCTATTTCTCCAAAATTGTGTTTCATCAAATAGATGACATATAGTAAGTATCTCAGAAGAACCCTTTCTGTTCTAGTTTAAAAGTATAACAACACAATTAATTATATTTTTCTCAACTATTATATGTATACTAGGGGCCCACTGCACGAATTCATGCACCTTAAAAGGAACTGTGGGCAATGAGGCTACAGTGGGCACAGCAGCGGGTCTCGGCCCATCCTCTGCGCCCTGTCCAGTCCCTCCTGCCATGGCCCCCAGACCGGCTACTGGCAGCCCTGCTCCTGCCGCCACTCACATGTGCTGACAGTGCTGGCCCACTCGCACCCTCTGACCACGTGGAGTGATTGGGGCCGGCACCAGCAGCAGGTTCAAGCAGGGCTGGCGACATCAGCCGGTGCGAGTAGTGCCTGCTGGCCCCAATCACCTGTCAGAAGCAGGGGGAGGTGGAGAAGCCCTCAGGGGCTTTTGGGGCCAGTAGCCACTGCTCGCACCTGCTGATGACGCCGAGTGATCAGGACCGGTGCCAGGCTCTGGCAGCAGGTGCAAGCAGGGCCTGCGCCATCAGCAGGTGTGAGTGTTCTGCACTGTGCTGCTTGCTGCCAATGCCTGCCATGTTCCGCATGCCCCTCCCCCACCCCGGGTGGTCAGCACATGTCATAGCAATCAATTGTTCGGTTGTCCTACTGTCTGATCTATTTGCATATTAGCCTTTTATTATATAGGGTGTGTGTGTGTGTGTGTGTGTGTCTGTGTGTGTGTGTGAGAGAGAGAGAGAGAAGAAAACATATCTCAGGACACAGAAGGAATGATCCCAAAGTTCCAGAAATAAGAAAAAGTTTCTGAAACCAGAGAGCATCCAATTAAAGACTGTTAACTAGCTACATTATCTAGGTCCAGAGCACACAGGACTTCAACAGAGAGAAAATACAATACAACATTGAAAATGCAACCAAAGTATTACTTTGAGGCATAGTCAATGGTTTAAACAAAAAAAGTTAATTCACAGTAAATATGAATAGGTTTTAAAAACATACATTTTAATTAGTTAAGGCATAAAAAACAAAAGATAAACCATATTGAAGCAACAGAATGGTATAAATAAAACAATTAAATAAGAAAGCCAATTAAAAGTTTTACCAAAATGTCATAAGCATATACTTACATGTAATTTTGAGTTCTTTGAGAATTTCTTTTATATTTAAAACTTATTTGATAATATTTTTGTACCTATGTACATAACAGTATTTAAAATGTAACTTTTTTTGTGAGGTCCTTCTTAATTATAGAATTTAGGTCACTCTAGCCATAAATAGTAAAATGGAAAATTATCTGTTATTTTATATTTATTTGTTTTTATTTATGTTTTCTTTAAAGTAAATTTATTGGGGTGATATTGGTTAATAGGATTATATAGATTTCAGGTGTGGAATTCTATATTACAAGATCTGTATATTGCACAAGATCTATATATTTGTAAGAGTTCAAGATGGGTACTATTTTTATTATAATTTAGGAGGTTTTCACCAGGAATGCTATTGCATCTAGTTTTTTTTCTTTAATTTCATTTTTTTTTTTTTACAGAGAGGAAGGGAGAGGGATAGGAATAGAAACATCAATAATGAGAGAGAATCAATCATTGATCATCTGCGACCTGGACATAAGCCCTGACTGAGATTGAACTGTTACCTCCTGGTTCATAGGTCAATGCTCAACCACTGAGCTATGCTGGCTGGGTGCATCTAGTTTTCTTTATGGAAATATTTTTTAAAGAAACAAATACAGTTTCTTTAATAGATTTAGTACTTTCTAGCTTTTCAATTTCTTATTTTCACAGGTTCAGTTTGTTATATATTTCAGGAAATTTGTCAATTATATATAAAATATATTTTAAATATTATGATAAATACTTACCAATATATATAAATAATAGATAAATAAATACATACAGAAATCGTTTGTGTGTGCATGTACATACTATCTCTGTCCATTGAGAGGTAATATAAGGAAATTCCTGCAAAAAGCAATAGAAATACCTAGCATTCTGATCTTAGTTCTAAATATCTTGCATCACCAAAAGGAACTAAGACTCCTTTCATAATTGGTTTCTTCTGTTTTAGGCAAGACTGAAATGTGTTTTTGTGACACTAAGGAAATGTTAAAAAAAAATGATTGGGCACATCAATAGAACTCATAGCCACTTTGATAGGGTCTTCCACTGACACACTGATAATTAAGATAATTAAAGATAATAAGAAATTATAATCCTTAGACTAAAATGAGAACCCATAAGTCCATACAGATATAAGTAAATAATTACATAAAGATGGGAAAAAGGGAAACTTTTCATGTGGTTTACTTATAACTCTTAAATGCAAAATGAATGATAGAATCAGAAAAACACTACTCAGCAATCACAATAGTAATCATAGTTATAGACAAGGATCATCAATGAATGTTAAACCTAATGGCTAATTTCAGTTTAATGAGAAACAGAAATCTCACTATATCTCTCCACAAGAGAGTTAATAAATACAAAGGGAAAAAAAATCATTAACTTTACATTAGAGACATCTGGTAGATATCGCCTAAACCAAGTAATCCAAATTAAAGTAATGCAGTAACAGGACCAGTAGACATTATTTATCTCCTAATGTACTGCATTGAGAATCAATATCACTTTTCTATGTTCCTAAGAAAATGCATACTCTTTGTAATTATCCTATCTAATAAAAGAGTAATATGCAAATTGACCATCACTCCAACACACAAGATGGCTGCCCCCATGTGGTCAAAGATCCTGCCCCCATGTGGACACAAGATGGCTGCCACAAGTTGGGAGGAACCAGGCCTGCAAGGAAGGGCAGTTGGGGACGATCAAGCCTGCAGGGGAGGGCAGTTAGGAGTGACCAGGCTGGCAGAGGAGGGAAGTTGGGGGCAACAGGGCCTGCAGAGAAGGGCAGTTGGGGGGGGACCCAGGCCTACAGGGGAGAGCAGTTGGGGGGCACAGGCCTGCAAGGAGGGCAGTTAGGGGTGACCATGCCTGCAGTAGAGGGCAATCAGGCTGGCAGGGGAGCAGTTAGGCATCAATCAGGCTGGCAGGGGAGTTATCAGGCTGGTTAGGGGGTGATCAGGCTGGCAGGCAGAAGTGGTTAGGAGCAATCAGGAAGGCAGGCAGGTGAGCAGTTGGGAGCCAGCAGTCCTGAATTGTGAGAGGGATGTCTGACTGCCCGTTTAATACCACCTAAACCAATGGGCAGTTGGACATCCCTCGAGGGGTCCCAGATTGGAGAGGTTGCAGTTTGGGCTGAGGGACACACACCCCCATGCATGAATTTTGTGCACCGGGCCTCTAGTAAGATAATATTAGAGCAACCCAATGTGAGCAGTATTCTACAAAGTAATTGGCTATACTCTCAAAAGTGTCAAGTTGAAGAAACACAAAGACAGATTGTGGAATACCTCTAACTTAAAGGAAAAGGAAGGGAAGGAACAACTTAATGTACCAATTAATACTGGACCAGAAAATAAACAAAACTACTGTGAGTTTGTTTGATGTAAAGAACATTTTGGTACAGTAACATTTTTAAATAGATCTGTAGCTGTTTAGGTAGTTGTATTGTTAATATCCTTGTTATGATAACTGTACTATACAAGGTTATAAATAAGTCTAAATTATTTCAAAGCACATATTAATATTATTTTGAGGTAAATAATAATTTAACAACTTATTCACAAAGAGTTCAGAAAAAATATAGAAAAGTAGTAAAATTAATATCACTTGATAAAATGTTTATGGTTGAGGAATCTGGGTAAAGTGTTAATGGGAATTATGTTATTTTTTTAAATTTTCCGTAATTCAAAATTATTTAAAACCAACTTTTAAAAGAATCTTTACCACATAATGCCATATATTCTCCTTTTGAGGATGGAGATTATTTTTACTTTCTCTGTGCTAATATATGAGGTATGGGGAGATTTGAAACCAGCTTTCCTGAAATGGGCACCTAAACCAGAAAGTGTTTTGAAATATATTAGTAATATTACATGTTTGCTATGTTTATCATAAATTGCCTGCAGGAACTGGGAGCATGCATTTTCTGGACTATCAAAGACCTTATTCATTGCCCAGCTGGTGTGGCTGAACTTCTACCTATGAACTAGGAGGTCATGGTTCTATTCCAGGTCAGGGCACATGCTCGGGTTGTGAGCTAGATCCTTACCAGGAGGCATGCAGGAGGCAGCCAGTCAATGATGTTTGTCTCTCATAGATGTTTCTATCTCTCTATCCCTCTCCCTTCCTGTCTCTAATATTGATAAAAATATACATATTTTTAAAAAGACCATATTCAGGCAGAAGCACCAAAAAGTCTGGAGACAAGATAGAAGGAGAAAAAAAAAAGATTACATATATATTCCCTCATCTTCAAATATAACATTTGAAGTGTTTTGGTTTCAAATGTAAAATGAGCAAAGGGGATTTGAACTAACAAAAGTAAAATACTTAAGAGTCAGAGAAGTGATTGGAACCTTTCCATGAAGATTAGAAGTTAAAACAATCAATGAAGATAATGAAATACAGTGTGAGTGCTTTGATGTGTGTAGAGAAAGAATTGTGTTCAGGCAAGTTTGAAGAACCCAGGAATTGTAAAAATCAATCAAAATGCTTATAGGACATGGAAGAAAACAGCTATCTGTTGAAGCTAGCTTAGTACAGCTATTTTTCAAAATAGAGCTATATCTGGCAAATACACACACATCTATTCAATTCAGTTAAACAAACAAACAAAAAAAGAATCAGTCCAGTATAAACAAACAAACAAACAAACAAGTTCTTGCTATATTGTCAGCTAGACAAAACAACTAATTGAGTGATTAACAATGTAAGGTTATGCAGTCAAAACTCTCTTACTGAATAACAACTAATGCATGCTACCTGGTATTTAATTAAAACCAAAAACAAACTCACTTTCTTACTTCAGAGGGTAGATAAATTAACCAATACTTACTACTTAGAAAATTAGTGATGGACTAAGGTGTAGTGGCAGCACCTATGTGGGAATGAGTGGTTAACAATGCTTAGGGAGTGATAGGAAAGGCCACTGTGAAATAATGTTTCTGATTGGCTTCCCAGGTTTCACTCATTCATAGAACGAATTAGAGATCAAGAGAGTCTCTAGTATTCTGCTCTCCAACATGCAACATATTTCTTTCAGATTCAAATTTTATTTCATTAACTTAAAAGTTGAACAAAATGGCTATATCAAATTTTATTAAATTCATATCACTGAAATGTATGTTTACATAGAGGACAAACAGACGTAGGGTTTCAAGTAACTAATGGTATGGTGCATTGTCCTGTACAATGACTGAGCTAATCTTTGAAGGCTACTCACCATGTTGGCTGCTGGAGCTATAGGCATCTTCAAGAAACAGCTTCAAATGGCACAAAAAATACCAAAGCCAAAAACTGAATCCCTCATTGCTGAATGCTGAGAAAAAACAATCTCAAAAGATCTAAATTATAAGTATATCAAATGGTGCTACTTTAATTCATTTACTTCTATAATTAATAATAACATGCTCATCTTTCTTGGCAGATCAAAATATAACCAAGTCAAATACACACTAATTTGTAAGCCATTCTGAAAACCTTTCATCATTATTGCATTACAGTGCTAAGGACTTGTTAATCTTTTTCAAACATTCATATCCTTTTTACCTCAGGAAGTACATCTGCATGATTCTGACTTAAATGATCAACACTTAGGATAATGGGTGGCCCATAGTAAATGCTCTAATAATTTTTGTGAACAAATGATGAATGAGTAAATTTTTAAAATGACATAGAATGATTTTTATTCTTCCCTTAAAAATTGAAAAAATTGAAATAACATAGACCAGATGTTTTTTTATAAGAATTAAATAAAATGGTTACTTTTTTTTTTTTTTTTTTTTAGTATGAGGGTATGTTTATTAAAGCTGGGGACAGTGAAACCAGGAAGGGTCTAGGATAGAAGAAGCAACAGGAGAACCTAGGCTGGGCTGCTTTAGCTCACTAGGAAGTCAGAGAGAATCTGCATAGTAAAAGCCTAAGCGACCATTATGGCAGAACAATAAGAATAACTGGTCACTGTGATGCGTACTGACCACCAGGGGTAGACATTCAACACAGGAGCTGCCCCTTGGTGGTCAGTGCACTCCCACGGGGAGAGCACTGCTCAGTCAGAAGCCAGGCTCACAGCTGGAGAGCGCAGTGGTGGTGGCAGGAGCTTCTCCTGCCTCTACTGCACCACTAAGGAGCAGCGAGCTGAGTGGTAAAGAGCAGCAAGCAGGCCAGTAGTAAGGAGTGAGGGGTCCCGGACTGTGAGAAGAATGTCCGACTGCCGGCTTAGGCCCAAACCCCCTGGGAAACAGGCCTAAGCCAGCAGGCAGACATCCCCTGAGTGGTCCTGGACTGAGAGAGAGTGCAGGCCGGGCTGAGAGACCTCCCCACCCCAGTGCATGAATTTCGTGCGCCGGCCTCTAGTCTATAATAATAAAAGTGTAATATGCTAATTAGACCAGATGTCCTTCCAGACAGCCTTCCAGATGAAGCCAGGGCTGCGAGGGCCGAGGCAGAGGTGGCTGCCACGGTGACAGGGGCCGAGCCCCTTGCACAAATTTCGTGCATCGGGCCTCTAGGGGTTATATATTATTAATGGTCTGTTAATAAAAAGCCATACATGTATGCATTAGTATTGTTATTACAATAATGGGGATGAAGCTAGCAAAATACTTTTTATAAGTATATTAGACTACAAACTAGAAGATAGAAAACACATTGGATTAAGAATGATAAATTTCACCCTATTCGGTTTGGCTCAATGAATAGAGCGTTGGTCTGTGGACTGAAGGATCTTGATTTCAGGCAAGGGCACATGCCCAGGTTGCAGGCTTGATTCCCAGTCGGGGGCGTGCAGGAGGCAGCCAATCAATGATTCTCTCTCATTTTCTCTCATCTTTGATGTTTCAATCTCTCTCTCCCTCTCCCTTCCTCTCTCTGAAATAAATAATAATATATTTTTTTAAAAAGGAATAATAAATTTCCCCAAGAAATGTTTTTCTTCACTCTTATAATTTCATCATTAACTACAGGAGAGCTATGAAGCATAAGACACCATACAATTATCATATGCTAATTTTTAGGTATATCAAAGGAAGGTTTATTATTTTATATAGGGTGAATATGGAAGACCAGAAAAGATGACATTACAGTAGAAATTTAAAATCTGGGAAAAGTATAGTCCAGGCAGAGGAGTATCTGATTCCTATGTACTGATTTAGGAGCATATTACAGTGTTTAAAGAACAGCAAGGAGCCAGTGTGACTGGGGAGTGTTAAAGGGGAGAAAGGTAAATCATAAGTCATTATAAAGACTTTGGCTTTTACTCTGAATGACATGGGATAATATTACAGGGATCTGCACAGAAGACTCAGATTTTTTTTATTTTTATTTTTTATGTTGCACTTATACTGAAGGAAGGCAGGAGTGAAAGCAGCAAAACCAATTAGGAGGTTATTGCAGTAATCCAGATAAGAAATAATGGCAGAATGGACCAGAGTGTTTCAGAAGAAGTATAAAGAAAATCAAATTCCAAAATATATGCTAATTTTAACCAGGGTACTTGTGACTATATGAATGTGTATCAGCAATAAATTGATTTTTCATACTGTACTGTCCCCAAATAAAATTCTAAATTTAATTGTAGTAAATTTAAATTTTGTGTTTCAATTTTCAGAGAAGAATCAATAATAAAAATAAAATTAATTCCTTGTGAAATAGTATGTATAAAAGTATTTCTTATAAAATAGTAGATAATTATTATGGTCTCCAAAGACTAAAAAGAAATTGAACAGCCACACAGGCAAATAATCAAAAACAGTTTTTTTTAAAAAATAGAATTAATATTAACTTTCAAATGAAATGCATACACAATGATAAATTTGTCTCACTAATAAAGAGGAATCGTGGAGACAGGGATGTTTTGGATCTGTGGCCCTGACTAACTCCTCTATTTTTTTGAAAACTGAACATCACCCAAGGCCACTTCACAATGCTGAAGATGAAGGAAAGGCCTTCATCTTTTATAAATCACTTTTAACAAGAGTATAATCACTTTTAACAAAAGTATGCTCTTTATGGTGGGCATGGCTAGGAAATTACCATGATAAGAAAGGAAGATCAAAGGGGTAAATGTTTATTTTACATTGAGAATTGGCATTTGCTTTAAGACACTGAAGAGCAATATTTTAACATCTTTTTATTTTCTTTACTTCAATTGGAATGCACTCAGTCTTCCTAATATTTATGTTTTAAAAAATAAACTGATTTATAAGTTCATACTAGTAAATGTCCATAGTCAGCTTTTTGTATTCCTCTTGGTTCCCTTCACAATATTTAGAGTGCACATGTGGTACTATGTATTTTCTCAATTCCAATATTAAAAACCCAATCTATAAAAAAATTCAGCATATAATTGTCTTATTTTATGGTTCATGTGGTGGTATTTTAAAGTAGCCATAATATAAACTATGTAAAAGTTTTTAAGGAATCATAATTACTTGATTTAGTAAAAATTGACCATGTGTGTTATCTAAATGTATTATTTTAGCACAATAGTCATTTCATGAATGTTAGGGTGATATGAAATGGTTAAGATAAACTGCTAAAGTCTAGTTAAATTTACTATTTTTCTAGAGAAACAGACCACAAAGATGGATAAATGATTACTTTTATGTGAAGATATATGATTTGTACCACGTCTCCTAAATTTCTTATAATGACTGAAGTATGATTTTTGAATATCTCAGTTATTAAACATTAATTAACAGAAAATGTTATATTTTAACTGAGCTCATTGGGTAGGGGTAATTTTGCTAGCTATTCACATCCTTAAACTCTAAAGGGACCATAGTATTTTGTATCCACATAGTCTAATAAAAATAATTTCTAAAATTTTGAATACAAATTATTTGTTTCATAAATTGAATGTACCTATGTAACCACAATCTCTTTAGGTATCTATCTTTATATTTATTTTTTAAATATATTTTATTGATTTTTTACAGAGAGGATGAGAGAGGGATAGAGAGTCAGAAACATCGATGAGAGAGAAACATTGATGAGAGAGAAACATCGATCAGCTGCCTCCTGCACACTCCCCACTGGGGATGTGCCCACAACCATGGTACATGCCCTTGACCAGAATCGAACCTGGGACCCTTCAGTCCACAGGCCGATGATCTGTCCACTGAGCCAAATCAGTCAGGGCTAGGTATCTATCTTTAAAGTGTTAATAAAGATATATAAAGATAATGTTCATGTGGTGCTTCGCACAGAGTGGTATTACTAGAACATTTCCTTGTTTTCTTGCTGGGTTTTGTTTGTTTTCTTGTTTTGTTTTGGAAAGGGATACGAAGTTATTGACAAAGGTCTTTACTTTGAGCCATTTTCAATAAGGACCTTAGCTGCTTGCAGTGGTCAGCAAACTGTGGCTCGCGAGCCACATGTGGTTTGCCGCTCTGTTGACTAATGAGTTTGCCGACCACTGGATAGGGGCTTAATCACAAGGAACAACAACAGCCTGTAATTATTGGAATCGAGAGTGCTAATGAGGTCAAGGCTAAGGGTCTAATCCCCAGAAGGGCCAATTAGCATTGTTCTGCTTCCAGAACTCACGCTTTGTATTTTGCAAAGTACCCCACTTACCAAATGTAAGCCAGGTAATCAAGGGTTGTTGGATCAGTAGAATCCAGACAGTATCACTCAGTTGGCTAACACTTGGACAATATCACTGTCACAGTGTAGAACTAAGAAGTTCCAGCTGATCACTCTTGGTTCCAAAATCATGTTCTGTAATTTTCAGCCTTAGTGCAATCCCCTCCCCCACCCCCTTTAATTTTCTTTGTTATCATATTTTTAGGAATTAAAATTCTTGTCCCTCAAATCCTGGATATTTGAAACATCTTTCACAAACTATTACCATTTTAGCTTCTCAAATTATAAGACTTTACTTGACAGCAATCAGTGTGTTATTGGTATTATAATTTATAGGTGTACACAGCACAAATTCTCTAAGAAAATAAATCCCTGAATTAGATATACTGTGTTGTTATTTATCTTTATATTTCAGTGTACCTTGAACAACATCTATTTCCATAAATATTTTTGAAAGAATGAATACAGTAAAGAGATAGTGAATGAGTGAAAGAATTAATGCAGTTCCAGAGGTGCAATAAATTACCTCATACACTAATGTTCTCCACTTCTCAGCATGAACTTTTATTATGAGAGAGGAGTAGTTTCTGTACCAAATTATGCTATATCTCTGATATTTACAAGTAGAGTTTAGGTATTGCCCATGGTTAGTTTTTCACCTTTATCAAAATGTTTATTACATATTGTATAGAAATGCTTCAGTTTCAAGTAACAGCAGATTTTGTCTTTCTTCTAAAATATATTTCTAATATTGTTTGGAAGGATATCAGACTAAGAGAAGCAATGGGGAGAGAAAAAAATCAAATTTGGAACCCAGACTTTAATTAAATCAGGCAGCTTCAGAGGAACAAAAAGTAGAGAGCTACCAAGTCATCTTTTATGTGGAAAATTCTAGACAGAAAGCCAGAATATTATAGAAATCATCTCATGCTTTAATGAAACTCAATAGATACTTTCCTCTGTGTTTTCAAGATTGAAAGTCCTCAGTACTAGAGTCCCACTGAAGGAATTTTGACTGCCAGGAGATGGAAAGCAGAAAAATCTAAAGATCTAAGTCTGTAGTTTTTTGGTTTGTTTATTTTTAATTGATTGGAGAGAGACATCAATTTATTTTCCCACTTATTTATGCATTCATTGGTTGATTATTTTTCTTAATTTTATTGGTTTTTAGAGAGAGAGGAAGAGAGAGAGAAAAACAGCAATATGCATTTCTGTATGTGCCCTGACCTGGGCTGGGACCCGCAACCTTGGAATATCCTTGGTGACTGTGCTCTAACCAGAGTATTGTTATATAGAGTTATATGTAAATATGACATACATAGTATATTTATGTACCCATAATTGGTACATGGCAGTGTATTCATGTATTTCAATATGTTACCATGTTTACTATGTAGAAATACACATATAGACTTTAAACAATTTTAAATAAACAATACGTTTATCTGAACCAAGCATTTGAAGAAGAAAATGAAGCAATAAGTGTCTCTGCAAGCATAGCAGTCTGATACTTCTTCCTTGCTTCTTTGTTTTCTGTACACTCATACATCCTGTGGTTAGGCTCATGAATATGCATCATTTCCTAGTTAATTAAAGTTCTTGGATTTGTGTCTCCTTTATTGGATTTATTTTAAATATATATTCTATTTGTGGCCATTTCATTTTATTGTACATTATCCCTCCTCTGCGCTTACATTTTGTTAGATTCTTTAATCATATACAAAATTGAATAGATAGTATGACATATATTTAATTCTTTTTATTTTTGCTTTTAAAGTATAAGATATAACACTAATAAACATACACACACACACACACACACACACACACACACACGAAGACAAATAATTATTTAGATAAGCTCTGTGCACTCTAAAAGTTTAGGCAAGACTTTAGAGTACATCTAGATTTGTTTCTCTGCCATCTTAATACAACTATTTTTGTGTGTGAATTAAGCAAAGATGGGAAGAAAAATAAATAGTTCTAAATTCTACTCTCAGCTCCCCAACCAATTTATAATATGATTTTGAGCCAGGTCCTGAATGTATTGTGTTTCTGTGTCTCACCAATTAAACTCTTTAGGAGATACAGCCTTGGAGTATGTGTCAGTTTAAAATGTAATATTTGCATTCAGAATTTCAACATTTCCTTTTGGAAATCAGAAAAGCCTAGAGGATCTGTTTGAAAATCCACAGGGATGATAATCAAGACCTGAAGTAATTTTGAAATGGACAAATGTAAAGAAACATCATCCTAAGGTTAATCTAAACCAATCAAAAGACACTTAGGGAAGATATTGGTCCTGATGGTGTTTCAACAAAAATAATTTTGATGCTCTCTATAATAAATATAAATGTATTCAGTAATTGCATACAAAGTGGATCCCATTAGGGAAATAAATCTGTATTATTTTTGGAGCAATTGGATAGGAAAATTTTTATAACAGTAAGTTGCAGTTCAAAAAAAACCCAAAACAACTAAATTTATCCAGTTGCAGAGGAAAATATCTATCTAGAAGAGGCAAAAGAGTTTTGCTGAGCTATCTACACACTCTTGCCTGACTGTGAAGCTGGTAGCTTTGACATTTATGTGTGCTTCCATATGCATAGATGTCAGTGGACAAAGGAAAACAAAACAAAACAGCATTAAGCTTTTGTTGAAGTTTTGGTAGGATAAAAACAATTCTAAAAGTTATTTAAAAATCTGTGGTGGATATTACCTATTTCCCTGTATACCTACTTCTAAAATACAATTATTTAATCAAAGAATTTGAAACTTGAAGACAGTGAATTCTTGTAACAGAATTATAATGCTTGGATAAAAATAAAGTTTAAGGACTAGGGATAATACAAACATAGGACATACTTGTAAAATCTAAATGCCAAAACATATGTAAAGTAGCCCCCCCCCCGCGTATCCATGGGGGATACGCTGCAAGACCCCTAGTGGATGCCTGAAACCACCAATGGCACCGGACCTTAAATATACTATATATTTTTCCCTACATGTACATTTTTTGCTCTTTCTTTATTAAGTTGAGAACTTTCACCTTTTTACTTAAAGGAAGTACTTTATGACTTCTCTTTGACATAATCTAATTGGCAGCATCACTACTCTCAAACGTTGGGGCCATTATTTAAAAATAAGGATGATTTGAACACATCTCCATCTGATAATGGAGAAGGCTACTAAGTGACTAAAGGGTGGGTATCACATACAGAGTGGATACCTGAGAGTAGACAAAGGAATGACTTACATTTCAGGCCTGACAGTGAGAAGGCATGAGATTTCATCATGCTACTCAGAATAGTCCATTCAACATGAACATGAATATTTAAATTACTTTATTTATAATATCAAAAATAAAGCACAAACCTGGAGCCAATGAAATGTGTATTAATAATGGACAAGTAGGTAATTTACAAAAATAAAAATGATGGCCATGCAACATGATCATCTCAAAAATATAATCATTAAGCTAAGAAGAGTTTCAGAAGACTCTTGTAATATCACTTAAGTATAGTTTTGAAATGTAAAATAATTCCTTGCCATTAAAGAATAGAACAAAGTAGGTAAAACTATGTGTACATAATAAACCTATGTATAGTACTTCAGATAGTGCTGACTATATATATGCATCTGTGGTATGTAGAGATGTATACATTTATTCACAAAACTCTGAAAAAATACATTTGAATGGAAATCACCAAATTGTCATGAGTAAAAGTCAGTTGACGGAGCAGAATAAAATCAGGAAGGTCTTTTTACAAACTGAGCTTTAATTCTGTAGGTTGAAAACAAATCTCCGATGTGATGGTATTAGGCCTTTGGGAGGTTATTAGGTCAAAAGGGCTAAGCTCACATGAATGGAATTGGTGCCCTTATGAAAGAGATCCCAGAGAAATCCTTTGCCCCTTCTACCATGTGAAGAAACAGTGGAAAGACCTCCCTCTTATGCAGCTGGAAGAGAGCTCTTACCAGACACTGGATCTGTCAGCACCTCCATCTTGGACTTCCAAGCTCCAGAAGTGTGAGAAATGTTTGTCGATTATAAGCCACTCAGCCTGTGGCATTTTCTTAGAGCAGCCTGAAAGGACTAAGACAGGCGCATATATTCCTTATGTTTTATTGTTTTCACTGTTATAGTTGCCCTCCATTTTCTCCCCCTGTTCCACCTCGGCCCAGCCCCCTCCACCTTTCCCCTGGCCTTCTCCACTCTGTTGTCTGTGTTCATGGCCTAAGCATATATGTTTCTTGGCTAATCTCTTCACCTTATTTATCCAGAACCCCATTACCCCTCCCCTCTGACCTCTGTCAGTCTGTTGTATGTATCCATGTCTCTGGTTGTATTTTGTCAGTTTATTTTGTTCATTAGATTCCACATGTATGTGAGAGCATATGGTATTTATCTTTCTCTGCCTGGCTTATTTTACTTAGAATAATAATTTCATATATTCTTCCACTGTATTAATATTTTGTTTTGCAGATTGTGGAAATACACATGTGTTTGTTATATCATTCACTATGGGTTTTTCAATACAGGAAAGCAAGGGTTGAGGGGTTAAAAGGCATTCTAGCACTAAATCGAAGGATTGTAAGGAATTGAAATGGGAACAACTTTCTCAGTATGTGATTTACTGTTATCTAATACTTTTGCCATGTAAGAGCTAAAATCACCTGGAGAATTGTAACTTATTTAATATCCCCATAATTTGGGAAACAATAGTGTGGATATAAGACACAGAAGACTTAGATCACTTGCTCAATTCCATCATTTACTAGATGTGTGATTTCGAGGTAATCCTTTCTCTGCTCTGTCTTATTTTATTCCATCTATAACATGAACTCTTACAACCCCTTCACAGTCTACAATAATAGAACTTTCTGATTTTGAATTTAAGCTAGTTTTAGCCTTCATAAAATGCCCTTTCAGAAAAGTTCCTTTAATGGGAAAAAATGTATAGATTTTGTGGAGAGAAGGATGAATATAGGACCTGAGTTCTCAACTCTTTGTCTCCTCTTATAGGGATTATTTTGCTCTTATTGTCCAGAATATGAGCAAGAAAGAGAAGAGAGAAACAAAGTGAGGTCTTAAAGAAGAGAGGTAATAGAGAGCAGCAAAGAGAAACCAGCAGGGCAGCTGTGGGTTGTGGGGTGACATGACTGGAATACAGGCTCTGGATTCAGCAAAGCTGGGTTTTAATCCTGGGTCTCTCAACACATCATTGCATGGTCTTATGCAAGCTTCTTAATGCTCAGAGCACTGCAGTTCTCATTCTATAACTTGAGCTTTTAAAACTTATTACATAAAATTGTTGTGAACTTTAATTAGGATAAAGTGGGCTGAAGAAGGCACATTGGTTCTTGGTGGTGGGGATATACATAGGGATGCTCAAAATGAGAGATTTCAACCTATTTTATACTATCACCCTCAGTAACTTAATTCTCCCATCTCATTTCTTATAAACACCAGACTTAGAATGGGTACTGTAAAAAGCAGCTTATTAACATTATTGTTTTTAATAACAGCTAAATAAGAGTGATACTAATTAATAAGATTGAACAGATAAATAAAGTCTATAATATGGTGAGTTCTGTGGAGTAAAGTAAATGTTGGAAAGAAACCAACTTAAACTTTTAAATATTTATTAAATGTAAAGACATAAACAACCAAGAAGAGAGGGGTAGATTAGACGGGAGCATAAACCAATATTTTAATATTATTAAATGATATAAATTAATTAAGCATTTAAATTCACATTATGTGTTGGTTATTTTTGAGAATAATAATAGTTGCTATACTATAACTTATGGAACTAATATTGGAAAGAGTGGACTGGTATTCATGGTACTTGAGAATTTAAGAGAGGATATTGCTCTCTCCATGTATCTATATTTTAGATATGTTGTGCTGGGAAATATAAAAAATAACCAGTTGTAAAACAGCATAATATTATCTAAATCATGTGTTTCTTCATATTCTTATATGCATAACATAATCTTTATATTCTTATATGATAACATAATAAATAAAATGAGTTTTAATTCTCATGTTAGTTGTAATAAGAATCTAGAAATTCTTCATAAATCTCAGAAGTCACGTGATTTATCTGTAAAGATTAGGTTAACTATATGTACCCACTTCATGAGGTTCTAATGAGAATAAATGATATATGTTAATTATTAGCAATAGCACTGGCACAATAAAAACGTACTTTGTGCTATTTATTGGTACTTTTAAATATGACTCATGAATGACTATATTTTCCCAGAAATCATGAAGTGATATATTTCATGTCAGACTGTGGGTTAACATTGTGATTTTTAAGAGAAAATATGTTTGTTAAATATACACCAATAAATCTGATGTTGATATCCAGAACAAATGATAATAATGCTTATGTAAATAATGATTTGTGGAGTCTATGTATTTTATATAAAAACTATATAACTATCAATTTTCATATACCTAGATTTTCCTTAGCCTATAGAAGGCATGACACAGTTGTTCTTTGGAGTACAGAGCTCAGGTACAGCATCTGAAGTCAGACACTGTGATTTCAGGTCCTTGCTCCCTGCTTTCTAAAAGCATTACCTTTAGTAAGCAATGAAACTATTAGTGCCTCAGTTTCCTCACCTGCAATTTGAAATAATAAAGGTACCTAGACAATTTTGGTTCAGATTTAAAACAGAGCCTAACATTAGTTATGAATAGCTTTTATTACTACTTTTCAAAATTATTATGAAATATTTTAATAAAGTCCTTCTAGTGTTCTTAAATTTCATATTCTTAATTCTAGTCTTTTGCTTCAATATGATTATATATTACTTTGAGGTAAAGCTCTTATCTTCCTATTTTCCTTCCTATTTTGCACACATACACACACAGCAGATATTCAGAAACCTAGTTTTAAACAGGGATGGTCAGGTGGTCAGTAAAAGTATCTAGACAGCTTTGATGTTGAAGACAACTTTTATTTCATTCATTATCCACTTAAATTAATGACTAGATAAAAACTTTCATTATTCTATTAGGATCACAGGATCCTAAATGCTTCTTGAAAACCTGTCTTCATAAAATCCAAATGTGATTCTACATAATTTAAATTTGATGGTATTTTATCTCAGTTTGCCACTGGAAAAATTTACTTCTGAATAAAGGGGCACTAGCACAGCTGTCAATGGTTGAGGCTGTTACTAGGCTGCTGCTGATAAAACAGTTTCTAATGTGTAATGATATGAAATATAATTACAGTGACATAAAATATCACCCCAGCTGGATAATTTGAGACTGGGAACATTATACTGGAATATCACGTATAAACTGGGGCTATCTTAAGAAAAGTAAGATATGCTAACCCTAATGTTATGTATTAAACAATAACAACAAACAACTAATCGTTTATGATATAATTGTTTAAGAAACCCAAGAGATAGTGTCTGCTTCCAGTTTCATCCATACAAAATGATAACATCCTAAATAAAATATTTTTATATTTTCCCCACCATTCTATTTACCTATTAGAAACCTGCTGGGTATCTAAAACAAGAACCTTCTCTCAGGAGCAAATCAACATTGCTATGTGTGCATTTTTAATTTTCCAGTTTCAAAGCTTAGAAGAACCAGTAAGCATACAATCAATTTTAATTTAAATTGAAACCCACTGTTGTATTTACTGCAGATGGTCTTTCAGGGAACTGAATCTAATATAATTTCTTTAGTCATTTAATCATATTGAAGAGATGTTTTGTCCACAAGGAGAATATGTAATGAAATAGGAAGAGATGATGTTATGTTTTATATTGTCCTGTTATTCTTTGATAGTGAGAAGTAGAAAGTCATTTGGATTAAATATGTCAGAGTAGGTAATGATTGCTAATAATAACACAAGAAAAATCTGACATTGTAGTTATGAATGGAGGCACCGAGAACACAGGAAGGGCTGTCACACAGGCCTACACTTGTAGTGCACTGTTCAATTCTTTGCGGCATCATCAACTAAATTGTATTATGAAGCCCCGCCTCCCAGCCCATGTTGCTATTCAGTGCCTTAACAAACTATTTCAGTAAAAATGGAAAAAAATATCCTTTTTTCACTTCTATTATTTAAGTTTGTCCTAGATCCTTTCAGGAATGAAGTGCTACACCTGTGGATAAAAAAGGAAACTATCCCCATGCTTCAAATCTTTTCTAATGAAATGAATGATTAACATATCACTTAGAAAAAGTGAAGAAATGATGGACAGAGAGACACCGCATAGAGGATGACGATCTCAGTGCTTACCATCAGCACTCACCAGACATACATCAGGGTTGAAAGTGCATAAATCAATGACTGAATGAATACAAAATCAGAGTCAGAATTCTGTTCCCTTCCTTGATTTGGTATGTAATTGTCCCTAAATCACTGAAGTTGTAAATTTGGTAATTTTTTTCCATTGGGACTAAGCAATGATACATATAAAATGGTTTTCTAAAAACAAAGTTACATCCATAAAATGTTTCAAACATTTATTTAAACATTTACTCTATCTGTGCACTTCTGCACTTAAATACAAGAGTTCATTTCTATGGATACAAACTTCTTTGAAAATTAAACTTTAATTTTAATAATAGGGACATTGGCTTTCAATTTGTCACAAGCAGAGAAATCTTAAACCACATATTGATTTAGAAATTCGCTAAGTTTTCTTACCCTTTTTGAAAATAATTTGGGCCACTAAACAGAAGCTTGACTCAGAGTTGTGTAAAGAGCCACCTCAGGGGTTCCTACTCCACTTCCGAAACTCATCCAGAAATTGTCTGCTATTCCCACTCACCTCTGCCACAGTTGTAACAGTTCTTATCAGAGTTTTCTCTTAGCAAAGACCTAAGGAAACCCAGTGCCGGGAAGTAAAGCTCTGCACCTGGAGGCCCAACCCACACAGGGCACTAAGGAAAACGGTTTGGGGAGGGAAAGAGGGTCAGTGAAACCTGGGATGGATGAAAGCTTAAGTGTGCTTTGCGTAGGTTTCCTATCAGTTTGTAGTATTGCGAGTGCACTTCAGCTTGCGTTTGATATATTCCTTCAAATGTTTTGCTTTCAGGCAGGGCTTGTTTTAAGAAAAGCATTTCAGGAAGTCTCTCTCACTCTATTCACTTTTCCAAGTCCCATTAAGGAAACTGGTTCCTAGGTGAAGTGGACTTGAGAAATGGAAGCTAGGGATTAATGTTTTCCCGGAGAAGATGTGAGGTGAGAGGAATAGATGTCATGATTCAGCTTCTGTCATATTGTGGATTTTGTAGATGCTCATAAGAGATGGCTTTGTAGCAGAAACACTACTTCCTTTTTTAAAATCTATCTCTATGTTGGTAGGAAAGATGTGAGCAAAGAAAGGTGTTCTAAGCGTTACTGAGTAACTGTTACAACATGATGAAGCTCCAAATAATTAAGCTGCATTAAAAAAAAGGTTAAAAAGTACATACACTGTATGATCCTACTTATGTAAAATTATAGGAAATGCCAAGTAACCTATTGTATCAAAAAGCAGATCTGTGGTTTCCTGGGGACAAGGGAGGAGGTGAGGGAAGGTGAAAGGGAGGGACTACAAGGGTCAGGTCAAACTTCAAGGGGATGATGAGCTTGTTAATTACAGTGATTGTTTTGCCAATTTCACAAGTAACACTAACTGAATTGTACACTCTAATATATAGTTTAGCTATTAAAAGTAATACAGATTAGAACATAAGGGGTTGAAAGAAAGTAAAATTGTACTAGAAGTAGTTATAATAAATACTTTGTATGTCTGAGATTTGAGACTGTGAAACACACCAAATCAGAAAACAATATTGATGCTTTTCTTTTATTCAAACATTCTTTCAAGACCTTTCAGGACATTTTCCCAATACCTTCAAAAAATTTTTTTTCTCATATTATCATCAAAATACAGTTTCTTTAAGACCAAAAAGATATTTACATTAAATTATGAACATGGTGGTTATAACTATGCTTTTAAAAGTTTCTATGATTCATCTTAAAAATTTAATGGCTGGTTTTAACTAGTTTACAATTCTTAGGTGGAATGAATAATTGTGGATCTGTTATTATTCCAGGAATTTATCATTACTTCTCTAACTCTTTAGCTTCCAGAATATACTCTTCCAAAATAAACCTATTTTTTAATCCTTTTAGCTGAGATTTTTTTCTGACTTTGCCTAATCAGATTTGAAAACTATTTATAACTGGATTATCAGTCAAACTTTGATAACTTGAATAATAGAAGTGGCTTAAAGTAGAAAAATCAAACTTGCCTCCATGTAATTTCAAATTGAGCTATTAGTTTAAAGTTTTCTTCCTCTGTCTGGTTTGTTTTCTTTTTATGGTTTTGAAGTAATGTTTTGGAATGCTGTAGATAAATGTTTCTCCACTTCAACCTAAGTTATATCAGTTATATCACCACTCATACAAATATTTAATAAAAAAGAAATGTGTGCACACGTGTGTGTGTGGTGTGATTTAAAGTTTTGGACTATTGACATTTGATTTTATGAGTAATTAATGACTAGTTTTGTCTGTCTCACTATTGCCATCATGTCCAATATTCTAAAAAATCTGAGGGGTATTGACATAGAAACTTAAGATTCATTAATGTCAAATGCCTCACTGCATAGAGAACTTTGGTTCTCTGGCCATTACCTATAGAAATGGGAATTTATTAGAAATGCAAATTCTCAGGCTCCACCCCAGACCTACTGATTCAAAATTTCTTTGGTTTAACCAGCAATTAAGTGATTCTAATTTACAATTTGAGAGTCAATTTCCAAGAAGAACACCTTTACTGTCAAAATAATTATTAAAAAAAAGGACAAGAAAATGGTAGCAATCTGTGGCAATAAGAACAAAGATTCTGATCTCAATGTAGAATACATCTACATGTATGTGTGCGCACACCCACACAGATCTTCAAATTACTGAATGCAAAGTAAGAATCTTTTTCATGTTTGTTGCCATGTGCAGAGTCAATTGGTTCCTCAATCAGGATTTGGAATCACTTTTTGCCTTTGATATTTTTATAGATTAAACTCCAACTGGAATCTCTAGGCAGCCATTCTAAGAGCTCAGCCTAAAAGAATTCATTGCACTGGGAAGATATATAAGCAACACGATGTTTGTCTCAGGTGATATAGGCAAAAAAGCAAACTTCTCCCCTTTCACATTTTGACAGTTCCTTTTCAACAAAGCATGGAAAAGTGCAGAAAACCGAGGTGAAACAATTGGAGCTCATATCAGCATAGATCAGCATGTTGCAGAGACTGAGAAAATGCTGCAAGCTCCCAGCTGGGAAAACTTGTAATTGCAACCAGGCCGAACATTGATATAGAGATAGCAAAATTACTAACAAGGGAAAAAGAAAATTTAGGAGACACATTAGAGGAAGTGTTTTCCTATGTCTGACAAGAAGCCTAGCAAATATGACAAAGTGCTCGTCAAGAGCAGAATGTTGAACTGGTGTGAAGAAAATATAAAATTGATTACTACAATGACAAGCCACATAAAATACCATAATAACAGCACAGGAACTGATTTCAAATAAAAGTGAAATAAAAACACTCTCCCAAATTAAGGGGGAAAATGTGAACAAAACTAAATTTCTTGCTTTGGGCAATTTTGCAACCATTGTCAAAAGCAATCAAGACTAATGGTAACATTATCATAACAGAATACATATAGCTCTAAAGATTTCTTCAATATATACATCTACAGCTCCAGCTACTGTGACATTAGGAAAGCAGCAATCAAGGAGCTAACACCCCATTACAGAATTTGAACAAAGCTGCACCACATACTCATTTCTAAGCCAACAAGCATCTCTTTCTTGATTGAAGCATACCAACACTCCAGGGAGGCAGAAATACACTTCAGTTAGCATATTCAGGATTGCAACACTATATATGTCAACTCAAAATTGATTATTGCAGTTATTTATTATTAATGAATTTTTGTTCTAAAGTCAGAGAATTAAAAGAATCAGGAAGGGCCTAATCTCACTTGCAATAATTATTCCAGAAAAGTTGTTCAGCTGAGGGGGAAAAAAAAAAGGCAACTGCTGCAAGTGATTGATAAATAAATAAAGGTCTTGTGAGTAGGAAGACTCATGTTGACCTTAGAACTACTTATTCTAACCAGTTGGGTTCTATTGGACAAAATATCCCATGTTATAGGGCAACCATGGTGCAGCATATTAGCAATGGATATATACAGCACTTTCAAAGTTACTAAACTAAATGCATAGGATAATATTCACCTGTGTCTGGTGAGATTTTCACGGTGAGGAGACAGAAGAAAGCTAGGTAGATAGGGGTGGGGCCAGGGGAAAGAAAGTAGAACCAGGAAACCAACCAGGTGGAGTTACTAAGGCATCCCAACTGGGTGGGAAGGAAGGGCATGCACAAAAGTGGCTTGAACTTTAGAGTGTATGGATATTGCTAAGACAGACGGGATGCTGATAACCAACCACAAGGCAGGAAGATGTATAAACCAATCCAAAGGATACTGCTAAGGCAGAATTCTTTAAAAAGGCCAATTAGGAGTAAACAAGGCTACCCACCCCTTAAATTAAAAGGGTGCACTTCCTCTCGCTCTCTCTCCTCCCCAGCACATGGGTTCCTGTCCTTCGTTCCTGCGGCGGGGAGCCCATCCCTGAGTCCACGTGGCTTATGGCCTGTGGGCCTCCACACATGGACTATTAGACTTTAATTAGTTTGGATACTAAACTGCTCCCACCTGTAATATGGAAAGGAAGCTCTGGACACTGACCTGTTCCTTTTCCGGGACTGGTTTCTCCCAATAAACGGCTCCCATTAATTGTTTTTGTCCACGGCTTCATTCTTCGATTTTCATGAGACAAGAACTCGGACTCATACAACAGCAACATTCTTTTTTTTTTGGTATCACTAGTTAGTGTAGGTGTTCCCGGGTTTCAAAAATCTTCCTGATTCCAAAACCAACAAAATGGGCAGTAGCCAGGAAATGAATAAGCAGAACTACGTGGAATCCTGGTAGCTCTGTAGAGAGAAGGCCTCAGTGAATTAATTGATGCTCTCTGTTCTCTTATCTTTCACAGAGTTATTCATTCTGTCCTTCACCCACATTTTTCTCTCATGTGTAGTGTTTGTTTTTTGTTTTTGTTTTTTGGGGGTTCTTTTTGTTGTTTTTTTTTTTTGCTTTGTTTTGTTGTGGCTATTGTATCCACCTTCCACAAGCAAAAGAAAACACATCACCACAATACATGCACTTGTTGATATTTAAATACATAGAATTCTAAATATAAGCTTATCCACAGGCTGTTAGATATTATGAGGGTACAAAACATCATCCTGTTGTAGTTCACTTTATATATCTTCTGTACCATTTTTTAACATGCCCATCTTAAAAATGAATTAGTTTCAGCTCACATGTAAGCATTCAAAAACTCCTCTACAACATCATAAATATATATGATTGTTAACCTAAAAATAAAAGGCCAACATGAGAGGCAACAGTTATTTGAGATCCAAATGAATAGCTATTGGGAAGGAAGCACCAATTCAGGCAGAAACTCAAATAGTGTTTGGATTAGGAGGTAAGGCAAGGGGTATTATAAAAAAGGGAAGGAGAGTCCTGGCTGGTTGACTCAGTTGCATCATCCTGTACACCAAAGGTTATGGGTTTGCTGCCTGGTCAGGGCACATACCTAGGTTGTAGGTTTGATACCAGGTTGGTCAGGGTGCCTAGGGGAGGCAACTGATTGATGTTTCTATCTCACATTGATGTTTCTCATTCTCTCTCTTCCTATCTCCCTGAAAATCATTAATAATAAAAATATATATCCTCAGGCGAGGATTAAGAAAAGGGGAATAATTACATGAATAGAAGGAAGTTATTTCTATGGGTATTAGTAGGCTAAGAGAATAATTTGTGTAGTTACAGATAAGCTAACATAGTGATGCTAATTCTAAAGAATATCTTCAAATTTTAGACCAGTAGTCATAATATCTGCTTTCCTATTAGCTTTGCAAACAGTTGCTTTGAATACAAAGCTGCTTTAAATTTTGCCCAATTTAACATTCCAAATGTTTGAGGAGTAAGACTTGCAAGGTAGTTTCTCAGTGATGGCAGCTCCAATTCCATATTCTTTTACATGGTCTAAAAGTCCTTTTAGTAAAGAAAGCTCAAAAAATGGAAGTGGGCTCTAGTGAGAGGACTTAGTAGTTTATCATCCTATGAATGAGTCCGCTCCTTCTTCCTCATTCCTCCTGTCAGAATCTTTTTCTCATGAATAAGTACCAATTTGTGAGAATTGAAGATGCTCCATTTCACATAGAAAAGAGAGAAATACACTTTTAAAATGTTTGTGGAGTGTAATAGATAATATTTGAAAAAAGGAATGCTATACATAGACATTATTTGAACACAACACAATTATGTTAGATATTATTATATATGGATAAAAAAAAAAAAACCACAAGAGATATCTTTGAAAATATCCCATTTAATTGCCTGGTTCCAGGAAGACACCAAATGGTATTTGAAAATATTTAGGAAGTGGTGAAAATAAGAATATTAAGTATAAAATAAATAAAATAAGGGAAATTTATAACTGTCAAGGGAAATTTTGTGGCTGAGGTACTTCTGATGCTGTTGTAATAAACTGGTTATCATTTAACAGGAAAGGAGGAAAGGGAAGCCTAGATAATACAGACATGCCATTTATACAGATTTGCCAAAAAGCTGTATTTAACACTCTCCAAGTGTGTTCACCACTGATGGATGGGGAAGGGACTGGACAAAGGCAGTTTGGAGGCATGCCCAGTAGGATCTGAGTGATGTGGGAAGGTGCTTATCCTGGGGACAAATTAGTGGACAGAATGGATGAGGTCACTGCAAGCCAGTGCAAAACTTGAATATTTAAAATTGTAAACAAAGGAAGTTCGCTTTCTCAGTCTCTCCTGTGTTGGGGTTCCTGACTCCTGTTGTATGGGGCTGTGCTCCCCTGTGTCCATGTGGCTCACGGCCATGTGGTACCACACACAGTGGACTAACAGACTTTAATTAGCTTGGACGCAGAACTACCTGCCTCTGCAACATGGAACAGAAGCTCTGGACACTGGCCTTGCCTTAGGCTCTGCTGGAACCCCAGTGCACCTTGTCCAGAAGTGGCTTAAGGGGAATGGGACTTTGGAACCCCAGAAATGTAACCCCATGCAAATAAATCCTTGTACCACATCTCATTCTCCCATGGGGGCTTCTGAAAATTCTTATTTAAGTGGTACCTCAAGAACTTCCACCCCACTAGCAAAGGAGAAATTTAATTCTCTGGTAACACTTCCACTGAAAAAAAGCCTTAGTTCAAATGATAAAGTAATTAATTGGACAAATAGTAAAAATAATACAAAATGAATAAAATGCAGAAAATAATTAGGATGATTTTAGGAAATGCTGTATCAAAAAACAAGGAGTGTCTTTACAAATGACTATAGATAAAAGCTTTTATAGAACGGCACAAAGACTCACCATGACTCCCAAAGGCTACAGTGTTTTAAATTCGAACTTCTAGTGGCACTCCATCCTCTCTCACAGATGAACAACATTCTGGTCCTTCAGCTTCAGAATGGGGAAAATATAAGCTGATCCAAGAACATCCCTGAGGGCACCTCTGTGAAACCAGAACATCAATTAGCTTCTGACATATGTCTAGGAAAATGCCAAGTCCACCAGCAGTTAAGAGTTTATCCCACAAATTTATAGTTTGTGTATTAAAAATGAATTTTAAAATGTTTTGGCATACTCAAATAAGAAGAGAGAAAATACACAAGTTCATAGAGTATGTAGAAAAACAAATCCAAGATTATAAAAAATATTTTTATAAACTGCTTAAAATATTATAGCAGTACTTAATAAAATCATATATTCAAACAATAAGATCTACAGAACAACAACAACAAAAGACATAATGCCTAGCTACCCATTGACCCAGCCTGCATTCATATCCTTTCACCAAAACTAGAAGTTATTCCAATGAAATAATTATGAGAATGTGCAAATATAAATGAAAAGAGCCATGTGCCATATATAATAGAGAACATATAAAGGTAACTGCATGGAGACAACTTTGCAAAGCCAGGGACTCAACATCCTTATCCTCCATGTAGAGAAGAAGTCCTCCTTATCCACAGAGAGGTCCTGTGGCACCTGACACCGTCCTTCAGATCCTTTCAAAAAGCATGAATGATGGGTAGGGGCCAGGTGAGTTGTGGGAAGGGGTCCATATTCATCATGATATTCTAAATATGTTTTGCTAGCCCACTGTCTCAAGTAAAAGTGGTTATAAAACCAACACATTCCTGAGTGTTTATCTCAGGGTAAAGTAAAGACCAGTTGGTTAGGGTAAATCTTCCTGGTTTTACAGCCATTAAGAACCCTGGGCTTTAGACCCGAAGTATATTCCTGCACATACTAAATGCCTAATATGTAGAGATTTGTAACAAATGATGAAGAATTCATGCAATGAAATCCCACATAGATATAAATAATATATTATAAAGTAATATGTAAATCACACAAATTATAGAAAGATTTAATTATACTGATATTTTTTGAAAATCACTGGGTATCGTATCACCTTTAAGTCTTGAAAAAAAAAATACTCTTCTTGCTCGCCATTTTGAAAGTTGTTCCTATAATCTCTAATTTCAGCCACATTCATAGATATACATAACTATATACATACACATATACATACACATACACATGGTTCTCAACTATGCTAAGAAATTATTAATTCCAAGATTTAATAACCCAGTCAGATTTTGGATTAGTAGTTATTTTCATATCATTTTACTTTTCTCTTTATATCCAGAAAGCATGATAAAAATTCAGTGTTAAACTTTGTCTTAAAATTTACACAATATTTTTTTCTTGGGTAGTGGAAGGAAGTGCTATTTGCCAAAAGGGAATTGCACTGTTTGTCACTCTATACTTGATGTGTGCATACTTTCATTCATCTGACCACACAAATTTTTGAGGAAAAAGTTCTGCAATTTGAGTCACTTTCCACATATGCTTTATCCACTAATGAAAACTTCTCTAAATTCTAAGAGTTTTCTGAAGACAACTTTCTTAAAACTGTATAACTAAAGTGGAGCAATGATTTTTAAATATAATTTCCAATGCATCATTAACCTTTACTTTAAGCACCTACTAACTTTAAGATACTGTGTTTTATATTATGAGTGATACAATGTGATCTTTGTCCTCAAGGAGCTTAGAGTCTAGTAGAATTGAGAAGAGGTACAAACATATCTATAATACAAAACAGAATGTGCTAAGTATTTTGAAAGCTTTACAAATTGGTATTACAGCATAGACTGTGCCCTTTGCCAATTACTTCCAGCTGGGAGCATTAGGGAATGCTTTAAGGAAAACAGAGTACCAGAACTTGGAAGTAGAGCATGGTTTTGACATGTGAAAATAAAGGAAAGGAACTCTACTCCTGGGCAGAAATAAAAAAGGCACCAAGTCAAGATGTTTCAAGTATCATTCAGGAGCAGAAATTATCCATATGCAATTAAAGAGTAGGGCACAGAAGAAGGAATTCTGGAAGACAGGATTAAAAAGTTAAATTGAGACATGATTAAAAAGAAACAAAGTGGGGAAGGAGATTAACCTCAGAGTTTATAAGCATATATGCATAACCCATGGACACAGACAATAGTAGAGTGAAGGTCTGGCAGGGAGTGGGTAGGAAGTCAGGGGGGGGGAAGGATATATGTAATACTTTCAACAATAAATATAATTTTTTTAAAAAAAGTTCTCTTGCATTTAATCTTGAAAAATTGCTCAGAAAACACTTTGTAACTCATTCGTTCCTTTAATTACTTGAGGTGCACTGCATTTAGTGGAAACATTTCCAGGAACAGGATTCATTTATATCTTTAGGGTTGCATTGTCTTAGTTATGTTACTGCCAAATGCATCCCAATTAAGGAACATTAAAATAATCCTAGCAGGTGTGGCTCAGTGGTTGAGCATCGACCTATGAACCAGAAGGTCATGGGTTCAATTCCCAGTCAGGGTTCAGGCCAAGAGTTTTGGGCTGGATCCCCAGTAGGGGGCATGCAGGAGGCAGTAGACCAGTGATTCTCATCATTAATGTTTCTATCTTTCTCTCCCTTTTCCTTTCTCTCTGAAATAAATAAGAATATACATATATATATGTATATCTATATCTATACATTTAAAAAGGAATATTAAAGTAACAATCTTAACTGCAGACTGAAGATCCATCATTAGATTAGGAGCACCTACCAGCTAATTTTAAACTTAGTTTCTATTTTCCAGCTTTCTCCACATTACCTCTGATAAAAAATGTTCCTCGTGTGGACTTCTGAACTTGATGTCACCCAGTATTTTAATTACTAATTCTTTTTCTGAAAACAGTTGTAGAAATGAATTACTCATTTAGTTGATGCATCCTTACTGTGGTGGAATACTGGGCCACTCTGAGGCTTTCAGAGTCATAGAGACACACATTTCCAACCTATCAACTCCTGAGTAATTCTTCTGACCCAACTGAATTATATCATATTTTTTTCCTGAGAAGTATTGAAAATGTTTAAGACCTCATTACCTCATTCACTGTCCTTATAACCCTATAAAAAAAGTTTTCATAGACTTTCATTGTAAATTATTCTCCAGGGTATCTTTGAGCTGCTCATTAAAATGGTGTTGTTGCTATGATGATATTTCTCAGCAGGGATGTTCTAAATAACTGATTAATATGCAAATCACTAAAAATGTAGCTTTTGCTATTAAATTAGCCAATTCCAGGGACCTGAGTTGCTGAAACAAAACAAAACAAAATGAAATAAAATATCCAAGCCTATTTTCTGACTGAGTGTCATCTAAGATGCTAGCAAGCCAGGTGATTAATGTTTTTTCATAGCATTATGATATAATCTATCAACACATTTATCATCTTCAAATTATTTGTGTTGCTCTTAATTTTGTAGTACTCCAAAGTGCTTTAGAACTTAGAACAAACACTGGAATGTTGTGGTACTTCTTTTAAGTGAGGGTTAATACATATCTATAATTAATTTTATATTATTTAATGATTTTTATAGAACCCCTTAATCTTGCTACACATATTAAACATTACTATAGTCTGTTATTAAATATCTTCTTAAGGTCTTATTTATACATGGAAAAAAAAAAAAGAAACCAGATAGTTTTGTTATCGTCCTGCCCTGCAAAACAAAACTATCGAGAAAACAGAATTAAAGTAGAAGCGTATAATGTCAACCTTTCCAACCCATACATTCTGGACACCCTAGTTTTGCCAGAGGTTTCTAACAATATAGCTGATCTTGAGAACGTGCTTTCAGGAGGAAGCCAACCATCTTTCCCCCACTCGCCCTCAGTGTCTGCGGCGCATGCACACAGCCCTTTCCTGAAATCTTCACATATGCTTTCTGGTTTGTTCAGTGAACAAGCACCAAGTCACTGGAGATTTTATGCCCAGTGACTTCCCACCAGGCAAATTCTAATTTGGCAGTGATTCCCGGTTCCTCCTGGTGAGAAAGCTGCTTCTGGCAGAAGCTCCCGCCTGATGGAGCAAGGTGTTTCCGCCCATGGCTCACTCTCTTTAGACCAGGCCTGAGATCACATCTGTTCCTAGGGCTCCAAGCCCAAGGGACTTCTGAGCAAAGAATCACCACAGAGAACTCTGCATTTTCTGGCTCAATGCAATCTTCTTCCCTGTGTCAGAGTGAGTGCTCCTCATTGCCTAATGACCCTGACAGTTTCTTATTCCTGGTGTGAACTTTTACCTGAGAAGTATAAAACGACGTTGTGTGTAGGAGAAATCAGTATAAATTAGACTGTGGCATCCCATGCCATGTAGAAACGTATGGAGGCTTACTTTTCCTGGGATAATGTGACTACATAATCATAGACAAGATGAGATATTTCAGAAATAAAGACAATATCAGCAACAACAAAATTAAGAATGCATAAAAATGATTGCCTTATCTATGAAATAAAAACTTTTCTCTATATGATGAATTATTTTAATCATAAACATACTCAAGTATGAAAATTAAAATGGGTGAAGTTACTTCTTATGAATGCTGCAAACTCCTCTGATACTAACCCTACCAAAGTACCCTCTATACCTATACATGTTGAAAACTCAATGGAAATTTCTGGCTTTATTTGAACCAAAAGATTTGGGAAATAATATCTTTATTATAAGAGTAATCAGCTTATAATTTTTAGAAATGCTCCAAAGGGAAAATGAGAAAGGAGAAGCTCATTTTTTAAAATTTATTATTATTATTATTATTATTATTTTTTTTTTTGCTAGCTTGTAGAATAAATAGACACCTCTAAGAGCTGGTAGCATATCGTATTCTTAATTGAAACATTGCAAATGTTTCCAATTCTCCATTCATAGTTGCATGTGAGATAAGTAAATATTCCTTCCACTTCATCTCCTTAGTAATACTTTTAGTTTTCACAATACTAGGTACTGAGCTAAGCCTTTCCTTTGAGACCACTTCCTGAATTAGTAACCACTTGAAACATACTCTTTTCAGAGAGAGACAATAGTTTATGTCATCTTTTTGTATGCTTCATTTAAGTAGTTTTGTATGAGTGTGAAAGAAAGAGATATTTCTCAGAGAAATGGCAGTATGTGTATGCCGCCTGTGGCTATTTTACAAGGAAACTACCAGCTCTCAATAATGTGAAAAACTTCTCGAGAGTCGCTGTGGCACAGCAAGTCACTGAACCAGAGAAATTCAATTTGCCTATTGTAAAGCGTGTTTTGTCTGTCTCAGAAAGCTCTAATTCAATCCAAAATTACCTTCTAGAAGCAGTCACTCTGGCCAAGGAAGGGTGCTCAGGGTGTGGAATAGGACAAAATACTGTCAGAAAAGCATCCAATGCTGCATCTCACTCTTGGAACGCAAACCGCTGACCCACCCGGAGGTCACTGATCTCTCCATGTTTTAGATCTGTGTTTATTTGTGATTGATTAACCTTTAGGTAACTTTTACCTTTAATCTACATTTACTCTCATAGGGCCAGGGGAGAAATAGAAAACAGACGATGGTTAGGTTAATAATATGTGGATAGGTAAGGAAATATATTTCTGCTTGAGTTCTATGAATCACACATTATTGGCAGATATCTTTGTATAGGCATGGAGAGTTTTGAAATAGCACTTTAACACATACCTTTGTGGTTCATCCTTGGGTAGATAAACTAATGGTTCATATAAGCTAATTAAAAGCTTACTTTACCTCCCTAAATTACATAGTTAAATTTATGGTATCAAAACTTGGCAGATTTTATCAAGTATCATGTCTTGCCTCTGCTTTATGTAGAAATCATGATACTAACTGGCCTATGCTAATGTGATTAATTTCATCATTCTATGATAGGAATTATGGGATCTTTCTAACTTTTGAGTCATTAATATGAAGTATATATCTGTCACACCTCCTGAAAAAATAAAGTTTAATGTAGTTGTTGGGTCCTTTATCCAAATTCATAAGTGCTAAGGCATCTTAAAATTATCTAAGGACTATACTGTATATAAAAATATAAAGATAGGAACTTGGCCAATATCACTAACAATTTTATTTTTAAAACTAAGATTACTTTTATAGTTCTACTAGAGGCCTGGTGCGCAGACTCTTGCACTGGTGGGGTCCCTTGACCTGGCTTGCCAGGATCTGGCCAAAACCGGCTCTCCAACATCCCCTGAGGGGTCCCAGATTGCGAGAGGGCTGTTCTCCGGTGACACATCCCAGAATTGGGCTCCCTCCTCTCTTCTCCCAAAATTAGGTCACTTTTCTCTGTATCTGTCTCACTTCTTTCATCTCACTTTACCCTAAGTTTGGCAGTAACTGATGACTTGCGGGCATTTTACCAGTAGCTGCAAAATGCAATTATTTAGCAAACAGGATTTACGTAGCCTGTAATCTAGTCAGCCTAGGGCAGGACCCTGCTCAATGTCAGGCTCCAGGGTGTTCTTCAGGCCGCAGTCCTCATGTCCGCCACGCTCTGTGGCACCTGGCCAAACATGCCGACTGCACCTGAGGGCTCCTTATGGGGGCAGGCGAGGGTGAGGGCACGGCCCAGGAACAGGTGCAGGTCCAGCAGGTTGGAGACCTCATCTGGGGCCACCAAGGAGTAGGTGTCTCACTTTGGCCAGCCTGGCCACACGACCCATGTGGACAGGAAGAGCTTGCCTTCACTCAGAAAGCTGAAGTTGATGACGTTGTCCAGCAGCGGGATGTCCAGGACCTGACCTGCTAGGTCAGTCACGATGAGGTGGAGCATTTGCCGTGGGTGAACTTGGCCAGGTTGAGCTTGCCGGCCGCCTGGTCCAGGGCACTGTAGATGTGGACGCAGCTCACCCAGGGCCCCGGCGGCTTTGCTCCAGCCATGCCGGCAGGCACCCAGACTGGTGGCTTCCCTCCGGTCAGGCTTTGTAAGGAAGGACCTCCACCCTAATTAGCATATTACCCTTTTATTAGTATAGGTTCGTATAGCCAAATGTACGAAATAGTTCAATAGTTACTTTTAAGTGTTTACTAATAAAATGCAGCAATATTATAGTTTTTTGGTGGTTCATAAACATTAGTGTGCAAAAGAATTTCCCAGAGATCTTGTTTAAAAAAATGTAATTTTTAAAATTACAGGTGACAATCCCTTGAAATTCTAGTTCATAGGGTTGAAAGCAGATCTCAGCACCACCAGTTTAACAAACAATCCAGTAATTATGATGCAGGTGATTATCTGAGTACATTTGAAGGAAGAAAAAAAATCTTGTCATAAAAATATCTAAAAGCTACCTGGGAAATAAAAATGTTATGCCTAAAATATATGCACTAGGATAATATTTTAGTTATATTGATATATTTTAAAGCAATGTGAAATATTTTATAATTTACTTTTAGGGAGATTAGAATAGTTAATGAAGGCAAAGGCTATAGCTTTAAAAAAAAAAAAAAAAAGCCCTCCATCCTCACAACACAGGATTTATTTTTTCAACAGAGATTAATTCCTTTGCTTTTTTAATAGGGAAATTTTATATTTGTAGTTGTATAGACAATTTTTGTTACATAGAGATCCAACTGCATAATTTATTTCTCTACAACCAAACTCTCAAAGTAATTGAGATTGATCCATCATTGCTGAATAATATGTTTCAATACTCAGAGGAAAATTCTTGATTATACTTTCAGATTTGAGCAGCATGAAACTGTCAGGTATTCCAGACTGCTTTTTAAATAAAAACAGACATCCTTTATTTTGCTCAGCTAACAATGTTGAGATGAGCCTACATATCTAGGGAGAAAAGTAATTTTAAATGTTTACTTATTCTAAAAATGAAAATAAAATATATATGCTGGGAAATTATTAGCACTATTGTCTATACTTCCATGACAAAAATAAGTCCATTTGTATTTCTTTATTTTTTTTTCATATTAAGTGTTACTTTAAGTACTTTATATAGTGGGAAACATGTGAGAGTTAAAGCGATTTAGGCTCTCTGATGATCACGTAGAGCATTATAAAATGAATAAATTTGGGGATACTTATACCTTTACAATTTTAAAAAGAATACATCCATTAACCCTAGCTGGTTTGGCTTAATGGATAGAGTGTCAGCCTGCGGATGGAAGGGCCCAGGGTTCAATTCTGGTCAGGTTGCAGGCTCAACCCCCAATAGGGAGGCAGCTGATTAATGATTCTTATCATTGATGTTTCTATCTCTTCCTCTCCATTCCTCTATGAAATCAATAAAAATATATACATATTTTTAAAAAGAATACTTCCATTAAAGGGTAAAGAACATGAAAACAATACGGTAAAATATATTCACTATTCATGGCTTTTTGCTAGGTGACGAATTAATCAGCCAAATAAGGGTGGCTTTACTAGGAAATTCATGAGAATGGAACTTTGTGACTCTTCCTTTTGTGAACCCTTTCTAAGGCTACCTGTTCCATTTTAAATAAATATTCAGTTTCTTACAACATACTCTTAACTTTTGTCTTCTTTTTTCTAAATGAGGATTGCCAAATTGTATGACATTCAGGACACAAATCTTGGATCTGCCCTTGCATATAAAGATATATTTTTATAGTTGAAAGTAAAGAACAAAGTAGATACCTCTTCTATCGTTTTGACAGCTTATTCCACAGAAGCCATTAAAACTTTACTTTTTCAAAATGGTAAACAGTGCTAGGTATCTGCATTCAATCAAACCAGAAAAGAAGGGAGAAAAGTTCTTTAAGAAAGGGATGAATTGTTATTTTAATCACACACCACCTTTTCAGCATACAAAGTTGATATTAAAAATGTACCTTATGAGAAAGAGAGTTGTAAAGAAACTAGCTGAGATAGAAGTGAACTACTTAGAAGTACAAAACAATCAAACAAAAACTACTGCTGAAACTGAAAGTAGGTAAATACTTTTAATTGAGTTTCTTGGTTGTTTTAAACAGGAACACAACCATCATAAACATTCTTTAGAAGGAAGACATAAAGATTAGCTTCTTAAAATTATCTTAAACAAAGTTGATCAAGTTCAGAAAATGTCTTTATCCCAATCCATATTTCTAATACACGTGATTATTGAAAGAAAACTGCTTAGAGTTCGAAAGGAAGCAAACTTTACTTGGCTGTATGAATATTTGCTTCTACAATTCTGTAGGAGTTCAGAATGAGTCATCCCTAGATGACTAGTGGTATGAAAATTATTTTGAGCTAAAGGCAACTGAGAACATGCAAGCTTAAGGGAAATTTCTGCCCCCTCCTATCTCCCTTAACTATCTAGATGAATTTAAACTAGGAGTCTAGCCCAGGAAGAGTTATCACTAGAAATGACTTTTTGCCTATCTGTATGACAGGAAAAATTAATAATTCCTGAGCACCTGTTCTCCCTCAATGACACTCTGAAGCCCCAAGCTGTGTTACCTCACCCCTAGCTCAAAATGTCTTGTAAACTCTATTTCCCTTTCTGCCTCTGAACCTCTCATGTTTCTAGGGTCTCTGATTATTTCATGTATGCAGAGTTCCCATATATAAGTATGTATTAAATTTGGTAATTTTATCTTATTAATCTGTCTCATGTCTATTTGACTGAAGGTAGAGAAAAGGTTTTTCCTCCCCCACAATTCAAATGACTTAAAATGTGATTTCAATTATTTAGCTATTTTATTTATTTATTTATTTATTTGGAAAGCCATATAGGTCCACAAAACTTGAATAATTAAATAAATGTTTAGTTAGCAGTATTTTGTTATTCTAATGGCCTATTCTAGTCTTCTCATCTCCCACTTGCTTCCTTGCCTTTTATATCCCCTTTAATAAAGAAGATTGACTTCAGACATGAACCTCTGAAGCACTGGAATCCTCGTTGAGACTGAGAAAATCACTTATACTTTTGGAGCCTCTCTTTTCTCATCTATAAAATTAAAAAAAAATGTTACTTTGTAATAGTCAATCCAGTTTTAAAAATATGTATTTTTGAACTATCACAGAAAAAGAAATCATTGGATTCTAATCAGCTTAGAAAGCAACTGTTTAGTATTGGGGTAACATGATCTCTATAGTGGCAACTTCAGGTCATCTACCTTTTCCTAGTGAATTTACTCTCCAATTTTTTATAACTTTCTATGTTCCTTTTCTGTATACTTTGTCTCTCTGAGCACATGAAGGAGGATGAGAAGGAGAAGAGGAAGATGAATGAGAAGAGAAAAAAATAAATGTAATGGAAAGAGTAAGTAGAGGAAAAAGAGAGAATAAGTATTGTCATTTTTATATTTTTAAATAATTAGTAGCTGAAAAATATAACATATTGCTATTCAGTTCAACCTGAGGATAAGTCTAGCATTACAGGAAAGATTATGGGTTAAGAAACCAAATAATGGCATTATTTCAATCAGTACCTTATAAAGCCATTGAGAAAATATACAAAATTATTTAATTGCAATTTAGTTTTGATTCCTGGGGAAATAATTTCTAGAATTGATTTTAATAATAGATGACCACATTTATACTTATCTCCTATTCTTCTTGGTGAAACTTGATTTAGATGAGAAAATTAGCATTTAGTCAAATCGATCCAAAGTTATACCCTTGATTTTTGGTGACAGCACAAAGGAATATAGAGAGTTATCAGTGTTAACAATTAGTGATGTTGAGCTTCTTTTCTTATACCTATTGGGCATTTGTATGTCTTCTTTATAGAAATATCTGTCTATTGAAGTCTTCCCATTTTTTTAAGTTGGTTTTGTTTTCTTTGTTAACAAGTTCCTGATATTTGCTACAACATGGATGAATCTTGAGAACATTATACTTAATTAAATAAATCAGGCACAGAAAGAGTAATACTACATGATTCAATAGCTAACATAGTCAAACTCATAGAAGTAAAAAGTAAAATGGTGGCTTCCAGAAGCAGAAAGTAGGAGAAATAGAAAGCTGCTGTTCAATGGATAGAGTTTTAGACATGAAAAATTTAAAAAGTACTAGATACTTTCTGAAAGGATTCAGAGCCAAGATCCTTAAGGGGGAAATGGAGTAAGCAGTTATACAGACAAAATCAGAGCAAGGAAAATAGGCCAGGTACACAAGGTCACCAAGGTGGAAAGCCTTGGGTGGCTAGCAGTGGGCATGGGGGAAACAAAAGAGAAACAAATTTAAAAAAAGGCACATAGGCATTTAGTGACATGAAGTGGTGACTCAGGTAATAAATAAGGAGGCCCAAGGGCTCCTCTGTACACCTGCTGACCCATCATTATTTTTTCCACAGGATCTCCAAGTATAAGTGTCCATGGGGAACACCTTGATTGGCTTTTTATTAGACACTGGAGCCATTTACTCAACTTTAAATACAAGAATGACTAAAAGAAGTCAGTAAACCATCTAAATAGTGGGATTTATTGGAAAGATGCAACAAAAGGCCTTTCTCCAATCCCTAGAATATCAGTTAGGAAATTTTAAATTGCCACACAAGTTTTCTCTATATACCTGAATGTTCCATCCCTCTGCTGGGATGGGAATTGCCCTGTAAATTGCATGCCCAAGTAACCTTGTCTTATGAAAGGCAGCTGCTTTGCCTGCAGGTCCCATCAGAACATACACTCCAACTACAAATGATTTTAACATGTTCATGTGGACCAAGAGGAGAACCAATCTCTCCTATTAGCAAGTGAGTAAAACTGTTTGGGCAGATGGGACTCCAGGGTGAGCAATCAATGCTCACCTGAGTGGCCTAAGATGTCCCTGGAAAATCCCAGACAGTGACAAATATTTCTTTAGATGTCTATTACCCTGGTAGGTAGTAGCTACACATCAGCATGTACTTCAGAATCTCTCTATGACTTTAATGACCATAGCCAATGAAACTGCCACTTCACTCATTCATCTCTGAAGGCCTCTAGATTTTCTGGCTAAAGTTGTTCTAGATAATCAAATTCCTTTACATTACATACTAGCGGCCCGGTGCATGAATTTGTGCGTGGATGGGGTCCACCCCCCCCCCAATTGGGGCAGGGGGTGACCGGGGGCAGGGACAACTGTAGGGAGGGGTCACAGGCAGTTGGCCAGCCATGCTTGCTCCCTGGTCAAACTCCCAGTAGAACTCCCAGTTGAGGGGACAATTTGCATATTAGCCTTTTATTATATAGGATTAGCAGAACAAGGAGGTGTTTGTATGACCATCAACACCTCTTCTTGTACTTACTATAACAAGCTCAAGTAGAAACAAGCATCACAAAAATCAGGCAACCTGATTTCAGGAAACACTTGAGGAAACAGATTAGTTAATGAGTCAATAAATACCCCAAAAACTCAGGTCCACATTATGAGGAATTTTAATTTAGGTTTTACCATCATTTTCTTTATAATGCTGGACTTTATTGTTTTAAAGGTTCTTATGGCTTGTTTTTCCCAGGCTGGAAAAATTGTATCTGCCTTACAGGAACCCCTAAGAAAGGCATTTGCTTTTAATGCACAAGATTTTGCTTGAAAACAGGCTTAAGTTATTCATTCCATCAGAAAATTCAAAAGTTCCATAGATATGGAGAAATAATTGAAAGTGGGAATTTTCTAAGATTAGTAACATTTACTAAGATTAATAAAGCTAATCATATTAATCTTAGTAAATGTTCAACTCAGCTTGTTACTCTCACCTGATATTGTTAACTTGAAACTAAACCTTCTGAGTTAAAAGTTTCTTTTCTAAGTATACTTTACTATAATTGGCAGTTTCAGTTCCTGTGTGACAATAAGGAGCAGCCTGACCTTCAAGGCCCTGCCTAATGCCAACCACCCAGATATAGGAATTCACTGACACACACAAAAAATACAGAATAGATAGCAAACTCAAGGATGCTGACCATGAAATTCCATATTTTGGACCAGGGAGGACACTGCCTACACCCCCACCCCCTTGCTCCATCACCTGCACTGAGATGTTAAGATGGGCTTTGGGACTAGATTCCCCCATCTTCTTGGGTAGCTGGCACTTGAATAAACCTCTTTCTTTTTCCACAAGCATCTGCCTCATGAGTTTGACTTTTCTTGTTTCAGGCAGCCAAACCTGGGTTTAGATACAGTTTTACCTCTAGAATACATGATGTTAAGACCTAATAAGAACATTAACAATCTAATAAGAAATTGGCAAATGATTAGAACACTTTAGGATAGAAGATATACAGATGTTCTACTTCACAAGACCCTAGGGAAATTCACATTAATACCACAATGGAATACCATTACATATGTTAGAATGACTATAGTTAAATAGCTGATGGTACAAGTGCTGGCAAGGATGTAGAGAAACTGGAACTCAGAGACTTTTCTGATAGAAATGTAAAATACTATAACCACTTTGAAAAAAAAAAAGATTAGCGATTTCTAAAAAAGTTAAGCATATGCCTACTATATAATCCAGCTACTCTAATCTTAGATATTTAGCCAACATTAAAAAAAGTATGTTGTCAAAAAGACTTGCATAAGAATGTTCATATTAGCTTAATTTGTAATATAACTAAAAACTTGAAAGAACCCAATATTTGTTAGTAGCGGTATAAACAAATTGTGGCATATCCACACAATGGAATCCTTTTCAGTAATAAAAAGGGAACAAACGATCCAAAAATATATTTATACTAGAGGCCCAGTGCATAAAAATTCATGCACTGGAGGGGGGTCCCTCAGTCCAGCCTGCCCCCTCTCACAGTCAGGAGTCTTCTGGGGTGGGATGGCAACCAGGCAATCAGGGAAAGGTGATGCCCCCTCACACCTCTGCTGCTGCCACTGCTGTCAGTGCAAGCCTCGGCCAGCCCTAGTTACCTGTGCCTCAGGCCGGCCCTGGGTAGCTGGGGGGCTAAGGGGACTGGGAGACTGAGCGGGGCTGAGAGGACTGGGGGACTAAGTAGGGCTGAGGGGACTGGGCACCATCATCTTGTGGCTGTGGGTGCCACCATCTTTGAGGGCAGGACAGTCAATTAACATATTCCCTCCTTATTGGCTGTGGGCCCTGCCATATGCAATGGTATGAGTGTCAATTAGCACATTCCCTCTTTATTAGATAAGATTTTTATATATCTTTCGTATTTCTCTATAATTCCATTTATACAAAATTTTAGAAAATACAAAATAATTTTTAGTAACAAATAGATCAGTGGAATTATGGAACAATGGGAATGAGGTAAAGAGGGACATAGCAGATGAATTATAAAGTAGCATAAGGAAACTTTTGGGTTTGATGAATATCTTCACTATCTTACTTGTGATAGATTCACAGACTCTAATCTCTGAGATATTACACACTTTAAGTGCATAGTCATTTTATGTCAATTATACATCAATAAACATAAAATGTGGGTTCAAGAGTCTCCCCACCCACAACTCCACAAAAATATAACGAGTAAAGGAAAATTTCACTTTTTTGCACTATTACTCTAGATCTTAATCTTTTAACCACTGAAATAAATCACTATACTCCACTACAGCCATGGAAAAAAACAACTAAGTACTTTTTTGGCATTCTTTAAGCCATGGGTTCCTAGCCAATCACTCTTGAAAGGTAGAAACTTCAAATCTGAAGTGAGCACTTGCTTCTCATGGCCCTTTTCATTTATCACTGTCCACTCACACAAGGCAGTGCAGGGGACCGACACAGCATTATATTGACGGCTACAAGTACTCTCTCCTCAAAACACATCCTTATGATTCTGTGACTGGAACAAAAATGAAAAGGCAATAGCTGTAACACTTAGTCTTCTCTCCCAAGATATCCAGATAAAAAATAGGTTCTGCCCATCTTGAAGATTGTCTAGACACACTTGTACTGCAGTTCACACCAAAGGTTAAAAAAAAAAAAATATATATATATATATATATATATATATATATATATATGTTTCATGACTGTCATTGTTTCTACGGCTTCCAAGTAAGTCAGCTGGTCTGCCTGCAAGCTTCTGAGATTTATTTAAGTAAGGAGTCCGTGGCATTATCTGTCCTTTGAACCTCTAATGAGGAGATTTTAGCATATGGGATCTAATTTATAAGGAGGACCTATCCTTGATAATGAAGCACAACCTATTAAGAACTTACATAAACAAGGGCTAAAATGCAATGCCAAAACAAATCACTTGGACATAAAAATATAAGGGGCTTCTTCAAATATCATCAAGAATGAGTCATTTGGAGTTTCGGGTTCATACATCAATGCAGTTGCTGTCACTATGAAAAATTGGACTTTTTGTTTACTTAAAATTTGAAATGCCATGATTTGGTACTTGAAAAATGGGGCGGGAAAAATGAACGTTGTCTTGTTTGTGAAAAATGGGGATTTTATTAGAGTAAAGTAGGGAGGAGGAGAGAGCTCTCATCTGCTCTGGTTAAGCAGTGTTTACACAGGAAGAAATATAACAATGGCAGATCACTCGGGACAATTTGGAGCAGAATCACTTAGGGAGCTGATGACAACAGGAACCAAGAATACAGCCTGGACCCAGAGCTGAACCTCTTTGTCCCTATACACACATCACGAATAAATGCATCTTGAAGTAAGACTCATATTTCATAGTAGCATGAGACTCCCCAGTTAGAATGCATCTGTTAATAATAAAAATTTCCCTTCTGGAATGAGAGTTTAATAGTTCTTTTTCATGCTTTAAATAGTAGATCACAGCAATAAATCAGCATTATAATTTTAGTAGGTAGTAACATATGAAACATAATATATTATTTCTGGCATTTAATTTGGTCAAAATTAAGTTAAGATATTCACCCAAAGGGACAGGTTGATAAAGTAATAATTATGAGCATACAATCCTAATAACTTTTGTACTTTGTGCATTCCGGAAACACCACTGAGTTTAACATACATCTTATCTTTTTTGTCATAATGAGAAAATATTGAATTATTTTATTCAACTTCAGAAGCCACATATTTGTTTTTATTTTATTGTTTGAAGTATTACAAATAGTAGTACATATGTCTCCTTTTTTTCCCCCCGTTGACCTCCCCCAGCCTCCCCTACCCCCAGTACATGCCTTCACCTGCCCGCCCTCCCCCCCGCCCCAGTGTCTTGTATACATTGGTTGTGCTTATATGCATGTGTACAAGTCCTTCAGTTGGTCTCTTACAGCCCCCCTCGCCCAACCTCCCCTGCCATCCCGCTGTAGTTTGACAGTCTGTTCAATGCTTCTTTGCCTCTGTATCTTTTTCCCCCCATTTCTTTCCTTTAAAAAATTTTGCCTCTGCAGACTAGAAATAAACAAATTAAAATTTAAAGTTATCAAGACTGCAATATAAAAATTTACAAAAGCCTCCATTAATTAAAAAAAAAGGGGGGGGATAGTAGGGTAATATCATGTAAGGAAAAATATCCTATAAGTAAATCACATCTAGAAAATTTTTACTTTACAAAATTAATTTTCATTTGTAATGCTAATAGCCAGACACCCATGAAAAACACACATGGTGTCTAAATAAGACAAAGGAAAATCGTTTGGGCAAAAATAAAAAGGATCCCAAAATAATTATATAGAAAAGATTCCTTTATTAACTTTTGGTCTAGGTTATGTTTGTATATTTTCACATATTTGTTTCTAATAAAATTGATCAAAATAAGGTTTAAACACACACTGTGTTCTACATGTTTTCACATATTCCTTTAAAGAATTCCATTAGTTGTAAACATATGAGAATAATTATTCAGTGAACTTTTCAAAGATAAATATCTATATTTGTAGTTTTAGATAGGTCATTTTAATTTTAGATTTGTATGTCAATTCAGTTAAATTATTCCCAATGCCCCCATCCACCTATATGCACACACACATAAAGATATACACTTATATATGTACAAGTATTAAAATTATTATAGACAATTCACTTGATAAAAATACAGATAATGTATATATCAAAATGTACTTATGAAATACAAACATATAGATAAAATAATTTTAAAACCTATTAGGAAACAAGTTCTATATGTAACTCATCTTTTATCTATACCCATATTTAATGCAATATATTACAAAAGTAGATTTTTAATAAGTGTTCATTCAACTAATGAGAACAAATTAGAGAAAAAATGAATAAAATAACTGGATGCCATTAAAGATAATGTTGGCAGACAGTTTGATGTGCCAGGTTCCTAACTCATTGATTCTTCTCGGTTAGCACATATAGAATAAACACTACTTTTTTCAGAGAGGAATACACAATTTATTTTCAAAGATAGATTATGTACATATAATTTGATACTTTCTTATTAACTTTAGGCTTCTGAAAAATACTTTCCAGTAGGCTGAGATATTGTATTTATGTACTGATAGTATTATTTGCTGTGTTTAACATTAATGGCTTTGAAATTTTACCAAATGCTTTGTAGAACATATACTGATGCTTCATGGCATTTCCAACCAATCAACTTCATTGGTGAATTACATTCACAGTTTATTTGGTGAGGAGCCATTACACTTCCTGATGTATATTCCTTGTTTATGCTATACTATTAGCTCACTACATGTTTATTAATTTATGAATTTTTTGTAGATTTTGATTTATGATTATTTTATTTTCTAAGGAGAATGCCTGATGAAGCAAAATACTTGTAGTTTTGTAAAACTGTCCTAAGATCAATATTTAAAACAAGTAAACTACCACTAAACTATATATTTTTTCTTACCTGCTAAGAACAATATATATGAACTTTTAGAAAAAAGTTAGTCGTATCATGGCTTAAATGTTTGTGCCAATGAAATTTACATGCTAACACTTATGAACTCTTAATATTGTTCCTTATGATTAAATAAACTAAATAAATGCTACATTAGAAATTACTATAGGTTTATAATATATATTACATTATGACGGTGTAAGTCCTCTAGCTTTATTCTTTTTTAAAAATATATATTTTTTATTGATTTCAGAAAGGAAGGAAGAGGGAGAGAGAGATAGAAACATTAATGATGAGAGAGAATCATTGATCAGCTGCCTCCTGCATGCTCCCTACTGGGGATCAAGCCTGCAACCCAGGCATATGACCTTGACTGGAATCAAACCCAGAACCCATTGGTCCACAGGCCGATGCTCTATCTATTGAGCCTAACTGGCTAGTGCTATTCTATTTTTTAAAGATTCCCTTCAGTATTCTGAAGTCTTTGCCTGGCTATGTAAACTTTATAATCTGATAAACAATGACTGCAAAAGGAAAAAAAAAAGATATTATGTTGAAATTACATATTTTATATAATACTAGTGGCCTGGTGCAAGAAATCGTGCACATTGAAAGAAAATTAATTACAAGAAATATTTTAATATCATAGCAAGCTAACCCACGGCCGATTCCGTGAGGAATTGGGCTCCCTCCTCTCTAGATCTGAGGTGCAGGTGAACCAGATTAGGGGCCAACAGGGCCCCAGAAGCAAGCTAACCCAGGGCCAGCAACTTAACCTACCAGTTAAGGTAGGTTAAGGTAGGTAGGAGCGCCTGCCCTCTGGTGGTCAGTGCACGTCATAGCCACCAGTCAAATGGTCACTTAGGCTTTTATATACATAGATATTAATGGGAAGAGATTGTCATCTTTATAATATTCCTCCATTTATTTAGGTCTTCTTTAATTTCTCTGAGCAATGCTTTTTTCATTTTAATGTGAAAATCTTATGACTTTTACATTAAATTAATTCCAAGATATTTGATGTTTGCCAATAAAATTTTAAACACTAATGTTTACTATACTCGTACTAAACAAAGAAGAGCTGATGTAGGTATTCTAATATAGACAAAGCTGACTTTAAGCCTAGGAGCATTATTAAAATGCAAGACTTCTGGAGTGATACAAAGGTAAAACCAACTGTATAACAATACTAAAATCGTGAGATTCAACATATAAAAATAATTAACAAAATGAGGGAGAGGAAGAGGAGGGGGTATGTGGAAAGAGAGAGAGGGAAAGAGAAACTTGAATTTATCTTATTTTAGCAGTTATCCAAAGAGCTAAAATTTGTTTGAATATTTTTTTTAATTTTATTTTATTTTTATTGTTTTAAGTATTACAAATAGTAGTACATATGTCTCCTTTTTTTTCCCCCTTGATCTCCCCCCGACCTCCCCTACCCCCCAGTACATGCCTTCACCTGCCCACCCTGCCCCCTCGCCCCAGTGTCTTATATCCGTTGGTTGTGCTTACATGCAAGCGTACAAGTCCTTCGGTTGGTCTCTTACAGCCCTCCTCGCCCAACCTCCCCTGTCTTCCCAATGTAGTTTGACAGTCAGTTCAATGCTTCTTTGCCTCTGTATCTTTTTCCCACCATTTCTTTCCTTTAAAAAGTTTTGCCTTTGCAGACTGGAAATAAACATATAATAACAAAACAAGACAAAACAAAAAAATGTTTGAGTCCCAATTTCAATGTCCAACAGTTCCTTATGTGTACATGTCAGCATTGATAGCTGGATGGTGGGTACATGGTGGCAATGCAGGTCCGACCCTCTCTGGTTTGGTCCTAGGCAACCTGCAGCGGTGCACAGCTGCTGACTGCTCGCGTGGCAAGGTGTTGTCAGCGTCTTCCATCTCTGGACTTTTTTCCTCTTGTCTTCGTGGTTGGAGCACTCCTGTCAATTCCTCTCTGTTGCAGGAATCCATCTGGTCTTGGGGTTGTTTTCTGAAAATATACAAATATATTCTCGACCACAAGTTAACAAAGGAATCTTTTCTATATAATTGATTTGGGATCCTTTTTATTTTTGTTCAAACGATTTTCCTTTGTCTTATTTAGACACTATGTGTGTTTTTAATGGCCATCTTGCTGTTAGCATTGCAAATGAAACTTAATTTGGTAAAGTAAAAATTTTCTAGATGTAATTTACTTATAGGATATTTTTCCTTACATGATATTGCCCTACTATCCCCCCCCTTTTTTTTTATTAATGGAGGTTTTTGTAAATTTTATAATGCAGTCTTGATAACTTTAAATTTAAATTTTTTTTTTCCCCCACACATATGACTGCTTTAGGTTCATTGCATATTCAGGAATTTTACCATGAGATGAACTACCAATAGAAATTTTAGTTATTACTTTAAGAACAGCTTTTTGTCCAGTACTTGAATATTCACTTATTTCAATTAGGCTATTTAAATTAATCTGAAAACTCGATTACTATTTTACTGTCAAATTTAATACTCTACCAACAATCTTAGTTTACCCTGTAAATATTAGTGGGAAGGATTATTTGCATTCTTGAGTGGGCCTGAGCATTCCAAATGCTCGCTGAATTTAGATATAGGGCAACTGCTGTCGGCCAAGTCTCTTGTCTGTTACCTGGGTCCCGATTCCTTATTTCCTTCCTTTCTTTCTTCCTTCCTCCATCCCTCTCTACCCCTTCTTTCTCCCACTCTCTCTTTCTTTTTCTCTGAAAATTTTAACTATTAGTTGATTTTTTACTTTTGATGTTTTCTTATCCAGTCAAACATTCATTTTAAATGTATGCTTTTAATATTTTTAAACAATGTTTTAGTTAATTTTAGAATATTTTGTCACTATACATAACTAGCCATAGTGACAAATGTAGAGCTATCCTTATCATTTTAGTAAAATATGAATCTAAATTGGAAGAGTCTATAATGTATGCTCACATGATAACCACCAGGAAAGCTGGAGAAGTGATTTCTGGATTCTCCTCAAGAATTTTCCACTTATGTAGTGAGAATTCTCTGAGCAATATAAATGGTAAATGAATAATGTTTCTTCTAAGCCAGGTATTTAAATAAATGACAAATTCTCAAGTTACCATAAAAAAAATATAGTGTAATTATAACATAAAATCTTGTTTCTTTAGCTGTTAATTTGTTCATAGCCTAAATAAACAAGATTATGCTTTATAATAAAAAAAAAAGAAACTGGTTTTTAAGAAGTCCATCTCTAGGCAAAATTCTATATGTGGTCTTTCAGGCTGCACAACAGGCAATTACAAAGCTCTGCCTGGCAGGCCTCATAAAGCCAGCTGCCCTCACCTCACAGTCTTGGTGCAGAGTCGCATGTTTGCAGTTTCCAGTAGGAGCTGCAGTCAAGGACTCCACACTTGTAGACCATGGTCATGTGCACATCAGTATCCCCAGCTTGGGCACCTGCAGCCTCTAAAGGCTGCCCTATTGGCTGAGACTGCAGACACCTCTTCATTGAGGGACCTTGACTGAGGTATCCTTCCCAATTGGCACTGCATTTCGTCTGATCATTTCCTGGGCATATATGTATATTTCCATGGGGAAAAAAGGAACATTGGGAAACTGTCAGCTTTCCCTTTTTCCTCTTGCCTGTCACAATAATGTTTGCTTATCATTTTCATTTGGGTTCCTTCTGCTAACTGACCGCCTATAAAACAGGCAGCTCTACACTTTTATTTACAAATACTTTTATTGAACTCTTGTTAACACATTTTGTAAAGGTATTATGGCTTAATAATGCTCAACTTAAGTTTACACTCAATCAGTACTTTAATATAAATTCTTCAGCAGAATAAATGCTACACAAAACATTGAATTTTATTCAAATGAGCTAATGATGTTGTATACTAAATATGTCATAGTCTATCATTATTTTTATGCAGAATGTTGCTAAAAGAATGAATTTGGTCATAGGCATGAATAAAAATAATATTTATAACCAAAATATGTCCTAAGATACAAAACAGCAGTTCTTAGAGTTGGTAATGAATTGCTGCATTACTCTTGAAGCTACTAAACAAGGGCATTGAGCAATCACTGAGAAAAAAGGATGGAATAATTATTAATTTGCTCTCCTGTTGTTAAGAAAGTGACAAAAATACAACATAGAGTTTTTAAATAGCTGTATTTTTCTATGCATCATTTAGTAGTCCAGTACTGTACCTTCCAGTATGCAATAAAATCTTTAATTAACCAAAGACAATCCTTAGCAATATATGACATGCAAAATAGTTTATCATACTATTAATGCAAATATAAATTTAAGCACATATTTAAAAAGAACATAATGTTTTGAAAACAAATTAAAAAACAGGTTCCTAGTAAAGGATTAAATGTCATTGACTCTAATTCTGATTTGATAAGATTCATTTCCCAATTAATGAGAAATGTGATTGTGGTAGAGCTGGTAATTAAGGACAAATACCAAATGGCTCTGTTTTAGGTATGAGAAATCATAGAACTAGTATCAAGTTCCCAAGCTCTTTTTATTCAAATTGAAGAACAGGTAAATAATTTAAATGATAAACATCTTTGTTTCTCTTTTACTGTTATGAAAGAGTGAAATGTGTCAAATCTGATGAAAAAATTTTGTGTGAAGTGATAGCATTGCTGTAAATTATAATTTTCTCTTAACTGTACTTTCTGTAGTTTCAGAATTTCTCTCCGGAATTTTGTGGTATTTTTTGTTGTTGCTCCAGCAAATAGCATTACCCTAGGGCTGATGCCATTATTTTCATTGTTAATTTATTTTATATTACACATCTTATGTTAGCTGTGAATACTGGTATATTTTTTCCCTTAAGTACTGTAAGTTGTAAAAAATGAGTTATCATTCAGATTGCTTACCATATTTTAAATGCTCTCAATTTTAGATTTTCTACATACCCCAAAAAACATTTCATATTTTTATACTCCTTTTATGCAAACAAATAAGCTTGTAGCCTTTGATAGCATTATCAAATTTAGAGAATTTGTCAACAGAATTTGTATTATTGTCAGTACAATAGGTTTGTGTTTAGAAAACAAGGTGTTTTTTTTTAACTGTCAAATAATACCCAAACTAAAGAATCCTCTTTGCTACAGTTCTAAATAGTTATATTGCCAGATTAAAACCAATAGTTCATTTGGCCTATATCAGTGATTCTTGTTTATTCCTTCAGCATATTGGAAACTAAACATTTGAGAACTTGCTAATAATACAGCAGCATGCATCTGCTTGATTTTTTTTTTAACAAAATCAATTTGAAATCTTTAGTTTAAAATCAAACTTTAGATGGGAGCAGGCTGGAAGATGTTAATGGAAAAAAAGGAGGACCTATGTAACACTTTCAACAATAAAGATTTAAAAAATATATAAAAAGAGAGATCAGACCCTACCAGATAATAAAATATATATTAAATACATATCTGTACTAATAAAAGGGTAATATGCTAATTAGACTGGGTCAACTGGACATCTTCCAGACCTCCGACTTCCTTCCAGACAAAGCCATGGTGGCTGGGGCTGAGGCAGAGGTGGCTAGGGGCGATCAGGCTGGCAGGGGAGCAAGGAATTATGGGGCAAACAGGCTGGAGTGGGGGAGCAGGCAGTTGGGGGCAATCAGGCCAGCAGGGGAGGGAAGTTGGGGGCGATCATGCCAGCAGGGGAGGGCAGTTGGGAGCGATCAGGCTGGCAGGGGAGGGCAGTTGGGGACTATCAGACAGGCAGGCAGGCAAGTGGTTAGGAGCCAGTGGTTCCGGGTTGTGAGAGGGATGTCTGACTGCCAGATCAGGATCAGGCCTACACTGACAGTGAGACATCCCCTGAGTGGTCCCGGATTGGAGAGGGTGCAGGCCAGGCTGAGGGACACCCTGCCCCATGTACAAATTTCATGCACTGGGCCTCTAGTATAATATAAAACTTTAATTAAATTGAAGATGAGAACAAAATAAATAACATAATTTCTTTAATCATTAGTCTCTGAGGTGCTGATTTTAGAGACATTAGTTCTATAAAATGTAGAAATTGCCATTTTGTCATTAATTATCTTCATAGAGAATTAGTTTATTTCATATAATATTTAATTATTATGATACTTCATGACATCTTTGGAAAGTACATTAAAATGTCTCAGTTGAAAGGCTATTGTATAAAAGTAAAAACTGTTTAGTAAACACAATTTTATTTAATGACTTATTATATTGTATTGATATTAAATATTTTTAAGGTTATATGAACAATCTGAATTTTGAAAGATTCTTACAGAGCAAATTGATGATTAAGCTTTAAGTAATCTAAAGTAGTCTAAAATAACTTGTCAGTGTGATCACTTTGTAAGTAATATAAATGTTTAATCATTAAGTTGTACACCCCAAACTAAAATATATCAACTGTAATTTTTAATTATTAAAAAATTAAAATAATGTAAAATAATATTTATAAACTTAATGTAAAAAAACTATTAGATTTAATGTGTTTACTAGAGTTCAAAATCACTTATTTTTGTAGACTTCGTTTAGGGTATCTAAATACATATAAATGTGGCTATGGTATATCTTTTCTTTAAGAACTCCATAAACCTAAATGAACTAGTATTATCAATTAAAATCTAGAAAGCCACTTACTTGTGCTTTCTTAGAGAGATTTTACCCACATTTGGCATCTTTGTTTTCTCAATCTACATATTTTGAGAATTTTAACATCTGAATTATTTACTAATGTTGATATTTAATATGTTTAAATTATTTTATTGAGTTTTTAGAATTTCTTTGCATCCAAAGTATCTTAACAAATACATATTTTTGCTTCAATACCATGTTAGATTCTTTCTCTTGAGCTTTGGAAATATTTAGCAGAAATATGCATGACCAGAAGATATTCTTTTCAAGAAAAATAAAATCAGTCACCAATAAGATCTCAGAGAATGTGATTTCTGGCTAGAAAAATTTGGTGAACATTGCGAGGATTTAAAATAGAAGGAGACATCATGTAATCCTCTCATTTATGTCTGATTTGGCCTCTATATTTTAAGTTCCAGTTTTCATAAAGCAGAGGAAATACACCCAATTAGGATCCCTAAATATATCCTTTTAAAATTTAAATATAAAGTTTATATAAAATACAAAATATTTGTATAAATTATATACATATGAATATTAATTACACTATATACAATTACTATTTAGAAATTTGAAGAAAATTTTAAGTTCTAAAGGAAGTAAAAATAAAATATAAATTATCATAATACCAATGATATGGTTATACCATCTGAAATTTTTATAGATGATTACTTGGAATGTAAAATGAAAACTAATAAGTAAATTTATTTTATTTACTTAGTCTCTTTACTATAACTAATTTTCTCTGCAAAAAATGACAATTACCTTCAAAACACAAACTGTATTTTAGATTTTATAAATAACTATTCATTATTCATAAATTTCATTTTATATAGCTAGTATGAAGGTGGTATGCACCATTTTGAATAAAAAGTACTATTTTTTAGAAAATAAAGAAAACTCATTTTATAAACATATTTTATAAAAGCACTGTTGAAAGGTTTTCTTCATTCAAAATCTAAAATAACTTTAAAAATTGATTTTAGAGAGAGGAAGAGAGAAATATCGATGTGAGAGAGAAACATAGATTGGTTGCCATCTGCAAGGGCCTTAATCTGGGATCCAACCTGAGTATGTGCCCTGACTGGAAATCAAACCAACCACCTTTTGGTGTATGGGATGACATTCAATCAATTGAGCCACACTGCTCAGGGCCAAGGTAATGGTCTATAATATTAAGCTTCTTATGAAACTTAAGTTACTGTTTTTTTTAATCCTATCTAATAAAAGAGTAATATGCAAATTGACTGTCCCTCTGCTATGCCCACCAGCCAATCAAGAGTGAGTATGAAAATTAACCCCAATCAAGATGGCTGCAGCCATGGAGTGAGCAGGAGACTTGGGTTTCCCCAGAAATGTAGGAAGCCAAGCTTTCCACACACCCTGGCAGGGCCAGGCCTCCACTCAAGGCTACAAAGTTTCAATTATAGAAGATAAATAAATCCCAGATATCAGGGCCTCAGCTTGGGTCGCCAGGGGTGTGGCCGGCCTGCAAACCACCACAGGCCCCTCACCCAGGTTGCCCCACCCCCAAGGGAATCCACACCCTGATCTGGGACACCAGCCAGACCCCACCCATGCACCAGGCCTCTATCCTATCTAATCCTATCTAATAAAATAATATGCAAATTGACCATCACTCCAACACACACACAAGATGGCTCTCTCCATGTGGTCAAAGATGACTGCCCCCATGTGGGTGCAAGATGGCCGCCACAAGATGGCCAGCAGAGGAGGGCAGTTGGGAGGGACCAGGCCTGCAAGGGAGGGCAGTTGGGGGCGATCAAGCCTGCAGGGGAGGGCAGTTAGGGGTGACCAGGTTGGCAGAGGAGGAAAGTTGGGGGTGACTGGGCCTGCAGGGAAGGGCAGTTGGGGGGATCCCAGGCTGGCAGAGGAGAGCAGTTGGGGGGGACCAGGCCTGCAGAGGAGGGCAGTTAGGGGCAAAAAGGCTGGCAGGCGAGCAGTTAGGCATCAATAGGCTGGCAGGGGAGTGGTTAGGGGGTGATCAGGCTGGCAGGCAGAAGAGGTTAGGGGCAATCAGGAAGGCAGGCCAATGAGCAGTTGGGAACCAGCAGTCCTGGATTGTGAGAGGGATCACAGATTGGAGAGGGTGCAGGCTGGGCTGAGGGACACTCCCCCTCCCCACTCCCATGCACCAATTTTGTGTACCAGGCCTCTAGTATTAAAATAAAAGGCCCAGAAATATCTCCATTAGTTAGTATTATACAACTCATCTTCAAGGTAGATCATTGTTTTCACTAGTTAAGTGAATATTAGCACCATAAAGTACAATGTGCATAACTGACATTAAAGTGCTAATTCAGATATTGCTGCTAGTGCCATACTTTTGAATCGATATGCAGGTTAATAAATTGGCCCTGAATTGTAAATTTTAATTCAAGTGTGAATAAAAAAGCCTGAATTTGTTCCCAACACCTCTTATATGCCACTTCAGTTTCTCTTGGCCTCACCTGTCTCCAGCTTTGGCAGCTTTTTCTGGTTAAGTGACTGCTGTAAAGTCCAACTCTCCATGGGTTTCTAACTTCAAGCAGGCACAACATAATGGAGCCTTGTCTGGGAGCCAGGGTACACCCATCTAAGGAATCATGTCTCAAAGTTTTGTTTTGTTTTTTGCCACAGAAGCTTGTGGCTTCTCAGGACCTGGTTGGAACCTATGCTTTTGGAAAAACAAACACACACACACACACACACACACACACACACACACACACACGTGCTATGAAATTAATATCCTCTAAGAGCAAACATTTCCAGTTTAGATGAGAAAAGTTGATGTATGGATGCTTTCTCTTCCTTCCTCCCCTGCCTGGCCTTGGAGTTCCTGGGAACTAGGAATTCTGTAGCCTCTCACAGGAGTCCTGAGAGAACACAGTCATTAGCACTTGGTTCCAAATGGTACCAGATTATTACCACACCCTCTTATTGACTTCCTTCTGCCTTGCTTCACTCCTCTCTTATTTCTGCTTCCCTGGTATTCCACTTTCTAATGAGGTAATAACACCTGAGTTTATGCCTCAGTTCTGATTTCTAGCTGAGCCAGATAAATTACATGGCCGAAGTCCTTTTTAGGTTCTAACATTCTCTTTTTTGGAACAATGTTCCAAGAGTAGAAAATTTAAAGTTCAAAGTTTGCCATGATACATCTTCTAAGCAACATCAATGCTATATCACCTATATAACCAGTATTTTAGAACTGATGATCAATCGTTGAAAATCCAGAATGCCATTACAATCAGGTCTCTGTTCCTTGGCATTTAGAATTCTGAGGAGTATTCATTTTGGCATCACTTTAATGCTAGACATATAATCAGACATTAGTAACAAAAGTTCACTTTGCTCCACTTCATCAAACAGAAGAATTAAGAATTTTCTAAATTAATTGCATAAAAATATTTGAAAGTCACAATTTTGAAATGATAGTGACATGAAATAAGTTTAAAGAAGCTTCACAGTATTAAATTAGTAAGTGCACACAACATTATAATACAGAATGGCATTTATTCTTTAAAATTGCTGATATTTGGACAAGTAAACTTAAAAAATAGCATTAGCCATTATTGGTAAATTTTGTAATAAATCATTTGTATATAAATGTTCAGCATATGTTGGGCTGTGCAAACTGGCAAGTGTTCAAAGTAAAATTTGCCAAATGTTTTAGGGTTATTTCCTTTAATTAATACGGAAATTGATCTTTCATGTTTGTATATGCCTAGAAACCCACAGAAATAAGTGCGAACTCATTTTGTTTCAAATAAATGTTCAGTTGTCTCTGTGGAATTTTGGAATTTAAATGCAAACCATTAAGGTTAAACAACTATGTTTCCGATTATGCAGCTTAACCATGTTATGTGTGCACACATTTAAAAAAATAATCAATATAAAGCTCTTTCTTTGTTGTCAAATAAGAATCAGTAAATTAATTTTGCCTTGAATTATGTGGACTTCAATTATACAAGAAAATCTTGGCAATGTTCCTTTTTTTAAATTCATGTTTTGTCAGATCATCAATCTTACTTTCTCCCTGTGTGTTAACACTCAATTTGTTTAGTATTTACTTCAGCCCACATCTCTATCCTAAAGAAGAATGCTTATCTAGTTAGTTAAGATGTTTTTAGGCAGCATAACAAAAGCTGTGGGGATAATTTCCCACCATGTTAACAATAAAATGAAGTGCCCAAATTCTCTATACTGAAGTCTATAGTGTGTGTGTGTGTGTTTTTAATTAATTGGGTTAGAAGACTACACACAAGTTTTGCAGGTATATATAATTTATAGCACAATAAATCCAGTTACTTGAAAATATAATAATCTTAATATGATAAAAGTGTATTTAATAGTAGCTTTATACCTCTGAGGAAATAGTATTTTGCCTTCAGAAATACAGACTGAGATGATTATTTCTTAATTTGATCACAAAATTGAAAAAATAAAACCAAAACCAAAACAAACAAAACCCTCTGGTTATGGGCTTTACCCATTTCAGAAGGTGAAAATATTAGAAGGTGCAACCTCCTGGGTCAGTGACGACTAAGCTGATATGCCACTGTTTTCCTAAATTGTGAGGTAAGGTACAGCACAGCTGTCGTGGATCCAAATCTCTCAGCCCTGTTAGGTCTTTCCCCCATATTTTTGATGTATCTATGTAGGGGAAGATCAGTTGGATAAGAACGATTTTGGTAATATTTAGTCTACACCAAGCAGAGAAAGGAAGAAGTTTCATTATATGAGTGAATTTTTTATATGTATTTGAATTAGAATTCCTTTGTACTGAATTGACTAAATCATTAGTAAATGATATTCACAAAAACTGAAGCATGAGCTCTGTTGCAAATAATCAAGTATGAACTCAGTAGAAAATATAATCTTAGTCTCAAAATTAAAAGTCAGGAATTCAATGATTCAAACATCATAAATTCCAAACAAACTTAGTATTTGGATAGTCGTGTTGTATATGCTAATCCAATAGGTTTAATCCATCAATTTTAAGTACTAACACACACACACACACACACACACACACACACACACATACACACAAAGAAAATGCAGATAACTCAGAAGAGAAATACATTTAAAATGATCTTTCAGTGGATCAGAATAAAGGTAGGAAATATGGCCAATGTTGTGGAAAGAATCACCAATATGGGCTCAATCCAGAACCAACAAACTCTGCAAGTTTCATCTTTCAGACAAACTGAAGTAATTTCCTGCTTTTGTGGTCATGCAAATTCATTGATAAATTATTCAGAATTCTAAGTGTCACATGAACAAACAACTTTTTGGAGGCATCCAGTAGTGATAAATTTAACAAGAGACTATGTCATTGACATATTTTTACCTATATTAATATAATTTGCAGACTGTAATAAAGATAGGTAAAACCAAAAGTAAAGCTTATCTGAGGAAGAGAAAAAGTGGGAAGAGAAAAATAAAGGGAAAAGAGAAGAAAGAAGAAGAAAGAAAAGAAAGAAATGAACACCACATAATAATTGTTACAGGCATGACCCACTGATGGATACTAAAACTAGTGGGTAAAAGTAAACTAGGATATTTGCAGAGTCTCAAAATATCTTTCCAATAAATTTATTAATGACAAAGGGAGGAAATAGTAACTTTATGGTGGAGAACCTGGAAGATACAACTTTAATCAAGTGATTAAGGTTAACATAATGTGTAAATAGATATATTATCATCACATACCCCCATCAAAGATGCAAAAAGAAAGGCAAGTCATTCTTGGGGCAGTCTTGCCAAAGAACACATAATCTTAAACTAATAAGAAGAAAACATTAGACAACTCCTCAATTACCTAACAGCCACCTTCTTGTCACCACCAGTATATTAACTGTTTCTACAAATTCATCTTTTTAGATTTCCTTACATATGACCTCATACAGTATTTGTCTTTCTCTTTTAGAAGATAAACTCTAAAAATTGAATGTACATTTTGTTATAGTTAACAATATTGTGTTATATACCTCAAAGTTGCTAAGAAACTAGATCCTAAATGTTCTCACCATAAAAAAGGTAGCTATGTGATGTAGTAGAAGTGGTACCCAATGCTAGGGTAGTAACCAAATTGCAATATATAACTGAATCAAATCAGTTCCTTAAGCTTGTGCATGTTACATGCTAATTATATCAATAAAACTAAAATATTAGACAAATTCAAATTTAGGGATATTAAAAAAAAACATTGGCCAATACTTTCCTTGTCAAGTGAACAAGGAAAGACTGTGAAACGATCACAGATTAGAAGAGACCAAGGGAACAACCAAGTGTAATGTGGATTCATCAATGGATCCTGGAACAACAATAACGTCAGAACATATCTCTCTGGACAAATGCTAATTAGGTCTTTAATTTAGATAATAAAATTGTTTGAATGTTAATTTCTTATTTTAGATCATTGTAATATGGTTTTGCCACATACTAACAGAAGAGGAATCTGGTTAAGTGAATATGGGAACACTGTGATATATGTGAACTTTTTTTGTAAAAGGAAGATAAATGATCCAATAAAAAAATGGGCTACAGACCTAAATAGAATCTTTTCAAAAGAAGACAGAAGGAAGGCCAAGAGACACATGAAAACATGCTCAAAGTCACTAATTATCAGAGAGATGCAAATCAAAACGACAATGCGGTACCATCTCACACCTGTCAGAATGGCTATCATCAACAAATCAACAAACAAGTGCTGGCGAGAATGGGGAGAAAAAGGAACCCTCGTGCACTGCTGGTGGGAATGCAGACTGGTGCACGCACTGTGGAGAACAGTATGGAGTTTCCTCAAAAAATTGAAAATGGAAATCCCATTTGACCCAGTAATCCCACTCCTAGGAATATATCCTAAGAAACTAGAAACACCAATCAGAAAGGATATATGCACCCCTATGTTCATAGCAGCACAATTTGCAATAGCTAAGATTTGGAAACAGCCTAGGTGCCCATCAGCAGATGACTGGATCAGAAAACGACGGTACATCTACACAATGGAATACTATGCTGCCATAAAAAAGAAGGAATTCTTACCATTTGTAGCAACCTGGATGGAATTGGAGAGCATTATGCTAAGTGAAATAAGCCAGTCAATGAAAGAAAAATACCACATGATCTCACTCATTTGTGGATAATAAAAAACACATTATAAACTGATGAGCAAAAAGATAGATACAGAGGCAGTAAAGCATCAAACAGACTGTCAAATTACAACGGGAAGGTTAGGGAGAGGTGGGGGAAATAAGAGATCAACCGAAGAACTTATATGCATGCATATAAGAATAACCAATGAATGCAAAACATTGGGGGGTGAGGGCATGTATGGGAGTGGGGTGGGGGAGGGACAATGGTAAGATATGCATACATATAATACCTTAATAAAAAAATGGAAAAAATAAATAAAATTATATTAAGATAAAAATAGATATTAAAATAGTGGAGGTTGGCTTCAAGCCCAATAAATCTTCCTTCAGTATTTATTATCTTATTATTATCAAAGTTGATTTATAATAAACTAAAAGAACAATCTAAGACCTTATTTGCAAAGATTAATTTTTACTTTGGAAAGAGCTCAATTTTGTGATGTCACAGATTAACTCTATAATAAAAGGTAAACCAGAAAGAAGTAGTGAGGAGAGATGAAAAAAGAGAAGGATTTTTTAAAAAATCTTATCAATGAAAGAAGAGAATATATTAAATATAACAATTTATTATTTTGAGGGTTAGGAGATTAAGAAGACTATAACAAATCATGCTTTCTTTGTTGCTATAGTGAACAATTTGAATACTTGCTATTTCTCTTAATCACACAATTTAATTTGTACTAGTTAAAGGGATTTATTATAATTGTTGAGATTTTTATAGCAAATTCAAGCATTTTAGATAACTTCCTTAAAAGTAATTAATACCATAGGAAAGATGGTATTAATACAATTTTCATTTGCCCTTTAGTTTTTTCTACTTTCTATCATGTTATTTTCAATAGAGAGTTATATGATGGCATATATTTCATCACTGTATTCCCATTATTTTGAAATATTGATAATTAATGATAATTATTACCACAAAGCAGACAATTGTTTGGTGACAGGTGTAATGCAATATGTCTTTGAAATGTGGAATTACAATCAAATTATTTTCTTCAAGTATGCATTTGTAGATATGAAGACATGAAGATTTAATTAAGAAATAATGAATGTAAAATATTTCATCTCCTTAACTCTAATATCCAATTATTTTAGTTCTTTACTAAAAGCCTTTTATTCATAATGAAAGTAAAAGTGGATCAAAAATAATATTAATATAAGATGAATAGATACTTGAGTTGAAAATATGTATTACTCTTCAAATATAAAATATTAGAATATATACTGTACTTTGCTCTATGTGAAATTTTATAACAAAAATGTGCTAGTATTCATGTAGAACAGGAGAAATTCTTTCAGTATCAGCAGGTCTTAGAGTGAAGATGTTATGAGAGAGTGAAAGTTAAATAAACAAAATGATTCTTTGCACACAAAGTTGTCCTAATTTAACATCAAATTTACATGATGACATATAGCACAAATTTAACATTACATTTACATTGAATTTCATTATATATAAGAAAATTCTAAAAATTACTTGGCTAAAGTTGTAAATTTTAGACCTATTTGCAAGTGAAATAAAACATTCATATTTGCAGTATATATAAGTAGCATGATGAGGCACATACTTCCAGAAAATTCACTCAATATCCATTCAACCCCATGTCTTGAATTTCAGTTTAGAAAAGCTCATGCAATAAAGACCATGGCATAAATGGGAATAAGCTGGTGTTCTAGTCTCCTTCTCCCTTCTTCCTACTGGGATGTGGGTATGATGCCTAGATGTTGAGCAGCTGTTTTGTGAACATGAAGACAGAGATCTTATCAAAAAGTAATACAACAGACTATAGGAAAAGTTTGAGTTCTTAAAAGCATCATTAAACTGATAAAAAACAAAAACCATCATGACATTACTGATGTTTGAGAGAGAAAAGGTCCTTGATTATTTAAGTCAATAGAGTATATTTACCATTCTCTTTGACACACATGGTCTTGTGGGAGTGAGACCCATATCTGATTCATCTCTGCTTCATAGTCCCTGGCACAGAGAAGATATGCAGGCATTGCTAAATGATTAGCAATTAGGATGCTGGCAATGAAGACAATGGGACTTCACAAAGGCAGAGAATCAATGGAAAAACTGGGTATGTGAAGAAAAATGTTATCCAGGTATCAGACTTTAGGAAAGTTTGTTAATAAGTCAAAGTGCACCAAATACTTCTCTGGGATCCCAAGAAAAGACACCAAGACAAGATGTTACAGTACAGGGCCCTTCCAGAGGGGAACAGAGTAGTAGGCACAGTATGCATTTAGAATTTAGCACAGCAATAAATCAGGGATTCATGCATTCCTTTACTCACTTGGCTATTATTTAGCACTATATTACTGGCACCACGCTACAGCAAGGATCAGCAACACAAGGATAGCGGGCCTATGTTAGTAAGTAAAGTTTTATTGGAATGTAGCCATGTTCATTCATTTATTTATTACCTATGGCCAATTTGATGTTACAACCATAGAGCTGAGTAGTTGTGATAAAGCTTGTGTGGCACGCAAAACTTAAAATGTATATTATCTGACCCTTTACAAACATAGTTTGCTTACCACTGAGCTACAGGACAGGAGTAAAAAGAAAAAGGGAAGGAAGAAGTAATGATTCCAGCTCTCTGAAGCTTCAGTATGGAATGGTAGGTGAAACATCAACTGTCAGTTTCTATATATCTATTAATTCTAAGATAGATATATGTTCAAGTGCTCTGAGAGCACAGGCAAAAATAAAAAAATTTAAAAAAAGTGCTGCCAAAATCTGAGATTTGACAAAGATATCTGGAGGAGAAGCCTCCTGACCTGAGGGAAAAATAATGATATTTTAAAAGGTGGAAAGTGAGATTCTTAGAAAGAAGATGAGCAAAGAGGTATAAAACAGGACAAAGTGAATAGAAAATTATAAGCATTTTATATGGTAGCATGGACATTATTTTTTTTATAAATTTTCTATATATAGATATAAAATATGAATGTATGACAATTGAATCATAAATGGTGGCTGTGTTCTCAGGAGCACTATATATTCATGGCTCTAAACTTGAAATTTATTCTGAAAATAATTTATACCAGTCAAGATTTGACAAAAATTTTGTTTGCTGTATGTGTGTGTGTGTTTGGGTGGGGCTTAGAAACAGGGAAAGGAATTGTGTAGGAATGATAGTTTATAACTTAATTTTGTTTCTCATTTATCTTCTTACTTTCTTATTCATCTTTGTATTCAAAACACCCAATACTGCCCTGCCCACAGTAGGGGCACATAATTGTGTTTAAATACATTTAAAAAGAAACAAGCTTAGGTGCTATGGAAAATAGCAAGAACTGGGAAAGTACTTTTAAGGAGCTTTGTTTAATAGAAGGTAATGTGAATTCAGGGAATAGTGGAGGACTCTGTGTCAGAAACACAGGAAATTCAGCCTTTAAGCATCATTGCTCAGCAGCTGTGCACCGCTGAAGGTTGCCTAGGACCAAACCAGAGAGGGTCGGACCTGCATTGCCACCATGTGACCACCATCCAGATATCATTGCTGACATGTACACATAAGGAACTGTTCGACATTGAAACGGGGACTCAGAACTGTTGGACATTGAAATTGGGACTCAAACATTTTTTGTTGTTGTTATTATATGTTTATTTCTAGTCTGCAGAGGCAAAATTTTTTAAAGGAAAGAAATGGGGGGAAAATAGATACAGAGGCAAAGAAGCATTGAACAGACTGTCAAACTACATCGGGAAGGCAGGGGAGGTTGGGCGAGGGGGGCTGTAAGAGATCAACCGAAGGACTTGTACGCATGCATATAAGCATAACCAATGGTTACAAGACACGGGGGTTGGGGGGGGGAAGGGCAGGCAGGTGAAGGCACGTACTGGGGGGTAGGGGAGGTCGGGGGGAGGTCAATGGGGGGAAAAAAAGGAGACATATGTACTACTATTTGTAATACATCAAACAATAAAAAAATTAATTAATTAAAAAAAAAGATAAAAAGATACTATAGCATTTTCCCAGAAATGCCTGTATTTCCACAGATAAATAGTGCCTTGAGGTGCCAAATAGTGTTGTGAAAGTCGCCAGACTAGACAGCAGACCTGAGGAACCTTTTGTTTTCATGAGATTCACATTTATGTGTACAGCACATTTAGGGATAAAAATTCAACAGATAATGAAGTTAAGAAATTTAGGTGCTTCTAATAAAAGTCTTTTTTTAACTTGCTAACTACATTTTTTTATATTACGCTTGAATAAAGAGAATAATCCCTGAGAATAAAGCAGTTGAGTGTTTGTTTCATGAGGCATTTATGAGGTTTCTAATATTAATAAACCACAGTGTATTATATCAAATTAATTTAAATGATTTGATCATTCTCATGGAATAAAAGTTCATAAAAATATTATAGAAAGCCTATAGATAAACATTTGTAAATATATTGCCATTGTACTAATATCAAAATGCATTCTACTTTGCATCATTTACTAATTTTTACATTTTATATTGTACCCATATATGAATCCTGTAAATACATGGTTTCATTAAACTATTGCTGATCAAAAAAAAAAAAAAAAAGCATCATTGCTGGTAACAGTGGTCATTAGATTACTCATAGGTGGTACTTTTCTACCGGAGTCTGAAAATACAATGTAATAATTGTAACACCCCTGCAAAAGCAGCTTTTTATTCCCAAAATATCAAAGATATATTGATACAACATGAAGTGAGTTTTCCCCCCAAGGTAAACATTTAGAAGTGGGGAACAGGAATGTGAACTCAGCTTTGTTACTCTATGTTGTGTGTCTGTTTATATATTAGGATATATTTTTATTAACTTGAGAGAGAGAGGAAGGGAGAGAGAGAGATAAAAACATCAATGATGAGAGAGGAACATTGATCGTCTGCCTCCTACTTGGGATTGAGCCCACCAGCTGGGCATGTGCCCTTGACAGGAATTGAATCTGGGACCCTTCAGTCCATAGGCTGATGTTCTATCCACTGAGCAAAACTGATGAGGACTGTTGGAAAATTATTTATTACTTAAACTTTTGTTATAAATGTGTTTAGATTTTCTATTTGAGTCAGATGTGGTAACTTCTGTGTTAATATTTTTCTATTTCTTCTAGATTATCTAATTATTCTGAGATATAATTTGCCCCAGTATTATAATCCTTCCAGTTTTTGTAATGTCAGTCATAGTGCCCTTGAATTTATTTCTGACTTTAATTAATATGTACTTTTCATTTATTTTTTTTAGTCTAGCTAAGAACATATTGATTTTATCTTTTCAAAGAACTAGCATTTAGTTTCATTAATTCTTTCTATTGTTTTCTATTCTCTGTTTCCTTTATCCTACTCTAATCTTTATTATCTCCTTTCAGCTTGCTTTGGGTTTAGTGTGCTATTCTTTATCTAGTTCCTTAAGGTATAAAAATAGGTTATCGATTTGAGATATTTCTTCTTTTTTAATGTAGATATTTACAGCTAGACATTTCTTGCTGAGCACTATTTTTGTTAATTGTATAAGTTTTGGTATGCTGTGATTTTGTTCTTATACATCTCAAAGTATTTTATAATTTTTACATTGATTTTTTTTCTTTGACCTATTTTTTAAAGACTAATTGTTTAATTTCACATATTTGCCAGTTTTTCTTCTGCTGTTGATTTCAATTTCATTATATTGTGATCATAAAACATACTTCATATAATTTCAATTTTTTAAAACATATTGAGACTTGTATTATGACCCAAGTTATGGTTTATCTTGGAAAATGTTGCATGTGCATTTTAGATGAATATATGTTTTTCTGTTGTGTGGAATGTTTGTATGTCTGTGGTTTATAGTTAGTTTGTAGTGTTAATAAAGTCCTCTATTGCCTTTTGATATTTGTCTAGATGTTCTATTCATTATTAAAAGTGCAGTATTAAAATGTACAATTATTATTGTAAAATGGTTACTTCAGTACGTATAATAAGGTTTCATTGGAACACTGCTACTCTCATTTACTATATAGTTAATGGCTGCTTTTGTACTACAACAATTGACTTGAGTACTTGAAACATGGACCAGATGGCCCTCAAAATTTAAAATATTCAAATTTTGAACAAGTTTACTGAAAAAGAATGGCAGAATCCCCACAAAGACAAGAATCAACATAAGATTTCTCATATATGTCATTTTTGACATATATTTGGAGTTGATCATGAAAAGTCCATATATTTAACATAAGAAACTGCTCTTTGGGTTTATGGGAGATCATTTCAAGTGAAAAAATATAAAGTCATGTTACCTGGCCATGTTATTATTAATGAGAGAAAGACAGTAAAAAGCAGAAAAAGGAGAATTATTATGACCAAGTAGAATTGATCCCATGATTGCAAAATTGACTCAAAATGGAAAAATTTGAATTTTAGTAATATGTTAATGAATTAAAGTAGTATAAAAAAATTTAAAGATGTAAAAATTGTTAAATCAAAATACTCTTTCATGCAACTATATATTAAAACACTAAAAACAAAAGAGAATGTCCTTAAACAAATAATGGTAATTTTCTAAAACCTATCCAAGCATCATATTTCATAATGAAACAATTTTTTAAAAATTAACAAGACAGAAATTCATATTTACTGATATTCAATATTTATAAAAATCATGGATAGTAAAAATAATATATGATAAACAAAAAGATATTTAAAAGTTGAGAGAAAAATATATTTTTGTTATTTAGTAATCAAATAACTAAATAAAACAAAAATTCCCAAAACCTCAAGCAAGCTAAAGAACATGTTTCCTACACAAAATTCAAAGCATTACATACACTACAAACATAAAGTAACAAAGGTATAAAATCCCATTGAAAAAGTAATATAAATTAAAAGATAGATATCTAGGTTGCATATGTGTACAATATTTATTGAGAAAATGATAGAGCTTTCATTAAGGACATAATAAGGACATCAAAAATGGGAACATATAACATATTCAAACATGGAAATTTGTAAATAATCTCTATGTATAAAAAGCCAGTAACCCAAATGCCAGAATGACCAGTTACTATGATGCCCACTGTGGCCAGCAAACGGGGCCAATTGGGGCTTGAGGCCGGCTGGCCAACCTCCCATGGCCCCTCCCCCTGACTGGCCCCACCCCTGATTGGACTCTCCCACCCTGATTGAGGGCAGGGAGGCCAGCCAACTCCCAATCCTATGGCCCTTCCCCCATGGCCAGCCCCATCCCCAATGGGCTCCCACCACCCTGATCAGCCTCAGCCCCTCCCCACAGCCAGCCCTGCTTCTGATCGACCCCCAATCCCAATAGGGGTGGGCCATCTGCCAACCTCCTGCATCTCCTCTCCCTGGTTGGCCCCACCCCAGATTGGCACACCCCTACCTCAATCAGGGGCAGAGCAGGATGGCCATTTAAACACCACAGAGCAAGACTTCCTTTGGCCAATGAAAAAATGATGACACAATTCTTAAAAATCCAAATTTCTCTGTTATGAGAGATTTTCCCCCTCTAGGTGATAAAATGCTTGTTAAACTGTACTTTGACAAATTTTCCATATAAATAATATCAAAGAGCAAGTGATATGACTGGTATTACTTTTGTTTGGGGAAATTCAAAGAATATGTACATGATATTATTGCTCAATTATTCTAAGAATATCCTGAAAATAACTCTAGTATACCCCCAAAGAATACAGGGTCCTTACAGACTAATTCCTACCTATTTGAAAGTTACATTTCAGATTCCTAGTAAATTATAAATCCAAAATTGGTTTAAGTACTATTTCAATTTTTAAAGAGCCCAAGAGTAGACCAGATGAAGAAGACAAATATTATTGAGTTTTTACTAGTGAAATTTTCAGACTTATAAAAATACACTTATTGCATAGGATTCTATCTACTTCTAAATTTGTATCTCATATTTCCTATGACAAAGTTTTTCATGATTAAGATTAGGCCCCAGTGTCTCCATTCCCTTTCCTTTGTTTTCAACTGGAATTGTCATTATATTGATGATTACATAGATAACCAATTCCTTATTTTTTTTTAAATCCTTACTTGAGCATATGTTTATTGATTTTAGAAAGCATAGAAAGGAGAGAGAGAGAGAGAGAGAGACATAGATATGAGAGACATAGATATGAGAGACATATGTGAGAGACAAACATGGATTGATTGTCTCCCATATGTCTATACCTGCCCTGACAGGGGATCAAACCTGCAGCTTTTTGATGTGTGGTATGACAACTGAGCCACCTGGCCAGGGCTTTATATGCTTCCCTTTTAAATGTTTCTTACCTTTCTCAGCACAGGATGGGGAAGGAAGATAAAAACACAATTTGTACTATATTCAAAGAGATGAGTAAAAATTAAGATTTGTCCTTAGGTATTATTCTTTTGCCAGCTCTTAATTGCAAACTACAATAAAATCTTTTATTTAAAAGAAACAAAATCAAGAGACAAAATTAAGGTGGGGGATAAAAAAATTAATGTCTTAGAGGGATAAAAATTTCATGCCTAGGTTTATTCTATTCTTTAAGTATGTTAGTCGTATTTCCATACCAAAAACTAGCACTGAACATTTCAATTATAAGCACTCACTACAAGGATGAATTGAAATATTTAAACTTATAATGGAATAAAGAAAATCTGTCACATCTGAATAAATCATTTTTTGCAATATAAAATTTACAAGAAAATTACTTACAATTTGAACTATGGATAAAAAAATAGGTATTTTGAGTGATAGGATAATCATATCTAATTGTTTGACTATGATGAGTTTATCTTTGATTATATTTCTTATCTGTGTCAACAAGAAAAGCAAGAATATAATTCTCCAAACCATCACTTTGTGATTTCTCTAACATATACTTTTAGATTAGATATTTTTATCAGTAATATGTAAGCCAACCTCCCCATCTTTCTTCTTACTTACTTTCATTTAAGCTTCTTACAGTGCTAATTACTTGGGATGAAATAAAAGAAATAATCTCTCCTTTTTTCCTTTCAGAGTTTCATAAGATAAAATAGTTCTGTGTCCCATTGATGTCTTTTATAAATGATTTGTAAGTTTAATTTTCAACAGAATAAAATGTCATAAATCAACATAAATTAAATTAATCCATGTTTTATTCAACCATTTTAACATTCCTGTAACACTGTGATGTTTTATTAAGAATATTCATGTTCCATATGTTGCTTTATATCTTTGAGAAAAAAAGTAACAAAATATTTATATTCTTTTAATTAATATGTCAGCAACCTAAGTATGCTCATGTAAATAATATTAAAATATTTTTGTTTATGAAGAGAAAATACTGCCACCTACACTGCAGAGGAAAAGGAGGAGATAATCATAGTCCAGATGTAGAAACTTCTCACTAATTGCATCATCAAGGCAGAAGCCCTTTCTTAAGCAGTCTATTATATTCTCATCTTTCTGAAACACAATTGAACAAACTATCTCAAAGAAAGAAACATCTTAAATCATATTCACTGTCAGTATTTAAATACAAGATATAAGGTTTTAAAGACTGTCTCCCAGCTATGGGAACTATGGTGATAAAAATCATTCCAACTCCTTTCCTCCAACCATTAAGAGGGTATAATACCAAGCACAATGCCTAACAATGAGAAGAGAGATACTCTGAAGATTTTTGCTTGTTGTTGTTGTTTTTTATACTGACAGCTCATACAGAGGAGAGGGAATAATGTTGCTCAGAACACTATGTTGTTCAGAAAAAAACTTCAAACTTCATCAGATTCTCTAGGCAAGCATTTGTAGCAGGAATATGGACTTTCTAGGGATAAACTCATTAGAAAATTTGTTGGTTATCACGTTTTTAACAACTCAATGTATAAGCCTAAGTTAAGAAGAAGCAATTTATGAGTGCTTGTGTCTGCATGGAGGTGGTAGAGGGGGTTAAGAAGGTGGCAATAAAGTACTTAGATCAAAACACTAAAGTCTGTCCCTATTTGGTCCTTATTGCCTACCCTAACACCAGCAAACTGCATTAGAAATGGAAAAGGCAATCTTCACATTTTATATGGGGGCCCTAGAAAGCCAAAACAATATTGAAAAAAGAAAAATGTTAGAGGACTCACATACTTGATATAAAGATATACTATTAAATTGTAGTAATCAAAACCATATGGAACTAGAGGCGTTATAAACATAAGCATATAGACCAGTGGAATAGAGTTGACAGTTCAGGAATGAACCCAAACATATGTAGACAATGTATTGAAATTTCATGTAAGTTTTTCTGTGATGAAATCTTCCTCTTCTTTTAAATTAATTACAAATGCAAATATTTTAACCTATAGGCTGTACAAAAATAGGTGATGGGGGTATAGTTTACCCACCCCAAAAGGTAGTCTTTTTCTGTGAATACACTTCATTATCTGACTTGGGAAACTTCAAAACCATTATTCAGGTTGTTGGAGTTTTTGTTTGTTTGTTTGTTTTTTGTTTTTTTTGTGTGTGTGTGCCTTTTTTTTCTTTGTATTTGTCTATTTTCTTTATCAAAGAGTTGATTTATCCTAATGATTGCAAAAAGTGACATCATCCAGAAATTACTACTCTACTTAGAATTTACTAATTAACTCCAACAATATTTTTTTTCTGTGTTTTTATTATGACTTAATTACTTCACATTCTTTCTCTCTCACTCAATATCACAAGTTATAATTCTACTAGAGGCCCAGTGCACAAATTCGTGCACAGGTGGGGTCTTGCCAGCCCCACCCCAATCTGGGTGGATCAAGGCTGGGCCTGCTGGGGTGAGGGGCTGCAGGAGGTTGGCCAGCCCATCTTGCCCCCATTTGGAGGGGGTGGTGATTGTGGGCAGGCCAGCTGGGGGCAGGGGTCGTGGGAGGTTGGCCGGGTGGTCCCAGCCCTGATTGGTGTATGTGGGGGGTTGGGGGTGAGGCCAGCCAGGGGGAGGGACTATGGGCCAATCAGGGTGGTGGGGGTCCATCAGGGGTGGGGCTGGCCAGGGGGAGGGCACATAAAAGGTTGGTCAGCCGGCCCTGCCCCTGCTCCAGCAGGTTCGCAGGCTGAAGTGGGTGTCATAGCAACTGGATATTCTGTCATTCTGGTCATTAGGGCGTTCTGGTCATTGGCTTTTTATATATATAGATGGATCTTATACTCCTTTAATCTGTTTTTTTTTTTTTTCAGTAAATGTCTTATTCCAAAATTTCCTATGCCATTACTTGCAACATTGTAGAGTCACTATTACAAAGAAGTCATAAAAATGATTAATTCAGATTATTCTTCAACTAATAACGTCATAAAAAAAAAGATTGCATTACCAATAGATTCTTTTCTATTTCAATCATGGAGGAAGAAAGTCATTGAGGATTGAGACTACTAAAAAAGTCCATATTTAAAAAACTCCCATTTTGGAAGAACAGGAACTTTTATATTTTATTTTTTTTTCTCATGTGCCCTGACTGGGAGTCAAACTGGCGACCTCTTGGTTCCTGGGTCAATGCTCAACCACTGAGCAACACTAGCCAGGCTTTTTAGGCCACAGTTTGAAGGAGGAGGATGGCCAGGCACTATGGAGATTTCTGCCTGGTTGCCTCCCACAAGTGCCCCGACCAGGGCTGGGATTGAGCCTGCAACTGAGGTAGGAGGTACCTGCCCTTAACCAGAATCAAACCTGGGATCCTTCAGTCCACAGGCCTACACTCTATCTACGGAGTCACACCAGCTGGGGCTTAGAATAAAATAAGAACTTTTTCACAAAGCAGCCACTCATCAAAGGAACAAACCATATTTCAGAGGCCACAACAACTAATACAATTTTTATGTCTGAGAAAGAAATACCTACATTATGGAAAGGTAAATATATTTATTTACAGAAAATGAGCAATAATAAATGTATTGATCAATTAAAAGCACTTATTTCTTTCATTTCAACAGAAACTTCACAGTACTCCCAGAGGGACTATTTTTACAACTGTGCTACCTCCTTTAATAAATAAATTATGAAGCCTACAAATAAAATTATTCAATGTAAGTTACAAAATATTAGAATTTTAAACCATTATTGTACCCTATGCTATATTTTTAAAAGATAGGACATTCACATATAACTATCATTGTAAAACCTGTTTAATTACAGAACTGTGGTTAAACCACTGACATGGAAAACCATATAGATATGACCTTCTCCAGAGATACTTGCCCACTGTTAATTAACTTTATAAAAAGTAGAATCTCAAAAATTATAAAATGCATAGCTAACGAAAAACCAGAATGTGGGTAAACATCTAGCTGGCTGGCGATTTAGATGTCAGGTGCCAGTTGCCAAATGCATTACTTTTGATTTCATGATATTTCACATGAAAGGGAGTTAAAAATGCCATTATATGGATAAAAGATGAAACAGTAAAAAATAAATGCAAGTTAGGCATACCTAAAAGTGAGAAGGAATCTACCACTCTAAACTATTAATTTTAAGATGACAGTGGTAATCAAATGTAAATTTTGAGATTAAAAAACAGTGAATATCAATTTGAACCATGCATATGTATTGGAAAAAGTAATATATCTGATATTGTTATAAGTGAGAGCAATGAAATGAGAAAATGCAAGTTTACAAAGAGTTTAAACAATCTGTATACTGATGTGGTTTATGTGACGAATAGAGAATAATCATGAATAGATCAGGGTTGATAAAATAAATAAATCAACTTAGTGTTTCTTGAAACAGGATATTACACTATAGAATTGGGGGATATAAGAATATAATTTTTTAAAACTACTCAATTGAGCATGAAGGAAGAAATACTCAAGTCAATAAAGCAAACAATAGCATAAATTTTCTAAATATGTCATTAGAGAATAAGAATACATTCCCTTTAAGAAATTATGAAGAAAATGCATCAATAAAATAGATGAATAGTGATAGGAAACATAAGTTGGAGGGGAACATAGAAAAAAAGACTATCTTTCATGTAAGTAAGAGATAAACTATTAAAATTTCAGGTTACAATTGAGATAAATTAGTGCAACATATTTTTATTAAAAAAGCAGTTTATCTAGTTTATTAAAGAAAAGCTACAATGCTAAATCAACAGTAGTGACTGTATAATCAATTAAGTGAGGATCAGTTCAGAAAGCCAATATAATATGGCTAAAAGATGAAACTAAGACAGCAATTTCTGTACTCTCCTCATTTAAGAGAGAGTCATTGATTACTGAGAATGTAGAGAAGTCTTGAGATGAAACTAAAAAAGAAAAGACAATTGACAAGAGTGTAGAAAGTCAGAGATGCTCTCCCCCTTTATTTGCTCAGGAATGGGTCAGCTGAGGCTTCCTAACAGATCTGAGAGGGGTGAGAAAAGTATTACTCATATAAGCCGGGAAACTGTCCATAGAAAAAAATGTAGACTGCCCCTCTTCAACTTTTCTAGGAGGGTATCGAAAAATACTGAAGCATCAATCCCAGGTAGGTAGGAATCAGGTCCCATGAGAGGCTGATCATGTGTTAGTTAGTAAAGTCACTTTACATCTCCTGTAGCTACATGCTTCCTGTGTCTATGATCTCAGAGTAATAGTTTTCTGCATAGATTCTTTTTTTTTAATCACTCAAATTCTATAGTTTTTTTTATTGTTTGAAGTATTACAAATAGTAGTACATATGTCTCTTCCCCCCCCCTCCCGCAGCATTGACCTCCCCCTGGCTTCCCCTAGCCCCCTGTACATGCCTTCACCTGCCTGCCCGCCCCGCAGTGTCTTGTGTCCATTGGTTATGCTTATATGCATGCGTACAAGTCCTTATTTACTGTAAGTGAATCCATGTCAGAGGAACTAGAATGATGCTATTCTGTCAACTCTGAAAAATTTACAGTGTATTGAGAGTTATCCAATTAAGAAAAAAATTTGATAATCTTAATGAAAAAGAGCCATTGCAGGTCTAGCCATGGGATAAAAAGAATCAAGATGACAAGTAAGTTGTTGTTTTTTTTTTTTTTTTCTGAGAGACATAATTCTAAGACACAATGGTGAAAAAGGAAGGAACAAAAAACAGAGTTTTTATATTATCCCATTTATTCCCATAACACATCAATTCATACATATAGAAACTGAGTATTTGTTGGTAAGTGATAAAACTGGGGTTGAAACCTAGGTGATTCATAGGATGGTATTAAGCCCAGGGAGACACAGAAAAGCCTCATGGTTAAAAGCAACGACTTTGAAACCCACCAGCATGATTTGTAACCCAGGTCAGTCACAGCCAACTGTGTAATTTGGCAAATTTCTAAACTTGTGTATTTTATTTTATCATGTGTAAAATGGGCATAATAATTATGCTACCTAAATTTTCATTAAGCATTTCTTATGACTATTACATGAGTTATCATTTATAAAAATTTTAAAAAATGCCTGCCACATAAAGTACCATATGTATTTGTTAAGTAGCTTTTTCTCTTTTTAGCTATGGGAGGGGTATTTACACATGCTGAAAAGGAATACTGAGAATGCTTGCTGCAAACACTTCACTGGGCTGCACTGTCTGTACTAAATTCTCTCTGATTTATTTATTTTTTTTGACCAGCTGCTATATGGTCCTAAATGCTAATACATAGGGGGGCTTTTGGAATTTGGCATGAAAGTTTCAGGCACAATTTAAAGTAAGTACTGATTTTTCTGGAAGCCTTGGCCGTATAAATGCGTAATAGTAAGTCAAGGAATGTTTGATAGCATGATAGCATTGCTCATCCTCTTTTGGTTACTCCCATCTTTGTAAGGACTATAGTTGATGAATTGTGCATATATAATGGAATACAATACTAACAAAAGGGATATCTATAGTCCAGGTGTCTTTGATGTTGAAATATCCCCTGAAAGTGCTAAGAAAAGTTTGTGAATCACTTTTAAGATTCAGTGTCTCATTCATCAGATGTCCTGATGTATCTCCCTGTTCCGTATTTCTCAGAGACTTATCACTCAGGATTATTCTACTCTTACACTTTCTTCTTCATATAGAAGAGCATTTCCTATAATATTACTCTCATTAGATTATCATTTGAGATGATAAAAGTAAAGATTGAACAAAAGCTGTTGAATGTATAGTGAAATTATATTAATAATATTATCAAGCTGTATTCCTGCTTTTAATTGTGAACCTCCCCAATGGGGGAAAACAAACAGCAAAACAAAACCCTTATGTTCTGAAACTATTGTCTCCTAGTTATAATCCATTAACCCCCTCCCACTATGCTCTTTCAAACACCTTAAAAAAGAAAAAAGATGAATGCCTTCAGGTAAGGTTTTAACATGACCATTATTTAATTTGTGTCATCAAGGCCGATGTCTATTTCAGAGGACCAGTTAGTTATCTTACAATATTGAGTGTGAAAAACATCTTAATTCATTAGTTCTGGCCAAGAGAAAGACTTGGTTCATTAGTCAGAGGACTTAACTTATCCATCATACACAGTGACACAAAACTGAACCTCAATTGCCATTTTTTCTTTTACAAATGATCATTTCCCCTCTAATGTTCTCCATTCTATATTGAAAAGCAATCTGTTTTTTTTTATATGATTGCTTACAGTTGATTCATGAAGAGATTTGGTCTTGTTACATAAAAATTGGCTTTTAAAAAAGAAATGACTTATGGAAATATGAAAAACTTGATGTCTTGTTTCATAGCTTACATCTAATTTTACTCCACTTTTTCTTATGTACCAAGTACTTTGCATTGATACTTCACCCAACTCTCTAAAGTGACCAATATTATTCGATGTTTAAGGTATTACATTATTAAGGCAATTGATCATTAGATTTCTAAGAGGCTCCCTTAGGATTACACTGGTAGCAAGGGCACTATTCATATAAAAGTCTAACCTGCTGACTCCTAGCACATGTTCTGCTCATGTCCTGCACAAGACTCTACAAGAATGTTTCAGTGCTATTTTAAGTGATTCTATTTGGCCTTTCTACATTTCTGAATTTGACCTTAGATGAAATTATCTTTTTCTTTAAACTTTTAATTCAGGTAGATACACTTTCTACTTCAGTCTCATGTAAAATTGAAATTTTCTATTTCAAATGGGTATGCTTTAGAAATCTGCTGTCGAATTCCCTCAGAGGACTTGTTGCCAGGTGATTTATCTTCTTGCCATGGGAAATCCTTCTCATAAAGATAAGTGTCATTATAAGTAGAGACTGTTCAACTATCACAATAGATTATTCCAAGAGTAGCAGACAGACTAATTTACTTATCACATTATTTTATAACTGTCATTTATTTTACCTTTCTAATGAGCTTCAGGGTAATGATTAATGCCATATCTAATTGTTTTTCCAGGTGCCCCCATACAGTTCTCACAGTGTCTTAAACACTGGGGAAAAAACATAAAACAATAAGTATATGTTAAATAAAGTTGAATTAATGTTATGAGGATGATGGTGTTTATTACAAAATAAAAAGTAAAATGGAAACAGAAATCAAGTGCTTTTATTTTCCAACCCATTTAAAAAAATTAGACTAAAATAAAGAAGCTGAAAAATTAAAATAAAAACAGTTTCTTGTTTGGTGATTTTTTAATCTCTACTCCCAATTTATTCATACAACATCCTTTTGCAGGGTGCAGAAATCAGAAGGTTAAGTAAGGGAGTAGATACTGTCTTCACATTTGAAGACAACTTTTGACTCTAATGCTTAAGAAGATGGCATATATTTATTTTTCATGCTTGTTATAAAGATGTTTCAAAAACATCTTGAACCAACTTTCTAAACAATATACTTATTAATAAACTTCAAATTTTACAGGTATTGGTATTTCAACATACCCAGTTATAGGTTCTTTTGTTTTTTTGCGTTCCCGCAACCCCATCTTCTCCTTGACATTGTCTTCTAACTTTGATGTATAGAGATTTTTTTCATGCCATTCTTAATAATTATAGTGAAAGAAATATTGAAATAAAATTTGAAAAGATATTTCATTTTAATCTTGCATTTGAAATAGTACATTTATTTTCAGTGGCAGCCAACAGAGCTGTTCTTTTCCTTTTTACTTTCGAATTATTCTGGATTGCATTTTTAGAGTCTATAGGAGTAAAGATATATCACAACATCATGAATAACCTTTGGGGAGACAACAGTCATTAAATTCCCAATACATCACAAAAAGAACAGAATGTCTTCAGCTATAGCTAGCTACTGCACAGAGTTAAATAACCTTCATATTAAATGTATTTATTTTTCAATGAATTCTTTGATTTTTTAAAACAGAATAACTTCTTTCCACTTTTATTTTTCCCTGGGCTTTGAATACATCCAGAATTTTAAAAAGGATAAGCCAAAAGACACTACTTACCCTTATTGAAAGATTTAAAAAAATTACTCTGAGTTGAAAATGTATTTTGTTTATTTAATGTGGACAAAATTGACAGGTACATTCATTTATAGACAGCTGATAGAAATATTGGACATATTTATAAAAGTGATTTGGAAAATATAGTCATTAAGGCTTAAAATAAATTGTGCTAATGCAAACTGGACTGTGGCTTAAACGATTACCATTTTTCTTCTTTTAAAATTGATCCAAGTTCATCTCAGGAAATTTAATTTCCCTGAGAATTTAAAATTCTAGATGTGGTATTTGTCAAGAAGCTCAGAGCTTCTAGAGTTTTTTTTATCAAATCAAAGGGGCATTACTGGTATTCTTTGTTTAAGGAGAGCATACCTTCTTAGAGTTTTATTGTTTTCAAGGCTATATTATTAATTCTGTTGTCATAAAGCACTCTGATACATGGCCACTGAAATCCATAATTAATAAATAATAATGCTGGCCCAACCACAGGCACCACAGCTTCTTTGCAGCATTTGTTTCTTAGAGTGTTCAGCACCCTCCTTCCATTATTTCAGATGCCATTTTAATTAAGTGCACATACTAAAGGCAAGCGATGTTTCATGGTGATGGCAAGACCCCTATGTATCAGCATTTTATTCTAGAATTTCAAAGTGATTACCATTTGAACCTGTATAGTAAGAGAGAAAAAACTGATGTGATTACCAGAAAGCAGTTGTTCACTGCTCTCTGCATTGCAGCTGTGACAGTAATAAGACAGACTAAATACATTCCCTTTCATAGCCATAACTTGATAAACAAAGTTGCACATTCCATTTTATCAGCAAAATAAGAAGATGCCAGACTGATATTTAGGTATAAAATGGTACTCTCAATATAAAGTCTTAATTGGAGTGGTTGGCAGCATTATTATAGAAATAATGGCACTATATTCCTTCAACATTAGGCAGAATCTATTATTTTTCTTTTCAAAATCCTGGTAGGAACAGAAATATCCTTGGACACCAACCATTTCTAATTTAAGTTCTTATGTATATCCACTTGATTGATGTTGGCAAAAATACTTTGAAAATCACATGGCATCATTTCTAATCAAAATAAATCCCAAATAAAACACATATTATGTTATAAAAATATTAATGTAAAATACATTGCTTTCCATCTTTAGTTTAGCCAAGAATACATGTAATGCAAGAGACATGACTAATCTATTTATAACCTGTCAATTATAACACAAGAAATATTTTCCTCCATTTTCGTAATTCTCACAATATTTCAAAAATTTTTATTAGTATTATATTTATTTGGGTGATCTGTCATCAGTGATCTGGAGTACTATTGTAATTGGGGTGTCATGAAGCATGCCCACATAAGATTGCAAACTTGATCAATAAATACTGTCTTGTATTCTGACTGCTCCACCAACTAACCATTCCCCAATCTCCTTTCCTTTCTTTGGGCCTTCTTATTCCCTGAGACGCAATAATATTGAAATTTGGCTAATTAATATCCCTAATAGCCTCTAAGTTTTCAAGTGAAAGAGTTGCACATATTTTATCTATCTATCTATCTATCTATCTATCTATCTATCTATCTATCTATCTATATAAAAGCCTAATATGCAAATTGTCCCCACGGGAGTTCAACCGGGAAACCGATCTTCCCTATAATGTGTGCTGACCACCAGGAGGCAGCACAGGATGAAGGGAGGCCTCAACCAGCAGCCAACAGCTGGGGAAGAGAGGCCCCAGCTGGCAGCCAAGAAAGGAAGGCCCCTGCTGGCTCTGATTGCCGGCCAGGCCTAGGGACCCTAGCCATGCATGAATTTTGTGCACCAGGCCTCTAGTTTTAAATACAAATCTAAAAATGATTAAGCTTTGTGAGGAAAGCATGCTGAAAAAATGAGATAGGCCAGAAGCTAAGCCTGATGAAAGAGTTAGCCAAGTTATGAATGGAAAACAAAACAAAACAAAACAAAACAAAAACGGTCAGCCAACCAACCAAACAAAAAACTGTCTTGAAAGAAATTAAAAGTACTACTCTGTAATACTTATATCTGACAATATACTTTAAGACCAAGACTATATATAATAAGAGACTAAGGATACTACATAATAATAAAGTGAGAAATCCAACAAGAAGATATAACTGTTATAAACATTTTTGCATCTAACACAGGAGCACCTAAATAGGTAAAGCAACTCTTGATGGATATAAAGTAAGATATCCACAGTGATACCCTCATAATAGGGAATTTTACCACCCCATTGACATAAATGGGTAGATCTTTCAGACAGAAAATTAACAAGAAAATTACACACTAAATCAAAAGAATTTAATTGATATCTTCAAAGCATTTTAATTGATATCTTCAGAGCATTTCACCCCAAAGCAGCTAATATATATTCTTTTCAAGTGTACATGGAACATTTCTAAGATATATGACAAGTTTCAATAAATTTAAGAAGACTGAAATCAAATAAAGCATCTGTTCTGACCATAATGGTATGAAACTAGAAATCAATCACACACATAAAAAAAATTGAAATACATACAAAGACATGGAAGCTAAATAACATGTTACTACTAAACAATTAATAGGTCAACAGTGAGATCAAGGAAGGTCTCAAAAGATACCCTGACACAAATGAAAATGAGATGGAACAATTCAAAATCTATGGACTACAGCAAAAGCAGTCCTAAGTGGAAAATTCATAGCATTATAGGCCTACCTCAAGAAACAAGAAAAATATTAAAGAAACTAGAGGCCTGGTGCATGGATTTGTGAACTGGTGGGGTCCTTCAGCCTGGCCTGCAGGGATCCAGATGCAACTGGCTCTGTGACATCCCCCAAGGAGTCCTGGATTGTGAGAGGGTGGTTCTCAGGTGACACACCCCAGAATCAGGCTCCCTCCTTTCTGGTTCCAGGTGTGTCACCTGAGAACTGCAGCTGCCAAGTCACTGCAGCTCAGCAGATCCTATGTTGAGCGCCTGCCCCCTGGTTGTCATTACATGTCATAGCTACCCATCCAACAGTTGGATGGTCACTTAGGCTTTTATATATAGAGACAATATAAGTTTATAGTTAAAGGAACTAGAAAAAAGAACAACAAATAAAGCAAAAGTGAGTAGAAGAAAGAAAATAGTAAAGATAAGAGCAGAAATAAATGAAATTGAGTCTAAAAAGTAAAAAAGACCAAGGAAACTAAAAGCTAGTTCTTAGAAAAGATAAATAAGATGGGCAAACCTTTAACCAGAGTCACCAAGAAAAAAATTAGAGAGGACCTAAATATATAAAATCAGAAATGAAAGCAAAGTAACAACTAACACCAAAGAAATACAAAGGATTGTAAAAAAAAAAATACTACAAAAACACCATATGTCATCAAATTTGGAAGAAATGAATAAATTCCTAGAAACATACAATCTTTCAAAACTGAATCAAGAAGAATCAGAGAATCTGGACAGATTACAACTAGTGAAATTGAAGCAGTAATATAAAAGCTCTCAAGAAACAAAAGTCTTGGACCGGATGGCTTCACAGGTATATTTTTCCAAACCCTCAAAGAAGAACTAACACTTATACTTCTCAAACTATTCCATAAAATTCAAGAGCAGAAAAGACTCCCAAGTTCATTGTATGAGCCAGCATTATCCTAATTCCAAAATCAGATAAAGACACTACAAAGAAACAAAATTATAGGCCAATAACCCTGATCAACATAGATGCTAAAATCTTCAATAAGATATTAGCAAACTATATCCAGAAATACATTGAAAAGTCATACAACATAGTCAAGTGGGATTTACTTTGGAGATGCAAGGTTGGTATGATATTCACAAATTAAATATGATACACCATATACACAAAATGAAAAATAAAAACCACATGATAATATCAATAGATGCAGAAAAATATTTGATAAAATTTAGTACACATTTATGATAAAAACTCTCAGCAAAGTGGGAATTAAGCCTCAATATAATAAAAGCCATATATGACAAACCCACAGCCAATGTAATTCACCACTTTGTGTGTGTGTGTGTGTGTGTGTGTGTTAATCATCTCCTGAGAATATTTTTCCCATTGATTTTTCACTGATTTATAAACAAAGTGGAAGAGGGAGGGGAGTGACAGAGAGAGAGAGAGAAACATAAATATGAGAAAGATACATCATTTGGTTGCCTCTCACATGTGCCCTCGTATGTGCCCTTGACTGAAATTGAACCTGGGACTTTTCAGTCAGTGGGTCGATGCTATAAATACTGAGAAAAAATAGCTAGGGCCAATTTCACCACTCTTATTACTCAAAGGCTTAGCCACAGCAATCAGACAGGAAGAATAAATAAAAGGCATCCAAATAGGAAAGAAAAAATATTGGCATTATTTGCTCATGACATGATACTATATATGGAGAATGCTAAAGATTCCACTAAAAACCTACTAGAACTGATAATGAATTCAGCAAGATAGCAAGAAATAAAATAAATATCCAGAAATCAGTTGCATTTTTGTACAACAACTAGAGGCCTGGTGCATGAAATTCGTGCACGGGGGAGGGGGTTCCCCTCAGCCCAGCCTGCACCCTCTCCAATATAGGACTCCTGGGGGGATGTCCAACTGCTAGTTTAGGCCCAATCCCTGGCAGTCAGGGATTGGGCCTAAACTAGCCCAATCTATAAACTAGCCTAAACTATACCGGCAGTCAGACATACTTCTCACAATCCTGGACCGCTGGCTCCTAATCGCTCACCTGTTTGCCTGCCTGGTTGCCCCTAAATGCCCCCCTGCTGGCCTAAGCACCCATAACTGAACCCCTCTGCTGGCCTGGTTGCCCCTAACTGTCCCTCCCTGCCAGCCTAATTGCCCCCAACTGCCCCCCTTGCTAGCCTGGTTGCCCCTAACTGAACCCACTTGGCTGGTTGCTTCTTACTGCCCCCCCTGACAGCCTGGTAGCTCCCAACTGTCACCCCTGCTGGCCTGGTCACCTCCAACTGCCCCCTGCTGCCAGCCTGGTCACCCCATGGAGCCTGCTTGTTCAGTCGTTTGGTTGTCCCTCACTAACCCCCCTGCCAGCCTGGTGGTAGGCAATCATCTTGTGAGGGTGTGAGGGTCAATTTGCATATTACCTCCTTATTATATAGAATAATGAATTATCAGAATATGAAACTAAGAAAACAATCTCATTCACAGTTACTTTAAAAAAAATCTAGTAATAAATTTAACCAAGGATAAAGAAGAGTTGTGGTGGAAAATTATGATACTAAAGAAAGAAATCAAAGAAGATATAAATAAGTTGAACTATATACCATGTTCATGGACAGAAAAAAATTAACATTATTAAGATGTCCATATAATCCAAACCAATCTATAGATTCAATGCAATCTCTGTGAAGATAACAATGGTGCATTGCACAGACCTAGAACAAATATTCCAAAAATTTATATGGAACCACAAAAGACCCCAAGTAGCCACAGTATGATGATAAGGAAGGACAAAGTTGGAGGAATCACACTACCTGATATCAAACTATATTATAAGGCCAAGGCCATAGTAGTCATTGCAGCACGGTACCGGCAAAAACATAGACATAGACATTCTCTATGAAATAGAGAAGAGATCCCAATTTTTTAAAATTGTTTTGGTTTTTACTTGTGTATGGTCCACTTTTTTAATGTATATAACCTCTTAATATGAAGTAATTTTCAAAATTTAATTATATGGTATGGTATTTTTGTTTTTACAAATCTGACCATATTCTGAGGTCAGAAACATTTTCATTCACATAACCCAAAAATATCTGAATAAATTATTTTTCACACTTCGCATGATTAAGAGCTTTATTAAAATTAAGCAACTTCTATTTAAAATTTTAAATAAGGATTTTGGAAGAAGTGTATCACAACACCTAGCATTTTAGTTTATTAACTGTGTGTCTTTATTCAGCATACAGTCAACAGAGCTGTGGCCATCTCATTTGTGAGAGGAGAGCAGTAATCTTTCAAGGTATGTATTTTCATCTTCATGAGATCACACCTCCATTATCAACCAATGTTTCTCTGGAATTTCTGGAAGCAATGTTGAAAAATATTGTTTGTACCTAGAGGCCCTAAAATTCATCTAAATAGTACATTAATTAAATTAATTACAAACTCTCTGTACCTAAGGCTGACTGTTCACTCCTAATATTATTATCCTTGGTAAATATGTCCAGCTACATAGACCTGGTTCTTCATTTATATACTAGTAGCCCTGCTCATGAATCTGTGCGCCAGTAGGCCACTGCCCAGAGGCTCTCCGCAGCCCAGAGGCCCATCCATGGCCAGGCGCGGAACACTTGCCTTGTTGCCAGGGCAATGACGCAAGCATTCCAAGCCCTGGCCTGGCCAGAGGCCCATCTGTGGCTGGGCACAGAACGCTTGCCTCATCACTGCGGCAATGAGGCAAGCATTCCGCCAGGCTACTCATGCTGCCTGCTCTCAGTGGCCACCACCCCCCGCCCCCCTGGACAGGGGGACTCTGGCGGGGCAGAGAGGACCGGGTGCCGCCATCTTGTGGCTATGGGTGTTGGCATTTTGCGATGGAGTGATGGTTAATTTGAATATTACCCTTTTATTAGATAGGATGTGCATGAGTACACAAATACATATATATACACAATGTATTTGTTAGTAATACTAATAATACAATTTTAACCTAGAAATTCCAAGTTAGAAAATAAATCTCTCAGATTATGAAAAGACTGGTTTGAAATAAAAGTTCAATGATTAAGTCCCAATGCAAGTTAAACACACACACACACATACCACAGAACCAAAAAATAAATTAAAATAACTTCTTTTGAAGAAGAGTAATTATTTAAGAATAATTATTACTTAAGATTACATTTTATCTTAATACTGAACTAGGAAAAAGAGACGACATTGGATGGTGGACACAATAAAATATACAGATGATATATTATAAAATTGTACATTTGAAACATAATTTTATTAACCAATATCATCCCAATAAACTCAAGAAAACATTTTTTAAAACACACACACCCCAAAAAAGTTAAGAGTAATAAAAAAATTTTTAATTTTATTGATTTTTTTACAGAGAGGTAGGGAGAGGGTTAGAGAGTTAGAAACATCGATGAGAGAGAAACACCTATCAGCTGCCTCCTGCACACCCCTCACTGGGGGAGTGCTCGCAACCAAGGTACATGCCCTTGACTGAAATCGAACCTGGGACCCTTCAGTCCACAGGCCTATGCTCTATCCATTGAGCCAAACTGGTTAGGGCAAGAATAATCAAATTTATATTCACATTTTATTCTCTTTCCTTAGCCACAGTAGTGCTGAATCTTAAACAGGGCTGTGATTTTTTCTGCAGCTCAGGCCTTATCAGTCTTTGTGAGATCCAGCATAATTATTTCAAGGCTTTATAATGTGGATTATTTCACCTTCATTGCTTATATTCCTTATATTTTTGATAAAACATTTAAGTTTAATAAGCATACAGAAAAAGACACACATGTACAGCTTAGTAAATTTTTATGACTTTAACATCCCTTCTAATCAGAATCCACCCAGATTAAGAAAATGAGACATAATTGGCACCCAGAAACTCTTATTATGTCTCACCTGGTCACTACATCTTTTCCTCTTGCCCCAGAGAACCATTATTCTGTTACTTAACATCATAGTTTCGTCTATTTTTGAAATTCATATCAATGGAATCATTACAGTTCATTCTCTTTTGTGTTTGGCTACATTCTCAAAGTATGCTTTCTCATTTGTACCGAAACAGAGCAATAGCCTATATATTTCCATTGCAATAGAGATTTTCATTATATGAACATACTATAATTTATTTATCCATTCTATAGTTGGTGTTCATTTTTCCTCTGGTTCAGTTATTTTTAATAAAAATGAAATATACTTTTATATGTCTTTTGCTGATCAGATTTTCACATTTCAGTTAGTATATACTAGTATCTAAGGTTATAATTTCCTGATCACAGGGTATGTTTTATGTTCAGCTGTAGTAGATACTGCCAACGAGTTTTTCTAACTGGCTATCTGGCTATACCAAATTTTATTTCTCAAGGAGTGAATGACAGCTTCAATTGCTTCATTTTCTTGGCAAAACTTAATGCCTGCCTTTTTAATTTTAGTTATTCTTTAAACAAACAAACTATACATATACATATATATATATATATATATATATATATTGATTTCAGAGAGGAAGGAAGATGAAGAGAGAGATAGAAACATCAATGATGAGAGAGAATCATTGATTGGCTTCCTCCTGCATGCCCCACACTGGGGTTGGATCTTACAACCCAGGCATGTGCAATGACCGGGATTGAACCATGACCTCCTGTTTCTAAGATCATTACTCAACCACTGAGCCCTGTGGCCAGGCCAGGCATTTTTTGATCATCAATAAGAATAATAATTGAAATAAATTAAAAACATCATATGTGTGCTAATGAATGTGTTTAGAATGATGCTAAAAGAAAAAAGACACCATGGAAGGATAGTAAATGTTTATTTTTTTATTTTAAAAACTGATAACATTTTTTCTGTCTTTCTGTTTTTTATAAAAAGAGCACCTCAGAGTAACCAAATGATTTGTGAGACCAAATCACTTCTTTTTATGAAGTAATTATATATATAAAACATGAATTCTATAATTAGAATATTATAATTTTTTAGCCCTTAGTTGAAAATGGATCTAAACAATAGTATTCAGTGTTTGATGGTATCACAAAAATAAGACAGCTAATTGAAATCAGAATAGCACTTTGAACTGAACTTGTCAAATTAGGAAAGTCTTAGGGATGTGATTAGCAAAATACAACTCTCAGAAATACCATGAAAAATGTGACCCCGTTCATTTATTCAACATGTAATTTGTAACATACACAGAGAGAGAACTTATAGTTTAAACCTATAATTTAAAGTATAATAGATATTTCAACCAGATGAAATGCATGAACCTTCTTTAAATTCTTAGGTAAACAAATAAACTTAAAAAGTATGAGTTATACAGGGAAACTTGAACACATAGTATTTACTGAAAATTACTATTCTATTTTTTAAAATTTTTAATAATGATTTATTTTAAAGAATTTTTACATTATAAAATATTTTTTGATTAAGTGACATAGATACTAGGATTCATTGAAAATTAATCTAATAGGGAATTTCTATATGAGATAATAAGTAAAAAAGATTAGCAACACTTTAATACTTGCTGTAACTGAATAATATACATTTATTTATGATGTATTTCCATTTTTAATGTGTCTGATGTTATTCAAAATAGAAAGCTTTTTATGTTAAGATTAATCTTTATTATTTACCTATTTTTGTGTGCTCAGACACTGGACATTTCTTGTTTATTGATGGATAATTTCCTCAGTTTTTGTTTGCCTAAAATTTTTCAGCCTCAATCTAAAGATAATTTTGTTCTCTTTGGAATTAGTACATGGGACGGAGAAATGAGAGGGAAAACTCTTCCTACCTCTTTATTATCTGCAGTTTGCAATGAATAAAGTTCATTTCCCAAAAAGGTAACTCCTCCCACCCTTCGGGTTGCATGATCTGGCAGCCACTCAGAAAGCAAGAGCTCCCCTCTCAACTGTGGTATTTTGTTCAAGTCCGAATCAGAGTACTTTATTGTTTGTTTGCCTAATCCTTTAGAATGTAAGTTCTGTGAGAAGTGAAATTATTTTTGCTTTTCTTTAATAAGAGCCTCTACTAATTAGAACACAGCTTGCCTATATTATAGACCAATAAATAAATAAATAAGTAACCAAATAACTCAAACAAACAATTAATGGGATCAATAAACTTTGTTGTATAGAAACCAGAAGCCATTTATATAAATCTCTAGTGAAAATAGTATCAAAATTTTGTTCTTATCATGTATTGTGTAAATGAATAAATTTTAAAAGAACACCAAAATCTACTTCTAATTAAATATTATTATGAGATAAATGATGTAGTTAATATTATCATTCAATATTTCCAAGTACTTAGGTTATTTTTTAAAAGAAATAAGACACTGTACAGTTATTTTTAAAAACTTCAAAATTAAAAAGAATAATGTGATCTATGCCAGACATTCTCCATGAAATACCATTGCAAATTCATGCTTGATTTAGCGAGTGAAGAATGCTATTTTCTACAGCATCACTCTGATTCCTGGACCACGGAAAAACAACAAAAATAGCTTTGGAGAGAAATACAAAGGAATTTTATCTTTATCATAACTTTGATAGGAATATTTAAGTCCCAGACATGTGGTAATGTTTAGGAGGGAAGAAAAAAAAAAAACAACCTCATTTAAGGTTTTATGATTTCCATAAGCAGAAATGCCTGGAATATTTTTAGAGAAAATGAATTTCTGCCAATTTATCAGTTTTAAGTTCTGGTAACTAAGACTGTTTTTCTTTATATTACTTGAAATATATTTTCTAAAAATTATTAGTATTATGGTCATTCATTTTGATGCTATTGAAAAAAACACAGGGTCATAATGATAACTAGATCCTGTCAAGCAAATGGAAACAGAGAAACCAAAGACAAAATACTACACTTAATATTATTTCACAAATATAGTATAATTACATATATCATCATTCACTATAATCAATACTGGTAATTTTTAAACTAATCATTAAATAAGTGATGAGTGTACCATCAATTGTAAACAATCCAAAAACCTCATCAACCATGTTGCAGTCAATTAAACTGTTGTGCATAAATATAGGAAGAAAGATTCCAATGCTTCAGTCTCAGACTATTCATGAGTGTAATAGACCATGCTATTTCAATGCAAAATGCAGTCAGCTCTTTATTATCCTCACTAATGGTGCAGATAATCCAGAGTGTTAGATAATCCCCATGCCATTTATTGTGGCATCGAAATAGACCCTCTAAGGTTAAAAAATCCTTTTTAAAACTGCTGTTGATGTATCCACTGAGAGAGTTAGACACCTCTGAGACATTTCTGCCCTTGCAGTCAGCAGACAGGAATAAACGTTTTCCTAGCTCCCTATTAATATGCTACCTTTTCATCTGTATTTTTAGTCAGTGAGACATTATTTTACAACGGTTCCTTTTTATTTCAAGTGAACAATGGCAAAATAAGTGAATGAATCATGTAAGTTATATACATAAAATCAAGGAAATGTGTCACTTTCCTCTGAATGTCTAAAATGCACCCCACTAAAGCTAACACATTAAGAAGTTGGCAATCTGCTTCACTGAATGATTTCCAGGGAGCTTAATGAAGGGAGCACCTATCATTCCTAGATACACTTAAGAATTGAACTTGGAAATGCAAAGCTGTGCAAAAATGGGTAGTATATACAAAATTATTTTCTGCTGAATGTGTAGGCAGACATACAGATGAGGTTTTTCTTTTAAAGAAAAGCAAGTAAAATGTTGAGTTGGATCAAGAGCAGTTAAAAAATACTTAAGGACTTATGTACATATTTACCACACACACACACAGCCTCCAAATCTACACGTAATTGTCAGTAAAGTTATAATTCAAACCAGCAAGAGTCAAGAAATTCAAATGCAACATTAAGCCGTAATTTACACCACTGGGTTTTTACTTCCTTTCCCCTAGTCCACCTGAAATTTCTCTTGTGAATCTGAAGTCAAAGCTCTGTCTGGAAGCAAGTAAGCCTGAGGGAACCTAAGATCCTCCATAACTGCTTGGGCAAAGGGGATGCCACACCACCACAGAAGGGTAGGCTACCCCTTCACAGCAGCATAAAGCAGGAGTGCTATGCGCTTGGGGGGTCTATTTTAAATAGTATTATACAACTATAGTATATCTACTCAAAATGAAAGCTATTTTTTGCCATGGCTTATTCACTGGTGATATTATTTTCTTTAGCTATATATTTACAGATATATTTGTGATGATTACAAATAAGTAAAAAAAAATATGTACCACTATCAAATAAAATCATTGGGAAAATGATTTTACTTGTTAAAAGGCAAAATTCAACTGAGTAAACTTTGAAACTATAATAAATTTAATCATGACTTAAGAATCAGGCAGCATCCTATCTCGCAGATAGAAAGCAGTTCCATGGAGCACTACAAAATGAAAGACTCATGGGAGAAGGGAGCAAGAATAAAGTTATACCAGCAACAACTGGACTGGTTGTGGCAAGGTTACTGTCCCTTAGGGCAGTGGTGGGCAAACTGCGGCTTGCGAGCCACATGCGGCTCTTTGGCCCCTTGAGTATGGCTCTTCCACAAAATACCACAGCCTGGGAGAGTCTATTTTGAAGAAGGGGCGTTAGAAGAAGTTTAAGTTTAAAAAATTTGGCTCTCAAAAGAAATTTCAATCGTTGTACTGTTGATATTTGGCTCTGTTGACTAATGAGTTTGCTGACCACTGCTGGGGGGGTGGCAGGCATCTATCAAGCAGATTACTTAGTGCTGACCAGGTGATTCCTGATTGACTAGTCTAAGCTTTCACTTCTGAGGAGGCTAAAACTGCAATTAAGTCTTGGTTTGGTGATGTGGGGTTTAGCATAAGTGACTCCATTTGGGGAAAGTTGTCTTGTTTTAACAAATTATTCTTTAGGGAAGAAATCACTATGTACTTATTTAATCAAAAGTCATTATTTCAGTAATACAAAGGTTTAAGGAAATCATGAATGTCTTTAATCCCCTCAATCACATTAGCAATTCAAGTAAAACCTTCTCAATGCTTTCTGAAGTTATTGATTCCTCTTGTGAAAAATAATCTATCTGAACTATATCATAAAGTCATTAGCAGTAATGTTATACCTCTCAAATTATGTACTGACAGAATTTACTGGTGAGATAAAAGAATCAGGACTCATTCCCATTCGCTCAACTAATTGTTACTACTATGTGCATTTTAGAGCATGCAGTTTCTGCAAAATAGTTTTTAATGAAGTCATTAGTCTTTTTTAATATTATTCCCCTAATTCCCTCCTATATTCATTAAAACCCTAATCAGCAAAATCATTTAAAAAACCACAGTTAGCTACAATGTGGTATCAATGGACTTAAGCATTATACCTTTAATACGTGTATATTGTACCACTCCAAAGAAGTCAACCCTATATATTTGTTCATTAAATAATAATAATGGTCTTAATAAGGTATTATGCATATTTGATGAGTATTTAATGTAAAGCGTATTTTCTAATATAGGAAATAATACCAAAAACCATCTTTCAATTCCAGTAATTATCTTGAGAATCTGTTAAGAGTAGGAATTCTTTTAGGAGAATCCCATACATTTCAAATAGTTAAAATTAAATATGAAATAAGCATGTAAATTAACTGTGGTAAGGCATTAAAAGTATATAAATGCTGGCCAAAATGTTAAGTATCTCCAATGAAAGAAGGTAACTGCAATTCAACATATTTAAATTCAAGGCCCAAGGGTAACAAAAATATAGATCACAATAGGATAGTTCTAGCTAAAATTTTTTAGAGGAATCATTGCTTCTATGGAATGTCAATACACAAATATTAGTAGTACTTCTAGGGCCTAATGCTATTATCAATAAAATAATAGAAGTTTAGAGTCAATGTAAAACTCCCATAAGCCTGCTTTTCTCTTTTCCATCCTTCTCCTCATCCCATTTGCAATTGCAATTTTTCAACCAAATATTAAAATATAGAGTAAATTATATATCTAATTAAGCAACATTTTGCCTCAGCTTCTATGATAAAACTTACATTCCCTATCTTAGTCTATAAGACCATATTGGATTTTTCCATGGACACTGTCCAGTCTCATTTCCCATAACTTAGCTATTTTATGCCTCCATTTTTTTTGCTCATGCTCTTCCTTCTTGCCTAGCATGTTAACCCCTTTCCTGATATTTCCTTGATAACTAGTGCATTTTCAAACAACATAAAAGTCACTTTTTATGTAAGTATCTTGCCTGATACTAAATGAAAAGAGCCAGAAATAAGATAACCACATTTTTTATTATTATAATTATATAAAATGTCCAGAATATATATATCCAATGGATACAGAAAGTAAATAAATAGTTTCTAGGAATTGCATGGAAGATGGAATTGTGAATGACTGTTAATAGTTATAGGGTTTTTTGTTTTGGGTTTTTGTTTTTTTGTAATAGAAATATTCTGGATTTGAATAATGATGATGTTGCATAATCATGTGAATATATCAAAAGTTACTGAATTACACCCCTTAAAATGCAAATTTAAGTTATGTAAAAGTTTATATAAGGTAAATTACATCTCATTTTAAGAGGAGGGCAGTTGGGAGCCATCAGGATGGCAGGAAAGGGCAGTTGGGAGCGAGATCAGGCCAGCAGGGGAGGGAAGCTGGGGGTGATCAAGCCGGCAGGGGAGGGCAGTTGGGGGCGATCAGGCTGGCAGGGGAGCAGTGGCCCCCAACTGTCCTCCCCTGTGGAATCGGTCCTAAATCAGCAGTCGGACATCCCCCAAGGGGTCCCAGATTGAAGAGGGTGCAGGCTGGGCTGAGGGACACCCTCTCCATGCACAAATTTCATGCACTGGGCCTCTAGTCAATAATAAACACAATAACACTAAGCCTACAGTTATGTTATACTAGTATATACCAGACTGACAAAAAAAAAAAATCAGACAAAGTAAAATATAGGTGGGGATATATAAGATAAATAACATATGAGGCTACATAAAGTATATACAATTCTCATCCCCTTTTGGGGAAATAAAACATTTAATAAACCATTTAAAAATTTGACATTACCCAGTAATAAGCATATCCTAAAATTCAGAAATTATATTACTAGTTGATATTTACCCTTAAAAACTCATTAATTGGAATCCAAGATGGTGGCATAGGTAAACACCTAAACTGCTGCCTCGCACAACAATTTAAACTGCAACTAAAAGACAAAACGTCTATCACCCAGAACCACGGGAAAGCTGGCTGAGTGGAAGTTCTACAACTAAAAGGAAAGAGAAAAGAGCACTGAGACATGCATAAGCGCTGAAAAGCTGAGGTACGGAGGCGCGGGATCTGGGCTGGCGGCAGGCGTTGCTTTTTTCAACCCAAAGGGGAGATAAGCCCCTGATTACTCTGAAATACAGTTTCTGGGGAGACGCAGGGGACCCAAAACCTACAGGGAGAAGCTGGATTGTCTGCTACCGGGCCGGAAAGTGAGGGGGGCCTGCTTGTAGAGCTGCGTGCGGGAATAATTGTTTATCTGCGCTGGGGCACTGGACTGGACGCAGTCGGAGACACAGAGCTGGCTAACTAGCAGCCATTGCTGTTTGCCACGCCCTAGCCTAGTGACGCCCTGAGACCCCGCCCCACACAACCTACAAACCCACCCAAGCTCCAAGCAGCGGCTTTTGCAGATGAATGGACTGCAGCTTAACCTAACAAACTTGCAGCCCGGATCAGACAGCTCCAAAACCTCCAAACCCCAAGCAAAGAGGAGAAAACTGTAGCTCTTGCTGTAGCTCCTGCTGGGTGGACTCAGACAATAGCTGACCTGCACCCCATTGGAGATCCAGAAGCCAGTATACCTAGTGGTCAGTGTGAGAAACCAGATTTCAACTCCTCACATCCATAAGTGACACATTCAAGAGGCAGACTCAGCAAGCACCAAAGCCCCACTGAAACAAGTCCTGCACCATAAGCGTGTCTCCAGCACAGCAGTTCTTATAGACACAGTGAATCCTCACAGCCGAGTGGCCTGGAGGTCAATTCCTCCCAGTGTACCAACAGCAATTAAGGCTTAACTACACCAAGACTTTGCACTCAGCACACAAAGGGGTGTACCAAGAGCGTCCACATCAGGTGATTGGGGAGGCTGAGCTACTGCCCCCTATAGGTCACCTACCACACAAAGCCACTCCATCAACACAGGGAAGCAGCCAAAATGCGGAAACAAAGAAACATGTCACGAATGAAAGAAACGAAGGAAAGCAAACTACTGGACGACATAGAGTTCAGAACCACATTTATAAGGTTACTCAAGAATCTTCTAAAAACCGCCGAGAAACTTGATGACACTTCTGAGGAGCTTAGTGAGACCTTCAAGGACCTTAATGAGAATGCCAAAAAAATGGAAAAGGACCAGTCAGAAATGAAGCATACACTGTCTAAAATAAAGAATATACAGAAACTCAACTGTAGATCAACGTACCCCAAGAATCAAACCAAAGATCTGAAATATGAGGAAACAAAAAACACCCAACCAGAAAAACAAAAAGAAAAAAGAATCCAAATATATGAAGATAGTGTAAGGAGCCTCTGGGACAACTTCAAGCATACCAACATCCGAATTTTTGGGGTGCTAGAAGAAGAGAGAGAACAAAATACCGAAAACCTATTAGAAGAAATAATGACAGAAAACTTTCCCTACCTGGTGAAAGAAATAGACTTACAAGTCCAGGAAGCGCACAGAACCCCAAACAAAAGGAATCCAAAGAGGACCACACCAAGACACATCATAATTAAAATGCCAAGGGCAAAAGACAAAGAGAGAATCTTGAAAGCAGCAAGAGAAAAACGGTTAGTTACCTACAAGGGAGTACCCATATGACTGTCAGCTGATTTCTCGGCAGAAACTATGCAGGCCAGAAGGGAGTGGCAAGAAATATTCAAAGTGATGAACAGCAAGAACCTACAACCAAGATTACTCTACCCAGCAAAGCTATCATTCAGAGTTGAAGGTCAGATAAAGAGCTTCACAGACAAGAAAAAGCTAAAGGAGTTCATCGCCACCAAACCAGGATTACATGAAATGCTGAAGGGTATTCTTTAAGAAGAGGAAGAAGAAGAAAAAGGTAAAGATAAAAATTATGAACAACAAAATGACATCAAATACATACCTACCAACAAGTGAATCTAAAAATCAAGTGAATAAAAATCTGAAGAACAGAATGGGCTGGTGAATATAATAGAATCAGGGACATAGAAAGGGAGTGGACTGACGACTCTCAGGGGAAGCAGGTGTGAGGGGTGCGGGAAGAGATTAGACAAAAATCTTACTCCTATGGATGAAGTCAGTGGCAGGAGGTAAGGGCATGGGGTGGGGTGGGGAATCAGGTGGAGGGGAGCTATGGGAAAAAAATAAAAGGAGGAACACCTGTAATAATCTGAACAATAAAGATTTATTTTAAAAAAACTCATTAATTGGATAAAAGACTTAAACATAAGAGGGGAAACCATAAAAATCTTAGAAGAATCTATAGGCAGAAAATCTTAGACATATCTCATAGCAATATCTTTACTGATAAAGCTCATAGGGCAATGGAAACTAAGGAGAAAATAAACAAATGAGACTACATCAAAATAAAAAAGTTTCTGCACAGCAAAAGAAACCATCAACAAAACATCAAGAAAGCCCACTGCATGGGAGAACATATTTGCCAATGTTATCTCCAATAACGGTTTAATCTTCAAAATTTATAGGAAGCTCATACAACCTAACAAAAGGAAGATAAAAAATCCAAATAAAAAATGGGCAAAGGACCTAAATAGACACTTTTCAAAAGAGGACATAAAGAAGGCCAAGAGACATGAAAACATGTTCAAAGTCACTGATCATCCGAGAGATGCAAATCAGAACAACAATGAGGTGCCATCTCAAACCTGTCAGAATGGCTATCATCAACAAATCACCAAATGACAAGTGCTGGTGAGGATGTGGAGAAAAAGGAACCTTTGTGTACTGCTGGAATGTAGAGTGGTACAGCCACTGTGGAAAACAGTATGGAGTTTCCTCAAAAAATTAAAAATGGAACTCCCATTTGACCCACTAATCCAACTTCTCAGAATATATCCCAAGAAATCAGAAACACCAATCAGAAAGGATATATGCACCCCTATGTTCATAGTAGCACAATTTACAATAGCTAAGATTTGGAAACAGCCTAAGTGCCCATCAGCAGATGAGTGGATTAAAAAACAGTGGCATATCTACATAATGGAATACTATGCTGTTGTAAAAAATGGAGGAACTCTTACCATTTGCAACAGCATGGATGGATCTGGAGAGCATTATACTAAGTGAAATAAGCCAGTCAGAGAAAGATAAATACCACATGATCTCACTCATTTGTGGAATATAATGAACAACATAAACTGATGAACAAAAATAGAGCCAGAGTCATGGAAGCATCGAACAGACAGTCCAATCTAAAAGGGAAGGGGTGAGGGTAGGAGATCAACCAAAGGACTTGTATGCATGCATATGAGCATAACCAATGGACATAGACAGTAGGGGAATGAGGGCATGTGCTGGGGGTGGGAGCTACTGGGGAGAGGTCAATGGGGAAAAAAGGAGACTTATGTAATACTTTAACCAATAAATAATTTAAATTAAAAAAAGGAGGAAAAACAAAATAAACCTCTCATTTATATCCCAGGAACTATATGTAAGAATTTTTATCGTAGCATTCTCCTAATAAAAGTAGCCTGGCAGGTGTGACTCAGTTGGTTGAGCATTATCCCGTGCACCAAGATGTGTACGGTTTGATTCAAGGTCAAGACACATGCCCACATTGTGGGCTTAATTCTCAGTAGGGGGTGTGCAGGAGGCAGCCAATCAATGATTATCTTTCATCCATGTTTCTCTTGCGCTCTCCCTCTCTGCTACTCTCTATTAAAAAATTAATAAAAACATATTTTTTTAAAAAGCAGGAGCTCTGGATTTTTTTGCCTGGGGTTTTAAAAAAATAAAATAAAAAGTAAAATATTCAGAAAACTTGCAATGTCCATCAGGAATTGCACACATCTTTAAAATATGTAAAATTAACACAATAGGATACTAAATACCAGTTTAATCCAGTGAACTATAAGGTGAATTTATCAGCATACCTTCATATCAAAAACAAGTTGAGCAAAGAAAATGTCATGGATGAGTATATATGGCATGGATTTGTTTTTATAGTTGAACATTTTTATTTGTGGTTAGGGATTATATATATATCATATAGAGAAACTTAGTGAATTGCATACAATATTCAGGAGAAAGCTACCTTGCAGAAGAGGGAGTAAGAAGGAAGCCTTCAGGAGGTTTCTGAGATTTTAGGAAATTCCTCTTACGGGTTTGAGTAAAATGCAGATAAGACTTTAATTTCTTGCTTATTATTTCTCTATTGTTTTTACAGCAAACTTTTTTGTAATTCTATACATTAAAAAATGACATAAGACATCTATTATGTGCATAACTAATCATATTGAAAACAAAATAAAATAGAACATATGCAAATACATGGAATCAAAAGGCTTTATCTGAAATTCATTGATTTCTCTACTTTCTCTTTCATTTCATTTTCTTGTTTAAATGCAGGGCATTTTAATTATTTTTTTTCTAAAGCATTATTCTCTTTATCTTTCTATATCTCTATCTATCTATCATCTATGTGTGTATGTATGTATGTGTGTATCCATATGCCTATCTATACCTTTGTATCTCTTTATGTGCAGTAGAGATATATTCTTTATAATGTGGTTAAATTATTTCAGAGACTGTGTTCAAGTGTTAGAATATTGGTGTAAATTTTTAATTACACATGATTTTTTCTGTAACCTGTTTAATAACAGACATGCATTTTTACAAAAATAAGTTTGTTTTATTTTTGAAGGTGTACTATCTGATTTCATTTTCATATCATTTGTTGTTGTATAGTTTGTCAAGCTAAGTTTATAGAGTTATTCTCTGAAAGATTAAATATATAACTACTAAGGATTGAAAATATTTTATTACAAGAATTTGACAGTAAAATATTTGTTTGTCTACAATTTGAAGCCTGGTTTTTATGTGCATGGAAATAGAACAAGGGATGTTTGCAGCTTAATTTTAACTTTGCACAGCTTGCATTGTTGAAAATGTATGAATGTCTGATGTGATAGTTAAATGGGTATGCATCAAGGCTAAAAGAAGGAAATGAATACCCATAATTAATTTTTTATGTATTATAGCTTGAGATGGTGAAATAAATATCTGTCAGTGACATGAATGGTAAATTGTTATGTGTCCACATGTAGAGTACAGAAATTAATATCCTCAATTAAATGTGACTATGTTATATAAGGTTTTGACACAAAAATTCCTTACAACTTGAAATTCCTTTTAGAGTTTTTTCTATCTTTGAAAAGATAAGATCTTTTAGAAAACATGCTGAGGGTAGAGAACTGGGGGAATTGAATTTACAGAATGTTGGCAATTTGTAAACAGCAAATGATCCATAAGTCACTTCACATGTCCTTTTTCATTTAATTTCTTATACATTAAAAAGCTGATTCTCTTTTTTTCCTCTCATTTTTAAGCCTCTTTACCAATTATTTTTGACTATTTACAATCCATTAAAAGTTAATAGTTAAAAAATAACTACATATCATAAAATTACAAAGGATTTTATGCAGTAAAATTAATCAACTTATAATGAGAAAGTACCATTTTGCCATTTTGTGTTTCCACATATCAACTTTTCTCTGAATAGTATCAATGCTATAAAATAAATAAAAAATTTCTAAGAGTATCTTGCTTATTTTATATAGAGAAGTATTATGCAAGTATTGGGATATCTTTCAGGACTCCAGAGAGCTCCATCTACCAGAGAACTCTAACTAGTGGACATTCCAAAGAGCATTGCCACAGGGTCACATGCTAAAATGCATTTACAGACACTCTAGTAAATCGTGTTTGTTTGTAATTTGGGAATGGTAAAGAAACATCAAATGGTAAATTCTGTTATCATAGGTTAAGATCCTTCTGAAAATTCTATAAAGGTAATGATTATGAACTATGGAAAATAAGTAAATTGTTACTACATAATTAAGATGGTAAGACTAAGCAGGTATGACCAACTAATACAGATAATGCAATTTCATTATCTGGTGATTCTATATATGAAATGTAAACTCTTGAACACATCTTATCTAATAAAGAGGGGATATGCTAATTGACTGCCCCACCCTCAAAGATGGCGGTACCCACAGCCAATAAGGAGGAAATATGCTAAATGACTGCCACACCCTCAAAGATGGCGGCACCCACAGCCACAAGAAGGTGGCGCCCAGGCTCCTTAGCCCCGCCGGGGCATGTAACCAGGCCTGCCCCCAGGCAGGCCTAGCCACTCTGCCTGCCTCCTCTGGAGTCCCCCAGTCCCCTAAGCCCCCCAGCCATCCAGGACCAGCTTGAGGTGCAGGCAAGCCTCGGATGGCAGCTACCCAGTCGCCCAGGGCCACCCGAGGCTCAGGTAACCAGGGCCAGCTGAGGCTTGCACTGCTGGCAGTGGCAGCAGCAGAGGTGTGATGGGGGCATCACCTTCCCCTGATCACCGGGTCGCCTCCCACCTCTGAGGGCTCCTGGACTGTGAGAGGGGGCAGGCTGGGCTGAGGGACAAAACATATGTATATATATGTGTGTGTGTGTGTGTGTGTGTGTGTGTGTGTGTGTGTGTGTGTGTGCATGTATACTGAAAAATAATTTTATATTTATATACTTATACACATACACACACACACACACACACACACACACTCATGCATGGCATCAACTTGCTACACACTTTTCTTAAGTTACAGAAAAATCAGTATTTGACATTTTAGTCACCATTCACCAAATCACTTTTCCCTCCAGATTTCTCCTTTTGATGACAAATCAAGCTGCTACATTGCACTTTCATTGAACAGTGTCTGCACATGTATCCTGGCAACCACATGCCGCAGTTGTGTTGACTCCTTGAAGCACAGGATAAGAAAGAGATTGTTAAGGTCAAGAAACAAGAAAAACTGCCATAAATAATAAAATATTCCTAAGTTATTTTTGAGCCAGTAGCATTCCCACCAGGTGAGTCAATAAACTTGATTTTAAAGACATTTGCATTTACTCCCTAAATAGAATGCCAGGTTACAAAAAAAGAAACTTGTTTTGATTCTATGACAATGTAATACAGATTCAGACCACAAATATCAACACTACAAATTCATTAACTGAATATTTATTTTACTCTATCTTGGATAGTGTTTTTATTTTCATTTTCATGTTTCCTATATTAGAACTTATATATTGGTTATAATTGGTTAGTTTGTATATGCTGAGCTGCTTAAAACTGTTAATATTGATCTTAATTATGCCCATCATCCACTCTGGACAGTCTGACCTCTCAATTGTATCAATGATGATGAAAAGCTATCCAGTCCCAATTAACCAAAAAAAGCCACACACTTCTCTGACTGCTGCTTACAAGCTGAGAAGGATCAGTAAGAGACATCTAAGAGCCTTTAATGGGCCATATTCACTTTTTCTACCTATTTAAAAGACTAAAACATGTTCCCTAGAATTTAGCTAGTCACATTCTTTATGTTAACACTTCAGACTCTGTGCATGCAAACATACAATGATCACATGAAAATTGCAATGTTATGTAATATTTACAAAACTAAGCTTCCAATATATGAGAAAACATGAAAGAAAGAACTGAAACACCTGAAGAAACTGGAAAATCAGCAGAATAAAATCAAAGAAGAGAGAGAGAACTTCAGGATAGAAATTAATAAAATAGAAAAAAACAATAGCAAATATTAAAAAAACAAGAAAATGTAGTATGCAAGTAGATTGTTCAAACTTTTTGTGTTGTTTTGACAAGACTGATGAAGAAAAAATACAGACTAAAAATGATTAAACTATTGATACAGAGAAGGATTAAAATACATTATGAAACATGTATTAATAAATTTGGTTCATTAAAATGGATACATTTCTTACAAAAGAATTGACAAAACTAGAGAAGAATAAATAGAAACTAGCACGTGCCACTAAATTTATTTTATTAATTAAAGATTTCTCCCTGCAATAGTAATACTATTCTACATGCTAACATGGATATATTATTCTCATTTCTTATGCAGTTGATCTTTGTAATGATTACTTTCTCAACAGAAACTTTGAATTTCAAAAGTATATGAAATAACCACTTCATTTTATCTATTGTGAACTTTACACAGTATATCTAATATGCTTTTCATTCTTAAATCTGTAATTAATCATTGATAAAGATACATTGCTCTTTCAAGATTTCAGGCAGAACACTTCAGTAAATGTATGTGAGGAGACTATATATATATATATATATATATATATATATACACATATATATGTGTGTGTGTGTGTTTAAATAAATATATTTCTATGCATACAATTATTTGTTTCCCTGTATTTATGTATGTGTACAAATTCACAGAACCAATTATATAAAATAAATATAGAAATATAGAAAAACAACTAGAAAGTAAATACATAAATATATTAATAATTTCAAAGTATTAAAAGATGTACTAACTGTGGCAGCCTTGATAATGTAATTAATAGATGACCCAGTTGCTACACTTTGAAACCCATTTGGACAGTCTTGCAGATACAGATACTCAATGGGCTGCTCCCAGCCAAGACTCAGTGCAACAGGGATAGTAAGGCAGACGTGTTTTTAGAATATGCAAATTTTGTTTTGAAAAATTTCCAAAGGCTTTGTCAAACCTGCCTTACACTGCACAGCACTCTACGATGTTTCAATCCAACATTCTCTCCCTCTCTTGCACTCAGGATCAGACATGCTTTGCCCTCTCAGCCTGTCCAGTCCCCTTCTTATTTTCTCTCACATAGCCATTTTTAAAAAATAAAATTCTCATATTTGATCATGTATTAGTCAGCTTCTTGGGGAAACTTGGCTAAAACCTATATGTACTACTAATTTATTTTAATCATTATCAAAGCACAATCATAAGTCTTTCCAAAGAAATCAACTGGAACAACTGAACAACTGGTCACTATGACATGCACTGACCACCAGTGTGCAGAACATGGTGGGCATTGGCTGTGCAGAACATGGTGGGCATTGGCTGTGGCAGGATGGTGGAGCAGGTGAGCAGGAGTGCTGGACCAAAGTGGGGCGCCGGTCGCTGTCATAGGGCAAGCCTCTGGTGGTTACTGAAAATTCTTTGCTCTCACATGCCACGGTCCCACCTGGCGCTCGCACCCGCAGCCAGCGCCAGATCCGCCACTCACACCCGCTGCCAGTGCCCAGCGCTGGTCCCAATCACTTGGCACCATCAGCAGGTACAAGAAGTGGCTGCTGGCCTGATCGCTCCTGAGGGCTTCTTCAACTCCCTATGCTTCTGAGGCGTGATGGGGCAGCAGCTGCCACTTGCACCCACTGACCACGCCAGCCCCATTGGCTGGAGCGGCGCTGCCTGCAGACAGGGGACCGGGGGCCATGGCAGAAAGGGCCAGGCAGGGCACAGAGGATGAGTCGAGACCCACCCCTGTGCCTACTGCAGCCTCACGGCCCACAGTTCCTTTCAAGGTACATGAATTCGTGCACTGGTCCCTAGTCTATAATAAAATGATCAGTAAATGTGTTTTAATAAGTTTTAAATACATTTTTAAAAAGTTATTTGTGAATACAAAGAAGATTGTGCACTAAAGAAACTTTTATAACAAATTCTATCATTAGTCTAAAGTTTATCTTTATAACTATTTGGTGCCAATGAATATGGATTATTTATGTAAGCCATCTTTTTAATAATTACATATATTCCTAATTTTAAAAAACTATAAAATTAATTCAACATCTAATAAAAATATCTAAAATAACCAGAGTTCTCTAAATTGCAAGGCCATTGTGAGTATCATATAAGGTTATTTTGAATTTTTTGAAATTATAATTGCCTTTAAAAATCTGTTCATATTTATAGACCTTCTCAGAACAATGCATAGTATCTGTATTTTTTTCCCAAATGCATGTGTAGTGTGTGTAGGGGTGGTGGTTGAAAAGCCTTGGACAAGCCCCCACTTCCCCAGTGTCTGTGTCCATTGGTTATGCTAATATGCATGCATACAAATCCTTTGGTTGCGGGGGCTTGCCCAGGGTGGGAATGGCTGGGGGGCGGCCAATTGGAGAAAAAGGAGACATATGTAAAACTTTAGACAATAATAATGGGAAAAAAATTGACACAGACTAGCCAAGAATCAAGGGAAATAAAAACAGATTCTACCTCTTCATGGATGAATAGCAAAATTATATTTCTAAAAAGCATGTAAAATGAGAAATATTGTTGCAGTCATATTTGAAAACAAAAGAAGGCAACTGCAGCACTAAATTTCTAAATGAATAAATAAGTGAGAAAATGAATGAAAAAAATAAATAAAAAGCCCTTGGAGACATGGAAGCATACTGCTTTGTAAATTGATTTTATTTTTAATTGAGTCTACTATAATGATTAGTAATTATTCTTAAACAGCACCATTAAATTATATAAAGTATGCAATCAATTTTGTTTACTTAACCAATCTTCTATTGTATTGAAATATTACTGTAACTAAATTTTGAATGTATTGATAATTATTTTGTAGGATAAATTTTGAGCAGTAGAATTCCTAAATAAAAATATACTTATTAAATATACATAGAGACAAATTGCCATAAGAAAAGATAAAGACCTTGTTTCTTTGAATCCTCAATATCACTAATAACAATTGATTTTAACCTTTAATAAACAAAAGACCACATGTCATTTTATTGTTTAAATATGTGGTTCATTCAATTCTAGAGAGATGCACTTAAGTTCTCTCTTTCACTCCACAAATGTTTGTTATTGCTATTTTCTTCTGTGAATTGCCTCCACTGAATTTGCCCATTGTCTACATTAATAAGTTGAATTGCATGAATGGACTTAGAATAAGTAATCTACTCTTTTTGGGATGAACTCACTATCTATGAAGTATTGCTGAAATATTTATTAATATTTTATAAAGTTGAACATTTATAAGTTAGATATTTTATTTCTTTAATATTTTTTTCTTTAGTTAAATGAGTTCTTTGTAATGAATTACAGATGGATAGAAACTATAAATTCTAAGCATTTTTAAAATTGTCACACCTAATTGCCTGAGCCAGAAACTTGTATCTTGGATTTTCCTCCATAGATTAAAATCTTTCTTAATATGAATATTTACATGACTAACTCTAAACAAAAACTACTTTGCACTTTATAATCCACTAGAGGCCTGATGCACAAAATTCATGCAAGAGTAGGCCTTCCTTCCCCCAGCTGCCAGCACTGGCTTCACTCCAGCACCCAGGACCCAGGCTTCCCTCCCAGCCCCGGCTTTGTCCAGAAGGTCATCTGAAAGGTTGTCTGGAAGGACGTCCAGTCTAATTAGCATATTACACTTTTATTATTATGGATTGTTGCTTCATTCACTATAATTTTAATTCTAAATTTCATTTTAAAATATTTATTCTACAATTATCACTTTCCTCTTACCTAGTTATATTTTATAAAATGAGGATTCTTTACCATGCAATTAACAGAAGCCCATTCACCCAACTTAAGTAGAAAAGATTTTCATGTTTCTTAAAGAATCTAATGCAAGGATAAGTCTTATATTAGAATTTACTGGGAACCAGGTAGATATTCAAATTCAATTAAGAAAATTTTTTTTATATTCTTTCCTCTGTGCATTTCTGCTTCATTCTTCACTGTTGCTACAAAAGTATCATCTAGTTAGTATAGTAGGCAGAATGGTCACTGAAGAACATTCTGCTGCACTGTTGGCACGCATCCTTTTTTGGATTCATCTCTCCAGTATCTGACTCTCTTTCTTTCTTTCTCTCTCTCTTTTTCTCTTCCTTCTTTCTGTGTCTTTCTCATGTTGTCTCCACTCCATATTCCAAACCCTTATATGTGGAAAAAGAAAATAACCCAGATTTGACAGTTGTCTACTCTGAAACAATTCCAGAAAGAAAATATAATTTTATTTTAAATGGCTGCTTTTTTGGGTAAATGCCAAATAAGAGCATTTCTCAGAAAAGGTGAGTGAAATTCAGTGAAGATAATGCAACTAGATCATGACAACGATATACTACAAGTGCTTGTGAAATTTTAAATTTTTTTAGCATTTTCTCAGATTTCCTACTCCTTTTCTAAATTATAGTAATATATAAGTATACTAGTATATTGATATAAAGTATGCTAATTACATTTTATTATATTAATTTCCAAAGTTATATATTAAATTAATTATATTTCATTTTTAATTTTTCCATTACATCAATTTCCAAAAGTATATATCTGGTGATAAATATTAAATGTTTTATTGTTTCATAGATATCTTTATTTTTTTTTATTTTGTTTTCCAATTCTCTATTTAAATCTTCCTTTTTTTCCAATTTTTCTCTTTAGTTTTGTATACTTTCTTGTTTGATATCTGAATGCTAACCTAGTGCTTCATTTATAATCCCCAAAACACTGTATAACTACTTTACTGAAGCTGTATTTTTAAAAAATATATTTTTATTGATTTCAGAGAGGAAGGGAGAGAGAGGGGGGAATAGAAACATCAGTGATGAAAGATAATCATTAATTGACAGCCTCTTGCAAGCCCCACACTGAGGACCAAGTCTGTAACCTGGGCATGTGCCCTGACTGGGAATGGAACCATGACTTCCTGGTTTATAGGTTGAAGATCAACCACTGAGCCATGCCAGCAGGCTAAAGCTGTATTTTTAAAATGAATCTTTGGGGCATTTTTGTTTGTTTGTTTTGCTTTATGGGGGAAATTTAACAGGGTCACTCATGCCAAATTCTGCACAGCAAACAAGGTATCTAACTATGTTTTCCTACAGCAGATTGTGCTGTGCTCTAGATGTATGCCAACACAGAAATACAATATAGAAATATTTCAGACCATTGTTTATGGAGGTCATAAAAACAGACTTTTAAAAATGTCATACTAGGTAAAAATGACTGGTTTTTGGAAAATACAAATCAAGTTCCAAAAAAGGCTTTATTCTTTCTAATTAAGGCATTTTAACCTGGTATGACCGTATGTGTATGTGCTTGTGTATGTTTATGTATATAAATATATATGTGAATAATTTTATAATATTTCCTTGCTAGTACATTATTGATTCTTTCATGAGTTATACACTTTGCATGTTTCAGTATTAATCTACTATAAAATACAAATAATTTATTTTTATTGAAGTACTCTCCTACACAATTCTCTACTGTGGCAATCTTGGAAGTGCATATAACTATTCCAGATACAAAATCTTAGCAGTGAAATCAGTTAACCACAAATTGATCTTGTAATTATAAATACTGCATGTAGAACTCAATACATTTTTAATGCTCAAATTAAGACACACTAATTACACAGTAACTGCTAAATAAATGACATATAATTTAGAGTTATGTCAAAGAGTGCTACTCAGATTTAGATGCTTCTAATCATGGGGGGAAACTTGCTCACTGCTGGTAAAATGTTAACTTTGATGAACAAACTGGTGATTATCCAAGAAAAGATCTACTAATGGAAATGTTGAGTTCATATAATTTTAGGTGTATTTTTTTCTCCACTCACCTATTTTGAAGATTGTTTTTAAACTCTTTATTTTAGTTTGTTAATTTATTCAGTGTTTCATAATAATTGGAAATTCCAATTTAGAAAAAGACCTTTCTAAAGAAAGTTAAATGGATTACTCACAGAAACAGTATTTTGAATACTGATTATGTTCCAGAATATAGTAAATAAATACCAATTTTATCCCATGTTGCTTCTAAAACATATGCATTTTCAATGTCATTCAGTTGAAGCTATATAACAATAATAGCAGAAATAAAGATAAACTTTATATGGGAGTTTAAGAAGTTACTATGAATTCTGGTTCTTGAAACAGAGGGTTTTCATTAACAGAGAATAAAAGAGAAAGATGAAAGTTTGTGGAGATTCATATGGAAAAATTCTAAGCAAGTTGAACATCTATCAAGTTTAATCTCATGTTTTTCTTTAAGACTAAATTCACTTTAAAAACTATATGGCTTTCATTATTTATATATGCTTATTATTTGCTTTCCTTTATGTTTATTGTCCTTAAGGGAATTCATTCTTTGACTCACAAATAAAATAAAGATAAAAAGAAAAATATATAGAGAGGTCAACAAAGACCTGCTGGGAAGAGTTGAAATGGAATGAAACTAAGCATATAAACAATGTGTATCTAAACATGAAAATTTACATTATTGTAAAAGAAGCTGACCTGTAAGTAAATTAAGAAAAGAAATGAAGTTAATTATAAATGCAAACTTTCATGAAATAGAAAGTTTAAAAAGTATTTAAAAATGGTTAAGAATGACAAATTAAACAGTAGACAAGCCATTTACTCACTAGAACTACTGAATTTCTCTCTAATAAGAGATATGAATAGCAGGAGCCAACCATCCCCAAAGACAGAACAGTGTGGGATTATCTATTAATGAAAATGGGGATCAATCATGTCACATATTCATTCATCAATGAGTGTGAAGTCCTACATTATTAGTTTCTGTCTTATATTACCCCCAGCCACTTATTGTGCAATTTCTGGGGGAGTGTAAAAGTGGCCCTAAAGACCAGGCATTTGGATATAGCTGTGTGTGTTTTTCAGTTGCAAAGTACAGAAATCCCGCTCCTCCAAATAATTCAAGTAACAAAGTAATATTTTGACCAAATGCAGAGAATTGTCAATGCATTTAGAAGTGGGAAGGATAGCTAGCCTTCAGATTCCATTGATTTTTAGAAAGAGTGGAAGGGAGGGAGAGAGACACAGAGAGAGAAAAATTGATATGAGAGAGACACATCAGTTGATTGCCTCCCATACATGCTCTGACCAGGGCCAGAGATCAAGCCCTTAACCGGAATCAAACCCAGGGCACTTCAGTCCACAGGCCAACACTCTAGCAGCCACTGAGCCAAACCAGCTAAGGCTATTCTCTCCTCTTACCACATGAGAATTATCCCAACTAACACTACTAACAATTTTGTAATCGGTGAACCTTATGCCCTATTTTAAATTCTCATCTTCTTTGATTGCAGAGTAACTTTGGCAATGGTAAACTTCTAAGATTAAAAAATCTTCCTTTTTTTGTTTTCTTCAGCATGATTCTTAATAAATTCTATTTAGTTATATTTTCTTTCTTGGTGTTGCTTTCTTTGTTCCCTTTCCTTCTTATGAGGTCCATCCTATATTTGATTCAAGATCCATTTAAGGTAGTGTTCCCCTCTAACTCAAACTATTTCCTTGGGTAATCTGATACACTCTCATGATTTCAAACATAATCTGGTATTGCTAGAATTGTATGCAACTTTCAGTGTGTACTGTATGTATGATAGTGTAGATTCACTGAGTTAGAAGTCCATAGATTTCACCAGTTTATTTTAGGTCTCTGAAATTAGGAACCACATCTCTGCATTACTCTTATCTTCAAAGTCCAAAATTCACAATTCTTTCTCTTTAGCATAATTACCTGGGTAACCTAAAAATATTACATAATCCCATTCTTAGCAAGTATGAAACTATAGAGTTATTACCTAGCTTCAAAAATATATTTTGTACTTGCTATTTAGACTTAACTGAATCACATTTCACTCTACTGCTATAGTATAATTTTAAAAATTAGATCCAGAGACATAGAGACATGGAACAGAGTGATGAATCCCAGAGGAAAGGTGGGGGTGAGTGGGAAGAGATTAGCCAAATAACTTCTATGCCTATATGCATAACCCATGAACATAGACAGCAGTATGATGAAGGCCTGGGATGGAGTCAGGTGCAGGCTAGAAGGGGTCAATGGGAATAATAAGGGGGGGCATCTGTAAAACTTTCAAAAATAGGATACATTTTAAAAAATTAAACCTGGGTTTCTCTTTTCTCATCCCTGACATCTTTAATATTGAATGTAAACCCTATGTCTTCCATTTCCAATTCTTCTATCTTAGTAGGATTCCTGTAGTTGCCTTTTAACTACTGAAATAATATCCTCCCTAATCATCCTATTCCAGATTATCTTCCATATTGATAATATTGATAGTTAATTATATTAGTTTAAAGGTAAAAAAGAAAACAAAAATAAAAACCCAGTTGGGAGCCTTTTGTCTAGAGCAAACATCAGATTCCTCACAGTTCCTTGTCCAGCTGCTGGTGTTTCAACTCTATGGCCAGTTTCACTGTAATTCACAACATTCTCCAAATAGTCAAGCCTTTCATATTGTCTCACCATGGAGTAACCTATGATTTTCACTCTTACAAATGTCTACCTGTCCTTTAAAACTTACCTAACTCTGTCTCTTCAGTGGAACTTCTCCCAGTACCAGAATAAGGATGGGTGGATCTGCCCTCTAGGTTCACATTACATATATCTAGTATTTCTTTTATAGCACTTAACAAGCTTTTTTATACTTGTATTAATTTTCAGGTTACACTTTCTCATCGTTTCTCAGTTCCTCAATACATAAAAAAATATCTAGAGGTTTGGATAGTTATATCAACAATGAAGATATTATTTTGTAGGAAACTGATATGTTTCAAAGGAGGTACAACTGACCTCTCTAGGTGTTACCTTGTTACTTGTGGCATAATTACATTGACCTTAAGCAATTCCCTTAAACACAGGAAAATTTTCTTAAATAGGTATAAATAAAAAATAGCTACAAATAAATAGGCATAAATCTCTTAAATAGGTATAAATCTCTTATTTATTCCATGGTAAGCATGGTCAGAGGAGAAGGGTCTGTCCTCTGTCTAGTTTATGTGTGGTAGAGAAAAAAGCAATAAAGATTTATTCACATGGAATCAAATCACAAGTAAACATTTCTGTTCCTCTCACTTAGCACCCATATTACCCAACCAATCAGGTCCCACTTAAAAACTGTGTCAAAGACTTATGTCCAGGGTAGGTAGCTTAGAGCCCATATCTACAGGATATTGTGGTAGCCCCACCCCAACCTGAAGTACATCTATGTCAAATCCCTGGAACCTAAGAATGCCTTTTTATTTGGAAAAGAAATCTTTTGCAGATGTGGTTTATTGACAATCTTGAGATGTGATAATTCTAGATTACTCAGGAAGCCCTCAAATCTAATGCCAAATGTCCTTAAATCAAAAGATGAAGTTTTGAGACAGAATACAAAAAAAAAGGAGGAGGCAAAGTAACCTTGGAGTCTGAGTTTGGAATGATGCAGTCTCAGGTTAACAAATGATGGAGCTAGCAGAAGCGGGATGAGACAAGGAATAAAATCTCTACAGTCACAAGAAGAGGGGCTTCCCTGCTGAAAGCCTGATGTCAGACTTTTGACCTCCAAAGTGTGAGACAACACATTTATGTTTTTTAATCCACTAACTTTGTGGTAATTTGTTACAGAGACCAAGGAAACTAATACAGAGGTTATAGGACGAACATTGTATAGCTTTCTGATAAATTTCCTTGAAATTTTGAGGGGAAAAAAATATAACTAACATGGGATACCTAACATGGGCATAAATGAAGAGACGTCTGTGAAAGTTTACGTCAGAGTAAGTGCCCACATATTCCTGAAGGTACATTTCTTGTTCCTGTTTCAACTTTAAGAATGATTTGGCAGAAATATTTAAATACTATGGTATTAAATGATTAGAAATCCATGATAAAAAGAAGATAAATATTTTACTTGGTTATATTTATTTAACCAGTTTTTGTAAGTCAAAATTATTAAAGGAGAATGAATGCTCCTTAGAATACCAAAAAAAAGTGGGTTTAAATAAGGTTTTATAAATAATCACTAAACTCTAGGTACTCATATATTACATATAATCTCATTTAATCTTCATCATTATTCTAAATGTAAGCAAGCACTGGTATAAAACTAAAAAACAAATATACTATTTCTATTATCAAGATTAGTATTTATTGATTGAATACTTTCAAGGAATAAAAACCCAGTATTACCATCATGTTTAAAATTCCAAACTGTGATATAAGGCAGTGACATTTTAATTGAGTTTAGTGGGTAGAAAAGCATCTGAAAAATAAGATGAATTTCAAGGAATTCAATAGCTAGGGACAAATAAGTAGACCAAAGCTGAGAATAATTATGATAAAGAAGAGCAAACTTTCCCAAATTCAAGCTTCTGTACCGATCATTCTTGATTCCATTGGGATAATTAGCCTCAGATAATAAAAAAGAAGTAATGCTTCCTCTTCTTTAGCACCTCTTCCCCCAGGGAATGCCATGGGTACATATTTTTTAATATGTGCTTTGAGATACATGAGTCATGGGAAGTGTTGTTAAAAGATTTTTTAAAAATGTCTGAGAAGCAACAAATGTTATATGAATATTCCGCTTTCATCTTAGAGAGTCCCAGTGAAGACTATCAATTTATAAGCCTTGAAAAATCCTGGTGATAAAACAAAATCTTGTTTAATGTTGTCAACTTGTCTCAAATGTATTTCACATAACATTTGTTTTCAGGAGGAATTCACCTTGAACAAAATCGACAGATTAGACATTACTTTTAAATCATCCAATAAGAATGAATCTGAGGTTCATTGCATGTTCAGGAATGAACCTAAAGCAGTCATATTTTTGGGCAAAAAAAAATAAAATTTGAAGTTATCAAGACTGTATTATAAAATTTACAAAAGCCTCCATTAATGAAAAAAAAGGGGGGGGGGATAGTAGGGTAATATCATGTAAGGAAAAATATCCTATAAGTAAATTACAACTAGAAAATTTTTACTTTACAAAATTAATTTTCATTTGTAATGCTAACAGCAAGACAGCCATGAAAAACACACATGGTGTCTAAATAAGACAAAGGAAAATCGTTTGGGCAAAAATAAAAAGGATCCCAAATCAATTATATAGAAAAGATTCCTTTATTAACTTTTGGCCAAGAATATGTTTGTATATTTTCAGAAAACAACTCCAAGACCATGTGGATTCCTGCAACAGAGAGGAATTGACAGGTCTGCTCCAACCACGAAGACAAGAGGAGAAAAAATCCAGAGATGGAAGACGCTGACAACACCTTGCCACGCGAGCAGTCAGCAGCTGTGCGTCGCTGCAGGTTGCCTAGGACCAAACCAGAGAGGGTCGGACCTGCATTGCCACCATGTGCCCACCATCCAGATATCATTGCTGACATGTACACATAAGGAACTGCTGGACATTGAAACGGGGACTCAGAACTGTTGGACATTGCAATTGGGACTCAAACATTTTTTGTTATTATATCTTTATTTCTAGTCTGCAGAGGCAAGATTTTTTAAAGGAAAGAAATGGGAGGAAAATAGATACAGAGGCAAAGAAGCATTGAACAGACTGTCAAACTACAGCAGGAAGGCAGGGGAGGTTGGGAGGGGCTGTAAGAGATCAGCCCCTGGACTTGTACGCATGATCTAAGCATAGCCAATGGATACAAGACACTGGGCTGGGCGGGGGGGGGGGGGGGGGGGGGGGGGGGGGGGGGGGGGGGGGAGGGAGGTGAAGGCATGTACTGGGGGGTAGGGGAGGTCGGGGGGAGGTCAAGGGGGGAAAAAAAAGGAGACATATGTACTACTATTTGTAATACTTAAAACAATAAAAAAAAAAATAATGAATCTGAGGACAGTCCTGGCCAAAATTGAAAGGAGCCAAGAATAAGCATGATATCTCTAGATTTCTGCTAATTATGTTACCATTTTAACAAACCTTTAAGTCACAGAAAATTTACAGTACAATGGTTTTAAGACTTTCATGCCTATAACCAGCCTAAGGTAAAAAAAAAAAAAAAAAAAGAAAGAAAAAAATGAGGACAACAAAACTAATTATTTGTAAGAGATTAAAAGAAGTGGGGTTAAAAGAAGTGGATTTTTTGTAAAAAATATTCAAGAAAAAGCTGTGTTCTGCCCTCTGGAAACAGCATAATAGCTGTTATGTAAAATTACACACACAAAAAAAAAAGACATTCAATCATCCAAACATCACCTATTTTCCTTCCTTCTAGACTTTCTTCCTTTATTTAAAATTTTTTGACTTCAATTAACACATCATAGTACTAAAATCTTGCAAAACTAAACAGTGGTTTCTATTTTTCTAACAGAAAAATAAAAGATGGCCAAAATACATTTTTATTTTCTCAAAATATCTTAGCTGCATTTACTGAAAGTAAAGATTTTTTTTCCAGTAGTTTTATCTGGCATGTCAGTAACAACTTTTTAAATTAAAACAACGAACTTCATAGGCAACAACCTTATTAATAACACTTTGTCCCTTTCTGCCCCAAACAAGCATTACCATCTGCATTGTCCCCAAGCTTGATAATATACCCAAAGCAGTATATTGAGTAGGAAAATAAATAAATAAAATAAAACCTGAAACAGAACCTAAGAGACAATTTTGTACATCTGTTCCTGTGGGTGTTCTTTCATTCTTTCTCATTTATAATTAATGAAAAATAATGGTGCTGACACAAGTTAATTACTATGAAATATTACAGTTTATGCTATTCATTATAATAATGGCAAATTACTCTAGATTTTCAAACATTTCCTAAGCAATTAGAAGTGTTCATAAGGAGTTCACCTATAAAATTTTTTCATCTGCGTTTGCATTCTATGAAGTGAAAGAACACCCAATGTTTTTCATTAGCAGCAGAGATAACACAGCAAGAGATATTAATCATACAATTCTGTGCCTGAGAAAACATTGAAAACAAATTGGGATTGTGTAGTTGAAACAGAGGTCAAAACAATACACAGAGATATTTATTACAACCAAACTTTTCTTTACAGGTTCAAAGAGACAATTAAATATGTTTCATTTAGTAACAATTTGGTATAACTAATTGGAATTACTATCTTGTCCTACTTTACCAAAAATATTAAATTACTGATTTAAAAATTAGAATCAATATCTTTCTAATTAGCACATGCAAATTAGGAGATTGTCCCTTCTGCAACTTGTTCTTATAAATCTATAAAATTTAACACTAATGCAAGAGTCCTAAGGTTATTAAGAATAACTCATGACTAAAAAAAATACTAATTAGGCCTAATATGCTAAGAAAAAAAATATCCCAGTGAAATATTTGGTCTGCTGTAGTTTCAATAGCAACCAAAACAGGGAGAAGCTTGTTTGTCTTATTTAGCTCAGTGACAAAGATGCTGCACATAAACACCTATTTTGTCTCATTTTTTTTATTCATTCAAGGTAATACATAAAAAATTATAAATTGAAGACCAGAAAATTCTCCATATTAATTTTAATATTTTCAGTGAATTATGTTTGCAGGGATACCTTACCTTATTACAAATATATTTTACTATATTTATTTCTAATTCCTCTTTTGAATAAGCAATATATTAATAGTAAAGCAAATGATTTTGCTAAGAAGGAAAATTATTCTATCCTATCTAATAAAAGAGTAATATGCAAATTGACCATCACTGTAAGACACAAGATGGCTGCCCCCATGTGGTCAAAGATGGCCACCACAAGATGGCTGGCAGGGGTGGGCAGTTGTGGCCAGGCCAGCAGAGGAGGGTAGTTGGGTGAGACCAGGCCATCAGGGGAGGGCAGTTGGGGTGGACCAGTCCTGCAGGGAGGGCAGTTGTGGGCAATCAGGCCAGCAGGGAGGGCAGTTAGGGGTGACTGGGCCAGCAGAGGAGGGCAGTTGGGAGAGACCAGGCCAGCAGGAGAGGGTAGTTGTGGGGGGACCAGGCCTGAGGGGAGGACTGTTGGGGGGACCAGGCCTGCAGGGGAGGGCAATTGGGGGCCAGGTCTGCAGAGAAAGGCTGTTAGGGAGGACCAGGCCAGCAGGGGAGGGCCATTTGGGGTGACCAGGCTAGCAGGGGAGGGAAGTTGGGGGTGACCAGGCCTGCAGGAGAGAACAAGGGTGACCAGGCCTGCAGGAGAGAACAATTAAGGGTGACTAGACTGGCAGGGGAGGGCAGTTAGGGGTGACTAGGCTGGCAAGGGAGGGCAGTTAGGGGCAATCAGGCCAGCCAGGGAGCAGTTAGGCATCGATCAGATTGGAAGGCAGAAGTGGTTAGGGGCAATCAGGCAGAGGCAGGTGAACGGTTGGGAGCCAGCAGTCCTGGATTGTGAGAGGGATGTCCGACCGCCTGTTTAGGCCTGATCCCACTGGGCAGTTGGACATCACCCAAGGGGTTCCAGATTTGAGAGGGTGCAGGCTGGGCTGAGGAACACCACCAACCCCCATGCACGAATTTCATGCACTGGGTCTCTAGTCTTTAATAAAAGAAGCCTAAAAGTTTTCCTTAGTAAGAATGTAAGATTACATGCACATATCTGAAAATTTCACATCTTTTTGTGTTATATTTCAGGACTTAAACGTTGAAGATTATTTGAGGAAAAATCTGGTGGTAGGTAAAGAAAAGGCTATGTTAATAAAGGCTTATATTTGATGGTTCAGAAACTGAGGTTATTATATACGAGGGGTGCAGTGTACGAATTTTTGCACCTTGAAAGGGACTGTGGGCCATGAGGCTGCCATGGGAATAGGAGTGGGTGTGTCTTGGCCCATTCTCCATGTCTCCGTCCAGCCCCTCCCACCATGGCCCCCAGAACCCTGTCTGCTGGCAGCCCAGCTCCTGCCGCCAGCACCTTCAGCAGGTGCAAGCAGCAGCTGCTGCCCCCATCACCCCTCAGGAGTAGTGGGAGGTGGATAATCCCTCAGGGGCAATCAGGGCCAGCTGCTGCCACTTGCACCCACTGACAGTGCCAAGTGATTGGGGCCAGCACTGGGTGCTGGCAGCAGGTGCAAGTGTCGGGCGGGACTGCGGCATGTGGGAGCAAAGAATTTTCAGTAAACACCAGAGGCTTGTCCTGATGACAGGGACCAGTGCCTCACCTTGGTCTGGCACACCCACTCATCTGCTCCATCATCCCGTGATGGCCAATGCCCGCCATGTTCTGTGCTCTAACATCTGCCACTGATGCCCGCCATGTTCCATGCACACCCCCTGGTGGTCAGCACAGGTCATAGTGACCAGTTATTCAGTTGTTTGGTTGTTCTGCTGTTCAGTCTCTTTGCAAATTAAGGCTTTATATATATAGGTAATCAACGGTATTCTTTTAAGTAGACTTTGCTTTAAATAGCTAATCCTTTCCCAAGTGACCCATTTTAATTTTACTCAAAGCATAATTCTATATAATAAAAGGCTAACATGCAAACTGACTGAATGGTGGCATGACCGGTCACTATGACTCGCACTGACACCCACGGGGCACATGCTCAATGCAGGAGCTGCCACCTGGTGGTCAGTGCACTCCCACAGGGGGAGTTCTGTTCAGTCAGAAGCCAGGCTCACAGCTAGCAAGGGCAGTGGTGGTGGTGGGGTCCTCTCCTGCCTCTGAGGCAGCGCTAAGGAGCAGCAAGCCAAGTGGTAAGGAGTAGTGAGCAGGACGGCGGTAAGGAGCAAGGGGTCTCGGACTGCAAGAGGCATGTCTAACTGCTGGCTTAGGCCTGCTCCCTGCCACCAGGCAGACATCCCCAAGGGCTCCTGGACTGTGAGAGGGCACAGGTTGGGCTGAGGGACCCTCTCTCCCTCCCCCCCGCTGCCCCACCGAGTGCATGAATTTCATGCACCAGGCCTCTAGTCAAATTATAAAGTAAAAACTAGATTTTTGAAACCAAAGACTGTTTTGAAGTCATTTGTATGTTTTATAAAATGTTACATTATTAACTCTATGTCTTCATCCTCTGAATCCATTTTTTTTTTTTTTTTTTACATTTTATTGATTTTTTACAGAGAAGAAGGGAGAGGGAGAGAGAGTTAGAAACATTGATGAGAGAGAAACATTGATCAGCTGCCTCCTGCACACCTCCTACTGGGGATGTGCCTGCAACCAAGGTACATGCCCTTGACCGGAATCAAACCTGGGACCCTTCAGTCTGCAAGCTGACACTCTATCCATTGAGCCAAACCAGTTAGGGCTCCATTTTTATGTAGGATATCCACCTTCATGAGATGGTTTCACCTTTTATGTTTAAAAAGTCATGTGCTCAACAATCTGAAAAATAATCATTTAATATTTACTTGTATCAATAATTTAACTACTTAAAGAGTTAAAACTCACCTAGAAACATTATAAATCAAACCCTAGAAGCTCATATGTGCAAGAAATTTTGCAATATATCATTTTCTTTAAATTAAATTAAATCTGAATCCTAGCAATCATTCCACCGTGTTGACAAAACATTTCATTTCAGTCATTTGGGAAGTAGTTTAAGGATCTGGCTGGAGGGATGGATGGTTATATGATTATCAAACATTTAGAAAAGGACCTCAAATCTCAAATCTACATGGTCAGGCTTATGTAATCATTATCAAGGTCCACAGGACCTCTGGAAAATAAATAAATAAAAAATCAAGCAAGGGTTGAAGAAATGGAAGTAGGGAGGAAGAAAGGAATTAAGGAAGAAGGGAAGAAGAAAAGGAAGGATGGAAAAAGGAAGGAAGATAGAAAAAAGGTAGTAAATTTATATGCAAAATATAAGTACCAGGCAATAATACTTCAAATATTTTTAAGAAAAAAAAATAGACTTAACTGAATTTCAATTTTAAACATTTTAAAAATTTTAAAGGAACAGCAAGTAATTTGTTTTACTTATTGGCATCAATTAAATGGAAGAAAAATACATTGTTTTTCTGTGAATTCCAATTTTAACTTTTCACAAATACACTATTCATTTTAGTTAAAAAAACTAAGTAGCTAGGCAAATACATGAGGTTATAATTAAGGTCTGTTTTATGTTCTATATATGAAAGTGTCTTGATTAAAACAATTTAACTCATATACAGAATCCAAGACAACTTCTTGACTATACTGGTAATGGTTTTATTGCATTCTCCAAGTCTACTGAGACATGGATACAGTGTAATTAAAGTCAGTCAAGGCTAAGGAATGCCATATAGTAAATTTATCATTCTATATTGGCTTCAGAAGTATTGATATGTGAAGTGTTCCCCATTCATAAAAGGAAAGAGCTAAAAGTAAAATATATGCACTTAAGAGCAGAAGAGGACTATAGAAGCCATTTCCCTGAACTTCTCCTCTAATTAAACAGATGTTGTCTTAGGAAAACTTGAACACAGCAATATTTAATAGGCTTTATCATTAAGTCTACTTCTCATATATATTCTAATATCTTAATGGGGCCATGTTTTATCTATTTTTATTTTATTTCTTATATATATCATCTAACAACGTATAGGATGGCAGAAGCCCTAATTATACATTTATTTCCTTATACTGGGAAATGTTCATTTTTTTAAAGTATGTTTTTAGCCCAACTGGTGTGGCTCAGTGATTGAGCATCAAGCTATGAACCAGGAGGTCAAAGTTCAATTCCCAGTCAGGACACACGTCCAGGTTTCCGGTTCTATTCCCAGTAGGGGGCATGCAGGAGCCAGCATTCAATGATCCTTTCTCGTCATTGCTGTTTCTATCTCTCCCTCTCCCTTCCTCTCTGAAATCAATAAAAATATATTAAAAGTATGTTTTTATGCATTTAAGAAAGAGAGGAAGAGAGAGAAACATCAATCAATTGTTTCCTGCCCATCTCCTACTGGGGACTGAACCCAAAACCCAGGCATGTGCCCTGACCTGGAATCAAACTGGTAATCTCTTGGTACATGGGATGATACTCAACCACACTGGCCAGAGCAGAAATGTTCATTTATTTTTATTTTTTATTTTTATTGATTTCAGAGAGGAAGGGAGAGGGAAGGAGATAGAAACATCAATGATGAGAGAAAATCATTGATTGGCTGGCTGCCTCTTGCACATCCCCCATTGGGGATTGAGACTGCAATTTAGGCATGTGCCCTGACTGGGAATAGAACCATGACTTCCAGGTTCATAGGTCAATGTTCAACCACTGAGCCAGGCCTATCAGGCAGAAATGTTCATTTTTTAGAGTTGATACATGATTAAATTTACCTAAATATCCCCTTGAGAATATCAAATAAGCGCTATCTTATAAAAACGATTTTTATTATTATTTAACATCATTTTCTTGAAGAAATATAAAATTTTAAAATACATATCAAGTGTACACTCAAGACAAAATTGAATAATTCCAATTAATTTAAAAACCAAGTAAGAGGAAATCACACTCAATAGTAAAAGACTGAAAACATTTCTTCTAAAATGAAGCAGAAAAGAAGGATGCCCATTTTGTTATTTCTATTCAACACAGAAATGGAAGTCTTAGCCAGAGCAATTAGGCATTTGAATTAGAAAAGAAGTAAAATTGTCTCTGCAGACCTCATGATCTTATATATAGAAAACTTAAAGGATTCCACAGTAGAAATATAACAAAACAAAATGAAATTTGTTAGAACTTCTAAACAAGTTCAACAAAGTTGCAGGATACAAAATCATTACTCAAAAATCAGTTGCATTTCTATACATTAATATTGAACAATTTGAAAAGTAAATCAGTATCCATTTTATCAAAACCATTTTTTTGCTTTAAAATTTGGTTGAATTGCTTTGAATTATTAAAATCTTATTGGAAATATTAAAAAAAAAAGTAAATCAGGACAGCAATTTTATTTACAATAGCATCAAAAAGAATAAAATACTAAGAAACAGAATTAAATATGTAAAAGATTTTTACAATGAAAATTACAAAATGTTGAAAAAATTAATGATACTAAGAAATGAAAGCACATCCCATGTTTATGGATTAGAAGACATAATTGTAGACAGCGCCTGGGAAGGCACATGGGCATTATTTAATTATTGTCAGCTGAACCCAAGGCAACAGGCAAAGCCACGCCCTGGGAACACGCCTTGCCAAAAGAGCAAGGGTGTTATCAGCTTGACCTTCATTTCAGCCCTGATGTGGGGAAGTGGTTTTGATATCGAAATCCAGCCTAGCACCAGGAATGCTCAGGGCCTATTCAAGAATGCAAATAATCTCCTTTTGTCTTGACCTTTTGGTGAAACTTCCTGGTATTTAGGATATAAAATAAACTTGCTGGATTGGCTCTGGGTCCCTGTCCCTGTCTCTCCATCAGAAGAGGATGGTGATCCCATCTGGTGCCAGCTTTTTCCTACTATCTTGTCTCTTTCTTTTATTTTTCAATCCCCAGCTGCCCCTACTCAGGAACTGGACCTGCTCTCTAGCCAAACTGGATGTGGAAAGAAAGAAATACCTACACATAATATTGTTAATATACAAATGCTGCCCAAAGCCCCCTGCAGATTAAAGTCATCTCTATCAAACTTCCCATGACATTTTATGTAGAAATAAGAAACTTTCATCCTAAAATTTAGATGGAATCTCAAAAAGACCATAGATAGCCAAATCAATCTTGGAAATGATCAAAGTTGACAGTCTCACACTTCTTGATTTTTAAATTATTATAAATCTACAATATTTAAGAGTGTCTAACTGGCATAAAGACAGACATATAGATCAATAGGTTAAAATAAGAGCCCAGAAATAAACCCTCACACATTGAATTTTATATGAGTTTCCACAAGAGTCAAATGTGTCAACATGAGTCAAATGTGTCAACAAGGGTGCTGAGACTATTCAATGGGAAAAGGACAGTGTTTTCAATAAATAGTATTGGGAAACTAGATATGGGCATGCAAAAGAATGTTAGCCTATAACATAGGCTTATGAAATATACAAAATTAACTCAAAATTGTCAAATACCTAAATTTAAGAGATAAAACTATAACATTCTTAGAAAATTTCTCCATGACATTGGATTGGATAATGATTTTCTGGATAGTGCCACAAAAACACAGGCAACCAAGAGAAAAAGATAGATTGCACTACATGAAAATTTAAAACTTTTGTGTATCCTAAGGACACAAATAACTGAGTAAATTGACAACCTAAGAAATGGAAGAAAATATTTGAAAATTGTATATGTGATAAGAAGTGAATATGCAGAATATTTAAAGGACTCCTACAACTTAATAACACCATAAAGAAAAACCCTATTTAAAAATGCATATAGAACTTGAATAGCTATTTCTCCAAAGAAGATATACAGATAACCAAAAAGTCCATAAAAAGGTGCTCAATATGTCTAATCATTAGGTGAATATATTGAAATTACAAAATGTTAGTCACACTCATCATGATAGTTAATATTTAAAAAAAAAAAACAACAGCAAAAAAAAAAATAAGTGTTAGGGCATTATGTAGAGAAACTGGAACCCTCAGGATCTGTTGGTGGGAATGTAAATGATGCAACCACTTTGAAACCATTTATTAAAACTTAATTATAATGTAATAGTAATTCCACTCTTGGGTATATCACAGAAAAATTAAAGCAGAAACTTGAATGTTTACATTCATGTTAATAACAGCATTATTCACAATAGCTAAAAGGTGGAAGCCATTCAAGGTTAATTTTAAGAGTAACCTTAAAGCTACAATTATCAAGAAAGTTTGGTATTACAATTAGGACCAATATAAAGATTATTAGAACAGAATTGAGATTCTAGAAAGACACTGACACACCTACATGTAGACAAATGGTTTTGAAAGAGATGCCAATGTAAATAATTCACTTGGTTAAAGGATGGCCTGTTTGACAAATGACAGGATAGCAATTGAATATCCAAATCCAAATATATATATATATATACCCACAAAATCCAAATCCAAGTGTGTGTGTGTGTGTGTGTATAAAATTCAAATCCAAATATATATACATCCACAAAATCTATACACCATGTAAATAAATTAATTCAAAATGTAAGATTTTTGGCTTAAATGTTAAAGCTAAAACTGTAAAATTTCCATATGAAAACAAATAGATTTATGCATCATGATTTAAGAACATATTTTTATGAGATAAAGAAGCATGAACTACAAAAAAAATTAAATGACAAATTGTGGTTTTTAAATTGGATTTTTAAAAATTGGAAAAATAATTATACTTTATAGTAAACTGTAAGAAATTAAAAATTCAACCACAGGCTGGGAGAAAGTATTTGCAGAACATAAATCTGATTAAGAACATGGGTCCAGAACATATAAAGAGCTTTTACAGTCTAGTAATAATATGACAATCACCTTGATGGAAAACATGGAAAGAAGATTTGAGAAGCTAATTCTTGAAAGAAGACTTATAAATAAAAAATATGCACATATACAGATGCACAACATCATCAATCATTAGGGAAATGTAAATTTAATTATACAACACTGGTGAAATTAAAAAGACTGACGATTCAGCATCTCATTAATTGATAATGGGAATAAAAAATACATCTGCTTTAAAAAATATTTTGGCATTTTCTTATAATTTTTAACATACACCTCCCCTAATCTCAACAACCCCAGTCCTTTTTATTTACCTAAGGTAAATAAAAATAATTGTCCACAAAAGACTTTCATTCAAATATTCATAGCAGCTTTACACATGATACCCCTAAATAGAAACAACCCAAATACCTATAAGAAAAGAATAAGAAAAAAAATCTCAAATACTTTGATATTAAAAAAAGACCAAAATACAGATAGACATATCAACTTAAATAAATCTCAAAACCATTATGCTAAGTGAATGAAACAAACTATAATACTATATACTTCTTAATTATACTTATATGACATTCTTGATAAGGCAAAATTATATAACCTAACAGTGTTTTCCAGAGGCTAATATTTGGGGAAGGGGATTGACTATGAGGGGGCACAAAGGAACTTATTAGCATGATAGATATTTTCTGTATCATGATTATTGTTACATTAATCTAAACTCATTGAATTGGTGAATTTCACTGTAAGTCAATTGTAAAGAAAACTGCTTAATTTACATATCCCACAATCATGGATAAATTAGAAAATCAAACTAGGAATAACAGTTTTTCCATGTCATTGTTTTGATGCATAGACATTTTATTTCATTATTATAATTTTTCTCTGCAAGTATACTTATAACCCTTATAAAATAATGTTCATAAAATTATACTAGTGGTAAAGTTTTAGTTTTATAGAGTAAAAATTTGAAAAAATACCAATGAAATTAAAAATTAAGGAAAAATCGGAGATACCAAGATGGCGGCATAGGTAAACACATAAACTGTGCCTCGTACAACAATTTCAAAACTGCAACTAAAAGACAAAACGGACATCATCCAGAACCACAGGAAGGCTGGCTGAGTGGAAATTCTACAACTAGAAGGAAAGAGAAAAGCACACTGAGACTCAGGGAGACTCAGAAGGCAGAGGTACGGAGGTGCGTGCGCGGAGAGGGCTGGCGGCTGAGTATGCAGCTGGCTTTCTCAATTAGGAGGGAGGCAAATGCTCTGGACAGCTCTGAACTCCAGTTCTGGGTGAGACTCTGGGGACCCAGACTCATTCAGGGAGAAACTGGACTGTCTGGCAGTGGGTGAAACTCAAGGGCAGCTTTCTCTCAGAGGTGCTTGCAGTGATTACCACGGGACACTGAGACCCAGGGGCCTGTTAGGGCAGGGCGGACAGGAAGCCATTGTTGTCTGCTCTGCCCTGAGACTTTGCCCCATCCAAGATGAGCACAGAGGCTTTTGCAAGTCTTGTCTCTTAAGGGTGTCTCCAGCACAGAAGTTCTCCCAGCATAGACACATCTGATCCTCACAGCCAATTGGCCTGGAGGTCAAATCCTCCCAGTGATACCAACAACAATAAAGGCTTAACTCCAACAAGACTGTGCACACAGCCCACAAAGGGGTGTACCAAGAGTGTCCACCTCAGGTAACTGAAGAGGCTGAGCCACTGGGCCCTATAGGAAACCTACCACACAAAGCCACTCTATCAACTCAGGGAAGCAGCCAAAATGCAGAGACAAAGAAACAGGTCACAAAAGAAAGAAATGAAGGAAAGCAAACAACTGGATATAGAGTTGAAAACCACAGTTATAAGGTTTTTCAAGAATTTTCTAGAAAAGGCTGATAAATTTAACAAGACCCTTGAGGATATGAAAAAGGACCAACTAGAAACCAAGCATACACTGAATGAAATAAAAAATAATATACAGAGATCCAACAGCAGACTAGAAGATTGCAAGAATCAAGTCAAAGATTTGAAATACAAAGAAGCAAAAGAAAACCCAACCTGAAAAGCAAAAAGAAAAAATAATCCAAAAATATGAAGATAGTGTAAGGAGCCTCTGGGACAACTTCAAGCATACCAACATCTGAATTATGGGGGTGCCAGAAGAAGAGAGAGAGCAAGATACTGAAAACCTATTTGAAGAAATAATGACAGAAAACTTCCCTCACCTGGTGAAAGAAATAGACTTACAAGTCCAGGAAGTGCAGAGAATCCCGAACAAAAAGAATCCAAAGAAGACCACAACAAGACACATCATAATTAAAATGCCAAGAGCAAAAGACAAAGAGAGAATATTAAAAGCAGCAAGAGAAAAACAGTTAGTTACCTACAAGAGAGCACCCATATGACTGTCAGCTGATTTCTCAACAGAAACTATGCAGGCCAGAAGGGAGTGGCAAGAAATATTCAAAGTGATGAATAGCAAGAACCTACAACCAAGATTACTCTACCCAGCAAAGCTATCATTCAGAATTGAAGGTCAGATAAAGAGCTTCACAGATAAGAAAAGGCTAAAGGAGTCCATCACCGCCAAACCAGTATTATATGAAATGCTGAAAGGTATTCTTTAAGAAGAGGAAGAAGAAGAAAAAGGTAAAGATAAAAATTATGAACAACAAATACGTATCTACCAATAAGTGAATCTAAAAATTAAGTGAATTAAAAATCTGATGAACAGAATAAACTGGTGAATATAGTAGAATCAGGGGTATAGAAAGGGAGTGGACTGACAATTCTCAGGGAAAGGGGTGTGGGGGGTGCGGGAAGAGACTAGACAAAAATCGTACACCTATGGATGAGGACAGTGGGAGGAGTAAGGGCAGAGGGTGGGTGGGAGCTGGGTGGAGGGGAGCTATTGGGGGAAAAAAGAGGAACAATTGTAATAATCTGAACAATAAAAATTTATTAAAAACAAATAAATAAAAATTAAGAAAAAACCTTTTTAAAATACACAGAGGCAGAAATTGAAATAATGTGAAAAATTGATTTATTTTATTAGAAACAAAAGTAAATTTTATTTAAATATTTAATACCAAGTTATGGAAATTTTAACTTGCAATAAAGACAAAGAGTAATAATACTTAGATACTAAAATATGAGTTTAAGAAATTTGGCTATTTTATTGTACAGTTTAAAGATTTGAAATTAAAGCATTGATTTTAGTATCACTATATATTGCTCCCAAACAATAAAGTATTACAATCATGTTATTAACAAAATCCAATCCAAGTCTAGAAGTAATGACATTTTCATGAACTTCTAGGTTTTCCCAAATGCTTCTAGTATGGCATATCATTAGTTATAAAACATGGTATCACATTTGAATAACTGAGGTACATTTGGATAATCAGTATTTGACTTCAAAGCAATTTTTTAAGGAAGTTGTAAATTTTTTTGGGGAAAAAATCTGCCTTTCCTAAGATTAAACATGTTGTGTGATGCTGTCATGAGAATTTTAATATTCTCTACCATAGATGTTTCATCATTGATTGAGCAAAGTCAGGGCATGGTAATAACTTCTCCTTATTTGCATAACTTGAATATACCTAAAGTCACCAACCAGGCAAGTCCCCCTAGTATTGCCAAAATTCTTCATTTATTCCTCATGTTTATTGGATCTACTTTCAGAAGGAAGAATTCATTAGCATTTATATTGCTGTGATTTTTATCAACATTTAAAATGACTATCCAGACCTTTTAGTATGAGAACTATGCAAGACAAGCAGGTACATATGTCATTCAAAAAAAAAATTGATAATACTGTAAAAGAAGATATGGGGTGTGGCTAGAATTTCCATTACCTATAAAAAAGGGAGAATTTAATTAGAAAACATAAATAATCAATGTTGCTTATTTCTTCATTCTCTTTATTTTACATTGTGTGAGAGAGAATGTGAACTTTCGTATAATGTGAGAATTGTCTAAAATTTGGTAAGATACCAATTAATATTAATCAAATAGGAGGTTTGTAGAAAAATAAAAATTAGCCAGTAAGTGGGAGAAACTTTGAGTCTTTTGAAGTAATAAGATAAGCAAGCATGTGCCACAAGACAGCAGACTGGGCTAACAAACAGGAGAAAATGAAGAGTGCAGCAGGAGCACAAAGGCAAAGAAGAATGCCTCTGATTGAGTAATAGGGAAGGAATTGGCAGAAAGAATCAGGGAAAACTTTATAAATACAACCATCTGAATCTGGCCTTAAAGAAATTGCCACATACATGGGGCAAAAGAGAAGAACATTAACTAGTATCCGGTCTATGCCAGAAAGAAGGACACTTGTGGTGTGAACTCAAAAAACTGTTTTCTCTCTTGTTCATTTTTCCTTTTCTTAAGAAGCATTAGGCCTTCTTAGTAAGGCTCACTTAAATGTTTTTATTAATACTTTATTTGTAACATTTTAACCATTTGAAGTTACTGAAAGAAATTAAAAACATTACTTAAAGAAAATTTAAAAATTATAGAAAATAGAAAGCAAAGAACATATCAACCACATTAGCTCCACTGTCAGCTACTGTTACAGCTAATATATGTTTTCTTACTTTTTTCTATGCATTTGTTTATACAGGTGTAACTTTTATATTTTACTTTTTCTTTGAATACATATCAGATATACTTTCCCATAAAGAACTCCAAATAACAGGAAATATTTGGTCAAAATGAAATCATTATTTTTGGGATTAAAGAACAAAAGCTTATTTTCTGTGGATAGAAAGGAAGAAACAAGAAAGAAACAGAGATCTTTGGGACTTGAATTTAATATTTTTATCTTTTTATTGTACCATTATATTTTGCCTATGTGTAGACAGAGCAATTTTGATATGAATATATATTTCAAAGAATTTTTATAATACTTTTATTAATAAACGTGTAATTTTACCCACAAGTATACCTTCCTTTCAGGAGAGTTGTATACGAATAAAGCAACTCTGTTTCACCACAGATTATCATATTTGCAAAGGCATTATCATAATTATGATGCTTTAAATAAATACACATTTTTAATGAAAGCTGCATCCAATTAACCCATTAAACATACAGCTTTATTATTAAAATCTCAGAAGTAAGAAATTTGAAGCCTAATTCATAATGCCTCCCAGAAGCCATTGCTTTGGCATTGAGTTGTGGTTTTGTAGATTAAGATGGAAAGTCAGTGATCATTAAATATTAACTGTAGAGTCCCTATTTCAACAGATGAGGAAGCTGAGGCCTAGAAAGCAGAATTTGTTCTGAAAAGCTATTTGTTTTTTCTTTCACTGTCCAGGTATGTTTCTACTCCCTGACCCCAGTGACAGAGTCTCAGTGAGTTCACTGTGGGAACAACTGTTCCAAAGAGGTGGAAATGGAGAGGAAGTTGGGAAACATAGTCATGAATAGTAAGATTTAATTACCTATATTAAACAAAAATTATTCATTCCCAACCCCATTAATCTCCATTATTTATAGCAAGATGTCAAATCGTTTTATTTCATCACAAGTTTTGATTAATTAATATTGGCTTCTGGGAACGGTATTTTAAGAAGGATTCTGAAAAAGTACTATGACTACTTAGCTAAATTGTACTAAGTAGAGGAGGAAATGATAAAATATTTCTTATATCTGGCTAGATATAATTTTAAGAGGACAAACAAAACAATTTTAATATTGGGACATGCAATAAATCAATGTTGTTTTCCTGATAACTAATGTCTTAGTCATAAAAAAATGATGGCATATATATATATATATATGTATATATAGATAGATAGATAGATATTGCAGTTATTTGGGTCATGATATATACATGAGAACATCAATATAAATGTGAGTTTCAAATGAGATGAGGTAATTTGACCAATTTTTCTGAAGCAATACACTATGAGGAGAAACAGCTGATGCCTGACTACAGACTTAGAAAGCATCATGGAAGATAGTGGTGCTAGAGAGGGATACCTAGGTTTAACAATTGGTCTCTAAGACTGTCCTACATGTTCAACTTAACTTATGTTCAATTCACAAAAGTAAAGAATAGGAAGGAGAATATATTCAAATGGAATTTGTCAAGTTCTACAAGTCCTTAAAAACAAACTCTTTTTGTTTTTTTCAGATTTCAATAACTAGGTAGGTGGTGCTTTGATCATTATGTAAATATTATGGAAAAAAGAGGTTTGGGGTAACTCTTTGTGAGTTAGATATGAGTAGCTACTTCCTGGGCACAGTTAATCCTATATAATAAAAGACTAATATGCAAATAGACCGAACATCGGAACAACAGAACAAGTCGCTATGACATGCACTGAACACCAGGGGCACGTGCAGAACATGGCGGTTGTTGGCCACAGTGGGATGGTGAGCGGGGGTGCCAGACCAAGGCGGGGTGCCTGTCACTGTCATAGGGGCAAGACCATGGTGGTTACTGAAAATTCTTTGCTACCGCATGCGACCCCACTCACCCACTGCCAGCACCAGAGCCACTGTTTGTACCTGCTGCCAGCACCTAGTGCCAGCCCCGATGCCCACCACAGCCTCCCGGCCCACAGTTGCTTTCAAGGTGCATGAATTCGTGCACTGGGCCCCTAGTTTATATATAAAGCAGGTACAAAATAATGTTAGAGTCAACTATACAGTGTGAGTTGGTTTGTTACATTATTTGAATAATGTTTTTTCCCCTAGATTAGTCACATAATTACTTTATTCTCTTTAGTTTATTTCTTTCATAATTTGTCTTATATTTAAAATAGAAATATTTCCTCTAGAATCACAATACAATCATCATAAAATATCATTTTCACTCTGGTAGTGAAACAGACTGTTTCAATAAGCCTTCCTTAGTACTAAGACCTATGTAGTTATTCTAAAGTTTTTTTCAAATTTAAATTTTAAAGCACAGTTCTTGAAGAAGAACATATACAAACTGAATCTTTCTACAATGGCCAATTTCTTTAATATATTCTATTTGATACATATTCCAACAAGCTACCTTCACTTCTTTTGGATACTACTTCAGAAGAGGTGTCAACCATTACAGTATGCTAATAGTTTTAATGGTGTCTTTAACCCATTCCATATTTTCCAAAGATTCCCAAAATGCTTCCCATGTGAACATGAGGATTAGTATAATATTAGTACTCTTTTTATTTTATTTCCTCAAGATGAAATGAAAGCTCTGTACTTTGCAGACCTTGCAGCTGGCTCAGCCCTGTAGATAAATGACTCTTTTCTTGCCTGCCAACCTGTACATACTCATTAAGCTTAGAATCTGGAGCCAATTTAGTCCGTAAAAAAGAAAAAAGGTAAGTGAAGAAGGAAAAGGAGAAAAGTATGCCGTGAATAGGGTACAAAAATGCTGTCTTTGGCAGGCAAAGTAGTAAATGGAGCTCAGCTGCTAGAACAAAAGATATCATTCAAAGAAATTACTATACCTTTACCCTGGGTACACTTTGATGAGGATTTTTGGTTCTTAAATTGAGAAAAGGGAAAGAAAATATTGAGAAGCAGTTACTAATGCTAAGGCTAATGAATACATGCACTAACTAGCATGTACTTTACTGTGAGGAAATATTTCTTTTTAAAATGAATGAACAGAAGAAAATGAGGAAGTGGCACTAATTTCATAGAGTATTTAGAATTTTTTTTGTTGGATATATACATAAAAACATGCCTCTGATAATATGAGATGAGGGAAAACACATCAAAATTGAAGCTAGTGTTTATTTTATTTAATGGTGAATGTTTCTTTTTCCACAAGTATGTGTGAAAGTACAAATATGAGATGACCAGAGCCCCATAGCAACCCTTGCCAATTTTAAAATCCTTGATGTGTAAGAAAACATCTAGAAGCACATTTTTCTTAGTGATTATATGTATACTAGTGGCACAGTGCATGAAATTCGTGCATGGGGGAGGGGGTGTCCCTCAGCCCGGACTGTACCCTCTCCAATCTGGGACTCCTCAGGGGATGTCCGACTCACAATCTGGGACCACTGACTCCTAACCACTCACCTGCCTGCCTGCTTGCCCAATTGCCCCTAACCACTCTGCCTGCCAGCCTGCTCACCCCCAACTGCCCCCCTCCCTTACTGGCCTGATCACCCCCAACTGCCCTCCCCTGCTGGCCTGATAACTGCCCCTAACCGCCTCTGCCTTGGCCCCACTACCATGGCTTTTTCCAGAAGGACATCCAGAAGGTCTCCCGGTCTAATTAGCATATTACCTTTTGTTAATATAGATACTCTTCCAATCTGGCAGAGCAGAACATAAAAGGGGAGGGAGAGAGAAGGAATGACTGGAAGAGAGAGAGTTATTTATGGGAAATATATATTTTAAAAATGTATCTGAGGTAAGTCATTCTTCCTTGGGTATTTGCAGAGTCACTGATTATGGAATAATCAAATACATAGCAGAAATATAATTTTGCTTTAATTCTGAAGTTGACAATAGGGGAGAAAAGAGGAGAATTGTGTTTCTTGTGTCTTCTTACCTAAGCTACTTAATAGTAAATACTTGCTCTACAGAAATGCTAAAAGTCACTTATATTTTATCTTCTAAAGAAGTTTAAGGCTGGATAAAGTATTGCTCTGTAAGGAAGGATTAAGTAGCGAGTAATGATTAGCTGGATGATTATCTTTTACTACAATAACCATACAATGTCCCCATAAGTGGGAAAAATTAACCTAAATGCCCATATGAAGTATACTTAAGTGACCAATGTTTATTTGGGGAGAAGATGTTTGCCATGCTTAAGAGGGAGTGCCTCTCTGTGAAGCATTTCAAAAACCATGATTTACTCCTGATACCTTTTACATATGCACCTGGAGAGTCAAGAGAATGCACAGACAAAGCAAAACTTCATTAGTTTTATCCGGGTGAAGTCAGGAAAATGAAATGTGAAGTGTGGGTTCTAGGATTACATAAATTGTAATATTAACACGAAAACTGGGCCAGGTAAAAAAAACAAACATAACAGGATACAATAAAGGTTTGTGTAATTTGTGGTTCAAAAGGACACACTGACTGCATTCATTGACTACCTCTCATTCAGTTCTTTCTGAAATCTGAAGGATATGTCTAAGAAATATCTTAAATTTCTATATTAATTTTTATTGGTATAGATACATGTCAGTGCTTCTAACTGCTATATGGCACCCCATAGCATGCATTAACCACTTTTTATAGACCTACTTCCAGTTATCTACACATCCTCACTAGTACAAAACAAACACCACAATGTTAATCTTTTTACATATCAATTTAAAGTCCTTTTCTTTTGTGTGTGTGTGAATTCCTTTCTGTTCACAATATCAGACCTCCCAGCCCACAAGGTCAGTCTCTCCACACTCCACTCCTGTCCCCACAAGAGCAACTAGTTGGCTTCCCATTTCTGAGGGAAGCCCAATGGGAAACAAACCAATTTAAAAAATAGCTGAGGAAATCCACACAAGCCACCTAGAAAAATCAATATAGTTCTTCATTCTTAATTACTTTGGCAAGATCCCATATTCTTAATGGTCCAACAAGAATCACCACACTTCAAGAAGGGAAACATATGTAATGTAGGAGAAAGACTGTGCAAATAAAAATAAAAAAGCTTTTGATGCTTGATGAAACAAAAGACCTTTAAGAGGAAAACTTTAAAAATATTGTGATATATAACTTCAGTATAATTTTGAGAAGATGAAAAGAGTACTATGAGAAAAGTCTATTTAAAAATAAAAATCAGACCTTGAAAATTAGAAGTATGATTGTTAAAATAAATGCAATCAAAAGCATCACATAATGTTAAAGAAATATTCAAGAATACAGATCAAATAGAAAAAGAAACAAAGATGTAAATATATATTTAATATACATTCAAGGAATATAAAGATACGTGTTTACCATGTTAGCAGTTTTAATGTTCAACAAATAGAAAATACTGAAAGATAATGTGAAAGATTATATATTTTTGCAATTAAGAATAGAAGATAGTGTCTTGCCAAACCAGTTTGGCTCAGTGGGTAGAGCGTCGGCCTGCGGACTGAAGGGTCCCAGGTTCGATTCCGGTCAAGGGCATGTACCTGGGTTGCGGGCACATCCCCAGTGGGGGGCGTGCAGGAGGCAGCTGATTGATGTTTCTCTCTCATTGATGTTTCTGACTCTCTCTCTCTCTCTTCCTCTCTGTAAAAAAATCAATAAAATATATTAAAAAAAAAAGAAGATAGTGTCTTAGAGTTGATAAAATGTACACATTTTATATTGAAAAGGTCTACAAGATTTGATAGATGGTTAAGGAAAATGTCATTCCTAAGATATCTAGATTAATACTTTAAATACTCAAAATAAAAAGGAATATTTCACACATATTTAAAAGAGTTTTCTTATGAAGAGCTTAGTTTTCTTCAGTCTGACCACATCATGAAATAAGACACACACCAATGTGATAAAATTTCAGTGAGGCAGACTTGGCTTCTCTAGTTTCTCATTGTACATAGAAAGAAGCTCAAGTCTGATGGATGATGAGTGTGGTAAGATGGTCAAAGAAAATAAACAAAGAATGGTAAGTAACTTTGAAAGGGTGGACCTAGAAAGGGCATTGGAGAGATGTAGAAGATGGTAAAAGGGGGCTAATTGGTGATGGAAGGAGACTTGACTTGGGTTGGTAAACACAATATTCAGATGATGTATTATAGAATTGTAACCCTGAAACATACATGATTTTATTAACCAATGTCAACCCAACAAATTCAACTAAAACAAACAAATAAAGAAACATGTCACGAATGAAAGAAATGGAGGAAAGCAAACTACTGGATGACATAGAGTTCAGAACCACATGTATAAGGTTACTCAAGAATCTTCTAAAAACCGCTGAGAAACCTGATGACACTTCTGAGGAGCTTAGTGAGACCTTCAAGGACCTTAATGAGAATGCCAAAAAAATGGAAAAGGACCAGTCAGAAATGAAGCATACACTGTCTAAAATAAAGAATATACAGAAACTCAATTGTAGATCAACGTACCCCAAGAATCAAACCAAAGATCTGAAATATGTGGAAACAAAAAACATCCAACCAGAAAAACAAAAAGAAAAAAGAATCCAAAAATATGAAGATAGTGTAAGGAGCCTCTGGGACAACTTCAAGCAAACCAACATCCAAATTTTTGGGGTGCCAGAAGAAGGGAGAGAGCAAAATATTGAAAACCTATTAGAAGAAATAATGACAGAAAACTTTCCCTACCTGGTGAAAGAAATAGACTTACAAGTTCAGGAAGCACACAGAACCCCATACAAGAGGAATCCAAAGAGGACCACACCAAGACACATCATAATTAAAATGCCAAGGGCAAAAGACAAAGAGAGAATAGTAAAAGCAGCAAGAGAAAAACAGTTAATGACCTACAAGGGAGTACCCATACGACTGTCAGCTGATTTCTCAACAGAAACTATGCAGGCCAGAAGGGAGTGGCAAGAAATATTCAAAGTGATGAACAGCAAGAACCTACAACCAAGATTACTCTACCCAGCAAAGCTATCATTCAGAGTTGAAGGTCAGATAAAGAGCTTCACAGACAAGAAAAAGCTAAAGGAGTTCATCACCACCAAACCTGGATTACACAAAATGCTGAAGGGTATCCTTTAAGAAGAGGAAGAAGAAGAAAAAGGTAAAGATAAAAATTATGAACAACAAAATGACATCAAATACATACCTACCAACAAGTGAATCTAAAAATCAAGTGAATGAAAAATCTGAAGAACAGAATGGACTGGTGAATATAATAGAATCAGGGACATAGAAAGGGAGTGGACTGACGATTCTCAGAGGAAGCAGGTGTGAGGGGTGCAGGAAGAGATTGGACAAAAATTTTACTCCTATGGATGAAGACAGTGGCGGGGGTAAGGGCATGGGGTGGGGAATCAGGTGGAGGGGAGCTATGGGGAAAAATAAAAGAGAAACACCTGTAATAATCTGAACAATAAAGATTTATTTAAAAATTAAAAAAAGAAAAGAAAATGATGCCTTTAATATCCAATCAGTTTAAGGATTGTCTATATTTTTATTCATGTGTGACATTATGTTAATTTTTAGTATGCATGCACCATACTAAACAAAATGTAGTTCATAAAAAGGAAAAATTATGGAAACTTTAAGGAAGAACTAAAGGAAGATATATTTAGTGTTCTGGTCATAATTTGCCATATACTATAGATAACATAATAAATACCAATATAATAAAAATATTTCAATTTGGAGCTTCATATATATTCTAGGTAAAAATTAATGGAAATAACCCTTAAGCAATTTTTTCTTACTTTTTTATTCTATCCTTTTACAGTATTCTATTTCAAAGTGAAGAAGAAAACTAAATTTATGACTTCTTTCAGCAGACTTATTTTTCTTAGCCCAGATTGTTTTACTTATTGAAAGTTTCAGTAAAAAACATAACAGATGTCATTTCACCATAAAAAAATAAGTATTTAAATGATAAGATGTTATATATCTTAGGAATGAAATATTTTTATAACTTAAGCAAAACCCTAAGAATACCACAATAATAAAAAACAAAGTATCCTACCTATTGCCTAGCACTGCCTAAATCAATTGCTCAAAATAAAAATGGAGCAATAACAGGAAGATAAAATCTGGATTTTTCCATTCTTTTACCCAATTTTTATCATGAATATAATATCAACAGTGAAGAATATATGGTTTTTCAAAGAAGCCTTAAGCAAGAGTCTAGGTCCTGAATATATTCCACTAGTCTTAACAACTAAACCAGAAGGACTATTTTTGAACAAAATTCATGTTAATGAGTCAAGTTTCAATTTTCAAAGTAAAAACAATTCACTGTTACTTATTTAATTTTTGAATACTGGGGAAAAAAAAAGAGTAAAGGAAGTTTGACTCTGGTATCCCATAGATAGCTTTCTCTTTTTGGGTGGTCTTTTTTTCTTTTTACTATGACAAACGCTATCACTACACTTGCCCAATCCTGGACACCTATATGTTCAGATAAAAATGAGGCAAGATCATAGTTTCTGGAGATGCATCAGAATTGCTTGCTACTCTCAGATAATTTAATCCATCTGGAGTAAAAATATATCAATGCAAATTCACACAGCCCATGCGTTTCCTGTTTTATATGTTATGCCAAAGCAAAGTTCAGCATGCTGGCCTTCCATGTGAAGAGGAATTGTCTTATCTGCCCACAGTAAATATAATCTCACAAGACATCTTTCAAGTAAACCAAACTAAGCAGATATGGAGCCTGGTATTTCTTTTGGATTCCAAGTCTCATTATATTTGTTTTGAGCTAAGGGAATATGAGGAAGTTCTTGTTTTCATGAATGGCTAAAGTTAATGTATTTATGTTCTGTCTTTTTTTTTTTATATGGACCATCTTTGAAGCAATGTTGATTTAAACAACCATTTTTTTCCTTTTATCAACCATTTAAATATTATCTATCTTATGTAGTTTTGCTTATGGTTTGCAGAGTTATTAATAGTTTTGTTTTTTTGCTGAAATTGTTCTTTATATAATCAGGAATAATAAACATGAATAAATCATGTGTCATTCTTTGAGGATAAGAAATTATATTGGCCTGTAAAGAGTTTATGATTTAGCTGCAGAGACCGGCCAGACACCCGATGAAAAACATAAGGAAGCAAATTCTACAGGGAAAATGAATGGTTGGGGCGAAATGGTCTATGAAGTCTGGGAAAATTATCCCCCCAACTGAAGCATTCAAGGAGGCTTCCTCTAGAGATTAGTATTTGAAGTTGTCCTTAAATTGGACTGGGCAATATGAATTGCTCAAAAATAATCTCTAAGACAAAGATTTGCATGGTGTGCTGATGAGGCCAAAACTAGAGGGTTTGTGAATGATAATTGGGAACAAAACCTGAGTATTAAATGAGGCTGACTTCTAAAGAGTCTTGGGAAACTTTGGAGGGAAAAAGACAAGTAATATAGCTATGTTAACATATATAGTTCAAAATACTTCTTTAGTCCTACTTGATTAAACATAAAATAACACATTTTATATTTAAGAAATAGGCATTTTATGTCTTATGTGTCTGAGGTTTTTATGTGTATTGAATAATATTTTAATTTTATAATGATAAATTTTAAGTGACATTTTTAATAAAAATACTTTTATTCTATGGAAAATTCATTCTATTCTATAAAAAAAATCATTCACATTCATTATTATTATAAACCAAAGCACCTTTCTGGTTTGTTATGAGATTAAAAGAAATGCATTCTTTTTTTTTTTCATTTTTTTGCTTTATTTTACTTTTAAGTTTAAAATAAAACATACATATTTCAATGCCATTTTGTAAAAAATTGAAAAAATCTAAATAGTTCATCCTAATTTTAAGTATAATGAAAATTTATTTTTAAAGTATTAACTATTTCAAAATGTAAGCACCATATAACAAGAAGTTAGAAATGTATATAAGAGGCTTAAAATTAAGAGGCAAATATCTAGCTTTTTAGATAGTTTTACTTTTCAGTAATATTCTTCCTAAGTAAATTTTTCTAAATTCTACTTATTAAAAATACACTTTTTAAAAACAATTTAACAGCTATCTGTTGAGGTTTGATATGTGCAAGTTTTAAGAAGAGAATAGAAAATTAATGACAAATAAATCAGTAAAGACAAAGAGCAGCTACTAGAAAATTTGGGATCAAGATAACTACAAAAGTTGCAGGGCAAAGAAAAATATCTGACAATATATTTATAAATTAATTTTGAGTTTGTAAGATTCTGTTAGTTATGTATGGTATCTTGCTAAATGGACAAATGGAAATACAATTATGGGTTTTGTATTCAAATTTAATTTATTAATAATGATGAAAATGTTATGATAATGCTAATAGTGTTGAAGTTAATAAGGATTTGTCACTGTAAAACATTTCCCATTCTCCTAAAATTTTTGGAAACTGCATCTTATTGATTTGTAAAAGGAAATATTTTAAAGTTCTATCTAGACCAGAAAGGAAAATCAGATAGACAGGTGGGAGTAAAAATTGAGTACCAAGTGTGTACCATGCTCATTATATCTATTATTTAATTTAATTCACTCAATAACAGTACAAGGTTACTGAAGCAACTTCATGGCAGGGTATTTGCCCAAGTTCACACATCTGGGTGGGAACAAAGTAAAGAATGAAACGCATCTGCCTGACCTTAATATCCACACCATTTCTTCCAGATGTCACTTTGGCTTGTATCGGAGCATTCGCTGACCATGATTTTAATACAGTAATGTTGATTATAAAGTTAATCTGTGAATTTGAAACATAGACTGAGGCAAAAACTGTAATTTTCATATCCAATATTACATTTTTCCATCTCACCTACAAAGATAAAACTGATTTCATAAGGGGGGATGCATATGCATTTGCTACTTTCCCTTAATTATCAGAGTATTCATGTAACACAATTCATGAATATAAGTGGAAGTCGTTGATTATAATTTTGATGATAGCTCCTTAAAAACTGTGAGTAAAGGAATGGGGGTTGGTAAACTTCCAGGTGTGTGACATTTTGTACCTTGGCCTTTCTTCTTGCTGCCAAGAAAACTGATGCAATGCCCAGAAGTGGGAAACCATCTTGGAACCATAAGTCACAAGTTAAGAATAAGTGATTAAAACATCAAAGGATCCTAAATCCTCAACAGCATTATAGAGTCACCTCACCAGTTCTAGACTACCTATTTCCAAACTTCTCATTACAAAACAAAATACTATAAAACACATTAATTGTTCAAGCCAATATTTTTTCAGATTCTGTAATATATGCTTAAAACAAACCCCTAAATTATGTGCCAATATGCATAAAAAGATGCCTTTCAATCATTATGTCTATGTACTATAAAATATCCAGAAAAAAAGTAAAAAAAAGTAATGCAAACAATTTTTTTCTCAAGATTTAGAATTTTAATGTTATAAAAGATAGACATAAGATTGGTTCTCTATCATATAATTAATCCTTGCTTCAGGTTTAAACTAACCCTAATAAAGATAAAAACCATTAGGAAATTTACTTAAATTAATCATAATGATCAGAATATTACAGGGATAAAAAATATCTTGGTCCTGAATTATCTAAATTTATGCCATCATTTTCAGTATCAATGAATCAGATAAAGCATTTCATAGACAACGTGAAAAGTAAAATCTCAATCTTTTGCAATGAATGTATATGGGAAATAAGAGTAAGCATGCTATAAAATTTCATGCCAACATATTACTATCTTTATATATAAAAGGCTAAGTATCCATCCTTCCCTCTGACCAGTAGCTATGACATGCAATGACCACCAGGGAGCAGATACTTGATGTAGGAGATGCCATGACGCACGCTGGTCATACTATCTAATAAAAGAGTAATATGCAAGTTGACCATCACTTCAACACACAAGATGGCTGCCCCCATGCAGTCAAAGATGGCCACCCCCATATGGACACAAGATGGCCACCACAAGATGGCTGACAGGGGAGGGCAGTTGTGGGTGACCAGGTCAGCAGGGGAGCACAGTTGAGGGGGACCCAGGCCTGCAAGGGATGGCAGTTGGGGGGGGACTAGGCTTGCAGGGGAGGACAGTTGGGAGGGACCAGGCCAGCAAGAGTGGGCAGTTGGGGGGAACCAGGCCTGAAGGGGAGGGCAGTTGGGGGGGGACCCTAGCCTGCAGGGGAGGGTAGTTGGGGGGGACTAGGCCTGCAGGGGAGGGCAGTTGGGGGCAATCAGGCCTGCAGGGAAGGATAGTTGGGGAGGACCCAGGCCTGCAGGGGAGGGAAGTTAGGGGCAACCAAGCCAGCAGGGGAGGGCAGTTGGGGGGGACCAGGCCTGCAGGGGAAAGCAGTTGCAGGGGACCAGGCCAGCAGGGGAGGACAGTTAGGGGAAATCAGGCCAGCAGGGAAGCAGTTAGGCATTGATCAAGCTGGCAGGGGAGTGGTTAGGGGGTGATCAGGCTGGCAGGCAGAAGCAGTTAGGGGCAATCAGGCAGGCAGGAAGGCAGGCGAGCAGTTGGGAGCCAGAAATCTGGATTGTGAGAGGGATTTCTGAATGGGCAGTTGAACATCCCTCAAGGGGTCCCAAATTGGAGAGGGTGCAGGCTGTGCTGAGGGACACCCCCCCTGTGCACGAATTTGTGCACCGGGCCTCTAGTACTAGTATAAATAAGAATATCAAATAGCAAAAATTGTATAAATGCACCATTAATTTTGCATAATGTTTTTGCAATATTAACAGCATTTCTCATTTATATTCAATGATCAGATATAGAAGTATTTTGATCAATTCTTTTGATAAATAATTAGGTATATTCCTATAGGTTTAAGGTACCTTTTACCACACATAATTTAAGTATTTTAATGTACATGCAAAGCAACCTAAAAAATTGTAACATCATTAAACTTGAAATAAAATATACCTTTAGAACAAACTTAAAATATATTTTCTAGTTAACTAAAGTTTGAATACATAAGGTTTATATGCAAAATTACACAGATTATTTTCATTCGGTTTTTACTGAGATACATGACAATATGTAGGATGTGATGTTATTATAGTAAAATATTTAGCTATCAGTTTTCAAAAATAAAACTTTCAAAATATTTTTGAATGTCTCAATTACTTTTGTTTTTTTTTGCATTTTATTTTTCTCTTTATTGATTAAGATATTACATATGTGTCCTTATCTCCCCCATGCCACCTACTCTCCCCCATGCACTTTAAATAATTATCATTTATATCCTATGAGAATGCACTCTCATAAAATTCCCAAAAACACAGTCAGAAAAAGCATACTTTGGTATTAATATTTCCATTCAACAGATGCTATTCAACAAAAGAAATATATTTATAATATTTTATTCACCTTAAAAAGGTGAATTTAAAAGAAGACATTTAATATAGTTTATTTGCATTTTCTCGTAAAACTTGCATACAGTTTTTAACTTGTTAATTGCAGCAGATTGAAAAAACTAACCCATTACCAAGATCAGCCTATCATTCCTTCTTAAGGGTTATATGTGAAACCTTAAGGACCATTTTGAGAGAGAAATAAATGGTATGCCATTGAGTAGAAGAGAAAATTGAAAGGGAGATACACACTCTAACTTTGCTTAATTAATACATAGCATAAGACACTGTCTTTTTATATACAAAACTAGAGGCCCAATGCACGAAATTCTTGCAAGGGGCTCGGCCCTCATAGCCGTGGTCAGAAGGACATCTGGAAGGATGTCTGGTCTAATTAGCATATTATGCTTTTATTATTATAGAAGATACTGTTTAAGGGAACTCATCTTCTATTATATTTGTGAAATATAGCTAAAGTATCCTAACATGTTCTTTCTTCAGTTTTACACAAACATTCCTGGTGAGATACCATGCAGTTAGCTGAATATCACTGATTATTTAATTGTCTTTTTTTTAAATCCTTTATTGTTTAAAGCATTACATATATTATTATATATGTCACCTTTTTCCCCTTGACCTCTCTCTGGCCACCACCAACCCCATCCCTGCAGATGCCTTCACCCCCCTAGTGTCTGTGTCCATTGGTTATGCTTATATGCATGCATACAAGTCCTTTGGTTGATCTCTTACCTCTCCCCCTCCCCTGTCTTCCCTCTGAAGTTTGACGGTCTGTTAGATGCTTCCCTGTCTCTTAAATACTTTCATTTTTTCTCTTATTTATTATTACTTTAAGTATACCAGATGATTAAACTTAATGTTGTATTTAAAGTAAAATATTTTATGTAACATTAAAAATGTTTTGTCACATATCATAAACATATAGGGTTTAATGTGTATTTACTTAATACTTGCCTATATGAGGGAACAATTCTAGTTAATATAACATATATCTCTCTATATGTATTTTTACCATAGATCAAACTTTAAAAATATCAATATATGAAAAAATAATGACTATGTTGTTTGAAAAAAATACAATTATCAATTTATAGTATTTTCTATTCTTTAAGACTTAATCCATGCTGGGACTCTAATGAATATGAATTAATGATTATAAAACAAAGTAATATTCAGCACAGTTGGATAAGTCTGATATTCTGTTCTTATAATAGATATATTTTAATAATATTAAAATTGAGTTAATTGGCCAAAGCATAGAAGGTGGCTGATAGAATATTTACTAATATTCAAATTTAGGGAGATGACTCCTAACATAGCCATTAGAACTAGTAAAAAATAGAGAACAAAACCTCCTAGATAATTTTTTAAGTTATTAGTTTATTAATCTCTTATGAAAAATCTTCACAAATCACCACAGATAAAGTCACTGAAGAATCTAACTCCTTCTGTTGTGTAATCTTGTCCTCACTTTGGCCAGCACCAGCATTGCCTTCACAGTCCCGTTACTCACTTCATTCTGCTCTTGTGTTCCTTTCCCTGTTTTGTTGAGGTCTTTTTCTTCTCTTACAGGCATGTCTTGCAGGTCTGTTTTTGGGTTCATTTCTCTTTGCATGACCCAAGGAATCATAAATCATGCCAAAGCCAATTGTTCCACCGCCAAAATGGATTTCAAATCCAAACACAAAGAAGACATTTGGCATGGTCTTGTACATTTTGCCTAGTATTTCCCAAATTTCTGTCTTAGGTACTGTTACCTTCCCAAGGTGAAGGATATTGGTGATCATTTGTTTCCGATGAAGTAGTAGCTCATGAACTTCCTGACCCAGCTAGTTTCTGTGTTGTTTATGATGGTGGACAATCTTCAATCAGCCAAAGAAAAAAGAGTGTAAGTAATTTTTTAAATTTCTTTTTTTAACTGATTAGGGGCAGATGATTAGAGGAGTATCAAACAGCACTGTAATATTTCCACAAGTGTGTTTATGTCACTTGACATAAATATCTTAAATCCTTCTAGAAAAGTATAAATATCCCCCTTTAAATTTACATTTGCATTTTCTCTGCTATTAGTTTTAGCCAGAAATTTGATTAGGGTTAAGAATTTCAGTATTCCAGGAGGAACACTGGTTTTCTTTCAACACTGATGTTTATTATGTTCTTTCTGGATGACAATTCTATAAGTTTGATGTATTATCTTAATTTGTTTTGTAGGAGTTGATCAATTAACTTGAGAAAACTATATGTACTGTTGATTCAATCATATAACAAGCATAATTTAATATAAATGGTTCATAAGACATTGATTTTACCCAACTGCTCTGTAGAATTAGTGTCACTAAAGAAAGCAGCCAAGCTAAACTAACAATACTAAGCATTTGTGCAATTTATCTCTTTCTATAATGAACAGAAAATGATATAATGGCCACCAAGATTAATGATAAAACAAACATGCTAGTTACATTCATGCTCTATAAGGCCAATTCACAATGTTACTTGGAAATCAATAATTTGAAAATTAACTGAACCATTAGGAGAGTAAAATCAGTAACGGTGGAAGTGGAAAGTTTTTCTGGAATATGTTATTGCTATAGGTTTTAAAAATATATTCAAGATTTCATGTTATAATTTATTTAAATTTTATGATAGGTTTAGTTTTAAGAGTTTTAACCTAAAATTACATGTTGTTCCAAGTAATTTATTCCTTGTCCCTAAACTGATGAAACTCCAGTGATTAGAAATGCTTCCTTTCTGCCAGTATGAATAAAGATATTTATCAACAGTAGTAATCCACAACCAATGTGGTATTATTCCAGTAATTTGGTTTGTTCTTCTTTCTAGTACTTCTCTCCAATTCATGATCGCTCATGAACTGGAAGGGACAGAGAGAGAGAAAGAAAGAGAGAGCGAGCAAGAGAGAGAAACATTGATGTGAGAGAGAAACATCCATCAGTTGCCTTCCGTATGTACCCTGACCAGGATCAAACTCACAACCTTTTGGTTTGTATGACAACTGTCTGACCAAATCCACCCAGCCAGAGCATTTTTAATAGTTTACTCTACTTTTCTGCTTTATAATATATAGAACCCCTAGTGTTTGTTAAATGAAGAGCTATAATTTACTCAATGAAGTCACATGCATGGGGTGGTACAGAGTATATGCAAAAGAAAAACTATTTTCTTTTCATGGTAAATATAATATTTTAATAAAATATAAATATATTTATGGTATTTAAATAACACATCCATTAATTTCTTCAATAACGTATCAACTGTGACAAAATTGTAACAAAATATGGAGAATTCTTTGGAATACTAAATTTCTTGCTTTTTTGTGTGATATTTTTTTCAGTTTTGTAGTTGATAATGTTCAAACATTAGCTATATATAAGCATATATGGAGGCTGGAATAATTTTTAAAATACCTATAATTAGTAGGTGAACTAAAATCTTTTAAAAATGTAGACTCTCAAACTACATATTGTTTAAAATATTTCACCCTGGGCAGTTTGGATCAGTGTTAGGTGGTCGGCCCACGGGCCAAAGGATCTTTGGTTTGATTCCTGGTCAAGGACATGTACCTCAGTTGCAGGTTTGATCCTTGGCCCTGGTTGGGGAGTGTCCAGGAGCAATCAGTGGATGTGTCACTTTCTTGATGTTTTTCTCTCCAGCGTGCCTTCCTCTCTCACAATGGGGGAAAAATATACTCAGGTGAGGATTTAAAAATAGGAAGTATTATTTCAATAAATTCTTAGGAATTTGGAAATGAATCCAGTAAATTAAAATAATATTCATAGATTTAAACCTCGGGTAGAAAATCCATGACTGTTCATACCTTTACAATCATGGCAGTTTAATATCTTAAACTTCCTTCCTGAGTTTCCATCTCCTATTCTAAACTACACAAAATTTATATTTGTGTTCTTATCCAGTTGTAATCTTGGAGACATAATTTAAGAGGCATTGAGAAACTTTTAAACTTATAATACCGAAATCCCAATCACACATAAGATTTCATGATACTGAAATCTTAATCATTTTCATTCTTCCTTAGAAGTAATTAGTTATCATTATCAAAGCCAATAAAATATATTTATAATAAAAATGTTTATAGTTGTAAAATATTATTTATGTCCATAAATAGTGATATGGACAATTGTACGTATTTGTTTTGTCTACTTGACCATGATTATCATGTTAGAAATACAACATGTAAATCATGGTCAACTAAGAAAGGGAAAAAAATACGTACAATCCTATCTAATAAAAGAGTAATATATAAAATAACCATCACCCCGCTACACCCACAAGCCATGCCCACCAGCCAATAAGGAGCGAGTATGCAGATTAACCCAACCAAGATGGCTGTGGCCACAGAGCGAGCAGGAGGCTAGGGTTTACCTGGCAATGGAGGAAGCCAAGTTTTCCGCACACCCTGGTGGGCCCAGGCCTCCACACTCTCCATTCAAGGCTACAAAGTTTCAATTATACAAGATAAATAAATCCCAACAAAAATGGTGGCAGCCACAGAGCTGGAGAGAGCACAAGGCTTGAGTTCCCCCCCCCCACAATGGAGGAAGCCAAGCTTTCCACAGCCCTGGCCTGCCTTGGCTCTGCTTAAGGCTACAAAGTTTCAATTATAGAAGATAAATAAATCCCAGATACCAGGGCCTCCGTTTGGGTCACCGGGGGGGCGTGGCTGGCCTGCAAACCACCACAGGCCCCTCATCCAGGCAACACCAGGCCCCAAGGGAACCCCCAACCTGATCCGGGACACCCTTCAGGGAAAACCAGGCGGCCCCCACCTGTGCACCAGGCCTCTATCCTCCTATCTAATAAAAGAGTAATATGCAAATTGACCATCACTCCAAAACACAAGATGGCTGCCCCTATGTGGTCAAAGATGGCTGCCCGCATGTGGACACAAGATGGCTGCCACAATATGGCCAGCAGGGGAGAGCATTTGGGAGAGACCAGGCCTGCAAGGGAGAGCAGTTGTGGGTGATCAGTCCAGCAGGGGAGGGCAGTTGGGAGGAACCAGTCCTGCAAGAGAGGACAGTTGGGGGGGACCAGGCCTGCAGGGGAGAGCAGTTGCGGGGGGCAGGCCTGCAGGGGAGGGCAGTTAGGGGTGACCAGGCCTTCAGGGGAGGGCAGCTTTGAGTGACCAGGCCTGCAGGGGAGGGCAGTTAGAGGCAATCAGGCTGGCAAGGGAGCAGTTAGGCATCAATCAGGCTGTCAGGGGAGTGGTTAGGGGATGATCAAGGCTGGCAGGTAGAAGCGGTTAGGGGTAATCAGGAAGGCAGGCAGGTGAGCAGTTAGGAGACAGTAGTCCTGGATTGTGAGAGGGATGTCCGACTGCCCGTTTAGGCCCGATCCCAGCAGGATCGGGCCTAAACGGGCAGTCGGACATCCCTTGAGGGGTCCCAGATTGGAGAGGGTGCAGGCTGGGCTGAGGGACACACACCGCCATGCACAAATTTCATGCACCAGGCTTCTAGTTAATCATAATACTGTATTAAAATTATATTCTAGCATATTTAGATAGTTTTAATGAAACACTAGGGAAGAACAATTAATTCTGCTGGGGATGTGATGAAGCACAGAAAACTTCATAAAAGATTGAATATAAAGAATATGACTTAAAAAGCGTTTTTTTGTACTATATGAAGATGATACCCTCAGTATCTGACACATTGGGCCAAAATATATGCAAAATGAACAGGAAGCAGTATTTGAGTAAGCAAAGTGTCTTTAGTTCAGGCTAAGTCCTGTGACATTCAATGTTAGACTTCAGTGTGCATCTGTATTTACTTTGATATTTCACAGTAACCATGCCATGTAGTGCAACTGTCATTCTGTTCCACATATTCTTTTCATTGTTTCTGTAATTCTTGGAACAGATTGTCCTGAGAGATGGATAATCTCTCCCACCCAGCCCAACCTCCCATCATACCACCCTGGGATGGGAATACATTGGACAAAAATGGTTTAACTGGCATAGTGGAGCTTAAAAGAAAGCAAACAAAACAAAAGATTAGAAATCTGTGTTCAACCCTTTCTCTTTCTTTAATCTTGAGAGTGAGTTTACACACAACTATACTCTCTGCTCTGACCCAGTCCATCACACTTTATTGTACAGGGGTCTTACTCCATAGTAGAGGCCTGCAATGATCCATTCACTTCCTTAACTCACCAGGCAAATTGGTCTAGTTTTGGGGTTCATAAAAATTCAATTTGGAAATGCCCTCACCACATATCCAAATATAAGTTACATTGGTAATAGAATAATAATACTTATCTACTACATTTTAAAAAATAATTGAGTTAGAACTTGATATGGGAATGGCTAGGTTTTTTATTGGGATCTACAAAGCTCAACTTACAGCATCCCATATAGATATTTTAATGTTATAAAATCAATATGTAATAATAGACAGTCCACTGGAAAGGGATAGGGGCTAAAAAATAGAACACTGAATGAATTACTTTCATAAATCAAGCACTGATAAAATAATTAAATAAGTTCAAAATGGACAAAATTCAGCCCACTACTTGTTTTCATAAATAACTTCTATTAGAACACAGCCACATTCATTTATTTCTGTATTGTCTATAACTATGTTCATGCTGAAACAGAAAACTTGAGCAGTAGGAACATGCTGCATGTCTGTAAAGCCTAAATATTTACTATCTCGCCTTCCACAGAAAAATTTTTCTGACCTTTGTCTTATTGATCATAAATTTTTAGAGAAAGAAGGAAACTGGCTTGTAATGAAATTATACTTTTGATACTGTACATTTTGAGTCTTTCTTTAGTTTGAATGTTTGGTTTTCTAAGAAGTTGAGCTAGTACTTATTTTATCATCTTCTGTAGGTTAGAACACAACCTATGAGTAAATTTAGTATTTCATTAAGGGGTAAGTAATCTCTTCTTTGACTCATATTGAGAAGAGGCTGATATTTAGAAAGGAAATGAAGATGCATAAAGTAAGCTTTATAGAGGTAGATAAAGAAATACACATTCTGGCCGGTGTGGCTCAGTGGTTGAGCTTCAACCCATGAACCAGGAGGTCACTATGTGATTCCCTATCAGCCCATGCCCTGGTTGCAGACTGGACTCCCCCATCTCCTCACATGGGGGTGTGCAGGAAATAGCCAATCAATGATTCTTTCTCATCATTAATTTTTTCTCTCTCTCTCTCTCCCTCTCCCTTCTTCTCTGAAATCAATAAAAATATATTTTAAAAAATAAATAACAAGAAATACCCATTCCTTGTTGGGTTTCACCCTCTTGGGGTTTGTCTTTGGGAAGGTAGATGTATTGCTTCTGACTAGAAGGTGCTAAGATGGCATCCTTTGTATGAAGCAGACCAAGAGATAGGGTGCAATCGTGAGAGTTCATATTACCAAGGTCTATCTCTACTCACTATTTTTTTTCTATTATTCCCAGCATTTATAAATGTCTGTTTTTGTGGTCTGAGCTTATTTAATGTGTTTAATTGGCTATTTTCTAGAGTAATATTTGTAGGTTTTAAAAGTAAATCCGATAATTTCAGTGGCTTAGCACAATAAAAATTTATTTCTAACTCTTAAAAGAGTTACCTATAGATGTTATAGTTGGCAGGCAGGTTTCCCTTATGTGTTTATTCAGAGACCAGGGTTTTTCCATTTTATGGTTTTTCTATCACATCACTCCATCTAGATGCCCAGAGACTATCGGAGAGTGGGGGATGGCTGGGAAATGTATCTCACTGGGTAGTTGCTTCACCTATATTATGGGAAGGGGACGTCCCTGAGCCTGGCCTATTCCCTCTCACAATCTGGGACCCCGTGGGGGATGTCAGGCTGCCGGATTTGGCCCGATGTGGGAATCAGGCAGAAACTGGCAGTCCAACATCCCCCGAGGGATGTAGTAGTGCATGAAGTGACAGGCTGCCAGGGAGGAGCCTGAACCCTGGCTGAGTGCTGCGCCTGCCACCGCTGCCACTCAGCAGCACTTCTCGGAGGTGGGAGAGGCTCACCACGCTGCAGCTGCGCCTGGCATCTGGAGCCTGTTGGTCAGCTCAGCAATGCTTCCTCGATGGGGGTGCACTGACCACCAGGGGGCAGCTTCTGTTTTGAGTGTATGCTCCCTGGTGGTCAGTGCATGCCATAGCAACCGGTCCACTGGTTGTTTGATAGTTTGGTCATTCGGTCGCTTAGGCTTTTATATAGAGAGATGTGGTAGAAAATTCCCCAATTATGTAAAGATTTTCAACAAAAAATCATTAAAATGTTTTATTAATGACCTAGGGTTTGTTTCCCTAGAAGATTTTATTATAATTATTTTCATTTTTCTACCATAACAAAATTTAAATCATTTTTTTTCCAAAGAGAAAACTAAGGCTTTAAGAGTTCAGTGGTTTGCCAAAGTTGCATAGTCATTAAAGGAAGACACTTTGTTTTAATCCAGGTTACCCAACTCTTCACTCTGTGTGTTGTCTATTATCTTATATTGTCTCTTCCATTTCCATAGAGTCAAGACAGGACATTTTATTAACTCATCAGTGTAGGTCGACATAATTTTTTTCTTTGGGGTGTGTGTGTGTGTGTGTTAGAAAAAGAGGCAATTTGCTTTGGCTAGTCCAAAAATAAGTTGAAGGCCTTCAGCTACAATTCCCTAGAAGAAAGTGAGCCAAATCTGATAGATTAATGCCTTCACTCTGTGTGACTGGGTCAGATGGAGTTAATTAAACACACTCAGGGCCCCCAAGCTAGAAACTACTTTTGGATGCAGTTCAGAGAAAAGTCCCTGAAACTAGCATGGAGCTGGCCCCAATTCTCTCATGTTGGCCAATACAAATATTATTATTGGTCCTATTAATCAGTTACAGTTTTTGACTCTGTGACCTTCTAAAGGCAATATATTTCCACAATGGTATGTGAAGTATTTGATTCTACTTGTTCAAATGTATTTGATATTTATTTTTTCTAAGGCTTTTATACTACTTTGTAAACACAGTAAAAAAAAAAATAACCCAATATGGGTAATTTTACTACATCTTTCATAAATGCTCATGACTCATTCAATTTCCACTTCATTTCCTATTTCTGGAAAACAGGAGAAAACACTGTCTCTAATATATTTCTATGCTTACTTTTTCATAAATGGTACTATGATTACTGACCTTTAGAGGACTTTTTTTTTTGTCCTTATAACATATTCTTTTACTGAAGTTAATGTTTTTACATTAAATTCAAGTTTTTTGTTTTTGTTGTTTTTTGTATATATTCTAAGAACTTTGTATAATATTTATAATCCATTTTATAAAGCCTCTCAAACACTTTAAATAGATTTTCACATGTCAGAATTTAATTGTGAATGAATTGACTAGATTATTTTTCCAACACAGTAGATCTTTGAATGGCTTTTATTTCAGCACAGAGAGATCATTAAGGGACTATAAAAGCCATCCCACTAATTCTATATCACTTTTTAGAAAGCATTTTAAAAGAGGGGCGGAAGGCTAGACTTAAAACAATGTTTGGCTACGTTAACTTGTGATAACCTGTTTTGTTAGTTTACAAGGAAATTGTTTTCTAGTGCAAAAAGGTGGTAGGCAACACCACCAACAGCAACATTTGAAGCTGCAGTTTCAGGGGAAATGACAGTGGCTATAAAAGCAGTTACCAGAGATGAAACAATATTAAAGTGTGAGATATCATTCTCTGCATTTCCCATATACATCTTTTAGTTCTTCCAAAAAGGTGATTTTTATTTTCCTATTTTACATAAGAGGGAAAAAGAGATGAAGAGTAGTCTCTTACAGGTGAAGACACTTGTCAAAGATCATCCTATCTAATAAAGAGGGAGTATGCAAATTGACCATCACTCTACCACAGAGAGGACAGTGCCCACAGTGGAGGCGGAGGGGTTTTGATAACACAAGATGGCTGCGCCCACAGTGGAGGCCAAGTTCCTGTAGGAGACTTAACGAGCAATCAGCAGGGACCTGAGGCTGTGCCGCCCTCCCCCACCCCCATGGGGTTTGACAGGGTACCTCAGGCTGTGCTCCCCACCCAGCAGGGCTTGACGTGAACTTAGGACGCACCCCCTGCCCAGCAGGGCTCGACAGGGGACTTCAGTCCATGCCCCACACCCTGGCACTGGGCCAGGGGACCTGAGGCCGTACCCCCAACTCCGGCACCAGGACGAGGGAGCTGAGGCCATGCCCCCTGCCTGGTGGGGCTGACAGGGGACCCCAAGGTGCACCCCTCCCACCCCAGTGCTGGACCGGTGGACCTCAGGCCATGCCCCCCACCCCAGCACCAGGGGACCTGAGGCCACACCCCCTGACTGGCAGGGCTTGACAGGGGACCTCAGGCCATACCTCCCACCCAGTGGGGCTTGATGGGGGACCTCAAGGTGCACCCCCTTGCCCCAGTGCTGGGTTGGGGGGCCTCAGGCTGCTCCCCTTGCCCCGGGCCAGGGGACCTCAGGCCATGCCCCCATCCAGCAGAGTTTGATAGGGTAACTGAGGCTGAGCTCCCCTCCCAGCAGGGCTTGATGGGGGACCTCAAGGCACACCCTCCACCCTGGCCCAAGCTAGGGGACCTGAGGCTGTGCCCCCGCCCAGTGGGGCTTGACAAGGGTTGGGCCTGCAGGGTCTGGATCTAGTCCAATGAGTGTGGGGCTGGCTGGGGCTGGGTCTTGAGCGATTTCAAGGTGCACATGGGTGGGCAGGGACTTGACTCTGGGTCCTGTGGTGTACCCCAGACTCTGATAGGAGGAAGATTTTCATATACATTTTACTAATTTTCTTTAATCTCTGACACTTCTATTATAGAGAAAGGGCAAATAGCAATATTAAAATATTTCCTCTGATTAATCCCCTTTTAATGTGCACAAATTTCATGCAACAGGCCACTAGTAAAATTAATAAGGGTTAATTATTTTCAATTATTTGGTTTTCCTTTGGACAATGCTGCTCCCAAATACCTTTCTACTTTCTTAAATGGAACAAAAATTCCATCCACACATTTTTAGGACAATATAGTGTTGCCATTACAAGCAAATTATTCATTTTTCTGTGTGTGTCTGTGTGTGTGTTTGTGTGATTTAATTAGTATGAATCATTTGACCAACATTAAGATATGACATATCTTACCCTAGCCAGTTTGGCTCATTGGATAGAATGTCAGCCAGAGGACTTAAGGGTCCCAGGTTAGATTCTGATCAGGGGCACATACCTCAGTTGCAGGCTTGATCCTGGTGTTGGCCCCTATGTGAAAAAGGCAACCAATTGATGTGTCTCTCTTACTATTGATATTTCTCTCTGTCTCTCTCCCTCCCTTCCATTCTCTCTAAAAATCTATGCAAAAATATACTTACGTGAGGATTAACAACTACAAAAATATGACACATCTTTCAGGAGAACTAACATATAATGAGACAGTTCTGTCATTCCGAAATGGTGGATATGTTTAACATTTCATAAGATAAGCATTTGAGCATTTGTTCACATGTTTTTATTTATCTTTTTAATTGGCACATAATTTGACTTATTTTTTGGTTGTTAGATTAGGAACCAATAAATCTGAGTAAGGCATGTGAATATAAGACTTTGGATTTGATGTTTTTTTGTTTGTTTGTTTGTTTGTTTGTTTTTAATAATCCTCCATGCAGAAAACTATTCAGTTTGATTTAAATAGCTAAGTTTGTTATAATAATGATTGTAAAAGGCATTTTTATTCTTTCCCACCCACTTACATTATAGAATTGAGATATTGCCTTTAATTAAATTCATGCATTGATACCCTTGATCAGTCTATCTAAAGTACACAGTTGATTAGGAACTATTGCTTAGGCTGTAGTTTTTAAAAAATGCTGATGGTTCAATCAAATAACTCCTTGATATAAAAAAAATTATAGGAGTTAAACAGCAGTGAAATAATTAAAAACACAAATAGGACAGCACTTGATTAATAAAATTAAAGGATATTGCAAAAAACAGGACTTCATAACTTTTGAAGAAACTAAAATTTCCACATATAAACAAAAAATGTTGATGTTTGAATTGCAATGTATTTCAAAATTACAAATAGGAACACTTAGTTATTGGAAGGAAGGCATACTTACTACCCAATGTCTTGAGGAAAATATGGCTTGATGTAACTTTTTTTACTCTACCTAAAATTAGGCATGAGTAGTGAAGACATAAACATTGCCAACAAATTTCCCAAGGGTCGATGTTTAATAAGAGGCCAAATGGATTAAAAAAATAGTCCCTTTAAAAACATGATAAAAGGTAGGTCAGGACAACTAAAAACCTAAAATTCCTAGCAATAAAAGTAAGAGGTATTTCTTCCACTTCTCTCCCACTCAAAGTCTTGTCTCTTGTGATATCAGTTTCCATCCAGTTCAATAAAAATTATTTGAAAACAGCTTTATTGCTCATACATGAATTATTTAATAATTATATTATAAAGCAAAATTATCTGAATGTGACATCATATAGAGGATCATTCACTTTATTTTCTCCTTATTTTTTTGACCTTTTATTATTATTATTATTTGAAGTATTACAAATAGTAGTACATATGTCTCCTTTTTTTCCCCCCCATTGACCTCCCCCTGGCCTCTCCTACACCCCAGTACATGCCTTCACCTGCCCGCCTCCTCCCCGCCCCGTGTCTTGTATCCATTGGTTATGCTTATATGCATGCGTACAAGTCCTTCGGTTGATCTCTTATAGCCCCCCTCGCCCAACCTCCCCTGCCTTGCCGATGTAGTTTGACAGTCTGTTCAGTGCTTCTTTGCCTCTGTATCTATTTTCCCCCCATTTCTTTCCTTTAAAAAATTTTGCCTCTGCAGACTAGAAATAAACATATAATAACAAAACAAAAAACAATGTTTGAGTCCCAATTTCAATGTCCAACAGTTCTGAGTCCCCATTTCAATGTCTAACAGTTCCTTATGTAGTATATGATTTTTTAATTCCAATTAACTGTTTTCCTACCTTGAGGGCTCAGAAAATAACCTCTGTGTTAAAAATGGAGAATGGAACACAGCCAGTTGGTTGAATGTCTTCCCATGAACCAGTAGGTTATGGTTCCATTCCTGGTCAGAAGCACATGCCCAAATTGCAGGCTTGATCCCCAGTAAGAGGTATACAGGAGGCAACAGATGGATGTTTCCCTCTCATCTATGTTTCTGTCTCTCTCTCCCCCACCTTCCTCTCTCTGAAATAAATTTAAAAAGCATGAAAAAATGGAGAATGGAAAATTGTCATTTAAGAAAGTCTTTTTTAAAATTATTTTAAATTTTATTTGGGTGACATTAGTCAACATGAACATATAGGTTACATGTGTGGATTGCTAATTTACAAAATCTGTATATAGGACCATGTTAAGAAAGTCTTTAAAAAGCGAAGTCCATCAAGGTGACATTTTCCTACTTTGAAACACTACCAAATATGAATAGAAAAAATATTTGCAATTTTCACTGCAGATACTTCCTCAATAATATAGAAATATATTAAGTTTTTTTTTTTATCTTTTCAGTATACAAGCTTAAATGATGGAATCTTAGAGGGACTCTGTATTTACTTTTTCTTTTATATAAGTAAATACTATCAGTGGTCACATGAGAGTTATAAAACTTAGATGTTTAAAAAATATGCATTAACTTAAAATTACCAAATACATAAAATTAAAAAGAAAACCCACTTGAAACCTATGTAATTTTATTAACCAATGTCATCCCAATAAATTTAATAAAATAAAAAAGGAAACCCACTACCTCTTAATCATTTCTTTGAGCAGATTTAGTGACCTTTTTTTCATAGCTTTATTGAACTATTAGAGGCCTGGTGCACAGATTAGTACACGGAGGTGGGGGGGAGGTCCCTTAGCCTGGCCTGCACTCTCTTGCAATCCAGGACCTTCGGAAGATGTAGCAGTGCACTAAGCAGCAGGTGACCAGGGAGGAGCTCGGGCCGGGCACCACACCACTAGCACTCATCTGGCCCACGGCGCCTGCCGCCACTCTGTAGCACCGCTTCAGAGTCAGGAGAGGCTCCCGCTGCTGCCCTGCGCTCGCCAGCCATGAGCCCGGCTTCTGGCTGAGCAGTGCTCCCTCTGTGGGAGTGCACTGACCACCAGGGGGCAGCTCCTGCGTTGTGTGTCTGCCCCCTGGTGGTCAGTGTGTGTCATAGCGACTGGTCAACAGGTCCTTCCATCATAATAGTCACTTAGGCTTTTATAGATAGATAGATAGATAGATAGATAGATAGATAGATAGATAGATAGATAAAAATAAAATTATATATATATTTAAAGTATACAATGCGATGATTTGATATATGTATACATAGTAGAAGCATTTCCCCCCATCAAGTAATTAACATATCTATTGCCCCATATAGTTTCCATTTTTTTAGTGTGTTTTCATTGCAGTGTTAAAACAATTGCCAAAATTTGGAACCAGCCCTAGTGTCCATTAGTAGATCAGTGGATAAAAAAGGTGTAGTTCTTGGACACAGTGGAATACTACCTGGCTGTGAAAAAGAAGGAAATCTTACCTTTTGTGACAACATGGATAAACCTGGAGACCATTATACTAACTGAAATAAGCCAGTCAGAGAAAGACAAGTACTATATGATTTCACTTATATTTGGAATCTAATGAACAAAGTAAACTAACAAAATAGAAATAGACTCATAGACAGAGAACAGATGAACAGCTGTTGGAGGGAAGGGGTGTTGCGGGGCTGGGTATAAGAGGCCAAGGGATTAAGGGGGGGAAAGCCCTCCTCAAAGACACATATGATGGCATGGTGATTACCAGAGGGCAAGGACAACGGAGGTGGGGGGAGATATAAGAGGGTACAGGGGGGTATAAATGGTGATGGAAGGAGACTTGACTTAGGGTAGTGAGCACACAATACAATATACAGTTTATGTATTATAGAATTGCTCACCTGTGAAACCCACAAAATTTTATTGACCAATGTCACCCCGATAAATTTAGTTTTTAAAAAAGGCAACACAAGGTGACTGGATTTAAGGCTTCTGGTCCATCTCAATTATTTAAAGGATTTCAGGTTATGTTGCTGTCTTTTATAAAGAGTTGATATAATAAAAAGTGATATGGGGAGAAAAAAGTGGCTGTTTTATTGGAGTTAATAAATGGACTCTTTATTCCACATACACACACATACAATTCTTTATCTTAAGATTTATATAATAAAACTATAAAGATACCAGATGCTCAGCATAATGTCAGGTATAAGTACTAGTAAATACTCTTAGTTTAGCTCAATTATTTCTCCTAACCACGCATGTCAATGTACCCATAAACACTTTCATTCCAGAATGATGAATAAAGTAAGGAAAAAATTAAATCACTTTTTCCTAATCTCATGACCATATTCACACTTATTTTTTTAAACAAAACTTTAGGACTTAATTACTGAATGACATTTCTATGTAGTCCTAATGTCAAGTTATTATTTTTGTTAAATCCCTTTTGTTGCAATTTCATTTAATTCAATATTCCTACAGCAATCACATTTTTAAAGTTACTGGCATCTATCTCTATGACTAATTGCTTTAGATATTATATTCACACATTTCCATGAGTTTTAATTACATTATGCATTTTGGCAATATAGGGAGGCCAAGCCAAAAAGACCTGATTGTCTGTTACATTGCATTAAATGATTTCCCTTTGATTCCATTCACTCTTATGTAAAGTCACATAACTAAAACCACTAAACCTGAATGAAACATTTTTATATTAGGATGACCATATTATAACTTTTGTGTTTCTATATCTCTAGAAGTAAGAGCAAATATCCTCTATTTTCTATCTAATACGTTATAGTGTGGTGTTATTAAATATTTACTACTTAAGTATTATGATAGAAACTTTACTTGCATTTACTTATAAACTTTAAATTGATTTTAGGAGGCATTTTATGTTATTTGCCCCATATCCATGTGACATAATCAATCTTAGATTAACTAATTTGTTTGAATTAGCAAGGCTTGGATGTAGCCATATGTGCAAACCCAAAGCACATCTGACATAGAGCTATATCCTCTTAACTGCTTGTGATCTTTTTTTTTTTTTAATATATTTTATTGATTTTTTTACAGAGAGGAAGAGAGAGGGATAGAAAGCTAGAAACATCAATGAGAGAGAGACATCGATCAGCTGCCTCCTGCACGTCCCCTACTGGGGATGCACGCACAACTCAGGTACATGCCCTTGATCGGAATCGAACCTGGGACCCTTCAGTCCAGCCAAACCAGTTAGGGCACTGCTTGTGATCTTAAGGGTATTGTTTCCCTACTTGTGTACCAAATCAAGGGTATCCTTTTTTTCTTTTTTTCACAATTAACTCATGTTAAGTTCTTTTGCCTCTTTTTAATGCTTTAAAAAATATTTTTATGTAGTCCCATTTGTTTATTTTCTCCTTAGTTTCCATAGCTCTAGGAGATGTATCCACAAACATATTGCTCTAAGAGATATCTGAGATTTTGCTGCCTATGGTTTCTTCTAGGATTTTTATGGTTTCACATCTTACATTTAAGTCCTTTATTCATTTTTAGTTTATTCTTATGTATGGTATAAGTTGGTGGTCTGGTTTCATTTTTTTGCAAGTATCTGTCCAATTTTCCAAAGACCATTTATTGAAGAGACTGTCTTGACTTCATTGTAAGCTTTTGCCTCCTTTGTCAAATATTAATTTAGCGTAATGGCTTGGCTCTATTTCTGGGGTCTTTGTTCTATTCTATTGATCTATATGTCTATTGTTGTGCCACTACCAAGCTGTTTTGATTACAGTGCCACTTAGTATAACTTGATATCTGGTATTGTGATTCCCTCACACTTTGTTCTTCTTTCTCAAGTTTGCTGTGGCTATTTGGGTTTTTTTTTTTTTGGTTTCTATATAGATTTTTGGAGTATTTGTTCTAGATCTGGGAAATATGCCATTGGTAATTTAATAGGGCTTGCATTGGATCTATAGATTGCTTTGGGTAGTATGAAAATTTTTAATGATGTTAATTATACCAATCCATGAACACGGTATACTCTTCCACTTGTTTATATTTTCTTCTATCTCTTTTTCAACATCCCATAGTTTTCCAAGTATAAGTCTTTTACCTTTTTGGTTAAGTTTATTCTTAAGTACTTAATTTTTTTGTTGCTATGGAAAATGGGATTGTTTGTTTAGTTTCTCTTTCTGATAATTCTAATTGGTGTATAAAAATGCCATTGATTTCTGGGTGTTAATTTTGTATCCTGCTACATTGCCTAATTCATTTATTAAATCTAGTAGTTTTTTGGTGGAGTCTTTAGGGTTGTCTATGTATACTATCTTGTCATTTGTGATAATGACAGTTTTACTTCCTCCTTTTCAATTTGGATGATTTTATGTTTTCTTCTTGACTGATAGCTGGGGCCAGAACTTCCAGTACTAGGTTGAATAAGAATGGTGAAAGCAGACATTCCTGTCTTGTTCCTGTTCTTAGGGAAAATGGTTTTAGGTTTTGTCCAATGAGTATGATGTTCACTGTAGATTTGTCATATATGGACTTTATTATGTTGAAGTATGATCCCTTAATTCCCACTTTACTGGCAATTTGGGGGAATGCAGACCTGTGCAGCAATCATGGAAAACAGTATGAAGATTCCTCAAAAAATTAAATATGGAACTGCATTTGACCCAGTGATCCCACTTCTAGGACTATATCCTAAGAAACCCGAAACACCAATCAGAAAGAATGTATGCACCCCTATGTTCACAGTAGTGCTATTTATAATAGCTAAGATTTGGAAACAGCCCAAGTGCCCATTAGTAGATAAGTGGATAAAAAAAACTGTGATACATTTACACCATAGAATACTATGCAGCAGTAAAAAAAAAGAAAGAAAAAAAAAAGGATCTCTTGCCCTTTGAGACAGCACCCAGGCACCTGGAGAGTATTATGCTAAGTAATAAGCCAGTCAGAGAAAGACAAGTATCACATTATCTCACTCATATGTGGAATCTAATGAACAAAAAGTTGTTGAACAAAATAGATCCAGACATAGAAGCATGGAACAGACTGTCCAATCTCAGAGGAAAGGTGAAGGTGGGTGAGTGAGTAGGAACAGATCAACCAAAGAATTTGCATAACCCATGGACACAGACAATAGGGTGGTGGAGGCCTGAGGCGGGGGTTGGGAGGGACTATATGGGGTCAGTGGGAGAAAAATAGGACATGTAATACTTTCAATGATAGTTTAAAAATAAATAAGTAAAATAAAGAAACTTGTAATGTGCAAAGAAAGGGCAAGGGTTAAATAATAGTACATCCATATGCTAGACTTATGTAGTTAATTAAATATGAGGTTTCAGCTCTCAAAAAAATATTACATATTTAAATAAGTATAATTGAATAGATAAGCAACAGCAACAAAAACAAATGATACTTTTACCACAATATTTTAATTGAACCTGATATCTTTAAACCTTTTCATATGAGCTCTTACTTTTTATAGAACTGCCTTCAGTGCAATCAGTTTTTGTAACATTTTAATATGCTATTATATGTAAACATTTCTTTTTATATATACAGTTCACATATTTATCACTTAATAAAAATATTTATTATACCAGATGCCATAGATCATGTAACATTACCCAACTGCTAGGTATATTTATTTTTTAATCCTATTTTGTTATTATAAAACATTCAATTATTAAGATAAAAAACAGTTATTTTTTAATTTGAAGTTTACACAGGCTTTTAGACTTACAGAGTTAGAGAAAAAATGTTTTTATTACTTCTCATTTTATAGAAAAGATAACTAAGAATCTGAAAAGTTTATTAGTTTGTGCCATACAACACAAGTGATACCAACAGATCACATTAGGATCCTAGGTATCTGGCTCATTTTTCTTTCTCTAACATTATAAACTTTATATTGACATTATAAACATAGTGGCTTAAGGTTAATTATAGAAATATTATGTTAATTTTAAAGGATGCCTCAAATGCTTTTTTAAAAAAATATATTTTATTGATTTTTTTACAGAGAGGATAAGAGAAGGATAGAGATATAGAAACATCAATGAAAGAGAAACATTGATCAGCTGCCTCCTGCACACCTCCTACTAGGGATGTGCCCACAACCAAGGTACATGCCCTTGACCAGAATTGAACCTGGGACCCTTGAGTCTGCAGGCCGACACTCTATCCACTGAGCCAAACTGGTCCGGGCCTCAAATGCTTTTTAATCCATGCTTTATCAATATAAAAATACTTGTGTTTTTTTTTTTAATCTTTTGTTTGAAAATTATGGGTAATTAAATAAATTGTGTAATTTACTGACTCTTCCATATTTATTTTGTTTTGCTATAATATGAGAGCTTATTTAAAATCAAACTTTTCAAAAAAATTTAAACTTTTTTTCTAAAGTAACTGTCAAGCTCCAAACAGTCAACATTAATGCAGTTTATAAGATATGCTGAACGTTAGCTACTAAAATCTGCAAATGCAGCATTTAAACAGAAAAGATAGGTCAGGAAGTTCAAAGTGATGACTGTGTACTATTATTCACGCAAAACTGTATTCCAAGTGACCAGGTCACCATAGAACTAGATATGTATGTATACATAATACATATTTTCTAGATTTCATGCACCGAAAGTAACAAATTATATTGTTTGTTTTACATGCATTATTTTCTTAGTATTATAAACACAGATTAAGTTGTATTCAAAGACAGTTTAGAACATAAAGCATATTAAATAATAAAATGAGAGGAAACACAGTCCGTGTCTTTTGGGGTTCATTGATTTTTTTTCAAGAAAAATTTTTTTATTTACATTAACATTTATTGTATATTACATTAGGTTAACAATGCCTTTGGCACAACTCTTTTAGGCTTAAAAATATATAAGACTAGAGGCCAGGTGTAGAGGGCCGCCTGGGAAGGCACATGGGCATTTCTTTAAATTGTTGTCAGCTGAGCCCAAGGCGATTGGCAGAGCCGCATCTCGGTTACACCCTCCCCAAGAAGGTGGGGGTGTTATCAGTACTGACTTTTTACCTTTGTCCAGGTGTCGGGGGAGTGGGCTTTGATAAGTAAATCCAGGCAAGCACCAGGTATGCTAGGGCCTACTCAAGAATGCAAACAAGCTCCTTTGATCCTAAGTTTTGGTGATACTTCCTGGTACCTGGGGATATAAAATAAACTTGTTGCTTGGGCTCAGGGTCCCTGCCTCTCCATCAGAGAGGATGGCATCCCACCTGGCTCCCAGCTTTGTTTCTATCTTTCTGTCTGGTCTCTTTCTTTCTTTTATTTCCCAGTCCCTGGCCACCTCCACTTAGAACTGGTTCATTCATCTCTCTTTCTGTGCTGGATGCGGAAAAGGGAGATCCCCACCACATCTGGCCCCTGCAGCCAGGTGCATGGGTCCCTCGGCCTAGCCTGTGCCCTTATGCAATGTAGGACCCCTTGGGGGATGTAGGACAGCTGGTTTGGACTCAATCCCCACAGGCCAGGCTGGGGCAGCCTACTGGTGCACAAATCCATGCACCAGGCCTCTAGTTATATCTAATAAAAGAGTAATATGCAAATTGACCGTACCTCTGCTACACCCACAAGCTGCGCCTACCAGCCAATCAGGAGCTAGTATGCAAATTAATCCAACCAAGATGGCTGTGGCCCTGGAGGGAGCAGGAGACTTGGGTTGCCCCAGCAATGGAGGAAGCCAAGCTTTCCGCCTGCCCTGGCCTGCCGTAGACTCCACTCAAGGCTACAAAGTTTTAATTATAGAAGATAAATAAATCCCAACAAAAATGGCTGCAGCCACGGAGTGAGCAAGAGGCTTGAGTTTCCCTGGCAATGGAGGAAGCCAAGCTTCCTGAATACCCTGGCCAGACCTGCCTCCTCTCAAGGCCACAAAGTTTCACTTATAGGAGATAAATAAATCCCAACAAACATGGCTGTAGCCACAGAGCAAGCAGGAGGCTTGGGTTTCTCTGGCAATGGAGGAAGCCAAACTTCCTGGCCTGCCCTGGCCTACACTCAAGGCTACAAAGTTTCAATTATAGAAGATAAATAAATCCCAGATACCAGGGCCTCTGCTTGAGTTGCCGGGGGGTGTGGCTGGCCTGCAAACCACCACAGGGCCCTCACCCAGGCTGCCCCACTACCCCAAAGGAACCCCCACCCTGATCTGGGACACCCTTCAAGGCAAACCAGCCAGTCCCCATCTGTGCATCAGGCCTCTATCCTATCTAATCCTATCTAATAAAAGAGTAATATGTAATTTAACTGTCACTCCAACATACAAGATGGCTGCCTCCATGTGGTCAAAGATGGCTGCCCCCATGTGGACACAAGATGGGCATCAGGGGAGGGAAATTGGGTGCGACCAGGCCTGCAGGGAAGGGCAGTTGAGGGGACCCAGGCCTGCAGGGGAGGGCAGTTGGGGGGGACCAGGCCTGCAGGGGAGGGCAGTTAGGGGTAACCAGGCCTGCAGGAGAGGGCAGTTAGGTGCAATCAGGCTGGCAGGGGAGCAGTTAGGCATCAATCAGTCTGGTAGAAGAGTGGTTAGGGGGTGATCAGGCTGGCAGGCAGAAGCGGTTAGGTGCAATCAGGAAGGCCAGCAGGCGAGCAGTTGGGAGCCAGCAGTCCTGGATTGTGAGAGGGATGTCTGTCTAGACCCAATCCTACTGTAATTGGGCCTAAACAGGCAGTCGGACATCCCTCAAGGGGTCCCAGATTGGAAAGGGTGCAGGCTGGGCTGAGGGACACTCCCCCACCCTCTGTGCATGAATTTTGTGCCCCGGGCCTCTACTAGGCTTATAAGATCTTTGTTTAATTTCTTCCTACTCTTGCCCCTCCCCACTTCCCTCTGAGATTCATCAGTCTGTTCCATGTTTCCATGCTTGTGCATTGATCACTTGTCCCCTGGTGGTCACTGCATGTCATAGCTACCAGTCAAACTGTCAGTCACTTAGGCTTTTATATAGAGATATTTTATAATTAAAGTAGTTCTACTTTTAAATATATGGACTAATTATAATTCATTCTTAAAATAAAAATCCTAAGTATAATTTCTAAAGAACTATATTGAATTAAGCAAATATTTATCCTCCAAAACAAATTAAAAAGAAAAACTAGATGGGAATAAAAATACTAAGTATAATTTCTAAAGAACTATTATTTTAAATTATACTTAGTATTTTATAAAAATACTAAGTATAATTTCTAAAGAACTATTCTTTAGAAATTATACTTAGTATTTTTATTCCCATCTAGTTTTTCTTTTTAATTTGTTTTGGAGGATAAATATTTGCTTAATTCAATAACTTTATTTTTATAACAGCACAAATGTCCTATCTCATTACATACACACCTTTTTTCTTTCATCAATTCATTGAGAATTTTCACAGCTTATTTGTACCCAAACTTATGTTTGGTGATTAGAGTGTTTATTCTAGGTGCTTAGGTGTTCTAGATACAGCTGATATGTAATGACAATACAGCATAAAACTGTTAAAATGGAAGCATTGGCAAGGGTAATAGAAACACATTGGATGAGGCAACTTGTTGTACCAGGAAAAAATTTAACTCTCATAATGGAAATGATTTCTTTAATCCCCTGAATATGTTTACTGTTTTGAGAGAGAGAGGAAGGGGAAAGGAGAGAAATATTGATTTGAGAGAAATATCGAATGGTTGCCTGCTGTATGCATCCTGACAGGGGATCAACTTTGTGTACAGACGATGCTCCAACTAACTGAGCCACTTGGCAAGGGCTGGAAATGGCTTTTAAAAAATATTTGATAGATACATGTAGGAGTGAGTCAAGCTGAGAAAATAATGGAAGCAAAGTCACAAAACTAGAAGATTAATGCTAACATCATAAATTATTTTTTATGAATGTGTTAATTATGAAGATGTGAGAATGAATTAAATGCAAAGGAAAGTATCAAGTTATCTACTTGTACTGAATGAATACCTATAGAAAAGCATCATTAATAAAAAATGATTTTTTCAAACTTTTCAAGGGAATACTAGCAAAACACTCTTTTAAGAAACATTAATGCTGCTATTTTACCTGGTAATTTTAAAACTATATAATATGCAGTGAGGGGGCAGTGATATTTTCCCCAAAAAATATACTTCATGGGCTGGGAACAAGAAATGATGTTTCTGGCGGAATGCTCCTGCCCTTGCCTTCTATCCTCTCCTAGCTGTTATTTGTGAAAACTGTCAGCCCATGATCCCTAGTTTTATCATTTCACATTTGTGAAAAGGATATAACACTTGTTATAAAATGTTCCCTTTTCACAAACCTCCAGAGCCAGGTCTTCATTTTTCAAACCCCTTTGTTCCAGCAAAAATAACTTTAAAGCACAAGAGATAATTGGGTGAACATATATTAATAGTTGTATTTGAAATATTGCTATGTGTACTAAGGAGGAACTTGCATTTCATCAATTCATCTTTAGTCCATCTGGTTCAAAAGTAGAAGCATGCTTCATATCACCATATATGGAATGCAATATTTTTCTTCTGTGTAGAATTTCCGGAAAAATCTCTGTAGAAAACAGATCCTCCTTGTGAGGTCTTCATATTCAAGCATAGCTATGGAAATTTTCCAACTCAGAAAGGAAGAAGGTAAAGTCTTGGTAACTTAAGTATATTTATTTTATGGTTAAAAGTTCAACTGTCCCAAATTTTTATCCAGGATTATATGTGTATTTTAGTGCAAACAGAATGTTTATCAAAACATGACACTTCCTTTAGTTAGTCATGAGTTCTGCTTTAACTAAAGAAAATGACAATTTTGGTACACAGCCTACATACAAAACTAAAATTTCAAACATTTGCAAAGTAATTAGTTATACCTATATTTTTACAGCTGTAAGATACTGAAAATGTATAGGAACATTTGATATATTACAGCATTTATCTCTCACACACACATACTTTCTCCTCTCACACACATTCTCTCTCTCTCTCTCTCTCTCTCTCTCTCTATATATATATATATATATATATATATGCATGCCTAGTTCTATTAAATTTAGTTATATGAGAATGACAAAGGATAAAACTTATACGAATTCAATGTTGTGCCAATGCTTGTGTGGAAAGTAAAGCTTGTATATGAGAAATGAAGGCACTAAGGGTCATGTTCCTATAGTAACATAGGCCTTCATTTCAAAATAACGGCCTCAAACTCAGATCATTAGTGAGAAGCAGAACAAGGGCTTTGGTCAGAAGGAGTGTGGGAACTTCAGCACAGGACTGACAGGAAAACCCTTCTATCCCTCCTTTCTTATTCTCATTCACTTTCCACTTTGTAATAGTTAGAAAGTATTTTTACAGAATGTTACTTCCTTTTAAAACATTTGGTACATAAAACACAGATATTCGGAGGAAAAGCATGGCTTTCTGAGAGTACAATGGAGTAAACTTGTGTACATTTAATTGTTTGTACTTAGCAAAGACTATAACAAAGACCCCTAATATCTGTATGTTATGTCTAGGTCTGTGTACATGGGTATCTAAAAGTATATGTATAGCTACATCCATATTTATCTGTCTAGTTTCAAAACACAAGTCAAATTGTAATCTACTAACTTTTGAAACAGTGAATAAATATTTGGCTGTATTGAAATTATTGAAAAATCGTATAATTAATGAATGAAAAGTCATATGTAATAAACTTTTTGAGCATTATAAAGAATATTTTTAAGGACATTCCCTTTGGACCTTCTGCACTTATGTAGAATCAGTCTCCCTGACAAGATAATATGACACTCCAGAAGAAAATATGGAGCTGGGAATGAAACACAACTGATTCAAATCTTCTGTATTATTAAGTGCGGAACACAAGCAAGGCATTTGCATTTTACTCATTCCAAAGTCTAGATGAGTGTAAAGAAAGTGCTTTCTCACAGATTTGTGTAGCACTACAAATTGCAAAGAATTATAAGTTATCAAGAATAGAACTACACATACTACAAGGGTCTAGTATAAAGACAAAGTGTTTTAATCATTTTGTTTATAAGATTATCTAAAGCCCTAACCAGTTTGGCTCAGTGGATAGAGAGTCGGCCTGCAGACTCAAGGGTCCCAGGTTTGATTCCAGTCAAGGGTATATACCTTGGTTGTGGGCACATACCCAGTAGAGAGTGTGCAAGAGGCAGCTGATCGATGTTTCTTTCTCATTGATGTTTCTAACTATTTATCCCTCTCCCTTCCTCTCTGTAAAAAATCAATAAAATATATTTTAAAAGATTATCTAAAGATAATTGTTTAGGAAAAATAAAAAAGCTTATTTGTGTAGTTATATGACTTCATATAATGGTTTATCTAATCTCTTGAATACATAATCTCCACATATAAAAACTTTGGTAAAAATGTAAGCAGAGTATAAATGTTCAATGAATCAATAAATGACTATAAATGAAGGTCAACATGCTTTTATTTATCTAAGAGAATTAAGGCATTTTGAAGTGGAATCATGGGAAATGTATGAGAGATATCTGTTAATTCACTTACATGAAGTTTTTAGAACAGCTATTTTATCACAGATACATACATGTGTTCATTATACCTTTAAAAGGAATTCCTTATCATATTAATTTGTTTCCTCTAATGAAACATGTAGAGTTATTTGCTTACATCAGTATGTATCATCATAATTATTTACCTGGAACAAAACAGGAGATAAATCTATTTACCTTAAGTTATCATTTAATAAATTAGCAAATTAAAGAAGACAATATCAGATAATTGCTAATGTTGGTAAAGTAGAATACTCTCCTGAGTTCTCTTTTGCCTTTCCCTTAAATGTTTTTCCCCCAGAGAAGTCTGTTTTTCAGATTTCACATTTTTAAACTGAGATTTTTGCATTTTCATGACTTCATAAATCTCTACATGTGAATGACTTCCAAATATATATCTGTAGCACAGATCTTGCCTCTACTCTGTAAACCTATATATTCAACTGCCTACCAAACGTGACTAAATGGTATCCCATAGGTATATCAAAACCACAGTGTCTAAAACTGAAAGCATTAATTTTTCTCCAAAGATCAATACCCTTTAATCGTATCACCATTAATGCAGTCACACAATCATATAGCCTAAAATTTTTCTTCAAATACTTTATTTCTTTTAGTCTGTACATAAATTAGTAACACAATTCTCTTTTTCCTATCTTCTTAACAACTTTTATATCTACCCTCCCTTCTTCACCTCCATTGGTTTTGTCTTATTTCAGGAAATTATATCTTATTTGGACTACCAGTGCAGTCTCTTAACTATTTTAGGTAATTTATCTAAAATTTGGCAGATAAATCTTTCTAAAACTAGTAACAACAATGAAAATGTGAACTCCGTTACTTCCCAACTTCCAACTATTCATTCCAGTGCTTCCTGTTGCCTGCTAGATAAAGTGAAATATGTTGTGGAGTGAATGCGAGTAAACAACCACTGGAGTCCAGACCAAATTAAAATTTAGGGAGCCTTTTAATAACCGGCTGGCTGACTGCTCTCTCTCCATGCAGCAAGCCCAGAGAGCAGCCCCGAACCTTTGTGTCTGACCATATTTAAACCCATTCACTACATCCTGTTTTTGCAGAGCAAAGAGTCTAAAACAATTTAAAACAAAGCAGTTTTCCTTAATTAATGTCAGTATGTAATTTACAGGGTCCTGGTGCCTGGTGGAGTAAGTAACTGCATCCCATTATCAGGAAAGTTGACAGTGATCTATCTTATAAGGTTTACTGGCATCCTGTTCTCAAGAAAACTGACACTAATTTATCTTGTAAAGCTATTTTGTTAGTTGCAGCTGGGATTTATGGCCAAAATGAATTCAAATTCTAAGCAAGACTACAAGCAGAACTTCCCTTTTTATTAAAGAGCCAGCCGTATGTGTGCTTAGTGGTTATCTCACTGCTGGCCTTGAAAACAACACAGTTCTATCCAATTAAAAAATGCACCTGGCATGGCATTGAAATTATGGGCATATCTAGTCTCTGGCCTACAAGGTCAGACAGCTAAGTTTATCTTTCTCATTATTTAAGCAGGCTAAAGCAGGCTAGAAAGCAAAGTTATTTTTAGAATAAGAGTCCGTCTAAAAAACAGCAGAGAATTCCAAGCAGTAGTTTTACAAAATAGGGATTAGCCTTCTCACTAGGAGGAAGCATGCTCAAAAATTCCCACTCTCTAACAAAATATCCTTAGCATACTATGAAGAATTCACCATAATTTGGTCCCTGCCTAACTCCCTAGAGGTACTGTCTTTACATTCTGCTCCTATATATCTGAGATACAAGTAAAATGGAACTACTTTCTCATCCCAAAATACTTATGTTTGGCAAGTATGCCTAGAATACTGAATCCCTAAATCAAGTCACATCAAAAGGGGCAAGCTCTCCAGCAGTTTTCCAGTTCAAATAAAATCGTTCACCCATTTCTTTTTGCACTAACGGAATCCTGTATACCTAAATGTTTTATTTTTCATAAAAAATATTACATTTATACATTCTCTAAACTCTCTTTGACTAGTACACTATGGTAAACTCATTGAAAGCTGGAATAATGCCTCATCTCTCAAAGAGTATCCTTAATCCCTGTGCTTAGAATAGTAACTGACAAAGCAACTACCTACCAATGTTCATACAATGAATTAATTCCAAACCAATACATATTTGTCAAACAAATTGGACAAATCTTCTTGATGCTTAGCCAGGAGAAAAATAAACTGAGTTTGAAATTCAGGGAATAAAAGGAATAATAAACACTATGATGATGATGATATTGGTGATGATTAAGAAATGCCCCAAAGTGTTCTGAAAGAAACCAAATCTGTGGGCTGCTGAGATGGCTGTGGGGGGTTGGGGGAGTGAAAGTCACTGTAATGTGAAAATCATAATAACAGCAAGTAAGACACTTTCAGTAATGTGTTGTGTAACTTACAAATGATATTTGTAAATATGTGACCCAGTTGCTGGCAATAGCAAACTGGGCTATAGAGTACTGATGTCTTTTGTCTTATTTTAAGTAATCTTTCAACCAAGAGAAATGGAATTAGTATATTCTAAATTGATACTAAGCATTTATGCTTATACCTCATTTATCTCACATTATTGAGGGAGGATATTATCCTTTATATTAAAAGAATATTCAGATGACTAAAAGGCTCTTTAAAAATAAGTATTTGTTCTATATCCATAAGGGCACTATAAGGAGCTCTGCAGACCTTATCCCTAGAAAAACAAGCAAAGCTGGTGAAAACCAATTGTAAACATAAATAAGGTCTCTGAAAATTGTCCCAAGGACATAAATTAAAGGGAGAAAACACATTTATTTTAGCAAATCACCTAAAGTTATGCAAGAACAGTGAGAATCTGTGGATTTAATCCACAACCCACTCCCTCCCTCCCACCACCCAGAGCAGCTTGATGAAGGCTCACTACACTTGGGTGGGTATGGCCAACATAACAGAGATCATTCTGTTCTGATCTCCCAGTAAAGAGTTACCATACCTGTGAAGAGGTATGAACCTTACTTGGTGAATATATCCAGTAGGTCAGGTGCTCCCTTCCTCTATCAAGCCCCTACACATAGGATGGAGGTTCTACATCAGGCATGGCCAGTCAAAGTCCTGGAGCCAGCTTACTTATTGTGCAGACACTGAATGCTGGGAGAGGCAAATTGTGGGAACCAGAGGCCACAGCCATATTCAGCGCATAGAGTAGTAGCTCAGAGAGTTTTCCCAGCAGGAGAGGAAAGCCATGATAATGGAAAGCTCCAAAACTCTCCCCCAGGTAACTGACTTTATTTGAAACAGTATGGGGATGTAAGGACACTTAAAAAGAACAACTTAAGAGCTACAAGCTAAACCACAGACCATCTAGTTTACAGTAGAGAATAAGAAAAAGAGATAGCTAAAAATAGTTGGCTAGAGTCAGAATAAATCTCAAAAACTGGCCTTAATTTAACTCCTGAATTTAACTGGATCTGACTGCTGAGCAATTTATGCACCAAAACATTGTCAAAAACTATAGAGCAATAAATCAACAGTTAGGAGAGCCTAAAATGTGGGGTACAACACCAAATGAAACATGTGTTGACAGATAAGTCAAGGAAAGTAAGCCCTACTAACCCACTGCCATCTCTGGGTGGCTGTGCGCAGGCTCAAGGCCCACCTGCCAGGAAATGATACCAAAACCTGCACAGTATTGTGGAAACTAATTTCACTAAAACAAATAAACAATTGAAGCAGGAATTTTAGGGGAACGTAGACAGGCTTAGGGATTTTTTTAGAATTGGGGTACATGGAGAAGCAAGGGGCTGCAGACTGGGAGAAGGTACATTTTCATAACACAGGAAGCCAGGTGCAGTCACATTTCCATAAGACAAGGAGGCAGCAACAGGTATCTTTCCATAAGACAAGGGAACTGGAAATAGCCAAGAATGGTCACATTTACAAAATAAAGACAAGGAAGCTCTTCATTCAGAAGGAAGGAAGGGGTGGGAACCTCACATGTCTCATGTGAGGTTCAACCTTTGAGCCCAGGAGTTACTATAGTAACCAATTCGAAGGGGAATAGTGACCAATCAGAGGGGATATCAGGCACCAGGATCTGTAGCCTTTATAAGCCATTGGGAAGAAGAATACAGTGGGACCCTTCTCCCCCTCCCTACTTGGGAATCCATTCTGTGGGACTTTTTCCCTCTCCCAACGTGGGAGTCTGTACTTGTTCTTCAATAAATCTCCACCTTCGCTATCCCACTTTTCTCTCTGTCGATTCATTCTTTGATTCCAGGGGACAAAGAATCCGGGTTCCAGTCCAAAAATTCGGTATCACAATCAACAACAAAGAAAGCCCTCAAGAGGAATCAGTACCAAGGGTTACTAAAATAAAAGGTCCAGTTTATAAGAAATTATGATCAGGCAAAGAACAGAGACTGTGACCTATACTCAGTAAAAGAGACAAACAAAGACAAAATAAGGCAACCAAAAATATGAGAAACCGGATGTCAGATTTCACAGGTAGATCTCAAAGTAACCATAATAATAAATATAGAACTAAAGGAAGCCATGAAGTATAGAAAAATAGGATAATGTCACATCAAATAGAGTATATAAAGAATTAGAAATAATTTTTAAGAAATCAAATGAAAGAGATTAACCAAAGAACTTAAATGCATATATGCATAACCCATGGATACAGGACAATAGTGCAGTGAAGCCTGGGGGATGGAGCAGGAGTACAGGTGATCAATGGGGGGTAGAAATTGGATGTCTTTAATACTTTCAACATAAATATAAATTTAAAATATAAAATGGAAATGAAATATGGTAGCAACCATACTTGGGTAAAAACTGCTGTTTCAATTTTAACCCTGCTATTCTGACTTCTGCACGCACTTACTTGCTTAAACAATAGGGTAGTTACTTCAGCTTCCAGACTGAGACCTGGAAACTCACATAAATCCATCCCACATCACAAAGGTAATTTTCCTGTGCCTGTGGACCAGAACTACAGGAGATTGATTCCCACTGACTCAGTAGCTCCAGGAGTAGAAACTGTAGATAACTTTTAGATGTTTTGGCGTAAGTGAACCCAAGTCAGAACAGAGACCCCAACTGTACATTAAGGTTTGGCAGGTGACCCACGCTCACAAGAATGTAGTTCATCATGCTCCAGCCAGGCATGATTCCTGCCCTTTGTTTTAAACGAACCCTGTAGCAACACACCCCCAAGCACATCCCGCTGAAGGAAATCGCAAGGCTGATCAAACAGGCCACTTACGATAAGCATCTTCCCTTCTTTCTGTAACTACATTCTCCCATGCCTTGTAACTTTTGTAATTGCTTGTTCAACTGAAAATTTTCCATTATTGTAAGTAATGTAACTGACTTTTGACCCAAGTTTAACCAATCAGGTTCTGCCAAATCCCCCTATGTTGGGGATAAAACTTGTTTGCTCCGAGTGTTCGGGGCTCGCACTGCTCCCTGCTGTGTCATTGGAGACGTGGGCCCGGACTCGAGTTCGTAATAAAGGCTTCCTAAATTTTAATTTGGCTGCCTGGTGGTCTTCATTCACAGGTCGCACCGCAACAGAAATTCTGGAGTTGAAAAGTACAATAATTAAAATTAAATTTTCTTTATAGGAATTTACTGGTAAAGGTAATTTTGTAATTTACAGTACCTTGTAAATTCGTACCTGTCCTTCTTTTAACTGATTTTAAGAGCAATTGTATAAAATATGTATATAATTGTTCTATTGCCTTATAACATCTAGAAATGTAATGTTTACCAAAGAAGCACAAAGATAGTGGGTAGGAGCAAGATGAAGACTCAAACCCACAGGAATGAAGGGAGAAAACCTTAAATGTAAGAGGTAAATATAACGAAATCTATAAATATATACTTTCTCTCCTTACTTTTCTCAGCTCTTACAATGGACATGAAATTATACAAAATAATAGCAACACATTGTTGATTTTGTAGTATATAGATGCAATATGTATAACAATAATAGTGTTGCAGAAGACCAAAGAAAACCAAGGATGCTTCTGAGAAAAATTGGAGGGACACTGTTTAATACGCCAGCGGACTCAGGGAACAGCCTTCCAAATCTGAGTGAAGGGACACGCATGAGGCCCTCCCTTATATCTCCCTCCCTGTGATCTTTGTCCCACAAACATGGATTATGCTTCCAGTCCTTTTCATGGGCCTTGCAAGAAGGCCCCCAGGTGTTGGGGGTCTCCAAGCCATATCTGATGGTCTGGCTTGGTGTCCGCGTTAACAACCCTCCCTCTGGGCAGTGCACCGTCCACAGCCCAATGACCTCTGTAACCAGTTCTGCAAGACAAGTATCTGGGAAAGAGGTAGTGACTTAATTATAGGTTATCAAGAATGTACACTGAGCTTGCTGACATGGATATAGATCACTATCTCCTAAATATCAGGGTTACATTGGAATTTGCTCTTTTTAGCCTTCTCAATAGGAAAAAAGAAAAAGACAAAATAAAGCTATAGAGGAGTAGCAGTTCTGCCTCTCATTGGGAGTATGTTAGTATAAATCTGAAGTAGATTTTGACAAAATAAAATGTATGTGGCAAGCTCTGGAGCAACCACAAAGAAAAGAAATCTAAATATAATTTTAAAAAATATAAGTATTTAGTCCAAAACCTAAATAAGCTATACAGAATAAAAGTTTATAACTGTACTACCTTCTTTCTTAACCAAAATTTTGTGTGAACATAAATTAAATCTTCTTGGCAACTTTAGGCTGCCATAAATATAATTGACAATGTTGATATGTTGAAATGGCTATAAAACAATGTGAAGTTCAATTACATAGCATTGTTTACTGTTAATCTAACTGCCCCCTGGTTTTGCCTTTTGTTATTTGTCAAGTGGTAATGCCTTTTTTGTATGCATATCACACATTATTCTCAGTAATCAGTTCAGAGGACTGTAAACATTAAACACTAAACAAATGCATGAATAAAGACTAAATAGAAGCCTGAATTGGTTAAAATGTATAATTTTGAATATTTATTAACTCCTTGCAGGCTGAATTTTGTTCCTAAAATTATTTAAACTGTTTCTGGTTCAGTTCTCTCATTTATCAAAAGGAAATAAATATAGTGCTTATCTCAAAAGTTCCCTGTGAGGATGAAATAAATTACTATCTAAAGACAGCCCTCAGAACTGGATCTGTATGTGCTTGCCCGTATTTTTCACGTATGGATATGTTAATATTTGTTTTGGTTTCTCTGGTAGATCTTTTGATACTTTATGCTCTTTGTAAATTTGAGATAGCTGAGTTTATCAGATAAGTCACTTTTGAATAAAACTTCACATTTATTTAGTTTTTGCTGTTTGCCTTTTTATTCTTCTTGAAGGCTACTCTAATTATAAATAGAAAAGAACAATCTCACATGTAAAACATTTGTCTTTGCAGAGATTTGAGAATATGACTAAGAGGATAGGGAGATCTTATTTTGTAGTACTAATTTGATAGTGAAAAATCAGTCAAGATGGAGTATTATGAACAAAGATTAGATTTTTCTATATTGGTTTTATCCCCTGTAAATGAACATTGATATTCAACATGTTTTTACAATCCTGTCACTATGCATGTTTCATGCTTTTTTACCTCTTCTCTGTTAAATGTTCAGATGGTTTGTGTCAGAAAGAGACTGTTGGAATTCATATCAAATAACAGAGGATCTGCATTTGTGGAATCTCATTGACTGACAGCTGGTAGTAACTTGTAGAAAACCTGTGCTTTTAGAATGTTTTTCTGTTATTGAAAATTCTCCTTAAAGAGCATGCAATAAGACTAAAATGTTCTGCTGAGTATCAAGAACTCAAGAACAGCACTGAAGAAAATGGGCTCCAAAACTTACACATTGAATGTTTAATTTATAATGTCGAAGGGTTATAAGCAGCTAAAGCATGTCATCAGCTATAGCTTTCATTTATGTATTTATTAACCTTTCTGTCTAGTATATGTCTTTAGCTTTAGAATTATAAAAGGTATAATAACCTCGTCTTTGTGTGTTCATGCCACCCACAAACTTTGGAATCCTGTGGCATGCATCAGATTTTTCAAACAGATATTCTGCCAGAGACCTTGGTAGCTTTCCTAGTGGAAGTGTGGAATGTACATGTGACAACGAGAGTGCAGAAGCCAAATATTGTTGTATTGTTTCTATCAATTAAATGCTTTTACCAAGACCCTGCAAAATGTATAAGAATATTTTCAGAAAGTGGTTGCATTTTATGCATCTTGAGAAAAATGTTTCAAAGTGTATGATCTTTGATTTTGTCATAGAGGTGATAATTTCTTATTAATATCAAAACATAACTTAAAACTTAACGTTTACATATAAGGAGTGGCAGATTCACTTTGGAAACTTTGAATATAATGTTCTCCACTGGGTAGTATTTAATATTCTGACATCTCAAAGAAAATTTATGCAGTTAGTAGAACTCTCTAATTTATTCCTAGGAAACTTTGTATTCTCAAGATTTGAACTCAAATTTAGTTTCTCTCTTCCAATTGGAGATGATTATAATAAAATATCCAAGTCCAGGCTTTTCAACCTTGGCACTATTAAATTTTTAAGGATGCAAAATTCTGTGCTATCAAAGGGCTGTCTTGCACATTGTAGAATGTTTAATAGCATCCCTGGTTGTACTATAGACAAATAGGACTCTCCTTTAAATTGTAGCAATCTAAAAGATATTCAGATGTTGCCAAATGGTCTACTCTGAAAATAAAAGGGTGTCTTAGCTTTTGTAATTGTGTAAGACTTTACCATAAACTCAGTGACTTAAAACAGCACAACTTTATTGTATCACATTTTCCATGGTCAGGAATATGAGTTATCAGGGTTCTCCACTCAGGATATCACTAGGTTGAAATCAAGGTGTTAGCAGGGGCTTCTGTTCTCGTACAGGGCTCAGGATTCTCTTCCAAGCCGCTGATTTTGGCAGAATCATTTCCTTATAGTTCTGTTACTGCACTTCCCGTTTTCCTGCTAGCTATTGCCAAGAACCACTTTTGGCTTCTAGAAGTCCTCAGTTCCTTGGCACATGAGCCACATAGGTCATAACATTGGTATTTGTTTTCTCCTAAGCCAATAGGAATATGTCTCTCTGACTTCATATCCCCTTCCAGTCCTATACAAGATAAAAGAGAGTCCTTATTGTAAAGAACATGCTATGTGTCAACATGTAACACATCATGTGGTTTACAAAATGTTTTCAAGTAGTTTAGCAATTAGTTGATAGATAGATGGTTGATAGATAATAGATGATAGATAGACTGAATTGTGTTCCTATAAAATTCATATGTTGAATTCCTAAAGTACCTCATAATGTGCCTATATCTGGAGATCAGGTCTTTAAACAAACTTTTAATTAAGTTACAATTAGTTCATTAGGGTGAGCACAAACCCAATATGACTGCTACCCTTTGAAGAAGAGTAATTTTGAGCATATACAGAGGGAAGACAAGATAAAGACACAAGGATAAAACAGCCAAGGAGACAGGTCTCAGAGGAAACCAATCTTACAAAGTCTATAGTTCTTTGTTACAGCAGCCCTAACAAACTAGTACACATAGGGATGGATGATCAATGGTTGATAGACAGAAAAATTAAGAAAGAGAGTGGGGAAGAACCACACTATATTCCAGTTCTATAAGTTTAAAATTAGGAACTAGGCACTTCCATAATTCTTCAAAAACTGAGGAAGAAAACATCAGGTAAGCCACAACTACACTCTAGAGAAGCACTATCCAAATCAGTGAAGCAAATGCTGAATATCTCAGCCTACAGCACCAAAGTGGATAGTTTCCAGTAACCTACTGAAAAGCCACAGAAATTCTTATATTACCTAAGCAGATGTTATGAACTGAATTATGCTCCCTCAAAATTGATATGTGAAGCCCTAGCCCTTAGTGCCTAAGAATGTGACTGTGTATAAAAAAGAGCATTTAAATAAGTAATTATAGAGCAGTTGGGTGGCTCAGTGGTTGAGCATAGACCTATGAACCAGAGGTCACAGTTTGAGTCCTGGTCAGGGCACATGCTCAGGTTGTGTGCTCGATCCTCGGTGTGGGGCGTGCAGGATGCAGCCAATCAATGATTCTCTCTCATCATTGATGTTTTTATATCTTGTTCCCTCTCCCTTCTTCTCTGAACATATATATATATGTTTAAAATACATACATATGTTTAAAAAATATATATACATATACATATATATTACATTAAACAGTAATTACATTAAAATATGTTGATTAAAGTGGTCCCTAATTCAATCCTACTGATGTCCTTATAAGAAGGGAATACTTGCACACACTAAACCAATAGTATAGGTGTCCTTATAAGATTTGAGGTGAGGACATACAAAGAGTTGTGAGTACCTACACTGGGGATGTGAGTTCACAGAGTGATGGCCTATGAGAACCAAGCAGGGAGAAGTGAGACATTTGCAAGGGAAGGAGAAAGGCCTCAGGAGAAATCAATCTTACTGGCATCCTGACCTTGGACTCCCAGCCTTCAGAACTGTGAGCGAGGGGGGGGTGGGGGGGGAATATCTGTTGTTAAGCCATGTGGTCTGATGTATTTTTGTTATGGAAGTTCTAGCAAACTAATACAGAAGGGCATTCAATGGCCTCAGTCTGTAGTAGCAAAGCAGGTGGTTCTTAAGAACTGCCAGGATGCTGAAGTGAATCTCACATCAGGACACAATGGCCTTTGGAAAATAAGAGCTTCTCCTTTTCTTCTTTCCAAATCTCACATGATTCTGGGCATCGCATTGGAAAGGGGGTTCTGGGAAACACAGTACCTAGCTTCTCCTCTGCATACAGAAGAGACTTTCGAAGATGTTATTGGTAAATCCAAGTTGATAATGGACAATAAATCAGAATATTAATCAGAAATCTGTTCCCAGATCTTAGCTTGTTATTTTTGTAGTGGCTTCTTCAGTTCTTACTTGTGCTACTTGAGTCTTCTTGAGTGCTCTTCCTTTTCTCTTTTAAGAATACATATATCTCCAGCTGTTCTATTTCATAAGAAGTTGTCTAATCCATTAGTTTTGCTTGTATTTTTCACTTGGCCACTGGGTCTTCTTGGATTTTCTATTATTATTAACTAGTGACCCGGTGCACAGATTCATGTACATTGAAAGGAAATTAATTAGAAGGTGGCTGGCCTGTGGGGATTGGGCCCAAATCGGCTCTCCAACATCCCCCAAGGGGTCCCAGAGTGCGAGAGGGCACTCTGCAAAGTTGCTGTCATACAGGGTGTGGAATGCAAATGCAAGTGTGCAGTAAACCAGATTCGGGGCCAACAGTGCCCCAGCAGCAACATAACCCATGGCTGAAGGTGGAATCGCGTGGGCCTGCGAGGGATCAGGCTCCCTCCTCTCTAGTTTCAGCGTGCGTCACGAGAACCGCTGCTGCCAAGTCACTGCAGCTCAGCAGCTCCTGCGTTGAGTGTCTGCCCCCTGTTGGTCAGTGTGTGTCATAGCAACCAGTCGGACAGTAGAACACTTAACTTATTAGCCTTTTATATACAGATTAATATTTTGGTCTGCTCGTTGTTTGATCTCCTGGGGTAACTTAAAAGATAGTAACAATGATTCATTTCTCTTCTGTTAAGGGTTTAGTAGTGAATAATTAGGCAGTGCTTGTAGCATGTGGGAGACATGACTCTAAGGAGTCTTCTAAGTGGCTAAAACTGGCAATTCCTCTGTTCAAGAGATAGAGAAAGGACCATGGAGGACTCCTTGTGCCCAAACTCCATCTGAGCAAAGACTCTCATCCAGGACACTGAGCAAAGACTCTCATCATGCCCTAACCCAGTGGTCGGCAAACTGCGGCTCACGAGCCACATGTGGCTTAAGAGCTACGGTTTGCCGCTCTTTTGACTAATGAGTTTGCCAACCACTGCCCTAACCGGTTTGGCACAGTGAATAGAGTATCGGCCTGCGGACTAAAGGGTCCCAGGTTTGATTTCTGTCAAGGGCATGTACCTTGGTTGCGGGCACATACCCTATAGGGGTGTGCAGTAGGCAGCTGATTGATGTTTCTCTCTTATCGATGTTTCTAACTCTCTATCCTTCTTCCTTCCTCTCTGTAAAATATCAATAAAATACATTTAAAAAAAAAAAGACTCTCATCATTATTTGCAGCACAATTTGTCACTTTAGAAATTCTGTAGTAGTTGAGACCTCAAGCCCTAAAAGCTGTTAGCTCTAGAAAGGTAGATACATACATTTCAAAGGCCATCACACTGTTGTCTTTCTCAACCACTGAAGAATCAGAAAGTCAGAATCTGGTATTTAATAAAAACAACATAAAAATAAAAAACACCACATAAATCTCTTCTCTTCCTACAAGTAGGATTTGACATTTTAAAATTTTAATATTTTTAATTACTTATAAATAGAAATATATGACACAAATGACTCAATATTTCTTAGACTACCAACTAACCAGGCTTCATTCCTTGGTTAATTATCAGAACTAGTTGTTTTACACTATCCAAAATTTTAAATTTCTACAAATAAATTAATGAAAGAAAAGATGGGTCTCAGAAATGATGGATGATCACTGAATACAAAAGCATTTCTCATTTATCATCTCACTGAAATTCAAAAGGCCAAGCAAATAAAAGATACCTCCTTTCTATATAGAAGTTTTCTATTCTTTATACCAGTTGCTTTAATAATAGATAATTATAGCCTGTCTTCAGACTTCATAGAGCTTAAATTGGATATAATTTTCTTCATTTTCTGTCTTAAGTCACTTTTAAAATTTGTTGAAAAATTTTAAACATCTGCTTAATTTCACTAAAGAAGGGCTATGTTTTATTATAAGTGAGACAATCTGTATGTTTAGCTTATTTCTCATGTGTGTATATTCAGCAGGAATGTGATATAAACGGGCCTACATGTTTAAATCATACATTCATTTAATCTCCATTTGCAAGATGCAGAAAAAAAATTTTAACATGTAGAAATTTAAGATCACAATGGCAACAATGATCATAGATGAAGCCAGAGTGTTCTTGTCCATTTGCTTCACTGGCTCCAATTATTATCTACAGATTAAAAACAGGCACTCACTCGTCCTGGGAGACAGAAGCTTTTAGAGCATCATGTCTTACTTGCTTTCAAGTCAAACTTAGTTTTATTCCTTTGGCAGCTGCTCAAGCTTATTACTATATAATTGGCACCAACAGCTGCTTCTTCTGTATAAACCATATGAACATCTCACAATCCTGATTCTTACCATCTCATTTAATATTAGTTCACTTTTTGTGCAAAATTAATTGTGCAGTCACAAAAAAGCAAACCAAAAAGAAATAATATGTCAAGTGTTATCATCTTGAATTCAGAAAAACATTTCTTTTGTGATCTAATGTTTATATAATATCATAGTTTCCTTAAAACCATACATACGTTTATTTTTCTGAGTAGTTTGGTTTCCTTGTAAATTAAAGGAGAAAAATTTTATGAATAATTCAAATAAAGTAACAATGTAATTGTAAAAGAAGTCAACTGCTGCATACAGCACTTAAATTATAAATCTATCTTTATCTGTGAAACACAATTTAAAATAATGGACAGGAAAGACATAAGGTGAAGTACAGCTTTATCAAGATATTGCCTTGAGGCTTATGAAGTTTCTCCAGTTGATGATAAGGTGAACTAAAATCACTAATTCAGAAGCCTATCTCCTTCTGGTACCATAAACCAAACATTTATCCATCTGCCTTCTCAGTGGGATGCAGACCCTTGGCCCATAATAGAATTTACTGTAAGTATGTTCTTAAAACAAAACAAAACACACAGATGTTCCTCTTAATCACACCAGTTAAATGTGTTGTAAGCTTAGAAATGTATCCTGGCTGACAAAGATATATCTAGAATAAATAAGGCTGTTTAGTTTTTTAACAAAAAGTAACCCACTCAATCATTAATACATTTATTCATGCACTTCTATATTTTAGGGTCAATGTATTTATGAGGGAAAATATACACTGTGTGGGTCCAATAAGTGATATTAATTAATTCATGTATATTCTAACAGTGGAGTTTTTGTTGAAAAGTCAATAAATGGGTAAAATAAATTTTGATAACTAGGCTTTTAATAATGTAGTTGCAGGATGTGGAGAAAGGGAAACAATAGTATAGCCTATGAGCATGTCTCATTCTTTTTGTGAACCTTTGTCCTTGGACTATGAACTTCACCAGTGCGTCTCAGCCCTCTCCTCCCCCCCACCTCCTTTAGGTGGCACAGGATGGATGGAGGAGCTAGAATTGTGTATTCACCCAATTAGGTTAGGTTCTGGTGCATGGTTTCTCTTGATGGCAGGCCTTGTTAAGAACAGAATGCTCTGTTCTATGTATTTTAAAGTGGTTTCTTTTCCCCCTGCTGCTGGAAGTTCAAGGGCATTTTTCTCTGATATTCACTGTGAATAACTGAAACTCACTACAGGAGCTGAAACTCACAACAGTCGGCCCTCCTATGACTGGGTCCTCTTGAAATGTGTAACTCTCCTGTTTGCCCACACTGAGCCTTCGCAATTTGTCAACTGCAGTTGGCACTTCCCTTACCTCAGCATTGGTTCCCACAGAGGTTTCTACGTGTGAATTTCTGCTCTGGTAAGGAGGAATTATCTGTATGCACCTGTTTCTCTCTCAGCTTTTGCTAACAGCAGTTTACCTGTGACTCTACTTCCCTGATAGCTCTAAGAAGGCTTGTTGACTTTTCAGTTTGTTCAGGTTGTTACTTGTTTTTAGCCCAGAGTAGCAACTTCGAAGTTTCTTGTACCTAGACCAGAACCTGGAAATTTCAAATTGGTTTCTCTTTCTCTCTTTCACATTAGAGACTTTCTGGTAAACTTTGAATATCTACATATATGTGTGATTGGGGGTTAAAAGGTTAATTGAAAACTCTCAGCAGATGGTTGTATATTGAACCACGCCCTGATAGCAATATTTTTGTACTTTCACATCAAACAGATCCAATTATAATTTCCAAACTGAAAAGGTTTACTGCCAGTGTCTGCGCAAGAGTCCAGTGTTAGAAGTGTTTCTGGTTTTCAGCACAGGATATGCATTTTGTCACTTAATTACTCCTTCCTTTAAGAATTCTATTGTGATAACCCTGTCCCGGAGTAAACCTGTTGTTTCCGAGACCAGTCTCACTCTTACCCTCTCAGAAAATGCACTTTTCATTTCCATCTAGAAGAAGCTGTTACCAGGCTGTTTTGTGCTAAGAAGATGATCTGCTACCTAACGGCCTCTCTCTTAAACTGCGCACAACTGGTCTTTCTCATTATAGCATCTGTTCATCCCAACTCCCAATGGTACCTGATGTTCCCAGTTCCCGAGGCTGTGGGGAATTCTGCAATGTAAGTCAGAATCATCCTAAGTTTACACCACCAGTGATTGATTATTTGGGTTTCTCCTGTCTGACAATTCAGGTCTGCTAGTTCACTTAACACTATTCCATCTGCCTTCTACCTTCCAAAGTTGTTGTTCTTGACTCCCTAATAGTTCTCTCCACCCTCAAAGTTTTATGCCTTTAAAATATTCTCCTTAATTTTTTCCCCCAGAAGTTTTCTATAATAAGAAATTAGGCACCAGCATTCAATCCACCATTTTACCTGAAAATCACCATATTGCTCTAACCAATACAGAATCAGACTATTGCATTAAAAGTATTTTACCCAGGAAGAGATGCACCACAAATTTAACTTCAGTGGGGACATTTATTCTCTCAATTCTAGTAATAAGTCAAAATGTTAAAAACTTAATGAAGAAATAATATAATTTTAAAGTAAATAAATATTTTTTTTCAAAAATATGTTTACCTCTTTTAAAAATGAAGAGAAAAATATGTTAAAGGACACTATTAGTCAGAGGAAAACTCATAGAAAGTATCAAAAGAAAACAGGACAAACCATTTATTGCTTTGTGTTTCTCAGTATTTTTCCCTCTTGTGTTCCCAGAAGAGAAATCTAGTTGTTAGACTCATCAGATCTGCCAGTTAATCTCAAAGACAAATGCAAAATTGAGAACTAATGCTTTATTTTTTTTGTTACTTATGGAACTCTATAGTACAATTGATTAACATAAGATAAAAACATAGTACCCGTGATATATAAAAATCTACCTTATTCCATCCTTCTTAAGCAAATAATTTAAAACTTTAGAATATCTGATTGAAACTTGAAATGCCAATGATTAACACTAGCTCTATTGTTATATTATGAAAGGATAAAGCATATATTTAATAAACATAACTAGAACTTGGACTATAATAGTTTTAGCAGCTAAGCCTCTTATATATGCTGTTGATTTGTAAATTCATCAAACAACATACATGTGTGTGCTTTTTAAGAATCTCAACTTTTGTAAACTAGTCGGGGCTGAAAATAATTGCTTATCAAAGAAATGTGACACATCCAGGGTTTGCTGATTGCTATTATTAATATTGCATTAATAAGTAGCATGTATATTACTTCAGAACTGATAAGGAAACACAACGTGCATTATTTCATTAATAGAACTTATCTATGAGGGGAAAAATATAATCATCCCCAATTTACAACAAAGGAAGTTGATTTTTATAGAAGTTAAAATTCTTGCTCAGTGATACAAAAAACAACACCTTGCCTTGGCCAGTTTTTCTCAGTGATTAGAGTGTTGGCTCCTTTTACAATGTTTTTGTTTTCTGACTCTGCTTCATGTATACTATAAAGTTTAAAGAAAAATCTGGAAGTGTCTTCTTAATATTTACTACCTTGTTTTTTATGAATTATCCCACATATTATCTCAAAAGAACTAAATAATAATATATTCTGCTGCAATGTCATTTTGTAGGTAGAGAAACTGAGACACATAGAAGTTAGGCCAATTTTCCAAAGTCACACAGTAAGTAGAGGGCAAGTATTCTAACTCAAGGCAATCAGGCTCCAGGCTCCTCACTATCAAATGCTGTAAATCTCCCAGTAAATCTCCTATGTAATTAATTTTTTAAATTATAATAAGTGCAAATATTTTTATGTCTTAGTCCTTCCACTGAGCACAAGTATATATAAAGAGGATAGAGATGAAAAACAAGAGTCAACTAAATTATACAGAATGGTTAACAAATGCAGGCTATGTAGAAACATGTCCATGTGGATATAAGAGACCTTATGCTGAAGGCATAATTTTAGTTATCTCTTTAATATGATATTAAGATAAAAGTGATTATAAAGAATATTTTTATACACATGATAATAAAATGTAACTAAAGTAAAACTGAAACATGTGTGGCATTAATAACTTTATCTTTTGGTAGCTTAAATTTACATTTGTTCTCAAATGTAATTGGGGATAATGGTAATTTTAATATCATTTTAAAATGGCATGTACATTTGATAAACATATTTGAAGAGGACAAACATGTTACTTTATGCTGAAAGAAATAAGCAAATAGAATCATGCAATTGATCAGTTTCTAATACAATCTCAAGTGAATATGCTTTTCCTTTCCAGGTTATTGACTTTCAACTAAATAGGATCCAGCATAAATTAAGCAGTTGCAGGCAAACAAAGAGACCTTAATTTCTTCATCTGACTTTTTAAGTATATCTATGTAAGATTATTTAATTAAACTTGCACTGCTATCACAAATTGACAAACACATACACTGAAGGCCTAATGTAAGCAGAATTACCTCCAATAACAGTAAAGTTGGAATAAACTCCTTTTGCAGAAATGCTATAAAGAGCTAAGATTAAAGCTCCATGATGATGCCTTGCTATTTGGAAGACCAGAGCCTAGGAAACCTAAATATTATTTTGAATCATTTTGTATACATTTGTTGGAAGTGCTTCAACAATTCTTCAGAGAATCAAAACAGTAAGACATTTGGGAGTTGGATTTTCTCCTCTGCTTGATAGAACCGTTGTGTTTGGCTTAAATATCAGACAGGACCTATATAAGCCTTGCTCTGCCTCTGATAAGCAAAGCAAATGAAATAAGCAACAGTCTTTTAGAGCATTGGCTCATGCCGCTTAGCCAAAAGTGATTTCTAAGGAATAATGACACTCAAAGAAACTAACTCGTGTGGATTGTCTTCCTCCCTTGGGTACCAGATCACTTCCAATGTATAATCAGGTGGTTTGGCATTCATTTGACTTACGAAACTATCAGACGTTCTGTATCCCCCATGGAACAGACATTTATGCATAGACTCAGGTCTGTCATATTGTTTCCTGGACTGGCAACATTTTCTTTCTTACTGCTTATGAAAATCTTGTATATGAACATCTGCAGGAACTTTCATTCACAGTCTCTCTCCCAAAGCCTCATTGCAGACATAAGGGCTGTGTAGTAAAACCAGATTTCATCTGGACAGATTTGTGCAAGACATCATTTGTGAATGACCTGATATGAATTATGTCCCTCTTGGAGTTTTGACATAGAAGATAAAGAATATAAGTATGACAAACATACAGAATGTTTTTTGGTATGTTTCTTTTTTTGTAAGAAAAAATAGTCTACTTTTTTTTCCCCACAAATTTAACCACAAATATAAGTGTAAAAGCAACAAAATAAAACCTGAAACATGTTAGTGACTTAAGATGATTTTAAACATCAACTTTTAGGTTTATATAATTTGATTCATATTAGCCTCCATTATACATAGCAAAAAAGTATATATCTCTGTTAAAAATCATAATCTATATTATTAAGACAAATTAGGGATTACTATAAGTTCCCAAACTATGATAACCAGTATAGTTTAACTAAAAAAGAAAAAAAAAACATAAGTCCTAGTGACAAAGCATGGTGACTATAGTTAATAATACAGTATTGGATATTTGAAAGTTGCTAAGGAAATAAATCATTTTTTTTTTTTTTTAGGAAATAAATCTTAAAAGTTCTCAGCAAAAGAAAAAATGTTTGTAATTATGTATGGTGACAAATATTAACTTAGAATTATTATAGTTCATTTTCTAATATATACAAATATTGAATCACTATATTGTATACTTGAAATTAATATAGTTATACATCAATTATACCTGAAATAAATAAAATCCAGCGCTTTCTCCTTGCTTTCCCAATGTCCCAAGATGTTTACACCATCCATCAATAGCCCAAGTCAGAAATTTCAGTCATCCTTGAGTCTTCTCTTTTTTCACCCTCTATATCTGTCAGGATATGCTGGGTTATTGCAAATAACCCTCAACTCAGTGACTAATGCAACAGAAATTTATTTCTCTGACCACTGAGTCAAAGCTGGGACTCTACTCCACTTCATCACACTGACTCTAGGTACCTGGCTGATAAAGCAGCCACTATCTTGAACATTCTTGGTCAACACAACAGAGGGCAAACAACTCCAAATACTTTCATCCTGGCAATGTAAAACAGCCCATGTCACCTCTGCTAAAACTAGTAACTTGGCCCATCACCCAACCACAGGAGGCCAGAAAGTACAACCCTATCTTACACAGAAGGTAGATAGTAGAAAAATTAATAACTAGCACTAATGACTACCACACTCTCTTAGGAGGGATTCTCCCATTGCAGACCCTATGATAAATAATTCATGTGAAAATAATTTATTAGGCAGTGCTGCCAGGAAAAAACAGTAAGGGAGTGAGAAAGATAGGGAAGAGAAGAAAGCCAAGCAAATATTCTATATCAAAGTCCCATGGAAGGTAATTAGGCTCAACTCCACAGAAGATAATGGAGTCAGTCTTACCTCAGAGCAGTCTGGACCAGGGGGAAGGACGCCGGAGGAGTTACACGTCTGCAATAGGAGTGTTCTGCTAGGGCTCTCACCAGGAAGGTGTAAATCCCAGGTATTTCTGTCTCTTCTTGCAGGTGTTGGCTGTTGGAAGTGAAAGCACAGCGTGAAAATGGGAGAGAGACCTGAAAGGATACAGGTGGAGCATTGACCTCAGCTGCCACATGCAAACAAATTAAAAAAATATATATTCTTGGTGGAAAACTACTTTCCTCTAGAACAGATATCTCAGATTTCTATTAAAAAAAATCTGCCACTATTTTTAAACGAATTCAAGTCAGAGTTCATTAAATTAATTACAGGCCATTAATTTATAAATTTCTTTTTAATTTATCACAATTTTCATTGTCCTGCAGATAATTCAAATCTCTTGTCTGAGAACCTTCAGTGTGAAAACATGTTAATATTTAATATAGTATTTTGCATATGTTCAATTAATAGCTGTAAGGGTAATGACAAGTATAAATTAAGTTTAAAAAATAAATAAGAAATACTTAGCATTGCCCCTGGAATTAGAATAGAAGCAACTTCTACCATATATTGAGTTTGTCTTTATTGGAAACTTCAGAAAAAAGATTCAGAGTAGGGTCCAATAAGATTGTATATTTTCTTTAAATGAGTTCAGAATTATATGTTTAAATTGTATTTTGTAATAATAATAACTTTTGACAAATCAGGTTCACCTATAATGAAGATTGTAAATCAGTAGCAAGGCTTCTTTATTAATACTGAGTCGACATCCCATTAACATGTCAATAATGTTAAGGAAGGTGCTACTCAGCATTGTAATAAGACAAACTTTACTGTCCTATGATTGAATCCTAGCCAATACACTCAACTTTAAGGCCTATTATTTGTTGTTAACATTTAATAACATTTAATAAATTCCATAATCACACATTGTTTAGAAAGTAAATGAAGCATGAAAAGCAATAATACCTAACATCATTCTATTTTGACTTTTTGAAATAAGACTTTAGCTACAAAGTGCATTTAGTTGTCAAATAAGAATGATGTCATCTTAAGTGCTTTGATGATCAGATCCTGGGTTGGATATCAAGTAAAACTCTTATTTAAACAGAAAGAAAAAGGACTTCAGACATGTATCTTGTTCTTATTTAAATCTATTAGTAACCAGAAAGATGAACTGATTTAAAGAAAAAAACAAAAGTAACAAGGGTAAGTCTATACAATACATTTAATTTAATAGACTTAGAAAAGTAAGTGAAGGCCCTAGCTGGTTTGGCTTAGTGGATAGAGCATCGGCCTATGGACTGAAGGGTCCTGGGTTTAATTACGGTCAAGAGTACATGCCTGGGTTGCAGGCTCAATCCCTAGTAGGGGGGAGTGCAGGAGGCAGCTGATCAATGATTATCTCTCATCATTGATGTTTTTATCTCTCTCTTCCTTTCCCTTCCTCTCTGAAATCAATAAAAAATATATTTTAAAAAAAAGTAAGTGAAGAAGATATAACCTTTCAGGTCTAGGTTTGTTCAATAAGTATCTCTACCAAATATCTACAATATAGTTAAAAAATAGTCAAAGACATGTAATAACAAACAATTGCTTTAAATATACACATAAAATTGGTAGACTATTCAGATACATAAATAATTGGTAGACTGGTAAGAAATTTGAGATTGTATCAAAGTCTCTGCTCAATCTTTCTAAGAAAATATTTCACAATCAGACATTTCAATATTTTGCATTGTTAAGGAAAGGTGCTACCTGAAGTGTAGATGTAATAATCAATTCCATGAGTTTCTCCCATAAAGAAAGTAAAGGGAAAAAAATTAGTTTCGTGATCTCTAAGCTAAACAAACTAGAATACCAAGTGTAAATATATTTAAAAACAAAAATTGGGTAAGATGTACAAAAACATCAATGCCATATTTTTTCAAGTACTTTTAATTTTATTTGAGCTCTTATCATGCACCTGGTCTCATGCAAAGCACGGATAATAGAGCAATGAACCAGATAAACTTCCCACCTTTATAAATCTTATAATTTTATGTATATGTCAATTATAAGTGATAATTCTATAAAAGGTAATTACAGAATATATAAAGAGCATATTATTCAGAAGATGTGAGTTCTTTTTTTCTTTCCAGTCAGAGTCCATCTACCTTATCCCTACAGTATGTTTTCCTGTATTTAACAAACAAAAGCCCCAATGAGAATTCATATGGATAATTTTTCTTCTCCAAAGCAATTTGAATAAAAGCAGACAGACTATCTTCTTTCAAACTCTTCCCCTTTACCTCCTTTGAGGCCCTGTAAACAAAAAATGTTTCCATCCCTGTTTTGGAAGACTTAATAAATGCCATCTAGTGTTGCAGGAGAAATTAGAGCTTCTTGAGATATGTTCTGCTAAGTGTTTTCAAAGAGCCAAAGTGAAAGCTGCTCTAGGAAAATACAGTACCATTTTGGTGGGGAGGGATATATATCTCTGTTTTCCTTAGATTTTTTATTTAAAAGCTGGCGATAGCCCTAACCGGTTTGGCTCAGTGGATAGAGCATCAGTCTGCGGACTCAAGGGTCCCAGATTTGACTCTGGTCAAGGGTATGTACCTTGGTTGCGGGCACATCCCCAGTAGGGAGTGTGCAGGAGGCAGCTGGTCGATGTTTCTCTCTCATCGATGTTTCTGACTCTCCATCGCTCTCCCTTCCTCTCTGTAAGCAGTGGTTCTTAACCTTTCTAATGCCGACATGAGGAACTGTGTTAAAGGGTCTCGGCATTAGGAAGGTTGAGAACCACTGCAAAAGATCAATTATATATATATATATATATATATATATATATATATATATATATATATATATATATATTTTAAGAAGCCTGGTAATAATTTTGCTGCGGGTATAAAGTGCTTTTTCATTAGCAAGTGTGTGGTATCTCCGACATAGCACACCTCCACTATAGCTGACTCCGTCTGCCATTGATGTTGAGAAGCAAATAAAAAACACCGTTAGCCCTGGCTGGTTTTGCTCAGTGGATAAGAGCATCAGCCTGTGGACTGAAGGGTCCCGGGTTCGATTCTGGTCAAGGGCACATGCCCTGGTTGTGGGTTCGATCCCCAATGGGGGGGCGTGCAGGAGGCAACCAATCAATGATTCTTTTTCATCATTGATGCTTCTATCTCTGTCCCTCTCCCTTCCTCTCTGAAATCAATAAAAAAATATTTTTAAAAAACCGTTAATATGACTGGTCCTTGCATGTCATATTCTGAAAAAGTTTTGAGCCAGTACCACTGAAAAAAAAAAGTTATTATTAGTTGTGACAAATCAAAAGGCCACCCAAACTGCTTGATATAATGTGTGGGGTGCAAAAGCCTCAGGTTCAGCAACTAAAACTTTCCTTTACGATGATGACACAACACACTTATTTTCCAAGCCAATGCTTCCCACCTTGACAGTCTGCTGATAAAAGCGAGTTATGAATTATGACTTTGGTAGGTTTCCATTAAGACTTCTATTCCCTCTAAGCAACAGAGTCCAGCAAAGCAACTGAGCCAACATAACACTCAGACATCCTAGCATTTTAAAAGGCCAAAGCTGGGTTTAAATGCCAGAGCAAGAAACAAATTCCCTGATAACTCCTCTTGTCTGATATTGTGAAATATAGTCTGATTCTATTTCAAAAGTATCCTTTGGCCTGTCCCACCCCTCATTCTAACCACAAGTAGAATAATGTTAATTATTAATATTTATACAGTTGATTGTGATGATGGTGTGCAAATCTATATATGTATGTGTTTGACTTCATAGAACTGTGTAACAATATAAAGTCAATAAAAACAATCAGTGAAATAGACATTGAATAATTACAAGAGTTTTGTTTGCTACAAAAGGGAAAGTAGAAAGAGATTTGAGAATGCATAGCAAATACATAGCTTGACTGTTTAGAAAAGACAGTGTGAGAAGTGCCCACGGAGGCATCCCATTGTGGAACGAGAGAGCACTGTGCAAAAGAAGAGCGAGGAAGATGATGTCAGGCAAATGAAAAGACAGGGGGATTAGGGCAGAGTAAAGATTTAGAAATCCAAGAGAAAACCAACACATTTGTAACATAAAGTAAAGAATGAGGGAGTTAAGGCTGGAAAGCTGAGAGGCAGCAGGTCTTCAAAGACCCTATAAACCAAGGAAAAGCATGTGAAACTATTGGTGAGTAAATTTATTTTCTGAAAGGATAACCAAGTTGGACTCCAATATGTCTTACTGGATAAAGACATTGCTTAAAGCAGCAATGCCCATTGGGCTTAATTTATAAAGCAGTGAAGTGCTGCCAAGGTAGTTTTATGCCAGTTTATATGAGAGGATAGAGATATATTTTTATTAGTAAACATTGTTACAGTGAGCAACCATGCTCAGGCCTAAATAGTAATCAATATCACATATGCCATACATAATTATGCTCATGAATATGAAAATATGAATACATAAAATATACAACTAAAAGTACATATCTAGTGTAAAATATAGGAAACTATGAAATCCTGCAGCTGGAAAAAAAAGCTTAATGGTCATCTCTTCCAAATTAGAATACTATTTCTCAGTGCTGGTGCATACGATGATTTAAGAGTACACCGACGGATATTTAAATTTTTATAGCTATCAAATTTTTAATGCATAATAGAATAGTAACCTATTACTAGCATACAAATGCCTGTATTTTATGAATGTGATCCCTTAGGTTGAAGCCAAGTTTTTTTTTAATACATAAAATTGCAGTTGTTATTTCTTAAAAATGTCAATTTAATAATAGCAATGCCAATATGTGGATAGTTGAGATGATTTTACATAAAAATGGAGGCTTAATGTCCTGTCCTTCTGAAATACCCCGAGTGTTTGTCCAGTGTCCAGCAGAACAAATTCACCTAATAGACGATTTGTTTCAGGGTAGCTCTTTTTCATTCTGACTCTTTCTAGTTAGAAAACCCTTCTTTATGCTTAGCTAAAATCTGACTTTAACCTTAGGCAGTTGATCATATGTTCTTCAGGCAACATAAAACAAATTGAAATATTTTCTTGTGACCTATAGAAGTATGAGCATGAACTGGTTACAATGTAATTGCTTGTGCTGGTGAAGACATACAAGGACTATTTCTCTCTCCACATCCATATATCTGCCTAATAAGGAAATAAGTGTCCTTTCGGATTCAGTGTAGAAGTTGTTTTTCCCATTAGAAGGAGCCAAGGATAAATAACAGTTTTACCATTGCCCTTCATCTTCATCTTGTCCAATTTCATAGCAATGGAAAGGAAAATAGAGTTCCAGCACACAGAAATTGCTCAGAGAGAGTGTAAAAGGTACAAACAAATAAGTCATTTTCTCACCCAACAATTGATAATATAGCTACTCATTCAAATTCTCATTCCTTAATGTGAATTCACTTATTCCATGGAATTATTATTTTTTCTTTCTTATTTAGTAAAGTAAGCCACCCTTTCCCACCAAATATTTAGACAGGTGTATATGTTTCCTGGGGAGATTTCAAGAACATATGATGTTTCTATGGTTATTATTCTGATAGCCTAAATCACCAGAAAGGTAACATACCTTAGAAATTGGCTTATTATCAGGAGGTTATATATAATTACACTTTCGGGTATCACTCAATAACAAAAGCCAAATTCCTAACATACTTCCCTTATTCATCAACACAAATTTTTTTTGTCATTTTGATTTTATGAATATCTCCTGTCTCGGTCCATACTACAAACACTTTTTCTTAGTCTATTAAAACTCATTTTTTTGTCTTTAGTCTTCTTGCTTATTAACAAATGCAGTAATGGGAAACAGAAAATGGAAAGCTAGCTTTAAAACATTCACCAAAACCATTTTTGTTGTTGTTGCTGCTTAGGAAAGAACTTCCCTGCTTCTTCCTGTTACCCCTTCTCTCTGTTTCCCTACGTGAGATTCTGGAAGTCAGAGCATCAGCTAAAGCAAGAGTGAAGAGCAGAGCTAGAAGGCAGAAGATGCCGATCACCCCTTCTCTACCTAGTACTTGTTTCTAGCTTCAAGCAAAGTGGGAAGAGATGCTTGCAAAGGGAAAAACAATTTCCTTTAAACAGAGTTATAAGTTTTCAGTCTTACATTTGATGAAGCATTCTAATAACTGAAATTTGATTATTTTTGTGACAAATGTTGACCAGTTGAATTATAATTATATAGATGCTAAAGTTAACATGTTCATCTTGGGCTTCTCATGAAAAAGGGATAATGAAATACAAATTATAAATAGCAAAAATATAGACTGTACTAAACTCCTGCCATTTGACTTGTCCACTATTCTGAATAGCTCATTATAATAATAAAGATTTACATTTATTGTCATGGTTACTGACTACTGAATGAGTTCTGCCCAATGACAGTGGAACAATAAAATAGAACAAGAGAACTCCATATTAGTGTGCCCAAAAATCTAGTTTCACAACTATCTTGTTTTTAAAAGAGAATCCAGGCATACATTAAATAAACAAGAAGTCAATGCTATTTCAAATATTGTAGAGCCTATATTTAGTTTTACCTGATAGATCAGTCCAACTTGTAATAAACAATATTATAGGTAGGAATCATGATTTTTTTGTTTTTAAAAAATACCTCATATTAATTAAACAATATTTATTTATTTTTTACTTACATTAAGGTTTTTATTGACCCATATCACATGTTTAGAAAATAAAACTTGCCTTGTTCTCTATATCTATCAAAATGTTTTACTTCTAGTGAAGAAGTCTGGTTATATAATGTCTTTTCACAGGGTATACACCTGAAACTGATATAATAATGTATGTCAACTATAATTGAAAAATTAAAAAATGTTTTCTATCCTAAATATATTTTTTAAAAAACATTAAAATTTAATTACCAAAGAGTACTTCATCCACAGTCTAAATCAAATTTAGATATTTATAATTACTGCATTTTTATGAAATAGAAAAAGTAAGGTATCCAATGTTTGAACAGACCTTCCATGATTTACTAAATAAGCTTATTTACTCTATACTTGGATAGGAGTAGTTAGGGGACTCTGACATTGAACATTTCTTGGAAAAGTCATAATTCCTCTTTAAGTCCTAGTTCTCTCCTTTTTAAAGTGAAGAATTTTAACTATCTGGCTTTTATATTAATGCTAAAAAAATCCATTGAATATATTTCTAACTTGGAGACAATTCACTGTGCTTGTTAGTTTAAGGAATTATCTTTGTTTCTGTGTCAATGTGCATTTTAAATTCTTATTCTTTTAAACTATGTTAGAGGGAATGAGACATAACAAAATCATGCTACTCAGTAAAACTATAACCTTTATGAAGAGGCTTCACATGTTTAGGGTGCACTATGCAATCAAATGGTTCTTTCTCTCTGCATTTTTGCCTGACACTGCCTTTTTTAAACATCAACATAGAATTAATCACAGTGTAGGATACAGATTCTAGGGTAAGTCTGCTAGTCCTCTCCCGTGGATTCACATAAAAGATGGTGCTCTCATCCAAGTAATTCCAAAAGGTGACAAATATTACAGATGCTGAATTTATGGGAGTGCTTGCTCCCTGTTTATTAACTCATCCATCTTGTGAGAAATAAAAGGACCAAACAGTGAGACAAGTGGGCTTTTCTTATCCTGTCAACTCAATGATGTTTTAAGGTAATCAATATCTATAATTACTAAATCCTGCCAAAGAAAGTTAACTCTTCACTGACTCATTGTTGCCTACCCATTCCCTAATGTGACTTCACAACTAAATTCAAAATTAATTAGAAAAAATACAGCTTAAATAATAGCATTGATTTCTTTCACCAAATCCATGTTAATAAACCCATATCACATTCTGTCTCCTTTACTATTTATTTTTGTAGCAAGTGTTCTTAATCTGGGACCCATGGCAAAAGGGTGTTTTTGTGTGCTTCTTAAGTGTCCAGTCTTGATACATAGGTCTTGTAGTCAGGTGATCTCACAATTTCAAGGTCTGGCAGACTCAATGCTGAGATCTAACACACTTGAAATATTTAGTTTTAGGAACCCAAAGGAGCGAGGGGATTAAAATCATTGTCAAAGAGTTAAAAAAAAACAGAGGTGAACTAAGTTTATGCAAATTTCAAACTAAATTCCAGCCCTCAAAGTAAAATAATTTAAATTCATATTAAGTGAAAAATGCAAATCGTATATAATAAAAGGCTAATATGCAAATTGTCCCCATGGGTGGGAGTTCAATAGACCAGGAGTTAAATGTGCGCTGACCACCAGGGGGCGATGCAGAACGTGGCGGACGTTGTCTACGCAGCACTGGCAGTGGATGGCAGTGGAGGTGCTGCTGGCCCTGATGGGCCCTGACAAGAGCGGGACCGCAGCAGGATGATGGAGCAGGTGAGTGGGCAGTGCCAGGCCAAGGCAGGTGTGAAGGGAAGCCCCGGCCAGCAGCTGCATCAGGCAGACAGGGGAAGGGAGGCCCTGGCCTGCAACCAGCAGCTACTAGGGACCCTACCTGTGCAAGAATTTCATGCACTGGGCCTCTAGTAGTAAATATACTAGTTAAGAGAGCAAATCAATGATAAAGAAACAAGCAATAATAAGGAAAATCACCAATGACAAAAGTTGTTTTTTTCAAAAGATCTTTTCAAAGTCAATAATACCTTGCAAGACTGAGCAGGATAAAAGAGAGAAAATATATTTTCCAGAATTAAAAATAAAAAAGAGTACAAAATGTAAAGATTCCATAGATATTCAAAAGGAAAAGAAGATACACTATTAGCAATTTTCCCAAGAAATGTGAAAATAAATTTATTGTAAAACAAACCTTAACAAACTGAAATAAAAAATACAAAATCAAAACAACTCTTTAATTAAAAAATTAAATGCCTAAATTTAAACCTTTCCATTAAGAAGCCTCCAATTCTAAATGGTTTTACTGGTGCAGACTGACAAATAAACAAGAAGAAGAAATAACATCAGAGGAAGAATCTCATTTTATGAAGCCATAAACCAAAATTTAAAAACTTAATTTATATATTACTCATAAGCATAGATAGATAAATATGGAAATGCTTAAAATAATATAATGTAAAGGGATCTAATAATATATAAAATATGATCATTCAGGGTTTATTCCATGATTTAAGGTTAATTTAATATTTGAAAATCAGGTAATATAATAAACCATATTGAAAAAATGAAAGGAAAACCATATTATCATCAGTAGATACAATAAAAGTATCTGACTAAAGTTGGGATCCTTTTGTCAGAAAAAAGACATTCTCTTATAAATTTAAGAATAAAAATGTTGTATCACCTAGGAATATAATCAAGAAAATTAAAAGTACATGTTAAGACAAAAATTTGTACACAGTTGTTCCAAGCAGTGTTATTCCTAATAGTTAAACAGTGAAAACATATGTCAATCAGTGTATGAACAAATAGACAAATTGTGGTATATCAAAGAGAATGTTATTGGACTATAAAAAGAAGTAGAAGTACTAACACATATTACAACATGAATGTGCCTCAACAATGTACTAAAGAAAGAACAATACACAAAAAACTACATATTGTATGATTCATTTTATGTAAAATTTCCAGATGGGAAAAATACACAGATACAAAAATCCATTACTGGGTGCCATATGCTATGGGTGAGGATTAACTGTTTAAAGGGATGGTATTCCTTTTGGGATGATGAAAGCATTCTAACATTGTATAGTGGTAATGATTGCTTTACTGTGAATATACTAAAAACACTGAAGTGTGAATTTTATGTTATGTAAGTTATATTTCAATAAAGTTGTAATATTTTAAAAATTGCATTTCATTGTATTAACAATAAACATGTGGAAGCCAAAATTAAAAACATAATACCATTACAACTCCTAAAAATAAAATGAAACACATGGATATTATTTAAAGCATATCTGTTTAACAAAATGCTGAACAGACAAATTTTAGATATGCCCAAGTAAATGAAGAAACCGTATTTGTGGATTAGAAGGTTGAACATAGTAAATATATCAGTTATTACCAAATTGATCTATTCCTATCAAAATAGCAGCAATTTTTTTTGTAGAAACGGACAACTTTTTTTATAAAATGCATGTGTTAAAGCACAGGCCCTACACAAACTAAAATAATGTGTTAAGCAGAATAGTGCTTTCACAAAGGTGTTCACAACATAATCCCAATATCTGGGAATATGTTAGATTGAGTGGTATAAGGGAACTAAAGTTGTAGATGGAAATAAGGTTGCTAATTAGCTGACTTTGAGATACAATTACCACATGTCCCAGCAATGGAGTACCTGGATATTTATCTCAGAGAAAGGAATATTTATGTTCACACAATATCTATACGCTAAAGTTTCATAGAAGCTTGATTTGTTATATCTCCAAACTGGAAACATCCTAGATGTCCTTAAACAGGTTCATATTTAAATAAACTGTGGTACATGTATACTAAGGAATAGTACTCAGCAATGAAAAGGAACTATGTAGATACAGTATGTAATAACATAAACTAATACTCAAGAATTGTTCTAAGAAGAGAGAGAGAGAGAGAGAGAGAGAGAGAGAAACCCAATAAAACTACATTGTACATTAAGATTACATTTCAAATGATGGAATGTCAGATTTGAATGACAGATTCGTGTTAAAGTAGGGATAGGGCAAATGGGAAAGATATGCTATGATTAAAGGGTGACATGAGGGATTTTTATAATTTTGGAACTGTTCAGGATCATCCTATATAATAAAAGGCTAATATGCAGATTGTCCCCATGGGCGGGAGTTCCACCAACCAGGAGTTAGATGTACGCTGACCACCAGAGGGTGGTGTGGAACATGGAGGGCGTCAGCAATGCAGCGCTGGCAGCGGGCAGCAGTGGAGGCACTGCCGGCCCCAATGGGCCCCGACGAACGTGGGACGCAGCAGGATGTGGAGCAGGTGAGTGCATGGTGCCAGGCCAAGGCAGGAGCAGGGTCCCCAATCACCCCACTGCTCACCCCACAGATGGGCCCTGATCGCCGGCCAGGCCTAGGGATCCTACCTGTGCACGAATTTCATGCACAGGGCCTCTCGTCATTACACAAATGGTAAATTGTATAGAACTTACGATGTATACACATACAAACAAACACAAGCACAGAGGTCTATAGTTACAACCGAGGAGCTCTGGTCAGTTGGCTCAGCTGGTTGGAGCATCGTCCCATGCACAGAAAGGTTTTGGGTTTGATTACTGATCAGAGTAAATACCCAGTTTGCAGGTTTGATCCCTTGTCAGGGCACATATGGGAGGCAACTAATCAATCTCTCTCACATCCATGTCTCCTTCTCTCTCTCTAAAAAATAAATTAAAAAAAATCCTCAGATGAAGAATAAATAAATCTGAAAAATGTGAATAAGATCTTTGCATTGTGTTAATAACCTAGTTGTAATAACAACCTGGTTGTGATAATATAGTGTATTTTTGTTAAATTTTACATTGGGTTAAGACCCATTCTTTCTCATGGCCTCAGTTTAATTAAATTAATTAATTTCAACTGCCAAATAAGGTCATATTCTGTGGTACTGGGGGTTAGGACTTCAACATTAATTTTAGAGTACACCATTCAACCCATAAAGAGTCTTCTCTCTGGCCCCGCAAAATGTATGCCCTTCCTACATGCAAAATACATTCACTCATCTGAACATTACCAAATGCTTGGCCCATTCTATTAAAAATGCTAAGTTCAAAATCTCATCTAAATGTCAATTCAAATTTCTAAATACCGTTATCTAAGACACCTAATTCGGTTATGGATGAGACTTGGATATGGTTTATATGGATCGAAATTCCTCTACATCTGTGAATCTTTGAAACTAGACAAGTTATCTATTTTCTGAGTAGGGGAGGGGTGTGACTGGATAAAGAAGGTGAAAGAATTAACAAAAGAACATATTTGTGTACCCCATGGACACAGACAATAGTTTGGTGATAAAGTGTGGGGGGGAACCTGAAGTAATGCCAACATTAAAATATTTTAATAAAAATCAATAAATAATTCAATGGTGAAATCAGCATAAGATAAACATTCTCATTTTAAAAGAAATTCTAGCCTTAGCCAGTTTGGCTCAATAGATAGAGCTTCGGCATGCGGACCGAAAGGTCCCTGGTTCAATTCCCGTTACATACTTTGGTTGCAGGCTGCTCCCAGCCCGGGCCCTGGTCAGGGCTCCTGCAGGAGGCAACCAATTGATGTGTTTCTCTCACATTGATATTTTTTTGTTTCCCTCTCTCTAAAAATCAATAGGAAAATATCCTCTAGTGACAATTAAAAAAAAAAAATCTAAAAGGATAAAAAGGGCAAAATGGGGCCATGTTTCTTCAGTAAGTTCCAAAACCCAACCAGTCAAATTCTATTAGATTCTGAGGCCTTAGGGTAATTTTCCGTGGCTTGATGCTCTGGCCTCTGGGCCCATATGGTTGGCCCTCAATCCTGGGCTCCAACCTCTGAGAGCCCCAAGATACAGTCATCCCAGGCCTTTGTACCTAGGGCTTTGCCGGGTAGTCCTTCTTCCTTTCTTCATTTGGCTGAGTCTCTGTCCCTTCAGTGTTAGCTTGGCAGTGTTTCTGCTAGAATAAAATTCTGAGTAACCTCTGAGTCTTTCTGGCATGTCCAGAGGATTCACACATTAGATAAAAGGGATTTCCCCAGATCCTTCTTGGAGAATTCCTGGTTTCTGCTGAAATAATTGATCGGATCCATGAGTCTTATTCAATCTCTTTAGCAAATAGTTTTCTAGGCACACCCTTTGCCCTGGGTCTAGATCAAACCATCTAGATGCTGAAACTTTTCCAAATCATCCAGTGGTAGTTCCTCTTTAGCCTAAAAGTTCATCGCATTGTGTTAAAAACCAAATTGCACCATCCACACTGTGCTTGCAAATCTCTGTTAAATACCCAAGTTCTTCACTTATTTATTCAAAGGTCAAACTTTTTACTAGAATGTGTATATTAATTGAAGATCAGGAATGTCACCTTTAAGAGAGACATTGAAAGTAGCAATGTATATGTGAATTTTCCTGTTAGATGCTAAATGTAGCTACATATGTACAAATGATAAAAGCAACTAAGCTAAAAAACAAATTTTTCATACTCATTTCTTTTATCCTCTGGACACTGGATAATACTTTGTACTAAATATGGGTTTTGAAATGCTTGTTTAGAAATCAAGAAAGTTCTTTTACTTTTATGGTTTTAATCCCAATATCTGTGATAAAGAGGTTACTCTAATCATCTTTAAAATCAAAAAAACCCAAAGAAGAAAGAAGTGCACTTGCAGAATTCTTTGAGCAATAACAAAAATGCCCTCTAATTGTATCATTCTTTAAAATTTACAAAAAGTAATTTTCACATGCGAGATTTCATATCAATCTCATAAACTGCAGTAATAGGTACACTATAGGAAATCATTCTTATTTCTTTCACGGGTAACTAATTGTGTGCTCAAATTTTCAAGACTCCCCATGTCACAAAAACAAAACAGAGCTCATACTGTAACACAGGTCTTTCGACTCAAGTACGGTGACCCTTTCCAGTGCTTGTTCCCTGTGCAACCTCGATCAGCATGGGTTCCCAACCCTACCCAACACAACAACGTGTTAAAAGAAATGTCTCAATGGACTTTCTAAACTGTCCTGAGGAAGTTCATAAACAAAGTGAGGAACCTACTTAGCTAATTTTGAAATAATGTATATAATTCTCTCAATTATATAGATGAAAATAAAAGTAAGTTACAATGAAATAATGTTAATGTATTTGAAGAAATTAGATATTTGCATCAATATGTAGAATAAACCATAAATGCAGACCGAAATAAATTTATTAAACTGAAGAATCAAAATTTTCTTGATGTTGAATTATTATTGGCAATATTCCAAACATGGCAAAGTAAATTTTTCTAAGATATATACATTAGTTGTATTTGGGGGAAATTTGCTGTGTATTAATATTCAGCTATATTACTTAGTATCTTTAAATGGACTTTGCATCTACTTGAATGTCGATAGGGAGCATGACCATTACTCAGAGTGTACTTAACATCCCTGGCCTTTGTTCAGTACATGCCAATAGAAACTCAAACGTTATGGCAAGCAACACTGTCCCCTGAATTTCATAATGAGCCCTCGATCCTGATAATTTACTCTGTTGTGCGTCCCTGAACATAGCATTTGGCAATAGGCATAATAACTGGGAGCTGCAGAAGCTTCACATTTCTTCCAATAGAGTAGTAAACACTCTTGAAACTTGCATATTCTCCCTATATTTTCCCCTGAGAACTACTTTTGAAACAGTTTGTGACACTCTGCCATGCACCCAAGCAGCTTGCTTTTTCAGGAGAACAGTGAAGAAGGCATAAGCATAGGTTTTCTTATCCAAAATTATACCATGTCACATAAATAAGAAATTAACTAGTTTTAGTATCATTCAATAGGCTTTTATTAAATGTCTCAAATATCAACCATAGAATACATAAAATTATGAAATAGTTAAAAAATTATTATAATTCAGGCAATTAAGCGTACTCATTCATAAGTATCTCAAAGGTGGAAGCTTTTATTATTAATCTATGTAGGAGCTAACTCACATCCTATGGTCAGAGTTATGGTGACAGGCCAAGATATCATTTGCAGAGACTACCAACCACAGCTTCTGTTATTGCATGTGTCAAAATACCCCAGTGGGATGGAAGATTTATTAGAATGTTCTTTCTAGGTAAAACCCTGTTGTGAATCAAATTAGTCATTTTGTATTAAATAGTATGTTAAGCAACAATTCTGGAGCTACCTAAAAGTTATTATTAAGACACATGTCACATATTTTCCTAAATTGGAGTGTCAATAAAATAAAAAAATGGAAAATGTATTTTATAAGTTGACTTTTATTTGTTTAATATTATTTGATTTTCATGCAATCTTACATCTTATTTCACTAGTGCTGCAAACTTTATTTATAGCTTCATAATAAGTATCTTTCCTTTTGATCTACTGAAAATTTTTAAGAATTTCAATAATAGATGTGTTTATTGGTGATGAATGGTCCTACAAATTCTCATATTTACTTCAGTATTTGGTATGCTTATCTAAAGTCTACATCTAGAGAAACAGACCAAGAGAGCTTAAGCAGTGTTGGTAATTCCTATTTGTCACTAGGCCCTTGAGTGTTTTCACAAAATGTGATGAATGAGAGGGATAAAAAAGAAAGGCCCCAGGTTCTCCAGGGGAGGATCAACTCAGGAGATAAGTGACGGCCCAGATCTCCCTGTGGGCTTCTCTGAGAGTGAGGTCTGGAGCCTCTGTAACTTTTCATTAGAAACTAAGCAGGTAACTTCTGGCACTTGATCTTCTAATGAAGCACAACATTTGTGCACTGTGAATTTTCTATTTTGGTTTAATTAAATCACAAGGGTCCAAATATGCACACAAACACATACAAAGATACATAAGCATTTGAAGGTTTATGAAACAAAAACTTTCATATTTAGAGTTAATAAACTTTTAAAGTGGATTACAGAAGGTTTTAAAAAATATATTTACTATTATAAAAAAGGGCTATATTCTAATATGGCAATCTATACTTGAGGGACAGTAAAGAACCTATGAAAAATCTCATAGCTACTTACACAATTCCACCAACAAAAACAGACTTTAAAAATATGTTTGGAGATTCTATTGATCTCACGCATATTCAAAAGTGACCCTGAAACAAACATATGTTTTCCACCTCCTAACTAAATCACTTTGACACTCCATCTACTTCAGTAATCTTAAAAACACACCTTACAAAGTTACGATTCATTATATCTGTGATTGCTTGATATGGAGGACATCTGGGAATGGATTCACTTAACATCTGGGACATGTCAGATCGTTAGTAGAAAGAAAATGTTGATGAGTCCCTGAGTGTTCCACATGGCTGGACTTCACAGGCCCATGGACAATTACTAGATCAATTTTATAGATGAGTACACACATGCACACTGATCAAGCACTGAGAAGGTAAGAGAAATAGAAAGAATAAAAGAGAGGAAATGAAAAGAGAAAAAAAGTATCTCTCTCAAAACTTACATAAGACCCTATCATTCTACTATTTATGACTTCCCATTGAACATGGAATTAAATTCCAATATCCTTACACAGCGAGCATGATGCCACATAACTTGGGTTCTGGCTTCCTTTCAGACCTCATCACCTGTCATACTCCCCTTAGAATATTATATATATTACATTAACATTAGCCTCTTTTTGTTTTGTTTTGTTGTTGTTTTGTGGGGTTTTGGGGTTTTGTTTTGGTTTTTTTTTTGCTGAACTTATAAAATTTCTAGCTCTTCCTTGCATTAATTTAATACTTGTAGTTCCCGTTACATAAATTTTCTGGGCCCAAGTTTTTAAATGCTCAGTTATTAGTCAGATCTGAACAAATGTTACCTCTTCAGAAATGTCACCTTGCCTGAAGCTGTCAGTATATCTAAAGTAGCTGACCCCATTTATACCTTCTCACCTTATGAACCCTGTTTGATACCTTTATAACACTTAATGTCATTGAAAACTATTACATTTTTTTTTGTTGTTTTATTTTGGATCTGGCAATGATTTATTAGATATAACATCAAAAACACAGGCAACAAGGAAATAAAAGGAACTTTGTAAATATTAAAAATCTTCATGCATCAAAGAATACTATCAAAAGAATGAAAATGACAACCCACAGAATAGATGAAAATATTTGCAAATCATGTTAGATGAGGAATCAATAAAATATTTAAAGAATGTCTGCAATTAGCCCAGCTGGTGTAGCTCATTGTTGTTGTTTTTTTTAAGTAAATCTTTATTGTTCAGATTACAGGTGTTCCTCTTTTTGTTTTCCCCCTATAGCTCCCCTCCACCTGATTCCCCACCCCACCCTACCCCATAAAAACTATTACATTTGTTTAATAATTTATTTTTCTGACTCTTCCATGTTAGGTTGTGGGCACCATATTAGCAAAATACCTTAATTTCTTTTATCCTGTTGGACCCCTCAACCTAGAATATAGTAGGTGCTCAATAAACATGTTAAAATAAATAACAGATATGTATGAAGTGGTTAGATACTTTCATTGGAAATTATGACCATGATTTGTTGAGGCTACTTGGTCCCGTGAATGTTGTTGGTTCAGATTCAGCCATATTCTGTTAGACCTTAGAGGAATTGCTCTTAAAGATAGACTGGCTGAGGAGTCTACCATTTCATTTAGATGTGCTAAGAAAGATTAATATCTCATCACAGTCTCCATTAAACTTGCCACAGACTTCGGAGCAACCTGACATTAAGCGATGATGCTGTTGGAATACTGACTTGGCTGTCATGGTGGCTTAGAGTGATTGCTTTATCGCAGCTGCAAAGGAGCAGATGATAGGAGAAAGAATGACCAGGGCTTTTTGCCTCATATATTGCTGTCATAGGAGAAAAGAAACTTTTCTCTTAAGTTAGTTATAGTTTTTCAGGAAAACATTCTGAATAAAACTTCCTTCTTTGAGAAATATATACCATTTTTATTTTAATTTTTTTGCTAAAGCAATAAAAGCTAAAGGTCCCAACATCATCATTTTGTGCTATTACACGTGGAAATACATGACCTCTGAGTGTCTTGAAAATAGGAAAGAAACTAAATGTTTCATTGAATCAAAATGAAACAAACCAGTGGTAGCACAGTCCAGATTTTAGCAAATCACCAGGAAAACTTTTAACCACTCTGTGTTTTATTCTCTTTCTCTCCAATAGGGAAAGCTGTCTGGAACTCAATAGGACATCTAAGGTCTACTATCTTCATCAGCTTGTTACTTTTCAAAGGCATAGTTAACCCTAAAAAACAAACAAACAGAAACAAAACAAATCATCAACAAGATGTATTTCAAACCTGACATAATTCTGACTAGGACATGAACATTTCAAGTACATATTTACTAGTACCCTACAAGATCAATCTCATTTTGGATTATTCAGACATGTAAATGTCAGTATATTAAGCCAAATAAAACAAATTCATTAAGTATAATTGAACTTTAAGTTCCTAGACATAGATTGACCTTCAAGTATAAATTTATAAACTATGCTCTTGATAACTTGGTCTCCCTCTTATCACACTCAAAAAATAAGTACTCATTTGTCCTGACTGGTGTGGCTCAGTGGTCAGAGTGTCAGCCCTGTGCAATGAAGGGTCTCAGGTTTGATTTCCAGTCAAGGGGTCAAGGGCAATACCTGGTTTGTAAGTTTGATCCCGGCCCTGGTTGGGGCTCATGCAGGAGGCAACCAATTGCCCTCTCTCGCCCTTCCACCCTCTCTAAAAAACAATGGAAAAAATATTCTCAGGTAAGGATTAAAACAAACAAAGTTTTATGTTTGAAAACTTATATTCTGGTAAATACGATTATTATTATTACTTTATTTTTTGGCTTGTCATGGAACTAGCATCTTCAGATTATCACAGTCTATAATCATTTACTCTGAATTTGACTTTAATAAGAAAGTTCCAAAATAAATTATTTCCTTAATAGATTTTATTATGGGATAAATGAGATACATTTGCATACTCTCAGTAATTACACTTTTCATTTTAAATCAATAAGTTGCCATACATAACAGATCATAACAGATTTATACATAAATTAATCCCCCAGATGTTAATCACCCTGGGGAACATATAAAATTGTATTTATGGACATAAAAATTGAAAATAGAACCATGTACTGCGGTCACTCCAATAAGAAGCAGATAACACTGAGACTCTCTGATCAATCAACTAGTCACTCTGTGCTACTCTACCTGTAACAGCAGCTAACAGCATCATTCATAAAGTAGTTCTAAGCTGAATATTTTTAAGATATGCTAAAAATCCTGAAGTAAGCATTCTTTGCATTAAGTCTATTTGTAAGATGCGAGAAGATAAAAGAGCACATTTAATGTCCTATTGTTATGAAATACTAGTAAGAGGTGTAAATTTGGTTAGGAGAAGGTAGGTTAATTTGGAGACTAATTAATTAGTGACCTCTTCTTGTCACATGATCTTATTTGTTTTCATTCAGTGAATACCTACTCTAAATCCATAATACTCCCTGCCCCCTCCTATTCATCATGTCATTTATAATGCCCTTTGTAATACTGCTCCCCTATGGATAAATATCTTTTTATTTTTGTTCTAAATTTTAGTTCTTTTATCATCATCACTATCTTAATACGTACTTAGATTTTATAAGGATTCAGTGAGTGATTTATTAAGTTTTTATTAGCCTGTTCTATGGCAAAATGTTTTTTATTTTTTTTATTTTATTGGGGTGACCTTACTCAACATGAACATATAGGTTGCATGTGTGGATTACTAATTTACAAAATCTGTATATAGGACCATGTGCCCATCACTCAAAGTCAAATCTCCTGTCACCTCAGATTAGGACCCCTTTCTTCCCCCATCCTCCTCCCTCTGGCAACCACCACACTGCTATTTGTGTTCCTGCTGTTTGTGTATGTGGAATATAAAGTTTTAGTTTTATATTCCACATATGAGTTAAATCATGAAGTTCTTAGCTTTTTCTGCTTGACTTATTTCACTTCGCATAAAGTTTTCAAGGTCCATCCATGTTGTTGGAAATGACGCTATTTAATTCTTTCTTAAGGCCGTGTAGTAATCCACTGTGTACACGAGTATACACCACAACTTCTTTATCCCATCCTCCATCGCAGGGCACTTGGGCTGTTTCCAACTCTTGGCCACCATGAATAATGCTGCAATGAACATAGGGGTGCATTTATCTTTGCGTATAAATGATTTCGAGTTTTTTGAGTACATACCCAGGAGTGGGATTGCTGAGTCATTAGGTAGCTCTATTTTTAATTTTTTGAGGAATCACCAGACTGCTTTCCATAGTGGTTGTACCAGTCTACATTTCCACCAGCAGTGAATGAGGGTTCCCTTTTTCCACAACCTCTCCAACACTTGTTGGTGCTTGTCTTGTTGCATCAACGGCAACAGCATTTTAATCAAGGAGGATACAGTAACTAAAAGAGAGATGACATACCTGCTTACATGAAGCTTACATTATAGTGGTGAGAGGCAACAAAGAAAGGAAAACAAACAGGCGAATAAAGTAAAAGAGAAATGAGGAAAAGGCTAAAATAACAATTGCAAGAAGTGAGAAGGGAAGTAAGGGAAGGAAGGAAGAGGAAAAGTGGGAGGGAGGGAGGGAGAGAGAGAAAGACGGGAAGAAAAGAAGAAAAGAAGGAAGAAAAAGAATACAGGAAAGTGCGGGTTTTCTCTAAAGCATGGCCACACCTTCCATCCCTCTCAGGCCTGCATCTTCACTTTTCTCTCTTAAGCTCTAAGAGTCTCCACAAGACTTGCAACCTGGGGAGCAAAGGCAGCAGCAACTGGCTCATCCTTGCTAACCCCTTGAACCTGTCTCCAAGGACCCCTTTTCTCTGACTTTTCAGTGAGCTAACAGCAGTCCCACCTTGACTCACTTCTTTCCTATAATATTTATTTTTGTTGTTTTTGTTCAATTTATTTTTTGAAATTATTGATGTGACACTGGTTAATAAAATTATATAGGTTACAGGAATGCGTATATTATATTGTGTGTTTACCACCCCAAGCCGAATCTTTTTCCCTCACCATTTATCACCGTTTACCTTCTCCCATCTCCCCCTTTCTGCTAGTAATCACCATGCTATTGTCTTATCACAAATCCTCATCTACACTAATACAAGAGAAACATGCAAATTGACCATCCCTCTGCTACACCCACCAGCCAATCAGAGTGAATATGCAAATTAACCTAACAAAGATGGTGGCCACAGAGCTGGAAGGAATAAGAGGCTTGGGTTGTCCCTGGCAATGGTGGAAGCCAAGCTTCCCACCCACCCTGGCGGGCCCTGGCCTCCACTCAAGGCTACAAAGTTTCAATTATAGAAGAAATAAATCCCAGATACTTGCTTCCAGCTGGCCCTGGCCTCCACTCAGGGAGGCACTGAAAAGGAAAAAAAGGAGGGGCTGGGAGCTTGGGTTGCCGGGAACCGTGGCCAGCCTGCAAACAGCCATCAGCCCCTCACCCAGGCTATCCACCCCCCCCAGTTGGGACCCGCACCCCATGGGGGCATGGCCGGCCTGCAAACCACCACAGGCCCCTCACCCAGGCCGACCTGAGCCCCAAGGGAACCCCCACCCTGATCTGGGACATCCTTCAGGGCAAACCAGCCAGCCCCCACCCTTGCACCAGGCCTCTATCTATACTAATAAAAGGGTAATATGCTAATTAGACTGGGAGACCTTCCAGGAGACCTTCCAGATGTTCCTCTGGACAAAGTCATGGTGGCAGGGCAGAGGTAGAGGCGGTTAGAGGCCAAGAGGGGAGGGCAGTTGTGGGTGATCAGGCCAGGATGGGATGGCAGTTGTGGGTGATCAGGTTGGTCACAGACCAGCAGGGGGGCCAGTTTGGGGTGAGAAGGCTGTGAGTGGGGGTCAGTTGGAGGTGATCAGGACAGTGGGGAAAGGGCAATTTGGAGTGAGCAGGCCAGCAGGGGAGCAGTTGGGGGTGAGCAGGCTAGCAGGGGAGGCAGTTGGGTGCAAGCACACTGGCATGGGGGCAGTTGGGGTGATCAGGCTGGTGGGGGAGGGGAGCATTTGAGGGCTAGCAGGCCAGTAGGCAGGCAGAGTGGTTAGGGGCAATCAGGCAGGCAGGCAGGCAGGTGAATGGTTAGGAGCCAGCGGTCCCAGATTGCGAGACAGATGTCTGACTGCCGGTTTAGGCCCGATCCCTGTAAACCAGCAGTAGGACACCATCAAGGGGTCCCAGATTGAAGAGGTTACAGGCCGGACTGAGGAACGCCCCCCTCATGCATAAATTTTGTGCACCGGGCCACTAGATATTATATATTCATGTACATGTGTGGGGAGTCTTATTATTCTGGTATACATTGGTGAGTATACTCACATTTTAGAAAGCATTTTTTATTATTATTTGAAGGACTCTGTTAGTGCTTAAGTGGTGAGAAAAAATATATAAGACATATGCCAAAATCCACAACTTGTGGCAGGTTAACTTGTAATTAGAGTGAATCTCAAGGAGATGTGTAAAAGATTATACAAATTTGAACATTTAATTAAAGAAACAAAGTTTGAGGAGCATAAATTAAATGCTTTATCTACCTATCATCTATCCATCTAACATCTATTATATACTGAAAAAAGTAGGGGAAAAAAACCTTAAAGATTGCATGGTATTTGATGTGGATCTTGAAGCATCCAAAAACAAAATAGAATGAAAACATGACGCAGTTTTTTTCTCTTGTCTTTATCTCTCTTCTTATCATGCTATTACTTCTATGCTAACTTCTATATTCTTAGCTCTGCCTTCAAGCTTTAGTTTTAAATTTCTTGCTTTTTAGTGTATTATATAATATAGTAACCAACGATGCCTATACTAATGTAGTGCCTACATTATCAACTTGATGCGTTTGTATTTAATTCTGAAGGTCTTGGAGAGTAATTGCATGTTTTACCAGAGAAATAACATATATATTTTACTACATCACTCTGTGAATAGTAAAAAAGAAATTATAATGAAGAACAGCAAAATAAAAGATTTGTCAGGATACAAATACAATCTTTTAGACCATAAATTTAAAAGGATTGTATAAGAGTAAATACTTTTCAAGATCTTCAATGTCAAGTATTTCCTCTCTTATATCTAACAAATGTAAAATAAAAGTGAAACAATAGCTTTTCTTTGGCATGGTGAGCTAAACTGAATACTAAGTAAGGTATTTATGGAGCAAAGGGTATAAACAGAAATAATGTGGGTATAATTATAGTTATAGAATATATTTAAATAATGACTCCATAAATAGAACTGACTCATTTTATTCACTGCTAGAGGCCCAGTGCATGAAATTCATGCACCAGTGGGGGTGTCCCTCAGCACAGCCTGCAACCTTTCCAATCTGAGACCACTCAAGGGATGTCCGACTGCCTGTTTACGGATCGGGCCTAAACGGGCAGTCGGACATCCCTCTCACAATCCAGGACTGCTGGCTCCCAACCGCGCACCTGCCTGCCTTCCTGATTGCCCCTAACCACTTCTGCCTGCCAGCCTGATCACCCCCTAACCACTCCCCTGCCAGCCTGATTGATGCCTAACTGCTCCCCTGCCAACTTATTTGCCCCTAACTGCCCTCCCCTACAGGCCTGGTCACCCCCAACTGCCTTCCCCTGAAGGCCTGGTCACCCCTAAGTGCCCTCCCCTGCAGGCCTGGTCCCCCCACAACTGCTCTCCCCTGCAAGCCTGGGTCCCCCCTAACTACCCTCCCCTGCAGGCCCAGTCTCCCCCACTTCCCTCCTCTGCTGGCCTGGTCACCCCTAACTGCCCTTCCCTGCAGGCTTGATCACCCCTAACTGCCCTCCCTTGCAGGCCTGGTCCCTCCCAACTGCTCTCCCCTGCTGGCCAGCTTGTGGCCTCCATCTTGTGTCCACATGGAGGTAGCCATCTTTGACCACATGGGGGAAGCCATCTTGTGTGTTGGAGTGATGGTCAATTTGCATATTACTCTTTTATTAGATAGGATAGAGGCCTAGTGCATGGGTACGGGTCAACTGGCTTGCCCTGAAGGGTGTTCTGGATCAGGGTGGGGGTTCTCTTAGGGCATGGGGCATCCTTGGTGAGGGGCCTATTGTGGTTTGCAGGCTGGCCATGCCCCTCAGTGACCCAAGCAGAGGCTCTGGTATCTGGGATTTATTTATCTTTTATATTTGAAACTTTGTAGCCTTGAGTGGAGGCCTAGGCCCACCAGGGTGTGTGGAAAGCTTGGCTTCCTCCATTACTGGGGAAACCCAAGCCTCCTGCTCACTGCATGGCCGCAGCCTCTTGGTTGGGTTAATTTGCATACTTGCTCCTGACTGGCTGGTGGGTGTGGCTTGTTGGTGTATCAGAGGTACGGTCAATTTGCATATTACTCTTTTATTAGATAGGATATATTTAAAAAAGCTGTGTAAGGGTAAAAAACAAAAAACAAAACACTAACAATAGATTCAATGCTAACACACACAAAACATATAATTAAAATGTTACTTTTTAAAGGTTACATAGATTTTTTTGGCTATACAGAAATGAGATATAATCTATTTTTTCTGGAAGCATATAATATGAGGAAACACCAAAATATTATACTAGGGAAATAAATAATAACAGGAATCACTAATTGACATTATTTGTTAACAGGTATCAAAAACTAACCACTTAGCCAACTGAAGACATTCCATAAGGTCAGATTGATTCTTTATCCTCTGTGTGCCTGAATGTACTCTCTAGTTACCCTTTTTTCCCTCCAGATTCACTCTTCACCCCTTTCCATCAGGCTGTGTGGTCTAAGGTGTTGAAACTTGTTACACTGTATCAATTAGATCCCCTTTCTCTCTGGCTTTGATTGGGATGACTAATGAGAGTTGCTAATGAAGCAGCAATTTTAGGGGGACACATAGGCAGGCTTAGGGACCTTTTTAGAATTGGGGTCCATGAAAAGCGTGGGGCTGCAGACTGGGAGAAGGTACATTTCCATAACACAAGGAAGCCAGGAGGCAGCAACAGGTATATTTCCATAAGACAAGGGAACTGGAAGTAGCCAAGGAAGGTCATATTTACAAAATAAAGATAAGGAAGCCCTTCATTCAGAAGGAGAAGAAGAAAGCCCAGAGGGAAGGAGGAGGGAGAACCTCACATGTCCAAGGGGAATATTGACCAGGGGATATCAAGGCACCAGGATCTGCAGTCTTTATAAGCCATGGGGAAAAGAACTCAGTGGGACTTTTTCCCTTCCCCACATGGGAGTCACTTCAGGGACCCTTCCCCCCTCCCTACATGGGAGTCCATTCTGTGGTACTCTTTCCCTCTCCCCCATGGGAGTCTGTACTTGTTCTCCAATAAATCTCCACCTTTGTTATACCACTTTCTGTCCGTTCTTCTATTCCGGTGAACAAAGAATCTGGGGTCCAGTCCAAAAATTCGGTATCATTAACAGGAGAACCAAAGGCATAACAGACTGATGCCCAAGATACTTTTGTCTTAGTTGCCACTCAATAAGGCACACTCTGGGTTGGCAATGGCTACAACCTCTAAAACCATAGGTTCCATATGTAAGGTCCTCTCCTAACAGCTACCACCTTTCCCTGAGTGTGTGTGTCTGTGTGTGTGTGTGTGTGTGTGTGTGTTAATTCCTGCTTCTTGCTTCCTCATGACACAATATGCTCACAAGTTTCTCTCTATTATTACTCTAAGAATAATCGATAATTCGTGATTTTCATTAATCTGTCCACCACCATTGTAATCACTTATTCTATTAATATTTTATCATTTATCCTTTTTTTTATTGCACCAATCCATTGTTTTCTGGATACTGACTAATAAAAATAACTATCTGGAACTAATGTAGTTTTTAAAATAAATTGACTGTAGCAATATAGACTAAAGAAGATGTAATAAGAAATAAATCATGATAAACTATTTATTTACTTTCAAATTTATAAATATCTCTAGTTACTCTGTTTGGCTTTCTCACTCTATCCTTATATTGTCTTATTTAATGCATATACAAATTTTGCGAAATACCAAACAAGGGATTGAGAGTATAATAATGTAATAATATTTACAGATTTCTTGTTTTAATGAGATTACAATCTGGTTGTAATCAACAAACAATCTCTTATGAAGTGACATTTAGAATGAGATCTTGCCCAACCTGCATGACTCAGTGGGAGTGTAGACGTATGAACTAGGAGACCACGGTTTGATTTCCAGTCAGGGCACATGCCAGGGTTGTGGGCTCCATCCCCAGTGGGAGGCATGCAGGAGACAGCCGACCGGTGACTCTCTCTCATCATTGATGTTTCTCTCTCTCTCCCTCTCCCTTCCTCTCTGAAATCAATATATATATATATATATATATATATATATATGAATGAGACCTAAAAGATGAATAAGAGCTGGCAGTCTAAGTGTTCTAGGCAACAGCATGTAATATGGTCTTAGAGGAATGAATAAACTTAAAGGGATATAAAAGAAATCCACCTTGGGACAGAAAATAGCAGTTGCTGAGAGGGGAAATTTAGTACTAGCCAGGTCATAAAGATTTCAATACAATGCTAAGAACTTTGCTTCCCCCTCCCCCACCCCCGCCCAAGTTCAGTGGGAAACTTCAGAGTCCTTTGAACGGAGTGATGCAATTATATTTGCATTTTAGATTTATCTGAGGGCTGTATAGGAAGTGTATTAAAGAAAGCAACCAATGGACACTGGGGGAGACAGGGAGGTAAAGAAGACCAGTGAATTTGTACAGGATAAAAATTTGAACATCAAGACAAGTAGCTAACGGTCATCATAAAGATAATCACTTACATCAACACAACTATAGCTTAGCCACTAATGGCATTCCTTCCTTGTTTATTGTTACATATTTTAATTAACTTTCTTTTTATTAATTTTTTTCTATTCCATTCAATGAAAAGATTCTTTTTTTTTAATTTTATTTTATTTTTATTGTTTTAAGTATTACAAATAGTAGTACATATGTCTCCTTTTTTTTCCCCTTTGATCTCCCCCTGACTTCCCCTACCCCCCAGTACATGCCTTCACCTGCCCGCCCTCCCTCCCACCCCCCAGTGTCTTGTATCCATTGGTTGTGCTTATATGCATGCGTACAAGTCCTTCGGTTGGTCTCTTACAGCCCTCCTCACCCAACCACCCCTGTCTTCCCAATGTAGTTTGACAGCCTGTTCAATGCTTCTTTGCCTCTGTATCTTTTTCCCACCATTTCTTTCCTTTAAAAAGTTTTGCCTTTGCAGACTGGAAATAAACATATAATAACAAAACAAGACAAAACAAAAAAATGTTTGAGTCCCAATTTCAATGTCCAACAGTTCCTTATGTGTACATGTCAGCAGTGATATCTGGATGGTGGGCACATGGTGGCAATGCAGGTCCGACCCTCTCTGGTTTGGTCCTAGTTAACCTGCAGCAGGTGCACAGCTGCTGACTGCTCCCGTGGCAAGGCGTTGTCAGCGTCTTCCATCTCTGGACTGTTTTTTCCTCTTGTCTTCGTGGTTGGAGCACTCCTGTCAATTCCTCTCTGTTGCAGGAATCCATCTGGTCTTGGGGTTGTTTTCTGAAAATATACAAATATATTCTCGACCACAAGTTAATAAAGGAATCTTTTCTATATAATTGATTTGGGATCCTTTTTATTTTTGTTCAAACGATTTTCCTTTGTCTTATTTAGACACCATGTGTGTTTTTAATGGCCGTCTTGCTGTTAGCATTGCAAATGAACCTTAATTTGGTAAAGTAAAAATTTTCTAGATGTAATTTACTTATAGGATATTTTTCCTTACATGATATTGCCCTACTATCCCCCCCCTTTTTTTTTAATGGAGGTTTTTGTAAATTTTATAATGCAGTCTTGATAACTTTAAATTAAAAAATTTTTTTTTTCCCCCCACACATATGACTGCTTTAGGTTCATTGCATATTCAGGAATTTTACCATGAGATGAACTACCAATAGAAATTTTAGTTATTACTTTAAGAATAGCTTTTTGTCCAGTACTTGAATATTCACTTATTTCAATTAGCCTATTTAAATTAATCTGAAAACTGGATTACTATTTTACTGTCAAATTTAATACTCTACCAACAATCTTAGTTTACCCTGTAAATATTAGTGGGAAGGATTATTTGCATTCTTGAGTGGGCCCTGAGCATTCCAAATGCTCAGCTGAATTTAGATATAGGGCAACTGCTGTCGGCCAAGTCTCTTGTCTGTTACCTGGGTCCCGATCTGAGCTGGGCCAAGTCTCTGTCTGTCACCTGTATCTCGATGTGAGCTGGGCCGGGTCTCTTTCTGTTGCCTGGGTCCCGATCTGAGCTGGGTGTGGGAAGGAAAAGATTCTTAATATTTTGTGTGTCAGAATTCCCTGTGAGAAACTGATGAGAACATCTCTCTTCTGTTCAGAAAACAATTAATGAGTGCACATTCACTAAAACTTCTCCACTTAGATTTTGAAGATTCTTTACCAAAATCCATACATAGACTCATAAGTAAAGAAAACCTGAACCACAAGGAAATAGTTTGGTAAATACTCTCATTAGATAAGCAAAATCGGGCTTAAATTACTGTTTTAATGTTCATATCATTAAACATAATTTGGATTAATTAGGGATGTGAGCAGAGAACTGAGTTAAAAAGTAAAATATGGGTAATCATTTGAGAAATATTAATGAATCTTCGCTGATGTATATTTTGCCTAGTTATCTGAGGTTTCTATATTTTGGCTTGTTTGTTTTCTTAATTTTTATTGATTTCAGAGAGAAGTGAGAGAGAGAGAGAGAAAGAGAAACATCAATGATGTCTCATCAATGGGCTGCCTCCTTCACACCCCAAACTGGGGATTGTGCCCTGACTGGGAATTGAACTATGACATCCTTGTTCATTCGTCAGTGCTCAACTACCACTGAGCCATGCCAACTGGGCGCATGTTCTTACCTTTTTTGAGCTTGAGTCTCTTAACTATTCTCTTTACTTTCAATGTTTACCCCACAGGGACATTGGTTATCTGATATCTTATTCCTCCACTACATAAAACTTCCCAATGGTTCCTCAATCTCCTATGCTTGTAAGAATATTATTATCTGGCCTTAGTATCTGTCAATTTTCCCTTTGCTCAATCATAAAAGGTTACTTTTGCACAAATATCCTATCTAATAAAGAGGGAATATGCTAACTGACTATCACTCTGTCACAAAGATGGCTGCACTCACAGCTGAGGCCAAGTTCCCATAAGGAGCCTTAACAAGCAATCAGCAGGGACCTGAGGCTATGTTCTCCCCCACCCGGCAGGGCTTGACAGGGGACCTCAGGCTGCGCCTCCTGCCCGGCGGGGATAAACAGGGGACCTCAAGGTGCACTTCCCATCCTGGTGCTGGGCTAGGGAACCTTCAGCCTGCTCCCCCCACCCCAGTGCCAGGCCAGGGGACCTCAGACCGCACCCCCCCGCCCGACGGGGCTTGATGGGGGACCTCAGGCTGCACCCCCCTGCCTGGCTGGGCTTGACAGGGGACCTCAGGCCATGCCCCCCACCCCATGGGGCTTGACAGGGGATCTTAAGGTGCACCCCCAGTGCTATGTCGGGGGAACTCAGGCTGCACCCCCCATCAGGTGAGGCTTGATGGGGGACCTCAGGCTGCACCCCGCTGCCTGACTGGGCTTGACAGGGGACCTCAGGCTGTGTCCCCCACCTGGCAGGGCTTGATGGAGGACCTAAAGGCACACCCCCAGCCCCAGTCTGGACTGGGGGACCTCAGATCACACCCCCCATCCTGGTGTCAGGCCAAGGGACCTGAGGCTACACCCCCTGCCTGGCAGGGCTTGACAAGGGTGGGACTGGCTGGGTTTGAATCCAGCCCAATGGGGAGGGGGCCGGCTGGGTCTGGGTCTCATGCGATCTTGAGGTGTGTGTGGGTGGGCGGGGACTTGACTCTGGATCCCATGGTGTGCCCCAGACTCTGACAGGAGGAAGGTTTTCATATACATTTTACTAATTTTCTTTCATCTCTGACACTTCTGTTATAGAGAGAGGGCAAATAGCAATATTAAATTATTTCCTCTAATTAATCCCCTTTTACTGTGCACAGATTTTGTGCACCGGGTCACTAGTATTATTATATTTAATCATCCAGGCCATTACATATGTTCTTTCCTCTGGTATACCTTTCCTTGATGCCTTCTTATCTAGGTCTACCTGTGGTACTCCACAATCTTTCACAAATGACATTTTCAGTAGAGGTCTGTTTGCCTCAATAGAAAAAGTGCCTTCCTCCCTCTTTTAATTGCACTTCAATTACACATTTATCATATTATGAATTTAACAGGCTATGTTGATTGAATTGTTGACATGTTTGCTTCTTCACTAAACTATAAAGAGTACTATTTTTTTTAAAGAGCAATATTTAGCAAAAGTATTAAGTATGTACTCAATAAATAATTGTTGAAGTGAATAAGTGAATGGATCAATTTTTGTTATTTTAATGAGAAACATGTATCTAGTGTTCTAAGTCACTGGCTTATGTGGCTTTTAGGAGCCCAACCCCTGTGTTAGTTGCAGACAGCTTATTTTCTTTGACTTTTCAAATGAAATATTAATAATTCAATTTAGAACTCCTTTTTCTTAACTCTGTCCATAATGCATAATATTATGATTGCAAAGACACCATCCTTGTCCATAGTGTTCACAATCTTATGTATGTGCCAAAGAAAAGGGAACTACTAGTATATATACAAGGACATACTGAATCAAAAGAGTTTAATTCCTACTAAAGCTCCTTTATTCTACATTCTCCACAATGCAGCCAATTGATTTCTGTTTCCTCTTTTGGCATTGTATGAAATTCTATTTTTAGTTTTCTGGCACCAGTCTGTAGTAATTCTTTGATTCTGTGAACTCCATCAAATATGGGATAAAAAGGCACTACATATATATCTCCATCCCAAAGGTCAAGGTGGTTCAGTTTTGTTATCAAAGAAATACCTTTAGGACCTCAGAATTATTTTGAAATAAGGAAATAGAAAATTCTGCCAATACCATATATGCAAATATGTTTTTGTGTCAATCTAAGAAGCAATAGAAATATATGCATCCAGCACATATGTACAACCTTTCTTCTTTATTTCCTTAGAGGAAGAGGTGGGATTTATCCTGTCAGTGATATCTGTGATATGGTTATAGTAAAATCTGTATGCAATGTGACTAGAACATCTGCAATTGTTTTTCTAGAGCAATTATAAAACTAAATCTTTACTATTTTTAGGGTGTCTACTGCAGGACCACATTAACATTGTTGCTTAACTTGCCTCTGTAAATCATTTCTTTACTATGTAAATACCACTCAGTATATTGTGGCCATGTCTTTCTTTACAAGTTCAGCCTCTGTTCATGTGATTCCTTATTTTAGAAAACTGTTGATTAATTTGGCTAAGAGAATAATTCCTTTAGCCTATTATGGAAGATCTTATACAGTCTCTTTCCTACTGTTATTTTTTCTCTTTCTACACAACAGCACTTAATTGCAGCTACCTGGTCTACTGTTTATAACACATGCATTTCACATCCCTGCTCCAATACACTTAACATCGTTTTATCTTCATTTTTTAAAAAACCCAATGCCTCTCTATATGTCCAAGTTCTACTATCCTTTGAAGGTCCATTGTCATTTTCCATTTTCTCCATGAACCCTTCATTAACTATCTTAACTTCTATTTCTTGTCCCCGTGCATGACTTTGTAGTTATTGTTAGTTTGCTTCAATTTGTGTAAGTATTAATAAATTTGTTAGGTTATTAATTACTTTGCCTGTTTATACTGAAATAGCCCTCACCTACACACAGCTGCCCACCAGATAGTAAATCAACAATATCATGTCCCTGAGGTAAATGACAGAAATTAGTGCTGCTTTCAAAGGCTTGAGTATATCCTCCAAAATAAGAGTAATGAGTATCAGCTATATACTCAAGACAAATTAAAGCAGCAGGGTATATAGTTTGTCTCAAAAACCCCTCCTTGAGAATAATTTTTCAGAAATTATAATGAGCTAAGAACAGTAACACATTTATGCAAAAAATAAAAGAAAATATCCTAGAGTATAGTCAGCTCTTTTCTGTAAAGCATTTTGTTGATTTGAAGGGAAAAAAAAAAGGTTGTAATATATTTATTTTTCTATGTTTGTTTTAGTTCTTCTGTCACATTTGTACTCTTTGGCATGTCTTAGTATAATTTTAACAAAATGAAATAGCTATAGCAATGTGTTTGGCAGTTTTATTATTTCTAGTCTGTAAAAATGTTCTGATATTTTATTCAGAAGTTGTGCTTCAGTCTGTTCACATGTTTATTTCCTTGATTAATAAACTCTAAATTAGGCATTTGGGGGTATAAAAATTATAAAAGATCCAAATATGACACTATATCATAATCTTAATTTCATTAAAGAAAATATAATATGCATGTAAAGTAGTTTGAAAATTAACTGGCACTTATATACATTGAAATTTAAGTTCTAATTGATTCAGAATGTCTAGGTAAAGCCAAGGACTGAAAAAGCATTTAAGTAAAGATGAATTACTATTCAAAGCAATGAATGCCCAAAAGGCTCTACCATATGCTGTGAGTGCTAGCTGATAACTCAAAGCCATCCCTTACCCAGGGAATTGCCCTTGGGAGAATGAGGGCTGCATGTCTGAGGTCTGATGACTCCCTCCTCTTGCTCAAGGGCAGCTCTGGGCCAACTACCTGAATGCAAGGGTATAACCCACCACCACTCCTTTCTTTAAGGCAGTACTTACTCTGTGGTATACTTTATGCTTCAGCATTTCTCTGTGTCATTAAACTGAAGGTATTCTCTAATTAAAATTGCATTCTTGCTTGATTTTGCTATTTTTCCAGCCACTGCCCTGCTTCCCTTACCCCATTTCTATTGAGAACACTCCCCAGTACAGCACTTGACCAAGACCCATTGCAGACTCCACTTCTAGAGAAACTTACTGAAGTACATCTTCAGAACAAATTTAAAAAGAAACTGCTCTCCCTATTTTATAGAAAGCCAGTCAAGTTTCCCAGACTGGTGATCCAGAATGGTATCAGATTAGGAACTATTTGGATTTTGAATAGTTATTTTAAAAAGTATTTTCCTTAAGATTTTCTATAGTATCTGAATACAAAAGGAAAAGGCAAGTTCCTAAGCTTATTAATTGTGATTACTTTTTAACATCCAAGACTTATGAAGGAGCATTATAACTTTCAATATTTATTGAATGACCAGTTCCTTTGAAGTAAATCTTTTCCAAATTCTTTGATTTTTAGTTGTTTAACCTTGCCAGGCTTTTTTAAATGAGTTATTTTGAAGCAAATGTTATTATTAATCATAAAATGTTATCAATCAAAATACCTCTTAAGAGAAAAATCAAATTAGTTTAAATGAAGAAAAAAGAGAGAAAATTAAGGAAAATAAAATGTAACCACAGCTGCAACTGAAAAAAAAAATCATCATGATTGTAGCCATTGCATGAAAACCAGTCTTTTATCTCAACAAAATTGTTGCTTTGTTCTTTTTTCTTTGTTCTAATACAACATGATGTCAGCTGTCTTTGGAAACTAAGCAAATTTCTATTATCAATTTGAACTTCCAGTTCCAAAGGAAACAAAATAATGAGAAATTTACCCATATGAGAAATACTAAAAGCCTTCATAAATACTGTCTAGAATTTTTTTATGCATCACATTTTTATATCCTTCAGATAAACTTATTTCATTGATATATAATAAAATAAAAATATTTAAGAATATATTTACATTATATATCACTAAAATTAAGCACTAGCTCTAGAAAATTGTATTTTCTACATTAAATAATCCTAAATTAAATTGTGTAATATTCCTTTCCTTTGCCAACTAATTAAGGCATTTGTTAAACTTCTATAATTTTAAGGTAACAAGAACTTAATAAACTTCTATTGAGTTTTTTCCCATTAAGTTAACATTATAGACTTTTAATGAATGTCTTAATTGGATACTATTATTAACAGAGTTGATGCACAAATGAAAAATCAGTCTGAATGTATGCAATATACCTCATTAGCACTCATTGCAGGGCACTAACCAAAAAATCCTCTTAATTGAAAATATGTCTAATCTTCCCATGTATAACTGCCCATTTAACAATGTGCATGCATTTAGAAATGCACTATTAAATCAACACCAAAATAGCATTTGAACTTAAATTCTATACACTTGCAATCTTTGATGCCTGCTTATCTTGCTTACCTCAATTTTCCCACTTTATTGCCTCATTTTGTTTAATATACAATAGCTAATTTTATAACTTGCTTTTGTTCTAAGTCTTACTTTGCCTTAATTTAACTTAACATTTTCAACTTGCTTCTTTTTCTTTTATTCTTCAACATTCATTTTGAACTAACTTTTATCTAATCATTCCAATAACTATTCTCAATATGGTCACCTCTGATCTTTATATTTACACTAGGATCACAGACCCTTTTCTTTTTTTTTTACTTTATTGTTTAGTGTATTACATAAGTCTCCCTTTTCCCCCATTGACCTCTCCCCAGCTGCATCCAATCCCCAGCACATACCCTCACCACCCCCTGACCCCTGCTGTCCATTGGTTATGCACATATGCATGCATACAAATCCTTTGGTTTTACCCCCTCATCCCCCACCTTCCCTCATAGGTTGGACAGAAGAAAAAAGTCACACAAGCACAGATATTCTCAAACAAGATAAACACAAAAAGACCCACAACAAGACATGTCATAATTATAATGGCAAATGTTAACGACAAAGAGAGAATCTTAAAGGCTGCAAGAGAGAGACAGAAAGTTACCTACAAGGGATTTCCCATTAGATTATCAAATGATTTCTCAACAGAGACACATCAAGCCAGAAAAGAATGGAAGGAAGTATACAAAGCAATGCAAAGCAAGGGACTAAATCCAAGAATACTCTATCCAGCAAGGTTATCATTCAAAATTAAAGGGGAAATTAGGAGCTTAGCAGACAAACAAAGGCTAAGGGAGTTTATCACTACCAAGCCAGCAATGCAAGGAATGCTAAAGAAACTGTTGTAAAAAGAAGAAAAAACAAAGGATGTGAGGGAGGAACACAGGCAAAAAAACAAAAATGGTTACAAACAAGTACCTATCAATAACTTTAAATTTAAATGGACGAAATGCTGCATTAAAAAGACAGCAAGTGGCTGAATGGATAAGAAAACATGACCCATATAATTGCTGTCTCCAAGAGACCCACTTCAGAACAATAGACTCACATAGACTGAAAGTGAAGGGATGGAAAAAATATCTTTCAGGCTAATGGAAATGAAAAAACAAAAAAGCTGGGGTAGCAATACATATATCTGACAAAATAGACCTCAAAATGAATGTCATACCAAGAGATAAGGAAGGCCACTTCATAATACTTAAGGGATCTATACAACAAGAGGATATAACTCTGGTAAACATATATGCACCCAATGCAGGAACATCTGAATACATAAAAAACTTCTGGAAGTTATCAAGAGAGAGATGGACAGCAATATGATCATAGTAAGGGACTTTAATACCCCACTGACATTATTGGATAAATCCTCTAGACAAAAAACTTAGCAAGGAAACAGCTATCCTAAATGATTCACTAGATCAGATGAACTGAATTGATATCTTCAGAACATTTCACCCCAAAGCTACAGAATATTCATTCTTTCTCAAGTGCACATTAGATATTTTCAAAGATAGAGCACTTATTGGGTCCCAGACAAAGTCTCTCCAAATTCAAGAAGATTGAAATCATATCAAGCATCTTCTCAGACCACAATGATATAATACTAGAAATCAACTACAATAAAAATAATCAAAAAAATTCAAACACTTGGAGGCTGAATAAAATGCTATTGAACAATGATTGAGTTACCAAAGAGATCAAAGAAGAATTTAAAAATGTCCTGGAAATGAATTACAATGATAACCAAGCAATCCAAAAGCTATGGGATACAGTGAAAGCAGTCCTGAAAGGGAAGTTCATAGCTCTACAGGCCTACCTCAAAAAACAAGAAAAAAAAATGGTAAAAAATTACCTAACACTACAACTTAAGGAATTAGAAAGAGAGCAACAAGAAAAGCCCAGAGTGAGCAGAAGAAAGGCAATAATACTAGATGTACCAGTTAATAATGTGGATTTTTTTCAATAGATGAAGTTACACATATGTTGATATATATGCAATTTGATATGTATGCTATTTTGTTGCACTGACAGCAAGCTTCAAAACTTCATATGTCAAATTTGCTGAAGGTGTTAACATCATAGATATTTTTATACTTAAAAATGTCAAATTTAAGGCCCATTCTTGCACGAATCTTCATGCAAAAAAAAAAAAAATGTCGAATTTCATGCCAAAAAAAAGAGCATTTGCAGGAAGTTTAAAAGTAAAATAAAGTTTTACTTTATTTTTAAGAAAAGTGCTGCTGAATACTTTGGAAGCTTATGGTGAACATGCTCCATCTCAAGATACTTGTGAACACTGGTTTAAATACTTTAAAAGTGATCATTTTGATGTGAAAGACAAATAATGTCCAGGTCAACTAAAAAGTTTAAAGACCAACAATTACAGGCATTATTGGGTGAAGATGAGTGTCAAACTCAAAAACAACTTGAAGAAAGATTAAACGTTGCTCAGCAAACAATTTCCAGTCACTTACAAGCAATGGGAAAGATTTTAAAGGAAGGAAAATGGGTGCCACATCAACTGAACAAAAGACAAATGGAAAACTGAAAAGTCATCTGTAAAATGTTGCTTCAACAGCATGAAAGAAAGTCTTTGTTGCATTGATTTGTGACTGGCGATAAAAAGTGGATTTATTTTGAGACTCCCAAATGCACAAAACCATGAGTTGATCCAGGTCAACCATCAACATCAACTGCAAGGCCATATATTTTCAAAAGAAGACAATGCTCTACGTTTGGTGGGATCAGGAAGGTCTGGTGTATTATGAGATTCTAAAAGCAGGTGAAACCGTTAATACTGATCGCTACAGACAGCAAATAATCAATTTGAACCACGCTTTGATTGTAAAATGATCAGAATGGGCCAGAAGACACGGCAAAGTAATTTTGATGACACACCATCACACACTTTAAAACCAGTTAAAGATCTTGCCTGGGAAGTATTAACCCACCCGCTGTATTCATTCACCAGACCTTGCTCCTTCAGATTACCACTTGTTCTGATCGATGGCACATGCACTTTCTGAGCATCACTTCAAAACATATGAAGAAGTGGAAAATTGGGTCTCTGAATGGTTTGCCTCAAAACAAGAAAAGGTCTATTGGGACAGTATCCACAATTTACCTGAAAGGTGGGGGAAATGTGTAGCTAGCGATGGACATTACTTTGAATAAAGCACTTCTTATGTTTCTCTTGAAATTATCATGTTATCTTTGATTACAAAATCCACCATTATTAACTGGTACACCTAGTAAAGATCAGAGCGGAAATAAATGACATAGAGACCAAAAAATGTATTTATACAAAAGATCAATGAAACCAAGAGCTGGTTCTTTGAAAGGATAAACAAGATTGATGAAAGTCTAGCCAGGCTCACCAGGAAGCAAAAGAGATGACCCAAATAAACAAAATCAGAAATGAAAGAGGTGAAATAACAACAGACCCTACAAAAATACAAAGGATTGTAAAAAACATACTATGAACAACTCTATTCCAACAAACTTAACAATGTAGAGGAAATGGACTTACTCCTAGAAAAATACAACCTTCCAAAACTCAATCAAGAATAAAAAAACAAAAAAACTCAACAGGCCCATAACTAAGGAGGAAATTGAAAAAGTCATCAAAAAACTTCCAGCACACAAAAGCCCGGGGCCAGACAGCTTCTCAGGGGAGTTTTATCAAACATTCAAAGGAGAACTAAAACCTAGCCTTCTCAGACTATTCAAAAAAATTCAAGAGGAAGGCACACTTCCTAACTCTTTCTATGAAGCCAGCATTATCCTAATCCCAAAACCAGATAAAGACACTACAAAGAAAGAGAATTATAGGCCAATATCCCTGATAAACATAGATGCTAAAATCCTCAACAAAATCCTAGCAAATCAGATCCAGCATTACATTAGAAAGATCATACACCATGACCAAGTGGGATTTATCCCAGGGATGCAAGGCTGGTACAATATCTGCAAATCAATAAAGGTGCTACATCACAAACAAAATGAGAGACAAAAATCACATAATTATATCAATTGATGCAGAAAAGGCATTTGACAAAATCAACACCCTCTTCTGATAAAAACTCTCAGCAAAGTGGGAATAGAGGGATCATACCTCAACATAATAAAAGCCTTATATGAAAAACCTACAGCCAACATCATACTCAATGGGCAGACCCTTTTCTTTCTTTCCTTACATGACCTCTCTGTACCCACCAGCCTCACTGTTAATATCTGAATTTTTTTTTCCCTTCTGTCCATTTCTGCTACCATTCTTTTGTTAAACTCACATCATTTTTGCATCAATTTAAACAATTTTCCTCCTTCTCTCTAGAACTGTCACACTGCTCGGAACAGTAATAGTTGAGAAAAATGGGTATTTGTAAGACATAACTAATCCAGTCATTGTTCTGCATAAGAAATGGAAGTTTACCTTTCTTTATTCCCACAACTCATCCTTCAAAATTCAATTCAGGTACCACTTCTTCTGGGAAGCCCTTCATAAACTATTAGGCTACTATTTATGTGATTTTTCTGCTTGTGGTACCCTTCAGGACATAACTGTGCCAAAAGATTATCAAAGTATAGCATAGTCATCGAGTTACCTTTCTTTGGTTCAATACAACCTAGTTCCTATGGTGCTAGAACATGAATTAGAAGATCTTGCATTTCCTCAAAGATTTCCTTTCCCCAAAGATGTCCACATCCTCCTAATTCCTGGAATCTGTGAATAGGTTTCTTAACTAACAAAGACAATTACATTTGCAAATGATGTTAAGGTTTCTTATCAGCTGACTTTAAAATAGGAATATTATCAGGATGGACTCAATCTGACCATAGGAATTTTAAAAGCAGAAGAGAAATATCAGAGTAAATCATAATGATAGGACATGAAAAGTACTCCATTCTTCTTTTCTGGCTTTGAAAATAAAGGAATGGAACCACAGAAATGTGTTACCTTTATAATCTGGGCATGGGCAAATGGAAATAAACAACATTACAAGAGTCTAAAACTCTAAGAAAATCACTTTTTTTTTTTTGACAATAATTACAAAATGGTTTCAGGAAGTATGGGATAAATCCCAAAGATAATGGCCCCCCTAATTTTGCATGTGAATTGACATGAATCCTGGACTTACAGTCCAGCTGTGAAAATGTGTAAGAGACAACCAAAAAAAAAGCATAATAAAGCTATTTGGAACTGAAATATCTTATTTCCTAGTGGCCAAGTCCCAGACTAACTTCTGAGTGGTGCACATATTGGTGGATCCAAACGTTTAGTAAAGGAATTGACAGTGACGAGATAAGACTATAGTCATACCCTAAACAAGTTAAATGACTACTATATTAATCTGCCACAACAAGCCATCACAAACTGGTAGCTTAAACAACAGAAATGTATTTTCTCACACTTGTGGAAGCTAAAAGTCCAAGATCAAAATGCCATCAGGGTTGGTTTCTGGTGAAGTCTCTTCCTGGCCTTTAGACAGCTACCTTCCTGCTTCTGTCCCTATGGTTTTTCCTCTGTGTAAGTGGGGAAAGAGAGTTGTGGCATCTCTTCCCTTTCTTATAAGGACACCAGTCCTATCGGATTAGGCCCTTACTCTTGTTACCTAACTTAACTTTAATTACCTTCTTTAAGGCCCTATCTCCAAATATTGTCACATTAGGTAAGACTTTAACAAATGAATTTTGTGGAGACACAGTTCACTCCATAACATATGATAAAACCAAAATAAAATCTGTGCATCAGGCCTCTAGTAATTATATAAATGACTTAAATGTAAATAATAGAAAAACTATTCCATACAAGCACTGGTCAAAAAAAGTTAAGACTGATATATGAATATCAGAGTATACTTCAGAATAATGAACATTACCAGAACTAAGTCAAAGAATTTCATAATCTTAAAGGGTTCAATTTATTAAGAAGATTTAAAAAATCACAAATGTATGTGTAACTAACAGAGCTTCAAACTATGTGAAGAAATGAGCCAAATTAAGAAGAGACAGGTTTGAGTCATGTATGAGCATTTATTCCAATAATTCTGGCAGTATAGGGAGAGCAGTGGGTCACCCTGGAGATTCTGCTCTCACCCCCCTCACCCGTTGGCCGGTTATATACAGGTGAGGGAGAAGATAGCTATGTGCAGCTATACACATTGCAAGTGTGACAGGGAAAAGTGGGGGCAGGGTTATGTGTGTGTCTGCAATCTGGTCTTCAAGAGCTCAAAGTCCGATAATAAGGTGGATAATCTTCTATAACGTTACAAACAGCTCAGCCCACTCTCCTCTGGGGCTGGAGAATAGTCAGAGTTCCTGAGGCAAATTCCTGGAGGGGGTGACGGTCTGGGCACAGCAACCAAGTCAAAGCGTGTCTTGTCTTTGCCCTGTTCTCAAAATGCATTTCTTTTCTGAATAATGGACCCATAAAGCATCTTACCTTTTTACAGCCTTGTTCCATCCTCCATTTCCCAGAGTCTGTGAGAAAAACCCTTATCTATAGTTAGTCAGGTGAATAATTATTAAACTACTGTGGTTCTATTCTTGTTATGTGCCCTTCCCCCTATCAAAGTGATCTTCGGTTTGTCCCTAGGAGCCTGATAGAAGCAAAGGCAAACCCTAACTGGAAAACAAATATATAATCTATAATTTAAATATTACTCACAGGTAAAAGTCAAAGGTTCATGACGGATGAGAAGAAAGACCCCCCGCCCCCCAAAAAAAAAGGGGGGAAGGAAGAAGGAAAAGGAAGGAAGGGAGGGAGGGAAGGGATGAGGGAGGGAGGGGAGAAGGAAGAATATGATCACATTTTTAAAATACAAAATATTGAATATTTCAATCTAAAGTAATTACCCAAAAATAATCACAGTGACTCAGAGAAGCTTGGAATAATGAAGAAAAGGTTTGGTCTCAAGAAGCACAGAGTGAGAGGAATGACTTATTTCAGAGGCCCAAGCTAGCTCTAGAAGGGTTAAATTTAGGAAATTAGAAAAGGACAATAATGGATGAGATGAAGGTTGAGAGTTTTTCCATTTAAAAAAGATAACTATCCTTAGACTGAGAAAGATAAACAGATCCCAAGCAGATAAATAAAAAGCAATCCACCAAAATATTAAATATCAAAAGAGAATTATAAAAACAAAGAATATTTTAAAACAATCTTTTTTTAAAATAAAGGACAGATTTCCATGAGGTGTGGAAAATATGAAAAACCTCAAAACCAACCAAATAAAATAGAAAAACAGAACAAATCTTTATTAGAGAAAGTAACAATTAAATAAAATTAAATAAAAAACTATACTTGACTATAGTTTCCAAATAAGAGTGAAATAAAAGTGAGAAACTTAACAGACCTTTGTATAAAAAAAAAAATCCCTCAGTAAAAGAGCTTTTAAACTGTATTTCAAGAAGAATAAAAAATATATTCCATAAGTTTTTAGATAGAAATAGAAATGTTGAATAAAGAAAATGGTAAATATGGAGGTAAATTAAAAAGTTACAAAATATGTTATATATGAATCCATTTGAAGGTAATAAGTAACATGTTTTAAGCAATATATGGACATGGCACAAGTTCAGAAATAATGACTGATGTGTGAGACTCTGCTCTGTTCAAAGTAACAGCATCACAGAACTTCTTTACTCTGCAGGTTACAATGTACATACATGCCAAATAAGCTATTAATTAAATAACCTACATATGTGGCATTATAATTATACTCCACCACCTTAAACTATTAACCCACACATTAAATGCAGAATAAAATCTGAAGAAATGTTTGCTGAATGATTAAAAATTTCAAGTAACATCTACAAAATATTTTAATTTAAGTATATTTACCCTTCATTTTGATTACAAAGCTAGGATTATATTGACAGCAATTCTTTACATTTTGTTATATGAATGTAAACCATTGTATAGAACATTAGGTAATGCATCCAATAACACATTCATACATACAGTTTCCTTGCATGCAAAGTATCAGCTGTATTGAATATATAAAATTGAATATTCTAAGGACATGTAGTTGAATGTGCTTCCCCAAGTTTATATGGTGTGACAGAGAATGAGTTGTACTTAAGATTTATAACTCACAATAAGGAAGGAATCCTGCCTCATGCAAAAATACCAGGCATCTACACTTAGTTTATTGTAAGATTTGCAACAATAATTCCATTATTGCACTATAAAAATTCCCATAGGTAGACTAGGGGTGATAATAAATTAACTTTAGTTAGATGACATGTTTGTAAGTGAAGGCAATCTAATTAGATCAACTTTAATTATCTCTAGAGGGAAAGGGTTGTTATTGATTAATTTGAAAGGACAGTAAGATAATTCATTAAATTGTTTTCTTATTTGCTAAGTTTAACTAGAAAAGGCTAAAGCACAACTTTTGTTAGAATTAAATCCTATTATCTGAAAGTGTCAAAAAGAAGTGTTTCTTCCCTTCCTGTGTTTCACAACTGAAACATGATTTCCTTGGGATGTGTGTTTTCTAAGTTTGAGGAAAGGTTTTAATTGCCATGCCCTCATTCTCTCCTCACATCAGAATGTGGGTGTGAGTGTGCCACATTTACACTTCAAATGTTAAATTGAATTTGATATTAAATGTGATATTAAAGTTTGAAAGCTCCTCCATCGGCAAAAAGTAGGATGGTTATTTCTGGCCATGGTTGCTTGCTTTTAACAGATAATATGAACACTTATAGTCCGATATGTGAACCATATTTATTATTTCATTTTTATAAATGCCTTAAATTGTGATAGATCCTCTTAAAATCTTCAGTGTAGATTTTATGTTATTCTATGTTAGCACAATCTGTGTGATAATCTATTGTGGGGTTCATCATTTACTTTTGGCAATTTTAATCTGATTTCTTTGCGAGTCACAGAATTGAGTTCACATCTGTGTCTACTTTGGCTCGTTACTCATCATGCATTTCCTTCTCTTTACTTTCCCGCTATTTTAATATCAAGGACAATAGTAAAAGAGAAACTATAGATGAGTAGTATGATTTTAAAGTTCAAGGGGAAAGATAAGTAAGCAAAAAAGGGTCATCAGATAATCATCAATGTTTTCTCAACTATTGTGCTGGATTCTGATATTTTCTTTACCTGTTGAGAATTGTATTTTAAATAATGTTTATTCCCAGTACATGCTAATATGGAAAAAATTTTGGATCAGCTGCTAAACTGGGTGGCAAAGTGATATTAGCAATTAGGAGATCATTTTATTCTATAATGATAATACCATCTCAATGTCAAAGTAATTATTAATCTGACCTAAGAAAAATATCATCTGAGTGAATATTCCAATATAATTATTGAATGCAGATTTTCTGATGAGATCTTTGAACTCCGAAGAAAGGTTTTAATTTAGCATAACCATAGAATTATGCATCTAGATAAAAGTAAGACTATGAAAGTGTGACTTATATTTGAAGACTATATTAGAATATTTGAATTTTGTATTTTTACAATAATTTTAAAAGCTAATTATTAGGCTAAAGAACTTAGAAAACTCATTAAGGAAATATTACCCTACCACCCACACATACTGTTCCTCTTCCTTTATGAGTTAATAATCAAAGTTTTTGTTCCAATATGTTTTTTGATGGTTCCTTTCAGTTTAACCTTGATAAATAAATACTGATTATGCTGACAGTAAAATAAAAAAGTCTCAATATTTACACATGTGTAAAAAATCTGTTATATATTTTTTATTTATGTTAAAAAGAAATTAAAAACAATTAACTTATAATACCAGTGGATATCATGCAAAGTTGAAAAAGAAATTAGATGGTTTACATGTCATTTGAAGAAATTAAAAGAAATGTTTCCACAATTTTGGAAAACCTCTTCTAGATCTTTGAAAATTTTTCTTATTATTCTTTCTCTCCTGTTGAGTACCAAATTGAGCATGTTATATCAATTGTTATTGACCATATATCTCACGTACACATTTTTATATTTTTATTGCTACTTTATTTTTTCATAGTTTCTATTGATCCTATGTTCATAGGCAAAGAGTCCTTCATTTAATGTATCAACTTACTAAATCCAGCAAAACAATTCTTTTTTTTCATTCTTTATTTTCTATTGCTTTCTTTTTCATTGAGTACATATTTTCTACTTCACTCCCTTCAATGTATCCTCCATCTGCACATGAATATTATCCATATTTAGTCCTTTATGTCTTAATACACTTATCAATGTTAACGTATCTTCCTGATAATTTCAACATTCAGAATATCTCTCTGATTCTTCTTTGGCCATGTGACTTAGGGGTTTAGGGGATTGAATGAAAGAAGATGAAGGGGTAAAAATATATCACATATACACAGAGAAGAGCGTGGTGATAGTCAAAAGGTGAATGGGGTGGGAGGAGGTAGGTGAAGGTGGGCAAAGGGCAGGGGGGGAATGGGGATGGAATGATACTTTGCTTGGTGCAATGGGCACATGATGCAGGGTGTAGATGATGTTTTATTGAGTTGTACACTTGAAACCTGTTGTCAGATGAAATAGCTCAAGTGTTCAAATTCTCTGTTCTGCAAAACTAAAACTGAAGAAATTAGAGACAACAATCAGCTTTTGTTTGTGCTAAAGCAGATTTAAATTAACATCAGGTTAAAAATCTGTGGTGAAGGGGTTAAAAAAGGTGATAGGTTTGTGAAGTACTAATTAGTAGATACAAAATAGGCATGGGGGTATAAGGTAAAGCAGGAGAATACAGTTACCAATATTGTAATTATCAATGGTGCCAGGTGAGACCTTGAATTATCAGAGGGAACACTTTTTAATCTATATGAATGTCTATCCATTGTGCTGTACACCTGAAACTAATAAAAAAAATTAAAAAAACGCTGTTGAATGTAAACTGTAATTGAAAAATAAAATTTAAAATAAAATCTGTTTCAAAACATAGAGATCAGTATCTGTAGTAAAAAATAATTGAAAAGATGGAAAGGAAACATAGTTTTAGATTTATTACTAAGAGTAACTGTCTCCAACCATGCTATGTCTAATCCCTCTTCCCAGCCATTTAACCAATCATGTATATATCAGACAGACTTCATAGCTAGAGGAAACAAAAATTAATTTTTTATAAAGCTCTATTTTTAAAAATCATGAAGTAACTCATTTAATTGTTGCTATAAATCTACCAAGTTGTTTGCCACATAGGATGTTAAAAAATATGCTCTTAATTTTACAGGTGATGAAACTGAAGCACAACATATTAAAAGGGGAGTTTCAGTTGAGAGACCTAGCAATATGAAGTGAAATGTAAGACATTTTGCTATTGAACAATTTCAAAATGAGGCCAAGACCAACTTAAGTGATTGATTCCCATTAAGAAGTATGATAAGAATGTGATTCAAAGATTTTTTTATTTATGGTGAATTGTATGATAAAAGCTGATGATGAGCTGTGAGTTCCCTCCTCCCCTCATTCTCTTATTTCAACCAGGGAACTCATACCTCACTAAATACCTAATAGTTCTTTTTGAGAGAACTCTTTTGAGAACTTCATCTGTATCCCTTGTAGTAGGCTAGAAAATTGGACTGTGGTTTAACTTCTGAATGGAAAACCTAAAGGTTGAGAGTGGGCTAGTGGGTCAGTCTTGTGGTAAAGCAAAAGATTGGTTATTAACTTGGGAATCATTCAGGATTGTACAATTCAAGGTCAAGGGCTACTTAGACAGTGAATAGCATGGACTGACTTCCAAAATAATTCTTTCACTCTGTGTTTTTCTAGACTCCAAACCTCCCAGAAGTCCTATGTAGTCTCATCAAATGAAAAAAAGAGTACCTGCAACATTTATAAGATTTATCCTCCTTCACAGAAGTGCCAAATTGTTTTATTTTAAGAAAATAACGTAAATGACAAAATTTAAGGTTAGTTACTTAATCCAAATATTCACTATAACAATGAGAATCAGTATTATAAAATCATTAAAACTAGCATCTTTTCAACAAATTTGAGCCTGTCAATTTTTTAACAATATATTATGGCATAAACCACTTAATAAAAATAGTAAATGTATAGTTTCTAAATGCTAATAAAACTATACTAGGTATTAAAAAGCTTCAGAAAAAGACCAATAATGAAAGCAAAGATAAATCTCATTTATCTACAAAACTTGAATGAAAAAAAAGAGAAAAAGAAAAAGCCATATTATTGTATTATGTGCATTTTTTTAAATTCTGAGAGGTGAATAATATTTTTACTTGCAGTTGAAATAAATGTGATAAAATTGCACTTAAAAGGAAATATCTATGTAATTAATATGTATCATCTAATAACCAAACTTGAGGCTCCACAGTAGAAAACATTCACCTAAATAATAGATTCTCAAGGGTTAGGTATACATTTCTAAGGGCGCAATTCCCCTAAATTATTCTTTTGTAAAGTTTATGAATTATGGCCTGAATGATTATTCTAAATTGTCAACTCATCAGTTAGGTGTTGGCAAATGTCAATAATCACAATTATAACCAAAAATGGGAGTCCAGATTTGTGAGGTCATGTTTTGTTTGAGGAGCTGAGAATAAATAGGGCAATGGAATATTCTGTTTTCATCATATTCATCCATCAAATCATTTGGTATATCAAATAGGATATTGCTCTGTCTGCACAGCACAGCATGAAGTGGATATTTGGCAACTTTTCAATTAACTCAGTCAATGTAGTAAACCAAACCAGATAATTTGAATTAAAAAATAAAATACACACAGACACACACACACACACACACACACACACACACCACTTCAAATAATCAGATCTGGCTATCTACATTAGTGATTAATTGAAACCAGCAAAGGACTGGTTATCAAACACAGTCACTTAAAATTATTACAACTGATTAAACAGATTCCTCATTGCCTAAATTACAAGACAAGTTAAAATTTAATAGCTATAAAGGAAACCTAAGGCAGGATCTTTATAATGAAATGGATTGGCTTTTTAATGTCAAGTAGCCAGTACTCATTCTTATTAGAATCAAATTATTCAAGTGAGTAGTTCTAATATTTAATAAAATAAATAGATCACTACTGTGGGCTGTAAGAAGATAAAATTATACCTTTATAAATTCAATTATTAAGCTATGTATGCCATGTTAAGTGCTTTGTGATTTTACTAAAAAGAATAATGCATGGTTACTGATAAATTTATTCAACAGATTATTAGATCTTTAAGTAATTTTTAATATCAAGTTTCCTAAAATCATTTAAGTTCATTCTGAATTTGTTAAAATCAAATAACTTTATGGAAGATAAATACAATCTTAACTTACTATAATGACCTTTTTAGATTGCAGTTTTAGTAATGAGGATACTTTATTCTTTTATCATAATCACATTTGGACTGACACAATTCAATTGTGCTTTTACTGATTCTCTAAACTATCCAAATTTATAATGTCTAAAAATTTTACTGTTGAGTAATCTTTACAAATAACATGATGAAAAAAATAGTCCCAGATATTCTAGATAATCTGTCTTTTAATTATCATGAATTCTATGATAGTCATGTGTTGTTTTTTCTGGAACCAATTATATATAAACTGTATTTGTTTTTTTACCCATCCAAAAAAAATGAAATGGAATATTTATTAGCCTGATAATAGTATATTCTAAATTAATGATAATATATTCCAATTCTATAAAAAACAATTTCATGGTTTTTATAATCTGATACATTTATTGAATTGACATTTATAGCATACTCTTTGTGGTTATAATAATAGAACAACTTATTCCTATTGCTTTTCATTTATAGTGGACTAATTAAGTATAGGTCTGCTAAAACTCATCTTTCCTCTTCTTTTTGAATTTATGTCTCTGATTTATTTCTTTTGATATGAAGCTCCTTATAAAAATGGCCCTGTCAACTGAGCAACTAGTTAAGTACAATCTGACTGTTGATTTATAAGTCTGAATGAAAGTAACTCAGCAGGCTACGAGACTCATAGTTTCCAGTCCAACTAAACTCTTCCAGTTCCTCTAATACAGTTCCGCATGTTGTGGTGACCCCCAACCATAAAATTATTTTCGTTGCTACTTCATAACTGTAATTTTGCTACTGTTATGACTCATAATATAAATATCTGTGTTTTCCGGTGGTCTTAGGCTCTACAGCAGCGGTTCTCATCCTGCGGGTCTATTGTGTTTGATGAGCTTGACTGTCCATTTTAAAATAAAGACTGTTGCTTCTACTAACTCCAGTAACATAAAAATAATACTATTCTTATATCAAATTTTTATCTAACTCCTCAAGGAAAAAGTTAAAGAAAACAAAAGACAATATGAACTTAAGCATCCAATTGAAATACTAACCTACTCTACTTTTCTAATGCTCTGGAACTTACATTTTCCATTATTTTTAATTTGTTTATAGAACTAAAGTTATTAGATATCATTCATAAATTTCTTTTTATTGGGTAAATGGTATTTGGGGAAGAATTAGCTTTGTTTATTTCTAAAAATGTTTGAATAAATTCAAAAGTCAATTAAAATACCTTGAATGATTTACTATGTGTAGATCCTATGCCTTTTGCTGAAGATATACTGTATAACTCATGTTTCCCCAGAGCTTAGCGTCAATACAATGGCAATTTTTAAATGTCAGTGTGTGTGTGTGTGTGTGTGTGTGATTTCTGCTAATATAGTTCACAACCAGAAAACTTAATTGTAAAATCTGTAATACCATGGAAAAATATAGGATGAGCTGGCTAAATATAATTTCATGGTTCAAATCTTAATTGAGAAAGAAAATCATTTCTATTAATTTTACCATAAATAGCCCCTCCCTACAAAAAAGCAAAACAAAACCAAAAAACAAAGAAGTAAGCTTATTTGAAATCAATATTTAGTTAATCCTGCCAGATATATATAAGGTGTCCCAAAAATGTATACAGACACTTAGAATAATTATAAAGGCAGTCTTTAATAAAATACATATCATTTTCAAAATTGAGTTGCCAGCTGTTAGTTAAAGTGTGTATACATTTTTGGGAGCACCCTGCATTTCATTAAACATTAGTCAGTGTTTATCTCATCAGGTTGCATGGTTGAATCAATTAAGCATTTCTTTTTTTTTTTCCTTTTCTAATCCTCATCTGAGGATATTTTTCCATTGATTTTTAGAGAGAGTGGAAGAGAGAAGAGAAGACCAAGAGAAATACCTATGTGAGAGAAATACATTGATTGGTTGCCTCCTGCACACGATCTGACCAGGGCTCGGGCCAGGAGGAGCCTGCAACCAAAGTACATGCCCTTGACCTGGATCGCACCCGGGACCCATCAATCCCCAGACTGATGCTCTACCCACTGAGCAAAGCAGGCTAGGACTGAATTTCTTGATATTGATAAAGCTGAACAATTGAGGTGTCTATATTTAGAAGCCTCCTTAGCTTTGTGACACCATTCTCTATGAAAATGGTGTCATTAACCAAGTTTTATTTTATGAAGATGAAGTTCCATGTTCTATCCTTGCAACATATATCACAGTGCATATAAAGTCTTTAAAATGCCATACTGACAGTGCAGTGAATGCAAGCTCTGATCCACACAAACCACCTAGAAATTAGTATTATTATAATAAGAACACTAGGAAAACCTCTATCATTGGAGCATACAGTTTTTATTAAGTTACATACCTAACCTCTATGTATCTCTTTGGGTTAGTCCCAGAATATATTACTTGTGTGTAGGTATTCGAAATATTATAGAAGACAAAATATGCAAGACATGAAATTTAGAAAAAAGAGAGAAAATTTATGGATAGTGGCAACTGTGTGGTGATTTGGGGGTAAGGGAAATGAGAAAGTAAATGGTGATGGAAGGATAATTGAATTGAGGTGGTGAACACACAATACAATGTGAAGATGATGTGTTGTACAATTGTGCACCTGAAACTTGAATAATTTTGTTAAGCAGTGTCAGCCCAATAAATTCAATGAAAAAGAAAGATGAATACATAAATAATTTGTAAAAAGAAATTTATAATCTAGCGTTACTTTTTTGGCTCTTTTTTATGCATCTTTGGCATTTAGTTTATCAGATTGTACCAATCTTAGAGTCTGCACAATATTTTTTCAGGAGTGAATGGTATTATGCAGCTGTAATTTTGACAGCAGAGAAAGAACTACCTCTAAATAATTAATAGCATTTTTACCCCTTTCTTTCTCTATCTGAAAGATTGCTCAAATCATGTTCCCTGAGATTTTGCTGTCCCATGGAGACAACGTTGACAGTTGATGGCTAGATATTTTTAATTAGGAGAAACCCCAAAGTAGAGAGCTTTCCAAAAGGAGTAGTGGTTAGCCCCAGTAAACAATTTGACACCTGCTTTGTTAAATTACAATGAACATCTGCTATTCGACACTTAGAATGCTTACTGCTCACTAATTCCAACTAAAAACTAAAAAGATAGATTAGAGAATTTAAATTGGTTGTAGATTTCAAATGAAGTAAACTATAATCTTAACTTACATTTGTCTTAATTAAATTTTATTACACAAGTAATGTACAAATCTATTCTCTTGCCAAAGAAGTAAAATTTTTACATGAGGCTAAGATCCCATTTGAGCACAAAGTTCAATCTCATTTCAAATATTAGCTCAAAAGGCAAATAGGCATAAAATTTGCCATTTGGTTAAAATGTTGTATTCTATAGGAAAATCATGAATAATTCACTCTCCAGATTTTTATACCTGGACAGTAATTCATTCATTTTCTCAATGCATATTTATGTGGCAGAAAGACAAATAAACACATTAAGTAAAATATATAATAAGTTAGAAGGTGAAAAGTACTATAAGTACCTGAGAAAAAGAATTAAGAGTTGCCTTGCTAAGAGAGATTACACTTTAAATGGGGTGGTCAAGGAGAGCTTTAATGGAAAGATTTTATTAGAAGAAATAATGTAATAGAAGTGAGAAAGCCTGCTGTGGACATTTGGGAAGAGAGCATGCCTGGTAGAGGCAAGAGTATGTGTATAGGCCTTGCCATGGAGCAATCCTGGCATGTTCAAGGAAAAGCCAGAGGGTGAATATGGCTGCAAAGAGTGAGGCAATTGAAAAGGAACTGGTAGGATTGGCCACTTAATTTGTGGGGCCCAGTGCAAAATCAAAATGTGAAGTCCAAGGTTGGAAAAGAAGAAAATTAAAGTACTGAGCACAATACTCTAATATAAAATTAGAATAATACTCTAATATATAACTTTACTAACTTTATGTTGCACAATAGCAGTTTTAAATCCAAATGTAAGAACATTTAACTCATATGTGAAAACACTGAAACTACACAGCTTGCATTTTGTAGCTCATATATAATATCACATAGTGAAAATAGTACAGCAGATCATCTCAAATGCTTTTATTTCATTTTACGTCACATAAGTTCTCTCAACCATCTCTACCTTAAGCTTACTGTTGAGTAAGGATGGACTGAAAAGGAAAAGAACTATGGGTTTCCCTATCTTTCCCATCCCTTCTGTGTCATTATTTTCAGCAGTAAGTGGTTGGCTAATACAGGAGTGTTTACATGAGTGCTAACATGAGGAAGACAAGTTGTGTTTCTTAGAAGGCCATTGACTTATTTTTCCTTTTGAAGTGTTTGTCCCAAAGGGGACAGCGGCCTCCTATGGCTGTCAGCACAGTGCAGTTTGCTCAGTCACAGACACACATGCTTATCTTCTCACTTTGAATCTTGTTGAAGGTCCATGCACTATGCAACCACTGGAATTCTGTGCTCACAGGCCCTTCTTAAAGCAGTTCTTAAATGCCATTTCAGGAAGCTCAAGCTATGGAGTAATCTATATCTGAGGGTACCCAATATAATACTAAGTATGTTCTATCTCTTTATGGGACAGAAACCCACATCCAGGAGGCAAAGAAAGGGATCAACTTGAATAACCACTAGTACAGTGGTCGGCAAACCGCGGCTTTGCACTCTGTTGACTAATGAGTTTGCCAACCACTGTCATATACTACCCTTTACCTCGTTGCACACAATATGCCACAATTGTCTAATTCTCACAGCTTCCAACTACAGTAACATTTAGTCTAGTCCAGTGGTTGGCAAACTCAGTCAACAGAGTGGCAAACCGCGGCTCAAGAGTCGCATGTGTCTCAGGAGCCGCGGTTTGCCGACCACTGCACTATTATATGGTACTTAGAATCCCATTCCTTCGTTGAGTTAAAACCATCCTCTACAATGTATTCCCTTTAAGGAGATTCTTAAGCCAAAGATGGATATCAAATTTTGTCAGTTTCTGAAGTGATAACTATATAAATAAAAAATATATACTATGTCCTACTATAAGAAAATACACTGCAACAGATATTTTCCCGCTTTCAAATATCAATGAGAATTTAAAATGACAAATTTATCATGAATATTATTAATGGACAATACATAAACCACTTCATACCTGGTAGGTTTTTATATTAAAAAAAAAACAGCACACCTTTACCTCTAATGTCTTATTTGTTTCTAGGGACAAATATTAAGCTCATTTAGAAGACCTCTCTATTCTGACAATCAGAGACTCAGTTATTAACAATGCTAACACTCTAAAAAATGCAGAATCTTAACTGCCAGTCCCAAGATCTTTCCAAGAAATTCTCCATGCTCAAAAATAATTTACAAAAATTTCTAGAGAAATAATTCATTTTGCCTTTATTCTGAAGAAACATGCACGCTGAGTGGCTGAGAGCAGGTGTTAATTCTGCAAATACTAATTTAACGTAGCAGGTGTCAAATACACTGGGTATTAACTGCATGGTTGCTACAAAGTGATGACAATCACAAAATGAGCTCTGATCAGGTGGCCACTGGCACTTGCAGGCCTTCTGCTCAATTTTATGACTCACCTGAGCTTTATCCATTTGGGCCACATCCCATGGAAGCCTGTCCATCAGGAGTTTATGGAGTAATGAACATCTACTCCACGGATATGGGCATTTTCTCCATCTCCATCATCACTTCCTCTTTTCAGTCACATATGATATGACATATCAGGGTAATTATAATCATTTTAATTTTTAAAAATGATGAATAATACTGTAGGAAAATTGTCAGCAGCTGCTTCAAAATTAACTCCTTTCCCAAAATATTGTCAACCACCTGCTCCCATCCCATTCTATTTCTACTACTAACACATAATCTGGAAATATATGCACATATATACACACACTTAAAACTTCCCATCATTTATAAAATACATAAACTCATAGGAGAAAAATTTTTCCATGTACATTAATCTATATTTTGGGTATTGGTAAAATATTTTTTCTAACTTGTATGTTTTTTAATATGTAACTCTCTGATATTTTCTACAATTCGTGATATTTTTCTACAATGGCCAGGCTAATAATATTTTAAATCATTTTGTTTAATTTCTTAGCTGTGAGTAGTTAATTTTCATGCATCTATGTTTAAGCTTTGGTTATTTTCATATATTTATCTTTGTTGTTAATAAGTTCACTCTCCTGATTCTTTACTTAAACCATATTCACAACTCTCTCATTTTTGGACCTATCCTCAACCATTGACTTATTTTTCCTTTGTTCTCTTTAAGAATGGCTAGAATCTGAGGAGCATAGACTGCTGCTCTTTGTAGATGGGCATGTCTCAGATGCCACTGAGTTCTGAAGGAAGACTGAGATATAACATTTTCAAGGTACTTCCTTGTAATACAAAGACATTTTGTGTTACAGGTTCATTTGACCTGGGCCAAATTTCTCCAACCTTTGAGTATGAAGATGCTGCTGACATGATAATACATGACATAAATTGATTGAGTTCTTGTCAAAATCATCAGGTTCCAATTATTTGAAATGATTTACCTAAAGATAAAATCTATGCAAAGCCTGTCAGCTTTTTACCTTCTTGTTTAGTTGGTTAACAACTGTGTTCAGAAGCTGAGTGAAAGTTGAATTCCACAGACTTTTATGAAACAAAGCCCTCAAATTCACAAGCCTTAGCAAGAGAATAAAACCACCTACAGGGATGTTTCATACCAGTTTGATCTAAAATAAATGAAATAGGGTGCTGAGAGATGTGCCCCAGATGGGGAAGGGTAAAAGTCAGTAGCACAGATACCAACTTCCAGGGGAGTGAATCCCGATGTTGCCTTTTATTTTTCTCTAATCAACCAATATGCAGTTTATGACCTGATTCGTGACAGCCCATTTGTGATGCTCCTTAGAGAGGTCCTATTTTATGAGCAGAAAAGAGCCCTGACATCTTTGAAATGGAGATCTAACAATGTAATGAGGATGTAGTCTTCAGATCATGAGTGTATTTTATGTAAGATCCTCTTTCATCATTGAGAGCTGATTGTGTGGACAAAAAGTCTGTTATGGAACCCTTATTTTAAGGGACTTCTAAACATACCTACCCTGCCTCCACCCCAAACTGTGAAATGAGATGAATTAGGCTCCTTTAGCAGTGATTATCACATTTATGGAATCATGGCATTATAGCAGACTTTTTATATCATAAAAAGGAAGCTGAGCCTTCATTTCAGTATTGGCAAATGGAAAATGTGGACACTGTCCAACTTAGAAATAGTTAACAACTATGCTTCCTTTTCTTTTGCGTAAATCTAGTGATAAAAATAGTTTAGTCCATGAGGTTTGAGTTTGTTTATTATGAAATAGAGATGATGCCATAATGCTGAAGGTCAACTAAGTTAGGCTTTGACTGTTAACTATTGTCTCTGCAACACCTAGGGCTCGTCTTGAAAGAGAGATAACATACCTCTACAGGAATTTCATGTAAATAATGTGTTCAGCAAACTATGCTTTCTGAAATTAAATAAGATATTGAGCAAATGATGTTTTGGTGAAAAATGCATACTTCCTCTTAATATATAAAAATTAAATCATTTGTAAAAATCACCAAAATTCAATCTTGTGCACATAGGATCAGAAAACAGCTACCTTGTAAGAAACCACATAATTATTTATACTCTCTAAATGTTTTAATTGTGGTTCAGTCTCTTATTTTATTATCTTTGTCTTATTCCTGATTTAACTTACTTCACATTGATAAATCAAATATTGCTCAAATGCCAATCAAATCTTAGATAAAATTCCAGATTCCAATCATAGCAAATACCACTTCTATGGACAAACAAGTCAGGTCCATGAAAACACACAAAGACACAGGAAGACACACCCACACCACACTCTTCCCTTGTCAATATGTATATAGATTTGAACATAGGCAGTGCTTTCTCTTACTGTAATATGGACAATTAATAACATAACAAAGACCTATGAAAACAATTGACCCCATAATTTATCTGGCTTATTTCTCTAACTTCAGAAAAGTAAACAATTATATAATCTTGACTTTTCCAGGAAATTTTTATAACTTTCTTTAATTTTTATTTTTATTTCATCATTCTTAGGTTAAATAAATTTGTCTTTGTTTGCATCCAATTTAGAACAAACTCTAAATTACATAGAAAATAATCAGGATGCATGATGTCAAATATGATATAGGTTTGCAATTATTGTAAGTGTTGACATATCCCTTGCCTATCTGTGAAAATAATGTAACTTAGCTTTGACATACGAAATAAAATGATTAAAGGGAATAACATTTTTAACTGATGATACTAACTTTAAAGAATTCATTGCTAAAAAAGTAACCTCTCTCCTTATTCTTGTTAAAGTCTTTATCACTTTACTTCTATGTCATTGTTATTTATACGTAAGTTTAATAGTGCCCTGCAAGCTTTGTCCAATCAATCTACTCTACGTAGTACCCCTTCATGATAAACTCTGTATGACAAATTTTCAAAAATATTCAATATAATTTTGAGCTCCATAGAAGATAGGCAGGTTTGAAAGTGGTTGGGCTTAGGTTGTTCTCATTAATAAAAAAACAACAAAAACAAACAAACAACAACAAAAACCAATAGCAACAAAATCACGAAGTTAATTTGTAAAACAAATGTTTTCCTTCCACTGAGTTCTAGAAGAACTATGTGAAATGGATCCTCATGTAAGATGGAATAAATCACTAATATTATCACAATAATAAAAGGCTAATATGCAAATTACCCGTACAGGCAGGAGTTGGACAGGCCGGGAATTAGGGAATTAGATGCTCACTGACCAGAGGGGGTGGTGTGGAACATGGCGAGTGTCAGCAATGCAGTGCTGGCAGTGGGAGACAGTGGAGGTGCTGCTGGCCCCAATGGACCCCGACAAGAGCAGGATCACAGTGGGATAAGTGGAGCAGGTGAGTGGGTGGCACCAGGCCAAGGAGGGTGTGAAGGGAGGCCCCAGCCTCCAGCGGAGGCAAGCAGCTGGGGGAAGGGAAGCCCTGGTCAGCAGCCAGCAGCCAGCAGCCGCTAGGGACCCTACCCTTGCACAAATTTCATGCACCGGGCCTCTAGTATTTCATTATAATTTTCTAAGATAAAATGTAATTTTCAGATAACACTTCTCACATACATATCATTATAAAAGTCAAAGATAACTGAAAACTTAACTTAGGAATGCTATTTTGTGAATAAACTCTTAGCAAGGATAGAACTTAGAGAGCATAAAAAGCATGCTTCTCTTAAATGTCAGTCTCTAGAAAAGTTCTGACAAGGACTCAAAGTCAATGTATGGATCAATTCTCTGGACCAATTTGGGTTCAAATACCAAAACATTCTATTTTGTTGCTAAATACACAGATTTCAGATATTTGATTCATTCATTTTTCAATGCATCTATATTTTCAGTGAATATTTGCCAACCACTTAGGCTGAGAAATATGAGCTCATGATGAAATAAATTGCAAACTCCAAGAGCTATGAGGAGAGCCAGGGGCATGCACTTTTATAGAAGATAAAAGTAAATAACCTCAAGGAGTTAATAATAATACACAATTAAATGTAACAGTTAATGTGAATAATACGAGTTCCCTAACCATGTACCAAAATTCTATTCCCCAAGGCAGTAAATTTTATTCTTTTGGACTCACAGACTTAGTAAGATAATGTGCCATTAACTTAGAAAAATATACACACATAAAAAATATTTCATATAGCTCTCTCCATTACTATTCTCTTGGCTTGCTCCACTCTAGCCATAGCAGCCCCTTTAGTGTTTTCTGAAAAACAGCAACAAACAAACAAACAAAACAGAACAATTTGGTGTCTGTGCACTGACTATTCTATCTGCCAGGAATGATGCTCCTGGAGTTATCGGGCTCCTTCTCTCACTTTCTTCAAATTACTGCTCAAGATGTCCCTCTCTCACATGGATGGTCCCAACCAATCTATTTAAAACAATTTCTTTGCCACCTCCCATTCTCTTAGATGCCCCCTTATTTTTTTCCTATATTTTGTAGTACCTTGTAAGTGTTATATATTTTATTTATTTTATATTATCCCACTTGAAATTCAGATCCACAAGGTCAGGAGCTTTTATATAGTTTTCTGTTAATTCTTGTGTCCCTGGTACACAGTAGAGAACCCTGAAAGAATACAGTCTCAAGTGGGTAGCAAAGTATTGTGCTAAACATTTTTTGGGAATCAAATGGTTCTGATGAGTCTTGGTTTTGCCCCTTAGTGAGCTTGTGGGCAAGATGATTTATATCTTTGAACTTTGGTTTCTGGTAAGTCAGAGGAGGATAATAAGAAAGCCTACAGTTATTTAGGATCCAGAAACAGAATGTGTGTATTCCCACCTACCTGCTCCTCTCTCTTCCAGCTTCTGTAGAAAATTTACCCTTTTAAGACAAATCCTGGATTTTTGTGCAGTATAATATGACAGGCACAAAAAAGCAAAGTCATTAACACTTAAAGAGAAAGAAAATTCCTTAAAGAGATTAAGCCAATCCAAATTATTAAGTTCTGAGGGGGGGAAAAAGATGAAAGAAAATAGAATAAGTAGAGGGTAGTTTCGGGGAAGAGATATTGGGATGTGATTGGTGAATACAAAGTTTCAGAGAAGGTTGGACTATGAAAATTAAACTACTAAAAATGTTTCTGGAGGTTATGAATCGCATTCTTTTTTCATGTGTTTTGAGTAAGGATTGGAATGACTGTCTTTTTCCTCATAGCTATTTGAATTGAATGGTTTGAATGCTGCCCGATAATAATAATATTGATTCCAGATTTCATTGAGTTACACATAGAAAACCTATATTAAAAAAAATAGTGCATTGCATGTTCTATTGTTAGAATTCAATAATTTTAGTTCTCAATAGAGTAAAAAATACTCATCATGTTCATGGCAAATAGGGCATTGATTTCTTCACTCAACATTTACTTATTAAAGCATTTAAAAACCATGCTTGTTATTAAGGATATAATAGAGAAAAAGACAATTGTGGTTATTAGATTCATAACTTTTACTTTCAATGTATTTAATTCAGGAGTAATTTATGTCAGGACAGACACATTAATAGGTTTATGCCAAATTTTGTTTGTGAGTGTGTGCATTTTTTTTTCTTCTGGAAGTCAGACCACAAAGCTTTGAATAGATTTTCAGAGCAATTTGTTAACCTAATGCTGAAAAATCCCTTGCCTCAGTGAGAAGAGTTACAATCAAACAGTTTTTTTATTGTTTTGTTATTAAATGTTTATTTCTAGTCTGTAAAGGCAAAACTTTTTAAAGGAAAGAAATGGTGGGAAAAAGATACAGAGGCAAAGAAGCATTGAACAGACTGTCAAACTACATCAGGAAGGCAGGGGAGGTTGGGCGAGGGGGGCTGTAAGAGACCAACCAAAGGACTTGTACGCATGCATATAAGCATAACCAATGGATACAAGACACTGGGGAGGGGGAGGGGAAGGGCGGGCAGGTGAAGGCTTGTACTGGGGGGTAGGGGAGGTCGGGGAGAGGTTATTGGGGGGAAAAAAAGGAGACATATGTACTACTATTTATAATACTTAAAACAATAGAAAAACAGTAATAAAAAATAAAGAAGTGTAAAAAATAAATAAATAAATAAATAAATAAAGGAGTTACAGTCATAAACAAATTAAACTTAACTGAGGAGTGAATGAATAATAGAGATGGAAATAAGACCCCAAGAAGCAAAGGTTAAAAAGTAAGTAATAGTTGAGGCACATTTGGTTAGCTCATTAGTTTTAAATGAGAAAGACTAGCATGTTTAAAAGTTGAGGGACAGGGTTCACTGTAGAGGGACAAGAGAGAAAAGTGCAGGGAAATAAAAGGAAAAACATGTAATAAATAATAAACCCAAGAAAGTAAGAGAAGACATACTTAAAAACTTAAGTGGTTTTATCTAAAGGAAAACACTGGTTTGAGATTTTGCAATGATTTTTTTTAATCTTTATTGAATTATATACTTAGGGCTTTGAGGACAAATTCAACTTTGTAATTTCAGATACTTTCATAGGAGTGTGAAATACTCAAGTCGCCAAAAGAGCAAAACCAACAAGACAAAACAAACTTAAGTTTCTATCAAGTGGAAGTTGATCTCTGCATCACTTTGCTGGTCAGCAGGGATTTTGCTACTAAAGACTTTATCTGGGAGAGAGGAATACCCAGAATACCGGGAAGGGCAGGGACTTAACAGGATAAGTTAGCTATTGTTATCACCAAGACCTACGGAGTTCCTTATTCAAAATGTATACTTGGGAGACTAATGAGAAATCTGTTCAAGACTGAGAATGCCTGATTAAATGTGTTTATCCAGGATCTTGGCACTTGTCATTCTCAAGCAAGAGCTTCTGTGGTCAGACAAAAAATTGTTTTACTCCAGATGACACATAAAGGTCCAAAATAAAACTAGTGTCTCTACACACTGCCCAAACCAGAGCTCATCCACATGAAGCAGTGCCTCCTGGTGACAGCAAGGACCAGAGAGCTAGGTGACACTGGTACAGTAAAAGCTTCCTGGAGTTGATACTGTAACTTATACTTCCCAGGGAAGTTTGAGGAGAAAAAAGATTTTGAGCAAGATCACCTACTTGTTCATGTATGCTTCGAGAATAATCTCCAATTACATGTTGATAAGTACACTGCCCCTTTATGTGGCCACCCATAATTTCCTTTCATAGTCTCATGGGTTCAGGAAGATAGGTAGCGAAGTTGATTGATTTACAAAGGAAACGCTTCAATAAAGTCTTGTTAAAATATCTATAACAATAAAAGCATAATATGCTAATTAGACTGGATAGTAGAACGACTTTCTGGACGTCCTTCCGGACGAAGCTGTAGCAGTGAGGGCTGAAGCAGAGGTGGTTAGGAGTGATCAGGCAGGCAGACAAGCAGTTAGGGGTAATCAGGCAGGCAGACAAGCAGTTAGGAGTGATCAGGCAGGCAGGCACAGTGGTTAGGGGAGACCAAACAGTCAGGCAAGCGGTTAGGGGCAATCAGGCAGGCAGGCAGGTGAGTAGTTAGGAGCCAGAAGTCCCGGATTGTGAGAGGGATGTCCAACTGCTGGTTTAGGCCTGATAACTGCAGGCCTAAACCAGCAGTCGGACATCTCCTAAGAGGTCACAGATTGTGATAGGGTGCATGCTGGGCTGAGAGAGCTCCCACTCCCATGCACATATTTTGTGCACCAGGCCTCTCCTTATTAGATAAAAGTCTTCCTGATCAGCATCTGAAGCCCCAATCCTTTCCTTAATCCTGGGAGAAAACTATTTCCTGAATTTGCTCTGCATTTTTTTCCTTTCTGTTATTTGCATTTGGCTCAGTAACTACCCAATTCATAAATATTGTATTTTATGGAGAATTTTTATTATTACTTTAAATGAAAAAAAACTATTCTGCAACCATCTATTTAATGCAATATCTTGGGAATTTTTTCCCATAGACCCACTTCCTTATTTGAGTAACTTTGCCTTACTGTTTATGTATGTGTATGTGTATAAATCCATGTTTTACTGAGTCATCTCCTTTGATGGCTTTTTAGATTGGTTTGATTTCTATTTGTTTGTTTTAGAGTCTAAATAAACATGATTGGATAGGGTCCCTGGGGCAGGTTGGAGGTACTTCTCTTAATTTTTTCATAAAACTGAAAAGATTTTGTACACTTAGGATTAGAATATTTGGACTAACTGAAGACTACCATCAGCTGTGCTCTGGATCAAGTCCTCAGCAAAACCAAGGGTGAGGAACCACAAGATTAGATATTAACAAGAAAGTGTCAAAGTGGTGGAGTGAAAGAGAGCACAGGACAGACTGATTTGTGGGCTTGAGTTTCTCACCATCCTTAAAACTCCTAGTAACTGAAGATATGTTAACAGAAGTCACTTTGTATCAGTGGAGCTGGTCGGGGCTTGGTTCATTATAAAATTATTATAAAAAAGAAGTGGAAAATTAGATCTAAAGCTGGTATTGCCTGAGACATGTGCAATATTATTTTAAGAAAATTGATTAGCTTTAGAGAAGATGGTTATAAACTAAAAGTGCAAACCACGAAAGGTCAGAAACCCCAAATACTTAAGCCTTAAACTTTTTTTCACATGCAAATAAAAGATTTGATGAAAATTATAACTATCTTCTAATTCTATGCTTTCTAAATAAACTCCAAACCCATATTTTATTTAAAATAATAAAATAAAACCTCAGGTTTAAATTTATATTTAATAATTTACAACTATTTGTAGAAACAAGCAGTTAGGAATATCAGATTAAAAACTTCAAAGATTCATTATAGGTTGTCTGGCAATGACCTACCTGGGACTGAGACCTTGTTCTTCCTCTCAGGGAAAAGGATTGGTCCAGATTCAATTTGCCCCCAGGAGCTGAAGACCCCAAATGTCTGCAAGTGTCTGGCAGGTGACATCACCTTGCAGTATCATCAAAATGGGCCATTAGGATTAGTCTGATTAATCCTTGAGCCCAAAGGCTGTTTTTACTCTTGTTTCAGGAAAAAAGTGAGATCAGTAAAGAAGGAGGGTCCCATATGGAGGAGGCAGCCCCATATACAACCCCCATATATTTTGTCCATCTCTGCAGTAAGTGATGATTGCTCCTCTATAATCTGCCGCCAGTTGACCCTTCTGTCTTGCACTTACACCAAATAACCAAAACCAGTATTCATAGCCATATATCACAGTTTCTCTCAGAAATGATCACGGAAACCAGTCTCCCACTTACTTTTTACTTTTAGATAACATTAATCACTTTTTACTTTCTTACAAATTTCTAAATTCTGATTTACTTAGAAATATTAAAATATATGTATATTCAATATTCATCAGGCCATCTGTAAATTTTTTCACTCAAAATGAGCCACCTAAGGGAACTCAGGACTTTATGGGAATATAATTTACTAATATACATGTATTGAGTATGCCACAAAAGCAAGGAAATCGCCACATATTTTAGGTGTGTGTGTTAGGAGTGTGTGTGTGTGTGTGTGTGGTAAATGATGTGGTGGTCTATTTGTGAAGGCAAGAGCTGTGGTATGCATGAAAAGCTATAAGGAAAAGTTTAGACTATGCATATAGTTAAAACTGGACTGTTTTTTCCCCATCTCTTTGATGATTGCTACATTATGTGAAAGTATTGTCTTCTTGAAAATGAACAGCCTTTGAGCCAGTTTATAAATTGCATACATTCAAGCCAACACCAATTACAAAGAAAACAGACTACCCTGTCTTTTCTCCCTTGTGCTGCTTTTACTTAAACAGTCATTCAGGTGGAAACATGCCAGGCTTTCCTGCCCTGGGGCTTGTTGAATTCACTCACAGATGTCTGGCTCAGATTACAAACATACACAATGGCATCCATGCCAGGCTGAGCCTGGGAATTTCCTTGACATCATAGTGAAGTATAAAAGTTTGAATGATCACCTGAAACAGGCCATTGCTAGTTTTAAAGTAGATCTTCTTACCTTTCCTAAAAGTATTCTTCCTTAAAAGATTTATTCGTCATTGTAGCATATTTTGGTAGAGGAAAAATGCCAAAGAATGGTAGAGAAATGACTGGTAATGGCAAGTGGCAGACACTCTATTACTCTGACATTGATGGGGAATGATCTGTACATGTATATTAATTTTACAGATAATTGAAGCTTAACTTTTCAAGTACTAAAAAGTAACCACTGTAATAGAAATATTTCTGAAACTTATTACACACATTTGTGCATTCTAATGCAGAATGGGTTTAGTATGATTTCACCTTCCCATTAAAACTCAAAGTATCTATGAATGCCAGCCTGTTCTGTAATATGATAAAACCAGATGGGATCAGTGTGGCTTAGAGAGCTGTGGAACAGGTCCCACTCACATGTTTTTCAGTTTTTCTGTATCCTCAACCTGTCATCGGTAACTTTTACTATTGTGCCTCCCTAGCAATCTTCAAGCCCAAGTCTACTCTTAAGTTTTCCATTTTTGCTGAATCATTCTAAACTAGATAACTAGCCTTATTGGAAAAGACTAAGAGTTATGAAGATATCTTAACTAAAGTCAAAACTTTATCAGAAGGAATATCATCAATTATGTATTAGCTCTCAGATTCACAGGACACATGTTTATTCGGTTCTTCCCACATTTCAGGTGTGGAAGCTGCAAAGAGGAAAATGACATGTGTCCTCAAGAAAGGGGAACCTGTACCAATACAATTTTAAAAAATTAAATATAAAATTTCAATTATAGAGGTTATATTAATGGTCAGTAACTTCAGATGCAATAATAATAAAAAAAAAAAACTTTAAGCAAGGGGAATTTTTCTATTTAACAGATGAAGGGAATAAAACTCAAGTTGAAAAAACTTACCTAACATCGTAAGTGGCATAGCTGAGATTTAAAGCTTTGTCTCTCTGAACTTAAAACGTATAAACTTTCCAATACACTGCTCTCTCCCCAAGTGCCATTTTCCTTCCTATTTCTCCTTACCTCCCTTCTAATAAAAACAAAGGAGTGTGAAAAGGGGTGCCAAAGAGATGAGGTAATTTGCAAAAAGCAGCAATGCTTCCAGAGCCTACTTTAACTTCTTTTTCTTAAGGTACTATGCTAATTTGCCCCCATTTGTAAATCTAAACTCTCATTCAGTGGCTTCCTCCCCCCCCACAACACACATATCTGGAGGTGTTCATAGCTTAATATTTTATAGAATGAAGACAGCCAGAAAACTGAAATCTGGATAAATGAGATCGCATTGGCTTCTGGGGGGCAATCTTCTGCCCCATTGGTTGATTATTCATTAACTTTAGAAAGGCTGCAAAAGAACAAGCATACCAGGGCAATGCAGAGAACAGAAGGAAAGCAGCAGGGTCAATAAATACCAGGAACAACATGCATGCAATCAAGCCTGTAAAGGATGTGGATTGAGCCATATGGATGTTGAGGAGTTAGGCCTAAGCATCATATTCTCTGGAGCTTCCTGTGGTGAGCTTCTAAGCCCAGAGGATAAAGTGCAAGGCATCTGAGAGAGGGCAGGACCCTAATGTCAAGGACAGCTCATATATTTAAAAAAATAGGTGTTGAATCTAGGGATTACAAAAAACAATCAGAGACTGAAATTGATATTTTTGGATATAAAACATGCTTCTGTGTACATTTTGTTTCCATTATTTTCCAGCTCAGTTTGCTTACCTTCTGTTTTTTAGTAAATGTGATTTTTCTCTTTAAAATATTAACTAATGGTAATGTTCAGGAATCTAGTTTTATAACATTTCTACATGAAACACATCCAAATCTGATATTTTCCTAAATCAATTTCAAACATGCTCTAAAATAATTGAGGCTTCCAAAGGCAAACAAATTATGTGGTATATAAACCATTAAGATCTGCCTGATGGTTTTGCCTTCAAGATCAGAGCAAGAAATATATACACCATTGAGCTCAATATTTGGAGCATTATGAGTCTTCTAAACATTCCCTCATGTTTCTTTTTTTAGTAGAATGAATGAAACAGTCCCTCTTGATCTGATATTCAAACCAAATGGATAGGATTCCAGTATAAAATCAACCAAGTGAGAGTATAGTGAAGTAGCCAGAGAATACTGAGAGGTTGCTAAGGTTTACCTTTAGTGATCTCCAGTGCCTCTTCATCTCATCAGATTTGGAGGAGACACCTGATATCATCATCATCCTAGCCACAGGCTGAGCGAGGTGTGTTAGCCACGGTTGTTAGGAGACACTGTGCAATCCCAGAAACAACACCAAGATTTGATAATTATCTATTGTTCTCTTCATATTTACTTGAAAGGAAACAAAATGTTCTCTAGAGCAGAGCCAATGAACATTGCTCACAAGAATAATAGAAATAAGATATTAATCAAACATATTCTAATGACTCCCGGGAAAGAATGATATGAATAATAAGGTGATTAATAGGAGACAACAAATCTTTGAATCCCTGTCAGCATTTGTATGCAGCATGCTTGGATAATTTAATGAATTAATATAGCCTCCATGAAAGCCTGGAAGCCAGAATTAGCTTCAGTGGAGTCACACCTCATTTTCAAGAGTTTTCAAGCTTTGTGCTAATTCCCTGAATTGGTATGCGAGCCAGACTTGTTGATTTAATGTTCGTTGCAGATTTGAAATTTAAAAACTAAAACATATCACGACCTACTGGGCTTTTAGTGAAGCACTAGACAATGTCAGTTTTGATTGAGTTCTTCTTCTAGCAAAGGTAATTTAGCACATGCCAACTCACTTACAAAACAACAACAAAATCCTTGTCACCCAAGCTGTAATGAAATCTTGGAGGAAAATCTCTACAAAGAAAACAGGAGATAAAATATAACAAGTTTATCAGAGAAACGTCAAGGAGGCAACCATGATTGTGAAAGGACATTCTTCTTCTTCTACATAATCTTTAAGTCAGGCAGAACTTTCTGCCAAGAAAGATAACTTAATAATAATGAATCAGGTTGTTTCCTTGCAAGAGATATGCCAGTATTAAAACAGTGTCTGGCAGCCAAGTACCGAAAACATGGCAACACATTAAAACTGACCATAAAACCAGTAAATGGTCTTAGACTTTTAAGGAGACAAGCAACCAAATCTAAGTTGTCTTTTTTTTTAATTTTATTTTATTGTTTAAAGTGTTACAAATAATAGTACATATGTCTCCTTTTTTCCCCATTGACCTCCCCCCTGGTCTCCCCTACCCCCCCAGCACATGCCCTCACCGCCACCCCTCTGGTGTCTTGTGTCCATCGGTTGTTAAAACACATATTGGAGTGGGAATGGCAAAAGAGTCTGTCTCCAATGAAGAAAACCTGCATTGAAGGGGCCTTTTGGAGGGGCTAGATGCAAAGGCAGGTAGGAATTTAAAAACCCAGGTTCCTTTTCTTCTTCAGCAGTTCCTATTTTAAAACTTTTCATTTTCTCTCCAGTCACACAGCTTTCAGATCATGATACAGCAAAACACCTTCTGTAGATGAATGCTAAGAAAGGGAAATGAGACAAAACAAAGAGAAAAAAATTTCCCCATAGATTTCACACCCTGACTTTCTAAGATCTTGATAGCTTTCAACTGCATTGAAAATTGAGGATCAATCTTGGCCAGCTTGTGAGAATCTCTGCCAGTATTTTGGGGGAAATATTGGGAACTTTAAAGGCAACCTTAATTGCCATGCCCTCATTGCACTAGCAGAAAGCTGCCTCACCCCAAAACGATAACACCATAACACACAACAGTGTTTCTTACGGGTCTGTGAAAAAGAGTTTCTTCTTTCTCCCAGACAGCCCCATCAGTCAGCTACAGGTCTATGTCTCCCCTACCCAGATAGATCATCAATCTTCCATTTTCTCCTTCCAAACAAACTAGCAAACCACAAAAATACCTCCCTCCATGAAATCTGATAAAATTTGGTAGCACTATCTAAACTCCTTCTTGTGACTATAAACTTTAGATGATAAGCTCATATTTATTAACACCTGGTTTACAATTTTCCTTGTAAATCCAACTTTTGACACTACCTAAGATAATGTATCCATTGTGGAGCTGGTTTCACCCTCCAGTCTACTGTAGACATGATCTTCATGATTTCAACCTGGTTCTTCCACAGTCCAGGAAGGATGAAAGTTAATGTTTTGAAATGCAGGAATAGAGAAGTCAAACTGTACAAGAAAGGGTAAAAGAAAAGAAAAGATTTGTAAGTTAGGGTTAATTTGATAATGGGAAATTTGATAGGAGTGACAGTGATGAACCAGGTGCTTGCCAGATTAGAATAGGTTGTTAGCAAATGAGGAGGAAGAGACTGGAGATATTGAAGTAAAGACCAGAGGTAGGAAGAACAAGTGTGTGGAAAGAATGGAAAAGAAAGGTAACTGTGGTCAGAGCAAAAAGGCAAAAGCAAAATTACAAATAACAGCAAATAATTTTTAATTCAAGTCCCTTTAATTTTATCAATTTTCAGTATATTTCTATGCCTATAAGAATAAGTATAGGATTTGGATCCAAGATGGTGGCGTAAGTAAACACCTAAACTGCTGCCTCCCACAACAATTTAAACTGCAACTAAAAGACAAAACGTCTATCACCCAGAACCACGGGAAAGCTGGCTGAGTGGAAGTTCTACAACTAGAAGGAAAGAGAAAAGAGCATTGAGACGTGCATGAGCGCTGAAAAGCTGAGGTACGGAGGCGCGTGATCTGGGCTGGCTGCGGGCGACTGGGTGCGTTGCTTTTTTCAACCCGAACGGAGACAAGCCCCTGATTACTCTGAAATCCAGTCTCTGGGGAGACGCGGGGGACCCAAACTCCTATGGAGAGAAGCTGGACTGTCTGCCAGTGAGGGTGGCTTGCTTGCAGAGCTGCGCGCAGGAATAATTGTTTACTGCACTGGGGCATGGGACTCGCGGATACCTTTGGGGACACAGAGCCGGCTAACTAGCAGCCATTGCTGTTTGCCACGCCCTAACCTAGTGACACCCTGAGGCCCCGCCCTGCACAACCTACAAACCCACCCAAGCTCCAAGCAGCTCAATTAGCATAAGAAAAGCCTGCCCTATCACAGCTTAACCTAGCAAACTTGCAGCCTGGGTCAGACAGCTCCAAAACCTCCAAATCCCAAGCAAAGAGGAGAAAACTGCAACTCTCACTGTAGCTCCTGCTGAGTGGCCTCAGACAGTAGCTGACCCGCACCCCATTGGAGATCCAGAAGCCAGTGTACCTAGTGGTCAGTGTGAGACACCAGATTTCAACTCCTCAGATCCATAAGTGACACATTCAAGAGGCAGACTCAGTGAGCACCAAAGCCCCACTGAAACAAGTTCTGCCCCATAAGCGTGTCTTCAGCGCAGCAGTTCTTCCATTATAGACACAGGGAGTGCTCACAGCTAATTGGCCTGGAGGTCAGTTCCTCCCAGTGTACCAACAGAAATTAAGGCTTAACTACACCAAGACTTTGCACTCAGCCCACAAAGGGGTGTACCAAGAGCATCCACCTCATGTGATTGAGGAGGCTGAGCTACTGCCCCCTATAGATCACCTACCACACAAAGCTACTCCATCAACACAGGGAAGCAGCCAAAATGTGGAGACACAGAAACATGTCACGAATGAAAGAAATGGAGGAAAGCAAACTACTGGATGACATAGAGTTCAGAACCACATTTATAAGGTTACTCAAGAATCTTCTTAAAACCACTGAGAAACTTGATGAGACCTTCAAGGAGCATAATGAGAATGCCAAAAAAATGGAAAAGGATCAGTGAGAAATGAAGCATACACTGTCTGAAATAAAGAATATGCAGAAACTCAACTGTAGATCAACGTACCCCAAGAATCAAACCAAAGATCTGAAATATGTGGAAACAAAAAACATCCAACCAGAAAAACAAAAAGAAAAAAGAATCCAAAAATATGAAGATAGTGTAAGGAGCCTCTGGGACAACTTCAAGCTAACCAACATCCAAATTTTTGGGGTGCCAGAAGAAGGGAGAGAGCAAAATATTGAAAACCTATTAGAAGAAATAATGACAGAAAACTTTCCCTACCTGGTGAGAGAAATAGACTTACAAGTTCAGGAAGCGCACAGAACTCTATACAAGAGGAATCCAAAGAGGACCACACCAAGACACATCATAATTAAAATGCCAAGGGCAAAAGACAAAGAGAGAATAGTAAAAGCAGCAAGAGAAAAACTGTTAATGACCTACAAGGGAGTACCCATACGACTGTCAGCTGATTTCTCAACAGAAACTATGCAGGCCAGAAGGGAGTGGCAAGAAATATTCAAAGTGATGAACAGCAAGAACCTACAACCAAGATTACTCTACCCAGCAAAGCTATCATTCAGAGTCGAAGGTCAGATAAAGAGCTTCACAGACAAGAAAAAGCTAAAGGAGTTCATCACCACCAAACCAGGATTACACGAAATGATGAAGGGTATCCTTTAAGAAGAGGAAGAAGAAGAAAAAGGTAAAGATAAAAATTATGAACAACAAAATGACATCAAATACATACCTACCAACAAGTGAATCTAAAATCAAGTGAATGAAAAATCTGAAGAACAGAATGGACTGGTGAATATAATAGAATCAGGGACATAGAAAGGGAGTGGACTGACGATTCTCAGGGGAAGCAGGTGTGAGGGGTGCGGGAAGAGATTGGACAAAAATCTTACTCCTATGGATGAAGACAGTGGCGGGGGGTAAGGGCATGGGGTGGGGTGGGGAATCAGGTGGAGGGGAGTTATGGGGAAAAAAGAGAATAAATCTCATTTTGGTACATCAGCAAAAAAAAAAAAAAAAAAAAAGAAAGAATAAGTATAGTTCTTAACCTACTTTACAATGGTTTTTATTTTACTCTACAATTTTTCCATAAGTATTGCAGTCCAAATATTCAAGCTCTTTTTTTTTAAATGTATTTCTTCAACATGTTCTTTTTTGCTGGGATCCCTACCTCAAGCTATAATTTGCTCAAGTGTTTTTTATCATACTTATAAAATAATAATATTTTTAAAAAGTGGTTTATGTCTTTCTTCTTCTATCTAAACTCACAAAAAGAGCATGTTTCACATTAACTTAATAGTTCTTCTTCCCCAATAGCTACTACAAATGATCTCCCTAAAAGTACCCAGTGACCTCCTATATTATGTTCCTTTATTATTTTTCCTTGTGATTCTCATCTCCAAGCTATCTTATTCAACTTTTCTGAGCATTTATAGTCAGTCTCCTTTGTTAGCTGACATTACAACTTTAACAATGCCCTCAGATAAAGTAGAATTTACCACACAGAAATGTAATGTTTTTTCTTTCTCCTATTTCTTCCACTCAATGGTGTATACTATGAAAAAATGTCACATTCATTTTTGTAAAATTACGCAAGCTGCCTTAATGCTTAGCAAAAAGTTGCATGATAAACATTTTATTAACTTCCAATTAGTGTTAACCCTGTGAATTACATATATTTTCAGACATTTTACTTCAATAATAATAAAATTGTATGACCCTATTTATTCATTAGAAATCAACCATGTACATTCTAGAGAAAAAGTTTTCTTATTCCAGAACTGACATTAATAACTTCTATGAACAAAAAATGTAGAAAATGCACACACACACACACACACACACAAAAAGAAGTTTAAAAGCAAATAAATCATCAGAAATCGAAATTCCCTCGATAGCCATACCCAGGACAAGAACTAGTGCAACTAGTATTCATTCACCCTGTACTTCTTTCCGGTCATAGCCCAGTGATTAGAAGTCAGCAGCTTCTAACTACAGTTTCTGCCATTCCCAACCTACTTCCCTCCTGCCAAAGGTAACCACTAACCTGACTTTAAACATAACACATTAGTTTTGGTTGTCCAAAAACTTAGGTAAATCATATAGATAAATTTAAATTTTTATCATAGAAATAGAAAATAAATCTTATTTTATAGTACATTAAAACATTCACAATTTAAAACATTCAAAATTGATCCTTTATTAACTGAGAGAAAAATCAGTAAATTCCATAAAGTATAAATTTCACACAACAACATGGCATTACTGTGCAATAAAAATAGGAATTATTTTATATAATAAGTATATATATTTCTACTTGAAATTTTAAATATATGTAAATATATATTATATATTTGTATATACTCATAAATTTATGTAGTATAAGTTCTATAATGTTAGAAATAATTTATTTCTGAAACAAATAAAAGAAGAAAAAGCTCTTCTAAAGATGACATTAAATTATCAACAACGGAGAGTAGGTAGGTTAGAACGTTTATGAGGAACAGATATCTAGATTGTTTAAAAGTATCTTTCCACAAATCTCTTATTTATAAGGGAATATATTAACCCTATATGTGAACAACCAGGTGGATATTTAATATAGTGATCAAAGACAACATAATCAATATTGGGTCAAATCGCCATATAGGCCTCCTGAATAACACACGCTGAAAAGGTGAAAACACGACTGTGATACTGCTGCAAAAACATCATTATCTAGATAAGATCATGAGGAAACAGAAAAAAAGGAACATTCTATAAAACAACCGTCCTATACTGTTCAAAAATGTACTTGCCAAAGAGAAAAATAATATCTAATTTTTTAAAACCCAAAAAGTGACTAAATGTAGATATTTAATATTCTTTTCTTATAGATCATAAGTTAATATTTCTATCTCTAGACTTCATAAATCAATTGCAGAAGCCTCACTAAATCCAAGGCATGCAAAAGCAAGTGCAAAGAAAAGCACTACTTGCACTAAAGACATTAGATTAAAATTGATTAGGGAATAAATGGAAATTATAGTTGAAGTATATATGGTGCAACAAATAATATTTTGAATTGTACAGGAAAGATAGTGAGACATTTGTTATATAAAATGAATCAACAGATTTTTAAATATAATGGAATGCATTTAATTCCTGGTTTTGTAGGTATTCTTTTATGTTTTTTAATTTATATTTGTATTGAGGTAATTTTACATTACCATGCAGTTATAAAAAATAGAGAACTTATGTACATTTATTCAGTTACCTCCAATGGTAATATTTTGCAAAACTGTACTATAATATTAAAAAGAGGATATTTATGTTGTTGCAGTCAATCCTATTCAGATTTCTCCAGCTTTACTTTTAAGTTATATAGACAAGCAGGATGCTGAACAGTTCCAATATCACAAGGATCCCTCCTACTGTTCTTTTTAAATCACACCCATGTCTGTACTGCAACCACTAAATTGTCTTTTTTTTTTAAAGGTTTTTGTAATATATACACACACACACACACACACACACACACACACACACACACAGATCCAGAGACAGAGAAGCATCAATTGGACCATCAAACCTCAGAGAGAAGGAAGGGGAGGGTGAAATCAACCAAAGGACTTAATATGCATGCATATAAGCATAACCAATGGACACAGACACTAGGGGGGTGAGGGCACAAGCGGGGGTGAGGTGGAGGGGACAATGAGGGGATAAAGACACATATGTAATACCTTAATCAACAAAGAAAAAAAAATGTTACATAAATGGAATTATGCATTGTTTTCATTTTTATATTGATATTTTCACTAACTATAATTCCCTGGAGATTCATCCAAGTTATTTTAAAAAACTGTATATATACATCAAAGCCAATGTTTATTAAAATACATTTCATTTTCAAAAGTTAATAGAATCTACAGCTATCAGCTATTGAAGTGTGTATACATTTTTTGGTACACCCTGTATATTTAGTTCATTCCTTTTTGTTGCTGAGTTGTATTTCATGGTGTATGTACATATAGAATAACAGTTTGTTTAACCATTCACCTATTGAAAAACATTGGGGATATTATAGTTTTTTGACTATTACAAATGAAGTCTCCATGAACATTTACATATCACTTTTTGTATGAACACATTTTATTTCTCTGGGACAAATAACCAAGAGTTCAATTGTTATGTTGTATGGTACTTGCATGTTTAGTTTTATTTTTAAAAAAGTGACAAACTTTTGCAGATGGCTTTACCATTTAAACTCCCATGAGCAATCTATGAGTGATTTAATTTCTCCATGAAATCACCAGCATTTGTTGTTATGACAACAAATTTTTAAGTTATTCTGTGAAGTATACAATGATATCTCATTGTGGTTTTAATTTTCCTTTCCCTGGTGGCTAATTATATTAAATATTTTCTTCAGTAAAATGTATGTTATGTCTTTTGTGAATTTTCAAATTGCATTTTTATTTATTTTTTACTGTTGAATTTTGAGAATTTTTTTTGTATTATAAATATTAATTCTATCTATGGCAGGGATGTAGTTCTCAAGTATTCCCTCCACCCCTCCCAAAGTGTAGCTTGTCTTTTCATCATTTTTACATGGCTTTTAATTTCAATAGCATTATTGAGGTATAATTGATACCCAAAGAAGTAAATATATTGAATGGGTACAATTTGATGAGTCTGGAAAATGTAATACCAGTAATACTATCACTACAAACAGTGTAATAAACATAGCCAACACCTCCCAAAGGTGTTTTTTTTAAGTCGTGTGTGTGTGTGTGTGTGTGTGTGTGTGTGTGTGTGTGTGATTAAGAACACAAATTTTGAGGTGCACAGTATGGTATTGTTAACTCTGTTGTATAACATATCTCTAAAACTCATTTAGTTAGTGTAAATAAAAGTTTATATTCATGGAACAACAACTCTCTTTTTCTTCTGCCCCTCCCAACCCTTTGCAACCACTATTATATTCTTTATTCTATGAATTTGATTAGTTTAGATATCTCATATGTGGCATCATACAGTATTTGTCCTTCTGTGATTGGCTACTTTCACTTAATATAATGTCATCCAGGTTCATCCATTTTGTTTTAAATGTCAGGATTTCCTTTTTTATAGAGGCTGAATAATATTCTATTGTTTGCACTGTATGTCACATTTTCTTTATCCATTTATCTTTTGATGGATACCTGGGATAGTTTCCATATCTTGGCTATTGTTAAAAGTATTACAATAAAGACATTTCTTCAAGATTTTCATTTTATACACAGAAGAGGTTGCTGGATCATATGGTAGATCTGTTTTTAATTTTTTGAGGAACCTCCATACTGTTTTCCATAGCTGCTATGCCATTTTACAGTCCACCAATAAGGTTCAAAAGTTCTCTTTTCTCCACAGCCTCACCAACACTTACCTTTTTTTTTTTTTTTGCCAACACTTATCTTTTAAAAAAATTTTTATAATAGACACCCTAACAGTTTTGAGGTGGTATCTCATTGCAGTTTTGATTTGCAGTTTTTGATCATTAATGACATTAAGTGTGTTTTATATACCTGTTGGCTATTTTTTTGTAGACATTTCTGTTCAAGTCCTTTGCTCATTTTTAATTGGTTTATTTGGATTGTTTGTGCTTTTGTTTGTTTGTTTGTTTTGATTTTACTATTAATTTGTAGTATGTTCCCATGGGCCTTTGCAGAGCAAATGTTTTTAATTTTGATGAGATACAACTTATATGTTTGTCCTTTATGGATTGTGTTTTCATGTGAAGACTATGAACTTGGCCTCCTTTTATCCCCCTAAAGTTGTACACTGGTTATCTTTTACATTTATATCAATGGTCCATGTTGAGTTATTTCTTAAATAATGTATGAAGTTTGTTTCCACCATCATTTATTGAATAGGTTATCTTTGTTGAATTGCTTTACTACCTTGTAAAAAATAGTAACCGGTTTGGCTCAGTGGATAGAGCATTGGCCTGCAGACTCAGGGTCCCAGGTTCCATTCTGGTCAAGGGCATGTACCTTGGTTGTGGGCACATACTTGGTTGTGGGAATGTGCAGGAGGCAGCTTATTGATGTTTCTGTCTCATCGATGTTTCTAACTCTCTATCCCTCTCCCTTCCTCTCTGTAAAAAATTCAATAAAATATATTTTAAAAAATCAGCTGGGAATATTTGTGTGGTTATATGTGGTCTGTCACTTCACCAGTAGCAACTATCTTGATTACTGTATCTATATAGGAAAGTTTAATAACCAGCAGAGTAACTATTCCCACTTCATTCTTTATTAATATTGTTTTATATACTAGTTTGTAGGAATTTTGATAATATTTGAATTATACCTATTGATCTGTTTGGGGGAAAATGGCATTTGCTACATTGAGTCTTCTACTCCATGAATGTGGTATGGCTCTCTTAATTATATAAGCTTACCCTTTCTGTTCATGGTTTATTAAATATATATTATTACTTAATTTTCTATGGCTTTGTGTTTTTAATTTTGCTTTTTGCATTTTCATTGTTAATGTGCAAAAATGCAATTGATTTTTTTTTTTAATGTGTTGGTTGTTTTTATGGTCACCTCCAGAAACAGATGGACCCCATACAAAATTTGGTTCAAAGTTAAGGCTGACCATAACACACATTACCTAGAGAGTCTAAAAAGATTTATTACTTATATTTTTGAAGCCTCTCAGGGATTAAAGAAGAACTCTTAAGTAGGTCCATAATGGCTTGAGAGAGCAAGGAAAGAAGACAGGCCTGGGTTTATATTATGGTTAGGGGCTGGGGTCAGGGTAAATGTTCATACATAGTTGAAGAGGTTTGCATGGTTTGAATTTCCCACATGTAATAAAGGACGGACAACTCAGGTTTTTCCATCAGCTTGTCAAGATGTGGGTCAGAAGGGAAAAAAGTAGGAGTGAGGCTTAATAGCTCTCTGAGTAAAAAATAAAAATAAAAAATGAAGTCAGACCTTTCCAAGACAATCTTGCATTCTGCAACTTTGATAAGTTTACTTCTAGTTTTATAAATGTTTTTTAGAATGTTTGGGCTATTCTACATGTACAAACATGCTATCTGCAAATACAATGTTAGTTTCTCCTTTTCATTCTATATGCCTTTATTTATTTTTCTTGTTTTATTACAGTGGCTAAATCTTTTCAGTGCTATATTGAAAAAGTCTTGCTCTCAATACTAGGAGGGTAACATTTACTTTGCCGCCACCAACTATGGTATTAGCTAGGCATTTTAATGGGCTACAGTAAAAGTTTTGTCAAATGTTTTTTCTGTATCAATTGATATGACCATATGATTTTACTTCTTCAGTTTGCCAATACTAAATGCCTTTACAAATGTGAAAAAGCAAATATTTCAATGTATTAACAATATTTTTCTCAAACAACCTATCTCAAAATCAATTTGATTTCTTTTTGCAAATGACAAGGCAAAACAAATGTTTATTCTTGTTATTACATTGTATTATTTTGTTTTTATCCAACAACATTTCTTTTTTCACTTGAACATAATTATGAAATTTTTCTACATACACCTTTAATATTCTTGTAGAAATCAGTATAACCTGTTATATATTGTAAAAGATATAATATCTTTGAATTGTTTTATTTTAGCACAGTACAAGGACATTTTTTATTTAGTCTCTTTATAAAATTTATATTGTTAATAATAATGATGATAGTAATGTTCTCCCAAACATTAAAAAAAAAAAAGTGTCATGAAAAACTAGTCATACATTTGTAAGTAAGCTTTCCCTGATTCTCTTTCATGGTATTTTAAATTCATAAAATAGGTTTTGTTTTATAGTTCTATATATTTTACTAATTGGAAATTTAGTAAGTAATATTCACTGGTTATCATCTGTGTTTCCTCCAGATTCAAACACTTACTCATTAAGATTTTTTAAAAGCAACTTTCCTTGGCAATGTCTTTCCCAATCATTTCTTCCAATTAGGTCTAAGCTGTTCAAGACACTCTATTTATTTTTCATGGTGGGTCTTTTTATTTATTTATTTACTAGAGGCCCGATGCACGAAATTCTTCACTCTGGCCCTGGCTTTGTCTGGAATAAGGTCTGGTCTAATTAGCATATTACCCTTTTATTACCATAGATTTTTATGAAAAGACAGTCTGCTTTTATTCCAAGTATTCTTCTTGGAGGTAGACAGGAAAGAAATTACTGCTAGTTGAAAAGGCATTTTCTGACTTGGCCCATTTATGACAAAGGCTAAATCTTCATTGAACTTAGATGATAGTGATGGCATCTAGTGGCAGGGGCCTACTGTGTGGTAGAGACAGGGAAGATAAACTTTCACTTACTCTAAGGAAGAAAAGGGAAACTAAAATATTGTTCTGTGTCTTCACTCCCCCTGTTTCATACATATTTGCAAATGGTTAAATATTGTAAATTTTTCACACAAGTGTCATGTACCTTTAGGTGACAAGTAGTCTCCTAAGTATGAACTGAAAATCCTGGAGTACTTCCATGCTAAACAAAACTTTGTATCAATGACAGCTGTTCAAATGTACTTAAATCTTTCCAGAAAGCAGGAAGATGATAATGTGAAATCATGTAAGTGCTCGGGGATCTCCCACAGTCATAAATCATAAATGAAAAACAAAGCAAGCCCTGGGCAAAACTGCAAAATAGAAGAAAGTGTATCTTAAGTATTCTCCACCCCCAACCCCACTCTGTCAGTGTGCCTCTCTTTCATTTGTATGTGGAGTCTAATGATCTCATTACTCTTTTTAATAGAACAGGGACCCAACTCTAGGACCTTGTGAGTCCAGTGCTACTGACCAACAAGGTCCTTTCCTTGCTCTTTAAAACAACAGTAATTTTCATAACTTTAGTTATATATCTTCAGGGAATATACAGCTAAAATGAAAATATACATATACAGTAATCACTAAATAAGTATTATAAAACTAGCTTAAAGTGTATCTATAACGGATGAGGCTAATTTAATACATTTAAAATATAAAATGAGCATCTACAAGTTTCCAGGAAGTATAGAGTTATTACCAATTACATAGATAAGTGTTGAATCTATTCTGAAAAGTTGATATTAAGAAAACTAAACTATGTCTATCTATATATTTATCTATCATCTATCATCATTTCTGAGTCTTCTTTTTTCTATCTAAAACATGTAGAAATGTTTCCTTAAGTTGCAATAGATTGCATGAATCATTTCTCTTGATACTTCCAGACAATGAATGCAAAAACAAACAAGGGTTATGTGAAAACCACTGCTGTGAATGGCGGGGGGGGGGGGGGGGGGGAGGGAGTGCTGATTCTGACAAATAGCAGATAGTAGTGATTTAAAAAAATATTTTTTTTTCTTCTTCTGAGCCTTTATTAAATTCTCTAAAGTTTAATAGTTTACAAAGAATTCAAATAGCTTACTTTTTGTAAATTGCTAAGAAAATATGGGTAAGTTCTAAATTTACATTATTAATAAAAAGTCACTAATCAAGTGTAGAGAAAAGTAATATTAATTTTCTATAACAAATTGAACTTAGCAAAGAAGTACCTAATTCTGCTGATATCTGAAAACTAACTCTTAGCCCTCCAATCTCTCTGGAGGCACATTCTGTGAGAGCAGGCACATTGTTTTGTTTCCACATAACATAGTATCTTCTCCATAAATATATGCATAATAAAGTATATTATTTTTTGTCATTTTAGTAACAATTTTAGTAGTACATATGGACTTATTTCTGTTTGAAAACAGACTGGTTTGAGTATACATTCATTAACAGAATTCAACTTGTGGTTTCCCCATTTTGATATAAGTTGATTTTTTGCCATGCCTCTAAATTGTAAGGAGGGGACAAGCCATCTGATATTGGGTTTCCTCTCAACATGCCTAGAATTTATGTTGCCGAGTCCCTCTTGTCACAGGTTTAATCTATACCATCATTCCTTACTTTACAATATATTCTTTTAAAATCTATTTCCCCCAAAATCTAGACTCCAGAAATAGAGAGCCTGGATGAATATTCCAAATTGAGCCTTTGGACATTTAATGTATCTATGTCTATAAGAAGTGTTCATCTCAAAAGTGTTTTATTTCAAATCAAAGTATCTTACTATAAGCTAAAACATCTCTTTATCACCTTAATTAATTTTTCCACTCTATGTTCTATCCACTAAATCTGCAAGGGGATGAGGAAGGTATTATTTACTGAATAGGAAGAAATATTTGGAGAAATGAAAATATATTTTTAAAAATAATGTATGTATTTTATGTAACTCAATATATTAAAAATGTTATTTCAACATATCAATATTTGAAAACATTGATATATTTTACATGTTTTATTTAAAAATTTTTAATGTTGACATTATTGCAGGTGTTCTCCTTTGCTCACATATACCCACCACAGCTTCCCCTCCCTGGATCTTTCACCAAACTATTGTCTGTGTCCATGGTATATGCATATATGTTCTTTAGCTAATCTCATCATCTTCTTTATACAGTAATCCTCTCCCTCTCCCCTCAGACACTGGCTTTATTTTTAAATTCTTCAAATATTATTTCATGGTAAAGTTTGATGGAATACTGTAGTAGTGATAAAAAATATTTTGAGACATAAACTTATAACAACAAAGAGATACAGAGACTATTTAAGAGAGAGAAAAGGATCGAGAATTTTAGAAAAGTAAAACATTTGGGGCTCTTCAAATACAAATATCTGATGCAAATTATCAACAAGGTGTAATATATTTGAAAGAATGCAATTTGACAAATGGGACCATAACTATTAGCCCTTGGATACTGTTTATACTTCTGATTTTCTATTCCACCTCTCACAGCAAATAAATAAATAAATAAATAAATAAATAAATAAATAAATAAATAAATAAATCTTCTAATATTAGCTTTTCCAAAAGTCATCTTCAAGCTACTGACACAGAATTTTGAGAGAATATGATTTTATCTTCTGAAACACTGATTTTCTCATGGATAGTTACAGGTTTTTTCTCCCTTTTAAGAGAAAGATCACATTAGAAGAGTGAAATAATCACATTACCTCTCTCTTCTTATATCTTATAGAAAATAATGTTTATATTATGTGTTTCTGGTCTTTGAAGATGAAATACTTACTTTCCTACCCTTAACAAAGGTTAACACAGATAACTAGGTAGTATAACCCATTAGCATTTTGTTCCAATTCCTCCCAAGCCATGACTTCTTTTCTAAAGGGGAAAAATAAATAAAACTCTCAACAAAAATGCACTTCAACTTGCAAGTGACCAACTCATGGTCCATTCCAATGATTAAAACATAGTTTCATGGAAGGAATAAATTTGTATAAAGAAAGATCAAATTCTGAAAAGGCAATTACTTTCTTGATGTCTACAGAATATTCTGCTGCCAATCATACCTTGGCAGAGAAAATGCCAAAACCTAAAATATCACTGACTCTTGAAAATATCACAGCTCCATGGAAAGTGATTTCTTAAAACAATTTCTGAAGGAGCAGTAGGCAATAGACATGACAAGTGTGTATTTGGATTGAGCCCTCTTTTATCTGCTTCATAATGTTCCTGATAGCTAGATGTGACCAGGCATTTTGGAAATATTTAGTCACAAACAATGAAGAAAGATAACTAAATAATTGCAAGAAGAAAACAAATACAATATATGAACATGTGTCATTTTCTTCTATGTGACTAATCCACTAATTATAAAAGTTCCCTACGAGTTTCAAGACCAAAAAATCAATTTTCTTCTTTTTTAAGACTTCATTCATTTAACAACGTTGATTTGCTCTCTGTTATAAGGTGTATGTACCTCATTACCTTTCAAATTTGCATAATCACAGAATGCTTGATTAAGGAATGGAAGCTTTGAGTATAATAGATATGCATGCATGATTAGCTGTAGGAGGGGACCTGTAATTATGTGGTGTATAAATATACATCTATATGCCTTAAAACTTCATAATAACACAACAAAAGTCTTAACATTTATTTTAAAAGTCTTCAACATAAATTTAAAAAAAGAAAACAACAGTATGTTTAAAAGAACTAGAAACACTTGATCCATGCTTTCAGAGGGGAAATTTACAATGGGTTATAAAATTAATATTTGCTATCCAAAATATTGGTGACTTTTGGAAAGATAGATGGAGCCTTTGGTTTCCCAGATATTTTGTGCTATAAGAACTAATATCCCAGTTCCTTAGGCATGCGGAGAGTACTGTTGAACTGAATTCAAAACTGGTACATCCTTTATTTACTTTCCCCCTCTGTCTCTCCTCTCCCTCTGGTAAAAATGCCTATAAACACATACCATACCACAGTTGCTTCCAAATATCAATGTGGCCCAGGTGGCCTTGTTTAGTGGTTGAGCTTTGACCTATGAACCAGGAGGTCACAATTCAATTCCCAGTCAGGGTACATGCCCAGGTTGCGGGCTCTATACCCATTGTAATGATTCTCTCTCGTCATTGATGTTTCTCTCTCTCTCTCTCTCTTTCTCTCTCTCTCCCTCTCTCTCCCTTCCTCTATGAAATCAATAAAAATATATTTAAAAAACACAAACAAAAGCAAATATCAATGTGAACTTCAAACTCGCCAATTGTTAAGGAATAAATTACCAATTGGTATATATACATAAAACAAAAATGATAAACTGCTATTAACTTTATTTCCCAAGTAAGTTTTAAAAAGCCACATAACTAAATTCAAATATCAACCATATTTTTAAAACCCTAATAATCATATTATAACAAAATTAGAAATTTATTTTTATGAGTCAAACTTTTTTAAAAATATATTTTATTGATATTTTACTGAGAGGAAGGAAGAGAGATAGTCAGAAACATTGATAAAAGAGAAACATAGATCAGCTGCCTCCTGCACACCTCCTACTGGGGATGTGCCCGCAACCAAGGTACATGCCCTTGACTGGAATCAAACCTGGGACCTTTCAGTCCGCAGGCTGACACTCTATCCACTGAGCCAAACCGGTTCTGGCTGAGTCAAACTTTTTTGATGTCCAGGATGACTCCTATTTATCTACTTATCTATATTTAGTAATAATCACATTACCTCATTCTTCTTCTATCTTACAGAAAATAATGTTTACATTATAATGTGTTCCTGGTCTTTGAAGATAAAATATTTACTGACCCACCCTTAACAAAGACCTATTATCAGAGATATCTGGGTAATAACACATTAGCATTTTGTTCCAATACCTTCCAGGCCATAAATTCTTTACTAAAGGGGAAAAATAAATAAAACTTTCAACATAAGTGCACTTCAACTTGCAAATGACCAACTCATGGTCCATTCCAGTGATTAAACCATAATTACATGGAAGGAATAAAGCAGGAATAAGAGAGAGCAAATTATGATGTAAATCTCTGTCCATTTCACCATCATCCAAACTTGAGAACAACATCTATGAATTACTCTATGCTTTTCTTCTTCAAATGTCAAGCAGGTATAAAAATAAATCAGAGAAAGTTACAAGTAGTAAAATGAAATTAATGAAAATGTTTTATCAAATATTACTTTGTATAAAATTATTTTATTTTAATGTATATATATCAGCAGTAGAAAATTGTCTTCTGTCTAAATTAATGGGCTGTTAAAATTTCTTAAAAAGTTTTTCTAATAAACCTCAGATGCCTTAAAAGAGTGTTAGATGAAGCAAAAAGCAAAATCATACTTAAAAATGGCTCTATTATTTGGAAGTTAAAATAAAATAATGATTCAAAATTATAATTGTTACTTATTAGGGCCATATGCTTCACACAATATTCCTGTTGATGTCAACAGGAGTTCCAATGAGGATGTGGGCAACATATGGACCTGGTATTTTTTAAATTAAAAACCAATGTTTTGCTACATTGATGTGTATTCTGAAGAGGAATTCCTAAAGCATAATACCAACTTGCTGAGTTCACTGTTTTAGGAGATAGGTGATTATACACACAGCCCAGGGTTAGATTTGAAACACAGAAATGTAACTTTAATATTGCTCACCCTGTGACATTAGCATATATTCTGTTTTTAAGAATAATAAGAAATGGTTTCCATTGTAATTTTTCATTTTGATAACTAAAATTAATTTCAAGTAATTTCCCAATCTACTGAAAATTGAATGTTAAACTGTAAGTTAGAAATGAAGACTGAATATTTATAGACTTTTTTATATTTTTTAAAGCATATGTAGGACTCCTTGTGGTGGTTTTATTGAAAAAAATAGCCCGTTTCTCCATGTTTCTAGCCACAGTTGAACTATCTACACAAGAGTTTATTTCTCTACACAATGACTCTGAGATAAACTTTTGAGTTGTTTTGGTCAATAGAATATGATAAAAGTGATGACATTCAATATCAAAAAGGACATATGGAGAAGATCTAAGTCAGTCTAATTGTCCTAGCTGAAACCTTCCAAACAGCAAAGAGTCTAATGAATATCAGAAAATCTTCATGGCTAATCTATAGATGCATGGGTGAGAAACTTAACTAGATACAACATCCAGCAAGCCTCTAAGCTTATAAATTATAAATGCTAATCCACTGAATTTTTAGGTGGTATCATTATGCAGCACTATTGTGGCAATATATTCCTACAACATTACTTTCTCTCTATTAAATAAAGGGTATGCTACTACTTGAATTAGCTTTAGTCAAAGAGAAAGAAAACATGGAATGGCAATGCACAAAGAAGACTAGTCAAGCAGAATCCAAAGCCACTAAATATGTCCCAAACTGCTTATATGTGCTAGTGTTAGGTAGAAAAAGTGTTTATAGTGTAACTTCTGTACTCAGAGAGATCTAGGTTCCAGTCATAGCACGCTACCTCTAATCAGTCCAGGCCCTTCTGCTACCTCCTGAGATAGACCCTGTTTTTGCTGCTGCTGCTATAGCTACTACTGCCTAAATAAGAAATAAGTTGTTTTGTGCCAATGTTTCAAAGAGACACTGGTGTTTAAATCATTGGTTTTGGAATTTGCTAATATAGAGCATTGACCCTAAAGCCAAAAGACATCTTGTCTATGCCTTGTTACTACTGCTGGGTACCACTGCAGACAGAAAAGGTCTGAGTGAAAGACTTAAGCTTGTGTTGTATTTGATAAAAGCAATTGTAAAAATATATATATGTTTTGTTTTTTGTATTTTTTTTGTGATCCAAAGAAGATGTTTTTATTAATCTCAATTAGGCATGTGAATGATAGTTGTCAGATATAGACCTAGTTTGATAAAAAATAAAGGTATCTTCATATTTTTCAGTTAATTATCTGGAAATAAACACCACATATTCAGATGTAGAGGTAAAAGTCTTGTAAATTAGACTATAATTCAATGATGCCACAACATTTGTATTTTCAGTAGCATGCTGGTATTGTTTTTTTAAATATATGTTCTTTAAAAGTCTTCTGCTACATATCAATGTGGAATGTCATTTAGTGTTAGTCTAATTAAAAAGAAAAATCTATATCTCATCAGGAAATAAATAGATACAACACATATACCAAAAGATATTGCTTTTGCTCTTATAGCAACCCCAAAAATCAATGATAACATTTTCTATTCTTTGTAGATACAAATCACTCATTCATGCCAAAGTAGCAAGAGATGCCTTAGAAAACTGCATGAGTTAGGTATCACAGTGGAAAATTCATGTGAATTAGTCTATGTTCAATGGGATAAGTTTCAACTGTTAAATATGAAGTGTGGCTTTTACTGAAATTCAAAGACATCTAGTTAGTTGATCTGTACAAGAAAGTGAACATGTGCATATAACTGCCTGACATTGTATGGAAAATGAATGTTGGCATTTTTTCCCTTAAACCTTCTAGTTGCTTGGTGCAACATTCTCAATGCATCAAAGACTTAGAAAGAATAAGAATCTGAGTCAAAGTTGTATTAGAACCATATGTGCCTGTAAAATAAAGAATGAGAATGAATGTAAAGGAGGACAAAAAGTAACTTAATGAATGAAAAGTACTTAGACGTTAAAGTACAAAAGACTTGTTCGAGTGCTGCTGAAAATCAATGTTTAGCAATATATGTCAAGGCACAAATTTTCTAGTTGTTCTGGACTGATCAAAGGCTCTGTGATTCTTTCCCTCTGTCTCTACTTTCCCTTTATTCCTTCCTTTCTTCCCTCCCTCCCTCCCTCCCTCCCTCTCTCCCTTCCTCCCTCCCTCCCTCCCTCCCTCCTTTCCTTCCTTCCTTCCTTCCTTCCTTCCTTCCTTCCTTCCTTCCTTCCTTCCTTCCTTCCTTCCTTCCTTCCCTTCCTCCTTTCCTTCTTTCCTTCCTTCCTTCCTTCCTTCCTTCCTTCCTTCCTTCCCTCCCTCCCTCCCACCTTTCCTTCCTTCCTTCCTTCCTTCCTTCCTTCCTTCCTTCCTTCCTTCCTTCCTTCCTTCCTTCCTTCCCTCCCTCCCTCCTTTCCTTCCTTCCTTCTTTCCTTCCTTCCTTCCTTCCTTCCTTCCTTCCTTCCTTCCTTCCTTCCTTCCTCCCTCCCTCCCTCCCTCCCTCTTTTCCTTCCTTCCTTCCTTCCTTCCTCCCTTCCTTCCTTCCTTCATTCCTTCCTTCCTCTTTTCATTTTTTAACAGAAAATTTAGACAAGATGGCTCATGTGCCCATTATCTGTAGTTTAAAAAGGAGGGACCCATTTTCATCCATACCATGGAGTTCAGTTTCCCCAAAAGTTGTTAAGAAAGGTTGAAGAATAATCAACAAAACAAAACAAACAAGCAAAACTTCTAGAACATTTGCTAAGACTATAGCACTTTCTCAGTATGATAAGTTTCTAGATGTTCTGAAAAAATAGTAAACTCTGGCTATTGTTACCTTGTCCTGATTAAAATAATGTTTGTCCAGAAGTGTAGAATTCATTATTTTCTTTTTGTTAATATACAACACACACACATATATACTTCACATTTGATAAATGCAATCTAACCTGATTTTAGTTATATCCTTATAATAATTATAATTATTTTTTCTATCAGATAATTGAATTAAAGTGAAATGTGAAATCTATAATAACATCAAAGTCATCAAAGTCTATATTTTCTAAATGCAAGCTACATATATTGAACACTTTGACTCTCAAGCAGCAGAACATAATGCCTGGTGAGAGCCAAAATAAGTGAGATGAGGTGCTTATTCTATGCTTTAGACCTACTTCTCATACTTTGTAAGAGAAAATTTAGTATATATCATTAAGTATTTAAAAAAATCTACCAAAACACATTGCCATGGAATCAAAACTTCTATAAGTTACTTTTATCGAATTAACAAGGCAGAGCCAACTCTTTCTTCTTTCATGCATCTCCATCTCACTTCACCAAATGCATTAACTTCGACTTGGCCAAAAGGGAAGGGTTCAAACTGTAAAAGTCAGTCCGACATTGCCAAGCAAATGTTTGTAACAAACCACCCAATTGGTGATGTGAGATCCATTTCCACGTATTCAGCACATTAGTGTTTACTTGAGACAGATGACATGCATTAGAAATAACACAAGCCTTACATTGAAATTCTGGCTTCAATCTTCAAAGTTCTGATATTTTCAGCAAGTTTTTCAATTGCTCTAAGTCTTAGTTACTTAGGAGAAAATCTCGATCTCATGATGTAAATTTATGAGTATGTGTTGTTTAGCTAGCATCCTATATAATAAAAGGGTAATATGCAAATAGACCAAATGGCAGAATGACCGGAACACCACTTGCCCCTCACCTCGGCTGGCCCCAACCCCCAGTAGGCCTCCCCACCCCGATCGGGGGCAGGGCTGGCTGACAAACCTCCCAGGGCCCCTCACCTTGGCTGCCCCTGCCCCTGATTGCCCCCCCCCCCCAGCTGGCCTGCCTCCAATGGCCCTTATCAGGGTGGGCTGGCTGGACCCACCAGTGCACAAATTTGCGCACTGGGCCTCTAGTAATTAAATAATCCATACAAGTTGATTGGCATTCAATAAGTAATCAATAAGTGTCAGTTCTCCTTCTTCTTTTCTAATTGTAAATTGTTAAGTAGGAATAATAAGAAATCTATCTTTAACAATGTCATTATCTAGAAACACATGGACAATCTGGAAATCCAAGATTAAATTTGATGGCAAAGAAATTAGAATAATGAGATACAAATAAGTAACACTATTGCATGACTAGTTTAGTAAACCAAGTGACTTCTATTTGGCAAAAGAATCATAATAAAGTGCAACTTCAGAAAGGAAGCGTGAACTTGTCTTGAAAGCAGCACCTAATAAAACTGTTTTTTCCCCTCATAATTTATTTTATTTGTTCATATATATATAAATGTAATCTCAGATCTATAACTATATTAAGAATAAAAATTGCAAGTTAATTTTCTTAATATGTCACTCATATAGCTACAACCAATACTTTATTCTGGAATTTCTAGTTAAATTTAAATTTTCTCTTTGCCTGCTTTTTATTTTTCAATTTTGAATGTTACATTTATGAATCATTCAGTTAACACTACAGTAAAATATTTTTCTTTCTTTCTGACTTAAATAGTGCTCTTTTTCAGATGATTTTAGACATCCAGAAGTATGATGATATGAAGATGCTAACTAACATTATTTATGAAATGAATTGGTTTTCATGTTATTGTGGTTCAGAATAGATGAAAGTATCCTGTACTAGTCAGTAGTATCCATGAGTGAAGAATCATATTTTATGTATCTGTATTATCCTACATTAACCATTTGCTTGGAGATTCCAGAGCTGCTGGTGATGCTTGTGAGAGGGAATAGAGTTGGGGTCTCCCTGAATTCCTGGTCAAGCCAATAAGAAAGATCCTAAGTGGGCAGCCATTATGTGAACAATAGCTAGATATTTTATAGCATGACCAGTCAGGAAAAGGAGAATTCAAGACAGTAGATCCAGTGGCAAAAGAATAAAAAGAAAATGAAAAAGGAAAATAAAAGAATAAATGGATCACAGGGTCAGCCTCTCAATTGTACATTTCAGTTAAAGCCTTTCAGTATACTAAATAAAACCAGAGTTATAAGCACCACACTTCACTATGTTTATCTAAGTGAATCCTTATTTTTAAAAAATCAAACAATTTTCTTTCACTAATGTTCATAATAGCATAAATGTCTTCCCTTCATAAGCCATGTAAAAAAAGTAAGTAATGCCCAGCTGGTGTTGCTCAGTAGTAGAGCACAGTTTAATTACCTGTCAGAGCACATGCCCAGGTTGTAGGCTTGATCCCCAGTAGGGGGCATGCATGGGGCAGCCAATCAATGATTCTCTCTCATCACTAATGTGTCTATCTCTCCCTCTCCCTTCCTTTCTAAAATCAATTAAAAAAGAAAAAAAACATTAAAAATGTAAGTGAAAGAAAATTAATTTCTTATTTATTACCTCTTGCAAATTGTGAATAAAAGAGACTAAATAAAATTGGCCACATAGAATTTGTTTTATATGTTTCATATGTAGTGTTCACATGGTGTAAGCATAGAATTCTCAGCATACCATTAGCATAACTTTCATCCCCCTGTGGGCTTCCAGCTAAAAATAAACTCCAGTCAGTTCCCTTATCTCTATTCCCAAAAGAAGAGAAAAGATAGCTAATCTCTCTGTACAATTAAGTGTAGAGAAAAAAATCAAGGCTTTTTTTAAAAGAAGCAGAAACCTCCTGCCAGAAAATTTATCCTTTAGGGTTATCTGGAATTGACTTACAGTTTAGCCCCAAATATAAGAATTAGAACACTCTCTGGTCTGTCTTTTAGGAGACATAAATGGAGTGGCCTGACAATGGGACATGTTGTGAAAAACAGCACTATCTTGCCACAATTATCCTAAATTAAGAGAAGATAAATACAATGTGTGAACCTGCGCTGAATAGCAGGTGCTTCGTTTTCCTTCAGCCAGGCTCAATGTAGAATTATCCAAAGGAATAAGTCAAATCATCCTACAACACTCGTCCTTAGTCCCATTATTATAGGAGCACTAGTTCCCAGGGTGCAACTCCAGATTTCCTGATTCTAACCAGTTCCCAAGTGATGATGATGATGGTACAGTTCTGGGTCCACAGTTTCAGAGCAACTATCTTAAAGCCAAGAGACTATTAAAGGGTTCAAACACAAAAATGCTTAATTTTTAAGATTCATAGTATGTGCTACTTCCCTTATCTGACAAATGACAATTTTAAGAACAACAATAATAATGATGATAGAGTAAGAATACACTTTATTTAGCTAGAAATCAAATTGAAGTGTGTTGTTTTTGCACTAAGGGTGGTAATGCCCGTTATTTTAGTAGGTGTTGCCTTTGGAAGAAAAATAAGAGCTCTAAAAGCATAGACACAATACTTTTATTATATAAAATAAAAATATATAAAACTATTAAATTGCATAATATATCATTTCTTATAAATTATATTGCAATTTGCAATTCAAATTTTAGCTGGGGAACTTGCTGGAAATCAGGTTTTTGGTGTGCACTTCTAGAGGTTAATTATATAAGTCAGCTCTGAGCTCCAGAAAATGATTTGTTCAATAGGAAGCTAAGTAACTCACATATAGAGAGGTAGCAGACTCTGTTCTGGGATATGTTGCCCCAAATAAAACTATGAGTTAGATAGAAAGAGTCAGGTTATTCTCTTTGAATGATGTAGAAATCTGGTCTAAAAAATAATGCATTAATTAATGTCCCAAGTATAATGTGTTAATTTCAGAACTCAAACTGATGTCTTTGACTTTCATAATTTCACAATTCTATTCATTATATCACATTATCTTAAAAATATGAGTGACGTTAGTACTCATCATGTTCAAGTATGTAAAGAAGTCAAACCAATATTGATACAGTGTTATTTATTTGGTGGTAACATTTACTATTTTGGAATTCAAAATACCAATGGTCTTCCCTAAGAGCTTGTTCTTAAAAGAGAGAGTATTTTAACATCATATGGAGTGTAACTGATTCTGTTTATATATGTTGAATAAAATCTCATAAGGAAAACGATGGTTAAGCAGAATCTTAAGACTAAGACAGTTTACTAAAATGGCATAAAATATAAACTATTTTCTACCTTTCCTTCTTAGAAAAAAAACTTAAGTTATGAAATAGATCTGGTAAAATCCTAGTGGATAGCACTGAATTTACTTAATAAACACGTATTATGCACATCAAACAATTTTTTAAAAATAGCTTATAAAATTTTTAGAGTTTTCATCAGTTCTGCACTTATAATTTAAAATATATTTTCATCATAATAAAATATTTGGAAAGTGTAGTCATTCTGTTCTAATACAGCATACTATTTCACATTAAATTAGCTCCAAATTTTAGTCCACGTGATCCCTTGACTCTTAGGAAATAGGTTGATCTATATTTAATCTCATTCAGAAATAAACTTTCCATTTTCTTTTCAGCATCTCAGAGTTCAATGTCATGCATATTCACTCATATACTAGGACTTTTGTCAACAACTGGAGCTGTGAGCACAAGAGGAACACTTTCCAGTCCTCATGAAGGACATGGGATGGATCAAAACGGGCTGGTAAATAGTGACTGAACTCTTATATCCCCGCAAGCTCCCTCTGACTGACTAATGGATAAAAGCTGGTGAAAAAGATTTTTCTCTGTTGTCAAGCCAGCATTATACTAGTATATTGTGAGTATGGTTTCAACTGGACTTCTTAGCAGTTTCATAAAAGAAGACCATTAGGAATTTTTTCTGTATGCTTTAGTTTATGTGCTGCTTAATGGCAAAGGAACATTAAGAGTTTCCTTCTGGTTTGCTCAGTGATCTCTCTCTTCTAGAATTTCTATTTTCCACATGTGTTTAATATGTCATACAATCATAGGTAAAAATGAAAAACCATATTCATCACATGCAAAAATAATAATTATGTGTATTTGCCAATCGTGTCCATGGCTTGCACACTATGTGTAGATTTTGTGCTTCACAACTCTAATTAGACAGACTGGATATGCTTTAATCAGTGTTATTTTCACAGACTTTAGATCCCCTTTTTAAATTAGCATAATGAACAAATAATTTATTTCATCTCACCCTTGTCTCTAAGAAGAGTTCATTAAATTGATTGCATTTATCTTGTTAAAGAGGAACTTTCATTCCACTCTAGCCCTGGTTTAGTTTCATAAAGTTTCATCTTAAGAAAGTAGAAACACTAAAAAAAAAAAAAAGCAAAAAAAAGCTCAGTGTTTTAACTTCTCCATTGAAATCCTTTTGTGAGAATTTTCCTTACTAAGCAATGCAGTAAGTCTATATAAAACCTCTATGGAATAAAATGTCAGTTTATAATCCTTGGCTTTCTAGTTCATGTGAAGCTCTTAGTCATTCTGTTTCCATCCAGCAGTAAAATTGTTACCGCTTGAGATTGGATGAATGGGATAAATTACTAGAAAACATTTTCTAGAATAAAGTTATAATTTTGTTGTAGTCATCATCATTAATCACAGAGTAATTAAAACTATTTTTCCTACCTTTATTATATTTACTTGAATACTCTCTTGCCTTTATGGTCAACCCTGAACACCTATGACACCTGATCAATGCACATTCTTATTTAAATGGTATGCTACAGTCATATGATTCCTAGACTCTTGCCCCAACCTTACTGATTTTTCTCACTTAACAAATAGCCTAAAATAGAAACAGTCTCTAATAGAAACTTGTATTTTAACCATAATTAGGACAACATTTTTTGGTAGTTACCTTGGCATTGTGGCCTAATTCAAAGTTTTAATTTGATATAATTTACAAAGCTATTAACAAAACATATTGACTCTTTTCTTCCTCTAGTAGTAAAATAAAGGGTTAATAATTAACCAAATATCTGCAATGAAAAGATCATATTTTCAAGGGCAATCTCTAATTATCTTATTATAAAACTGAATTCATACAAGCTCTTTATTTTTGAAAATGTAATATTATGCACAGTTTATTTACATCACATCAACTAAAGTGAAGGTAAAGGATAATTATTTTATGTCTATGAAAATGTGTGGGTTTTTATTTTTCATTAAGGGCTTTTTTTCTTAGTCATAATACACTTTTTAAATATTTTTGCAAATTTATAGTTTCATTTGAGTCAGTATAACATGAGAAATAGACTAATTTTGGAAATAATTAGAAATACCTAATTCTCATGATAATAATAATGAGCAATGATTAGAGATTTTTAGTTGAAACATCATAATCACCTGATACATAATCATCTATGCCATGCCCAATATTCAGAAAGTCACTCTGAATAGGGCCTTTACTGAGTCATATGTAACTAGTATAAGCTGAGAGATTTCACTTACTTTATTATAAGGCATGGACCCAGGAAGATATTTTCTCTATGTTTAGAGTATTTCCACCTATCTTGTTCAATGTCCCCCATTCAATGCCCCTTGTGAATCCAAGCTGCAAACCAAGGCCAGTTGCTGTTAATGCCTTATTGTAGAAAGACTAGGTTTCTGACCAATGAACTGCCTATTTCAATTGAATATGCTTAGTAAACTGAGTAGACACCTAACCCAGATATTTGCAACCAAGGGGATATACCTGGAAGAAATGGTAGCTGATATAAATGCTAAAAGTTACATGAAATTAGGGAGAAGAGATGAATCATCTGGGAAGTGGAGGAATGTGGAATATGCTGAGCAGGGGGAACAAAAATACTTGTGCATATATCTAGAAGAGAAAAATGAAGGAATTGGCAAGATCAGATTCATAAAGGATGTTACTAACCCTATTTTGGCATTTGAATTTATCATTAGGCCAAAGAAGAAATTTAAGGAGAGTGGCATAATCTAGGGATATTCACTGGAAATATTTGGAGTACTAAGTAGCATTTCTAGGAAAGATCATGTGTCTGTTTTGATCAATAAGATGAATGATAGTACTAGTGACCAGAATAGAACATACAAAAGCAATTTCTCATAGAAGGAAGATGATGGGTGTGGTTTTGGACAAATTGAGTTAGAATTAACTCTGGGATATCCAAGTGAGCTATATAAAATTTAGTTTAAGATATATATCTAAAGCTTAGGAGATATTTGACCTACAGTTACAGCTATAAATTTTATAACTTAACTGCTAAGGGAGTAGATGAGATTACCCAGGAAGAGTACACACAGTGAAAAGAAAAAGGGGTCTGAGAAAACAGAAAGTTGAATAAAGACCATTCAAAGTATTAGTGCTTCCCACTTGAGAGGAATGTTATCAGTAACTAAGCATAAGATTTCTAGTACAGAGAGAAGAAACCCTTGAAAGCTTCATAAAAATACAATTTCAATATTTTAGGATGAAATCCATAAACTGGAGGAACACTTAGTTTCTGGAATAGACAGAAAAATAAAAATATCTTTAGCCTTGATTAAATTAGGCAGAGTAGAAAACTATATCTGTATTGTCTATTTTGACATGATTCCAAAATAAAGCATCTGTTTTTACATCTATGTACATCTATGATTTTCAAGAAGACAAGCTTTGTTAAGGGAGGACTTGTCACTTCGGGACTTTCAAAGATAACATGCTTACTGCAGCTAATTCTCCACACTCTACACACCCACAAACCAGTAAGGTTTTAAATCACTAATTCCAAATGTATCTTGTAGTAGTAGTAGTAGTCGATTATTTTTCTTTCCTAGTGATAGCTCTAAAACATCAATTTAATTCAATGTGAATATTTATTAATTAATTTAGCAACCTCTGCCCTCAGCAACAGAAATAGGAATATAGTAAAAAACACATTTTGTTGAACTCATACAACTCAATGGGGGGGGAGGGGGGGAATGATTTAAAAAATGGGTAAAAGGCCTGAATAGACATATTTCCAAAGAAGACATACAAATGTCCAACAGGTTCATGAAAAATGCTCATCACTAGTTATAGGGAACATGCAAATCAAAACCATAATGAGATGTTACCCCACTCCTGGGTATTATAAAAAATACATGAGATAACAGGCGGTGGTGAGAATATGTATAAAGGGAACCCTTGTGCACTGTTGGTGGGGTTGCAAATTGAAGCAGCCATTATGTATAACAGTGTGGAGTCTCCTCAAAAAATAGAACTAGCATATAATAAGAAATCCCACTTATGTTTATATATCCAAAGGAAATGAAAGCAGTATGTCAAAGGGATATCTGTACTACCACGTTCACTGCAGCATTATCCACAATAGTCAAGATATGGAAACCATCAAAGTATCTGTCGGTAGATAAATGGATAAGGAAAATGTTGTATGCATGTACAATGATTCAAATATTACTCAACCATAAAAAAAAGGAAATCCTACAAATTGTGATAAGATGAATGAAATTTGAAGGCATAGTGTTAATTGAAATAAGTCAGACCAAAAAAATGCTGTATGATCTAACTTATATGTAGAATCTAAAAAAGCTGAACTCATTGAAACAGAGAGTACATTGGTGGTTCCCAGGGCCTGGGCTTTGGGGGAGTGTTGATCAAAGAGTGCAAATTTCCAATTATATGAATAATAAGTTCTGGTGACCTGATGTACAGCATGATGAACATAGTTACCAATATTGCATTGATTACTTGAAAATTACTAAGAGAGTAGATCTTAAATGTCCTCACTCCCAATACACACACACAATTATAGCTACATGAGGTGATAGATGTGTTAGGTTAGTGGTTGGCAAACTCATTAGTCAATAGAGCCAAATATCAACAGTACAATGATTGAGATTTCTTTTGAGAGCCAAATTTTTTAAACTTAAACTTCTTCTAATGCCACTTCTTTAAAATAGACTCGCACAGGCCGTGGTATTTTGTGGAAGAGCCACACTCAAGAGGCCAAAGAGCCGCATGTGGTTCACGAGTCGCAGTTTGCCAACCATGGTGTTAAGTGAACTTATTGAGGTAATCGTACCAAACCATTTCATTGCACATCTTGACTCACACAATCTACACTAATAAAAGAGAAACATGCAAATTGACCATACCTCCACTATGTCCACAAGCCACGCCCATCAGCCAATCAGGAGTGAGTATGCAAATTAACCCAACTAAGATGGCTGCTGCCATAGAGTGAACAGGAGGCTTGGGTTTCCCCAGCAATGGAGGAAGCCAAGCTTCCCACACAATCTGGCCGGCCCTGGCCTCTGCTCAAGGCTACAAAGTTTCAATTATAGAAGATAAATAAATCCCAACAAAAATGGCGATGGCCATGGAGCTAGAGAAAGCAGGAGGCTTGGGTTGCCCCTGGCGATGGAGGAAGCCAAGCTTCCTGGCCAGCCCTGGCTTCCGCTCAAAGCTACAAAGTTTCAGTTATAGAAAATAAATAAATCCCAGATACCAGGGCCTCCGCTTGGGCCACTGGGGGGGCATGGCCAGCCTGCAAACCACCACCAGCCCCTCGCCCAGAACCGCCCCACACCCCAAGGGAACCCCCACCCTGATCCGGGACACCCTTCAGAGCAAACCAGCTGGCCCCCACCCATGCACCAGGCCTCTATCCTATCTAATAAAAGAGTAATATGCAAATTGACTATCACTCCAACACAACAAGATGGCTGCCCTCATGTGGTCAAAGATGGCTGCCCCCATGTGGACACAAGATGGCCACCACAAGATGGGCAGCAGGGGAGGGCAGTTGGGAGGGACCAGGCCTGCAAGGGAAGGCAGTTGGGGGTGATCAAACCTGCAGGGGAGAGCAGTTGGGGAGGGACCAGGCCTGCAGGGGAGGGCAGTTAGGGGCAAACAGGCTGGCAGGGGAGCACTTAGGCATCAATCAGGCTGGCAGGGAAGTGGTTAGGGGATGATCAGGCTGGCAGGCAAAAGCAATTAGGGGCAATCAGGAAGGCAGGTTGGTGAGCAGTTGGGAGCCAGCAATCCTGGATTGTGAGAGGGATGTCCAACTGCCCGTTTAGGCCCGATCCTACCAGTCAGACATCCCTCCAGTGGTACCAGATTGGAGGGGGTGCAGGCTGGGCTGAGGGACAACCCCCCATTCACGAAATCCGTGCACCGGGCCTCTAGTATGTCAATAAAATTAGGGGAAAGAAAGAAACATTCCTTGCCTTCATGAAACTGTTTTCTTTGCAATGTACTTATTTTAATAAACAAAAAGATAAATGCATTAGAAAATAACAAATATTAGGGAGAAATCTATAATAATAAAAGGATAATATGGTAATTAGACCGGACAGCTGAAGGAACCTTCGGACAAAGCTGGGGCTGGGGTTCGAGGCAGCAGGGGCTGCTAGAGGGCCTCCGTGAGCCCACGGCCCCACCCCCACACCAGCCACCAACCCTGCTCATGGTTCCCACAGTGCAGCCCTGCCTCTGTCAATCCTGTCTGGCCCACTGCCACCCTACACCCCGGCCTGGAGTTGATCCTGCATGCCTGCCAGAACCTCCCCGCACCCCTACGGGGCCACGCACGCTCCCCCTGGGCGGAAGCCAGTGGCTGTGTCGGAGGGCAGCCTGCTCTGCTCCTGCGACAGCTCTCTACATCCACGTGGAGAGCTGAGGAGGACTCAGCCCTGGCGATAATTATAGCTCCTGTTTATCAACCACTCACACTGTGCCAGGCTCTGTGTTGAACCCTTTGCGCGCGTTCATCCTCATGTCAGCCCCATGAAGTCGCCACGATTGTTAGTCTTAGTTTTCAGAGGCAGCATTTGAGATTCAGAAAGGTCAAGCGACTTGCAGTCAGAAGGTGGTGAAGTCAAAAGGGAACCAGAATTTTCTTGACCCCCTACCTGCTGCTGAGCGTAAAGCTGTGACACCCACTGAGGCCTCACAGATGTCAATAAATCAATCCCCAGTAGAAATAAAACAGTGGTAAAGAAGAAGGGGAGAGTGTGGGTGAGAAGTGTGCAGGAAGCTCTGATGGGGCACAGTGTTTACTGCAAACTCCCTAGATAGTGGGGCAGTTGCCGGTGGTCAGTCAGATCAGTGCCCCAGAGGCCATCGAGGATCATGAGGGGGAGGTTACCACCCAGAAACCCTCTCATGGATCATTGTTTAAGGCAGAGATTTTAATTTATTGTACCTGCTAACTATTGCACAGCTGACTGGAAATGCCCTCAAGTAATTAAAACTAAAGGTGTTGAAGTTGCAATCAAAATTTATTCTTTCATCCCTGTTATTGACCTTCAAAGAACTTTCACTGGGGTGAAAAAGAACCCTCTCCAAGCTAGCCCATGCACATGCACATTCGAGTCTGGATGCAGCTCCACTTCATCCACCCCAGTGAACTGCACCACCATCTATTGGTTTGCTTCAGCCAGAAACCTCAAGATCCTTGTTGACTACACTTTGCTTGAGTTTCGCTGAATATAAATGTTTTCACTTTTTATTATGGAAAATTTAAAAATATAGATGGAAGGAGAATGAACCCTACACATATACCCATCACTCATTTTCAACAATTATCAACTCCTGACCAAGAGTTTATTATTATTTGACAAATAGCTATGAGATATGAATCATGTACCAAGTTTCAAACTAGGTCCTAGGGATCCAAAGATGTATCAGATTTGACTGTAATCCAACCTGGAGGATATAACCTCCTGCCTTGGTCCTTGATAGGTAAATAAGAGTTACCCAGAATCGTGGTCGGCAAACTGCGGCTTTTTGGCCCCTTGAGTGTGGCTCTTCCACAAAATACCACGGCCTGGTTGAGTCTATTTTGAAGAAGTGGTGTTAGAAGAAGTTTAAGTTTAAAAAATTTGGCTTTAAAAGAAATTTCAATCATACTGTTGATATTTGGCTCTGTTGACTAATGAGTTTGCCGACCACTGACCCAGAAAAAGAAAGTTGTCCTTATTCATTCATTTTCTTTCAACAAATAATTATTATGTGTGAGGCACTGTCCTTGGTGCTAGGAACACATAAAGAAACAAGATTACATTTCTATATTCTTGAAGCTTGAATAATGGGAAAGAGCCATTAAACATGTGATTAGAAATGTGATGAGTATCTTTTTTAAAAATAATGTTTTATTGTTGATAGTATTACAGATATCTCCCATTTCCCCCCTTACTACCCTTCCCCTACCCCTACCCACTTACCCTGAGATCTTCACTATTCTATTGCTCATGTCCATGGGCTATGCATATCCTATATAATAAAAGGGTAATATGCAAATGGACCGAACGGCAGAACCACTGGTCACTATGATGCGCACTGACCACCAGGGGCAGATTCTCAATGCAGGAGCTACCTACAGCCCACAGGCCCCAATTGCCTGATTGGGGCATGTCAGCCAACCAATCGGTCCCTTCTCTCTGGCCAGCAGGGTCCGATTGCCCAATGGCAAATGGGGATCCGGGGGTGGGTGGCAGTGGGGGTGGGGCTGACTGCCGGCAGCTGGGGAAGATGGCCCTGATCTCAGGTTAGGCCTAGGGACCGTACCCATGCATGAATTTCGTGCGCCGGGCCTCTAGTATAAAAATAATACAGTTCACTGGAGTAATAGAATGAGATTATACATCAGAAGATCCAATGTTTCTAGTTGGTATTCTATTCCTCAGTAGTTTCATTAACTTAAGTTACTTAATGTCTTAGGGTTCCAGGTTTCTTATGTTAAGAATAATTGTTGGACTTCTTACTTTTTATTTGCAGATGGACCTGGTAGAAGTAAAATATACAGGTTTTTAGATTCCACTTCCGAATATTAAGTATCCCATGATGGAAGCTCCTATACAGCCAATCTTGTAGCAGGTCATTATTTGACCATCATTTGGAAACATCTGGAGTAGGTGATCACTGATATTATGTGTACTTAGTACTCCATCCTAATAATAAAAAGATACCGTGGGCAAATAACTTTGATTACAAAGTTTAATAATGTATAGTCTCTATGTAAAGAAAATTTGGTTATTTCTTTCCAAAGATTGTCTCCTCACATAAATATTCTTATAAACTTTATGCTTACTCTTCTGGCCACTCAAACTAGTCAATCCTTCATTGATATGTAAAAAAATCTATTATATACCAAGCATGTACTAATGGTTTTATCATCACTGTTCCACGTTTGAAAAAGAACCACCATGAATACAAAACTTACCCAAAATAAATGCTAACACTGAATTTGAAAAATGCTATTTGTGGGCTTACAGAAAAACACGTGTCAGGAAATACAGGGATGAGCAAAAGTAGGCTTACAGTTGTTCATATGAAAAGTAATACAGTAATTAATAAATAATAATACCAGAATAAACTATGTGTTTCATGAATTCACAACTGTAAGCCTACTTTTGTCCATACCTGTATGTTGCCTGGACCAAGCAGTATTATAAGCACAAATTTCTAAGTATTCAATTTCATTCTATGAGAAATGATCCCATTTGATATTATTATCATAGGATTAAATATTGTTATTTCTATTTCCTGGACTTGATATAGAATTTTATCAAAATATTTAAGGACATGTATATGTGTGTGCACATGTGAGTGAATGAAAGTGAGAACAAGTGGTCATCTGAATTTATATCTGGCTGGCATGTGTGTGCTCTAAATCTTGTTCATAGTCCATCTAAAACCATGAGAAATGCTTTTGGAATATTCAACAATTCATGAATAATTAGCATCTTTATATCAGTGAAGAAACACAATAACTAACATCTGTTTTATGAACTCCATTTTTTTTCTTTATTGATTAAGGTTTTACATATGTGTCCTTATATTCCCATTTCCCCCCTTCCACCCCCCACTCATGCCCTCACTCACCTGGTGTCTGTGTCCATTGGTTATGCTTATATGCATGCATACAAGTCCTTTGGTTGATCTCTCCCCCTTACCCCTACCCTCCCCTACCTTCCCTCTGAGGTTTGATGGTCTGATGGATGCTTCTCTGTCTCTGGATCTGTTTTTGTTATGAACTCTATTTTAAAGCACTGGTAGTTTCAAGCCAATTTATAAAATATATTAATTCTCTAATGTGGCACGATGTTTAAACAAAAAGATTTTGGAGTAAACAGAAAGATACATTCAATATTTTAATTTAAAAACTTTAGATAGTTTTTCTATGCTATTTTTCATGCAATGGTAAAAAGTAATTACCGTGCCATTTTCTATAATAATAATAGTGAAAAAAATGTTTAAATCTGTACCAGGTGCCATAGATCATGTACAACAGTATACATGTGTTGTCCCTTAATCTTCACACCAATTTTTAGAAATAGAAACTATTGTTATTTGCTGAAGAAATGGATATTTAGAGAGATAAGATAACAATTAGTAATAGAGGAAGTGACATTTGAACCCAAGCAATACAGATACCTTAAACATTATGCGCTAATCAGAAATGAAATTTTAGTAGCAAAGGATTGTTTAGGATCCTCTGATGTTACACTTGGCCACTGAAAATTATGACATTGCCATCTAGTAAATAAAGGAATATGTGATCACATTTCTCTGTCTAGGAAGAAAAATGCTCAATCAATAACATTGATATACTGGTTTCGGGATAAAATGGGAAGTGCCAAGCTCTGCTGAAACTGGAGTTTTGAAGGCTCTTGTTTTGTTTTGTTGCCTGGTTTGTTTGCTTTGTCTTTCAGCAGTGATTTTTATGGTATGATCCTAGTTGTATAGTTGGAGAAATAAGTCTCTAACAGTGGGGGTTACTGAGCTGAACTTTCAAGTTCTTTGTTTTTGAATTTTATAGAAAATAGGACAGAAAACTTTGTTAATTTTGTTTTTATGCATAAACAACTAGTAAACTGTTAAAAATAATTAAGATCTACCAAAATTTAGAAAGAATATATTACGAATGCATTTTAATGGTTTATTTTGGATTCAACTAAGAAATCTCTTGTGACTGGCTATGGTTTTCAGTTGCTTCTCTTCTTGATTATAATTATAGATTAGTGGTATTTTACCTTCACAATCAGCACTTTAATTTGTTGTAGGTTTGGTTAATTATAAAGTGATGCATATTTCCATTAAAAATCTTTTTAGAAGCTTATTTTTTTAAAGGGGCTTTTAAGTATATGCATTGTAGTTCAAATATGAATGATTCACATCTCTATTACTAAAAATGCAATTATAATTTTAAAATGACATGTTTGTACAGTGACACTCTATTGGAAAGTAGTAGAGCAGAAATGGCAGAAGGTCCTCTCAAGAAGCCTTCATAAAAAACTACTTGAGAATACCCTAAATGCAAAACCTGTGACCACGTGATTATTCTTAAACAATTAAAGACACACTATTTCAAACATATTCTAATGTAATTTATGTTTAAATGTATGTCATATTTTTCCAAAAACTATAACAGAATATACATACATACTAAAGTTGGTGTAACATAATTTAAAAGTAATATTAGAATCACAGAAAGAAAATATTCTAACCATACTTAATATAATTATTGTAACTAATGTCAAAGTAGTCTTGAAGAAGCAACTTGATTTTGAAAAGGATACTAAGAACCATATCTTGTCCAGAAATTGATATGTTTTTCAATTAGTTCACTTTTGCAGTCTATAGATCTTAAAGACAATAACATTTTAAATAATGATTTGTATAGTACAATATTGATTTTCATAACAATTGCTCAATAACTACAAATATACAAAACCTCTTCAGAAACTATTAATGTCTTTGAGTGTCACTACCAAGAGATATCTAATAGCTATGTGTTGAGTATCTCATTGTACTTGTAAGAAAAATAGTGGAGACATTTCAACTAGGAGGATTTCAGTACTTGAAATATCAGATATGCTAACTACCTTCCCACTTGAAAATGATATATTATTTTAGTAATTTTTATTTTCTTCATTAATTGCAAAATTATGGTATACTATAATGTTTTCTTGTTTTTTTTTCAGTAAACTGTCACATTTTTTTTCTAATTTTCTTTTGGGTATTCAATTATTTTTGTATTTAAAGCTCTAAAATTTAGATATTAATATTTTTTCTGTCATATTTGCTTTATATATTTATTAATGTAATTAAATTTTTTAAATTTTCACTTAATTCAGTATGCAAAACTTAATTAAAAGGTTGTGAAAGCTATTAGTTGTTAGTTAGGAAAAGGGCCAGGAGAATCCAGCCTCAGAGAACTCAAGAAAGAATCTATATAACCACTTGCATGAAAAGACTCAGATATTTTTAACTATATGACAGTTCTGGTGTGCACAGCAGATTATCAGCCTTGGCTGAGAGCACAGGTTCTAACTGGATTTCTACTTTCCATGTAACAGATTCCTTACATCAAGTAATATGACCAAGTAATTCATTGACCCATTTAAAAGATGTTTCAATTACTGTTGACATTCAACATTATAGTAGTTTCAGGTGCCAGCATAGTGTTTAGACATTCATACAACTCACCAAATGATATCCCAATAAATACCGTACTCACATGACACAATACATTGTTATTACAATATTATTAACTACTAGAGGCCTGGTGCATGGATTCGTGCACTGGTGGGGTCCCTAGACCTGGCCTGTGCCCTCTCACAATCTGGGACTCCTTGGGACATGTCAGAGAGCTGGTTTTGGCCCGTTCCCCTCAGACCAGGCAGAGGGACCCCCACCAGCACTGGGCCTCTAGTTCACATATAAGATCTTTGGTTAATCTCTTCCCGCCTTCCCCCTACCTCCTTCCCTCTGAGATTCATCAGTCTGTTCCATGTTTCCAGGCCTGTACATTGAGTGTTTGCCTGCTGGTAGTCCTTGCATGTCATAGCTACTGGCTGGCTGGCCAGTGACTTAGGCTTTTATATATACTAGAGGCCCAGTGCACAAAATTTGTGAACTTGGGGCAGTCCCTCAGTCCAGCCTGCACCCTCTCACAGTCTGGGACCCCTTGGGGGATGTCTGCCTGCCCCCTATGGGATCGGGCCTAAGCCGGCAGGCAGACATTCCTCTCTCAGTCTGGGCCTCTCACAGTCCAGGACCCCTTGCTCCTTACCACCCACCTGCAGCAGAGATTAGAGAGGCTCCTGCCACCCCCACTGCACTCGCCAGCCATGATCCTGGCTTCTGAGTGCAGCAGCAGTGGCAGGAGCCTCTCCCACCTCTGAGGCAGCGCTAGTGAGCACGGATTCTGGCTGAGCGGTGTTCCCACAGGGGGAGCGCACTGCCCACCAGGGGTCAGTTCCTGCATTGAGCATCTGCCCCTGATAGTCAGTGCTTGTCATAGCAAGTGGTCATTCCTCCATTTGGTTGATTTGCATATTAGGATTTTATTATTATATAGGATAGACCAGAGGCCCAGTGCATGAAAATCGTGCACGGGTAGGGTCCCTAGGCCTTCCTGTCCCTGGCTGCCTACTGCTGGGCAGGGCCTTCTTTTGTTCTGCACCACCCCATCATAGCGAGCAGTCAAACTCCCAGTTGGTCAAACTCATGGTTGGTTGAACTCCTGGTCAGTCGAACCCCTGAGGGGACAATTTGCATACCAGCCTTTTATTATAGAGGATAGTTCTTGTGCTGTACTTTATATCCTCACTTTTGGTTTTATTAGTGAAAGAAAAAGACTCGGTTTCATTATACTTTTAGTTTCTGAGGGTTTTATTGTTGTTTTACATTTGTGTATTTGTTTGTTTGTTTTCTTATTTGTTTTCCCTATGCCAAGCACACTGGTATACTTTTTGGATATTAACATTAGAGAAAAAATCCTGTTATAGCAAGATGATGGACTAAGTTTCCTACAGTTGTAGGCTATTGTTTCTTTCACTCCTTTGAAAAAAAATAAAATTAGAAAAATAATAGATAACTCTGAAACCTGTGAAAGAGGTAGCTAGCTAGTTTAATTAGGCAAGTTTAGAAAGTTTTTGGGACAAAAGGGGTCTATAGAAAAGGAATACATACTGGAGACTTGAAGATGCCAGGTGTTTATCATACTTGTACAGAGAATAAAGAAATAGAATAGGCAAATAGAAATATATCTGGACTGTGCAATTAAAGACAGCCATAAGCCAAAAGGTATCCCAACACAGCATAAATACCTCTGTTTCCAATATGACTGCAGTGAAAATGACTAAAATCATTAAATGTATTGTTTCCTACGTCCCCTACATATTGAGAACATTCCCTTAATTAGAACTTAATTTACGTTTTCAAAGTTTGTGTCATAAGAGCACCTTTATACCATGATACTATAGTTAGAATATCTAACTACATATATTCCCTGGAGGAGATTCCACTGTTCTCAGCACAGGAGTTATGGACCCAACTCCCTCATTCCATTAAACATCACTGGCTGTGGTGAAAGATGGTACAGTTGAGCGAAAACAAGAGGAACAAGTGGAACACTAAGAATATATGCTTAAAGAAGATTATGAATGATTAGTTTTCAATAGATTCCCAGAGACTTTCAAAATGACTTTAAAAATAATATTTAATGTTGGCTCTAATATTGTATAGATTTCTTCTTTCCTATTTGAGCTTGTTGTCTTTAAGGTAATTATGTAAACAAATTTTTGTCTTTAAAATTTTAAAATTCTGTATTTTCTCTCTGGGATAGTTTTTGGAATATGCTTTGAATTAATTTCTCTATGCTATAAAATTTTTATTTTCTTCCTCTATTCTTTGTTGATGAATTGCTGGGAATTTTACCAAATTTATATACATACATGAATACCAAGGTCTTTATCAAATAACAATTTCTTATTAATTTTTATCTCAAAGAAATTAATGCAGTGTGAACACAGTAAATTCCCAAATCAAATCTACATCATATTCCTACTTTATTATTAGATATCTGTGGCACACAAATTCCCTCTAAATTTCTAAGCTAATTGTACAGAATATGATCATGACACATCGGACTCTCAGAATTTTCCAGGAGCCTTGATGATTTTTATTTCATGCTATGATAACAGTCAATTTCAAGAATAGCATGTTTCAAGATGAAGCTGAGTTATGTAGGGGTTATTAATTTTCATGGAAAGATCATTTTGAAGCTTGAGTGATTAACCTTATTGTCATTTAAAATATTCTGATTAAGAATTATAGGAGAGGTAATATAATACTTCAAAATTATAGGAGAGGTAATATAATACTTCAAATAAAATACTTCAAAAATATATATATATATATTTTTTTTTGATAATTGTTGAGGTTAATGATGGAAAACGGGTATGAGAAGTTTTTTATAATCTTTTTTTTTCTACTTTTATATTTGAATGCTGTCATCATGAAAAAAAGGACAAACCAAAATATATTCAAGTAAAATTTGATTTTAAAAATACCATAAATTAAAGAAAATACATATAAAGACATTAAGAGCAATAAAATATTTCTAAACTTTAAATCCATAAATACAGTATGGTGATTGCCAGAGGGAATGGTGAGTGAGAAGAGGTAGAAGAGGGTAAAGGGGAGATAAATGATGATGGAAGGAGACTTGACTTGGGGTGGTAAATACACAATAATACAAAATACAGATGGAGTATTGTAGAATTATTTATCTGGAACCTAATTTAATTAACCAATGTCACTCCATTAAATTCAATGAAAAATAATTTTAAAAATGCGTTAGAGGATTTTGTATTCTAAATCTACAGGTTGTGTTATAGGTATCTGAAGTAAGCCTGTTATAACAAAAAGTGTTGCAAATATTAACATATTTAAATTATATAATCTCTTTATTACATCAGTGACTTGGCAAACATGTATGCCATAAAATATAGTATGTCTCTACATTTGTGTCTTGTGATAAACAAAGTAGATAAAGGGGAGGGGTAGGTATGGAATTAAAATTAGAATTATATTGCCACAATTCTGAAAATAAGTTAAGATTTATTGATTTTGAAGTTAGGAAATTTGTATGACATATTGAGCATGAAGATAATATTAGCTCAAGGTCTCAGAATAAGTAATAATTAATTAGAATCCAGTGTAAATAAGAGCTCCTTACGTTACAGAGAACCGGAATAAATCAAGCAATGCTCAGAGAGTTTGGAGTTACATTTATTGCGTGCGGGTCCAGAGGAAAATGTCTCTCAAATTCTGGGCCCAACATGGAGGAATTTTCCCTATTTATATGTTTTTACCTTCTTTGTCTCTCAAATATGGGGTGTTTCCAGCCCCTTTTGCAAGTTCTTAAAGAGCCCCTATGTGCTGGGGCCTTGAGACCTCAACCAAAGGCCTGGCCTGGTGCCAGGACCGATAATTTTGTCCAGGGAAGATTTAATGCCTCTCTGAAGTGGGATTAGTCTCATTTTCCTTATTTTTTAAGCAAGCAAGCATTTACAGAAGCCAAATAGCAGGGTTAAAATTTCAAACAGCAGTTTTTATATGAGATGGATGCTTCACTTAAATATGTTCTCACTCTTCAAACCTTGATAAATAGCAATTATAAATTATTTGTTTTTGTTGATGTTATTTTTGAACATTTTACCCAGTTTTGTTAAACGGTTTTCTGCTCTGACCTATCCTCCATGAAAAAGGGTTTTATTGCCTGGTTGGCATGGCTCAATGGTTGGACATTGATCTATGAACCTGATCTCAGTTTGATTCCTTGTCAGGGCACATGCCAGAGTTGCAGGCTCAATCCCTAGTGGGGGGCGTTCAGGAGGCAGCCTATCAATGATTCCTTCTCATCATTGATGTGTTTATCTCTCTCTCCCTCTCCCTTCCTCTCTGAAATAAATACAAATATTTATTGAAGTAAAGAATGAGTAGTCTTTTCTTCCAAAATCCTACCGAAATGGAATTTTGGATTGGAACACGGGTTCTTTGTCTGCCAGAGTTGAAGAATGAGTCCACAGACAGAGGGTAGTATATATAGTAAAGGTGGAGATTTATTGAAGAACAAGTACAGCCTCCCACATGGGGAGAGGGAAAGAGTCCCACAGAGCAGACTCCCACATGGGGAGGGGGAGTTTCTTTTCGCTATGGTTTAAAGGGTGCAGATCCTGGTGCCTTTATATCCCCTCTGATTGGTCACAATTCCCTTAGACTGGTTACTATTGTGACTCCTGAGGCCCTCCCCCCCTATTGTCCTTCTATCTCTTCTGGGCTTTCTTCCTCCTTCTTTATTTTGTAAATATAGACCTCTCTTGGCTACTTCCAGTTCCCTTGTCTTATGGAAATGTAGCTGCAGCTGACTTCCTTGTATTATGGAAATGTACCTTCTCCCAGTCTGTAGCCCTGTGTTTTTCCATGGACCCCAATTCTAAAAATTCCATAAGCCTGCCTATATTCCCCTAAAGTTCTTGTTTCACTACTCAACCTAAAACACCAGAACAATCATAACAATTTCATTTTTTCTACCAACCATTACATAGTGGGTCTCTCCTACTAAATGAATAAGCCATTTTAGAATAACATTAACACCAGCAGTGTACTAGGGTTCATTTTTCTCCACAACCTCGCCAACACTTGTCTTTTATTGATTTGTTGATGATAGACATTCTGAGAGGTGTGAGGTGATAATCTCATTGTCATTTTGATTTGTATCATGATTAGTGACTTGGAGCATTTTTTCATGTCTCTTGGCTTTCTGTATGTTCATTTTGGAGAATTATCTATTTAAGTCATTTGCCCATTTTTGAAATTGGATTTTTATCTTTCTTTTTCTTAAGTTGTATGAGTTCTCTATATATTTTGGAGATTAACCCCTTATCAGATGTATCATTAGCAAATATGTTTTCTCATGTGTTGGACTATCTTGTTATTTTGTTGATGGTTTCTTTTACATTGCAGAAAGTTTTCATTTTAATGTAGTCCCATTTGTTTATTTTTTCCCTTTTTTCAATTGTCCAAGAAGATGTATTGGTAAACATATTGCTATGAAAGATGTCTGAGATTTTGGTGCATGTAGTTTCTTCTAGGGCTTTTATGATTTCATATCTTATATTTAAGTCTTTTATCCATTTTGAGTTTATTCTTGTGTATGGTGTAAGTTGGTGGTCTAGGTTCTTTTTTTTTTTCATGTACCTGTCCAATTTTCCTAACATCATTTATTGAAGAGACTGTCTCTGCTCCAATGTATGTGAAGCAGGAATTTTGGGGGGACATAGGCAGGCTTAGGGGTTTTTTTGAATTGGGGTCCATGGAAAAGCACGGGGGCTACAGACTGGGAGAAGGTACATTTTCATAACACAAGGAAGCCAGGTGCAGTTACATCTCCATAAGACAAGGGAGCAACAGTTGCATTTCCATAAGACAAGGGAACTGGAACTAGCCAAGAAATGTCTATATTTACAAAATAAAGAGAAGGAAGCCCTTCATTTAGAAGGAGAGGAAGAAGGGAATAGAAAACAATAAGAAAGGAGGGGGAAGGACCTTACACATCCCATGTGAGGTTCCACCTTTGAGCCTAGGAGTTATTATAGTAACCATTCTAAGGGAACAGTGACTAATCAGAGGGGCTATCAAGGCACCAGGATCTGCAGCCTATATAAGCCATAGGGAAAGGGAACCCAGTGGGACCATTTCCTCCCCTCCCTACTTGGGAGTCAGTTCTGTGGGACCATCCCCCTCCCTACATAGGAGTCTGTATTTGTTCTTCAATAGATCTCCATCTTCGCTATACCACTTTCTGTCCATGGATTCATTCTTCGATTCTGGCTGACAAAGAATCCGGGTTCCAGTCCAAAAATTTGGTATCATATGCTCTTGCCTTCTTTGTTAAATATTAATTGAGCATAGCGGCTTGATTCAATTTCTGGGTTCTCTGTTCTGTTCCATTGATCTATATGCCTGTTCTTGTGCCAGTACTAGGAAGTTTTGAGCACAGTGGTTTTGCAGCTATTATGAAAATGGAAACCAGTATGGAGTTTCCTCAAAAAATTAACAATGAAACTCCCATTTGATCCAGTGATCCCACTTCTAGGAATATATCCTAAGAAACCTGAAATATCAATCAGAAAGAATATATACTCCCCTTTGTTCATAGCAGCACAGTTTATAATAGCTAAGATTTGTAAACAGCCTAAAAGTGCCCACCAGCAGATGAGTGGATATAAAAACTGTGGTATGTTTATGCAATGTAATACTATGGGGCAATAAGAAAGAAAGATCTCTTACCATTTGCAACAGCATTGTTGGACCTGTAGAGTATTATGCTAAGTGAAATAAGCCAGTCAGAGAAAGATAAGTATCACATGATCTCACTCATATGTAAAATCTAAAGAACTAAATAAACTGATGATCAAAAATAGACATAGAAACATGAACAGACTGTTGAACCTCAGAGGGAAGGCAGGGGAGGGTAGATGGAAAAAGACCAAGCAATAAACTTGTATGCATATATGGACACAGTCAATGGGGTGGTGAGGGCCTGGGGGGTGGGTGATGATGGGAGCAGCCTGGAAGAGGTTAATGGCAGGGGAGGGGAAAGGAGGAGCCTATGTAATACTTTCAACAATAAAGATTTAAAAAAAAAATTAATTTTAAAAATTAAAATATATTTAGAAGTAACATTATTTGAGCAGGTTTTATTTTAAGTATGCTAATGATTTGCTGTTTTCATTTTTCTTCCTTTTTTATTTTTTATTTAAATTGTGTGGTTCTCTTCTAGTTGAAATCTTTAAAGTAATCTCTAGAGTGTGATCAAAGATCTCTTTCAAGGGGGCCTGATTTGTTTCCAAAGCTTATTGTTTAATTCTTCTAAAGAAAACTCAAGGCTTCAGAAAACCATATGGATTTCAACAATTTTAAATAGCCAAAAGAAAAGGATTCAAAGGTTATGAAGGAGTTTGGAAGTTATATTCCCTGGGGATGTCTCAGCAAACAGTATTGATTCTCTTTTGCCTCAGTGCTGTACATCTGCCTCAAGGCAGAGGGCTGGACCCAGTGGCTCTGCAAGCTTCACCTTAGCCTCATTCTTGTAAAAACATAGAAAATGCCCTTGGGTCAGATACACCAGTATCTTATTGTTCTCTCCTATTTGTTTCTCCAATGAAAAAACACTAGATTTATATTTGAAACATAATATGCTTTGGTTCCACACCATTTACATTTTTTGTGGTATAACTTGTAGATTTCAGTGCTTTTAAAACATAAGGATCTAGGTTTCTTGACTCAAACAATTATTGAAAGATTTCCTGAGTAAAAAATATATATGTGATGCTATAGCACAGTTCCAAACTATATTAAGATTTAAAACATATTATTCAAAAAGTTCATAAACTTAGAAACAAAACTCTGTCTTTTTAATGTCATTCTTGCTTTGAATGGATAAATAAAATATAATTCTTATGAATTCAGCATTAATCTCAAAGTTAATTCAACCAACACTTTTATTCTTTCAAGCTAGTCAACAATTATTTTACCTCATTTTCTTTCTTTTTTACTTTATTGAGGAATAAAATTAGTTTACCTTTTGAATTATCTTCACAGTCATTATTAAGGCACTTATTTCTTTTTTATTTATTACATTTATTGGGGTGACATTAGTTAATAAGATCACATAAGTTTCAAGTGTATATTTCTTTAATACATAATCTGTATATTGCATTGTGTGCCCATCACCCAAAGCCAAACCATCTTCCCTCACCATATATTACCTACCTTCACCCCCAGCATCCACCCACAGTCTTCCCTCTGGTACCATCATACTGTTCTATGTGTCTATAAGTTTGTTGTAGTAATATACAGAAATGTTTAAAAATGCTTTAAAAATGTCTAAAATGTTTAAAAGGTTTTTAAAATGTTTGAGTTAACTTTCTTGAAACTTAAAGTGTGATATTAGGAACACATTCCCCACTGCCTAAAGCATATGTACCCCATAGATAAGGATTTGAACTTAAGTTACTGACTCAGAGTGACTTGCTAAGATAACCATTTGTGTGAGTGATGTACTCTCCCTAGATAACCACATGTAGCCTCTCGCACCATTTGAGATTAACATGTGTGCATTGACGTAATTCTTTGATATGCCACCTGAACTGCTGTGGGTATGAAACAGGAAAAATAGGTCCTGGCCAGCTAATGGTGCTCGCCTGTTGAGACATCCACAAAGGCATGTCCTTTTGTCAGTCCGGAAAGCCACACCACTCCATGCTCCTCTCCCAGCCAGACAACAGAAGAATGGCTAGTACCTCCCAAATGAGATGCAATCAAGCTCTCAGGTGAGGAACACTGGCCCCCTGAATCCGGACCAGCCTAGCCCAGCTGCCGGACCCCAAAGGACAGCACCACCGGGATCCCGTTTAAGCTTGTACCTGCAGCATCAAGAACTTTTGTGAGTAATAAAGTACTGTGTGATTTGCAACTGCATGTTTCATGTGGTGTAATTCCTCTGGAAGTTAGTTGAATCATTTTGTGTATGCTTAAAATTGAAATTAAAGCTTCTGGTCTTTTCAGTCCTAGGCCTGCCCTTGGTCCTGCTTGCGTAGAGTAGCCTCTTTGCTAGCAGCTACTTGAATGTGCCAACACCTGCACAGTTAAAGTTTATCAAAAGGGACACCTTAGATAAATACCCCAAATCCTTTCCTGGGATCTACTTGGGACAAAGTTTCATATTCATATCCCACATATGAGTGAAATCATATGGTTCTTAGCTTTTACTGACTGACTTATTTTGCTTTGCATAATATTCTCAAGGTCCATCCATATTATAAATGGCAGTAGTTCATCTTTTCTTATGGATAAGCAGTATTCCATTGCAGGTATGTACCACATCTCCTTTATCTAATTAACTATCATAGGACACTGGTTGTTGGCTGATAATTTCTCTCTTTCAATAGATTGAATATTTGGTTTCACTCTCTTCTGTCCTGTACAGTTTCTGCTGAGAAGTCCAATGATAACCTAATGAGCTTTCCTTAAGGCTACTTTCTTCCTTTCCCTGGCTGCCTTGCAAATTCTTGTGTGTGTGTGTGTGTGTGTGTCATTCATTTTTGACAGTTTTAATACAATATACCATATAGAAGTCCTCTTTGGATTGCGGTAACTAGGTGTGCTGTTTGCTTCTTGGATTCAAGGACCTGGGCTCTTTATAAAGGTTTGGAAAGTTCTCATCAACTATTTGTTCGAAAAAGCTCTTTGTTCCTTTTATCCCTCTCTTCTTCTAGTATGATTATTATTTTATAATGCTTTTCCACTTTGTCATTTTAGTGCAGAGGCCTTAACTAATTGGCTTGTTGCCTAAATGTTAGGCAGCAACATTTTTTAATTATTATTATTATTATTATTATTATTATTATTATTTTAGTGGAAAGGGCTCAAAACTTACAGTGGATGGCCAAATTTAAAATTTCTGAAACTTACCAGTTGTTGCCTTTAACTAACTCTGTTCATTATATTTAGAACTCTGCCTTATGCTATGCTAACCCCCAACAAGAGCAAGTCAAATACCTTAAGGAACTTATAAGGTGGGATAGTTAGCTGAATACATTATTCTATAATAATATGATAAAAATAATAACACCCACTGAATGAAGGATGGATCAGAAAATGCCTGAGTTATGCATATTCTTTTCTTAAAAATAAAAATAATCACAGCTGTCCTAGAAAACAATTCCAATGATTATTATGGGAGTAAAAATGAAAACGTGCTTGTATGCGAAAGTCCATTGCTAACTAAAAGTACTGCTCACATTGTAGGGTTTATTAGTGACTCTTTTAGAGTATGGACTATTTACTTTTAAGACAAAAAGATGAATTTGATTCATCTTACATGACCCTTCATCTATGTTCCATAATGTAAAATGGAGGGAGAGTCAAACTAGCAAATTGTAATGCTTCTGACCAAAAATATGGGATTGACAAGCAAGAATTAAGAAGTTATATTGCCATAGAAATATACTATAGCCCAGCCAGGATGGCTTAGTGGTTGAGCATTGACCTATGAACCAAGAGGTCACTGGTTCAATTCCTGGTCAGGGCACATACCCAAATTGTGGGCTCAATCCCCAGTAGGGGGTGTGCAGGACACAGCCAAGAGATGATTTTCTCTCATCATTAATGTTTCTATTTCTCTCTCCCTTACCCTTCTTCTCTAAAATTAATAAAAATATATTTTAAAATATATAAGCTATATAAAGGGTTTAATATTTCAAAGGGAGGTAATGCACTAAAGAATGACAGGAATTCCAGAAAAATTCTCTTTTTTAGATCTGAGAACATCTAGTTCAGCAAAAGCCACTTCTACTAGCCTTAGAAAAGTCTTACTGTTGTGTTTTCTTAGGTGATGCTGTATTGGGTTGATGGCTTGAATGTCTCAGCTCCAGAATCACTCTTGTTTTATTCTTCTGGATGGTGATGACTGCCTCCAGGTGAAGTGAGAGAGCTGAAGTAATATTACTGTCCCTTATTTTAAGTCCACTGAAGACTCCCGCAGAGCTGCAACAGACGTTTTAGGGAGGCAGGACTAAAGGACAAAATACATCTAGCAGAGGGGTCAGTAAGTGTAACTCATTTCCACTCACATGTAATGGTGAAAATTTAACTCTGACTAAAATAAAAAACAAGTTAGGACAGAAAATAATGTGCACATTTCAGTGACATTCTACAAGTGCTTTAAATGATAAAATGTAGCAGAATGTCCACAATGTCCAACTACTTTCAAAGTAGAATTTAACTCACTAGTAGAAAGACATTTTAAAAAAATGTGTGTTACACTGCACCAGTGGAAACGATCAATACTCAGGTGAGGGTGGGGTTAGGGATATAAAAGTGCTAAGGATGTTGGCACCAGGATCGTAGCATGCTGCATCATTTAGGCAGCTGTGTCAGTACGTTAACCTCTCGGATCATCTTGCTGTCATCAGGAATTAACAAAGGTCAAAGAGAATATGAATGTTTAAGTCCAAAGGCGGAGCTTATTCCTGTTACATCTGGAAAAAGAACAATTCCCAAAAATTCAGCAGGGCCAAACTGGGAGGGTGGAAACAGTAACATGTTAGTCTGGTTGGGAAGAAGTGCTAGGGCCAGCCAAATCTTCTGAACTCTGAGTGATTAAGTACGGCTGCAAATTATTCCTCTTTAGTAACTAATGTATATTACTATTGTACATTAATATCAGTGAGAATCTCTCCTCATTAAAAAGCTTGGCACATTGTAGAACATAAAAAATAAAAAAATATAAACTGATGTAATAGGTATGGTTGTAACATACTCCGTGCCCCACCTGGATAATTGCATTCTTTTCTAAGAATTAAAATATTAAGCAATTCAAAGCATTCAGAGATATTTTCAGAATAATTGGACCAGAAAACAGTGTCAAAACTTATTTGCTAGAAGTTAGGCAATGCTCTTACAGGGGCTTCCTGAGCTCAGCATTTCTTTCACTACAATATACATTTCCAGTGAAGAAAAACAAATACACACAAAAAACCAGGAGGAGTCTTATTAAAACTAATTATCTAATCTAGAAAATGCCTTTGAATAATTTCAAGTTTGACATAAACCAGTATTTCTGAATTTACTTTAATTATATGAGACTTTCACCACTTGTTGACTTTTAGTATAACCCTTAACTTCAATACAGGATGGAATCTTAAGGGAAGGGACATTTGTCTAGGAGTTTTCTTTCTTCAATTTAAAATGCTGTCTTCATTGAACTTTTTATATTGTATTTTTTATGATATTTGGAGGATTTGAGTATAAAAATATAGCCAAATACATGGAGTAAAGAGAAAATAATAGGAGGGAGCAATGCAAAATGAGCTTTTTATAGCTTAAGAGGTTTTCGTAAGTCTCATACTTCATTGAAAATGATTTAGGGAATAGAAATATATTTTAAATTTTTTATTGGAATAAAATGTACGTAAGTATCAATCCAGATGAATTTTTTGCAAGTCAAATTTACTACCTGTAACCAGCACATAGTCTGAGAACCCACCTCAGATTCCCTCACCTTCCTCCCTTACCAGCACCACTAGCTGTGATTTCCAGTGAAATTGGTTTTAATTGGTTTTGCTTGCTTTGGTTCTTTGTTTCAATGGCATAATCCTCTTTTGTGTTTGACTTCTTTTGTGAAATTCATTCATGTTGTAGCTTGTTGTTTTAGATCAGTGGTTCCCAATGTGGGACACACACCCCACAGGGTGACAATTTGATTTTTTAAGGGGGAGGCAATTTGAGAATGAGTTATTAACAGTGAAATTTTTTGCATTTCTTATGGTTCTAGGGGCCTCAGATACAGTATATAAATATATAGTGACATATTATGCATTTCAGTTCTCTATTACATGTTTTGAAACTTTATTTGCTATTTTTTTATATCACTTCATATTATTATTACTAGAGGCCTGGTGTGTGAATTCGTGCACTAGTGAGTGGGGTCCCTCAGCCTGGCCTGTGGGATCGGGCCAAAACCAGCTCTGTGACATCCCCCAAGGGGTCCCAGATTGTGAGAGGGTGCAGGCCAGGCTGAGAGACCCCACCAGTGCACTATCAGTGCTGGGGAGAGACACGGGAGGTTGGCCATCTGGGGAGGGACCATGGGAGGGCTCCAGGGTATGTCCGGCCCATCTCACTTAGTCCCAATCGGCGGAGCCCAGCAGCAAGCTAATCTACTGGTCAGAGCATCTGCTCCCCTATTGATCAGTGCACGTCATAGTGAGCAGCTGAGCCCAGCCTTACCATATCATTAGCATATTACACTTTGATTGGTTGAACAGCCAACTGGCTGACCAGACACTTAGCTTATTAGGCTTTTATTACATAGGATTTTTTAACAATTTCTTAGTGATTTCTTCCTCAGCTTCAACTGTCCTTTCGGTCTGTTATTTTTCTCTTTTGTGGATGCCATGTTCTTTGGAAGCTTGTTTAGACCAAGTTAATGACCTTCTAGGTTTCCTCCACATGAATAGGAGTTTACTTTTTGAATAATAAGAATTATATGTCACAGGGAGGCATCAGGATTTTAGCGATGCTTAGGTGGGGCATGGCCAAAAAAAGGTTAGGAACTACTGTTTTATATTATTTATTCTCATTGCTGGGCAGTAACCCATTCTATTCTAGATCAGTTATATTGGTGATTTCCAGATTTTTGCTATTGTGATGAATGTTGCTCTGAAGATTCTGATCAATGTTTTTTGGTGACTACTTGGGCACACTTCTGTTACAAATATACCTAGAAGTTGAATTGCTATGTAATAGTGGAGGTATATGTTTAAATTTATAAAGAAACTTAGAAAAAGTTATCCTGAGTGATTTGACCAAGTTGCACCACTCCCATGATGTAATTTGTTTCACATCCTTACCAATTAATGCTTGATAATTTATGTCTTTATAACTTTATATATTCTGGTGAGCATTCATTGGTACCTCACTGTATTTTTGAGGGGCACTCATAATGCACAATGAAGGTGAGCAACTTTTAATAAGTTTATTAGCCATTTTGATTTTTCTTTTGTAAATTTCAGGTGAACATTTTTGTTCAGTTTCTAGTCAGTTGTTTTATTTATTTTTTCTTAATGATTTGTATGATGTCTTTTTATAAACTGATTTACATCCATTGTCAATTATATATATACTGTTTGTGAAAAACTCTCCTCACTCCTGAATTCCTTTTTCATTCCCATGATAGAATACTTTGAAGAACAGAAGTTCTTTTGTTTATTAAAGTCCAATTTACATACTTTTTGTTGTATGACTAGAATTTTGTGACTAATTTAAGAAATATTTTCCTATTCCAAAGCCATGAATTTGATTTCTGCTAAAGGTTTTACTATTCTATTTTTCAAAATTAGATCTAAAACTTCATTAAAAAACATTTTTAATAAAAGGAAAATTCCCTTTCCATTATTATCTACTTTATTAGAGGCCTGATGCACAAAATTCATGCCAGGGGCTTGGCCCTCACAGCCCTGGCTTCATCCAGAAGGTCGTCTGGAAGGACACCCGGAAGGACATCTCATCTAATTAGCATATTACACTTTTATATTATAGATACACACATTTATATATGCCAACATTCATTCATTCTCTTAATAAAATCTTAAACTGAATAGACCTTTAATTCATTCTTTAATGAAATGCAGCCCTTCTTTTTAAAAAAGCAATGCTTTATTGATTTCAGAGAGGAAAGGAGAGGGAGAGACATCCATGATGAGAGAAAATCACTGGTCAGCTGCCTCCTGCATGCTCCCTACTGGGGATTGAACTCTGACTGGGAATCGAGCCCTGACTTCTTGGTTCATAGGTTGACACTCAGCCATTGAGCCACAGCAGCCGGGCACACCTCTTCTTTTGGCCTGGGTGTGCTTTTAATGATTGTGCAGTTTGCATGAGTACACTATAGAAAAGTAAGCAAACCCCATCATAGGTCTATTATAAGAAGCAATAATTAAATATTCAAGTCACTAAGATCTTCCTACATGATAGCATATACCATGAAAAAAAATACAACATTGCTATAATCACTTAAAGTTTCATATTTAATTTAAAATTAATTAAACTATTTGTTTTTATGAAGTTAGCACATTTTAATATGTAGTAATGTCCATAAAAAGCTTAACAAAGGTTATGTTTACAGTCCTTTAAATCAACAGTTACTTTCCTTTACAAAGCAAAAGCATGTTACTCCTACCCTCAACACTTTAACAAAATTTGTAATGGTTTAAATAACTTAATATTTTCTAGCAATTCAGACATTGAGATACTTATAAAGATTAAAAATAAAAAAGAGGTAAATTTATATTAATATAGCAAGAGCTTTTTCCCTGAAATAAATCCTGAATTAATTGTATACATGTACGTGTGTTTGTATGTGTATGTATATATGTATATACCACTATATAAAGTTTTTTGGTATACATACTTTCTCAATAAAAATGTTTAAAAATCACCAAATCACACATTTAATATTACTACCCCAAAGGAAGGAAAGAATCAGATAAAGCAATTGTTGGGGAACTTATTCAAGTTTGTTTATTAATGCACTTTCCATAAAAGAGAAATTAAGAACTACTTTTAGAAATATTATTATCTTTTAGTGCCACTAGTTTTCATTGATTTCCTTTCCTTTTTTATGTCAAGAAAATTTCAGGTGGCCCTGATTTTATGCTAAAATAGAAATTCTAGACAGTGACCACCAGAAATTGTGCTATTGTACATAATTCTTATAAGGGGTCTTGTTTGTACATTTCCCTATAGAATAACAGAGATAAATAGAGAGAATGTGAAATGGAGAGCAATAGAATAAGAGAGTGACAAATAGATGATAATGTATCCTTTCTCTATTTAAAAATTTTTTTCTTTATTGATTAAGGCATTACATATGTGTCCTTATCCCTCCATTGACCCCTCCTAACCCCCTTCCCCCCACTCATGCCCTCACCCCCCTGGTGCCTGTGTCCATTGGTTATGCTTATACATATGCATACAAGTCCTTTGGACCTCTCCCCTTTACCCCCACCCTCTCCTGCCTTCCCTCAGAGGTTTGAGCAACTGATCAATGGTTCTCTATTTTTGTTCATCATTTTATGTTGTTCATTATATCCCACAAATGAGTGAGATCATGTTTTATTTACCTTTCTCTACCTGGCTTATTTTGCTTAGCATAATGCTCTCCAGGTCCATCCATGCTGTTGCAAATGGTAAGACTTCCTTCCTTTTTATAGCAGCGTAGTATTCCTTCGTGTAGATGTACCACAGTTTTTTAATCTACTCATCTGCTGATGGGCACTTAGGCTGTGGAAATCTTCACCCAAGGATAATTTCCCATTGTTTTTGGTTTTGTTTGTTTTATAAAGAGTTGAAGGGACACATAGAGAGAAATATCTTCCCTTCCACATGTGCCTTGCCTAGGGCTGGGGACAGAGCCTGGAACCAAGATATGTGCCCTTGGAATCGAACCAGGGACCTGTCAGTCTGAGGGCTGACACTTTATTTGCTGAGCCAAACAGTCCAGGGATAAAACAGAATATCTTGACAGAGAAACCCATAGTAAGAGAGCAAAAAAATAAAGGTATTGCCCTCATTTTAGAAATAAATCGTGTATAAAATCTCTTGTTAATTTTAAATTTAACATTCCAAATAATTCAGATTGTTTTATAAATATACTAGAGGCCCGGTGCATGAAATTTGTGCATGGGGGGGGGGGGGCGGTGTCCAATCTGGGACCCTTTGAGGGATGTCTGACTGCCCGTTTAGGGCCTAAACGGGCAGCCAGACATCCCTCTCACAATCCAGGACTGCTGGCTCCCAACTGTTCACCTGCTTGCCTTCCTGATTGTCCCTAACCGCTTCTGCCTGCCAGCCTGATCACCCCCTAACTACTCCCCTGCCAGCCTGATCGATGCCTAAGTGCTCCCCTGCCAGCCTGTTTGTACCCAACTTCCCTCCTCTGCCAGCCTGGTCACCCCTAACTGCCCTCCCCTGCAGGCTTGATCACCCCCAATTGCCCTCCCTTGCAGGCCTAGTCCCTCCCAACTGCCCTCCCCTGCTGGCCATCTTGTGGTGGCCATCTTGTGTCCACATGGGGGCAGGATCTTTGACCACATGGGGGCAGCCATCTTGTGTGTTGGAGTGATGATCAATCTGCATATTACTCTTTTATTAGATAGGCTATATTTTAATTTATTGATATCCTCTAAGGATTAAAATGCTATTTTATGATAAAAAACAACAAAAAATCAAAACCCTATCATAATTATTAACATGACATTGTCCATTTCTTTTCAATCCTGTACTTTCAGATGTCTAAAAATAGCAAAGAAATATTTAGTGAGATCATAAAAGGTAGAATGGTAATTACTTTTAATCTAATTTCTTCATTTTTATGATTAAGAAAATTAATTTTAAAAGTTAAGTAACTTGCCCTGACTGGTTTGGCTCAGTGGATAGACTGTCGGCCTTTGGACCGAAGGGTCCCAGGTTTGATTCCAGTCAAGGGCATGTACCTCAGTTGCAGGCACATCCCCAGTAGGGAGTGTGCAGGAGGCAGCTGAATCGAAGTTTCTCTCTCATCAGTGTTTCTACCTCTCTATCCCTCTCCCTTCCTCTCTGTAAAAAATCAATAAAATATATTAAAAAATAAGTTAAGTAACTTGCCTATGGTAGTGTAGGGCCACCAAATGTCACAATCATCTACTTATCAGATCAGCTTGTGGCCCTAGTATCCTCTGTAGAACTAACACACTAGACATTCAATCTAAGGTATGACTATGCTGCTCCCCATCATGATTAGCACAGCATTTGATATTGAAAAGACACTTAGTATATATGCATTAATGACTTCATTGGTGACATCCTATATAATAAAAGCCTAATATGCTAAGTGTCCGGTCATCCAGTTGGTTGTTCAACCAATCAAAATGCAGTATGCTAATATGCTAAGGCCACTTTACTGCTTGCTATGATGTGCACTGACCACCACAGGGCAAGCAGTTGACTGGTCGACCAGTCACTATGACGTATACTGACCAGCAGGGGGCAGATGCTCCGATCAGTAGGTTAGCTTGCTGCTGGGGTCCGGCCAATCGGGACTGAGCAAGATGGGATGGACATGCCCTGGAGCACTCCTGCAGTCCCTCCCCAGCTGGACAACCTCCCAAATCCCTTCTTGGCTCCAATTGTGCACCAGTGGGGTCCCTTGGCCTGACCTGCACCCTCTCACAATCTGGGACCTCTCAGGGGACATCAGAGAGCCAGTTTTGTCCTGACATTAGAACGACCAGTGGCTATAAGATGCAGTGACCACCAGAGGGCAGACAACACTGGAGCTGGCCGCTAGTGGTCAGTGCACTCCCACAGGGAGAGCGCCACTCAGCCAGAAACCAGGCTCATGACTGGTGAGCGCAGCGGTGGTGGCAGGACCTCTCCCGCCTCCATGGCAGCACTAAGGATGTCCAACTGACAGCTTAGGAGCAGGCCTGAGCCATCAGTTGGACATCCCTTAAGGGCTCCCGGACTATGAGAGGGCACAGGTCAGCTAAGGGGACCCTGCCCCAGTGCACAAATTTTGTGCATCAGGCCTCTAGTTAATAAATAAGGATGGATATTCTTACATTGGAACTGGCTTTTGTGAGATCAGAAACTTAATTTATAAAGCCATTCTAAGGAAAAAGTATACATAATTAGTGATGCACACTTAGAACAATTGTGTTTATTTTGAAAGAGAAAATTTAATCACAAGACATAATAAAAATTTTTAAAGGCATGTGTTAGCTTTCTATTGCTGCTATAATGAATTACCACAAGTTTGGTGGCTTAAAACAATGCAAATTCATTCTCTTACTGTTTTGGAGGCCACAAATCCATAATCAGTTTTATGCTAAAATCAAGTATTGACAAGGCCCTGATACCTCTGAAAGCTCTAGAGAAATATCTGTTTCTTTACCTATTCCAACTTCTTGAATTGCATTCCTATATATCTTGATTATGGCCCTTTTCTTTATCCTCAAAGCCAACAGCTTAGTAACTTGTTTTTCATCACATTGCCTTCTGTTTCTATGTCAAATCACACTCTGCCTCTCTCTTCTAAGTACAATAATTATTGCATTTAAGTTTCACCTGGTAATCCTAGATAGTATCCTATTCAGGAGATCCTTAACTTATTCACAATCTTAAAGTCTCTTTTGACAGATAAGATAATAGTCCCAGGTCCCAGGAATTTTGACCCAGATGTCTTTGAGGGTCATTATTCAATTAACCACAAGAAGAAAAAATTAAAATAATCACAAAATAGTAATAATATTTACACGAATTAGCTTCCTTTAAACTAATAAAATATAGCTCCACAAATTTTATGGCCTCATGTTCTTTGATTTATTATTTATATAGTAACATTTTACAACATTGTCTTTCTACTTAGAAATGGAAAGATAACTCAAATAGGACAGGGGGCAGAGGAAGAAAATGGAAAGATGACTCATTCTTTCCTCTAGCACAGTTACTGAAAACATGTAATTTATTATTATCAACTGTTGGTGTGCCTAAAACATGAGATACTACACACAGATATATATGCACTATTTTTAAGCACAGATCCAGGTTTGTGCCTTATGTATGTCTGATGTTCCATCAAAATCATACAAAGCATTCATACTTATGTACTGTGCAGTAAGGAACTGTGCAGTATTGACTAGGTATTGATAAGAACCACATTTTACGTAATTAATGTGGGGGAGTATTTTGCACAGTCAAGTTTTTTACTCCATTCAGTTCGCCTTTACTACTCCCAACCCGTGCACGGCACCATAGGACATATCCACTGCCCGGTGCAACCCAGTCCTTTGTGACAGGATGCGAAGCTGTGCTGTCACAGCATGGGTGGCAGAACTACTTCTAGAACGCATTCCTCCACTGGGTTGTTAGGAATAACCTTAGCCATATATTTTTTTTTAAATGTCAGCCACATAATTACCTCCTTTTCAACTCAAAATAAATAAATTATAAAATCAACTTTCCCTCAGCTGGATTCAAAAATTCTCATGGCACCATCGGCACTACCATGATACAAGGGGAAGTGAAAAGGAGGGGAAGTCAGAGTGGAAAGAAACAGTGGTTTTAAATGGTTATGGCTAAGATCTCTTCAATTACATTAACAAAAACATGTGGTTTGTGCACCCATTGGGAGAGCCCCTGCCTGGGCCATGGATGGTACATGAGATGAGAAGCCCTGAAGCCCAGTTGCTTGGTGTTGTAGGAATTCTGCCTCTGTTATTACCTTGTGGGAACATCTTACCGCATACCATTAGCACATCAGTTGATAATAAATACAGCTTAAGAGACATACATAAAAACACTCTTAAATGGTTTGTTTTGAACTACCTATCATTTTCTACCAAACTCTGTGAACATGTGCTGATCTTATTTATTATTAGCACATGTGTGAACTCCAGCCATCTTAACCGCTATCTACCTTTTGATTACTTTATGATCCTTTCAAGTGCATTTAGCCAGCCTCATTAACTTGAAATAACTAGAAAGAGAGGTCTCCGTGAATTAGTGAGTTATGTGAACTACAGAGTCTTTTAAAAAGAAGTATAAATTTAGTGACTGTAAGTAGCTGCAGTAGCAGAAAACAGCTTAACAAAATACTCCTGCATGGAGCTCCTATTGGGACATATTATACCAGAGGTTGGAAAAAATTTTTAAAAAGAGCATATTCTTGTTCTGTGTTTTAGGCACTTACAAGTAAATTAAATTATAGTTTATCATTTTTATTCATTGGATAGTTCCCCTACAATACTGGTACTTCATAACACTATTGTACTTGGACCCATCTGGACAAAAAATCCATGAATGTGACCAAACTTTACTCAAGATTCTCTCCTTCCCAATGACCCCCAATTTTGGCTCACACCTGAGCTAACGCACGTTGAAACATGGAGAGACCTTCTTAATAGCCACATTCAAGAATCTGTTGTCCTCAAAGAAAAGCATTCCCTGGTTAGTAACTCAATAACACCACTTGTTCACCCACTCTATTCACAACCAGTTCTTACTATTTGAAGTTTGTAGTTGGAATATTATTCCTATTGCAACAGTCTTTTAAAATAAAGTCTCTTCTTTCCCACCAGCATTTGTTTTATATTTGATGGCTTGTTAAGTTGTGTATTAATTTTCTAAAATCCAGGTTATTGCCAGTCCATAATACTTCAAATTAAGTATTGGTCATTTTCAAATTAATATAACTTTACTTTATTTATATCTTGAAACCTATGTTTATTAACTTTATTGAATTACAATCACCATAATATAGCATTCACTAACTATTTTAAAATGTGCAATTAGTTGGATTTTAGGATATTTACAATATTGTGCAACTGCCAACACTATCTAATTCCACAGTACTTCCATCCTCCACAAAACAGACCATATACCCATTAACTAGTCATTCCACATCTTTCCCAACCCCACCTCTACCTCACCTTCTAGTACCTGGATTCATTAATCTGCCTTCTGCTTATTTGTATTTGGCTATTCTAAACATTTTATATAACTGGGATTATATAATATACTAGAGGCCTGGTGCACGAATTCGTGCACGGGTTGGGTTCCTTGGCATGGCCGGCTATCAGGGCCTATCCAGACCGTCTCGTCCAGTCCTCATTGTCCAGACCCCAGCAGCATGCTAAACTACCGGTCAGAGCATCTGCCCCCTGATAGTCAGCACGTGTCATAGTGACTGGGCAACCAATTGGTTGGACACTTAGCATATTAGGATTTTATATATAAAGAGATATTTGAGGCTTACTTCTTTTACTTAGCATAATGTTTTCAAGATTTATCATGTTATATGGTTGTTTATAGAAAATTTTTTCATAATTTTAAAACTTGAAAACAATCAAGATGGCCTGTAGATGAATAGATAAATAAACTGCAGTGCATACAGACAGTGGAATATTATTCATTATAAAAAATAAGTAAGCTATCAAGCCATGGAAAGACATAGGGGAAACTTAAATGTATATTACTATATGAAGGTACCAAATATGGGAAGGCTATATACTATACAATTCTGTCTATAATACTTTCTGAAAAAAGCAAAATTATAGAGACAGTAATAAGATCATTGGATGCGAGGGTTTAGAGGAGGAAGAGCTCTATTACATAATGTAAAAATAATAAAATTTATTTTTAGTATTTTGTTTTATTAGCCTTATATCAAATATTAATGTATATCTTCCATTTCTAAAACAACTGCATAATATCCTAGCTACTCAATAACATTTTAAGTCTGAGCCTAGTTCTACTTTTCTTTAAATCACTTTTATAAATTTGATTTTAATTAAGAAATACTTTTTTGGTGTTGTTGTTGCTATTAATTCTCACCTGAGGATTTTGTTTCCATGGATTTTTTAGAGAGTGGAAGAGGGTGAGGGAAGAGAGAGAGAAAAAAAAAAATCATGTGAGAGAGATACGTCAATTTGGGCTGGGAACTGAACTTACAACCCAGGTACATGCCCTTGACAGGGACTCCAACTGGGCCAGTGCTCTAACCACTGAACTCACTGGCCAGTGGAAGAAATACGTTTATTAACTAATACTTGTGTCAAATATAACAAACTGCCAAGACATCATCTAGATGATGCAAGCATAAATAGTAAACAGAAAGTTACTAACTTAAAATAAAGTCATGCAAAAAACATGAAGTAAAGTAAAAAGAAAAGGAATGTTTTAAAAATTTTGTTTAAGGACCTTTACAGAGTTGTACATTTGAATAAAATATTAGCTTTTAGCCCTGGCCAGGTAGCTCAGTTGGTTAAAGTATCATCCTGATTAGCCAAGGTTGTAGGTTCAATCCCTTATCAGGGCACATATAAAAATCAACCAATGGATGCATGAATAAGTGGGACAACAAACTGAAGTTTCCTTCTCTCCTTCCCTCTCTCTTTAAAATCAATATATATTTTTAATATTAGCTTTTAGCTTTCTTTTGTGCAAAGCATCCAAGGTAAAAAAAAAAAAAAAAAATCAGTACATTAGAGCCTCTTATCAACCAGTAGCAAGTGTGCCACCATCAGGAGAAAAAAACTGTTTATCACCTTGAGTTCTACAAAAAAACAGGAATATATATAATATGTAAATATATACCTGCTGAGAACCAGTTCCAGCATATAATAATTACAAGAGTTCCATCAAAAGGTTGACTGGACTTGGGGAGCTCAACAGGATGGAGTCACATGTAATTTACCTGTTGGAAACAGCTAAAAGGCACTTCCCCCAAACCTGAATAGGATTCTCTGCTGCCAGACAGCTCAGGGAATTTTATTGCCTCCTGTTGGCCAAACACCTGAACAGCTATAGGCTATTCCCCAAACTGATAATACCCTTTGATACCTTACCCTTTGAAGTGTATATTTCTACCTTGCCTTGGGATAAATTGTACTAATAAAAGCAGGGTCCTTGATCAAGGTAAGAGTCTTCAGTTCCCTTTAGCTGAAGCTCCTCTGACCCCCAATGCCTCTCAAAACTATTTTTAATTCTTGGACTTTTTAATCATCTACGCACAGCCCCTTTATCCAGAATGCTGAACCCTTTGTAAGGATGGGAAAAGAACCCTGGCATATACCCACAAGTACACACACATATACCTAAATATGCTGATATTACTAGACACAAATGCATACAAATAGTAAAAATTATGTTTAAATATAGGAGATTGCACAATTATTTATATCTTTGAATATATAATGTTTTCATGTATTGCATTAATAGGCTATAAATTCAATTGGTAGAGTAAGTAAAGACTCTCCTTTTATTCCTGAATTTCAAAAGACCCTCCTGGCATCTCTGTCAGGCCATTCCTTCAAGTGGAAAATAATACTTTCTGATGGAATCTGTTTCTCTACATTTGTTCAGATGTATCTGGAGTGAATCTTATGTAGAGGCACTTTGGTAAAGATTTTATAGTAGAACATTAATTTCCTTGTTGAGATTCTTGACTTTCCAGTGAAATTGAACTTGGTGTTTATCCCCATGAGAACACAATTATGCTTTATTATTGCTGCATTCAATGTTTCATGTTATTTCACAAACCATTCTTTAAAGAAATATATCCCTTACTTATCAACAGTGATTTAAAAAAAGTCAATATAAATTTTTGAATACAGTTTGAAATATGAAATAATTAGATTGTGCCAGATCTAATCATCAAATATAAGCCCGTAAAATGTAATATGCTCTTCAAATGAAAATGTAAATTTAACTGAGGTATTTCTTTTGAAGTTTATTTAATGACCTTAAACACATTCTTATAATTGCTTACCTGTGTCACAAATAAGTTATACACACACACACACACACATCCCTTATGTAGCCTGTTGTTTTGCTATGGTAAATACATACAGCTTTAAACAACTGATTTGATTGGATAAAAACCTATTATGCTATCATGTTATTTTATAAAGAATATTGAATATGCTTTCAGATTTATGCAGTCCTATCATTCCTTTGGTTAAGCTTTAATCACTTCCTGACATGGGAGATCTGACGGATTACTCCCCAAGTTGAATTCTCAGTAATGATATTCAGTATAGATCAAAGTCTTCTGGTAGAAAAACAATAGTCTGAATGACGAGCAAAGTATCCTTAGATGCTACACATACCCCAAGACCTTGAACATGTTTGTTAAAAATATTTCTGATATAATGGAAGAAGCTCTTTATGCAATTTGGAAACCTTAGTCACAGTAATTTAGTTTCTTTGGCTGCAGATTAGGTAATAATATCAATTTAATTTTGCAAATACTGATAGTATATATTTGGAACTTGACCAAAAACACACCTATCAAAATCTGAGATCATTTATTGTAGAATGATTATTTTTCTTTTTCTATATACAGGAAGTTCCCTTAGGAATGTCACTGGACATTAATATCAAGCAGTATATTATTTACTAGAGGCCTGGTGCATGAAATTGTGCTTGTGAGGGGGCTGGGGGGAGTCCCTCAGCCTGGCCTGTACCCTCTCACAATCTGACAGTCAGACATCCCTCGCACAATCTGGGACTGCTGGCTCCTAACCACTTGCCTGCCTGTCTGATCGTCCCTAATTGCTCACCTGCCTGCCTGATTGCCCCTAACTGCTCGCTTGCCTGCCTGGTCTCCCCTAACCACCTCTGCTTTGGCCCCCACTGCTGTGGCTTCATCCGGAAGGACATCGGAATGACATCCGGAAGGTCATTCAGCTATCCTGTCTAACTAGCATATTACACTTTTATTATTATAGATGTTGCCATTCAGGTTGTTTTAATGTGTCCATTTTCAGCACAAGTTTTAGCATTAGCAGACTTGTTGTTTGCTTCCAAAAATATTATCTCCAAACAAAAATGATTACTGTTTCAAATCTCAAATGACAACCAAATTAATCTTGTAAATAATACTAGAACTTTAGGAAACATTGATTTTCAATGTTAAATTGAAACCTATAAGTCATAGTAATTTAAGTAAAAAATATTTTCATCAACTTTATGTATCATATATTGTTGACAGGAAGTTTTGCTTCAAATAGTTTACCTGATGAGCTGGAAGTATTGTAAACTTGATATTTTCAATGTAATAGTGTTCTTATACACATGATGCTACAGTAAATAAAGAAGAGAAACTAATGATATGCATCAATGGTGAGAATTGTAATGATAGTTTTAAATGTCAAATGTAAATTTGAAGATGAAAACAAATTTCATACAGAGAAATTTACTGAGCACTTGTCAACCATTAAAGCAATATAAATCTGAGAGAAAATAGCAAAAAGATTACTATGTTATTTTGTAGAGTGAGAGTATTATATTATCTTGTTCTTGAATGTTCTTTTTCTCTTGACTTTCAATAGTTGTCAGTTTCTCAAACACATTTTTAGCAAATAAGTCTTTGGATTTCAAGCTTCAGTGATACTTAATATTCTTGTTGAAAATGAATATGGTAACTTTGTTAAATCCTAAGCAGAAAAGCCTGCTCTTTTAGAATCCACAAGACATTTTAAAGGAAGAAAATCATGATCTTACTTCTATTCTAAACAAAAAAAAATTTCATATTTATGACATACGTGGGTATTTTTATTGAGAGGATCAAGTAAACATGTAATAAGTAAGCATGTGTCATGAAATATAGGGTCTTGGTTGTAGTAAATAAAGACAACTTTTACTATTTATTTTATTTATTTTTTCACATTTCTGTATCATAGAAAATGACCAAGATCTTATTGTTAAAGAAACATTACTACATGTTAACCTCCTATTAATTTATTATTTATTAACACTACCTCTTAAATCTTCAACCAAATAAATGAAAGAACACCATGGACAAATTTGTGAAGTCCTCCAAAATATACTTCGATTGAATACTTTTCCAATATTTATTATTCACATAAACATTTGCTAGTGAGGTTATCTAGATAATTATCCAATGTAAACTAAGAATTTATGATTCGTATATTAATCTGTTAGGGGAATTAACTATATAATTATCCTATGTTAACCTGATGACTACATTTTTGACATTATTTTTACTGGATTCTAAAGTAGTTTAAAAACATGGATTATATTCAAATGCTAGTTATATAATACTAGAGGCCTGGTGCACAAAATTTGTGCATGGGGAGGGGGTTCCCCTCAGCCCAGCCTGCACCATCTCCAATCCAGGACCCCTTGGGGGATGTCCGACTGCCAGTTTAGGATTGGGCCTAAACCAGCAGTCGACATCCCTTTCACAATCCAGGACTGCTGACTCCGAACTGCTCACCTGCCTCCCTGCCTGATCACCCCTAACTGCCTCTGCCTGCCAGCCTGAACACCCCTAATTGCCCCTCACACACCCACCCCCCCCCCCCCGCCGGCCAGCCTGGTAGCCCCCAACTGCCCTCCTGCTGGTCTGGTCACCCCATGCACCCTGCAGTTCAGTTATTACTGTGACTGAGTCCTGGACAATTTGCATATTTCTCTATTATTAGTATAGATATGGCAAGAATTTAACCATTCTTATTAATGAGTTTCTTTATCTATAAAATGAAAATAAACAGAGTATCTTCTCACAAGGCTTAAGTATATCAATATATAAATTAGTATGTTCTTTGTCATTAAACTGGTAAGAAATTAACTTTATAAATTAATTAATATGGAAAAATGCACCTAATAATTCCTCTAAAAATAAAGAGAATATCGTCAAATCTTGTTCAAAATGAGTGCCTTGGTTTGTTCTTTGTTTCTAAGTTTTAACAAAAAGTAAACATGGAATTTCAGAATGTTTACATTACCAGCAAATCTGAAACTTTTTAAAAAGGTATAAAACAAAAATTTAACTCAAATGTTTCTATTATTTGTAAAATAGTTTTCCCACTATTTTCCATAGATTGAGAGCAAGATTTACCTTCAACCTCTATATAAAATAAAAATAAAAATAATATTTAGGACATACAAAGTAATGTGTAATATGTCAACTGATTTTGTTGCTGGGCAACTCTTTCCCGAAATCTTCCTCTGTGGATTTTACTTTATTCTTAATTCTTTAGGTGATTTTAGGGTTTTCTTCTTAGGATAAGTGGCTTTTAGAGCTAGTGACAGATGGCTGCAGATGGAGAGGCAAATGACTACCACATTATTGTTATCTCTTAATTGACCAGTAATATGGGCTGTATCATCATGTTCTAGACACATGGCTTCTTCTGTGACTGGAATACAGTTAGCAATTGCAGCAGCACCCTTACATAAGAAATATCGAATTAACTTTTTCCATTTGATATCAGTTGTAAATCCTCTCTTCAGTCTGAAAACTTTTGTTTAAGTCCTACTTGACAATGTGGGGGGTGGGGTGAGGGTGGGAGGTTTGGCAGGAAGGACGACAAAAATAACTGAGTAGCCTGCATCTTCGCTGAGATCAAGCACTTCCAGGCTTCAGGGCTGTATGGAAACAGGTTTTTACCCTGCACTCATAAGTGAGTTTCACAGTGGCTCAGGTTTCTTTCTAGATTTACAAAGCAAATAAAATTACTGTTGGTTCTCTGATGTTGTTGTGAGGCTGAACTTGTGAAAATGATAATCTTACTAAAGCCCAGCCTTTTCTTTTCCTTTAGGCAGCCTGTGATCAATTTCTGAGACTTTATTCCTCAGTCCCATAAGAATGAGCACTTTTATTAAATTAGTTAAGAGGTCCTTCATCATGAGCTCTAGATATATGGTTTTAAATCTCACATTCATGAGACTTTAATCGATTTTTTGAAAAACAGGACTGCAATGATGGACCACTCATGAGAGACTGTCAAGCCCCACTTAGGAGGCTGTTTTCTGAACTTGGTTTGTCAAACATTCACTTATAATTAACGTAACTAATAATATTTAAATTGAGATTTACAAGCTCACAATGATTTTTTTCTTCTCTACCTATAATGGATTTTTCTGAGAGGGTTGAGAGTTGATCTGCACAATGATGAAGCTAAAAACTAGTTTTCCTTTGGAATATTCAATTTGTAAGACATTCAAATTAAGCTTCAAAGTGCCTGAATGTCTGGCATCAACTCCTGGGATGATATTCAAGACTGTAAATCAGGCTCATTCTGGAATATGGGAAGTTGTTTTTATGTATGTTAACATTTTTTGTTAAAATTAATGACATAATGTCAGTGAAATGGAGAGTAAAATTAGTTTTACATGTATGATGATAAGGTCCAATACAAAATAATTATATATATTTTATACTCTATTTCTATGATTCATTAAGTTACTTTTTTAAAAATTGAGCATTATACATAATTTTGACAGAGAAATATAATTTCATAAAACTTCTTAAGGCATTCTCCCCAACACTTATTTTATGATTAAAACTCCAAATAGATTTAATGAACATTTTGTTTGCTAGTAAATACAGGTTTGGGTAAAAGTAGGTTTACAGTTGTAAATGAAACACAGTTGTTTTATTGATTGATTGATTGATTGATTATTGTATTTTTCCATACAAACAACTGTAAACCTACTTTTGTTCCACTCTGCATATTAAAATTATATGTTTATTTTGAAGAAAAAAAAAAGAATAATCTCTGACATCCAGGAACATCTTGGTAATATCAGTGAGGCGTTGGGTTACAAAGGACCAGCCTGGCACTCATAGCTAGGTGTGAGTGTTCTGCTCTTAAACATAAACAATTTCAAAGAACATCAACATCAGACAAGGTTGGTTTGACCAGAGGGGATTGAAAGAAACACAGGTTCACCATGTAATCATGTCTGAACACAAGCAAAATAGCAACACTGTCAAGTCACAAAATAAATACATCTCTCACTGCTGCTTATTTATAAACTAGAGACCTGATGCACAAATTTGTGTACCAGTGGGGTCCATGGGTCTGGCCGGCGGGATCAGGCCAAAACTGGCTCTCTGACATCTCCTGAGGGGTCCTGGATTGTGAGAAGGTGCAGGCCAGGCCGAGGGACTCCACCAGTGCATGATTAGGGCAGGAATGGGACGTGGGAAGTTGGCCAGCCAGGGAGGGACTGCGGGAGGGCTCCAGGGTCTGTCTGGCCCTTCTCACTCAGTCCTGATTGGTTGAACACCAGCAGCAAGCTAATCTACCGGTTGGAGCGTCTGCCCCCTGGTGGTCAGTGCACATCATAGCAACTGTTGAGCGGCCTTAGCATATCATTAACATATTATGCTTTGATTGGTTGAACGGCCGACCAGTTGACTGGACACTTAGCATATTAGGTGTTTATTATATAGGATTACCCTTTTACACTGTCTGTTCTTCACCCCAAATACATAACACTTAAAAGCAAGCAAAGATTTATCCCAATTTTTGATAAAACATAATCTCCAGTAACTTCCCACTTCAAAATATCTAACAGGCTCTTACTGAGATGTCTCATGTTTCCCCCAGGAATGTCTATTTTGTTGCAAGGAATAATAAACCCACTTGTTAAACTATGAGTGTCTCAGCCTTGATCTGGTAGCTCAGTTGGTTGGAGCATTATTCTGATGGGCCAAGGTTTCTGGCTCCATCCCAAGTCAGGGCACATACAAGAATCAACCAGTTAATGCATAAATGGGTGGAACTACAAATTTATCTCTCTCTCTCTCTCTCTCTCTCAAAAAAAAAAAAAAAAATCAATTGAAAAAATATATGTTCCAGCAGGTTTGGAAGTCACTGACATATTACTTATGCTCCACTATTACTTTCATCAAGTCAAATAAACAAATCCATGAATAAAACTATGGAAGAACACATTTAATAAGACATCAGTTCTTAGGCAAGAAATTATTAGATTAATTCAAACTGCTTTTTAAAGATGTTTTATAGTGGTTCTATATTTCCTAACTCAGAGAGGGTTTTGATATAAATGTCATGGTCTACAGAGGACGTTCTTTTTCACACATGCCTTAACTCTAGTAAGGAAACAAATGCACTTAGCATTATGATTAGAGGCTCACTGTGAGCACTGTATGAAGAAGGTTTCATAGGAATACAGAGAGGGTTAGAATGCTATGATGTGTAAGATTTGCTATAATACACATTTTGGTGATCTTTACTGCCCTCATTCTCTTAATCAACTACAAACTCCAAAATGCTAAAAAATTGTGGGAAACTATCAAGTTTTAATATAGTGTTGTTTTTTTTAAAATGAAAGAGCATATAGTATAAATAGATTAAACCCAGAACATGAATAAGTATAATTAAGAATCAACTTCATACAAAATTAAAAATCAATCTGATGTTTTATAGCTAGTGGGGAAGAAACATAAAATAAGTAAAAGATTAAAAAAATAACCAGCTATTTATATCACCAATTTCCATTTTGTGGTCTAATACAGAAATAAATATGGGAGTATAAATAATTTTTGTGATTTTCCCCAAATTTATGGGCCTGAATGTTTTAATGCTTAAGTATATTTAAATTTTATCTTTAAGTCTACACTTTGACATTTAATTATTATCAAGAAAAATATTTGGAACTGTTTGACATTGAAATTGGGACTCAAAAGAACTGTTAGCCCAGAAAGAAACTCACTACAGACTGATTCATTTGCCTCTCAGCATAACCATTATTGCTTGTCCCATTTTCAGTTCTTATAAGTGTATTTCTAGTATCACATGATCTCACTCATCTAGGGGAAATAATGAACAACATAAACTGATGAACAAAAACAGACCCGGAGACAGAGAAGCATCGATCAGACCATCAAACCTCAGAGGGAAGGTAGGGGAGGGTGGGGGTAAGGGAGAGATCAACCAAAGGACTTGTATGCATGCATATAAGCCTAACCAGTGGTCACGGACAACAGGGGGGTGGGGGCATGCGTGGGGAGGGGTTTGGGTTGGGAATGGGAGGATGAGGACAAATATGTGATACCGTAATCAATAAAGAAATTTAAAAAAAATAAAGAAAAATATTTGGGCAGGAAACACTGATTACTAAATAACTCAAAGTAGCTATTTCACAAGAGAATATAAAATTCCTCAATAAGTAATCAAATTTAAATAATTTCAATTTTTTCAAGTAATATTGAATTGCTGCTAAGGAAAAGTCAACCTATAAAATTAGTTTTAGTGTGTATGTATTTTTAAAATGTATTTATGTGGTCAATTAATGTTGTGTTTCAATTATAAACGACTGTATTGAATTTACATCAGTAAAATTCAGGGGGTGGCAAAGAATAACAATTACTTTGTCTCTCTAGAGCTGAAGAAAAGTAAACATTTTTTCTTAGTGTTCGTATCTAATATGTGTTTATAGAAAATAAAGGTGACACCCTTCATACATGACATTTTGTCTATCACATGGAAACATTCCACATGTATAAGACTTAAAACAAACAAAAGAATGTAGAAAGACAATAACTTTAGAGGGTGATTCACTCACTGTACTTTATTTTTGCTGGAAGTTTTATAAAGCTGGCAGTAACATTTATTGTGGCCTAAGTATTTTGTAATCATTTTTTTTTCTGTGAATAGTACAACCAGCAATTTTCAGTTTATTCTTAGCAAGACAATCTATTGAAAACTAGTTGTTTCAGAGGAAGCTGGGAATCCGCAACTTCTACTCTTATCAATGAGCAGGAGCCACTAAAAAAGAAAGATCTGAAAATGAAATATGAGAAACTTCAAATAGATCAGCTGAATGTACTGTATTATTGATTTTTAAAGCTTTTTTATTATCATTTTGGTCAGTTTATATGGTATTATGAAACTCTGTTTTTGCTAATACTATAAAAATTCACTTCAAGAGCATGATAGAAAGTCAGTAATACTTTAAGACTTTTATCGCATTAGTAACTTTCTTATGATATTAGAAATTCAATAAAGGACAGAAAAGTCACTGATCCTATAGAGAAATTGCTAATATAATGCAGCACTTACCACCATGACATGAAATATGCATTTTACTCTGATGCTTAAAAGCTTTCAATTTTTCTTTTCTTGTCCTTTGAGGGACCTTTCTTTTGGTGTATGTTTTAACCATACGTGTGCGCACACACACGCACACACAATAATGCGTAAAAGTTCACAAATAGTAAAACAGTAGGGCATCAATTCCTCTAAAGAGGATAGAAAGGTCATCTGAGAACAAATTGCACTTCTGGACTCAGACAGCAGAGAATTCCTGTTGCCTGGGAATACTAAAAACAGAAAAGAGCAGACCAAAGTTGTAACATATCATATTTCAGGATCTTGTTTTTACTGATTGAAGTAGAAAATATTTACTATTTGAAACTCAGATCGCGTGTTTGGAAGAATTAAAAGATTAGTATCACATAGCTTCAAACTCACACCAAAATCTCTGCTACACACAGCCTTTGCTTACTAGAAAAATGGGTGTTAATATAGAAAATTCCATCTGCAGTGACAATTGAAATTCTTTCCATCTCTATTAAATCAATGTTTAATTGGGTGCTTTACCTGTGCCAAAGTAAGTATAAGTAATGTGAACTGTGCCAATAATCAATTCTTTCCTTTCATCTTTTCGGTAACCCAATTCCTCAATATGCAAAATGTCATATTCATTTATACATTCCTTCATTCATTACATATCTATACCACTTATTATATATTTTCAAATGCACTTTGCAACTTGTTTGGTATACATATGTGTCCAAAAGATAAAAGAAATGAAATGTGTGACATATAATAATGAATTCAGAGAAGTTCTAGAAAGTTAATGTAAAAGCAAGTGATGGGATTGGTGACATGGTCAAGCAAGTCTTCACTGAAAATAGGACATCTGAATGGAGGCCTGAAAAATGAAGAGGACTCATTTATCAAGTAAAGAAAAAAATCAAACAAAAAAACTAAAACTCTGTAATTATGTTTTTGTTTTTTCTACGAAGATACACTATATGATGCTGTTAAAAATATTTCTGGTTTTAAAGTAGTTTGAATAAACATAGTTGTCAGAGCTCTTTTTCATGGGTCACTTCTAATATAATATTAAAAAAACAAAAGTCATAAAATTATGACTACCTGAACAGAGAATGCCAGCAAGAAGCAAGCTGGTTAATATAACAGAGCCAGGTACTGAAAACAGCATGTATTGCTTAAGACAAACCAGAGGAGGGCGGAGAGAAGAGAAGTGGTTAAAGTAACACTTGTGAAGCTATGAGGTACCAAGATCCTGTCTCTATCCTCCTCAAATACAAAAAACACAACAAAGTGATTGATAACTTTGATCACACAATATTTAAAAGTTTCCATTTCTCAAAAGAACAGAGTCCAAAGTCAAACAATGAACCAGGAAAACAAATTTGCTACATGCATACATGCACACACATGGATGCACATACATACACACAGGCCAACAACTAGATACTTTAAAAAACAAACAAAATAAGAATAAGCCAGAGAAAGATAAATATCACACAATATCTCTCATTTGTGGAATATAATGAACATCATAAACTGATGAACAAAAACAGATCCAGAGACAGAGAAGCATCGATCAGACTGTCAAACCTCAGAGGGAAGAGAGGGGAGGGTGGGGGTAAGGGGGAGAGATCAACCAAAGGACTTGTATGCATGCATATAAGCATAACCAATGGACACAGACACCAGGGGGGTGAGGCATGAGTGGGGGGAGGTGGGATAAGGACACATGTATAATACCTTAATCAATAAAGAAAAAAATATAAAAAACAAGAAAACAAGCAAGGCCTTCATATATATCAATATGGTAAATTATCCCATTCCAAAAAGTTTGGTAAATTACATAACAAATGAACAAAAAACAACAACAACTTAGGAATATGTGAAACATGCTCAACACACTTGTGATTAAGACATACATTATGAGTATAGTACAATTTCATTTATATGTATTGATTAATGTCTATGCCATCAGAAGTTAGAAAATTATTTTCATGTATTTGGGTTGTAATGTTTAAATTTAATGTGGGATAACTTGTCAATGTCCTTGTGTCAGCAATTCCACTTCTGTGTATGAAGTCTTTATTCATAACTAAGGACTCTGAACTAAATAATATTCTTTTTTACCTTATTAGTTTTAATGTGTACATACAATTTTAATTGCTATATTTTTAAGTGAAGCAATAACGTTTTAATACCGAAATGAAGGCCCAAGATGCTAACTTTGTTTTAAAGTAATTATTTTTTTTACCACTTGTTAATAAATAATATATGCTTATTAAAATGTCCTTAACACCTTATTTGATAAGGTGATGATTTTAAGGTAGTATTTCTTCAAAGGCTCTACAAAACTAAAAAGGCTTTGGCTATAAATATATTTTTCTCAGGGAATATAAGATATATTCAAAAGAGAATAATTTATAACAGTTAATATATCTTATAGGTAATTTGAATTGTCTACAAACATATGTGTAATAAAATCTTACAAGCTGCATCATGAAAATATAATTAGCCACAAATCCCAGAATCACAAATCTGAAAACCAACTCATATCTTAGCTACACACAAAAAATTAACATCAAGTGCTTTTCTAAAAATTTTCAAATGGATTCAATTTAACATACATTATAATTTTCCCAATTGTAGCAATTTACCTAAAAATTTGAAACACACTTTAAGCTGTATAGTGTACTTAAAATAGTTTCCATTAAGGGAGTACCTCTGTTACATTACATTAATAATGTACGAGTCTCATAACTCACAATGGTTGCATGTTTTCTTCCAAAATTCATTAAGAAGTTGTTCAGCCCGGCCAGTGTGGCTCAGCTGGCTGAGCATTGTCCTGTGCACCAAAGGGTTGCTGGTTAGATTCCAGGTCAGAACAGGTATCTGGGTTGTGGGTTCAATCTCTGGTCCGGGTGCATGGGGAGGGAGGGCTGCCCATTGATGTTGTCTCTCTCTCCCTCTCCCTTCCTCTCTCTAAGCATGTCCTTGGGTGAGGATTCAAAAACAAACAAACAAACAAACAGAAAGCGTTCACCCTGATATTTCCAAATACATACATACTTATTAAAAGAGAAGATGCTCACATTTTTATGTGTAAATATTATAAGTATTAAGGTCCAATAAAAGTGTATTTAGCTCATCAGAGAGCTACTGACTTTAATAGATTATGCATGTTACTACCATTCAATCTCTAATTACAGAGTGTCAAGCACCTACACCGGAAGCCACTGTAGAAATGCGCCGAACTCTCCTCCTGCCCCTGACCTGAGCTCTCAATATTCAGAATTGATTGCAAATTAAACCCATCTAAAGCGAGATTGTCTTTTTAAATATAATAAAATTAATTACTGACCAATTAAGTAAAAATCTCTGGGGAGAAAACCAGGCATCAGCATTCTTTTTAAAAATGTCCCGCTGAGTCCTCTGTGCAATCAAGTTGGCGAGAGACAACTCTAAAATGTTGTGGCGATACAGTATACATTTGTAGGCACAGGCCATTGATTATTTGAGTATTTTTTAAAAGCCATTGTACCTGTAAGTCAATAGCTACATTTACACTATGGTACTTCAAAGGAACAAAATTGACTGCAACAGTAGTATCATCATTGGTAACAGTAAGACCCAGTTGTCTTTCACTCCAAATGTGAAAATTATGTAATCAAAATATTATAAACATGGACAGAGTTGAGAAGAACCATCCGCTTTGTCCTGTGTTCTTCATACTATAGAATAGCCACTGAATAAACTGGGCTGAACTTTCAATAAGCCTTCTTCTTCTAATGATCTCCAGGAAGAAAATATAATTTACACTTCTCTTATCCTCTCATGTGCCCTACTCTTTTAACACTCAAAAAGTCCTTCTTTCTCACTTTTCCTTCAATTTAAAAATTATGTCTTTCAATCTCCACTGATATAAAAAATGATTATCTTCCTCAATATCTTTCTATCAAGCTGTCTTTCCAACTTCTTTCATCTCCATTAAGTATCTTAAATTCACACTTCCTAGCTTATATATCATTCCTCTACTTGCCTCTTGCCAACTCCAATTCTTTTCTCCACAGTTAAAACCATAATAAACATATTTTAATAAGGAACAGATTAGAATTAGACAAAAAGAGTTCTTGTTGGCTTTTTCCAACTATAGAGTATAAATGAGTTAGTATAAATTCATTTAGTTTACCACCGCTCATGTTACCCTGAAGTACAGGACTTTTTCTTTTGTACATGTTGCTTATACAAATACTCTTAGCTTTTGGAGTTAATATGTGTATTAGTATTCTAGAAAATATTTTACTCTGTAAACTCTTTTCTATCATTTAGAGTTTCCCTGTTATCTAGCCAATCTCAACCTTACTATTAAACTTCATGCTTGCTTGCTTCTTCCTAAAGATAAAAAGGAATCTTTGTGGAACAATTGCCACACATTAATAACTTTGTGATGATATTTATGAAATACTAGGGGCCCAGTGCACGAATTCGTGCACCTTGAAAGGAACTGATGGCACGGAGTGATTGGAGCTGGCTCCAGCAGCAGGTGCAAGGGGCAGCTGCTGCCTTGCTTGCCCCTCAGGAGCAGAGGAAGGTGGAGAAGCTCTGAGGGGTGATCGGAGCCGGCAGCCGCCACTTGCACCCACTGATGGCGCCGATAGCTTTGGTGCCAGCAGTGGGTGCAAGCGGCGGCTTTGGCACTGGCAGCAAGGGTGAATGGGGCTGGCACCAGGAGCAGGTGCGAGTGCCAGGCAGCACCATGGTGCTTAGGTGCAAAGAATATTCAGTAACCACCAGAGGCTCACCCTATGACAGTGACTGGCACCCCTCCTTGGTCTGGCACCCCTGCTCACCTTCTCCACCATCCTGCTGTGGCCCACACCTACCATGTTCCACACGTGCCCCCTGATGGTCAGCGCATGTCATAGCAATTGGTTGTTCGGTTGTTCCGCCGTTTGGTCTGTTTGCATATCAGCCTTTTATTATATAGGATGAACACAGGCACATGCAGCGGGGAACTCAGACTCCAGGTAAGATAGCAGTGAAATAGTTACGATTCTTTGTTGTTGCAAATGATGTAGAGACTAAACTCAATTTGCTGTATGTCAGGTTTTTTATCTTTAACAACAAGTGTTAAAGATAAACAAAGCCAAACGCTAGGTAAAACAATAAGAATGGATTCTAATCAATAATATACTATTGCAATAAGGAGGAGTCTAGCTTGAACTCTTGAACTGAACTCAACTTTTATTTGCACAGAGGTGATGGGGGTTGTAAAGGGAGAATGAGGGACTAGGGAAGGAGGTGAGCAGGGTTTAGTAGAGTCAGGGAAGTGAAATGTGAAACCCACCCAGTTTGCTAATGGGTGCTTATTAAAGGAAGGCTTCTATTCTCCCACAGAGACTGCGAGTCAAGGCCCTATCTTCAGGTGTTGGCTGGAATAAACAGTAAATTATTTTGATAGCCTTATATTTTCTCAGCAGATACTTTAAAGGGAATTAGGGTCATCCCTGGGCTATACCTTTGGGTTGTCAGGAACTGTTCATGTTTGTTCAAATCTTTAAAGACCAAGATTGAGACCTGGTCAAGAAAGGACTCAGGGGAATCTTGCTGAAGTTTGGTTAAGAAGAGAATCTTTGCCACAAAGGGGGAAAGAACTATCATCCAGGGCTGAATCCAGCAGCTCAAATGACTTCATCAGTGTTCATACTTTTCTGCCTCACACTTGTTTCCTCCTTTTCTAGGCTTCGCTCCTCAGCATAATGACTCCTCTTGGCGATTCCCTGCGCTCCATGCTTGTCTAGTCCCTTCAGTAATTCCAGCACAAAAGAGTGTCTGCCTCTTTCCTAATCACTCAAGCAAAAGTCCCAAGAGTTTGGCACTGGCTGAATCACCATACCATCTCTGAGACAAGTACTCTGAGGCAGGTGTGCCAGGCTCTTGTTGCTGGATCTGTATCACATCACCACCCCTGGACCCAGAGTTGTGATCATCCCACCTAAATGATGTAGGCTGAGAGTAGCTGAGTAGTTGATCACCAAGAAAATATATTCTACTTTCAAATAAAAGGGGAATTAATGCCTGTCATTGTCAGCGAATAGAAATCACCCTCCGAAATAAAAAAGAAGGCCTTTGTATTTTTCTGACTCTTACCTATACCACTGGATAAACAAAATATGCCTGTTATGTACGAGGCCATATTAAAGCACTGGTCAGAAGCACAGAAAGATACTTCTTCATATATAAGTGACATAAATCTTTTCAGGGAATTATAACTAGGCTTTCCATATTTTAGAAAGATCATATTTTGAGAATGTTTAAAGAGCGTGCATATAGTGAAAATTTTTTCTAAATAGTCCTCTGTAGTTCTGTGATTCATATTGCTTTTCATTCTTAAACCTAGATTTCAATAGCTATTAGTCTATAATCTTAACTAACTGCTTTTCTAGACTTGAAATATTTATAAATGACTAAGAAATTGAAATCCACATGACATCTGTTGCCAGAACATTTTTCATTCAGTTTTATTGTTCAAAATCATTTACTTTTGACGTAAGGACAATTAACTACACACATCATGAAAGATAATCACATAATTAAATACTCTCACAGCACCAGAACACTTTAAAAATACTATTGCAGAAAGTTGGTTCACATTGGGAGGGCAATTTTAACAAAAGTAATTTAATTTTTTACAATGCTTTTTTTCAGTTATTAGAATAAGCATAGGGTTAGAAGAAAAATAGCTTTCTTAATTCTACCACCAGCATTCTGTTTAAATAGTATCCCTTATTTTTAGAGATTGCTTTTGAAAGAAGAATAAATTATTGTTGAAATCCTAGTGTTTGGAGGATTTGGGAAAACACAAAACAAAGTATAGCATGAATTATATTAGTTTAACTTCTATACTATTGAGAAGTTTGATGTTCTGATGGGCATTTGTCATTCCAATCTAGTCTACAACCTAGCTATTATGACAGTCTGTTTGGGAGAAAGTTTCGAGATTCTTATTTAGATGATAGTGGAGAGGAGTGAGGTGGGAGTGGTAGAGATGTTAAAGGGGTGGAACATTGGCGAAAAGACAGTTCACTTTAGTAGCATCGGTCCTGAAAGAATCAGAGTGCCCGGTTTTGTTGTCTCCCTGCAGTCAGAATTGTTTTCCCAGTTTATGTAAAAATGCAGTTTTTATAAGAAATCTTTAGAGATAGTGACTCATAACACCAGAATTGCCAAATTTAAACCGTACTTGATATGGTCTTCAGAAGGAAAGGGCAGAAGCCAGTGAGTTTAATTCACTATCTCATGAAGTTTGGCAACAATTAAGTCATTGCTTCTTTCTACCCAGTCCTTATTCTTTTCTAATAAGGCTTATTTATCAGATCTTAATCATATGCCATGCTGTTTTTCTTTGGATCTCCTTCCAGATCTCTACATCATATTTTAATTGTGGAGCGGTAAAGAAAATACCACATCACATTATAAGTCTAAGAAGGCCAAATATAGTTTTCAAAAATCATTAACATCATTAAAACTTTACTTCATAAGGGAAAAAAATCTTACATTTAATCTATCCTTCTCAAACATTTTGTTAAAAAACTAAAAATTAAATAATGATGCAAAGATGGATGTAAAATAGAAGCCAGCAAACTCTTGCACTAATCTGTTCTCTTTTTAGTCAATCACTTAAAAATAAACAATCAAAAAAGCTGTACATTTTAACATAAAATAAATTATGATCAGCTATTTTTAAAAAGAGCATTATTTGTCTCTTATTAATGAAAATATTTATGGACTCCCACTCTAAATATTATTAATAATAAAAATTTTATTAATGGAATAAATGTCTCATTATTTGAAAAATCCTGGTTTTTAATTTTCTCAATTATAGCTTACATTCAATATTATTTTGTATTAGTTTCAGGTGTACTACATAGTGGTTAGACAATCACATACTTTACAAAGTATCCCCAATATTTCCAGTACTTTTCTGTGCCTAGCGGGGTTCCCTGTTTCACTTCCTCCTCCCATAGTCTGGTCCCTATCTACTTAACTTTTTTCTGTCTCAAGACCAGTGTAAGGTATTAATAAGGGAAACAGGATTGGTTTTAGAGTATATATGAAAACTCTTTTTACTTTCTGCTGAATTATTTATAACACTATACTGGCACAAAAAGTCTATTAATTATAATAGATAAAGAAAAAATATAAAATTACATAGTTATATAGGTTAATTTCCCATTAAATCTCTTCCTTTTGAAATCATTAAAGTGTCTGAGTATGAGTTTCCAATTTGTAAACGTCTGCAGATGGTATTTTTCAATGAGAAATACATTGTTTCAGCAACAAAAAACTTTAATATTACATATATTTCCAAATGTGTTTTTAAATGTTTTTGCTTTAGTGCCAGTTTCTTTTAAAAATGATTATTTTCTGTTTTTGTGTGTGTGTGTGTGTTTGTGTGTGTGTATATATATATATGTATATATAAATATATATCAGAGAAGAAGGAAGAGGGAGAGAGAGATAAAATCATCAGTGAGAGAATCATTGATTGGATGCCTCCTACAGGATCACATTTGGTGATTGAGCTCAAACCTGGCATGTATTGTGACCAGGATTCGAACCGTGACCTCCTGGTTCATAGGTCCATGCTCAACCACTGAGCCATGTCAGCTGAGCTATTTTCTTATTTTAATTACTGACCTCAATAAGATAGATGTCATGTTTATTTACTTTAAAATTATTTTGTAGCTATTTTACTAGCATACACATTCTGGAACAGTTCTCTTTTAGTTGAAGGAAAGTTAGTCATCTAGCCATGAGTCTGAAACTGTTAAATACTTTACCAATTATATCTTTTTTTCTTGACTAGTCTGAGAGAGACTCAATTTAAGCCTGGTGTCTCAACATTCTGCTCAGTAAGTGCCTTTTTTATGCTTAAACTAGAGGCCTGGTGCATGAAATTTGTGGCCTGGTGTGGTCCCTAGGCCCGGCCAGTGATTGAAGCGTGAGTGTCTGGTGTGAAATGCCAGGTCCCAGCTGACCTCTGGGCCCTGGACAGCACCAGGGTCCCCATGCCCCCTTCACCTGAGTCATGGTGCCTGAGTCCCCATGCAGAGATGTAATGAGTGTGGCCAAAGGCCATGGGCCAGGGCGCAGCATGGGCCTCTGGGCCACCCAGCGGCGCCACATGGAAGCCAGGCAGGCAGTGCACTCTCTCCCGGAGGGTCTCATAGACCGGCTCCTGTGTGAACCCATGGGGAGCCCAACCGGCCCCTGTGATCCTGGTGGCTGTGGCCGGCTCACCTAGAAGATGCCACATGGGTGCGGGGTGGGCTCCTCGTGGGTGCCTGGCACCTGAGGGCTGAGGCTTCCCTGGTGCACAAGCCCTGGTGTCCTGGGCAAGGTTAGCGAGGGAGTGAGAGCGAGCTCTGTGGACACTCCACATTCTCACCACACCTCCAACCCCATCACCCCTACCCCCAGGTAGCCAGTGAGAGGTTGCAGTGTGTCGCTTATGCCCATGTTCCGCACCGCCCCCTGGTGGTCATCACACGTCATAGTAAGTGGTCAAACTCCTGGTCTCCCAGTTGAATGACTGCCAGAGGAGACAGTTTGCATATTAGGCTTTTATTATATAGGACTAGAGGCCTGTTGCACCATTTTCGTGCAAGAATAGGCCTTCTTTCCCCTGGCTTCACTCCCAGCCACCCGGGAGCTGGCATGTCCCTGCTCCCAGCCCACTTGGGAACCAGCAAGTCCCAGGTCCCCAGCCGCCCAGGAGCCAGCAAGTCTCAGCTCCCCAGTCGCCTGGGAGCCGGCATGTCCCTGCTCCCAGCCCTCCCAGGAGCTGGCAAGTCCCCGCTCCCTGGCCGCCCGGAGCCTGCAAGTCCGGGGGATCCAGCAAGTCCTAGCTTCTGTCTGGAGCACAACTCCAGTAGTTCCCTCTGCCGCCCCCCTTCCTCTCATAGTAGTCATCACGCCCCTCCTGGCTGCTCTGCGCCTGCGTATGCAAATTAACCTCCATCTTTGTTGGATTAATTTTGCATACTCACTCTGATTGGCTGTGGGCATAGCAGAGTGATGGTTAATTTGCATGTTTCTCTTTTATTAGGTAAGATGTGTCCAATATGGACAATAAATCAGATGGCCACCCTCAGTAAGATGAAATAACAGGGTGGCATGAGCATATCATTATTAATTATCATTAAGAAAGGGCTTGTGGAGAGCTCTGACTTGTGTTTGATTAAGGGCACTGTGGCAGGATCTTCTGTGCCTTAAAATAGAATATGTATAAGTTATATCAGCTGTTATTAGATACTTTGAAAGAAAGTGTGATCTTAAGAAACAGTATCCTTATTTAGTATTTTTTGTCAAATTTTCTTACACCTCTTTCTAGCTAATATATGGCTTCTTAGTTCTTTTCTCATTCTTTTGAAAAGGATTTTATGTGGATCCAAACCTTAGTCTATAGAATCTCACAAATAGTAATTTGCTATGGTGTGAAATCACTGGATTCTGACTACCAACGTGTATATATGTAATGGAAGTAGGAATAAATACATGTGTTTTCTTAGATGTTTTTTTCCCCATTATAATGCTGAGGAACTGTTGAGAGTTGACTTACTGATTCAACTGCCCCTAATAATGCCATAGTCCAACATTTCTGGGTTACCTTCTGAACCATAGTTTTGCTAAGACAGTGGAATTTCTGTTTTTAGATGAGTTTTAGATAAGGATCAATAAGCATGTAGCCAATTAATGCAACTATTTGGCTATAAACTGCCTCAGTAGACATATGTTTCTTCAATGTGTTCTCTTTAATGTGGTAAAAGTAATTCTATTTGCATTCATATGTATTAGTTTATGTTTTTATTTAGCAACAAACTTTAAGGGTTGGGAATACTTTTATTTTGCCCTGGCTTTCCTCCATTCCCTGAACTTGTATCTACTTATTCATAAATACACAAGGAAGATTGCAGGCGAACAATAATCCATCCTCGATTAAACATTATACTTTTATATCAAGGATAAAGAGGGTCCAGGGAAATTAATCCTTTGCCCTAGGAAGTTTATTAAAAATGCTAAATCAGAAGCTGATGGCAGCTTAAATAGCTTGAAGTAATTCTCTAGGGGAAATCTTCTAAAACCCTATCTGTTAAGGTAGATTTGGTTCAAGAAGCAGCAAAGATCAAATACAGAAAAATAGCATAGTTATTAAACATTGCTGGCATTAAATTCAGTTAAGCAACTAAGAAAAATTTTACACAATAGACACTATATGTCAATATGAATCTGCTGAGTACAGAAAGCTTGAATAATGTTTTCATTTTAAAAAGAAATTAAATAACTGAAATTGTTTCTGAATAGAAAAAAAATAAGTATCAAGATTATAAAATTGATGTTTAGTTAAACATTTAAATCCATGCATGATTGGAGCATGCCTCCTACAAGTACTTGCTAAATAAACTACACAGATTGGAATGCTTATGTGAATAACACATGATCTCACATTTAGGACTTATTTATTAAGGAGTAATGAGATGGAAAAATTACCCTTTCTATATAAATTGCAATTAACTGAGGTGTGTGGCACAATGTGTGATGTATACAAAATGTATATTATACTCTGCAATATACAAGCATTTCAACGACTAGTATAAAAAAGTAAATTTTAAAACTCAAGGAGACAGTTTCAGTTCCTGCTCTGATATTTAAGGTGTTGGAAACCATCACTCCCACACTCACAACCACAAACCAAACAAATTGATAATCAAGAACTTTTGTTTGATCCACCAGAGAACTGAACTCACTTAGCAAGCCACTGCCCTAAAAGCTGGAGATTGAAAAATACAGAGAGTCATAGTTTACAGGACACAGAAGTCACTGGAGCAAGTAACGGGGGAACGCATCTAGTAACTGGCAAATGACCTTACGCTGAATGTGGACGAGCTCTAGAGTTAAAAGGGCCTCTGCGCTTTCATTAGTTTTACCTAAGAATGCCCTCCTAGATTCTCCTGATAAAGGTCAGAGAAAAATTACCTCCTACTTCTGGTGGTTGAGAAGGGGAAATTAACAATTTGACATATGCCACACCATTATTTTCTCCATAACAAATTGCCCTCAAGACAACTTTACCTGAACCTTAACCAACTTATGGAAAAAGGAATTAGAAACTCCAGTAGCCGGAAGCCTTCAGGTCTCACACAGGGAAGACTATAGAAAGGAAAAAAGCTAAGAAATGCTTCTAAAGGTCACAACTTAGGGACACTGGTGCACTTCAAAAAAGAACAATTTGTCATACAAATTGTAGAATGCTTCTTTTCCCAAATACCTTGTAACCACATCAACATCTACTATAGTTACAGTGAATTAAACCTGAGGGAGCTTCAAGACATACTCTGTTTAAGAAGGAGTTTCTAGGAAAATCCAAAGACAACAGCGGAGACAAAAGTAAGGGCAGAGAGGAAATGGGAGTCTATGACTCTTTCAGCTCCAGTAAACATTAATTAGCAGGACCCCTAGCCCAGTTATCACCTTTCACAAAAGCTCATTCACCTCAGTTCTTATTTCTGGATGCGTTGTGTTCAGATTCCAACAAAAATTACAAGACATGGTAAAATGTAAGAACAAACACAGTCTGAAAAGATAAAACAAGCATCTGGAATCAGATAAAGGAGAGATTTGGGAATTATCAGACAGGAAATTTCAAATGACTATAATGAATATGCTAAGGGATTTAATGAAAAGAATTAACAACATATAAATAATATAAGCAAAAAGATGGAAACCCTAGGAAAGAACAAAAGACATTACAAGAAATCAATGATTCAATAAAAGAATTAAAGAATGTCTTCCATGGATTCATCATTAGATTTGACATAAGTGAGGAAAGAATCAGGGAGTTTGAAGGTATATGAACAGAAACTTCCCAAACTGAAAAACAAAGAAAAACAGAATTAAAAACAACAACAACAAAAAGAACAGAATTATACCCCAAAAAAATTATACCTAAGCATATCATGGTCAAACTGAAGAAAATAAAAAATAAAGAGAAAATCTTAAAAGAAGTCAAAGGAAAACTATGGCTTCTTTAGGGAAGAGCAAATATAAAAATTACATCACACTTATCTTTAAAACTATACAAGCAAAAAGAGAGTGGAATATAAATTTTAAAATGTCAAAACAAACACACACAACAATGAGCTAGAATTCTGTATCCATTTAAATTATTCTGAAAAGTGAAGAACACATATAAAATTTTCATACAAACAAAAACTGAGGGAATTTGTTGCTGGTAATCTGCCTTGCCATTCTCTATGTTATAGGATACCAGAGGCCTGGCGCACGAAATGCATGCACTGGGGAGGGTAGGGGCGTCAGCCAGGCCTGCGCCCTCTCGCAGTCTGGGAGCCCTCAGGGGATACCTCAGTGCTGGCTTAGGCTCACTCCCCCAGGGCAGTCAGACATCTTTAGTGCTTCCGCAGAGGTGGGAGAGACTCATACCACTGCAGCTGTGCTCACCAGCCGTTAGCCCAGGTCAGGCCTGCTGGCTGAGCACAGTTCCCTTATGGGAGCACACTGACCACCACAGGGCAGCTCCTTCGTTGAGATTCTGTCCCCTGGTGGTCAGTGCGCATCATAGCGACTGGTCGTTCTGCCATTCGGTTGACTTGCATATTATCCTTTTGTTACATAGGATAGGAGGTGATTAGCTCCTGCTAGAGAAAGACTGAAAACAATGCCCATTTCTGTCAGAACCTCTCATTGGGTCAGAAACATTTGTCTACTGGTGAAAGATGGGAAACTCTCCAGTACCCAGGACCAGGCAAAATCCTTTGCTTCTGGAGGCAGGAGGGTAGGAGTGGAGGGTGGGGAGAGGAGAATTTGGTGGAAGGAAAACACATCGGCACCTGGGGAGATATAAGATCCATAGGAGTTGGGAAAAGAATAGAAGTAGGATTGCTGAATTCAGCAAATAAAAATATAAAACTGCCAATTAAATTTGTTTTAAATAAAGAACAGATTTTTTTAAGTATAAGTATATTTTTTTATTGCATGTGACATACTTTCACAGACAGTATATACTATAGGACATATTTATACTAAAAACTAGAGGCCTGGTGCACAAAATTTGTGCACGGGTGGGGGGCTGTCACTCAGCCCAGCCTGCACCCTCTCCAATCTGGGACTGCTGGCTCCTAACTGCTCCCCTGCCTGCCTTCCTGATTGACCCTAACCACTTCTGCCTGCCAGCCTGATCACCCCCTAACTCCCCTGACAGCCTGAGCAATGCCTAACTGCTCCCCTGCCAGCCTGTTTGCCCCTAACTGCTCCCCTGCCAGCCTGTTTGCCCCTAACTGCCCTCCCTTGCAGGCCTGGTCACCCCTAACTGCCCTCCCCTGCATGCCTGGGTCCCCCCCAACTGCCCTTCCCTGAAGGCCTGGTCTCCCCCAACTTCCCTCCTCTGCCAGCCTGGTCACTCCTAACTGCCTTCCCCTGCAGGCCATCTTGTGGCAGCCATCTTGTGTCCACAGGAGGGCAGGATCTTTGACCACATGGGGCAGCCATCTTGTATGTTGGAGTGATGGTCAATTTGCATATTACTCTTTCACTAGATAGGATAGAGGCCTGGTGCATATTACTCTTTTATTAAATAGGATAGTGGGGGCCAGCTGGTTTGCCCTAAAGGGTGTCCCAGATCAGGATGGGGGTTCCCTTGGGGTGTAGGGCAGCCTGGGCGAGGGGCCTGTGGTGGTTTGCAGGCTGGCCACGCCCCCTGGTGACCCAAGTGGAGGCCCTGGTATCTGGGATTTATTTATCTTCTATAACTGAAACTTTGTAACCTTGAGTGAAGGCCAGGGCCGGCCAGAGTGGGCAGAGAGCTTGGCTTCCTCCATTGCCATCTTGGTTGGGTTAATTTGCATACTTGCTCCTGATTGGCTGGTGGGCACGGCTTGTGGGTATGGTGGAGTGATGGTTAATTTGTATGTTTCTCTTTTATTAGTGTAGATGATTGATCAATTATCTGAAATTCAAATTTTACAGTGAATTCTGCAATTTATCTGTCAACCTTGGCATGAGGGAAGAGCAGGAAATCCTCCTGTGCCTAGATCCTGCTTGCTCTACATTTGAAATTCATGTAGAAACTAACCAGTTTTCAGTAGCTAACCTGCCACTGTCATTTCTCACCTGAATTATTGGGAAGGTCCTTTAACTCCTGTAAATGCTTTGTTCCTTGACCACAGACAGACAATTCTCAACACTGAAGTCAGATATTACTATTCAAACCCAACTCACATCATGTTATTCTTAGTTCAGATCATCCAATGTCTTCCAATGACAATTAAAGCTCAGAGGAGAAGCCAAAATCTATAAGATGCTGGAAAGTATAGCCCCTTCTTTGAATACATTTGCTCCACCCCAGCACAGAACCTCCTGCTGTTTGCTGAGATTAGGTTTCATATTACCATTTTAGGGCCTTTGTGCTTGCTTTTCTCTCTTTCTGGAAGGTGTTCCTCCCAGTTACAAACTTGTGGTTTCTAGTTATTCTTTGGATCCTTTCTCGAATGGTAGCTTGTTACTGAGGTCTTCCATAACCCTGGTTACAAAAATCACATCTCACCATCTCTATCCATCACTCTCTATTCCTACCATGCTATATTGTTAATCACCTAAAACATCATATATTTTATTTATTTATTTAGCTTATTTTGTATCATCTCTCACTAAACAGAAATTGGAGATTCTTGTTTGTTTGATTCCTGGCTGTGTCCAAGGACTTAGAAGTGTTCCTGGAAACATAACTGATGCTCAATAAATGGGTTGAATATATGAAGGAATATATCAATGAATGAATAAGCGAATTACAGCATAAAGTTAAGCGAATGTTGCCATCAAAATGAAAATGTATTTTTAGAATATATATTATAATGCTGTTTTAGAGATATTGATACAAACATGGTACACTTATATATTGTTCCTTCTGAATACTCATTATATTAGAGAAAAAATTTTATTAGAGTATAATTTTTCTGGATTCCTTAGGCTGTTGCAGTAACCCTTAATGTCACACTGTTTCCACACTGATATAAAGTGCTCCCTCAGATGGGACATACTGTAGCCTTTTAATACCAACATTCATCATGCTAAAATATATGCATGGCCTATAACTTCTGTGGAATAGCTTACAATGTGGAATAGGAGTGATCCCTAGGCAGAGCTTAAAATAAGCAAATAGGTCAAATGTTCAACTTACATGCAATATTTTTAATTACTTGGCATATATTTCTAAATGAATGTTCAGGCCCAATCGAACCATTGTGACACTGAACTTAAATGAGAGGAATACCAGGAGCCCCATGTGTTTCATCTTTTTTAATGCTCCAAGTAAAATGAATCTTTTGATTTTTTTTCATCCTGAAAAATGTCTCTAAAGAGCCAATGGTTTAAATGCAAAGTTCTTCCCTTAAGGAAAAGGTTCGAAGTTTTCATTTTCTAAGAGTAAAATATTACTTTCTCACATTAAAGTTTTGTCTATTTTATTGCTAGAGTTGAAAAAAGAAAAAGTCTCAACTTCTTTAATATAGCTCAATTCATCAAACTGATTCTTTCTTGCTCTAGGTTATTTCTCATTGATAGTTCCTTTGGTTGCTAGAAATTTCTAAATTAGTGTTGCCACATCCAAGTGGCTGACACACATTATTTAGCTAACTATTACCTTTCATTTGTATTTGTTATGTGTGTATGTGTCTTTATCATTGCTCAGCATTATAATAACCATAAAAGGAATGATTTATATTGTCATAGATACAGAAATAAAAGTATTTCATTTAAGAATCTGTTTTTTTTTTTATTATAATCTGTTAAAGAAAGGACTTTCATTAAACATAAAATGTCACCATGCTAGTACTGTATGAATGACTTTGTGTTTATTATCGTATCAGTGAACAAGAGGCTTCAGCATGCTTTTGTTTGTTGTTTAAACCTTAAAATATAGGCTTTTATTTTTGAAAGAGAAATGAAGTAATGATGATTATAATATCTATATACTCTAGGTAAAAAATGTTTATGTCCTATTGAATTATGTATACTGCCAAATTAATTAAAGTGAGGATTTAGATGCAAGAATGCAATATTTTTGAAAAGGTAAAATAATTTATTTGAATTTTATCCAATTACAAAAGATAAACATTCTCTACTCTTGCATTCATCTCTTTGGAAGAAGTCACCATAGATTTACTTTAGAAATTACAGTATTTTTATATGAATATATATCTCATATATATGTTGAGGAAACAATGAACATAATCTATCAAATTCACAGGTGAGAGTTTGTAATCACTAAATTTCATAAATCATTAAAATACAAGTAATATAAACTTTCAGGGGGCAAGCTATATATATAAAAGCCTAAGCGACCTTTATGGCAGAGCAACCGGAATGACCAGAATGACTGGTTGACCAGTCACTCTGATGCGCACTGACCACCAGAGGACAGACGTTCACACAGGGGAGTGCTGCTCAGCCAGAAGCTGGGCCCATGGCTGGTCAGTGCAACTGTGGCCGCGGGAGCCTCTTCCGACTCTGCGCCAGCATTACCGAGTGGTGGCAGCAGGTGCAGCGGGCTGGGATGAGGACAAGTGGCGTGGCTCCCGGACCTGTTTCTGGCTCCTCCCTGGCTGCCTGCCATGCACTGCTACATCCCTCGGGGGATGTGCAACTGCTGGTTTAGGCCCCTGAGGATTCCCTGATTATGAGAGGGCACAGGCCAGGCTGAGAGACACCACCCCCGCATTCATGCACTGGGTCTCTAGTACTTACATATTAGTGTAAAACAGTTAAATCATATTACATTCTCCCTAAAATATAGTTAAATCACAAGATTTTGATAAAGAGGAGTTTTAATCATGTAGAAGAGCAATGAGTTTGGATTATGAAACACATTGAACTAGGTGGGTAATATGGAATAATCTGGAGCATACAGGGTGGATGCTTTAGGGAAGAGTAAAACAAAACATTTGAGAGAAGAGAAACTGGATAAGACAAGAATATTGAAAGGGTGAACAACAGATATCAATAATAATAGTTACAATGATAATAAATACTATTGCAACTTTGGCTAATATTTAATTATCCTCAGGAAAAAATTAGAAATTTCTGCTTCCTCCCTTTGATATTATATTCTCTTTTCATCCTAAGATTCAGAATTCAGGCAGCAAAATTAGCATTTCATTTTGCCACATTAGAATTTGTAGCCACTTAAGGATTTACCTGATAACTGAACAAATTTAGTTACTAATAACATGTTCCCAATGAGGTATATGTTGTAAGTTATAAATAATAAATTTAAAATTGAACTCTAGGACCACAATATATTTGTAATCTTGAGGCCTGCCAATGTTATTACATGTGCCATCAGTCATTTTTTAAGACAATACAAAAGTTCAAAGTATTTTGCCAACATTTTTCTTTATCTCTTTGGTTTTGGATTTATATAAGAACTAGAGGCCCCATGCATGAAATTCATGCAAGAGTAGGCCTTCTTTCCCCCACTTGCCGGCACTGGCTTCCCTCTGGCACCTGGGACCCAGGCTGCCTTCACAAAGGGAAGCCCCATCCACCTGCCACAGCCTGTCTGTCAGTGGCCTGGGCCTCCCTCTGCAGGGCGATCATGGGGCGATGGCCCAGCCCCTGACCAAAAGCATCACACACTCCTTGGCTGGCCTGGCATCAGTGGGTGTCATAGCATGGTTCTGGATGGTCATCTGGATGGTCATCCGGATGGTCATTCCACTGTTTGGCCATTCAGTCGATTTGCATATTATGTTTTTATTATATAGGATAATGATTTAATTATTCAAACTATAAATGGCTCTGCCAATATGTACCAATGGGATTTTAGAACAGAACAGTATTGTATCTGTTTTGTGAGTTTGAAAGTTTGATTGCTATGGGGACACATTTTTCAGTTAGTTGATTGATATGAGAATTTTTTGAAACATAATAACATTCCATTTAAACCATGAATTACATAAAATTGCTTCTTTATATAACCAGTAAATTTTAATATTTTTCAAAGCAAAAAACATCTGGGAAATTTTAAAACTTTTTGAATATACATAATCAAATGAAATAAATTGCTACTTACTGAATATATATTCAGAAAGAGAGATGAAACACTGATTAGAGAAAATATGAGGTGAGTAAAAACAAAGAACCTTCATTTAAAAGCTAAGATCTATATATATAAAATGCTAAGTGTCCCTCCTACCATCTGACCTGTCACTATAACACACACTGACCACCAGGAGGCAGACACTCAATGCAGGAGCTGCTGAGCTGCAGTGACTTGGCAGTGGCAGTTCTCCAGTGATGCACCCCGAAACCAGAGAAGAGGGAGCCCGATTCCTCGCTGGGCTGTGCAATTCCACCTTCGGCTGTGGGTTATGTTGTTGCTGGGGCATTGTCTGCCCTAAATCTGGTTTACTGCACCCTTGTGTTTGCGTTCCACACCCTGTATGATAGCAACTTTGCAGAGTACCCTCTCACACTCCAGGACCCCTGAGCGGATGTCGAAGAGCCAGTTTCAGCCTGATCCCCACAGGCCAGGCCAAGGGATCCCCAACTGCCAGAGGGACCTCTCTCACTCTTCCATGGTGCCGCCCCAGGTATGGCTGGTGGGGGAGGGACCATGGGAGGCTGGCTCCAGGGTGTGACTGGCCCTTCTCATCCAGTCCCGCCCTGCCAGCCACCTTCTAATTAATTTCCTTTCAATGTGCATGAATCTGTGCACCGGGTCACTAGAATAATATCAAAGAAGAAAGATTTAGGAGTTAGCAAGGTCTCAAGTAATAGAATTTATCATGCTCTCCACATTTAGTTCACAAATTATCACTCTCTCATTTTTTACATTACATAGTAATTTCATTAACATTAAATGAATATTCCACTTAAATTGAATAAGGCTTGTAATCACTATTTTAGCCTCATCTACGAAAATAACATCCTTGAAAACAGATTCAGTATGTTAATTGTACTTTTGAATACGTTAACCTGATTGTTTTTTACGTACCTCCTAAAATCATCTTGTATATCTATTGTTGTAGACATGCCACATATTGTGAGAAACTATTTCATAGGGATCATGAAAAAAGCTCAAGGAGATTAGCATCAAGCCTCTAGAAGGTAGAATTTTATTCTTTAGCATGGGTATTTATTTTATAGAACAGCCCTAGGTGTTTAAAAGCTCTCCCTTAATCTGAACTAAAATCTGTCTCCTAATGAATGCTACATGGAAACTAATTGGGTTGCATCTACCTTATTTGGAAATTATATAGGAGTAAAGTGCCTAGGAATTCCTAGGGGTTAAAGTAACATCTACCTTACAAAAATTATTATTAATTACTATGTGAATTTTAATGTTTCATAAATTCATAAAGTATTTTTTTTACTTTTCTCAACTTACATGTTTAATTAGTCTACAATTATTTCAGCATGTGTTGTTGAGCTTATCAATTTTTTATTTCTTAAAACAGGATTCTAATAAGAACTTGCCCACCTGCAGATTTGTGGGTTGTTCACAGTTCTCTGTAATTTCACAAAACTCTAGCTTCCTCTTCTATTTCTAGTAATTCTAAAATTTCACCTTTAAGCAAGCACTCTTGGTATTTTAATATATAGGATAAGTAGACTTAATTTTTTTAAGTGAAGCACTCTTGCCCTACCCAGTTCTAACACTGAGATTTTGAGTCTTGGTTATCAGGAAAACAGAATCATTAGAAGAAATAAAAACAAAAATCATCTAGAGACAAGTAAACTGGAATCAGTAAAATCAAATGATTACATTTATCTAAATTATCCTGGCTGAGACCATTCATAGGTCTTGGTAAATATTCTACAATGTGCATTGATGATCAAACTTTTAAATGCATCTCACATTGCTATGACTCTATATAGACTTAAAGAAATAATTATCCTCAATACATCCATATATGCATGTGTACAGTACATAGACTTTCCATTGTTAGAAAAGTATGTACGTATGCATTTCTTTAATTTAGTGGGATATTATAACTCTTTCCAGGTATGACTTACTAGGTCAATTAATATACATTAAGCCAAATATCACACATACAAAATGTATTGAATAAGATAACAGATGTCATTGATCAAACCTCTCAGTTAAAATGACTGTTGAGTCAACCTGAACTATACTCAAATTATTTTTATAAAAAATTATATTAATTTACCTTAGGAAATCTTTGAATTTATATTTATGAAAGTTAATATTCTTATTGTATTTTAATAGTCAAGATGACTTTCAGAAAAATACTTAATGATTTATAAATTTCCGGTTATTCAGCAGTTTTTAGCTTAATATTATATAGGAATTATAATTACTGGTTATTATTTCTCAAATAGGAAAATTATTCCTCTTGCTCAGTTAAATAGGCTATTAAGGAGTAAAAGCTTTCTACCAATGTCAGCTTTAAAAACTTAATTTTGTGCATTGATGGTGTCTATATGAAAAAAAATGAATCATTCTCATCACAAAGCTTTACCTATACTAAGTGATTTTATTTCTCTGACTTTCCACAGAAAAAAGACTTTAGATGTATAGTTTTTGATGGGGGTTATATTACTCATATTACTAATACACAATATGCTTACATTTTTAACTTCCTTGCTTCTGAATTATTTTTTCCAAGTATCCTTTCTATGTACTTTGAATTCCATTTCCTCTTATTAAATCTACAGTTTAATCATTCTCCTCTTTTTGTAGTCTAAGTCACATAATTAAAAACACAAACAAAAAGAAAAGTAAAGCAAAAGAAACATTAGAAACACTTTAGTTCTTTTTATTAAATTTATTGGGGTGACATTGGTTAATAGGATCATATAAGTTTTGCATACACATTTCTATGATATAAGATCTATGTATTGCATTGTGTGTCCCCACACCCATTTCCTTTCTTTTATCCTGTGAAACACATCATGAGTTTCCCAAAGGCCTAGAGAGTACAGCTGATCGATAATTGAGTATTTAATGAACAAATAAGTGCTTTCCCTTAAGGCAATCTGTTTGTCTTAGTCATTTTCTATGTAAGAGTTTAGAATAAGTTAAACATACTTATATGGCTAAATGGCATATACATAATAACTTCACACAATATTGATAAATGTATTATTAGAAATATTAAAACAAATGTAAGAAAATGAAAATAAATTGTTTAAATATGAAAAAAATTGTACCATTTTATCCACACTATTCTCTTTTAAGCTAACAATTATAAGAACTCACCAGTGTTTAGTTACATTTCTTCTGTTTCTTGCAATAATTCAGAGTAGAAAATAATGTTAAATTTAAAATATTAGTACATCCAGGAGATGTAAGAAAAAAATATCTTTCCTGTTTGAGATTACATTGTTTATATAAGAAAGATGTCAAAAATGTATGATATTTGAATTATATTTAAAACATTATACAATTTAGTATGGTATCATATTTCCAAATGTGATATATATTTATTGATTATATATATTCATAATTACTAATGTGTCATTACCATAAAATAAAATAACACAGAAATAAAAAAAAATACAGTTTGAAGTTTTGCCAGTTTTACATAGCTACATAACCACTGACCAAAGCAAGATAAAACATTTCTATGACCCTAAATATTTTCCTCATATATTTTCCTAATAAATTCCCTCTCCCTGCCACCAAATTAAATTGGGAGATGTCTGACTGATGGCTTAGGCCCGCTCTCAGCCTGACAGACATTCTTAGTGCTGCTGTGGAGGAGGGATAGGCTCCCACCACCACCCCTGAGCTTGCCAGCCATGAGCCTGGCTCCCACGGGGGATTGCACTGACCACCAGGGGGCAGTACCTGCATTGAGCATCTGCCCCCCTGGTGGTCAGCGCACATCATAGCAACTGGTTGTCGGGCCATTCAATTTGCATATTATCTTTTTATTATATAGGATACTATAGATGGATTTTATCTGTTCATAGAATTGCACATCATGTGCTTTTTTGTTTCTGGCTAATTTCACTAAACATGGTGTTTGAGATTCAACTATGTTGCTATTGCATGTAGTTCACTATTATTATTTTGTTATTGGTGAGTGGTATTCCAATGTATCATTATGCCACTATATTTTTATCTATTCTCTTGCTTATAGATGTGTCAGTTTTCAGTTTTGGCTATTATGGTAAGGTTGCTATTAAGATTCTTGGATAAGACTTTTTATGGACATACATTTTTATTGGTAGTGGTAGTGATGAATACCTAGTAATAGTCCTCCAGCATAGGGTAGAAATATGTTTAACTTCATTAGAGATGCCAAACTCTATTTTAAAGAGTTTACATAGATGCTATTACTATATGTTAAGTCCAGTTGCTTCACATCCATATCAACATATGGCATATAAATATTTTTAATTAGCCACTCTGCTAGTATAAGGTGGTATGTTTTTAATATTGTTCTGCAACGAATCTCAGTGTCAGATTAAGTATAAGTTAGATCCAATCACCCCTCTTGTTTCAGGATAACAAGAAGGAGAGCTGCTTTTTTTCTGATGTTAATATTATTTATTTGCCTCCACTATTATTTTATATAAAACTCTGAGAAGAGAAATATTATGAGATACATTCAAAAAATGAAAAAAAAATTGTGACTCTAGTTCAGAAACATAAGCAGTCTCAGAGATGGTTGAAAGGTTAGAATGATCAAACAGAGACTTTCAAACAATTTTATGTGAATAATCAAATTATATGTTTGTGAGTACAAGAAAATGTGTTAGGAGATACAAAATTTCAGCACATGTATGGACATTATAACATGATCTGAATGGAATTCTAAAAATAAAAAAATATATCAGAATTGAAGAAATCATTTCATTAGGCTTAAATTCAGACTACATACAGCTGAAGAAATGATAAATGACCTTGATGACAGGAAATAAAGTATATTTAAATAAAACAAAACAAACAAACAAAAACCAAAAAGAAAATAAAAAGCAAACCAGAAAGTCTGAGATGCTTGGGATAATATCAAATAGTTTAAAAACTATAATTTAAGTTCCAGAAATATAGAAGAAAAATATAGGGAAAATAAATTGTGGTAAAGAAAATGGCTGGGAATTTTCCAAAATTGGTAAAGGATAAAAATAGCTCCAATAAGCACAAGGAATTCCAAGTAAGGTTAATAAAAAGAATGTATACATAGACATATTTTCCTCAAGAAAAAACTAAAGAGAAAGGTTATATATTACATATGGTCAAAGAAAAAAATTATATTAAAGGAACAAAGATATAAATATTTGTTAACTTTCTGTTAACAATAAAGTGAGAAAGAAGATAATAAAATGGCAATATTAAATTGTTGAAAAGCATTAGATTAAATTGTTTTAAAAATGGAAAATAATACAATCACAATAGCATCAACTAACTTTAAATTCTCTGAAGTATTACTAATATAATTACATAATAACAAAATAAGTTAAAAAATATACCATATTGAAGAATTGGAAGATTCCACATTCTTCAGATGTTGTTTTTCCTGTTTGAATTATTGATTCAATGCAATCCCCACCAAAATTCCAAGCAGTTTATTAAAAAGAAAAAAATTAAAAATCTAGCTCTAAAATTTACATTAAAATGTAAATGATCTAGAAAGGCTTAAAGGTTCTTTCAAAAGAAGAATGAGGTTAAAGGGCGTATGCTACTTGATATCCCTAATTACTATAAAGCTACAGTCATATTTACATAAGGATAGAAAAATAATCAATTGAACAGAATAGTCTAAAAATATACCATATTTTTATCACCAACTGCTTTTCAATGAGTCATGTCAATCAAATGGAGAAAAGAAAAACTTTTCAACAAAAATTGCTGGAAAAATTAGACACCTATATGGAAATAAAATGATTTCAACCAATTTCTCATTCCATCCATAGAATTACTTTAAGATAGAGTATAATCTGAACTGTAACACCCAGAACTTTAAACATCTACAAAAATCGATTTAAAAATATGGGAAATTAGCGTTGCAAAGATTTTTAATTTAATTTTTAAATTAACAATGTTTGCTCTCTAGAAGACACCATTAAGACAAGGAATAATTGGGAAAAAATTTATTACAAAGAATGTGTACCTACACTATATAGAAAGAACTTCTACAAAAAAGTAATTAAAAGATAAATTGTCCAAATGTATGTGGCCAAAATTTTAGTGAAAAGGCACCAAACACTATCATTTTTCAAGGGGGAAACTGTATCTTAGTAATTACGTGAGTTAAACTTCAGCTAGAAAACTCCGTTAACTCTTAATGATGTTCTATATTTGTATGTATTATAAAAATAACTTAGATTTGAAGCAAAAACAAACAAAACCCAAAAAACCTCACCTTCAATGACAAAGTCTATTGGGATAGCTATAGGAGGAAAAATACATAAATCACATATATTCCACTTTTAATAAAATACTATAGTACACAACAAATTTATATATTTATTTTCCACCAATGTAAGTCAGCATTTTTCAAACTTTGGCAATTGAGGCTGACAAAAGGTTCTTCAACGTGGAATTAGAGCTCAACCCCATTGTAAGTAGATTTTAGCAATAAAAGGATAGTTTTCAAGTAAAGTGGACAAATTTATTTTGGTTAATATAAAAATAGTAATAAAGCTAATGATTTACTATCTTTGGGAGGGATTATATGATTTATCCAATGACACTAAAGAATCTTTTTAAGCCTCAATGATTGACACAGTGAACTTGAGTCCAGATTCTAATTCAATTCATTTCTTTCCTTACTTTATTTATAATTATCTAAAACTCATAACTCACAGATACAGGTTGTGGAATGGCAGGAAGTGCTTGGTGACTTCACCATAGGAATTTGAGTGTTCTGTATGGAATCAAATAAAAGAAGATATTTATTCCTGAAAATCTTTAACAACTTTATGTAATAATATAATATTATGTGTATATCAGATTCAAAAGTTTAAATTAGCATAATTTAGATCCAATCACCCCTCCTGTTTCAGGATAACAAGAAAGAGATCTGCTTTTTTCCTGATATTAATATTATTTACCTGCCTCCAATATTATTTTATATAAAACTCTGAGAAGAGTTTTCTCTCCTAGCAAACCATGCCATATTTGTAGGCTGAATAATGGCTTCTTTAGTTTTGGGTGTTTGCCTGCCATTAGTGACACACTTCATGATTATTTAATTAAGCATTCACAAAAACAATAAAAAAATAATCAATAAATTTTACAATGTGATCCCTGTGCTTTGTTCTAAAAAGATGTGAAACCTTAATGAGTATTGACAATATTGTATAATATACATATAAATAGGAAATAAATTGTGAATATATAGCTGATATAATAATTGCAAATTTTAACATATATATTGTTTTCTCTTTTTACAATTTTTGAGTTGCTTGTGCAGAAATATTTGATTAACATATTTCCTTGTTCCAGAGCATACAGATTTAACATTCTCTTTTTCTAGAATTAATTTCACTATTTGATACATTGTCCATATAATATTTTAAAAATATGATTATTAATAATATTATTTCATGTATTTATGCTTTAATAAATAATTTAAAATTGATTAATGTGGTGGAGTTAAACTATAATGTAATAATTTTAAAAACCTACGAATTTAAGAAATGTGAAAAATGGTAAATGGTAAAAAAACTTCAACTTAAAAAAACTTCAGTTAGATGGGAACTGGAACAAAGTGACCAATATATAATTTGTATTGTCACTCAAATTTTTAAAAATGAATAACTAAGCATGTAGTAGAATTTTTATGAAAATCAATCATTTAGTACAATTTTGAATTTGTGTAACAAATATGAAAAATATTTTCCCCCTACCTCTTATATTTATAAGTCAAGAACCCAACAATGATCTAAGATAACAGATGATTTTTATTGTTATTTTAATAGAAAATTAATACTTTCTCCAAGTCTCCAAATTTCCTCTACAACTTGATCAAATGGACTTTTAATTAATTCATTGTAATTTATTTCCAATTTAATTGCATTCATTTTAAGCAGTTCCATTTAATATTTTTAAAATTATCTTGTTCATTTTATAGTATATTACTTTCATTCATGGTTTATTTGTATTAAATGCAAGAGTTCATCAGAGAGCCTAGTCTCCCTATTGGCAATAGCAGAAATAAACAACATACCACCAGGTTAAGATGTGTATCTTATTACATTAAAACATATCAGGTATACAGAGTAGAAAATTTTAATATAGTCCACATTTTAGAAAATTGCATATAATGTGGAATGACCTATATACTCAGTACAATGGAAAAATATAATTTTAAGACACATAAACTTAGTAAACAATAGAAAGCACTAGACAGTTCTAAAATCATAATGTCTATGATACAATAATACTAAATCTCACTCCTGACAACTGTATATATAATTAGAAAATCAATGCATGTTATATATATACTAGAGGCCTGGTGCGCTAAACTCGTGCACAGGGGTGGAGGGGTCCCTCAGCCCGGCCTGCACCCTCTCACAATCTGGGACCCCTTGGGGGATGTCTGACTGCTGCTTTAGGCCAGATCCCTCTCGCAATCTGGGACCACTGGATCCTAACCACTCACCTGCCTGCCTGATCGCCCCTAACCACCCTCTGCCTTGGCCCCCACTGCCATGGCTTCATCTGGAATGATATCCAGAAGGTCATTTGGCTGTCTGGTCTAATTAGTATATTAAGTTTTGTTATTATAGATACTTAATAATTTTTAACATTTTAAACATGAACATAAAAAAATAATTACTAAATGTTGATACAAGTGATACTGTCAATTTAACTTAATTTTACTACAGACAAAATGGACAATTCTCAGGCTACATTATTAACATTGTTCCAATTCAAAATTAGTTATTTCAAATTATGTTATATATAAATACAGCAAGCACTAATATAAAATCTTGAGTGTTACTATGTAGAAGAGTAATGATAAAAACATGGATGAAAGAAAAATGATACACAAGCCTACTGTATTTAATCAAATTACACTGGTGGTAGGTATAGCTTGCTCTCATTTGGTTGATTTATTCAAAGCAGGTTATTTAAACTATAGTTTGAATACAACCATACCAACAATTTTTATTCAAAAGAATACACTTCAATGAAAGCTCTCCTGTGCATTTTTCACAAAGTTTATATTTTAGTTTTGTTTTTTAATAATACTTTCTTGTGTGCAACTGAGTGGGGACAAATATTTGTATAATGGTAAGTGTTAACCAATAAATTTTCCATGCATAGGCCTCTATTTTTCCTAAAATTCAGCTCAGTAAATTTCATTCAATTAATAAGCTGAAGAAGACTCAGTATTAGGACATTTCCTGCTCTCATGGCTTTTATGGTATTATAGTTTTCATGGAATTTTCCCTTCTCCTTGAACAAATAGAGGATAGGTCCACATGTTTCATTCCCAAGGAAAGCAATTTAATACCTCATTTTTTATTTCCATTCAAAATTTGGTCTAAGAAAAGCAAAGCAAAGTTCTTCCCATGGACATGACTCATAAATAAAATATTAAAGCCAGTAAAAGTGCAATATTTTAAAACAGAAATCTAGTACGAAAACTAAAATGTGAGCTGGAAGTCAGTTATTTTCCTATAATTCCTTTGTGAAGATGTAACCAAGTGTGGGTTCAGCTAGCAATTGGAATGAAAGCCAACCTTGTGAGATAGGCGCTGTTGAGATAAAAGCCCATCTTAATATCTTATTGAAGGCAGGGTTTTTATCAGGAAGGAGAGAGAAGGTGAAAAAAAGAAAGGAGGGTAAAAGGGATTGGAAGTTCTCTTACGTGCAAGTCAGCATAGTCCACTCCAATGATTATCTTGAAACTGGTCAAGTGGAGGCTTCGTTTTTATGGTTGAGAGTCAGCAAGTCTCCCACAGCTAGAATGCCCAGCTCCTAGAGTCAGCCTCCTTCCCCAAAGCTTGTTCCTATAATATACTCAAATGACTATTAGTGATTTATGGCAGGCATGACAAACCAGGCTTTTGTTTTAAGGCATACATCTTGTTCCCTGATTTGGAGATAAGCATTATTCATTATGTGTTATTTAATCAAGAATGTTATTTTGTTGGTTAGCATAATTTCATATATCCTTTGTAACAAAGACACTAAAGAAACCACAGTCTTATTATATTCTATAATTCAATAGTAACATGCTCTTGTAAACTGAGACATGATTGTAGCTAATCATTATTTTGAGTTAAATATTCTGTTTATGGTCTGCATGTTTAGTATGCGTGTAGAAACATCTTTTTTTCTTGATGCTAAACCTCACAGAAAAGTAGACAATCTTATCTCTACTGTAGAAATATATAAAATAAAGTAAGGATTGTTGTCTAGCTTCCTGTACATAATAATCAATCAAATACCAACCAATATGCAGCAGTTTTTTATACGTGAGACATGACTGTTGAAGCAGTTGAGTTAAAACATTATGACTTAATTTTTTGTCTCTGTGTATGGTTAAGGATTGTCCTTTCTTTGATTATAAGGTGAATTCGTATCAAAACACATCATAGCAATAATTTTTTAAAGGGACAATACCATTTGTTAACCTTATCTTATCCCACTCCCAATATAAGAGGAATTATTCTTTCCATGTTTACTTTCTACTCAAGTCAGATTCTCTTTATATGATTTAACATTACCAGATACCTATTTTTAAATTATAAATCCCCCCATTTGCTCTCAAAGTTCAGATGTTTCTCTGTTACTATTTTAAATTTACTATTCTTTTGACATATTTTAATGTTCTGTCAGAAGGTTGTCTTTGGCCCATTTTTGCTATTTTCAATTAGCTCAAAGCAGTAGATTTCCCAACCACTCTCCTTTTCTTTAAATGACTCAGTGGAAGATACTTGGATTAAGAACGTTTGTCTTTTATACTGGTGATTTCTTTCTCTGAATAGTATCAGTATAAGCATGTGAGTGTTGTTATCCATTAGACCACCAACTTACACCATACACAAAAATAAACTCAAAATGGATAAAGGACTTAAACATAAGATGGGAAACCATAAAAACACAAGAGGAATCCACAGGCAGCAAAATCTGAGACATATGCCAAAGAAATTTCTTCACCAATACCGCTCCTAGGGCAATGGAAACTAAAGAGAAAATAAACAAATGGGACTACATTAAAATAAAAAGCTTTTGCACAGCAAAAGAAACCATCAACAAAACAACAAGAAAGCCTACTGCATGGGAGAACATATTTGCCAGTGTTATCACCAATAAGGGTTTAATCTCCAACATTTACAAGGAACACATACAATTTAACAGAAGGAAGATAAATAATCCAATTTAAAAAAAATGGGCAATGGACTTAGATATTTTTTGAAAGAAGACAGAAGGAAGGCCAAGAAACATATGAAAACATGCTCAAAGTCATTAATTATCTGAGAGATGCAAATCAAAATGACAATGCAGTGCCATCTCACACCTGTCAGAATGGCTATCATCAACAAATCAACAAACAAGTGCTGGAGAGGATGCTGAGAAAAAGGAACCCTCATGCACTGCTGGTGGGAATGCAGACTGGTGCAACTGCTGTGAACAGTATGGAGTTTCCTCAAAAAACTAAAAATGGAACTCTCATGTGACCCAGTGATCCCACTTCTAGGAATATATCCCAAGAAACTAGAAACACCAGTCAGAAAGGATATATGCACCCCTATGTTCATAGTGGCACAATTTACTATAGCTAAGATTTGGAAACAGCCTAAGTGCCCACCAGCAGATGAGTGGATTAGAAAACGATGGTATATCTACACAATGGAATACTACACTGCAGTAAAAAAGGAATTCTTACCATTTGCAACAGCATGGATGAAACGGGAGAGCATTATGCTAAGTGAAATAAGCCAGTCAAAGAAAGATAAATATTACATGATCACACTCATTTATGAAATAAAATGAACAAAAACAGATCCAGAGACAGAGAAGCATCAATCAGAACGACAAACCTCAGAGGGAAGGTAGGGGAGGGTGAGGGTAAGTGGGAGAGATCAACCAAAGGACTTGTATGCATGCATATAAGTCTAACCAATGGACACAGACAACAGGGCGGTGAGGGCATGAGTGAGGGGTGGGGGCAATGAGGGGATAAGGATACATATGTAATACCTTAATCAATAAGGAAATTAAAAAAAATAAAGCTTATCAAATGCATCTTTTGGAAAGGTTGCTTTCTACTACAATTGATGTTTCTCAGAAAGTATATTGAAAGGAACTTTAAGGGAATTTGAACATTTAAAGTAGGAATGGCTTTCTTTGTTGTGAAGGAGATGATGTGGTATTTCCTATATAAAATGTTCAAGGACTAAGTTTCTGTACAATTTCTACTATTCACTTTTTTAATTTTTATATTCAAATGGAATCTTTTTTTTTCTTCCAAACAAAGGGAGAGAAATAAAATGATTTGCCAAGCTGACAAAACTATCTCATCATTCAGTTTAAGTGGCTCTATTGTCAGAGGATTATGGCAGGGAAGGCAAAGGGCTGAAATTGTAGCAGAATTAAAAAACATGTTGTTTTTTGAAGCACTGAAATGTTAATTTACTACTCAATAAATACAACAAGCTTCCACTGAGGCTTGCAAGCCTAGAGAGAAGCAACTTGAAGGTACCTATGTGAATAGCTGCTTAACTAATTACAAACAGTGGCTGATTAGACATGTGCAGCGTGATTCTTCTACCAAAGTTTTATTCCCCACACCTGTACTTCTGAGTCCAAATGTTGTCAGTCGTATAAAAACCCAATAATTTAAAAGATAACATCAGAATGAATAACACCTTCAAAGTATGATTAGTGCCCATTAAAATGATAACCATATTACAGTTTGACAGATGGGACTTTAATAAGCTTGGCTCTTACAGAAGTTCCTATAATTTGCTATTTCTAGCTATGGATTCCATAAATCTCATGACACACACCTTTCCATAGAACTCTCCTGTGGCTTTCCATTGCAACCACAATAAATATATCAATCTATATTCTGTTGTGCAAGGTACTACTAGTATATGTTCTAATTGATACCTACATCTCTGATCTCTTTTCTCTCCACTGTCATTACATTTCATTCCCATTTGTTATTGGAGAATTGCAAGGGTGGACTTTCTATGTTGCTAGTCAGAGTGGGGTACTTAGGGCGCTGCTGGGATAAGAATTTCCAGATGCCCCAGAGGATGAGATGTGAAATAAGTTTTATTTGCATGGAATTATATTCCTTGGTTTCTAAAGTCCCATTTCCCTTAAACCAGTCCCAGGAAAGGTATAGCTGGGGCTTCAGAAGAGCTAGACGCAAAGCCAGTGTCCAAAATTTCTGTTCCATGGTGGAGTTTAGTCCGGCACAGAATCAGGCTAATTTTGATCCATCAGTTCATTGTGTGTGGGGTCTACACGGTTGAAAACCATGTGGGAAAATGCAGACCATGAGAGCCCCATCTGCCAGGAGTCAGGTGGGAATAGCAAGAGACAAGCAAGAGGACTAAGAAAGGGAACTCCCTTTGTTAGGAGGAGGTTAGATATCTCAGATTTTGCATCTTTTCAGTGGCCACACCAACCTGGCCAATGACCTGCTTCCAGGTGTGACTGACAAGTAATTACCTTTCCTACTTCATTCAGACCTTACTGGGCATATGGGGAACAGACCTGGAGAGTGTTCAACTGCAGCTTTCTGACACAAATGGCATGCCTGTTAGCTGGCCTTCCCTTTGCTCCTTTCCTGTTAATTAATTAATAGCTGTGTTAATTACAATGGTATCACACTGGCTTTATTATGTCCCTTAAATATGCTTCTTCTTGGATTGCCCTTCTACTAGATATTCCCAAAGCTGGCTTCTTACCTTTCAGGTCTCTAGAGTAGCCTTTTCTGAACACCAAACCTCTATTCACTTATCTATGCACCTCTTTTTCCATGTTATTTTTATTATATTGCCCATCTTGTTTATTTTATATCAAATATCAGTGTATAAAACTTTATTTATTAATTTTTTTATTGCTTGTATTCCTCTCACCAGAATTTATTACCCAGGGCTGCATTAATCTTATTTACATAGTGGGCACACAAACTTTTTGTTTACATTTAATGGAAATCAAGCTAATACTAACCAGTGTATTGATTTATGAAATTATGAAAAATCTCATATTTACTCATGAAAATTTCCATCTTGAATGTAACTATTAAAGTAGGGGGAGAAGCATAGATAAAACATCACCATAAATTTTAAAGGACTTAGAGTTTATAAAAGTAGTTATAATCCCTTAACTAGCATACCAGGGTATGTATTAAAAACATGAGTATAATAATTGTAATTCTTAAATGAATTTTTGTATTTTCTTAAGTGACAAAATGAAATATAGTTTTGTCTGATAATTTTTGTATAACTAGAGAGTTTTATCTCTCAAAAGCAAATGTATTTAAATTTGACATAAGTTCTTTAATTTTTTTCCATTTTTTTATTAAGGTATTATATGTGTACATATCTTACCATTGTCCCCCCACCCTCACCCCACTCCCATACATGCCCTCACCCCTCAGTGATTTGCATCGGTTGGTTATTCTTATATGCATGCATATAAGTCCTTCGGTTGATCTCTTATTTCCCCCACCTCTTCCTAACCTTCCTGTTGTAATTTGACAGTCTGTTTGATGCTTTACTGCCTCTGTATCTATCTTTTTGTTCATCAGTTTATAATATGTTTTTTATTACCCACAAATGAGTGAGATCATGTGGTATTTTTCCTTCATTGACTGGCTTATTTCACTTAGCATAATGTTCTCCAATTCCATCCAGGTTGCTATGAATGGTAAGAATTCCTTCTTTTATATGGCAGCATAGTATTCCATTGTGTAGATGTACCATCGTTTTCTGATCCAGTCATCTGCTGACGGGCACCTAGGCTGTTTCCAAATCTTAGCTATTGTAAATTGTGCTGCTATGAACATAGGAGTGCATATATCCTTTCTGATTGGTGTTTCTAGTTTCTTAGGATATATTCCTAGGAGTGGGTTTACTGAGTCAAATGGGATTTCCATTTTCAGTTTTTGAGGAAACTCCACACTGTTCTCCACAGTGGCTGCACCAGTCTGCATTCCCACCAGCAGTGCACAAGGGTTCCTTTTTCTCTGCATCCTCGCCAGCATTTGTCGTTTGTTAATTTGTTGATGATAGCCGTTCTTACAGGTGTGAGATGGTACCGCATTGTCGTTTTGATTTGCATCTCTCTGATAATTAGTGACTTTGAGCATGTTTTCATGTGTCTCTTGGCCTTCCTTCTGTCTTCTTTAGAAAAGATTCTATTTAGGTCCGTTGCCCATTTTTTTATTGGATCATGTATCTTCCTTTTATTAAGTTGTATAAGCTGCCTATAGATGTTGGAGATTAAACCTTTATCAGTGATTACATTTGCAAATTTGTTCTCCCATACAGTGAGATTTCTTGTTGTTTTGTTGATGGTTTCTTTTGCTGTGAAAAAGCTTTTTATTTTGATGTAGTCCCATTTGTTTATTTTCTCTTTAGCTTCCATTACCCTAGGGGTAGTATCAGTGAAGAAGGTCTTTCGGCATATGTCTGAGATTTTGCTGCCTGTGGATTCCTCTAGTATTTTTATGGTTTCCCATCTTATGTTTAAGTCCTTTATCCATTTTGAGTTTATTTTTGTGTATGGTGTAAGTTGGTGATTTAGTTTCATTCTTTTGCATGTATCTGTCCAATTTTCCCAACACAATTTATTGAAGAGACTGTCTTGACTCCATTGTATGTTCATGCCTCCTTTGTCAAATATTAATTGAGCATAGTGGTTTGGGTCGATATCTGAATTCTCTATTCTATTCCATTGGTCTATATGTCTGTTCTTGTGCCAGTACCAGACTGTTTTGAGAACAGTGGCTTTGTAATACAGCTTGAAATCTGGTTTTGATATCCCTCCTACTTTATTCTTCTTTCTCAGGATTGCTGTGGCTATGTGGGGTCTTTTTTTATTCCAGATGAATTTTTAAAGAGTTCTTTCCAGGTCTGTGAAATATGCCGTTGGTATTTTAACAGGGAGTGCATTGAATCTATAGATTGCTTGGGTAGTATGGACATTTTAATGATGTTGATTCTACCAATCCATGAACATGGTATATTCTTCCATCTGTTTATGTCTTCCTCTATCTCTTTTTTCAGTGTCCTTTAGTTTTCCATGTATAGGTCTTTTACCTCCTTGGTTAAGTTTATTCCTAGGCATCTTAATTTTTTTTTGGTGTGATGGTAAATTGGATTGCTTTTTTAGTCTCTCTTTCTATAAGTTCATTATTGGTGTTTAGAAATGCTATAGATTTCTTGGCATTAATTTTGTATCTTGCTATATTGCCAAATTCATTTATTAAGACTGTTAGTTTTTTGATGGAATCTTTTGGGTTTTTTATGTACAATATCATGCCATCTGCAAATAAGGACAGGTTTACTTCTTCTTTTCCAATTTGGATGCCTTTTATTTCTTCTTCTTGTCTAATTGCAATGACTAATGCTTCCAGTACTATGTTGAACAGGAGTGGTGAGAGTGGGCATCCCTGTCTTGTTCCTGTTGTTAGGGGAAATGGTTTTAGTTTTTGCCCATTGAGTATGATGTTGGCTGTGGGTTTGCCATATATAGCTTTTATTATGTTGAGGTATGATCCTTCTATTCCCACCTTGTTGTGAGTTTTTATCAAGAAATGGTGTTGGATTTTGTCAAATGCTTTTTCTGCATCAATTGATATGACTGTGATTTTTATCTCTCAATTTGTTTATGTGATGTACCACGTTTATTGATTTGCGGATATTGTACCATCCTTGCATTCCTGGGATAAATCCTACTTGGTCATGGTGTATGATCTTTCTGATGTAGTGCTGGATCTGATTTGCTAGAATTTTGTTGAGGATTTTGGCATCTATGTTCATGAGGGATATTGGCCTGTAATTCTCTTTCATTGTGTTGTCTTTATCTGGTTTTGGTAGTAGGGTGATGCTGGCTTCATAGAAGGAGCTTGGAAGTGTTCCTTCCTCTTGAATTTTTTGGAATAGTCTGAGGAGGATAGGTTTTAGTTCTTCCTTGAATGTTTGGTAAAACTCTCCTGTGAAGCTGTCTGGCCCCGGGATTTTGTTTACTGGAAGCTTTTTGATGACTGCTTCAATTTCTTCCATAGTTACTGGCATAGTGAGCTGTTTAGATTCTTCCTGATTGAGTTTTGGAAGGTTATATTTTTCTAGGAATTTGTCCATTTCCTCCAGGTTGTCCAGTTTGTTGGAATAGAGTATTTTTTAACAATCCTTTGTATTTTGGCAGGATCTGTCATTATTTCACTTCTTTCATTTCTGATTTTATTTATTTGGGTCCTCTCTCTTTGCTTCTTGGTGAGCCTGGCTAGAGGTTCATCAATCTTGTTTATCCTTTCAAAGAACCAGCTCTTGGTTTTGTTGACCTTTTGTATTGTTTCTTTGGTCTCAATATCATTTATCTCCGCTCTGATCTTTATTATTTCCTTCCTTCTGCTTACGCTGGGCTTTTCTTGTTGCTCTTTTTCTAACTCTTTGAATTGTATGGTTAGGTAATTTATTACCATTGTTTCTTGTTTTTTGCAGTAGGCTTGTAGAGCTATGAACTTCCCTCTCAAGACTGCTTTCACTGTGTCCCATCAATTTTGGATTGTTGTGTTTTTATTGTCATTTGTTGCCATTATGTTTTTTATTTCTTCATTGATCTCTCTGGTAACCCAGTCATTGTTTAATAGCATGCTGTTTAGTCTCTAAGTGTTTGATTTCTTCGGATTGTTTTTATTGTAGTTGATTTCCAGTTTTATGCCACTGTGATCTGAGAAGATGCTTGATATGATTTCTATCTTCTTGAATTTGAAGAGACTTTGCCTATGTCCCAACATATGGTCTATCTTTGAGAATGAGCCATGTGCACTTGAGAAGAATGTATATTCTGTGGCTTTGGTGTGAAATGTTCTGAAGATGTCAATTAATTCCATCTGGTCTAGTGAGTCATTTAGGATTGATGTTTCTTTGCTGATTTTTTTTGTTTAGAGGATTTGTCCAATGGTGATAGTGGGGTATTAAAGTCTCCTACTATGATTGTATTGCTGTTAATTTCTCCCTTGATATCCTCCAGGAGTTTTTTTATGTATTTGGGTGCTCCTTTATTGGGTGCATATATGTTTACCAGAGTTTAAATTTGACATAAGTTCTTTAATGACATTTGAAAGTAAAAAAAAGAAAGTCTTGGAATACAGGTACTTAGGGACAATAATAAATATAAATACATCTACTGAGAATTTTACAGGCACTCACTATTCAACACATTTTACAGATATTAATTTAGTTAATAATCAAGGCAATGTATGCTGATGGTATTGTTTCCTATTTTACAGTAAAGAAAACTGAGACATGTAAAGTTTAGTAACATACATTTAAATTAGCAGTAGAATTGGTATCTGTAGCTGTTATCAGAAAGATTGGGGTAACCTATTTCCCACTGGGTGCTGGGGGTGAGGTTCTTATGACATCTGAAGAAAAGTAATTTTCTGAGATTCACACAGAAGGATGAGTGACTTTTATTTGAGTAGAATAACATCCCTGGGTTTCCAAACTCCCATTTCAGTCATAGAAGTGTAGCTGGGATTTCAGTAAAGCTAAAAGCCAACCCAGTGTCCAGAGTTTTCAATCCAGGTTGCAGCCGGGTCCAGTTCAGCACGAAGCTAGCAGGAATCCATTATTCTGAGTGTGTTGGGGTCCACATGGCCCACAGCCATTTGGCTGAATGCCAGGTAACAGGAAGGTGAGAGCCCCGCATGCCAGGAGCCAAGTACAACATGCCAAGAGCAACCATGAGCTCAAACATCTTTGTTAAGGGGATTCAGTTTCCCAAATATCATGACCTTGCAGTGGTCACACCCATTCTGGCCAATGACCTGTTTCCAGGTGTGACTGACAAGAAAGTACCTTCCTGATATCACCCCATTTTTCTGGGCATATGTCTATTCTACTCATTGTCCAGTCCCTTCCCCTAGTGATTTTCAGGGAATAAACTGGTGGCTCCTTGGGGTGTGTAAAGCTTTGGCTTCTTGGTGAAGCTGCCCAAATAATGTGCTTGTAATATTTTACCTTTCCTTTGCTTCTTTCCTGTTATTAATAACTAGTTAATTACAATGGTGTCAAAGTTACACAGGCGGGCCTCGGAGGGTAAAAGGTTGATCTGAGAAAAAGAAAATAAAGAGACAGTAGTCCCTATTTCCATTCAGGAGTAAAATATTTTTTTAAAAAAATCAGTCTATAGGCACTCAAATCCTAAAATTTCTGCCACCTTTTAAAATTCTAAATGCATGGAGTAATGCTTATAATCAAGGAAAATAAAACCAATTTAGCTAATTTTTAAACAGCATAATTTAAATTCAATAAACCACATACCACTTCTATGATGGCATATATTGTAAAGCTTTTCCTTTCTATAAGCCCTTTGAATCTTTTTTTACTTGTTGTGCTGATATGTTTATATGAATAAAATTTGAATTTTACATGAACAAATGATAGATTGATACCTATAAGTAATAAAATCCTTGCTGGATGGCAGTTTTTTCCACTTCTAAGTAATTCTTCATTAGTTCTGTAGCATTATTATACTCAAATGCATATTTCCACTGAATAGTTCCCCTGGTGTGGGACTGTGAATTAAGTTTAGCAACATAATTTACTTTTTATATAATCATAAAATATTTTATTTTATAACATGTATTTCTTAATCCCTAACTCACTTGACCACATAACCACATAAAACATGGCTGTGTGTGTGTGTGTATTTCCTGTTCTTTTTGAGTTATAAAAGCCACGAGTGTGTACATTAGTGGATAGGAATATAAACATATCACAAACAAGTCCTTAACTTCTATAATTTACTGAGCCTATGTTTATTAAATGTATTTAATAGAAGTCTCTATTGATGTCTCAAAATGATTTCTTCCATTTTTCTTAAGAAACTGTCACAGCCTTAACTGGTTTAGCTCAATGGATAGAGCATTGGCCTGGGGACTACCTGGTTCCAGGTTCGATTCTGGTTAAGGGCATATGTCCAGGTTGCAGGCTCAATCCCTCGTGGGGAGCATGCAGGAGACAGCCAATCAATGATTCTCTCTCATCATTGATGTTTCTATCTTTCCCTCTCTCCCTCTCCTTTCCTCTCTGAAATCAACATATACTAGATAAAAACATTATTATATAGGATATATATATATATATATATATATATATATGCACACACACACACACACATTTCCAGAAAAAAATGTTTATATATATATATACAAACACACACACACACACACATACACACACACACACACAGGGAACACACACACACACAGGGAACACTATGTAAAATATAGAGGGGTAAGCAAAAGTAGGTTTACAGTTATGAGTACAAGAAACAGAATTTATTCTTGTTTTATTTATTTATTTACTATTTTTCCATATGAACAACTATAAATCTACTTTTGCCCACACCTTGCATGTACCACTCAGCTATACACCTAAGACAAATACAAATTAATATTGAAAGTAAACTGTAATGAAAAAATAAAAAATAATTAAATAAAACCAAAAATTTAAAAAATGGGCAATTAAAGAAAACAGACATCTTGAAAGAGTTCTATTAAAATATTTCTATAATATGTACATAATCGGATGTCTTATATTGCATAGCATTTAACATTTTATAATTAGAAACACCTTATCTCATTTGAACCAAATAATTAAGATTGTAGGAATTTGATTATCATTTTCAGATGAGGAAATTCAAATTCCACCAGATTATGACCTGCTTACATTTACACAGATACAAAAACAGAGTCAGATTTTAACAGGACCTTCTGGACAGGAATGTGAGTTCTTTCCACGTTTCTCTTCACACAATTGTATAATTATACAGGGTGGGTCAAAAGCATGTTTACTGTGTTTGTATGGAAAATAATACAATAATTAATAAATAATAATACAAGAATAAACTTGTGTTTCACATGCCCACAACTGTAAACCTACTTTTGCCCAACCCTGTTTTTTGGTTTGTTTGTGCATTTTGCTTGTTTTCTTTTCCCAAATTAATGCAGATTGCTCAGTCACCATGTTATGGTGATAGACTGTCCTAGGAGGCTGACTTGGCTTCTGCTCCATCCCACCTCTGCCCCATGCTAACAAGAAGACATTGGAAGGGAGCCTTACTTCCTTGTAAGAGTTCATTCAGAAGGATGGATTTAAAAGCATCATGGTATGCTAAAATAAACAATGCCTCCCCTCATCCCCAAAACACTACATAGCTAAAGCACTCATACTTGTTAGTACATTGATAATTTAAGTCAGTAAAATGGCAAAAATCTAAAGGCTAATCTTGCCAGCCACAAGATGGCAGCGCCCAGTTCCCTCAGCCCAGCTGGGGTGGTAGGCGCTTGGCAGGGGTGGGCCTGGCAGCTACACACGCCTGCCTCCGGAGTCCCCCAGTCCCTTCAGCCCCCGGCCGCCCAGGGCCGGCCCGAGGCACAGGCAAGCCTCGGATGGTGGCTGTCTGAGGCTCAGGTAACCAGGGCTGGCCGAGGCTTGTGCTGCCAGCAGTGGCAGCAGCAGAGGTGTGATGGGGCATCGCCTTCCCCTGATCGCCAGGTTGCCTCCTACCCCTGAGGGCTTATGGACTGTGAGAGGGGGCAGACCGGGCTGAGGGACCCCCTTCCAGTGCATGACTTTTCATGCACCGGGCCTCTAGTAATGAAATAAAGAGAACCCCTCCAAGACATTCCTAAGCTTCTCTCCCAACCTTTATTTTCATGGTACTAAACGAAGATCAGGCTGTCCACATCATCTACACTGGTCTCTAACTAGCCAGATTTCTCCTTTTTTTTATAACATATCATTATTTTTTAAAGTGTAACAGTATAACCCTCCCCCCGTTGCCCTTTTCCCCAACCCTGCTTCCACCCTCTCACCTGGCCTTCACTGAACTATTGTCCGTGTCCATGGGTTATGCATATATGCATATAAATTCTTTGGTTAATCTCTCCTCCCACACCACTTTACCTCTGAGATTCCTTATGTGTAAGAGAACCTTGCTAACTAGAATTTGACATGGAGAAGGAAGGAAGGGAGGTGCGAGGCAAGATAATGGCTGCATTATCCATCTATTAAGAAAAGAGTCAGCATTAATCTTAGATGTTATAGTTTACAGAGTCTGGAAAGCAGAAATTATTATTTGAATGTAGGCATCCCGTGTTTCTATGTGTAAGAAAACAAATGAAGTAATTGTAGAAAAAAATTCCTTTCTCAGCTTGTTTTCCCAATGTAGAAAGTTAAACAAATGACCTGTTTCTGAGTCTACCCATATTCTAAAAGAATTTTCTCTCTAAACGTTTCTGTTTTCTGTCTTTTTATCTCTCTCACTCCATCTCTCTGTGTGTGTCTCCTATTCCTTCTTCCTTTCTCACTCTCCATAAACAGTCACTCAGTTTATTTAAAGATAGCAAAGACCTTTGAATTTCTCAGAAGAGATATGCCATGTAAATGGGAATAATAGCAAAAAAAGAAAAAAGTGTTTCTCCACAGGAACCCCAAATGTAACATAAGGCAGCAGATTTTTATAAAGAGCTACAAAATTTCCTCTCTTATACTTTAAGCATTTAATGGAAAGCTTGGGAGCAGGCAGGATTTCAGCTGGTTGTGTATACTTAATGCACTACCCATTAGAGTTAGGAAAAGAGTAGGGAAGGCAAAAAAAATCAGAAAACAAGATTTAATTATTGCATTTACTTCAGATTCTACATTTTCTAAAGGTAAAGACATATTAGTATTTTTAAAGTTTTTTTGTTTTTCTTTTAGAAGAAGGCCATATCATCTGGAAACAGAAATTTAAGACATACCCCAAACTAGGAAGTACCTAAGATAATTAATTGTCATGGACTCAACTTTGGTAGCTGATAAACTGATGACTCTATTCACCCTAAATTATTTCCTATGGGATTTGAGGGGTTAGGGAGGAGAACGTTGGCTTAGGGAGGATAGCATTTGTTCATAGGCCAAGTTTTAAACTTTACTCATAAGAGAAATTTATTTTTTGTTAAAATACAGAAGCAATATGAAGATTGTTATATGACAATATTTAATTCATGTTGCTATGTCTATCATTGGTTATAACCAAGGGGATATTTAAGAATGTCTGGAGACATATTCAATTGTCACAGTTCGAGAGAGGTTCTACTTGCACCTAGTGTTACTGGTACCAGTGGTGGTATTAAACATACTGAAACATAAAGGAGATCCTCCACAACATAACAATTATCCAACCCAAATTTCAATAGTACCAAGATTAAGAAACCATGGCTAACAGAGTTTACATATAACCCCAGTTAGCTAAAAGCTCCACACTATGTCAGACTTTTTAGAGTAAAAAGATTACCAGAATAACATAAGGGCATGAATCTGATTATAAAATAAGGTCGTAACGCTTTTACCATGACATAACCTTGCACTCCTCAAAAGTGAATATGGAAGTTTGGCTATCACAATTAGGGAAAAACGTACATTATAAAGTGTTGAATTTCAGAGCCCAAATTCATCTAATATAATTCCTATATTTTACAGGTAAGGGGAATTACAGTAGAAAAATTAAATATGTAATATCACTGAATTAATAAGCAGTAGAGCTAGTTTAAATTGCCAGCTTCCTATTTGTCTCTCTTCACTAGCCAAGCATTACATCATATCCTTGTCTAGAGAAATGTGCTAAACTATTCTTATATTAAAAGACACTAAAATATAAGGCATACTAAAAAAGAAAATATAGAACCTTGTCACTGGACACATTTTAACTATGTGACTTTAGAAAAGTTATTTAACATCTCTAACAATAATTGTCTCATTTAGAAATGAGTATGCGAATATCTCATTAAGAGGATACAAAAAAAGAAAACCACAATAAACAGCTGTCATATAAGGTTCAGAGTACAGGTAGCAACATTTAGGTCCTTTGCAGGTCTAGAATACATAACTCCAACATTATTTTAACTGCATTATGAATCTCAAAAGGCTAATTTCCGCATATGATTTACATTTAAACACCTATTCATTTATGGTGAATGTGACTCCAGGCATATTGATTAACCTCTGACATGTCAATAAAAACATAATCAAGTATTTAATACTGATATGGACACTGAATATTATATAGACTAAACTATAGCCATAAACACTGTACACTGACCAGGTTAGTAATAAAATATGATTTATGAATATAAATATTCTCCAAGAGGGGATTCATGTAAAAGCAAAAGTAGCATTAATTCTAACAGCAATAAATTACTCTCAGAATAGGAAATGGACGGAAGTTAGTTAGTAGAGTAGGATTGGTGGGAAAATGTAAATAAAAATCACAAAAACCCAACACAGGTACATATCAAATATCTAAACAAACACCAGATCAAGCTTCAGGAAGCATTTTTCTTCAGACAGAAAATTCTGATTGTGTAATTTGCTTGTCATAAACAGTGCACAGTGAAGCAGTAGAGGTGCCATTCCCACTTGCCAGGGACTGAGACACAGATGGATTCACAGGATCTGTAGTGATTCCTTCAGTGACCAGAGAGAAGGTAAGATCAACAGAGATCAAACACATCTATGTGATAACAACAACAATACAATAATTACCACAAGTCATTTAGGCAAACGTGCATGTGTGTGAGTATGTATTATTTACGACCATTTCAAAGACAACAAACCATGTGAGTTTCTGTACCAAAACCACAATCATTATGCATATATCTCGATGCTCCATATGTTTGGAACATCATGAGAAAATATGAATTTTATGTTTAGCAATATCTTTATATATTCAAATGTTAAAAAGAGCACAATTTTGGGATATACTTTTAAGGAAAGATCAATGTTAGATTTGGGGCAGCAGCAATGGGTCATGGGTTTGATTCCCAGTCTTGGGCATGTACCTGGCTTGAGAATACACTCCCTACCTCTAGTCAAGAAGCATGCGGGAGGCAACAAATCCATGTCTCTCTCTCACATTGATGTTTCTCTCTCCCTCTCTTTCTCTCACCACCCTACCTCCTTTCTACTTCTCATTCTTTCTCATGTAGGAAAAAAAACAGAAACGTTCAAAAAGTTACAGTATTTGGCAGGCCACAAAATAAATTTTAAAATATGCTATTAGCTTCTCCATCAACTAGTACAAACACACACACACACACACACACACACACACACACACACAAACACACCTATAGGTGCTATAGTTGTATATACTTAAATGTCTGATAGCATCTAAACTCTTAGAGAATGCAAAAAGAATCCAAGAAGTTTAATGATTCCAACAGCATCTTTTGCTTCATTCATCATTGGGAACCTAACATTACCTAAAATGCTATGCTAAGATCATTGTTTACAACTTCGGTTGAAACATGAGGTTATTAGTAATATACATAAGTAAACTTGTTTTACATCACAATAAAAATCGTCAGAATTGGTTAGGCACATTTTTACTTATTTTAATAAGATAAAATGGAACTTTTATGTAATGGCTAATGTTAAGAAGATAAAATCATATCTAGTGCTTAATATTTATTCCAGGCACTGTGCTAAACTATTTACTTGATAAAATAGTTTATTTAGTCTTCTTTGAGGATAAAAATATTATCATCCACTGTTTTCAGAAGGGAAAATGAAAGCACAGAGAGATTGAGTAAATTATGTAAGATCACATGTTTCTAAAAACTGGAAATTAGATCCAGATTATATTGTCTCAAAAACTGGACCATATTTCATTTTACAAATCTTATAAGGAACACTCTCTGACATTTTCAGTAGAAACTTTGACCTAGAGAAGATGGAATTTAGACTAAAACTGATTTATCTGTTATCGTTGAATATTTTCAGTCTCTATTCAAACAGAAATTACTATTGTAGAGAAATCATCATAATTTAGTGATTCCAATGTGAAGTGTGGAAAAGACAGCCTTTGTTACACACACAAAAGTTAAACAGAAGGTTATCAAAATGTAAATTTAAAATATGAAATAAAACCTCAGAAAACTGTGATTTCAGAAAATAAAAGATTAATATATTTTCTCATCTCTTTAAGCCATTAAGCCACCTTTCAATTTCATTAGACAATCTTGAATGGGTTTTGTATTCCCCATCTTAAATGTTAATCTCTGGCATGTAATTTTGTCAAGTAAATGATAAAGCTAAAAGAAGATACAGAATAAGTGTTTTTATTCAATGAATTCCAGTCTTAGTAAAATTTTAGCATTGCTGTGAGTTTATGTGCAATTATCCTCACCTAATTCCAGGGAACACTTGACAAAAGGTGGAAACTTGTCAGACTGCAAATTTATGACATTTTTAATCTGAATTCTCGTTCAATCAAATTATAATAGCTGTGAAAATATACCTATTCCTAAAGGGTAGCTATCTGGAAATACAAGCTATGATATCATGACTTTTATATAGGCACAGCTGCAATCTCTGCTATTCATCAAAATGCTATCCTCATTATAATAGCATTAATCACTAGCTGAGGATTGGCTACTAAGTTATAAGTAGAAATAGCATTGTGGCATTCAATTGCTGGAATTTTGTAATATATTGCCCAGTAAAATTAAATTAAATTATATATATATATATATATATAATTTAATTTAACATATATATCTCCTATCTAATAAAGAGGGGATATGCAAATTGACCATCATGCCATAACAAGATGGCGGCACCCACAGCAGAGGCGGGATCCCATAACATAAGATGGCAGTGCCCAAATCACATTGAAGAGAAGGTGCCTGTGTAAACTGTGAAATGCATGAAATTCAAGAAGTATTCACATTGCATGGAATAAAATGTTCACATTTCAAACTTCCAGACTATCCTTTATTTTTTTTAAAATAAATCTTTATTGTTCAGATTATTACAGGTGTTCCTCTTTATGTTTTCTCCCTATAGCTCCCCTCCACCTGATTCCCCACCCCACCCTACCCCATGCCCTTACCCCCTGCCACTGTCTTCATCCATAGGAGTAATATTTTTGTCCCATCTCTTCCCGCACCACTCACACCCGCTTCCCCCTGAGAATTGTCAGTCCACTCCCTTTCTATGTCCCTGATTCTATTATATTCACCAGTCCATTCTGTTCTTCAGATTTTTTATTTACTTGATTTTTAGATTCACTTGTTGGTAGGTATGTATTTGATGTCATTTTGTTGTTCATAATTTTTATCTTTACCTTTTTCTTCTTCTTCCTCTTCTTAAAGAATACCCTTCAGCATTTCATGTAATCCTGGTTTGGTGGCGATGAACTCCTTTAGCTTTTTCTTGTCTGTGAAGCTCTTTATCTGACCTTCAACTCTGAATGATAGCTTTGCTGGGTAGAGTAATCTTGGTTGTAGGTTCTTGCTGTTCATCACTTTGAATATTTCTTGCCACTCCCTTCTGGCCTGCATAGTTTCTGCCGAGAAATCAGCTGACAGTCGTATGGGTACTCCCTTGTAGGTAATTAACTGTTTTTCTCTTGCTGCTTTTAATATTCTCTCTTTGTCTTTTGCCCTTGGCATTTTAATTATGATGTGTCTTGGTGTGGTCCTCTTTGGATTCCTTTTGTTTGGGGTTCTGTGTGCTTCCTGGACTTGTAAGTCTATTTCTTTCACCAGGCAGGGAAAGTTTTCTGTCATTATTTCTTCTAATAGGTTTTCAGTATTTTGCTCTCTCTCTTCTTCTGGCACCCCAAAAATTCGGATGTTGGTACACTTGAAGTTGTTCCAGAGGCTCCTTACACTATCTTCATATTTTTGGATTCTTTTTCCTTTTTGTTTTTCTGGTTGGGTGTTTTTTGATTCCTCATATTTCAGATTGTTGGTTTGATTCTTGGGGTACATTGATCTACAGTTGAGTTTCTGTATATTCTTTATTTTAGACAGTGTATGCTTCATTTCTGACTGGTCCTTTTCCATTTTTTTGGCATTCTCATTAAGGTCCTTGAAGGTCTCACTAAGCTCCTCAGAAGTGTCATCAAGTTTCTCGGCGGTTTTTAGAAGATTCTTGAGTAACCTTATAAATGTGATTCTGAACTCTATGTCGTCCAGTAGTTTGCTTTCCTCCATTTCTTTCATTTGTGACATGTTTCTTTGTTTCTGCATTTTGGCTGCTTCCCTGTGTTGATGGAGTGGCTTTGTGTGGTAGGTGACCTATAGGGGGCAGTAGCTCAGCCTCCCCAATCACCTGATGTGGACGCTCTTGGTACCCCCCTTTGTGGGCTGAGTGCAAAGTCTTGGTGTAGTTAAGCCTTAATTGCTGTTGGTATGCTGGGAGGAATTGACCTCCAGGCCACTCGGCTGTGAGGACTCTCTGTGTCTATAAGAACTGCTGTGCTGGAGACATGCTTATGGTGTAGGACTTGTTTCAGTGGGGCTTTGGTGCTCGCTGAGTCTGCCTCTTGAATGTGTCACTTATGGATGTGAGGAGTTGAAATCTCGTTTCTCAAACTGACCACTAGGTATACTGGTTTCTGGATCTCCAATGGGATACAGGTCAGCTATTGTCTGAGTTCACCCAGCAGGAGCTACAGCGAGAGCTACAGTTTTCTCCTCTTTGCTTGGGGTTTGGAGGTTTTGGAGCTGTCTGACCCAGGCTGCAAGTTTGCTAGGTTAAGCTGCGATAGGGCAGGCCTTTCTTATGCTAAAACTGCTGCTTGGAGCTTGGGTGGGTTTGTAGGTTGTGTGGGGCGGGGTCTCAGGGTGTCTCTAGGCTAGGGCGTGGCAAACAGCGATGGCTGCTAGTTAGCCGGCTCTGTGTCTCCGACTGCATCCCGTGCCCCAGCGCAGTAAACAATTATTCTTGCGTGCAGCTCTGCAAGCAGGCCCCCCTCACTTTCCGACCTGGTGGCAGACAATCCAGCTTCTCCCCATAGGAGTTTGGGTCCCCCGTGTCTCCCCAGAAACTGTATTTCAGAGTAATTGGGGGCTTGTCTCCCCTTTGGGTTGAAAAAAGCAATGCCTGCCACCAGCCCAGATCCCACGCCTCTGTACCTCAGGTTTTCAGTGCTTGTGTACGTCTCAATGCTCTTTTCTCTCTCCTTCTAGTTGTAGAACTTCCACTCAGCCAGCTTTCCCGTGGTTCCGGGGGATAGACATTTTGTCTTTTAGTTGCAGTTTTGAAATTGTTGTGCAAGGCAGCAGTTTAGGTGTTTACCTACGCCACCATCTTGGATTCGTTCCCCAGACTATCCTTTATTAATGAATACAAATACATGTATGAATTCTATGAGTGACAAAAGGCACAGGTTTTGATAAATTCTCTGAATGATGAACAGCCTTTCAGACTATAAGTTCAGCCATCGAAGATCAAACTTTACACCCCAAATGCTTTTTCTTTGATGGTCCAGGTGGTAGTGGAAAAACATATCTTTATAAAGTTTTAATACATTGTATTAGAGGTCATGGAGGTACTGTTTTTACCGACAGCTTCTATAGGAATTGCTGCAAATTTACGACTTGGTGGAAGAACCTTTCATTTCCAATATAAATTACCAATTCCATTAAATGAAATTTCAATTTCTAGACTCAATATAAAGAGTGAATTTGTTAAAACCATTAAAAAGGCCAAACTTTTCATTATTGGTGAATGCACCATGGCATCCAGTCATGCTATAAACGTCATAGACAGATTACTAAGAGAAATTATGAATTCAAAGGCTGCATTTGGTGGGGAAGTTCTCCTTCTTGGAGGGGATTTTCGACAATGTCTCAATGTTGTGCCACATGCTATGTGATCAGCCTTAGTGCAAACGAGATTAAAGAACTGTAATGTTTTGGGATATTTCAGAAAGTTGTCTCTTAAAACAAATATGAGATCAGAGGATTCTGCATATAGCGAATGGTTAGTAAAACTTGGAGACGGCAAACTTTATAGCAGTTTTCATTTAGGAATGGATATTATTGAAATCCCCTGTGAAATGATTTGTAATGGATCTGTTAGTGAAGCTACCTTTGGAAATAGTATATAGATAATATTAAAAATATATCTAAACTTGCAATTCTTTGTCCAAAAAATGAGCACATTCAAAAATTAAATGAAGAAATTTTATATATACTCAATGGAGATTTTCACACATTTTTGAGTATGATTCCATTGACTCAACAGGTGATGCTGAAAAGGAAATTTTCCCATCGAATTTCTTAATAGTATTACTCCTCCAGGAATGCCATGTCATAAATTAAAATTGAAAGTGGGGTACAATCATAATACTATCAAGAAATCTTAACAGTAAATGGGGTCTTTGTAATGGTACTAGATTTATTATCAAAAGATTATGACCTAACATTATTGAAGCTGAAGTATTAATAGGATTTGTGGAAGGAGAGATTGTTCTAATTCCAAGAATTGATTTGCCCCTTCTGACACTGGCCTCCCATTTAAATTGATTTGAAGACAGTTTCATGTGATGCCAGCATTTGCAATGACTATTAATAAATCACAAGAACAAACTCTAGACAGAGTAGGAATATTCCTACCTGAACCCATTTTCAGACATGGTCAGCTATATGTTGCTTTCTCTTGAGTTTGAAGAGCCTGTGACATTGAAATTAAAGTTGTAAATACTTCATCACAAGGGAAATTAGTCAAGCACTCTGAAAGTGTTTTCACTCTTAATGTGGTATGCAGGGTGATATTAGAATACGTTTAATCACTTTATCAGTCATTTCATCAATGTTATTTTTATTTCATGTTTTTGTTGTTGTTATATCATTTTGTTATTGTTTATTTATTAATAAATTCATATATTATTTTCATATACATTTTACTCATTTCCTTTCATTTCTGACACTTCTATTATAGAGAAAGGGCAAATAACAATATTAAAATATTTCCTCTAATTAATTACCTTTTATTGTGCACGAATTTCGTGCACCAGGCCACTAGAATATATATATATATATATATATATATATATATATATATATATATATACATACATATATATGTGTATATATATATATGTGTGTGTGTGTGTGTGTGTGTGTGTGTGTGTATATATATATCCAAAAATATTTCTAAAAACACATATTTTTAATAAACATAAAACAACCTTAATTTATGCCTCCAGGTAAAGTGATAATTTTTATGTTGCAGCCATATTATAAATCCTAAGAGTTAAAAAGAATGAGGAAAAAATATATAAACTAGAAAGCAAAATGTTTACATATATAAGAATATAGTGGAAATATAAATATACGTAATGATCATATATGTAAATATGAGTACCCCTACACACATTTCTATTTTACATATAAAATGCAAAAAATAATCTTTAAGGTGATTTACTCAAATTAAATCTGGAGGTAAATTTTGGGACATCGACTGACAAATTTTGGCATTATTATTATTGCTTCATCTTATATAATAAAAGCCTAACATGCAAATTGTTCCATTGACCAGGAGTTTGACCAGGAGTTCAACCAGGGGGCAGGGCCAGCTAGCCATCTGCCTGTGGTCCCACCCCCTGGCCGGTGGTGACAACAGGCAGCCGGGGGAAGGGAGGCCCCAGCCAGCAGCCAACAGCTGCTAGGGACCCTACCCATGTACAAATTCCGTGCACTGGGCCTCTAGTTATTTATAAGACTGCATCTATTGATGTCTTATATATCTAAAAATAAGAAAAATAGTGAGTTAAAAGCATAGTACTTTTATAAACTTTAAGAATTCTCAGCTAGGAAAACTAAGGACTTTGTAATAAGTGTTTTGAAGTATTCATTGATACGTTAATAAAAAATATTTTTAGACATGTGGAGTTAAACTAGTCATGTATTCTTTAGTGAAAAAAATGCCTAGAGATTGGTATTAGGACCTATTGTAGGACAATTTATGGTTATTAATGATCTCATACTAAAATGGGAACTATAGATGGGTACTGGGTTGCAAAGTAGAATATAATCTGTAAAATAAAGTTGGTTTTTGTCACAATAAAAATTCAAATTTAAGAAGGATCAGAATTGGTTAGGGACATTTTGACTTTTTGACTTATTTTAGTAAGATAAAATGAAACTTTTATGTAATTCCTAATGTTAGGAAGATAAAATTCCAGAGAAAAATCCATCCTTTTTATCCTAAGTTTAATGCTTTGTAAAATTTTACCATCTAACCCACAGTATGTAAGGTATAACATTCTGTAGTATTTTACTTATGCAAGTGATTGAAACAGGCTGAAGCTCTTAACATGAGTCCATAGAATGGGCCATGACAATCAGGTTTTCATATGGCAAAATTTGAGGTCATGGTGAATGATATGAATTAGAGTCATTAGCACAAATATCTATCAAATTTTCCTACAAATAAACCTACAATTGGCATATATTGTAAGCTTTTTATTTTGCCTTCAAATTCCTTTTGATGTTGAAAGATCAACATTCTTCTAAGGAAGCCTCTCCTAGTCCCCTCTTTAAGATAATTGTGTCTTGCATCAAATTTCTATATATTAAAATAATTCTAAATTAAAATTATCCTAAATATTTTGAGATTGTGAAATAAAGGTGTTGATATTTGAACTGAGAAATATAGCAGAACAAACTAAGTAATGAAAAGTATTTGTTGGCTTTTTAAATTTTATACCCATAAAATAAACTCCTTTTTTACTTTAAATATTTTTTAAATTTTTCATTGCAGTTTACATACAATATTATATCAGTTTCAGGTGTACAACCCTGTGATTAGACAGTCTATGACTTACTAGCATAGTTATTACAATGTTATTTACTATATTATTTATGCTGTAATTTACATTTACAGTATAAGTAACTATGTTGGTGACTATTCTGTAGCCATCAATTTGTACTTTTTCTTAAGTCCTTCATCTTTTTCACCCATCTCCTCAATCCTCCTCTCATCTTAAAGAAGACCCTTTAACATTTCTTATAACACTGGTTTGGTGATAATAAACTCCTTTAGCTTATTCTTATCTGTGAAAATCTTTTTTAAAAAATTATTATTGATAGGATTACAGATGTCTCTCATTTCACCCCTTTACCCCTCCTCTAACCATCCCCTGCCTAACCCCAGGCCGTCCCCACACTATTGTATGTGTCCATGGTTTATGTCTATATTCATATATGTTTTAGGTTAATTTCTTCTCATCTGGGAAACTCTTTATCTGTCCTTCCATTCTAAATGATAGCTTTTCTGGATAGAGGAATCTTGGTTGTAGGTCCTTGCTTTTCATCAATTTGAGTATTTCTTGCCAGTCCCTTCTGGCCTGCAATGCTTCTGTTGAGCAATCATCTAATAGTCTTATGGGAGCTCCCTTACAGATAACTAACTACTTTTCTCTTGCTGTTTTAAGATTCTCTCTTTGTCTTTAACCTTTGACATTTTAATTATGATGTGTCTTGTGGGCCTTTTTGTGTTCATCTTGTTTGGCACTCTGCACTTCCTGAACTTGTATGTCTGCTTCCTTCATAAGGATAGGGAAGTTTTCTCTAATTATTTTTTCACAAACGTTTTTTAATTTCTTGCTCTTTTTGTTCTTCTTCTGGCATCCCCATTATGTGAATGTTGGTATTCTTAGAGTCCCAGTGGCTCCCTATACTATCCTCATTTTTTTTTTTTCCTTTTGCTATTCTGATTGGGTATTTTCTACTTCCTTATCTCTCAGAATCTTTGACTTGATCCTCTGCTTCATCTACTCCACTGTTGATTTCTTGTAATGTATTCTCCATTTCTGACTCATTTTTTTAATGTTTTCTAGTTCCATTTATATGTTTCCTATCTCTTTACTGATAGTCTCACTGAGTTCCTTTACTTTTTCTGCAAATTAATTGAGCATCCTTACAACCAGTGTTTTGAACTCTGCATCTGGTAGATTGCCTGTCTCCAGTTTCTTTCTTTCTTTTTTTTTTTTTAAGTTTTGTTCTGTTCTTATATTTGAGACATATTTCTTTGTCTCCTCATTCTGACTCCCTGTTGGTTTCTGTGTATTAGGTAGAGCTGGCTTTGTAGAGTGACCTTATGTACTAGGTGTTCTGTAGGTTCTAGTAGCACAACCTCCCCAATCAACCAAGGTGGGCACTCCAGGTATGCCCCCCATGTGGGCTGTGTACACCCTTCTGTTGTAATTGAGCCTTGATTGTTGTTGGCATGTCAATGAGAGATTTTAAGCAAGTCTGAAGCATGAACCAAGACAGGCTGTTTGTTTAAAAAAAAGCCACTGGAAACAGGTTGGGTGAGCCTGCCAGCTGGATGGGGTGAGGGTCTCAGGGTATTATCAAGGCAGAGTAAATAGTGTTAGCCAGGTTGATGGAGACACAGATATGGTGCCCACCTGCCAGCTCTTTAGGGGGAAAGCTCAGCAAAGAAACAATGGCCTCTGCCAGCACTTCTGTCTGGGAGAAATCTGCCCCTCCAGCCCTCACCTGATCCAGATAATTACATTCCTCCTGTATGTCCCTGGAGCCTTTTAGGCTGCTGCCCCAGCACTGGAGCTCAGAGCAAGTGATTTCAAGTAAGTCCATGCACAGACCCTTTAAGAGAAATGGCTGGGACTGCAGAAGCCCTCTGTCTCACTCAGCCACAATCCTCACTGATTCCACAGCCGAGATATTCCTCCTGATTTTTATCTGCCATGCGCAGGTGTGGGACCAGCCCATTTTGTGTCTCTTCCCATTCGACCAGTCCTTGGTATGTGGCTTCTTCTTCACATCTTTAGTTGTGGAACTTCTATTCAGCTATGTTTCAGGTGATTCTGAATGACAGTTGTTCTATAGTTTAGTTGTAATTTTGATGTGTTTGTGGGAGGATTTGAGTACCTATGCCACCATCTTGACTAGAACCTAATCCTATTTTTGAGAGTTAATTGCAATTCCAACAATTTAAAGGAGTGAGATTGAGAAGCATATAGTTTTTTCTTTTTGGTGGAAAGCTATTAAATTATAATTCTTAATATTCATTTAATTCATTTCATTTTTACCATTATGTCCAAATCATGGGATTATTTTTTTTCTTTATAATTGTGGCCTATATCAGAATTGGTTCAGAAGATCTATGAAATATTGTTTGTTTGTTTGTTTTTAAATATACTTGTCTCTTTGCTCAGCACATTGTTCTTTTAGCACCTGCTTGGTATAAAATGATTTGCATGGTTCATACTGTGTTTCTGTGTTCTAAATATAAAATACCAAATGACAAAAATTAAGAAAAGAAAGTCTTTTGTGTTTACAGAGCAGGATTCACACAACCTCTGGATTGATGTTAGCTTTGAAGCTGCATGATGAGCAATAGAGGTTCCTTACCATGATACTCATTAGCATCTCTTTGTGACTGGCAGGAAATTATTTGCATAGGAACAAGTTTAATGCTAACCCAAAGTTTCCTTGTTCAGTGATAGCTTTCTAACTATAATCAACTACTTTGCTTTACAGGTAGGTGCAAAGGTGATGTCCATTTTCTTTCTTTCTTCTGTTTCTTCTTGCTAGCCAAATAAGTATAAATAGATTATAGTAACTTGATTGGTTCTTTACCTGGCACTTGACAATATATTTTTAGACTGGCTTTATAAACCAGATCTGAGTTGTTTTGAAATATGAGAATAAGACTGTTTCACAATAGAGGCATAAAACAGCAGTCTTTGTCAGGCTGGTGCACATAATTATAGGACATCTCCCCAGATCACCGAATGCTCCGTTTTTCTTCACTCCTCTGCATTTTTATCTTTTCTTCTTAGGTAAAACAATATAGACTACTGTGTCTACAATTTTCCTCTCCATATCTACCCTGAATTAATGAACTTAATACTTTTATTTAAAATGATTACCCACATGGAAAATCCAAATGAGACAAAAACAATCTCTTTAGATGAAATGGGAGAATATAGTAGTTACTAGATTGCAACATTAATATGCAAAACAATCTGTAAAATTTAATATATAAATGATATACAGTTATAGAATATGCAAAAATACAGTAGCAACAAACAGAAATGATTTTCATAACCTAATAAGAATAATGCAGGGACCAGCTTATATTCAAAGATTATACACTAGGCTTAGGGTGATTCCACTTCATGGGTGGCGCAGGTCAGTTTCAGCTTATGCTTCTGTGAAAAAAAAATCTAGATTTAAAAATTTGAAACAATGTTTATTAGTAATAGTATTAAAATAGGATAGAATGGGTTTGAAAGACCTTGACTTATACTCCTAACATTTGCCATGTCTAGAAATATGTGCAGTACATGACAGTGAACAGAGTTTTCATTTCAACATGAAGTAAAATCTGAAAGAAGATGTGAGATAAGCCATCTCCCTTTTCTGACAGCCATCACCTTCTAGTCCCAGGTGGTGATGGGAGAAGAAATTGGCACCACTGCCTCTTCCCACCACTAGTATAAATGCCAATTGTGCTTTGTAAGAGATACTTAATGAAGCTAGTCATCTGCAAGTTAGGGGACACAAGGGCACTAGCATCTACTTCAAAAAGTTATAATTATTTTTTGAATAATATGTTTGAAGTGGACATTTTAACTATGTAAATCTACAGAGAGTTTACACATATCTTTCTATTAAGCACGCTTATTCAGTAAGATTATTCTTCTAACTTGTTTTGATTCCATATTTTCTTGTTCAGGAATGAAAAGTGAATACATTTATTTGATACATTGATTTCATTAGTGGCAGAAGTTAACAAAAAATTAGATGATGTCTTTTTTTCATTACTGTCAGGTCCTGCAAATAGAACAGCAGTTCATTTTAAGATAGTTTGATTTTGTTCATCTAACTCATGGAATTTAAGTAGTATTTTTGGAAATTCATTTTGTCTAAGGTGAAATATTTGATATCATTGTAAATGGTAATCTAAAGTTAGTTAAAATAAAAACCTAGGATATAAAATTATTTTTAATGATTATAAAATATAAATTTTGCTGAATCAATGTATTATAGTGAATATAAAGTTATTAAGAAATATATGAAACAGAATATGCTAGGAATTAATTATTTCTGTTATATACATAATTTATAATTAAAACAAACAAGTTGTAATATATTACCAATTGAAATAAAATGAAAAATAGTTCATACATATGCATAGTTTAGTATGTTTGTATAGTTGATAAATAAATATGCATAGAGAAAATATTTTCTATATATTAACTATGTGGTAGGCATATGGTTTATACATCATTACAGTAATTAACCTACAAATTTTATGACAAAGCTGAAGTTAAATACAAAAATAAATATTTTACTATGGCCGCATGCACTTCCCTTCTTTTCTGTCAGTAATCTAGTTTCATAAATATTTGGGCCTTTGAAGAATGACATAGAAAGATTTGAAAAGAGAAAATGCCTACATTATTGAGACTAGGAAATCAGAGATCAGATAGAACAGACTTTCTGGAAGATTTCTGAAGACAGGGAGCAAAGCAGATCATTTAGACAGGTGAATTAAAGCCAAATAAACTATTTTATGAAGGATAAAGAGGAAAATGCTGAAGGGGAGATAGAACAGGTTTCCCCACAAAAGACCTGCAGATAAATTACTAGGTATACTAGTATATGCAAGCAGTAAGAGCAGGTGGTAATGAAAGAAGAAGAATGCTCAACTGAAGGACTACCTATGGAAAAGCTACTTTAGCTATCACCCTCGAATCCATGCATAGTACTGGCAGTCCAGCATCTATATCCAAGTATAAAACTGAGAGCTCTTGCCCTAGCCAGTTTGGCTCAGGGATAGAGCATCAGCCTGTGGACCAAAGGGTCCCGGGTGTAATTCAGGTAAAGGGCATGTGCCTTGGTTGCAGGCTTCTCCCCAGCCTGGGCCCTGGTCAGGACTTATGCAGGAGGCAACCAATCAATGTTTTTCTCACATAGATGTTTTTCTCTGTCTTTCCCTCACTCTCCCACTCTCCCTAAAAACCAATGGAACAATATCCTTGGGCAAGGATTAACAAAACAACAACAAAATTGAGAGCTCCTCTCTAAAGGAATTATGTAATCTTCCTGAGGGAAAACTAGGAATCCTATTGTGGTAATTGCATTTCAAATGAGTTCCTCTTTTGTACTCTTGCACATGGTATTCAAGAAATATCCATCTCTGGATGACATTTAAAAAGAAAATGATGCATACACATATATTGTAAAGAGAGATAAAGAAAACTGACATCAACTATTCATATTAAAAATTAAATTAAGCTTTAATTCTTAAATATGATTGGGAAGTAAAGATTTGACAAATATTTGAGGGAGAAAACAAGCTTAAAAGGGAAAGAGTATTAGAGATAGAACAGAAAAAGGAAGAAAGAAAATACTAAAAGTAGAACTAGAAGAATATGTTTCAGAGATAAAAGCAGGCTAGAGTTTTCAAATTAAAGAACCTATCAAGTTATATCCATAAAATGGAATACTCAGTAATAAAAAGAAACAATATAAACAACAACATAAATGAATCACAGATGCATTATAATCATACCAACATATGGTATGATTCCATTTACATAGAATTCTGATAAAAGTAAATATGTAGGTAGAAGAAAGATATCAATGGTCACCAGGGGTTGAAAGTGAGAAGAAGGCATGAACAGAAAAGGGCACCAATGAAAAGACAAAATAGACCTGGTGATGTCAGCTACTCTTCCGAAGGCAGACATTAGTTTGCCAAGTTAACAGACTTTTTCCTATATGTCGGTAATAGCCAATAGTCTTTTGTACTGGAAATGTCTTTGGCAAAATATCTATGGTCTTGCCAAATAGAATTAAAATGCTTTGATAGAATTTCTTGAATGTGGTTTAACATTCAAGTGATTATTTTTTCATATACAGGTAGTCAAGGAGATCTAAACCAAATATAGTTCACCCTTGAACAACATGGGGTTAGGAGTACGTACCCCCACACAGCCCTAAGGAACTGAAAACACATTTAAAGTATTTATTTGAAAAAAATGGTGTCTAAGTGGACTCACTCACTTCAAACCCAGTTGTTCAAGGTTCAGTTTTGAATTTAGGCCTGAGTCTATATTTATTGTAAAGTCTGTAAAAGAAAGACAGCTTTTGAATAGATATCACCTGTTCCCCATGATTACTCAAATTCTATACAGTATTTGTGAAAGTCCAGTTATAATAGCAAAAAGCCACAACAAGCCCCTGACTGTCATGTCAGTGAAGAGAAAGCATGACCTAATCGGTGCTTAGATATCTGCTTGTTTGGGCTATTGTGATGTTTGCCTTCTAAAAAGCATCTTAATGGGTACCAATACTTAGGAAGCCAATTGATCTGTTATAAGAAATTGGTACCAAAGGGAATTGTGTAGCATCCAAAGGAAACACAATAGTCACTTTAATTGTTATGTGTTAGCCAAATCATGAGCAAATTATAGGCAGATGTTTGACTCATACTAAGCAGTGTCTAATGATGCAAAAAGCAGTGTTAGGAAGTAAGGTCCTATCAGTAGCATCGTTTAAACTAACCTAAAACCAGCAAAAGATGGAAAAGATAACTATGAAAATAAAAAACAAAGCAGTGCAGATGAAAGCAAGGCAACCTGTGGACATGTTCTGTTGGTCACTGGTGGAAGCGCCCAGCAGACACAAGTCTTAGAGGGGGAGAGACTGTTCTAAACCTGAAATAAAACTCGAGACTAATAACTTTGTTTATAGAGTTTTCTGATAAGGTCTACAATAAAATTCATTCTAAATGAAGTAAAATGAAAGTCAGAAAATATATTGCAAAATTTACGACAGTAATGATTTCCATACGTTATTTATACAGCATAAAAATGAGCAAACTAATGATAGAGAAAAAAACAACTAATAGAAAAATATACAAAGGATATGAATAATATCTAGAAAAAAGTTTTGAAAATATTTCTATTTAATTTTACTATAGATATTAAAAAACAGCTTGTTAAAAATTTGGCAATAATAAATATTATAATAAGTTGAATCTTATGACATAGCCAACATTCAATTTTAAAACTATAAATCTGCAATTCTATAGGGTTCATCCTAAATATCATTAGTTTTGGAATATAATGGAAACAGGTAATCTCACACTTTTAACTAAATTGGAATAAACAGTTTGAAAAAGAAACTGTGCATATATTATATATATATATATATATATAAATTTAAACTAAGTTATAAAGATAGATTCACTCTTTTATATATTCACTGACATTAATTATATATCATTTTTTAAAGCAAGTAAAAACCAATTTTGGGGACAATTTAATTAATGTTTCTAATAGAAACATATTTTTAAAAGGAAGTACATTTATACATATTGATATATGAAATCTATAAAAAAAGTTAATGTAAAATGATACAGAAACCTTTGTATCATATATGTACACACACCCAGTACAGAGGCTTTGAAATGGACTGAAATTATGTAAAATAAACAGTTGATTTTTTGTCTTTGGTGCACAGGACTGAGGACTTGTATTCTAAGAGAGGCTTATTTATCATTCTAAATTGTTTGCATGGTTAAATATTTAACATATATACTTTTAACTTTAAAGCTGAAAAAAATAAATGGTATTTTTGTTAAAATTAAATGTTTGCAATACCTAACACATCCATGTTATCCCTAAAATTTGAGCCTTTGCCAATGCTGCAGCCTCCAATTCCACTGTTTTTCTTCTAGGTAACTCCTATTCCCTAACTCAGTTTTCAAACCAAATAATAACCATGTTGCCATATTCAGAATTTTAACTCTTGCCACAAAAATAGATGCTAAAATATCATCTACCTTCAGTAAAATATATAGTGCTGCTAAAGGAATTCTGAACAAAATGCTGATAAAAATCTGTGAAAAAATCATTGGGAAGAGGGAAAAAGAAAGGACAGAAGAAACCAAATATTCCATTTGTCACATTCATAATTTTGACTACAATTTGAATTTGTCTTTGATTGCAAAGTCGGGCTTTAGCAAGTTTCAGGTTCATATATTGTAGTGATGTCATCATGAAAGGATCTTCAATAATATGTCCAATGAGATATTCCTATCACGTGATGCAAAATAACACAATTACCTCTGACAGCTTTTTCTAAGAACGTTGCAGCAGTCCTATGTGGAAAGTAGAGAGCCTATTTGGTAAGAATCTAATTTATTTTTAGAAGAAATCCAGACTATACTGGAAGAAATACACCATGTAAAGGAGTGGGAAGTATCCTTTAGTGTGTAATTTTAATGTGTCCTCAACTATAATTTATGTCATTTCAGCAAGGCCATTACTCCATAATCAAAATTTCTTCCTTTTTGTTTTACAGGAAGATTGAAATTGAAATTAATACCTTAATGTAGAAGCATGATGAACTGCCTGTCAGTGAGGTCTGCTTGTACTTTTACAAAGTTCAATATCTAGTTCTTCTTGGGTACCATGACTCATTTTCATTGAAATCATTTGTGGCATTAGAGAGGAAAAAAGGATATACTGTTAGTAGTATATGAAATTTCTTCTAGGTTCCCATAATATCTGGTGCAACTTTACATCCTCAGACAATTTTATGTTCACATTTATATCATTTATTGGCCAATAATAAGAAGGCTAAATGAAAAAGAATGAATGTAACAAGCAAGCAAAAGAACAGTTTTGAGGCTAGAAGTTCATTACTAACTTGATACAGGTACTTTGATGCTACAAACCGATATCCCATTTAGTATTATTAAAGTCAGTATTTAATATCTCATCACCAGTTACTTTCTCAAGATACTATAGTTGTTCTTCATAGACTTAAAGATCAAAATTTTACTAACATTCAATATAGGTGGCTATGCTAACCTAAATAATTTTTCCGTCAGCAATATTTACAGATGCATGTCTCAGTTTTTTTTATCAAATAAATGTGAAAACAGTGACTTCACAATGTTTTCAATGTTCTTCTTAATGTAGGGCGTAACTCCTAATGCTGTTTCTTTATTACAAGCTAGCTAGTTAGGAAAAGAAAGATGCTTTATGACTGGGGAGGAAATCAGGAAAATAATTTAATTTCTATTTTTTTCATTAAAAATAGTTGGCAACCCCTGCCAAAGCTATCTCATAAAAGTTCTGTGAAGATAAATGAGGTATGTGTAGGTACATATGAACTGTGCATACATATAAATACTAGCATGCACAGAAACTTTTAAATGATAAAAATTGTTATTAACATCTAGGGTAATAATTTGCAAAAATGACATCAGCTTTCTTTGCCCTCCTTCATCCTTCTCCTTTTCATTTATTCTCATTACAATTTTCTCTTTCTCTGGACTTAAACAATAATTCCAACGAAGTACCCATTTATCCTATTCTTACAGTAGCGCTGCTGCTTAATCTTCCAATAATCCTTTTGGCCAGATATGGACTTTTATTGGAAGATGGGTTTCAAGTTTTGACTTTGCATTTACTACTCTGTCCAAATCCCAGACAAAGCTTCTTAGAGCCAGACTAATACCAGTCTCTCCCTAAGATGTTCTTGAAATGACCATAAGAAAAAGGTACAATGCAGACATCAACATGAATCTGCAACGGGATGTGCCTCCTGTTTTGTATCATGGGCACACACCTGTGTTTGCATCTTTGACACAGTCCCTGGCCTTCCCTGTAGGAATGAGGCCAATTATTTCCAACTTCCCACTGAAGTGGTGCATGTTTTTACTCTCCAGAATGCAGGAGGAAAGGGGAGTAAAACACTTACCCCTTGGCATTCTGATGTTTCATAAGCGTGGTCTGATCGTTCGTAACTTGCACCAGAATCTTCCCAGGTGTTGGTTTTCCAGTTCACACTGGGTAACTATAGGAACCTGGATTATGAGCATTAAGTTAATCAGTGGTTAAACTACTTTAAGGAACATGAGGAGCTCCAGATAGTGATTAAAAACATAGTTCCCAGCCCCACTCCACAGATTTCTTGTGACAGAGTGCTTAGAATAATAATAATAATGGTGATAAAATAATACTGATGGCAATGATGGCGAGGATCCTAATTAATACATTTTATTGCTGAAGATGAGAATACAACTAACATTATTGGGCATTATTATATTGGTGATACTATATTTAAAACTTAAATTATTTATAAGCCTTTGCTGTCCAAATTATATAAGATCTGCTATTTCCCAGATTGTTAGTGCAATGTTCATGCCTTCGTTAAAACTTTACCTCCTACCTACAGAGGCGTGGCCTTGTCCTGATATCATTCATCACATTTCACAGTGAACATGATCCTTTCTACAGTGGTTCTTCTGAAATAAGGTGAAGTTTATGTCAGTCCTGTAACTGTTTTATCAAAAAGCATGAAACTATTTCTACAAAATTAAGTTTACAGATTGAAATTATAAGAAAAGGAAACCCTTTCTGATTGTCTGGCCACACTGCATGTCAAACAAAAAGGAAGAAACAGTATTTGCAGAGATTCACTTCTTAAGTAGTATACATAGTTTACAATACTTAGCTTGTTATTCTAGAACATGTATATTTTGATTAATACATTTTTTAGTGTTTTGCCCAGTGACAAGTGACTAGACTTTTATTTACATTTGTAAAAATGCAGTGAAGGCATTTAGTTTTCTGCCCCATCCATTTATGGCTAGGGTTCCGGATCTGAAGAAGGGGCTGAGCACAAATGAAAACACTAGACAAGAAATATGAATTTAGAAGGCATGGGGGCCAGGCGGAAACTTACCTCTAGTGGAGAAACTCCCCGTTTCTGGGTCCCATCTGCTTTTATTCACTTGAGTACACATTTGTCCCTCACTAATGCATACAGGCATATCAAAGGTAAAGTTTGGTAAACAGTAAAAGGATTATCGGGCTAGGGCAGTGGTCGGCAAACTGCGGCTCACAAGCCACATGCGGCTCTTTGGCCCCTTGAGTGTGTCTCATCCACAAAATACCAGGGCCTGGGCGAGTCTATTTTGAAGAAGTGGCATTAGAAGAAGTTTAAATTTAAAAAACTTGGCTCTCAAAAGAAATTTCAATCGTTGTACTGTTGATATTTGGCTCTGTTGACTAATAAGTTTGCTGACCACTGGGCTAGGGAATTGCCTTCAGCCATTGAGCCCACAGCAGGGCAATATATTATGCTGATTTTCAGCCCTGCTGAATATCAAAGTCCATTGGTTTTCCAATGGGTCTTTTTGCATTTATGCTAACTACGATTGGTTTTAGCCTCCGCCAGTTTTCTCAAAGACAGGGAAACTAAAATCATTACTACCATTTCCATTAATCTATCTGTCTATGTCTTTCTATTTTTCTATGGTTAATCTGTGTGGTTTAGTTCTAATATGCAGTTACAGGAATATATGAAAAGGAAGTAATAAATTAACAAATCAAATGTAATAACAATAATAGAATGAAATATAAGATCTAATTAGTTATCAAAGTTTTGTTGTAGCACTAATAAAAGACAACTCCTTTTTTATTCCAGGAGCTCTGAGACATACCTGTCATGTTCATTTCTAACATTACAAAGGAATATCCCTACCTTAAAATTAATATGTGATGTGAAAACTGTCTGCCCCATGTAGGTGGGGATTATTAAAATGTGACTTGCTAAATTCTTTCTACTAGAATTCTACTTTAAGTTATATATTTTCAATTTTTATTGAATTTACTGGGGTGACATTGGTTAGTAAAATTATATAGGCTTCATGTGTACAATTCTATAATACATCATCTGTATATTGTATTGTGTGTTCATTATCCAAAGTCAAGTCTCTTTCAGTCACCATTTATCCCCCCTTTACCCTCTTCTACTACCCTTCCCCATTTTCCTCTTGTAATCACCATACTGTTGTCCATGACTGTGAAGTTTTGTATGTTTTGCTTAATCCCTTCAACTTTTTCACCCAGCTCCCCAAACCCCTTCCCTTTGACAACTGTCAGTTTTTCTGTATGCTTTATAATATTAATTTCTTAACTCAAACACAAGGCAATGTAGACCTTGTACATTAATTTTAAGCATTCTAGTGTGTGCCTGAAATAAGAAATGCTTCACTATAATAAAAGCCTCTATTATGACAATTATAAATTTATACTCCCATATGCCTCTATTGCTTTTCAGTCTTTCTAATTTCTTTTCCTTTAATATATCTTTGGTAGTTAATTATAAATTATTTGTTTTCTGTGATATATAATGAGGAAGTCTCATGGGATAAATCCTAAAAAAAATCAAAAGAAAACTGCCTAATTTTTTGACAGTAATAATGCCATTGAGACCCATAGGCAATGAGACTTTAAACTAACTAAAGTCTGTGGGTCAGTGGTTGAGCATCGATCTATGACTCAGGAGAGCACGGCTCAATTCCCAGTCAGGGCACATGCCTGGGTTGCAGGCTTGAGCCCCAGTGTGGGGCATGCAGTAAGCAGCCAGTCGATGATTCTCTCTCATCATTGATGTTTCTATGTTTCTCTCTGCCTCTCCCCTCTTCTCTGACATCAATAAAAATATAAAAATGGTATATTTTTACAATATATGTCATATATCATATATCATGCATATATTCACATGTATAAAATCAGAAGATGAAATTTCAACTATTCTCAATATGCTATACTTTATGACCTTTCATTTCTCTTACAATGTGAGAATATGCACTCAGGTCATTTCTATCTTCAATAAAATGAAAATCTCTCAAAATGACCCCACAAAAACTGTTCATTTTTAAAAAATGATTTTAAATAAGTATATTATTTCAGTGTAGGCCCTGTGTACTTTGAAAAGATTATTTTAAAAACTGAATATAGCTGAAAGAAAATGGACCATTCTTCAGTTTTCATTAACTATATATTATGTAAATATATTATATATAAACATATTTATGTAAAACAATAGCATAATTATCTATAATTACACAATAGACCATAGTTTGTATGACATCATATATTTTTGAACTCCCCATGCTCTTCACAATGTAATTTTAACATTACTTTTCCACTTAGCAATTGCAAATTCAAATTTTCATAGAAAGAGACTATGAAATTTGAAAACATTGCTCAAACAGAAGATCCCAAAATGTTGCTAATTTGATATGAACCCTGAGAAGAAATTTTATCTGCTGAGATGGACTCCCCATGATCAACTAAGAACCCGAATTTTATAAATAAGAGCCTCATGGCCAGTTGCTGTTGGGGACTCTTCTCTTGGCTTTCCTCATGATGATCTGCCTCTTTACACTGAGGCAATCAGTGTAGGGAAACCCTAGTTTCCTCTTTCTACCAAGAGTTGGAGACCTGCCCCATCCAATCAGCACAACACAAATTGAATCTTCAGTTACATCTATATTGACCCATCAGAACTGTACAATTTGGATATCTCATCTACCTAAAATGGACCTAATTGGGAACCTGGGTGGGAACTTTCATTATGAAGGCTACCTTCCCTTTGTCTAGGTGGAACACAATCTAAGTTGCTAACCTGAATCTGTCCCTGCTGGGCTGCAGCTCCATTTGCTAAAATAAATGTTTATTATTCTTTAGTACAGTCTAAAATTCATTTTGGTTTACATATGATAGTGTTCAGATGAGTATTTCTTCATTTTCCTCATATTTTGGCTGCATAAAACACTTTACTATAATAAACTAAAATTAAGTTAATATTAAAAATAATTTGTATCTTTATGGTGATATTTTTAATTGTGTTGTTGAGACTTCTGAAATAGGATATAAATACTAATCATAAAATATTGTGATTATATACAAGACATCACAAAATATAGAAACTAGATAAATGGAACAGTTACATTATATAGAGTATTTAACAAATATTTTTGTGGATATAGAAGGAAACAATCTTATCTACTCACTATTTAGTAGTAACTTCATCTAAACTATGTCCTCTCTTTTTAAATAAGAATTATAACATTAAAAAGTTAGTATAGTATGTTATTATTTATACCATAATATCCTGAATTCCTAGCATATCTATCTTATCCTCTTTATTTAAAATAAGTATAAATTCAGCTTGATCCTTATAAAGCAAAAGTCAATTGTTTTAATGAAGATTCTAGTAAGAGTATCCATAGGGATTTGAACAAACCCAATAATAAGGATTCTGTTCTATTACTTTCTCCAGAAGACTATTCTGCTAGATGACATCATCATCCAGACTTAAATGTGAGTGTCTTGAATAGATTTCAGGAATAAACTCTGGCTCACAGAAGCATATGGTGCATTTTATAACAATGTGAAAGATCCTAGAGTCACTGGTGACTGCATTTGTGCCTATTATGCTACAATGTTATCGAAACCATGTTCGGGATGGTAGAGTGGTGATGAAGATGTGGATTATCCTTGTCTAGGGAAAGGATACAATGAACAATGATTCCATACTGAGAAGAAAACCTAGACAATAAATGCTAGAAAGCATGTAAAGAGCAGGGAGTCACGAGTACCGTGCAAGTGAAGAGATCCAAAGAGGAAATCAAAATAAGTAGATAAAAAAAGACATTGGCCTATACTTTTACACAGATGCCAGGAGCAAAACCTTGGCAGGAGTAACAAATCTGTGGAAATTTAATGCACACAGGGATCTCTGCACTAGATCAGGTCAGTGTTTAATATTAACTGTGGAGGCAATCACTGAGCATTCATCTTTAACCCTGGAAAATAAATCAGCATGTTACAGAGTGTACTTAATTTATTTGGTAGCGTGTATTTACCCAAACAAAGCAGAAACACAGTAAATTGCAGGGGGGAAAATCAGTATCTAATTACTTCAGTTTTATTTATTTGTTTTTATTTTTAAAACATATTCTTAATAACCTTGCCTGTGGTATTTTTAAATTAAATTTTGGGGTGATATTGGCTTACAAAACCATACACTTCTTAAGTGTGCATCTCAACAAAACATCATGTACATACTACTTCATGTGACCATCACCCGAAGCTAAGTCTCTTTCCATCGTCATTTTAGTCCCCTTTGCTATTCAGTTTTAGGTAGTTATTTAAATTATATATATATTTGATAATACTAATATCTCAGGTAAAACAAACCTAAACCTCAAGGTTAAAAGTCATTAAAACTGCATTTTTAAGGCTGCATAAAGAAGCCTGCATTTTGCAAAGGGCATTTAATGCCAAGTTCAAATTGTTTGGAAATCAAGGTATTGAAGAACACTTCCCAGGTAGAGACAGGTTAAAACCCTTTCTTTATATACTACTTTACATTTCCTCTAGGAAAAAAAAGAACACATCCTCTCTTAAGCTGAAGAGATATACAAGAAACCTGCCCTCAGCATAATATTTCAAAATTATTTTCCTCCAGTACCATATTTTTGAGGATCTATGTTCTCTGCCATTCTTGTGATCTATTAATATACCATGTATCTCCTCTGGTGTTAAGTTCCTGTGATCTACAGTGGAAAGATGAAAAACTATAGTTTTTATTCAATTCTATTAGGAAACTAGGTGATCATATAATTCAATGGATTCTCAAACAATATCAATGACAACTGTTTTTTATAAAAATGGTGTTCTCAAGATGAAAGGAAGAGAGGAAAAGAGATTAGGAAAGGAGAAGATAAAAATTGCATAACAGTTATTTTATAATATTTTTCTACATAGAACACTAGGCAGGTCACGTCTACAAAGTATGGAGTAGGAGTCCATAACTGCATAAAATGTAGATTTATTGTTTTTATTGGCAAAAAGTATAATGTTGACTTTTGGTAAATTGTCCAGGGAAAAGCCCTACAAATGTGAAAATCTCATCATACCCTACATTCTTTAACACTTGGAAGAAAACAAGTCCAGTTAGAGAATTTTATTTACATTTCCAATAGTTATCATTTTATATATTCCTTAATCCTTAGATATATAAAAGTAAAGGAAAAGAATTGTTTTGAATTTTTGTGAATCAGCTGTAACCAGTCAACACTGCTGGTTGTTGTTTAATACACAAAACCTATTACCTCATTTTGCCTTACTAAAAATATTGCTAATTTTTTTGTCATGGTGATGTTGTGTCTAATTAAAAATGCTTAATTTAACAGATTACCTTTCTGTAGAGATTTGCCATTTGAGGTAGTTCTGGCAAAAATGAAATGAATGGAAGTTGTAAGCTGGGAATTCCAAGAAAGTTTGTTAAACAGAATACTTATAGTTTATTATACTATATTGTATACACTTAAAAAACTCTTAACAAGATAGGTCTCACGTTGTGTTTTTTATCAAATAAGATAGAAAGGGGGGTAGATAAATGGAATTTTTTTTCTGTTGATTTTGCTCCTTTTTCTAGCAGGTAAAAGAAATGCATAAGAGAAGGAATAGTTAACAAGAAGCAGCCAATGTTCTAAGCAGGCATCTAGTCAAAAGAAGGTATTTTTATTTTGGTTTTGGTATTGGTGTTGGATTTAAACAAAGTAAATTATGTAATTTTGAGTAAGAAGCCTCTAGTGGTATCCAAATATGAGAGCAGCAGATATCTGTCATTCTATAGTTGAGAGATAGAACAGAAAATGGATATATTATTTTTGAAGTAGAAAAGGTAAACACAACATACTTTTTTCTACTTTCATTCTCATAATCACTGACAATATAATTGTACCTTTAATTCCTATACTTCAATGCAAAGTCAATAATAAGCTTTATTTATATTGTAGTTATAATTTTAATGACTCCAGAAACAGTAAGTGCATTTTATTTTTCTCAAAATTTTTAACTAAATAAATACTAACATTGTACACCACTCATTATGGTTTGGATAATTGAGAGTCAATGATATTCTGTCAACCTTAGTCCACAATCAGGAGGTTAATTTACATTTTACATGTTTCCATAGTAACTTTGTGATGTTAATTTAGATAGTTTTTAAATTTATATTTTTATAAGATTCAAATACATACAATTATATTTTTTTAGTATCTATGTAAGAAAGTTTCTCTAGCTAAGATCCAAGCTTCTGTCTTAAAGCTGAAACCTTAAATCCCGAGGGAATCTTTAGTTCAGGGTTGAAAGCAGAGATAAAAGGGGGCTACTATAATGTGAATAGTTTCCAAAACCTTGAACCATTCAGTGAGCCTACAAACTTAACATTTTGCTCTCTCTCGATAGTCAAGGCTGTTTTGAGACCAAATTTTGTGGTTTCACTTGGGTTCAGTGCTTAATTCTCATGACGGTTTATAAAATTGAAAAGAAAAAAAAAAGGAACTAAACCCTAGAGAAGTTTCCAAACCCACAGTGCTGAGCAAAGGATAGGAATTTTATTTTGGAGTTTCAGGTTTCCTAGGGTTTCAAATAAAGGAAACCAATGGAAAAATTCAGTGGACATGACATTTGTGAACAGAAACTAATATAAAGTTTGCTTTAGCTGATTCAGTTTGGTCGGAGTTACCTTCATGCGTTTTTTTGAGGAGAATCTTATTTTTTTCTTCTGCTTTATCTGTTCTCCACAGATATCAAAGGAAATGATGCCTCATTTAGCCATTCTTAAATCTCAGATTTTTAAAAAAAGTTTCCTTTACTTTACTTTCATGTTTTCTTATCAAGTTTTTCTTAAACATTATTAGTTTTCTAATTCAAAGTCTATTTGTCTCTGTTCTATTTTTTCTCTCTACCTCTTCCCTTTATCCTATATTTAAAATTCCCAAGTAAAAAATAATTTTATGAAATTTTGTTATCTCTTATTTTTCTAAAGAATTAAAAGATTATTTTTGCCTAACCGGTTTGGCTCAGTGGATAGAGCGTCAACCTGTGGAATTAAGGGTCCCGGGTTCGATTCCGGTCAAGGGCACATGCCGGGGTTGCAGGCTCAATCCCCTGTGGGGATTGTGCAGGAGGCAGCCAATCAATGATTCTCTCTCATCATTGATGTTTCTATCTCTCTCTCCCTCTCCCTTCCTCCCTGAAATGAATAAAAATATATTTTAAAAAAGATTATTTTAAAAAATAGTAGGAAAGCATTGTAAATAAAATCCCATAATAATTAGTTAATGCAACTAAAGAGCTAAACAAAATTTATGTACTTTGGCACAAAAGTTTCACATTTGTTCATTTTGTAGAAGACACTGTAATGGACTCCTCTGTGTTCAACTTCTGTTTAGTCTTTATGTCCCTTATTTAATTAATAGTAAGAAATGGAAAAATAACTGAAAATACACATAATGATGCATACAGAATGGAAATAACTCAATAAAGTTTATCCTCAATGAAATTATGATGTATAGATTGTTAACATGGCAGAAAAAAGTGTATTCTCATTTCAATACAAATGGATAAGAAAGGGCACCTGTTAAATATAAAGTGCATGAAACTTTTTTATAAAGAAAAGAAAAAGGCTTTTAGAAATTAACCTGCTGTAAATTATCAAATTTTTATTTAAATCTGAAAAATATTTTTATTGATTTTCTTAAGAGAGAGAGGAAGGGAGAGGGAGAGAGAGAGAGAAACATTGATGAGAGGCAAACATCAACACAGATCTACTGCCTCCAGCACGGCCCCCTGCTGGGGATTGAGCCTGCATCCCAGGCATGTGTCCTGAATGGGAATCAAACCAGTTACCTTTAGGTGCATGGGTCAATGCTCAACCACTGAGGTATATTGACTAGACCAAATATATTTTTTAAATATCCTAGATTATAATGGCTTATATTAGAATAAAAGAAAAGTTAGAGAATAAGGTATAATATTATGTATTCTCTGATAACAGATACTCTCTTCCTGTCATTTTTAACTTTATAATTTGTTTTGTGTTCTGTACATACGTCATCTATAAATATCAGCACAGCTGATCACTCAGATACTAACATGGTATTCACAAACTTATGTTAGATAAATTATTTTAAGATTAACTTGGGATATAGTAGGTAGTTAATAAGAATGTTTTGAACATAGATGCCTCCACTCAGATTACATTCACCACAAATCTTACATTAAGCCTTGACAAATTAGATTTATTTTATTCATCTACTTCTTTTTATGTCAGAAATTTCCTGTCAATAGTATTTTTTCAAGGCTCTTTGTAGCTCCAAAAGAAGGCGTTTCATTTTTCAGTAGGACTTTGTAATATTTATCATTTTCTGTCACCATTGATTCACCAATTTAAGAAATAATAGCTATGAATTTCTAAGTGGAAGTTTTATTTTTTGCCCTGGCTTTCAGTGTCAACATTTTCTTCAGAAAAGGTTAGAATTATAAGCCAATACCTCACTTTGTTTTCCCCTCTGGCTGTAAACAGGAAGTTTAACATGTCTTTGAGGTCTGTCAAATCAAACATTAACACCACTTGCTTTTTTTTTATTTTTTAATTTAAAGGTCAGCTTGGTTGCTCAAGCCATGTCTTATTATATATTCCCCACTAAAAAAAAAAAAAATAAGCTGAAGATCATATCAGATGACGTTTTTAAACTTTACAAAATACACAGATATTTTACATAAAATACACAATTTCTAAATGCCAAGAATGAAATGGTGAACTCAAGAAACATTTCAAAGAAAATTTAGTATACTGACATCCTTTGTATTTGAGCATAATCCACTCTTTCAAAGTTTTGCAAAGAAGACTGCATTGAGCCTAATATCTAAATTAGCACAATTAGCATATTTGTTAGTTAAATTGTATTTTAAGTAATTAAACTTGCATGTTATATCAACCTGGAATAAATACTAATTATGTAAATGTAGTAATAACATTTCTATGTCTATTTTAAAATACTTGTGAAAGTCAAAGAAACCTTGCAAATTTAGCATCTATATATATAAAAACCTAATATGCAAATAGACCAAACAGCAGGACAACTGAACAACTGGTTGTTACGACATGCGTTGACCAGCAGGGGACACGCGTGGATCATGGTGGGCAGCAGCAGCAGGTGGCAGAGTGTGGAACATGGTGGGGCACTGGCGGTGGCAGGATGGTGGAACAGGTGAGTGGGGGCGCCAGACCAATGTGGGGCGCCAGTTGCTGTTATTGGGGCAAGCCTCTGGTGGTTACTGAAAATTCTTTGCTGCTGTGCACCTTGGTCCTGCCGGGCACTCACACCCACTGCTGGCACTAGAGCTGCCACTCACACCTGCTGCCAGTGCCCAGTGCCAGTCCCTGAGGGTTTCTCCACCTCCCCCTGCTCCTGAGGGGCAATTGGGGTAGTAGCCACTACTCACACCCGCTGCCCTGCTTGCAGCCACAGCTGGCGCCAGCCCCAATCACTCTCCATCATCAGCGGGTGCAAGCGTGGTCCATGCCGTCCGCACGTGGGAGCTGTGGTGGCGGGAGCAGGGCTGCCTGCAGACAGGGGACCAGGGGCCATGGCGGGAGGGGCCAGGCGGGGACGTGGAGGATGGGCCAAGACCCGCCCCTGTACCCACCTCAGCCTCACAGCCCACAGTTCCTTTCAAGGTACTGGGCCCCTAGTATTAAATAAGAGCCACTAGACATTATAAAAGGTGCCATGATTATGTTATTGAAAGGAAGGGAAATTTGTTTTTGAAGGGAAAAACGATGTTTATAAGACTGCCACAGAGGATCAAGATGGTGGTGTAGGTAAACACAGTACTCCCCTTCTTCCACAATCACATCAAAATTACAACTAAACTACAGAACAACAATCATTCAGAACCACCTGAAATCTGGCTGAAGGGAAGTCTTTTAACTATAGAGTTAAAGAAGCCACAGTGAAACTGGTAGAGGCATGGAACTGACTGGCCCAACACCTACATGTGGCTTTTTTTTTTTTTTTTAACTGGGAGGGTTATCTTGGTTGTGGAGATCACTTGTGAGGAGCAGGGGGTCCCAGCCCCACACCAGACCCCCCAGCCCAGGTTATGAATTTTGCATATATGATCAATAGAAATATTCACCTGTAAGTTTCCCTTTTTTTGTGGTGTTTTGCCTTGTTTACAAATCAGGGTAATGCTGGCCTCATAAAAGTGAGTTTGTAAGTGTTCTTTTCTTAACTGTTTTGGAATAATTTAAGAAGAATAGGTATTAATTCATAATTATATGTTTGACAAAATTAATCTGTGAAGCTGTCTGGACTGTTGTTTTTTTTGTAATCTTTAAATTGGTTATTCAATGTCATTACTTATAATTTGTTTATTCAGAGTTTTTATTTCTTTTTGATTCAATCTTAAAAAATTGTATGTTTGTAGAAATTTATCCATTTCTTCTAGAATTTTTAATTTATTGGCATGTAATTGTTCATAGTAGTCTCTTCTGATGCGTTGTATTTCTATGCTGTCAGTTAAAATAATGCTACATTAAATTACATAACTTATTTTGTAAATATTGTGATAAGTGTATCTGGAAGGTAAATTTCTAGACGTGAGGGGAATGGATGAAAAAGTACATCTGAGTGTAATTGTGCACTTTTTCATAAGAAGTATACCAATTTGCATTCTAACCCTCAAAGTATGAACACATCTCATCACAATGCCTCACCAATACAATGTGTTGTTTAACTTTTTAATTTTACCAAACTAATAGATAAAAATGCTATTTCTGTATTTTTTAAATTTGGAATTCTTTGTTCTTAGAGAGATTTAACATCTTTTCATAAATAACATGTAGCATAAAAATGAACAATCTAAAATGCACTCATAAACACAATGTTGAATCTCAAAAAAATATTTTTGAACATAAGAAATCAGGCATGAAATAGTATATTCTGAATTATCTTACTTATAGTGGAATCTTGGTTTTTGAACTTAATTCATTCCTGAAGGCTGTTCAAGAAGTGATTTCTTTGAAAACGAAATCATTGTTCCCCATTATAAATTACGTATATTGAATTAATCTGTGATGATCGTTTCACGAGCGCTCCATACCCTTAGCAGCATCAGCACTCTTGATGGCTTCTTTATGTTTCAAAAATGTGCTAATTGTCGATTCCTCCATGCCGTGGTCAGAAGCCAGATCAGACATATGAACATCTCTATCATACTTTGCAATTATATATTTTTAATATATTCTACCATTATTCTTACAACTTTTTTTTTTTCCACTTTGCTGCTACCACTAACCTGCTTAGGACCCACCATGACATACTTAATAATAAGCAGCAAAAAAACAACAACAAAAAAAATATTCACAGCACAATTTCCTAAGATGTTAACAACACAAGGTTTAGCACTAAACTGACTCATACTTGCCAGTTCTTTACTTTGTTTGTCACCTGAGAAACATGTGACTGATCATACAGGTATCAGCATGAAAGTGTTATCAGGTAGAGAACTGAAGTTTTGTTTGACAACAGATATTTCCTGTGAACAACTTGGTTGAGAACTGAATTGATAAATTACAAAATGTGTCAAACTAATCTAGCCCTGGCTGGTGTGCTCAGTTAGTAGAGTGCCGTCCCGTGCACCAAAGGAGGGGAGGGCACGTACAGGAGGTAACTGATCGCTATTTCTCTCACATCAATATTTCTGTATCTCTCTCTCCCTTCCTTCTCTCTAAAAATCAATAAAAGCATATCCTCAGGTAAGGATTAATTAAAAAACAAACAAATAAAAACCTAATCTACACTATTACAAGTCAAATTAGCAGTTATCCTTGTTGGACTGTAGGGACCATAAGAGAGAATGACAGGGTTTCTGAGACACTAGTAACATTATGTTTCTTGATCTAAGTACTTATTTCATACGTTTATTTAAATTGTGAAAGTTTTGAGCTGTTAAATTATATGTGCACTTTTCTATACATATATTTCATTTGTTAAAAACAGTGGGCTTCGATTGACATGACTACTAGATAAGGGTTGGTTATGTTATCAAATATGAAAGAAAAGAAAAGATAGATCTTTTCTTATTATTGGAATACAGGCTGTGGGGTGGGTGTAGGGGGTGGGAGCCAGACTATCAGGGGTCAGTGTGAGAGAAAAAGGAGACATATGTAATAGTTTCAACAATAAATATTTTTTAAAAAAAAAAAGAATATAGGCTGATTTATGGCAGTTGACTACTATTCTAACTTGTTCCTGCTTCACAGTATCATAGAAAAATATTGCCTTGTGGGTGATATTAATGGATTTATTAGACTAGAATGCTGTTTGTGGAACTGAGGCATTAAATCTTACATTCCTTCCTAAGATCAGAAGATTTGGATTACCCAACACTATTGTCATCCATTATAGTGAATGCCAGTGACAATGTGAAACTGGATCACTTTTGTAGACAAGCTAATTCAGAGAAGTTACAAACACAACGTATACTGACAGTTTTTTGTTGTTGTTGTTGTTGTTTCTCTTGGTTGATAAACCCAAAATCCAAATTATTGCTTCACTTCAAATTATTGTTTTGGTTAAGCAGAGAATAAAAATCAAAAGCAGATTTCCCTCCTCCAACACTTCACAATAAAACATATTTGTGTGTACTAGTGTATGTGTGTGTTCAGTATTCTTTCTGTCTTATGTGAAAACAGACATAGCTTGTAATTAATGGAGGAACCTGATATATATGCAAGAGTGTATGTATCATCATATGGCTCAAAACAATATTTCCCAAATGTCTGTCATCTGAGTGCCATCTTTAGGACTTCTGGTGCCACCAGCTTTACTAAATTAAGACTATTATTTATCATTTCTCTTTTTAAAAAATCTTACCATAAGTATGATCTAAATATGTTAAAAATGTATGCCATTCAAATGGAAATATATAACTTGTCACACGTAGGAGATGATATAAATGTGATAAATGTGATTAAATGCACGTTATTCAAAGTCTCTGAATCAGAAACTAGGTCTCCTTCTGATTAAAAAAAATAATAAATTAGTGGAGACTTATGAAACACATAGATATGAAATGAATTTTTTTTCTTGAAAAGGTTTGAAAAGTAATTAAAAATAAATGATCACAATTTAATTCACTTTTATCGAGCAAAGTCTAAAATCTTCTCTCCTCTACTCACTATTGTGAGTACCACACTTTGCAGGAACTCCCTCTAAAAAAGTGATGCCCAGGATGCACATGCCTGGCACTTTTGTTTACCAGCATGACTTCCAAGCTGCTATTTCATAGTGATCTTCCATTTGTAATGACCTTTGCATACCTGGTTTTCTGTCTCTTGTGGTTCCACTTCTTAGCCCTTTGGCTGAGCTTCGCTGAATCCTTGGCGCTTTTAGTCCTAGCTTCCCTTGTCTGCTTCTATGCCCCATAGCTGCTGCCCAAAGTCCTTAAGCTGCAGGTCTGGCCTGCTATCGGACAGCTACTTTCTGGAACCGAATTCCCAAAGGGCACAAGGAAACCAAAGACAGGCTTCTCAAATGAGTGCATAATGCTCATTAAGGTGAGATTTTATTTTGACAGAATCTTTAGCCTTGAATATCTGTAGGCTTTACATATGCTGCTGTCTTCCTAGCCCATTGCCTAGGAGCAAGGGGTATTTTATAGAAAGTGAAGATGAAAGAAGAGTCATGTATAATTCTTACAATCAAACCATAATAAGAGTAGGTAGCTATCATTTTATGCTTCACTTAGCTTTCACTATGGAAATCAGAATATGCTCATTTGGTGTGTAGTCCCAAGTCCAACAGGTTCATTAGCAATATGCAATGGATGCTCTATTGTTGGCAGCATTCCTGTCAGCAGTACCAAGAGAAATTTAGTCATATCAAGTGATTACTTACAAAAAAAGAAGAAAACAGAGTTCTCATTCCCAATTTGAAGCAACCAAGAAAGTGAAGTACTAGAAGATCAAATAACAAGGGCACTATCTCAGTCTGAATGGAGTCCAAATTTTCTAAAGTTTGGTCAGCTTGAGAATATGCTAAAAAGGGATATTAATGTGCACAAATCCTTTACCTAACTCAAATGCTTTTATAGATGAATAAAATATATTACACATGGTAAAAGCTATGAAACATCTCTTTTCCCTATAACATTTCCCCTTCAGTGATTTATTAGACCCTGTCCTCCAACTGTAATTGGAGACCTCTTCATAATATATCCAAAAACTCATAAATGCAAAGCAGGATGGAGTCCATTGAAGAAAAATATGGTATTATTCTTTATATAACACATACAATATGACTATTTGGGAAAGAAAAATACTTCAAAGTACAGCATGTAATTAATATAGTGTATTCCCAAGGTAACAGTTGTATAAAGCTTATAAGAACCAACATAAAACAGGGACTTCCTACACCTATATTTCTGGTCATTTAGAAGCTGGAGTTTTAGTAGACTCTGTTATGTATCAGCTATAGTCATTGCTCTACTTTTCAAAGAAAAACTATAGATGTTTCCAGAATATTAAAGTTATTTTTTGTTTTTCAATATTTCTCTATTTTATTGATTAAATAATCCTTATAAAATAAATTATTAAAATAATAGAAAAATTAATAAAGGAAAACAGAACAAATTTTTAGTATAGTATTACACTATACAGAGGCTCTATCAATTTTTTTATTTATCTATCCATCCAACCATTCCCTATTCACATGCCTTTACATAGAATTGATATCATTTGATCAGATAAGTTTTGAGGTATTACTTTTGTTGACCCTAAAATTTCCACATTCCCAAGGGGTAGCATGTATTTTCATGATTCAGGGCAGTATTGCCATTGAGCTGTGTTTTGTTTCCAAAGATCAAACCCATTGGAAAGAATGAAAATGAAGAAGACTACATGTTTCACTGGGTAACATTTTTGGAGATGGGAAAGATAGACATCAGTCATATAGGCCAGAGGGGCCTATATTAATTCTCTGGCAGAACCCTGACAGGGAGCCAAAATATTTTCTGAGGGCAAGGCTGCTTGATACACAAGGAGGCCATATCCTACAACCTAGGCCTACATCACAAGTTATCACTACACTAATGACACAAAATAACAGATAGGAAAGGATCATTGCAGCCTTTACATAGGTAGCTCATAGATAAACATTGACCATGATTGCAGGTATCTCCCTAAAACTGTGGTATAGCACAGGTAGAGCTGAGGGCAGAAAGAAAAAAGAGCACCTGAAAGCAAAAGAGCATAGGAAGACACTGAGACAGAATTGTTTACAAGTCCTCATGAAATGAGAGTTTAGCATCAAAATTAAGCTGAATTATATTGCCCGGTCAGTATGACTCAGTGATTGAGCGTCGACTTATGAACCAGGAGGTGACGGTTCAACTCCCAGTCAGGGCGTGCAGGAGGCAGTCTATCAATGATTATTTCTCATTATTGGTGTTTCTATATCTCTTTCCCTCTCCCTTCTTCTTTGAAATCAATAAAAAATACATTAATAAAAAAATTCAACTGAATTATAGAAAATGAAGAACTGCTCACTCACTATGTCAATATTCCTTGTATATATATATAAGTTTATATAGTAGGATTTTTACCCCAAATAGTTTATTTTTCTACTTATTTAATTGTTTGGTCAATGTTTATTAAAGACCCACTAGGGAACTTCTTTTTCCTGGGATTAAAAAAATATTCAAATCAATGAGCATTATACAAGTACCCCGTTAAGATAAAGGATGCTCATTTATTTGACATGTTGGGCCCTATAACCTAACCTCTTATTTTCCTAGGAGATGTCATCAGTGTTTTCTTCTACCGCCATCTCCAATAAATTATCTCATGTCTTTCTCATCTTAAAATAAATAAATAAATAAATAAATAACAATGAACAACTTCTTCCTTCACCCAACTTTCTCTTTCAGCTACAAGACTAACTTCTTTTCTATTTAGTTGCCTTTCAATCATCAGTGACTCCATTTTCACATATCTACTCATTCTTCAATTCACTCTAACATGGCTCTTCTCTCTTTTACACTAACAAAAGTGTCATTGTTCTAGTTCACCAAGTCCAGTAAATACTTGCCTTCATATTTTGTACATAGTTATCAATATTGATTACTTTTTGCTCTTTGAGATTCCCTTGACTGGCCATTAGCTTCTCTATCACCAGCATTGTATGGGTTTCTTTCTAGCTGTGTGACTGGCATTCTTAGCTCCTGCTGCAGAACTATTCACTAAGTTGGAGCCCTCAAAGAATGAATTCCCTAGTCCTCATTTTCTTTTTTTCTTTCTTTACTTGACATATTTTCAGGAGAATCTCATTTATGTTTATAACTTGAATAATTATTTATAACCTAAGGAACATGTATTTATTTTGTGAATTATCAACATGGCCACTTTGAATTCTCAGAACCAAGTCCTTCATAACAGCTACAAAACTGAACTTTGGATTTTTCTTTCCCCACAATCTAAACTAAAACTCTGCCCTCAGCTCTAATGTTTCTGATTGGACCCATTATATCTTCAATCATTTCAGCAAGACTTGGAGTCACTCTTAAAGAATCCATTTCCAATCTTGCCCATAACCAACACACAATATAGCCTAAAAATCTCACATCTTATAAAATTCTTGAATTTGTTTATTTCTCTCCACCTGCCCTGCACTACCTTGACATAAGCCAGCACTACTAATTTACATGACAGCATTCTTCAATTAACTAGTTTTCTATAGTCTTTTTTCTCTATTCTGTTCTTTACACTGTAGTTTGAGGGACATTTTAAAGAGAAATTTTGGATTCTTTTACTCTTTACTATGTTTGCTCAAAAGATTTTCTTGTTTTTGTATTAAGAAGTAAAGCAAACAAAAACACATTATCCATAAGATGGCTTTCCAGGCTTCCATTCTGCTTACCATTTTAGTCTTATCTTTCTTCCTTCACTTTCTACTTCTCTATATAAATCATATTTTGATTTCTTGAACGTAACAGGTCATTGCCAATCCTGAGCCTTGCATATGTTATTTCTTCTCCTAAACTCTCTTTGCCTAATTAATTTTTATCCTTCAGAGAAGTGTCTGAAAATAACATGTTCTTTAACTTTATAGAACTTTCCACTGTTTGTAGTTATGAATTTAGTTGTGACCACTGGGTTAATTCTCAACTCCCATACTTGTTCAATAAATACTTTAATAATTATACCCTTGATCATTTATTCAATTACTTCCTAAGACAAAATTATAAAAGTGGATTATCATGTTACAGACTATTAACATTTTAAAGGCTTTTTACAAATTGTGAAATTACCTTCCTAGAAATGTCTGCTATCCCTCCAGCAAAGTCTGAAACTTATTTTTTACATTCCAATGACTATTATGAAATTGTCAATACTTGTTTTAAAAAACTAAAAATCTTTTTTTAATTAATTTATTTATTAAGGTATCACATATTTGTGCTCATCCCCCCATTCCCCTCCCGAACCCTTCCCCACACATGCCCCCATCCCCCTGTTGTCCGTGACCACTGGTTAGGCTTATATGCATGCATAACAAGTCCTTTGGTTGATTCTCCCCCTCACCCTCACCCTCCCCTACCTTCCCTCTGAGGTTTGACAGTCTGATCGATGTTTCCCTGTCTCTGCGTCTATTTATGTTCATCAGTTTATTTTGTTCATTATTTCCCCTAGATGAGTGAGATCATGTGATACTAGAAATACACTTATAAGAACCGAAAATGAGACAAGCAATAATGGTTATGCTGGGAGGCAAATGAATCTTTCAGATAAAAAGATTTATTTTTATATCTTGGACTACTCATAACCTTGAATAGGCTTACTCCTTTTATAATTATGTTTTTCTTTTATTATTATTTATTTATATACTAGAGGCCCAGTGCACAAAATTCGTGCACAGAGGGGGAGTGTCCCTCAGCCCAGCCTGTACCCTTTCCAATCTGGGATCCCTCAAGGGATGTCTGACTGCCCATTTAGGCCCTATCTTAGGCCTAACTGCTTGATTCCCCCTAACCGCTTCTGCCTGCCAGCCTGATCACCCCCTAATCACTCCCCTGCCAGCCTGATTGATGCCTAACTGCTCCTCTGCCAGCTTGTTTGCCCCTAACTTCCCTCCCCTGTAGGCCTGGTCCCCCCCAACTGCCCTTCCCTGCAGGCCTGGTCGCCCCCAACTTCCCTCCTCTGCCAGCCTGGTTACCCCTAACTGCCTTTCCCTGCAGGCTTAATCGCCCCCAACTGCCTTCCCTTGCAGGCCTGGTCCCTCCCAACTGCCCTCCCCTGCTGGCCATCTTGTGGTGGCCACCTTGTGTCCACATGGGGCCAAGATCTTTGATCACATGGGGGCAGCCATCTTGTGTGTTAGGGTGATGGTCAATTTGCATATTACTTGTTTTATTAGATAGGATAGAGACCTGGTGCATAGGTGGGGGCCAGCTGGTTTGCCTTGAAGGGTGTCCAAGATGAGGGTACGGGTTCCCTTGGGGCATGGGGTGGCCTGGGCGAGGGGCCTGTGGTGGTTTGCAGGCCAGCCACACCCCCAGCAACCCAACCAGAAGCCCTGGTATCTAGGATTTATTTATCTTCTATAATTGAAACTTTGTAGTCTTGAGTGGAGGCCTGAGCCCACCAGGGTGTGCAGAAAGCTTGGCTTCCTCCTGCTGGGGACAACTCAAGCCTCCTGCTCTCTCAGCTCTGTGGCCGCAGCCATTTTTGTTGGGATTTATTTATCTTCTATAATTGAAACTTTGTAGCGTTGAGCAGAGGCCAAGGCAGGCCAGGGTGTGCGGAAAGCTTGGCTTCCTCCATTGCCAGGGAGACCCAAGCCACCTGCTCTCTCCGTGGCCGTAGCCATCTTGGTTGGGTTAATTTGCATACTCACTCCTGATTGGCTGGTGGGCATGGCTTGTGGGTGTAGCAGAGTGATGGTTAATTTGCATTTTACTCTTTTATTAGCTAGGATGTTTCTCATTGTACTATTGTGTTTGTTTGTTTGTTTTTATTGCTTTATCCTCACCTGGGGATATGTCCATTGATTTTAGAAAGAGAGGAAGGGATGGGGGGAGAGAGAGGAAGAGAGAGAGAGAGAAAGATCTCAGTTACCTACCCTTTGTGCCCCAGAAATCTAACCCTCAATTTTGGTGTATGGAATGATGCTCCAACCAACTGAGTCACCAGACCAGGGTTGTACTATTTTTTTTTAATATAATTTGTGACTATTGATATTGATGCCAGGGAGAGAAACAGTAGATGTGATATGGATAAATTTAAAGGGGTTTCCATTTATTTTCTTAAATATTCTTTTTTGCAAATGACATGTTTAATTGAAAATCTACTAAGATATTGTATCTGTATGTTGTTTCCTTATATTCTTCCACTGGCCCAATATAAGTGCATGTAAGTATTAATCACTTCTTATAAATAAAGGAAAGTTGGAGTAAAAATAGAAAAGGTTGGTAAGTTACAAAATTATAGTCCTAAAGTACATTTCCAGAAGTGAGTCAACTTGTCTTTTCCACTACCTGTTAGTTCTCCTGCATGAAAAAAATAAAAATAAATAAACACATAAAAAAAAAAAAACTATCACTAGGGCAAAGGATTCTAAAACCTCACACAGTAGCTTGTTTCAGATTATAAACCTCCTTGTAAACTTGTCAAGTTCTGGCTCACCTCATAAATGAAAATTTGTTAAAAGGGTTTTGGGAAGCTTGTCCTACTTTTCATGAGTAATGAGGCAAAAACAATTCCTATTTTGACATGTATTGTTCTTATGAGGTACAGACTGGTGAATACCAGGTAATACAAAGACATGAGCTGTTATTTCACATGAGTCAGACCCTGAACTAAAAGAGATAAGAGTTCTGGTCTGAAAGTTAAGAGATCTGAATTCTTAACACAAATCTAGCTGTGACTAGTTTCAGCTTCCTTTCAGTTTATGGGATCTTGCAATGCATTTGTTTTCCATGCTGAGTCTCAATACTTTTCTCTCCAAGGCAATACCATGAGAGTATTCTTACAGTTGTTAGATCAATAGGATCAACTGTGCATTTGTTGAACATATGAATTCCTGGGGCATACCACAGACCTTTTGAATCAGAATCTCCAGTGAAGAGGCTCCCATGTATTTCTTATGCTCAAGCAAATTTGGAAATAACTGAATTTGTTGACCCCTTTGGCTTTTCCTAACTCAAATTCTAAGATTATAAACATTGGTCAATGGCAGATCCAATGAAATCTTGAAAATGGCATTACTTTGGAAATTCTTCAACTGCTAGAATATCAGGCAGATGAGGGAAATAAAATAATAATCTAGACAATCCTCTACTCTTTCCCACATCCTGATTTCTCATTCTCAGTCTCAGAAACCTGCTTCCAAGGGCAGTAGCCGATGGCCAGCTCGGGGGCCTATTCCAGGAACCTTTATAAGGAAAGCACAATGTTGACTGAAAAACTATTTCTGTACCAAATGATAATCCTGATTATACTTGTAGTATTAATAATAATAAAGTATGGCATCTCTACAATGCTCTATATAGCTCTTCATAATTTTTACAAGCATAAGTTGAACATCAACCACCCCTCCCCCCAGGGTATCATTACACCTATTTTGAAATTAAGTAATTGAATGAAAGCTTATAGAAAATGATTCATTTGTCAGGACTCAGGTCCAATTTTCCTGGCTCCAAGTTCAATATTCTTTCTTTTCTAGCATAAAGTCCTAAACCCCAAGTTTTCAGCCACATTTTATTACCACACCAACATCCATATCTGCACAGCTGGGACCTGAAGGAAGCTCCTACAGTCACTCCAATCTCCAATTTCTCAACGTGAGGATAGGGCAAACTGCTGACATCACCATCCTGGCGATGGCTCATGCTTACTTAGTTCCAATTCTGATGTTAAGCACTTTACAAATATTATCCCATTTAGTTCTCACCTTCATATTTTATAGATGAATAAACTATCTCAAGTAAGTTGTCTAAGGTCAAAGAGTGACTTCACCTATTGCCTTGACTTTTGTGGCTCAGATATTATTTTACCCACAAGCTGAACTCTGAATGACTTTTCTTTTCATTGAAAGCATTGCTTCCTTATATGTTTCCTACTATTATTTCATTAATTAATTATGGGTGCTATTTTTTAAATAAGGTTTGATTACAGGCTTTGGGGATCTGTACGCCAGTTCTAAAATTGTTTCTTTGCATGGAAAAGTCTTCTGAGTTCTACCTAAAAATTAAAGTGAGTATTGTGTACAATTAGTTCTGATTCCTTGCTTATTACATGTCCCTATGAAAAACTTGAAATTGAAAAGGAGTGTAAATTTAGTGATAAATACATGAGTACTATCCCTACAAACAGTTTCATTGCATTTGCGAATATTAGGAAAAAAGAAAAGATAAATAAAATGATAAGAACATGAGTAGGTAGCAAGTCAGGAGAAAATAAAAAAGTAAATACATATTTTGTCTAATACTAGTGGCCTGGTGCATGAAATTTATGCACGAAGTGGGTTCCCTCAGCCCAGCCTGCACCCTGTGCAATCGGGGACCCCTTGGGGGATGTCCAACTGCTGGTTTAGGCCCGATCCCATAGGGCCTAAACCAGCAGTCGGACACCCCCCTCACAATCTGGGACCACTGGCTCCTAACCGCTCACCTGACTGCCTGCCTGATCGCCCCTAACCTCTCTGCCTGCCTGCCTGATCACCCCTAACTGCCTCTGCCTGATCGCCCCTAACTGCCCTCCCCTGCTGGCCTGATTGCCCCTAATTGCCTCTGCCTGCCTGATCACCCCTAATTGCCCTCCCCTGCCGGCCTGATCTCGCCCCCAACTGCCCAACCCTGCAAGCCAATTTGATTCAGCATCTCCAGGCCTGATCAGAGAGGCGGGGTTGAACAGCAGCCTCCGTGGAGGCCCGGAGAGAAACAGAGGTGAGGCTGCTGGCAAAGCCTGGAGAGAAAGAGAGGCAACGGCTGATCAACAGCTGCCACAGAGGCTACGGATCAGACCCTGCCTCTCTCTTCGGGCCTCTCTCTGCCTGATCCGCAGCCCCACTGGGTCACCCTGCATACACTGGCAGCAGTCAGTGCTGGGTGGCCATGGCAACCCAGCACTGACTGCAGGACTGACTTCTGGTTGGTTGAGCCTTCGGTCATTTTGGACATTATGGACCCTGGATTTTTACATATTAGGATACATGTAAAACACTGTGTATATCAGAGGTAAAAACACATCCTTTAAATGTCAAACAGATGATATCCTTTCACTACTCACTTCACCAGAACATAGAGGCAATAATGTTGTGACATTGTCAAAGAAAAACAAGGCAAAGAGAAAATAAAGAACAGACCATTAGAGGTACAGACAAAATAAACAAAAAGCTGAGCAGAGACCTTATTTTTTATTTTCCATCACCTTATACCTAGAACACTTGATAAGTTTCATATGAGTACAATTCACTGAGAATTAACACTAATTTTTATCCTACTTGTTGTCATATTTATTTAGTTGTAAAGGGACAGGACACCACCATTAGGACAAATTTGCTTGAGATTAACATCTACCACAGAATAGGTGGTGGAAAGGAAGAGGCATTGAGGAGACACACAAGGAACCTCTTGCTTCTAATGCTAAACAATCATTTAAAGTCTCCATAAAAAGATTGAAATGCTAACACAGTAAGTTTTTCTAGACAAAAGTCCCACCACTATATAGAGGTATGTTTTGTAAGTTAACAGGTCACATCTGTTACCTAAAACTACATATTTTAAAATAGTATGTATGTTACATATTGAAATACACTGTGTTAAAAATTGACAGGGTCTGCATTAATTTACAGTCAGAGCTCTTTTCTGTATAGTCTGCATAAATCCCCTTTAGAGCCTTGAGGCCATAAAAAGAAAGCAAGACCTCTTTGCTTGAATAGACCTAGGAGGAACGGAGAACACCGCCTGGAAGCTGGCAACCCTTGTCAGCTCCACAAGAGCAGTAACTTTGTCTTGATGACCTCTGGGCCTCTGAGGATGAAAGCCTATATAATCCACTCAATGATATGACTAGCCATATCATTGCCTAGTAAAGCAGAACTAGTAGAAGCAAACACACAAAAAGAGAACGATAATTAGTCATATTTAGACTTGTCCAGAATTTGATAATAGAAATCTACTTTGATTTTAGCATACTTATAAATTTTGTAAATTATAATTTCATATTTTTAATGTATATAAAAAAAGAAGATTTCCAAAATCTACTCTGCTTTTAGGCCCTCTAAATGCTTCATTATAGCCATCTATAACATTTACAAAATTGTAGATAGTTGACATACACTTACTGAATTAATCAATATTGTACTATTACCAAGTTAGAAGTATCTGAAAGGAGATTTCAGAAATGACATATAGAATATTAAGAATCTAGCACTCAGTGAAGAGTTTTCTTGTATTATGGTTTGTAATTTCTAAAAAAATTACTCTATATCCAAAGAGGAAAAAAAAATGGTGGGATGGTACTCATCCTTCATACAACTATTATATGTTTTTGTACTTGAGTATAAAATACTAAACATATCATTTATCATTTCAATCCATCCGTAATATAAATACACTGATAGGACTTTATATTTCTATGTAGTGCTTGTTATTAGCCTAGAATCTGTGGATGAAAAAGGGGTCAGATACTAAACCTAACAAGAGCAGGGAGGTCTGCATGGCAGACCCCTCAGAGAATTAAAGTTACCAAAAAGGATGGTCTGAAATTAAAACTTTCTAACTAAAAGTGAGTCATGCTGAGTTGTCATGGCCTATGCAGTTATCTTCCCTGACAAAGGTCAATCTTTACCTTAACTGAGCCCATTGTCTTTTTGCATCTTCAATAACATACCTTTGGGGTGTCAGGGTAATTTCTTTTTTTCCAGACCCTTTAGGGAACAATAACTGCACCACAACAGAGACCACAGAACACTAACTGTTAACAATCCTGGACCCACCAATGTAAAAGAAGTAAGTGTCTCTCCATTTTGTTTTTTTTACAACCCCTGTTTTGACTTATCCCATCTCCCTAATCTATTACCAATTGATTTTATGTAACCCCTTTAGGTCTCCTTTGATCCTGATGTACAAAATAGGTGTTAAAATTGCCCATTTCCTAGAACATTTTCTCAATCCAATTGTTATGAGATTTTGCTTCCTAACAATTGTCATCAGTTTGGCTCAAATCCTATATAATAAAAGGCTAATATGCAAATCGACATAACAGCAGAAGGGCCAGTTGCTGTAATGTGCACTGACCACCAGGGGGAAGACGTTCAGCACAGGAGCTGCCCGTTGGTGGTCAGTGTGCTCCCACAGGAGGAGCGCTGCTCAGCCGGAAGCCCTGAGCCAGGCTCACGACTGGCGAGTACAGCAGAAGCACTAAGGATGTCCGACTGACAGCTTAGGGAAGCAGTCCTAAGCCATCAGTCGGATATCTCCCAAGGGCTCCCGGACTGCAAGAGGGTGCAGGGCGGGCTGAGGGACCCCTCCACCTCCAAGTGCACGAATTTTGTGCACCAGGCCTCTAGTAAATTCATAAAAAATTCTCTACAGGTTTGGAAGTTTCTTAGGTCAACACCCTTTTGCCTCCCATTAGGGTAAATTGATAAAAAAAAGCCAGGTGCTCTTCCCAGGAGTGCCTATGGGAAGTTCAAACCACAAACACATTGACCTGTGTGGGGGAATCTTAATCCCAGCTTCACCTCCTAATCACCATAAAATCCCAACTCAGCCTCTTTTCCCTGCTCTTCCATGCCATTCTTGGTTCTGCAAGGGAGCCATTCTGCTCTCTCCAGGAAGCATCATTATGTGAGTAATAAAAGTCTTCATACACTCTTGGTACTTGTACTGCATCATTAATCTCAACATCTGAACCGGATTTTGAATGTGAGAGTCCATTCTGACTCTGCAACGTTTCACAACTATTGGCAAAATAAAAAAGGTATATAGGCAATGACCATTTGGCAACCCCCTTCCATCTTTAATCTCTTGATTTGCTAACTAACTCTGCTTGGCTTCCTGGTTAACATGTTTTGGAGTTTTGTTGCTGCTTGGGGCCAAGTTTTCACTTTTATGTATGTACTTTTGTGCTAGATTTGCTGAGTTCTGCTTTGCCTCTGTTATACGTTCATTCCAAACTAAATTAGAAGTTGTAATTGGCACTTAGGCACAAAATATGGGATATATGCCCTCCTTAACATGACCCATGGACATGAATCTTCACCTCCCTGCCAATAATATTACTGAAGTTATTGACTTTATCCAATCAGCAATAGGTACATACATTGCAATCATACATTTGGCTAAAACGTTTTATTTGATGCCCATTTTAACAGCCTTTAAGCTCAGTTTGCCTTTCATTTTGAAGAAACCCAGTAGGGTCAAATGATGTTTCTCCAATGTCTCCCATCTCAAACAATTCAGTTATCCACCAAGTTGTTCACAGAAAAATATGTCTCTATTGTGAAACCAAAATTCAGTTTTTAAATTGACAACCCTTTCTAGCTGATACCTCAGCCATGACCAAAAGTGTCTCTCAGGCAACAAAAAAAAGATAGAATGCTTTTGTTCCTGGGGAAATCCACATTAGCACAATTTTAAAACATAAATAGGCCATCAAGAGTGCTAATGTGGCTAAGGGTGTGAAAGAAACAAAGCTGGCCTGCTGACTGAAGGGTCCCGGGTTTGATTCAGGTCAAGGGCACATGCCCGTGGTTGCAGCTCGATCCCCTGTAGGGGGCATGTAGGAGGCAGCCGATCAATGATTCTCTCTCATCATTGACGTTTCTCTCCCTCTCTCTCTCTCTCCCTCTCCCTTCCTCTCTGAAATCAATAAAATATATATTTTTAAAAAAAGAAACAATGATTACAATTGAAAAGGTAGAAAACTGTTGTTGATTTGCATAAACAAAAAGCAGTTAGTGGTAGTTCATTGACCTATGAATCAGGACTTTAAGGTTCAATTCCACATGTCCGGGTTGCTGGCTAGGTCCCCAGTGGTCTCTCTCTTACTCTCTGAAATTAATAAAAATATATTTAAAAAATAAAAGAAAAGCAGTTAACCAGTGACAAGATTTTGGAAGGCAGTGACATATGAACAAAGGTTCTGAATGCTAGACCGAGTGTTAAATGTGGTTCCTTTAAGGCTAGTAAGGGGTGGTTCAATAAAATTAAGAAAAAATAAGTGTTTATTTATAGGTATAAATAAGTGTTTATTTAATGTATACAGTACATTAGCCATATACTGTATATAAAAAAGGTTAAAATGGGGAATATTTGGAGGTCTGGAAGGGATTAATTCCATTTACATTATTTCTAATGGGAAAAAAATGGTTCCGTTTTTTAACAAATTGCATCTCAAATGAACAGCCTTCCAGAGCAAATTAAGTTCCAGAACCGATGTTCCATTGTATATCTTTCCACACCTACACATGTAGTACCTCAACAGCCATCACATATAACCTTTGAAGAAAAGATCTTAACCACATTTGACTTTCTTTAAGAACATAGGTATGAGATCACATGGAAGACACACTCCTCTGACGAGATTTCATTGACACACTCAGGACATATGAATACAAAGGAGCTCACAGCAAGAAATAAGTCCTTACCCTGCATATAGTAGAAGGCTCTGTCACCTTAAATTTCTGAAAGTAATTTGGTAAATCAAGGCCTGCTCCATCCCTGACACTGTTAAGAAACTCTTTTGACCTTCTTAGCACCCCAAAAAAATTAACAATAATCCATCATCTTTTAGGCCTTTTTGGATTCTGGAGGCAACATATTTTTCAATTGCAAATTTTACTTAAGTCTACTTATGCTGTTACTTGAAAATAGGTCCACTTAGAAGGAGCCCCTTACACGAAGGCTCTAGAATTTGTTCAAATGGCCATATTACAGCATTGCCATTAATGTCCCCTAAGGAATCCTTTCATGTAGAGGCTTTAGCAACCTCCTTTTATGCATCCTGGAATCTCTAGGCCACTCAGTATGGTCTTAAATTGCCTGAACATCTGGTGCAAAAAAACTGCTTTCCTCAACCCCATGCTATACTTCATTAGAGCAGCAATTTCTGGCTGCCACTGAACTCTCCTAGAACCAAAAAGCTCTCATGGGCCCTGAGTATGTAACCCTCTGTATTCAAGTGCTCATTATGCCTTCAGCACCTGCAACCTTGGCATGGTCACCAAGATCTCCTTCCTACAAAATAGAGCCAAGTCTGGCCCCTCTGGCATATTCTGCCTATAGGAAGGGGTAACAACTCCTGTCTTCCATTCCTTGCCAGATGCTGTGGTGCTGCATGATTAGGTCATCTCTTTCCTAACTGAGTGGCTACTGAGTGAACAGCAAAGGGAATTCCCATGCTTTGGAAATGCGTTGCCACCATACACATGAGGCAGTTCCCTGGGGTGATCCTGCTTTTCATTTTTTAACCAGGACGCGCCCAATCCGGGGTGGAACCCAAGGGTCAGCATAATTGGATAAACTTCAGACATTAATCTTAGCGCTGGATGCCTTGGCTGACAATCAGTCCCATCTACCCATTTTTACAGACTCTTGAGCTATTGTCAATGGTTTGGCTCTCTGGTCTGGTCAATAACAGCATCAATAATACCTTACCTAAGCTTTTTAACTTTTGGAGGGAAAAAAACACTATAGGAAACTTTCACTTCAAATATACCCTAAGTATAAATGAAGGTCATACATGTTTCTTTATATATAAAGTCACAATATGAGACACTATACAAAACCCACAATAATGGGCTCAAGAAAAAGGCATTCAATGAAAATTTTACCTCACTTATAGCCTCATGTCTACAAGCATCAGAGAAGACAATAGGGGCTTACTTAAACAAGTCCAAATTTAATTAAATGAAACATGGCATGTTTCAGTCATTATTCAAATGCCATGGATTATAATATTCTGCAACTTTCATGAATTGTAATAGTCTGACTACATTTTTTTTTTTTTTTCACCACTGATGACTTTGAAGCCCCACTATTCCCCTGATCCCTTTTACCCCACATCTGGATGAGCTAAGAAATTTCAGATATGCCCTCCCATGGAACTTTAGGGAAATACAAACCACACAAGTTTCAACCCACATCCAGGAACCCCCATCTTGCCACACTTTCTAGTCACTATAAAACCCAAGCCAGTTTTCTTTCTTGTTCACTGATGCCATTCTTGGACCTGCTTTAGAGTTTAACCTACTCACCCCAGAAAGCCTCATTATTTTGTGAGCTTTCGTACCCACTTAGAGCATGTGTGGTACCTCAGTCTCATCATCTGAGCAAATGTTGGGTGAGGGTTCTAGCCCACCTCTGTAGACTGATCTCAATACTCTTCCTCCTGTTTTTTCTGGTTTGGTGTGTGTGTGTGTGTTTTATTTTATTTTTTAAATCCTTATTTTTGAAAGCATTACATATGTCCCCTTTTTCCCTCATTGATCCTTTCTATCTCACCCCTGCCCCCCATCCCAGGCCTTCACCACCCAATTGTCTGTGTCCATGGTTTATGCATATATGCAAACAAGTTCTTTGGTTGATCTCTTCCCACACATCCCCCACCTTCCCTCTGAGATTCAACAGTCTGTTCCATGTTTCTATATCTGGATCTATTTTGTTCATCAATTTATTTTATTTTATTGTTGCTGTTTTTATTGTGGTAGGAAACATAATATAAAATTTACTATCTTAACCATTTGTAAGTGTTCAGTTCTGCAGTGTCATGTGCACATTTTTGTAAAACATATTCAGAAATCTTGCAATCTGAAACTCTATACCTATTAAATAGCAAACCCCCTTTTTCTCTCTCCTAAGCCTCTGATAACCACCATTCTATTTGTGTTTCTATGAAATTAATTATTTTACATATTTCATATAATTTGGATCATACAGCATTTGTGTTTTTGTTTTTTGTGTGTGTGTGTGACAGGCTTCTTTCATGAAGCATAATGTCCTCAAAGTTCATCCATGTTGTAGCATTTGATATAACGCCCTTTTTGAAATTCTTTATTGTTTAAAGTATTATATAAGTCTTCTTCTCCACCCATTGACCTCTCTCTGGCCACCCCCATTCCCCAGCACATGCCCTCACCCACATACTGTCTGTGTCCATTGGTTATGGTCATATGCATGCATACAAGTCCTTTGGTTGATTTCTTACCCCCTCACTCCCAGCCTTCCCTCATAGGTTGGTCAGTCTGTTTGATGCTTCTATGACTAGTTCTATTTTTGTTCATCAGTTTATGTTGTTCATTATATTCCAAAAATGAGTGAGATCATGTGTTCTTTATCTTTTTCTGACTGGCTTAATTCACTTAGCATAATGCTCTCCAGGTCCATCCATGCTGTTGCAAATGGTAAGAATTACTTCTTTTTATAGCAGTGAAGTATTCCATTGTGTAGATGTACCATAGTTTTCTAATCCACTCATCTGCTGATGGGCATTTAGGCTGTTTCCAAATCTTTGCTATTGTAAATTGTGCTGCTATGAACACAAGGGTGCATATATCCTTTCTGATTGGTGTTTCTGTTTTCTTGTTATATATTCTTAGAAGTGGGATTACTGGGTCAAATGGAAATTCCATTTTTAATTTTTTGAGGAAACACAATACTATTTTCCACAGTGGCTGCACCAGTCTGCATTCCCACCAGCAGTGCAAGAGGGTTCCTTTTCCTCCACATCCTCTCTCATTGTTTGTCAATTTGTTGATGATAGCCATTCTGACATGTGTGAGATAGTACCTCATTGTTGTTTTGAATTTCATCTCTTGGATGATTAGTGACTTTAAGCATGTTTTCATATGTCTCTTGGCCTTCTTTATGTCCTTTTTTGAAAAATATCTATTTAGGTCCTTTACCCAATTTTTTGATTGGATTGTTTATCTTCCTTTTGTTAAGTTGTATGAGTTCCCTATAAATTTTGGAGATTAAACCCTTATCGGAGATAACATTGGCAAATGTGTTTTCCCATGCAGTGGGCTTTCTTGTTGTTTTGTTGATGGTTTCTTTTGCTGTGCAGAAGCTTTTTATTTTGATCTAGTCCCATTTGTTTATTTTCTCCTCAGTTTCCATTGCTCTAGGAGCTGTGTCTGTAAAGATATTGCTACGACAAATGTCTGCTATTTTGCTGCCTACTGGTATAGCTTCTTCTAAGATTTTTATGGTTTCCTATCTTACATTTAAGTCCTTTATCCATTTTGAGTTTATTTTTGTGTATGGTGTAAGTTGGTGCTCTAGTTTCATTTTGTTTTTTGGGTTTTTTTGCATGTATTCATCCAATTTTCCCAACACCATTTATTGATGAGACTGTCTTGATTCTAGTGAATGCTCCTGCCTCCTTTGTCATATATTAATTGAGCATAATGTCTTAAGTCGATTTCTGGGTTCTCTGTTCTGTTCCATTGGTCTATATGACTGTTCTTGTGCCAGTACCAGGCAGTTTTGAGAATAGTGGCTTTGTAGTATAGTTGATATCTGGAATTGTGATCCCTCCAACTTTGTTCTTCTTTCTCAAGATTGCTGCAGCTAATCAGGGTCTTTTATAATTCCAGATGAATTTTTGGAGTGTTCTTTCTAGGTCTGTGAAATATGCCATTGGTATTTTAATGAGGATTGCATTGAATCTATAGATTGCTTTGGGTAGTATGGACATTTTAATGATGTTGATTATACCAATTCATGAACACAGTATAGTCTTTCATTTACTTATGTCTTCCTCTGTCTCTTTTTCAGTGTCCTGTAATTTTCTGAGTACAGGTCCTTTACCTCCTTGGTTTTAATTTATTCCTAGGTATTTTAATTTTTTGTTGCAATGGTAAATGGGATTTTTTTGTGTGTGTTTGTTTGTTTGTTTGTAGTTTCTCTTTTTAGGAGTTCATTATTGGTGTATAAAAAAGCCATAGATTTCTGGATGTTAATTTTGTATCTTGCTGAATTCATTTATTAATTCTAGTAGTTCTTTTAAAAGGCTGAATAATAGTCTATTGAGTGTATGTGCTACCTCTTCATATATATATAATTGATTCCAGAGAGGGAAGGAGAGGGAGAGAGAGATAGAAATATCAATGATGAGAGAATCATTTATCCACTGCCTCCTGTATGCCCCCTACTGGGAATCGAGCCCACAACCCAGGCATGTGCCCTTGACCAGATTGAACCTGGGGACCTTCAGTCGACAGGCTGACACTATCGATTGAGCCAAACCAGGGAGTGCACCTTTTTTTATTTATTCATCCACTAATATATATTGAGTTGCTTCTATCTTTTGACTATTGCAAGTAGTGTTGCTAGGAACATGAGTATGAAATTATCTCTTTGAGAACCTGTTTTCAGTTCTTTAGGATATACTAGTATACCAGAAGTGAGATTGTTGAATCATATGGTAGTTCTATTTTCAATTTTCTTAGTAGCTTCCATAATATTTGCAAGGGGTTGCACCATTCACAATCCCACCAACAGTACACAGGGTTTCCAATTCCTCCACACTCTCAAAACACTAGTTATTTTAAATTTTAGTTTTTAATCAACAGCCATCATAATGCATGTGGTTTTTATTTGCATTTATCTAAATATTAGTGATGTTGAGCATCTTTTCATATGCTTGTTGGCTACTAGTATAACATCTTTGTTTACCTTTTGTGTTGAACTCCCTTTTCCCTCTCTCCTTATTTAGTTTATTTATACTTATCCTTCTGGAACCATTACTAATGTATTTTTTAAGCCATTGATATGTATCCCCCAACATGCTCAATCTTAGTCTCACTGCTCATGTAAATACTTGATATCTGCTTTTTTCCCCCTTATGTAAAGCTAAATAAAGAAGACACAACTACTGCTCATTTGCTACTGTGCCTTACAGTTTAGTTGGTCTCTAAATACACCTGACTTTTTTATTTAATTGCATGAGTCAAGTGATTTGGGTTTCTTGGGTATTTTTTTAAAAATATTTTTTCTATTATGTCTGCTGGAGGGAAAGTCTCCTTAAAGAAATTACTAAAATCACTTTAATTATGATCATTTTCTTTTCTCGTGAGCATTCATGTTATTGGTCCCAGAAGGAGAAAAAATATGGTATTTTGATAGGGGTAATTTTAATGAACTACTTACTCTTTTTTAAGAAATTTATTAAGTGATTTAATAATTATCAATAATTTTATGAAAAAGTACCATAGCATTTTAAATTGAAAATAAGAAATAAATCTTCAGAAGACAAGTAGCTCATCCAATAGCACACAGCTAGTGTGCAGGAGCAGGGGCTTACACTAGGCAGTCTGGCTGTAAAGTCCTCTTGTGTTGCAAGAGAGGAGGGCATATGAGGCAGATGCAATCTATGTTTTCTTTGAAATGGCTATGGAGCTGTGTTGTTGTTCCAGAGCTGACAGAACAATTTAGTTCAGTGTCTGTAAAGTACTTAAGGGCCAGAATTATGAGCTTCTCTGAAAGTATAACAGAGTAAAGTAAGTTTTATACACCTCTTTTAAGGCTAAAACTAAATGCATGCATTGTTTCTCCATTAACTCAGCCAGTGAACAGGAATATATAGATTAACATTCACAAGGGGTATTCTTAAACCATGTATACAAGACTTAACTTTGTCTGTATATGAATTAAAATAATCAATCTCTGTCCCTTTGTTTACAAATGTGATGGTTTTGAGGCAAATTGTGGTTCTTTCTATATTTTACTAACATTTTTGTCAATTTATAAGAAAACTATGCTAAATTAATCAAAGGCTAATTCTTCAGGAAGGAGAAGGTAAGGAATTTATAATGCATAGGTCAGATATGGCTCAGTGTATAATTTCATCAAATTGTAGATACCATTAACCTTTTTAATTAGCGCATTTTGTATGTGGTGTTGCTATTTATCTAAGTTTGTTGACACACCGAGTTTGAAGCAAGGGATATTTGTTAATTCATTTGCTGATTTACTTATTTATTCAGCTGTATTTATGGAGTAACTAGTACACAAAGTAACATACAATATTAAAATACATATGAACCAGGATAATTTAAAATGTAAAGTTTGCTCAAAAAACAGAAGGAAGAAGGGCAGGAATATGCTACGTGTCTGGAATGAATTATTTATTGTAATTGAGCATGAAATTTATCTCTCCATTTCCAGGTAGACAACTTAAAAGAGGAAACATTTTGTATACTAATAAAATCAGTGATGATTAATGAAAGCAAACAAGCTATTGTAATTTTTTTCCTGTGAATGTAATCTAGGGAATTTATCACATAGATTTCTACCTAAGAAACACTGTTTTATTTGAATAGTTCAGAAGAGAGAGACATGATTTATACATACACTTACATGGAGAGAGAGAGAGAGATAAGAAAATAAAAAGGATCTATCAGAGAACAGAAATGTTTATAAAAGGGGAGAAAAAAATAGAATGGAGAAAAATGCACTGAAACTGTGAAGGAGATTTTCAGAGATGTCTCAAGTTAGTGGAACAGAGAAAACCTTTTAGTGAGTAAGAAATTCAGGACTTATGAAATGCCCTGAATTAAATGTAAAAGTAAATCTAAAGCTATTTTAATGTTATATGGTAATTTTGCCCATTTCTGTGCATGTATTGATAAATGACAATTTAACTCAACAATTTCCACAAAATAGTACACTGCTTGGAATGTTAAACAGAGATAGCTTAGGGACAGTCCTGAAAGAAACCTATCATTTACTTGAACGTCCATGTCATGCATTCACTTGTGTCTTGAAAATGTATTAAAATAAGTGTGTTTTTTTTTTTATGATCTTACTTGTTCTACCCAAAATTTTTAAAAGCTTATATGCATGTCTACATATATAAACCCCTTGATAACAAAGCCAGAGCCTTATATTTTTCTCCTACCCCAAATAAAAGTGATTTCTTATACATATTCATAATTCGCATTCTGTTGATAGCTCTCTCAAAAAAGGAGAAAAAGTGTTGAAAGGAGAAAAAGTGTTGAAAATATAATTAAATCAAAAGAATGCCCAGATGATATAATGAGTTCAAAGAGAAGACTTGAGAGAGAATACACATTTGTCTCATATCTTTTATGCCTGCCTTCAATTTTTTAATACCAGCACATTTTCTTGGCCAACGAAATCTCCAGATTAAAAAAAAATCGGAATTATTTGGTCCGATTTAGCATATCCTCTTCAGATTTAGCCACATCTGCCTAACATTCGCTATACATTAATGCTGTCAATTCCATCACTCATTATTACCCACACAAACTAAAATGTTAGCCTGATTTTTTGATAGATTCATAATTTTATTTTCTTTTTTGAAGGAATCAAAGGGCTACAATTCCATGCAATCCACAGGAAGCTGCTTTCATCTTTTTCATTCTATACTCATGACTTTCCCTAGGATCTCTAATAATAATGGACATTTTCAAACCCATTTACTTTACCCCTCTGCTATAGTTAACACTGTTTTCTATCCCTCCTTCCTACAACACTCAGCTTTTCTTGCTTTTATGATGATGCACTGGTTTACTTATGTACTGGCCACTTTTCAGTCTTGTTTTGGCACTTTGTCCTCTACACAATCTTTAAATGTTACAGCTCAAAGTTATTCTTTTCTTCCTGCTATGGACTCTAGCCCACACTATTTATTCATACCCTCATACCCTTAATTAATGTCTCTATTCCCTAAATACCACGTGTACCGGTTAATAATGTGGTTTTTGTAATCAAAGAAAACATGATAATTTCAAGAGAAACATCAAAAGTGCTTTATTCAAAGTAATGTCCATCGCTAGCTATACATTTCCCCATCTTTCAGGTAGTTTGTGGATACTGCCCCAATAGAACTTTTCTTGTTTTGAGGCAAACCATTCAGAGACCCAATTTTCCACTTCTTCATATGTTTTGAAGGGCTGCTCAGAAAGTGCGTGTGCTATGGATCGGAACAAGTGGTCATCTGAAGGAGCAAGGTCTGGTGAATACAGCAAGGTCTGGGTTAATACTTCCCAAACAAGATCGTTTAACTTGTCTTTAACTGGTTTTGAAGTGTGTGATGGTGTGTCATCATGAAGCAAAATTACTTTGCTGTGTCTTCTGGCCCATTCTGGTTGTTTTATGATCAAAGCCTGGTTCAAATTGATTATTTGTTGTCAGTAGCCATCAGTATTAATGATTTCACCTGGTTTTAGAAGCTCATAATAGACCACACCTTCCTGATCCCACCAAACGCAGATCATTGTCTTCTTTTGAAGCGATTTGGCCTAGCAGTCGATGTTGGAGGTTGACCTGGATCAACCCCTGATTTTGTGCATTTGGGATTCTCAAAATAAATCCACTTTTCATTGCCAGTCATAATTCGATGCAAAAAAGACTTCCTTTGGTGCCATTGAAGCAACATTTTCCTGATGACTTTTTGGTTTTCCATTTGTCTTTTGTTCACGCTTCCATCCCCCACCCAGGCCGGAGGACCTGAGGGTGTGCTGGGGACCTGAGGCTGCACCCCCGCACTAATAAACTTCTCATTTGAATTTGGGTGAATTATTGAACTATTTTTTAACAAATATTAACATGATATGCTTTATATATATCACACATTTTTCAGAAATCCAGAATGAGAGATTTACAATGTTTCTCGGAGCGATTGAAAGAGTTAGAAGTGAATGTCAGGGAATGTTAATTATAGTATTTCACCTTCAGTAGAAGCAGATATACCTCCATTGGTATAGAATAAGTAATTATTTATTCTTTTTTCTAAGGGGGGTGTGGAGAAAGAAAATATATTTTCACAGAAACTTAAAATTTTATTTGCAAAATAGTTCTTTTCCCCTTAAGATTGCTTTGCTCTTATAACTATATTTTCTTGGCAGTTGAAAAAACCACAAAAAGTTTCATCTGAAAATATAACTTTGATAATTATGGGGGAAATTAATGTAATATTCATTCTAGAATGAATATAACATACCCAATTTATTGATCATTCTAATTTTGCCAATTTAATTCCATGAAATGTGTTTGTTTTGGTGTTTGCTTTTGTTTTGTAACTAGACTCTTTAATCTAGCTTTTAGATTCTCTTCTTTCTCCTCATCACCATCATCTGTCATCTCTGGTGGATCTTCCTATGCTTGATAAACACACACACACACTTATACATAGCACTGTACAATTTAGATCAATTAAAAATTTCACTCTCACTTATGAGTCTCCACTTTGACATATTTTGGGGGAAGAATAGGTTTGCTCCTAATATACAGTATCTACAGCAAAAGTATAAATGAGATACCATGTACTGTGCATATATATCCATGCATTTAAAAGTAATAAATCAAGCTGTTAAGTAACATATGTATCTTGACAAATATAATGTCTGACAAAAGAGAAAAATATGTGTAAGGCTTTTGTTTTACCTGAAAGTAAGCAAAATACCGAAGATAATAATTACATATGTATGGGTATTGGGTTTATATGCTAATAATGTGTGAATGAGAAAAAATAAGTATATAAAGTTTATAAATTAATAGTCCATAAAAAATTGAGTAATTATTTTATAATGATCAAGATTTTCTATAATTGGCATTCATTTAACAGTGAGGATCTAAAGGATTTAACAATTGTACTTGCATTCAAGCTTTCAAAATTTGTATAAGACTTGACATAAGGGCAAATTAAAGCTAATGTAAATATGATAGTTCCATGTGTTTTTAAAACAGTAATGTCATAAAAATGTATATTTATCCATTAAAATTAAGTCAAATACAAATTATAATTCATGCATATTGAATTTTTAAATAAAATTTTAGCTGATACCTTTCTTTACATTTTAATATTATATTCAGCTTTTTTATTGAACAAAAACACAATATTTTAATCTCAGAATTCAGTGCCTATGCAGTTGCTAATATAAATAATTGCTGTCATGTTTTATGCATTTACAACTGGACCTACATGTGTACTAATAGAGCACAATATGAATTATTTAACACTGCAAAATTATCCTCAGCCAACTAGTGTAATCCTTATGAAAATTGTGCTAATTAATGACTAATCCTGGAAAGCACATTAATACTTGGGAAAAAACAAGAAAATGCAAGTCCTGACATTTTTAAGAAAATGGAAAATAATAGTTTTTTTAAAATATAATCATTTGGCATTTATGCTATGTAAGATAAATAAATTAATCTTTTTCCCCCATAAGCACTCTGTTACTCAAATTTTTCTCTTACTCTAAAGCAGTTCCTGTTTCCAAAGATATAAGAAGTGGCACAATTCATTTATCTATTGTTTTGAAGACATAAATCAAAAGAAGCTGAGACATGTTTCTCTGAGCCTATAAGATTTTAGTCACTAAAACAGTTGAATTGTGCTGTGCCACCATTGAGCCCTGGAAATGAATGAAAAGGCTCTCATGTAGCACAAGACCTATGTCCCTCACTATTACATATTATAGGATAGTTAGGTACACATTATAGGATAGTTAGGCTAATGCATTCATGGTTTTATACCAAAACATGTGTGGTATGGGATATGCATTCAAGAGATAAATATCATATAGGTATTATATAAGTGCAGAGTGTATGCAATGAACATTTTAACATGTTTAACTGATGCCTGGCAAGCATTATATCATATTACTAGAGGCCCTATGCATGAAGATTTGTGCAAGAATGAGCTTTCCTTCCCCTGGCTGCCAGCACTGCCTTCGCTCTGGCCTGGAGCTGCCTTTCCACCTTCCCACGCAGCTCAGAAGCCCAGATCTGCTGGGGCAGTGCAGAACTCAAGCATCCTGCCCCACCACCGGCTACTTGATGCCTGCATATGCAAATTAACCAACCATCTCTATTGGGTTAATTTGCATACTCACTCCTGATTGGCTGGTTGGTGTCACAATGGTACAGTCAATTTGCATCTTTCTCTTTTATTAGTGTAGATAGTAGTTGATCAACATCATGGTATGTTTTGAAAGAAACCACCCTCCTTGTACATGCCTAAATGTTCTTTTATATTTTTCAACTGATGCCTATAGCCTTAGTGCTATTTATTCTTTTAGTGTAGCACAGTGCTTCTCAAACTTCTGTGCACTTCAGAATCACCTAGGAAGTTTAATTTTTAAAAAATTCCTGAACTTGAAAATTGTATTTCAATTGGGCCACATTTTAGAAACACTGATTTAAGCAATGGATTTCTCAAGAACTGTATTTGACAAAGTATTATGCTGACATAAATATATTGGGACAATAGCTGAAAATTTGTTCCAAAATTAGTGTATTTTTACTTAAAAATAATAATCAGAAAAGGTTCAAGCATGGAAAACTGCCAGGAAAAGTCAGAACGAAATAGTTCCAAGTTGTGAAAGAATAGATAGCATTGGATGTCCAAGTTAGAGATAATCAGAGCAAGTCAAGGAGGATGGCAAATTCACAATTTGGCCAAGTCAAGACTTGCCTTCTTTTATTTCTGTAATAATCTCGTTAAATGGTGAGATATCCCTTACTAGTAAATAGAACATATTCTATATTTTGGCAAGCTCCTCTGTAAGGGCTGTGCTACTTCATAGTGAATATGGTATTCATCCCAATCATATGTTTCAAATCTGTGGGATAGCACGCATTCAGAAGCAATTCATCATGCACATCTGTAATAGTGCTACAATTTAAAATAAGCAGCTTACATTATTGATGAAAAAATTCTTGACTGTTAAAAATCTCTTTGCTTTAAAAATATATTTTATCATGAAATTACATCCAGATTGAATTTTATTATTTTTCTAGATTTAGGGTGTTTATATTTTACAGCAGAGTACAATGGGGTAGAATAAAAGATATTAACTAGATTTTGGGTGGGAAGACAAGCAACAATAACAAAAGAAGAAAAAATAATATATTGATTGTTTAATGTCTGACATGATCAGCTTTAAACTCAATTACATAGTAAATAAAAAGAAAGGCATTAAACATAATACAGTAAAGATGTGTTTATCAGTTATGAGTCAAAATGGACAAGAAAATATACAACTCTAAGAAGATAAAAGCAGAACAAATGCCTTTGCTGACAAGATGGTACACTAGGTCAGGCTGCTGGCTCCTTGCACTAGTCCAACCTCAGAGATGCCACAGAAGGAAATGATTTTGAATGGATTGGAAGAATCAAAATAAAGACGCTAAGAACTCTCTGGACAGGCTGGGGTGTAGGAGGGTAAGAAGCCATTGCCATAGAACTGTCTAGGGACAGACTTTAATGTTGAGGCCTTGCTCTTTGTCATGTTGCTGCTGATAGATTGCATGATACAATAACACAGCCGACCCAGCCCAGCACCAATGGGTGAGTGGACAGATAACATCATGCTGCCCCCGACCTCACAGAGGGAACGAAGTGGACCCAATGGAAGCAGGATGTGAGGCTGCAAATGAGCATCCTTATTTCTCTCTCCAAAGGCCCTACACAACCAAAGCAATGAACTACCTGTAGAAAGCAGAGAATCTCTCAGAAGATTGTTACTTTCAATCTCTCTATCTTTTGGTTTTAGAGTTGTGGCTTATAAAAAAAAGTTACCTGAGATATTGTGTTGTCCCACCTGACATGTCTTTATTTTTATATGTGTGTTTGGTTCTTTCTTTGTTATTGTTTACTGATAGTTTGAACTTGACTCTGTAGGGAGGCAATTCTTCATGGGCTTCTCACATATCTGCATATCCTGAGAGAAGAGATACTGACTGACTTTGTTTTATAGTATCTCTCAGGACAGTAAACATTTTTTGAAGAAAGATTATGTTTTGCTCTAAGGCAGGAATGCTTACATCCCATTATAATAATGTCTCATTTCCTCAGCTGAGGTATCCTCTCTTGTAACAATCCACTGTATGTTAGGTGTTACTTGTCTCTCTTTACATCACCCTGTGGGATTTGGGATTCAGGGTTTTGGCAAATTGCTGCTACTCTGGCCACTGCTACTGTTGTGAATGATAATGTCCTTTTGCTCTGACCCAGGAGTGTTTTTTTTGTTTTTTGTTTTTGTTCTGGTAGCATCCATGAAATTGTGATAAACATGTTACCTAACAAGTGGGGCAAAATCTCAGATAATTCACACTTCCTGAGAGTTATGAGGACTGCATGTTACAGTGACAAGACTTGATGGAAGAGGAAGGATGTAGACCTCCTGGGCTAATTAATGGGATTTTAGGAAAGTCCATAATATTGGTAGCAAACATTTTGAACCAATTTTATGAGCAACCAGGCAATAAATGGTCCTCCATTTTATTGACTTTTCATAAGCCAAAATTAGGAATGTGGTTGAAGGCTAAGTAGCCCAAAGTAGGTTCAAACATAATTCCATGGACAATGCCCTGGTTGATGCTAATTCACTGCCAGCAGATGAGTTATCTGGTGCTCAACCTCAGGCCCACTCAATTATAACAACTAGAACCAAAATTGCATTAGCAGCATAAGGTTCTGTCTTTTATTCAGATTAAAGTTACAGTGATATCTTTCTATACTGAGTAGGAAAAGAGCAAAATTTATACCTCTATGGGTAGAAGTAGGTGAATCTTTAGATCAATGGCTGGTTTATTTGCAGGATGGGAGCTGGGTCAGCACATTTATTACTTATTAATGAAGAATGGCAATAGCTATGTGGTCTTCAGGTGAGCCCCATACTCCCACCTCTGGGCCCCTGCAGTTTATTATCCCAAACTTAGATGTATGTGGAGATAACAGTAAAAGGGCTCAGAGTTTTTTGAAGTGGGTCTTGGCTGCTAAAAGCCTTTGATTCTCTTAGATTTCCCTATGACAATACCATTTACTGTTGGAAACCATATATGAAGTATTGGCTATTATTTGGAATAGTAATGCCACGAATCTGGTTTACAATGCTGATGGAGTCTATCCAAGAGAGAATGAAAAATGGACCCAAAGAAATCTAGATCAATTCTGTGGTCACCTCTCCCACCTTGGGAACCCCCTTAGCCCTTACGTTGAAACTGGGTAAGAACTTAGGTCGTAAGTTTAGAAAGGCAGCAGCAGATGCCCCAGATTTGTGTAGACTTCATAAAAAGAAAAAAAAAAACATTCTGTGAATTGAACCCAAATCAACCAAGGAGTATAAACAGTATGGGCACAATTGGAAAGCAGTGAGGCTGTGGCTATGGAATCCACGTATATCCAAAGGTGAAACAGATGGTGTCATTAAAGAAGATGTTGTCATGTAGGATTTAGGATAAACAGAAAATATGGAAGTTTCATTTGATTGAGCTAGTTGCTTCTGCCACAGTTTCTTGAAACCAAAGGAAAATGTGTGTTGCCTACTGGAATAGAACTTCTTTCACTCTTCATTATGCCCACTCGCCTCACCCCAAATTCAGCTGCTATAAAAGCAAGTTAAATCGGGATGGAAATTATGTCTTCCTGTCTCCTAGAAATACTGAGGACCATCTGCACTCATTCAATTAAGATGGAAAAACTCAGGGAAAGACAGAACTCAATCAGTTGATATGATTAAAGTAATGCCAATTACTCTGACAGGTGGTATAAAGCCTTGATACTCAAGTTGTGGCCTGAGTACCAGGAGCATCAGTCTGATCTAAAAATTTTCTAGAAATTCTCAATATCTACCCCTACTTCAGTTGTATTAAATTAAAATCTGCATTTTGATGAGACCCTCAGGTTAAATGTGTTAACATTATTAATCTTGTAGAAGCATTGGCATATGAGATCAATAGGCATCCTCAATAGGAACTATGGTGAATAGGATTAAGCACAACCCATTTGAAGCACAGGACGTTCATCTGTTTAGTTCCAATACTGTACAGATTTTATAACTTTAAAAGAGAAACCAGCAATGTAACTTTTAAAACAAAATTTCCAATATTTACATGTTTTTAATAATTTAAAGAAAAAAAATAATTACTTTCTGCAACTCACAAAACATAGCTAGTCATCAGATTCTGGTGGAAGCAAACAGTTTTACATTCTCCTGTAGATTTTTCACATCTCATCTAACTTTGTAGAAGTAGTGACAATTCCCCTGAGGGGAAGGCATCTTTAGGCCAGAGTGGAGAGGAAAATACCAAGGATGTTTTTATTATTACAACCTAGATGTAGAAATTAGATAGTAAAGGAGTGCTGGTTTTGAACTCATATAGCCTTCATTTGACTCATTGCTTTAACATTTCTAAGTTGTGTTGGATTTGGCAAGTTATTTGTTTAATTTTTCTGCTTGTTCCATAAGCAAAATCCTGTGGTGTAGGATTACTGGGAGGATTAAGTAATGTAAAACCAACAAACAGCTTACCACAATGTCCATCATGAAATAAACTAATAGTTTTGATGCCGTTGTAATAACCTGGTTATTATTTAACAGGAAACGAGGAAAGGGAAGAGTAGATAATATAGACATGCCATTTATAGAGCTCTGCCAAAAAGCTGCATTTAACCCTCTCAAAGTTTGTTCCCTGCTGATTGATGGGGAAAGGGACTGGACAAAGACAGTTTGGATGCCTGTCCAGTAAGGACTGAGTGATGAGGTTGGGGGCAGAGGGGGGTTGCCCATCAGTCATACCTGGGAACATAATAGTGGCCAGGATGGGTGTGGTCACTGCAAATACAAGACATGAATATTTAAACATGAATATTCTGACAAAGAAGCATGCTCTCTCTCTCTGGCACACCAGGTTCCTGGATCACCTGTGGCAGGGTTGCGCTCCCCTGTGCCCACACCGCCCATGGTCATGTAGACTCCACCAAATAAACTAATGGACTTCAATTAGCTTGGATGCTACACTACACCCAGCTGCAACATGGAATGGAAGCTCTGGACATTGGCCCTGCTTCTGGCTTTGCTGAACTCCCAGCTGCCCTTCTTTCAGGACCGGCTTACAGGGCATGGGACTTTGGAACCCAAGGAATGAACTTCATACATATAAAGCCTTTTTCCACATCTCATTCTCCCGTGGGGGTTTCTCAAATTTCTTATTTCCCCAGTACCCCAAGAACCTCGCTCCCATGAGCCACAGAGGAGTGTGATTCTCCTGTAACACTATCACCATACCCTTCATCTAATGGGAATGATTCCCAACCCTTTCTGCACATTAGAATAACCTGATTTGCTATTAAAAACTACCAATCTCTGAACCTCATTATGAAATAAATATAGCAGACTCTCCATGTATGTGTGTGGGCTCAGGTATTTAAAAATCTAGTATTTTCTAATGTGGAGCCAGATTTAACTGCTACTTATCTAATGAAATAGAGCTTGTACAAATGCAGTTGACTTATGACTGAAAAAGAAAGTTACTTCTCTGAACCTAAGAGTGCCTTGGTGTTTCTACATCAATTTTTTAAAATCCCATGCAAAAAACAACAACACACATTATATCTTATTTCTACACTTATGTTCAAGTTCCTTCAAATCAAAATATTTTTACATTTATTTCTCTCTGTATCACAGATACTTCCCCGGTTCATGTGTAGGATTTCCCCATTTGTTCTTCAGATTAGTAATCACAGTAAAAGGAATTACTACTTATATTTCTTAGTCTCTATGGAAGACAAATGCAGGAGTAACCCATTTTCTCCTCCATGGTCTGGCACTAACATTTCTGAACATTAAATAAATAGATTTTTTGTGCAATTTTTTTTCCAGTTTGAGCTTGTGTTTGATCCTTCTTTAAAAGTAAGTTTTATTAAGCATTTCATATTTGAATAGTACATTGCAAGCTTTCCACAGTTAATTATTCTTATAAACCACTCTGAGTTAACCTTTTTTTAAAAAAATAATTTATTGATTTCAGAGAGGAATGTAGAGGAAGAGATAGAAACATCAATGATAAGAGAGAATCATTGATTGGCTGCCTCCTGCCTGCCCCCTACTGGGGAATGAGCCTGCAACCCAGGCATGTGCCCTTGACCAGAATTGAACCCAGGACCTTTAGTCTGCAGTCCGACACTCTATCCACTGAACCAAACTAGCTAGGGCTGAGTTGACCTTTTTAAAAAAAATCTATAAATTCACTTAAAACAAGGAACTAACAAAGTTACCAGATATTCTATTGTTTAAATGCAACAAAGGTATTTTCTTTTCATAAAAAGATCTGCATCAGCATTACTCCTATAATACTTTATAATTACTCACTATCAATAAGGGTTATATGGGATACTCGATAAATTCCATTTTGGGAGATTTAAAGTTAAGACAGATAGAAAATCAAATTTTAAAAGCTTTTTAGAAAGAAGGCATGTTAGCATATGGTTAAAGAAGAGTGTGCCAGTAAGCTAAGTCCTCTAGATTGCATCAATACAGTTAGGTACATGTCGCTAGAGTACACACAGAGGAAGACAGTGGGGTTGTGATTGGTCTTGGATACAATTTATTTCTTGCCATTTTGTTTCTTATGTTACCAAAAGATATGATTAAACAACTGGTATTTTTGAAAAAAATTTTCCTCTTCCTTGAGTTCAAAACCATTAAAATAGCTGACCATAATTACTTAAACAATAATTAGAGGGAAACTGAAGAACATCTAGGCAGAGCATGTCAGACACAAGCAATGAATCATGTTAACCACAAACCCAAAAATGCCAAGTCTTTGATGAAGTTCCCAGATAAAGATAATTAGCAACACTTCCCGTTGTTTGATTTTCCTTTTGCTTCAGAAAATAACTTTTTCATATCACTTGCTTTCTTTGGGGAAAACAAGTTGCAATTTCTTAGCATATTTTGTGATATTTATCTTTTGATATATTTCATTTACTGAATTAAAATATTACATCATTCTAGTCTTCTTATATGGGGTTCTACAATACGAGATCTCAAAGCACCAACAACCAATTATCCAGGTTATGTCAATATAGATTGGATTTGTTGTACCTGGATGCCGGTACTGGGAAAAAAAAGGTCATCCTGGTTCCTCGCTTTATTCTGACTCTTTTCTTTGTTTAAGCAGCTGACCATTTCTTACTGCCCTAACCCCATACTGATTTATTCAGCCCAACTCCCAAAACTTCTGACTCATTGTTGAACTTTTATATGTCAACTCTGCTTCATTCTCTAGACTTTTCTTTTATAGCTAGAATGATGATCATTTATTAACTTTGACCCTCAGTGGCAAAAGGTAGCTATATACTCAACCATAGTCTGATTTCAATACTCTAACTTTGAATAAAATAACTAATCTAGCTTACTTTTCTATTTATTGCTATCCAACTCTTCTAATGGAGAGTAGGTAAAGATTAATATATGAGTGTGTTAAGTTCTATTAATTAAGCATATCTTTTAGTCTCCATTATTCCAAATTTCTTTATATATATATATATATATATATATATATATATATATATATATATTATCCTGTCATAAAAGAAAATATTTGAGTTCAAGAATGAAATATATTTCTCTAAATCATATCTGTGGAATTATAAAGCAAATTTGAGCTCGATTTATTGGTAGTTTTTATTCATGAACACTGAGGCTGAATGAGAACAATATGGTCTCCCACTTTTAAGTACTACTTAAATGCTTTACATGTGTGGATGATATAAATCTTCCTGAATCATAAATCAGAATATTTCTATTTTCTGCTCAGTTAAATTCAGTGATTCTCATTGCCTCTCAGAGACTCTTTCCTTTCATTGACATTCAAAAATCTCTAGTGCTACTTCTAAATATTTCTTGTTATTCAACATATGTCAATGACTCTGTCTTCTGTATATACCATATTCTCCAGACCATCCTCCCCACCTCAACAAGACATCCTGTCTTTACTCAAGGTATTTTCCAGACTGTTTAAGAGCAAGTTAATTACATTTATACTCCTTTATTTTATATCAAGTTGCACTCGAATAGATATCACTTTAGGAAGAGTCTGAGTCTCAATACTCATTTATTACTAATTAAAATCTCAGCGAGATTTGCCACAGTATATGATCTCTCTCTTTAAGATACAACTATATGTGTATGTATAAATAGGGATAATGGTTGAAATAATTTAATGATTAGGAAGACATAAGCACAAAGCCAGCAGAATGAATACAAGGCAGACTGAAGTGATAGGTTATATTACACTGCACAGGAGCAAGCTGGCTGAACATCAGGTATGTGTGTGTCTGTGGATCTAATGATTTGCAGATATGGTGCCAGGTTTGTATTTTTGAGAGAGAGAGAGATCTTTCTTTATGGAACTTTTATTCTCTTTTTCAAGTTAGAACAATTATCTGTGAGTTCGTAGATACTAACTCTAAGTTGTCAAAAAATGTTATATAGGTAACAAAAAATGAAACTTGGACTTCATAACTACTCTCTTGTCCTTGAGAGTGAATATTATTTGGCCTGGGGATAATACAATTAATTTATATTGAATTGAAGATCATTTACTTTTTTTAATAGTCTGCAGACACAAGCCTCTGTTTTAGAAGACATCTTTTATGTTTATTAGCTTATTCAACTGTTTACCTTAAAAGTAATTTGTGAAAATATAATTTCTTAAAAATGAAGTTAAAGCTAAAGCTATCACTATTTTAAATATGTCTATGTATTTGGGATGCTATGAAATAATTTTCTCAATTTATTGAACTATTGTTATAACCTTTTTTAAATTTAGGTGATCATTTCACTGATCAAATGTTAATACATAAGGATGCAATTAAAAGTAAATAGTTACAAATTTCTTAAGGCTTCAAAGGCTGATACAAAAGCAAACTTGGGTTGAAACGTGAGTTATACAATTTTATTATATAATTATATTGCAAAAAAAATGAAGCAAGGGTCAAATAAGTATACCTTCTGTCACAGCTTAAAGCTATCAACATTCTTTTCAGTATCCTTTCTAGTCTTATTAATGCCAGATGACAAATTTTCAATAAAGAAGTATAGTAGGTGGATTTTTTTTGGATTCATATTTAGGTGTATATTTTGAAGAACAAAAAGGTAGATTATCAATGATGAAAATCTAAATACTATGGTAGCCTAGTAGAAGAAATATTGACAAATGGATCCTGGTACAATACTTGAAGCACACTTCACATTCTGTTAAAGTAACCATTTAGATTAACCCGCTGATTAGTGATCAATGAAGCCATGTGCGGTTTTCAAATAATATAAACTAAAACATAATGCACACTAAATATATATTTTAAATTGAATATTAATGTTATTCTTAAGGAAAGAAGAGGCTTTAGTTGGTGAATTAGTGTAACATTGAGTTTAGCTGCTTATTAAGATTATTTTTTCTAATTATCTAGAAATATTGTTCTTACAGCCTATCAAGGAATTTTTATTAGTAGACTAAAGAGAGAAATAAATTTTATTCATGAAAAATTTTATTATACCTTTCCTGGTTATAGGCTGTTTCTATATGAAGTCACAATTAATATTTCATTGTTTTAAATGTAATTTTATTGATTTCAGAGAGGAAGGGAGAGGAAGAGAAAGAAAAATCAATGAGAGAGAATCATTGATCAGCTGCCTCCTGCACTCCCCCAACTGGGGATCGAGCCTGCAACCCAGGCATGTGCCCTTGACCAGAATCAAACTCAGGACCCACCCTTCAGTCTGCGGGCCAATGCTCTGTCCACTGAGCCAAACTAGCTAGGCCACAATTAATATTTAAAAAAAAAAGAAGAATATAGAAAAGCCCTATCATTTTTTTGTTTGTTTTAAGAAAGATATACTTAATAATTGGGATTTTATATTCTACAAAAAGGACTTTAATTGTATGGAATCTACAAATGGTTTTGGTTTCCATTTAGCACATATTCCATTTTAATTATGGATTATATTTATTATACTCAGATTCTACTTAAAATAATTATCTCAGTTTACATTAAAAAATACTTATTATTGAAAAAGTGAGTGGATCAAGCACTAATAAATACTTTATTTAAAATATTTTATTAATTGTAATGGTTTTATGTACAAAATTTTGTGACCTTTCTTCAAGTAATTGAACTAAGAAATACACTGTCATGCTATATAACAACTATACTAACTATTCTCTGTGGTAGTGAAATGTATCAAAACTTGCAGATTTAAGAATAATTATTCATAATCATAAGTATAACTAATAGTAATCACAGAACAATATTAAAAGGGAAATACCATAAAGCAGAAATATTTAAACAGAAATAATTAGGGAGTAACAAAAAATACTGGCATCCAACAAAATAATAAATAGATTGAGCTTCTTTTAGATGTACCAGGGTATGTATGTGTATACCAGAAAATGTTTATTAGAACTTTGTCATTCCTTTCTTCTACCTATTAATTAGGAGACTGTTTTGATGTTTATAAGGTATAATTCTTCTTTTAGGTTTTCTATGTCATCGAAACACATAAATAATAAATACATAAGTAACTACTCAAATTAATGCTAAAAACATCTATGTAATCTAAATCCAAATTTAGGGAGTTTTAAAGATGATTAAATAATACATAAATTCAAAAGTTTATAATCTATAAGAAATTTCTATCTTCAGCTCTAAGCAGTTGAGAGAGAAGAGAAATAACTTACTGATGAACTTCTCTTAGGGTGATCTTTAATAGAGATTTTGGTGAAGGGGTTCATATCAAGGTACTCAACTGGCTATAAATGGATACTTTTTGAAATGTAGTTAATAATACTCATTGAGTACTAACAAATATGTCTAAAACTATAATCCATATGTAATATTATACTCACCTATATATATAAAACCCTAATATACAAATAGACCAAATGGTGGAATAACCAGTCACTATAAAGTGTGCTGACCACCAGGGGGTGCGCGCAGAGCATGGTAGGTGGCAGCAGGCGGCAGAGTGCGAAACATGGTGAGCATTGATCATGGTGGGATGGTGAGCAGGTGAGCGGAGGCACCAGACCAAGGTAGGGCGCCAGTCGCTGTCATAGTGGCGAGCCTCTGGTGGTTACTGAAAATTCTTTGCTCCCGCACACCACAATCCCACTGGGTGCTCGCACTGCTGCCAGTGCCATAGCCGCCGCTCATACACGCAGGTGGCGCCCAGCAACAGTTCCAATCCCTTGGCACCATCAGTAGGTATGAGCAGCAGCTGCTGAACCTGTTCACCCCCCTGGGCTTCTCCACCTTCCCCTACTCCTGAAGGGCAATTGGGGCAGCAGCCACCACTCGCACATGCTGATGGCGCTGGCCATGCTCACACCCGCTGCTGACACTGGGCCCAATTGTCCCATGCCATCAGTGGGTGCGAGCGGGGCTGGCACTGTCAGTGCATGGGAGCGGCGGTGGTGAGAGTGGGGCTGCTGGCAGACAAGGGACTGGGTGCCAGGGTGGGAGGGGACAGGCGGGGATGCAGAGGATGGGCCAAGACCCGCCCCTGTGTCCACCGCAGCCTCGCAGCCCACAGTTCCTTTCAATGTGCATGAATTTGTGCACTGGGCCCCTAGTTTTACATATTAGAAAATGAGACCTTGGTAGTCTAAGTAGCTTGACCAAATTAAAAAAATTAATACAACAAAAAACAAACAAAAACTATAGATAGATCTAGATATAGAACCTAGCAATGTCTGACACCAAAAGTGCTGACACCAAAAGTGCTGTCCACTGTGTTAGTCATTGGCTCCAGATATTTTTGTATAGTCTGGGACAGAGGAATATACTTGTCATCATGTTTTATTTTTTTAATCCTCACCTGAAGATATTTTTCTATTGATTTTTAGACAGTGTAGAAGAGAGAGGGAAAGACAGAGAGAAATATCAATGTGAAAGAAGCCCATCAATTGGTTGCCTCCTGCAGTAGTCCTGACCAGGGCTTAGCCAGGGAGGAACCTGCAACTGAGATATATGCCCATGACAGGAATTGAACCTGGGACCCTTTGCTCTATCCACTGAGCAAAACCAGCTAGGGCTTGCCATTGTGTTTTAATGGATGGTGTGTTTTCTACATGAAAATTAATAATCAATATCATTTAATTCAGTCAGTGACCTGCCTTGAACATTGTGGCATGAAAAAAAGTGCTATCGTTTTTCTTTATGAGCTAATACAATAGCATTTTTGAGAAGACACTATAGTGTATTGTTTGATTTGTACGCTAGAGGCCCGGTGCATGGATTCGTGTACCAGTGGGATCCCTTGACTTGGCCTGTGCCCTCTCACAATCTGGAACCCCTCAGGGGATGTCAGACTGCTAGTTTCTGCCCAATCTCCACAAGCCAGGCCAAGGGACCCCACTGATGCACAAATCCATGCACTGGGCCTCTAGCTTGCATATAAGATCTTTCATTACTCTCTTCCTGTCCTCCCTTTTCCCCACTTTCCTCTGAGATTCATGAGTCTGTTCCCTGTTTCCATGCCTGTGCATTGAGCATCTTCCCCCTGATGGGCAGGGGGCATCATAGCTACTGGTCAAATGGTCGAATGGTCAAACGGTCAAACGATTGCTTAGGCTTTTATATTTATAGATGCTAAGAAGTGGGAAGTGCTGAACTCATGAAGCCCTCTATAATTTTAGCCAAAAGGCAACTCTTAGTCTGCTTCAAATGGTGAGTAGGTATTTCCCTGGAAGAGCTGAGAGATTGAATGAAAGAGAGAAATTTGGGATCTAGCAAGGTAGACCCAGGAAATAGCCTGCAAAAGCCTTTGCAATATAAAATGATATATTGTTTGCATAATGATGACTACAGTTTGAGTTTTTTGCCAAATAAAGTTGAAGAGACATAATCTGTTGAGATCTATATTGTCAACCTAATTCTGAAGATGTGCATAAGGTTTGGAGAGAAATGAAGGTAAGCCAGAGATAAAAGACAGAATTAAGAGATTGTTGAAATGGTTCAGAATAGAAATAATAATGGCCCAATTGGGTCAGATAAAGTTAAGATGAAATAAAAGGAAAGATTGTAGGCAATACAAATAAGAGTCATTGAGACAGCTTTATGAACCACTGATTGGAACCAGAGAGAGAAAATTTGTAGAGGAAATGACTTGAAGTTTTATGATTATTGGCACTAAGTGATTACTGAAATTAAATGATTGATCACAACTTAAATGATTATTGGAACAAAAAGTGTCCATGATTTAGAAATAGAAGAAAGCACTCTGGGGAAAATGGATTTCCAGGTAGTGATTCTAGAAGCCCAATATTTTTATTTTATAGAAAAAGAAGGAATATATATACATACACGCATATTGTCTAAAATATATATATACATATATGTGTGTATATAAAATATATGTACACAATCTAGTAACAATCCAGTAAATCTAAAATTTAAAAAAGATACTAAATGCAAAATCTAGGCCCAAATTGGCACCTAGATCAATCATTCATGTTATGCACTTATTTACTAACTAATTTTATGAACCTCTTTGAATCAGAATGCCTTAGTGGTTTATTTCCAATATAGAAATAATATGGCTCAAAATGGTTTCAATTTTTTTTTTTTTTGAGAAATGAAGTCTTGGAAAGAACTCATTTCTAGGTTTGCTGCAACTATGCTACATTCTGTTTGTCCCTCTCCTGTTACAGCATCAGATCTGAGTAGTTAACCAATAATTCTTTGATTAATTCTCTTATTAACCAAATTAGAGCCCTGGTGCATGAGATTGGTGCAATCGAGGGGGGGTCCCTCAGACTGGCCTGTGCCCTGTCACAGTCCAGGAGCCCTTGGGGGATGTCCAACTGATGGCTTAGGCTCCTCAGGGAGCCTAGTGCTGCTATGGAGGCAGGAGACACTCCTGCCACGGCTGCTGTGCTCGCCAGCCATCAGCCCAGTTTCTGGTTGAGCGGCGCTCCCTCTGTGGGAGCGCACTGACCAACAGGGGGCAGCTCCTGCATTGAGTGTTTGCCCCCTGGTGGTCAATATGTGTCATAGCAACCAGTCATTCTGCCATTCAGTCAATTTGCATGTTAGCCTTTTATTATATAGGATAGAACAGATAATATGTAGGAAAATAATTTGATGCTATGGTATTTTGTCATGAGAAAAGACTAGTTTCCTGGATGACTGAAGTACTAATAAGAGTTATTTTGTTTTATTTCCTTTCTTTCAGTCCTGTCCTTGAAGGTTTACTTCCTTCTGTTTCTCAACACCTTAACCTAAACAGCTTCATTTACTGAATGGTAGATGTAGGAGACTTGCCTACATTTTTTTTTTCGGTATTGCTACTCTTCTGTTATTGGTAAATCTTATGTGAGGAAAGAACTTTGGATAACACCAAATTTCAAGCATATTGAATCATTTTGGGATTGCTCAAGACTACACTGCAAGATTGTGTTAGAGAGTGAAGAAGCAAATTTTCCAGACCTCTCTGAATATACAGGACATAAAATATGATCATGGATATTAGTTATTTAGTGGTTATAAGAGATTGCTGTCCTTATTAACTAATCTTTTAATTTTTGTCATATTTTTTAAAAAGAACTTCAACTTTCTATATCAGCACCGAGTCATTTCTACCAATATGCTACATTGACCAATAAATTAAGAAATAACTTATATCAGCAATAGAAATTGAAAAATTCAGAAAATTCGATGGAGAATACAGCTAATAAAAGAAAAAGCATGTCTATGATCGTATAAAAGAAGATGCATTATTGTCCTGACTCATCTCAAAAAGCATTTCCTAAACTAAGTTTGGCAGGGTGGGTAATGGTGTTCTGAAAGATGTTAAAAAAATAGTCTGTGAAAAAGAAAATGGAAAACTAAAAGTAAATATAAATAAATGCAAAAAAAAAAGGGAAAAAAATGGGGAGGAAGGAAAAAAGAAAGGAAGGACTAAAGGAGTAAATCACTGTATACCAACTATAGTTTTTAGCTAAATATATATTTTTAGTCACAAGTTAAATATCACATATACCAATACAATTCCACTAACTTCTATACATTGAATATCACTTTAAGGGAATATACACCACATCAAAGACTGCAACTTTCTCTGGCTATTGTTTCCCTGCATCGATATATGGGCAGAATATATTGCCTAACGATTGCATTGTCTACAATCCAGTTAGTAATTTAGGTTCTTAAATAGACAAATAAGGCCTGTTTCCTGCTTTTATAAGTACAATTTTACCAAAACCAGCTACACCCATTTGCTTACATATCATATATGACTACTTTTGCACTACAATGGCAGAGTTGAATTATTATGATAGACTTGTATAGCTCACAAAGTCAAATATATTTACTACCTGACCCTTTACAGAAAATATTTGTTGACCTCTAATCTAGTCAGTAATATCATGTATCTTATTATGTAATTTCAATATATATTTGTGAATTTTTATAATGTGGTTATAACAGAGGGATTGGAGTGCTGACCCCCTGCAGTTGAAAATCCATGCATAGCCTAACTGGTCTGGCTCAGTGGATAGAGCGTCAGCCTATGGACTCAAGGATCCCAGGTTCGATTCTGGTCAAGGGCATGTACCTTGGTTGCGGGCACATACCCAGTAGGGAGTGTGCAGGAGGCAGGTGATCGATGTTCACTCTGATCGATGTTTCTCTCTGATCAATGTTTCCAGCTCTCTATCTCTCTCCCTTCCTCCCTGTAAAAAATAAATAAAATATATTTTAAAAAAAGAAAGAAAATTCATGCATAACTCAAAAATAGTACAGGTATTTAGTTTTATAAAATCTGTATATAAGTGGACCTGTGCAGTTCAAAGCTATGTTGTTCAAGGATCAATTATGTGTGCATATGTGTGTGTGTGTGTATTTACATATATATATGTATATGTATATGTATATATATAAAGATGTTGTAATTTTCTGAATTGTCTTTTCTTACATAATGAAAAGCATACTGTTATAACCATATTTTTTATAATTTCAACAGGAAATTCTTTTACAGAGCCAATATTTTATGTTTTTTAATCTTAGTATGTATTGCATGTGACACAGTGTTTCTCTCACATTGATATTTCACTCTGTCTTTCCCTCTCTCTTCCACTATCTCTAAAAATCAATGGAAAAATATCCCTGGAATGAGGATTAAAAAACAAATAAACAAAAAACAAAAACCCCCACTAATTCATTATCTTTGGGAAATGATCTATATTTGCCTGCCTAAAGCCAGATCATTGACTAAATGGTTCACTAATTCTGAGTGGAAATAAATAGTGCATCACAGGCTAAAAGCTACCTTGAGAACAATTTACTAAACTCTAAAAAGAATATTCTTTTGGGCAATTTCACTCTCTACTTGTGCTTCTTTCTAGCATTGATTTAAAAATATATTTTGGTATAGTTACTATGCAGCAATTACTGAAGTTGTATTTGAATAAGCAAAAAAAACAGCATATGAGTTTTACAATAGATATATTGATTTGTATCCTATAATAGTTTGGAAAGAGGATTCTACTGAAAACAAAACAAAAGTGAAGCAAAACTCAATATTAAAATAACATTTCTGACCAGTTGACTTTTTGAATGTTTTTTACATATTCTTGACATACCTTATGATTTAATATTTATTCATTACTTAGTAACAGCATGATACTCTACAAATGAGCAGTTAACTACTTCTTTAAAGAAAAGTCTTATTGACATGGTTGATTTTTGTCAACCATTCCTCTCAATTTATGGAATGGGATACCTTTCTAGACACTTCTAAGTCTTCAGGCAATCCAATTAAGATGACAAGAGTTTCCCTCCCTAATAAGGACTGAAGAATCAGCAAGGAAAATCTTTGGTTGGAAAACAAATTAAAGGGAAATATATAGTATCGAACTCTTGTAATTATAGAGTTTAAAATTTATTTTATATCATATTAATATTAACTGAAATGTCTCAGATTAATAAATATAGATATTTACATTAATGAAAAATGCAGTGAATTTGAAGTACAGCTTCTAATTATGCTAACTATTGAGAGCTCAACTGGTCTTGGTTGTGCTTCTTTAGAAATGGTATTTAAATTCCCTCACTTAGTTTCAGGGCTAGCAAAGGTGTTTAGCATATAAACAAAATCTCCCAGTGGTGGGCAGGAAGCATTTGATAAATAACATCTCTTAACTTCCATTATCTCCCATCTCTATAAAATACCCATGCATGTCTTCCCAAGCTTTAGCCAGGTATGGTTTTCCTCTGATCTCTGAATGATTATTGTGCACTAGCCAGTACTTGGGAACACATAAGAAGAACTAAATTAATCAATTGACAAACAATGAAAACTATATCCATTTTCCTGGAAATGAGGGTCAGTATCACCAACAGAAGCCATTGTTTGCTCCATGGCTATATCACTATTAGCTATTGCAACACAGTCTAGAATTCTTGAAGTTTGTTTAGAATCACAATGGCTGATGGCCATGGGTCTGTTCTGAGTGAGCACAGTGACACGCTTAGATTTTTCTCAGTGTGCAGACAAACTTAGGGAGAAGGTTCCATGTAATGAACCACTGTTTCTAATCAATGTTACACAAACATCAATATAAACTGGTCCAATTCATAAAAAAAAAATAAGTTTTAATCTCTGAGGAAATATTGTGGACTAAAAATTATTTAAGGTATTTGGGATATATAAATGTTTGATGTAAAAACAGTTTGTTCTCTCAATAACATTACAATACAATGCATGAGGCAAAAAATAGACAAAAAGTAAAGTAGTATAGTAAAACATAGTATAATAAAATATTAAAAATAGTTTTTAAAAAATAAAATAGCATATAGTATAACACAATGAAATAAAAAAAAGATAAGAGTACAAAGAGGATCACTGCTTTTATACATACTAGGGGTCCAGTACACAAATTCGTGCACCATGAAAGGAACTGTGGGCCGTGAGGCTGCAGTAGGCACAGAGGCGAGTCTCAGCCCATCCTCTGCACCCCCACATGCCCCTCCCACTGCAACCCCCAGTTCCCTGTCTGCTGGCAGTCCCACACCCATGGCCACTCCCACAAGCTGATGGCACCAACCCAACTTGCACTTCCTGACAGCACCCAGTGATCGGGACTGGCGCTGGGCACCGGCAGTGGGTGTGAGTGGCAGCTCCAACGCCGGCTATAGGTGTGAGCAGGGCTGGCGCTGGCAGTGGGTGAGAGCAGTGGCTCTGGTATCACAGCGGGTGTGATCGCTAGGTGGGACTGTGGGGCACAGGAGCAAAGAATTTTCAGTAACCACCAGAGGCTTGCCTCAATAACAGCGACCGGCGCCCTGCCTTGGTCTGGCACCTTCGCTCACCTGCTCTACCATCCCACAATGGCCAATGCCCGCCATGTTCTGCACATGCAGCCTGGTGGTCAGCACATGTCATAGCGACCGGTTGTTCTGCAGTTTGGTCTATTTGCATATTAGCCTTTTATTATACGGGATAATTGGAAGGAGGGTGAAAAGTCCAAATGTAAGGATTAACAGCACCAATTTATAGTTTCATCAACAGTAGGGAGAAAAAATTGCTGGGTATGAATCTACTTCTATGTCTGTGGAGTGCCTGGGAGGAAATGGCAGTGACATAATGAAATGCTGCTCTGTGTGTGGGGTGAGCAATTTGGTAACTTACAGTTGGAGGACCAGGTGAAGGATGACATTCCTGTCCAGCTCCTGAGAAAGGAATTTAGGGATGGGTGGGATTTAGAGCAGAATTGCTCTTATAGATATTATAAAAATTTATTAAAGAAAAAGGGCAGTGTGATAACTCTTTGGAAAGTAGGTTTTCTCCCAATTTCAAGTAGGAGAGGAGCCAGAAATTAATTCCCTGTGCTCTACAATTGAGGGAGAAGTTATCTATAAAATGTGAAAGACAAGTGTTAGTTTCCTAGATGCTTGTGCTTTTGTTAAAAAGTTATACAAGTAGATGTTTGTTGGGAGAAAAATCGGATAATTTAGGGAGATGTGGAGGGCTTATTTGGGACTAATATAAACCCTGGTAGAGGCAAGAAAAATGGACATCTTTGAGATTTCCACCTGTGACATGTTGAATTCTTGAGCCAGCCCTGAAACAGTGCTCCAGGGCCACCAAATGGTCTGGAATAATGATGCCTGAAAGGCATGTGAACAGGAACCAGGACAGCTGTGAATAGACAACAACTTAGTGTCATGACAGCAGGAGGAATATTCAACTCAGCCTGGCACCTGACCCTCCACATGAACTATAATTCTACCATCAGTACAACCTTGCAAGTCACTGCTGGGACCCAGTGTCTTCATTTCCCAATTAGGGCATAAAAGGGGTAAATATTCCCTAATTCTGTTCATCAAATTTAAGCTGCCTATGTCAGGTGATATTCTGTAGCCAGCATCCCTCTTGGTTGTTACAGGATGTAAAGGTTCCTCATTCCACAATTTTTGAGTCAGTAACTGGGAATTTTAAGAAAAAAATAAATTATGGTAATGACAGGGGAAAGGAGAATTGACTATTACTGCATGTATCTATCTTATCTACCTATATAGTATATATTCAGAGGTTACAATAACTTTGAAATTATGTTAACTACAAATGAAATAAGTAGTTATGTAGCGCTGTGTCCATGAGCCCACTTAAAAGTATCCAAATTAACATGTATGCAAATGGACATGTACCAAATGGACACTCTTCTCTTATTTGGGGCTGGAAACAACATTGGCAATTAACTCTTTTTGTCACACACACACACACACACACACACACACACACACACACACACACTTTAACCAATAAATATATGTATACATTGAGCACCTATTTTATACCAGTTAACAATGAAACATAGACAATACAGTGATTGGAGGAGAAATAAATTTTATAATTTTACAGATTCAGTAGAAAGTTAAAGTGATGAAATAGGAAGTGTCTGAGGAACTAGTTCAGATTGAATGGTCAGCAAAACATTCTGGGGAAATTATATGTAAGTTTTTACTAGAATATGTGCTCCACACAATGAATTCTCCAGAGAAAGATCAGAGGAAGGAGAATTCAACTCAGCTGGAACATCTGGTACAACAGCCTTATGGTTGGACTGACTTAAGGTTGATATTTGTGAAATATACAAAAGCCAATGGGTCAGTATTGATGGACAGGGGACAATAGCACAAGGGGAAGTTGGAGAGAGCAGAGCTTGTAGATAGAGGAGCTTTGTAATGTAGCATGCCATTGGAGGCTTACAATAGGAGCAAGGCATGATCTGTTTGGTTTTAAAAAGAGCACTCTGGTTGCTTTCTGGGCAAAGTATAGCTAGGGCTTGAGAGGAAGCATGGAGACCTATTAGAAGAGCAATGTTAGAACTCCAAGGTAGGGAATATGCCTAGAGTACCAGTAATAGAGATAGACAGGATTAGAGAATGACAGGTTCTTCTCCATGGCATCTGGGTTTTTTTCTAGGCACTTTCCCACCACATATATACTAATGTTTTAAATGCCTCTCAGTACTTAATGAATCTCTCCTCAAATACTTTATTTATTATATTTGAGATACCTACTTAATAAATCGTTCACTACTCTCCTAGGCATATTCAAATAGTTGAATTAATCTTCATTTTAGTTGTTTTGGTGCAACTACTTAATTTTTATCATACACAGTAGTGCAAAATTATACCAAAATTTGCCTTACGCATCCACTCATATTCAGCATATATTCCAGATAAACAATTGTTATATGTCAATTTGCTTACTGACCCCTTTTGTATTCCGACTTTCAATCTAGGCCATGATCTTTTAATATATTTAATTAAAAATAATTTAGAATAAATAGGACCTTGGAGAACATCAAATCTAGTGGATTTCAAGCTTTTTAGCATTGAGTCATTTGTACAAATGAAATTTTAAACCTGTAAGTAATAGGAAGCTGCTCTTTTTGAAGTAGTAAGGGAGGTGGAAACCTTCGAGTTTGCCACAATTTCCCATAAAGTTGCTCCTGAGATGATTGGAGTAATCCATAACCCTCAAATGAATCCAGATTACAAAGAATTTATATAATGCATCTTGTTTTACATATGTGGACACAGAAGAACAGAGAAACTGATTCAATGCAAGGAAACTATGTAGAAAGACAAGTAGCGATGGCTTCTAAGTGCCTCAACCATGAGGTGAGTGTGAAACAACAGGAGGAAAGGTTGATGTCAGAAAGACTTGGGGTTGAATATTGCCTTTTACTTCCTTCTATTTGTGTGATTATTTGAAATTTATTTATTGTATCTGAAAAGACATACTTTTTAGGGACAGGTGGTAATTACACAAAAATTAAATTATGGAGTATAAAATACCCCCATATCTCCATTTAATATTTTCAACTCTTCTATGGTTTATATATAATAATACATTGCATTTTATAAGTACAATATTGAAACTCAGGTTTAAAAAAGGACCAGTCCATAAGTGGCTGATCTGCACATTGAACTCACATATAGCTGAAACAAAGTCCCATTGTCCCACTGACCACACATCTTAATTTTAAGTGGAGATGAAAAATTAACAATGTTATATGTATTTGGTGCTTCGTAACTGTATTTCTAAAGTAATAATCTAATTTGAAACCCACATGAACCCTATAAAGTATACTTTATACTTTGTTTAAATGAAAAGGAAACAGAAATTGAGGAATTTTAAATAAATTGACTATGTCACACAGCTAGAAAACTGAATTTCATCTCAAACATTGTTCGAGTTTAAGTCAAGGACTATTTGAAAATTCTCACTCAAATATACAATACCATTAAAGCCAGATTGAATGTTTTGTTATTTGGGACAAGTGGAAAAAAATACTGATCCTTGCTTCCTGTCTTTTCCTGTCCACTTACCTTGGTTAAATCTCAAAATTATACTATAAAAGATTGGAAATAATTTAAGAATACAGCAATATACATTCTTTTGGGTATTTAGGGAAACAAGCTTGGCTTATTTTCTTTCTCTCCTAAACTCCTTGGTGGTTACATAAGGTTGAGATAGTGTAATTACTGAGATGCTCATCAAAATTCAATATGTACCCTGTGTGTCTAATCTGTGAATCTGGCATCTTGGAACATGCTTCAGGCCAGGGAGCCTGCTGGCACTCAAGAGTCATGACAGTACTTAGAGAAAAACTCGTGCAGGCCGCAACATAAACACAGCACATGGAAATTACTCAGGATAACTTCCTCCAGGCTATTCTTTCAGCCACAAGACAATATAATACCAGTGCTCATCTAGACCTGCTGGAAGTCAATTGACTTCTGAGTAGCTTCCAACATCCTCCTTCCTAAATTATAAATCTATCTTCCAACCACAGAAGCCATAGTGTGTGTTTTCTAGTAGTTAAATTCACACATCCACAGGGGATAAACTACATTTTCCATTTCCCTATTTCTTCTGTCTTACTTGAATAATTGTATGTCAGGCCCAATGAGAAAATGCCCCACACAACTTTTCATTCATCCATTACTGTAAAATATAATAAAGAGATTGATGCTGAGCTCAAAATTATTTCAATATTTATATTTCTCTGCATATAATAGCAATTTAATTTCATTGTGAAATATTTTAAAATATGAAACTAAATCAAAATCCTACCAGAAGCACTCCTATATTAATGTATTTCCTTTTGGTACTAGTCTATGAACATATAAACCTGATGTAGGCTTAAGGGCATGTCTTTGTAGAAGTCAATATTGATACATTTTAGATATTGTTTGCATATATGTATTCTTATGTTATATTCTGAACATCCTCCTTAGTCATTAAATATTAATTCCCAATATGATTTCATTGGTTGCATAATATTCCATTTCATAATTTTAACAATATTTAAGACTTTTCAAATGTTTGAAGTTAGATTCTTTCCAACTGTTTATAAGTAATGCTAATATTAATTTACTCTTGTAAGTAACCTTTAATTCTGTCACTCACTGATTACTTATGATGCAGTTATAAAAGTAAAGAAAGGGCTCACAGACTATTACTCTATCCTAAGTCTCCTGCAATATTTTGGCACAAATAACTTCCTAGAAGGTTATGAAACTTCATGTACAAACCTGCCACTTTTTTTCTGATAATTATAATAATACCAATATCTAATTTTCATAGAAGATTTAGAGATTATTAAAAATAGAGAAAAAAATAAAACTACAGTTATACTTCTTCAAAAATTATGATAAAGGCATATCATTACATGTGGATATATGGATAGATGGATAGCTAAATGATAGAGATAGGTAATTACATAGCCAGAGAAAAAAACTCATAAACAATCAGATCTTACTGTAGAGTTGAATTCCTGTTTCTTTCATTCTAATAGTATAATGTGCTTATTTTTTATAGATTTATAAATACTTTTATATATGAAGAGCACACATATATTTTTATGTTGAACATTCTAAATATTTACCAACATTTCAATCCATTTTATAGTTTCATTTTAAAATTAAATCCTTGTTTAATATTTAACTCATGTATTATGAAGCTTTAACTTGAATTTTGATTATAATTCAATTAACATATACTCTATATACACATAAACAATATTAACTTATGCTATCCTATATAATAATAGAGGAATATGCAAATTTTCCGGGATGCTATGTCACAATGGCTCAACAGATGGCATGCACAGCAGGCACAGGTGGGCAGGGCCTTGCGGCATCAGTGACGGGGGCGGGGCCATGGTGGGGGTTAGGCAGGTGTGCGCAGAGGGAGGCCTTTGTCTCCATGTGCCTGTGCCGGGTTTAGGCAGGTGCATGCAGAGGGAGGCCTCCACTATGGGCCTGGCCCCAGGGGTCTGCAGGCTTTCGCCACAGCCTGGTCCAGGTCCAAAGGTCTTCCCCGGCTCTGGTCTATCTCTTTGGGGCAATCCATAGAGGTGCCCTGATGGGTGGGTGGGGCCTACCACTTTGGGGCGATGAATCGTGGGGCTCCTGCGCTGTGACATCACACAGGCCAGGCTGGGAGATCATCCCGCCTCACCCCCAAGTGCATGAATTTTGTGCACTGGGCCACTAGTGTTCATATATATGGAAATGTTTTAATGATATTTATGTTTCATAAAATTGTTTATAATTTATTTATCTTCATTGAACTACTCCTGATGATGGGAGAGGATGGCTTCCTGCAAGTTTGTTTAAAGCTAACATATATAAACTTGGTGTATGTGTGTGTTTGAGGGAATTCCCCTCTGTTACATTACATACAACATTACAGCCCACTCAGGGCATGATTATGCCTAAAGTTTTCCCTAAAGAAGATTAGTAAAGAGGAAAGAGAAAAAAAAAGTGAAAACATCATGTAAACTCATCAGAAAGTTTAACTTCCAATATGGTTCTTAGAGTAAGTAAATTTTCTTCCTCAATCTTTTTGGATCAAAAAATAGTATGTTTTTTATTTGTGGTTTTGTGGTTTTTTTGTATCATATCATATAACTGTTAACTCTTCATAGGATCTAAAGACACTTAAAAGCAGGATCTGTGTTATAACTCTTTACATCCTCAAGGATCTGGCAGAGTACTCTGCACATTGTAGATTTTCAAGAAAAATTCATATTGATTTTCATGATGAAGCATGTGGTTACTTTTCTGTCTAAGTTTGTCCATTGCCAGAAAAGGAAAGAAGAAAACACTGCATTTTCACCTATCCACACTGCTCATGCTTTACAGATTTCAGTCACCATTCCTCTCAGCGCCTACCTCTCTGTACTGTGTAACTCAAGAAACATAGTTAAGTATCAGTATGCACTGTGCTGCATGATCTTTATATATGGCGCAGTATATCTTAGCTTTTTTTCAAAAACTTAGAATAGAAAACTGGAATAAACCTGGTGTAGGAAGAGAATAAGGCCTATTTTATAGACTTAGCTTTTAAAGACAGAAAAAAATGTATTACTAACACACTTTGTCTGAACTATAGATGGAAATGGAATAGAAAGGCATTTTTTGTGTATTGTAATCCTGTAATCCAAAATAGCAAAAGGAAAGTGATAAAATGATATAAAAAATACAAGAACTTAATAACAAAAGTGCATTAAAAAATAACAGATAATACTTAAATATTAGAACAGATACTGTTTGAGGGTTGTTTATAATATAGAGCAACTATTTTCAAACAGTGTACTTTAATAATTATTTATTTTAATGTATTTTTATTGATTTCAGAGAGGAAAGAGAAATAGAAACATCAATGATGAGAGAGAATCATTGATTGACTGCCTCCTGCACATGCCTACTGGGGATCGAGCTGGCAACCAGGGCATGTGCCCTTGACCAGAATGAAATCTGGGACCCTTCAGTCTTCAGGCCAACACTCTATTCACTGAGCCAAGACAGTTAGGACAAGAATTTTTAAAACATACAATACCTGACTAGTCAGGGGAACTGACCTCTTTATGTTGTCAAATTAAAAAAAAAATGACAACAGCCAACACAACAATAGCAGTCTAGAGTGAATGAATCAAAATTATACCTATTTTTTATGAGATTGAGGGAAAATATCTGGGTATGCTGCAGAATTTTAGTAATTACTTTATGTGTGCATAAAATGAAAAAGGTTGAAAATCACTGGTATAGAGAAACAAAATGAGAAAATAAATTTTAGAAAGTAGGTCAAAGAATAGAAGTCTTAGAAGAGCACAAACTCTTGCTCTAAAAATCATCTTTGAAGGATGTTAAAGAAAAATGGGGGGGGGGGGGGAATTAATGAAAACATGATACAAATATACAAAGCAAAAAACTAGATGTTTTGCATTTAGTAAACTCTGATACTCAGGAGGAAGCAAATAAATGAGCAAGCTGAAATACTGTCATAAACAAAAGCACATATACATCTCTACTTCACTTTGCAATGTGAGTAGCATATTGATACACATAATGATATAATAACAACTGCAGTTCACTCAGGATTCCTTTCAAGGGCTGAAAAACATCATGCAACTGCTGATAAAATTTGTATTAATGTACAAAGCAATTTCTTTTAATAACTGAGAACTTCCATATATCCAACATAGAAAAAAGGAGCAGTATTTGGTTGTATAGTTTAAGGATATTAAACAGATCAACTTTCTTCTTAAATGACAGCAAAAAACGTACCCTAGAAAATAAATTATAACTATTTTTTACTTCTGGTTTGCTTTAAAGAAAATGTATTTAAAAATAAATTTGTAACAAAGAGTTATTATGTAAAGAAAACACAATTAATGTTATTAAAATCTACTTTGTAGAACTATTTGGTTTTAGTTGTATGAAAACCATAATTTTGTAGAAAATATATGGAATATAAGTGGCTGTGTAGTACACATATAATCAATAATACATTCAACTGAAGCTTTAATATGCTTGGCATTACTGTTAAAATATCTGCAAATGTAGATTATTCTAAAAGCAATGTGCTGCTCTCTTATGTCCCAACTATTTCCTCTAAATCATTAAAGAAAAAAAAATGAATGTAGAACCAATCACCAAGCATCAAGGCTTTATAAATGTCTTCTGTTAGCTATTACTGGATAAGGGCTGTGATGGGTATAAAATTAGTTACTCCAGGATATTTTTCCATTTAAACTACTACTGCTTGAATACTTATCATCATCATTTCTCTCCTCCACTATTTTTCTCCATTCCTCATTATTTCTGAGTAAATTTTAGAAGTACAATCTGTGCAATTACTCTGCTAGAAATTTCTATGTGGATTACCATTGCCTTCAGGATAAAGCTTAAATTTTGTACCATAGTTTTACAGATCTCCCATCATCTTGTTCCTGATTTCCATTCCATTCCTACCATGTATTCTGTAATGCAGGTATTTTTCAGAAATTATGGTTCAGCAAATAGTCCATGTGTTAGCATAGGTAGAAAGATATAAGGAAGCAAAGGGAATGAGACATTAAGAAGCATAATCTACTGCAGCTTCACACACGCCCCACGGGGTTGCAGCATTGCCCCACCAAGGGGCTTAACAGTCCCCTGTTCCATGCCCACCCCCGCAACTCCAGGAATAAAAGATAGTTTTCCAATATGCCCAGGGAACTGCCAGCCAGGTACCAGATGATGGGGAGAAGGAGGAGGGAAAATTTCTCTTCTGGGTACATGCTCAGTAGAAGCCAAGATGGAGCAGGAGGGGTCCTTCTCCTATGAAGCATGCTCAGTAGGAACTAAGATGGTGACCATAAGGGGCAGAGCCTCGCTTGGGCAAAGATTGGATTGGTTAAGGAACACAGAACCCCAGGAGATCTAGGAAACGGATTGGTTAGGGGGAGGAACCTGCAGAAGCCCACAAAAGATTGGGAAATTGATTGGTTAGTTTGAAAAAGTGCCTGTTCTTTCCTAAGCCCCAGATAATAGAACCCAAGCTAAACAAAGCTCCCTTCCACCCATCACCTCCACCTTCCACCCCCCATAACACATGCTTGCCCCTTCTTTTGCTCATTCTCTCTGTAGCAGACATGCGGCCCTTGCAGCCACCTGGTGTCTGGCAGCTGTACACACTGCAAATGCAAGCTCTGATGGAGCCTGGGTTCAGCAATGCAGCACACCTGCCTGGTGCAGCCTGAAACAAAAGCTAAGCTAGCTAGGTGGGGACAAAGGCTAAAATGAACCAACAGCATAGAATTTCTGGATCCTGGCCTTTGTTCTAGGCTTGATGAAGACAAGGTTGTACTTTCCTCACAGTGGGACAACTGAGAAGAGACACAGGAGCTGAACCCAGAATAGTCCTTTCACTTTGCTTCTACAATAAATCTTAAGCAGTAAACCTCTTCCTCTCATACCTGGATTCCTGTATGATTTCCTCCTCACGCCATGAAAAGGTTCCATTTCCACTGGCTACACATCTATTCTCATAGTACTGTGACTTTGCAAATACTGCTGGTTATCCCCAGATCACAATTTCCCATAGTATTCATCAACTTAATCTATCGTTCTTCAAATTCAAGTTCACATCATCTTCTCCTCCAAGCCTTTTGTGTCACTTAGTCCTCTCCTGTCCTCAAACAAATATAACTAAACCTTACTGAAAGTCTTTCTTTTACACCTGCTATTAGAGTTGCTGATTTAATTTATTTTCTGAGCTCAAAGATAATTTGCTTACTCATGTTCAATCCTTTGACAACTTTCTAAAATCTTTGAGTCCTAGTTTCCACTTATGTTAAATAAAACAAATCATGTTGTGATGATGAAGAAAAATGAGGCCTATGAGGCAGATTCTCCATAAATGAATGATAACCTCTTATTACTTTCTCTTGCATTTCTACCAGAATCAGAGTTCTGTAGAAGTTTAATTCCTGTATGTGTTTTTAAGACTTGGAGAAGTCCCTGGCAGGAACTTAGAGTAATATTGATGAGGAAGAGAAGAGAATGGATGAAATGAGAGAAGAAGAAAAGGAAAAACAAAAGATGATAGCAGGGTGTAGGGGGTCAATGGGGAAAAGGAGGACATTTGTAATACTTTCAAAAATAAAGATAGGTCCAGAGAACCAAGATGATGGCATAGGTCAGGGGTCCTCAAACTACAGGCCACGGGCCACATGCGGCCCACTGAGGACATTTACCTGGCCTGCTGGGTGCCACTGCCTGTCCTGCTTAGCAGCCGACTCGTCCTGGGCCCGCAGTGCACATAGGAATTTGTTCATAGTTTTTTGTTTTTTTTTAACTATAGTCCGGCCCTCCAACCGTCTGAGGGACAGTGAACTGGCCCCCTGTTTAAAAAGTTTGAGGACCCCTGGCATCGGTAAACACCTTTACTTGCTGCCTCTCACAACCACATCAAAATTACAACTAAAAGACAGAACAACTATTATCCAGAACTGCGGGAAAGATGGCTGAGTGGAAGTTCTATAACCAGAGAGGTAAAGAAGAAAGTGCATTGAGACTGGTAGGGGGTGCGAAGGTGCAGAACACGCTGGCACCTGGGTGTGATGCTTTTCTAATTGGGAGGGAGATACAAGCTCCTGCTTGCTCTGAACTCCAGTTCCGGGTAAGACTCTGGGGGACCCAGAAACATACGGGGAGAAACTGGACTGTCTGGCATCAGGGCAGGAATGGAGGGTGGCTTTCTTTCAGATAGAGGCACTTGTTTCTGCACTGGGACCTCTCCAGTGCAGGGCTGACTGGCAGCCATTGCTGTTTGCTCTGCCCTGGTGATTACCTGAGACCCTGCCCCACACAATATATAACCCAACCTTAGCTGTGTGCATTGGCTTTTGCTTATGAATGTCCTGTCCTTTCTCAGCCTAAAACCTGTCAAACAGGTAGCATCTGGGTCAGGGAACTCCAAAGCTATCAAAAGAAGGCCCAAGGCCGGCAGCAGCAGCCTGCCTTGCTTCACAGATGGACCTCATCTGGGCACTTCCAAACCCCAAACAAAGAAGAGGAATCTGCATATCTCTCTGTAGCTCCTGCTGGGTGGACTCAGGCAGTGGCTGACTTTGCACCTCCTTGAATATCCAAGAGCCAGTGTACCCAGTGGTCAGTGTGAGACTGTACCAGATTAGAATTCTTTACTCAAGGGGCAGACTCAGTAAGCACCAAAGCCCCACTGAAGCAAGTCCTGCCCCATAAGGGTGTCACCTGCACAGCAGCTCTTCCATTGTAGACACAGCATGTTCTCACAGCCAGTTGGCCTGGAGGTCAATTCCTTCCAGTGATACCAACAGCAATCAAGGCTTAACTATAACAAGACTGTGCACACAGCCCACAAAGGGGTGCACCAAGAGTGTCCACCTCAGGTAATTGAGGAGGTTGAGCCACTAGGCCCTATAGGACACCTACCATACAAGGCCACTCTATCAACTCAAGGAGACTTAGCAGCTACCCAATACATAGAAACAAACACAGGGAAGCAGCCAAAATGCAGAGACAAAGAAACATGTGACAAATGAAATAGAAAAAAGCAAAATAATGGATATAGAGTTCAAAACCACAGTTATAAAGTTACTCAAGAATCTTCTAGAAACCTCCAAGGAACTTAGTGAGACCTTCAAGGATCTTAGTGAGAATGCCAAAAAAAAAAAAAAAAATGGAAAAGGACCAGTCAGAAATTAAGCATATATTGACTAAAATAAAGAATAATACTAGTACACAGAGATTCAACAATAGACTAGAGGATCCCAAGAATCAAGTCAAAGATTTAAAATATGATGAAGCAAAAAACACCTAACCAGAAGAGCAAAAAGAGAAAAAAATCCAAAAATATGAAGATAGTGTAAGGAGCCTCTGGGACAACTTCAAGTGTACCAACATCCAAATTATGGAGGTGCCAGAAGAAGAGAGAGAGCAAGATATTGAAAATGTATTTGAAGAAATAATGACAGAAAACATGCCCTACCTGGTGAAAGAAATAGACTTACAAGTCCAGGAAGCACAGAGAACCCCAAACAAAAGGAATCCAAAGAGGACCACACCAAGACACATCATAATTAAAATGCCAAGGACAAAAGACAAAGAGAGAATCTTAAAAGCAGCAAGAGAAAAACAGCTAGTTACCTACAAGGGAGTACCTATACGACTGTCAGCTGATTTCTCAACAGAAACTATGCAGGTCAGAAGGAAGTGGCAAGAAATATTTAAAGTGATGAATAGCAAGAACCTACAACCAAAATTACTCTACCTAGCAAAGCTATCATTTAGCATTGAAGGTCAGATAAAGAGCTTCACAGACAAGAACAAGCTGAAGGAGTTCATCATCACCAAACCAGTATTATATGAAATGCTGAAGGGTATTCTTTAAGAAGAGGAAGAAGAAGAAAAAGGTAAATATAAAAACTTATGAACAACAAAGTGACAACAAATACATATCTATCAACAAGTGAATCTAAAAGTCAAATGAATAAAAAATCTGATGAACAGAATATACTGGCGAATGTAATGGAATCAGGGGCATGGAAAGGGAGTAGACTGACGATTCTCAGGGGGAAGGGGGTGTGGAGGATGAGGGAAGAGATTGTACAAATATCTTACACCTATGGACAAGGACAGTTGGGGGGCAAGAGCCTGGGGTGGTGTGGGAACCAGGTAGAGGCGAGCTATGGGGGGGGGGGGGGGAAGAGGAACATCTGTAATAATCAGAACAATAAAGATTAAATATAAAGATAAATTTAAAAAAGAGATAATTCCATTAGGTTCAGTGTAGGAAGGTAAAGATTAGCCCAAATTCACATGCAAAGAGTAGCATTTCCAGACTTCATAGTTCACTTTTTTTTTTTCTGCAAGAAACCTGTTGTCACTGATATGAATGGAAACAAATGTCCTCTTAACGTTGCTCAGTATGCTGGTAGCTACTTCTCAAATTTTAAACTGTTTTCTCAGAATTTGAGGTTTTGGGAGGTAAGTCATTGTGCTCTGATTCAGGTATTTTATACCTCATGAGCCTAAATTTAAAATACAATCTATATGTATATCTACTACTGTTACAGAATTTTTGGACTAGAACCCAGATTCTTTGTCCACCAGAGTTGAAGAATGAATCCAAGGACAGCGAGTAGTATAGCAAAGGTGTAAATTTATTGAAGAACAGGTACAGACTCCCACATGGGGAGAAGGAAAGAGTCCCACAGAATGGACTCCCATGAGGGGAGGGGGAAAAGGGTACCACTGAGTTCTTTTTCCCTATAGTTTGTAAAGGCTGCAGATCCTGGTGCCTTGATATCCCCTCTGATTGGTCACTATTCCCTTAGATTGGTTATTATATTAACTCCTAGGCTCAAAGGTGAAACCTCACATGGGACATGTGAAGTTCTCCCCCACCTCCTTCCTGATTGTTTTCCTATTCCCTTTGGGCTTTCTTCTTCTCCTTCTGGATGAAGGGTTTCCTTCTCTTTATTTTGTAAATATAGACCTTCTGCTGTTCCCAGCTCCCTCCTTCTATGGAAATGTACCTGATGCAGCTTTTCAGATCCCCTATTCTATGGAAATATACCTTCTGCTGCTCTGCAGCCCTGTGCTTCCTCCATGGTCCCCTTAATTTCCAAAATTTCTAAAATTTCATAAACCTGTCCTATTTTATCCCTAAAATTCCTGTTTCGCTACTTTATTGTCTAGATTTAGGTTATAATTCTTATTTTTTTTATTTTGTTATACAGAGTTTTTATACCCATCTTAGCCAATGTAGATCGCTGTTTTCAGACTTACTGGCATTATACTACTCAGTTCCTTCAAATTCCCTTCTAAACTTTTGTTTTATCAGTTTTATAATTCTCTTCTGTAAGGGAAAATAAGCACAGAAAATTCTGTTTTCTCTTTTTGATATATGCATGGGTAAACAAAACTTTAAATTAAATATATGCTCACATTTTCCCATAATTCAATGCTTTGTCTTTAAAATGAATCACTACAAAAAGATACCTGGCATAAGTAGTAGTAATCTACATGAATAAAAGAGAAATATGCAAATTGATCATACTCTGTGACACCCATCAGCCAATCAGAAGTGAGTATGCAAATTAACCCAACAAATATGGCAGGTTAATTTGGATACACAGGTGCAGAGTGGCTGGGTGGGGTGGGACACCTGCTATTAGGGGGAGGGCAGGGGATGGAGGGAGCTACAGGAGCAGTGCTCCAGCCAGAGCCAAGAAGACTGAAGACTCCGGCCAGAGCAAAGACAGAAGGTGGTGGCCAGAACGAAGGCCTGGGTCCTGGGTGCCGGAGGAAAACCAATGCTGGCAGCCAAGGGAAGGAAGGCCTATTGCATGAATCTTCATGCAACAGGCCTCTAGTAATAATAATAATGACAATAATAATAATAATAATGACAATAATAATACACAACTCAGCACATTTTATTTGGTAGCCCAAGGTTTTGCTTTATTTTGATTTGTTTTTTTGTTTGTTTGTTTGTGCTTTGCATTTGCTTTCTTTGTAAGACAATAAATTTCTAAAGGGTACACTTCAGCTAGAATATCATTAAGTATCACAGAGGAAATCACATACTGTAGACCTTAGCATATGCCATATATTGATCCAAAGCTCTCAATATGTCTTATCACAATTATTTCTCACACCTTCTAACCAATATTATCATACCACCACAGGTGAAGGAGGACCATGGGGGGAAAAGGGAGGACATGGGTAATACTGTTAACAATAAATATATATATATTTTAAAAAAAGCACTGGGGATATGTTAGAAAGATGCAAATTCCTCACTATCTAGGAGAATAGTTTTAGAGTTGATATATTCAACAATGGAATGACCTGACTCAAAAAACACTGAGTTTCTTGTCACTTGTAGGATTTGAATAATGGATGACCACTTGTCAGAAACATTGTCATTGATAATTCCTACTTTAGGTGAATGGTTAGCAAGGTTATATCTTAGGTCAGTTCCAACTCAAAATCTCTATGATTATTTCAAGTGAAAGGGAAGATCTTTTATATTTGATGAACTCACACTGACATGTATAAGTACCACAGATAATTAATTCCTGCTGACCAGCTGGGGCCAAGAATAAAGTATTCTTTCTTTTTATGATGTGCAATCACCATTTAAAAACTTGCTTGATGATCTGACAGTGGTTCTTCCCCTCAGAGCAGTTAATATTTAAATTAATGTGATATTGTTAAGAGAGTTTATTTTGAAGAAATTACATATATTCATATTCTTCTGAGAGCAATGTAATAAACTGTAGTACATTTTTGTCACCAGAATTGGTAGTGCCAATAATAAGAACTTGCCCTTCTCAGTCTAATCTTATCACAGATATTCTTGTTTTATTTCAAACTCATATATGAACAAAATAATAGTGATTCACATGTACAAGCAGGTCTGAGATATGTCAAGCAATTCCATAAATCTAAATCAGTTTTCCTACATGACAAATAACCATTATCAATCTCATGCTAAGTGGGTGTTTAAACTTTCAGAAATCAAAACAATTGAGAAATAAAATCAATCATCAAAAAAATCAGAGCTGTAGTTCATCAGTCATGAGATGTCAGGTGGTCCTATATTTCCATAACTCCATTCAATCCGAAATAATCAGAGACAGTGAAAGTAACTTATAGACTACATAAATGTCACTTTTACTTCCCTAGTGTTTTGAACCTGGAAAAATTCAGATTAATACTCGACTCAGATATTTAATCTAAAGCAGCCAATCCACCCATGTATCACTAGTTCGAGTTCAAAAGAGTAGGAAATTTTTACTGAGACAGACTACACAGTCTGATCTATTTTGTAAGGATCCAATTAATCCAATGACCATGTCATGCTCTGGTTTCTAGTAGCAAAATTAACACTCCTTATTTAAAAACAATTCATAAACTGCATGTGAATGAACCTAATCTTTTCTTTTTCTTCCCTTTTTTGATTCTGTGTATAGATCTTGGGAACAAATCTGTAAATGTTTTCACTAAAATTATAGTTCAGTAATTATTTACTCCCACCTTAAAATTTCATTCTATACACTGTCTCCTCCATCTACTTCTTGCCAATTCATGAATGAACAATTTTTACAGATTTAGGATCTCTGTGTGAGATTACTCTTTCCATGGCTTACATTTTGGGTGTTGGCAATTGAGTACCAGAGACAGCTCAATCTGATGCCAACTTTGGCAGCACTGAATTTAAGTAGTTTTCTAATATATTTGACTCTGATAGACTCTTTACCCCCCCCCCACACACACTTTTTTTGTATCTTGATAGGACAAAATTATAAGCAGCAGCAAAGGGGAATTTAACTTTTTCCTTTACTTGAGCCTTCATTTGCGTTTACAACAGTAAGGATTATTTGCACCTCAAGGATTATTGAGTTTATAGCTCAATCATTTTTCATGGATCTCTCACTAAAATACCAGTAAGATATTGCTAGTTCACAATGACCTTCTGCATCTAGAGCTTGATCTGCAGGAAATGTGAACAGAACTGTTTTAGATTGGCACAAAATGTACTACTTGAAACATTGCCCAATAACCAGAGTCAGAGGTACTAAAGCAGATGATGTGCAAGCAGGTGCTTTTCAAGCCTCAGTGATGGCATGAGGAGCTCTGGTTGGAATCAATCTTTGTTCTGCCAGTTCCCCCACAGTGCACAGTGAAGCATATTCTTTTGCTTTCCAAGACCAATGTGCTGTGAAGGAATATTTTATATTTTACAAACTGGAATAAGTTTGCGATTCCTTACCAGCTTTGTACAAACTGCTAAACACTAGTACTGCTGCCCAGTCCATGCCCATGCAGTTTGAGCAGTTGACTGTAACAGCATACCTATTGTGCTGCTTCGAAAATACAGCTCATAGAAGTTGTATTAGTTTTCGATCACTAATGTAATAAACTGCCATACATTTAGTAACTTAAAAGCGTAAAATTTGTTATCTTTAGTACTGTATGTTAGAAGTCCTACATAGTTCTTATTGCATTGACAAGGCTGTGTTGCCCTCTGGAGGCTCCAAGGAAAAATCCCTTTCCTTGACCTTTCTAGCTGCCAGAGGTGACCCACATTCTTGGCTCCTGGCCCTCTTTATCTTCAAAGCCAAAAACTGCTGGACAAGTATTTTTCACATAATGTCATTGACATTCATTCTGTCTTCACATCCCTTTCCCTGACATTCTGCCTCTCCTTCACAATTTTAAGGAACCATGTGATTGCTTTTGACCCATCCAGAGAATCCAGAATAATCATCTTAGCAATTAGCAACCTTAATTCCATCCAGAAGGTTGACTTCCCTTGTCATATGAGATCAGAACATGGACATCTTTGGAGGGCCATTATTCTGCCTGTATTAGCTAAGGTTATCAATATGTTTCCTCTATCCTTAGGAGAATTGCTTTATCTCTGATGGTGATCCTAATTACTTATTAAAAAAATAAGTTTAATGTATGATAGTGAAATAGTAATATATCATTTATATATTTCATATTCTTGGTGGCACTACTACTAAGAAAATGGTCTATAGTCTCCTTTTGGCTAATATATCTCATGGGGAGCAGAAGGGAAACAGAGAGTTTATGAGACTATGGTACAATCCTCTCTTAACCAATATCATGTTGCATCTTATATATACATATGTATAATATATATATAGGTGTATGTGTGTGTGTATGTATATATATGTATTTCACTGATTTCAAAAAGGAAGGGAGAGAGAGAGATCACTATTTTGCGTTGCCATAGAACAGTTTGCATCTCTATCCACTGAGTCAGACCCACTAGGGTCATGTTGCATATTTTAATTCCCAGGTAACAGAATAGAGCTTTTTAAGTTCATATACCTTAATTCTCAAGAACTGTCATAGAATTTCTGGCAATGGCAAAATGTCTTAGAAAACTAAAACTTGGTGATTTTCAAAATAGTGCTGACTTAAAGTATATTACACACAAATAAAGTATTTAGAAACTATATTCATTTCCAAGAAGCCTCATTGTTTCTCACTTGTTTTATTATTATGTTTTTAACCAACAAAGACTTATTCTTATGTAGCAAACAACTATTTATCATGGGCATCTTTTTTTCTCCCCATACTCACTATTAGTATTTATGGATATCTGAGTTTTTATTATGAAAAGTAAGCATGTAAATGCTATTAGAGAAACTTTTTTCATGAAACTCCTTGCCCTAAAGATGAGAGTGATAATTTCTATAAATTTAGCACTAGTATTTGAAGGAAACGTATGATATTTATTTTGAACATTTAAAGCTAAAAATGTGTTTTCTTCTCTCATAATTATATAAATGCTATTTTTGAAATGAAGCATTAAAAAATATATACAGGTCCATGTTGGTATATGAAGTTCATTTTCTTTCACAATCCATAACTATAATACCATAATATGAATATATGAATTCTTAAATTATACTGTATAAAAAGGCTAAGGATATATATAGGGCTGAGAGAGAGAAGTAAAGTTGCATTTCCTTGGTGGCTTTTGAATTAATCTTCCAATGTTTAATTACCATTTTATATCCTGTTTGAAGTTACCTTATAAATATTTTGTTATTATTTATTATTTTTTTCCATGGATTCTCGAATTCACTACATAGATAATGGCATTATATTCTAATATGTATTAAAGTATCTCTTTAGTGTAATATAATGTATTGCTTTATTACTCAGCATAATTTTAGAATCTTAGAACACTTGAAGTCCAATTTCTTATTTCTATTTTTATATTATTTTTGTCATTCATATTAAATTTACCTTATTTCAAAAGTAAGTGCTGAGATCATGGTTATATTACTATTTTGAGGTGCCATAGAACAGTATGCATCCTTCAACTATAGTTTTACATACTTTTTTATATTTCTAATTATGCATTTGTCTTTCTCACTCAAAAAGGGGAGTATGATAACAATGATTAAGGATGCTACTTTGACTCTAAATTGCCAAGTTAAAATGGTTGACCAATTACTAATTTGTTGACCTTAGACATATTATTAGCCTCAGTTTTCACATCTGTAAAAATAGGAACTATAAGCTAATATCTCGCAGATCTATTATAACTATTATGTGAATTAATGTAATGAAAGCCCTTGTAATTATGTCTAAAGTAAGCTCTATAAACATTGCTAATTTTATTTCTATGCCTTATAGTAGAGATCTATCCAGATTAGAATATGTTACCTTTATGTTACCATAATTACAAGTCAATATATTTTTCCTAATATAAAACTTATGTAGATTTTTTCTTTTAACTATTTTTTACTTTTAAAAATTTATTTTAAAACTCATAACTATCAAAGGTTTTATTAGCTGTTTATAACCTATTGTATTCCAGTCAAATTCCTGAATCCTATAACGTTTTGTCCTTTTCTCTCTATTAAATTTTCCAAGTACAAAGGATATGAACTTTCTGTTGAGTATGTTTAACTATCTAAATGTGGCTTTTGGGTATCCCCTATGCCACTGAGCATGACACATTGCAAAGAGTATCCTTCTGTTATTTCTGTTGTCAAAGTGATGGTTTGTTCTATTTCATCAACCTAGCCAGGTATTGATAACCTTATTTGAAAATACTAAATACATAGTTTACCAAATATAGAAGCAACATTTGCCTTATATATTATGGATTCTGATAAAGTAGGAGACATTTTGTAATCTTAAACACAACTGATCAACAGGGTACAATATGTGTCAGGGAGTTACAAAAAGATGACTGTCAGGATGACTAATATGAAAGGTGGCTGAAATTTGTAAAGATACAGGTGGAATCTGATTTAGAAGGTTGGACATGGGAATGACTTTCTCTAATAAATGTTATGAGTACCAAAATCATTTATATTATTATTTCATTCAGAAAATGTGAAAGACTTCTGGCTCTGATTTTAAGGAAGATTTGGATGTCCTGCAACTGTTTTAAACAAAAGTCTCTCTTTTTAGTGGAATAAGTATAGCTAATTTAACATCATCAAATAAATAAGATAAAATGAATTTAATGCCAAAGAATTAAGTTTTTGTGATTGTATTGTAGGGGTCTTGTAGCAGACAATGACCATGCTCAGACTTAAAAAAAATCTCAGATGAGTGCTTTTACAATTTTCATTTTTATTTATTCACTACTTACATGAATAAAAATATAAATTCCTTGTAAATGACAATTTTGTAGATAGTTTACTTATTCACTTGAAAGCTACTTGCTAGTTTCCCCTGAAAAGACTAATAGTAAACCTCATTATTCCTAAAATAAAAGAATCAATTGAACACAATATGGCTGCTGATAAAAATTCCATTTTTGCAAAAGCATTTAGCTAAAAACAGAAAATCATATTTTCTGTCATGTTTCAATGATCATAGGGACATGTAACTAGACTTAGTTATCTCCCAATTCAATAGAAAATGATTAGTAATTCCTTCCCATAAGGAATCCTATAATATTAAGTATGTTGGCAAAAAATTGGTATAAAGATGTAAGACAGTATTGATAGGAAGTTTTAACTTATAACATTGTGTACAAATGCAGCTATATGTTATGAAAGCTAACTTTAAAATTAACATGGCAAAAATGGCATTTATATATTGTTCTCTTCATAGTTGTCAACAATAGGTGTGTGCTTGATCAAAATGACTATGCTTAAAATATTGAAAATACCTTCCCTATAATTTTATAGGCATTTTTAAGACTAGAAGAAAGTCTCATTTTATAAGAACACATTATTTTTTACCAAAAACTCATTATGAACAAAACAAAATACTCCTGCCTTACTCCAAATGATCTCTGCACCAGGCTTATAACCTCAACATAAAGTTCAATAGAGGTTTATTGGATATGTTGGCTTCAATCATTGAGAGCTATAATGATGAAATTTCATCAGTTTTTGTAAATATTCTTGAAGGCCAGCTAAAACTCAGGCTGCCCTGAGGTTTGCACTGGTCTCCAGATGGGCTTACAATGAGAATCTCTTTTCTTTATATCTAAAAACAATCATTATGAAAGCCAGAGTTCTTTAGTATTGTTGTACATTATTAAAATATGTGCACAGGGCACTTATTTCTTGGCTATCATGATTAATATATAACTATTTTACAAAATGTTCAATTAATATTAAAAGCTTTGCTAGTGCTATTTGCCTGCATTGGAAATGTTGAAATAATACATTTAATGGAAATTGTTAAGAAATTTGTGACAGCAAATGTCACTTACAACAATATATTTTATGGTAATTTATATATATATTTTTATTTTTGACCACTGTTTTTATAAATGTTAATATGTATATACAGAGAGAGAGCTAACAACTTCATCAAATAAATGAGATACAATACATGTAATACAAACAATTAAGTATTTGTGATTGTATTATGAAGGTGTCAGAGTAGACCACGACTAAAGCTAGACCTTTAAAATATAATAATACTCCAGTCTGAATACTTGTTTCTAAATGACATGCAATGCTAGTTTCAGGCTTAGTTTTGTGAAAAATTAGACACACCAAAAATTCACCACCACAGAATTATTGTTTAATGAGAGGCCTTAAGCATGGAAATTACTAAAATAAACTTTTCTAACCACAATGGTAAATGGTTTATTCACAGTGGTAATGGAACTATTTGGGCCATTTAAAGGAAACAAATTATGTAGTTTCATCACTGCCTTTGCATTATACCCCTATTTTATTAAACATTTGCCTTATATTTTTTACTTATTCCTTTTCTCACTCCTCCCTCACCCCAACTCAAATATATGTATACAATGTGAAATGCATATTATATTTAAGTTAGCGCATCCATCATCTTAGTTACCTTTTTTTTCTTGTAGTGAGAACACAAGACCTGTCTTGACAAATTTCATGGTTACAATAAAGTATTATTACCTATAATCACTATACTATACATCAGGTCCTCAGAACTTACACTATAACTGAAAGTTTGGACTCTTTGATCAGTATTTTTCTATTTTTTTCATCCTCACCCTCACCCCCAGGCCCTGGCAACCATTATTCTCCTCTCTTGTTCTATTAGTTTAACTTTTTTAGATTCCACTCTAAGAGATCATAGTATGTCTTTCTGTATCTATTTTATTTCAATAAGCATAATATCTTCCAAGTTAATTCACATTATGGCATATGGCAGGATTTCCCTATTTTTCTGGCTGAAAATATCCTATTGTGTTTATATACCATATTTTTATATATTCATCTATCAATGGACAGTTTAGTTATTTCTATGTCTTAGCTATGGTGAATGATGTTTCAATGAGCATAGGATAGATATCTCTTTGAAATAGTGATTTAATTTCCTTCTCACTATATATGGGATATATAGCCAGAAATGGAATTGCTGGATCATATGGTAGTTCTATTTCTTTTTTAGTTTTTAGAGGAACCTCCATATTGTTTTCTATAATGGCTATACCAATTTACTTTGAATTAACAATGATTTTATATTCTGAAGTGGAAGAACTGGACAAAATTCATAACCTAGATAATATAGATAATACAACCGTAAGAGAAAATATAAATATATTCATTTACCAAAGTCTATATATTCAAAGAAATACATAGCATATTACTTAGATGACTAAATGCATGAATGAACAAAGAAAACAGTAATGCCAAAGTGTGTGTATGTGTGTGTCCTTGTACTCTCAAAATTAAAAAACAATATTCTCAGATTTCAGTATATTGTGGCAAAGAGAACTCAGGTCTCTTCTCTCCATTTTTGTTGCAAGACAATAGTATTTCTGTCTTTTGATTATTTTATCTCTCATATTTCTCTGTTCTCCAATAGATAGAAGAAATTCATTCACAGAGGAAGGGATAAAAATGTGTCAGGTCAATGTCTTTACTCTGCTCATATTCCACCACTAAATCACACTGAACCTGCCAAAATAAGAAACTAGTTCAATGATTTACAATATGAATGGCCTCTGTCTATTGGTATAAACATGCAGCACAGAGAATCTTTCAGGACTTTGTAATAAAAAGTCTTGAACGTGAGACAAAGGACCTACAAAAGATGAGGAAATCTATCCCTTTCTTCACCTCAGTGATGTCTGTTCTGTGAGAAGATAGATGATTTCTGCTCAAGGAATATAAAACTGTCCATCTCCAGTTGCACCAAAATTTATATCAGTATTAGAGGCCCCAAATGAATTAAGCATTGTGCATCACCCTATAAAAAGAGATATTTTTTAAATAAGTACTCCAAAATTTAACTAGGTGTGTGTGTGTGTACACACCCTTAGACAAACCTTCTTTTACTATGACACCTTTTCTTCCTTAAGCAAATGTTCTATCTTGTCTCCCATTTTATAGGAAAGATCATAAAAATCATTCTGATTTTTCACTTGTAAATATTATTAGTATTCCAATAGTAATCTTTGATCTCCAAAGTGTATTCTTCTACTTTTCAATATTACAAGCTAACTTAGCCTGTTTTTTCTAACTCACTAAGTATTTTTTAAAAGTTGGCATGCTCTATGACCCGATGAGTGGGAAAAAATCAACGCGAACTCTGTGACTTTATAGTTGAGCTGCCACCTGTGTAACCTTGCCTCTTCTGCTGAAAGGCAGGATGAAGGAAGGGCAGCAAGCCCTGTTTTAGTGGCCGCAGTGGAAATGGGGAAATAAAGGGGACATGGGTAAATTACTTAGGTTTGCTGTGTTTTGATTTTTTATTCCCAACCAAAGAAATCTACAAATATTAAATAGGGTGACAAAATAATTTCTTAAAGTAACTGTTTAAAATATATGTAAAAAATGCAGCAAATTTTCAGAGGGGAACAAGGGATTTTTGATCTGCATTTATCTGACAAGGTGAAGCATATTTTTGAGGTTTTGTCTTCCATCACATCATGATGGCTTGTCACTCATGTGACAAGGGGTTTAAGATGAATGGAGTTAAGGATAAAGGTCAAATAAAATGCACTGCTAGACTCTGGCATGACACAATTCGTCAAATGAAAGAGCAAAACCTCTTTAGCCTGTAAGTGTTCAATTACAAATTGTCAAATGCTCATGATAATCTAAACTTCTGGGATAAACTTGAAGTGAACATTGGTTTCAAAAATTGAAAATGGTGATCATTTAGTGAAACTAAAAGTAAACAACAAATCTTTCACCTCTAAGCAGTTCTGTTTTTTTAAAGATGGACATCATACTAAATTTAATGCTCAGAATCTGGTTTTAGTTTGGGGTTTCATTTTACTTAAATTTATAACCAAATAAATGCTTCTATGTTAGGAAATTGCTTTAAATGTTCTTGCAAGAAAGCACTAACTCTAACTCTAAGTTCAGCAATGAACTCATGTACCTAAATGTAGTTTTGTATTTCACTATCTTAGAGCTCAAGAGTTGGGGAAAAGAGCAAGGAAGAGATAAATATGGATATTCTCAGGGGGAAAGTAGTATGGACAGCCAGAGGGGCAAATGTGATTGTAGTCAAAGCTAATTTGATTTATTACAAAAGCTGAGGTGACCAAATTACCATACATGTTAAGTTTGTTTTAAATTTTTTTTTAGCTTTTAACTACACAATTTGAAATTGAAATTCATATAAATCTCAAAAGAAATAGCTATCATTATCAAAATGTTAAGCAGTTAACAATCACAAAATAATAACACCTTGTTAAAAAGGCCATATAATTAATGACTTTTGGAATTAATGCCAATAAGAATTCATTGAAAAAAATGGATGGGCAGGAAACAAATAATCATTTACAAAATAAAATAAAAAATTAAAGTCTAGTGTGCATGGAAAACTATTTTTTACTTGGAGAAGGAGTTGTCTCAATGACTTCAAGTGAATTCATTCTAATGTCATAATTAATTTGTTCTTACAAGTTCTAATAATCACTTGAACTTTAACTTTTTATTCTGATAACTTTTTTCTCATCCCTAAATTAATGGTCTTTATTTACTGATTACAAAATTTAAACATAATTTAATACATTAAAACTGATCATAATAGTACTTGCAATATTTCTAATTCAAACTAGTTGATTCCTTGAACAAAGATGGCTTGGTTTCAACCCTGGCCAGGTAACTCAGCTGGTTAGAGCATCATCCCAATATTTCAAGGTTATGGGTTCAATCCCCAGTCAGGGAACATACAAGAATTAACCAATGCAGGCATGCAGAAGTTGGAAACATCAAAGTTTCTCTCTCTTGAAATCAGTAAATAAAAAAATTTAAAAAGGCTGGTTCTTAAAATTGATTATTCATATTTTAAAATAATTCATTATAAATATGATTTAATATATATATTTTAATTTCTTCTCTTGTGCTATAGAAAACTTTTAACTTATGTTAGGCATCTCCATATGCACAAAATGAGGAAGGAAAATGTAGGAATATGATTTATATATCATTTTCAGTGCCTTCCCAAATACTGCATTGCATATCACTTAATTCATCTTTTACTTCCTATTCAGCATCTCATATTAATTTTTTAGATTAGACCATGAGAAATACAAGCCCAATATTACCATTAATTTTGTAAAGATATTATATCATACCCAGGAATTGATACATTTTGATAAATTTCTACTACCCCAACTTTATGATGTGATCCTTTTTTTATATTGACAATCATTTTCTAAATAAAAGATGTTAAAGAAGTATTCAAAACTTTTATATTGTGTGTTTTTATTTTCAAAGATCATGTACTTCTCAGATGATATCCAAGCATTTCTTGGACACACTTTAGGAAAGACAATGTCCTAAGACACAAAATAATAGATCACAAATAAAATTTCCAGAAACATTACATTATTAAGAATTTGATATCACAGTGTACCTATACAGGAACTTCATTTCTTTAATCTGATCTTTTCTCCTTTCTTTCCTTTTGATTCAAACTGACCTCATCCAGCACCTGGACTCCCTTGCATGTCCACTCTTGTAATCATTAAGCCCTCAGGACAATGAGGTCTGGTCAGCCTCATTGAACAATCTAAAGAAGAAAGCGTTGGTTCTATTGACCATAGACACAAAGTTTTAGTCAAACTAAAAATAACATCAAGGCCTCAGTTTTCTTTCAACCCCAGACTCAGAAAAACAGAAGTGATCCCATGGAACACACCCTTGCCAAACCAGACAGAGATACACCATGGCTGCCATCAGGACCAGATGCAATTTTCAGCTACTCCCTATCGAGCACCCAACAATTAATAGAGACAACGACCCTAACTCCTCCATGATTAATTATTTCCCCCTATATAACCTATCCCTAAGAAGCCCTGGAGAAAGCAGGTCTTTGAGTAGGAGTTCACTTATGACTCAGGGCATGATGCTATTTCCTTAAGTAATAAGCCTTTACTTTCTTGGCTGCAAACTCCTGTTCATGTTTGACTGAGCTTTAATACATGCAGGTGGCAAACCCCTTTAGTTTGGTAACAACAGCAGAAACATAGTTAAAAAGGAAATTAGTAAAAAAATATAAAATTCTATATTTTGCTTTGCTACCTACTGCCCTCATACAGTACTGAGTAGATTATTTTGAGTAATATCTACCAGTGCAGAAACATTTCAAATATGCAAGATTCTTAATGAATTTATCAAAGAGTGTTTAGTAAACACACTATCTGCCAGAAAGTACAAATTACCATAAACCCATTTCAGCAGCTCCCTGGAGTGGGCTAGAATCTTTGAGTGACAAAAATTAAACTGCTCAAGTGCTCAGCAAAAACAATAAGGTGCTTAGCTGTGAATGAAACTGTGACTGCATTGGAATCACCAGATCAGGTAAGTGATGTTTCTCTAAAGTGATTGTCATTTAAGAATTCTACTTTTTAAGCTGACAACTAAGATATGTGGAAGTTGATGAGCCACTAAGCATCTTAGTGCCACTTATTTCAAATCAGATGTAACACAGGAAGGCGAGGCATCTGCCTGTCACATCACAACATACCTGAACATACTGGCAAGAGAAGAGGTCTAAAGCCAGAAGAATATAAAAATAAGAAGAACATATAATGATGATTCAAAACACTTCATTCCAAGATCTGGCCATTTGCTTCTTACCAAACACCTACAGGAATTGCATATATAATTTCTTAAAACAGAACTGTGGAAAATTTTACAAGATAAACTTTATAGGAATGACAGAGCTTTAAATCAGAGATAACCAATTTGTTCTGAGACTAACTATCTTGTTGCGAGACAATATTTTTAGTGTGAAATATAATCTGAAAGAATACAGATAGATACAGAAATGCTTTTAAGGATAAAATTCTTAATAAATAATCTATTATTCCAACTAATATTATGGAAAAATTAATAGATTAATCACAAAAACACATTGTAAATATGTTTTCCTTTGAAAATACTTTTCAAGTGTTATGGGAATTTCCATTTTTTCTCTTTTATTGAGATATAACTGACATACAACATTGTACTAGTGTAAGATGTACAACATAATCATATGACATATGACATATTGTGAAATGATTACCAGAAGTTTAGTTAGCATCATCACTTAAATATAACTTTTTTTTCTTATGAGAATATTTAAGATGTACCCTCTTATAAACTTTCAAATATACCATATAGTATTATTACCTATAGTCACCATGCTGTGCCTTGGATCCCCAGGGCTTATTTATCTTACAACTGGAAGTTTTTACCCTCTAAACTGTTTCATCAATGCCCCCCCAGCTCCACTCCTCTACCCCTCAACTCTGGTAACCACCAATCTATTATCTGTTTCTATATGTTTGTGCTTTTGTTTTTATTTTATTTTATTATTAATTTCTCTATTGATTAAGGTCTCACATATTTGTCCTCATCCCCCTATTCCCATCCCAAACCCCTCCCCACACATGCCCCCACCCCGCTGTTGTCCATGACCACTGGTTAGGCATATATGCATGCATACAAGTCCTTTGGTTGATCTCTCCCCCTTACTCCCACCCTTCCCTACCTTCCCTCTGAGGTTTGACTGTCTGATCAATGCTTCCCTGTCTCTGGGTCTGTTTTTGTTTATCGGTTTATGTTGTTCATTATTTCCCCTAGATGAGTGAGATCATGTGATACTAGAAATACACTTATAAGAACCGAAAATGAGACAAGCTATAATGGTTATGCTGAGAGGCAAATGAATCAGTCTGTAGTGAGTTTCTTTCTGGGCCAACAGTTCTTTTGAGTCCCAATTTCAATGTCAAACAGTTCCTTATGTGTACATGTCAGCAATGATATTTCAGTTATGGATGGTGGACAAATGGTGGTAATGCAGGTCCAACCCTCTCTGGTTTGGTCCTGGGCATCCTGCAGTGATGCACAGCTGCTGACTGCTAGCATGGCAAGGCGTCATCAGCGTCTTCCATCTCTGGACTGTTTCTCTTCTGTCTTCATGGCTGAAGCAGTCCTGTCAATTCCTCTCTGTTGCAGGAATCCACATGGTCTTGGAGGTGTTTTCTGAAAGTACACAAACATATTCTCGACCAAAAGTTAATAAAGGAATCTTTTCTATAAATTTGACTTGGGGTCCTTTTTCATTTTTTGCCCAAACGATTTTCCTTTGGCTTGTTTTGACACCATGTGTGTTTTTTGTGGGTGTCTTGCTGTTAGCATTACAAATGAAAGTTAATTTTCTAAAGTAAAAATTTTCTAGATGTAATTTACTTACAGAATAATTTTCCTTACATGATATTCTCCTACTATCCCGCTTTTTTGATTTAAATATTAGGAAGCTTTTGGAAATTTTATAATGTAGTCTTGATAGCTTTTAAATTTTAAGTTTTTGCACTAAAATATGACTGCTTTAGGTTCATTACATGTTACGCAATTTTACCATGAGATGAACTACCAATAAAAATTTTAGTTAACACTTTAGGAACAGCTTTTTGTCCAGTACCATTAATTTTTCTAGAATATTTGCTTATTTTACTTAGCCAATTAACATTAGTGTAGAGGATTATTTGCCTTCTTGAGTAGGCCCTGAGCATTCCTGGTGCTAGGCTGGATTTACATTTCTGTTTTTAGATTACACATATAAGGGAGATAATTCAGTATTTGTCTCTTTGTATCACTTATTTAATATTATGTCCTTAAGGTACATCATGTTACAAAAAATGGTAACATTTTTACCTTTTTATGGCTGAAAATATTCATATACGTATGTATGTATGTATTTATGTATGTATGTATACCACATTTTCTTAATCCATTCATTCATCGATGGGCATTTGGATTCCTTCCATGTCTTGGCTATTATAAATAATGTTGCAATAAACACAGGAATGTGATATCTTCATGATCCTGATTTTAATTCCTTTGGATATACACCCACAACAGGGATGGCTGGGTCATATGGTAGCTCTAATTTTAGTTTTTTGAAGAACTTCTATATTTTTCTCCATGGTGGCTGAATCAATTAACATTCTCACCAATATTGCACAAGGCTACTCTTTTCTCCATATCATTACCAACACTTGTTATATCTTGTCTTTCTGATGTCAGCCATTCTAACATGTGTGAAGTGATATCTCACTGTTGTGTCGATTTGCATTTCCCTGACAAATAGTGATGTTGAGCACTTTTTCATGTGCCTGTTGGCCATTGGAATGTCTTCTGTGTAAATAAGGCTATTCACTTCCTCTGCCCAATTTTCAATTGCATTATATTTTTGCTATTGAGGTGTACAAGTTCTTTCTAAATTTGGGGTATTAACCTATTATCAGATACATGATTTGTAACTGTTTGCTCTCATCAACTGTTTTGTAGATTTTTATAAAATATACATAGTTAATAGAGGATTCCTTTAAACAGATTATTCCTTAATATTTTCTACAATTATGTTGCAAAGTGTAGTACTTTAGGTAGAGCATAAATACACACATTAGCAAATGATGACTGTGACATGACAAGTAAAACACAGTGAAATGCTATTTTGTGAAAGAAAAAAGTTAAATTTTCATATAGAATGCAATTAACATTTTACTTAGAAAACTATATTTAAATATTAAGTGTTAGGAACTGAAATTCATATATAAAAATAACCCCCTCACTTAAAAAATAAGTTATTTGGGATTATTGCTGTTATTTACCCTTCTATTGTTATTCTTCAAGCCTCCAATTATACACTCTTCTATTAAGCATGTAAGAGATCTTTAACCCTACATAAATAAGAAATTTTCCAAAATATTATTCATAATAAATAATTATATCCTAGGACACTGAGTTTGAGGCATCTTTTCTTTGTGCCCTCCCATGCAGCAGGGACAAAGGAGTTCTTAAGGATCTCTTATAAGGGCCCTAATCCTACTCATAAAGGCTCCGTTGTAATGATCTAATCACCTTTCAAAGACCCCCACCTAGTAATACCATCAAATTTGGGTTTGAATTTCAACATATGGATTTTGGGAGAAACACGAATATTTATTTCATAACAAAAGGTCAGAACAGTCAAGACAAAATTTGAGAAATTGTCTTGAAAAGTATCCAGAATAAAATATGAGACAGATAGATAGCATTTACTACTTGGGGCAATGCAATAAAATATCTTCCTCGTGAAAGAAGTAGAAATGTCCTCTGAGGCAGTATGGAAAAGAAAGCTTTGCTGAAAGCAGCTTATTTCATATCAATTCTTTACTACAACATTGACATTCTAGGTATACTATCTAAACACAAAGAAAAAAAATTGATGTTGTTAGCATTAGGCTAACCAAAGAAGATGTTAAAAGAAAATACAGAGCATTTCTTTGCCAGTGGGTTAATAATTGTTATACAACTCATTTTGTACTGATGTGTATTGTGACTTGAGTTAAGTGACTCCTAAGAAGTCATACCCCATTAGAGTTTCATGAGAAGATACATACCTCATGACAAAGATAATCTATGTTCAATTCCTTTCTTATAAGCAAAAGGAAGTCAAGTATAGAAAAATTCTCCTAAAGAGCAGCATAAATTTGCTTGAAAACATTTATGTTTACAATATGTATATTTACTCTACAACAGACTTCAGAAAGATTGTTGTACCTGTAAAGAGAGAATGAATTTATGACCTGATGTACCTTACTTTTAATTTATTAGATTTAAGAGCTCTTTCAAATGTTTGGGAAATATTGACTTATCAATCTACACAAACACAGAACTCTGTAACTGGTTTAGTCAAAGTTAAGTGTCCATTAGTTGAAATTCAAAATAATCCTATATAATAAAGAGTTAATATGCAAATTAGATGGGATGGCAGAATGACTGTCAGGACGACATTTTGGACGACCTTCCGGATGAAGCCAGGGCTGTGAGGGCCAAGCCCCTTGCACAAATTTCATGCATTGGGCCTCTAGTATGAAAATAATATATATATATATATATATATATATATATATATATATATATATATTTAAATAATATCTTGATTGTATTTTTCATTATGTTCACTTTGAAAAATGTTTGCAATAGACAACAAGTAAATAACTTCAACATTTGTAATTGATGCAAAATTTTACAATTCAAAATTCCACCAGAAAAAATCAAAGAAAATACATAAAATTTTTAAAAAATACTGTATTTAAGGTTAAAATAAATTATTTTTAGATAAGTATAGATGAGAGAATTTCTCACTAGTCTACCTAACTGCACTACAAGAAATGGTCAAACTTTGAAACCCAAACCTCCCAAATATATTACAAGAGACCTTATTTAAGAAATGCAGTATCAGTTAACATTTATTAGTTTATTAATGTAAATCACTACTTGCAAAGTAAAGAAAAAAGCAATATGATAAATTCAATAAATGTATAAAAAATGCAACCCATTCATAATTTTTTAAAAAACAGCAACACCGAAACACCTATCAAAACTCTAAGAATAGAATATATTTTATTCAATTTATAAAGCTCATTAAGAAAAATCTACAACTGACTTATATTTAGTGATAGAAATATCAAGCATTTTGCCTCTAAGAAAGCAAAAGGCAAGGTTGCTCACTCCTAGTACTTCTATTCACCATTGTATTAGAATTCTAGTACATTTAATAAAGCAAGAAAAATACATAAAAAATACAAACAGCACCCTAGGCCAGTGGTGGGCAAACTCATTAGTCAACAGAGCCAAATATCAATGGTACAACGATTGACATTTCTTTGGAGAGCCAAATTTTTTAAACTTAAACTATATAGTTAAGTACATTGTTATTAACTTAATTAGGGTACTTCTAAGCTGGCCTTTGCTAAAAACTCAAGTGGCCAAAGAGCCGCATGTGGCTCACGAGCCGCAGTTTGCTGACCACTGCCCTAGGCAGTTTGGCTCAGTAGATAGAGTGTCAGCCTGCTACCAAAGCATCCTTGGTTAGATTCTGGTCAAGGGCACACACCTTAGTAGCAGGCTCCATCCCTGGCCCGGATCAGGGTGTGTGTAGGAGGCAACCAATCAATTTGTTTGTCTTTGTCTTTCCCTCTCTCTTCCACTATCCCTAGAAAAATCAATGGAAAAAATGTCCTTGGGTAAGGATTAACTAACTAAATAAATAAAAATACAAACAACAAAGTATGAGTACCATTACTGAAAGATGACAATACTGTCTACTTACAAAGTTATGTGAAATGTGTGCAAAATAAGTGAACTTAGTAATATTCAGGACATAAAAATTAGTTATACATTTTATAAACTAACAAACATTTAGAAAATAAAACATGTTTTAAAACTCCTTTAAATACCCTCAAAGAAGTTCAGGAATAAATCTACTGATTTATTATAAAACTTTCTGAAAACAATAAATCTTGCTTAGCAAGATTATTGGAATTTATGTAGAGGTATATATTTTACACATAAAAGATTCCATATTATAATATGTCAATAGTCCACAGATAGTTTTACATCAATTTTAATTAAAATTTCAGCAGAATATTTGGGTGTTAAAATTAACAAGCTGATTCTAAAATTTATTTAAAATATAAAGATAATGGAATAAACAAAAAAGATTTTCAAAATTAAGAAGTTATATTCTTGAGTGGACAAATCCTTGCCATATACAGGACACTAAAAGCAATAGCTAATAAAAAAATAGAAATATAAATTAAATTTTAATAAAAATAAAACATATACTCCTCAGAAATATCAGTGTGTAAAAAATAATAAACAAAGACAAATGAAAATGGAGCTGGAGCTGCCATTCCAGAGGAACTGCCTTAAATGTCTTATATCTTAAATATTTGAAATATTAAAACAGGGAAAAATAACTTTTCAACTGAGCCAAAAGCAAATTCGTATTCCAAATAACTGTTTGCAAAGATAACAAGAAAGCAGATATGGCTACCAGACTGAGGGCTATTGGACTGAAAATTTAAAAAATTTCTTAGACTTAACATCACTATGTTATGTTATTTGCACCAATAGAAATGCCTTTCTTGTATTGATGTAATTGTGCCCCTTCGCTTTCTCATAAATACCTGTCTTTGTTTCTGAACATTATCTGGGCTTTTTCATGAGTCAATACTTCCTGAATAGATATGTTTTTTCAATCTCAAATAAATGTTTGTTTCCTCTTATTTTAAAAGCCTTTTTATTTTTAGATTAACAAATTAATAAATAGGAAATCTATCTGGGAATAAAATATTATCAATAATGTATCTGATAATTTATTTCTAGATTATGTAAATATTTTCTACAACTAAATAGTAAAATAGACAAATAACCCATTTAAAAAATGGACAAAAGAATTAAACAGGGACTTCAGAGAAAACATGTTCAAAATCATTCACCAGGTTAATAAAAATTGAACTCATAATATATATCAATTCATCCCACATGAATGTCTAAAATCACAAAAATTGAGAACACCAAATATTGACAAGGATATGGAGAAGTTAGAATTTTAATTCATTGCTGATGAGAATGTGAAACTACTTCCTTATTAGATTTGTTGGGTGTTTTTTAAATAATCTTAAATATATACCTACTCTATGATCCATCAACTCTACTTCTGAGCCATGAAAAAATGAAAACATGTATACACAAAAGGAGTTTTTAAAAAATATTTATAGTAGTTGTGTTTACAATACCACTTAAAAGAAGCATATCTTTCAATAGGAAAATGGATTAACTTGTATATTCACAAAATGGAATACTAGTCAGCAAAAAAATAAAAATAAATTTAAATACACAACACGGATAAGGCTGTAAAACTGTGGGTATGGTTAAAGGAAGAAGAAATACATATGATTTTTTATATGTGCTTCAAAACCAGGAAAACTGGTCTGTGGTGTTCAAAATCAGAACAGTGATTTATGGGGGTATGGATTGACAGAAAATAGGTATGAGGGAACTTTCTGTGGTAATGGTGATGTTTGATATCTTGATAAAAGTGTTGGTTACACAGGTATATTAAATTGTCAAAATTAATTATACAGCAAACTCTCTTATCTGTGGGGTATATATTCCAAGACAATAGCATATACCTGGAATCTTGGATAATACTAAATCCTACTATACTGCTTGTTCCTATACATGCCAACCTTTTCATTTTAAAAAAATCATTTCATGGCTTCTTTTGGCATATATGAATTGCCAGCATCGCTATTCTTTTGGAGACATTATTAAGTAAAATATGGATTATTTGAACCCAGCACTGTGCTAATTAATGCAGCTGTGAATCTGAAAACTAAGATAGCCACTTACCTGACTACTTAGTGGCAGTGTATACAGCACAGATACCCTGGACCAGTGGTCGGCAAACTGCGGCTCGCGAGCCGCGGTTTGCTGCTCTGTTGACTAATGAGTTTGCCAACCACTGGCAATAGGGGCTTAATCACAAGGAACAACAACAGCTTGTAATTATTGGAATCGAGAGTCTAGGTCAGTGGTCGGCAAACTCATTTGTCAACAGAGAGGCAAACCGCGGCTCGCGAGCCACAGTTTGCTGACTACTGCCCTGGACAAAGGGCTGATTTCATGTCCCAAGAGAGATTGCTTGAGATTTTATCACACTGCACAGAAAAGCCTACAATGTAAGACTTAGTTTATTTCTGAAATTTTTCATTTAATTTCTTTGGATCAAGGATGACCATGGGTAACAAACATGGGTAATGAAACCATGGAGAATGATGGACTAACTACTTACGGCATTGAGATGAATGCATTTAACATTTTTAAATTTTTACCTCAGTGAAAAAATAAAAGTCCTGTCAATACAGCCTTGAACTTTAAAGAACTAGAAAATATGAACATATACTGGTTAAATTCAAGATACACAAACCTTACAGTAATGTCTGCAAGTCTTTAAAAATCATTATGTAACCTACCCATATTTATTTTTCTTGGAATATTCCTGACTCTCATCAAATCTCTAATCTTATGACTGAAAGAATAAAAAAACACTTAAGACAGCTTCAATCATCAAAAATGAAGCAGATCTCTATGGGCAATAATTTTGTTTTTTTCTTGGAGGAATGTTAAGAAAGGTGATGAGAACCCTGTTTAAAAAAAAACATATAAGAAAAAATATAAACTCCATAGAGAAGATTTGATGAGATCAGAAGAATATTTTTCTGATACTGTATTTGGTGAAACCTAAGCAAATTTCCAAAAAAATTTGGGGATACTCTGTTTCTGAAAATCTTAACAAAGAAAGTACTGTTTCACATATTTAATATGCCATTCTACATACAGATTCTATAATTTCTCAATATCCCTTCCAGTTCTGTGAATGTGCCTACCTAGGGATAAATAAATGTAGAAACAGAAAGCATTAAAGCATTTTGTGACTCCAAAGCTTCTTAGCATAATTCATGCATTAGAAATAAGACAAGCGAATTTCATGCCTGTGAAAAGGTAGGTTATGTGTCTCTTAGGTCCAAAGTGACAAAGTCTAAAGAAATTGCTCCATTTTTAGAAATATATCAACTAAAAGAGTGGGAGGGGTTACAGTATGGAAAGACATATTCTTCTTAAATGTCAAAATATATAAATATTCATAACACAGACATTGTGGACTACATTTTAACACATGCCCACTTTAAACCATTGGAGTGAAAAACTTAAAAGAGAATTACTCCTGTAACCATGATATCTACATAGTAATGGGGGGAAATTTTTGAAGGAAAAAATGAGCACTAGTACAGATACTTCTAGAGAAGGCCAATTGTTTTCTAAAGGGTTTGTGCTCAAAGTTTATAAAACTTTGTTTGTTACATATAAAAAGATCAGGTTATCTCATAAAATGATGAATAAAATCTACAGTCTACAAAGTTATGCTTTACCATTTAGTAGAAAGAAGAAAACGTAAAACTACGCCCCCCCCCCCCAAAAAAAAAAGCCACTGGAAGACTATACAGCCTCTATTACCTTAGAAAATGAGAGTATACTAAAATAAAAAAATAAAAAAAGATGTATTCTTTGCCTAATTTAACAAAAATATCCTATGACTAAAAGGATGAATGACATTTGGTAGAAATAACTTTTTGGAAAATTGAAGAATATTATTGTAAGGCCTGCCTGATACTATATGAGTGTTGCCATTAACCTAAATTGTTCCTAGTACAGCTAAGTGTTCACGACTTAGCAATATGAGCGAATTTGTTGGTCATGCATGCATGGACACACTCTCCATAAGTGCCCTCTCTGAGCATGCAATCTTTAGGTCATTACTAAGAAAAGTATATACTCATCCTATCTAATAAAAGAGCAATATGCAAATTGACCATACCTCCGCTACACCCACCAACCATGCCCACCAGCCAATCAGGAGGGAATATGCAAATAAACCCAACCAAGATGGCTTCAGCCACAGAGAGCAAGAGGGAGGCTTGGGTTTCCCTGGCAATGGTGGAAGCCAAGCTTTCCGCCTACCCTTGCCGGCCCAGACCTCCACACAATGCTACAAAGTTTCAATTATAAAAGATAAATAAATCCCAACAGAAATGGCAGCAGCCATGGAGCTGGAGAGAACAGGAGGCTAGGGTTGCCTGCGGCGATGGAGGAAGCCAAACTTCTGCAGCCCTGGCCTGCTTTGGCCTACGCTTAAGGCTACAAAGTTTCAATTGTAGAAGATAAATGAATCCCAGATCTCAAGGCCTCTGCTTGGGTCGCCAGGGGAGTGTGGCCAGCCTGCAAACCACCACAGGCCCCTGGCCCAGGCTGCCCCATGCCCCAAGGGAACCCCCACCCTGATCCGGGACACCCTTCAGGGCAAACCAGCTGGCCCCCACCAGGCCTCTATCGTATCTAATAAAAGAGTAATATGCAAATTGACCATCACTCAAAAACACAAGATGGCTGCCCCATGTGGACACAAGATGGCCACCACAAGATGGCCAGCAGGGGAGGGCAGTTGGGAGGGAACAGGCCTGCAAGGGAGGGCAGTTGTGGGTGATCAGGCCAACAGGGGAAGGCAGTTGGGAGGGACCAGGCCTGCAAGGGAGGGCAGTTGGGGGCAATCAAGCCTGCAGGGGAGGGCAGTTAGGGGTGACCTGGCCAGCAGAGGAGGGAAGTTGAGGGTGACTGGGTCTGCAGGGAAGGGCAGTTCGGGGGACCCAGGCCTGCAGGCGAGAGCAGTTGGGGAGTACCAGGACTGCAGTGGAGGGCAGTTAGGGGTGACAAGGCCTGTAGAGGAGGGCAGTTAGAGATATCCAGGCCTGCAGGGGAAGGCAGTTAGAGGCAAACAGGCTGACAGGGGAGCAGTTAGGCATCAATCAGGCTGGCAGGCAGAAGTGGTTGGGGCAATCAGGAAGGCAAGCAGGAAAGAAGTTGGGGGCCAGCAGTCCTGGATTGTGAGAGGGATTCTAGATTGGAGAGGGTGCAGGCTGGGCTGAGGGACACCGCCTCTCTTCCCCATGCACAAATTTCGCACACTGGGCCTCTCTAGTCTATATATATAAAAGGCTAACTATCCATCTGTCCAACTGGTGGCTATGATGCGCACTGACCACTAGGGGGCAGATGCTCAACACAGGAGCTGCCATGACATGCACTGACCATCCTATATAATAAAAGGCCAGAGACTCTATTGGCATCACAACCATAACGACCATTAGACCAGAACCACCACAGCCCATCGCCAGGCTGGCCCCGCCTCCCAGCAAGCAGTTAGGGATAACCAGGCAGGCAGGCAGAGTGGTTAGGGGTGACCATTAGGCAGGCACGTGGTTATGAGTGATCAGGTAGGTAGGCCAATGGTTAGGGGCAATCAGGTAGGCAGACGGCCCCTCACAGGGCTGGTTCTGCCCCCCAGCAAGCAGTTAGGGGTGATAAGATAGGCAGGTAAGTGGTTAGAGGCAATCAGGCAGGCAGGCAGGCAAGCAGTTAGGAGCCAGCAGTCCTGGATTGCGAGAGGGATGTCTGACTGCCGGTTTAGGCCCGATCCAGGGGTCCTGGATTGGAGAGGGTGAAGGCCAGGCTGAAGGATACCCCCACCATGCATGAATTTTGTGCACCGTGCCTCTAGTAGAGAATAATAAAATAGTCTACATATTAACAATAAAATTATTAATATCATATCTGAGATTAACATAAATATATTATTGTGAAGATGATGGATAAATGCAAAATTGTGTGGAAATTTGAGGGATAACAGCTAGAGAAATTGTCTATAGAAATATTTTAATCTAACAAAAATGATCTCTGAATTTTATGCTAATTAACCAACTGAATTTCCAAAACATTAATAATTATTAGCATATTAGATTTATTTCCTATGATCATGTATTATAATTGTATCATATGTTCTAGGTTAATGATTATGTGGAATAATTTTCAAAACTGAATACCATTAAAACAAAAACAAACAAAAAATACAAATTATCTGAATACCATTGATTCTTTAGCTCATACCATCCAATAAAACATGTTAAATTGTCCAGGTAAAATCATAAACTCAGGAAAGAGTTGATTCTCTGCAAAGGTATATACTAAGAGATCACTGAATCCTAATCTTTTCTTGACCCAAGCATTCTCTCAGTAATCTCAAGTGTTCACCTCTATGTGCATATATCCAATGGGTAAACATTAAATGTAGGTTTTCCTAGTTAATCTATTTTTATTGAGAAATGTGTTTTTAAAAAATATGTGATATTCTACCAAAATAAATGCCTGCCAAGGGAATATTGATACAGCTGAGTTTCAGTTTCAATTTTATATTTTTATTGAGGCTAAAAATACCATTACTTGGGAAAAAGTCATTCAGTTAAAATAGTAGTACATTATCACATAAGTGCTTTTAGCTTGCTTTTTCAGTCTATATAATCATTTATTTTTCATTTATAAGCTTTTAATTACATTCAACAAAATTCATAGCCACTCCAAAATATAAACTGTAGTGTTTGTGTCAATATTTATATATTAAGTCCCATAAACTTTTTAAATGAACAAATCTAAATTATCCCCCCCCGCCCTGTGGATTACTCTTGTGTGAGTAATGTTAATAAAGTCACTCACTTTCTTTTACTTTACAAAAGATGGGCATCTGTTATGGAACTGTATCATAAAGTCCAATGACTTTGGCTACTATTGAACATTTAATTTTGTTGAAAACATGTTTGATTTCAAGATATCATGCAAAAATAAAAATAAAATTTCCTAAATTACTTTGAATAAAAAGTGGCCTTGAATTCAATGCACTAGATTTTGTTGAAAGACAATTCTACATGGATACTCCTGCTTCTACATATCTTGCAGAGATACAGAATGGCCCTTTTTTAAGACTATTGTTTCAAGGAAGTTTGTATAGCACACTGCTTTGAAATACAGATAGTATCTCTCTGGAGCAAAAGGCAGACATGATTAGTCTTCATTATGAAAGATTCAGGCTCCCTAAACTTACAGGCATCAGTCTGAGTTCATCTCTATCATCCCCTAAAACTTCAAGGTTAAGTGGAACTGGCTAAAAATGCACTAGTGCTCACAATGCTTATTATGATGTGAGTGATACAGTCCTTTCTGTCTAGCAGTCTCAGCATCCATGAAACTGTGGCAGGCTAACTTGTGATCTTAGACCTTTCACATTTCTTGACAGTTTGGCTATGAGATTGTGATGTTGACAGAAACGAATTTCCAAAAGGGGAAGGATGAGAAACTTTTCTGGTCCTGGATAGGGAATCCAAGATGACACACTGTGATATGGTAGTGCATGTTCTTGCCCTTATAGTGGGCAGCTTGGAGAGAGTATATACCAATGCCCTAGTCCTTGCTGAACAAAATCATAGAGGCTAAGCAGTAAAAAACAGCATTAAACAAGCTGCCCCAATGGTGCCTTACTTGTGTGCACTCTCCTCTGACAGAAGAGAGAGCATCAAGGAGAAGATATCATTATGACAATGGGAAATCAACTCCATGGTCATAGCTAAAAGGACATGGCTCCATGGCAACTAAGCCGAGATGTCCCAAAGCTGAAACAAATATTGTCTGCAATGTGGAACTTGCTATTCATTATAGAGCTTTAGGTGGACAGAAAACCTTAGAAACCAATTTTGGTTGAGGCATGAACAACATGGCTTGAAAATGAAAGCAAACACAAAACCTTACTTAATAACTCACAGCCTGCTTTTCTGCCAACAGAAAGCTGGTTTGATTATCATTGTTCTGTAGTATAATTTAAAGTCAGGGAGTGTAACACCTCTGGCTTCATTATTTTTTCTTAGGACTGCCTTGGCTGTTGGAGTCTTTTGTGGTCCATACAAACTTGATATTTTTTGGTTCTATTTCTTTAAAAAATGCCATTCGGATTTTGATGGGTATTGGATCAAATCTGTATATTGCTTTGGCTAATATGGACATTTTAACGATGTTGATTGTTCCAATCCATGAACATGGAATAGCTTTCCATTTCATTGTGTCTTTTTCAATGTCTTTTAATAATGCTTTACAGTTTTTAGTATATAGGACCTCCATAACCTTTGTTAAATTTATACCTAGGTATTTTACTTTTTGGTTGCAATTTCAAAAGGAATTGTTTTGTGTGCTGTTTTTTCATTTCTTTATTTGAAATTTCATTGTTATTATATAGGAAAGCAGGGGATTTTGTACATTGATGTTGCATTCTGCAAGTTTGCTGTATTTTTTATTGTTTCTATTAGTTTTTTATGTGGATTCTTTCGGGATTTTTATACAAAAATCATGTCATCTGAAAAAAATGACACTTTCACTTCTTCTCATTCCCAAAGTAGATGTCTTTTACTTCTTTCTCTTGCCTTATTACTCTGGCTAGTAATTCTAGTACTATCTATATAAATATATGAAAACCTAAGTGACCATTACAACCGGTCGACCAAACGACTATGATGTGAACTGATCACCAGGGGGCAGAGCTCAACACAGGAGCTGCCCCCAGGTGGTCAGTGTGCTCCCACAGCCAACCTCCTATGGTTCCTCCCCCCACCAACCCTATCGGGACTGGGCAAAATGGCCCTGATCACCCCGATCACAAGCCAGGCTAAGGGACCCCACCCGTGCACAAATTTGTGCATCGGGCCTCTAGTCTATATCTATATATTTAAAAGCCAAGTGACCAGAATGATGGAACAACCAGAACAACCAGAATGACCAGTCATTATGATGTGCACTGTAGTGGCCAACCGGCCTGATCAGGGCCCAGATTGCCCCTCCCCAAACTTCCCACAGCCCCTCCCCCTAGCTGGCCTAGCTCCCAATTGCCCCCCCCATTGGGGGTGGGGCTGGCCCACTTCCCACAGCCCTGGGGTGACCAATGTCCCACGTCTCCTCACCCCCACAGTCCCAGCCCAATTGTCCCCCATTGGGGTGGCCCGGCCAGACCCCACCCATGCACAAATTCATGCACTGGAACTCTAGTGTTGAATAAGAGTGGTGAGAGTGGACATCCTTGTCTTGTTCTAATCTTAGAGAAAAAGCTTTTAGTTTTTCACCATTGAGTATATTAGCTGATGGTTTGTCATATATGTCTTTATTATGTTGAGGTACTTTCCTTCCATACCCATTTTATTGAGTGTTTTAATCATAATAGATGTTGTATCCTATTAAATGCTTTTTCTGCATCTATTGATAAGATCATATGATTTTTAACCTTTATTTTGTTAATGTGGTGTATTGATATATTTGCATATGTTGAACCATCCTTGTGCTGTGGAATAAACCCTACTTGATCATGATGCATTAGTTCATTTTTGTTTTCCATCTTTATTGTTGAAAGTATTATATATGTCCCCTTTTTACTCCATTGACCTCTCCCAGTCTTCCCCCATCCCAGGCTTTCACCAACCCCATGTACTGTATTCAATTTACTAGTATTTTGTTTATGAGTTTTGCATCTTTATTCATCAGAGATATTTTATGTACTTTTTTGGTTTGTTTTAGCCTTGCCAGGTTTTGGTAGCAGAGTTATATTGGCCTCATAAAATGTATTAAGAAGTATTACCTCTTCTTTGATTTTTTTGAAAGAGTTTGAGAAGTTATCTACCTAAAAATATGAAAACATTTATTCACAAAGATATATGCACACCTATGTTCATTTCAGCATTATTCACGGTGGCCAAGACATGGAAACAACTGACATTTTTGGATAGATGGTTGGATAAGATAATGTCATACATGTATACAATAAAATACTACTTAGCCATAAGAAAAATGTCAGTTTTTCTTATGGCTAAGTAGTATTTTATTGTATACATAAGAAAAATGTCAGTTGAAACATTGTCATTTGCAACAACATGGATGGACCTTGAAGATATCATGCTAAGAAAAAAAGTCATCAAGAATCATATGATTTCACCATAGCTGGTTTGCTCAGTGGATAGAGGGTCGGCCTGCAGAATCAAGGGGCCTGGGTTCAATTCTCTGTCAGGGCATATGCCCAGCTTGCGAGCTTGGTCTCCAGTAGGGGGTGTGCAAGAGGCAGCCGATCAGTGATTATCTCTCATAATTGATGTTTCTACTCTCTCTCCCTCTCCCTTTGTCTCTGAAATCAATAAAGATATATTTTTTAAAAAAGAATCACATGATTTCACTCATATGTGGGATATAAAACTGAAAGTAATACATGAGCAAACAAGAAAAACAAACAAAAACTCATAGATACAGATAACAGTACAGATATTACCAGAAAGAAGGGGAGTTGGAGTGGGTTGTAAAGAGTGAAGGGGGCCAAATATATGGTGACAAAAGATGATTTGACTTTGGCTGGTGGGCACACAATAGATCATATATACCCTTATTAACCAATGTCACCCCAAATAATTTTATTATAAATAAAACCTCATAGTCACTCTCTTCCTCTGACTTTTTGTTTTCAGAGCCAACCCTCTGTTTCCATTCTCCCATTCTAACCTAACCCCAGCTGAGGACTAAACTGGTAAGTTAAAGCATAGCTCTTTGGGGCTACCAACTGTGGAAACAAATCATGGCTTCTCATTGAACCATCTAAATCACTATAGTGTATTGAATAATCTCTGTAAAAGTTGTGTTCAAGCACTAGCCCCTGTTATTTATGAATTTTATTTTTTAGAAGCCAGTAAATTAAGGATCTTTAGATGAGATCATCCTAGATTTAGGATGAGCTCAAAATTCAGTAACTTATGTCTTTATAAGAAAAATAAAATGGAAATTTGAGACACACCAAAACAGAAGAGACCCAAAGAAGAAGGTTGTGTAAAGACTCAAGGAAGGGATTGAAGTGATCCATTTACAAGCCAAGGGTCCCCAAGGATAACTGGCAGCTACCAGAAATAGGATTGAGGCATGGAACAGATTTTTCCCTAGGGCCTCTGGAAGAAACCAGTCCCGCAAACATCTTGACTTCGGACTTCTGGCCTCTAGATCTGTGGGAGAATAAATTTCTGTTGTTTTAAGTTACCAAGTTGTGGAAATTTGTTACAGCAGGGCTAAAAAATGAAACAGTCATTATTTATTCCCCACAATAAGGGGCTGTTCTCTCTGATGATAATGGCTGAAACCAAACTGGTAATTAAATCTGCATTAGCCAGACTGCACTAACCATTACTGCCTGCCTGGATCTATCACCATTCCAGATGTAGCAATCCATCCATCAACACAGACTGAAGTATATGTCTATAGTTTTCCAGGCTATAGTGCTGATGTTCCAGTTTAATCAGCTGACACTATCCATACCACTATGACCCTTGAAATTAATCTACATAATTTTTTTTTTTACTTCCAAATCATCTGCAGCCTGAAAATTATTTGAATTGCATTGTAAATACCACTCAGCAATTGACTGGTAGTTCTTCAATAAATTTTTCATGGTCACTAAGACACATAGGCATCTGGTCTTTTTGGGTATTAGAATTATCTCTTCAAACATCACTCAAAAAAATTTTTTTGACTATGCATCCATCATCTCTTCCCGATATAAGTCCCTTAGTAATACACATTGGTCATATGAATACGTCTGTCCCCAGAAAAGGCTCATCTCTCATTCTTGGCAATAATCAGAGGCAATGAAAGAGGTAATGGGCTGAGTACATTACTTGCCAAGTCCCCCACAGAGACTTATGTAAGGTATGTAATAGGTCTTTGTTAATTTTATGAAAGTTCCCTTTTATCTCTTGCCCCTGAGTCTTCTAGATGAAAGCTTTGTGTACAAGGAGTATATGATTAAAATGGAAGTTGTATTATTGCTTCTGGGAGTAGAACACCAGTTTTGCAGAGGTGGGGGAAACACTCGCCCCACCACTTTTACAGGGAACACATTAGACTAATGAAAGTATGGGGACAGAATAAAAAGTGATCATCTCCCTGCCTCCTCCACTGGTGTTATCAATGAATTGTCTCCTGAAGTAGAATGGGTTCTGAGACTAGCTTCTAAATCATAATATATGGAAAAATGATGGAATATCTCTTCTTTGATCAGATTAAATATGGCATTGGTAATGGACTATCACTCCTATGGTTGCTACTTGATGTATTATGACTGTTTTGTTAGCATAATCAGAGCAAATTTTTTGTTGGCTTAACAAAGTAAGCTGCTATATGAGAGAGCACATAGAGACAGCCATATGACAAGAAACTACCCCTCACTAACAGTCATCAAAAACAAACAGAGAAAAAAATAGGACCACCACAAATAACCGAATTCTGCTGAAAATAGATAGGGGCTTGGATTGTTTTCCTAGTTATGCCCCTGATGTAACCACAGACTCAGACATTATCTAAATTTCAGCCTATCAAGGCTCTGAAGCAGAAAACCCAGATAACCTGTGCCCACACTTCTCATATACAGGAACTATCTATGATTTCAGAATGTGTTGTGCTAAGATACTAAGTTTATGATGTTTATCATGCTTCAAAAGAAAAGTAATATACCAAGGTTTAGTCACCACTAGATGCTATTCAATCCCATGGCAAATGCCACGTGGCTGCTGGAATAAACAAAATACATTTGGACCAACTTCCCTTAGGCGGTCCTTTAAGAACAAAGGATAGACTAAATTATTCACTCTGAACTTGGAATCTTAAGACTTACCAGCAGGAAGGAAGATGCACCATCTACAATAGAGACATTGGAGGTTCCATTAACATGTGACCTTTGCCTAATATAGGTCCTATTTATGGGGCTCCAACAATTCTAAATAGCACTCATTTTCCAGGGGCACAATGTGCACTTCTGAGACTGTACTTCTTGTGTGGAAGCCAGTCATTAACTTGCCTCCTTTCCCAAAACAGTAATGTGCACCTTAACTGTAGCCACATCACACCTGCAATTGCTTAAGGAAACACCATCTGTACATCATTTACACCTCAGACAAGTGAGCAGATTTCTCCTAAATTCGGTAACTCTTGGTCACTTAGAGGACTTTCTGGGGTAGGAGAGACAGACTTGTTACCCATATACACACTGCAGGCAGTTGTCTTTACAGTGGGAGTTATACAATTAGAAAAGGTGTTAGGAAATGTGTCCATAATTTTAGCTAAAGAGATCAATGCTGCTAACTGGACTCGGGGAGGTATTCAACTCAGACTCACCTCACTAACCAGGAAAGTTCTAGATAATAGAATTGCCTTAGATGTCCTCATTGTGAACCAAATGAAATCATGTTGTAGCTGAATGAATGCCTTATCCAGAGGTCGGCAAACTTATTAGTCAACAGAGCCAAATATCAACAGTACAACGATTGAAATTTCTTTTGAGAGCCAAAGTTTCTAAACTTAAACTTCTTCTAACGCCACTTCTTCAAAATAGACTCGCCCAGGCCATGGTATTTTGTGGAAGAGCCACACTCAAGGGGCCAAAGAGCTGCATGTGGCTCGTGAGCCTTAGTTTGCCGACCACGGCGCTTAGCCAAGAGGAAAGGGCAATGCAGACAGGCCAATTAAATAGATCAAGCCACTTGTATTTTAAGTTAGGCCCTCATGGTTTATGGAATTTTTGACTGTTTTCAATCTGGAGCCCCTGTAGCCATGTTTAAAAAAAAAATAAATGCGGGTTGGTCCCATTCTGCAGCTTAGAGGCCCATCAGTATAGGCTTAATTAAACGCTGATTGAGACTGCTGAGTGAATTTGGTCCCAGTCTCTGTCCATCAGGTTAATTAGAGTACCTGACAAAGTGGTGTTGTCATGGAAAAAAATGTTCTAGTCCCATGACAGCATGAAAACAAAGGGTGGATATTGTTGGGAGACAATTGCAACAGATTTTTCATGTTCCTGCACATCTAGCAAACAGAAGCATATACAGAGATACTTGTGTAGCAAATAATCTTGGAAGAGAAAGAATGTGTCTTCTTTCAGAGCAAATAGGCATGCTTATTGCTCACTATAAAATATTTGGATTTCCTAAGCTAAAGGCTTCTATCCTTTAATATAACTTAAGTGCAGGTATACATGAGGACCCCAATGCATTGTCTCATAGGACTGAGGTGCAAATATGTTCACATTGCTTGTTGTGATGTGAAGTACAAACTACTTTGTTCTCATCTATGAGTCTGAAGTCTTCTGAGAGCATGCTTAAAAACTACGGCAGGCCTGACTGGCATGGCTCAGTGGTTAAACCTCAACCTATGTACCAGAGGTCATGGTTTGATTCCTGGTCACATGCCTGGGTTGTGGGCTCAATCCCCAGTGTGGGGCATGCAGGAGGCAGGCAATCTATGATTTTCTCTCACCATTGGTGTTTTTCTCTCTCTCCCTCTCCCTTTCTCTTTGAGATCAATAAAAATATATTAAAAAAAAAAAAACTGTGGCAGGCTAACTGGTAAACTTGTAATTAGGGCAAAATCTTAAACCTTCTATTATTCTTAACATATTGAACAAATACTTTTATTTGTTACAGAATTTAAGAATGCCTATATTCAGGGAATAATTTTAATATGCAATTTTAAAATTAGTTAACTTTACTAAAGAAATAGAAAAAATTGTATTGTTTGCATTTGTATTTTATCAAAATGAAAATCACATTTTCCAGCTATGTACTAATCATTGCTGTTTGACATTCTTTTCTCAATGATATAATTTATTCTCCATAAGATCTCCAACAACTAACAATTGTCCATTAATTTCTCCAGTCATTCATTTAAAAGGAATTCCAAATTATTATCTGATCATCAGGAAAAGGAAATAAAAATTGTTTGTAGTATATAAATTAAAGAGTAAAATATTTCTTTGGATAGTATAGGAGGTTATTAAGATTAAAAATTTGGAGAATATGTGTAAACATTTGTCTATAGTTAAGAGTTCATAGAATTCATATAATTTTTCAACTCACATTTTTTTCCTACATTATGATCTATCAGTACTTTCACAGCATTCATTTTATCAACAACATAACATTCTGGTTTGTAGCTATATTGTAATATATTTAACCATTCTCTTTGAATAATTTGGTTGCTACTAAGTACTCTTTTTTTGTTTTTACTAATATAAACAATAATGAAATGAATATCCTCATTCTTTGTACTCTCTAGGATTAATTCCTGACATTGGAATTTCAGGATCAACATATATTACAATTAATTTTGCTCTAATAATGTTTTTTTTTAAAAAACGTACAATTTATTTTACATCCAAAATGTTCCTTCCTTAACTTAAAGATAATCAATAGCTGTAACTAAAGAATGTCTATCATGAACAAACAAACTGAGCCCATGGAAATGTACCAAAACTTGCAAAAATGTATAAAAAATTGAACTAAGTAATGACATCTTTAGAATTAGAAACAATGAACTAATTTTGGTAAATATAATAAAAAGATATATTAAAATCACAGATGAGGTGGAATGACCTTATTAAGATATTAATTCCTTTCTAAATTCATCTATAAATCCAATGCAATCTCAATCAACAGATACTATCAAACAAATCAAAGCAAAATTTCATTTTATAAAGTATTTCAAATTGTGTTAAGGAAGAGATATGGAGGCACATACAGTGTTATTGCTATACTCAGAATCTTATTATAACAATAACACTGTACGTGTTTTTGTAGTTGGCATGGTTCTACTCTGCATTGTGTCCTAAACTTAAAAGGTAAAGAAGCCACTTTTTAAAAATATATATATAATTTTTTTATTGATTTTTTTACAGAAAAGAAGGGAGAGGGATAGAGAGTTAGAAACATCGATGAGAGAGAAACATCGATCAGCAGCCTCCTGCACACCTCCTACTGGGGATGTGCCCACAACCAAGGTTCATGCCCTGGACCAGAATCGAACCTGGGACCTTTCAGTCCACAGGCCGACACTATATCCACTGAGCCAAACTGAGGGACCACTTTTTACTGAAGACTTACAATGAGTCATATTCTTTGTTGTTAAGTTTATAAATATCATATTGAACATTGAACTATCAATAGGTCAAATGAACCTCCTGTGCTAACCACATTCAAGGTTCTATACTCTCCATTGCTATCATTCAATGAATCAAAAAGAACAAAACTTTACTATTGGTTCTGTAGAACATTTTGTTCCTAAAATCCTTATCCAATTCCTGTTTTTTATACCAACTACTTATTTACTGTCTTATTTACTATTTTTATGTGAGAATACTTATGGGTGTTTCTCTCTTTTCCATATCCAATGCAGAAAGAGAGCAGGTCCAGTTCCTGAGTAGAGGAGCTGGGGAATTAAGAAATAAAAAAAAGAGACCAGATAGAAAGATAGAAACAAAGCTGGGAGCCAGGTGGGACACCATCCTCTCTGATGGAGAGGCAGGGACCCCAGTCTATGCAGCACATTTATTTTATACCCCCAAGTACCAGGAAGTAACATCAAAACTTAGAATCAAAGGAGCTTATTTGCATTCTTGAGTAGGCCCTAGCATTCCTGGTGCTTGCCTGGATTTACATATTAAAGTCCGCTAGGCTGACACCTGGACAAAGGTAAAAAGTCAGTACTGATAACACTCCCCACCTTCTTGGGGAGGATGTAATGGAGATGCAGCTCTGCCAGTCACCTTGGGCTCAGCTGACAACAATTTAAAGAAATGCCCATGTGTCTTCCCAGGCGGCCCTCTACAAACACAATGCTTTGACAACTGGCTGGTTATTTCACTGAATCAGTTACTAACATTTTAAACAATATGCTACTTGCAGTTATATTTTAGAGCAAGTTTTCATGCTTAAAACAATCTTATTGAGATCTACCCTAATTCATGAGACCTATTTGTAAGTTTGACATATTCTCAAATAAAGTGTTGTTTATTTAATGCATCTAGAATATTGAAATAGATGAATTTAGTGACCCAGTGATATTCACTCTGTGTCACATAATAATATTCCAAGGAATAATGTAAACCTTTCCCAAATGAAAAATTACAATATGCACATTGATAGAATATTAAGTATAACCTATGTAAACACTAACTTCTTAATGTGAGCCAAATCTTGTCCTGACAAGGGATTAATTAGTTGACTTTAAAAAATACCAGATATAGTTTTTGAAGTATTTTTGATATGTTCATTTTTAAGATTTATAGCTAATAGGGAAATTCATTGACATGTGAATATGTCTCTCCTAGTTGATAAACAAAAGCTTAAATGAAAGATGCCTACTTTGAATTCAACTTGGATAGATCTCCATTTCACATCCAGCATTGATAGAACCTGGTATCTTATTGCCTTTTGTCACCTCATTAACTACATCAATTTATCTCAACACTATATATCACATAGCAAAGGAAGTAATGCAATGGTAAAAAGGAAAAAAGTATCCTATTTGTATTGGCATCATACATCCACTTAGAATTGAGATACTGTCTGATCAAGATTAAAAAATAAAACAACCATGAAGAGGAAATGAAGTGGGTCTCTATCAAAATTGTCATTTAAAATGATGCAGAAATGTAGTAACACTGGTTATGAGTAGATTCCAGTCACATTAAACAACAGATATTTCTGGGACCCTCTTCAGTACAGCAATCTTAATTGTCATATCTAGATGTATTCAGAGTAACATGAGACATAGATACTACCTGCCCCTGTTGATCAAACTTTTCTTTACTAATTAAGCTATATCACCTAAGTAAACACAAGCGCAAGTAAAATTAAAGGTAAATTTTTTCCAGCACCTTAAACATTGAGATCACATCTTTTTTTTTCAAATGAAGTATATTCAACATGTAAGATTATTATTCAAAGCAGAAAATGAAGATAAATAATTGAATACATAAACAGCATGACATTCTTTACCTTTGGAAAAGTAATTAAAATGTTGTTGGCACTTTTGTGTTATGTATAATTGTTTTATTTGATAAAAAGTTTACCTTAAAATTAGCTCGTCTAGGCAGTCTGGCCCCAAATAATAATTTGTTTAAGACTTATTTATTTTATACAATCTATGTTTTAGATTATTATGTTTTCATTTTGTTTTATTTTTGCTTTTCTATTCAGACAGGGTCACTACTTCTAGGAGAAACTGGTAAAAGGAAACTGCATCTCAGAGTGATGGCAAATGTTTTTTTGAACAAAAATGGATCCTTTCATTAGTATTTAACATAAATTCTTCACCTATACTTCTCTTCCACATTATTTTTGGGGAAATAGTAAATTAAGATTCATCTTCAATTACATTGATGATTCAAATAAAGTCATTTGCTATTTTAATGGACAAGGCTTAGATACTGGCAAAAATACATATTTCAAGGTCTATTTTGAGGAATGGCTGGAGACAATGTTAAAAATATAACATACGCATAGCTTGAATAAGTTCTAAAATGTGCTGACTGTCCTACTAGATTTCTACTTGCAATAGGAACTATGCCCTTTTTACTTAAATGACTGGAGGGAAGTAACAGGATAACTGTATATAAAGAATAAAATCTGCATAAATGTTTTATCAAAATTAAAATATTCAAATGTTTTAGGCTACCTTTAGAAAACAGCAGTTAATAGAATGTTTAGATCTAGAATACTTGAAATGTTAGAGCCAATAAAATTTCTTCACTAATTAAGTAAACATTTCTTAAGTATATAGCAAAATTTATCAACCTATTATAAAATGAAAGGCAGTTTTTGTTTTTAATATAGACAGGACATAAGTATAATATATCATCTATGTATTCTTGGCATTTTTGTATGTATTGAGTAGTAGAATTTTTTATTTTTTTGCAGTTGTTTTTCAAAAGTATGGTTTTTATTTGGATAAAAACTTCAAAATATCTGAATATTTACTAAAGTAGGAGGAAAACAATAATTTTTTTAAGATTACTCAAAAATGAGTTTTTCCTATTTTCTTATGATCATTTTTTAGTATCTTTTACATGATGTATTTAAATGACAATATTTAAGATCTTTAAATACATGTATTCAGCTAGACATTGAGATTTGTCAGTTTTTAATAATTATTTAATTTTGAGGAGTTTAAAATAACATTTAGAGTTTTGTTTTAATTTTTTATAATCCTCACTGGAGGCTGTTTTTATTGGTTTTGGTATATATTTATATATATATATTTGCCAAGTCCAGTACTGAGGAGTTTCTTCACTACATATTCTTTCAGAAGTTTTGCACTTCTAGATCTTATGTGTAAGTCTTAAATTTGTTTAAAGTTAATTATTGTAAGTGGGATAATATAGGGGTCCAATTTCATTTTTTTGCTCTTATTTTTGTTAACCTTTTCTACTGTTTCAATTTCTCCACCAGAAAACTACTAAAACTAATAAATGAATTTAGTAAAGTAACAGGATATAAAATAATTATCCAGAAATCAGTTGCATTTTTATACACCAATAATGAACTATCAGAAAGGGAAACTAAGAAAACAATACCATTTCCAATTGCATCATCAACAACAAAAATATGTAAGAATAAATTTAACCAAGAATATAATGACTCATACTCAGAAAATTATGACACTGAAGAAAGAAAAGGAAGAAAACACAAATAACTGGAAGCTTATACCATGTTCATAAATAGGAAAAAATTGACATCATTAAAATGTTCACACACTACATAAAGCAACCTATAGATTCAACACAATTCCTATCAAGATACCAATGGTGTATTTCACAGAACTAGAACAAATATTCCAAACATTTATATCAAACCACAAAAGACACTAAATAGCAATAGCAATCTTGATAAAGAAACACAAAGTTGGAGAAAACCCGACATCAAACTATACTACAAGGCCATAGTCATCAAAACAGCATGGTAATGGCATAAACACACACATATAGATCAATGGAGCAGAATAGAGAGCCTACAAATAAATCCATGTATCTGTGGTCAATTAATACTTTATACAGGAGGCAAGAACACACAACGGAGTAAAGACAGTCTATTCCAAATGGTTTTGGAAAAATTGGACTGATACATGCAAAAAAAGAAAGAAAGAAAGAAAAGAAACTAGACCACCTTCTGACACCACAGACAAAAATGAATTCAAAATGAATTAAAGGCTTAAATGATAGACTTGAAACCAGAAAAATCCTAGAAGAAAACCTAGGCAGTAAAATCTCTGACATCTCTTTTAGCAATATTTTTTTCCTGATATATCTCCTTGAGCAAGGTAAACAAAAGAAAAATTAAACAAATGAAACTGCAAGAAATTAAAAAGTTTCTGCACAGCAAAGGAAACAATCAACAAAATGAAAAGACAACCGACAAATAGGAAAACACATTCGTCAATGATATGTCTGATAGGAAGTTAATGTCCAAAATTTATACCCAATAAACAATCCAATTAAAAAGTAGTCAGAGAACCTGAATAGATACTTCTCCAAAGAGGACATACAGAGGCCAATAGACAAATGAAAAGATGTTCAGCTTACTAATCATCAGTGAAAGGCAAATTAAAATCACAATGAGATATCATATCACTCCTGTCAGAATGGCTATCATCAATAACTCAAAAAACAAATGTTGGTGAGGACATGGAGGAAAGGGAACTCTCATGCATTGTTGCTGGAAATGTAGATTGGTGCAGCGCCTGTGGAAAAATGTATGGAGTTTCCTGAAAAATATAAATATGAAACAGCCTTATGACCCAATGATTCTGCCTGTGAGAATAGAGCCAATGAAATCTGAAACACTAACTCAAAGAACATATGTTCACTGCAGCATTATTACAATAGCCAAGTTATGGAAGCAAGCCAAGTGCCATCAATAGACAAATTGACAAAAAAGCTGTGCTACATTTACACAATGGAACACTACTCAGCCTTAAAAAGGAATGAAATCTTATCTTTTGCTACAGCATAAATGGACCTGGAAAGTATTATGCTAAGTGAAACAAGCCACTTAGAGGAAATAAATACCAGATTAATTTTACTTATATATGGAATCTAATAAACAAAATAAACTAAACCAAAACAGATTCATAGATACAGAGAACAGACTGACAGATGACAGAGGGGAGGAGTGTTTGGGGGCTGGGTGAACTATCTGAAGGAATTAAGCAAAAATAATAACTCATAGACACATACATGATTACCGAGGGAAAGTATGGTGGGGTGATATAGGAGAGGGTAAAAGGGTGACAAATGATGATGGAAGGAGACACGACTTTAGGTGATAAACACACAATCAATATACAGATGATGTATTATAGAATTCTACACTTGAAACCTATAGAATTTTATTAAGCAATGTCACCCCAATAAACTCAATAAAATTAAAAAGCACAAAACACAATGAGATACCACTACCCATCTCTAGAATGATTAAAACTTTAAAAAATTACAAAACCTAAGAAAAAGCTTCAGTTTCTTTCCTTCTTTTGCTACTGGTCCTTCCAGTCAAGAATTTAACCATTTATAAATTTACTAGAGGCCCGGTGCACAAAATTTGTGCATGGGGGCGGGGGGAGGAGTGTCCCTCAGCCCAGCCTGCACCCTCTCCAATCTGGGACCCCTCAAGGGATGTCTGACTGCCCATTTAGGCCTGATCCCACCGACATCCCTCTCACAATCCCAGACTGCTGGCTCCCATCCGCTCACCTGCCAGCCTGGTCGATGCCTAACTGCTCCCCTACTGACCCGATTGCCCCTAACTGCCCTTCCCTGCCAACATGGTCACCCCTAACTGCCCTTCCCTGCCAGCCTGGTCACCCCTAACTGCCCTTCCCTGCCAGCTTGGTTGCCCCCAACTACCCTCCCCTGCAGGCCTGGATCCCCCCCAACTGCCCTCTCCTGCTGGCCTGGTTGCCCCCAACTGCCCTCCCCTGATGACCTGATCACCCACAACTGCCCTCTCCTGCCAGCCATCTTGTGATGGCCATCTTGTGTCCACATTGGTGACAGCCATCTTTGACCACATGGGGATGGCCATCTTGTGTGTTGGAGTGATGGTCAATTTGCACATTACTCTTTTATTAGATAGGATTGGCTAATTCATAAATTTCTTTAGTATTTTTTTGTTACTTGGTTGTGTTACTTTGAAGGAAAACCCAGATGGTAGTAATGACACTTTCAAGAATATTTGCAAGGTTAAACTCTGCAATGTTTCTTTTTGATAAGGATATTGATACCATACTGGTACTTCAGGCTGACTGCCTGACTCCTAGAATATAGCTATTACAAACAAATAAAAGGCCATAAATGAGAAGCATTTGCACAAAACATTGATTTTGTAGGACAACTTCAATTTGAGCATGCTTTCTATTATCTTTGAACACTGTTTCTTTTTTCTTCTTACAATGTATAACTTCCCATGTTTTATTACAGTTACTTGCAACTAGTCTCAATTCCTGTAATATAGAGCAAGCTTTTTAATAGAAGAGAAAGTATCATATTTGTTTTTCTCATCTCTTGAAGTTCCTTCCCTGATGTGAATGAGAGTACTGTCCACTTTGCTTTATTCTGAGTGGGAAGTGATCTGCTTATGAATCTTTATCTAATCATATCTGATTTGAAGGAAAGGTTATGTCAGAATTGAGTTTCTTCAGGTGTTATAAGTGCTTAAAATTCAAGTGTGTTTAAAGTGGAATGTTTTTAGGCAATGTGTTTTAAACAGCTAGTATCTCAAAACTGGGAATGTCTACACTAACCTTTTTCAAATGTGCTTTTCCAATCACTTTAGCAGATACTTCAAGGGAAATAGTGTAAATGAATCTGCATTTTTTGCAAATTCTTCTGGGTGATACTCACACACTGAATTCTGAGAATCAAAAGTCTTGGCTCTGACAGTGACCACATAAGAGTAATGCAGGTTCTCAGTGATGAAAAAAGTAGCTTAATTTTAAAAATATATGCTCCAGACTTAGTGCTGACAAAAAATAAACCTGGCCATGTACCACCACCACCAGTCTGCCAAGTCCAGTGAGTTCATGCAAGGGTGCTCAGACATATGCCCAGGACTTCTCCTAGAACAATGTATATTGGACTTAGGCCAATAAATCTTATTTTGTATTTCACCTTCAAAGCAGAGGGGTTTTCTTAAACATTTTATATCTTGGTTCAGGGTTCATGTTGGACTCTGCTTATAACAAGCCAGTGCAAAGAAGTGAGGAAAAATGGGTTTTACTGTTAGGAACTTGAAAACCATCTTCTTCAACACTCATTTAATGTTTTTAAAATAAAGTGAATTGATTAGGAGACATCAGTGGATGGCTCGAGTTGAATTAATTTTCATCTATGTTTGATTCAAAGTTCAAATGTAAAAGTAAATCAAATTTTCTCTCTCTACATTTCTTGACTCCAAAATTTAAAAAAAAACACACATGTATATAAGACCACGAATTTATCTATATATATATATAAAAGCCTAATATGCAAGGTGTCCCCTCAGAAGTTCGACTGGAAGACCAGGAGTTCGATTGCTCGCTATGATGTGTGCTTACCACTATGGGGCAGCGGGGAATGAAGGAAGGCCCCAGCTGGCAGCCAGCAGCTGGGGAAGAGAGGCCCTGGCCAGCATCCAGAAGGAAGGTCCCAGCTGGCAGCAAGAAGGCCCCAATTGGCCCTGATTGCCGGCTAGGCCTAGGGACCCTACCTGTGTACAAATTGCATACACCGGACCTCTAATAGAATAATATAATAGTTCTCATTTTATTCTGTGTCCCTCCATACAACACTATAAATTATCCAAGAAAATAAAATGAATCTTAATTTAGCTATATGTAGCAAAAGAGGGAGGAGTGGGGAACATAATACTATGGTAGTAACAAATATAATTGTGGCAAAATAATAAAATTATAATCCCCTTTATTTTGATACTTTTATTTATAAAACAAGTAGATAATGTATATGTTAAGAGTCTTCCTATTTCAAGTAATAGGAAACCCACCTCATTCAAACTTTCTAAATAAAGGAAATTTGAAGTCACTTTACTGAGCAATGTATGGGTTGCATAGCAATATAACCAGGACACAGTTCATTCTCGGCTCTTTTTCCTTAAACTTGCCTCCATTCCTAGAAGGCTTTGATCTTTGTATTCCCAACTTGGCTGCTCGCATCTTCTACTAAATCCTCCCATGTTACTATGTAACAGGAAAGTAAGAGTCCACCTCCCTAACAGCAAAACAACAAAACGACATGTAAAGTCAGTTCTGACTTCTTCATATATAGTATAAAAAAACAAAATCCTCTTGTCCAGAAAAATGGATGGTGTTGATTGGACTTAGCCCATCAGAGTGCACCACTAGCAACAGAGGTGGAATCATCCATCCTTCACAAACATTATACATGGGAAATTCCAGTTACTGGAAGAGGGAGAGGAGGAATAAGTGATACTACGTCAATTATCTAATATTCAACATATTAATACTTGCAAATGGATACTTTTAAGAAAATTTTTATTTTAATAAATTTTTGAGGTTTTGGGAAGAGAGTCCAAACTTCCATCCTCATCTCAAAATTGGACCATAGAGAATCGGTCACTGTTATTTTCAATTTCCTTTCATTGTTAGAGACCTAGCTTTTTTACTATTTAACTAGAGGCCTGAAGCATGAAACTCATGCATCCCTCATCCTGGCCTGCACCTTCTCACAATCCAGGACCCCTCAGGGGATGTCTGATTGTCAGTTTAGGCCTGATCCCACAGGGATCAGGACTGGGCCTAAACCATTAGTTAGATATCCCTCTCTCAATCCAGGATGGCTGGCTCCTAACCACTGGCCTGCCTGCCTGCCTAATGTTCCCTAACTGCTCACCTGCCTACCTCATCGCCCCTAACCACTCACTTGCCTGCCTGATCACCCCCTGCTGGCCTGATCACCCCTAGCCACTCTGCCTGACTGCCTGATGCCCCTAACTGCTCGCCTGCCTACTTGATCGCCCCTAACTGCCTCTGCCTGCCTGCCTGCCTGTCTGATTGCCCCTAACCACTCTGCCTGTCTGCCTGATTGCTCCTAATGACCTCTGCCTCAGCCCCTGCCACCACAGCTTCATTAGGAAGGACATGGCTGTCCAGTCTAATTAGCATATAATGCTTTTTTTATTATAGATGAGCTAGGTGAGCAGTACTGAAATGGGTTTTAGGGGTAAAATAGGCAGGTTTAGGGAGTTTTAGGAATAAAGAAGATCCATGGGGAAAGAAGGAATTGGTGAGGGCTTGGAGTTGCCAAAAGGCATACATTCACAGAGAGAGAAAAAAAGGTGCCAAAGGATAAGGGGAGAGGAAGACATCCATTCACAAAAGATAGGGAAAGGCCACACAGTATGGTGAGAAAAAGAAACAAACTTTCACAGAGGATAGAGAAATGCTGACAAATGGGAGAAAGAGGAAAACAGATTTTCACAGGAGATAGAGAATTCTACCACTGCAAGGGGAGAGAAAGAAGGGCGCGCCATGTGGGGTTTGGGCTTTGAAGCTGATATTCTACCAACTGGAAGGTAGTATGGAGACAAAGAACTGCAGCCTTTATCAACCTTAGCAAAAAATAGTTTGGGGGGTTACCTCCTTGGGACCCCCCTCCCCACGTGGGAGTCTGTACTTGCTTCCAATAAATTTACACCCTTTTCATCTGCCACCTTTTGTCCATGTCTTCATTCTTCAAATCCATCTGGACAAGAACCTGGGAAAGAAATTACCCTTGCATCCTGCTCAGGAAAACAACCCGACTCAGTACCACTTATCCATAGCTCATAGATTATATCTTATTTAAAGGTAGTTTCAACTGTACAATATCAACTACCATGACTTTAAAACAATTCTTTTTTCACATAACATATATAGTCTGAAGCAAAGGTAGGCAGTTAAGAGGTTGGTCAAGTTTCCAGTAGGATCAGAGCCAGGACATCTGTGATTCCCTATGCCCTTCTCTAGCAGCTACCAGGAAGCACAATAGCTCTGTATCTCCAGCCACCTTGTAGAATTCAGGTGAGAAAGAAGAGAACATCAGAGTTTATTACATCTCATTGGCCTTTCCAGCTTCAAGAGAGCCAGAGAAAATGAAGATTTTAGCTTGTCCATTAGGGTAAAACCAGGTAAGGGAGAAGGAACAGGGAGTGGGTGCTAGTGAGCCAGCCAACCTATAATGTCTGCCCCAGATAATATTCTCTAATTTTTAAAAAAATGTACATTCTGTAGTCCCCCCTTATCCACAATTTTGTTTTCTGCAGTTTCATTTATCAGTGGTCAACTGCAGTCCAAAAATATTAAATAAAAATTCCAGAAATAAACAATACATAAATTTTAAATGTGTGAAATTCCTAGCAGTGTGATGAAATATCCATCCCACTCTGCCCTGCCTGGGAGGTGAGACATCCCTCCGTCCAGTGAATTCAGGCTTTATGCATTACCTGTCCATTACTCATCTGAGTTATCAGATAAACTACCACAGTATCACAATATTTGTGTTCTAGCAACCCTTATTTAATAACTCTAAATTAGAATATATTGCTACAATAGTTGTATTTTATTATTAGAGTTGTTAGTCTCTTAATGTGCCTAATTTATTATTAAGCTTTATTATAGGCATGCATGTATAGGAGAAAACATGGTGTATATATAGGGTTCAGGGTTTGATACTATGCACAGTTCCAGGCATCCACTGGGAGTCTTGGGACTTAACCCCACAGTAACTATTTAGTAACATAGATAAGACCAGTTTTACAGCATTAAAAGTTCAAGCTGTAGTAAGCCTCAACCTAATAAGAATAATCTAGTGAGGAAACAGATTCACCCCAAGGGCTTTTAAGTTTCTTGCTCTCTGCTGGACTGACATTTATTTCACAAGAAAATAACGATCAATGAGGGTGCTCAATACTTACCATTACTGGTGAGTATATACAGGTACAGTTTTTGAAAACACACTTTTTATTGCTCAATTAGAAGTATAAACGGCCCCTTGGTGTGGGAAAACTTGGTTAGCTGTCAGACCATGGCAGTCATCTTAAAGCCTGCCAAGTGCTTTCTAAAAAGGACTGTGAACAACTATGTGAACAACAAAGGCAGAGCAGTTTCAAGGGCATACTATCTCATTTAAACATCCCTCTTCTAAGCAGGAGAGTCTGAGCACAGAGCTCTTTCTCCTTCCCTTTCAGAGCTGCTCTTCTGGATAAGGCAATGCCTGATAAAAGGGTGATGAATGATGATCACCTTTTACCTGTGCTTAATGTAAGAAAAGTTCTTTATGCATTTGCTATGAAGCTATAGATAAAGGTACAATTTACTATATTATTTAATGTCCCCTATACAAGTACAAAAGCTCCTTCAAAACCTCCTTAGGGGGAAAAACCTTCCTAAGTAATTTCTATGTTTGAAATTAGATAATCAAGTATATAACCTGTCCCACGGGCAGTGTTTATAGTTGCAAGGATAAGAAACAGAACAAGGGGAGAAAGAGGGATGGGATAGAGGGAAGGAAAAAGAGGGAGAGGGAGAGAGGGGGAGAGGAAAGAGAGAGAGACAAAGAGATAGAGAGAGACTGTATCTGACCAGGTTGGCTACATCTTCATCAGAACTTTATGATGCATGACGTTAAAGGAAATCTGTTTAATACATAACTGATAACCTACTAGGCCAACAGTCAGTGGTAGGCATCGACTAGGATACCACAAAGACTTCCTAATAAACTCACTTATGTCTCCTCATTTATTTAAAAAAATATTTTCATCTAAGTCTGAATAATTAAATTATGAAAACTACAGCATCATAAACCAAATACATCAATCAAACTCACAGTTCTTCTCCTGTGTCTGTCTGTCCATCTGTCTGTCTGTTTCTGCATATAATTTAAAAAAAAAAAAAAGAATACTCGCTTGATTTCTAAGTTGGGTATATCATAATAAGAGGGTGGCTATAAAAATATCAAAGAAGCAAAACTATAAGTAAAATGTGTCAATAAAGTTTTTTGGGTGTGGGTATGTTCTAAAAATATTGAAATGCAGAATTTAGCAGTAGGAACTTGGTTTACACACAACAGACCCACCGGTGTTACTTATTAGCAGTGCAACCTTAAACAGATTACTTAACCTCTGAGGTCAATTTCCTCCCGTGTTAATTGAGAATAACTATTTCTAGCTTGCAGTGTTGTTGTGAGGGATATATGGGATCATATCTATAAAATACCAAACCCAGTACAAGCACTTAAGAACTAACTAGCGCATATTATATGAGGGTTTCATCATTTGTGTTATACAAGCAAAAAAAAAGTATAACAAAAATATATAAATTCTGAAATAAACCTAATACAAGCATGTAACAGGATAATAAGTTCCACTATTATTTTTAAGTTTAACAGGTAAAATAGGAATGCATTGGTATAAAATTTAGTAAATTACATAAATATTCAAAATATCATTATAAATGGGCAAGAAGATCTAAGAAATATTATGTGCATATGACTCTATACATAAAACCCAGACTAGGGGAAAGTTTGTATAAAGTATTAATCCTTTACTAAAAGAAAGAGATAGGAGAAATAAACTGTACTATGTTTACAAAAGGTTACTTCGGAGTATATAGATGTCAGCTGTGGCAAAGAGGTGTCATGGATCCTGTTTTGACAAGAGGAACCTGGAACATAGGTACCTTTGGGTAAAATGCATTACAAATGTAACAGGTAATATCAATAAAATTTCACCATTATCCACTCATTCAATCACTTATACTTCAGAGTTTGGATTTCTTTACAAAGAGAGAACAGCATGTACTATTTAAGCAGAGGCAAAAACCATGGTGTCTTAGAAAAATTTAAAGGAAACAAGATTGAAAAATAGAGAATGAAGTTATTTAAAAAGATATAGTGTAAGCCATACTACACAATTTGGGGCTTATTCCAAATGGTATACAGCATCTTGATATCCCCAAAACATTTATCTACATAATAAAAGCCTAAGTGACCGTCATGGCAGAACAACCAGAACGACCAGTCGCTATGATGCACACTGACCACCAGGGTGCAGATGCTCAATGCAGGAGCTGCCCCACGTGGTCAGTGCACTCCCACAGGGGGAGCACCACTCAGCCAGAAGTTGGGCTCATGGCTGGCTAGTGCAGCGGCGGTGCTGGGAGCCTCTCCCACCTCTGCAGCAGCGCTAAGGAGCAGCAAGCCAAGTGGTAAGGAGTAGCAAGAAGGCGGGCAGTAAGGAGCAAGGGGTCCCAGACTGTGAGAGGTACCCTGGGGAGTGGGCATAAGCTGGCAGTCAGACATCCCCTGAGGGGTCCCAGACTGCGAGAGGGTGCAGACCAGGCCAAGGGACTCCCCCCCCACCCCAGTACATGATTTTCTATTAAGGAAATAACCACGTATCTCATTATGTGTTAAGATTAATGAGAGGGAGGTATTAATGACTGTGGGTCTATTTTTTTTGCATCAGTTTCAGACTGATATCACTTTTAAAGTATGGGTAGGCAGGATGTTATAATTTGGTTGCCAAGCAAGTGACCCACTTCTATCTGCATTGCAATCCTGGAAGTGAAGGGATAGCAGGGGAAGATGTTCATTGTAGATCAAATATACGAGACACACTCACACATTCAGGAGTTGAAGCATCTCTCAAAAGTTTTAGTTATTAATGCTCTTTATATTAACTGGTTTGTTCCTTTATTTAGTGTATAAACTTATTTTTGAGTGAGACTTACTTCCTCTATTAAGGTCAAATGCACACTATTAGAATTAGGCTCTTGAAGGATTCCCAGTTCTTTGCACAATACCAAAGATTGGCTAGGATGTCAAGCAAAGAGGACAGCCATTCACCGCTGTGGGAATGTTAGTCTGCACATCCACTTTGAAAGACAATTTAGCACTGTGATATTTTATTAAAATAACAAAATGATGATAAATACAAAATACAGGTTATTAGTTACCTTCAAAGTCTTCAGTGATGGTTACCCTTTGAAGCTTCAAAAGCAAGGCTTTATTCTTAAATTGATTGTTATTCAGGTGTTTGCTTTGTTGTTACTCTTAATATCATGTGTATAATTCATAAAAAAACAAAAAAATACTTTTTTGTAAGAATGAAACAATCATTCCATGCTAAAATTGTTTACATGAATCTTCGATAAATGTCCCTAACAAAGGTACCTCAAAGCAGTGCTTTTTATGGTTTCTGGTAAATTTTAAATTGAAAAATAAACAATCAAAACGTTGGTATAAAGGTAAATGTATTTTCTATATAAAGAGGGGAACTTTTTCTTATTTAAATGAGATAAATATATAATTGGCACTTTGCAAGACCCCAAAATTATACACATTCTTATATGTATATCAAAAATCTATGGATACAAACTTATTTTCCCCTCTGTCTTCAGAAATATGTATTTCCAGTGGCTAAGTCATGTGAGTTTAAAATTTAAGAGAACATTAAGTGAAAAATTAAAAGAAAACAAATTTCCCTCACCTCTGGCTTTTTAGAAAGCACTACTGCTAGATGCAATAATCAACTGTACCTGATATTAGAATCCTTGGGAGGGGAGAGATAATCACCTTCCAGTGACCAGGACCCCACTTACAGAGACTGGTTGGGTGGAGCTAAAGCATCTATAGTTTTCTAAAAGACCTCCCAGGTGATTCTAATGTACTATCACTGTGGTTCTTTAACTGTAATCACCAGACAGCAGCAGCAGCAGCATCACCTGTGAATTTAAACATTCTTCCCTCTACTCCAAACCTGCTGAATCAGAATCTCTGGTGTTGGAATTCAGATGCCTGAGTTTTGACAACCTCTCCAGGCCACTGTGATGCTCGCTGAAGTTTGCGAACCACTACGTTATTCTAAAAGGTATTTCTTTCAGCTTTTCTTTCCTAATTCACCCTAAGAAGAGGAATGTCTTGTGAGATTGGAAAAATTGAGAGAAGGAAATGAGCCTTCCAAACTCAGCTAATTCGGATTTATCTTTCTGGTGGCTGGTCTGTTCGCAGGAGGTTGCATTATGGTCTTTTCTTTGGCCATTCAATATATTCAGTATGGGAAACTCTGTTGCTTTAAGTGCAATTTCTAGCTGTTGCAGTGTCTGGAGGCATAAATCTCACTTTGGGTGAAATATTAGCAAAGCAGCTTTGGCAATAGACATAAAATTTTCAAATTAGTGTTATCAGATGTATCAGTATTTTCATCACTGTATGTCTGTCTCTGTATCTTAGTTATAAATAGATTCCAATATAAGGGGGGTGAGAAAAGTGGAGATACATTTATTGCTTTCTTTGAGTCATGTCAAATAGAGAATCCTTTACCAAATAATAGGAGAAGGCACATTTGAGGAGAGGGACAGGGTTGAAACCACTGGCCAGAGTTACATGTTAGAAGTTGGAAAAGGTTTCTAACGTGGTAGAAAAGGTAGATTGTGGGAGAGCAGGTCAAAAGAAGGTGGAAAAAGTCAAGGGGATGCTAATTGCATGTGAGCATCTTCAGGAATATCTTTCAGGAAGCAAAATGTAGATTCTGAATGTGATAGACTTGTTTGTCATTTCTTTTAGTCTGTTTCTAGGTGGTAAGTACAGAGGACTTTTTACCATAGTATCTGTTGCAAATCCAGACCTGACATTTCCTATGTGATCATTTCCTAACCAGGCAGGCAAAACTTGACACTATTTTTTCCCCTTGCATTAATATAATGCCACTACTACATAATATTCTAATGCATAGATGGCTGTTTAGGAACATGTAGGGTTTATAACCTTTTGCTATTAGAAGCAATGCATGACTTCCTCCTTGTCCACATAACCTTAACATGCTAGAATAGAAGGGAACATGTCTAGTGTATTTTTCCATGATATCCCTGGGACTGGGAACCATCATTGGTACATGGTTGAAACTAGATGAATATTAGCTTACTAGATGTCTACATGGATATACATACCAGTTGGCCCCTCAGTTCTTAGAGAGACTTAAGCTAGGTTTAACTAGTCAGGGTCCTATTGAATCTGAATGTCTAGACACCAGAGTATTTCACAGCTTTTCAAAGTAGTTTTTTTAGACATAAGTATGAGAACAATGATCTTTACAGCAGTGGTTCTCAAATTGTCATCCCAGGACTAGCAGCAAGAACAGCACCCAGGAACTTGCTAATTATCTTGCTCCAACCCAGATCTACAGAAACAGAAACTCTGGAGCTAGGACAAGCAGTCTCTGGTTTAACAAAGGTGATGTGAATTTCTGAGAACCAGTGCTTTAATGGATAGCTGATCTTTGATTGAAGACAGCTGTCTCTAACTAGCTACCAGTAGTAATATAAGTTAGCAATATTTTCCACACTAGGTTAAACACTAAAACATGAAATAAATTGTTGATCATAACCTACTAAATTATTCCAGTTGAAAAGGATAGAGAAATTAGAATGGATTTCATGGGAAGTCTACAAAAAACAATCACATTATTTTAAATCACACCTTATCCAGTGCTAGAAATTAATACTGTTCACTTAAATACTGTTTCTTCCTTATAATTTTTTTTAATTTGTGTGCTAGAGTATCAAGGAGTATGTAGCACTAATTGTATAAAGTACATGGAAATAATTTTAAGTGGTTTGGTTTCCAGAACAGATAATGGAACTATATTTTATAATTAGGGTATTACATTATCTCCTAGTTCCTTTTCATCAGTATATTTATAAAGATGGTGGACAATATTAAGGGGTTATTTCTTTTTTTTTTTTTCATTTATAAAGATGGAAAATATTAAGGGGTTGTGTGATTTTTCCCGTGTTTTTTTTTTCCTAGTCTATGACTACGTTAGCATGTTAAAATGCAATTTCACAATTTCACTCTCTAGATGACTATAATTCATTTCCCTTTATAAACTAAATCAAATAATGAGAGTGTCATAATAGAGAGCCTCAGCTCAGGACTTTAATTCTAGACTGAAAGGGTTCCTACGGATGGTGAAACACCAATTCCAGAAGCCTAACTGACTCAGTTTGATCTGTAATAATAATTACAAACTTTCTTAATTGAGGCCTGTGAAATCTGCCAGAGTTTTTAATTTCTTTTCCTTTACAGATTTAATAAAAGGTCAGACTCTTTCAAAATGAGAATTTATCCCTTTCCTTTAATGCTACCTGCCCTATGTAAAGCCACTGGTATGTTATAAATTATTACTTGATTGCAATTCAGGCAAGTGGTCTACCTTATAGAATATGCAAGAAATATAAGGAAAAAAATTTCAATTAACAGAAATTTCCTTAATCTCTCCTGAAAATATATACTCAACAGTTTCTATCAATTTAAAAGAATGAAATGTTTTTCTTAAAAGAAAAACTTGTTGCTTTTAAGTGGTCAGTTAGAATTTGTCTTTATAATAAATGAAAATGTATTTTTCTAGTATCCAGAACAATTTTACCAGTTTACCGAAAGTCAGTGTTCTACTTGAGGCATTGCCAACTTAAAAACCTTAAAGATTTTACTCAATGACCTCAAGTGAAGAAAAGCACATTCAACATTTGCAAATAATCATTTGTAGTATGTTTTTATTTTAAAGTATTGTAGGTCCTTTTACTTAAGTAGGAACTCATGATAGACACGAAGGAAAAGTTTTTTATAAGAATGTTAGGAAATTTCTTCATCTAAATTCCTTCTGTAGAATATTTTATTACAGAATATAGTTCTATGTGTATTTTACATAAATTTTAATTTAACAAATACTATTTAGCCAAACACATGTTTAAAGTATATGGAGGTTAAAAATTAAACGGTTTCTGCTCTCAAAGTGCTTTAGTGACTATTACTTAGGATACTCAAATTTTAGTCAATAATGTGTTTAAGAGCTTTGTCCAAATAAATAATAGACTTACACATTTAAATTAAAAAACCAAAAACTTTGGGAGGCTTCTAGTAATATGAAACACTAAACTTCTGTGGACTTCTCTCCCCTGCTTCCACCTCATATCAGCATGCATATACCACACACACACACACACTCACTCACTCACTCACTCACTCGAGGCCCAGTGCATGAAATTAGTGGATGGGGGGTGTCCCTCAGCCCAGACTGCACCCTCTGCAATTTGGGACCCCTCGAGGGATGTCCGACTGCCCGTTTAGGCCCAATCCCACCAGGATTGGGCCTAAACGGGCAGTCGGACATCCCTCTCACAATCCAGGACTGCTGGCTCCCTACTGGTCGCCTGCTTGCCTTCCTGATTGCCCCTAACTGCTTCAGCCTGCCAGCCTGATCACCCCCTAACCACTCCCCTGCCAGCCTGATTGATGCCTAACTGCTCCCCTGCCAGCCTGTTTGCCCCTAACTGCCTTCCCCTGCAGGCCTGGTCACCACTAACTGCCCTCCACTGCAGGCCTGGTACCCCCCAACTGCCCTTCCCTGCAGACCCAGTGACCCCCAACTTCCCTCCTCTGCCTGCTGGGTCACCCCTAACTGCCCTCCCCAGCAAGCTTGATCTCCCGCAACTGCCCTCCCTTGCAGGCCTGGTCCCTCCCAACTGCCCTTCCCTGCTGGCCTGATCACCCACAACTGCCTTCCCTTGCAGGCCTGTTCCCTCCCAACTGCCCTCCCCTGCTGGCCATCTTGTGGTGGCCATCTTGTGTCCACATGGGGGCAGGATCTTTGACCACCTGGGGACAGCCATCTTGTGTGTTGGAGTGATGGTCAATCTGCATGTTACTCTTTTATTAGAAAGGATAGAGCCCTGGTGCATGGGTGGGGGCCAGCTGGTTTGCCCTGAAGGGTGTCCTGGATCAGGGTGGGGGTTCCCTTGGGTCGTGGGGCAGCCTAGGCAAGGGGCCTGTGGTGGTTTGCAGGCTGGCCACACTCCATTTGGCGACCCAAGCAGAGGCCCTGGGATCTGGGATTTATTTATCTTCTACAATTGAAACTTTGTAGCCTGGAGTGGAGCCAAGCCTTCTGCTTGCTCTGTGGTGGCAGCCATTTCTGTTGGGATTTATGTATCTTCTATAATAGAAACTTTGTAGCCTTAAACAGAGGCCAAGGCAGGCCAGGGCTGAAGAAGCTTGGATTCCTCTACCACTGCAGGCAATCCTAGCCACTTGCTCTCTCCAACTCCGTGGCTGCCGCCATTTCTGTTGGGCTTTATCTTCTATAATTGAAACTTTGTAGCATTGAGTGGAGGCCTGGGCCAGCAAGGGCAGGTGGAAAGCTTGGCTTCCTCCATTGCCAGGGAAACCTCCCTCCTGTTCTCTGTGGCTGCAGCTATCTTGGTTGTGTTTATTTACGTGTTCCCTCCTGATTGGCTGGTGGGTGTGGTTTGTGGGTGTAGCAGTGGTATGGTCAATTTGCATATTACTCTTTTATTAGATATGATAATAAACAAATAAGTCATGAAACATTAAAAGCAGGAAACTAAGTACAGCTTAAGATGGAGGCATCCATATGTATTCTAGTCTCAGATATATTTCCCAGTTGCAATGCAGGAGTTGCCCCCAGTCTGCAGATCCCAAGCCAGCCAAGGTGGTTGCCAGCAGGGGCCTCTGATCGCCCTGCCAGAGGGAGGCAACCAGTGGGGGATGGGGCCAGCCGGCAAGTGGGCTGGTGCCACCCCAGAATGCCCCGCCAGTCACCTCCCACAGAGGAAGGTGACCAGTGTTGGTGGTGGTGGGCAGAGCTGGGGAGCAAGCAGTGCCAGACTGGCCAAGGCAGGTGCCAGCAGGGGCCACCCAATTGTCCCGCCAGTCACCCCAGATTGGCCCTGATGCTGGCCAGGCCTAGGGACCCTATGAATGTCATGCACTGGGCCTCTAGTAAATTTATAAAACAAAAAATATTGTCTAAGAGTCCATATAAGCAACAAACCTGAAGATCCTCAGATAAGAGTACAATAATCTGGAAAAAAATATGTAATAAGTTTATTTAAAATTAATAAATATATGAGATTTGTTAGGGATTCAGAATGCGAAAATAAATAAATGGAATTATTTGGAAAAATCAAATAGAACTCCTAAAAATCAACATAATCATTCAAATTAATAACACATGTAACATTAAATAGCAGATTAGGCTGTTAGAATGTTAAAATCTAGAAAGTGATTTAAGTAAAACTCAAAATGCAAACAAAATTAAAGTGATAAAAATGTGAAAGGGAGATTAAAAGATATGTAATAGAAAATGAGAAGGGTTGTTGTATATATAATAAGAGTGCCATAAGAAAAGAGAATAGTGTGGCAAATAATATACAATGAAATATGGCTGAAACAGTTACAGGGTTGAAGAAAGACATGAGTCTTTAGATGAGAATACAATAAATCTTCAACTAGTGGTGAAATGTCAGAGCATAAAAGACAAAAAGCAAATTTAAAAAATCAGAAAACAGTTTCTACAATTGGAAAATCACTGGGATTATACCTAAATGCACTGTGCCATTGTGACACTCTTTTGAGTTAATAAAGCCGTTGTAATAATCATAACCTGCTTCTCTTTGTCCATATGAACTGTAAACCTACTTTTCCCCACTCCTGTATATAATGTTTTTAATTAAAGCTATGGTACTTTCTAATAACTTGGCTACATGCTGAGAAAAATCAAAATGAAAAAAAAAAAACAACCCCCCACTATGGAGTAATAAATAGCTAATAAATTTATGAAGATAAATATAGTAGAAAAAGATAAATATTTACTCATGGAAATATATAAAATATTAAGGCATAATTTACATAGAAACAAAGAGGCTGTATGTTGGTGCAAGTAGACTATATGAATAGAATAGAAAATCCTAAAAGGAACAAAAATGTAAAGAAACCTAGGACATAATAGCAGTGTTTGAAAAATATTAACTATTAAATTGTTTCTTTAATCTTCATTTTTTCAAATACAAGCTTAAAAATTAAAGTCATACACTTGCTACCACCATGGAAAGAAATTGTATAAAAATCAAATATTATTTTTTAATTAAAATCTAGAATGAAATACTAAAGTAAGCACAAGTTGCTTAAATAAGTTACAAAAAGCACAAGTCATAAAAATAGATACAAGCTGATACATTTAAAAAATTAATAAATAACATACTGATAAATTCATAATTAACAAATTAATTAATAAATCCATATATACATTCCTTAAAATGATAATTAAAGGCCAAGTATTGGTGATGATATTTGTAAAACGTATTATTAACAGAAATAATTTGAAGTTTTAATACTATAGACAAAAACTAACTATAAATATTTTTTAAAGTAAAATGGGCAAAATATATATACAGGCAATGTAACGATGAACTAAACTTAAAAGTAACTAAATATGCAAAAATTGATTCAACTTCATCTGTAATCAAGGTAATGTGTGTTTAACCAACAAAATATAATTTGACATCTATCAAACTGACAATGATATCCTTCATTTAAATTTTAATACAAAACAAGTATAAATATGTAGTAAAGTATAAAACTGATATCAAAATCAGTAAGGGCTCTGAGCTCTTCCTCCTCTTGCAGCTAACAATATATTGTGTTCCAGTTTCATGGAAGCTAGTGGAAAGTACATTTCTTAGGGTCAGAGAAAAAAGGCTTTATTACACATGACACAGTAGGTAGCTTGAAATATCTATCTGCCCTGGTTCCTCTGGCCCAACATTTCCTATGAGGATGAATTCTATACACACAGTGGGCCTCCATCACCGCAAAGAACCCAGATCTTAGAAAATTAGTGTTGATGAAAGAAACATCCAAATTTGTAAGAATTTTCATGAGTTCATATGAGCCAAACTGATTATGATTGCCTGGAAGCAAAATCTCAACAGATTGAGAAAATGATCCAGAGAATGGCAGTTTTACACCTTATTTTACACATTAGAATAAAAGGAGAAGACCTAGGGGGTTACATGAAATTTATTGGTGGTAGATTAGGGAAACAGGAGAAAGCAAAGCAAAGAAATCTCTGGGATTGGAAAAAAGGAAAATAGATAGACACATACATCTTTTACATCAGTGGATGTAGGGTAACTATTAACATTTACAGCACATAGAGATGGTAAGTGGGGAACAAGATAACAATGAGGGGTTCTGTGGTCTCTGCTCTGGTGGCAGATTGTGCCTTAAAAGGCCTGGAAAAGGGGATTACTTTGACATCCCAAAGGCATGATACCCTAAACGCAAAAGACAATAGACAGTCTCACTTAAGGTAAAGATTGACCTTAGTCAAGGAAGATACTGGCCTAGGACAGAACTACCCTCCATGACTCACGTTTAGTTAGTAAGTTTTAATTTCAGACCACCCTGTGTGGTTACTTTAGGTCTCTTGAGTTCGTAACCATGCAGGCCTCCCCTAAGCTTGTCAGGTTTAGTATATTTCATCCACACTAGTAAAAACCTGCCCAACGTTTTCCCCAGAAGGAGACAATATCTTCATTACCAGACAGCAAATAAATCTGTCCTATGCCATGGAGGGGACTTTATCTCCTTCTTCCAAGGCTGTTCATTATAGAAACATCCTTGAAAAGAAAGATGGACCAAAACCTTATACAAGATATGTAGAGATGCTGTGGAAAATTGTCTCTCAACAACAAGAATGGGGATGATCCAATAAACTTCAAAAGAGTGATGGTATCTAATGGAGTAAAAAAAATCAAACCTATGAGATTCTTAGAAGGGTTTCAAAAATACCATTAATATTTTATTTATTGAAAAAACAATAGTATGAGTCCTGCTTCCAAAAGGAGTGAGTAGCTATTGCTAAAACCAACCAGAAAAGATAGATTAAGAAACAAAAACTATTAAAAAGATAAAAGGAATCATTGAGCTACTGAAGCAACGTGGGCTAGAAGACCTAAGAATCCAGATGGGAGAACCACGGAGCAGACTTTCTGTAGCTAATTTTTCTCTGGGGGTATCTACTGATTTAGGTATTGGCAGGAAGCTAAGAATCTGGGCTGTGCCCATTAATAGTGTCACTGCTGCTGTACAAAAAAAAGAAACAACAGCCAAGAATTTGGTGTTTTTGCCGGATTTAAGAATTGAATTTGATACCTTTCCAACTTCAGACAGGAAGACAATCTCCTGAATACGTTTTTCAAATCCCTGTTGAGAGTTTCTGACACAGATCAAGATCAGAACATATTCAAGGTGGCCTGAGGTTCAGATACTTGTAGTATATCAAATTAACCTACCAGTTTCCACAGCCAATAAATACACAGACCCAAAAGCACTAAAGGAATCCTGATTAAGATATGCCACTGAGATTTTTGTGGTGTGTGCTAGGTAACATTAGTACGACAGTAGATGACTAAGAGTGAGATTGGTACCTACATGAAAGTTGTTAACAAGATCCTGAATTTGTAGCACTGGCTTTTTAGGAAAGGGTGTTACACAGTGAGTAAACTGTTAAAAAATGCTAGAATCAGAGGGATCCATCTTTGTTATAATATAATCCTGGTTAAATTTATAAACTACAATAATATGAAAAAAAAGTATACTTCATGATCTTGTGGAACTGGGTGAGACACAATGTTGGAAGAGTGAGTTGTCTGCTTCTACTGTAGACCACACATATCTATAGACAGAAAACATAAAAGAATATACAAAACAACTATTAAAATTCATCAAGTAAACACTACACAAGGTTAAAAGCAGTACTTTGTAAACCTATACAAAAGCAAAAACCTAATGAAGATGAAATTTTAAAATATTTCTATATAAAATAACATAAATTAAGTGTATAGGAAGGAACCTACAAATAGTATGCAGATATGTATAATGAAAACTAAATTATTGAGAATAATTAAAGACAGAAATATTTCATGAAATACTTTAGTAATCAGCACCAAAACTGATTTATGGAGTAAGCAAAGCTCTAATAAAATGAGGGAGAAGGTAGTAAAGGGGATAAATGGCGATGGAAAAAATATATATGATTTAATTCAAAATAAACACACACACAAATTACAGCCAGTTGTGACTTTTTGAGAGGGAGAGGGCATGACGAATTCTAAAATTTATATTGAACTCCAAAGGTCAAGAGTAACCCCTTTTGAAAATACAAGAGGAAGTGATAAACAAATTCTAAAAATGTAATATATAGAAATACTTATTTAGTATACAAACCAAAAATAGTAATGCATTGTGTTACATGTATCTATAACAAATATAACAACAAAAATATTTAGAGCAAAAGAAAAATAGAATATACAACTTCTACTATATCACTTTTTAAATTCGAATCCATTATTAAAATCCTCTCACAATGAAAATGCCAGGCTTAAATGATTTTGGAGGTAAGTTATTTCTAATATGTAAGGAAGAAATATCATAATTGTTACATAGAATCATCCGGACAATAGAAAAAAGAGGTAATATTTTCCAAGTCTTTATATGAGCCTTCATACCCTTGATAATAACCACAAGGCCATCAAAAATGGCAAAAATTATAAATATGTATAAAAATTCTAAAAACAAGGTAGCAAATCAAATCAGAAAACTATCAAAAGAATATCACATCATGACAAGGTGACACTTATTCTAGGAATGTAAGGGTGATAGGAAATCAATCAAGATAATTAAACATATTAACCACAAAAGAAGAAGTAAATAATATGATCATCCCAATTGATAAATAAAAACATTAAATAAATTTGAGCATGAAAACAACTAAAAACCTTTGTATATTAGAAACAAAAAGGAACTCCTTGATTTAATACATAGTATCTACCAAAAACCTACACAAATACCCTACATAATGGCAAATTACTGAAACTCTTCTTCTGAGAAGAACAAAACAAAAATGCTTGTTTTTAATACCGCTACCTAATAGTATACTGGAAATTGATGCCAATCCATTAAAGTACTGAAAATAAGTAATTAGTATAATAATAGAAAAGGAAAAAAATAAGTTATATCACTTACTAATGAAATTATTGTATACAAATAATGGATGGTAAATAAAGGTGAATGGTTAAACAAACTGTGATTCATAAAGATTATGAAAACTACTCAGCAAAAAGAATATCGATACACAACAATTATGTAAATTAATCTCTGGGAAATTATGTTAAAGAAAAAAAGCCAATCCCCAAAGTTTATATACTTTATTATTTCTTAATATAACATTTTGGAGAGAACATGTAAGAGATTGCCAGGGTTTGGGGCTCGTGTAAGTTGGTGTTGGTGTAAAGTGGGTGTGTAAAATGGGGCAACATTAGGGAAGCTGTAGTCATGGAACTACCATTATACTGACTGTAGTGTTCGACACACAGACCAACACATGTGATAAGGTTATAGAAAGCTGAATAAACACAAAAACACTGAAAAAATGACTACATGTGAACTGGTGAATTCTAAATGAGATTTATGGATTGTGTAATATGAATATTACAGTTGTGACTAGAGGCCCAGTGCACGAAATTCCCAGGGATTGGGCCTAAACTGGCAGTTGGGAGATCCTGCTCACAATCCTGGATCCCTGGCTCCTAATTGCTCACCTGCCTGCCTGCCTGGTTGATCCTAACTGCCCCCCACACCAGCCTGATTGCCCCTCAATGCCTCCGTGTGCCAGCCTGATCACCCCTAACTGCCCCCTCTGCCAGTCAGATTGCCTCCAACTGTCCCCTTCTTGCTGGCCTGGTTGCTCCTAACTGCCCCCCGCTGCTGGCCTGGTCACCCCTTACTGACCCCCTGCTAGCCTGGTCGCCCCTAACTGTCCCCCCTTCCAACTTAGTCACACCTAACTTCCCCCCACGTTGGCCTAGTTGCCCCTCACTGCCCCCACCCCGCCAGCCTAATCACCCCAACTACCCCCCTCTGCCAGCCTAGTCATCCCTCACTACTCCCCCTACTACTGATCACCCCTAACTGCCACCCTCTGCCAGCCTAGTCGCTCCTCACTGCCCCTTTCCTGCTGGCCTGGTCGCCCAACACAGTCTGCTATTCAGTCATTTGGTTGTCCCTCACTAACCCCCCTGCTGGCCTGGTCACCCCATGCAGCCTGCTTGTTCAGTCGTTTGGTCATCCCTCACTAATCCCCTTGCAGGCCTGGTCATAGGCAGCCATCTTGTGAGGGCGTGAGGATTAATTTGCATATTGCCTCTTTATTATATAGGATGTTATAGTGTAGTTTTACAGCATTTCCATGGATGAAAAATTGGGTAAAACATACACAATATCCCTCTGTATTATTTCTTTCAAGTGAATGTGTAATTACAATTATCTCAAAAATGTCAAAAATGTTATATGAACAATTGTGTGTATAGAACCCTCTACAGGATTGAAAGTTGAGAACTCATTCCTTAGGTTCAGTGGAAATTTTATACTCTAGGAATGCTTCCATACTCTAACTCAGCTATTTCACTCAAAGACCTACGATTATTGACATCACATTATTCTACCCATTTTTTGTTCAAATATTACCACTATATATTTTACCCTTTTGATATTCATATATATTTTAATGAATTCTTAATTTTATTTCAACCATTACATACCTCATTTTTAACCACCAAATTAATACATGAATACTAATTTCAATTACTATTGTTCAGATACACCAAACTCCCTTATTAATGCATACTCCACATTTAACATATACTATATTTATATTAAACTAGAGGCCCAGTGCATAAAATTCATGCACTCGATGTGGGGGTCCTTCAGCCTGGCCTGTGCCCTCTTGCAGTCTGGGGCCCTCTGAGATATCTGACTGATGGCTGAGCAGTACTCCCCCTGTGGAAGCTCACTGACCACCAGGGGGCAGCTCCTGTGTTGAGCGCCTGCCCCCTGGTGGTCAGTGCATGTCATAGTGACCAGTCATTTTGCCATTGGGCTAAAACCAGCTCTCTGACATCTCCCAAGGGGTCCCGGATTGTGAGAGGGTTCAGGCCAGGCCAAGGGACCCCACCAGTGCACGATTGGGGCTAGGGAGGGATGTGGGAGGTTGGCCAGCTGGGGAGGGACTGCAGGAAGACTTCAGGGCATGTCCAGCCCATCTTGCTCAGTCCCGATTGGCCAGACCCCAGCAGCAAGCTAACCTACCAGTTGGAGTGTCTGCCCCCTGGTGGTCAGTGCACGTCATAGCAACTGGTCGACCGGTTGACTGTCTGCCCCCTGGTGATCAGTGCATGTAATAGCGAGTGGTTGAGTAGCTTTAGCATACCATTAGCGTATTATACTTTGATTGGTTGAACAGCCAACCAAATGACCAGACACTCAGCATATTAGACTTTTATTATATAGGATAGTGGAACACTCTGTTAACAACTTCAAACGTCCTTTATCCATTGTACTTCTATCACCTTGAATTAATGAAGCTAAGTGAAATTTTTGAGACAGCTTACAGACTCAATAAAAAAATATTCACATCCCTACTTCTATCATAAAGTCATGATTGTTAAATTTAATTGCACTCTACAATGAATTCTGATAATCTGCTCAATTTCTCTAATTAGCTTCCTCTCTCTTTTTTTAAAAAAAGTGTGTCAGACATTTTCTCCCCTAGATTCTCTAACATTGTACTTCCAATCTACTTACATTAATTAAACTCACTCCTTTAGAACATAAAAGATATATGGCAGTTGTCGGCAAACTCATTTGTCAACAGAGCCAAATATCAGCAGTACAAAGATCGAAATTTCTTTTGAGAGCCAAGTTTTTTAAACTTCTTCTAACACCACTTCTTTAAAATAGACTCGCCCAGGCCGTGGTATTTTGTGGAAGAGCCACACTCAAGGGGCCAAAGAGCCGCATGTAGCTCGCAAGCCACAGTTTGCCATCCACTGATATACAAGAACTTACTTACCTTCTTTCTACAGCACCTACAAATTAAACTGCACTTGGAATTCTCCTTTCCTCCTACCCATTTGACAATTTGACAATTCCTTTCTCCTATCAAAGGCAAATTTTCACACTTAGGTTCTGCCTTCTTTTATTTATTTATTTATTTTTTAACCAATCCACTTTTTAATTTTTTAAATTCTTTACATTACAGAACTGAACTGAAATTTATTAACATTCCACTCTTACATTTCTTTTTCACAAACAGAAATTAAATTAATGTGTCAAAAACCCAAAATAAAACTAAAAACAGAGAAAAGCACATAAAACTAAATATGGATCCCAGCATTAACAGCTGAACAGAGAATGTGATTTTTAAATTCTTAGCAGATGATAAAGTTGTGTAGAAAATGAACACTTACAAATAAATGTTAAAATTAGATTACATGTATCCTTTTCCCCCCATTGACCTCTCCCTGGCCACTCCTATGCCCCGCCCCCCTAGCACATGCCCTCACCCCCCTACTGTCTGTGTCCATTGGTTATGCTTATATGCATGCATACAAGTCCTTTGGTTGATCTCTTACCCTCACCCCTCCCACGCTCCCCTGCCTTCCCTCTGCAGTTTGACAGTCTGTTTGATGTTTCTATGTCTCTGGATCCATTGGCTCTGACTTCTTTTAATTGACCACTCAGCAACATAAAGAAGGGCTGACCACAATTTTAACTTCTCCAACTGTTTTTCATAACTCTACAATATTTCTTCTAGTATGCCTCTACTCTTCTGCTCAAAATATTTCAGGACCTTTAACTTCAAGTCCTCTATCAATGCTTAATATGATTGAGCGCTACAGGGCTTGAGTATATGTGTGTGTTTTTTTAACCAATGCTCTTTTCTAAAATGCCTTAAATTGCCAACTATATGCCAAATACTTCCAAATGTGTATCTGTAACCAAGTCTCAACTAACTCTTGATGTAGAATCTTCTCTTGAATTTAAAACTCAGTATGCCTGAAACTGATATCAGCATTCCCACTCTGGTGTTTCCTGTCTTAACAAACAGCACACCAACTCCTTCAGGAAAGTCTCCCATACACACACACATTTCCAGGTTGAATCAAACCAATCTCACCAATGTCTTTACATAATCATTGTATCAGTATATCCTGTTGATCCTAATTCCAAAAGATACGAAAAATAATGTAATTTCTCATCTCTCCATTGCTACTAACCTATTCTAAGAAGTTGTCCTATCTTACCTAGACTGCTGAAAAGACTCTAAATCATTTCCCTAATTTCATTATTCCTTCTTATAATACTGCACACTTCCCCATCTTTTCATTTTCCACTGAATGACCAGAGTGATCTTTAAAAAAACCATATAAAATATCACATCTCTGTTAAAACTTTCCCTTCCTAGACTAACATTAAGATTCCTGGGATCCTGGCCTATATGGACTTATCTGATCTATCTAGAAAATTAGAGATAATTGTGCTTTTGCTTTTTTTTTAATTGCCTAAAGTTTTACATATGTATTCTTTTACCCCAGTTGGGCCCCCCCACCCCCACAGCTATTCCCACCCTGGACAAGCCTTGACCAACCCAGTGTCTGTGTCCATTGGTTATGCTAATAGGCATGCATACAAGTCCTTTGGTTGCTCTCTAACCCCGTCTCCCCTACCATTTGTCTCTTGATCTATTCTTATTTATCAAATTATGTTGATCATTTTTCCCACATATGAGTGAGATCATGTGATATTTATCTTTCTCTGACTGGCTTATTTCACATAGCATAATGCTCTCCTATTCCATCCATGCTTGTGCAAATGGTAAGAATTACTTCTTTTTTACTGCAGCGTAGTATTCCATTGTGTAGATGTACCAGTTTGTTAATCCACTCATCTGCTGATGGGCACTTTGGCTGCTTCCAAATCTTAGCTATAGTAAATTATGCTGCTATGAACATAGGGGTGCATATATCCTTTCTGATTGGTGTTTCTGGTTTCTTGGGATATAGTCCTAGAAGTGGAATTACTGGGTCAAATGGGAGTTCCATTTTTAACGTTTTGATAAAACACCATACTGTCTTCCACAATGGATGCACCAGTCTGCATTCCCACCAGCAGTGCAAGAGGGTTCCTTTTTCTCCACATCCTCGCCAGCACTTGTCATTTGTTGATTTGTTGATGATAGCCATTCTGACAGGTATGAGATGATAACTCATTGTGGTTTTGATTTGTATCTCTCAGATGATTTGTGACTTTAAGCATGTTTTCATATATCTCTGAGCCTTCTGTATGTCCACTTTTGAAAAGTGTCTATTTAGATCCTTTGCTCATTTTTTGATTGGATTTTTTATCTTCCTTTTGTTGAGTTGTATGAGTTCTCTGTAAATTTTGGAGATTAAACCCTTATCGGAAATATCATTGGCAAATATGTTCTCCCATGTAGTGGGCTTTCTTGTTGTTTTGTTGGTGGTTTCTTTTGCTATGCAGAAGCTTTTTATTTTGATGTAGTCCCATTTGTTTATTTTCTCCTTATTCTCCATTCCCCTAGGAGCTGTATCTGTAAATATATTGCTACAACATATGTTTGCTATTTTGCTGGAGTCTTGTAGGATTTGTATGGTTTTGTGTAGGATTTGTATGGTTTCTCCTCTTACATTTAAGTCCTTTAGCCATTTTGAGTTTGTTTTTGTGTATGGTGTGATTTGGTGATCTAGTTTCATTTTTTTGCATGTATCTGACCAAATTTCCCAGCACCATTTCTTGAAGAGACTGTCTTGACTCAATTACATGCTCTTACTTCCTTTGTTCAATATTAATTGAGCATAATGGCTTAGGTCGATTTCTGGGTTCTCTGTTCTGTTCTATTGGTGTATATGTCTGTTCTAGTGCCAGTACCAGGCAATTTTGAGAACCGTGACTTGGTAATATAGCTTGATATCTGGTATTGTGAGACCTCCAACTTTGTTATTCTTTCTCAGGATTACTGAGGCTATTCAGGGTTCTTTTTTTATTCCAGATGAATTTTTGGAGAGTTTGTTCTAGATCTTTGAAATAAGCCATTGATATTTTAATGGGGATTGCATTGAATCTGTAGATTGCTTTGGGTAATATGGACATTTTAATGATATTGATTCTACCAATCCATGAACATGGTATGTTCTTCCATTTGTTTATGTCTTCCTCTATCTCTTTTTTTCAATGTCCTGTAGTTTTCTGAGTACAGGTCCTTTACATCCTTAGTTAAGTTTATTCCTAGGTATCTTAATTATTTTGGTGCAAAGGTAAATGGGATTGTTTTTTGTTTGTTTGTTTCTCTTTCTGAGAGTTTATTATTGCTGTATAAAAAGGCCATAGATTTCTGGGTGTTAATTTTGTATCCTGCTACATTGCCAAATGCATTTTATTAGGTCTAGTAGTTTTTTTTTGGAGTCTTTGGGATTTTATATGTATAGTATCATGTCATCTGTGAATAAGGACAGTATCACTTCTTCTTTTCCAATTTGGATGTCTTTTTCTTATCTGATCACTATGGCTAGCACTTCCATTACTATATAGAATAGGAGTGGTGAAGTGGGCATTCCTGTCTTGTTACTGTTCTTAGGGGAAATGAGTTTAGTTTTTGCCCATTGAGTATGATGTTGGCTGTAGGTTTGTCATATAAGGTTTTTATTATGTTGAGGTATGATCCCTCTATTCCCACTTTGATAAGAGTTTTTATCAAGAAAGGATGTTGGATTTTGTCAAATGCTTTTTCTGCATCGATTGATATGATTATGTGATTTTTGTCTCTCAGTTTGTTTATGTGATGTATCACACTTATTGATTTATGGATATTGTACCATCCTTGCATCCCCAGAATAAATCCCACTTGGTCATGGTGTATGATCTTTCTAATGTAATGATGAATCTGATTTGTTAGAATTTTGTTGAGGATTTAGCATCTATGTTCATCAAGGATATTGCCCTGTAGTTCTCTTTTTTTGTGGTATCTTTATCAGGTTGTGGGATTAGGGTAATTCTGGCTTTATAGAAAGAGCTTGGAAGTGTGCCTTCCTCTTGAATATTTTTTGAATGATATGTGGAAGATAGGTTTTAGTACTTTTTTAAATACTTGGTAGAACTCCCCGGTAAAGCCATTGGGACCAGGGCTTTTGTTTGCTGGAAGATTTTTATTGCTAAATCAATTTCTTCGGTAGTTATTGGCCTATTCAGGTTTTTTGATTCTTCTTGATTGAGTTTTTGGAGCTTGTGTTTTTCTAAGAATATGTCCATTTCATCTAGGTTGTTCATTTTGTTGGAATAGAGTCATTCATAGTAGTTTTTCATAACCATTTATATTTCTGTTGGATCGGTTGTTACCTCACCTCTTTCATGTCTCATTTTGTTTATTTGGGTCCTCTCTCTTTGCTTCTTGGTGTGCCTGGATAGAGGTTAATTAATCTTGTTTATTCTTTCAAAGAACCAGCTCTTGGTTTTGTTGATCTTGTGTATTTATTTTTTGTCTCTATGTCATTTATCTATGATATTTATTATTTCCTTCCTTCTGCTTACCCTGGGCTTTTCTTGTTGCTCTCTTTCTAACACTTTGAGTTGTAGGGTTAGATAATTTATTAACATTGTTTCTTGCTTTCTGAGATAGGCCTGTAGAGCAATGAACTTCCCTCTCAAGGCTGCTTTCACTGTGTCCCATAGATTTTGAATTGTGTTTTTATTGTCATTTGATGCCATGATGTTTTTTTAAAATTTTTTCTTTGATCTCTTTGGTAACCCAATCATTGTTTAATAGTGTGCTATTTAGCCTCCAGGTGTTTGATTTTTTTATTGTTTTTATTGTAGTTGATTTCTAGTTTTATGCCATTGTGATCTGAGAAGATGCTTGATATGATTTCTATCTTCTTGAATTTGAAGAGACTTTGCCTGTGTCCCAATATGTGGTCTATCTTTGAAAATGACCCATGCACACTTGAGAAGAATGAATATTCTGTGGCTTTGCAGTGAAATGTTCTGAAGATGTCAATTAATTCTATCTGATCTAGTGAGTCATTTAGGATCGATGTTTCTTTGCTGATTTTTTGTTTAGAGGATTTGTCCAGTGGTGTTAGTCAGGTATTAAAGTCCCCTACTATGAATGCATTACTGTGAATCTCTCCCTTGATATCCTCCAAAAGTTTTTTATGTATTTGGGTGTTCCTGTATTGGGTGCATATATGTTTACCAGAGTTATTTTTTCTTGTTGGATTGCTCCCTTTAGTATTATGAAGTGGTCTTCCTTATCTCTTGTTATGGCCTTCACTTTGAGGTCTAATTTGTCAGCTATAAATATTGCTACCCCAGCTATTTTTTTTATTTCCATTTGCCTGAAAAACCTTTTTCCATCCCTTCACCATCAGTCTGTGTGAGTCCTTTGTTATGAGGTGGGTTTCCTGCAGACTGCAAATATATTGGTCATGTTTTCTTATCCACTTAGGGCAGTCTTTTGATTGGGGCACTTAATCTATTTACATTTAAAGTTCTTATTGATAGGTTCTTGTTTGTCGCCATTTTTATTCCTTATGCCTGTGTCCTTCTTCCCTTCCTGTTTCTTCCTTTTACAGCAGACCCTTTAGCATTTCTTGCATTGCTGGTTTGGTGGTAATAAATTCCCTTCATCCTTTTTTGTCTGTGAAGCTCTTCATTTCTCCTTCAGTTTTGATTGATAGTCTTGCTGGGTACAGTATTGTTGGATTCAGACCTTTCCTTTGCATGACTGTATATTTCAATCCATTCCATTATGGCCTGATGTATTTCTGTTGAGAAATCAGCTGCTAGCCTGATGGGGGATCCTTTGTAGGTTACTTCCTGTATCTCTCTGGCCACTTTTAAGATTCTTATTTTGTCATTGGTGTTTGCCAATTTAATTATAATGTGTCTTGGTGTTGGTCTTTGGGGTTCATCTTTTTTGGGACTCTGTGAGCTTCTTGGACTTGTCTGCGTTTTTTCTTCCCAATATCAGGGAAGTTTTCTGTCATTATTTCTTCAAACAGGTTTTCTATTCCTTGCTCAGTTTCCTCTCCTTCTGGCATCCCTATTATGAAGATGTTGTTTTGTTTTGTGTTGTCCCAAAGTTCCCTTAGGCTCTCCTCCTGCTTTTTAAGTTTTTTTTTCTAGAAGCTGCTCTGCTTGGGTATTTTTTCCTACCTTGTCTTGTAGCTCACTGATGTGATCCTCTGCTTTGTCTAGTCTACTGTTAATGCTTTCTATTAAGTTCTTTATTGCAGTGATGTATTTTTCATTTCTTTTTGGTTCTTCTCCATTTCCTCTTGGTTCTTACACATATTGTTGAATTTGTCTTCCATCCTTTTTAGCAACCTTATGATCGTTGTTCTGAATTCTTTCTCTGTCATGTTGCTTGCCTCCATTTTGTTTACTTTCTTTTCTGGTGATGCCTCCTTTTCTTTAGTATGTGGGCTATTTCTTTGTCTCCCCATGATCATTTCTCTCAGAGATGAATACTGGGTTGGAGGGATGGACAAGTATATTCTGGTATTATTATTTAACCATTGTGTTATTTATATTATGACTATAAACCTACTTTTGCCAATCCCTGTATTTTTAAGTGCTTACCATGCATTAAGGTTGATTCTAAGCCAGTTCCATGTATTAATTAATTTAATTTTTGAAAGACTTCTAAGTTAGTATCATCATTATCTCCATCTACAAAGGAGAACACCAAAATACAGTAATTTGCTTAAGGTCACATAGGTGGTAAGTGAATTAGTAAAGTCACACTAGATACTCTAAAAACAGATATAAAAGTCACCTTTATAAGCTATTGTTATGAAGCTTGTGAGAAGACAAATCATTCCATGTCTCTTAAATCTCCAGGCAAATTGTTCTGTCAATTGGCCTCTCTCAGTCTAGACTCCCTTTCCTAAAATGAAGCCGCTCTAATATTTGATGATTACATTTTAAGAGAACTATTTCATCCTGAAATTCTAAGCCAAATTATTATTATTATTATCTAATTTTTTTAAATTATTTTACTCCTCAAATGAGGATATGTTTTCTATTGATTCTAGAGAGAGAGGAAGGAAGAGAGCGAGAGAGGGAAACACTGATCCATTGCCTCCCTGATGCACCCTGACTAGTTATCAGACCCACAATTTGTGTGGGTATGTGCCCTACCAGGTAAATGGCACAACCAACTGAGCTACACTGGACAGGGCATTAGCCAAATTATTCTGAAATAATATGTGTATTTGCTGAATGCGTATCACATGGAGACTGGAAGTAATCTTATAAAGTGCTTTAAAATTCCTCAACTCCAACCCCAGGTACTAGAGTGAAGGTTTTGAAAGTCCAGGAAATAGGGCTGCCACAGAGTGATTCACTTGACTTAACATCTGTGTTCTTCAAAACATCTGTGTTGCTTCATTCTTATATGTTAACAATTGTATTTTCATATTATTTTGAATAAATTTTGAAATTACTTTACCTACCAAATAAATTAAAATAAAATAAACCCAACAGGAGTTTTAAACACTGTGTCCTTTAAAATTCTATTTCTATGTAGTCCCAGAATTCTGTCTGTTTCTAACATGAGTAAATCAGTCTACCACTGCATAGTTCTATTTTATACCATGTTAAATGATCCCAAGTAGCCTAACTTGCTTAGTCATGGCTCTTCCCTCAAATAAATATCTACTGAAAAATGTGTAAAGTACAAAGCTTTCTCCTTAGAAAAGGATGGCAGCTAATTAATTTAGTTCCTAGAAAGACTATAATTAACCACTTATCCAAGGACCATTCTGCTGGTGGCAACCATTGCTTTTAACATTTTAGAATCCACAGAGCATTTCTTAAATTAGAGTCACTTTTTAAAAATTACTGTTAAGCCAAGAAGTGATGGTAAGTATATTAGGTGCCTAATTCAGTTTAAAACTATTGTCATGGAAAAATAGAGCCTTATTTGTAGTTATTTCAGTGAAATTCCAAATTAGCCAATAAAAGAGAAATGGGTAATAATATAAGGAATATAAGAAGCTCAACACATTTTACCTGATATCTATTTTAACTATGAAACTGCAATAAAGAGATAGGCATAATGAACCAGATATAACTCTCTCTCTCTCTCTCTCTCTCTCTCTCTCTCTCTCTCTCTCTCTCTCTCTCTCTCTCTCTCTCTTTCTTTCTCTTTCTCTCTCTCTCCCCCTCCCCCCTCCCCTCCCTCCCTCCCTCTCAATATAATGAATGATTAGCATTGCCTGGATCCTCTAAGAAAATACAAGACACTGAATCTGCTTTCATTCTTCATTTGTGTCTGACAATTAAAGTAATATGCCTTTATCTTTGTAAACCTAATCAAAAACAGGCCTGGCAGAGTCATGAAGTCACCAAAATAAAAAGTAAAAGATTCTGTCCTTAGAAAGCATTTTTGAAGGAAATATAAGTCAGTTGCATAAATCGAGAGACTCCTTTTCATACTGTTTTCCTAAATAGGCCTATTACTAAATTACACAGAGAATCTGATGTAGCTTCTTCCTATTTGTTAACATGCCCTCCATTTTTCTTATGACATAAAATCCCCATAAAGTAGTTATCAGTGTAGAGTGCTGTAAGGGCCCCTTCAGTTACTAACAATATTTCTTCTCAGCTTTAAGATTAAAAAGATCTTAAAACATGTTTTATTTCAAGAAATTCCAATCTTAACTGCTTAATCAAAAACAAGTTAAAAGTTAAAAAATGGGTATGACATCAACACATTATAGCATGCTGTTGAAGAGGTGCAGGTGCAAATTTTCCATGAACATTCTGTGACTGTCTTTAAAGAAGGAAGAGACTCTGAATCCAAATACCACATCAATATTTTCTTTGACTTATTGTTCTCATTTTTCTTAATGTTACAGAAACAAGTCCAATGCCTTTACATATTTAAGAACAAAACAAACATCTTTCTCACAGAAAGGGAAAAATTACTACATACAAATTAATTTAAAAGAGGTTTTGACACCTTTTAGAATATCTGTTAAAATATATTTATTTATGTTAAAACTATTGCAAAGCAGGAATAAATATCACCAAAATCTCTGTGATTCAGCTATTGTTTATTGTCAATCAAATATGTCTAGAATTAGATCAATGGTATGGCTTTGGGGCCTGAAAAAGAGTTATTGGTCTTTCTCAACCATCATACACTTCATTGATTTTTTGAAAAGTAAAGAGTATAGGGTTCCAAACAGGTAAATAATATTTTACATACAAACTCCTGGAGAATATTTGAAATAGCTGGTTTATAAATTTTGGCTAGTTATTAGTGTAGCATTTCTCAAACTCTAGGCATTTGTAAAGTATTGAATAGAACATTGGAACATACATTAAGCAAAACACTTAGGAAAATTAAGAATAAGTCATTTATTGCAATGGAACACAATACATTATAAAATTATTAATATGAATAATAATAGATTCAAGTCAGTAATTGGAATAATGTTGCCTACATCTTAAGATAACACATCCAGCTCTAATCTATAATAATAAAATTGTAATATGTTAATTAGACTGGACGTCCAAACAGCAGAACGACTGTCTAGACGACCTTCCAAATGAAGCCAGGGCTGTGAGGGCCAAGGCAGCCACTGCGGCTGTGATGGCTGAGCCCCTTGCACAAATTTCATGCATTGGGCCTTTAGTTTGATGATAAATTGCTATAGTTGTAGGGAAGATTGCATATCTAGATAGTTTCTTGCTTTACAAGAACCTAATCATAATTATATGTCTTACATTTTACTTGAAATGGATATACATATTAAAGGTCTCTAACAAATAATCATATGTATGGGTCAAATGTGGACAGGGACATTATAGAGAGATTTCTCCTATAGAGAAACTTTCAGCACTTCATCAGAGAGGGTGATGTTAAAATATTTTCCTAATATCTGGTTTGCTGACTTGGATCAGTAATGGCCTTTTTTATGAAAATGAGAAATAAAACATTTATATACAGGTCTTGTTCTCCAAGACAAACTCCCTGTGGATTGCAATACATATACAAACTAATGTATGTCTGTAGTCATTCAGTGGATATATATTAGGAAACCATTAAAAGGTCTTCTTTATTCATACCTACCTGGCTGCGACATCTTCCTCATTCACTATCTGATTTGCGGATATTGTACCATCCTTGCATTACTGGGATAAATCCTACTTGATCATGGTGTATGATCTTTCTGATGTAGTGCTGGATCCGATTTGCTAGAATTTTGTTGAGGATTTTGGCATCTACGTTCATGAGGGATATTGGCCTGTAATTCTCTTTCATTGTGTTGTCTTTATCTGGTTTTGGTATTAGGGTGATGCTGGCTTCATAGAAGGAGTTTGAAAGTGTTCCTTCCTCTTGCATTTTTTGGAACAGCCTGAGGAGGATAGGTTTTAGTTCTTCCTTGAATGTTTGGTAAAACTACCCTGTGAAGCCATCTGACCCCGGGCTTTTGTTTGCCAGAAACTTTTTGATGACTGCTTCAATTTCTTCCATAGTTACTGGCATATTGAGCTGTTTAGATTCTTCCTGATTGAGTTTTGGAAGGTTATATTTTTCTAGGAATTTGTCCATTTCCTCCAGGTTGTCCAGTTTGTTGGAATAAAGTTGTTCGTAGTATTTTTTTTAACAATCCTTTGTATTTTGGTGGGGTCTGTTGTTATTTCACCTCTTTCATTTCTGATTTTATTTGGGTCCTCTTTCTTTGCTTCTTGGTGAGCCTGGCTAGAGGTTCATCAATCTTGTTTATCCTTTCAAAGAACCAGCTCTTGGTTTTGTTGATCTTTTGTATTGTTTCTTTGGTCTCAATGTCATTTATCTTCACTCTGATCTTTATTATTTCCTTCCTTCTGCTTACACTGGGCTTTTCTTGTTGCTCTCTTTCTAACCCTTTGAGTTGAAGGGTTAGGTAATTCATTACCATTGTTTCTTGTTTTTTGCAGTATGCTTGTAGAGCTATGAACTTCCCTCTCAAGACTGCTTTCGCTGTGACCCATAGATTTTGGATTGTTGTGTTTTCATTGTCATTTGTTGCCATGATGTTTTTTTATTTCTTCCTTGATCTCTCTGGTAACCCAGTCATTGTTTAATAGCATGCTGTTTAGTCTCCATGTGTTTGATTTTTTGGATTGTTTTTATTGTAGTTGATTTCCAGTTTTATACCACTGTGATCTGAGAAGATGCTTGATAGATTTCTATCATCTTGAATTTGAAGAGACTTTGCCTATGCCCCAGCATATGGTCTATCTTTTAGAATGAGCCATGTGCACTTGAGAAGAATGTATATTCTGTGGCTTTGCGGTGAAATATTCTGAAGATCTCAATTAATTTCATCTGGTCTAGTGAGTCATTTAGGATTAATGTTTCTTTTCTGAGTTTGTGTTTAGAGGATTTATCCAATGGTGATAGTGGGGTATTAAAGTCTCCTACTATTATTGTATTGCTGGTGATCTCTCCTTTGATATCCTCCAGGAGTTATTTTATGTATTTGGGTGCTCCTTTATTGGGTGCATATATGTTTACCAGAGTTATTTTTTCTTGTTGGATTGCTCCCTTTAGTATTATGAAGTGGCCTTCCTTCTCTCTTGTTATGTCCTTAACTTTGAGATCTAATTTTTCAGATATAAGTATTGATACTCCAGCTTTTTTTTCATTTCCATTCACCTGGAAAATCTTTTTCCATCCCTTCACCCTCAGTCTGTGCACATTTTTTTCTGAGGAGGGTTTCTTGTAGACAGCAGATATATGGGGTGTGTTTTCTTATCCAATCCGTTACCCTATGTCTTTTGATTGGGGCATTTAATCCATTTACATTTAAAGTTCTTATTGATAGGTACTTATTTGTCGCCATTTTTATTCTTTACCCCTGTTTTCCTTCTTTGCTTGCTATATATATATATATTTTTTACAGCAGACCCTTTAGCATTTCTTGCATTGCTGGTTTGGTGGTAATAAATTCCCTTAGTCCTTTTTTTGTCTGTGAAGCTCCTGATTTCACCTTCAATTTTGATAGATAGCCTTGCTGGGTACAGTGTTCTTGGATTCAGACCCTTCCTTTGCATGACTTTGTATATTTCATTCCATTCCCTTCTGGTCTGATAAGTTTCTGTTGAGAAATCAGTTGCTAGCAATGGGGGTTCCTTTGTAAGTAACTTTCTGTATCTCTCTCTGGCCTCTTTTAAGATTCTTACCTTGTCATTGGTGTTTGCCAATGTAATTACAATGTGCCTTGGCATAGGTCTTTTGGGGTTCATTTTGCTTGGGACTCTGTGAGCTTCTTGGATTTGTGTGGGTTTTTCTTCCCTATATCAGGGAAGTTTTCTGTCATTATTTCTTCAAACAGGTTTTCTTTTCCTTGCTTAGTTTCCTCTCCTTCTGGAACCCCTGTTATGCAGATGTTGTTTTGTTTTGTGTTGTCCCAAATTTCCCTTAGGCTCTCCTCCTGCTTTTTAATTTTTTTTTCTAGAAGCTGCTCTAGTTGGGTATTTTTTTCCACTTTGTCTTCTAGCTCACTGATGTGGTCCTCTGCTTCTTCTATCTACTCTTGATATTTTCTATTGAGTTCTTTACAGCAGCAAAATCATTTTTCATTTTCTCTTGGTTCTTACTCATTTTGTCAAATTTGTCTTCCATTCTTTTCAGCCACCTTATGACCATTTCTCTGAATTCTTTCTCTGACAGGATGCTTGCCTCTATTTCGTTTACTTCCTTTTCTGGTGATGCCTGCTTTCTTTCATATGCAGGCTGTTTCTTTGTCTCCCCATGGTTTCTCTTCTCCAGATGTCTGGTTATGTAGTTCTCTCTCTCCTTTGTTGATTTAAAGGCACAAAATATAACACAACCATGTACAATGCACAAGGCACTGAACAGAAATGTATTCATGATATTAATAACTCCAAATAAAGGTGACCACCAGAGAAAGGCAAATTAGGGGTTAGGTGAGAAAGAAGAAGAGGAAAAAGATAAAGAAAAAAATAAAAATAAAAAGGAGTGCCAAAATGAAATTGGGAAAAGAAAAAAAAGAGAGAAAAGAACAAGACTAAGAAAGAAAAGGGGGACAAACTATATATATGGGGAGAAAACTCCAATAGAACAACCACTAATCCCAGCAAATGCCAGCAACAAGTACCTGGAGATTAATACAAACTACAAACAACAACTAATATCAAGCAAGGCAAGGAACAACAGAGGCAAAAAACAAAGCAAACCAACCAACCAAACAAACAAAAAGAATAAGCAAAACAATCTCACAAAAAAAGCATAAAGAATTGATATAATCAACATTTAGGCAAACAACAACATAAGGACAGAGAGAAAAACAATTTTTGGATAGGTAAGACAGAGAAGAGAGAGGTGTGTATGGACTTGGAGCAGGGGATTGGAAATTAGATATATATGTAGGGTGAAATTTTGACAGGGGGTAAATAGAAAGAATAGGGAAAATCTAAAGCAGGGAAAGGGTAAGAGAAACAGGACACCAAATGGGGAAAAGTTAGGAAGAGAGTGATGGCATAAAGGTAGAGTTGAGATACGGTACAACTATGCTAAAGGAAAGATGAAAATAGAATGTAGAACTCTAGTCCCAAAGTAAAATAAAGAGAAAATAAAATGACACTTAAAAAAACAAGGTAAAATAGTAGTAGTAATAATGCTGATTGAAAATAAAAATGTAATAATTAAAAAGGTAAAATCAAGTGAGGAAAAAAGAAAAAAAATTAGCTTCATAAGTAAAAGATGAAAAAAATAAATAAATAAAAATGTGCAGTAGTGAAGGTCATTTACTCCCTCTATTGTTCTGTTTGGCATGACTGTTTCCCAGTCAGGACAATATTGCAGATCCCTGTGTTCCACTGCTCCTCAGTGTTGTATGCCAGTCCTGATTTTTAAGCAGGCGGTGTCTTAATTTCTTGTGTTCCGTTATTTTTGATTACACAAGAGTCAATTTGTGATTCAACCCCTGGGTGGCAGTGTTTCTGGATTGACTTCTGGGTCTATATGGCCTCTCTAGCCTGTGCTTAGATCCTGCTTTCCCTGTGGCACTCAGTAGTGTTTTGTGGGAGTGGGCTGCCCCAGAGCTGGCTCACCAACAGTCACTCCCAGCCCCGATTCCCAGGTTCCAGAAAAACAACTTTCCCCTGCAGTCTCCCAGGGTGTCCCCAACTGGGTGATCCTATGTATTGGGCTTAGTAATCAGAAGCAAGGATTTGAAGAGGAAAAAGCCCAAGTTTGCGAATAGTGGGCCTGCAGGCCCTCTATTCCCCCTTGGATCTAAGCAGTCAGCACACTTTTAAAATTTTTAGGCTGTCCTTTTGCATCAGATCAAAATGGGTTGCTTTTTAGAGTTCCCTTCTGTTAGTAGCTCTGAGGACTCCCTTCCACAGTCACAGATTACGCCAGCCCCAACAGCCATGTATTTTTTGGGGCACAGACTTCCCCCGGTCCTCCAGCTCCCGCAGTGTGCATGTTTCTCTCTCCCGCCAGGACCAGAGACCTCACCTTATCCCAGGTGAAATCTGAGCTTTCTGTGTTGGAGTGTAAAGCTCCTCTGAATCTGTGTGTTTGTGCCAATTGGGGACCGGTGTTCTGGTGTTCGCAGCTGTTCGGTGGTTGCCACAGTTGTAGATTTTCAAGCTTCCTATAACCTCCACTTTCCCCTTCAAAATGGCGAGGTCTCTGCATCTGAGCCCGTAGCTCTGGGAGGGGACCCAGCAGCATTGGGGCTGCCCGGTCAGGGGAACCCCATTCAGCAGTCCCCCACCTTCTCCTGGAGTATAGCTGTCCCTTAACTCGCCAACAAATACTCCCCATTCGACCCTCAGCTGTTCTTTCTTTCTGCTCTAGGACAAGGCTCGGGAACCATCTGTCTATTCCGCCACCATTTTTCTTCCCCCGCTTATTCACTATCTGTTTGTACTTTATGTAATCACATCTAATCCCATGGCTTTAATATTATTTATCATTTACTGCTAAATTTAGATTTGTAATTTCAGCCTCATTCTTGATATATACCAATAGACATGTTTACATAGTTAACAATTCACCTTGCATGTCTACTAGGTATCTCAAACTTAGCATCTTTAATATAAAACTATTGAACCTTTCCCCAACTATGTCTTTATTCCATCTCAAGAAATTGTATAATAATTCACCCGACTGTAAAAGGTTTTACAGTCATCTTTGCCTTCTCTCACCCAAACACAGCACACACCTAATACAGTAGTAAATTCTATACACTCTACTATCAGAATATGCATATCTTAAGTCCACCCACTGTTTTACCTCCTCCATTGTTTCAAACTATGTCACATATATTATCTTCTCTATCTAGATTGTTATATACCCTTCTAACTTGTTTTACTACTTTCACTAATATGTTCCTATCACCTTATAGCTATAAACTAGAGGCCCAGTGCACAAAATTTGTGCATTGGTGGGTGGGTCCCCTCAGCCCAGCCTGCACTCTCTCCAATCCGGGACCCCTCAGGGATGTCTGACTGCTGCTTTAGGCCCGACCCTGGGGACCAGGCCTAAACCAGCAGTCAGACATCCCTCTCACACACCTGGACCACTGGCTCCTAATCCCTCACTTGCCTGCCTGCCTGGTCACCCCTAACTGCTCCCCCTGCTGGCCTGATCACTCCTCACTGCCTCTGTGTGCCAGCCTGATTGCCCCTAACTTCCCTCCTCCCCGCCCCCGCTGCTGGCCAGGTCACCCCCAACTGCCCCTCCTTGCAAGCCAGGTTGCTCCTAACTGCCCCCACCCCCCGCAGGCTTGGTCAACCCCTATTGGCCCTCCCCCGCCACCAGCCTGGTCACCCCCAACTGCCCCACTCTGCTGGCCTGGTCACCACTAACTGCCCCCCTGCTGGCCTCATCGCACCAAGTGTCCCTGCCCTCCTGCTGGCCTGGTCACGCCACACAGCCTGCTCTTCAGTCGTTTGGTAGTCCCTCACTAACCCCCCTGTTGGCCTGGTTGTGCCATGCAGCCTGTTTTTTCAGTCATTTGGTTGTCCCTCACTAACCCCCTTGCCGGCCTGGTCGTAGGCAGCCATCTTGTGAGGGTGTGAGGGTCAATTTGCGTATTTCCTTTTATTATATAGGACCAGAGGCCTGGTGCACCAGTGGGGTCCCTCAGCCAGGCCTGCACCCTCTCGCAATCCGGGACCCCTTGGGAGATGTCAGACTTCCAGTTTTGGCCCAATCCCAACATGCCAGGCCAAGGGACCCCACTGGTGCACGAATCTGTGCACTGGGCCTCTAGTATGCATATAAGATCTTTGGTTAATTTCTGCCCACCCTCCCCCACCCCCCTTCCCTCTGAGATTCATCAGTCTGTTCCATGTTTCCATGCCTGTGCATTGAGCATCTGTTCCTTGGTGGTCAGTGCGCATCATAGCTACCGGCTGAATGGTTGCTTAGGCATATATATATATATATATATATATATATATATATATATATAGAGAGAGAGAGAGAGAGAGAGAGAGAGAGAGACAGAGAGAGACAGAGATTCAAAGAGATTGCTTTAAAAAATATCAGTAAGAAATTGCTGCTCCCTAGTCCCTAAACTCTGATTAGTCTCAACCAACCAGAGTTTCATACTGCACTGGGTTAAAACACTGTCCTTAAAAATTGTTATATTATTTTAACATCTTCTACCATTGCTTGCTCTCTCTGTAAGGCCTAATTCCTACCATACTCTTTCTCAGTTGTGTGTGTATGTTTGCTCCCCTACCTGAGACACTCTTCCTTGTTGTCTTTTCATTTTATTGTCAGATGTCAATCTTGTCAAATTTTGCCTTAAAAGAGTTGCCCAGGGAAATAAAATAACATAATTTTTTACTCTTTTGCCATAAACCCTGCTTCAATTTTCTTCAAAACATATACTGCTATCTCACACTTCATTGCATATTTATGTGTTCATTTGATACTCTATATCTTCCTTTTCAGAATGCAAGCTCTATTAAGTTGAGAATCTTTTTTAATGTGTTGATGCCTCTGTTCTTTTTACCTAAAGCAATGCTTGCACATACCTGGCACTCTAAATAAATACCTATTAGATAAATGAATAAAGGGGTTAAGCAGAAAAAATAGTAACATACACAGATTTGTTTTGAAAATTATTACTTTGTAATGTGGAGAATGTTCTTTGGCAGGGCAAGAATGTGTATGAGGACAGAGTTAAATAGATACTGCTGTAAACCAGACAGAATTTCATAGCTTGAACTGCAAAGAGATAAATAGAATTGAAGGAAAACAAAAATGTAAGAGCTATCTAAGAGGTAAACTACAGAGCACAGTGATATATTAGATATTGGGATATGAAATAAAAAGCATATGGGACACCTCTTAGATTCTTTACTATCATAATAACAGATAATAGTTTTGGAAAATGACTGTATGGGGTGGGGGTAGTAATGAGTTCATTTTGAGATATGATGATTTGTCACCTAAAATACTGAATGTCTAGTTCTGGAGCAGAAAATGAATCTTATCTGAACATACATTTTAGTCATCTATATATATAAAAGGCTAAGCAGCCATTATAGCCAGTTGAGCAGTCGACTGGTCGCTATGATGTGCACTGACCACCTGGGGGCAGACTCTCAACACAGGAGCTGCCCCCTGGTGGTCATTGTGCTTCCAGAGCGGAAACTCCGCTCAGCCAGAAGCCAGGCTCATGGCTGGCGAGCACAGCTGCGGCGGTGGGAACCTCTTCCACCTCCATGACAGCGCTACCAAGCAGCATGGTGGTAGGCACAGCGGAGCCAGGATGAGCAGGAGTTGCATGGTGCCTGGCCCTAGCTGGTGTGCCTCCACAGCCTCCTGCCACTTTGCGTATTGCTACATCCCTTGGCGGATGTCGGACTGCCAGGCTGGCCTGCGGGGATGGGGCTGAAACTGGCAGTCCCGTCTGACATCCCCCGATGGGTTCTGGATTGCGAGAGGGTAGAGGCCAGGCTGAGGGACCCTACCAGTGGACGAATCCAAGAGAGACCGAGTAGAATAAAAGGTAGGATAATTTAAGACACATCTTAATGAACTAAAAAAATATAACAGATGAATGAAGAATGATGCATTTGCCAACAAAAAAGGCAGGACATAGCAAGAGATAATAATAGAAAATAAGGATAATGGTGTATCATGGAAGCCAATTTTTAGGAAAGTAATTTTCAAAAAGAATATAATGATTAACAGTAGTGAAGAACAGTGAGACCTCTGTTTTAGGGAATGGCAGGTTAGATGATGTTCCCTCTAAAAAGAGAGAAAATTGCTAAATGAAACAATTTAAAATCATTGAAATATGACAATATAATACGAAATGTGAGGTGAAAATATTTTCAGAGGAGAACAAATAAATACTATTTAAGAAGGTAAGAAAAATGAGAATTTTCAAATGCTGTTGAGAACTCAAGTGCTAGAAAAGTTCTGATGGGTTTAGAGCAGTGGTTGGCAAACTGCGGCTTGCGAGCCACATGTGTCTCTTTGGCCCCTTGAGTGTGGATCTTGCACAAAATACCACGTGCGGGTTTGCATGTACAGTGCAATTGAAACTTTGTGGCCCATGCACAGAAGTCGGTTTTCGGCTCTCAAAAGAAATTGCAATTGTTGTAGTGTTGATATTTGGCTCTGTTGACTAATGAGTTTGCCGACCACTGGTTTAGAGGAACGCATTTTATTGGTTTCCTTTCTAAGAATTGTTTCAGAAGCAATATTGTTCCTGAAGCCAAATTGAAATAGTAGAGAAATAAGATCAGATGGAAAAATGAGGAGAGTGAATATGATCATCTCATTGTAGACGTTTAGCAAGGAATTGCCAAATAATTGACTAATAAAGAAATAGCTATCAAATGATGTGGGGTGGTGGGGTTTAATTACTTTCCTAAGGGAAAAACACTGAGGATACTAAGAAGTCCTACTTACATATTTAAATACTTCTTTGCTACTCACACAATTCCATCATTTTTTTTATCCTCTTCTAGTTTACTGCATAGAAGTTCTTCATTTACTGTTATACAATGAAGAACTTTAAAATGCAGGTAATTTTGTTAACAAGTAGAGCACTTCTTCAAATATGAATATGCACAAAGATATATTCATATGTATGTATACATATGATCCATAGATATGCTTTCTGGGCATTTGTGAACACATATAAACAAACTGTGTACTTCAATTATATCAGTCATTTAAAAATAAAACAAATAAATATGTATATATAATAGCCATTTTTTCACATATTTCATTGACTTAATAACACTGTCAATAATGCATTTATAAAAATGTTTTCCCATAGCTACTTCTGTTTTTGTTTTCTGAGTGTAGCATTTGTAACTAACTTCAGAATTGTCTTTATATTTTACCTGCAAAAAAAAAAAAGTGATTTTCAACCTTTTTTCCCTATAAGGCATAAAAAATGTTCGTGGACCCTCTGTAATTTTGTTCTCTTCCTCACATGTAATGACGAATCATTTGCTATTCAATTAAAAATAGCATAATCATTTGTTGTCTAATTAAAATAGCACAATATCAATAATAAAAGTTAGAATACTGTAACATATGTAATATGTAAGACCCCCTTACAAACATAGAATATACCTATTCATATACTATAAAACATTATTTGATGTTTATTGTATAAATATCAACTGTATTCCACAAAAGTCACTTGAATTTAATGGAAAAATGAAGAAATATCCAGTGTTTTTATGTTATTGTTTGAGAAACATTTTTAAGACACAGGAAGTTATCCAATAGAATCCAGTTTTAAATATGCAGCTTTAAATTTTTATTTTTTTTAAATAATACTTAATGGCTGCTTCTATGGAATTGAAGTTTTTCCCAGCATGTAATCTGAATATTCTATATATGCTCTCAGTTCCTACACACATTATTCTGAATGTATTTTTCACATTACTTTGTACCCACATCTTTTAAATAAACTATGAACCATTGATTTATATCTTAAATAAGGATAATAGCAGTGAAATGCAATATATGATAAATTCTTAAACATAAAAAGTAAACGATGTGAAACACTCTGACCAAAATTACTGAACCCTGTGTAAAAAAAACCTCAACACTGTGATCCTCTAGTGAGATCATGGGAAAACTTTAAGAATGTAGAGATTGTTAGGAAGATGACAGTTGAATAAAAATATGAATGAATTACCTACTTCACATTTCAAATTTGGGAAGCATGGATAAAGAAAATTGTTTTTTCTCTCCTCTCGCTGACTCCACCACAAACAGAAGCAGCCCAAACTGCAGAAAGTGATAGACCAGAGAGAATTACAGCGGTCCATTTACCACACTTTACAAACACTGCACTAATGACTCCTTCCTTATCACTCTTCACCTATTAAGATGTGTAATAAACATCTTTTAAAGTTTTACATTAGTGTGGCTTCAGATATATCATTTATGTGCAGTAATGATTTTCTAATGAATGTGTATGCCTCAATGTCTTCTAAGTATTGATTAGTGTAAGTGGGCTAATTTTAATTCCTAGCAATTTCCATTTGTCAACAAGATCTTTATCAGTTTCCTACTGTATGCCTAGCCTCATTAAGAACAAAAAATTTGATCCAGATATATAAAACTGTGATTATTTTTTTAGGTGAACAGAAGAAAAAAGTAATGATTAAATATTGCAACATTTAATCTATTTTAGTGATTAAATCATTATATTTAATTTTGAAGTCCTTTTATTTGAAATAAGCTAACAGCTTCAACAAGAATATAAAACATTAAAAATAATTTTGAAAAAACGAAAGTACCAATAATAGTGATTCTACCATGCTAGATGTACTTCCAAAAGCCGTAAATTTGATACGAATTTGTTTTAACTCCTAATCATATGCATTTAATAAAATACAACATATTGAATACTATTTAAGATAATTCATTATAATTTACATTCAAAACAATTTTGCTGACCCTAATCAAATAACCATTTTTATCTTTTTATATCACTTTAACTTTATGAGTATGTTCTAAATACCAATTTTTTAACAGTCTAATTCTGTGCTTTTGCATGCACATTTTCCTTTCTCCTTTATATTTGTTATTTTAATATCTACATAATATTCCCTTTAAATGATGTATCATAACCCTTAAAAACCTCCTTAGACATAAGGTTTTCAATTTTGATTTTATAGATAAAATTTGAACAAACCACTGAGCAAATGGAATTCAACTTTTGGATAATTGTTTCCTTAAATCAAATTTCCAGTAGTGGAATTACCCAACCAGAGATTGTGATCACATATTTTAATTTAGGGTCATACACCATATTTTTTTCAGAAGATCTTACCTATACATAATACCAAGTTTCTTATATAGAGAAAGACTTGGAAAACTTATTTCCTACACTGAAGTTGTCTTGGGATAATAACTACAAACTAAACCCTGTGTGATTTTTAAGTTGCTGTTAAAATTTATTCCTCATTTCCTAAAACCTAAAGACTGTCCCAAAGCTTTTTTCTTTTCCTTCCTCTATGCATGTTGCCATAAATTAATAAGTTTCATTAATACTTTGGTGATACAGGAATACTCACTTGTCATTCTGAGATGTTAAATAAAACATATCTGAGTGTAAAATCCTTCTAAAAGTGAAAATGAGAGTCAATTATAAAACTTACAAATGCTCCTACTTAACTTCCCTGAAGGACAGTACAAGTTTCATTACTCCAAAGATCTGAACACAGGTAAATACATCGTCCTGGCGTTTTGAATATCAATAATAGTACCTGGAAAACAGTTAACTCATCTTTTGAAGTAGTATTCTCATGTGATTTTTTGAAAGCTGATACTTTACATTTTGAAAGACTCAAACCAGTAGTGAATTCCATAAATATATTAAATGAGTCCATTGCTGATTTCTATTCACAGAAAAGAATTTAAGTTTTTAAGAGACTAACTTTCCCCATTTTATTTTTATTTTTATTTTTTTGGATTAAAGGAAATATGTAGAGGACTATGCTATGGAAGATCATCTAGAAATTAAACTGTACATTAAAAAATATATGTGAACGCTTTGGTCAAAGGAAGGCCACATGTGTTTGAAACTAATGAGTATTTTAAACAGTATATATACTAAATGGCAGAGGGCCTAGCGTTGAACCTAGCTTACAGGGAAATTCCCGAGTAGTTTTATTTGATTTCTCCATGGAAGGGAATTAGGAAATTTTTTCTTCTATGTCCTACAGCCCTACAGAATATCCAAGACCACCTACTCATATGTAGATGAGTTCAGTGGCTTAAACTACTAGATGGCAAGTGTTCCAGAGGCTGTGAATAAATATCCAGAACCAGTACCATTCTGAAACTTCTGTCCTTTTCCATGTAAAATGACCCTTGCTTCTTTACTCCTCACTTTCATTCTGCATCTCCCACCAGTTCCCTCCCCTTCACCAAACTATGTTTTTCTAGACAGAAGAAAAAGGTAACAGTTAAATATTGTAGTATTTAATATATTTAACTAGAGGCCTGGTACACAAAATTCATGCATTCGGGGAGTCCCTCAGCCCGGCCTGTGCCCTCTCACAGCCCAGGAGCCCGTGGGGGATGTCTGACAGACGGCTTAGCCCCGCTCCCTGTGACATCCTTAGCGCTCCCACGGAGGCGGGAGAGGCTCCCACCACTGCCACTGCACTAGCCAACCCAGCTTCTTCACTGACCAGCAGGGGGCAGCTCCTGCATTGAGTGTCTGCCCCCTGGTGGTCAGTGTGCATCATATCGACCGGTCATTCTGTTTTTTGGTTGATTTGCATATTACCCTTTTATTATATAGGGTGGGTAAACATTATATTTAATTTAGAATTCCTTTTATCTTTGGATGGGAAAAACTCCCTCTCCAAGTATACTTCAGAATCTGTTTATCACTTAGGCCAATGCTTCCTCTAGGTATTTAATTTTTGTTTCTATATGTGGTAAGAGAGAGGATCAAAGCAGCTTAAGGTTCCAATGAAATGCTGAAAGATATGAAGGGAAATATAGGAAACACATAGGTTAATACTTCTAGATTTAGCCCTCCTTACAAGATAGCTCCAAATTCCAGTCTCCCTTTGTAATAGGAGTTTAAAGCTCTGGGTAACGTAAATCATATTTACATAAGGTGTAGGAAACAGGTGAATCTAGTTTTCATTGTTTCTTTTGTTTTCCCATTGAGTGAAATCTAGGTCATCTGGTAGTCTCATTATTAATAGAACAGACACAGTTACTAATTCTCAGGCTAACACCTATAAATTCCATTATGTTGTATGTCATCCAAGAAAATCTCTGAGTGATTTAATATACATGCTTAAACAAATAGCTGAAAGTTCTTCAATTTGAAACAGGTGTGTTTTTTTTTTTTAATACCAGATATAAAACTGTGGATTTCAATTTAGCTATGGCATACTTATGACTAAAATAATTTTGAAACTTTTCTGCTTCTAATTTTTTAAAGAAATTGTTTATATCTTTTATGAAAAACATAGTCTCTCCCATATTTGACATACAAAAAAATCTCAGCCTTGCTTGTAAAATAAAATTCACACATTTTATACTTCATTTTTTAAGGAAAGCATATGTCTCTTCAGCTGGATCATTTGGTAGTTTACAAATGGATTCTTAGCCTCTGTCATGATATAATTTGGTTTTATTTATGACAGTATTTATAGCCTTATAATCCATTACATAATATATTGAGTTTCTAAAACGTTTCCGTGACTAGGAATCTGTGTGCTTTTATATGAGGATACAAGTAAAGTATAGGGGGAATTAAGTACTATTTTCAATGCTTACTAAAATCCCCTTCAATTAAACTTTCACATTGTCTTCTTTTCTTTCATGACTATGCAGCTTGTAAAAAGTCTTATGTAGTAGGTTATGTAGATGCAAAAGAAACACAAGAAAATACCAACAACTAGCTCTTACCTCACCATCTTTTCCATGCTTTGCTTTCAAATGTCTTCTCATGTCCTCAGAGCCATTCTCTGACCACAGGAAGGCACTTACCTTTCTCATCGGAACTGTCAGAAAATCTTGCCATTTTAATCTATTTTCTCTTTTAACTGATTCTCCTGATTCTCACCCTCTGACAAAATGGACTCCTTCATGACTAGAACACTGTCTCCTCTGTCTGTGTCTCCCTAGAACTAATATCTCATGAATCATTTATGACTTCCGTAAACTTTCGAAAAGTCTAATTTATATTTTTATATATTTCTTTTTCTCCCTAAATAACTTTTATTAGGTTATATATCCTAAATAACATATTCTTTTATTAGCAAAGAAGAACCCTGTACTTTGAGCCCTACCTTTTTCACTACGTATTTGTTGACAATGATAATGCATTTGATAATGCCAATCTCTTTCTGCTTCTTTTGGTTCAAAGATATTCTTGTTACAAATAATTGATTAATACAAAACAAAACCAATTTTCAAAATGAGGATACGTCATAAGCTAAATTTAAAATAATGTAAAGTAAAAATTATTTCTTGAGAATATGTATTTTACCTCATATGAAATACATCACGATTAGTTGTCCACTTTTATATAATGTCCCAAAGCATTTGGGCTTTACTTTTAAACACCTTATAGCTATATTTATATCTATACAAACTTAGATGTAATTTACATATTAAAAAACAAACATGCATTAACCAAATTCAATATAGTAAGAACTATGTTAAGTATATCAGTCAGGATGCATTTTAAGTAATTAAAATCGTCTTTATTAAATATAAAACATAAAAATCTGCCCTTCCTACATCTAACGTTTGACTTACTTTTCATGAACCATAAAACAAATTACGAAAAAAAGAATATAACGATATGTTACAAACAGATGCATCTATCAACTGGCTTCCTGTACTTTAGTATTAATGATTGCACAGCACTTAACAACAAAATACATGTTCATTTGGAATTGATATATCATTAATACTTCATCATTAAGATGAGCACCTCTTGTAATTAAGAGAATTTTTTTAAAAATAGGTAAAATAGGAACTCAAATAATATCCTATTTCACTTAGTCATCCAGAATTTTAAAATGAAAATTCTTTCAGTAGAATTTGTCTTTGGTTATTATAACTTACTGTGTTCTGTTCAACTGCCTGTATCTGAATTCAAGCCTTACCTTATACTAGAGATAAAATCTTTGGGAAATTTTAAATCTTTCTAAGCCTTAGTTACTTATAAAATTATATCATATGGTTTTTTGGAGAATTAAGAGATTCTATATGTATAAATGCCTGACAATTTATAAAAGCTCTAAGCATATTATTTTAGCAAATGGATTTAATTTTAACAGTATGAAGATTTCTCTTATAATTCCCTACTGAAACATATTGAAATAAATATCTTCTCAAGAACACTTACTCTTTCCTCCTTTGCGGGTGTCCAGACAGACAGAATCGTCTGTCCTTGGAGAAGTTCTTCCAGTGGTACCTGAATCTCAGTCACATGGCACTTATCACACACCTATTATAGTTAATGCCTTCCAATATATTACCCTCTCACAAGCCCATGGACTGTAATTATTTGGAGATAGATTTATATCTCAAAATTATTGTGCTTTAATCTGTTTGAAAGCAGAGACCAAGAACTATTTAAAATGTATGTTTCCTTCTCACTTAGAGAGTTCAAAAAATTTTAAGTGAATATTTTAATTAAATAGGTCTTCTTAGGCTTTAAAAAATAATAGAAATGTGTTATTTGTGTTACTTTGTACCCAATCATAACTGTATGATCTATCAACTCACCAAGGCTTTTGGAAGCACTGGCTCAGAAAGCTGGATGGGAACTCGGGGCTCTTACTGTTCTGGTGAGCTTCTGGCTCTTTGCTTCATTCATGTGTTTGTTTGTTTTTTCTTTGTGCATTCTAGTAGCAGAACCCTGGGAGATATTGTTTGTATAAATGTCAATACATTGAAATTGAGTTTGCACAAATAATCTTATATAAAAGTTCTAAAACATTTTATTTCTAAAACTATAAGATTTTTACTAACTTGTCAATATTGCCAAAATCATTTTGGAGATCCTTTTTTAAAGAAACACTTTTTAAAAATCAGTTATAAAGTCACCATCTCTACCAAATCCAGAGATATTATGGTAAACAGTTTAAATATGAATTTATGCCTTATATTGCATCACAGTAAAGAGATGTGGACTATCAATAGTTTGAAATCAGATTGTTCTACTTGACCAAAAGACAGACTGTGAGACAAATAAATAGAATTAAACATAGTGTGCCTAAATAGGAATTACATTGCCCAACCTAATAAAAGTCATTTTGTGTTCGTGAGGCAGGAGACAGGGAACCGGGGATGCTTGTTAGATATTTATTTTTGCAGACTCACGCATCTGCATAATGATGGTAGTCGATAGCATTACCTATCACAAAAGGCATAGAGAGAGCTATGCTGCTTACATTGCCAAAGGAAGTCTAAAAGTACAAAAGAAACTGAAGCCTGCCTGTGCCTTCCATATGTATACAATTAAGCAGCAGGTGTTCCAAGTACTGTCAGCAAAATGTCGAGCCATGGGCCTAGTTTCAAATATAAGATACAGTAAAATATTTTTAAATGTGTAGACCCATTAGGAGAAACTTGTTCAACCCTCATTTTAAATTTGCCGAGTTCACATGACAGAGAAAAATATGGTATTACTCCATACGTGATCTTTTACTCTCTTTCTGAGATATCTCTTGATAACTTAACTTTCAATGCATCATCAAGAAAAAAACACACATAATTGTTGAGAGTTCACAATGAATTGAAACAAGTGGCCGAGAAGTGAACACAAAAATCAGGGTACCAGCTTTTGTGGAGCTTAGTAATAGGGAAACGTAACTATGACAACATAAATATACATAATGTGTATATCATTATAGAAATGCTTATAAAACTTAGAGCTAACTTTTTAATCAAATCTATAAAATACATTTATTTAATTGATTTCATTGCTGACTAATTTTCATATTAAATTGTGCCAACCTGGAGATCCTTTGCTGATAGGCTCCTCCGTCTCTCACACCCTTCCCCTTTTCTTTTTTTCTTATAAGTTAATTTAAACTCAGTATTCATATATCTACATTATATTTAATGTCTGCATCATATTTCACCAATCAAACTAAAATAATTGACTTTATTTCCCTAACAATTGATAAATAAATATTTATGACCTTTTTTATTATTTCTAGTAATGTCCCATTAAGCATATATGTTGTGTGTGTGAATTTCAGTTCATTGTGTGAGTATCTTCACAGGATAAATTTCTAGAAATAAAAATGCTGATTTAAAAGTACACTGATTTTAAATTTGGTTGTTCTGTTAAAATGCCTCTACCTGAGAAAAAGTTTATTCAATTTACACACCATTATTAGAGTCTGAGAATAACTATGAAACTCTAATCTTTTCTTCATTAACCCATTTCTCCATTATTGAACAAATAGTTATTGCATACTCAAGATATGCCCCAAACAATGGTAACTAATGAGGCATTATAGTGGGCCAACTAGGAAAAGCTGCTTCCACACCAGAGCTTATATTCTAACAAATAATTAGTGAAGCTTGTCTCTCAATACTTGATTTTATGATAGCCTTCTGGCCTGAAGAAAAAAATAGATTGGATTTTCAGAAAAAAGTCCTCTGAGCTTTGCCATCATGTTCAAATAGATACAATATCCTGGTGAGAACTGAAATTACACAAGACTTATTTACTAGTAAGGCGTCTATTTAATTACTGGAAGTCATTATAATTATATCACACATGTTATTTTTGCAAAACATCAAGAGGTCAGTGAGAAAATTATACTCTGCTTTAGAGCCACAATTTGGCATTGTAGTGGCATCAATGTACCCTTAAAAATTCTCTAATGACAATTCAATTTGCTTCTTTCTCTTCACATTACACAGTATGATTTTGCATTGTTCTTTTAATCATCATTCCTATATTTTGCAATACTTTCACATTCTATAAGATCTTATAGAGATAGATTTGAAGAATTAGTTTCAAATCTTTTGTACTAATTTATGAATTATCAATTTATGCAATGATTATAATACATGCTACATAAAAACTATACAGACTAAATTAGGTGTTCTTTCACACCCATCATGGTCGCTGCTCTCACTGTATTTCTTATGCCTACTTCAAAAAACATTCTAGGCATATGACACCTAAGTATAAGGTATACAAATTAATTTTATCAGTCTAACCCAGTCACTTTTGAATGTGAAAATGTTGCAAGTGCTAATTATGCCAGGACAGCAGGTGAAAATCAGAAACAGTGGGCAAACTAAAATATGTGGTCACCCAAACTATGTATCATATGTATTTTGATAAATGTATATTTTAATTAAATACATGGCATTGTAGTGCACATTCTTCTTCATCTACCTTTTTTCACATAATATATTTTGGGTACTTTTCCAGATGATAATCCATAAAATTACTAATTCTTTATTATATCTACATGGATGCATCATTATCTCTCCTGTTGACAGACCTTTAGATTATTTCCATTCTTTTGCTATTCCAAACAATATTGTATTAAACATTGTGTGTGTGTGTATGTGTGTGTGTGTGTATCTCGTATATAGTATATATATTTAAGAGGCCTGGTGCACAACATTCACGGGGGATCCCTCAGCCCGACCTTCACCCTCTCGCAGTCCAGGACCCCTCGGGAGACATCTTACTGCCAGCTTAGGCCCGCTACATGGGCCTAGACTGGCAGTCGGATATCCCTCTCACAGAGTAGGATCTCTTGCTCCTTATCACCCGCCTGCTTGCTGCTCCTTACCACTCGGCTTGCTGCTCCTTAGCACTGCCACGGAGGCAGGAGAGGCTCCCACCACTGCCACTGTGCTTGCCAGCTGGGAGCCTGCCTTCTGGCTGAGCGGGACTTCCCCCTGTGGAAGTGACTGACCACCAAGGGGCAGCTCCTGCATTGAGCGTCTGCCCCTGGGGGTCAGTGCATATCATAGCAATCAGTCATTCTGGTTGTTCTGCTATAATAGTTGCTTAGGCTTTTATTATATAGACTAGAGGCCCGATGCACGAAATTCATGCAAGGGGCTCGGCCCTCACAGCCATGGGGACTTGCCTCAGTCCTCGCAGCCCTGGCTTTGTCCATAAGGTCATCCAGAAGGTCATTCAGCCATCCGGTCTAATTAGCATATTATGCTTTTATTATTATAGATAAGCTATTAGACATTTGCATTGATATGAATTCTCATCCATTTTGACATATGAATGGAATAATTAATACCTACATTTCAAATGCATTTTTATTTTGGCAATCTTTAGTTTCCAGTCCTCTAAAAGATCCCTGAAGTCATCAGAGAACTAATTGTAGGCACTGCTGACAAAATACATTTATAATGGATCTTTCCTGAAACAAGTTATTTACGATGAATAACTAGACATCTCCGTGCCTTTCATCCATGAATATATCAAGTATGTATTAGCAGAAACTTTGTAGCAGACCATTCCTGGTGTTATAAGTAAAATAACGAGAAGATGGCCCTCATGTGGTTTCTAGTGAGCTGTTAGGTTATGCTGTGGAATAGACTACCTCAAAATCTTAATAGCTTGAGACAACAAAGGTTTATTTCTTACTCATGTTACATAAAAGCTATAGCAGCTGCAACTCAGCTGTGTCTCCACCCTAGCAGTCTTCAATGTGTGTGTTTTTTAATCATTTTTTATTCCAGGAACCAGGAAACAGCCTGTATTTAGAATATGCTGTTTGCAGGAAAGAAGGGAAAAGTACTAAACCATATTGTCCTTCAAGTTTTTTTCTCAGTTTGGTATACTGATTACTTCGACACACATCATATTGGCCAGAGCAAGTTACACTTTAAAACCAGAAGTCGATGTAGTGAAGGAATGTGCTCCTCCCATAGAAAAATATTATACGTCACATGGCAATGGATGGAGTTATATAAATCCTGTTAGAAAAACTGCAGCAAATAATTGGAAAGAATATTGCAATCTAATATAGACAATACTTTTGGCCACAAATGTTCACTTTCTATTCAGTTATAGGTAAAATATCCTCATCTGCTTCCTAATGAGATGCCAAAATGTCCAAATTATTATAATGCTCAAAGTCCAGGATCTTGATAGCAGACTTTGCATTTGTTCCAGAGGTGAATCTCTCTTTTATGCCTAATAAATGTATTTTTATATTGTGGTAAAAATGCATAACATGAGATATCAACAAATTTTGAGAGTATAGTACAGTATTGTTAATAGAGAAGCACAGTATAATGCAGTGTTGTACAGCAGATCTATAGAACTTTTTCATCTTGCATGACTAGAACTTTATACCTTTAAGCAGCAACTCCCCAATTTCCCCTCCCTCTAGTCCCTAACAAACACCAATCTACTTTCTTCTTTAATGAGTTCAACTACTTTAGATACTTCATGTAAGTAGAATTATGTAGAATTTGTCCTGTGCCTGGCTTATTTCACTTAGTGTAATGTTCTCAAGGTTCATTCATGTTGTAGCATACAGGATTTCTTTCTTTTTATGGCTAAGTAATAATCCATTCTACATATATGGCATATTTTCTTTATTCAGTCATATATTAATGAACATTAAGGTTGTTTCCAGCTCTTGACTATTGTGAATATGCTTCAATAAACATGGGAGTGAAAATGTCTCTTCTAGGTCCTGATTTTAATTCTCTTGAATAAATACCTAAAAATGAAAGGCTGAATCACATTTGTAATTTTTAATTATTGTTAATGTTTTGAGAAACCTCCATACTATTTTCTTTTTTAAAGATTTAAATGTGTGGGCATTTTTATTTAAAATTTGTGTTGTTTTTTTTCCCAATTACAGTTTATAGTCCATATTATTTTGCATTAGTTTCAGGTGTACAACATAATGGTTATGCAATCATATACTTTAAAAAGTGCCCCCCCCCAATATTTCTAGTACTCACCAGGCGCCAAACATAGTTATTACAATACTACTGACTATATCACCTATGCTGTATTTTATATCCCATGATTATTTTGTAAGTACCAATCTGTACTTCTAATTCCATCACATTTTTTACCCAGTCCCCAATCACTCTCCCCTTGGCAACCATCAGTCTGTTCTCTGCATCTATGAGTCGGTTTTTATTTTCTTTGTTTATATTATTATGTAGATTCCACATATAAATGAAATATTATGGTATTTGTCTTTCTCTGACTGATTTCACTTAATAAATACCCTTTGGTACATCATTGCTGTCAAAAATGGTAAGGTTTCATTCCTTTTTATGGCTGAGTAATAAGAGTAATATTCCATTGTATATATGTACCACCACCTTTTTTATCTACTTGATTATTGATGGGCCCTTTGGTTGCTTCCACATCTTGGCTATCTACCTATATATATAAAAGCCTAAGTGACCATTTGACAGGTAGCTATGATGTACACTGACCACCAGGGGGCATATACTCAATGCAGGAGCAGAAACCACAAGCATGGAAACATGGAACAGACTGATGAATCTCAGAGGGAAGGGGATTAGGGGGAGGGCGGGAAGAGATTAACCAAAGATCTTATATGCATACTAGAGGCCCTGTGCACAGATTCGTGCACCAGTGGGGTCCGTTGGCCTGGCCTGAGGGACCCCACTGATCCAAAAACCAGTTCTCCAACATCCCCCAAGGGGTCCCGGACTGCAGTCCAGACCAAGGGACTCCACTGATGCACGAATCTGTGTACTTGGCCTCTAGTTATAAATAATACTCCAATAAACATAGGGATGCATATATTCTTTGGAATTAGTGTTTTGGGTTTCTTTGGATATATTTCCAGAAGTAAAATCAATGGGTCATAAGGCAGTTCTATTTTAATGTTTTAAGGAATTTCCACACTATTTTCCATAGAGGCTGTACCAATCCCATTTCCACCAAGAGTATATGATAGTTCCCCTTTCTCTACATCTTTGCCAACAATTGTTTGTTGATTTATTGATGATATGCATTCTGACAATTATGAGGTGATAGCTCATTGTGGTTTTAATTTGCATTTTTCTGATGATTAGTGACGTTGAGCATCTTTTAATATGTATATTGACTATCTTTATGTCCTCTTTGGAGAAGTGTCTATTCAGATTCTTTGTACATTTTTAATTGGATTGTTTTTTAGGTGTTGAGTTGTATAAGTTCTTCACATATTTTGGGTATTAATCCCTAATCATATGTATCATTGACAAATATGTTCTCCCATTTAGTGGGTTGTCTTTTAATTTTATTGATGGTTTATTTCGCTGTGTAAAAACTTTTTTTGTTTGTTTGTTTGGTGCAGTCCCATTTGTTTATTTTTTGTTTTGTTTTTCCTTGTCCAAGGAGATAGATCAGAAAATAATATTTCTAAGAAAAATGTCAGAGATTTTACTGCCTATATTTCTTCTAAGATTTTCATAGTTTTGAGTCTTAGATTTAAGTCTTTAATCCATTTATATTTTATTCATGTATATGGTATAAACACGTGGTTCAGTGTTTTTTTTTTTTCGTGTATCTGTCCAATTTTCCCACCACTATTTACTGAAGAGACTGTCTTTACCACATTGTACACTCTTGCCTCCTTTTTCAAATATTAATTGTTCACATATGCATAGGTTTATTTCTGGGATTTCTGTTCTGTTCCATTGGTCTATATGTCCGTTTTTATACCAGTGCCATGCTGTTTTGATTACTATAATTTGTATTATAGTTGGATATCAGATAGTATGGTACCTCCAACTTTGTTCTTTCTTAAGATTGCAGTGGGTATTTGGGGTCTTTTGTGGTTCCATATAGATTTTTGGATTATTTGTTCTAGTTCTGTGAAATAGGCATTTGTATTTGAATAGGAATTACATTGAATCTATTTCTAAATTCTTTGGGTAATACAGACATTTTATGATGTTAATTTTTCCTATTCATAATCACAGGATAAGCTTTCATTTATTTGTATTTTCTTCAATGTCTTTCTTCAGTGTCATAATTTCCTGAGTACAGGTATTTTACCTCCTTGGTTCAGTTGATTCTTAGGTGTATTTTTTTAAATTTGTTTACTTTTGTTTGTTTGTTTGCAAATGGGACATGTTAGTAGTCAAACTTACAATTCATTTTAAGGTAGGTCTCTCTCTACTACATATTTGCATTTATGAAGCTGTATACTCTATTAAGACACTAACCATCTTTCTAATTCCAAAAGAGTAGACTAGTTGTTCTTTAAAGGCATGGTGGGGAAATCATGGGGTAATTAAACTTAGAATTTTTCAGTGATAGAAGTTCTTCACATAACACATGATCTTACTTCCATCACAATACATCCAATCATAACCAGAGATGCAGAGTTGGCTTCTAGAAAACATCCTGAATTCCAAGTGTATGTCAGGATGGCAATGAGATGAAGAATTGAGAAGCAGTAGCTCAAAAAGGGAACTCACAAACTGAGATTTGGTGTTTCTAAGAAGAGGTTTCAGAAAATATTGTTTTCATCATTTTAAAAAGTTTTAACTGTTGATATTTTTGTTTCTTTGTGCATTATAGTAGTTAGAGGCTTAGTATTATGTTAGACACTCTTGTACCATCAGTTCTTAGGTATGTAAGCACCAGTAGTTAACTGACTCTTCCAAAAATGAGAAAAAAAGAGGGAATAAATCCATAGCTAAGGATTTTTATCTTGTAATTTCTGGTTATCAGAAGAATAAATTTTAAGAGGACAATGTTATATATCAGTACTTATCATATTAAACAACTGAGAAGAAATATTTATAATAATAAAAGGGTAATATGCTAATTAGACTAGATGTCTTCTAAACATCATTCCGGATGTCCTTCCTGACCAAGCCAGGGCCAGAGGGAAGCCAGCCCGGGTCCCAGGTGCCTGCAGGTGGCCCAAGGGAAGCCAGCCTGGATCCTGGGTGCCTGCAGGTGGCCAGAGGAGGGAAGCCTGGGTCCTAGGTGCCAGAGGGAAGCTGGTTCTGGCAGCTGGGAGAAGGAAGGCCTACTCTTGTATGAATTTTCATGCATCAGTCCTCTAGTTATACTATAAGTAAGATTAAATTATTTAGGTATTTCTTGAAGGCATTTATTTTTCACATACCAATTAAAATCACTATACATTTTTGTGTCTTTTCTCTATCAATATTTATTGAGTGGTTTCTCTTTGGCAGGGACTGTGCTATTCACTTGAGATGAGGAATACAAAATGCAAAATTCCTTACACATTCTGGAGTAAAAGAAAAATGACTAAATAAGCATGTCCCCAGCAACAGGGTGCACATTAATCATGAACAAGATGTTCCTGGGGAATAAGGGGAAAGTTTACAGAGGAGGTGCCTAATAGAATCTCCAAGAATGAAAAGTAAGCAGTTGGGTACTGTGGGTACAAATGACATCAATGCAAGCACAACGATGAGAAAATAAGGACACTGTAAGCACACTGGCATTACTGAATCCTAATTTTCTACAAGGAAGACGAGAGCCTCCCACTTGTCAGCCTGATAAAATATACAAAGATACAAAGCGATTCAAACTATTCTTTAGCAGTTCAAGTGCATTTGAATATATATATATTAATATGTAATAGTTTTTTAAAATATATGTTTTATTGATTTCAGAGAGGAAGGAAGAGAGAGAGAGAGAGAGAAACATTAATAATGAGAGAGAATCATTGATTGCCTGCTTCTTGCATGCCCCCCACTGGGGAACAAGCCCACAACCTGGGCATGTGCCCTTGACTGGAATCGAACCAAGGACCCTTCATTCCATAGGCCAACACTCTATCCACTGAACCAAACCAGCTAGGGGTATGTAATAGGTAATAGTTTTTATTTATTAGAGAGAGAGCAAGAGAGAAAGAAAGAGAGAGAGAGAAATTGGCTGTCTCCTGCAAGATCCCACTGAGGATAGAGCCCACAACCTGGGCATGTGCCCTACCCAGGAATTAAACCTTCAACCTCTCAGTGCATGGGACAATGATCCACCAACTGAACTACACATGATATATATATATATATATATATATATATATATATATATATATATATATATGGCCTGGTGCATGAAATTCATGCATAGGAGTGTGTGTCCCTCAGCCCAGCCTGCACCCTCTCCAATCTGGGACCCTTCGAGGGCAGTCGGACATCCCTCTCACAATCCAGGACTGCTGACTCCCAATTGCTCACCTGCCTGTCTTCCTGATTACCCCCTAACCACTCTCCTGCCAGCCTGATTGATGCCTAACTGCTCCCCTGCTAGCCTGTTTGCCCCTAACTGCCCTCCCCTGCAGGCCTGGTCACCCCTAATTGCCCTCCCCTGCAGACCTGGTCCCCCTCAACTGCTCTCCCTTGCAGGCCTGGATCCCCCCCAACTGCCCATCCCTGCAGGACCGGTCGCCCCTAACTTCCCTCCTCTGCCAGCCTGGTCACCCCTAACTTCCTTCTCCTGCAGGCCCGGTCACCCTTAATTGCCCTCCCCTTCAGGCCTGGTCCCCCCCAACTGCTCTCCCCCTGCAGGCCTGGGTCCCCCCACAACTGCCCTTCCCTACAGGTCCAGTCACCCCCAATTTCCCTCCTCTGCTGGCCTGGTCCCTCCCAACTGCACTACCCTGCTGGCCATCTGGTGGCGGCCATCTTGTGTTCACATGGGAGCAGTCATCTTTGACCACATGGGGGCAGCCATCTTGTGTGTTGGAGTGATGGTCAATTTGCATATTATTCTTTTATTAGATAGGATTAGATAGTATAAAGGCTTGGTGCATGGGTGGGGGCCGGCTGGTATGCCCTGAAGGTTGTCCCGGATCAGGGTGGGGGTTTCCTTGGGGCATGGGGTGGCCTGGCAAGGGGCCTGTGATGATTTGCAGGCTGGCCATGTCCCCCAGCCACCCAAGCGGAGTCCCTGGTATCTGGGATTTATTTACCTTCTATAATTGAAACTTTGTAGCCTTAAGTGGAGGCCAAGGCAGGTCAGGGCTGCAGAAACTTGGTTTTCTCCATCACGGCGGGGGGGGGGGGGGGGGGGCAAGTCAAGCCTCCAGCTCTCTCCAGCTCCATGGCTGCTGCCATTTTTATTGGTATTTATTTATCTTCTATAATTGAAACTTTGTAGCTTTAAGCGAGGCCAAGGCAGGCAGAAAGCTTGGCTTCCTTCACTGCCGGGGAAACCCAAGCCTCCTGCTCTCTCCGTGGCCACAGCCATCTTGGTTGGGTTAATTTGCATACTTGCTCCTGATTGGCCAGTGGGCTTGGCTTATGGGTGTAGTGGAAGTATGGTCAATTTGCATATTACTCTTTTATTAGATAAGATTATTTGTTTGTAAAAGTGTGCTATGATCAAATAAGGGGTTTAAAACTATAAACCTTATAGGACTGGGAAATAGATTAGTGCTGACAGCAGGGAGACCAACCTATTATACTGGTGGTACAAAGGACTAAACTAAGATCATGGACACTATTTCAAAAAGATTTTTTTTTTTAATTTGTAGTTTTTCAATAAAATAATTATTTCTCCTGATTTTATGCAAATCTATAATAATAAAAGCATAATATGCAAATTGACTGAACAGCCAAACAGTGGAACAACTGTCTGGATGACCTTCCAGATGAAGCCAGGGCTGCAAAGGCCTATTCTTGCACAAATTTCTGTAGAAACTTACTGTTTCTACTATGATTCTGAATAACAAAAGTAAAATTACAGTGGGTTTTTACTTGAAATACACCATGGGCTTATGTATAGGATGGGCAAAAATAGATTTTCAATTGTGAGTACATGAAACACAGTTTATTCTTATATTACTATTTATTAATTATTGTATTATTTTCCATACAAACAAATGTAAACCTACTTTTGTACCATCCTATATAACTATTTTAATAGTGTATAACTGAAAAATACAAATGTACATCTTCTTTAATGAATTCATATGATGAGAATAGACAAGTGTTTGGAATCCTATATAATATCCTATATAATAAAGAGGTGATATGCAAATTGACCATCACTCCAACACACAAGATGGCTGCCCCCATGTGGACACAAAATGGCCGCCACAAGATGGCCAGCAGGGGAGGGCAGTTGTGTGCTATCAGGCCATCAGGGTAGGGCAGTTGGGAGGGACCAGGCCTGCAAGGGAGGGCAGTTAGGGGCAAACAGGCTGGCAGGGGGGCAGTTAGGCATTGATCAGGCTGGCAGGGGAGTAGTTAGGGGGTGATCAGGCTGGCAGGAAGAAGCGGTTAAGGGCAATCAGGCAGGCAGGCAGGTGAGCGGTTCGGAGTTAGGAGTCCTGAATTGTGAGAGGGCTCCAGATTGGAGAGGGTGCAGGCTGGGCTGAGGGACACACTTCCCCCCGCTCCATGTACGAATTTTGTGCTCTGGGCCTCTAGTACTTCCTATAAAGTATTAAAGCCCAACAAGAAAACAGTTACCATTTTAATTCAGATGACCATTCCTATTGAAGAAAAACACACAATAAGATGGAGGAGAATTTATTAAACTATCCATTTAAGCAGGGCCCTTACTCCAGTGATTTAACTCTCCTCATAATCAGAACCTCACATAAGGGCTGTCACTACATCCTTTAGTAGGCAGAAAGTTTGAGCCAAATTAATTAGCAATCTGCCAGAATCCACTTAAAATATTCTCCTAATTAATTAAAATGAGAATAAATGAATTTAAAAATGTTATTACCCCATCAAATATCATTAATTTCTAGGATTACTTAACTAATTTGTCTGTTTTTGTCCTGGCATACCTACCAATCTTTACCTTTCAAGTCAGTAAATAATGTTCTGATTACCTGGGATGAAGAGATTATAAAACACTCTCTAGAAACACCAAATAACTATGATTCTTAGCTGGCTTATATTTATTTGTTCAAGCATGCTTGATTCTCATGATATAATTCATCTCTCTATTCATACACTATAATAGTTACCTCTGTGGTTCTTTAATTTTTAAATGACTTTTATCCATTTAGAATGCTTTCACTTACTTTTTTACTGTTTTGCTTTTCTTTGTAGTAATTCCTTTTAATCTCTTCCTCAACAATTTCTAGTGACTGTTTCCAGAACACTTTCACCAAAGATTTAAATGAAGCAGTTAAGCTTCATTAAGGCATAACATTCTAAATCTTAGCAGAAATAATGAACATTTAATGAAACAAAAACAACCTTCCATTTGAAGATACTAGTATATAAACTGCATTATTTCTTTTCTAGGCTGAGGAAGTACACTCTTCCCTTGGTAAGAATTTGACCTCAATAGTATCTTTATTGCTTTATTCTGTACTTTTATGGGTTAGACATCATACCTTTTCCCCCTAAAACTCTGAAAGAAAAACATATTTTGAATCCCCATGAGCTTTCCAAAATGTACAGTATGGAAAAGGTAGGAGCAACGTAACTACAGTGGAGAAATATGGCAAACACTACCTCAACTAGGTGATTGCGGCTAACATCTTCAGTGCTAAATTATTTTGATTGTATATATCTTTGAGACTATGTGATGAGAGTATCATTTCACCCTTACATTCTTCTCCCCAAATCCTTATCCCTCCAGCCTAATCCTGAGGAAAACAAAACAAACAATCAAATAAAAGCAAAAAACACCTTGACCATGACTCCTCAAATATATCAACATCATGATAAACAAGGAAGGTTTGAGAGACTGTCACAGAATGGAGGATGCTAAACAAATGTAATGATTAGATATAATGTAGTATACTGGGTGGGATCCTGGAACAGAAAAAGAGCATTGGAGTTTAGATAATGGCAATGTTACCAGAAAAAGTTCAGTTGTTTATAAAATTTCTGTAAATAAAAGAGAATAAAAGTGTATTCATTATTAAAGATAGTATTCATTATTAAAGATAGTATTGTATCTGTTATATGAAGAAAAGTGTAGCAATTAAAACGGGCAATGTTTAATGTTGTTCACTGAATAGTTCTTACTCTCATCCCCTCAGGCACATAGTACACTTCCTGGACCCTTATCATTTCAGGAGGGCAATTGAGGAGTTCTGGTCAAAAATTTAATATGTAAACTATTTATAACACTTCTTGGTCAAATATTTAATTGGTGTACAAATTGCCAGAGCTTTATTTTTTCCTCTGACAAAGTGACCAACAATATGCCAAAACGTGTTTACCCCACCAGCCTGGATCTACTGTGACTCTGAAATTCCAATGAATTGAGTTGCTCTGTTGAATATGATGTGTTTTTTACACGAGACACAACCAGAAAATAAAAATGAACAACAAAAATACCCACAAAACATATTTGTTGTCATATGTCACTGAGAATTTAGATGTGTTGGTTACCATATCATAACTTATGCTTACAGAGTGACAATGTCATATTTTTAAGATGAGTAAGCACTATGTCATTCTAGTCCCACAGACTTCACTACTTTAAATAGATTCATTGAACAAAGTATAAATAATGACCACAATTTTTCCTTCATAATGAATTATAAGAAAATAATAAAAACATTTGTTTTAAGAATAAAAAGTATACATTTAGTTTTCAAAAATTAGAAATAATATTCTAGGTACAGTATTATCAGACCCTATGCTGAAGACCAATACTAATCTAATACCAATATTTCATCAAGTAAAATTAATAGCACTTAAACTACTTTAACACTAGGACTCATGTATATACCATAAGTATCAAGACTAGCATTTGCTTTGAAGGGATATTTAATAAATGTTTTTCTTCTACCCAAATTTCCCTTTTCCACTGGGGGGTCCAGAACAAGTCACCACAATATGTGCTTGTGTGATTTGAAGATTGTTTTGGGCTAAAGACAACTTTAGCTACAGACTCAGGAGAAACTTTTGTACCCCACCAGTGCCTGCCTAGAGAATTTGAATTAGAGATACTTTTTGACCTACCTTATATGGCAGGGAAAACCTTTATTTATTAAACATCTCTTCTTAACAGCCTGCATGACCCTGTGAAGCCCCAAAGCACATTACTCTAACTCACGATGTCTTATATACCTCAAATCTGTTTCTAGCTCTGAACCTCTCCTGCATGTAGAGTCTCTGCTCTCACGTATGCTGGGTTCCCATACATATGTATATATTAAATTTGGTTATTTTTCTCTTGCTAATCTGTCTCATATCTATTTGATTATTAGACTAGCCTAAAGAACATTGAGGATAGAAGAAATTTTGTTTCTCTGACACCATCCATACTACTTACCCATCTTTAATATTAGGACCTCAGAAAAACAACACTACATATATATATATATATATATATATATATATATTTATATGTATACACACACACACACACACACACACACACACACACACACGAGGCCCATTGCATGATATTTGTGCAAGAATAGGCCCCTGGCTTCACTCCCAGCCACCTGGGAGCCAGCACATCCCCACTCCCCAGCAGCTGGCAAGTCACCACTCCCCGGCATTCCGGGAGCTGGCATGTCCTCGCTTCTGTCTGGAGTACCACTCCAGTAGCTCCCTCTGCCGCCCCCTTCCCCTCATAGCAGGCTTCACACTGCTCTGTGCCTGTATATGCAAATTAACCTCCATCTTTGTTGGGTTAATTTGCATACTCTGATTGGCTGTGGGTATAGCAGAGTGATGGTTAATTTGCATGTTTCTCTTTTATTAGGTAAGATATATATATAACCTCTCTATAGATCTAGATGGAGAAAGATAGAACTGGATGGAGATACATATATCTCCTATTGTTTTGTTTGTTTTTTAGAACCTTGACTAACACAGGAAGCATACAATGACATGAAATTAATTTATAATATTTAACATTGAAAACAAAGCACACAACTATACGTAGTATAGGTTAATTTATATAGAGTATAAAATCAGGCAAAATAAAACAATATTGTTAGTAATAAATGCATAATAAAGTGGAAAAAAAGATTAGCAAGAAAATGATTATAACTGAGATCAGAAGAATGATCATTTCTGCAGGAAGAAATATTTTAGAATGGAGCATACAAGAGTTTTAAAAGTGCTAGAAATATTCTTTTGTGAACAGGTGATTATTATATGGATATTCATTAACAGTTACCATTCAAACTACATGTATATTTTATGTACTCTTGTGTCTATGTGTTATTTTAGACAGTAGCAAAAATCAAACCAACTCATAACTTTACACAACACAGCACAGTACCAAAAAAAAGGGGGGGGGGGTAGCTGAGAATAGGAAATGATTACGAATATAGAGAAAATAATTGGTTTATTTTCCCAGGACCTTAACAAAATACCTACTATCTAAATATTCTTGGCTCAGTTCAAATTTATAAAAGGCTTAACAAATGAGATTGACTTTTCGAATAAAGAGACAAGATAACTGAAAAACCACAGCACAGACAGCTTAATTGGGATTCATTAAGATTTTGAGTATATTGGCATATATAGTTATGTAATGTGGCATATGATACCAAGACCATCAGGTTAGTAAATGACTTCAGTATGGACTGTGGCTTTTGGAAATTAGGTCATTAGAGATTTAAGATAAAATGTAAAGAGAATAGAAAAGAAATAAAGAAATGCTGGGGAAATTTTTATGTAGTCATTATAAGATAGTAATCTTTGCCATAATATATTCTTGTCTTAGGTTATACTTCCTATTTAAAAAAAACAGGTAAAAATTAGACATTGTAGAAGAATTCAAATACTCACATAAAAAGCTTTATATTTATACTATTCTTTGGAGATGAAATTACAGGCAATCTTTCCATTGTCTTAGTTTTATAGTTTGTTTGTTTTTCTCATAGACTGTCAGTGCTTAACTCCCAAAGGTTCATGAAGAATCATGAGGAGTTTATTTCTAAATTAACACACAATTAAAAATAAATAAATAAAACTTAAAGTATCATTTGAAGCCCATTTGCCTTTTTCACCTATTCAAGCCACTACAGCTTGTGAATGTTCAACTGCATAACCATTTCTAAAGGAAAAAGGCTTTATACTGGAATGCCCTTTGCAAAGCGCAGATTAAAAAAAAAAATGTGTGTCTTGATTATAGCATATATATTTCCTATGTGTGCTTTCAACAAATAATGCATATTAGCATGTATGAGCTGAGGTGGGTTTTTTCCATCAGTTAACTCTGTGTTGGCCCTATTGTTCAGGAAAAATGTTCTAATGAACACACACACACACACACACACACACACACACACACACGGAGAAATATTATTAAACTATGGCAAAACCAATAACTTAAATAACCCTCTAAAGACAGTAAGTTTCTGAATAAAAATATTATAAATTTCCTCTCAATTTTGTAAATGAGCTCATATGAAAATAAAAAAGTTCAATAAATAAATAAATAAATAAAAATTCTAAGTGGCCAAAAAGGAAGAGGAAGCCAAAAGCCAAAGGGGTTAGGTGGAAGTATGTGTGGCTAACATGGGAATCTTCTTCAACCTTCTCTCAAGAATTTGGATCTTAATAGCCTCATTGGTACAGGAATTGAGGATTTAGGAGTCCATGAAAGTGAAAAGTCAGAAATGAAATGCCTGAATAATGCCAGCAGGAAGATATTTCTTACCAGTAGAGGGATATAACAAGAAAATTTGTATGCCTAACCAGAGCTCCAGTTGGAAAATATCAAAAAAATATATAACCAAAGATTTGCTCTTTAATAGGTTTATAGTTTTGAAAATCCTTATGTATTATTAACTGAAAAAATAATGTTTAAGTGAATTTACAGAACACTCATCATAGGAACCATGGTCTTTCCCCCTAGCCAGTGTGCTCAGTTGGTTGGAGGGTCATCCTGTGTGCCAGATGGTGACAAGTTTAATTCCTAGACAGGGCACATACCTAGGTTGTAGGTTCCATCCCCAGTCGAGGACCGTATGGGAGGCAACCAAATTGATGTCTCTCTCTCTCTTTCTCTCTCTCTCCCCCCCTCTCTCTCTCCCTCTGTCTCTCTCTCTCTCTTTTTCTTTCTCTCTTCCTCGCTCTAAAAAAATAAAAGAACAGTGGTCTCTTCTATATATTAAAAATAATATCTAACTATAACAATACAAAGAGAAATACGGTGATAAAAAGAGAGAAAAAAGATAAGATAGTGACTGTGTGATTTGTTTAATAACTTTTTATAAATCTATGCATTGTACTCCTCAGATAGCTATAGTAATGTTTTCTTTCCTTTTTAAAGGATGTCATAGAATCAGTCATTTTTTTTTATTGTAAAATAATTTTATACCTGATCACTCAATTGATAGAGAAAAAAGTGAGTTTTTACTTTGTGCATCATTTTTTTAATTTTTCTGTATTCTGCAGTTTGTTGATTTGTTTGAAACATACATGTAGACATGACTTAAAAAGTCTTTGAATATAAATATGAACGAAACCTACCTTCAACAATCAAAGACAGCCTTCATCGTGGGTATTAAAATATTGCTTCATTATATAAAGGCAATTATAAAATTAAAGATGCCAACCCATCCATATGTATGTGTTTTTTGTGAAGAATCATCACTTGCTTCTTTGAAATCACTCTGAGTACTACCATATAAAGCCTACATATGGAATTTCTAAGTAAAAGTTGAATTACTAATACTGACACAATTATATTACCAGTTTTAAAATATTTTTTAATTTTTTGCCCTCTATTTATTTAATGATCTTTATGTTACTATGAAATAACTAGTAAGAGTATAATTTTAAATAACCTGTTTCCATTTTACTCACAAAAGTCACAATTATGGCATATTAATAGATAATTATAATAAAAGTACTATTTTTATTTTTTAACGTTTTTTGTTTGTTTGTTGAAAGTGACCAAATTCAGAAAACAGCAAAAAATAAAATATAGCCACTATAATAATCACCTATATCCAGATGGTTAAAATATTTTTCTCTCTACTGCTGGCTAAAAGTTACTCAGACTCAAATTGCTTGCAGCAAAACTCTGAATCTTGCTCTGAAAGTTAGTGATGGGGAACTAATGTTGAATTTGGTCTGTTAATTAAACAAGAATGCCATTAGACAGAGGTGGCTCTAATGCCAAGGCAGCCTATGTAAGCAAACCAAAATGTAAGCCTGCAAATGCCTCAAGGGCATAAAATCAAAACGCTAAGGCCAACCAATCACAAACAGCCAACGAGGCTTTAAGCTATCATCAATTTAGAATTCCCTCAGGTTGCTCTGCCTTGTCTCTGCAAGTCTCTCCCCCAGCTCCTGTAGGTGGAGTGCTCCTAACCACCTCTGGTTTCTATTCCTTCTGCTCGAAGCGAATAGTTTTGCTCAAATGAACTCTTAAAATATTTAATATGCCTTAGGTGATATTTTTTATAGTTCTCGTATCAGAAGAGGAAACCAAAGGAGGTCCTGATGGCCCCCAAGCAGCAACAAGCAACCAGGCTAAGTACCTGCTGAGCAGGAGGTCAGCTTTCTTGCTGCCTCTGGAGGTGGTGGCTCCATCCCTCAGCGTCTTGGACCCGAGCTCTGCGCTCGCAGTTTTAGTGTTCAGAGCGTTCAGCCTTTATTTGAGCATTTCTTTTCCCAGACAGGGAACCACCAGAGAGATTGGGTCCCACTTAGGAATTGGGCGGGTTCCGGGATTGGACTGGGTCTGACGTAAACTGGGCTAATTTCAGTATGACCTCAGGTGAATAAAATTTGGTTTTAAGTCTGAACAAGGAGGTTACCCTTACCAAAGATAATATTGAATTAAGGTGGCCACAGTGGAGAATTTTAATCATTTGGGGTGAGCTTACCCGTTCACAAGGTGTTCTAGAGAAAAAGGAAGCTCAGCCAAACACTCAGGGTAAAGGGTTGTGGGGAAAACTTACTTTTCTTTCTCTACAGCATCTGGTGACTAAGATGAGACCCCAGGACACCCCACTCCTCCAGAGCCTGACAGGAACCTGGAAAAACTGGCAGAAGCTGTCAAAGGGTGAATGTTCACCAAAGTCGTCTCTCCAGATCTTTGTGACACCTGGTCAAGAGAGAAAGGTAAAATTGTGTTATCTCTCTCTCTCTTTTTTTTTCCCACATGGTGGGGGTGGGGGGTGGGGGGTGGGGAAAAGCGTTTGTTATTGATCCTTGCTCACCAAGGACAGTTACTGCCATTTTGTTTCTCTATTGTTGTGGTCTGATAACTTGGCTTGGCAACTGTTAGGTTGGGACCCTGAGCTATGGCCAGACAGAAAAGGGGTTGAAAGCCAGAAGCAGGAGGTGGGGGCAGGCTAGAAGGGGTTAATGTTGGAGAAAAGGGGACATATGTAATACTTTCAACAATAAAGGTTTAACTTTAGAAAATAAGAAAGAAAAGAAAAGCAGGTTGACATCATTTGCAGCTAGGGTCCACCAGGGTCGCCAGCTCTGGGGAACTGTCTTTCCTTTGGTATATTTGGGAGTTGCTCTGGAAAAACTTGTCATAGTTACTTGTTTATTGTTGCTTTTGTGCAAGTCATATATCTGAGGGTAAGTCAGAGTCTATTTCACTCCTACTAATTATCTTATGTTAAATACATTTTTAATGATTCCAGACTTTTCTTCTAAACAGATTGTCCTTGAACAGTTTTCACTCCCCCCCCCCCCCCCCCCCCCCCCCCCCCCCGCTGTTAGACTGTTTAAATAAGTTGGCACCAATTTGTTAGGCTTATAAAACTGGATACTTTGCTGGCCATTTTATATGAGCATAAAACTTCAGCACACTTGCCTCAGTGTTTCCCCATGGATAGGAAGCAGCCTTTCTCACCATTTTATTGCTTCATTCATCAGTATTTTACTTGCAAATTGAAGTTTCTTTCCATGGATATCTTTTTCTATGCTAATGAGATACCAGCCAGTCTAGCCCAAGAATTGTGTAGCCCTTCAGGGTTAATTTCAGAAGCCAAGTAATTCAGCTCTTCAGCAATTCCCTGTAACAGATAAGTACAGGACAAAAATTAGTGCAGACATAAAAGCAAGCACTAAATATTGTTTCTGAGGTAGCCACTCACATATTTATATCCACCCTTAAACCTTAATTACCAAGAATGTTAGAAATAATGGCAATATCTCTTGCACTTGTTGCTATAAGCACAGTATACTAGTTGTGAAGGCAAAGCTATGCAATAAACCAAGTTGATTTTTTACCTTATAGATGAGGTAATTGCCTATCTGCTCAATGTAATTATTGACCATTTTCTTTTTTTTTAAATATTTTTATTGATTTTTTACAGAGAGGAAGGGGGAGGGATAGAGAGTTAGAAACATAGATCAGCTGCCTCCTGCATGCCCCCCACTGGGGATATGCCCACAACCAAGGTACATGCCCTTGACTGAAATCGAACCTGAAACCCTTCAGTCTGTAGGCCAACGCTCTATCCACTGAGCCAAACCGGTCAGGGCACCATTTTCTAATAAAAGCAAAATAGGGTCTCACCAAAATCTACAATATTGATGAAATATGAAACTGTTCTCTCTGCTTTTGCCACCAGATCAATTTCCCATGAATTTGACATTATCTCCTCTTCTTGCCTCTTTTCCACTTCTACGTGAAATGAGGAATTGGGTTATTGAGGTAAAAGAAATATGATACCCCTTGCAAGTTTCATAGAATAAGTAAAGGCATTTGCCCTTTAGTCAGATAGTGTCAAAACAATGCAAAAGAATCTCATATAAAGGCCATTGCTTCTATGTCACCTTTTATGATTCTTACTTTAAAATTATTTTTAAAGGAAAATTTTATTAAGTAATCTCCAATTTTTTCACCCTTCAAAAAAATCACAACTTCCCTTAGGACAAATAAAAATATTTATGAGAATGTAATTATATTCAGTAAAATATTATAGTCTTAAATTATAGCTTGAGAATATAATAGGTTATTACCCTTTTTTTTGGTCTAAAGATGTGGAGCTTATAGAAGAATTTATTGTTTTAAGTATGCCTCACTTCCAAAAATTCTAAAATTAACAGTGAGTGTTGTTAATGGCATAAAAAGTATGCACCATCTCAACAAACAAATGACATAAAATTATGTACTATCTCTTCTGGTCTGTGAATTGATTATATCATTAGGTGGTTTTCAGTATAGTTTGGTATACTTGCCTGTATAAATGAGACATCATAAATTTGCTATGAAGACACTGCCTACTTTTAAAAAATTCTTTTAACAGTACCATATTACTCAAATAATTAAACCACATTATGACATATCTGATTATATCTGAAGGGCATCTTTATAGTCAGTTAGACTATTTCAGTTAGATTTCACATCTTTAAATTAAGGTTTGCTATTGGACTTTAGTAAAAAAAATTGGTGACAAAAATTATTTTCAGGATCTTAATATATTTTTAAAGTTTTACTATGTAATATTTAAAATAAACACAAAAGTAGGAGGAATAATGAAATCCAGGTACCCATAACACAGTACATTTTCCCATTGCTACTCTTTTTTTGATTAAAGTATTACATATGTGTCCTTATCCCTCCATTGCCCCTCTACCCCCCAATCATGCCCTTACCCTCACCCCCTGTTGTCTGCATCCATTGGTTATGCTTATATGCATGCATATAAGTCCTTTGATTGATCTCTTCCCCTTACCCCCACCCTTCCCTACCTTCCCTCTGAGGTTTGAGCACCATTGCTACTCTTAAAAAATAACACAAATCTGGTGATTTAAAACAGAGCAGTTTTCATACTTTTTATTTCTAGAGGTCAGAGGTTAGAAATGGGTCTATCTCACTAGGCTGAAAATAAGGGCTCAATACCATTTCTGGAGACTCTAGAAGAGAATCTCTTTTCTTGTCTTTCGAGCTTCTGGAGGCAGCCAACAACCTTATGGTGCCTTTCTTCTGCCTTCAAAGCCAGCAATATCAGGTCAAGTCTTTTTATGTTGTCATCTGCCTAGTTCTCCACCTTCTTTTCCACTTATAAAGAAACATGTTTATGATCACAGTAAGTCCGCACTCAACTTCCTTGCTAGGTTTCAACTTTAACGTGAACAATATATAAAGAAACCAATTTTACCACAGGTTAATTAATATAAGCAAGAGTTATGTTCCCATAGCATCTTATCAAGGTTATATTGAAAGGTCGTTATTGAAGGACCTACTGTTCATTGATTGACTCCCTCACCTCTTGCCTGCTCTCTCCCCTGCCCACTATGGATGTAGGATCTTCCAAGACAGTTTTCCCATCTCAAGGTCAGTTGATGAGCAAATTTCCATCTGCAACTTAATCATTCCTTGCCAAATAATAAGATAATCACAAGTGTCCTGGATTAAGTTCCAGGCCTCTTTGTGGTGGTGGTGGGTCATTTTTATGCCTCCTATACTTACTACAGGTATCAACATTTTGCCATTATATCATTTTGCCCCATAACACATATATGCAAACCTTGTTTTTGGTATGTGTTTGTTTGCTTCACTTTTCTTTTTAAGCAAATCTCAGACTTCACATTACTGTACCAATAAATATTTCTGTGTGTATTTAAGAGATAAGGACGTTTTGTTTAAACATAACCAAAACAGAATAGTATCTTATAAAGGAATAATCCTATATCATCTAAAACCTAGTTTATTGCTAATGTTTCCTGATTATTTTAAAAACGTCTCCTCAGATTGATGATTGAATCAGATCAAAATAATTTTCACACCCTCTATTTGTTTGATATCTTAAATCTCCTTCACAAGCATTTCCCATTTATTTGTCTTTCGTGTCATTTAACAGTTGATGCTGTATACTTGTGTACTCCTTAGAATTCTCCAAACTCTGAATTTGGCTATTTATAACATCATAATATAGTTTTAAGTAAACCTCTATCGTCTCTATTGCCTGAACCTAGTTAGGTTCAGGTTATTGTTGTTGTTTTTTCTCCAAGAATACCTTATAGTGTGTTTAATTCATATTGTGTGACATTAAGTAATACATGATGTACGGTTATCTCAATTTTAGTGATTTAAAAATGATTATTAAATTCAGGAGTTTTCAACCTGATCTGTTATAAAGTATCTCATCAATCATTAACCTGACGAATTCAGCAGCAGTTGATAATAGTTGCCTAGATATTTTGAAACTGCCTCAGGAGCTTCCTTTGTCATCATATTTAACATTTTTCAATGTTTTATGAAAATTAACTTATCCATACTTTCCATGGATTTAAATAATGGGAAAAAGAAGGAATGTTGGTAACTGACCAGCCTATCTGTACACAGAAAACTAAGGCTGTCTTAAATATGGTCTCCACTATCCATCACAATTTTTATATATTTTTCAAAGAAGATATAACAAAGTGATTGGTAATCTTCTCAGAGATAATATTACTTATAAAATTACAGAGAATGTCAGAATTCCTGTGTCATTTGTGATGGGTAGTACAGTTAATTTTTTGTTTCTACAGAATCTGGATACAGATAGATTCCTTGGGAAAAATTACCTTTATTTGTATCATGTTATTAATCTCTTTGTAAGTAGGGAAAAGCCCTTATCAGCAGGAGGAGATGCTCTTGGCAGACAAAAACACATAATCCCTATATCTGGACTGATAGCCAGCCATATGCACTATACTGCCAAACCAGTCATTAAAAAATTGAATCACTTTCTTACACCTTACACCAAACAGCTGTTGCCCTTAAAACTCGTCCTCTGCCCCCACCTTAGATTCTGCCTTCACAGTTCACCCAGAGTAGGTTCTGATTGGTTGGTTTCTATGCCTGTCAGCATCAAAAGCTCCGCCTCCTAGGTAGCCATTGGCTCCTTGCAGTTCACCCAGATTTGGTTCTGATTGGTTAGTTTCTATGCCAGTCAGTATCTCCAGGCCTATTTCTGGGCCTGATTATACAGGCAGGGCTGATCAGCAGCTGCCCGAGGCTGCTGGCTAGTGGGCTGAACTGCTGACCTCTGGGAGAGAGAGAGAGGCTTGGCTGCTGGTGAGGGCCAGAGAGAGAAGCAGGGTCTGATCATCCTGCTTCTCTCTCTGGGCCTCACCAGCAGCCGCTGCCACTGCTGTTCAGCCCCGCCTCTCTCTCTCCCGGAGAGGTCAGCACTTGAGCCTGCTCACCTGTTGCGTGTGCAGCCTGGTGTTTGGTCAAGCCTTTGGTCGTTTTGGATGTTACAACTCTGGCTCTTTATATATATATATATATATATATATATATATATATATATATATATATATATATATATATATGGGTTTTAAAAGTTTTATCTGATGTGCTGGTTCATCTGTCCAAGTTACACATTTGGGACTGATTCTTATGAATCTTTCAAATGCCCATACTTAACCTTTAGTGTGTTTCCATTTTGACCATATATCACATACTTCAGAAACATTTTAGCAGTCATATTTCCTTCCACACAAATATAAAGTATCTCAAAGATTTCCTTTATCACAGCTTTTTTAAATGTCTACAGTACTATATATTTGTCATATGTCCTGGGTTTTTTGTTTGTTTGATTTTTTAACATTAGTAATCATTCATTTCTACTGATTTATAAATTCCCCAAGAGTTTTTATACCACTGTATTTTTGAAGAATCTTAGTACCTAGATCATAATACAAAAGAAAAGTTGAGTTATTAAAAATGGAAATATTCCAAATAGGGCTATTGATCAATAGTATTTTAATTCCAATATTTTAACATTTTTATTATTAAATTCAATAAAATTTCTAGTGTCTCTCTTTCCATATACCCCTGCATCCAGATAATACATTCTAAGAAATGAATAGATATAGGATACGTTATATATTTAATGACCACCTGAGAAGGTTCAGTTTATATCCTGTGACTAAGTTCACTATTTCCACCATCTTAAATTATTCTCAGAGCATAATCCCTAATTATTTGCATCACTTATGATCAAGTTGGACTGTGTTTACAAAATCAGTTATGATACTCTTATTTCATAAAACATTGTTTGAACTTCAGAACAAATTTTCTTGCTCCCATCCCATTTTGTTTTTTCTTTCTCCATTACCACTATTTAAATTTATCTTGCTCCTTTTTGTTTGTTTGATATTTGAAGTAGTAATTCAGTAGTTTATTAGCTATATTCTCCACTCCCAAATCACTCTACATCCCCATAGCCACATGCCTGTTCAAAAATATTTCTATGAGAATAGGGGCTTTGTCCATGTCATTTATTACTGTGTCCTCTAGCTCTTAGAGCAGTGCTTAGCATGGAAGACATACTAAGTATACATGTTCTCATAGCAAATCTCTGAAAGTTCTACCTATTTATTCTTTAAAAAAATTTATTAGTGTTCTATGTTCTCTTGTAGAGGTAGTATATCTGGTTCTCCTCACTATTGAGTTATCATCCAGTTGGCATTATTGATCTTCATATGTTTCTGTTTGTTCTTTTCAGGCAGAGGTTTCTGAGCTTATTAGTCAGTCAAGACCTTTTTCTGAGCTCTTTACCCCCATTGTAACATGTTGTTTACTAAATAATGCCAGGCATGCCTTACCATTTGTCCTATCGAAATTGCAAGTGTGAATTCTGCTAAAATGAGAAATCAAATGTCCTTTGTTGCTCAGTTGAGATTATCTAAAATTATTTTGAGATGTTGACAACTAATATACAGCTCTATAAACTGCCAATAGATAGTATTTTAGTATACACTGAGTGGCCAGATTATTATGATCTCTGAACGCATAATAATCTGGCCACTCAGAGTATACGTATGTATATATTAGAGGCCCGGTGCATGAATTTGTGCATGGGTGGGGTCCAGCCAGCCTGGTCAGGAGGAGGGGACATGGGTGGTTGGCCGGCCTGCCTGCTGGTTGAACTCCTGATCAAGAGGACAATTTACATATTAGCCTTTTATTATTATATAGGATATACACTGAGTGACCAGATTATTATGCATTCAGAGATCATAATAATCTGGCCACTCAGTGTATATGCATATAAGTATTAATGAATAAATAAGCAAATATTTTCCTTATCCTCATTATAATAACTAGTCCTTCATCCTAATTTTATTTTGAAGCAGTTCTGCTTATCATTAACAATATTTGATTTTCAGTTTTATTTAAATTCAATAAGGTATATTGCTACTCATTTTCAAAGTCCTGGACTTTACTAGAATTCATTTATGAATAGTTTTAGCAACTTTTTCATTTCCAAATCTGTAATAAGTCTTTTATTTTTAAAAGTGTCTTCCTCTGTAGTTTCCTGAAATTATAACTTAATACTTGAAAACCACAAGATCACTGATGCCACCTTATGTTGAGCACTGTAATATTGCTAATATTCAACTGTGTTTGACATACAATAATGTCTAACCTAAAACTGTTACAGCACACTAAAGGTGACTTTAAGTAGGGATAAAAATAAAAAAGAATTTAGGTGACTAACCAGCAGTAAAAGTTGCATATAAAAGCAATCTATATCTCAAGTTGACTTTAAACTATGATGAATTTTATACCCTATTTTATCATTTTCATTTTATAGAGTAATAAACTCCTGGAGGGTTTTATTTAGCCAAAATACACAGTATTCAAAATATTTAGATTCAAACTATTTTCCATAGAACAGTACCTTAATTACTTTTTCCTCTTGAGTAATTACAAATTTTTAAAAAATCTATGTATGAAAAATAACCGAAGAATATACACAGTAAAGTTAGCAATGGGTTGCTTTCAATAATGGTAATAATTTTTATTCTTTTAACTTTTTACATTTTGAATTATTTACAAAAAGTACATATTGTCTTTATAATAATAAAAAACCACTATATCCTCGGAAATTTTAAAATGTTAGTTTTTTAAAAATAAATATTATAAAAGATAGGCTAATAAATGATAATAAAATATAAATTTGACTCAAAAAATCTTTATATTTACTTGCAAAATATTTTGCCATTGGATTTGGAGCTGTTGAACTCCAGATTTATTGGACATCCCAACAACACCTTTCAATGTTGTTGATGTCTTATGTTCTAGAGATCAGAATTTCACTGCTCATCTAATTAGAATTTGAGTTGGGTTTAAAAAGAACATCTAATTTAATTTAATCTAAGCTGTCACAAGAAGAAGAATTGATTCTGTTTAAAAGAAAATAGGTGATATTTGATTATATATATGGTCATTACAAACATGGTTTTTGGAGTATTTTTCTATTTCTCTCAGACAGACAATAAAAGTGGTTACATTAATATCATTAATATGTTATTACCATAATGCAATTGTCTTCTGAATTCATTTTCACTACCAGTTACACTATTCCCAGTCAACCAACCAACTGACCAACTAATTATTTTAATTCATTATTTTCTAAAATATGGAAATCTTTATGCCAAGAAAAGTTGAACTAAATATTAAGTAAACTTGAGAAAGAATTGCAGTACTTATCTTTGCAAACAAAGTAATTTATATGCTTTTAAAAAGTTAGTATTAATTCACAGTAGCTGAGATGTGGAAACAATCCAAGTGCCCATGAGTAAATGAGTGGATAAAAAAGCTGTGGTACATTTACAGCATTGAATACTATGCAGCAGTAAAAAATAATTATTTCTTGCCACTTGAGATAGCATTTGAGGGACCTGGAGAGTATTTTACTAAGTGAAATAAGCCAGTCAGAGAAAGACAAGTATCACATGTGCTCACTCATATATGGAATCTAATGAACAAAATAAACATATGAACAAAATAGATCCAGAGACATAGAAGCATGAGACAGATTGTGGAATCTCAGAGAGAAGGTGAGGAAGAATGGGTGGGTGGGAAGAGATTAACCAAAGAGCTTGTATGCCTATATGCATAACCCGTGTACATGGAAAATAGTGTGATGAAAGCTGGGGATTGGGAGAGAGCTGGAAGCAGTCAATGAGGGGGTAAAAATGAAAAAAAAATTAAGAAGTGAGTATCAAGACATTTCAACTATTAAAAATGTTGAAAGCATTTTCCCTACTGGAAATATTTTTTGGTAAAAATTTCTGTTTTGGTTTCCACAATATTAAGAATACAAATACATTTTTTAAACACGCCTCCTAGTGTAATATCTGCTAAAATAATTGTTCTTTCATTTGAAAGCTCTTCATTTATGTAAAGACATCTATCATGGTCCCAGACTATTTTGGGATTAAACATCACTGTTTCTATTTGTATGGTTTCTAAATCAGTTCCATTCTGGTAAACTTCATCTGAAGCTCCATAATTTGCTATTACACCTTACAAAATTTTCAGATGCCCAATACCTTTGTGTCTTGATCATGCAGTGTGACATAAACCTGTGGCTCTTAAACTTTTACAACATGACCCATAGTAAAAAACATTTTTATCATAATTCATAATCAGTATATAACATGCATTGAGTATATCTCATGTGCCATGTGCTCATCTATGTACTGGAGATTGAGAATTAATTAGAACTCAAAAATTATTTGCCCCATAAAGCAAATAATCTAGTCCCCTAGTCTCTCCTCTTCTCTCTCTCCCTTCCTCTCTCTCATTTCTTTGTATGAACAACGCAATCTTATGTTTTTTTTCCTACTCATTTTATCCTATTCTCTTATTTTAAGTTATAAAAAATACAGTAAGTTGCTCTTTAAGACCTACTAATTGATTAAAGACTAAATAATGGATCTTGGACGCCTACTTAGAAAAACACTGCCATATAAGAATTATGTGCATTTAAGAGGGCATCCTAGAATTTACTTTTTTCTAATGTATGCTTCATCATTGGCTTCTGTTGCCAGTCTTTTTCACTGAGCTGCTTTGATATAGAACTCTCTGAATCTAAGTTTCTGTAACCTATTTTTAAATCTATATGGGGAATCTTATATTTATTTTTGTCAAATTCTTCTTTATTGGTTTCAGTCCATCATTCAAGCCTATCAAGATTTTGAACTCTGCCCCTGTCATGAAATATATTAGATAATCCTCCTAAATCCATCATTCACAAATATCAAAAGGGTGGCTGCTATGTCATGATTCAAGTCACTGATAAAAAATATATTTTGCAAATTCCTATAGTTCTACTCTAGAGTCTCCCTCTTGTCATTGGTCCAATTTTGCAGTTATATTTGCATGTAAAAACATGATTTTCCCTTAGTTTTCTTATGACTAAGTCTGCATTTTCCCATTATACTAAAAAATTATAAAAGACTATCAAATGTACATTTATTTTCTTATTTTTATGTTCTTCTGAGATAACCCATGCAGAAATATACAGTTAAGTTTCTGTTTATCCTAGCTCTGACCTGTTATAACTGAAATGACATTCTGACATCACAGAATACTAGGAGTCATTCTTACAACTAAAAGTTGGTCCGGAGTTAGCAATTTTTCTGATGCATAAGCTGCAGGGCTAAGCAGTGTTCTTGGTGGTCACAAAATCATTTGCCTATTTCTCCTCAACTCAGTAATTTCCAACTAATATGGTTTCTTTCTTGATTACAGGATCTTAGTGTCTATGACAGCTCTTGAGTAGGACTGAAGTCTTATTAGCTAGGACTAGACACTCCCCATCTAGCTCCAAAGCCTCCTTTTTCTGGCCAGACATGTTACTTTGGGTCTTACATTCACCTCTTAAAATGTTATTAATAGCATATCATTAATAGGATATTATTAACAAGATTTTTTTCCTTAAATAAGAGCATATGGCAATGTATTGACCAGTGATGCATTTGAATTCTTACCCTATTCATTAATTTGACTGCATTACTTTTCACAGTATTTTGAAACTTTATAAGTCTCTGTTACTTCTTCCATAACCTAGAGTTAGAAATGCATACTTTATCTATCTCACAAGGTTCATGCAAAAATGGAGGTTGCTGTAAGGAAATCAGTCTAAATGGTCAATAATTGATAGGTATAACTATCAATTAGTATATTAGTATCATCCCTTAAAATGGGTCACTGCTTCATCTATAGAAATTCTGAGTTCGTAATTTACACTGACAACTACCAATCCTAGCTCCACAATTGTTGGGCAGATCATTCCATCTCGCTGAGCTTCATTTTCCTCATTTGTAACACAAGGAAGTAGTATTTACTCTAACGCAGTATTTTAACTATCAGAGGTAATATATGTAAGTACTTAACATGACTATGGCATACAGTGAGTCCTCAATATATGAAAGCTGTTATTTCTAGGTTGTTTTCCTATTCAGTTAAAGAATTTGATCTGCAAAAAATAAGAGAAAGGTCTTCATGTATTTTTTTTTCTAACAGAGAAATTCCTCTGTCCTCTCACAAAATTTTAATTAACTTTCAAATCCTTTCCTTACCATCTCTTTAAGCAACTAACTAATACATCTAGAACATCCAAATTCCTAGTGAGGATAAAAATACAGAACAAATATTTCTGGCATAGTAATGAAGAAGGCATCCTATCTAATAAAGAGGGGATAAGCAAATTGACTGTCACACCCTCACAAAGATGGAAGCACCTACAGCCAATAAGGAGGGAATATGCTAATTGACTGCCACACCCTCAAAGATGGTGGTGCCCACAGCCACAACATGGCAGCACCCAATCCCCTCAGCCCCGCCAGGGTGGCAGGCACATGGCAAGGCTGGGCCCACCCACAGGCGGCAGGTGGGTCCAGTCACTCTGCGTGCCTGCCTCCAGAGTCTCCCATTCCCCTTAGCCCCCCAGCCACCCGGGGCTGGCCCAAGGTGCAGACAAGCCTCGGATGGTGGCTGCCCAGCCGCACAGGGCCGCCTGACGCTCAGGTAACCAGGGCCAACTGAGGCTTGAGCTGCCAGCAGTGGCAGCAGCAGAGGTGTGATGGGGGCATTGCCTTCCCCTGAGCGCTGGGTTGCCTCCCGCTCCTGAGAGCTCCCAGACTGTGAGAGGGGGCAACCCAGGCTGAGGGACCCCCCTCCAGTGCATGAATTTTCATGCACCAGGCTTCTAGTCTTACTATAAAACGTGGAGGAGTTAATAATTAATAGAATGGCCTTTTTAAATAGGCAGAACTGGGTTTGAATTTAATCTAGACATCTACTTGTTGAATCACAAGGTAGAAGTTACTTAACCTTTCTTATGTAGTTCTTATATAAGATGGGCATTTTATTAGTATTTATTCATTGAGTATAAAGTGATATAAACAAAAAAATATTTTAAAAAGTTGAAGTATTATATTAATTGTGATGATTGAATAAAAAAGTAAAATAAAGGTGTAATAGTACATTGTTTGACAGGTATCAAATAATTGATAAATAGAATCTCAGTGTTTTTTATACTGCTTTATTTAAAACCCATTTTCACTTCCTAATATTTTTCATTGATAATAGTGATGAAAACTATTTTACCTATGGAATGTGAATTTTGGCTATGATTTATTGGCCAAGATTTTCAAAACAGTCCATGTAGATGCCCAATAGTGTTTCTTATAAATTAACCATGTAAAATTAGGTAGCCATGCAAATATATCAAGAGTTTACTTAAATGCAAGATTTATATACTCATGTAGAAAAATAAATCATAACCCCAAGAAATACCTGATGTCTATCAGGAGTTTTAGTCATGGAAGGCTGCTTTTGTTGCTATCATAGTTGCTATTATTATTAGCACTATATGGTCTATCCTAACACCTATGTCAGAAGATATGTGGAAGAAGGTAAACATAATTTCAGGTACTTCCCTGATACAACTGTGGCAGGTAAGGGATTCCCAAGTTCTCTGGTTAGGAAGACAAATGTTGGAATTCTGAGATTCTATTATGTTTTGGAAAGCATATTCTAGATATATTATCTTCTCACCTGAAGTAGGCATCTATAAAGAGGAAAATGCATTTTCTAGTCCATATAACCCTATTTTATTATCCTTGAAAGTATCCACGCAGAACAAGATTAACATATTTGAACAGTTGGGAAAATTGGCCTAAAAATACAAGTATCCATCTACAAAATAAGCACTCATAAATCGTCTTCTGTTTCACAATTGTTCTAAGGCTAAGGATACAATGAAAACTAGAACATTAGCCCTGCCTTTTGGGGTGTCTCTTGGTCAGGTGATTGAATAGGCACAGATATAAAAGAGGTAGGGAAATCTATTGAAAGAGAGGAAAAATATGTTATATATATTTTAGGCTTTATAAACAAGTCAACATTTGAGCTGTGATAAGTTCAATATGTGTTTCAGATATAAGCTCTCAAGAGTTGATTTAGGAGAAATATCAGGTGAAGAAAGAGTCTCATCTGAAGAGAGAAAGAGAAGGGGAAGAGAGGGCAGGAGAGAGGAGGAAAGAGGAAAGAAGGGGAGGGTACAACTGGGAAGGGAAGGAAAGGGAAATATGCAAGTGTTCAAGTGGTAGGTTTGGGGCATTAAACATCCTACTGCTACTAATAGGATAATGATGAGATTCTAGAGGTATCAGATAATTGGTATAAACAACCAAGTCCTAAATCCATAAATCAGTATTTTGGTTATCACATATTCTTTTCAAAATGCTCAGTTTTCAACCACAAGAAAAGAAATGTAGTAATTATATTCTCAAAATTAGTACCTTAGGTAAAATTTTAAAAATCCTGTCCCCCAAGCACTATTACAAATGGAAGGAATGTGTTAAAACAAAATCAAAGCTTCCTTATATAAGTGAAATTTCTAAAACTCTTCTGCCCTTTAGGGATTCTACCTTTTGACAATTTATTACTGTGATTTAGATAAGCCCATACTGATGCAGATAATCACTGTATTACCCACCACATTTGTTAGATTGAGTTAGAAACCTAGAGAGGAAAAGTTTTATTATGATTTTTACTACTTATAAATTTATTTCTAATAGGAAACATATCTATTCAATTTGGTAGTGGTATTTTTACCTTTTTAATAAAAAGGTCGTTAATTCCTTGAACTTAAAAGTTTAAATCTAAGTCCAAATTCAATATTTGACTAACAATTAATGTGTTTTTTTATCAATAAAACAAAAGCATGTCATTTGCAAGTAATTTACCTTATGAAGTATTATGGAATTTTAAAACTAATAAATAAAATATATAATAATAAGTTTACTATAAAGTCCTATTTATTTGGGAAAATCAATTTACAAAGGTAGATTAAAAGCAAGGCATTATGTCTGAATGGTTCAGCTACTTATTTCTGTGATATAATCACCTTGAAACTTAAATTAACTACACCATAAAAAAGAGTTATATAGATTATCAACAATATTTTGAATTATATCTGAGCACAAGAATAGCCTTTAAGGTCATTTTCTATATTATCCTAATTGGCTAGCAGTTTCTCATAAGTTCTAGCTAATTTGGTATTGAAATAAATCATAAGCCTGTTTTATTCTAATGTAGAAGGTCAGTATGAATCCAGTAATGTGCTATTCTTTTTTTTGGGCATAGATTTTACAGATAATTATTTTTCTTAGAGTCAGCATACTATAAGCTCAAATATGACAGTGGTTTAATAGTATTATATTAATTGTGATAATTGAATGATTTTCCCTCAAGTTCCTATGCACACTGAACATGATAAATAGTAGGCAAATATTTACGCAAATGGATGGAAAATTCAAATCTATCAATAATCATAGTTTTAGTTATTTTGACTTGTTGAATAAAATCAAGCACATGACTGTATTTGAATGTTAATAACTTACCCTATCTAGTCTCTTAATGGTGTAAAGAGAATACTTCTGTTTCTCATAACTGAATGAAGAGTATATAGTTTCTGGAGGAAAAAATGCCTATGTGGAAAAAATAGTACACATTTTATAAGAACATGTTCAAATTAAAAGATATAGTATAAATTCATTAAGAGCTTTCCTGTCAAGAGATGTAAATTAAAAATAAGCTATAATAAAAAAGGGAATTAATTATAAATATATATTCTCTTTAATAAATTGCATTATATCAATATTTCAAGAGAAATAATATATTGCCTTAATTTACCCAAATAAAGCAGAAAATGTAAGTGCAACAAAACTATACCTATTAAACAATAATTCCCAATTTCCCCTGCTTCCCATCCCTGGGCATCCCATTTTACTTTCTGTGGCAGGTGAGTCCTTCATAAGTGGCATCATAGAGTGTTTGTATTTTTGTAGATGGCTTATTTTACTTAGCTCAAGTTGATCCATGTTTTAGTATATGTCCGAATTTCCTTCTATTTTTTTCAGGCTGAATAATCTCTTTTATATATGGCACATTTTTATTATTCATTCATCCACTGATAGATACAGGTGGCTTCTATGTTTTAGCTATTGCAAATAATGCTGCTATGGACATGGAATACTTATGAGCATATACCTGGAAGTGGAATTGCTGGATCATATAATCCTTTGTTTAATTTTTTTGAGGAATTATTACATTGTTTTCCACAGCAGTGGTACCATTATACATTGTCATAAACAGTACATACATTATAAAGAGTATATAAATGTTAAAATCTCCACATCCTCAACAGTATTTATTTTCTGCTTTTGTTTTTTGCGGGTGTGTGTGTGTGCGCGCGCGCGCGCAAGCGCGCACATGTATTTAATAATGACTGTTGTAATGGGTGTGAGGTAGAAACTCATTGTGATTTTAATTTTTTATTTCCCAAATGATTAGTGATATTGAACATATTTTTATGTACTCTTTGCCCATTTTTATATCTTCTTTGGAGAAATGTATTTTTAAGTCTTTTGCCAACTTTTGAATCAGATTGTTCGCTTTTTGTTATTAAATTTTAGAATTTAGATATTAATCCCTTATCAGATATATGATTTGCAAATATTTCTCCCATCCTGTGTATTGCCTTTTTACTCCATTGATAATGTCTTTTGATGCACACAATATTTAGTTTTCATGAAGACTAATTTGTCTACAGTTTCTATAGTTGCCTGTGCTTTTGGTGTCCTATCCAAGAAATAATTTCCAAACCCAGTGTTGTGAAGTTTTGCCTTATGTTTTCTACTTAGAGTTTTAGGTTTTACATTTAGATCTTTGATTGATTTAATTTCTATAAATGATATTAGGTGAGAGTCTAAGTTCTTTCTTTTGCATGTTCAGATCTAGGTTTTTTCTTAGCACCAATTATTCTAAAGACTGACTTTTCCTCATTGAATGGTCTTAGAACACTAATTAAAAATCATTTGACCATAGATGCGAGAGTTTTTTGTTTGTTTTTCTGAATTCTGCATTCTATTCCATTGGTCTATATGGCTGTCTTTTTTTCCAGCACCACACTATTTTCATTACTGTGGTATTATATTAAGCTTTGAAATTAGTTAAGTGTGAGTCTTCCAGCTTTGACCTTTTTAGAATTGTTTTGGCAATTTGGAGTCCCTGGAAATTCTATATGAATTTTAGGGAGGATTTTTTCTTTTGCTGCAGAAAAAAGAAAAGCATCATTGGAATTTTTATAGGGATTGCATTAATTCTGTACATCACTTTGGGGAAAGATTAACAATATTAAGTATTCTAGATCCATGAACAGAGGATATCTTTCCCTTATTTATATATTTAATTACTTTCAGAAATGTTGTATAGTTTTAATTGCATAAGTCTTAAACCTTCTCACATAAGTTAATTCTTAAATATTCTTTTTGATACTATTAAAAGTGGAATTGTTTTCTTATTTTCTTTTTCAGGTAGTTCATTGTTAGCGTGTAGGAATGCAACTGATTTTTGTATTCTTCATATCCTGCCACTTTGCTGAATATGTTTATTATTTCTAATCATGTGGAGTGTTTTTTGTTTGTTTGTTTTTTGTTTGTTTGTTTTGCTTATATGGGTTTATTTTTTGTTTTGTTTTTTGTGGGGGGGAGGGGAAGAAGGGATCTTTAGAGTTTTCCACGTACAAGATCATAACATCTGAGAACAGAGATAGTTTTATTTATTTATTTATGATTTGGGTGCCTTTTATTTATTTCTGTTGCCTACTTGCCCTGGCTAGAACTTCCAGTTCCATGTTGAATAAAAATGGCAAAAGTGGGCATCCTTTCCTTGTTCGTGATCTTAGTGGAAATGTTTTCAGTCTTTCACCATAGAATATAAGTTTTGTTAATGTGTTTTTCATATGACATTTATTATTTTAAAGTGTTTTCATTTAATTCCTAGTTTGTTGAGTATTTTTTTTAATCATGAAAAGGTTTTAAATTTTGTCAAAATAATTTCTCTGTATCATTTGAGATAATGTGGTTTCTATTCTTCATTTTGTTAATATGCTGTGTCATATTAATATGCTATGTTATGTTAATATGCTATGTTATATTATATAACTTTTTACTATGCTATTAATTAAATTTGCTAGTATTTTTTGAGGATTTTTGCACCAATATTTCCCTTCATTTGTCTGGCTTTAGTATAGGATAATGCTGGGCTTATAGAATGAACCAGAGAGAGTTCCCTTCTATTCAATTTTATGGAAAAGTTTGAGAGGTATTAGTGTTAATTCTTCGTTAAATGTTTGGTAAAATTTACCAGAGAAGCCATCAGATCCAGGGATTTTCATTGTCAGAATTTTGATTACAGTACTAATTTATTCTTAATAGTTATGGGTCTATATATATTTCCTCTTTTCTGGTGTATGGTCTGTACTTGAAATATTAATCTGATTCAAAGAGTTGTTATACCACTATGTGATCTTTCCTAGATATTATGAGTATGCATCTACATGTTTTCAGATTTTCATATTGAAATATTTAGCTCCTTAAAAAAGACAAAATTAAACATGATCTTGAAACTTAGAGAATAAAATGTTATACATAGCCGTATTTGTCAGAATATTTAACTCAAATCTAAGCATCAAGACATTTTTACTTCAACCGTTTAGTTGAGAATTCTCTAAAGAACTTAACTGCCTTCTTTGCATAGAATATAGTAAACATAATTCAAGTTTTCCCTTATAATCCAGGCCATTATTATAAAATCAGTTTTTATATTGTGCTTTACAGCAGTAATGATTCCAAGACACACTAATGTTTTTAGGACTCTTGGCACGTTATTAGTCATATTTCTTCTTTTTTAAAATTCTTCTTTTCCTTGCTACCTCACTGTCACCTTCATCTCATAAAGACAACAATGTAGAAATCCCTCTGCTTCCCAATGTCACGTGCTTCAAAACAAAATAATGAAGCACATCTAAGTTGTATGCAATGTACGAGTAGCTAAGACCTGACTAAAGAGATGGGGAGTTTCCCAATGAGTAAAGGGCATGAACTTACATATTGACTCTCATTTTTAGCTGTCCAGCCAGAGATGTATGCATTCTCTTCAGATGGGCAGGTAGCTGATTTAGTTTTATGAAAAATTGAACTGGATGCCTTATACTTTATTAAGTGTAAATTTCAAGAAAAGCAAGATTGAGGAAAATGGGAAAGTGAGGATTACAATGTATAACTTCATAGAAACCCTATGAAAATATATCTCAACATAATCTCTCCAGGAAAATGATGGAAAAAGAATGTACGCATTAGTCTCCACGTTTCATTGACCATCATTTGCCTCTCAGTGGTCAATTCCCTTACACATGTCAGTATACTATCCATATTCTCAGAGTGGTTACTAGAGTCACAAGGTCTCAAGACAGAGATCACAACTCCCAAGTGCAATCCACAGGCTACTATAGGCCAAGGCTACTATAAGGCAAGTGGGCATGAACTGGCAGCCTTCAGTACTAGGCCTGGCAAGCTAAGTCAATTGTGTAAGCTCACAGGAGGTCTCTTGTGCTCTCCTGGCCCCACTGAAATAGAGACTCTCTGCTGAGGAGGCTAAAAGGCCTTGAATAACAAGGCAAGAGCAGGTTACTATTAGATTGTGTCTCTGAGAGATTTGAGGGTCTGAGAGCAACAAATACAGAAGGCAAGGACAGCCAAGTAGGTTAATGGTCACAAAAATCTAGCATCTCTGAAAGTAAAAGATAAGATATTCCTTCAGCCTGCTTCTAATGATAAATAAAAAATCTCCTTTGGGCCTCGCAAGTGCTCCTGGTGCTAAGTGATGTTTCTTAAGGATCAACATAGCATTCAGCAAACATTTATGACAGAGGGATCCAAATAATTTAAGTTCTTATTCAGTGAGGGAACACCCAAACAGATAATCTAAAGTGTATCCTCATTCATTTCATTTGTTTGATGAGCAGTATACATTTTGAGTATAGTTTCACTTTTATACTGAAACAGTTATATATGAACGGTTTTATACACATGTGTGATATTTAGGGTTTATAGATTATTTGGCAGAGCATGAGTAGAACCAGAGGGACGGTAGACAACATAATTTTTGAAATTACTTTTTACAAAACTTTAGGAAGGTTTTCTTCAGTATTTACTTCTGGAGCCTGTATTATTAGTTTCAGACTGTGATAAAAAAACCACAAATTGGAAGTTGTTTATAGAGTTTTTCATATATAGCTGTAGAATTAACTTATGTTGAAATACTAAGATGAGATGACATTTTAAATATATATCATGTTTGTGATGCTCTGTGATTTTGATAACATTGCTTAAAACTAGTAGTTTTGCTACACTAAAAATAACTCTTTAACAAATTTGAAGCACAATGAATTTTCAAGCACACGTTCACACACAAATACAGAAATATTTAATCATTTTCATAGCACTCTATAAGCCTAATGACAGGATAACTAATAATGTAATGTAATTTTATGTGTTTCCACCAAGCACTAGGCATAAAAAAGTCTTAATACAAAAATATTAATAAAACCTATAAATTTATTTTTAAAAGAAATCCTTCTGTCATTCCATTTACTTCCTAGTTAATACTGCCCTTTTTTATCAAGTTGTTTAAAAAAATGTTGCTTTGAAAGAAAAAATAATATATTCCCATGGGCATTGTGTCTCTGCATTCCTGTATCTTTCCAACTAGGAGCATGATGGGGGTTTAGTAATCTTAACTTGTGGGCATCCGGAGAAAACTGTTTGTTCCAAATCCATACAAATGCTGAATCACAACATCTGAGAAGGGTAATGGTGATTTTGCTGTGGAAATTCAGTGAGTATTAATCTTAACATTGGCTGAGGATTAAGTAAATGGTGAGAAAATGGAGATCCCCTTGTACCCAGCAGTCCTTATAACTGCTAATTTACTACATGATGCTAATTAAATGAAGTTAGCTTCATAATGACAATGCATGTTGCCTGTGTAGAAAAGCTGTTAACGTAATTATATCTCTAACACAGGGGGCAAAGCAGATTACAATTATTAGAAAGCCATGGGATACAGACTACCATGAGTGTTATAACATTAGGAAATAGATTTATAATCCTAAATTTGAAAATACAATGTACATTTTGTTTTTATGTTTCTATTTATTAGGTGACATCTAATAGAAATATTTTAAAATTATTCTCTAAGTAACCAATTTTCAAATTTAGAAGAGAGACAGAGTGTGCATTTTTGTATGTAAGTGTGTGAGTATAGATAAAATATATTTTGGTGTGCAATTTCTGTCTTGTCAAAATATTACTTCTTTTGAAAAAATATGAAGTGACAGTTGTATATCAAACCATAAATAAAAATTGGTGTATAAGAAGGAAAGGAATTTAGTATGCAATATTGGATCCCACTTTTTACATACTTTCTACCTCTTATCTCCTACCATGGCAACATATTATTAAATATCAGTCAAAGAATATCAGACTGAAAAGGGACAAATTCTCAAAGGAAAAGCTATTTTCAAAGCCAGTTAGTCTTATTGAATAGTATTGTCATTTTGTATGGTCCTAACTTCAACATTTCACAGGAAAGAGTTACCATAACAGACCTGCCCATTATCAAAACCCATTTTTATTTTTAATTATTAGTTTTAAAAGGAAGATACAACTTATAATACAAACAGAAATATGAACAATTTAAATATTGTTTAAGTAAAGGTAAATTTTCTAGAATCAATATGAGCAGATAAAAATATGTAGTATTCAAACATCAACAAAGAGAAACAAATTTATATACCTAAACCCTGTTAGCTAGTCATATGTAATGTAACAAATATTTTAAGTATTATTACTCTGGAATTCTGGTTAATGTGGCTTTTTGAAAATTTTAAAGTGTTATGGTGTTTAGCCAGAATGTCAGAACATCATATAATATGTTCGAATACTTGATTAAAAATGAAGGCAAACAAAACTGCTTCTTTCAACTGGAATGAATTATAAAAGAAACTAGATATTTATTGATGGGAGAAGAGCTAACATTTGTTTATTCCCTTCTGTACTTCTGGAACTTTATATATGTTGCCTCATTTCATTTTCAAAACAACTATATAAGCCAAGCACTGTTATTATCTCGCTTTTATTTATAAGGAGTTAGAGATTCAAGAATATTAAACTACTTGTCTGAGGTTATCTACCTAACTTCTCTCTTCCTCTAGTTACTTGTATGCTGTAACCATGCTCTCCTGCAATATAGTGCATAAAGGAGCCAATGAGGCCTCAGAATTTACTTGTACAAGTCACTGTGGAGCAAAAGTAGATTTACAGTTCATATGGAAAATAATGTAATAATTAATAAATAATAATGCAAGAATAAACTCTGTCATATACAATTGAGAATGTACTTTTGCCCCATCCTGTATAACATTTTATTGTGTAAATATTTTTGTTGGGCAATATTTATTATGTTGAAAAAAATGATGTCATGAATACCCACATATGCATCAGCCAGGATATTTAAAGGTTGAAATTTTCATTCTTTGCTTTAAGCATATACTTATATGTAAAGTAAGAATTACAGATACCTTTTTGCTTTTCTTATAAATTCCATTGTATGTATTACCCCTTGAGAAGTCATATTTATGAATTTAATGTGTAACATCACTACCCATGTTTTAATATCAGATGTATACCTATAGTTAAAAACAAAACAAAAAAAGTATATTTATTTTGTATAAATTATTTCATGGTGAAAATACACAGGTCTTCTTACTTAACATTAAATTTTTGCATGCCAATCTATGTTAGAGAATAGAGATTTAGTTGACCAATAAGGGGAATAGATAACTTTATATAATAGGATACTAAATAAACAAGGAAAGCAGTTTAAATAAATGAGGTAGATTTTTACTCAGTTGGAATATATTCCATTCTCAAACATTTACTTTATATATTATTGGGGGTTTTTTTGGAGTGACATTGATTAATAAAACTGTGTAGGTTTCAGGTGTATAATTCTATAATACATCATCTGTATAGTGTATTATGTCCTTCACCACTCTAACTGAAGTCTCCTTCCTTCACCATGTATCCCCTTTTATCCTCTCTACCTCCACCCAGCCCCTTCCCCAATATTTAATTTATTTTAAATGACAAAATAAATGGCATTACTGTTGTTGTGGTCTGGGACATTGATTATAGAAGCATAAATTAATTCAGAAAAGCAAAGTATACCTTTTGCTTTGAATTTTGGGAACAGGTTTGCAAAGAAGGTACAAATTGATAACATAGCCACCAATGAAAATTTGCTCTTTCATTTTCAGTCCTCAGTCATTCACTTCCCTTATGTTTGATGTGAATGTATTTGGCATTTTTATATATGGATGATTTTATATGTATGGATATGTATGTACATATAGGTATATATTCATATATTTTATATATTAGAGAGATTATATAAATACTAGAGACCCAATGCACTAAATTCTGGCATGGATGGGGTCCCTAGTCCTCACCAGCAATCAGGGCCTTTCAGGGCCATCTTGCCCAGTCCTGATTGGGGTGGGGCTGGCCAGGGCCTGCTGGCTGATGGACAGGGCCTGCCAGCTGGGGATTGCCAGACTGGGGGAGGAACGAGTGGAGGACCAGGGGGAGGGACCGTGGGAGATTTGCCAGTTGGGGAGAAGGACTGGGAGAAGTTGTCTGTGGGAGTGCACTGACCACCAGGGGGCAGCTCCTGCATTGAGTGTGCCCTGATGGTCATTGTGCATCATAGTGACTGGTCGACCGGTCATTCCAGTTGTTCTGGTCTTTTGGTCATAAAGGTCACTTAGGCTTTTATATATATAGATAGGAAGGGGATAGTACATAATGGTAATATATATAGTAAAATACTATTTATGTATTTTAACTGGTGGTGATAATCCCTTTATATTATTTCTCATCATCTTTATGCTCTCTTTAGGGTTATCTAATGTAATTTTATTAAACTATCTAAATGAGTTTTACATTTCAATGTGTGTCAGTTAAGATGATATAGCTTGTTGGTAACAGAAGCTAGAATAAAACACATTGCATAATAAAAAGTCTGGAGAGCATATAGCCCCCAGGATACATTTATTATAAAGTTCAGTTTATGCCTTCAGTATCAAATTCCCTTCAGTTTCCTTGCTTTGCCATTTCCTGTGTACTTAAAATTCCCTTGGTACCCAAATATATAATGCATAATGTATATAATAGTGTATAATGGATACTAATATATATTTATACTATATTATTTATGCTGCTCACTCTCAGTGGTTGCTCTCCCGGGACTGGGGGACTCTGGCGGGGCTGAGAGCACTGAGTGCCACCAACTTGTGGCTATGGGTATTGCCATCTTTGTGACAGAGTGATGGTTAATTTGCATATTACCCTTTTATAAGATAGGACTAGAGGCTCGGTTCACAAAATTTGTGCACAGGGGGCGGTGTCCCTCAGCCCAGCCTGCACCTTCTCCAATCTGGGACCCCTTGAGGGATGTCCGACTGCCCGTTTAAGCCTGATCCCACCTAAACGGGCAGTCGGACATCCCTCTCACAATTCAGGACTGGTGGCTCCCAACTGCCTGCCTGCCTACCTGCCTTCCTGATTGCCCCTAACCGCTTCTGCTTGCCAGCCTGATCACCCCCTAACCACTCCCCTGCCAGCCTGATTGATACCTAACTGCTCCCCTGCTAGCCTGTTTTCCCCTAACTGCCCTCCCCTGCAGGCCTGGTTACCCCCAACTACTCTCCCCTGCAGGCCTGGGTCCCTCCCAACTGCCTTTCCCTGCAGGCCTGTTCGTCCGCAACTTCCCTCCTCTGCTGGCTTGGTCACCACTAACTGTCCTCCCCTGCAGGCTTGATTGCCCCCAACTTTCCTCCCTTGCAGGCCTGGTTCCTCCCAACTGCCCTCCCCTTCTGGCCATCCTGTGGTGGCCATCTTGTGTCCACATGGAGCAGGATCTTTGACCACATGGGGGCAGCCATCTTGTGTGTTGGAGTGATGGTAAATCTGGATATTACTCTTTTATTAGATAGGATAGAGGACTGGTGCATGGGTGGGGGCCAGCTGGTTTGCCCTGAAGGGTGTCCCGGATCAGGGTGGGGGTTCCCTTGGGGTGTGGGACAGCCTGGGCGAGGGGCCTGTGGTGGTTTGCAGGCCGACCACGCCCCCCTGGTGACCCAAGCAGAGGCCCTGGTATCTGGGGTTTATTTATCTTCTACAATTGAAACTTTGTAGCCTGGAGCAGAGCCAAGCCTTCTGCTTGTTCCATGGTGGCAGCCATTTCTGTTGGGATTTATGTATCTTCTATAATGGAAACTGTAGCCTCAAGCGGAGGCCTGGGCCAGCCAGGGTGTGCCTAAAGCTTGGCTTCCTCCATTGCCAGGGAAACCCAAACCTCCAGCCTGTTCTCTATGGCCATTGCCATCTTGGTTGGGGTTATTTGCATATTCGCTCCTGATTGGCTGGTGGGTGTGGCTTGTGGGTATAGCAGAGTGATGGTTAATTTGCACATTACTGTTTTATTAGATTGGATAATACATTATAGACTAGTGGCATGGTGCACGAAATTCTTGCATGGGGGGTGTCCCTAAGCCCGGCCTGCACCCTCTCCAATCTGGGACCCCTTGAAGGATATCCTACTACTGGTTTACAGGGATTGGGCCTAAACCAGCAGTTGGACATCCCTCTCACAATCCAGGACTGCTGGCTCCAGCCACTCATCTGCCTGTCTGCCTGCCTGATTGTCCCTAACCACTCTGCCTGCTGGCCTGCTCACCCCCAGCTGCCCCCCATGCCAGCATGTTTGTCCCCAACTGCTCCCCCCACTGTCCTGATCACCCCCAACTGAGCCCCACTGACAGCCTACTTGCTCCCAATTGGACCACCTGCTGGTCTGCTCACCCCAACTGCACCCCCCCACTGGCCTGATCACCCCCAATGCCCCCCTCCCCCCGCAACCAGCCTGATCACCCACAACTGCCGTCCCATCCTGGCCTAATCACTCACAACTGCCCTCTCCTCTTGTACTCTAACTGCCTCTACCTCAGCCCCCACCATCATGGCTTTTTCCAGAAGAACATCCAGAAGGTCTCCTGGGAGGTCTCCAAGTCTAATTAGCATATTACCCTTTTATTAGTAGAGATAGAGGCCTAGTGCATGGGTGGGGGCTGGCTGGTTTGCCCTGAAGGGTGTCCCAGATGAGGGTGGGGGTTCCCTACGGGCATGGGCAGCCTGGGCGCCTGTGTTGGTTTGGAGGCCGGCCACGCACCCATGGGGTGAGGGTCCCTGCTGGGGTGCTTAGCCAGCTGGGTGAGGGGCTGATGGCTCTTTGCAGGCTGGTCAAGACCCCCAGTGGGGACCCTCACCCCATGTGGATATGGCCAGCCTGGGTAAGGGGCTGAGGGTCATTTTCAGGCTGGCCACACCCCCCAGTGACCCAGGCTCCCAGCCCTTCCTTGAGCAGAGGCCAGGGCAGTCTGGAAGCCTGGATTGTCCCAGGTGACCCAGGCTCCCAGCCACTCCTTCAGCAGCGGTCAGGGTGTGAGGGAAGCTTGGCTTCCTCCATCGCCGGGGGCAACCCAAGCCTCCTGCTTGCTCCAGCTCCATGGCTGTGGCCATCTTTGTTGGGTTAATTTGCATACTCACTCCTGATTGGCTGGTGGGTGTAGCAGAGTGACAGTCAATTTGCATGTTTCTCTTTTACTAGTGTAAATAGTAAATTGACAGAATATTCCCACACAACCAGTCAGTTTAAAAATATACTTTTTTTCTTTTTAGGAGCATGGAATATTTTCCCCATCATATCTCCTTGAATCAAATGGTGGTATATTCCTAATCCAGATAGAAATCATCAGTTACATAGTGGGATTTTTCTTATACTGATCAGACTTCTCCTTGGCAGTTGTCTTGAATTAGTATCCTATGAAGCAGTGAACTAGGTGGAAGAATAGTGAATATTTGAAAAAAAATAATATATAATTTCCTAAAAGAAAAAGGAAAATGGGGAAATAATTCTGACAAGAAAATGAATATTGGCATGATATAGTCCCTGTGTTTTTATTTTAGAAATATTGGTTATTTTATTTTTAAGTTATCTCCTTTTATAATAGTTTTATATTTCTTTCTTTCATTGTAATTTTTTCTCATTAATTTTGAAATATACTTATTTGATACTTTCCTTCCAATTTTTAAAACATAATTTTCAAGGCATCTTAATTATTTTTATTCTTATTCATTTCCCCCCTTTTTTTGAAGTTTTTAATTTTTCAATCTTCCTGTGCATAGTTAATGTCCCTCTAGTTCAATAAATTCTAGATAGTAAAAGAGATGTAACAGATGATTTATGTAATTTAGGGCAGTAATTTCTTACAGTTAAATTCGGTTAGAGGTTTGGGGTGCTAATTTCTTATAGTTTATATTTTCCCCTCTCAAGTACTCAGTTAAGGGTAGGGGTCTCTTCAACTTTTCTGGCTAGTGAACAATGTGCCTCTAATCTTCATTTCTTATATGGACCATGTCAAACACAAAGCTGGGCACTAGTGAAAATGGTGAGGTCAAATTTTATTTAGTAATAAATTATTGCAGTTGGTAAGAGGATCCCCTATGAACTGAATTCAATGTCCTTTTGGGCAGAGGATACTGAGCATATAAATGAGAGAGTGAGACCCAGGTTATATAGTTCAGTTGGTTGAGCATCATTCTATGTACCAACAGTCACCCGTTCTATTCACAGTCAGGACACATGCCTGGGTTGTGGGCTCAATCCCTGGTAGGAGGTGTGCAGGAGGCAGCCAATCAATCTCATTGATGTTTCTATCTTTCCCTCTCCCTTTTTCTCTCTCTGAAATCAATTAATAATATTTTTTAAAAGGGAGAGTGAGGAATTTTACAGGAATTATGCATGATATTCTTTATGGTTTAGAAAAATATCTAAACTGTGTTTGAAGACACTAAAGCTGCAATTTAAAATCTAATTAAGGGCTTTGAAGTTCTGTGATTTATGTGGTTTAATTTTTTTCATATGTCTTATAATAGAGGCCCGGTGCATGGATTCGTGCACCAGTGGGGTCGCTCGGTGTGGCCTGCAGGGATCAGGCTGAAACCAGCAGTCAAACGCCACCTGCTGCTCCTACCTGCCACTCCTGCTAATCCTGGCCCCACTGCGCCTGCTGCTGCTGCTCGGTAGGCTTGCTGCCACTCTGCTGCGGTTTCCGGGCTGCAGCGGCCAGCCGTGAGTCCTGCGTCTGGCGCCCATCAGTCAGCTGAGTGGCACTCCCGCTGTGGGAGCACAGTGAACACCAGGGGGAAGCTCCTACATTGAGCGTCTGCCCCCTGGTGGTCAGTGCTCATCATAGTGACTGGTAGGCCAGCTGAGCGGTCACACAGTTGCTTAGGCTTTTATATATATAAATATATTCAACTGACTACATAATGAAAGTATGCTTTTCATGGAATATTACGTGCCTTCTGGATTTTGAGTGTATTTGCATGGTACATCTGAATGATGACTTAAGCAGAGGCAATTTCTTGTTACCAAAAATGGTACCTGTGGCAATTTTCTACATTTTCCCCTGGATCCCCATCCTGCAAATTACCTGCAAATATTTAACTCCAATGATTGGAACCAAATCTAATTACCTTAACATGATTGCCTATAAATCACGAGTTTTCTCGTGAGCCTTCTGAAACAGCGCCATAACATGTTAAGAAGAAAGACACAAACTTGTAGTACCTGGAATGTCTAATATACATTCATTTAAAATGAATTTCTATTTGGAAAAAAAATTAGAAGCACTCTCTTAGATACTAAGCCACAGGTAGGATAGAATACTCTCTTATAAAAATCATTATGTGTTCAGGGTATGGTACTAAAAAACAATGTATATAGATTAATGCAAAACATGGTCCATCTGCTTAATGGATTTATAATCCAATGGGGATACTGATGATTTAGCTAAATCATGTCATCTTTCTGCTAAATTTCAAACTAGCTTTTTCAATAAAAAGAAAGCTAACAGAACAAAAATAGAAATGATTGCCAGGCTCAAGATGTTGTCAGGATATTGTCAAAGTGCAATTGGAATTTAGACTGGGACTCAGTGGAAGAAAGATAGGTTTCAGATCAAAGGTTATAAATGCCCATGGGAGTCAATCTATGACTCAGACGGAAGCAACATCCTTGAGTAGCTGAAGTACAGTACATATGTCCTAACAGGGAAACAACCATTTAGCTTGAGTAGAAGCTGCACTAGAGTCAAATCAGAGATAGCAGATAGTCCAATTTTTATGAGAATCAGAAAGTGTTGGTTTGAAATATTAATAATAAATAATAACTTTTAAATGTACTTGGAAGAACAAAAAAAAGCATTCTGCAGTTTTAAATCCATCATTGCTGCTAGTAACACATCTATCTCTATATATAAAACTCTAATATGCAAATAGACTGAATGGCGGCACAACCAAACAACTGAACAACCAGTTGCTATGACCACCAGGGGTCATGCATGAAACCTGATGGGTTTCTGCAGCAGGCAGCAGAGCACGGAACATAGTGGGTGTCAGCTGCAGCAGGATGGTGGACCCATGTGAGTGGGGGTACCAGACCAAGCAGGGGCACCAGTCGCTGTCATCAGGGCAAGCATCTGGTGGTTACTGAAAATTCTTTGCTCCTGCATGCCACAGTCCCATCAGCTGCTCGCACCTGCTGCTGGTGTCAGCCCCACTAGCACCTGTTGCCAGTGCCCGGTGCTGGCCCTGATCGCTCGGCGCCATCAGCAGGTGTGAACAGAAGCTACTGGTCCTGATTGTCCCTCAGGGCTTCTCCATTTCCCCCAGCTCCTGAGGGGTGATCAGGGCCAGCAGCCACTGTTTGCACCCACTGCCAGTGTCAGCCCTGCTCACACCTGCAGCCAACACCCAGCATCTGTCCCGATCACTCGGTATAATCAGCGGGTGCAAGCAGTGACTGCCAGCCTCGATTGCCCAAGGGTTTCTCTACTTCCCCTTGCTCCTGAGGGGCAATTGGGGCAACAGCCACTGCTCACACCCACTGATGGCTTCAGCCCCGCTCACACCTGTTGCTGGTGTTGGCCCCAGTCGCTCCACACTGTCAGCAGGTGTGGGCAGGGCCGGCACCATCAGTGCATGGGAGCGGGGCTCCTGGCAGAAATGGGACCAGGGGCTGTGGAAGGAGGGGCCAGGAAGGGGCATCGAGAATGGGCCAAGACCCACCCCAGTGCCCACCGCAGCCTTGCCACCCACAGTTCCTTTCAAGGTGCATGAATTTGTGCACTGGGCCCCTAGTCTGATATAAATATACTAAAGGTCCAGTGCACGAAATTCACGCATGGGGGGGGGGTCCCTCAGCCTGGCCTGCACCCTCTCCAATCTGGGCCCCTCTGGGATAGGGCCTAAACCGGCAGTCAGACATCCCACTCACAGCCCAGGACTGCTGGCTCCTAACCGCTCGCCTGCCTGCCTGCATGATTGCCCCTAACTGACTCTGCTTGCTGGCCTGATTGCCCCCTGACTGGTCCCCTGCTTGCCTGGTTGTCCCCTAACTACCCCTCTACCAGCCTGGTTGCCCCCTAACTGCCCCCCTTCTGGCCTGGTCACCCCCAACCTGTCCCCCTGCTGGCCTGGTCACCCACTAACTGCCCCCCTTCCAGCCTGGCTGCCCACTAACTGCTCCCCTGCTGGCCTGCCTGATCACCCCTAACCACTCTACCTGCCTGCCTGATTGCCCCCTAACTGCCTTTGCTTGCTGGCCTGATCACGCCCTAACTGTCCCCTTGCTGGCCTGGTCTGCCTCTAACTGCTGACCTGGTCACCCCCTAACTGCCCCCCTTCTGGCCTGGTCTGCCACTAACTGGTCCCTGCTGGCCTGGTCACCCCCTAACTGACCCCCCTGCCCCCCACCAGACTGGCTGTCCCCTGACTGCTCACCTGCTGGCCTGGCCACCCTCTAACTGCTCACCTGCCAGCCTGATCACCCCTCACCTCTGCCTTGGCCCCTGCCACCATGGCTTTGTCTGGAAGGAAGTAAGACATCTGGAAGATGTCTAGTCGACCCAGTCTAATTAGCATATTACCCTTTTATTATGTAAAATGGTAAGTAAAATGTATAGATAGCTATTTAGAGCAGAGTGGAAATTGCTATTTCAAATACTGTGCTCAGATAGTAGAAATTTTGAAACTTTGATGGAGAGCATATTTGGATAGGAAAAAAAAGTATTCCAGTTTGACTAGATAGCTGCTTTGATGAGAACAAAAAAAAAATGGTTTATATTTAATTGTTTGGGAGTTATGTCAATTTTTCACTGATTTCTAGAGCAAAGAGAACTGATAAAGGTGAGAGTGGCTAAGAGCCAAAGTAATCAACTGAAAGGAAAACATCAATCTCATGAAACAATATGAGAACATTGGAAAAAATAATTATAAAAGAAAGATGAGTTACATATAAATTGTCTTTAAAATAGTTTACTTTATGACTGATATTTTTAAACTATTTTTTTAGGAGAAAAATCTCTTTTTTTTAAATTTGCCTTTATCGTTGAAAGTATAATAGATGTCCCCCTTTTTCCCCATTGACCCCCTTTGCCCCAACCCCCACCTTCAGGCCTTCACCACACTATTGTCTGTGTCCATGGGTTATACATATATGAATATAAATTATTTGGTTATTCTCTCACCCCCCTGTTCCCCTTCATACTGAGATTCATCAGAAGAAAATCTTTTCTAAGCAATTTAAGAATAAATAAGAAATGACCAGTAGAATCCTAAAGTTTGTATGTTTTCCACTATGCATAAAAAATTTTAACTTGGAAATTATACATCTTTTTCTCTTTATTCTACTTGAAACCCATCTTTTGGTAATATGTTGGAAGAAAAACACACACCACATTAAACAAATGTAAATGAAACCTCGCAAAAGGATTGCATGGTTGGTCTCTGCTCTTACCTGTGCTTCATGGTAATGGGTGGGTACCTGCCCATCCCCACTTGTACCATCACCACTTTTGTATTAAAGCTCTTTGGTCTGCAAGTTTATTTTTACAGACAAACTTAATTCTTTAACTACAAAGTTTTCTAACCAGATAAATAGTTTAACTTAAAAATTCTTATGGAGTTATATAATTCCTGTCAATAGACAACTGACTGAATAATTATTAAGAATTTACTTATACCCCAAGGATAACAACAAAAATATAATTTAGAATGAAGATGTTCATTATCTTGTATTTGCATTTATTCAGCATGATTGCTCATAGTATTTGTTGCTCCAAAATGTTTATATTCATATGGATCTATATAAGGTCAAGTAGATCAAATTTGGATTTTTTATAAACGCTTGTGATCTACATATCTTCACCTTTATGAAAGTGATTCAAAGTTCAGCTTTATTTTTTTTTTGAGGTTTTTGTGATAGAAATCTGTCCTGTCACTGAACTTAAATATTAGCACTTTCAGATTAAGCATTTACCTGCTATTCTACAACACATATCTTACTAATGTTGAAACTAAGTTAACAGGGTCATCTGAATTTTGATTCTAGGAATAATATAAATAAAGATCTTATTAGAATTAAGTTATGAGGATATTCCTCAAGCAAACAAACAAACAAACAAAAAAACTAGATCTATCACACAACCCACCAATCCCATTTCTGGGTATTTATCTGAAGGAAACAAAACACTAGTTCAAAAAGATATATGCACTCCTATATTCATTGCAGCATTATTTACAATAGCAAAGATATGAAAGCAAACTAGATGTCCATCGACTGATGAATGGGTAAAGAAGATGTAGTTAATATATATAATGGAATATTATTCTGCAATAAAAATGAGTGAAATATTGCCATTTGCAATAAGATGAATAAGCCTAGAGGGAATTATGCTAAGTAAAATGTCAGGCAAAGAAATACAAATACTATAGTCTTTCATTTATATGTGGACTCTCAAGAAAAAGCAAATGAATAAACACAACAAAACAAAATCAGACTCATAGAAACAGATAAACTGATGATTGCCAGAGGGAAGGGGGTTAGAGATGAGTGACAAAGATGAAGAGGAATATAGTCAACTAGAGGCACAGGACACGAAAATTCATGCACTTGGGGGGTCCCTTAGCCCGGCCTGCACCCTCTCCCAGTCCGGGAGCCCTCGGGGGATGTCCCATGGGGAGCAGGCCTAAGCTGTGAGTCAGACATCCTTAGCGCTGCCACAGAAGCAGGAGAGGCTCCTGCCACCACCACTGTGCTTGCCAGCCTTCAGCCCGGCTTGTGGCTGAGCGGTGCTCTCCCTGTGGGAGCATACTGACCACCAGGGTCAGCTCCGGTCCTGCCCCCACATCTTCCCATCACCAGTGGCCTCCCTCTGGGGGAGGCAACCAGCAGGCCAATCAGGGGACGGTGCTGGTCGGCTAGTGGCCAGCCCCACCCCCATCACCCCTCCGCCACTGCCGGCTGCTGCCACCCCTGATTGCCATCTCTTCCCTCTGCCTGCTGGCACCGCCTTGGCTGGCCTGGTGCCATCCGCTTGCCAGCTCTGCTCCCCGCTGACTGGTAATTTTGCCATTTGGTCAATTTGCATATTAGGCTTCTACTATATAGGATAATATTGTGATGTTTGCATGGTGACATATGATTCTTTAGTGAGATGATCACATTATAAGGTATATAAATGTTGAGGCACTATATATGTGTATGTATATATATATACTAATATAAAATTGTATACCAACTATACTTAATTTTAAAAAAAGAATTAAGCAGTGGAAAGATTATTGAAAAATGTTTAGCAGTGAAGAAAAATAATTAAGTGAAAGGGAAATGCTGGAGCAGCACTTAGAAGTAAAGACTGACAAGATTGTACTGTTATACAATTCCATTATTTTAATGTGTGAAAACTTCTATAACTAAAATGATGAATAAATTCACTGAAAACTATGTAGATATAAGTATAGATATATCTATATGTTATTTGTGAGGTCAATTGCAACAAAGAAACCTCAATGAAAAAAAATCAAAGTTCAGACATGCATATAGAACAAAAAAAATCAAAGATAAAGAGTGCAGATAGAACTTGATCATTTTTTATCTACAATGGTCTTCACAATAGGAGAACTTTGTCAAAAGTCCTATAGAAATAACATCTCAGTTACTTAAGGAGGATGTTATAGTAATGGAAGAAAGGATAGGAAAAAAAATAGACCCTAGAAAAAGAAAGACTTTTGACTACTGTCCAGGAAAAGCAAATATTTCTCAAAGTTTGAAAAAGAGTTTGAAATTGCCTATTGACTGAATAGAAATAACATAAGAGGAAATTTACCAGCCCAGATGTAAATATTTTCAAAGTTCTGAGTACAATCCAAATGTAGGCTGGATGAGAATTTATGAGGTGCTTACTAGGGTTCAAGACTATTGCCTAACAAGAGATTTGACCTTCCTCCCACTGTGAATTACACATGATCAAAAAATGATAACTTATATTAATGCAAAGTTGATTTAGGTGGTTCAATCTCAGTTCATTTTATTAGTTTATAAAAAGAATAAAAATGTTTTGTGTGAAAAAATCAGAAAGATTTTTTTTTCCTCACAGTAACACAGGATCAAATTTTTAGAAATGGTTTTTGCTATTGGCACACAATATTTCCATGTCCCTAAAGATAAGCAATTTGATTGAAAAGAGAGAAGACGTCCAGGTGCAGAAATTTAATAGCACTACTCAGCCAGACTTAGATAGTAATTCTTCACTAGCAGAGAAGAAACTACTTGAAAAATAGAGACTGCTTAAACAGCCATCAGGAAAACACATTGAAATTTTGAATAATAATTTTTGTTGGCTCACAAAGCAATTCCTATTAATACTTTCAATTATATACTAACGTTGTTTACTTTTAAGTAATACCATAGAAAATATATAACCTCTGCATGAATATGGCTGAGAAGTTTAATAGTAACAAGTAGTCATTTAGACATTGTATATATTGAAATTATAGCAGCCCCATAGTTTCAGATTCTTTATCCTACAGTGCTGGGTGGCCAAATGTCATTGTTTAAAAAGTTACTTTGTTGTCAATGCCAGACTTTGAGATCTATGTTTTTCTCATAAGTTTTAACTTTTTAAGAAATAGTTAGTACAAGATTCCAATTAACATATTTGAGGGACATTTTGTCATTAAAATCTGACATAATGCATAGTCATAAGGATCTCATGTCTCCTGCTTCCAAGATGCTGACCAAAAGGTAGACTTCTTTTCCTCCTTTACTTAATTAGTATTTGGAAATATTCATTTTTTTTAGAGTTTTGAATCTAATCTGTGAAAGAGAAAAGTCAGTATATGTGTGTGATCTTCAGGATACAATCCTATCTAATAAAGATGGAATATGCTAATTGACTGCCCCGCCCTAAAAGATGGCGGCACCCACAGCCAATAAGGAGGGAATATGCTAATTGACTGCCCTGCCCTCAAAGATGGCAGTACCCACAGCCACAAGATGGCGGCGAACAGTCCCCTCTGCCCCGCCTGTACGGCAGGCATGCAGAAAATATTTTATGAAATCTCCCATTGCACGTCTGCCTCCAGAGTCTCCCAGTCCCTTCAGCGCCCCCGCCACCCAGGGCCAGCCCGAGATGCAGGCAAGCCTCAGATGATGGCTGCCCAGCTGCCCAGGGCTGCCCAAGGCTCAGGTGACCAGGGCTGGCCGAGGCTTACGCTGCCAGCAGTGGCAGCAGCAGAGGTGTGATGGGGCATCGCCTTCCCCAGATCACTGGGTCACCTCCCACCCCTGAGGGCTGCCGGACTGTAAGAGGGGGAAAGCCGGGCTGAGGGATCCCCCCACCTCGCCTCCAGTGCATGAATTTTCATGTACTGGGCCTCTAGTTATATTATAGTTGTCTTATTTTTTGTTTATGACAATGCCAAAATATTTAAAAATTTTAAAAATTAAGATGGAAGCCTTAAGTTAACCTTTTACTTACATTATATTCAATTTTAGTATAAATTGAAGCTTTGAAAAACCTTATTTTTTTTAATAATGACATAGGCATGGATTTATGAGCAATATATCTGTAAGTTTTCAAAGCTATATTCAATACACAGGACATTAACCTTCAACTAGGATAGAATATTTAGAATAGTTGAAATTCATTTTTAGAAGAGGTATTCACTAATATGTTCATAATAATTGAGGTAATCAGAAAGAGGGGAAGACATTGAAGATAAACTAGAAAAGACAGGAGTTGAGAGCAAAAATAGCATGTGTAACCTGAGAAAAGTGTTTGAGTAAATAAATATTTTATCTGCCTTTATGCATACTGCTCTGAGTCTGGAGAAGGAAGCTACAGAAGGAATTGTAGGAATGGTCAACAGGCTAAATATTTGTAAAAATTTTGAGTACAATATAATTTCAAAATCACCAAAACAATGATATCTCCATTTTTCAACCAGAAGTTGGTAACATGTGTGATAATGACATAGTAAGACCGAATAACTAAACACATCAAGAGACAACAAACAAACAAAACAAAAAAACAGGCAAGGAGACAAAAATGACAGGAATTGCAATGAAGAGGTAATTTTATGAAATCTCCCATTACACACATCTATTTGAGTAGCCAAAAGCCAAAGCACCAAATGCTGATGAAAATGTGGAACAACAGGGAATCTTCTTCATTGCATATAAGAATGCAAAATGAGACAGCCATTGTGGAAAACAGTTTACCAATTTTTTAAAAAAGTAAACATACTCTTATCTTAGGGCCTACCAATTGGGCTTCTTGGTATTTACTCAAAGGAGTTAAAAACTTATGTCAACACAAAAACCTGATCAGAGATGTTTACAGCAGCTTTATCCATAATTGCCGAAGCTTGAAAGCAATCAAGATTTATTCCACCAGGTGAGGGATAAATAAACTGTGGTATGTTCAGATAATGGAATGTTATTCAGTGTTAAAAAGTAATGAACTATCAAGTCATGAAAGGACATAGAGAAAATTTAAATGCACGTTACAAAGTGAAAGAAGCCGATATGAAAAGGCTTCAAATTATATGATTCCAGCTATATGGCATCCTGGAAAGGGGAAAATTATGGAAACAGTGAAAAGATCAGTGGTTTCTAGGGCAAGGGGGTAATGAATAGGCAGTGTATAGAGGATTTTTAGGGCAGTAAAAATACTCTGGTGATATGATTGTGGATGTATGCCATTATTCATTAATCTGAACCCATATAATATACAACTGTAAGAATGAATTGTAATGTAAATTATAGTCTTTTGGTTATTATGATGTGTCAATGTAGGTTTGTCCTTGGTAAAAAAAAAAAAAAAAAGTAGAATTTTGGGAGTGATGTTAATCATGAGGAAGGCTCTACATATGTCTGGTCAAGGGGTATATGGGAAGTCTGTATTTTCCTCTTAATTTTGTTGTAAACCTGATACTCCTCTAAAAACTGAAATTTAAAAAAAAATAAATAAATGATTTAATCTTGCCTTCTGAAAAAATAAGAGTGGGAGAGACTTTTGATGAAGAAGAGCAGTCACTTGTTTAGTAATGAGTATAATCCTATATAATAAAAGGCTAATATGCAAATCAACTGAATGGTGGAATGACTGGTTGCTATGACATGAATTGACCACCAGGGGGCAGATGCTTAATGCAGGAGCTGTCCCCTGGTGGCCAGCATGCTCCCACTGGGGGAGTGCCGCTCAGCCAGAAGCTGGGCTGATGGCTGGCAAGCGCAGTGGCAATGGCAGGAGCCTCTCCTGCCTCTGCAGTAGCGCTAAGCCGTCAGTCAGACATCCCCTAAGGGCTCCTGGAATGTGAGAGGGCACAGGCTGGGCTGAGGGACCCCCCCTTCCATGAGTGCATGAATTTTGTGCACCAGGCCTCTAGTATTTCATGATGTACAAATCCTGTATCTAGCTAACTTTGAAAGTGGACTTGTATGTAGATATATGAATAGGCATAGATATAAATACAAACATAATCATTCTACAGGAAAGTCAATATAAAGTTCTTTTGTGTGCATAACATTGTATGCTACTCACTGGAGGATAGGTTATTATACATTTTTTAAATATATTTGAGCTCCTATGAAACATTTTTTTTTCAAGTGCTATGTTTTCTTACATAGTTGCTATAGAAACTTTGTCTGTTATTGGATAGTAAATTAGAAAACTCATAAAGTCTTTTGACACACACAGATTAGAAATCTTGTTTAGTTGATTTAGGTATTTGAAAAACATTTCTGAAAAAGAATTGAATGACTCTAAACAAGTAAGTAATATTTATTATTGCCACCATTATTCTTATACATTTCCTTACCCAGGGTTAATAAGGAGACTGTGATGAGTGGTTAACAGAGGCAGAAAACAATCTTATATGGATTAATATCGGAGCTTACAAGTACATGCACACACATGAATATGAATGTGTGTGTATATATGTGTGTGTGTGTGTGTGTATATGTCTGTGTGTGTGTGTATGCATTTAAGTGTATACATATACCCATGTATATATGTATTTTTTGAGAGCTTTAATTAATTACATCCCAAAGTTGTAATTAATAATTGCATAAAAGTTTGCTACAAAGTACATCTATGCAGATGAGAAAAAAATCTCCACTATAACGCAAGCTCATTATTGACCATTGTTCAAAATGTATGCTAGCAATATTAAAGTAGCTTATTTTATATTGTTTTTCTGTACCTTTATATATCTTTCTTTTTTATTGAATTTACTTGGGTAACACTGGTTAACAAAATTTATAGGTTTTAGGTACACAATTCTATAACACATCATCTATACACTGTATTGTGTGTTCCACCCCAAGCAAGTCTCTGTTCATCAGCATTCATCCCCCTTATACCTTCCTCCATTTCCCTCCACTCCCAGCCCCCAATCACCACACTGTTGTCCTTGTCTATGAGTTCTTCCTCTATTTTTTGTTTTGCTTAACCCTGTCTTCCTATAAATAATAATAAATATTCAAAATGCCAAGATATGTGGTGAATTTTATCTGTACAGCTGACAGATGTGAAATTATAATAGTTACAGCATTCTATTTTCCATAAATGTTCTATTTCTTGCAAGTTAATAGCTCTCTTTTAAGTACTGATTTATTATTACAAACACAAAGATCAGCCCTACACTGCCTTAGTGAAAAATAGGTAACATAACATAGTTACCTGGTGAAATCAAGGACTGTCTTTATTGCTCAAATAAAGAAAAGGGTACTTTAATACTTTTAAGGCACATCGCCCAACACCCCTAAGAATTAAAATGATCAATACTATTGAAGAACTGTAAAGAACTATTTTAAAACATTACCAATATTTCTAAAAAAAAAAAAACACCCTAAAATAGTTTATTAAAATTGATAAATAAGAAGTTACACAGGCATATATAGATTCATTTAGGTTGCATACCTAGTAGTCATAAAGAAATGCCATTAGTCACAATCCAATCAGTTTACCAGATCTCAGAGTATCTAAATATTGGCGCAGAGCTGGAATCCTGTGCCTGTTACCTGGAAATACCTGTAGAGCTGTCTTATCTGCAGCTTTGTATCCAGGGTTAGGTACAGTGCCTGATATCTAACAGCTGTTGAATAAATGTGTTTGAAAAATTCAATAAAATGGATTTTAATTTGAGTTTTAGGAATATAACTAAACATTGAAAGTTCTATATTCTCAAGAAGCACAGCTGACAGGATAAAACATTCTTTTCTTCTTCCTTTAATGTCTCAGTACATTGGTCATTGGTCAATAATATGGCACATTCATAATAAATTATAGTTCTTTCTTTATAACTCTAATATTAAAGTAGGATTAAGCTATTTTCCATTCTCAGACAAAGAATAAGCATTGTCCTTTTCTATTTAATGTATCTGCCTTATGACATAATAATACCAACACTCCTAAACAGCAAGTGAACTAACCATCTCAGTGGAAGAGGAAATGGTACTCTCATGAGACTCCATTTTACTAATTTTTCCTTTTGTACTCTTAATTTTTTACATGAGTGTGTTTTATTTTAAAATAATAAAAATTCTGAAAATATCCAATATTTACAAAATCTATTGTCACTATAATATTCTTGCTCTAGTATAAGCTTTATTTCTAAAAACAGTTATATCTTTATTTTTTTAAATTTTCACCCATGGATATGCTTTGTATTGATTTTAGAGGAATGGAGAGAGAGAGAGAGAGAAAGAGAGAGAGAGAGAGAGAGAGAGAGAGAGAGACTGTGTGTGAGAAAGAGAGAGAGCAAAATATCCATTAGTTGCCTCCTTCACTCACCCAGGGCAGTAGTTATTTTTAAAGTTACCAAAATTCATGAAAAATTTCATCCAAATTATAAATTACCTAATAAGAGCAAAAAGTTATCTCATGTCCATTCCTGTTTCTTATGTAGATGGGTTTAATTCATTTACATTTGAACTTTGATAGATTTTTGTTGTGTTTTTGGTGGTTCAACCACTGATTCCCCAGACATCACTAATATTCTCTTATAGAACACTAGAGGACTGATACACGAAGATTTGTGCAAGAATAGGCCTTCCTTCCCCTGGCTGCCAGCACCCAGGACCCGGACCTTCGCTCTGGATGCTGCCTTCCGCCTTCACTCCGGCCCAGAGCCGCCTTCTGCCTTCGCACACTGCCCAGAGGCCCGGAGCGGCCGGGGTGGGTGGAACACCTGTGCTATCGTCATGGCGACGACGCAAGTGTCTCAGCTGCCACCATCTTTGTCGTGTTAATTTGCATATTCCCTCCTTATTGGCTGTGGGCGCCACCATCTTTGTTGCGAAGTGACAGTCAATTTGCATATTACATCTTTATTATATAGGATTGCTGGCCAATATATTAGGGAGCTAGAGTCAGCAAGTCTGCATGCAAATTCATTCTAATTTTGTGATGAGTCAAGTATTCCAGTGTGGATAATTAGTAAGAATATTAATAGCACATGATAATCTGTCACTTGGGCATGCATATGATCTGTCCATCTTGCTGAGTTTTAGCTAGAGACAATAGCCCTAGACCTTGGGCCTTTGCCTGATGAGCTGTAATGTGTAATAGTGCAAGCAGCAGTGCCAGCTGCAAGAGTAGTTCAAGCCCTTTTTCTCTTCCCAAAATTCAGTCAATTATTAAATTATTCACAAAAATGTGGGGACATCTGCAATAGTGTCAACAGTAAAGGAGAAAGAGGAAGGAAGGAAGGAAGGAAGGAAGGAAGGAAGGAAGGAAGGAAGGAAGGAAGGAAGGAAGGAAGGAAGGAGAGATAAATGAAAGAAAGAGTGAGAAAAGGATAGGATAGGATAGGAAAGGAAAGGAGAAAGAAAAGGAACGGAAAGGAAAGGAAAGGAAAGGAAAGGAAAGGAAAGGAAAGGAAAGGAAAGGAAAGGAAAGGAAAGGAAAGGAAAGGAAAGGAAAGGACAAAAGAAAGACATGTAGATACAAGGTAAGCAGAATCTACATTCCTTTTAAGGGCTCAAAAATTTTTTTTGAGAATATGTTTATTAAAGCTGAGGACAGTGAAACAAGGAAGGGCTTAGGATAGAAGAAGCAACAGCAGAGCCTAGGCAGGACTACTTTGTCTCACTATGAAGTCAGAGAAAAGGGGGCCCTGGAGATAGGGTTAGGGGGTTAGCCCTGGATGAGCTGCTGTTGCCCATTGCTTCCCTGGTTGCAAGTCTCCTGGAGTCCCCTGGAGTTTAGGAGTTGCATGCCTGTGGGGGGAAAGTGAAGGGGAAGAGAAAGTCATGGGCATGCTCCTGGGAAGGGGAACACACAGGGACTCGCTTTTAATTAAACATCTTTCTATGTCTTTAACTGATTATCAATGATTCAGAGGCAGTAAGATAGAGGTACATAATTCCTTTTTTGACTCCAGGAGAAAAATACAGTTAATGCACTAAGATTGAGATTCTTATTATCAAGTTACTGTGTGCTCTCTGGAAAGCTATGTGGTCTATTCCATAAATTCTGAAGTTATTATTATGCCATAAAGGGGAGAATCCAAAGATATACTTGTATGAAGATGAATGTCTATTATTAATTCTGATTTTAATAAATTTCTCTATACTGAGGTAAAAGTGAGTCATGCTTAGAAAGTTATGGTAGTCCTTCACTCTTAAGATAAATTGTAAAATTTATAATCAAGCCTAGAGTTTTCTTTCTGTCCCTTAGCCATGTTCCAGTATTTCAAGAGTTATTTTAAAAAGCAAACTATAGCTTTAAATTTGTTTAATCCAATTTTCCTAGAACTCTGGAATCCCAGCCATCTGCACAGCACAAGTTTGCTGCACATTTGCTTAGTTATTATATATTATTATAGGAGAGCAACTTCAAATTTGTAAAGATAAAAAGAATTCCAGAGAGAATTTATAAAAAGAGAGATAGTGAAATGATAAGGAAATGAGGTAAATTATATATATATAAAAGCCTAAGTGACCAAATGACCGAATGACCAGTTGCTATGACTCACACTGACCACCAAGGGGCAGGTGCTCAATGTAGGAACTGCCCCCTGGTGGTCAATGCGCTCCCACAGCCAACCTCCCATGGCCTCTCCCCCCCAACTGGCCAGCCCCCCTGATCGGCCCCAATTGCTGGCCAGGCCGAGGGACCCCACCTGTGTATGAATTCATGCACCATGCCCCTAGTTCTTCATAAAAAAGTTAAGGACAAAAAAAAGATATTGACAGGTGTCTTCATATAAAAGAATGTAGCCAAATAAAACAGAAATTGATCTCTTATTAAATTTTCAAAGTGAGAAAATTTAATATTTGCTACAAAATTTAATACTTGCTACTTTTAACCATTTTTTTCTAAATATTTTTGGATGCTACTTCCTATTGAAGTTAGATGGCACAGTGGAAAATAATGGTAAATTGTATAAGTCTTAGTGTCCGTACAGAAGTTGCCCATTAAATAAATAAATAAAGACACCCACAGAGGAGAACATGCCTGATCAAAGGTTTTTCAATAGGCACCACTGTTTGCTTTTATTTGTGCCTTTTGCTGCCCTTTTCACTGCTTAATAATGAAAGTGAACCCATGATACTGGAAGGTGAGGAAAAAATGCAGCCTCTGCCCCCCTTGATGCACTTATTGCACTTATTGTGTATGTGTTTCCATCACACTGGAAGCTGAAAAAGAATTGAACATTTCGAATTTTGGATGGTGTATTTGTTTATGTTCAGTTTACTATTAAGATATCTTTCCATACTTCCCTAAATGATGCCATGACGAGCAGAAACAATCTTTTTTTTTCATGTCCATATTTTTCATTACAAGATAAAAGCCCACTGATGAATTACTCAATATTATCTATTTCCCACTGCACACCTTTGGGAAATTACAGGCTTCATTTTCAACACATGAAAAATAGGTGAGAGCTCAATTTTTAAAGCAAAATTAAATATTGCCCTCTAGGATCCTGTCATCTTTTTTTTTTTTCTGATTCATGTTTATACACAGTCATATGCAAAGTGGCACTGCATCTAAAAATAAGCAAGTAAGCCCCCCATGTGTGCCTGTAAACACAGAGACTGATGGTTTAATGTATGATATGAACTCATGAATTATGGCTTAGCTCCTGCAGAAGCATAAAAAATCATATAAACTTTTGAAGATGGACTGTACCATTCATTTAGAACAACAATTCCATGTCTAGTATACTGCTCATTGAGATAAGAGCCATGCAGTCAGAATGAGATATACTTTTCTGTCTAATCCTCAGCTTTCTCTGTGGAGAGTCAGAGAGGCTGACAAACTATCCTCAGATTTTACTATCATATTACAATTGAATGAAGAGCGCATTGTACTACTTTTCTAAGCTCCAAGGAAAAGACTCTTGATGAGACTAAAAATAGAATCAGTAGATCACCTAGAATTAGCAACCAAGTAGGCAATTAGTTATTATTATACCTAAAGATGTTATTATCCAGTAATATTTATTTGTGCTCGGTATCAGTGTTTTGTAGAAGGAATTTGATATTTCAACTTTGCTATGGATGTCTAATAGGAACATGGGCTAGGCATCTACTGTACTCCTAACTAGTTGGCTTGAGAAGTGTAAGAGAATGAGCCCTGATAAGACTGGGCAATACTGTTTTATATCCAGAGGTCCAAATGGATATAGGAAAGGAAAAGGGTATTTCCCTGTACACCTGGAAGGGTATAGACCTTGTAATTTTTAAATTTAAAATTGAGAATTTTGCTTATATTCTTTCCTCATGTGTTTCTAATATTCTTAAACTAGTATAATTTTCACTATTTGCAAAGTTTTAAATTCTTGGCCCTCTAGCAAAAGTTTCATTTGGAGGAACTCTATTTTTCTGAAAGTAAAATATTTCTTGGATTTTTTAAATGTAGATGCATGCAATTCTACAGAAACCATAACTTTTCTGCCATGTTTGTTTCCAGTTTTAACTTTTAGTTTCATCATGAAAATTTAATATTTTATGCAGGATTGCTTAAAATAATTGAAGAAAAGAGAAACTAATCAATAAATTATTGGGGCCAACTTGATAGAAAAAGATACCAAAGATAATAAATTACAGATGAATAAAATAAGGAAAATAAAAAGCAAACAGAATAAGAATTAAACAAAAATGTATTGCTATTGCCTACACTCATAGATTGGGTAGGGTCTAAGCATATAAAAAACTTTAAAAGGCAAAAAGGAAAAAACTTGATGAATTTGATTATATGAAAAGTTAAGACAACTCTATGGAAATAAGTAAACACAGTATGAAAGTCAAAATGTAATTGGCAACAATAAAGTTACTTCTGACAGATAAATGCTAATGCTATTAGTATACAAAAAACTCATAACAGTGAGAAAAAAATTAAGATCTAGTTAGAAATATAAGCAATGAGCATGAAGAAACAGTTAATAAACAAAGAATATGAATGACCAATAAACAAATGAAAGTACAAGGCACTTATAATTAAACTAGAGGCCCGGTGCATGAAATTCTGCACGGGGGTGTGTGTCCCTCAGCCCAGCCTGCACCCTCTCCAATCTGAGACCCCTTGAGGGATGTCCGACTACCCGTTTAGGCCCTATCCCAGTAGGGCCTAAACGGGGAGTCATACATCCCTCTTACAATCCAGGACTGCTGGCTCCCAACTGCTCACCTGCCTGCCTTCCTGATTGCCCCTAACTGCTTCTGCCTGCCAGCCTGATCACCCCCTAACACTACCCTGCCAGCCTTATTGATGCTTAACTGGTCCCCTGCCAGGCAGTTTACCCCTAACTGCTCTCCCCTGCAGGCCCAGTCACCCCTAACTGCCCTTCCCTGCAGGCCCAGTTGCCCCCAACTCCCCTCCTCTGCAGACCTGGTCCTCCCAACGACCCTCCCCTCCAGGCCTGGTCACCCTAACTGCCCTCTCCTGCAGGCCTGGTTACCCCTAACTGCCCGCCTCTTCAGGTCTGGTCCCCCCCCAACTGCCCTCTCCTGCAAGCCTGGTCACCCCTAACTGCCCTCCCCTGCAGCCCTGGTCATCCCTAACTGCTCTCCCCTGCAGGCCTGGGTCTCCCCCCTCCCCCAACTGCCCTTCCCTGCAGGCCCAGTTGCCCCCAACTTCCCTCCTCTGCCAGCCTGGTCACCCCTAACTGCCCTCCCCTGCAGGCTTGATCGCCCCCAACTGCCCTACCTTGCAGGCCTGGTCCTTCCCAACTGCCCTCCCCCGCTGGCCATCTTGTGGTGGCCATCTTGTGTCCACATGGGGGCAGCCATCTTGTGTGTTGGAGTGATGGTCAATTTGCCTATTATTCTTTTATTAGATAGGAGGATTAGATAATAGAGGCCTGGTGCACAGGTGGGGCAGTCTGGTTGGCCCTGAAGGGTGTCCCGGATCAGGGTGGGGGTTCCTTTGGGGCATGGGGCAGCCTGGGCGAGGGGCCTGTGGTGGTTTCCAGGCTGGCCATGCTCCCTGGCAACCCAAGTGGAGGCCCTGGTATCTGGGATTTATTTATCTTCTATAATTGAAACTTTGTAGCCTTAAGCAGAGGCCAAGGCAGGCTAGGGCAGGCAGAAAGCTTGGCTTCCTCCATTGCCAGGGAAACCCAAGCTTCCTGCTCTCTCCGTGGCTGCAGCCATCTTGGTTGGGTTAATTTGCATACTCCTGATTGGCTCTCGGGTGTGGCTTGAGGGTGTAGCTAGCAGAGGTACAATAAATTTGCATATTACTCTTTTATTAGATAGGATAACAAGTCTTTTTAGTTATCAGATTGCCAATTATCAGTTTGATAATTACTTATGTTGGTAACAGTTTGAAAAGGAACCTATCAAACTCTCCAAACCACTATGTGTCTAAATTGATATTTTCTTATGGATGCTGAAACTCCCTGAGTAGTTCTAATCCTCTAAATGTATCCTAAAATTATTATAGAAAAAAAGTATTAGGAATATATTTACAAACAGTTTCACTGAAAAACTAATAGCATTTATGTGCATCAATAAAATGGCATTTTAATAAATCACACTATGTCCATAAACTGAGTTTTTTACTACTCTTCAAAAGTGGAAGAATTTATATATTCCAAATGGAAATAGGTGCAAAATGTACTAGCAATGAAGGAAAGTTATAGAAAAGTTTAAATATTGGAATGGATAATAACATTTTGTTAAGAATATGGGCTCTACAGTCAGAATACCAGGATTTACTAGTAAATCAAGCTCTATCATTTGATGTAGTATATTGAGCAAGTTCCCTATTCTTTTGTTGTTTATAGTATTTTTTAAAATTTTTTGTTAATCCTTACCTGAGGATATTTTTCCATTGATTTTTAGAGAAGGGGAGAGACAGAGAGAGAGAAACATCGATGTGAGAGAGACACATCAATTGGTTGCCTCCCAAAGGAGCCCTGACCAGGGCTGGGATCAAGCCTGACACCAAGACATACCCTTGACCATAATCAGACCCAGGACCTTTCAGTCATTGGGCTGATGCTCTATCCACTGAGCCAAACCAGCTAGGGCTATTATTTCTTTAGGTGTTATAATGAAAATAGTAAAAATACTATCTTCAATGGTTTTTGTAAGAAATAAATGTGAATAATATGAAAAATACTTATTCCTTTTCTTTGTCCTATTCACTAAACATTAGCTAGTGGTATTAACATCATGTTAATATGGATTTATACACACAAAATATGCTAATAATAGTAACCCCTAGAAAATATGTGAGGGAGAGAATAGGGGTAAAGAATGAAGAAGAATGGAAAATTTTTATTTTTCCAAGTTTTGTATTCTGTGAATTTTTTATAATAAGCATGAAGTCCTTTAACAATAAATCATAAAAAATTCTATTTAAGATGTTTAGTTTCAAATTATTTATACAGGACCTATATGGACAAAGAGGCATTCTGAAAAAATCTACAGTATAAAAGTACATAATCCTCATATACATTTTTTATGAGAAAAATACAGTCCTGAGAGCTCCCCTTACAGCTGTGGATCTGTTTTCATCTCAAAGTATTTTCTAATATCCCTGTGATTTTTGTGTTGCCCCATCATCTCCCCCACCCCCCCCATCACCATTTATCCCCCAATGCCCTCTTCCATCTCCACCCACCTCCTACCCCCACAATCACCAAACTATTGTCCATGACAATGAGTTTTCTCCCTTTTTCTTTTTTTCCTCAATCCTTCCCCCACCCTCAAATTCACCCCTCACCAACTGGAACTGTCTGCCTGCTATCTATGAGTCTGTCCCTAATTTTCTTGCTTGGTAGTTCAGTCTTTTCATTAAATTTCACATCTGAGTGAAATCAGATGGTACTTGTCTTTCTCTGACTGGCTTATTTCACTTAGCATAATGTTCTCCAGGTCCATCCATGCTATTACAAAGGGTACAATTTTCTTTTTTTAATGGCAGAGTAGTATTCCATTGTATAAAACCATGGCTTTTTTATCCACTCATTCACTGATGGACACTCAGACTACTTCCAAATCTTGGCTATTTTAAATAACAAACACTGCAATAAACATAGGGTTACATATATTCTTTTAAATTAGTGTTTTGGGTTTCTTTGGATATATTTCCATAAGTGGAATCACTGGGTCATTAGGCAATTTTTAATGTTTTGAGAGATCTCCATACTGCTTTCCACAGTGGCTGTAGCAATCTTCATTCCCACTAACAGTGCACAAGGGTTTCCTTTTCCCAACATACTTGCCAACACTTGTTTGTTGATTTTTTGGTGATAGCCATTCTGACAGGTATGAGGTGATATGACATTGTGGTTTTAATTTTCATCTCTCTGATGATTAGTAATATTAGCCATATTTTCATATGTCTATTGGCCATCTGTATGTCCTCTTTAGAGAAGTGTTTATTCAGGTCTTTTATCCATTTTTAATTGGGATTTTTTGTTTGTTTTTGGTGCTAAGTTTTATAAATTCTTTATCATTTTTGGATATTAACCCCTAATCAGATGTAGCATTGATGAATATGTTCTTCCATTCAGGGGATTGTCCTTTCATTTTGTTGATGGTTTCCTTTGCTGTGAAAAGACTATAATTTACTTAAAACATTAAAATTACTAAAAATAATAAGTATGGGAGAGTACAGTATTTTTATTTACTCTAAGTTAGGGAACACTGATACTTTATATACTTATGTGTGAGAAACTAAATGATTGAAAAGTTCCCATTCTGACTCTCCAATGTTCTCAAACTCCAAATCTGTTTCTCCTACCCCTCAAGGGGGCCCTCGTGTGACATTAGCACATAACGCTTTTATTCTACCACTTTTGCTAAATCAAAATTGCCTAGCCATCAACTGCTAAACTACAAGAACAATCTCTTTTTTTTCCAAGAAATAATTATAGCTAAAAAACCCTAAAACTTACTTCATTTCATATTATTCCTTCTGGAAAAAAAAACAAAAACAACACTACCTAAACTCTGTTTTTTCTTCCTAAACATAAAAAACTCTTTCAAAGCTGAGCCTATTGTCAAATTTTTGAGTAAATGCTATCCTTAATGGTGCTCAGGTTCTTTTCCTTCCACCATTTGTGGTGCTGTCACTCAGATCACACTCAGCCAAGGTCATTTCCTGGACAGATCACAACAGGACCCCTTGACATCTGCCTCCTCAGAATCCCAGGGACTCGACAGTTAAGCAAATCCTACTTATGATGAGCACACCTATTCTTTGCTTCAAGTGTTACATAAGCTTTCATGCTTTTTTTGTTTGTTTGTTTGTTTGTTTGTTTTCTGACCTTGACATAACCTCTTGATTGAAATCTGTTTGCTTAGCCAGGGCACACAAGAATGAGGTCAGATGTCATGCCAAGATTCTTGTCTAATTGTCTATTGTATACTATCATTTGTGTATGGTTTCTCAATATTTCAATGAAACTGATTTTTTGTCCACATTCTTACATGTACAAGTCTTATGATCCTATATAATAAAGAGTTAGTATGCAAATGGTTATCATGCCCTCGCGCTCTTGCACCCTTGTGCCAGGGCTGGGGGACCTGAGGCTAGGCTGGGGGACCTGAGGCTGTGCCCCCCACCTGGCGCTGGGTCAGGAGACCTGAGGCCGTGCCCCCTGCCCTGAAGGATTTGACAGGGATGGGATCAGCCAGGTCTGGGTCTCTTGTGATTTCGAGGCACACGTGGGTGAGCGGGGACTTGACTCTGGGTCCTGCAGCATACTCCAGACTCTGCCAGGAGGGAGATTTTCATATACATTTTACTAATTTTCTTTCATCTCTGACACTTCTATTATAGAGAAAGGGCAAATAGCAATATTAAAATATTTCCTCTAATTAATTCCCTTTTAATGTGCATGAATTTCGTGCACCAGGCCACTAGTGGGAATATAAGTAAATAATTGAAACTGGAAGGATTTAACCAAGGACAATTAATGCCTTCAGTGGTTATTCTGCAGAATTTCAAATAGGCTTTTATAATTTACCCAACAGCTTTCCCTAAGGGTTTTTCTATTAAAAATTGTCAGTAAAAAATCCAGTTCTAACTCTCAGAAGTTGGTGTTTATACCATTCAGCAATCAGAAGAATCAGGACTCCCTGGAGAAATGGCTGATTTTAGGATTGGCACAGAAAATATACAAGATGAGGCTGAAACATCTTATATTGCCAGAGAACAAGAGAACAAGAAAGTGACTAAACACACACACACACACACACACACACACACACACAGAGACATCGATGGGGGAACCAAAGGAGTTCATAATGGCTAAAACTGAAATAATTTGACACGATAGAACACCAAAGCCAACAACTGCCTGTTTTTGATGCACATAGAATATTTGTATTAATTGGAAGAAAATTTATATCTGTAAACACATCCTATCTAATAAAAGAGTAATATGCGAATTGACCGTACCTCATAAGCCACGCCCACCAGCCAATCAGGAGCGAGTATGCAAATTAACCCAACTAAGATGGCTGGGGCCACAGAGAGCAGGAGGCTTGGGTTTCACTGGCAATGGAGGAAGCCAAGCTTTTCACACAGCCTGGCAGGCCCAGGCCTCCACTCAAGGCTTCAAAGTTTCAGTTATAGAAGATAAATGAATCCCAACAAATATGGCAGCAACCATGGAGCTGGAGAGACCAGGAGGCTAGAGTTGCCCCTGGTGATGGAAGAAGCCAAGTTTCCACAGCCCTGGCCTCACTTAAGGCTACAAAGTTTCAATTATAGAAGATACATAAATCCCAACAGAAATGCTATGGCCAAGGAGCAAGCAGGAGGCTTGGCTCCACTCAAGGCTTGAAGTTTCAATTATAGAAGATAAATAAATGCCAGATACCAGGGCTTCCACATGGGTTGCCGGGGGGCATGGCCAGCCTGCAAACCACCACAGGCACCTCACCCAGGCCACCCCATGCTCCAAGGGAACCCCAACCCTGATCTGGGATACCCTTTAAGGCAAACCAGCTGGCCCCCACCCATGCACCAGGCCTCTATCCTATCTAATAAGAGTAATATGCAAATTGATCATCACTCCAACACACAAGATGGCTGTCCCCATGTGGTCAAGTATGGCTGCCCCCATGTGGGCACAAGATGGCCACCACAAGATGGCCAGCAGGGGATATAAAAGAATAATAGCTACTAATTAATAATACCTATATATGAAAAAAAACTAGAAGATAAAATAAAATGATGAATATGAGAAAGGAAAGAACAGAAACTAAAGAATTGATAAATATACTATAGAGACACCAAATAAGCAAAAACTGACCCTAAAAAGGTTAACCAAATCAATTAACTACTGACAAGGCAGGTAAGTGTATAAAAATGTGAAATGATAATCAATATCAAGATTTAAAAGGATTATTGCCACAGATTCTACACACTTAGAAACAGTAAGAGATCATTATAAACAGCTTTGTCACAATGAATTTGAATCTCCAGATGAAATATACTATTTACTGACTCTTCTGCATATGACTTGTTAATTTCAGTAATTGGTGATAAGTTCCTGTTAGACCAATTTTCCTGCAACTACCACCCATAAATTTTGTAAAATAATATAAAAATTACTACATAAGTACACAGAGGAGCAAGCAAAAGTAGGCAGAATTTGGAAGGGTTTCTATAGTTGGAAAAACTTTAAGCATAAGATAGCTGTAATGATTTAATATTATCAGATAAAGTGGAATTGAGGACAAAATTTTTATTATTTATAACACCAAAGTGTAAAAAAATCTAGTTTATTTATCTTGAACTAGATACATGTTTATAAAAAGTTATTGCATGTGCTAGCTTAAGACCCATGCATTTCAAACTTTTACTTAAAAAGCATAAACAAATATCAAAATGGTTAATGAGGTTAATGTTGAAATTTTTAGGGCTGACACATATGGAAGTGTTCAACTTACACTGAGATGCAACAAAAACTAAGATTTGTGGATGCAGAGAAGGATGCATGAAATATTATGTGGAAAGAAAGTAGCAAAATATTTGCTCTACAAGCCAGATTTTGACTATATAGGCACTCACTGGATGAGGCCTTTGACTTTTCTTTATGCTTGAAAAGTTTTATTGAGGCCAAAACCGGTTTGGCTCAGTGGATAGAGCTTCAGCCTGTGGACTGAAAGGTCCCAGGTTCGATTCAGGTCAAGGGCATGTATCTGGGTTGTGGGCACATCCTCAGTAGGGGGCATGCAGGAGGCAGCTGATTGATGTTTCTCTCTCATTGATGTTTCTAACTCTCTATCTCTCCCTTCCTCTCTGTACAAAATCAATAAAAATATATATTCTATTTTTAAAAAAATAGAAAAGTTTTATTGAAACACTAAAGGCCTGATGCACAAAGATTCATGCAAGAATGGGCCTTCCTTCCCCTGGCTGCTGCTACCACCTTCGCTCTGGCCCAGAGCCACCTTTCTGCTCCATCCCAGAGCTGCCTTTCCACCTTCCCATGCTGCCCAGAGGCCCGGAGACTCTGGGGCAGTGTGGCACACTTGCATTGTCACCATGGCAACAATGTAAGTATCCCGCCCTGCCCCTGGCCACTAGGCACCTGCATATGCAAATTAACCCACCATCTTTGTTGGATTAATTTGCATACTCACTCCTGATTGGCTGGTGGGCATCGCGAAGTCACGGTCAATTAGCATGTTACTCTTTTATTAGGTAGATTGGGGTAATGACAAGCACAAATGTTCAAAACCAAAATATCTTTATATCACTTAACAAAACTATAAATAAAAATCTCACTACATAGAAAACTTTAAATCTATCTTTCTATTGTATTCTTCTAAACAGATACAAAATAATATTCCTAAGCTTAAACATTTTTTCTGAAATAGGAATAGCAAATAAATCTTCCCAGAATATTCTTGAAAGCTAATAACATTGAGATAATTTAAAAGGACTTTACAATGAAAGAAAGTGGCAATAATTCTATTGAAAATGTTAGTTAATCATGTCCAGCAGTGAATTCAAGAAAAATAGGTTAAACGCAAGAGTTTTATTGAAGTAATACAGTACTGATTTAATATTGAAAATCAATCAACATAAATCATACCATTGCAAAATAAAGAAGAAAAACAAGAGTAACATAATTGCAGTAGTTACTGAAAATCCAAACATGTTAAAAATTCTTAGCAGGAAACATGAATGAACACTTCCAAAAAGTGGATATCTAAAGTTCAGTAAATATATTGCAAGATGTTCAATCTTATTAGTCATCAGGAAAATGCAAATTAAAATTTTAACATGACACTATCCAGATTTCAACTTAAAATCACTTATACCAAAAGAATCAGGAAGAACTGAATGAAAAAGACAAATAGATGCCAACACTGAGATGAAAGAGTATAAGAATTATCTGATAAAAACTTCAAAAACATCCATCATTAAAACTTAAACCAGCAATTGCACAGCCAGAGGAGAGAAGCCCAGGTCCCGGGTGCCGAAGGGAAGCCAGTGAGGCAGCCGGGGGAAGGAAGGCCTACTCTTGCATGAATTTTCGTGCATCCGGCCTCTAGTTCAGAATAATTAAAAATGCTAGATAAAATATTTTAAAATATTCTAAATGCATTATTGAATTGGTTGAAAAATAGGAGAAGTCCTCAAAGGCCACAAATAAAAGGAAACATGAATCCAAAGTACAAGGAAGCAGGAGCAAAACAAGAGGAATAACAGAAGAGAGAATTCCTCTTGGGGGATTTTACCCTTCCAAGGTTTTGCACACTTAAAGTGGTGCCACCACCCTGGCCAAGAAAACTTATCAGTACTAATTGTATATAAACTAAAGAAAAGAGTTGTAAAATGTGTGAAATAAAAACTAATTGAACTGAAAGGAGAATAAACAAATTCACAGTTATAATTGGAGACTTAACACCCTCTCTAAGTAACTGATAAAACAACTAGACAGAAAATCAGCAAGAATATTTAAGAATTTTGAAAAACCATCAGCCAACAGAAACTAATCAACATTTTTAGAGCACACTATTCAACAGGAACGGAATACATAATAGTTTTAAGCACTGGAGGGACATATACCAAAATAGACCATATTCTAGGCCTTAAAAAACAGAAAATATAAAAGAATTGAAATCATACACAGCGTGTTCTACAACCACAACAGAATCAAACTCAAAATTAATAACAGAAATTTAACTAGAAAATCACCAAATACCTGAAAACTAAAACACAAACTATTAAATCACCATTTAGGTGCTCTTTGGGTCAGAGGAAGTCTCAAAGGAAATTTATAAATACATTGAAATAAATGAAATAAAATACAGTATGTCATAATTTATAAAACACAACTAACTCAGTGTTAGGAGAGAAATTTGTTGCCCTAAATGCATAAATTTAAAAAGAGAAAAATTCTCAAATCTATAATCTTAACTTCCATCTCAAGATGTAGAAAAACAAGGGCAAAGTAACCAGAGAAAACACAGGGAAGATATAATAACAAGAGCAGAAATCAATGAAATAGAAAACAGAAACACAATATGAGAAATCATTTAAACAAAACCTGGCTTTTTGAAAATATTGGTAAAATTGGCAAGATCAATAAAAATAAAAAATAAAAAAAAGAGAGAAGATACAAATTGCCAATATCAGGAATGAAACGAGATATCACTAAATATCCTGCAGATATCATAACAATAATAAAGGAATACTAAGAATAATAATACTGATAGGTTTGACATCTTAGATTAAATAGATCATTTCCTCAAAGCATATGCGTTATAATTTAAAAATACTGTTATTATATACCAAGAGTTTATTGTCAGTCAGATGTTACCTGAATTTTTTATGCTGTGAGCATTCATTTTACATTAGAGAAAATAACAGAAATAATACAGATATGTATGTTCTTGAAAGTTCTGAGAGTATTAAGGACATACTTTTATAAGACCCAGATGTACATTACAATAGTTTCCCATCATTTCATGCTTCTGAAATATATTTCTAGTAGAAATAAATCTACAGGATATCCAGATAGAGTTTATGTCAACAACACTGAAGAATTATGGAAAAATGAATTACAGAACATCTGCTGATAAAATATATAAAGCCTCTAACTGGCTTTGTACAGACTGTTGAAGTTACCAGAGCTTTCTTTGGAAATTTACTCATACCAAAAATAAATAAATAAGTACTCAACATGAAGCTCTGCCATTCAAAATTAATTTGAGTGATTGAAAGAGCTTTAATCATGAAAGGCAGTCTATATCACCAGTTAATTTACTATTACCTATATAATATAAAAGGTTAATATGCTAAGTGTCCCTCTGCCCTTCTGACTGGTCTCTATGATGTGCACTGATCCCCAGGGGGCAGATGCCAATGCAGGAGCTGCCAAGCTGCAGTGATTTGGCACTGGTGGTTCTCGGGTAACTCACCCTGAAACCAGAGAGGAGGAAGACCAATTCCTCGAGGGGCCCTGTGATTCCACCTTCGGCCGTGGGTTATGTTGTTGCTGGGGCACTGTCGGCCCCGAATCTGGTTTACCGCACACTTGCGTTTGTGTTCCACACCCTGTACGACAGCAACTTTGCAGAGTGCCCTCTCGCACTCTGGGACTCCTCGGGGGATGTCAGAGAGCTGGTTTCGGCTCAATTCCCACAGGCCAGGCCGAGGGACCCCACTGCCTGAGGGCCCCTACTCACTCCACAGATGCCCTTTGAGCCATAGCGCCACCCCAGGTGCAGCTGGCTGGGGAGGAACCATGGGAGGTTGGCTCCAGAGCGTGTCAGGCCCATCTCGCCCAGTCCTGCCCTGCCAGCTACCTTCCAATTAATTTATTTTCAGTGTGCACTAATCCATGCATTGGGTCATTAGTTACATATAATGAAACATTAAAAGGATTTTTTTAAGTTCGAAGCACAGTTTTTTTAATATACGATATTATTTTTAGCTCTCCTCATGAATGATAATTTAAATGAACAGGAGTTGGCCCTATTATGGTATATGAATAATTAATTAATAGATCTCCAGCAGTATTTTACCATGAACCCACTATTAAAATTATCTTAGTTACCACATTTTTGCAAGGTAACTTTGTAAAAAAAAAAAAAAAAAAGTCTATTGCTGGAAGATTATTTTGTGAAATTACCTCAGTAACACGTCTTCTCCTCTTAATCAAAAAGGGTGATACTAAAATTCTTTAGATAAAAGAAAGTTTCACACAGCCAAATTTCAGTGTCTATGAATTTATAAACCAAATCTGAATAACTAGATAAAAAGACATTTATTTAAAGACTAGGAAGGGACATAAATAAGTAACAGCTATATAATAAGGCTTGGAAAATTCATGTCTGGTTAGGACCACTCCAGATTTTCATTAAGAGATCGTCCTTGTATAAAAACATATAAATTATTTTTTTCTTTGTACTTCATTCTTACTGAAAAGTACTAGGAGAAAAAGTCCAGTTGGTTTGGATGTCACAAATCTGCTCTTTCATTTAAAAAAAAATATCAAATATATTGATTGAAAGATCCACCATAACCTGTTATAGTGGAGATAGAACAATTCTAGAAAAAGAAATGGAGAGTATCTGAATTAAGTCAGGGGAAATGGATGCAGGATAGCTAAAATGCAAGAAACATTTAAGAAAGTTTCTTCAATAGACCAATAAAGTGAATTTTGTGAACATGTGGTCAATTAAGGTATCTCCACACTACATAAAACACTTTTTAAAATAATATCCTTTCTGATCAGCCATTCTGAAACAGTGGGCATGCATGAGGAATAACAGCGGAGTATGTCAGCATTAACTATGTAGCCATATCACAAGAAGTCCATGTGTATGGTAGTGTAATGTTATGTTATTCAAAGTATGGCCCATGGACTAGCAACTTAGATTCCTAGATGAGCCCATGAATCAAATTTTGCTTTTTAAAATTATATCCAGCTGATTTGTATGCGTAGAGAAAGTTTGAGAAGTTCTAGAAGCAAATCACAGCCGAGAGTAAAAATGGGAAAAGGAGACTTCCTTTTTCTAAAACTCCTTTTCCTTAAAACCTGAAGTAGAATCATTCAGGCAGCAGGTATGATAACATCAAAACCTGAGGAGTCACTGCAATCAACAGTCACACAAGTGGAGAGAGCAGAAGCAAAACACCAGAAAATAGAGTAAATCTGAGGACTGGTCACAATCCCAAGTTTCGCTCCAATAAATAAATGGGAACAGAACTGGCAATTTTGTAGCAAATAAACTCCCAATATCCTTGGACATTAAATTGGGTAAGAAGACCCAATGGTTCATGGTTGTAATACAATTGTTTTTATATGCTGAAGACTTTCACTTCACACATAAATTCTATCCTCTTGTCATGGTTTAAACTCATAGATTATACCAATCACTTAGTATTTCTAATTGGATATTTAATATCCAGTTGACTTTGCATGCCATTTTTAAAAATGCTTAATACAGAAAACTGAATTCCTAAACCCAAACCTGATACTTCTATTCTCCCCAACTTGGATAAGCAGGGCCATTATTATGGGTTAGTTTAGCCAAAATATGAAGAGTCATATTTGACTCCTGTCTTTCCTTTATACCCTCATCCAATATACAGCAAGTCTGTTGTCCCTGCCCTAAAATAAATAGTGAATCCAAATAGTTCTTACCACTTTTCTTATGACCCACCTTACTTATTGTAGGCTGCTGAAGATCCCTCATTTTCTTGCTTTATTCTGTTTTCTTGTCTCTCCAGTCAATTTGCCACAGTGCAATCAATATGTTCATTTTAATACCTAAATTATATCAGATCACTCCCTGTTCAAAACTTCTAGTGACTTCCATCACAATCTGAATAAAATCTAAATGCCTCGTTGGCCATATAATATCTGGTTTTGCCTACTTTTCCAATTTCATTTCTTACCAATCTCCACCTTACTCATAATCCCAATTTCTACCTACACTGGACGTCTAATCCTCCATTTCATAGAGCTCTACCTTGCATTAGAATCTTTGCATTTGCCATTTCATTTTCCTGAAATATCTTGTTCTAAATGCCAATTCTGCTTAGAGGCTTTCCTTGATTTCTCTGTCTAAAATAGCCTCTGTTACTCCCTATTCTTTTGGTTTCATTCATCTGATATTATATGATACTAGAGGCCTGATGTACAAAATTCGTGCAAGAGTAGGTCTTCCTTCCCCCAGCTGCCGGCACCTGTTTCCCTCCAGCACCGGGGACCCAGGTTCCCCTTGCAGCTCTGGCTTCGTCCGGTAGGTCATCTGGAAGGATGTCCAGTCTAATTAGCATATTACCCTTTTATTATTATAGATAATTTTATGTTTTGTGTATTTATCTTTCACTAAAATATAAGCTTCATTAAAGGCAAGAACTTGATATTTCTTTTAAATGATGTATCCTATTCTTTAACACACATACAATTAATAAGTACTTATGAAATATCTTCTGGAGGAAATGTGAAGAGAAATACAAATTCATTCCTTGAAAGAGCAATTGAGAGAGAGAGAATTTTATATCATTACAGGTTGTTGAGGCCATTCTACTACTTAAATATGTCTCAAACTAGATATGGAAAGAGCACTCGGTAAAAAAATTAACTGAGAAAGTCAAATCATTTACATTATACTTATGGAAAAACAAAACACACAAAATAGCTACTAACTACATGGTATAAGGTGTATTTCACTGATTCATTAACAGAATATCTACCATGTTCCAAGAATCCAGCCAGGATCATGAATCACAAATGGGAAAGGAAAGCAAGTAATTTAAGTCTCAGGTCCTTAGACGTAGAACAGATAATATTGTGACCTTCTAAAAAGTTTCAACAAAGCTACACAGCAAAGAATATTGTCTTTGACAAAATCCATGAAAGTCATATTTTCAGTTTTTGCATTTTTCCGTTCTTTGTCCCCTCTGTTGATTTAATCAAGAATTCCTAATTCTGTCTCAAACTTTTACAGAATAATCATGGCTTTCAACTATTTATTTACAACTCCAAGGTTATAAGATAGTCATTTTTCATGAGGGGTCAGCTTTTATCTAAACTACATTCATTTAAAGCCTGAACAGAAATTTTCCGTAATATTTTTCACTTGATCACATTTCGAAATAATCAAATTTGCAGGATTATTCAGAATGCTGAAGCAGCCCAGACTTGAGGTTTTTGATGAGATTCTCAGCATGAACAACCATCTCTTTTTTAAAAAAACACACTTATCCTCATAATGCTATTGGCCTTGCTAAACTTTTTTCATGGTGACTCAAACTTTTGTTAACACTCTCCTTATAAGCTAGTGATGTTTAATCTGAATAATAGATAACTCTGTGAACCCTTTAAATGACATGAAAAGTATAGGGCACAGCCCCTTTTTATCAGAGGAGTTTGAAAGAGGATCCAGTCTTCTGCAGCTTTGTGACACCAATAGCACCCAACTCAGAAGGGTGGACCAGATCTCCAGTGATTTAATTAATTTTTGTCATCTTATTATATACTCATTTGAGCAGACTCTAAAGTCTGATATTGATGTTATCATAGGTTTTATGTTTGCCTTCAAAATTGAACACTTGCTTCTCTAGCAATGCACAATAAACTTGCAGTCACCACAAATTTTCTATCAGAAAGTGTCAAACCCACCTCACTGCATGTGCTGACAATTAATCATCTTAAAATTGAATGGCCTAAAATACAAATAATAAGATAAAGTAATAAAATTTAAATACTAATTTCATCAAAAAGCACTCTTCCAAATATATTTTATATAGAATCACTATCATTCTTGTTGTTTGGTAACTTATGACATGTGTTAGCTTAAGTGTTTAGGGGTTTATAAACTGAAAGTAATTAAGCTTTTCTACCAAATCAAATAATAAAAACATATTACTGGATGTTTAGTGATTGTTAGTACATGAACTAGAAAAAAAGTGAGACTAAAAAAAAAGTGCTTTTCTCTGTGTAATCATTAGGCTTCTCTCTTGCTATAGATTTTTTGTTTTTTCATGCAGTTAGGTGAGTTCTCCCCTGTGCTTCAGGGATTAATCAGGAATGTGAATAATCATGGTGAGAGCTGTGGGGATTTTGAATGAGTGTGCCACTGGATATATGAGACTTTAAATTCTTAAAAAATGCAAAAGAATAACACTTGATGGACATTCAATAGGAAACGACTAGGAGTCAGGACCTACACACCAGAAAGTTAAGGACAAATTTTTGCATAGAGATTTTTGTATAAGGTTTGTACTAAAACAACTTTAAAGGCCAAGTCCCAAGAGGGATCAATATAATTCTAACAATGATTATATTTCCTGAACTTACTCTCCAGCTAAATAGTCTGTTTAACTCCATATGTACAAATCTGCCAAGTCAGGTTTGTACATTCTTTGGATTGATTTTCATACTTTCAGTAAGGTTTTTATTTATCCCCATATAAAAACTTGTGTATACCTTTAATCTATATTATAAAAGGCCTGTGGCCCTAATGCCATAATGACCAAAGACTGGTGCGGGTGGGCGGGGCTTCGAGCATGGCAGGGTGCCCTGGGTGGGCGGAGCTGCGCGATTCCATGTACTTGCTTCTAGTATAAAATAAGATTTTCTTTAAAGGGTTGAATATCAGGTATACTACAATCCTATCTAATAAAAGAGCATTATGCAAATTAACCATCACTCTGCTACACTCACAAGCCACGCCCACCAGCCAATCAGGAGCAAGTATGCAAATTAACCCAACCAAGATGGCTGTGGCCACACAGCTAGCAGTAGGCTTGGGTTTCCCTGGTAATGGAGGAAGCTAGGCTTTCTGCACACCCTGGCTGGCCATGGACTCCACTCAAGGCTACAAAGTTTCAATTATAGAAGGTAAATAAATCCCAACAAAAATGGCGGCAGCCACAGAGCTGGAGAGAGCAGGAGGCTTGAGTTGCCCCTGGTGATGGAGGAAGCCAATATTCCACAGCCCTGGCCTGCCTTGGCCTCTGCTCAAGGCTACAAAGTTTCAATTATAGAAAATAAATAAATCCCAGATACCAGGTCCTCTGCTTGGGTCATCAGGGGGCATGGCCAGCCTGTAAACCACCACAGGTCCCTCACCCAGGCCGCCCCATGCCCCAAGGGAACCCCCACCCTGATCCGGGACACCCTTCAGGGCAAACCATCTGGCCCCCACCCCTGCACCAGGCCTTTATCCTATCTAATAAAAGAGTAATATGCAAATTGATCATCACTCCAACACACAAGATGGTTGCCCCCATGTGGACACAAGATGGCCACCACAAGATGGCCAGCAGGGGAGGGCAGTTGGGAAGGACCAGGCCTGCAAGGGGGGGCAGTTGTGGGTGATCAGGCCAGCAGGGGAGGACAGTTAGGGGTGACAAGGCCAGTAGAGGAGGGAAGTTGGGGCGACCAGGCCTGCAGGGAAGGGCAGTTAGGGGTGACCAGGCCTGCAGGGGAGGGCAGTTAGGGGCAAACAGGCTGGCAGGGGAGCAGTCAGGCATCCATCAGGCTGGCAGGGGAGTGGTTAGGGGGTGATCAGGCTGGCAGGCAGAAGTGGTTAGGGCCAATCAGGAAGGCAGGCAGGCTTGCAGTTGGGAGCCAGCAGTCCTGGATCATGCCTATCGTGATCAGGCCTAAACGGGCAGTCGGACATCCCACGAGGTGTCCCAGATTGGAGAGCATCCAGGCTGGGCTGAGAGACACACACCCCCGTGCACGAATATCATGCACCAGGCCTCTAGTTGTACAATAAAATACAATAGCCTACAGATAAGTAATGCCAAAGAAAAACATTTGCAGTAACATAATTGGCAGAGAAGGAAAGGTTTTCCAAAGTCAAACCAAGAACATTGTACAAAAAGCAGTAATTTTGAAGTGAAATTATGTTTTTAAGCTCATTTGCCTAATCAATATGAAATAAAATTTCGAACCAAAGGTTTATTTCCTACAGTATTGAGAGCTTAAAAGTTGTTTAAACCATTCCATAGACTAACTTTTGCCTTCCATGTCTTAGTTTCTTGGATTTTGTGTTTGTTGTTTTTTTTAGAGCTAAGCTGTGGTAAGTCCTAAGAGTACTCCAATCGTCCTAGGGACAGAAGTATGCAACAATGCCACATATAGTCCATTTAGGTGGTACTATATTCCTTGATCTCAGACTTCAGATTTAACAATGTGACATAGAAAGTTGTAACAAGAAAAATAGTTTTATATCAAAAAACAATACAATTAGATACAGGCTCCTAAAATAGGCTGTCCTTTACTCTGATTTCAAATAAGGCAAGAATTTAGCTGAAGATAAAATTTGATATTTGGAACTTTCTACTGTTTCTGTATTTTCTACTGAGGCAAAATTTAGCTCAGGTTACTTGTTTTGAGAGAACTTGATATGTTCCATTTAATATAATTAGTTAACAACAAATTGTTATTGGTTTTAGAAAAATTCTGATTTAAAGATGCTTAAGAATGGAACTGATATAAAGGAACTGTTGTATTCAGATATTATATTTAGCTTGCATGTATAGATGCAATTATACCTGAACAAATAGTAATTATTTCTAAGTGTGATGTATTTGCATATTGACAAAGAGAAACCACACTCCTGTTGTTTTAAAGCAGTGGTTCTCTCAACCTTTCTAATACCGCGACCCTTTAATACAGTTCCTCACGTTGTGGTGACCCCCAACCAAAAAATTATTTTCGTTGCTACTTCATAACTGTAATTTTGCTACTGTTATGAATTGCAATGTAAATATCTGTGTTTTCCAATGGTCTTAGGCTCTACAGCAGCATTTCTCAACCTGTGAGTCACGACCCACAGGTTGAGAACCACTAGCAGGGCCACCTAAGACCATCGGAAAACACAGATATTTACATTGCAATTCATAACAGTAGCAAAATTACAGTTATGAAGTAGCAACGAAAATAATTTTTTGGTTGGGGGTCACCACAACGTGAGGAACTGTATTAAAGGGTCGCGGTATTAGAAAGGTTGAGAGAACCACTGCTCTAAAGCAAAACAAGCAAAAACCAAAGAGAATAGGTAACATGTAAATTATTATGGAAAGCTGATAGAGCAGCAAGGTAAAGAACATGAAAGGAATTATGACGTAAAAAAAGAAGGGGGGCTTATTTATGTATTTCTAGAAAGGCACCATTTGTTTAGTTACAGCTATCTTGGAGACTGATAAGAGAAGTAATCTGAATGATTTTTACGCTACATGTTTTTACATATTTAGTAAGTTTACATTGCATCTTATATTACAACACAGTTTTTTATTAAATATTAATGCAGAAATGTCTGAATGTTAATCATTTAGTATATTCATAACATTTTATCTATTTCTTCTTCCTAAATGCTTTAGAGTAAAATATTTTGTCAAAGATTTTCTTTTGAAGAACATTCAGCCTAGCAATGCCAGCAAATATAATGCATGGTCAGAATCTGAAAAAATTAATTATGTTTCTTAATAGAGCAGTATCCTCAAACACTAGTTCACAGAGGAGCAGTACAAATTACAATAAATAAATAAATAAAACCTACATATGCCTGCATAATTTTTGTTACTCCAACAAAGAGTAAAAATAAAATTCACACCCAAAATTTTGACAATGAATTACATGCCAAAATGTTACTCTAGTTTGGGTGGATCCATTAATTTCTGTCCACTTATTATTATAGTTTAAGAACCATTTCCCCTAAAGATTAGAGAACATTAAATCAATAAATGTCAACACCTCATATAAAATGGAGATGATATATTTCTTTACTTCATCCTAACAGATAATTACTTAGAATCTAATGGGGATAAATCGGAATTCAAGATAACTAGATCAATCAGTTATAATATTTTCTGTAGTTTAAAAAGTAAAAGAGTCAAGGACATTTGTTTATTGTTGAACCTTGGTATAAACCTGTTTTGTAATTGTGATTTATTCTTATTCTTAATACAGCGTCACAGAAATATCTAATACCTTCTTACAAAACAAACTAATTCCTCAGAGCAAAGCCTGGAAAACCAAATAAACAGACTTTATTTTGCTTTATAATACATCTCTTTAAGTATCAAGAAGATAAGCAAGTCAATCAATCAGGCTTTTTATATTGGGAAGAGTAGAAAATATAGGTACATGCATGATCATATATCTCATTATGCACACACCCCGAAAATGTTTTAACTCCTCAGACATTGAGTTCTAGCCCTTTACTTTTTTACATTGATCATTTTATAAATAAGGACACTAAGGCCAGAAAATCAAAATTCATCATCAAAAGTTATACACAAATCTCTCGCCTCTAGGTTCAATAGAATGTACTTAATATATGCATTTTTGTGATAACTATGTAATGGCTCTCAATTAATATATACATACTGGTATGCCAACTGGATTCATAAGAAATATGGAGTAAAATCAATGTAATTACAAATAATATATAATCCCTATTTATTTTGATGTATAGGTTAGGTGTCACCAAATATGAGATTCCTTTTAATACAAATTATAAATTGATCTGCCTTACATCTAGGAAAGGCTGGACTTAGAGAGAAGTTAGTTTTTACTTGTTGTTGAAACTGCAACCCAGATGCACATTTCAAGTTTTTCCTTCAGATATTTGTGCTTGCAAATGATCAGATCGAGGGCCTCACTATGCCCTTTTATAGATCTTTTGAAATGAGAAAAATAATGATCTTATTGTTGATGACTTAACCTTCATTTATTCAGCCAAATTATTTCACTTTATAGGTGACTCATTGAAAACACAGAAAGCTGAATAATGCAGAGCTTTTGCTTTTTAAATTTTTTTGAATATGCTTTTATTTTTTTAGAGAGATTGGAAGGGGGGGAATATAGAGAAACATCAATGAGAGAGAAGCATCTTTTGCACTTTTTGTTTGAATTTTTAAAAATTCTCTGTAATTTTTCATTTAGTGAATAGTTATATAACTTAAAGACAAAATCAGAAATCTATAAACCTTCCTGGTTGGAGTCCTCTAACTCAACTTTGAACTGTGTAAAGGTCCTGAAACTAGGATGGCTTGAGAATGCTCATGAATTTGATGACTTCCTTCATTTTTTATAGTGCCTTTGAATTTCAATGCATCTTCAAGCTAAGTTTCCTGAAAAGCCAGGTCTCTTTCTGACCTATATCCATTAAACCCAGTTCACGTGTGCTTGAATCTTCATGCAGTGAAGGTAGAGCAGTGCATCTGGGCAATCTACTTGTCCCTACAAGTTAGATATCTTGCCAACAGCATTGTGAGCAGACAAAGAATAGGCTTTCCAGGAAGCTCTTTACCAGGACTGTGTATACAGTTCACTTGGTCTAAGTAGTTACAAGACCCTCTGAGACAAGCTTATTTCCCCTTAGGCAATAGTCTTTGATATTTTAGGGCAATGAAGTATGGATCTCATTTCTTGTACTCACATGACATCAATCTACAAAGCATTATTTCTCTACAAAGAGGAAGGAAGGAAGGAAGGGAGGGAGGGAGGGAGGGAGAGAGGGCGGGAGAGAGAGAGGGAGGGAGGGAGGGAGGGAGGGAGGGAGGGAGGGAGGGAGGGAGGGAGGGAGGGAGGAAGAAGGAAAGAAGGAAGGGAGGAAAAGAAAGGATGGGGGAGAGGTGGAGGCATATTTTTGCAGCCACTTCTCTTTAAGAAAAAATATTGAAGTTTTAAGTAGAAAGTTCATCTAAAATCTCTCCCAGATGACCATGTGTAAAGAATTATAATCTCTTTTATTTGACATAAACCTGTCAACATAAGCTCCAATACTGGCTTTGGAAATATCCTGAAAGTTTAGACCAGAGTTCTTGTGCCATTACAATGAAAAATTTACCCTTTAGTGGTTTTTGTTCTTTTATAATGGAAATAATTTAAGTAAACAGCCCAAGTGTAAAAATAATGATATATTACTCTGATATAAGTTCACATCCAAATTACCAATTAATTTACAATCCATTAAAATAGGAAATGTAGATACATAAAAATATTTCATTGATATAAGTTTGAATGGACAGCAAAAGTTAAAAGCAATGATTTTCATTCAAAATATTATTTAATACAAAATGCTAATCATCTTTTTTCTCAGAGTTTTCCAATTTTATTGAGATACAATTGACATATATTACTGTATAAATTTAATTTATACACTCACATAATGTTTTGGTTTACATATATTGTGGAATAATTATCACAGTAAGTTTAGTTAACATCCTTTCTTTGTGCTAACTAGGATTTACTCTCTTAACAATGTTCAAATATACTATATAGCAGTGTTAACTACAGTCATCATGTTGCACATTACACCCCCAGTACTTACTTTATAACTGGAAGTTTGTATCTTTTGACCAGCCTCCTCTAATTCCTTACCCCCGAATCTACCACCTCTGTTAATGCAAATCTGATCTATAAGTCTATGAGTTTCTTATTTTGTTTTGCTTTTAGATTCCACATATTAGTGAGATTTTTTTTGTCTTTCTTTGTCTAATTTATTTCACTTAACAGAATGCCTACAGGGCCCATCGATGTTGCCAAAAATGACATATTTCTTTCCTTTTTATACTTATCTATATATATAAAACCATAATATGCAAATAGACCGAATGGAGGAGCAACCAAACAACCGGTCACTATGACATGCGCTGACCACCATGCAGTGAGCACTGACCATGGTGAGCGTCAGCAGCAGGCAGCAGAGTGTGCAACATGGTGGGTGTTGGCTGTTGTGGGATGGTAGAGCAGGTGAGCGGAGGTACCAGACCAAGGTGGGGTGCCAGTCGCTGTTGGGGTGAGCCTCTGGTGGTTACTGAAAATTCTTTGCTCCCATGCACCACAGTCCTGCCAGGCGCTCACACCTGCTGCCAGTGCTGGCCCCACTCACACCCAGCGCTGGCCCGATAGCTCGGCACCATCAGCGGGTATGAGCAGTGGCTGCCAGCCCCTATTGCCCCTAAGGACTTCTGTACCTCCCCCTGCCCCTGAGGGGCGATCGGGGCTGGCAGCTGCCTCTCATACCTGCTGCTGGCGATGGCCCCACTCACACCTGCAGATGGCGCCAGGGCTACCATTCGCACCCGCTGCTGGCGCCCAGTGCTGGTCCCAATCACTTAGCAGCATTAGCGGGTGCGAGTGATGGCTGTCGGCCCCAATTGCCTCTGAGGGCTTCTCCACTCCCCCCGGCTCCTGAGGGGCAGTTGGGGCAGCAGCCACCACTTGCACCCGCTGATGGAACTGGCCCCGCTTGCACCCACTGCTTGAGCTGGCCCCAGTTGTTTCACACCATCAGCGGATGTGAGCGAGACCAGTGCCATCAGTGCATGGGAGTGGCGGCAGCGGGAGCTGGGCTGCTGGCAGACAGAGTACGGGGACTGAGGGGCTGGGTGGGGGTGCAGAGGATGGGCAGAGACCCACCCCTGTGCCCACTGCAGCCTCGCAACCCACAGTTCCTTTCAAGGTGCATGAATTCATTCACTGGGCCCCTAGTATAAATATAATATAGTATATAATATTTATTATATAAATTTTTGTATATACATATAATATATTATTAAACATACCTGTATAAATATAATATATATTTATAAAATATACTAGGGGCCCGGTGCACAAAATTCGTGCACTGGGGTGGGGGGGTCCCTCAACACAGACTGCCCTCTCTCACATACTAGGATCCCTAAGGGGATGTCCTACTGACAGCTTAGGCCCACTCCCTGCTTAGGCACCGCAGCCACCAAGGTGTTTTCATCAACACAGACTCTAGTCCCTTCACCATGAAAAAATGACAACTTTCTTTAGGCATTTTCAAGATGTGTCTTTCATAGGATATGACATTTCTTTATTTATTTTTAATCCTCACTTGAGGATATGTTTCCATTGACTTTTAGAGAGTGTGGGAAAGAGAGGGAGAGACAGAAACATCTATGTGAGAGGGACACTTTGATTGGTTGCCTCCTGCATGAGCCCTGACCTGGGCCCCAGCCAGGGAAGAATCTGTAACCTAGGTACATGAATTTGATCAGAATCGAACCTGTACCCTGCGGTCAGCAGGCCAAACCTCTGTCCACTGAGCCAAACTGGCTAGGGCAGGATATGACATTTCTTAGCCCCTCCAACAGTGGACCTTCATTTTTTTCTCCAGAAGTGTGTTGGAAAAACCCTAGATCACCTTTTTGGATTCTTATACCCAAGTTACTAAGAATATTACCAGTGGCATACAGGGAGCTTAGCCAATGTGCAGTCAGAAAAGGTGTTTCCTCTGTAGTTCACACCTATCACCTCCGATCTCCAGCTCCACCCCTGCCAAGGCCTAAAGCCTCGGGGCCTGGACAGGAGCTGCAAGCTCCCTCTGATCGCAGGCTCTGCCCCGCCCAGCCCCAAAGCCCCTGGTCTAAGCTTGGGTCCTGAGCAGGGGACCCCCAGCTCCTTCTGATCTCTAGCTTCACCCCTGCTGAGGCTTGGGTCCTGGGCAGGGCCCCCCCAGCTCTGTCCTATACCCCGGCTCTACCCCTGCCCAGGAGCCCCCTGGCTCAGGCCCTTCCCTGTTGCTCAGGACCCACCCCGGGTCTACCTCGGAGTGACCTGGGTGCTGAGAAAGTTCCCAGGACCCAGGCTGCTAGGTGTGTATGTATGCAAATTAACCTCCATCTTTTTTGGGTTAATTTGCATACTCACTCTGATTGGCTGTGGGCATAGTGGAGATAACGGTCAATTTGCATGTTTGTCTATTATTAGGTATGATTTTATTTTTCATATATATTATATGTCTATATTTCTTTCATATATATATTTTCTCTATCTATTCATCCATGGATTAACACATATTGTTTCCATGTCTTGGTTAGTCTACATAATGATGTTATAAACATGGGAGTGTACCTATCTCTTCACACAGTGTATTCATTTCCTTTGAATATATTCCCAGAAATGAAAGTGCTGGATCATATGGTAGTTACATTTTTAAGTTTTTGAGGAAAATTCCATACCATTTTTCTTATAATGACTATACTGATTACATTCCCACCAACAATGCAGAAGGGTTACCTTTTCTCCACATCCTCACCAGCACTGCTATCTTTGTCTTTTTATAATAGTCATTCTAGCAGGTGTGAGGTGATATCTCATTGTGGTTTTGATTTTCATTTCCCTGATGATTAGTAATATTGAGCACCTGTCATGTACTTATTGGCCATTTGTATATCTTAGGAAAAATGTTTATTCCAGTTCTTTGCTAATTTTTAATAGGTTTTTTTGTTTGTTTGTTTGTTTGTTTTTGCTATTGAGTTTTATGAGTTCTTTATAAATTTTGAATATTAACTCCTTTTCAGATATATAGTTTGCAAATATTATTCCCATTCCATAAATTATCTTTTCATTATTTCGAGTGTTTCTTTTGTAATACAGAAGCTTTTTAGTTTGCTATAATCCCACTTGTTTATTTTTGCTTTTGTTACATGTGCTTTAAGTGTCATATCCAAAACATCATTGCCAAGACTCATATGAAAGAACTCTGTTTCTATGTTTTTTTTCTAGAAGATTTGTGGATTCTAGTCTTAAACTTAAGCCTTTAATCTCTTTAGAGTTAATTTTTATGGATAATATAAAATAGGGCCTAGTGTTTTCTTTTACATGTGAATATTCAATTTCCTCAGTAATGTTGATACTTTTATCAATAAATTTTTATCACTCTTATAAAGTACTAGAGGCCCAGTGCACAGAATTCATGCACGGGGGGCGGGGGGTGTCCCTCATCCCAGCCTGTACACTCTCCAATCTGGGACCCCTAGAGGGATGCCTGACTGGATTGGGAGAGGAATGTCTGACTGCCCATTTAGACCCAGTAGGATTGGGCCTAAATGGGCAGTCAGACATCCCTTTCACAATCCAGGACTGCTGGCTCCCAACTGCTTGCCTGCCTGCCTTCCTGATTGCCCCTAACCGCTTCTGCCTGCCAGCCTGATCACCACCTAACCACTCCCCTGCCAGCCTGATTGATGCCTAACTGCTTCCTTGCCAGCCTGTTTGCCCCTAACTGCCCTTCCCTGCAGGCCTGGTCCCCCCAGCTGCTCTCCCCTGCAGGCCTGGTTTCCCCCTGACTGCCCTTCCCTGCAGGCCTGGTCGCCCCCAACTGCCCTCCCCTGCTGGCATCTTGTGGTGACCATCTTGTGTCCACATGGGGCCAGCCATCTTTGACCACATGGGGATAGCTATCTTGTGTGTTGGAGTGATGGTCAATTTGCATATTACTCTTCTATTAGATAGGATTTTATATTAGACGTTTTTACACAAAGGGGAATTAACATTAGCTCAGAAATCAGTACTTTTTTTAAAATATATATTTTTATTTATTTCAGAGAAGAAGGAGAGGGAGAGATAGAAACATCAATGATGAGAGAGAACCACTGATCAGCTACCTCCTACATCCCCCTCTCCGCTGGGGATTGAGCCGCAGCCTGGACTTTTGCCCTAAGAATTGAACCCTTACCTCCTGGTTCATAGGTTGACGCTCAACCACTGAGCCACGCCTGCCAGGCTAGTATGGCTTGTTTTTATTGTACATGTATATAGCACCCAAAAAATACATTCTTTGTATGATCTTGGGGGGAAAGGAAACAGACTCAATGAACCTCCAAATGTGAAAGCTGGCAAAGAACAGAGACCCTTTTATATGACTATTCAGTACACACAGCTTTGGCCACTGTGTATGTCAGTCTGTTCCAGCAGTTAACAAATAAGGCACACCTGTGGCTTAGTCCTTAGCTGAGAGTGACTGGAGAAGAGGAATATCAAGAATCAAATCAGTCCTGTTTTCAGTGAATCTGATTCCTCCATTTAAATAAACATTTGTGTTGGTTTACTGACTGTACAACATGTATCTCCTTTAGTATATAGTTGGACAAATTTTAGAGGCTGTCTGGTAAATATAGCTTTCTAAATGGAATAGAGAGCATAATTGATTTAGCCTTCTTTGCTACAGCATGACTATTGAATTCAGAAATGCCCTCTTTTGGGAATCATTCATTCATTCATTCTCTATTAGGCACCAATGATTTACAAGCAAATAAGCAAACTATATCCTGGGAATTCATATAATAAATAACACACATTATTTTGTCCTTAGAGATTTTTGGTCTATGATGAAAATTGAGATCATTTAAGAAAACTGAACACAGCCTATAAAATAATAAGGAAAGTAATGATAATTAATATTATTGTTTTATTAAAGTGACTGCATTGATCATCAATGTAAGATAGCTATATATATATATATATATATAGCTATCTTACATTGATGATGTAAGATAGATATATATATATATATATATATGCTCATTTAATAAGATTTATTTGCTTCATTTAATACATTAATTAATGGATGTGAAATCCTTAGCAGAGAATCTGATCCAAAGCAAGTATTGAATGTATGGTTGCAATTTTAATTCTTAATATCAAGTGCTGTTAATATTACTTTATCTATTTTAGATTGAATGGACTCCTTATTGTGAAGATGTTAGGTACAGAAACAGATGGTAGAGGCAGGATTGGAATCTAGTTATATTTGAATAAAAATAACTATGCTTTGAGTTCCACGATGAATATACTAATTGCCTATGGACATAGTATATGGATTATATGATTCACAACCTCACTTGAGTTTGGAATTCTCTTTTACTCCCTACAGATGTGCTTACTTCTGCCCAGCACATTATAAAGGCATTTAAGGACTTTGTCATCAATTAGCTATTTAAGAGTTCTAAGAGGGAAGGGTGTACAAGCCTAATATCTAGGTGTGGGATTAAATGAGAAAGAATAAAGTTTCATATGCTTTGCTTATGAGTTGGATAGGTACTAATGTAAATTTGTTCCAAGACAGAATGAACTTTAAAAGAAAGAGTGTTATTTGACTTCTAAAGTGGGGGACATGGTCATCTAATTTCTAGCTTTCTCAGTATGCAAATGAAGGGTATTTTTGATAAGGTAGCTAACTGCTTGATTTACGCTTGTGGTCACATGAAAGAGAAGCATAATCATATCCACTGTTAGTATCTAGAGCCGTGCTCAGCAATATGGTAGCCACTAGGCACACGTGGCTATTATGCACCTGAAGTGTGGCTGGTCCAAGCTGAGATGTACTGTATGTGTAAAATATGTACCAGATTTGGGAGCTTAGTGTAAGAAAAGAAGGTAAGATGCTCATTAATGATTTTTACATTATGTGCTAAAATAGTAGTTTAAATATTAAGTTAAGTAAAATACATTATTCATATTAATTTCACTGTTTTTACTTTTGCTAATGTGGTTATTCTAAAATTTTAAATTACTGATGTGGCCTGAATAATATTTCTCTTGGACAACACTGATATAAAATGCCATGAAGAGTTTTTTTCATCTTGTGGGAAGATGACGGAAAGAAGATCAGAAGCCACATGAGTGAAGGTCTGCACACACAGAACCAGAGGAGACGACACAGAGATGAGGGACCATTTCCCCGGGATGTGGAGGATGGGTCATCCCAGAGCAGGGAGGCTTCACTGGATCACAGTCCTTCCAACTGCAGCTTGCTAGCCTGGAGTGGCACCCAGATCAAATATCACTGTCTTCCTCCTCCACTGCACTATACTTATTACCCAGTGATAGCTCCAAAGTCACATGGAGCATACTCATGGAATTTCCAAATTTCCTGGTTAAATGTATAAAATACAAAAAAGTAGTATTTTTATTTTCTTACAACTTAACCCTGCTAATATTATCAATACCTATCCCATTGCTCCTAGAGGAAAGTATGACAGGAAAGAGAAGATATACTCTACAAAGGATTCTTATAATATATACATGTTACATAAAAATTACACATATGATAATGTATAATTCCTAGCCAGCTTTTGATGAAATAAATGACCATGTTTTCAGATTAATAATTTCACCATGGACAGTGGTACTTATAAGAGGTGTTTATGAATGTGATCAGCATAAAAATTACTTCTCAGACCATTAGCTCCTATCAAGACTGCTATCGTTTACTGAAAACGCCAGGTGGAAATGTAAGGAGGAAAGAGGAGCAGAGGGAAGTCCAATTAGGAGAGCTCAGGATTAATTTTCTTTAAGAAGTATAGTTGCTCAGCTGCTGGACATTAAGTTCTTTTCATAATGAAGCCACATCTGCCACCACTTATCTTCTGTGAATAATGGTTCACGTGGGCAAGGCAGATACCAGGCCACTATATTTTCTAAATAAAAAATTGTTCTTTAGTTTTTTATCTTTTTTTTCTATAAATTATTTTCTATATGCTATCTTCCTATCTTCTGATTCACATTTGTTACCTATATATATCTATATATATATATATATATATATATATATATATATATATATATCAGTTTCTTTATGTAAGTGTCTTTTGTGTCTCACACACGAAGAATTGCTAAAGTAGAGAAATACTTCATGGCGTGGAGAAAAATTGCATTTCTAAATCTGTTCAGTTTGTGTTCGTAGTTTTACACATGATTATTTATGATTATTTTACATGTGGTTTATAAGAAATCTCTCTGTATTTCTAAACAAATGAAGTTACCCTGATACTGGTATAGTCAATAGAATCACTCAACCATTTAGTTTGTATTGAAATAGCAGTTAAAGTTGTATTTGGACATATCCAGAAGTCAAAAATGTGACTAGATATAGTTATCTGCTTACCCAATATTTCCTGTGATGGCCATCATGACAAGTAAGTGGATGAAGAAGGCTTTTTTTCCCCAATCAGTTTTGAGATAGAAACCAAACAGCTCATATCTTTCTTATTTTCAGGGATAATCCTTTTATTCATTGTTAATAAAATGAGTGTCAGGACCATTCTCACAGATTTTAAAAGACTTTTTTAGAATAGGGTTTTCTCCTTCAACCAAAATTTAGGGTTGGCTGAGAAATATTTGTATGTTCCATAGACATTTCCCAACGGGCCCTTCTCACCTCAAAATTGTACCTGTCCTCATTATCTAATTATTAAGAATTGATTCTTTTGCTTTATAATATTTTTGAATAATATTCTTTCCCTTCAGAGCACTTTCTCAATTAGTAGTGATATACTATGATAATTATTTGATTATTATCTGTCTTCTTTATTTGACCAAAAATAATGTCATGAACACAGGAGTCATGTCTATTTCCATTAATTTTTATACCCTGAGTTTCTAATACAATGCCTAGGTAATCAATTTGGGGGCAATGAAAGACTGAATGCTCAGTACTACTTTGCACTGAGTTGACAGAGGTTTCTCTTTAATTTTTAATAGCTTATTACAGCACATAATAAATAAACTACTCTAGAGCAACAATTAGAAAATATAAGGAGGTCCTTAGCGCACTGCTAATTAGGATTCACTGCTCCACAGGTCTATTGATCAAGACTCTGCTCTAGTCTCCACAATGAAATATTGAGGTATCTCATCATTTTATAAGCTTGATCCAAACATCAGCCCCAGGAAAAGGGCTTGTGTCTTCCCCAATTTTTCTGCCACAAAATATTTTACAGTGAGTCTCATCAGGAAGAAACTTCATCAGTGCTCAGTAACAGTCTGCTCTCGGGAACAAGAACAATGTATATACTGCAAGGGGGGAAAAGAGGTATTATGGAAACATATAATTAATTAAATATTAATTATTTAAAACTAGAGGCTCAGTGCAAGACATTAGTATACTCGGGGGGTGGGTCCCCTCAGCCCGGCCTGTACTCTCTCACAATCCAGGATCCCTCAGGAGATATCCTCCCACTGCGGAGGCAGGAGAGGCTCCCACCACCACTGCTGTGCTCACCAGCTGAGAGCTTGGCTTTTGGCTGAGCGGCACTGACTATCAGGGTCAGCTCCTGAGTTGAGCACCTGCCCCCTGGTGGTCAGTGTGCATCAGAGCTACCAGTCACTCTGCCGTTTGGTTGATTTGCATATTAGGGTTTTATTATATAGGATGAATAATTAAAAGGGACATAAGAAACATGTTGATTGCATTTGGATCCAAATTAAACAAATAAATATCAAAAATATAAATAAACACAATCAATACGTTAAATGAATTCAATGATTGAACCCATTTAATTCTGCACCAAGCAGAGTCATCTTTCCTTTTCACACTTTTTTAAAAGTATATCACAGTATCAGATCTATCCATTTCAACTGCAATATTCTGGTCTTTTACTTTTCTACCAGTAAGTTTCAGGATAAAAAGATATACTTTTATTTCCCTATAGCAAACAGTTTCCAGGCAAAAGACACCTAATTATGAGCCTGTCTTTAGGAAGAAAAGATGAAAAAAATCAAGAAACAAGCAAACAGAAGTATTCACTGACTTTTTAATGGGAATCTTTTGCTAATGATGCACCCATTTTCACCAGGAATAATAAGTTAATACTTGCTTAATTTGGATAATATAGTTAATGTCAAATTTGTTGTGCACCAAGCATTAAAATTTTAGAATATTATGAGGTATACTTGAAAAGGTTAAAATTATATTTAAAAAATTTTTAATTATTTTTAAAAAGCAAGTTTTCATATGTTACTTTTTATACTGCTATTAAAATATCTATAAAATAATCACAAATATCTCCTCAGTATATATAAATTATATAATAAAAACATGTATATAATATTTTTAAGAGATGGAAATCTAATTCATGAATATAATAATATTGAAAACTAAAGCATATTCAAGATTTTTTAAAATTGCTTTTTTAAAAATATATTTTATTACAGAGAGGAAGGGAGATGGAGTTACTGGGGATATGCCCGCAACCAAGGTACATGCCCTTGACCGGAATTGAACCCAGGACCCTTTAGTCCGTAGGCCAACGCTCTATCCACTTAGTCAAACCGGTTAGGGCTAAAATTGCTTTTTGTATTGCAGGATATCTTCCTTAATAGACACCTATAATTGAGTCAGTGGTATATGTAAATGTTTCCTTCTAAGGGCATGGATGATAATAATAGAAGTAAATTATCTTTAATAACAAGATTACATAATATGAAAGGAAATGAACTTTTACCCAATCATACTTCTCTAAGTAGTAGCTGAAAATATCTTTCCATGACCCCAGGTATGATAAAATGAGAGGAGAGGAGCAATTATTTGATACTTTGGTGTCAAAGTAAACATTTTAAACTATTATCTTTTCTCTTTCTCACTCTTTTTTTTTTGACAAAATATTTTTCCCATGAAAATCAAATTTTTCTAAAATTAAGAATAATTTCATTGATTAATTTCAAGTATTAAGACCAAAATATAACTTCCAAATAAACTCACTTTCAAGGCCTTTTCTTATTACATTTGTGACATCAACCACAATATGTGGTGTGGTGTTCTCAGTGCTTTCTGAAGGTGCGTTGATGACTTTTACATGCTGTTGCTCCAGTTCCAAAAAGAAAACTGATTAAAGCCCTGCAGGGCATGTTGTCCCATAACTAAAAGATATAACGGAAGGCAAAGTAAACAGGGGATGTGATTCGTTACACTGAATGCGTTACACATCCACTAAGTCAGAAATCCCGGGTGCTGCCTTCAGAGTTGCCATTCAAATGAAAAGTAGCTATTCCAGCTAACAACAGAATTGCAGAGCTTTTGAATGAAAAGGTTTTATGAATCTCATGATCTGAGAAGCATTCAACATCAGAAGCAACTTTGGAAAGGATGGAACCCCATAAAGCCTAACAACTCACAAATTATTCAACTGAACACCACACAACTAGCAGAGCAATGAAAGAAATTCTGAGTTGAATTAACTCAACTTTATGGATTTTTCTGCAGTATATATTACATTTTTAGTATTCATCTGTAAGATAAGAACAGAAAATAGCTTAAGTATGTTCAAGGAAAAAGGTATCAATAAAAGAACATAGGAACAAAAATACAAAATATTAAAACGGTAGGAGATATTGCTGACATGGAATAGTTAGAAAATTATTGTTTTGAATGGCTCTTCCTAAAGGGAATATCCTTAGAATTAGTTACAAACATGCTGACTTTTGAAACAGCACATATTTTTCAAGATAGTGATACTAACATTTAAAAAAAATTCTCTCAGGGCATTTCTGCAGGAATCACTGACTGCTGAGCACATCTATTAGCATTATTTTCTAAAGTTTAGAAGAGCAGGAAATTTGAATACAAGTCAGCTTTATAGATGGACCGGATAGGTCTTGGGTACATTCATCCTGTGAATCCATGAAGTTGAAATGGAGTCTGAGTGAACAATGTGGGAGCCTGAGGTAAAGAGCATGGATCCCAATAGCAAGTAATACACAATATTCTTTAACATGAATAACAAACTCTCTATATTTCCTCCTGCATTTTTATTGACTAACTAATAGACAAATAACATTATTTTCATACTAAAGAACATAGACAGTTAATGCCCTTTAATTTTTTTAAACAAACAGTAGACTGTAGTATTTAACTTTGATTCCCATATTTCATTAATTATTTAAGTCATATATTTTATTTTCAAGATTTGGGGGGATGTCAGTGCATTAAAAATTGCATTATATCCAGGTAAATAATCTGAAGTACTGACATTAAGAGAAAAATTCACTGAGTTTATTTTATATAAAATTGTGGTTTAAAAATGACTGAAGAACTAATATTACCATATAGACATCATCTTGAAAAATCTCTTCTTTGATAAAAGGACACAGTTGATTAAACTTATTTGTCTGTCAAGCCTTTCAGAATTTCATTATTTTGGTTAGTAAAGTTTTTTTCTAGGTTTTAATTTTTTTATTAAATGTAGATAAACGTATTCAAACAATATTGAGGTGAAAGCTTTAATCTCTGATAACTTACAGTAATTATATATTTGATGAAATTTCACATATGGTTTGCAGTAATGATAAAATTCACTTCTATGGATACCAAACCTTAGTTTATATAAAAAAAAAAGGCAGATGTTTATATTTCTTGTCATTATACCACATTACTACCATTACTCTATGCTCTGTCTTTAGGGAAGATATTTAGAATTTTCATACAGAGAATTTGCCTGTTTATTTGTGTTTTCTTGGAAAAAATGAAATTGCTACATAATAAATAATATACCTAGTAAAAGAGTAACATGCTAATTGGCCATACCTTTGTGACACCCACCAGCCAATCAGGAGTGAGTATGCAAATTAACCCAACAAAGATGGCAGGTTAATTTGCATATGCAGGTGCCGAGCATGGGGTGGGCCACTTGCGTCTTTGCCATGGAGACGACCACACCACCCCAGCCACTCCAGGCCTCTGGGCAGCATGGGAAGGCAGAAAGGTGGCTCAGGCCTGACCAGAAGGGAAAGGCTACTCTGGCCAGAGCAAAGGTGGTGCCGCCAGCCAGGAGAACGAAGGCCCATTCTTGCACGAAACTTCATTTGTGCATTGGGGCATTAGTATCATACATCTAATTAGAAAATGTCAAAATAGTTCCGGTATGATATTACCTTTAATATGTCCAGTTCTTAATTTAAAAGCATTAATAATGTGGAAAAGCAGTTGTCTCTAATGTACATTTCATGACATCTGTGAAAACTCGTAAAGGAAATGTTAAGAATAATCTAACACATGCATTCTCTACATCTCTTTATCTGGTAATTCCACTAGGCAATCTAGTAATTCTATGTGAGATAATGATTAAATAGTGAATGAGATATTAAATGGCCATATAAGAAACATATGTATTAGATTTTTCCTCAAATTCAAAATCCAATTTTATCTAAATTGCTTATTAATGAGCTTGATATTCAAAAGGGTTTTGGTTAAATTATAAAAAGCTATGCCGGTGCATTACAACAAAGGCTTCTATAAGGTCAATTTATGTTTAGTGTGATTATATATAGAAGATACGGTCCCTGTAGCCCTGCTATACAGTGGAGTTCTTGTATAAATTTGCTATGTTATGGAATTCCAATTAGTGCAATATATTAGCATATATTTTAATTATTTTTATTGAAACATAACATGCATATAAAAAAAACTTCAACAAATTGAATATTACCAGAAAACCCAAATTTCTCCTACAGATCTCTTTCAGTCACCAATACTTCTCGTCAAATTTAGTACTATCCTGATTTGTATTTCTATATATTAGTTTTACCATTTTAAATTTAATATATGTTTTGTAAGAATTTTTACATAGGCTTTATATATTCTATATAAATAAAGAATATATATTGTGAGAATATATCTTATTGCATGTAGCAGTTTAATTTTCATTGCTATGTAATATTCAATTCTATTAGTGTACTACTGATAATTGTGTATTCTAATGTTGATAAATAATTGGGTTGGTTAAGGTTTTGGGTTATGAATGAATTGCTAGGTCATGCTTATAAGAAATTATTGAGTCACAGAGTATACATATGATCAATTTAAGTAGATAATGACAACCTATTTTCCAAAGTGCTGTACCAGTTTACACTCCTATAACCAATGAATGAGATTCTAGCTATTTTGATTTTTTGCCACCAATGGGTATTGTCAGTCTCTTTTATTTTTTTTTTACTGTAGTTATTGAAATAAGTTTATAATGATGTCATATTGTGGTTTTTATTTACAATCCCCTTATATCAATGACATTGAACACTTGTTTATGTGCCTATTAGCCATTTGAATATCACATTCAAGATTTTTCTTATTTGTGTTCCCTGTCTTTTTTTCTACTGATTTATGAGAACACTTCATACATTCTGTTTAAGAATCTTTGGTAGTTTACATGTATTACAAATAATCTATCTTCACTCCGTGGCTTACATTTTTCATGTTTGGAGCAGCATCTTTTAATGAACAGAAATCTTAAACCAAAATCAGGGGCATATTTTCCTTTTTAATTATTCCAATGGCATCACTAATTTACAAATTTGTATCTATCTACACAGAAGAGAACTTTAAAATTTTCCCTTTTGATTATATGTACCTCAATTGAGAACTGAATCTATTTATTGTTAAAAATAAATTATTCCTTCCATATGGTTTGAAAATAGACATATCCAGCTTTAAGATTCTTTTCTTCATTTGACAATTGTGGGTTAGAAATCATTTTCAGTAGCAGGCCTAGGATAGGTGACAGCCTGAGTAGATCATTATCAGTAACTAGTGACTCAGTGCACGGATTCATGCACATTGAAAGGAAATTAATTAGAAGGTGGCCCGTGGGGCAGGACTGGGTGAGACGGGCCAGGCACACCCTGGAGCCAACATCCCTCAGTCCCTCCCTGGCATCTGCAGAGTGAATGGGGTCCCTCCAGCAGGTGGGGGGTCCCGTGGCCTGTGGGGATCAGCCAAAACTGGCTCTCCAACATCCTCTGAGGGGTCCCGGAGTGTGAGAGGGCACTCTGCAAAGTTGCTATCATACAGGGTGTGGAATGCAAACACAAGTGTGCAGTAACCAGATTCGGGGCCGACAGTGCCTCAGCAACAACCTAACCCACGGCTGAAGGCGGAATCTCACGGCCACACCAGGAATCGGGCTCCCTCCTCTCTGATTTATGGGTGCATCACCCGAGAACTACCACTGCCAAGTCACTGAAGCTTGGCAGCCCCTGCATTGAGCATCTGCTCCCTGGTGGTCAGTGCATGTCATAGTGACCAGGTGGATGGTTGGACACTTAGCATATTAGCCTTTTATATATCTACTAGAGGCCTGGTGCATGAAATTCGTGCACGGGGTGGTGTGTGTCCCTCAGCCCAACCTGCACCCTCTCCAATCTGGGACCCCTTGAGGGATGTCTGACTGCCTATTTAGGCACGATCCTGGTGGGATCAAGCCTAAACGGGCAGTCAGACATCCCTCTCATAATCCAGGACTGCTGGCTCCCAACTGCTCACTTGCCTCCCCTACAGGCTGGGTCCCCCAAACTGCCCTCCCCAACAGGCCGTTCATGCTGCCTGCTCTCAGCGGCCAACCCCCCCCCCCCAGGACTGGGGGACTCCTAACCGCTTCTGCCTGAGTGCCCCTAACCGCTTCTGCTTGCCAACCTGATCACCCCTAACCACTCCCCTGCCAGCCTGATATATGCCTAACTGCTCCACTGCTGGCCCAATTGCCCCTAGCTGCCTTCCCCTGTAGGCCTAGTCGCCTCCAAGTGCCCTCCCCTGCTGGCCCAGTAACCCCCCAACTCCCCTCCTCTGCTGACCCAGTCAGCCCTAACTGCCCTCCCCTGCAGGCCTGATTACCTCCAACTTCCTTGCAGGCCTGGTCCCACTCCTGCAGGCCTGGTTCCCCCCAAATGCTCTCCCCTACAGGCCTGGGTCCCCCCCCCCCAACTGTCCTCCCCTACAGGCTGGGTCCCCCAAACTGCCCTCCCCAGCAAGCCTGGGTGCCCCATAACTTCCCTCCCCTGCTGGCCTGGTCCCCCCCAACACCCTCCCCTGCAGGCCTGAGTCCCCCTTAACTGCCCTCCCCTGCTGGCCTGCTCCCTCCCAATTGCCCTCCTCTGCCAGCCCAGTCACCCCTAACTGCCCTCCTCTGCTGGCCTGATTGCCTACAACTGCCCTCCCCTGCTGGCCATCTTGTGGTGGCCATCTTGTGTCTACATGTGGGCAGCCATCTTTGACTACATGGGGGCAGCCATCTTGTTTCTTGGAGTGATGGTTAATTTGCATATTACTCTTTTATTAGATAGGACTAGTAGCCCTGCACACGAATCTGTGCACCAGTAGCTCTCTGTGGGGCCTGGCAACTCCACACCCACTGCCTGGAGGCTCTCCGTGGGCCAGAGGCCCATCCGCATCCGGGCACGGAATGCTTGCCTCGTGACCTGGGCAACAACGCAAGTGTTCCCCCACCCCCATGGCCATGGCAATGAAGCAAGCATTCCACCAGGCCTTTCATTCTGCCTGCTCTCAGCGGCCACCTTCCCAGGACTGGGGGACTCCGGCGGGGCTGAGAGGACTGGGCACCACCATCTTGTGACTATGGGTGCCGCCATCTTTTGTGATGGAGTGATGATTAATTTGCATATTACCCTTTTATTAGATAGGATATATCTAAAAGCCTAAGTGACTGAAGGACTGGAACGACCAGTCACTATGACATGTGCACTGACTACCAGGGGACAGACGCTCAATGCAGGAGCTGCCGCCTGGTGGTCAGTGCACTCCCACAGCAGGAGTGCTGTTCAGGTAACTGACGCATCCTGGCAGCCCACCAGCCTGGTGGCAGGCACTAACTCACTCAGTAGTCCTGCAGGTCCAATCTCCAGAGAAAGGGCCAGGCACCGACGAACCAGTGCTGCCGGCATAATCCCGACAGCACCATTGGCCTCCTGGAAGTTGGCCTTGGGCATCACGGCTGCTTCCCCTCCCTAGACACTCTACAACAGTGGTTCTCAACCTTTCTAATGCTGCGACCCTTTAATACAGTTCCTCACGTTGTGGTGACCCCCAACCATAAAATTATTTTCGTTGCTACTTCATAACTGTAATTTTGCTACTGTTATGAATTGTAATGTAAATATCTGTGTTTTCCGATGGTCTTAGGTGACCCACAGGTTGAGAATCGCTACTGTAGAGCCTAAGACCATTGGAAAGACCAGAGATTTCCTCTCTGAAATCAGTAAAAACATATTTTTTAAATGTGAAATTACATTAGATATACATTGGTTTACATTTGTAAGGAGTTATAATGATTTAAAATTTTTTTGTAAGTCTTAATCTACAGATTTGTCAATGACTTTACCAAAATTAATTTTCCTAAAATATTTTTGTTCAATAGACATACAGACAGATTTGTAACTATCTCTGCTCATGGTTGGTTGACAACCCCTTTTCATTCACTTTAATTTAAAACAATTTCTTTCAAATGATACAATTGATATACATAGTTTTTTAAAATCTAAAATATAAAGGAAAGTTTGGCATAGGGTAATGAAAATCCCATTTACAATACATTTTTTTAAAAAGCAATACTGGCCTATTTCTTTATTTAGGATTAGTTCTAACAGTTTCTGATATTTAAAAACACAGGTAAAAATACAGGTGATCAACTTAGGTTTTGTTTCTTCATTTTATAATCATTTAACTATCATTGTCTATTTGTACTCTGCTGTTTAAATGGAGCTATTTCTACTCTGCTGTTTAAATGGAGCTTGGAGAGAGCTCAAATGATTCCATATCTCTATGAACTCATTCTAAAAACAAATGCATGTATCACGCCCAGATGTATAAGTGAGAGTTAAATTCCATATAGAATGCAGTGTTTCCTAAAGGATAAGTAATAAAAATGTGCTAATTTGAAGCTTACATATACATTATTAAAACTCAACAGTAAATGCAGCAATTGTTTAGAATTTAGAACAACACAGATATTTTTCTGGATGGAAAATTTTATCACTGACTTGAGGCATGGTGTTAATAAAAAGCAGACCAACTTTAGTCAAGTTTTATTATTATTTTTTAATTCTCTACAGACAGTGCACCTCATGAATGGCCTACACCACAGATGAATTGCTCCCACTACCTCATTTTTTACCGATCACCATGAGTGTTCTAAAATTACAAATAGGCCAAATGTTAAACTTGCTACTTTCTTTATTTTACTTTAAATATTTTTTCTTTTTTAATTACAGTTGTAATATTAGTTTTAGTTGTATGACCCAGTGATTGGTCAACTTACTAAGTGATCAAAACAATAAGTCTTATACTTATCTCACACCATACATAGTTATTACAATATTATTGACTATATTCCCTATGCTGTATTTTAAATACCTATGTACCAATCTATACTTCTTAATCCCTTCACCTTTTTCACCCAGTTCCCCAACCCCCTGACCTCTGGCAACCACCAGTTCTCTCTCTTATCTATTAATCTGTTTCAATGTTGTTTGTTCACTTACTTTGTTCTTTAGATTACACATACAAGTAAAATAACATGATATTTGCCTTTCTCTGACTGATTTATTTCACTGAGCATAATACCCCCTCTGCCCACCCAGGCTGTCACAAATGGTAAGATTTCATTCTTTTTCATGGCTGAGTAACATTTCATTTTGTAAATGTACCATAGTTATTTTTATGCACTCATCTATGGACAGGCATTTTGAGTTGTTTCCATAGCTTGACTAATTTCTTTAATGAATTTCTGTTTTACATCAATATTTAATGGCAGTGCAGTTTGAGAGGAATGTCTCTATTTGACATATTAATTTTTTAATAAAACATTAATTTTTTTCCTTGAAGATTTTATTGACAGCATTAAGTGGTATTCATTTTGTCTCTTAGGGAATAAATGTGTAGTGTTTGGGTCAGGGATATTTATCAAAAGCTAGAAGCATAATAGTATTCTCACTTTTTGTGTTTATAAACTTTATTTTGGATTTATAACTTTTTAATGTTTATCATAGGGAGTATCATAGAGTGCTCATTTTCTTCACTCAGTATCTTCAACAAGGATTCCAGTATTAACAAAAATAATATTATTTTTACATTTCCATGTACCTTATAGCTTTCACACATTATAGCACATTTTCACATAGATATATAAAGAAAACACATATCATTTCTTATTGTCCTCACTATTCAGATATTATTATTATTTCCATTTTTCAGATGAGTTAATTGTGGCTCAGACAGCTTTAATAATTTGTGTGAGCTCATGAGTTCAATCATTCAACCAATATTTATTTTGTTCTTAGTCCATGCCAAGTTTTTTGTGAAAAAATGGAAATAAAACAAGATCCATGCACAAAAATTGCCCTCAAAAAGTTTTGAATGAATGTAATGACTAAACTTGAATTAGACCCAAGATTTTGAGCTTTAGGTCTATTACTCCCCTCCACTCCATAATGTCTCTGTGAACCTGAATGATAGTAGACGGAGGTGTTGAGCCTCGCTGGTGTGGCTCATTTGGATTGTGTATCATCCCATGGACCAAGAGGTCCTGGGTTCGATTCCTGGCTCAATCCCTAGTATTGGGTGTGCAGGAGACATCTGATCGGTGTCTCTCTCATCAGTGTTTCTATCTCTCTTTTTCTCTCTCTGTAAAAATTAATAAAAACATATATTTATTTTTAAAAAGGCAGAGTGCTGGAAAATCCATGCATGAGTGTGTTCAAAATAAAGAACACTGTTGTGATTACATGTATTATATCTTAATAGTGTCATGTCTCTGCCTTCCTGGTTTTAGGCTCTTGACAGAGTGAATGCAATGTATTGTACCTTCTTATGGGACAATCTTTACTAATAAAAGGGTAATATGCTAACTAGACCGGGAGACCTTCCGGACAAAGCCATAGTGGTAGGGCCGAGGCAGAAGTGGTTAGGGGCAATCAGACCAGGAGGGGAGGGCAGTTGGGGGTGAGCAGACCCGGGGCAGGATGCAGTTGGGGAAAAGTAGGCTGGCAGGGGGGCCAGTTGGGGATGATCAGGCTGGCAGTGGGGGACAGTTGGGGGCGATCAGGCCAGCAGGGGGGACAGTTGGGGGTGAGAAGGCCAGCAGGGGGTCAGTTGGGGGCAATCAGGCAGGCAGGCAGGTCAGCAATTAGGAGCCAGGGGTCCCGGATTGCGAGAGGGATATCCAACTGCCGATTTAGGCCAGATCCCACATGGCAGTCGGACATCCCCCAAGGAGTCCCAGATTGGAGAGGGTGCAGGCCAGGCTGAGGGACACACCCCCGATGCACAAATGTCATGTACCAGGCCACTAGTGTAAAAGAGGAGTGGGGAAAGCAAGATATACCTTTTTTAAATCCAGAGTATCACAATACATTCTAAAGTGTGTTAAGAGCTGCATCTTTACTAGTGACAAGAACCCAAAGTAACAGGGAAAATTCTCTTTGTTATAAGTACATTGATTTTAGAAATCATTGTCACAGAAGATATAAAAAATTTTCTTTTCTTTTTTAATAGTTTTATTTATTTCAGAGAGGAAAAGAGAGATGGAAACATCAGTGATGAGAGAGAATTATTGATTGGCTGCCTCTTGCACACCCCCACACTGGAGATCCAACACGCAACCAGGGTATATGGCCTGACTAGGCATTGAACCATGAACTCCTTCCTGGTTTATAGATCGACACTCAACCACTGAGCCACACCAGCCAGCCAGATTTTCTTTTCTTAAGACAATTCTTTTCATTGTAAGATGATTACATTTATATTCTACTAGCCTTTTCAAGAGGAAAAAAGCAGAATACAGTATTATGTTTCTTATCATGTAACAACAATGAAGTTCTATAATGAAGTGAAAAAGAAAATAAAATGGACACAATATAATTTTACTACAAGCCATTAAAAGTTGGAAGTAAGTGGGTTTTGTTTGCTTGCCCAAAGTTCTTTCAAAGTAAATTCATAAGCAGTTGATGTTTATACTGTAAAGATTTTTTTTTTACAAAGTTAAGAAACAAGTTTGTGATTCTAAGGTGACATTACTTAAAAAAATGCAAGAAAAGGAAATTGAATTAGGAAAAAAAATGAAGAGTGCAACTAAGCAAGATGTCACTGTTTACCAAAATTTCTCTATTAACAGATTATGAGGTGGATAAATAAACCTTCCAATATGACTTCCTTTCAAATTCTCCACTTTTGCTAGTAAACATATGTCTTCTGATTTTATTATTTATATACCTTTCTTGGTGCCAAAGGATGTGGGGGTTTCAATCTGAATTGTATCTAACCTCACACCACAAATCTGCATAATGGAAGGATAACATAGGGGTATCGCAGGAACATTACATTATTTGTACAAAACCTGTGAGATCTTCCTAACCATGGAATCTCACGTAGTGAATGGTTAGTGATACTTACTGTGCATTCTTTTCAGAAAAAAAAATGGGTATAAATATAGTGTATTAGGCCACCAGTAAAATATAAGATAGAATCATGACTCTATTGCAAAAGAGCAAGAACAATAAAGAATGCAATATCTGTGCCTCGTGATTATGGCTTCTTGTTTTTGAAACACCAAAGTTTTCTCTACAAATTGTCTGGTACCTTGTAAGTATTTGAATGATAATACTTATTATTGTCTTCAATATTAATAATCATCATAATAATAATCAAATGGTAGATGTGAAATACTGCTCACAAGGTTATTCATGTGCAACATAGACTTATTATTATTGTCACTAACTTTTAAAATATATAATAAATGATTTTTATCAATAATACACATGTAATAGTTTATTTCTTAGCTCCAGACAGCAGAAATAATACTTGAATTAAAACACATATTCATGTGCCCCTAAATCAACATGATTTTTCAGATTCTCTAAAGTCCCACATTTCAAATATTTGACTATATATAGCAAATGCAAGAAGGAATACTATCAAATAAAATTAAATATAATTATTATATATAATTTTCTTATTTTATACCACTAGCACCTCTTGTTATCATGACTAAAAGAATATTTCATTGAGTTGTTTTTAATTTATTTTAAATTATAGTTGACATATGTTAATTTCAAGTATACAACAAAATGATGACCCTAATACATTTAGTATCCATCCAGCATTGTACAGTTATTACAATCTTTTCTAAACACGATGGACCTTGAGGGGTATTATGCTAAGTAAAATAAGTCAGAGAAAGATAAGTACCATGTGATTTCACTCACTTGTGGTATCTACAAAACAAATAAATGAGCAAACAAAATAGAAATAATCTCACAGATGCAGAAAACAAACTGCTGGTTGTCAGATAGAAGTAGAGTTGGGGGATGGGCGAAAGAGGAAAAGAGATTAAATAGTTCAAATTTTCAGTTATAAAAATAGTCATGGGATATAAAGTAAAGCATAGGGAATATGCTTTTTGTTTGTTTTTAAGCACAGTAACAGTTATTTTAATTAAGAATAGTATATTTTAGTAATGGGTTGTCTATCTTCAAAGCATTCTCAATAGTTTTTAAGCTTTACAAGAGAAGATTAACTGTAAATTTGCCCTGTATTTAACATAGCCATGCCCTAGAAATCCTTAGTTCTACAAGGCATTTATTGAAATTAAGATTCAGTTTTTAAATCCATTGAAGAAGAAACCCTATTGATTCAGCTTCTAGCAAGTGGGAAACATAACAATTAGTGAGCAAAACCTTGCAATGCTCAGAGAGAACAATAGAATGGAGGCTAGAGGCTGAGCTGGTGAGGAAGAGAAAGAGAGGGAGAGAAAGAAGAGCTCACATTGATAGCTCAGTCAAATGACTCAATTCAGCTAAGACCAAATACTAAATAAAACAAAACTAGAACTCTATTGCTTCAACAATTCTGATAAAACTCTTTCTGACTATATTATATGTGAAGTGGTATAGGCCAGTGGTCGGCAAACTCATTATTCAACAGAGCCAAATACCAACAGTACAACGACTGAAATTTCTTTTGAGAGCCAAATTTTTTAAACTTAAACTTCTTCTAATGCCACTTCTTCAAAATAGACTTGCCCAGGCTGTGATATTTTGTGGAAGAGCCACACTCAAGGGGCCAAAGAGCCGCAGTTTGTCAACCATTGGTATAGGCTATTTTTCCCATGTATAGTTTCTCAAAGTCTCTTTCTTTTACTATACAGGGGTGGGCAAAAGTAGGTTTACAGTTACACTGTGACGTTCCTTTGTGTTACTAAGGTATTGTAATAATCATAACCTGCATATCTTTTTCCATATGAACAACTGTAACCCTACTTTTGCCCATACTTGTATTATGTTTCAGCCATTTTATTTAAGATATTTTACTAAAAAGAGAAAACTAATAAAATTTTTCACATGATTTTACGTAGCCCAGGTCCCTGTGTGAAAATTTTTTTCCTTTCTTATTTTGTGTATACCTATTTTCAAGCTTAGTTTGATTACAGTGCTTTGGATATGATTACTTGGACATTTCTCTTGTGAATAGCATACTCAATATAATTTAGACAGGAAATCTCACAAACTAAATCATCAATATTTTTAGAAAAAAATAAAATAATAATGAAAGTGTTATTTGTTGATGTATAATTTCTCTATTTGGGGGAATATTTGCTGCATAGAAAGAAAGATATTTCACTTACTGATTTTTTTCTTATACACTAACTGTGTAAGAAAAGGAAATACCATAGTACCTATGAAAAGGTAATGAAATAATGTGATCACAGTAAACTCTCAAGAAATTATGCCAGAATGGGAATGACATATACAAACTCACTGACAATCCACTATAGACAATTTGTCTATTAAAGCTTGGAAGTGAACAGGATGGAAACATGACAAGTAAATGCAACGTGAGAAGAATATCAGAAATCCAGTTTGGTATTTGGAGAGTGACTAGACATATTTTAATCACTGACATTTAAGTTTTTCAGGATTGTGCCCTAAACCAGACATTAAGAGGTACTAAGAAACTCCACATTGTAAAGTGACCATAGACATTTGGGCCTAACCATCTTCAGCCAAGGCTTACAGAATGTAAAATTGGTCCTGAAGCCACTCACCTACAACCACTCTCCAGCAGACCAAGAAGGGAACGGGTCTTCAGTCTTGCCCCTTAGAAAGGTAGTGTTTGTGGGGAGAAGTTGTCAAGGGAAGAGGAAAGCAAGGTTGCCTGTAGGAAAAAGAGAACTCAAGCATTTTATTTCCTCTCCTGGTTGACATCTACTTAAGTTGCACACTTGATGATCTGACCCCTTTTTATATCAGAGAAGAAAGAGCTGGCAATTTTAAGAACAGGACAAGATACATATGGGTTTATGGTGGATCAAATCAGCACTGGAAAAAGTAGTTGTGCTTGAGCAATCCTAGTATATGGGCAGTGTTTGCTGGGCAAGGACTTTCCAGCAGCATGTGCCACACGTGGGAAGAGTGAGAAAGAGCCAAGGAGAGTTGCATCAAAGCAGGATGTCTTGGGTGGGGGTATTCTGTGGTGAAGAGACTTGCAGACTCTTCAAAGTCTCCAGACACCCAGAGGAATTTTTTTTTAAATTAAAACTGTCAATATCATTCACACAAGTAGCAATATGGAGAGAAAACATGTAAAATATAACCGGTTGAGTGATACATTTCCCATTTGCACCCAGCAAGAAGGAAGAGCAACCCCTTGAGGAGGGAGGAAGTCTCATTCTTCAATGATGTTTAATAAATTAATGTTCTACATCAAGATGGTGAACTACTCACAAGAACAGGGTAAAGTCTGGAAATTCTGCCAATGTCTCTGCCTGTAAAGAGTAGCCAGTTGTAGATATGTCTGTTTGCTTGATTCCTGACATAGTCCCAGAATCTTTTCCAAAAACTCTTATTAAAACTTATAAGACATTTTATGTAAATTCCCCATCCACCTGTATTAAAATTTGATTTTCTCCTGTTAAGAACAAGCAAACAAAACAAAGCATACAGCCTTATCCATTGTAAGGAGAAAGCAGCACTCCTGAGGGCCATGATGGTAACAACCGGGGTACAAGGGAGTATCAGTGGGCCTGGACCATGATGTAATTCACATAACAACTCACCATAGAAATAGTGTACTTGTTCATAGGACACAGACATGTGCTACATTAATATAGCAATCCTCAGGCACAGGATTATTTCAAATCTCAGAAGATACAACAGAAAACAGCAATGCCTAAGCAGAGGTAGGTGATGTAAATGATTTAAAAGAAGTTGATAGTATATATACTTAGCCATTAATTATTTGAACTTATATGAAAAACTTGTTCCATTAATATACTTAAATGATCATGAAATTTCCCACCCCAAGCTAAATTGATATAGCTGTCATTCTGATTGTTCAATCTTATTCTAAATTCAGACTTGACTTAATTCCATAAATATCATGTTTCTGCTGTCATAAAATGTTCAATAATATTTTAATAATTATTTTAAAATATTTTTACTCATATTTGTGTGACCACCCCTGTTTATTGTGATACATATTGTGTCCAATCATAAATTCTACAAAGAGGCCTTATACAGAGAAGGGACACTACTCAAACAAGGTTAATTCATTTAATTAAATTTTATCATCCTTTTTGTGTGAGGCAATATAGTAATCCACAAATGAAAATAAAGAATGAAGTGATAGTGATTCAATGCTGATATTAAACATCCAATATGCCTATACCAATTATTTAATCATTGTCATTTAAAAAGTTAAGTATACAAAACCTATGTTTCAAAGAGTATCATGGACAAAGTATACAGATTTAAAAAGCAGATGGAGAATAATTAAAGATAAGCTAAAGAGAGACCCAAAGTGGAATAATAAGATTTATTGAGGAGCCTACTAAAGAGATTGGTATAGATATTTTACATATTTCAGTAAAAAGTGTATAAAATATTTTTACAAGTTAAAAATTTTATTTGAACACTTGAAAAATTCTAAGATACAGCTCATTTCACTTGTGTTTCATCATTGAACTGTGTTTCAAAACTTATTAAATTTCACTTTTGTAATTTTAGAAAACTTAACAGAATACATAATTTAAACAGTGCTTAGCAATAAGTTATTTTGTGGTTTGGTATATGTACTAGTAGCATGCTGTTTAGGAATACGCATTGTGCAGCCAGATGGATATGGGTTCAAATCCAGCCCTTCTGCTCAATAGCTAAGGGTTACTCAGAAAGTGACTTAAACTTACAGACCCTCAGTTCCTTTAGGTGAGGCAGAGATGAGGGTGATACCAACTTGATAGAGAATCTGTCACAAATAAAGAGATAGGACAAGAAAAATTTCTAGTTAAAACAACTTCTGGCACATTTAATAAGTATTAGCTTTTTAAATATCTATTATTTATACAAAAGGGCAACATTTCCTTCTTTATTCCTCTCATATTAACTAATGCAGTAATAAAGCTGTATATAAATCTTATTCTTCACATTTTGCTTGATCAGTCAAATGTCTCTTTCCCAGTAACAGATGGAAAATCGCTTTCCTAATCCTGGCTGCATATATGTAAGATGCTGTAAAGTTTCTGAACAGAAAACAAGAACATGAGAATAAGAAATTTCTTAAGAATAAGAAATTCAAGATAAATAAAATAATTTATGAGTTGTGGATTGCAGCTGGAGTTTCATAGACCAAAGGGAGTTCATAAAGGAGAAGAGCGGTGCTTGGACGATTTTAAATAATTCTGTCTTTTCCTGATAAGCAGTGTGCCAGAAAATGAGTCCAGATTTGGTCTTCATCTGACAGAGGAAAGGAACACATTCCAGGTTAAATGTTATAGCACAGTGTCTGTAAAGAAAGGCCAGATGAAAGCACAACAGGGTGACTTTTCCCCTCTAACTTTAGTCATTACTACAAGCTGTGTCTGTAGATGTAATATTTTTCTCTCTTTCTTATGGGCTGGTGTATGGAAACACATGCACTGGAGATGGGGTATCAATGTTTCAACTTAGAAAAACTGATACAGTTTGTTAAGCAATGCCGCTTCACCATTTCATCTCACCTTTATGAGAAAGTTATAGAAATGAAACTTCACAGCCAAGTAGGAAATTGGGGTTTCTTTAGGGAAAATTTTAGTTTGTTCATCTTTTTTTGTTGTTGTTGTTTTTTTTTAAATATATATTTTATTGATTTTTTACAGAGAGGAAGGGAGAGGGACAGGGAGCTAGAAACATCGGTGAGAGAGAAACATCGATCAGCTGCCTCCTGCACGCCCCCTACTGGGGATGTGCCCGCAACCAAGATACATGCCCTTTACCGGAATCGAACCCGGGACCCTTTAGTCGGCAGGCCGACGCTCTATCCACTAAGCCAAACCGGTCAGAGCTGTTCATCTTTTTCTTATTCACATTCTTCCTTTCTAGTATGTAATGCAAGATATATGATGAGTATTTAAAATTAGTTCAATTGTGTAAAACTATAGTTTACTAGTAACATTCATATATTTATATATTTCACATTTATAAAATATCCATACTTATTTAATATTAGATGCCAAAACCCTTCAGATGCAAAACATTGGACCCTGCTTCCTCAATTCAAAAAGAGGTTGTTTGAGTGAGATGAACTGATAAGGTACTGGAAATACAGGTGGTGGTTGCTAAGAGTACCTGAAGTAGTTCTCCGTGGAATTAAAAAAGGCAAAGAATATTGTTAAAACAAGAAAGGGAATAAAAGAAAAGGGAGGACATCTCCAGGTACTGTGGTATAAAGATATGTGGGATTCTGCTGAGGATATATGGAAATACAAGCACAGTGGGACAATAAAAAATAAAAATTAAGCACATGCCTAGACTATTTGTCAAAGAAAATGGACTTTTATGAGTTCATCTCTTAGTAGCAGGTCAAGCTATTATATTCAGCATTATGAGTTGTTATAAATACTTTTAAGAAATGAAAATATTTCTAATTATTCTCTACGTGGTGATAAAGAACTTATTTTCACTGCCCTTTCTGGGTTATGCACCTTTATTAAATGCGTAAAACCACATCACCCGCTTTTAAGTTTCTACTTGATTCAACTCTTGGAAAATTTGTCAGACTAAATCCACTTGCGTCTATTCATTTCAGATATTCTTGCAACTGTGTGCATCTTAACATGTCAATAGGAAAGTATAAATGTCTCTATCATTTGTGTTTATAGATATTTATTTATGTTAGAGCTAATTTATGTATTACATTGCCCTTGTGGGCAAGAAATATAGCTTCTCCTTAATTTTTAACTCTGTGGCAATTTAATATTGAGCATTTTGTGGGATATGAAGATGTATTTTGCTATGATTATGAATCTTTAAAAAGAATTAAAATTTATAAATGTATTTTAATGCTAGTGAAAATTTATTTCAGAATCATTTATACTAAAATAAAAGAGGTCTCAAATATAGATGTCTGACATAGTACTATACAATAAATACTTTTATAGGGCCACACAGCAGTACAAGTAGAGGGAATTGTCGAGATCCATCCCCCCCAAAAAAAAAATTTTTACATACATTACTTCTATTGGTATTATTTACAGATTTAGTCAACAAACATTACAAACATTTATTGAGCACCTGGCTTCACTTGAGATACACTGAGGGATAAGTAAAGTTTTCAGTCCTAGAGAGACTTAAAATTCAATAAGGCCAAAAAGCTATAAGTAAATAATGGCAAGAATTCAGCCAAAAGCATAAATATTCCCAGAGTGCTATGGGAACACAGAAGAAAAACACAAAGTTATGCTTCTTTTTCATTTATAAAACATTTTTGATTATCAAATATGTTCAAAGGCTTTTGAATAAATGGTGGGATTCAGTCATGAATGTCTTTATAGAGTTTACATTCTGGTGGATGGTAATAACAAGTAAGCAATGTTATATGTATGATGGAAGAATTATAGTACAATAAGAGCAAAAACAGCTTGCCTAGGCAAAAATTCTGTTTATTTTACTTGCTAACTGTTGAAGTTAAGGTAAATTAATTAGCATCCCAACACCTCAGTCTTCTCATTTCTAAAGTGGGGAAATAAGCATGCTTCCCCTACAATATTATTGTGAAGGTTAAATACTTTAATATCTGCAAAGCACTTAGAAGAGTATATTGCATATGTTAAATACTCTATGTGTTTGATATTGCTATGATCCTATGAGACCACATTAAAGGAATCAAAAGAAGACTTTGATTCTCAGAAAGACTTCTGGAAGAAAGTAATATCTGTGGTGAAAATGTAAATGTCCTAGAGGAAAGCTCTTGGAAGGTATGAATGTGAGGTAAGGAGAGCTGGGAGGAAAGATCATAGGTAGAAGTCTACGAGTAGAAATTATCATCACATATGGGGAAACTGAAACTACTTTTATATTTCTGGAGAGAGGGTGATAGAGAGACTGGAGAAAGCTAAAATTTTGGAGAGAATTAAGGGCTAGAATCTGAAAGAACTGGTACCAAATTATAAGAATTAGCAGTAATTCAATGGATCAAGATACCTAGCTAGGAAGAATAGTTTCAGAGAGAGAGCAGTGAGAAGAAAGGCAGGAATTATACATTGCAATGTGTTCCAGGAGCTCCACACATGTGGGTTTTCCCTACACATAAAGTGTCAGGAAGAAGTAAAGGGGGGCGAGACTATATAGTCACATGAGGACCAGGCTTTAGAGAAAGATTAGAGCAGAGATACTCTTCATTGCCATGAAATACCTCTTGTGAATTTCTCTGTGAATAATGGGAACACTGTAGGATTATCTTATAAATTGGAGTACAACTTAAGGATTTAAGTAGTAGATGTTGTAGATAGTTTCATTTCCATGGGAGGGATAGATTTAAGCAGGGTGGCCTTCCTTGTTAGAGTGCTGCTGAACTATGTAAATCGTGTGAAATGGATTTAAAGTAGACAAAGTGGGTATCCATAAGTAAAAATAAATATTTAAGGATTATTTAGGATTAATGTAGTCTTGTGTTGCATAATGATCTTTCAGTCAATGACTGACCACATGTCTAACAGCAATTCCATAAGATTATGAAAAAAGCTGAAAAAATTCTATTGCCTAGTTATATCCTCACTTTCCTAATGTCATAGCACAATGCATCTCTTATGTGTTTGTGGTGATGCTGCTATAAACAAATCTACTGTTCTGCCAGTCACATAAAAGTATGGCACATATAATTATATACAATATGTAATACTTGGTAATGATAATAAATGACTATATTACTGATTTATGTATTTACTATACTTTTATCATTATTTTAGAGTATATTCTTTTTACTTATAAGCAAAAAAAGTTTGCTGCAAAAAAGTGCATCATGTTACAAAGGCAGCAGCCTCATTCATCTCATCTTTATTGCATTTCTTGATTGTATAATTTTTCTTGTGTTTAATTTAATCTCATGTTGTTTTATACAGTAATGTGCTGTATAGACTTGTAACCTAAAAGCAATAGCCTATACCATATAGCCTTCCGGTGTTGTAAGCTATGTCATCTAGGTTTGGGTAAGTGCCTTCTATGATGTTCACACAATAACAAAATTGCCTAAAATGCATTTCTCAGAATGTATTTCAATCCTTAAGTGATGCATGACTTCAGTTGATGATACCATACCACATTGGCTGCACTATAGTGAGATAACCAATAAGTGTACCAAGTGTTTGTTTTTTGTGGGTTTTTTTTTTTGGGGGGGGGGGGGGAATTAGGGGTGACCAGGATAATGTAGAGGAAAAGAATCTTAGGTTAATTTTGGACATGATAAAATTGGTGGTGGCACATTTAAATAATGTGTTGTATAAGCCATGAGGAAAGATATCAGAATCTAAATGTCCTTAGACATCTACCATTTTTGGAAATAATGAGAATGGATAAGATCACATTTAGAAAGTACTCAGAAGAAATAAATACCAATAAACCAAGTTTAAAGTTTGGGAGAATACTGATATGCCAAAGGTGGACCTGCAAAGATGGATATACAACTAGGCCCTCAACAAGTAGTTCCAGAAACATTCAGAGATTAGAGAGATAATATTTATATGGAATTTAAGACACCTCTAAATGGCCACTCCTAATAAGGATAAACACTAATTAACAAGGTTGAGTTAGTTGAAAGGTGGTAACACAAGGACTTTCTCTTAACATTATTGAGGCCATTAGTGACCTTTGAAAGAACAGTAATTTTGGAATAGTGAGGGAATAAAGGTACATAATGGGTTGAAATTTCAATGGGACATGTGTCAGAGAGACACATAAAAGATTATGGAAAGGCATTTTTATTATAAGACAACTGGCTTTTTTTATTAGGCTAAACAGAAAATGTGAGTAGAAAAATAGAGCTTTTAATGATGGTAGCAGAGGAAGAGGAGAAGAATGATGATGAAGAAAGTGATGGTGGAGAGAACAAAATCAAGAACTACTGTGGATGGGGGGGTGTGGGGGGTGGGGGTGTGGGTGGGCACATTTAAATAATGTGTTTGTATAAGCCATGAGGAAAGATATCAGAATCTAAATGTCCTTAGACATCTACCATTTTTGGAAATAATGAGAATGGATAAGATCACATTTAGAAAGTACTCAGAAGAAATAAATACCAATAAACCAAGTTTAAAGTTTGGGAGAATACTGATATGCCAAAGGTGGACCTGCAAAGATGGATATACAACTAGGCCCTCAACAAGTAGTTCCAGAAACATTCAGAGATTAGAGAGATAATATTTATATGGAATTTAAGACACCTCTAAATGGCCACTCCTAATAAGGATAAACACTAATTAACAAGGTTGAGTTAGTTGAAAGGTGGTAACACAAGGACTTTCTCTAACATTATTGAGGCCATTAGTGACCTTTGAAAGAACAGTAATTTTGGAATAGTGAGGGAATAAAGGTACATAATGGGTTGAAATTTCAATGGGACATGTGTCAGAGAGACACATAAAAGATTATGGAAAGGCATTTTTATTATAAGACAACTGGCTTTTTTTATTAGGCTAAACAGAAAATGTGAGTAGAAAAATAGAGCTTTTAATGATGGTAGCAGAGGAAGAGGAGAAGAATGATGATGAAGAAAGTGATGGTGGAGAGAACAAAATCAAGAACTACTGTGGAAGAGTGAAAGAAAAATAATTTTCTAAAAAGCAGCGTATAAATGGACAGAATGTCAATAGATTCACAGGGACAGTAATACCTGGTGGGGCATCTTCTCTTACCCATTTTTTGCCTGCCTTGAAAGTTAATACAGAACTGGAAATGGAACTGCTCTTCATAGCCATGAGCAAAGTCCAAGAGAATTACCAGAATGTCCAACATGATGTCAATGGGCTGTTGAACCAATTCCAATAGGGTTCTCCATCCAAGGTTATAATAATTAATTTTTTAAAGTTTGAATTTATGCCAGTTTATATCAAGTTTATTGTTTATGTCTCCATTCATCCTAAAAGCTATATTTTTTAAAAACCCCTGAAACATGGGAGAGGGGAACAATTTTTAAACTTCAAATGTCTTATGGCAAAAGTATTTTAGCTGCTATTTCATAGAATCACAGAGAATATATTTGGGATTGGGTTGGGTTTTCGATAATTATGAAGGAAGGTCAGGCGTGTAAGTGTTTAGGTGATGAGTCATGCCTAGCCCACCGATGATCCAGGATGAAGCTGTGGTGATAAGTGACAAAATAGAATAAAGTGAAGATAACTGACATTGAAAAGGCCAGGTATCTGGGAAGAGAAGGAGTTGGATGTGTTGTCTATGTGAATACTGAGCTCACCAAGCCTAATGGTTTAATACTGCAAACTAGGTGTGTTTGCAAGAGATAACATACTAGTATTTTACTTCATGAATTTGGATGTCATTTATAGGCAGATAACTCCTACATCTTATATCGAGTATTCCCTCTTCTTAAATGTTCTAAATTTTCCAGGGTCATATATTAAGCTGCCTCATTAAAATCTCCAATTATATATCATATTTGAATCTAGAAGTAAGTATGTCCAAAATAGATTCTTGATTTACCTCCCCAAAACCTGCTCTACTCTCATTCCCATTCCAGCCTAAAGCATACAAATTGCCAGTACTTTTAGTCAAAATTTCCTCTTCCTAGGCTCATCTTGTACCTTAAAAAATATGTCTTATAGTTGTCAACTACAACTAGTAAATTTCTCCCCATCTTGAGTCCCTATAAGCCAGGGGTGGGGAACATCTGGCCTGTGGGTTGTATAAGACCCACAAAATTATTTGTTTTGATCCTGCTAAGGCATTAGGGGTGAGTTAATTAAATGTTTGACCAAATATAGCAGGCTAATGTTTACGTTGATAATTTTGTATGGCTCGTAAATGATGTTATAAATATCCAATGGCCCTTGGCAGAATAAAGGTTCCCCACCCTGCTATAAGCCATCCATAATTAAGAAAGCACAATTGTATTGCTAGCTCTCATATCATATGGTTGATTTCTCTAAAACTTTCTAATGGATTTTTTTATGATTGGAATGAAATCTGAATTCTCATCCTAGCTTACATGTTTATATCTTATCTGACCCCCCCCCCCTTTTTCCTCTACAGTCTAATTTTCCATATTTGCTCTCTCATTTACTGATCTCTAGTCATATGGACCTTCTTTTACATTCCTTAAACTACCAAGCTAGTCCCTATTTTAAAACATCTGCTTTTCTCTGTTTTGTAATCCTGGTGTTCACAAAGCTGACTCTTTTGTGATATTGATATCTCTTCATTGTTGCCCTTCTCTGAACATACAATCTTAAGTAGTCATCCTATCAAATTTATCAATTCTCATTTTAATTAGCAGTATAGCACTTGCCTCTATCTGATTTGTTTCAGCTAACTTAAAAAAAAAATTTTTCCAATGTCTCTGCAACCCCCGCCCACAAGTGTTAATAGCTCCACTACAGGACATGTTTTGATATCATGTGTTTTGTATCCCCACTGTCTATAATGCTCAAAGGCACTTGTTAGTTATTTATTAAATTCTGTTGAATGACTTAATATAGTTATATTTATTATAGATTAGAGTTTAATAGAAATGGTTGAAAATTGTGGAAGACTGAGAACCAGGGAATGGAATTCAAAGCAGAACATATGATTGAACAAAGTATGGGAGGGTTATAGGGAGGAGTGGTTAGCTCTTAGCACATCTTTACAGAAAACCATCCATATATTACTAGACACACAACTTAATTTATCTAAATAAATGTTGTTACCCTTGATAAAACAAAATTTAAGAACATTCTAATGAAGAGAGTGTATGAAAGTAAAGATGCTCAGGCAGGGGACGCCCACACAAACTAAAATATACAGAGCATTGATACCTCACCTGTTGGTCAAGTTCTTATCCAGATTCTCAGTGAAGAGCATCAACGTTTTTTTGAAAGTTATTCCTGGCATAGAACTATATTTTTTATAAATAAATTTACCAGGGCAGCAACTATAAAAATTAAAAGACAGCAACAACTTAATATATGTCAAAATTACAGTTCATGTTATCTTGGATTATAAATGTGAAAAACAGAAGCAATGATTTGAACAAATCTAGATATTAAAACAATTTATATTAAAATTTCAGATATATTGGTGTATAGATACATTAACTGAACAACTATTTTGTTATATTTAATACTTAACAATGTAGTATTTGCAAGAATTTTTATGATGTTAAATTGCTTATGCTATAATGGGAAGCTATTAAAGACAGAATATAAAGTAACACACATCTCATATAATATAATCTACAACTGCAAAGAAAAAACAGTTTAATGTATCAAAATTTTAGCAATGGCTATGTGTAGGTAATGAAATTATGGATAGCTGTAATTCTTTTCTTTAAACTTTGCCATATTATCCAAATAAACATGTGTTATGTTTAAAATCAGACATAATAAATGTTTAATAATGAAAATCCCCTTGTAAATAAATAAATGATTCATAACATTAGACAAATGAGAAACACACCACTACTTGCTATCGTATAATTCTCCAGAGATTTGTGGTACACTTTTCAGAACTTTCATATTTTTTAAGGGCAAGAGTTGAAGAGAAATAACTAGTTTCTCCATCCCCAAAGCGCCTCTAACTTCAGATCTCAATTCATTGACAATCTGGTCAGATCATTTATTATATCACAGTTAGCTGGCCAGAGGCTTCCCTTTGCCAAGGAATTTTGGCAGGGCAACCGGCCCAATGAACAACGTACTGCATTGTGTCTTGAAAAGATGGAAACCACCTTGCTTTTCTGTAGCCAAATGTGAGGTCTTAAAAAAAACCTCAGTGTGACAAAAACAGTTAACTTTAAGATTTTCTATTTATGACAAGTCATTTTTTTTTTTGCTTTTTTATTCTCCTTCAGCTTTGATAAATATGAGGAAGACAAAGAAAGTCATTCTGAACTTTATCCAACCACAATTTTGGGTGGAGAATACGCACTAATTAAAACATTTCAATAGATATATTTATCTTGCCTTTGCTGACCAGCTTGTGAGATAACTATGTAATTTCTACTTTTTAGGTCCATTATATTAAGTCATGGATTTTGCATGGCACTGTACATTTTAAACATGTTTTCAATTGTACTCAAATGTGTCTGTATATACAGTGTAAAATATATATTATTTTAAAAAATTCAAACTACTCAACATAAGCCCCAGGCATATGTTAAATAAGTCAAAACTATATTAAATATGAAAAATAATTCTTCAACCAATGTGAAATAGTTCATATTTTATTTGACTAAGGCTGCAAATGTTATTATGCCTGAACATTCAGGATGTACATTTCATGCTGTAAATCTGAGATAAAAATAAACATAAATACATAATCTCTTAACAATACCTAAATCTTTTCTCCCTTACAATGGCCCATGCTAAATAAAAAATTTACATTTTAAAATATATAGATTGTTACTTTCAATAAGAAAACTTTATTTGCACTAACTAAAGTCTTATTAGTGCTTTGGATCAATACATTAGAATGGTCAGAATACTTTACAAATTATTCACAATAAATTTTGTGTTCTTCTGCCTATCATTTTGCTTTTCCTCCTGCTGAAATAAGCAACTTATGCCTAGCCGAGTGGCTCAGTGGTTGGGCATCGGCCTATGAACCAGGAAGTCCTGGTTCAATTCCTGGTCAGGGCACATGCCCAAGTTGCAGGCTCCATCCCCAGTGTGGAGCATGCAGGAGGCAGCCAATCAATGATTCTCTCTCATCATTGATGTTTCTATCTCTCTCTCCCTCTCCCCTTCCTCTCTGAAATAAATAAAAATATCTTTTTGAAAAATAAGTAACTCATTTATTCTTTTTAGGCTTTAGCTTCAAAATATGCATTTCTTAAAATTAAAGGCCAAAAGGGAAAACTGACCATCAGTATTTTATTCTATCCTAAATATAAATATTCTGCTTTATATAGAAGATTGTGTACGTGTAGAATCATCTTTAGGGATTGATGTGCAAAAGTTTTGTTAAATAAAATCTAACTACCTACCCTCTTTATATATCATATTCACACCCACTTCAAAGTTGATGTGGCCTGATATTTTCATGCAGCTCCTGACTTCCTAGAACTAGTCTTTTCCAGCTTACCCCATGATACTGCATAGGTAAAGCTTTAATGACATATGACCACCACAGAGAGAGGGGAGGATGTGTTAGGGTCACTTTATACTATAGCATACCTTCTTTTTTCTGAAATATATATTTACTTCATCTGCTTATAGAAATACTTCCCAAGGCAGAAAATCAATCCATAGAATAAGAAAAAGAAAGAGATATTCTTGTAACATGAAAGGACCTCTTTCTTCACTAAAACAAAGGTAGAATATACATTTTGTGAAGAAGTTGTGGAAATAATGCCTCTATTGCTTTGGTCTAATCCACATAGAGCCTAGAAATAATATTTACAAGAGAAAGCAAAAATCATTTAGAAAATCCATGTGGTGACACTGGCCCAGAACCAGATTTATAGTAACACTTGAAAGACATGATTGTCTATAACCATCAGTTGCTCAATTATTGGGTAAATTCTGTCCTGAGAAGCATGGTTTAAGTATTTATATTAAGGGTCAGCAAACAATGGTCAATGAAAAGAAAGGGCTAAGAAAAAACTCTAACCTGCCTCATGTTTATGTGTAGCCTGTAAGCGAAAAATGACTTTCACATTTTTAAAAGGTTTAAAAAAGCCTCAAAAACACAATAGTATTTCATGACACATGAGAATTATGTGAAATTCAAATTTCAGAGTATAAAAATAATGTTTTATTGAAGAATAGCTACACTCATTCATTGATGTATTGTCTATGGTTTCTTTCATGCTATAATGGTAGTGTTGAGTAGTCGTGACAAAGATTGTATAGCCCACAAAGTCTAAAATATTTACATTATGTCCCTTTACAGAAAAGTTTGCCAATACCTGGCTTAGAGCATACTTCTTTCATTACTCACATCTTCACTCCATTACCTGGAGAGATTAAGGCAACCTGCACAAATCCCCCAGTGGCACACTAGCTTCAGACAAAAATGCCTTTGGATAATTCCTGGAGGCTAGAATGACAAATAGAGCTACTGTGTCCATGAAGAAATAAACCTTACCCTCAATATGTCTTCACTCCCTATAATCCTCAGGCTGATGGGGAATTGTTAACATAGGAATGAGTTTTAAAGTTTTGAAGAAATGTAGAAAATGAGCAAACTTATTCTGATTACCTACATTTTTGGTATGAATATTACAAATATCCTATGTAATATAGATCTAAATAATCTTTAAAATGATTTTTGTTTTGTTAAGAAAAGATGAGCTTTTAAAGTTTATTCATAGATCTGAAGAGTAGAATTAGGTAGTACTTACATTTGATGCGTGTCTGTATTGTCCAAAAATAAATAAATAAATGAACAACTTGCAAAAATATCCAGCCTACTTTCTATTTCTAGTTCAGATTCTTCTTTCTAAGATCCAACATTTCCATCAAGCATAAACTAATCTTATTTCTTATTGGTTAATTCTCCTTTCAGATGGTAATTGCAAACCAAGGCTAATCATTCAATATTATAATGACCAAGTCAGTGATAACTAGTAGCTTTCATTCTAGTGTACATCCTTGATACAATCATTTTCCACATGTAAACCCATTAGAAACTAAAATTTCTCTGGAAAAATAGACATCTTTCATAATAATCCTTAGCATCATGCTGTTAGCTTTCCTTATTTTAAAGAAGAAACAGAAAATACAAACCCACATTTTAAACAAAAAATATTTAATAATTTATTTTGAAGAAATATATCTACTAACATTCAAAGATAAGAATATGTTTAATTTATTTTTAAGCAGCTGTGCATTTACTTATATCTTTAAGGGGAAAAAACATCAAAAATAATAATATTCCATTTTTAGCTCTGACTAGTTTGGCTCAGTGGATAGAGCTTCAGCCTGCGGACTGGAGGGTCCCAGGTTCGATTCCAATCAAGGGCATGTACCTTGGTTGTGGGCACATCCCCAGTAGGGGTTATGCAGGAGGCAGCTGATCGATGTTTCTCTCCCATCTATGTTTCTAACTCTCTATCCCTCTCCCTTCCTCTCTGTAAAAAATCAAAATATTTTTTTTAAATTCCATTTTTAAATCTGTGTAAACACCTGATGCCTTATATTAGCTTTATCACTATTTTACCAAATTTACATTTGAAAGAATAGGCACTCTTTCCTATTAAACAGAAAATTATAAGCCTAATCATTATACATAGTTATTTTTACATGTTAGAATGGGGTAGTTATATGATAAACATCCTGATGTGTGGTTCAGAATTATAAAGACTGCAATAAAGTTTTTGTGCTATCAATTTGCCTACAGCATTTTGACATCTCTTTGAGGTGATTTCTTAAGATTGCCAACATATTATCAGAATTGTATCTAAAGTACACATTATTACACAACTCCTAAAGTTTTACCTTAGACTGGCAAGATTCTGTTACTGAATTGCAGTATGCTTTCTTTTCTGTATCTTCTTTTTAGTAAAATTGAAACTCAGACTTAAAAAAAAAACACCACTTACAATTATATTTAATATCTATTGAAGTTGCCATAAGGAAATGATGACAGTAAATATTAGAAAGCAGAAGATTAAAATGATAAGTAGTTTATAACATTAGGATAATTTATTCAAATAATAACATAAAAAGATATATATGTCTGATAAAATTTGGTTTATGAAATAAATATAACACCAATGACCAGTTATGTAAATGAAACAAAAGAACACATTCATTATGGAAGACATTTTTTAAATAAGAGCAAACTTAAGAAAAACTCAGAGTAAATATATAAAATGTTTGAAGAACAGTAAAAAAAAATTGTTGAAGTAAAGACAAATCTTGGTGATGGAGAATTTTACTCAAGGTTAGAAATACATGAATTCAAGTTAATATGTGCATGTTACATGTAATTGTAATAAAAATATTACTAAGATATTTTTGGAACTTGAAATATTAATTTTGACATCCATCTGGGATGAATAGGCCAATGTAAAAATGACATGATTGATGAATGAGTGAATGAAGAAAAAAAAGAAAGGAAGGAAGAAAGAAAGGGTATTTGGGCCCTGTTGCCCATTATTTGTTTAAAACCATTATCTGATTAAATGAAACAGGGTACCCTTGAATAAAAGGCTGTTTCAGGATTAGGGATGGAGATATACAAAATGAGCCTAGAACACCTTTCATTGCTAGAAAATAAGGTATTGTTAAAAAATTTTTGAAATACAGTCATGTGATATGTCAAAGGAAAGCAGAACCCAATGGAAAGAGCCCCCAATGGCCAAAGCTATAACATTTTGAGCAAAATAAATATGCATGCATTCATATTTATATAAATAAATGAACCAATCAATCAAGCAATAAATAGGAGAGACCAGGCAAATCACCTATACAGCAGAATTCTAACCAATTCATGAATATACTTCACTGTCTACTAAATAGAACATTCCTCCTCCCTTTTATGTGTGACCTAGAGGCCTGGTGCATGAAAATTCATGCACTGGAGGGGGGGACCCTCAGCCCAGCCTGCCCCCTCTCACAGTCCAGGAGCCTTCAGGGGCGGGAGGTGACCTGGAAATCAGGGGAAGGTGGGAAGGTGACACCCCATCACACCTCTGCTGCTGCCACTGCCAGCAGTGCAAACTTTGGCTGTCCCTGGTTATCTGAGCCTCAGGTGGCCCTAGGCAGCTGGGGGGCTGAGAGGACTGGGGGACTCCAGAGGCAGGTGTGTGCCTGCCGCCTCAGCGGGGCTGAGGGGACTGGGTGCTGCCATCTTGTGGTTGTGGGCACCACTATCTCTGAGGGCAGAGCAATAAATTAGCATATTCCCTCCTTATTGGCTGTGGGCACTACTGTTTTTGAGGGCAGGGTAGTCAATTAGCATATTCCCTTCCTATTGTCTGTGGGCACCTCCATTTTTGTGACAGCATGAGGGTCAATTAGCATCTGCCCTCTTTATTAGATAGGATAGTGAATTCCTTCCAAAGAACATAATATGGAAAGATGAGAAAAAGCATAACTTTACATTGGAGAAACCTGAAAAACACTACCTCAGCCAAGTGATCAAGACTAACATCAATAGTATTAAATAAAATTGATGATATGTGCTTTTGATATGATGTGATGAGAAGGGCCCTTTTTATCTGTGACATTTCTCCCAAAAACCCATAATAAGTCTAATCATGAGAAAAACATCAGAAAATTTCAAATAGAAAGTAAGTCAATAAAATTTAATATTGTATATAATAGCTTGACCTATTCCTCAGAGAGTAACTCATAAAAGTCCATTTTCTTTGACAGATACTCTAGGTATAGGCTTAATTTTTTAATGTTATTGCTCTACTGTGCTTGCATTTCCACATATCAAGGGTATATACTATCAACATGACTTTGATGTTCATCTTGATCACCTAGTTCAGTGGTCGGCAAACTACGGCTTGTGAGCCACTCGTGGTTTGCCGCTCTGTTGACTAATGAGTTTGCCAACCACTGGGATAGGGGCTAAATCACAAGGAACAACAACAGCCTGTGTTTATGGGAATCGAGAACCAATAGCAAGAACCTACAACCAAGATTACTCTACCCAGCAAAGCTATCATTCAGAATTGAAGGGCAGTTAAAGAGCTTCACAGATAAGAAAAAGCTAAAGAGTTCATCATCACCAAACCAGTATTATATTAAATGCTGAAGGGTATTCTTTAAGAAGAGGAAGAAGAAGAAAAAGGTAAAGATAAAATTATGAACAACAAATACATATCTATCAACAAGTGAATCTAAAAATCAAGTGAATAAAAAAATCTGATGAACAGAATAAACTGGTGTATGAAATAGAATCCGGGGCATAGAAAGGGAGTGGACTGACAATTCTCAGGGGGAAAGGGGAATGGGGGGGTGCGGGAAGAGACTAGACAAAAATCGTACACCTATGGATGAGGACAGTGGCAGGGGGAGTTAAGGGCAGAGGGTGGGGTGGGGACCGGGTGGAAGGGAACTATGGGGGGGAAAGAGAGGAACAATTGTAATAATCTGAACAATAAAGATTTATTAAATAAAAATAAAAATAAAAAAAACTAGGTGGCTTATAAACAACAGAAATTCCTCACAGCTCTGTAGGCTGGGAAACCTAAGATCAAGACTCCAGCAGATCTGGTTCTGCAGGGAGCTACTTCCTGATTCATAGACTGCTGTTTTTCCACTATGTCCTCACATGGTAGAAGGAGTGAAGAAGCTCTTGTGTCTCTATTTAAAGGACACTAATCCCATTCATGAGGGCTCTACATGACCTAATCATCTCCCAAAGTTTCTGCCTACTGATATATTGGGGGGGCTAGGATTTAAACATTTGAATTTTGAGGGGACATAAACAGTCAGTCCATTGCAGTCATAAAAAAAACACAAAATCAATGAGAGTGACCTTTATGGCCAAGAACCTAAAAAGACAATAAAAAGATAACGTGACTAAATGCAATGTGGTATCCTGGAAGGATCATAAGAAATAGACATTAGTAAAGACTAAAAATATTAAATTATGGTCTGTAGTGAATAATAATGTTTATTGATTTATTAACCCTGACAAAGGTAACTTACTAAAGTAAGATGTTAATAGTAGGTTCATTGGAAGTAACATGTTTAGAAACTCTGTGCATTATCTTCACAATTGTTTTTTAAATCTGAAATTACTCTAAAACTAGAGGCTTGGTGCATGATATTCGTGCACAGGTAGGGTCCCTAGCCCTGGCCAGCGATCAGGGCCAATCTGTGGGGCAACTGCGGGGTGATTGGGGCTCCTGCTTGCATCCATCTTGGCCTGGTGCAACCCACTCACCAGCCCCACCCTCTGCCACATCCTGCCCTCCTCAGGGTCCATTGGGGTCTGCAGGACCTCCACTGCTGCCCAATGCCAGCACCACGTCGCTGATGCCCACCATGTTCTGCGCCGACTCTGATCCTCAGCACACGTCTAACTCCCAGTCAGTTTAACTCCCACTGTGGGGACAATTTGCATATTAGCCTTTTATTATATAGGATAAGAATTTGTTCAAAAAAGGATGTTTGAAATTCCAAACTTTAAAAATCTATTTTAGAGATATAATAACTTACAAACCATAGCACTGGTACAAATTTGGAGAAGTAAATTGCTACATAAAACTTAGAGACTAGAAACACACCTAGGATTATATACTAACCTTTTAACTCAGTAGTTAAACTAATATGTGTTAAGACTCTTCTAAGTGCCTGGCATCTCCTGGGCAATGAAGATACAGCAAGGGAGTATGAAGTGCCAGCTCTGGGGTGGCAGTCTTAAATGGGATGGTCAAAACAGACTGATTAAAAAGGCAAGATTTGAGAAAAACTGAGGACAGAGGTTTCAAAATTTTTATACCCTATTTCATGTATTAAATTTTGTTTGAAATAGCCACTGTGGTTTTTATTTTTCAACTGAATTCTGACTGACATGGAAGTTTTGATGGCCTTAATACTTAAACACAAATACATAAATTAATGTGCCAATAGAAACTGGGTAAAGAAATGAACAACTTTCTAAAGTAAAAAAATATATATCTAGTATATTAATCTATATGTATATATACATATGCATAGTTTTAAACACACTAGTAATAGAAGATGAATTCTCAGTGAGATTTAATTTTTATTTGTCAACTGACAAAGATTAAAGAAATTACATATGAATTATTGCCAAGTATAAATTAAACAGGAACTTTTACATACTTCTGCTGAAATAAATTTTCCAGAGGACAATTTGGCTATATGTTCCCAAACTCTTAAAAATGTGCATACATTTGACTCAGCAATTCTTTCTAAGAATTTATCCTAACAAAATAAACATGAATGTTTTCCCAAAGAATTTATGTGAGTAGTACTTTGTTAACTAGTAAAAATTGGGGGAAATAATCATAGGCAGTTTGGCCAAAGTAGGAAATATTTTATATAAAATTAGAGGCCCAGTGCACGAAATTAAGCACAGGGGTGTCCCTCAGCCCAGCCTGCATCCACTCCAATCTGGGACCCCTGAAGGGATGTCCGACTGCCCGTTTAGGCCCACCCCCTAAACGGGGAGTCGGACATCCCTCTCACAATCCAGGACTGCTGGCTCCCAACTGCTTGCCTTCCTGATTGCCCCTAACCACTTCTGCTTGCCAGCCTGATCATCCCTTAACCACTCCCCTGCCAGCCTGATTGATGCCTAACTGCTCCCCTGCCAGCCTGTTTGCCCCTAACTGCACTCCCCTACAGGTCTGGTCACCCCTAACTTCCCTCCCCTGCAGGCCTGGTCACCCCCAACTGCCCTTCCCTGCTGGCCATCTTGTGGTGGCCATCTTGTGTTCACATGGGGGCAGCCATCTTATGTGTTGGAGTGATGGTCAATTTGTATATTACTCTTTTATTAGATAGGATAGTTTGCATTCATAGAAAGAAATAATCTACAGCCATTAAAATTTTATGAAAGAAAAAGCATTATTACCATGGGGAAATTATCATAGCATATATTTAAGGAAGTAATGATAGGCACTGCATACAACTTGTTTATTAGTGTAACTGTTATGCATACTCATAGCTATACAACAGAATAATATATCAAGGATTCACAATACAATAGAGGTTCCCTTTAAGTAACATGACAGAATAAAATGAAAGCTTTAAAATCAATTTTTGAGAAGGTTTTATTAAATGAAAGCTTTTCTCATTGAGACTCCTGACCCAAACAGAAGGTAGAAACAGAACCAGAGAATAAAAAGGAAAGTTTGTGAAGTAGGTTTTGCTTTGTTTGCTTTCTCTTTTGAAGAGTCACTCTCACGTCATGACTCCTATGCCCCTGCTGTCTACCTCAAGTTCATTCACAGGAGCTCCTAAGAGATCCATCAGGTAACTTGAGAAGTATTCCCCTATTTAAAGGAGCACATTAAGCTGCGCTCTAAACAGGACATAGGGATAAGGAGGCTGAAGGACATGGCCTCTGCCCTGAGGCGCTTGGGCAGGAGGAGATAATTATGAAGAAAACCTTTCCAACTCAGGCACCCAAAATGTTTGGGGACCAAGGAGAGGGCCTAGAGCTATTGTAAAGAGTGCCCATGAAAACTGCCTGGAAGTTTCTGCGCGACATGGATTGCAGGAAAAACTGGGGCTGAAGGAAGAATACTAGCCTGTGGGAGAAGGTGCATAGTATCCATGCAGGAGCAGACAGATGAAATGGGCCTCTGAGGAACTCTGGAAGAACCCTGAGAGACAGTCGGAAATCACATACACCTGCTGCCGTGGAAAACTGTACCCTTCTTTCCACTTCAGTTTCCCTGAGCTTGAATCTGATCAGGTGAGAAACAAGCAGTTACAGAACAGTAGGGAGGACATATTCTGAGCTGAAAAAAAAAGAAACACCTTCCCTACCATGGCCCTGGCTGTGAAGAGGGGAGAGGACCAAATGTTAAAGCAAGTTCACGGTTTTTATTATTTATTAAGAGTGTAGAATTTGAATTACTAAATTGAGAATGTGTTTACAATTTAAAGTGACTGAAAGTCTATTCATATCAAGGAGTGACTAGAAAGATAAAATTATGTAGTCTCAGCCAGAGTCTCAGATTTCATTAAAGAACAAGAGAAAGTCTAAATTTCCCACACCAAATACATTTTAATGATGCATGAGAGACAATGCAAAGTTATACTTTATTGTATTTTACAAGGGAGAATTGATTTATATACCTGATACATACTGAGAGAGAGAAGGAGGGAGGAAGAGGGATAGAGAGGGAGTAAGAGATACATTAATCAGTTCACTTTTTGATAATTGTAATTTGTATACTTTCAGTATATATTATACTAGTGGCCCAGTGCATGGATTCATACACATTGAAAGGAAATTAATTAGAAGAAAGATTCATGCAGTAATTATATTACTGAAAAGAATTATATGTCAAAATAGTATATATAATATAGTATTATAAAATTAAAATACAAAATATGTTAATATGTATCATGCATGTGCGAGTCAACGTTTATTTTTAAATTCCAGTACACATCATATGTACTGGCCGGTCAGTCAGTCAGTCGGTCAGTCGGTTGGATAGATGGATGGGCAGACGGTCACTTAGCCTTTCATATATAGAGATACTCTCATAAAATGCTTGTTAAATATGGAGGTATAGTTAACTACCATTTCTTCTAATTTAGCTCACTTGGTATTTCAAGGTCAGTCAATGGAAAATAGTTGAAAAGTTAAGGTTTTAGAAAGAATGATTTTATAATCATGCAGTTTTATTCCATAGTGGATAAATATTGATGTGTAGAAGAATTTCCTGTCACTAAGTCCAATTCACTTTGTGAGTGAGAAGCAGGTAAACATATTTAGAACATATGCCCCAATGATACCTACAGACATAAGGTCACATGGTACTTCTAAATTAGAAAACCAGCCAGAAGGTAAATTGACTCTGAAAACACAATTCCCTACTGAGCCCAACTCCCTGAGAGGTAGAACTAACCCTTATTCACCGAGTCAAGGAATCGTTATTCACTGATACTTTGCCTAGGATAGGCCTCCAATCCCTTTAAGCTGAATGTCAACTTAGGTGCTATATCTTCTTAGATTTGTTCAATATAATTGACTGAAAATCTATCCCAGCTGTGGTGGAATACTGTTTTTCATAATCACTGCTAGTTATATTTGCTCATTTATGGACCATCACACATCCTTGCATTGCTGGCCCAGTATTCTACTACATCATCCCAGGTGTAGAACTCAACTCCTATCCCCTGAGTTTTCACCTAACATCACTCACACAAGTGTAGACATATCTAATCTATGTTCTAGTGCAGTGGTCGGCAAACTCATTAGTCAACAGAGCCAAATATCTAAAGTACAACGACTGAAATTTCTTTGAGAGCCAAATTTTTTAAACTTAAACTTCTTCTAACACCACTTCTTCAAAATAGACTTGCCCAGGTATTTTGTGGAAGAGCCACACTCAAGGGGCCAAAGAGCCACATGTGGCTCGCGAGCCACAGTTTGCCAACCACTAGTGTAACAGAGGGCTTTTACATTGCCACATGGCTCTATTCCCTCTCTACCTTAAGGTCTTTTTCTCGCCCATAAGTTTTTCTTTAATACTCTCATATAATTGCTAGACCTCTTTGTCACATTCAAAGACTCTTTAATATCTCTGCCAAAAGAAAAGGACCAACTACTTCAGAACCCACTAATTAACACATCAGAAACAGCTCTTTCTCTTATATCTCACCATCAATTTCCAGGAAGAGGTAAAAGCAACATAAATTGATTTCCCCTTTAATTTGAATTATGTAAACCCACTTTACAAAGGCTTGTTGGCTATAGTAGTTTTGGGTAAAATGAGAAAATAAATATTTTCTTATTTTGACTACTTTTTCTACTGCTTTATTGGCTCCATATCTTTAGCTAAATTCCACCTGTATTTGATCTTACTTGTTAATTTCTTCCCCCTATTTTTGTTTCCTTTTTCCAGTTCATTTTCATGCATCGACTTTTCTTCATTGTTTCTTATTATGCCTTTCTTCTGTAGCCCATCTTTATGTCCTTACATGTCTAAGGAAAGGCTAAGGAATTTGATTTGAACCTAAGTCATTCTTACTTCCATGATCATTTTCTCTGTACTTTACCAAGTTGATTGTATATATGCACTAGCATGAATACCTTTTATAACAGAAGTTTTCTATGATGTTTTAAAATGCTTAAAGTTATCAAATAGCAGAGTAAATAATTTTACATAAGATTCTAATCATATTTAATTATAATGCAATTATATGGCAGTGATGAGCCTCAATGCTATTTCTGTTCATTAGCCTGCCAGTTTTAGATTTCCTTTCAATGAAAATATATGCAGATATAGACATTATTTGTTTATATTTGCACTTTTATAGTCAATATAAAATAGTATTATTCACTATTTAATTTATATATTTAAATATATAAATAATAAATGCATATTGTCACACATTGTTACACGTTCATTTAGCACATGCTCTGTACTTATTCCAGAGAGTAAAGAGAGACATAGTAATATGATAAGAGGTGCTTTGGAGTAATGGAGGAGGAAACAACTAGCATACATCATCATCATCATGACATGGTGACAATAACTACCATGTAGAGGACTTTAAGTGAAGTAGTATCCCACTAGGTTTCTGTTTTATAGATAAGAAAAATAGTTTTAGCTGTTTAAATAATTCTAGATTCATATCTAGGTTCATGTATTATAAATGTCATTTAAAGGCAAGATTTGAATACTTGCCTGTCTGACTGTAAAGTCTATTCACTGTATTATATTACTTCCATCTATAAATTGCACCATTCTATGAAATACACAAATGTATACACGCATAATGGTGGGAATAAGTCATATTAACTCAACCCAAGCAATTCTAAAAGAAATTTCATTGCAAAAGCATAGTTCTATCACTTCTATTTGTAAAAATATCGTGTTTGCTCAGTGTATACAATGCAATGTGATCAGTGACAACTTCTGCTTGTATTGCCCATAAAGTTTTTGGCCAAATTATGTCCAGTGCATACTTAGATTGTATAGCAGGAAAGAAAAGGATGGAAGTCTTCCAGAATTGTGCACACCATGTCATAATAGTAGCAGTGACAAATACATAAAGCCGTTCTTGGTGATTTTCCTTCAGATCCTACTATCACGTTTACAGATTCTCTTAAGAATTATTTTAAAAGTTCTAGGAATCTTATTTTTTGTAAGTAATTTTTTGTAGTTTTTTATATTTTCCCACATGCACTTATTTCACAGCACATTAAATGAGAACTTGTACATTTCCTAGTCTTGTACCTTCCCAGAACACATTTCAAGTTTCTAGATTTAACTGAGTTTACTTAGGATTCCTTATTCCCCTTTGTTCACAGCCTTCTGCCACAAAAGGCTATTGGTACAACTAGAAAGAAAATGTACTTTGTCTATTGATTTAAATCAGTGGTCGGCAAACTCATTAGTCAACAGAGCCAAATATCAACAGTACAATGATTGAAATTTCTTTTGAGAGCCGAAAACTGACTTCTGCGCATGGGCCACGAAGTTTCAATCACACTGTACATGCGTGCCTGCACGTGGTATTTTGTGGAAGAGCCACAGTCAAGGGGCCAAAGAACCACATGTGGCTCATGAGCTGCAGTTTGCTGACCACTGGTTTAAATCCTTTGGAACAATCATGAGAAAAAAGTGTTACAGGTTTATTTGCACTTTGAGCAGTTAATAATCCAACAATAAAGATAATAAATTATTATTTTTGTTAAATCTTGTACTATATGACAGAGAGTGTTCAGCGCTTTGCATATTTAACTGAGCATATTATTAATGTACAACATTCTCTCCATTTCATAGACAAAGAGACAGAGCCTTATTTAAATGATTTGGCCAAGGTCACACAAATACTACATGGGATTGTAAACATTTTAATCAAAGTTCTGAATCTAAAGCACTTTCTAATTACTATGTGTGAATAGTTTCCCTGCCAACAAGTGAGTAATCAGAGCAAATAGTTCAAACAAATGTTACCTGTAGTATAAACATATGTTGAGTATTCTACCCATACTCTCAGCACTTTAAGCATGTGATCAGACTTACGACAAACCAGAGTTTTCTCTTGTTGGCTGAAGCTTCATGAATTGTGTCATCAGTAGATTTTATCAATTATAATATTAAATCTAGATTCATTTTGATTATATTATCTTTACTCAACCTCTTTTGAATGTGATTTTATTTCTAGTAAATTCTATCTCTTGGGCTGAATTGCAGAATTATGTTGCCTAATATCTGAAGCTTATCTTTTTTTATCCAGCATCTGTACAGTAGAAAGACAACTCTTATAGTAAAAACAGAACTAGCCTAGAGCTGCTCTGTTGAGTTCTTGTACTGATTTGGTCACAAACATGTTATATAGGCCTTCTGGACCTAAGTCTCTTATTTGCAAATATAAAGGTTTGGAATTGATTGTCTATTTTATATTATCCAGTTATAATAGAGGACAAAAGCCTGCCATCTAGTTGGAATATAAGTATGTGTATATGCGATTTACTTACTTATGTAAATAAAATTATCAAGTAATACAAATAAAATGAACCAACAAATAAATATAAATGGCAACGCTATTGTGTGTTTCCTAACTTTTATTTTATCTTGTTTTTGTTTTTTTAACGAGGATATGAAAAAAGAGCTATGTCAGTTCTATCCAACCATATACATGAGCAAATCAAATTAAGTCTTGCAGAACCCACTTCTTAGAAAGCAAGCCTATTTAATGCAACTCTATAAGGCAAACAAGGATATGTGGTAGGAAAACCAGCCCCCTTTGCCGGTTATCAGTGAACTCTCAAAGACCAAGCTTCTCCTCTAAGAATGAAATAGGTACATAAGTGGCAATGACTTCCTGTACCATGGTTAATTGAAATCAGAATCCAATTTCAGATGCTATACAGTAGGTGTTTAAGGAATTAAGCTCTGGTGCCAGATTGTTTGGGTTTAAATGCTCGCCACACACTGTCAATATGACCTTTATCATTCTTATGTTTTACTTTTCTCATTGCTGTCTATTAATATTCCTACCTCATAGAGTTGCTGTAAAGATCACCTTAGTTAATATAGGCAAATAATTCAAGAAGGGCTTCACCCATATTAATCATTCAATAAATATTATTTATAGTGTTCAAAGGTGTAAGCTAAAGCTACATTGGGCTACCTCAGCATCAGCCTGTGACTAGGGCATTCATTCTTCTTGTAGAACATTTCTGCCTTCTATTATAAAAGATACCAGTCCATTTTCTACAAAAATGCTATATTGGAATTAGGGTCTTATTTTTAACTGATCTCTTGCTCCACTCCTGCCCAGGAGCCCCATGGCTCAGGCCCTTCCGGGGCAGGCCTACCTTGGAGTGACCTGTGTGCTGAGAAAGTTCCCAGGACCCAGGCTGCTGGGTGTCTGCCTGCATATGCAAATTAACCTCCATCTTTGTTGGGTTAATTTGCATACTCACTCTCATTGGCTGTGGGCATAGCGGAGGTAAGGTCAGTTTACATGTTTGTCTATTATTAGGTATGATTGTCATGATCACATCTTGAGTTAATACATCAAACATGAAAATCTACTTCTTATTTCTAAAATTATATTAGTGAAGCCAATTTTAACAACAAAGAACCTGCTGAATAGTTGTACCTACTTTCTTTACTCAAGAACTGCCTTAGAAGTCCGTTCTTATCAGTTCTCTTTTACTCAAGATAAAATGTTCATAATAATATCTTCTCATCCAAATAAAAGTATATGAAATATTTACTTAGATGATAAGGCAATCTGGAATGATTAAAATTATCAAATTTGGATCAGATTACCTCTAAAAGTTTTGATAGAGTGAACTTTGGGAAGACAAACAAGGAAATGATAAAGATAAATGGAGAAGGTATTTCAGAACAATGTTTTGACAAAAGACTTAGAATTAAGAATGAGTTTGTTAAACAATATATGAAACCACGATTTTTTAAAAAGTCAAATTTCTAAATATGAAAAACAAAACAAAATACTTTTTAGTTTATTTAATTTCTGGAAACACATTCCCTTCCATTACTTAGAGCAAAACTCTAATCTAGACAAATCTCTCATTGATTTCAAATATATTAAATATATAAAAGTATATTCAATAATGATAAACTGGTACATAAAGAATGGTTAAGCAAAAGTAAACTAGCAAAAATCGACTACACAAATGAAACTACAATATGTTGAAGTCTGCCTAACTTGAAATGACACCAAGTGCTTCTAGCCACCTGCAAAAATTTCTGAGTAATCTGCTACTCAAGAAATGAAACCAAGTTGGACCTATCAATGAAAAAAAGCAGTGTAAAAACAGGCCTCTTAGCCAGAATGAAAATGAAAACTGAGAAATACCATACCAGGAAGCTTTCCCCAACACCCAGTTTCAAAGTCCAGGGGAGAGAAATCCTTTTTGGAAAGCATTTGAGATATAATTACTTAAACTTTGTTTATAGTGGCACAATCAAGTCTTTTCTGTTCTTACCTTGCCAAAAAGTAAAACCTTAATGGATTAGGAACATCAACAACTGAAATAGAGAAAACCTTAGAGTAGAAGGATGCCAAGAAATATGAATGTTTCTGTTTCCTTCTTTGTGTTAGCAGCTGGACTCTACATTACTTTCTTTCAACCTTATCCATGTTCCCCCTTTTTAAAAGTCACTTTTGTCAGTTGCTTTCAAGTTTCCACTTTGCATTGAATTAATAGTATTATTGAATCACTGTCGGGAGTTTCTTGTATTATTTTTCTTTTACTTCCTTTACCTACCTAGTTTTTTTTTCAATATATGTAATATGTAACATATTTACTAACAAACTTTCTAGCCTGTCTCACAAAGGGATTTTCTGCATAGTCAGTTCAATTAAAAATAGTTAGCTTTGTAATTGTGCTTGACCTGCAAACATTAACCATGAGATATTTTACAACTTATAGTAAATGGAAAATGCTATGATTTTGAATTCCCCTACTATATTTCCATGAAAATAACTATTCTTTCTCATGAACAAGTTATTTTTAAAATAGAAATAATCACGTTTTGCATTGATGTGTCTTGTGTATGTTCCTATTATTAACAAATAATTACATATGCCAGTTACTTGCTCATAAACTGATGTACATGCAGGTAACTCTGAATAATGATGCTGGCAGACTTCAGATTTATGAAGCTAAGCCGCTTTAATGACCATGAGTAGGTTGCCAAACCTCTTTTATTTGTCCTGGGCCTCTCCTTGTAAATCACAGCCATCTTTTTCAATCCCACCTAATTATCCCAGTTCTGTGAGATCCTCATTTCTAACCAGTACACAGTAGGACTCTTTTTCCTAGGAAGATGTGCACCTTACCTGCCTCCTTCCCTTCCTCAGTGGTCTATGTTTTTTATCTTCTGCTTTCATCTTGATTTCAACTCCCCTCACCTCAACTCTCTGTCCCTGAAGGTCAGGCCACCCTGCTTTCCCAATTATGAAAATTCCAAATGTCACAAAGAAATCCAAACCTTACCACTTTAGATACATATATGTTTTTTATTGTTGGATTTTATGCTTGTATTAAACACCAAACATAAAATATCCTGTCATATAAGCAGGATATGACCAACTTGCCTAGAAATAAATTTTAATTTTTATGATTTGGTATTAATACAAATGGTGACCACATAAAATATATCAAGATAGCACATTATTTCATAATAGCATCTGATCTAGAAGCAAAGCATCACAGCTAAAAATATAGGTACTACTGCTTAAACAATAACCCAGTTTTAGGACTAAGCATGACAAAAATGGTGTTGCTATTAAGCATTGATATTCCTGAGTGCCAAATAGAATCTTTTCCATGTTCTAATGCAGTCGTTTGTATTATAAAGCAATAATGGGGCTCTGTACTAGTTATATGATAATTTTTTAATATCAAAGTAATTATGACTGTAATTAAAACCATGTTAAGTTAATATAAAAATATAATCCAGCTCTAATACCATTGATATTTAAAGAAAATATTTTGATATATTTATTTCAAATGTGTTCATAAAATTATTAAAAAAGAATATATGTTGGCAATAATAAATTTAGAAAATAGAGGAATTAAACATGAACATAGATTTCCTATAACTCTATGCATAGAAATAATTCTGATGATAACTTGATTAGATCTTTCCAGTCATGATATGAGTAGGGGTAATTCACAACTAACAATAAAACCTAGAAGGAACATGTGTTCTATATAATGTAGTCTATTTTTCCTACTTTAAAATAATTACTGAAACACTCTTTGCCTCTGTGTCATTCTGTACTGTGCTACCTAATTACAGCCTCACAAACACCCAATCATTCTGCTCACGGTGATCACCTAGTGCAGTGCTTCTCTGTTAACACAGGAACCTCTTCTATTTCCAGTGTATTTTTCTGATATCTGAACTTATACATGTTGAAAAAACTTAATACCTTGGAATACTCTGCTATTATATATCTTCAGCCTACCTACCTGACCTGATAGTTCTGTACTCTGCTGTCTATATATCTGAAATGCAAAAGTGCAAAACTGTAATTTTCTGGTTACCATTTCTATTAATTACATATTATGGTATAACAAATTATCACAATCTTAGCCACTTAAAACAACACAAATCATTTCAATGGATGAGGACTTGGGTCCTTAGCTAAGCCCACAGAAGACTGTAATCAATATACTGGCTAAGTAGTGTTCTCATCTGAAGTCATGACTGGGGAAAAACCCACTTCTAGCTCAGATTGCTAGCAGGATTCACTCCCTTGCAATTGTACAACTGAGGTCACCTCCTTCTTGCTGGCTATTGGCTAGAAGCAATCCTCAGCTCCCACAGCCTATCTACAGTTCCCTGCTATGGGTACTTTCCCAAAATGAGGGCCTCCGTTTTCAAGCCAGCAAGAAGAGTCTCAAAAATAAGTTTACTAGAGAAGGGAGTTTCATGTAAGGTGACTTAATCATAAGAGTAACATTCCATCACTTTTGTCACATTCTATTGCTTAGAACCCAGCAGGAGGCAGGCATAGTAGGGGCCACCTTAGAATGTATCTGTAGCACCATTAACCCTAAATCTATAATTTAGGAAATAAAGAACAATAAATATATTTTTATTTTTGCAAAATATTTTCCACCTTTTTAAGTTATATCCTATATAATAAAGAGGTAATATGCAAATTGACCCTCATGCCCTCGCATCACAAGACGGATGCCCCCACATTGTCACAAGATGGCCGGCAGGGGAGGGCAGTTGGGGGCTATTGGACTGGCAGGGGAGAAGTTAGGAGGCTATCAGGCTGGCAGGCAGAAGCAGTTAGGGGCAATCAGGCAGGCAGGCAGGCAAGCGGTTAGGAGCCAGCAGTCCTGGATTGTGAGAGGAATCCCAGATTGGAGAGGGTACAGGTTGGGCTGAGGGACACCCCCTACCCTCCAGTGCATGAATTTCATGCACTGGGCCTCTAGTATATTATATATATATATATATATATATATATATATATATATATATATATATATATATATATTTGTTGATTTCAAATAGGAAAGAGAGATAGAAACATCAATGATAAGAGAGACTCATTAATCGGCTGCCTACTGCACACCCCCTACCAGGGATCAAGCCTGCAAGCAAAGCATATGCCCTTGATTGGAATTGAACCCAGGACCCTTTGGTCCACAGGTCAACCCTCTATCCACTGAGCCAAACCAGCTAGGGCTACCTTTTTTAAATCCTTATCTGAGGATGCATTTTCCTTGATTTGAGAAAAGGAGGGAGGAGGCGAGAGAGAGAAAAACATCATTGACGTGAGAGAAACATCAATAGTCTCTCATACTCACTCCAACAAGGAACCGAACCCCCAACCTTTGGATGTATGAGATGACCCCACAACCAAGTGAGCCACCTGACGAGGGCAAAATATTTTCCCCTTTTTGAATTTTAGTTTGTTTTACTAGAAAGCCTACTTATTATTATAACTGTAGGTTGTGAAGTTCTAGAGTTAATTTGTAAAATAAATTGTTTATCAGTAATCATTTAAACTCTCAAATTTTTTGTGTTTTTTCTAATCTTCAAAATAACTAATGATGGAAGTTTAAAAGTTACATCAGACACTTTTTAGCAAGGTGACTTTTTTTCAAGTTTCATACAACTTTGAGGCCTTTTTATTTTATTTTTATTAATTTATTTAAGTTATAATTGAAATACAGTATTTTATTCATTTCCGGTGTACACCATAATGACTCAACATTTATATACCTTACAAAGTGATCACCACAATAAGCCTAGTACCCGTGTGACTCTGTACATAGTTGTTAAAATGTTATTGACTCTTTTCCCTATCCTGTACTTTATATCCCCATGACTTATTTTATAACTGGAAGTTTGTACTTCTTAAGTCATGTGACATTTTAAAGCAGAGATCTCCAGAACTAGTCAATTCTCAATGTAGTATTTCATTTTAAATATCTTGTCAAGAAAAGAGGACTTTCCTGCAACCATTTAATAGAGGCAAATTCCTTTCAGGCAGCAACTGCTCAAGCATGATGGTTTGAATCCAAAGTATCATCATGATCTTGTAACAGAATAGCTTGATAAAATGACCTGTGCCTACCATGGTTTGCCAAAACACACTAATTATGTTTAGAAGTTACCTTGACAAGGCGAGGTCACATATGCGCATATTTCAAGCTATTGTACCGCTGATACTTACTAAAAGGCAAAGGACAAGAACATATGTCAGGATGACTTGGCTAAGTTCAAGGATAGGTAACTGGCTGTTATTAAAAACTTGAATCAGTCATCCACTGATTTCATGCCCTTCAATCATTTTATTATTTAAGCTGCCAGTTTGCCAGTCTTAAAAAAAATAGATGTTTTCTAAAGAATGTAACTTACATAAATTTTGCTCTCTTACTTTAAAAATTTAAGACAAAAGATACACCACATCTGCAAGTTAAATTTATATAACATTCCATTTATCCTCTCATCTACTTTTATAGAAGTGGTTTAATGTATAATTAGCTCTAACTTTTCTCCTAAACATATTAGTTATTCCTTTAAAGATACATGTGGATTATCCAGGATTATTATTTTACAGTATAACTTTTTTTAATATTCATGTTATAATTCAAAAGAAAAATTTTTTCCTAAAAATTAAGTTATCTTATGTATGTAGTCTTAACATTTACTTTTTAAATTTTTTTTAAATTGGTTAACTGGGTCTTTCATATTTAATTACTATTAAACATTAAACCTTAATTCTAAAAAAAAACCATTATGAAATATATCAGATATCCTTAAAATTTAAGAATTAGTATAAGAAACCTATGTCTTTGTAACCCAGCTAATTAACCATCACAAAACTATTTTTGTCTCCAATACTATTATCATAGTTGCTAGAGCTTTATGTTACAACTTAATATTTGCTAGGTTAAGCCTTACTAAATTATTCTTGTACAAAATTTTCTAGGCTGTTATTTGCTTTTTTAAAATAATGGTGAGAATTCACTTGCCAAGTTAAAAGAAAAAAACGCCTAAGATTTTTTTATTGGAATTGTGAGAAATTTATAAAATAATAGGATAATTACCATCTATACTAATAAAAGGTTAATATGCTAATTAGACTGGGAGACCTTCCAGGATACCTTCTGGATGTTCTTCTGGACAAAGCCATGGTGGCGGGGCCAAGGTAGAGGCAGTTAGTGGCCAAAAGGGGATGGCAGTTGTGGGTGATCAGGCTGGTCGGGAGGGCTGTTGGGAGTGATCAGGCCAGCAGCAGGGGCAGTTGGGGATGAGCAGGCTGGCAGGGGGAGCAGTTGAGGGCGAGCAGGCTGGCAGGCAGAGTGGTTAGGGGCAATCAGGCAGACAGGCAGGTGAGCCATTAGGAGCCAGCAGTCCTGGATTGTGAGAGGGATGTCCCAGATTGGAGAGGGTGCAGGCCAGGCTGAGGGACACCCCCACCCTGTGCACAAATTTCATGCACCAGGCCACTAGTACTTAAAATATTTGTCTTTTCATAAATATGTCATACATTTCAGTGTAGCATTTATTTTTAATATCTTTGGAAAATGTTTAATTTTTAATTAAATGTATTGGGGTAACATGGGTTAATAGGATCATATAGGCTTAAAGTGTACATTTCTATGTATATTGCACTGTGTCAAAGTCAAATCATCTTTCATCACCAAATATTAGGCCCCCCTTTTCATCTCCTGCTATCCCCTTCCATCTGGCAACTACCACACTGCTGTTTGTGTCTATGAATTTCAGTTTTATGTCCCACATATGAGTGAAATCATATAGTTCTTAGCTTTTTCTGACTGACTTATTTCACTTGGCATAATATTCTCAAGGTCTATCCATGTGGTCACAAATGGCAAGTATTTTGTCCTTTCTTATGGCTGAATAGTATTCCATTGTATAAATGTACCACATCTTCTGTACCCAATCTTCTATTGCAGGACAGTTTGGTTGTTTCCATATCTTGGCCATCCTATCTAATAAAGAGGGAATATGCTAATTGACTGCCCCACCCTCAAAGATGGTGGCGCCCACAGCCAATAAGGAGGGAATATGCTAATTGACTGCTTCACCCTCAGAGATGGCAGTGCCCACAGGAACAAGATGGTGGCACCCAGTGCCCTCAGCCTCCCAGCTACCCAGGGCCAAGGCTCAAGTAACCAGGGCCGGCCAAGGCTTGCACTGCCAGCAATGGCAGTAGCAGAGGTGTGATGGGGAGTTGCCTTCCCCTGATTGCTGGGTCACCTCCTGCCCCTGAGGGCTCCCAGACTGTGAGAGGGGGCAGGCCAGGCTAAGGGATCCCCCTCCAGTGCATGAATTTTCGTGCACCAGGCCTCTAGTCATAAATAATGCTGCAATAAGCATAGGGGTTCATGTATCTTGTGAATACATGTTTTCAAGTTTTTTGGGTATGTACCCAAGAAAAGGATTGCTGGGTCATATAGTAACTCTATTCTTAATATTTTAAAGATTCATCAAGATATTTTTCATAGTAGTTGTACTAGTCTACGTTCCCATCAGCAGTGAATGAGGATTCCCTTTTCTCCACAGCCTCTTCAACACTTGTTATTACTTGTTTTGTTGATAATAGCCATTCTAACAGGTGTGAGGTGAAATTTCGTTATAGTTTTGATTTGCATTTCCCTAATTGCTAGTAAGGTTGAAACTCTTTTCATATATCTGTTGTCCATTTGTATGTCTTCTTGGGAGAGGTGTCTGTTCAAATCCTCTGCCCATTTTTTAATTGGATTGTTTGTTTGTTTGGTGTTGAGTTTTATGAGTTTTTTGAAATATATTTTTATTGATTTCAGAGAGGAAGGAAGAGGGAGAGAGAGAGAGAGAAAAAAATCAGTGATGAGAGAGCATCATTGATTGGCTGCCTCCCACATGCCCCACACTGGAGATTGAGCCCACAATCCGGGCATATGCCCTGACTGCAAATAGAACTGTGACCTTCTGGTTCATAAGTCAACACGCAACCACTGAGCCATGGCAAATGGGCAGGTTTTATGAGTTGTTTATATATTTTGGATATTAAGCTTTTGTCAGAGCTATTGTTTGCAAATATCATCTCCTATTCGGTCAGCAGTCTGTACCTACTACAAAAATAAATCCATAAATAGATCAAACACTTATATATAAGATCTGAAATAATAAATTACATAGAGGAAAGCATAGGTACTAAACTTATGGACCTTGGTCATAGCCAACATTTTTATGAACTTGAGCCCAAAAGCGAGGGAAGTAAATGCTAAAATAAATTAATGGGACTATCCTATATAATAAAAGCCTAATATGCTAAGTGTCCGACCATCTCTTTGACCATTTGACCAGGCGCACTGACCACCAGGGACAGATGCTTCGACCTGTGGTTAGCTTGCTGCTGGGGTCTGGCCGATCAGGACTTGGTGAGATGGGCTTGACATGGCCTGAAGCCCTCCCACAGTACCTCCACGGCCAGCCAACCTCCCGCAGTCCCTCCCCAGCTGTCCGGCTCTGACCGGGACTGGGTGAGATGGGGCCAGACATGCCCTGAAGTCCTCCCGCAGTTCCTCCCTGGCTGATTGTGCTCTGGTGGGCACAAGTCCCTTGGCCCTGCTTGCACCCTCTTGCAATCTGGGACCTCTCAGAGGATGTTGGAGAGCCAGTTTCAGCCAATCCCCGCAGGCCAGGCCGAGGGACAACACCAGTGCATGAATCCAGGCACCAGGCTTCCAGTATCAAACTAAAAAGCTTCTTCACAGTAAAAGAAGCCAACAATACAACAAAGAAATAAAGTTTTTAATGTTTTCATAAACATTATTACACAGCTATTGTTAGAATTATTTTGAGAGACTGTAAAATGATTATTACTATTAAAAATGGTATTTTAAATTGTTCTTAATGATATATTAAAATGCAATTTATTTTTTAAATTTATATTGCATTCAGAAAATGTACTAATTACTATTATTAATAGTATTAATCTGTTAGTAGGAACTCATGCTTTTAATGAAAACCAAAATAATTGTGAATGAACCCTAGCCAGCTTGGTTCAGCGGATACAGCATCTGCCTGCCAACTGAGGTGCCGTAGGTTCAATTCCAGTCAAGGGCACGTGCCTGTGTTGTGAGTTCGGTTCCTGGTGGGGGTCATGCAGGAGGCAGCCGATCAATGATTCTCTCTCATCATTGATGTTTCTATCTCTCTCTCCCTCTCCCTTCCTCTCTGAAATCAATTAATATATATATATATATATATATAATTATGAATGACAAAAGATTTCTTTTTTTTAATATATTTTATTGATTTCTTACAGAGAGGAAGGGAGAGGGACAGAGAGTTAGAAACATCGATGAGAGAGAAACATTGATCAGCTGCCTCCTGCACACTCCCTACTGGGGATGTGCATGCAACCAAGGTACATGCCCTTGACCGGAATCGAACCTGGGACCCTTCAGTCTGCAGGCCAACGCTCTATCCACTGAGCCAAACCAGTTAGGGTGACAAAAGATTTCTTGAGGTGTTTTAGTGTCCTTCAAAATGTATACCTTTCATGATCTTTTTGTCATTGAACATATACTAGTACGTCTACCACTACCATTTTAAATAGAAATGGTAATACAGTGTAATATACTTCTTTTCGTTTTTATTTGGGCAAGATACCTTTACCTATACTTTCAATTTATATATGTATTATTGATTTCAGAGAGGAAAAGAGAGATAGAAACATCAGTGATGAGAATCATTGATCAGCTGCTTCTTGCACACCCCCTACTGGGGGTCAAGCCAGCAGCCCAGGCATGTGCCCTGATCAGTAATTAAACTGTGACCTACTGGCTTGTAGGTTGATGATCAAGCACTGAGACATACTGGCCTGGCTTTTTAAAATATTTTTGATTGTTTGCTTTATAAATAGTATATAGTCATATTAAATCTAATATAAATATTTCCATATTTTAATGAAATGTTAATACCATATGGTATTTATACATGTACTAGTTATTATTTAAATATGTTTTATTGATTTTAGAGAGAGAGGAAAAGAAAGGGAGAGAAAGAAATGTCAATGATAAGAGAGAATCATTGATCAACTGCCTCCTGCATGTCCCCTACTGAAGATCAAGCCTGCAACCCAGGACATGTGCCCTGAAGGGGAATCAAACTGGTGACCTCCTGGTGCATAGGACGATGCTCAACCAACTAAGCCACACTGGCCAGGCCATTTGTAGGAGTTTTTCACATTAAGTCAATGCCACATATTTTATTGCTGCTTCAAAAATAGATCACATCCACACCCAGTTTCCTCTGTATCAGTTAGAATAAGATGGTTTATTAGTAGGAGCAAATAATTATAAATTTTTAGGGGCTTAAAGAAGAGAGTTGTTTTGTTCTATTTTGTTTTGATTTGTTTTATTCCCTTCTACTCTCATAAAGTGTGCCATGTCCAAATAACTCAAAAAATAGCTCTATTCAACAATGTAACTCAACCATCCAAATTGTTCTAAACTATAGACCCACCATCTGAAAAAAAGCCTTCCCCAAGATTTGCACAAATTAGAAGAGAGGTATAGAAGTACCTACAGACTTTTCACTGGCCTAGGCTGGAAATGTTACAAGTAGCTTTCTCTCTTATTATATAGTCCAAAATGAGTCAGATGTATGTGTGTGTAATATATATATATATATATATATATATATATATATATATATATATATGTGTGTGTGTGTGTGTGTGTGTGTGTGTGTGTGTGTGTGTAATATATACATATATATTACACACACATATATATACACACACACATATATACATACTAGAGGCCTGTTGCACAAAGATTCGTGCTAGAATAGGCCTTCCTTCTCCTGGCTGCTGGCACCGCCTTCACTCCGGCCCAGAGCCACCTTTCCACCTTCGTTCCAGCCTGGAGCCTCCTTCCGCTTCTCGCCTTGTCACATCAATTTGCATATTCCCTCCTTATTGGCTGTGGAAGCCACCATCTTTGTCATGTAGTTATGGTCAATTTTCATATTGTCTTTATTAGACAGTATATATATACATATATACATACATACACATATATATTATATCAGAGAGGAAGAGAGAGGGAGAGAGACAGATAGAAACATCAATGATGTGAGAGAATAATTTACTGGCTGCCTCCTTCATACCCACACTAGGGATGGAGCCCACAACTGGACATTTTCCCTGACGGGGAAACAAACCATGACCTCATGGTTCATAGGTCAATGCTCAACCACTGAGTTAAGATAGCTGGGCTAGTATGTGTATTTTTTTAAAGAAAAATAAATAAATTCATAGTAAAATAGATAGGAAAGTGTGGAGGATTCCAAAATATCCCTGCTGTTTTAGATTCATAATAAAATAGATAGGAAAGTCTGGAGAATCTCCTTATACCCCAGCTGTCAACATGCATAGCCTTCCTTCCCCGTTACCAACGTCCCCCCACACAGTGGTACATTTGTTACATTTGATGAACCTACACTGACACATCATCATCACCCAAAGTGTGTAGTTTACATAGAAGTTCACTCCTGGTGTTGTGCATTCTATGGGTTTGCAAAAATGTATAATGATTTGGACTCATCATTATAACTTCACACAGAATATTATCAGTGCCCTAAAAATCATCTGTGCTCCAGCTATTTCACCTTCTCTTGCGTCCCCAAACCCTGGGAATCACTCATCTTTTGCTGTGTTTGTAGTATTATTGCCTTTTTTAGAATGTGCTGTTGCTGAAATCATACAGTATGTAGTCTTCTCAGATTATCTTCTTTCACTATAGTAATATGTATTTAGGGTTCCTTCCTATCTTTTCCTGGGTTGATAGTTCATTTATTTTTAGTGCTGAAAAACATTTCATTGTTTGTATGTATCACAGTTTATTTATCTGTTTATCTACTAGAAGACATTTTTATTTCTTCCAAGTTTGACAGTGATGAATAAAGCCGATATAAAAATCCAGGTGCAGGCTTTTGTGTGAATATAAGTTTACAACTCCTTTGGGAAATACCAAAGAAGGTTACTGCTGGAACGTATGGTAAAAGTATGTTTAATCACTGAGTTTTATTAGCATTCTTCTTCAGGTTGCTTTGCATGGGATACTTTAGAACTTAGTATCGCCATTTTGTTCTTAACCAGAACCAAAACTCCTGCTTAAGTCCCCTTAAATGAAATATCTCAAAATCAAAAAGCTAACAGAATCCAGTCAAGAAAAAATAAATGAGGAAATTTGGCTGGATTTATAAAAATGCTATCTTGATTTTTCCGGGCACACATGTTGCATATATTAAAAAGTAAGAATATTCTTCATTTCCACAATAAGGTGATCTTTCTAACTTCCTTCAAACATGAAACCCTTGCTTTCAAATTGCACTTTGGGAGAAGAAAATACCAGAGGAAACACAAGGGGTATATGTGAAATAAGACTCAACCTCATGCCTGGGAGTCATTACAGATTGAAAAGGAGGGTGCCAAGCTAGAGAGTTTGCAGCACTATTCAGCTTGCATCCAATGTGCCAGCTATTTAGATTGTTAAAAAAAACACACCAGAAATTTGGATTTGTATATGAAATCCCCTGCATTTTAATTGGTGGCATATTTAAAAAACTATATTCAAGTCAAACAAACATTATATGATCTGTGTCTGAGCAGCAGACTTTCAGCAAATGATGTCTTCCTGAACTCTTAAACTTTAGTGTTATTGTTATATTTTACATTATCTCAATTTTTCTGTGTCTGAGAATGGGCACACAATAGCATATTTCACTTTTGACTTTTAGCTGTAAAAATCTCAATGGAAAGTGTAAGCTTACTGTTTTTTTAATAGATGGAGAGCACATCTACTTCTCTGTCAATAAAACCTCACAGTCATTTCTCATTTAAACACTCATTCATTGTATTACTTTTTTTTTTTTTCTATTCCATGATTTTGGTCTATTTAGACCTTGATAAATTGAATGCTTTTACTTTTTCCTCTCAGAAGTTCTATGCCTGATGCTGCTTTTACTACATCAATATAAGGAACGGGTTAATGATTTTACTGGAAAGACAGGGACATTAGAGTCCTTACAGGCATCACAGGGCTATATGATGCTCCAGATTTCTACAATAGCTAATGCCCCTCCAAAAATCAGAAAATGGAAGGGCAGGGAGGAATGAATAGAAATAGATTGATTACTTTGAACAAAATATTTTTAACTCCTAGGATATATGTGTTTAAGATGCATCTAGGAGGAAGAGGAAGAGGAAGAGGAAGAGGAAGAAGAAGAAGAAGAAGAAGAAGAAGAAGAAGAAGAAGAAGAAGAAGAAGAAGAAGAAGAAGAAGAAGAAGAAGAGGAGGAGGAGGAGGAGGAGGAGGAGGAGGAGGAGGAGGAGGAGGAGGAGGAGGAGGAGGAAGAGGAGGAAAAAGAAGGAGGGGAAGGGGGAGGAGGAGGGGGAGGGGGAGGAGAAATTAACCAAACAATTGAAGCAAAAGGGAAAAACTTGAGTTCTCCTTTTATTTTCTTTGCTTCTATGTCCAGTATGAGTGTACTGATGTCCATTCATTCATTCTAGCCTCATGCTAGCATCCTCACCAGTCTGGTGAAAATTGGTTCACATGATTTTATGCAAATACACCTGTATTATATCTCTATAAACACTCTCTAAATTACAACTTAATTCACTAAGTCTTCAGTCAGCCGAAGCTGGCAAAGGCAGCGTCCTGAGTTTTGTGATTTGAGACACTTACAATTCTCTAGCATCTGTCAAAAATCTTTTAACTGCATATCATTTAACTTAGTGAGTCAATTTTTAGTTTGTACCACAGATTTGCTCCTTTGAGAAATTATAGCACTACTTTCTCAGAATATAAGCCTAGAACTTACTTTATATCCACTAGTGAGAAGATAAAGCATAGTCTATTTATATAATGAAAGACTGCAACATTAAAAAAAAAGTGGTTAAAGCTCTATTGCTTTACACACTGTACATTTATATGCTAGATAAAAATGTCATCTGTACTAATATTTGTAAAAAATTAATTTTTACTTATATATACCTACACATGTGTACAAATATGTATATTTTATATGTAAAGTTTATATGTATAATGATTATTTCTTGATGTTAGACAAAATTGAAAATTTTCTTTTATGGTGAGGAACTGAAGGATTGGAATGAGAAGCTTATGTAATAATGAAGTAGGAATAGCATTTGTAGTTGTGGTTACAACATGTATGTTCCCAGAAGTTCTGTTTAATTTACACAGAATATTTAGTAAATCTAAGTAAAAATGTTCAGTAAGTCTTAGTATCATCTCTTTTTTTTCAAATCAAGAAACTGATTTGTGTCTAAGATAATGGAATTAGTTACTTGTTAATCTAGAACTAGCCTAACCTGTCTTGCGGGAGCCAGTACTCTTTAATATTGTACTACATCGTATATATGTGTAGCCTTTTCTACTCAAGTATATTTAAAATTAAATCAAAGTTATTCATGGGCATAATTCAAAGCAAGCATGTCAAACTTGCAGCCCGCAGCCCACGGGCCACATGTGGCCCACAACAAATATATTTGCAGCCCAGCCAATATAAAAGTATGTAAGAAACGTTTTAATAAAAATTTCATAACTTAATTTTTACAATATCCTGTTATACATAATTATTAATAATGAACTACAATGTTCACTAATGACTGATTACTATAAGAATGTTGCATTCATTTTCCTTATGTGCCTTACGCACAGGCATACAATTTCTCTCCACTAATACTAGCAGCGAATATGTTAGCAGCTGATTGCCACGTCATTAGTCTTATACTGACTTGTTTGGTGTGTGCAACAGGAAGTATTTCACTTTCAGAGAACAAGAAAAATAGGTTTATTTGCATTACACTTTTAGTTTCTGCAGTTATTCAGTGTCTGATAAGTTAATGTTCAAGAAAAATATTAATTTTTATTAGAATGTTCTATTATTTTATGTTAACGATTACTCATTTATTTCAGACCTTTGTATTCACGTCTCTATAAAAATAAACCTACATTCCTATGAAAGTTGAAGTTTTTGTTTTTTTGCAGCCCACATAAACTTAAACCTTGTTTATTTGGCCCCTGTTAGCTTTTGAGTTTGACCATGCTTGGTTTAAAGGGTCAAACAGTTCCATAAAGATTATTCTGAAAAACCTTTATCACCAATACTTTTTCCCTTCCCCAGAGTCACCTACTTTCAACTGTTCCCCAATATTTAAAATTCATCACCAAATATATACATAATATTATGTAGGTACATCACAATTTTAGGCATCCTCTATTAACTTCTGAATAAGAAATATGTGACTTTCTCTTTATTAGCCCCTTCTCTTTCCCTTCATCATCCCAATAAGTAAGCACACTTTCCTCCCATCCTGTAATGCAGTTACATCACATTTTGGATTGGGACATTATCCAGTGTTTAAAATGCTTACTAAATGAATACTATTCATCACTGAGCCATGTGCATAATATAATTGTTAACTTCTTATTTTCCCCAGAGTGGATTTTACTTTGTTTTGTCTTGCTGTTTCTTTGAATAGTTTTCTACTTATATAACTTCAAACATCCAACCTGGTGTCCAAATCTTGAAATATATTAGGACTTAGCAGGTGTACTATCAATTAGATCTTCTCAAAGAATCTCTATTGGCTCTTTTTACCTTCTCCAATGTGTACTTTGTCCTCTACCTATACAGCACAACAATTATGTAGATTTCTTGCTTCATTATAATCCTGGAGTCTCTCTTTGCCTCTCTGGATCCCATCACATATATTTCATATTTTCTTTTTTGTTGTTGTTTAATTTCTTATTATGGTTGAGGACCTCAGTAGTCTTAACTACCTGTCTGAATTTATCTTTTCCCTCATCTTTGTATAAGAGTTTAACTAGTTATAAAATTTTAGATTGGAAATCATTTTGCTCAGTAATTTGATGATATTGCTCCTTTGCCTTTAAATTTCCTATGCTGAAATAAAAACAGCAAAAATCATTGTTTTCCCTGAATCTTTGTATAGGATAATTTTTCCCCCTGTGGAAGCTTGTAGGATTTTCTCGTATCTTCAAATATAATTTGAAATTGATATTGTATCATGTTGTGCATCTCTTTTCATCCATGGTTCTGCACACTTTTAGTAAATGCTTCCAATCAGGAAACTCATGATTGTTAGCTCTGGGAAATATTATTGAACAATTTTATTATTTCTCCTCTCCAATATCTCTGAAGATTCTTTTCAGATTTTCTACTGCTAGAATGTTGAATATCTAAACTAACAGTTTATTTTTTTTTTCTTTTGTATCCTATAATTTATTCCACTTTGTCTTGCTCTTGATTGGGGGAACAAAAACTTTTCAAAGTAATCTGTTGCATTTTTTCAATTCTGGTAGCATATTTTTAATTTTGAAGAGTTTTGTTGTAGATTATTTTTCTTATTTATACATATAAGACTTCTTATATGTTTCTGGGAAAATTAAGATAGCATTGTATTTTTAGAGTTAGTCAATTTCAATTCTTGTAAATACTTGCACTATGGCTATCCCAAAGTACCAAAATGTGGTCACTGCATGCAGGGTAGGAAGAAAATATTAAAAATTGGCTCTTGACTCAAAACCAGTGGACCCCAGAATATACTGAATGATAGTTCAGTACTTGAAGTAATGATAGTATTTGAAATTACTTCTTTCTTGTATCTATTTGGTTCTTGCCATCCTTAGATATATGCTGATGCTAGCTTACCATCTCATCTTTAAGAATAAGATGCTATAAAGCCAATTAGAAGCTCTAAGCATGTGGTGATAGACTTCATTGTAAAGTATCTAGCTGGAAGTAACCAATGTTGATGTCTCTTACATTTACTCTAAGGAAGCACCTTCTAGCATCTTGCCTAGAGAATAAAGGCCTAGCTGTTCATGTAACCCAAACAGAGGGGGAAAGGACTGGTATTTGTTCCATGATATATTTGCTTATTTAATCCCCCCTGTGGAGCACCCATTTACCCACATATACATGACCTCCCCAGGGTCAATACCCTGTTTTATCTTCTTCAGAAAATGTCTCCTGCAATTTGTGTTATTCAAAATTTGTATCAACAAAGACCAAGTGATTTTCATGGCAATTGGCACTTAAAATAAAGGTATGTGTTATTTTAAAGTATATTATTTTGAAACATATTATTGTTAAGAAATGTAAGTTAAAAAAGAGGAAAATGAAACATTTTTATGGCTTTTACTATCCCATCAAATTCTTGTGTTACTAAGGCTTGCATTGGGAAATATTTTTGTTTAAATTTGCATTCTAAATTAAAAGAAAAAAGTTAATTAAAGTGTTTGGTGTATAGCCACCAGTCTTCAATGCAAGCCAAAGCAGTAGGAGTTCTCACAACAGCTTTCAACCTTACTTAGTTTTCATAGCCATAGCCTCCATGCAATGAGCATTAAAGCATCCACATTTCTTGTAGTATAGTAATTATTTTCCAGTCACTGTCATTTATGACTTGCTAAATTCTCAGGATTGCATTTAATATTTTGGACCTTTAGTTTTGTTCTTTTATTTTTTTGCTCTTATTTTAGTTATATGCTTTCTTTTGCTTCCTGATATAAACACAGGCATTGGACTATAGTTGAGCAATGATATATTATCCCTCTTAAATCTAGCAATACTCTAGTTATATATATATTATTTTCTGAGGAATTATGTTCATATAGTCTTGTGAACACAAAAAATCTACAAAATGTGTTCTATTTTTAATAGTTTTTATGTCCTGGCTTACTTAAGAGCTTCTTTTATCTCAAGCTACTCTACTCACTCACCTGCAGATATCATTAATGATGATCAATGAATAAAAATAAGGAAGGTGGTATTTATGACAAACAAAATGTTCAATAAAATTAGTTAATATTTATAAAAATATTTAATAACACTTTCAACAACTTTTAGCTGACATTACAAGCACTTTGGCAAATCCAATTTTTTATATTAATGAGAGGAGATTATAGAGATTTTTTGACAAAGAAAGAATTATAATTGACACCAGAATTTGTTTCTTGTAGAAAATTTAAGCAAAGTTTATCTGAGAATTATTTTTAACCAAAACTCTATTACTAAATTATCATTGAATTATATGAATTTATGACAATTTTATTGTGAAAAAATATGTTTCTTTCATTTAAAGTTATGCTTGCTAAGTGAGTATATAATTTTTATCTGTGTGTCATACTCTGAATTAGAAAATACGTGTATATAATTTGAACAACTTACTTTATAAGTGCTAAGCTTAATAATAATTTGTACATAGACTAATATGTTTTTCTGTAAACTTCAATTAAAGAAATCAAATATACTTAGTGATGCTTTATTTCTTGAGAAAAGTTGATTCCATCAGGGGTGTTGACTCAGGTTGTCATTTTAATATGAAATTAAGACTTCCAAAATGCAAACATAATTTATTTATTAGTGGTCCTTCAGGACTCATAAGCAAAGTGCAAGCTGTCAGAAAGTAAAAAAAAAAAAAAAAACAACAACAACACAACAACAAACAATTAGATGTCATTTACAAACACATTAGATATGTTTACTGTAAACACAGAGGATAAACTTGATTTTTTTAAAATTTCTTTATTGATTTAAGGTATCACATATTTGTGCTCATCCCCCCATTCCCCTCCCAAACCCTTCCCCACGCATGCCCCCGCCCCCGTTGTCCATGACCACTGATTAGGCTTATATGCATGCATAAAATCCTTTGGCTGATTTCTCCCCCTTTCCCCCACCCCGCCTACCTACCCTGAGGTTTGACAGTCTGATTGATGCTTCCCTGTCTCTGGGTCTGTTTTTGTTCATCAGTTTATGTTGTTCATTATTTCCCCTGGATGAGTGAGAGCATGTGTCACTAGAAATACACTTATAAGAACTGAAAATGGGACAAGCAATAATGGTTATGCTGAGAGGCAAATGAATCAGTCTGTAGTGAGTTTCTTTCTGGGCCAACAGTTCTTTTGAGTCCCAATTTCAATGTCAAACAGTTCCTTATGTGTACATGTCAGCAATGGTATTTCAGTTCTGGATGGTGGACAAATGGTGGTAATGCAGGTCCGACCCTCTCTGGTTTGGTCCTGGGAAAACTGCAGCAATGCACAGCTGCTGACTGCTAGTATAGCAAGGTGTCGTCAGCATCTTCCATCTCTGGACTGTTTCTCTTCTGTCTTCATGGCTGGAGCAGTCCTGTCAATTCCTCTCTGTTTCAGGAATCCACATGGTCTTGGAGGTGTTTTCTGAAAATATACAAACATATTCTCGACCAAAAGTTAATAAAGAAATATTTTCTATAATTTTGACTTGGGATCCTTTTTCATTTTTTTGAAAATGAAATGATTTTTCTTTGGCTTGTTTTTAAACTTGATTTTATTATTGTTGACTTGTTACCTTTGGTCTTTAACATTAAAGAATGCATTTTAAATAAGATCTGTAATTTATTTATTTTCATTTTTAAAAGAAAATAATACACAAGAGAGTTATACAATAAGTATAAATAATATAAACAATAAAAATAAGTTATGAACATCTAATAATTTTTATATACCATTGCAAAATTACAAATAATAAAAATAAAACCAAATGACACTATACTAAGTGTATCAGTTAATAATGCGGATTTTGTAATCAAAGAAAACAGGATAATTTCAAGAAAAACATCAAAAGTGCTTTATTCAAAGTAATGTCCATCGTTAGCTACACATTTCCCCATCTTTCAGGTACTTTGTGGATACTGTCCCAATAGAACTTTTGTTGTTTTGAGGCAAACCATTCAGAGACCCAATTTTCCACTTCTTATGTTTTGAAATGCTGCTCAGAAAGTGCATGTGCCATAGATTAGAACAAGTGGTAATCTGAAGAAGCAAGGTCTGGTGAATACAGAAGGTGCGTTAATACTTCCCAGGAAAGATCTTTTAACATATCTTTAACTAGTTTTGAAGTGTGTGATGGTGGGTCATCATGAAGCAAAATTACTTTACTGTATCTTCTGGCACATTCTGGTGGTTTCACGATCAAAGTGTGGTTCAAATTATTTGTTGTTGGTAGCAATCAGTAATAATGGTTTCACCTGGTTTTAGAAGCTCATAATACACCACACCTTCCTGATCCCATCAAACTTGGAGCATTGTCTTCTTTCCGAAGGGATTTGGCCTTGCCGTCCATGGTGATGGTTGACCTGGATCAACACATGCATTTGGGATTCTCAGAATAAATCCACTTTTCATTGCCAGTCACAATTCGATTCAAAAAAAGACTTTCTTTTCATGCTGTTGAAGCAACATTTTACTGATGATTTTTAGGTTTTCCATTTGTCTTTCATTCAGTTGATGTGACACCTATTTTCCTTTCTTTAAAATCTTTCCCATTGCTTGTAAATGATCGGAAATTGTTTGCTGAGCAACATTTAATCTTTCTGCAGGTTGTTTTTGAATTTGACACACATCTTCATCCAATAATGCTTGTAATAGTTGGTCTTCAAATTTTTTCAGATGACCTGGATGTTCTTTGTCTTTTACATAGAATTCATCAATTTTAAAGCGTTTAAACCAGCATTCACAAGTATCTTGAGATGGAGCATGTTCACCATAAGCTTCCCAAAGTATTCAGCAGCACTTTTCTTCAAAATAAAGTAATGAATTAAAACTTCGCACAAATGCTTTTATTTTGGCATGAAATTTGACATTTTTAAGTGTACCAATAAAAATATCTATGATGTTAACACCTTCAGAAAATTTGACATATGAAGCTTTGAAGCTTGTTGTCAATACAACAAAATAGCATACATATCAAATCACATATACAAGTACATCAACATATGTGTAACTCCATCTATTGAAAAAGCTCCACATTATTAACCAGTATACCTCGTAATGCTGTTAGGAAAGTTTTATACTTGTACTATTTTTTGGAAAAGAATACAGCAATACATTTTAAAAACCATATTTCACACTTTTCAAAAATGTAATCTGATTCCAAATAATTAAACCTGAATACATAATTCAAGCAAAGAAATACACTCTGAAATTTTCTTAGTGGTTTATATACATAACAATTTTAAAACAACCTAAAAGTATGCCTATAAAAAAGTAGGATTTAGTTTAGGTGTCAATGGAGTAAATGCAGGTGTTCTTGTGCCACTGTAACTATATTAATATTTACAATAGCAATAATTCCTACTATTTGATATTTATAAAAGCCTATTCTCATCTACATATAATTTATTTCACTCATTATTAGTAATATTTCATATGATTTAGTGAAGTTATTTCCTGCACTGCAAATCAGGATACTAGATGAAATAAGTTATTTATTTCTTTGATACATAATGTATTATTTATAAATAATTTTTACTGTTATAAAAATTAAATTCTGCTACTTAAATTTTTAAGTAATTTCCTTTGCTTAATTCAATTTTATGAATTGGTACTATTCCATAAAATTGAAGCATGTAGTTGAATTATACCTATCACTATTATTATATTTTCACCTTAAAATACATCGTCACACAAAATCATACAAACACAAGTGATTCACAGTCACAATAATAGCATTTTATACAAATAGCTAAAATTTTGCCACTTAAGCTTTTTTTGAGTATTTATTGTGTGCAAGTTAGTCTACAACAATTATATCATTTGTTATACTAATCATAACAATATTTATACATTTATTTAAATGGGGAAATTATACAAATGTGCAAAGCTGGGTAAAACTGGACTTGAAACCTATGTAGATATACTTTAGAGCTTTTGTGATTAGTCCCATACAGCTACCATAAAATTATAAAAATATTTGTGACATAATGAAGGGCTAACATTGTTTAATAGTAATATTTTGATAATTTGTTTTCATGCATGTATGTATATATGTGCATGCATGTATGATAACTATGTATATGTATGAGTGTAATAAACATATTTATATATGCCTAGTTATATGTTGTATTCACCATTGTATAGTTATTCATGCCTATGTAAAGATATATACATATAAAGTATATGAGCATATATGTATTAATTTCTAAAGGCTTTACTATATATATTATATATGCACACAATTGGGTATAATTTTTAAAAATATCTTATGAAAGATAGTTCAAATGGCATGTAGTGTCAAACTGATTACCATGCGGCTACTTCAGGGTATGTAATTTTTAAAAGTGCAGGACAGTGTCTTAGACACAGAGATGTTAGTATTATTTTGCCTTTTCCAAAAAGAAAAAGAAGAGGAAGAAGAGAAAAGGAAAGTAAAACATGCATACTCAAGCATGATTAAACTTAAATCTACACAAAGCCCTCAATTTGAGAATATAGATCAACTTTCATTTACATAAGTAGGTTCATAGTAATCAGAGAACTAAATGCAAACAGTAGTAAAGTCTGTAGTCGGTTCTGTGATAAATATGAGAGAAATGGTTTAATAGCAAAAGCCATAATTATCCCCAGCTCTCAGTTTACAATTAGTTTTCTTTGACAGTTATAGTCATAAATGCCAGCTTTAATCATGTGTTCAGGTTGAATTAGGCTCTGCGAATGCTGGAAGAGATCTAATCCGCTTTCTTTCCTACTCATAATGAAATAATAATGCAAATTCACTACATTGATGGGACGACCCATGTGAATTTATTATAGGCTTGGAGAAGTCTCTTGAAAGGGATAAATTCTTTCTGGGTACAGACTTGAGGTAATTCAAACCAGACAAGAAAAAAAAAATGGAGCTGTCATCAGAGGCCAGGATATGGAATGGATTTAATTTGTATGAATAGGCTTTTTAATGAGTATAACAGGACTAAGCTCCAGCCTTAGTTGGGGAATATTACTGCTGTCAGTTTCCAAATCTGGATGCACTAACTTTATTTGGGAGGATAAAGACTATTTCCAAAACTCATTTCTCGTAACAGCACAGGTCACTGAGCGACACGGCAGCCATGGTGAACAGGGCTGACTGGGAGCTACATCAACAGGACAAGCCACTTTCATTAATTGGCCAGTGTCAAATGCAGTTGACATTTGCAGTTCCTGTTTGAAAATATACTTTAGGCTATAGAAGACATATCGATGGAATAGAATTAGTGCCTTGCCGTTTTTTGTAAGTGTTTTAATTTAATATCATCTAAAGGGTAAATAATCCTTTTCCTCAACCAACAGGAGAAGCGTAAGTAAAGCACAGTTGGAAGAACAGTGCAAAAATACACAAGCTTCCATCATATCAACACAAGGAACCAAAATCTGACCATCATAAATATTTCAGGCTGCTAAAAATTCATGCTACTGGGCCTATATATGTATATATTTATTTCCTCCTGAGGCTATATGACAAATTCAACCTCAAATACTTCTGTGTCTATATCAGTGACATAGAACTATGGAAACATTATCTTACTGGTATAATAACACTGATTACTTTGATCAGAAGTCTAGTAAAAGAATTGAGTGAGGAGTGTTCAACACAGCTAAGCAAATGGAATAAAATAAAACAAATTCAGATATTTTAAGTCAAAAATATTCATGTTCCTCAATGTATTATTTGGATCCATTTAATACATTGGTTTGCCTTACCCTAAAATAAAATATATTTTATTCATTTTAAGAACTTAGGTAGGACCTTTAAGTAATTATTTTTCCTCATTTTAAAATATTTTAATTTTAATTAATAAAGTTCCAACTGCACCATTGATCTGAAATTATCACAACACAATTTTTGATTCTGTTTTACATGTGTACAGTGTATTATATCATTTTGTATAGTGAAAAAATGTCATTCATTTTTATAACAGAGTCCACTCTTATTTCATTAAACACTAAAAATAAGACCACTAAACAGATAAAAATAAACTACAGACCAATTCACTATTTTTAAAGAACATCATTTCTTCTGCTTCCTAGCTTGCCCTTCTCATCTGGACTCCTTTGTTATGAGTTGGCATTTAATGTTTTAACACTGAACAACCTCCAAATCCTGTCTACATATCTCCAGGCTCAAGGAGCACATTCACCCAGTGACAGTTGTACTGTTCACATTATAATTTTAACTGTAGCACTCTAAGTAGTTACTGCATCACAAAAGCAAAGAATGAACCAGTCTTTATTATTACAGGGCCTCTCAGAACACTGGCTCACCTTACAAATTAAATAATATGTAACATCATGGGGAAATGTGGGAGGAAGCAAAAAGAGAATGAGGGGGGCTTTGTACATGCAAAGCCTGGATGGGTTTCACTTAAAAAATATTTGAGTTGTATGAAAAATAAGTTTAATATTACAAAGTGAAATTTACAGTAATTTTTAATCTGATAGGTTAAGTGCTACAAGATAAAAATCAGTAGCAATGTGGAAGTTTGATAAGTTTTTCATACAGTAAAAACAATTCAAATATTGTTTCATGCGTAACAAAAATAATTGGGATAAAACTTAAATAATTCAATATTATGTATTCCAGTGGATCTGGTGGGAATGAAAAGCTGAATTATTTAATTCATATTACAAAAGCAACAGCAAATATGTTCTAAAAATACTGTATATATCTCAAGAGCACTGTGACAACCACTAATTAACATGGAGATAAGATACCACATAATTTTTTTATGTCTCATATAAATAGTCAGTAGTTGCACTAATATATTCCTATTATACTTAAAAGTAAATCATGTATTGCTAGATTTCCACAAGTATTATTTTATAAATATATCCAAAATAATTAAAGCTTTATGTGTGGATTAAGTGATATGCATTTTAGTTTAATTAATTCTTTAAAAATAAGCACCTAAGCCCCAGCTGGATGGTTCAGTTGGTTGGAACCTTGTCCTATATACCAGAAAAGCTGCAGGCTCAATTCCCAGTCAGGGCACATACATAGGTTGTGGGTTCAATCGCTGGTTGGGCAAGTACAGGACGCAACCGATTGATATTTCTCTCTCACATTGATGTCTCTCTCTCTCTCTCTTTCTGCCTTCCTCTCTCTCTAAAATCAATAAACATATCCTCAGGTGAGAATTACAAAAACAAAAATAGAAAATAATAAAAATAAACACTTAAGAAATATGAACTACTATTATTATTGTTATTTCTATTAGGTAAGTTGGGTCACTTACAAAGTACCATCAGTATTGGGGGATCGAGGATAAAGAAGAAACAGTTATGGACTATGTTAAATTATGCACAAATGACATTTATATGACTAATATATTACATCAACAAATTTTGCATTGTACCAGGTTGTTTTGAAGAGATATTGAGGTTTAGTTTTGTAATTAATATAATAATTTCAAAAATCTTATAAGTTGCAATGTATTTCCAGTGATAATATATTTTAAAAATAAAATGGGGATTATTTCCCAATATTCACATCTTTAAAACATCTTTTTAAATATTCTTATGATATGTCATTGCCATTACCTAAGTATTTGCAAACAAATATTTCATTTTAATTACTTATAATTAAAACAATATAAATGTATAGTACTCTACAAATGAAATAATTTAGAAATTCTCATTCATTAAAATAGCTTTTAAAATTCAGAAAATATTTATGGACTCCTACCTGGTGCCAAGAAATGGTCTATATTATGTGAACATAATGATAAATAAGACAAATCATAAGGCCCCTGCTCTCAAGGTGTAGAGAGATAAAAATATAGAGATTCATAATATATTATAAAAAAATTCAGAATGTGTTAAGTACTATAAAGGACAGGAACAGTTAATATGGAGTTATGGGGGTTAGGAATTGTAAGTGAAAACATTCACCTTGGTGATCTTTTTTTATTGTTGACACTACTATAGGTGTCTCCCACTTCCCCCCACCTTTCCCCACCTCAACCCAGCCCCAACCCCACTGCTCTGGCCATCACCACACTGTTAGCTGTGTCCATTGGCTATGCATATATGTTCTATGTTCTTTGGCTAATCTCTTCACTTTCTTTCATCCAATCCCGTCCTCCCCATCCTCTCTGACTTCTGTCAGTCTGTTCCATGTATCCATGTCTTTGCTTTGATTTTATTCATCAATTTATTTTGTTCATTAGGTGCCACATGTAAGTGCGATCATATGCTATTTGTCTTTCTCTGTCTGGTTTATTTTACTAAGCATAATAATCTGTAGGTCCATCCATGCTGTTGCAAAAGCTAATAGTTCCTTGTTTTTTATACCCATGTAGTATTCCATTGTGATGTACATCATGGTGATTTTTGTGTTATGAAAGTATTTATTTATTTTGATGTCTGCAGCAATGTTATAAAGCTAGTATATTTTGTAATTTTAGAATATGCATACCTTGTTTCAAAATCTCCAACACTCTTAGTAGCAACATGGACATAGTACATCTGTGTAAAGATGTTAGGGGAAATAAATCTTTTGGCAACATTATGGGAATGGGCATAATTTATGAAAATCTGTAGCATGGATTAACTTCTTACTAAATATTGGTTCTCTCCAAACAAAAGCAAATGTCAGTGTGATTCTTATAAATTCACTCTAGCTATGTGATAATTATTCTCCTGGTAGTTGGTTGTTATCATGTGAAATGAAAACAAACTTGGTAAATAAGAGCAAACCTTCTATTTTATTTTATTTCATTTTTATTTTAGTCTCTTGTTTTAGTGTTTTTCTGTGAAAGCATTTTCTGGATTCTCATATAATATGTGCTTCAGGCTAAAATAATGATTAATTTCACTCCCCATCTATATCAAATTCGTGAATTGACAACTTTCAAAATATATTATCCTAACTGGTAGTGGTTAAATCTGATCCAAATAAGAGAGGCAAAACTGCTAGATGCCAAATGAGCTCTTACTATAACCTCTTTGGAAGCAGTACCTAGCAAAGAGATTTTTCTCCTTTGTATGCTAATTTGATTCACACCTGCCACCACTTCAAAAATGGTGATACTGGAACACTGCTTCTTACACTGTGGTGGTTCATTAGCCAACTTCCTACATATTCTCTGTCAATCACAGTAATGGTGGCCGTTGGGAAAATGCTGTTGCATGTGAAAATTTATTTGAAGAGAAAAAGCTATTGAGGAATTGGTCCTATTAAACCAGACCTGTGAAAATGGCTTGCTCACCCTCCATTTTAGATACTGGAGCAGGATTAAAAAACACTTGAAATACTTTAGAAGTGCTGTCTACTAACACCAAGGATTTCCAACAGTCATTGTTATGAATAGATTTATCACTGTTGGTAACACATATCTGGGCAAAAGTATACTCTTATAACCATAAGGAAATAATAATTAGCATATAATACCCAAATTTAGATGATATTTTTAAATTAATCTATATTTTTTCATGATAGAAAAGGTTACAATTACAGTTATACTTCAGTTTATAATTAAACACAGCATGCTTAGAAACCTAATGAAGAAACGGAGCAATAATCTAGCCAACTCAAGGAAATGAATTATATTACACTAGAGGCCTGGTGCACAAGATTCATGCACGGGGGGGGGGGGGGGGGGGCGGGGCGCGGGGAAGGGGGTTCCCTCAGCCCAGCCTGCACCCTCTCGCAGTCCAGGACTTTTTGAGGGATGTCTGCTTGCTGGCATAAGCCTGATCCCTCTTGCAGTCCAGTGGCTCGCAGTCCGGGACCCCTCGGTCCTTACTGCCCGGCTTTTGGCTGAGTGGCTCTCCCCCTGTGGTAGTGCACTGACCACCATGGGACAGCTCCTGCATTGAGTGTCTGCCCCCAGGTGGTTGGTGCACGTCATAGCAACTGGTCATTCCGCCGTTCGGTCTATTTGCATGTTATACTTTTATTATATAGGATCGTTCTTATGAGTGTTTCTTTGACCTCACGTGTATATTTCTGTTCGGATTTGCTAACTTAACTTACATGAGCAAATTCATTACAATTAATCTATAGGAATTTTAATAAAGATGCTGTGATAAGTTGTAACGACTGATGTCACAGCTGAAAAAAAAAGTGTGATACCATACCAACCAATTTTAATATGTTTAAATCCCCCCATTATATAGTAAGGCATAAGCCTATTAAGCATAGTATTTTAGGTTTAAAGATTTTAGATATATTGATATTTTCTCCAAGCTTTAAGATTCTTTAAAAGAAGTCAGCACTTGTACATTCTGGAATAATTGTTATTGAGAACGTGGACACCCTTTTTCTTCATGTACTTTTTCCTCATCACTTAATCTTATCTGAAAACTGGCCCATTATTCCAGAACTTGGAGTTATTGTATTATGAGGAAAGTTATGTATCAGAGATTTTTCTGTGGTTGTTGCATGGCTTACTTTTAACATTTTCTTTTTGTTGTTGTAGCTCATGCACAGACATCACAAAATAATTACAAATGTATCCAAACCTAGAAATAACTTGAGCAAACTAATATTTGGAGGACATGAGAGGGCAAGACTTCCTGAATAAAATTGTACCTCCTGATTATTCATTGTGTGATCATAGACTTACTTAAATTGTGGTTTCCCCTTCCTTATAGTACTTCATTAACTACTTCAACCTACTCCAGTAAAGGAAGTGCTTAAACTATTCCACTTTAATTGTTTGTATCTGAGTCATCAACTAATTCCATCAGAGATATCCGCTGGATGCTTTTTAACCACGATTATGTTTGGAATCTCTGTTTTATTTTATGCTATTGATCACGCACCAAAAACAGTCTCAAATCTTTCCTATGCAACAATACACTCTTAATTTTCTACAAAAGTGAATATTCTTTCTCTGTCCAATTTTTTGTTTCTTCTAGCACCTAAATCTTGATAATTTTCAGAATTGTTATAGGCCCTGTTATCTGACTCTATATATTTTCCTAGATAATCTTATATATTCAACACAACTTCTATACTTAAAGAGCAAATATGCCCATGACTGTTACATATATTTATACAACTACTATTCATGTTTCTCCACTAGGATGTCTTTTTTTTTTTTTTTTTTTGCAATCCTTGTAAAGCTTCCTTGTACCAACTTTTTTGTGTTTTACTTTTTTATTAAAGTACTAGAACCTGGTGCATGAAAATTCATGCACTAGAGGGGGGATCCCTCAGCCCAGCCTGCCCTCTCTCACAGTCTAGGAGCTCTCAGGAGTGGGAAGCAACCCGGTGATCAGGGGAAGGCGATGCCCCCATCACACCTCTGCTACTGCCACTGCTGGCAGCGCAAGCCTCGGCCGGCCCTGGTTACCTGAGCCTCAGGAGGCCCTGGGCGACTGGGTAGCCACCATTTGAGGCTTGCCTGCACGTCGGGCCAGCCTTGGGCAGCTGGGCAGATGCCATCCGAGGCTTGGCTGTGCCTCAGGCCAGCCCTGGGCAGCTGGGGGTCTGATGGGACTGGGGAACTCTGGAGTCAGGTGTTCAGAGCAGCTGGACCTGCCTGGGGGTGAGTCCGGCTGTGCCATGCACCTGCCAACCCGGCAGGGCAGAGAGGACTGGGTGCCGACATCTTGTGGCTATGGGCGCCACCATATTTGAGGGCATGGCAGTCAATTAGCATATTCCCTCCTTATTGACTGTGGGTAATGCCATCTTTGTGAGGGCATGATGTTCAATTAGCATATTCCCTCTATTAGATAGAATTACATATGTCTCCTTTTTAACCCATTGACCTCCTTTTTAACCCATTGATCTCCCTGGCCACTCTCAACCCCCAGCACATGCCCTCATCCCCCTGTGTCTGTTTATGCTTATTTGCATGCATATAAGTCCTTTGGTTAATCTTTTACCCTCCCCCCCACACCACCCTCCCCTACCTTGCCTCTAAGGTTTGACAGTCTGTTTGATACTCCTCTGTCTCTGGATCTATTTTTGTTCAGCATTTTATGTTGTTCATTATATTCCACAAATGAGTGAGATCATGTAATATTTATCTTTCTCTGACTGGTTTATTTCGCTTAGCACAATGCTCTCCATGTCCATCCATGCTGTTGCGAATGATAAGAGTTCTTTCTTTTATCCAGCAGCATAGTATTCCATTGTATAGATGTACCATTGTTTTTTAATTCACTCATCTGCTGATGGGCACTTAGGCTGTTTTCAAATCTTAGCTATGGTGAATTGTGCTGCTATGAACATAGGGGTGCATATATCCTTTCTGATTGGTGTTTCTGATTTCTTGGAATATAGTCCTAAAAGTGGGATTACTGGGTCAAATGAAAGTTCCATTGTTAACTTGGTGAGGAAACTCCATACTGTTTTCCACAAGTGTCTATTCCAGTCTGCATTCCCACCAGCAGTGCACGAGGGTTCCTCTTTCTCCACATCCTTGCCAGCACTTGTCATATGTTGATTTGTTGATGATAGCCATTCTGACAGGTGTAGGATGGTACCACATTGTCATTTTGATTTGCATCTCTCGGATGATTAGAGAGTTTGAGCATGTTTTCATGTCTCTTGGCCTTCTGTATGTCCTATTTTGAAAAGTATCTATTTAGGTCCTTTGCCCATTTTTTGATTAGATTGTTTATCTTCCTTTTGTTAAGTTGTATGAGTTCCCTGTAAATTTTGGAGGTTAAATCCTTATCATAGAGAACATTGGCAAATATGTTCTCTCATGCAGTGGGCTTTCTTATTGTTTTGTTGATGGTTTCTATTGCTGTGCAGAAGCTTTTTACTTTTATATAGTCCCATTTGTTTATTTTCTCCTTAGTTTTCAATGTCTTAGGAGTGTATTGGTAAAGATATTGCTATGACATATTTCTGATATTTTGCTGCTTCTGGATTCTTCTAAGATTTTTATGGTTTCCCATCTTATGTTTAAGGCTTTTATCCATTTTGAGTTTATTTTTGGGTATGATGTAAGTTGGTGATCTAGTTTCATTTTTTTGCATGTATCTGTCCAATTTTCCCAATATCATTTATTAAAGAGACTATCTTGACTCCATTGTATGCTCTTGCCTCCTTTGTCAAATATGAATTGAGCATAATGGCTTGGGTCAATTTCTGGGTTCTCTGTTTTGTTCCATTGGTCTATGTGTCTGTTCTTATGCTAGTACCAGGCAGTTTAGACGACAATGGCTTTGTAATATAGTTTGATATCTGGTATTGAGATCCCTCCTATTTTGTTTTTCTTTTTCAGGATTGCTGCAGCTATTTGGGGTCTTTTTCTATTCCATATGCATTTTGGCATTTGTTCTAGGTCTTTGAAGTATGCTGTTGGTGTTTTAATGGGGATTGCATTGAATCTATAGATTACTTTTGGTAGTATGGACATTTTGATGATGTTGATTCTACCAATTCATGAACATGGTATATTCTTCCATTTGTTTATGTTTTCCTCTATCTCTTTTTTCAATGCCCTATAGTTTTCTGAGTACAGTTCCTTTACCTCCTTAGTTAAGTTTTTACTAGATATCTTAATTTTTTTATTGGAATGGTAAATGGAATTTTTTTTTTAATTTCTCCTTCTGTAAGTTTATTATTGGTGTATAAAAAAGCCAGAGATTTCTGGGTGTTAATTTTGTATCCTGCTACACTGCTGAATTCATTTATTAAGTCTAATAGTTTTTGGTGGAAACTTTAGGGTTTTCTATGTACAATATCATGTTATCTGCAAATAATGACAGTTTTACTTCTTCTTTTCCGATTTGGATGCCTTTTATTTCTTCTTCTTGTCTGATCGCTAAGGCCATCACTTCCAGTACTATGTCAAACAGGAGTGGGGAGAGTGGGCATCCTGTCTTGTTCCTGTTCTTAGGGGAAATTGTTTTAGTTTTTGCCCATTGAGTATGATGCTGGCTGTAGGTTTGTCATAAAAGCCTTTTATTATGTTGAGGTATGATCCCTCTATTCCCACTTTGCTGAGGGTTTTTATCAAAGAAGGGTGTTGGGTTTTGTCAAATGCTTTTTCTGCATCAATTGATAGGTGTATATGATTTTATCTATCAAAATTTTTACGTGATGTGTCATGTTTATTGATTTGCAGGTACTGTACCATCATCACATTCAATAAATTCCACTTGGTCATGGTGTATGATCTTTCTAATGTAATGCTGGATCCTTTTTGCTAGAATTTTGTTGAGGATTTTAGCACCAATGTTCATCAGGGATATTGGCCTGTAATTATCTTTCTATGTAGCATCTTTATCTGGTTTTGGTATTAGGGTGATGCTGGCTTCATAGAAAAGGCTTGGAAGTGTTCCTTCCTCTTGAATTATTTGGAATAGTCTGAGGAGGATAGGTTTTAATTCTTCTTTGAATGTTTGGTAAAACTCCCCTGTGAAGCTGGCCCTGGGCTTTTGTGGGCTGGAAGTTTTTTGATAACTGCTTCAATTTCCTCCAGAGTTATCAGCCTATTCAGATTATTTGATTCTTCCTGATTGACGTTTGGAAGGTCATATTTTTCTAAGAATATGTCCATTTTTTCTAGGTTGACCAGTTGGTTGGAATTGAGTTTTCATAGTATTTTTTCACAATCCTTTATATTTATATGGTGTCTGTTGTTATTTTATCTCTTTCATTTCTGATTTTGTTGATATGGGTCCTCTCTCCCAAGAATGGTTAGCCTGGCTAGAGGTCTATCAATTTTGTTTATCCTTTCAAAGAACCAGCTCTTGATTTCATTGGTCTTTTGTACTGGTGTTTTTTGTTTGTTTGTTTATTTGTTTGTTTTTGGTCTCTGTGGCATTTATTTCTGCTCTGCTCTGTATTATCTCCTTCCTTCTGCTCACTCTGGGCTTTTCTTGTTGCTCTCTTTCTAATCCTTTAAGTTGTAGGGTTAGATAAATTATTACTGGTTTTTTCTTGTTTTTTGAGATAGGCCTGTTATGCTATGAACTTCCCACTCAGGACTGCTTTCATTGTTTCCCATAAATTTTGGATTATGTTTTCATTTTCATTTGTTTCCAGGATGTTTTTTATTTCTTCTTTGACCTCTTTGATAACCCAATCGTTGTTTAATTTTATGCTATTTATCCTCCAAGTATTTTAAATTTTTTTATTATTTTTATTGTAGTTGATTTCTAATATTATGCCATTGTGGTCTGAGAAGATGCTTGGCATGATTTCAGTCTTCTTGAATTTGTAGAGACTTTGCCTGTGTCACAATAAGTGGTATATCTTTGAAAATGTCCCATGTTCACTTGAAAAGAATGTATACTCCATAGCTTTGGGGTGAAATGTTCTGATGATGTCAATTAAGTCCATCTGATCTAGTGCATCATTTAGGAATATTGTTTCTTTTTTTATTTTTTGTCTAGAGGATTTATCCAGTGATGTCAATAGGGTACTTAAGTCATCTATTATGATTGTATTGCTGTCGACCTCTCCCTTGATTTTGTCCAGATGTTTCTTTTTGCATTTGGGTGCTCCTGCATTGGGTGCATATATGTTTACCAGAGTTATATCCTCTTGTTGAATTGCTCCCTTTAGTATTATGACGTGGCCTTCCTTATCTATTGTTATGGCCTTTATTTTGAGGTCTATTTTTTCAGATATAAGTATTGCTAGGCCAGCTTTTTTCATTTCCATTTGCCTGAAAGATTTTTCCATCCCTTCACTTTCAGTCTGTGCGAGTCCCTTTTTCTGACAGCATATATATGAGTCATGTTTTCTTATCCATTCAGGCACTTGATGTCTTTTGATCAGAGCATTTAATCCATTTACATTTAAGGTTATTATTGATAGGTACTTGTTTGTAGCCATTTTAATTTTTTGTGCCTGTGTTCCTTCTTCCCTTTCTTTTTTATTTCTTTCCTTTTTTTTTTTTTTTCAGCAGTCCCTTTAGCATTTCTTGCATTGATGGCTTGGTAATGATAAAATCCCAAAGGCTTTTTTTGTCTGTGAAGCTCCTGATTTCCCCTTCTTTTTTGAAAGATAGCCTTGCAGGATAGAGTATTCTTGTATTCAGTCCCTTGCTTTGCATCACTTTGTATACTTCATTCCATTATCTCTTGGCCTTATGTGTTTGATATTCTAATGGGAGATCCCTTGTAGATAACTCTTTGTCTCTTTCTTGCAGCCTTTAAGATTCTCTCTTTGTCATTAATGTTTGCCATTGTTGTTACAATGTGTCTTGGTGTGGATATTTTGGGGTTCATCTTGTTTGAGACTCTGTGCTTGTGTGACTTTTTTCTTTCCCAAAATCAGGGAAGTTTTCTGTCATTATTTCTTCAAATGTTTTTTCTAATCCTTGCTCCTCTTGTTGTTCTGGCATCCCTATTACATGTATATTACTTTGTTTCATGTTTCCCCAAAGCTCCTTAGACTCTCCTTCTGCTTTTTAAATTTTTTCTCCAATTGCTGTTTAGATTGGGTGTGTTTTTCGGCTCTGTCTTCTTATTCACTGATTCAGTCCTCTACTTATAGTCTACTGTTGAAACTTCCATTGTGTTTTTAATTGTCATCATATTGTTCTTTATTTCCTCTTGATTCTTACATAAGATGTTGATTTTTCTCATCCAGCCAGTTTAGAAACTGTATGACCCTTAATCTAAATTCTTTTTCTGACATATTGCATGCCTCCATTTTATTTAATACCCTTTTTTGGGGGGAAGACTCCCCTTTTCTTTCTTTTCGGGGTTGTTTCTTTATCTTCCCATTTTTGCTCTTACCAAAGGATCTAGGCACTGAGTTGCATGGGGCCAGTGGCTGTAGTATTGGGCATGGCAGGAGCATTGCGCTCTCCTAAACTCCATGGAGGGCCCAAGTACTGGGACACATGGGACCTGTGTCTGAAGCAGCGAGTTTGGTGGGAGGGTTGCACAGTCCCATACTCACCTGCAGGCCCAGTCACCAGGACACAGTTCCCGGGGCCAAAGCAGTGGGCCAGTGGGAGGGAAGCACACTCTTGGACTCACAAGAGCGTGCAGCCTGGGAGGCTGGAGTCCTGGTGCTCCTGGGTCTGCAGACAAGGTAGCAGGTCTTTGAACCAAGTGGCTGTAGGGTCCAGGGTGGTGTCTGAGGCCAGTTTGGGTGATGGTGAGGCTAGTCTCCTAGTCACAGCTGCTCTCCCCTTCAGATGGCATTGTTACTGTGCCAGAGCCTGCTGCCCTGGGAGTGATTGCAGCGGTAGCAGGGGCTGCCCAGCTAGGCAAGCCCAGTACACCAGCTCCCCCTCACTCACTCACACTCTCTTCCTCACTGCTGTCCTTCTGGCCACCATGTTGACTCTCCTCCAATAGGATGTCTTAATGGCACCTCAAATAGCATGTCAACATGACCAAAATCATACTGAACTTATCATTGCTGCCCTACCCTCTAAAACAAAACTGTTCCTAGTTTAGTGCTCCATATTTTAGAAATGGTACAATATGCTCATATGTTCAAGCCATAAACAAAGTCATCTTAGACTCCATCATCCCCTTCCTCCTTCCTCACATCTAGTTACCAAATCCTTTTGATTCTCTATATGTGCCTCTTTATTTAATGATATATCCATTTCCACCAACTAATACAAACACCCATGTTCTCCCCCCCCCTCTCTCTCTAAAACATTAAAAATGCCTCTTCAATGAATTTCCTTCATGGATTAGGGTAAACCATATAAAATTACCAACATTTAACCAGTTTCAGTGGCTATTTGGTGATTAGACTTTATTCTCTCAAATTCATTGTATCCCTTTGTACATGATAAGTATCTATAGATGCCTTAAAACATAATTTTTCATGAGAATTTTCAACTGAAAATATTCAAAAACACCCAAATTGTGAGTAATATATTTATTTTTATAATATTCATTGCAAATTGATTTTTTAAATTAAATTCAAAATATCATGGAGTGTGGGGATGGTTTCTGTTTTGGACGTGTGACAGTTAACTGGCTAAATATTTCTTCTGGAGTATTCTCTTAAAAATATCAAAACATGACTATTGAATATTCTTTGCATGAGTTAAGTGCATGAGGCTATATTTTTAAAAAAATTAATTCCACCAATGATTTATTTTAAATGTTTCATTTGGATTAAAAAATATATATATATGTTTTAAACAGTTAACATACTCTTCTACATGTCTATTTATCAGCAAGTATTTGAAGTTGAATTTTTGGGTACATACCCTTTTGAATCACTGGCAGACTTCCCTAAATTCTATTCAGAGCATGTTTGATTTGTACATATAGCTCTAAGAAAAACAGAACAGAATTCAGGAAAGCACAATTTAATTTTAAAAGTCCTGGAAATGATTACTTTCTTAAGAACCTATTGCCCAGCTAGGTGTCACTCAGTGGTTAACCAAGAGGTCATTGGTTCAATTCCAGATCAGGGCACATGCCAGGTCATGGATGGATCCTCAGTAGGGGGCATGCAGGAGGCATCCAATCAATGATGTTTCTCTCATTGATGTTTCTATGTCTCTATTCCTATCCCTTTCTTTCTCTCTAAAAATCAATAAAAACATATTTTTAAAAAAGAACCTGACAAAGAGAATCTATACATATAAATAATATCTACTAGAGATTATTTTAGCTAAAATTGTTACTTCAATGCAAACAAGTTATTCAAAATGGCTTGGAAATGTTCTAAATGTTAATAATTTGTTTATTTGACTATCCTATCTAATAAAAGAGGAATATGCAAATTAACTGTCACTTCACGACAAAAATGGCGGTGCCCATAGACACAAGATGGCGGCGCCCAGTCCTCTCAGGCCCGCCGGAGTCCCCCAGTCCCAGGGAGGGCTGCTACTGAGAGCAGGCAGCATGTGCCCGGGCTGTTGGCCTGGGAGATGGCCGTGCTGCCGTCGCGATCCTCTCCCAGCCCCAGCCCAAGCCGGGGCCTGTGAGGCACCCGCACACCCCCGGCGTGATCCGCTGCCACTGTGACCCTGTCCGCACCCACCCCCTCATCCCCCTCCTCTGGCGTGATCTGCTCCCAGCCACGGCTTGGGCTGTGGGCCTGGGAGGTGCCCATGCTGTCTATCCCCTCCTCCCCCCACAGTGATCAGCTCCCATCTACAGCCAGGGGGTATAGGCCTGGGAGGCAGCCGCACCCCCCAGAGCTATCCCCTCCCAACTGCAGCCTGGGGTGTCAGCCTCCAAAGGGCCTGCGCCCCCATGGAGTGATCCCCCACACAGATCTATAGCCTTGGAACTTCCCTTGCCCCCAGCCGAGTGATTGGAGATGGGGGATGATATCTGGGTGATGCTGCCCAGCAAACCTCTCCCATTGGGTAGAAATTTCTGACCACATTAAGGAGGTAAATGAGTTTTGTTTAAAATCTTTAGAAACTGCAATGGAAATGTTTGAGGTAGGGTTTTACATCAGAAGTAACTTACAACTAATTTCTGAAGGCAAACAGGGACATTGCAGTTACATTACTGGAGAGTACTCCGAGGTCCAGAGGTTGGCTTTGCAAGGGCGGTGGCAGGTGCTCCCCACCCTGATTCCTCAGCACCTTGAGCAGGGCTTGAGCCCACCCAAGAAGGCCTATTCCCCTACAGTTTTCACCAAGGCAGGGAGGTTTTGCAGACATGAATAAGAAGTGCCCACGCACAAGTCCTGAAGATGCCAGGGCCAGCAGAAATGACAAACAAACCAGGAAAAGAGCAAAACCAGAAACACCACCGATCCCAACAAAGATCATCTTTTTCAGGATGGTGTGTTTCTCTCTTCTTCGTCTTCTGGAAGCAAGACAGATTCAAGTACTGATGATTCTACCAATGGAAAAGTTAAGAGAAAGAGAGGACAGAAAAGGAATAAAGGGAAAAAAGAAAGGACAAAAGATGAAACATCAAGAAAAAGAAAGAGAAAGAAAAAGGGAAGAAACAACCACATGCTATCACCTTTCCAAGGTCTCATGAAATTCCTGTTTAAGGAGTTTATTTTATGACACTTTTCACTTGGGTTTACATTTTCACTGGTTTTACATGGTCAAGACCATGGCAGGTACACTGTCCAATATGTTAAAGAAAAAAACCCTATCTAATAAAGAGGGAATACGCAAGGGAGGGCATTTGGGGGTGACCAGGCTGTCAGGGGAGGGCAGTTGGGGACTATCAGGCTGGCAGGGGAGTGGTTAGGGGGTCATCAGGCTGGCAGACAGAAGCAGTTAGGGGCAATCAGGCAGGCAGGCATGCAGTTGGGAGCCAGCAGTCCCAGACTGTGAAAGGGATGTCTGACTGTCTGTTTAGGCCCGATCCATGTGTGGGATCGGGCCTAAACAGGCAGTCGGACATCCCCCGAGGGGTCCCAGATTGGAGAGGGTGCAGGTTGGGCTGAGGGACACCCACCCCACCCCACCCCCCATGCACAAATTTCATGCACCAGGCCTCTAGTAAGTATGTATAACAAAAAATCCCCTTTTAAAATATTTTTGGAAGAAAGGTGTAAATTTGTTTTTCCAGTGTGTCCCTACTGTTATTTCCAACGACCTGCTTAACATCTAGCTGGAAATTAAAACAAAAATCAGTAATATGACTTGCTAAACAGGATTAGAAATTAGAATGTTGATATGTATGATACCTCCCCTTTCCACCTAAAGATATTACTGTTGGAAATGATTACTGTAAAATGCCAATATGTTGAAATGAAAAAAAAAAGTAGATGTAAAGAATCACCTGAAAGAAAAAGAATGTTAGAGAATGACATGCATGTGATTAACTTTAAATCAAGTTTTTGATATATGGCAATAGTTGCCAATATATATATATATTTTAATTAGAAACAAAAATGAGTTAAGATAAACCAGATATCCCATCTACCAGTTTGGGGTACTCTCCTATGTAATCATTAGTAGTATTTTAAAATTTGTAATATTGAATATATAAAGTATGTAATTTACTCATTTGTTAGTTAGGTTTAATGTTAATCTATTACCTCTGATAAAAGTTGAATGTTCAGCCATTGTGTTTTAAGTGGAATTTTTATTTGATGCAATTTCTATAATACACATTTAAATTATGAACCATAAGTTCACTTGCATGCGAACTTTGCTTATTTGTATGTACTTTTTAAACTATATTAAATATCATTGTGCTGGATTTGCACATGTATTGTCAAAGCATTTCAAAACCACACATGATATTATTAATACCAGTTGTCAAAAAATTTACCCTTTTGGAGGAAGAAAACATCATCCAACACTTTCACAAGCACATTAAAACAATGTGCAGTGTACATTCAAAATGTATGAAGAATACTAACAAGATATTGAAATAACTAAAAATTATTATAAAATGAGGACAATAGATGAGCAACCAAAAATAATTCTAATAAATTCTAAAACCAAGAGTCAACAGGAATGATATATTAACTGCCTGTAAGAATAAAACTCATCATTCTTTAAAAGAAACCAACAGAATCCAGACTTTTAACAATGTAAAATCCATGAAGATCAACATATAATCAACTGATATCAACATACAAAAGTTGAATGCTATGATCTATAGCTAAAAGGAAAATGATATCAAGAGAGATATAATGTCACTGAACATAGCAGACAAGTAAGTTGAAAAACCTTTTATAGGTAAGTTCAAAATTTAAATAAAAATTTTAAAATATCAAGAGATAAATAGAAAATCACAATAACAACAAAGGAAAATATAAAAAGAGACAATTCTTTTCCAACTCTAATGAAGTACACGTTATTAGACTAGCTCTCCTGTCATAAACAACCAGAGAATGTTGTCCGGCACCGGACAATAGACAGAACAGGGCTGTAATCCTGATAGGAGGAAAACAAACAAGATGCATTTTATGATTAACCCAGTTCATTGAATGTCTGCAAGCACTTTTCTGGACTCTAGTATAGTGAGGGGGGAATCAATTGGAAGAATCATTCTCTCTGAATTGAGAAGATAAAGATCAGAATTCATAGATGTAGAAGCAGCTGGAATAGATGGGGCAAAGTACCACACAGGAGGCTGTTAGGCAGTAAAATAGCCCCAGAAATCTATGGGGACTCCTCTCAGTTTTCAGCTGAAGATCATTCAGCTATGGAGCTATATAGGATGATACTCCATGTGTTTTATATTATTTATATCATGTTGCAAAATATTATTTAGCTGCCATGAGGATCTGGGTAGTTTCCTCTTTTATCTTCTAAAAAATAATCATATAGATGTCCTAATTAATTATATCATCATTCATTCATTATTTTTTCATGTATTCATTGGACATCTTTGCATACTTACTATGTGCCAGATTCTGTGTTAGGCTGGCAATAAAGGAAACATTTTCATAAAGTTTAGTAGGAAATAATAAGTACTAACAATAAACATACAGTACTATTTCAATGTATACCACCTAGAAATTAATCTCAACAAAGCAAGCTTGTAAGAGGGGGCTGTGGGCAGTAGAACATTAATGGCATTTTTAAGTCAGATGCAAGATTTCCAAGTGACTATACATGAAAGTATACTTAAAATTGTTTTTCTTAATTCAGGGTTTTAGGAGACAATAGAACTTTCATAATTTTTTGGGAAATGGTGGTATTAGCACATTTTATAAAAAACACCGCTATCGAATACACAAGTAAATGGGGGAAATAAACAATAAAAAAGAAATGAAGAGTTACAAAAAAAATATCTTTCTCCTCATGTTACATGGCAATTTAGATAAAATTGAAAGAAAACAAAATGAGCTAAAATAAAACTTTCTGGACCCAGGGCATAAAGATCATCAAAAGTGTGTGCATTTCTAATAGCCCTTACTAATTTCTATCAATTGGAAAAGAGACTATTGAAAAAGTGGGAGAGCTACAGTAATCCTTCTAGAACCTATTTCACCCTTGCTGACAGACAATTGTAGAACTGAAGTAGAATATGATAGGCTAAGTAGCAGAATAATTTCTTTTTGTTCCCTCAATCTAGAATCCTACAAGTACAAGTGAAATATGAAAGCAAGCTTCATTAGGGATTCAGAATTAATATAAACATAGAAAGTTGCAAGTTCAATGAATAGATTTTTATCTCAAACAAAATATCACCAAAGTGAAAATTTATACCTAAATTCTGTCAAAAACAATTATGGAAACAAACCATTTAGAGATAATCTCTCACTTTATCTAATCCCAGGTACAGAGTTTTCTTCAACTTCAGAGAGAAATAGAAGAGACAATGTTATGAAACTCTAGTTTTCTATGAGTAGGTTCCACCATCCCAGTCAGGAAACCGGATATAAACTGATAATTTAGGAGAATGAAAAGGAATAACAGCAGGCTGATAAATTCTTCAGTTGACTTGGGAGGACTCAATGCTGACAGTCACAATTTTATGTTGGTTTAATGAGAAATATATATATATTTTTTTTAAATTTCAAACCATAAATATAACCATGAATAGGAATTAATGTTAATGTAACTAAATATAGAAGCCACTAGCCACATATGGCTACTGAATATGGAAAATAAACTTTAAAATATTATTCAAGTTTAATTTGCTTAAATTTAAATAACTAAATGTGACTAATCAAGACTGTATGATGGTATCTGCATAGACACAATAAGAACCTTCCTCCTAGAGCTTGCTTTCTAGTGGTGAAAAAGAAAAACAGCAAGAAATATGTAAACAATTAAATATATTTTAGGTTGTGATGAGTGCCATGGATAAATAAATAGGGTAATCTTTTAAAGTGTACCATATGTATGTGTGTTGCCAGGTACTCTTTGAGAATGACAAAGGATTTTTAAGCCTGAAGGACAAACGGAAGAGTAGACATGCTATTTTCTCTCTCAGCCCAGGGTAAGATGATGCTCCATGTTTAGAATTATTTGATGCCTCTAGCATGGCCTAAGCATTGCCGATCCTCTCCTACTTGGCCTATGACATCTGCAACCAGGTGGGTGACTTTTATGTGTGGAGACCCTTATAATTATCCATCATGTGCTCATTCTCTTACCATCTGCAGTTTTCAAGTTTGTTCTTAAAGTTTTGAATATGGTCTTTCTAAGAAGTTTGTAATTTCTAAATTATGCTGGCTGTCAGCTAGAGTTTTTACTTTTCCCAGATTTGCACAGAGCTAGCTGTCTCTTTTCTCTGTTCTCAGGGATGGTGTTATCTTCAATAATGAAAAACAAAGAAAGAAAAAGAAAAAGGAAGAATATGTTAGTCTTTAAAAGTAATTCTCTAATTAGAATGGATAAAAATGTATATTTTCTTTTTGCAAAAACTGTAGATAACCATTAAACTACCCACTTGACTTCTTGACTTCAGATGCAAAGAGATACTCATGTGTAATTATTAGATATCCAATACCTTGTAGACTACTTAGTATTAATCATGGAAGTATTCCCAAGGAAGTACTGGATCACAGTAAGAAAAAAGTCTCATTCAACTAATAAAGATGTAAAAAGTGTTTTCAAAGGAAGTTGTTAAGCTTACACTTGAGAGAGATATAATAAGCAGATGGTGTTGTGAAAAAACAAAAGTAAAAAAATAAGGTAACAATTAATGAAGTGAAAGTAGATAGATATAACTTGTAGATACAATAAAGTAGAACATATTTGTAGCATAACTGGAATGTGATACTTCATAAAACAACTGTCTACAAGTTAAACATAAATTTTATGTTAGTATGAAAGAAAAATAAATTAATATGAAAATGGTTTATTAATTTTGGGGGACAATATCTAATATTTTACACTCTGAATAAAATTGTGCATCAAATTCAGAAGAAATATGCAATTTTACTATAATGAAATCCATGATACAATGAAGAATTTGTTATTGATTTTATAATTTGATGTATCTGTTAACAAGCCTAACATTGACAGTTTTACAATTTGGAAATTCTCTCATAAAATACAAATCTGTAAACCGTTTTGAAAGATACAAAAGTAAGCAATTTTATTTGTTGACTCTAAAGTAGAATTTATTGTCCATATATTGGTAAAATTCCTTAGTCAATAATTCTATTAAGTGGTTATGTTCCAGTTCTCAAAACTTTAAGAACAAACTTGGAAACTGCAGATGGTAAGAGAATGAGCACATGATGGATAATTATAAGGACAAAACTGAATGATGGCACATCACAGATGAGTATCAGTGTTAATGTAATCAAACTCATAAACAAGGGTTACAACAATTGAATTGTTTTACTAATCTCCTATTAGGTAGATCAGGGATTAGCTTTGCAACTCGATCTTTAATAATGAATCAACACAGATGCATTCTTTCACAGTCTAGAGACAGAGGCTATAGCACACACACACACACACACACACACACATATATACAAAACAATTGTTTTTAGTATTAGTAGCTTTATTTGTTTTAGCATTTTATTTTATTTTCAAACATTAATTACATAATGAAGAATCAAACCAAGCAAATCCCATATTACCATGGAGCTACAATACACAGTTAATTACAAATAATCAACATGCTCCTCAAACAACATATCTAAGAGCGTGGATTATTTATTAAAATCATAAAGTCCATTGTTAAGGATGGAAGGGAGGAATAGCAGTCAACTCTGTCTAAGAGAAGTGGAAGAAAAATGCCAAGGATATTTCATTTGTAATGAGACTTTTTCTAATAAAACAGTTTATTGTTTAATTATTTTAGTTATATATTTATATCTTCAGTTATTTGGTTAATGCATTATTAGTCAATTAATTTTGCCTTAACTCCCAAATAAACAAGGAGCATCTGAGAAACAAAGTATCATATTTTACTCTTAAAATATAATTTATTATTTTCAAGAAATGACACATCAGCAAAATGTCATTAACAAGTTTTTTATTTTTGCACTAGAGGGGTTCCTTCAGCCCAGCCTGTGCCCTCTCTCACTCTGGGACCCCTCAGGGGATGTTCGCCTGCTCAGCATCCCTCTGGCAATCCGGGATCCCTCACTCCTTATTGCCCGCCTGTTCGCTCCTTACTGCTCGCCTCGCTGCTCCTTAGCGCTGCTGAAGAGATGGGAGAGGCTCCCGCCACTGCTGCTGCACTCGCTAGCCATGAGCCCAGCTTCTGGCTGAGTGTTGCTCTCCCTGTGGTAGCACACTGACCACCAGGGGGCAGCTCCTGCGTTGAGCGTCTGCCCCCTGGTGGTCAGTGTGCATCATAGTGACTGGTCATTCTGGTCATTCTGCTGTAATGGTTGCTTAGGCTTTTATTATATAGATACTGTACAAAATTCTCTGGTCTAAAGTTTATCATTACATCTTTTTTCTTTTTTTGGACTGTGGATTGAAATATGTAAATATCTACATTTAATAAATATTTAAGCTTCCAGAATTCTTAAAATATACATAAGGGCAATAATAAAATTCTAGTATGCATCATTTTAGTAATATAGAAAATCACCTTTTCTAATATTGTAAGGAAAAAATAGCAGTCTCAATTCAGATAAGAAATGAGTTTCTTATTGCTCTGTGTACTGGTTGGGGTGATGACCATTAGTAATCAATGGTAAGTATCCACAAGTATTGAACAATGTAGTCATCCCTTGAAGGTTGAGCATTGCTCAAATTTTAACAGCGCTATGTAGCAATATGCAGCTATTGATTGTGCTGGTATTTAGTAGTAGGAACAATATTTGCACTGTATTATCTCAAGTTTATTTATGAAATTATGATACATTTAGAAATTCAGGCTGAATAGCCTCTTTATTCTGAAAGACTCAACAAAACTCTATTGTAATTTGGTATACATTCTATTAGTGATTAGTGACAAACCCTAGTAAATATTATTTATCCATATTCATTTATTAGTAAATGGCAGTTTGATGGCCCTGCATACTTATTTTCTTAACTAGGTATTATGTAAAGGGAATATTTTCTTATCATAAGCACTCTCAGATTAAGGAAAGGCTGTTTTTACTGATATGAGGAATATATTTTTATTTTTATTTTTTCAATGAGTTATTACTAGAGGAACAATATTGAAAATGTTTTCAATCAATGCACAATACTGTTCAATGCTTTTCCTTTTAATTAAACAGGTTTTAAAGTAGGAATGTTTACTAGTTTCATTAGGAATAAAATGCTATGGGTTAAATTTTAATTACATTAAATTAGCAAAGCATGGCTGTGGGTATTAAGTCACCCAGTTACAATAGGGGCACTCTAGAATTGGTATCTACATATGTACATCCTTTTAATAGTAAACATTTTTAAGGGAGTGTTGGTAAAAGTTCCTCATATTATTTCTACATGTCTTGTGATAATTTTTGTCTCTGACTACTATGTTTACTATATAAACACTAGAGGCACAGTGCACAAAATTCGTACATGGGGGGAGGAGTCCCCTCTGGAGATCGGGTACCCTCAGCCCAGCCTGCACCTTCTCCAATCCGGGACTCCTCAGGGGATCGGGCCTAAACCAGCAGTCATACATCCTTCTCACAATCCTGGACCTTTGGCTCCTAATTGCTCACCTGCCTGCCTTCCTGGTCACTCCTTACTGCCTCCCCTGCTGGCCTGGTTGCCTCTCACAGCCTCCCCACTGGCCTGGTCACCGCACACAGCCTGCTGTTCAGTCATTTGGTCATCCTTCACTAACCCTCCTGCCAGCCTGGTTGTAGGCAGCTATCTTGTGAGGGCATGAGGCTTAATTTGCATATTACCTCTTTATTATAAAGGATCCTTGGAAGATAGAGCTAGTGTTTTCAACATTTGTTTTCAAACATAGCAATAAAGATATTGTCTTCCTCTGGGACAAAGGTTGGGCAAGTTTGGTAGCAGCTGCCAAACTATGCAAGGTTGTCAGTGATTGAATAACAGCAGTAAGAGTAAGTTTGGGGATGAGTTAAAATAAGAGAGAGACTATATGTGAAATGCAGGCTCACAGGGAAGTAAGGAGAAACTGAGGGTGGAATAGGGAGTGAGGGAAGAAGAAAAGAGGAGAAAAAGAGAAGGAAAGAAAATGACAAAGATTTACAAAACAAATTATTGCATTAGTAAGGTTTACTGTTTATTTCTGATTCCTCAGTGTCCATAGTCATGGTAGGATTGAACTTCCCTGGGTCTATGAAGTTTGGCACTACTATAAATGTGAGCATACATTACCCATGCCACTTCTGGGCTAAAATCTTAAGAGCTAAAGGGTGTTTTACCATGTTGTCTCTTGTCATTGACACTCAGAAAGTCTTCATATGGTGACTGCCTGGTCAATCTATATCCAACAAAGAGAAAGAGAGGAGCAAGAGCCTACAAGAAACCTGTGATAAACAAGTATCATTGATAAATAAACAAGTTTTTGTTGTTTTAAACCAAAGTATTTTAGAGTTCTTTATTACTGAATGACTGTTTACTCTATCTTGACATATAGTTGATATTAGAAGCTGATATACTGTATTTTTATTTGAAAGTATAAGGTTCATCTAACTATCCAATTGAATTAATAATATAAGGTTCATCTATTTATTGAATACATATTTTGAATATATGTAACTGGAAAATCTGGGCTATATTTGTGTGTAAACAGGAGAATTACAGATTAGTGTATAAAATTATGAAATAGTAACAGACATAAATAAAAATCAGGACAGGTAATAGTGTTCTATTTTCTATGAAGGAAATATTTTTTTTATAAACAGTATAATAAAGCTTCAAATTGCTTGCCTTATATAGTTTCATAACTTGGATTAGAGAAAATACTTAGTAATATTATTTAAACTGCTAACACTATTTTCTACGTTTCTCATAAAATGTTCTGAGAGACTAAATCAGTTTAAACAATATCATGACTCACAATAAAGGGAGCCCTTGAATGTACACAATCATGGAAGTGAGGCACAATGTTGGGCATTCAATATATTTTAAACTAAATAAGAAAGGACAGGAAGTACTAATAAACAGATGTGTGTTTTACATTTTGTTTACAAGACTAAATTTAAGAGCTCAAACTTTATTGTCATATTTACCTACATAATAATTTATAAAATTTATTTATCTTTTTAAATAGGTTTTTAATATTGCCACCAAGTATCTATAGAGAAAGAAACTAAAAGCTTGAAAGAATTATTATATTTCAAATCTCTTTCAAATTAAAAAAATGATCAATTACCAATTTCAAACTAGATTAGTTGGTAAATGTAAATTTCTAAACATTTACTTTAGAAACAAAGCAAAAGTATAAAATAATATTTGATACTTTAACTCAGGAAAGAACCTATTATTTTACCTCACAGAAGTTTACATAAGGTAGCACAACAAAAAAGTGCAAAACTGGAAGAATGGCTTTCAGGTCTGTTTGTTTTCCTGAAACTCAAGGAAAATCTTGTTTGAAAATATCGAGAAATTCAATTGATGCTTGTTAAAATATTTAGTGTGTATGTATTAAAATATTTAATGTTTCAAAAGAAGAACATTTGTTATATTATGCTGAGATTTAATTAACACATTTTTGCAATACAATGCTCATTTTGAAATATTCAGATTTGTTTTTGTACTATCTTAAAGCAACTTTTTATAAGACTATTGGTTGTTTTTCCAATGATAAATACCAATTTATTTATTTATTTTACATGAGGCACTCCTAAAGATCTCCATGCAAAAAAAACAACCTTTTTTTCTTGGTCAGGTATAAAAGCTTCCTTAAGAAGGAGATCTAATTGGAAAACAATCACTAATAGAAAGCTGAACAAGATCAAATTTATTTTCTCAATGCACAAAGCTTAAGTGAATGTCTGGCTTGTCAGCAAATGTTTAACTACAATGAAATTCATGCCTACCTGAGTGCCCTAATTGGAAATTCCAACATAATTCAACTAGAAAATATTCCATACCTAACCAATAACAGCATTTCATTAAAATCTGGTATTTCATATTTTCATTAAATGTTCATCATTCTAAGTGTAAACTTATATAGAAAATCCTCTTCTTTTCAAGGAAAATAGGAATAAATTTAGATTTAAGAAAAGAAATCTTACTTTGACAAGAAAATAACTATTAGCTGTAAGTAAAATAAAATAGGTTTTACTACCAAATAGTCAACTACCACCATGAAAACCTAAAAAATATAAAAAGGTTAATAAAAAGCAGTGCTCAGAAAAAAGAACCTTCATCATTAGAATAAAGGAAATCTAAGGAAATCTAAGCTTATGGGAATGAAACAGAAAACTACTACAGTGAAGACCCCCTATCACGCAGGTCATTTCAACGCCAAAATAACAGTGTGGATGGTTGTTACATTGAAGGAAGCAGCCTTTGCCAGGACTTCTCGGATGCAGAAAGGAGGCCAGGTTTTATGCAGCACCTGCTTAAATGATTATCCATCCCAGCATCAGATAGAGAATTTATACTGAGGCCAAATGAAAACCCAAGATGATAATGCTAAGGACTCCACTTGGACCCCATGTAATTTTTCATTCATCTATTCATTCATGTATTTATTCGACACAAATTTATTATTTATCTAGAATATGCTAGACACTGTCCTAGATATTACAGATATAAAGATGAATAAAACAATGTTCTATGCCCTAAAAGTATTAAATCCATTATAGCTACACAAATAGATTAACATATTGATGTAACAGCATTGAAGGTGCTCAGATAGAATTTGTGGCATCAGTTCTGCTTTTGACTTGAATACTTTTATGAAAACTTCCCCTCCAATTAAGCAAAGCAGTCTTTTCCATATCGCTAGGATTCTTGTTACATATTTAGAATCAGGTGGATGATACTAATATTTAAATTACTAGAATATATATAATTAAATGATAAATTGTGTAGCACATAAGAAATTTCCTGAGGAAATACATAGGAAGATGAAAATAATGAGGAGTAGAATACTAAGATATCAAATCAGAAGCAAAACAATTAAAGTTAGAGAAAGGGAAAGAATCTATGGAAAAATATACAGATACATTAAATTTATACTGTATCAAGATGGAAGTTTTGATAGAAACCAAAATATCCTGTGGATATTTGCATTGATGCAGAAGTTTTCTAATGATGTTCTATCATATCTTAAGTGGTTCTTCAATCAAAACTTGAAGTATTCATTTTATTTTTATTGTTGCTTGTTCTTTTTACTCAATCCATGTTCACCATATTTTCATTTGATCTTTTTCCATATTTATACTTGTTACTTTCAAGTACTTTTCTAATGTTTTCATGTCTGGGTCTCTTTAAATTTGATTATTTTGAATTCTTTAATTCTTTATTTTTTGACACTGTTGTGTGGTAAACTGCATTAAATACTGACACTGACATTATATGTGAGAGAAAGACCAAACTCTGTACTATTCATGGCTAGAAGTAGGCAGGCTTATTATCTACTATCAGACCATTATCAGGGGAGGTTGAGTCAAAGTAATTAGACACTGAGCTGGATTTCCTTTTTGCCATTTCTATCCTTTTCATTAATGCACCACAACCTCCAACTCTGTCAGGGAAGGCCCAATGTTGCCTGTGCTTAGAATGTGATGGGATTCTGGGTGGTTTTTTTCATTGTTCCTGCTCCACCTTTAGCTTTTAACAATCCCTATACACACCTGTGCCACTGAGGGGATTCCCTCACCACATTCTGACCCCTCCCAAGTGGTGGACTGCTTTTCTTGTTAATGGGAGTAACGGTGCCTTCTGTTTTGGCACAGCTTCAATCTTCCTAAGATGTGTGCACCTAAGAGCTCAGTTTCTCAGCACTCATACTCTTCTAATGACAGCCAATTTCTGCCTCGTGTCTGTAGTGACCTTCTCTGAGAAAGAACAGGCCTCTGTGTCTGACCAATAAAGCAGGTTCTTGGATCCTCCTCAGGAGCAGAGGATTTTTGCTTTTGCCTTTCCTCCAATGCAATGAATGTTGGCCTTGATCCTGGAGGTGACAGTATTTGCTGCCCAGTATTTGACATTTGCTTCATATTGGAGTAGTGATGATCAATGCCTGACACCCACTATCAGCTAATCACTCCCTGCCTATTGTGTTCTCTCACCAGTTTCTTGCCCTGCCCCTAATCTTTTTTATGAGTATCTGACAGAAGACCAGAGATGTGAGAAAAATCATAGAATATTTATCAGGGTAGTTATGTATACACTAGAGGCCCAGTGCACAAAATTCATGCAACAGGGGGTGTCCCTCAAACCAGCCTGCACCCTCTCACAATCCGGGACCCCTCAGGGGATGTCTGACTGCCGGTTTAGGCCCATTGCCTGGCTCCTAACATCTTGCCTGCCTGCCTGATCACCCCTAACTGCTCTCCTGCTTGCCTGATCATACCTAACTACTCACCTGCCTGCCTGATCACCCCTTAACCACCTCTGTCTCGGCCCCCACTGTGGCGGTTTCATCTGGAAGGACATCTGAAATGATGTCCAGAAGGTCGTTCAGCTGTACAGTCTAATTAGCATATTATGCTTTTATTATTATAGATTCTTTATAATTTAAAGTGACAAAGTGGCATGGAAAATTAACCATCTAATTTTGGTAAAATAGTATATAGTATATATTATTATTTATATATTATATATATTTGTTATTATATATATATTCATATTATCTGTATATATAAAAAGCCAGCAACCAGAATGCTGTAACAAACGGAATGACTGGTTGCTATGATGCCCACTGTGGCCAGCATACTGGCCGATCAGGGGGTGGGGCTGGCAGGCAACCTCCTGTGGCCCCACCCCCTGGCCAGCCCCAATCGCCCCCCCATATCGGGAGCAGGGCTGACTGGCCCACCACCCACAGCCCCTCCCCATGGCCAGTCCCATCCCCAATCAGCTTCCACCACCCCAATTGGCCCACGGCCCCTCCCCCAGCCAGTTCTGCCCTCTGTTGGCCCCTCCACTCCAATCAGAGGCAAGGCTGGTGGCCAACCGCCCGTGGCCCCTCCCCCAGCTGGCCTTACACTCTATCCAACCCCCCATTCTAATCAGAGGTGAGGCTGGCTGGCCCACCACCCCTCCCCATGGCCAGCCTGGCCCTGATTGGGCCCTGATCAGGGCCTGGCTGGCCCACCACCCCTCCCCATGGCCAGCCTGGCCCTGATTGGGCCCTGATCAGGGCCGGGCCAGCCAGACCCCACCTGTGTATGAATTTGTGCACTGGGCCTCTAGTATCTATAATAATAAAAGGGTAATATGCTAATTAGACTGAACGTCTTCTGGATGTCCTTCCTGACAAAGCCAGGGCTGGAGTGAAGCCAGCCAGGGTCCTGGGTGCCTGCAGTGGCCCAAGGGAAGATGGCCGTTGTTCCCGGGTGCCCGCGGGCGGCCCAAGGGAAGCTGGCCCAGGTCCCGGGTACCTGCAGGCAGACCGAGTGAAGCCGGCTGGAGTCCCGGCTGTCTTCAGGCAGCCCGAGGGAAGCCAGCTAGGGTCCCGGGTGCCTGTGGGCATCCTGAGGGAAGCCTGCGTAGGTCCTGGGTGTCTGCAGATGGCCGGAGGAGGGAAGTCTGGGTCCCGGGTGCTGCAGGGAAGCTGGTGCCAGCATCAGGGGGAAGGAAGGCCTACTCGTGGATGAATTTTCATGCATCCAGCCTCTAATATTATATATTTTATTACATATATTTATGTATTATATAATATATATTATGTTTTATGTATTTACATATTACATATATACACACATTATATATATATATATATATATGTTTTATAATCCCAAATAAAAAGGAAAACTAATCTATTTTTGATAAAACAGTGCAAAAACATGATTATTGAAGTTTAAATTAATTTATGAGCCAGAGATAACCTAGTTGATTTGAACAAATCAGGAATGGTTATCATAAAAATTAGCTTAACACCCACATTTATTTGATTCACGTGGTTATGTTTAAAAGAAATTTCATAGTCTTTAGCCCTTCTTTTAGGAAGTCACCTTTTAAGTTAGGCTGCAGTTCATATGGCAGAATTTCTGTTCGATGATTTTCCTAACTGGTTTTCCTCCTTAAAATTATCATGGAGATATATATAATTTGGTTGTTTGTTTTTGTGTGTTTTTTTAATTTTTAATTTTATTTTTTAAACTAGAGGCCTGATGAATGAAATTCGTTCATGGGGCGGGTGTCCCTCAGGGAAGCCTGCACCCTCTCCAATCTGGGACCCTTCAAGGGATGTCCAACTGCCCATTTAAGCCTGATCATGGTAGGCATGATCCAGGACTGCTGTCTCCCAGCTGCTCACCTGCCTGCCTTCCTGATTGCCCCTAACCACTTCTGCCTGCCAGCCTGATCACCACCTAACCACTCCCCTGCCAGCCTGATTGATGCCTAACTGCTCCCCTTACAACCTGATTGCCCCTAACTGCCCTACCCTGCAGGCTTGATTGCCCCCAACTGCCCTCCCCTGCAGGCCTGGTCTGACCCAACTGCCCTTCCCTGTTGGCCTGATCGCCCACAACAGCCCTCCTTTGCAGGCTTGGTCCCTCCCAACTGCCCTCCCATGCTGCCCATCTTGTGGCAGCCATCTTTGACCACATGTGGGCAGCCATCTTGTATGTTGGAGTGATGGTCAATTTGCATATTACTCTTTTTTTAGTTAGGATAGTTATTGTTGAAAGTATTACATATGTGCCCCTTTTTCCCCCATTGACCTTTTCTGGCCCACCCCCACCTATTCCCACCCCATCCCAGGTCTTCACCAACCTATTGTCTATGTCCATGAGTTATGCATACAAGTTCTTTGATTGATCTCTTCCCATGCACCCACCCTTCCTTTGAGATTCTGCTCCATGCTTCTATGTCACTGGATCTATTTTGTTTATCAGCTTATTTGTTCATTATATCACATATGAGTAAGATCATGTGATACTTGTCTTTCTGTGACTGGCTTATTTTACTTAGCATAATACTCTCCAGGTCCCTCCATGCTGTTTCAGAGGGTAAGAGACCCTTTTTTACTACTGCATAGTATTTCATCTTTTAATATATTTTTCCTAGTTTCAAAAGTAAATACATAAGAAAGCTTTAAATAAGACTAAAATGTCCTAAAATTCTCATATTCATAAATTATTGTGATTAATTTGGTTTCATTACCATACATAATTATCTCTCCTGATTTTCCCATGTTATTTAAAATTTAAATAAAGATTTATAAAATGAATTTTAGTGGTATCCCTTAAATTTTAACTTATTAATGCATGTTTCCTTTAAATTACATTAGTTTTCATTTGAGGAATTCACCTTATAAATATATCCATCTTGCAAATAAAATAACTTCAGAAAATAATTTTAGAATATATATTTAACAAATTATTAAAAATTATTTTTTCTTTGTACAAGTTAATGCTGCACTAACCACAAGACAATTTGATTATTTCAATGCCTATAAGGAAACTTAGAAATTATTGTAATAGTTTTATTTATATATGCCTATCAAGATTTTGCTTTTTATTAAATGTGACAATCTCTTCTTCCACTCAGTGTTTCATCTCCTTAATACAGCCTCTGAAGACTCTTTAGTTAATGTGTATTTGAAGTATCATTCTACTCACAATGAACTGTGCTGAAAAGTACCATCAAGCCTTTAGCATTGAAAGAAATCAATTTAGTGATGGTAAATGGTCTGTGGTCTCATAGGGATAGACCCATCTGTTAAAACTTTAAAGCCATACAAATCAAATATCCTTTTCTTTTGTAGAGTGCTTTATGTGGAATTAATGTATTTTAACCCACATGACACCAGCATTTTCTATTCTTGTAAGATGTACAGGAAACTCATATCTTAAAGGTGCTGTGGAATTAACCTTTTCAATTCAATTCAGCTTTTCTGGCTGATCATGATGGTCAAATGCTGAGGCATTGATCAGTGACCAAACAGTGATCTAATTTTTTGGTTGTTTTGTTATATGTGGCAGCCACAATTAACTAGTTGTGTGCCCGTAATTTTCAAAATACTAATAACAGATTTAATAGACTAGTAAACCTAGCATTGGATATTGATGCCTGCAATGATTTCAAAAATCACTGAGTCATGTCGTAACCTCCCCTATGCCATCCACAATATATTAAAGCCATCTATTCTAATAAAAGGGTAAAATGAAAATTGGTCAGGACGCCCTCACAGTAACGACTGAACAGCAGGCTGTGTGGGGCAATAAGGCTGGTAGGGGCATTAGTGAGGGACGACCAAACAACTGAACAGCAGGCTGCATGGGGCAATTAGGCCAGCAGGGGGGGCAGTGAGGGATGACCAGGCCAGCAGAGGGGGGCAGTGAGGGGCAAGCAGGCCAGCAGGGGGAGGAATTGGGGGCGACCAGGCTGGCGGGGAGGGGGGGATGGCAGTTAGGGGCAATCAGGTCAGCAGGCAGAGGCAGTTAGGGGTGACCAGGCCGGCAGGGGGGGCATTTAGGGGCAATCAGTCAGGCAGACAGGTGAGTAGTTAGGAGCCATCAGTCCCAGATTGTGAAAGGGATGTCTGACTGCCGATTTAGGCCCAATCCTCAAAATTGGGCCTAAATCGGCAGTCGGACATCCCCTGAGGGGTCCCAGATTGGAGAGGGTGCAGGCTGGGCTAAAGGGACCCCCCCTCCATGCACAAATTTTGTGCACTGGGCCTCTAGTCTATACATATAAAAGCCTAAGTGACTGAATAACTGAATGACTAATCGGTTGACTGGTCGCTATGATGTGCACTGACCACCAGGGGGCAGACACTCAATGCAGGAGCTGCCCCCTGGTGGACAGTGCACTCCCACAGCTAACCTCCCATGGCTGGCCAACCTCCTGCGGTCCCTCCTCCCTGGCTGGCTGGCCCTGATTGGCCCTGACCATGGGCCTGGCCAAGGGACTCCACCAGTGCATGAAATTGTGCACCGGGCCTCTAGTACAATTATGTAAACAGTATGTGTTTGAGACTAAAAGGACACAAAGTTATTTTATTAAAAAAATAGTTTCGTATTTTAGAACTGTAATCACAAAAGAGATATAATTTTTTCAGTTTGCAAAGTCTGAAATCATGTGACTTTTGCCACAGATTCCTTCGGGACACAAAACCTCAAGTTTTCATGGAAGTTTTAAGACAATATTACCAAAGTAAATGCATAGATTTAGAAAGCTTACTAGATGCTATAATATGAATAAATTTTTACAATTACAAAAAGTTTACATTTGTTTTAATATATTTTTTATTGATTTCAGAGAGGAAGACAGAGGGAGAGAGAGATAGAAACATCAGTGATGAGAAAGAATCATTGATTGGCTGCCTCCTGTACATCCCACACCGGGGATTGAGCCAGCAACCTGGACATGTACCCTAACCGGGAATTGACCTATGACCTCCTGGTTCACAGTTTGTTACATTATTCTAATATATTGATATAATTATCCACTTCAATTTTGATAGTGAGGATAGGTAGATAGATAGATGATAGATAGATAGATAATGGGTAAGACATTTTAAAGTAAAAAGAGAATAAATGAAATTATAAACTAGTTATAAAGAAATCCATATGCCTATCAATAATTAGGATATATGGTGGCATATAAGTATAATAAATAACCTCAATCACTGAGCCATGCTGGCTGGGTGAGGTTTACATTTTTGAAACTGTATTTAATCACTACAATACAATTATAATACACTAGAGGCCCTGTGAATGAAATTGTGCATGGATGGGGTCCCTAGGCCTAGCTGGCAACCAGGGCCAATTGGGGCCAGGCCAATCGGGGCCTGCTGGCCGGAGGTGGAGGGGGGTAAAGGACCACAGGAGGTTGGCCACTGGCCCCAGGAGGGAGCTAACTCTTGGCACCCCTGAGAAAAGGGTCATGTCCACCACCACCCACCCCCGGTTCCCCTTCCCAGCCTGGGGCCTGGCCCCGATAAAGTGATCGGGGCTTGCCAGTTGGGGGAAGGAACCATGGAATGTTTGCCAACTGGGGGAGGTTGGCTGTGGGAGCGCACTGACCACCAGGGGGCAGCTCCTGTGTTGAGTATCTGCCCCCTGTTGGTCAGTGTGCATCATAGCACACTGGCTGCTCTGGTCATTTTGATTGTTTGGTCCTTCCAGTTGCTTAGGCTTTTCTATATACAGATGTTATACCATAAAGGTGACAGAAGTCCAGGAACACTTGAGAAGCTCTTACATGTACCTAGAAAACAATTAAACCCAAAACACATGACAAAAAGCTTAAATTATATTGAGAATTAACTTATCCCAAAGAGAGAACATTTTTACCAAGCTAATTAAAGTGAATTATTATGCAACAAAGAGTTATGTAATCTCTACCCCAAGACATCAAAATATAATTTTTTAGCTTCTTTTTACATCACATACTACTTCTTAAAACTATGCTGTTGTTGTTTTTTATTATACCAACTTATGGGATACCTTGTTTTTAAGTATTCCATCAAAGGTAAGTAATATTTGGTTTAACATAGTTGATAAATTTCCTGGGAAATAACATAGTATTGCAGATACTGTATGAGAACCCCTGGAATTTTTCAGTTTTAATAAGCTTTCAGTAAATTAAAGCAATTCAGTGGAACAATTATCTAAACATGAGTCTACACATATTCAAGCTTCCCCGTATAAGCATGGATATGTAGTAAGACGTTTTTTCATGAAATTCTCACACACATACACACACACACACACACAACACTCCCTTTGCAATATGTTAGTTATTGTTTTAGGGGTGTTTGTTTTGTTGCTTTGTTTTGTTTTCTTGGTTCTTTTTTAAGGCTTTTAAAGAGTAATCCTATTTCTTTAGGAAATATTAATAACTAAGAAAGTATACCTCTAATATTCCACAAAAGTCTGAAAAATAAACAAAAAAAACTCAGACTTAAATCTTAGAACTGATCTTCTCACATTCGTTACTTGAAAGCTTTCACATCTCCAGCATATCCCTAGCTGTTAAATCTTTGAATTATCACTCTTACACCTTATTTTTATTTTGCCCTATTATAATTTAAGGCTATGTTCACCACTGACAGCTAATATGATTTGATCCTGGCTAAGGTTAGACTGAAAAGAATTTACTCTGAATGAATAGGGAAGAATGGCTGAACTCATTGGGTATCTAAGCTATAAATCTAAGAGAACCAGTCAATCAATTATGGAACACTTTGATGATTAACATTAGTTTGTTACATTATTCTAATGTATTGAAATAATAACCCCCTTCAGTTTTTATAGTGAGGCTAGACAGATAGGTAGATAGATAGGCCAGGTAGATGATGATTGATAGATGATAGATAGATAGATAGATAAATAGATAGATAGAAGATAGATAGGTGATAGACAGATAATAGATAAGAAATTTTAAAGTAAAAAGAGAATAAATGAAGTTATAAACTAGTTTTAAAGAAACTATCAATTATCTGCCTATCAATAATTAGGACATATGGTGGCATCTAAGTATAATAAATAACCTGCTTTATATTATATAAACCATAACATAGTTCAGAGTGAGGCAGTGGTTGTCCAGAACTAAAATATTATGAGGTGATAATTATTTTATATTACATTCCTTTTGCATTTTAATATAAATCAAAAGCATTTATTGTATAGAGCATTTTTTTAAGTTTGGGTAATAAAAGTGGTGATTTAAAACACTGACCAGCATTTCTATCTGTGCCTCTGGCTGATATGGAACATTAAATGCCAGTATGCCAACCAATCACAACCCAAGCCCTAAGCAGCTCTTAAGATTGTGTATAATGAATAACAGATTATATCTTGTGTGTTTATGCATGCTTCTAGGATTTTTTTGAAACCTTTCTTTAAAACATGTAAATTACCTTTAAAATCTCTCTGTTTGACAACTATGTCTGCATGGCAGTACCACATAGTATATGGTTGTCCAAACTAAGACAAGCTGCTTGACAAAATCACAGAGCAATGACAATGGGAGAGTTTGTATCTTCCTTTCTATTCATCAATCATTAAAATATCCGCATTTGAAAGGAAATATGTCTGGCTCTCAGATTAAGTTGTTAATTTTTCCAATTGTTTTTATTTTAAAGATTTTTAATACTCAGAAGTACAGGAAAACAAAGAGACCCACAATTTCTATGTCAATATTATCCTACTGACATGAAAATAAGTGTAAAATTTACTTTAAAATAATAAATGCTTGAAAAAAATCAAATAATTAGACAACCACTATAGTTTTGAACACCTATGATTGCCAGAAAATATTTTAGGTGTTAAAAGTACAGCAATAAATACACTGGGCAAAGTCCTTTTTCTTATAGCACAGATACCTTAGTGCCAGAAAAAAAAATAAACAAGGTAAAAAAATAAACAAGGTAATACAGCACAAGTTTCACTAACTGAAATATAGTATAGGATTCAAAGAAAAATCACAGTGAAAAGGTAGAGAAGATGAGGAAACAGGGCTCATATAAAGGGTGATAACAAAAGGCTCTTCAAAGCAGAGACCTCAATGAAGTGAAGAAGGGAGACCAAGGAAGTAGCAGTGGGAGAAGCAAAGGAAGAACCACAAGCACAAATCCCCTCATCCAGGAGCAATCCTGGAGTTATTTTTAATTTATATATTTACATGTATAAAGGAATCTCTTTTTTTGACCTTCTAAGCATAGACATGCAACACCATTTTCACAAAATTAGAAAATGAGGAGTTATTACTCAAAAGGGGAAAAATGGCATGAACCTGATAGCCATTGGAATTATAGAAGAAGCAATCCACTAAACAAAAGAGGAATGCTTAATTTTATACAAAATCCAGTAAAACAAAATATATTTAAAGCACTGTAATATGTAAAAATATTAATTTTCCAATTAAATTACTTTCAATGGAATTACCATAAAAGAAGAAAGTGGAAAGAAATAACTTTCATATTTATTAGGAATGTTTATTAGGTTGCTTAAAATGTTAATGAGTTTGAATCCACTAATTCTTATTCTATGATACTAGACTAAAAACGTAATGAATAAAACATTAAATGCTTTATGACAGGCGTTATTTTTCATGGTTAAAAAAATTAACAACCTCTATGACCAATATAAGGCAAATGGATAAGGAAATTATGCTGAAGCCAGGTTTGCAATTATTATGCTGCCTTTAGGTATGGCATTTTCCAATACTCTAATTACCCTTAATTAACCATAGTCCTAATCTTAAGTAATAAAAATGTTTTGCAAATAGTATGTAATTTATGCTTTCTACTGTTTAATAAAAAAGTATGGCTAATTCAAAACTCATATAATACACAAAATATTTATAACCAAAATATGCAGACCTTTTACAAATTAAAAAAAACCCACATTAAATATAATAAAATAAATGAACAAAGGTATAAAGAAATAGTAATTTCAAAATACAACTGCAAATGAAAAATAAGCAAAGAAAACATTGCTTTCTTTCAGGTTTAGGGTGAATGAATAAAATTCTATTCTTTGTCATTAGATTGTGAAAATTTTAACAGTGCTGGTAGGGATGCAGAGACCTAGGTTCCCTCATACATTGTTGAAGTCAATGAAAAACAGGGAACATTTAGTAACATATTTTCAATGGACTTACACTATCTTCTAGCCACCCCACTTCTGGAAATTTAATTCTATGGAAATGAATGTATCAGCATGTCTGTGCAATGATATTTATTGTAGTATTGTCTGATCAAAAACAAAAGAGAGATAAAATATATTAAACATATATTATGTAATATTCAACACTAAAAATAATTGTTTAGAGTTATCTGTATTAATACAGATAGAGGCATGTGATGTATCTTACAAGAAAAAGCAAATTGTCAAGAAATATACTATTCCATACTTGTAATAACAAAAAATTATTTGAAAAAAAATGAAGGTGTAATATTCACCACTACTTCTCTGGGAGAAAAGAGACAGGGTACAGAAAGATGAAGAAAAGTTACTGCAAAATGGAATAATACACATCGAATAATTAGAATGCTCGGAGTTAGACAGTTCCTGTCCTCAGTATTGTGGGTTATGCCAGACTCAGGGAAAGCAAATAATATTGATGAAAAACAGAAGCAAAACCTGGGATGATTAAGTCAAGTGTTAAGCAGCAGAGGTAATTGTCCATAGTGTTAACTATGGGCATTTGTAACACACACAGAGCAGTGTCCCAGTTTGCTCACAAATTCCAAGAACCCTCATTCCTTATAGAACAGTTGTTGTTCACATTACCCACAAGGACCACCATCCTCGTTCATGCAATTCAGAGACAGGTTGACAGAGAATCTCAATGTTACCTAGAAGAACCTAAAATCAAGAATAACTAAGCATTTGTGTCAAAACATTACTAAGCACAACATATTATAGAACCAAGACCAACAAGGCCTGAGTTAACAATACAAACAGAATAAAACTTTAAAGGCACTACATTTAATACCTCAGAATGATAAGAGAGTATTTCTTTATGGAACAAAAATAGGCCTTTGCACAAAAGGAGCCATTCAGAAACAAAACACCAAAATAAAATTGTATGGATGATTGACCCAAAATCGCCCCAGTCTTTCTCTTCTCAGTTGTTCATTATAAGTACTAGAAATTAGGCCTTCCTTTAACCTCACAGTTTATATTCAGTCCTTCAGAAAAGAACTGTTATCTCTGATGAGAGAAAACTATTCATATTCAGTTTTTTATCATCATCTCCAATGTTAGCACAATAGCCATCCTTGTCTCTATCCATTATGACTTCTTTATAGTTCTTATCACTATCATAAATAAACTTATTTATAGAATCCATGCTTTGTTGTTGTTTTTTATCTTTGAATTATGTGAATGCCCAAAAGACAAGAAAATGCCTGTATTTCATACTACTAATTCCTAATACCTAGAATAGAACCTGATATAAAGTACACAGTTCAAAACTTTGTGATAAATGAAAGGTTTGGGGTAAGTTTATAGGCGAGAAACAGCAACTTGTTTAAATGTGTGCTCTTATATTAATTAAAAACCTTTATTTGCATTTTATTCATTATGTTCTCATCTGCATATTACTGATTAAATAATAAGACTTTAAAGGTTAGTGAAAAACTGTTAATTTTCATATTAAGCTTATTTTTCCTTGTGGGATTTTTCTTGAAGAGGGAAAAACATATCAAGATTCATTGAAAAAAAAATACTCAATGAGACTGGAAATGGAAACATTGCTATTTTGATTTTTTAAAAAGAAAAATGTTGTATTTGAAAATCAGAGAGTTTTGCATTAATATCATGCAAGAATTCAGAACTGATTATTAACCTGTTTTACAACAAGTAGAAAACAAAGCAATGATCATTACTGTTGGTTGACTAAGAAAAAGCCTTGTTAGACTAATTCATTTTCTTTTATGACAGGCTTACCAGACTAGAAAATCAGAAAAGTGCAGTAGAGAAATATCCAGATTTCAGTAAGGTACATAACGTTTCTTATGATATCCTTATGAATAAGATGGAGAAATATGAGTTGAATGATTACACAATTCAGTAAATTTGTATTTTGATGAACAACTCTACCTAGAGGTTTCCAATTAATGGATCACTTTGATCTTGAGAGGTATTTTCTTTGGCCCTATTATTTTATGACAATACTTTACTCAGTGACGTAAATGAGAATCCTTAATGCATATTGATCACATTTCTGAATAATATTAAACCTGGATAGAAGAGAAAATTAAACCAGAATCTACAAAAAAAAAGTCAAGCTACATATGTGTCAGGGGAAATAAAAGCTGTCCTGGCTGGTGTGGTTCAGTTGGTTGGAACATAATACTATACACCGAAGGGTTGAAGGGTCACAGGTTTGATTCCTATCCAGGGCACATACCTACGTTTCAAGTTCCAAGCCCTGTTGGGGTGCATACTAGAGGCAACCAATCGATGTTTGTCTCTAACATCGATGTTTCTCTTTCCCTCTGTCTCTCTCACCCTTCCTCTCTCTGAAATCAATAAACATATCGTTGCATGAGGATTTTGTTTAAAAGCCAATCTGTTTTACTTTACATGAATAGAAACATAATATCTCCAACAAAAGCTGTAATATTTCTGATATTTTCTAATCAGATATCTTAAAGAATATGTTCAGTTCTAGGCAGTAAATTATAAGAAAATATGAAAAATAAAATTCAATTAATAACAAATATAGCAGTGATAATAAACTAGATCGGAAAAGAAGATCAAGTTGCGATAGGGAAATGAAATCATATTGTTTTAATGAAGGTTGCCAGGCTGAAAGAGAGAAGATTCAGAAAAGACATATAGTTGTTTCACAAGTTTAAACGTGGTTTTTGTTTGATTGTTTGTGTGATTTTTTTAAATGGAAAGAGATAAGAATTGCCTGGCTGGTGTGGTATTTGAGCATTGATCTATGAACCAGGAGGTCACAGTTTGATTCCAGGTCAGGACACATTCCCAAGTTTTAGGCGCAATCACCAATGGGGGATTGGAGGGGGGGGGGGGGTTGGGGGTGCGTATAGGAGGCAGATAATCAATGGTTCTCTCTCATCATTGATGTTTCTATCTCTCTCATTCTCCCTGCCTCTGAAATCAATAAAAATATATATTTTTAAAAAGTGATAAGGACTGTTTGAAACACTGTAAAGAAAAGAACCAGAGTATGTGGGTTTAAATGAGAGAGATTTATGATATATACTAGAAGCTCAGTGCATGAAATTCGTGCATGGCAGGGGGTAGGGGTGTTCCTCAGCCCAGCCTGCACCCTCTCCAATCTGGGACCCATTGAGGGATGTCTGACTGCAATCCCAGTAGAATCAGGACTGCTGGCTCCCAATTACTCACCTGCCTGCCTTCCTGATTGCCCCTAACTGCTTCTGACTGCCAGCCTGATCACCCCCTAACCACTCCCCTGCCAGCCTGATTGATGCCTAACTGCTCCCCTGCCAGCCTGTTTGCCCCTAACTCCCCTCCCCTACAGGCCTTGTCACCCTAACTGCCCTCCCCTGCAGGCCCGGTCTTCCCCAACTGCTCTCCCCTGCAGGCCTGTGTCCCCACAATTGCCCTTCCCTGCAGGCCCGATCACCCCCAACTCCCTCCTCTGCCAGCCTGGTCACCCCTAAGTGCCCTCCCCTGCAGGCTTGATCACCCCCAACTGCCCTCCCTTGCAGGCCTGGTCCCTCCCAACTGCCCTCCCCTGCTGGCCTGATTGCCCACAAATGCCCTCCCTTGCAGACCTGGGCCCTCCCAACTGCTCTCCCCTGCTGGCCATCTTGTGGCAGCCATCTTGTGTCCACATGGGGTCAGTCATCTTTGACCACATGGGGGCAGCCATCTTGTGTGTTGGAGTGACAGTCAATTTGCATATTATTCTTTTATTAGATAGGATAGAGGCCTGGTGCACCGGTGGGGGCCAGCTGGCTTACCCTGAAGAGTGTCCCAGATCAGGGTGGGGGTTCCCTTGGGGCATGGGGCAGCCTGGTTGAGGGGCCTGTGGTGGTTTTCAGGCTGGCCATGTCCCCAGGCAACCCAAGCAGAGGCCCTGGTGTCTGGGATTTATTTATCTTCTATAATTGAAACTTTGTAGCCTTCAGCGGAGGCCAAGGCAGGCCAGGGCTGCAGAAGCTTGGCTTCCTCCATCGCTGGGGAAACCCAAGCCTCCTGCTCGCTCTGTGGCTGCAGCCATTTTTGTTGGCATTTATTTATCTTCTATAATTGAAACTTTGTAGCCTTGAGTGGAGGCCTGGGCTGGCCAGGGTATGCAGAAAGCTTGGCTTCCTCCATTGCCGGGGAAACCCAAGCCTCCTGCTCGCTCCGTGGCTGTAGCCATCTTGGTTGGGTTAATTTGCATACTTGCTCCTGATTGGCTGGTGGGCATGGCTTGGGGGTGAAGCAGAGGTATGGTCAATTTGCATATTACTCTTTTATTAGATAGGATAAAGACCAATTTAGTGTTCATAATTCCATAAAGATGGAAAGGGTAACTTTTGGGATGTGTTCAAAGCAGAGACTGTAAGATCAAGATAGCAGAAAATGTTATCTGGGAATGCAGGCAAGTTTAGATGTTGGCCTGTGCATCTGTTGCAAATTTGCTGCATCTGTTGCAAATTCACTGCTGTAATGAAACACATATCAAGTCAAACAAGTGGGTCTTTTTAAACATAAAATTTTATACCTACCAATTAAAATTTGAACATTATGAGAAAACAATTTTTGCAGTGAAATTTGTTTTTCTTTCTATTGAATTTTAAAAAATTTAAATATTTATTTATTTATTTTCATTTTTTATATAGTGTTGAAATCACTGACTGAATGAGTCTACTGTTTTGAACAAATTTACATACAGTTCTCTGTTTGGGGTAAGAAAGGGGGAGATACATGCAATGAGGCCAAACAAATGAAAATGATTATAATTTTTACCCTTCCAACTCAGCCACAGAGTTTATCTATACTCCACTACTGGAGGTAGGCAGCAGTAAAAAAAAAATATGTTTTCATAAAATATAATTTTTAAATTGAGGTAAATTTTATATATACTAAAATGTACCCTTACTCTTCATATAGTTCTTTGAATTTTGACATATGTATGCAACTGCTTATACACAACCATAATCAAGGTTTAGTTTCATAAACTCAAAAAGTTATATTTTCCCTTTGTAGACCACCCTTCTCCTTACCCCCAGACTCTAGTAAGTATTGATCAGTCTGTCTCTCTACCTATAGTTTTGCCTTTCATCTAATGTTGTATAAATTGAATCATGCTGGATGCAACCACTTCCATGTGGTTTTGTCATGAAGGAAAGTGACAAATGTAATGCTTTTTAAAGTCTGGCTTGTTTGGGATTGCATTGAGATACCACAATTAGGGCAAATATAAAAGAATTATGATTGACAAGTTGATAGATTCGACAGTGGAAGTATGAGGGGAAAGCAACAATACTAGGACATATAAAATTAGTACTGAACAAATGTGAAACACCACCTAAGTAGTCTCAACAATTGAAAAAAATATTTTAGGGGGGATGAGATCCTACAGTTATGTGGGTAGAAGATAACTCAGTGGAATTCCCATATTAATGCTAATGTGACCTCATTTATAGCCATTGGTTGATGAGCCTTGTACACTTTAGAGTATAAAAGCATGCCAAGCTCTAGCTGGTTTTGCTCAGTGGATAGAGCATCAGCCTGGAGACCAAAGGGTCCCAGATTTGATTTCAGTCAAGGGCACATGCCTTGGTTGCAAGCTCCTCCCTGGCCCGGTCCCTGGTCAGGGCGCATGCAGGAGGCAACCAATCGATGTGTTTCTCTCACATGAATGTTTCTCTCTGTCTTTTCCTCTCTCTTTCACTCTTCTAAAAATCAATGGAAAAATATCCTCAGATGGGGATTAGCAAACCAACCCCCCCCAAAAAAAAACCCCACACAAATAAAAGCATGCCAAATTGATTAAAATAAATAAATAAATAAAAACTTGCCAACTAAATACTCTGTCAACTGGAATGTTGATAATAATGCTGACAATCAGAGAAATGTATAAATATACTGCATTTGTCCCAAACTCAAGAAGAAAGAGTTCAAAGAAGGAAAACAGGAACTATATGTAGCCATGGGTCAAACAGAAATAGATTAGTGGGAGGAAGTTGTTAAGTAAATGGTTCTATTCTAAGAAGTTGCCATCAGACTTCTATTTTAACCATGGTCATTGGTCAAATTCATTCTAGTAGATTTCACAACACTGGATAAATTCAAGGATAAGCTGAGATTACATAGTTACTTGGAGTGATGTGAATAGACATAGTTTACTAAAACAGAAAGTTTAGTCAAACTTCCAAAATGCTCAACCAGAATTTTTTTTTCAAATATACTCAATAGCAACAAATTTTTTTTTCTTAAAGAAACTCTATTCAGAATTGAATGTTTTGTGTGTGTGTGTGTGTGTGTGTGTGTGTGTGTTTTAATGACAGGGACAAGGTTGGTTAATAGCTCAGTTTTGCTCAGTTTGGATTTGAAGGAGAAGGATGTGACTTGTGTCTTGGGAATTCTGGGAATAAAAGTGGTTCATTTTTTCAATCTCCCGTGCCTTTTTTCTCAGTCATTACTGGAACACACAGACTCACTTGCTACAGAATATATTCCAACATGTCCTTGCTGCTCCAACCCTCTCCAGGGCTCTAAGAAAATTTCCCAAAAGTTTGTATCAGTTCACCCAAGGGAAGGTGTTGCTCAGAGAAATTGCATTACTCAATTTTGTGTTTAGATGTGACTCCTCTTCCTCTTATGCTTCAAAAGAATTTAAATTGGTGGTGTGTCATATGCCACTTAATTAACAGGCCCCATCTCTGCCAAGCCATGCGTTAACTGACCTATGATATGCTGTTTTTCAGCCACTTTTTTTTTACAAACTTGTATAGGCTGCAGTGGTTAGGTGAGAACTTTATTTCCTATCCTAATAAAAAAGAGGTGTACTACCATGAAAAAAAAATTTTTGACCTGTTCCTGCTAAAGAGAACTATTTATTACAAAGAGTGCATAAAAACAGTCCAACTTTTCTGTAGCTTTGAAAGGTTTTCCTGTCATCACTAGGTACTTTCATAGGGATCTTAAGTGAAAGATGAAAGATAATCACACTCCCAGAGCAGGCACAGTGGCTTCCCTGTGCCACTCACTACCAAGAGTGACTAAGACCTCAATACCTGAAATGAGAGAACTGGGTTTTTATACAATGGTGAGAATACAGTACAATACTCTTAACCAATCTAGCACCCATTCACACTAAATACTGAACTTGATAAAGACATTAAAAACCTACCACTAACATCATACTTAATAGTGAAAATCAAAATGCTGCCCTCCTAAAACTGGGAACAAGGCAAGGTGTCAACTCTCAACAATCTTATTCTGTTATAATATTTAAGAGGTAGCCACTCAAAAAAGGCAAGAAAAAGACATAAAAGGCATACATATTGGATGGAAAGAAATAAAACTATCTATAGTTACAGAAGACATGATGATAGAAAACCAGGAAGAACCTATAAAAAATACTCCTAGTTTAGAACTAGTAAAATCACAAGATACAAAATCAGCATGGAAAAAAAATCAATAACATTTTTGTATACTAACAATTAGCATGGGGAAAAAAAACAGCAATTAAAAGCAAAATACCATTTACAATTACTCCAAACATAATGGAAGATTTAAGTATACATGTAACAAAATATGTACAGGATGTGTATATTAAAGTTAGAAAATGCAGATGGAAGAAATCAAAGAAAACCTAAATAAATAAACAGAGATAACAAGTTCATAGATTACAAATTTAACATAATGAAAATTCTCCCCAAATGGATCTATAGGTTTAATGCAATCTCTACCAAAAGAAAAAAAAAAACATCCCACAAGGATTTTGTAGACAAAGACATTTCTAAAATTTATATGGAGAGTTATGGGCTCTAGAATAGCTCTAATTATCTTGAAATAAGAATAAAATTGGAGGAATCACTTTACTTGATAATTAAAATCTGCTATATAGCTACAGTAATCAAGATATTGTGCTTCTGGCAGAGAAATGCACACATAGATCTACATAATAAAATAGAAAACCCAAAAATAGGCCAATGCAAATATGCTCAACTAATTTTGTTGGAATGTTTTAAAAAGCAATTCAATAAAAGAAAGATCACCTTTTCAACAAATGGTGCTGGGGAAAGTCAGCATCCATAGGCAAAAAAACAAACAAACAAATAAATAAAAAAAACCGACACCTCAATTAAAACCTCAAAAGTTATCTTAAAAATAACTCAAAATGGATGAACTTACATGTACAAAATGAATGCAAAGGCCCTGGCTGGGTGGCTTATTTGGTTAGAGTGTCATCCCAATATGCCAAGATCCCCAGTTTGATCCCCGGGGAGCCACATACATGAATCAACCAATGAACGCATAAATAAGTGGAACACCAAAGTGATGCTTCTGTCTCTATCTCTGTCTCTCTTTCTCTCTCTTCCTTAAATCAATTTAAAAAGAAAGAAAGTAGAAAGCTTTGAGAGCAAACAATATTCAGGATTTTTCAGAAAAGTATTATTGGACTTGACACAAAAAATGATTCATAAAAGAAAAAATTGACAAATTGCATCTAGACAAAATTATTTTTCTTTTGGCTCTGTAAAAGCTCATAATTTGAACTCCTTGGACTTGACCTATGAAAGAGAGAGGAATGCTTCCCAAATTTTAGTACAAGAAAAGCTTTGGCAAAATTTGCATTAATTTACTTGGAAAACAAGTACATACAAAGGTGAGGATTATTCTTTCTCAGAACCAAAAACTGTATTTTCATAAGAAGTTATGACATATCACCTTTATGCATTGCTATGACCTTGCCCTTTCTACAAAATAACTGGAAAATATAATTTAGTGCTCCCTGAGAACCTCTCTACTAGTCTATGGCTCTCTCTACTCCCCAGGACAAATAGTGATTAGATTACATCTGATTAGATTGGTTCCCATTACCTATTACTCCTCACCGTCACAAGACAACACACCATAGATATATACACACCATCTAAACTGGGTTTGAATACCTTGAATACCTTTTTTTTAAAAAGCTATTATTTAGCTCAATTTTCCTCCAGATTCTCACATTTCCCTTCATATCTCTCTCTCCCTCAAGCTCCATGAATCCTTTCCTTTACAAAACAGCTCCTGTACTTCCCAGTAGTGCTGTATCTCTCCATAATTATGCCTTCCTTCTCCTTCAACATTTTGAAATTTTTATTAATTAGAACTGGTCTCTGCTAGATACCACTCCTTCAAATGTAAATAATTGATATGCCTAAACTTTATTTTATTCCCAAAGGAGGGTTTATTAATTAAAAAAAAAAAAAAGATACAAGGGAGCAAACCTTGTAATCAAACAATTTTGTAGCATAACTGATACTTCCGGATTGGAAGGGTCACTCAAATGACATTTACATTATTTTATATCTCTTTCAAGTTGTCATATAATTTGAACTTGAATACATTGAATAAAGAGGAATTCTGTGTCCCAGGACAGAGTATTACATTTAGATCAGAAATGCATGACATTAACAATTTACAGAGTGTGTAAAACCTGTGTCCCTCTAATTTCCACTCATCAGATACTAGTTCTGCCTCATGGGATCCATCCCTAAAAAGCTTAATTTTTCTTCCACAATGTAGTAGTCAAAAAAGCTATTATTTCTCACCTGACTTTTCTAGTTATGAAGTTAAAAGTGTGCTTCATGTTATGATTCCAGTACTTTGACAATTGTGGAGACACTCCTCTGAGCAGATTTCAATTAGCTTATAATCCACTTAAATGACAATCCAAAAATGAATGCATTATTACAGGTGGCAATGATGGGAGCCCAGCATTATCATTATACTCATCCTAAAATTTTTTTAAAATGCAGCCTAAACGTAGTCATATTTTATTTATACTAGTCTACGTTTCAAATTTTGTCCACTACTGTCTATTTTCTAGACAATGCTAAAATGTTAATATGGGCCTTAAAAGCAGACCATGTCCCTCCTCTGCCGCATACTTTTTGATGGATTTTCTTTCCACTCAGAATGTTGATTTGGATTGTCTATTTTGTGCTTGCTTTGGCAGCACATATGCTAAAATGGGCTTGTCTATTTCTACTAAAACATAAGCTCCAAGAAGGTGGGAAATTTTGTCTCTGTTCACTGCTGTTATCACCAATCCTTAGAATAGTGCCAGAGGGAACTTAATAATTGTTACTAAATAATAATTAATTATGACTAATTAATTAATTAATACAATATTAGGATAATATTGATGCATTTAGTCAAAAGGTAAGAAAACACTTTTTATAATTGCTGCTATCCCTAAGCCATAGGTCTCTCAACTGCTAAATTAAAATTGTAGGACATTGTTCAGTGTCATCTTTTGTACAGAATTATACCTTTAAAAATCTAAGACAATTTAAAATGTATTTGGACTAATTAGATAACAAGCCAATTGTATAATATTCAAAACCCAACACATTTTCCTATACTGTAATAAAAAGCAATTATGAAATGCAATGGAAGAATACCCCCATTCATAATACTATTGGAAAATATAATTAACTGAGCAAAAAACTTGAAAAGAAATGTAAAAACTGTATTAAGAGAAGTACAAAATTGTACATAAGCACACAAATGACTTTCATGAATGGAAAAATATGACATTTTCTGTGGTAAATACTGTAAAGCTGTCAATTTCTTCACAATTAATTTAAAAACAAAATTAAACAAATGATTATACACCAATAAGATGCTCAAGATAATGTGAAGAAATCTATTAACTTTATTTGAGGGATTAACTTCTAAAATGTTAGTTATCATAAGGCAAGTTTTGAAAAAAAATTACAATGTTTGATTTATTAAGCCAAGTAAGACCAGTCTAGGCCTAACATTTAGCAATGAATATTTATTGTATAACCAATGGAAACATAATTAATTTTTTGTAATCATCAGTTTAGACTTAACCATCATTTAGCCTATCATTATCTTCTACTTCACAATTTTTCAACCAATAAATAAGTTTCCTTTCCAGGTGCACATAATCAGCATAATTCTTGACCATACTCTCAAAATGTTGTAATACTTTAACTAACCAATTGTATCTGTCTAACATGCTGCAGTGAAAATCATTAATAAATGTTGATTATGACAATTTCTATAAGGTTCCTTATTATAAATTTTCATTTAAATTGATACTTATTTCATTTGCTTCTGAATATTTCCAAGAATAAAACTTAAAACATAGTTTTTCCTTTAGATATTCCTATATTTCCTATACTGCAGAGAAGTCCCCTCATGTAATGAGAATATGTATATACAATAATTTCATTTTTATGTCATACATTTGCTATTTCTCCATATTGTCTAGAACATTTTATATGACATTGTCCCAAACTCCTGACTAATGTTGAGACATTATTTACTTACCACATTTCTATTCTAGTATATATAAACTAGAGGCCTAATGCATGAAATTCGTGCAAGAGTAGGCCTTCCTTCACCTAGCTGCTGGCACCGGCTTCCCTCTGGCACCCGGGACCTGGGCCTCTGCGATGCTCGTAGCCCCTCAACTGCTTTGTGAGACTCCCCCCACCCCACCACCACTCCACAAAACTCCCTCCGTCCCCACAGCTGCTCCATAAAACTCCCCCTGCCCCATGACTGCTCTGCAAGGCTTGCCCTGCCACTCGACTGTTTCACAAAATTGCCCCCACCCTACAACTGCTCCGCAAGACTCCCCCTGCCCCTTGACTGCTCCATAAAGCTTGCTGCCACCCCACAAAGCTTGCTGCTGGATGCTCTGCAAAACTCCCTGCCCCGCCACTGTTCTGCGAGGCTTGCCCCACCCTGCGACTGCTCCACAAAACTCACGGCCACCCAGTGACTGCTCTGCTAAACTCGCTGCTGCCCGCGAAGCAGCCCGCCGCTGCTGTCGCTGCTGCTCAACAGTCCCCAGTCCTGCCCACTGCCACCCCCCCCCCCCGACCATGGTGAGAGGTTTGGGGACCAGGGGGGTGGGGAGGACCGAGAGATGCTCCATGCACTTCATGATGACCAGTCATCCATTCAGTCGTGATGGCACCTGACTCTTTATATATTAGGATAATATTGATGCAGTTAGTCAAAAATTATTTATTTATTCTTTGCCCATTCATATGGATCCTGGTTATCATCATTCATTTTTCATGTTATCCTAAAGCATCCTTTTAACAATATCTTCTAAACCCTTCTCACATATTGACTGTAAGCTCACCAATCACTTTGTTTTCTGGTATTTGATTTGGTTTATTGCCCACCTTCTGGAGCCTCTGCCAGGCTCCATAGCACTTTAAAGCCCTGACAGTGCTTCACTAATCTTATTTAAGTAAACTCACAGTACCCTGAGCTATAATTGCCAACTTTATTTGATTAAGCTTTGTTTTAATTATTTCATCTTGGCTTTCATATTTCTCTTACATGACTTCCTGGATATACACTTTATTTCAAGTTTGTCATGATTACATAAATTTGACAGATATCATCAGAATTAGCATTCCTTTAGTAAGTTCATGTAAAATTTTTAAACGATAATTCTATTTAAAGATTTCTTCAGATGATTTAGTCAGTTTACCAGAAAAGGAATTACTTGAATATATGGGAATGCCAAATTTATAGGATCCATCTTATTAATAGATTTTTGCTGCACAGGAAACTAAAAGAAAATTTTAAACCTGATTTTTCCTTTATATATTACTGATATATCTCCTATATCACTTTACAGTATCCTACCTGTAGTGAGTATACATATACATGACATGAAAATGGTGTACGTTGCACCTTTGATTTATCAATATGAGCTTCTAGCCTCAAATTTAATTAAGGTACTCCATGTTCTGATAACAAAAGGGAGAAGTAAATCTAATTGAAAGATTAGCTAAGTTTAATAAATACATAAAATATGTATATTAATCATTGATATTATATTTAATCAAATTAGCAAATATTTTTATTTTCTGTTTTAGTTTTTAATGAGAATTTTATAATCAGACCTATGCACCATAAAATAAGCAATGCTTCTAGGAGAATTTATGTATGTGTGTGTGTGTGTGCGCGCATGTGTGTGAAAACAATCTAACATTATGTAAGAAGAGATAAGACAATGTTCTGTATTTAGGGAATTTATCAGAAATATACACTTGTGCATGATAATATTCATTATTTTTTATAATAGCTAAAATGGGGTTTAATGGAATGTTTAAAAATATAGAATAAAGTAAGCTGTTTGCAGATGTATTTTGCACTATTATGAAGGTATATAAATTGAGTTTCTGAGTTTTCAGTAGCAGTTAAAATACATGATGACCTCAAAAAAGCCAAGATAAGAAAATGCTAAATTACATACACAATATGACATCAACTATAAAAATGGAAAATACTGCAAGGGAGTATATGCAAAATTCTACCAATGGTTATTTCCAAATTATGCAATAAAGAGTCATTTTTATTCTCTTCAAACTTCTGGTTTTTTTTTCTAAATTTCAAATTGTTCTTTTTCAATGTTACATGTACATTTTATTTGAAGAACTTTAGGAAAGGAAAACATTAGATAAGAAACAACAGAATGACAGTAATGACAATTTAATATCCAGAGTCATTGTCACTAATAACATTTTATTTTATACCATATTTAGAAGCATAACTATTTTTATTTTCAACTAGGAACTCCATCTCTCTATATCTCTGTAATTGTTTACGCTCCAAAAATAATTGAACCCACACGATGTCATTCATTCATCCAGTTTAGATCTCATTTGAATCCTAAACCCACAAAGAAGCCATGATTTCACTCCATCACTCCAATAATAAGCTTTGAACATGAAAACATAAGATTAATGTGTTTGTTTAAAAAGAATTAATATATCATGCTTGGCTAATGTTTAACTTCATCAATGATAAAGAGACGAGAATGCTAGTAATGAAGCATCTACTGCATATACTGCAGTGATGGAAAGTGACCTGAGAAGCATAGCATTTGCTATTCTCTTCCGATTCAGTCCTCTGAACCATGTTGCTCCAGACAAAACATCTTTTAATCATTTAGAGCAATGGAGCAACTTGATGTTTCAGTGGTAGAATCCAGCTAAAATTTAATTAAGGCATTCCAGGTTCAAATAATTGAATGGAGATGTAGACCTAATCGAAAAGAAGAAAGAAATGGAAAGAACCAGGGATAGAGGGACACAGGGAGAGAATGAATTAAAGAAAACTTTATGGGGTGATAACTGACAAAACTAAAAAAAAAAATTAGGCAATAATATTTATTTTCAGACTATATCCTTTCCACTTGTGTCATCTGCCCTTTCCAAATTCCCCAAACAATGGCCACAATAGTAAAAGTTATCATTTAAGCAAGAGTGTGTGCTTTATATCGCTATACCAACATTAGTTTTCTAGAACACTCCTTTTTTCCCCCAAGTTGGTAACTTCAAACTAGTAGGCATCTATTTCAAATCGTTTCCAGTTCCCCATAAAAACCTATAAAATTGGCTTTTCCAAATTGCATTGAATATGAAACCCTTAACCATATACCATAAAATGGGAGATATTATTTATTCTTGTTTTTGTTTTAATGTTCCAGCATCTTTCCTCATTGCAGAGCCTGCTGAAAAATACCCAGTCTTCATTGATACTCAGTTATTGAGCCAAGTTCATATGTGCTACTTTTAATAAGGGGTTGATGGCATATCTAATACATGTAATATAGTAGTGCTGAAATGAGCTTGCTTCCTGAGATGCCCTGAGAGGCCCTTGCTTTCCTCAGTATTTTTCTTACCTCTTTCTATCTTGTTACGTTTGGATGAACAGTTCAGAAGTCCCAGCTTCACTGGATATTTGGTGATTTAAAAAGATTGTGGTGGGTACATGGGAGATCCTGAAATAGGTACCTGTTTGACATTCAGATATTGAACATCCATTAAATGAACAATAAGGTAGTATTTCCAATTTTCTTTCTAATTATCAGAATTCAGGCACAGATGTTCATCCAGCACCAATGTTCATGTAGCTTCTCTCTATGTGAAGTAGGATGGCTCTCCATTAGCTCCATTAACTGATTCCCTGCCATGCCCCATTTCTCTTTTATTCTTCCCAGGCGAGCTGCTCAGCCATGGCACTGGTTTGCTATTTAGTTGCCTTTTCTTACTGTTCCAAGTGCACCTTGCTCACCAATCTAAATGATTCATTTTTTTTTTATGTTTGTTTGTACATGCCAGTAAATATTTATAGAAATGCTCAAATGATTTACAGGAGCTGAGGCTCATGAACGCTCTGTCTCCCTCCTAGCTGCAGTAATGCATATTACTAAAATCTAAATTTAGAGTCATTGTTTTCAAACGATTCGTTTTTATGGGCTTTGTTACTTGTTTTTAAGCAGAGGCGGAAAAAGATCCTTACCTAAATTTTCTGAGTCATGAACCTGTCTTTTCTTTCCTTAATGGCACAACACAGTGGAATTAGTATGTATCTGAAAGGACTATGAGCAGAGCTGTTATCTCAGCACGTTTCCACTGGCACCTCCTGGCAGGTATCCAATGCTTATTGCAAACTAAGGAAGACTTAAGATTAGCCACTGGCAATCCATTATTGACACTTTTTAGTATATTCTCCTATTGCAGCTATGGAGAGCTAAGGCAATATATTTAGTATGAGAAAATTATAAATGTTCTAGAGGAATAAAATTAGAGAACACAATAAAAAACATAATAAAAGCAAGCGTAACTATAGGTTTGAGAGTGGATCCTGAAAACACTTCTAAAGAAAATTCTTCATACCATTAAAACAAGTTGATGTGGCGTACTCTCCATTGTTAACTTCATAATGGGAAGTATACAAGAATCCTTCTATTCAGTTCTCTTTCATTTGGAATTCAAGATAATTTCAAGACAGTAGTTCAGTGTTTTAAAAAGGCTTAAAATTAATTGTTTGCATAAAAATCAAAACAAATTTTCATTTATACTTATAAATACAAAAATTGAAGAACTTAGACACACATACAGCCACACAGCCTTAGTCTTATACATTACTCCACATTTATAAGATTTATATCTTTCGATTGTATCTCACATAATTTACTCAAATAAACCACTTTTAGTTGTATGACTATAAGATTGGTTTATTGAACACTTACTAGGTGACAGACAGTATGATGTTCATTATCTCATGTAGTCTTCACAGCAATACTGTGAAGTAAATGTTCTTTTCCTGTAGATGGCTGATTAATATTAAATAATTTTTCCAGGGTCACACCGTTAGTTTAATTGGGATCTGAACTCATCAGTCTGCTTCCAGACTACCATTTTATATGATACCCCCATTATTTTATGACCATATAATCGACTACATATTTCCATTATTTTACTTTAAATATAGTGAGGAGAGAGAGAAAGAGATCTGTTAGAAGTTTATCTGTGTGGTAATCACAGCTATAATGATCTTGTTCCACTGGGCTCTTATAACAAATGACCTTGACAAGCTCTTTGCCTCTTTGAGAAAATAGCACTGGCATTCCATTGGAATAGGGGGTAGATATCCATTAAAAAAAAAGGCACCATGGAGTCCTGTTTCATGTTCACTTCAAGTATTCCAAGATATCAGATCATACCTCTGAGAAAAATGGTAACAGGGTTCCAGTATTGGTAAATAAATTGCCAGACACCCTTTACAGTGGTTCTCAACCTTTCTAATGCCGTGACCCATTAATACAGTTCCTCATGTTGTGATGACCCCCAACCATAAAATTATTTTCGTTGCTACTTCATAACTGTGATTTTGCTACTGTTATGAATCGTAATGTAAATATCTGTGTTTTCCGATGGTCTTAGGCAACCCTGCTAGCGGTTCTCAACCTGTGGGTCGAGAAAACACAGATATTTACATTATGATTCATAACAGTAGCAAAATTACAGTTATGAAGTAGCAACAAAAATAATTTTATGGTTGGGGGTCATCACAACATGAGGAACTGTATTAACGGGTCACGGCATTAAAAAGGTTGAGAACCACTAGCACAACGACAAAGGCTGCACCAAGCTCTGAGGGGGTGGGAGCCAAGTGAGGAAATAGTAATGGTTCCCACCTAGGGGGAGGTTAGGCAAATGTGGTGATTGGCAGGATATAACTGGGATGGCTAGGTGATCTTTTTCTCCCACACTTAAAGAATACTAAGGCTAGTAATGTCTAAGAAAAGAAAAACCATATATATATGGCTTGCATTTGCTTCCTTTTCTTACTTTTCAGATACTCTTAAATATGATAGAAATTATAACAGATTCAGAACACGCTCTTGGAACACAGAAAATACACACTTATGCATAGACAGACATTACAGAGCAAGAGCAAAAGAGAGAGGAAGATATTGATTGAAGACATAGGAATTATATATACACATTAATGCAACTGTCATTGTAATGATAAGTAAATCAAAGTGATCCTGTCTGCTATGTTACCTAGGAGATGATCCTAACTCCTAGAAGTTGTGTCTGAATCAAGAAAATACTGCAAATTTGGAATGTGGAGAAAATAGTTTGATGGTTCTCACAAGTAATGCCAAAGCCAAATATGAATCTTACGGTATGTTGTGTTTTCTTCCTTGTCACATTCAAAAAGAGAATATTTAATTGCTGTTAAATAAAATAGAGGTCACTTTAAAATCATATGGTCCTCTTAAGAACATGAACTATGTTTCTACAGTGATTGGTTTAGTAAAGCCAAAGGGTCTATTGGAGCTAATTCATTCTTTGAGATGAAGCATCAGCATTCTAATGGTGGCATTTAATAACCTCTTGTCCATTTTATTTGAAAAAGGGATGAGTAGGCAAAATAATTTGTTGGAAATACCTAATGAATATACTAGTTTCCTAGGACACCTTAACAACATACCAGAAACTGGTTAGCTTAAGACACTACTAGTAGAAATGTAATCCCTCTTGGCCTCCTCCAGCCTCTAGCTATTGCCAGCAGTCCTTGACTTCCTTGGTATGTGGCCCTGTAAGTCTGCTTTTATCTCTGTTTCCACATCACCTTCTACTCTTCTTTCTGGCAAATCTCCTTTGTATGTCTCTCACAAGGACACTTGTCATTGAATTTAAGGACTACCCAGGGTGAGCTCTTCATCTCAAGATACTTAATAAATTGTATCTGTGAAGATGCTTTTTCAAATAAGGCAAACTTCACAGGATCTAGGAATTTGATGTGGATATATCTTTATCTTTTAGGGGGCCACTCTTCAACCCACTGTACTGACTTAGAATATTTAGGGAGAAGGCAGTAATAATATATGACATGTGTGATGTGTGTCCAGTAGGGAGAATACTTTTTTTTTTAATACTCAATCCTTTGAGGTTTTTACTTGTTTTTCACATCAAAAGATTTGACATATTCTATTACAGTCATTTAAAAAGGTTTAAAGGTATCCTTACTCCCTGAATATTTGGGGTGCTTTTTCAATGAAATATTATATAGGTGAGAGCAATATGTTTATCTCATGGAAGCAAGTTCAAAGCCCTCTAGCTATTATCTCTCCTTTAAAGTCAAGACTGTGAGATAGTAGAGCAAAGCTTGAAGGGAATAGGAAAGGAATACTTTAGCTCCCCCCAACTTTTCACATCAAAACTGCCTTACCCTTGTTCTGATTAAAGTTAGTTCTCCCATAATTCTCTCAAGTCCTATGTTTATGTAGATTCTTCAATTAGCTTGTCTTTCTTAGTGGTGACCACTCCAGTTGTTAATATTTTCAAATCTGAACAGATCCTTAATAAACATAGAAACACAGTGGGTTGGAAAAAATTTTGACAATAAAGTTCATTGCATATTCTGAAAGATTTGTCACGTAACCCCTGGCTCTTGAGATGGTGTTAAAATGTCTTGTAGTTTAACATATGTAGTTCAACTATTAAAATTATTTTATTTTCATAGTCAAAGCTTTAGGAGTTTTACTGTAATTATTTATAGTTCTAAAAAGAGTTGCCAACAAGACATGAAAGAGGCTAATCTCTGTCTGGGTTTTACTAAGAATGAAATTTGGATAAAATCTTCCAACAAACTAATGAATCTATATATTTTAAGGACTAAGAGGCAGACATATTTCTTATAAAATAAACCACTGTCAGCATCATATTTGTGGGATTAATCAGTATAATTAAATTAAGGAGAACTGGAAACTACCAGTTATCATATTGTCCCAATAGAGAAAGCTCTACCATTTGGATTTAACATTTTAAACATTAAAATGTGAATCAAGATTTATACAAACTTTAACGTATCTTTTCTAAATTCAGATTCAGGGGACATTCATATTCTAAAACCACAATATTCACCATTTGTTCACTTTATTTTTCAATCTCCTACCTTTTCAGAGAATGAGAATAGCACAAATCTATCCTGGTATATCTTTATTATTTCTATGGAGGTATTTCAATGTAAAGGAAAAACAAAATATGTTGTACTGGAACTATGTACCGATTCCCATTAATTCAAGATAATTGAAACCTAGTACAAAAAAATAAATGAATTCTTCATTAAGCAAAATGACCAAATACTTCAAAAAGCAATGAACTTCTTTATATTAAAACATTAGAAAATGAAGTTAAATTTATAGTTTGAACTAGATTTCATTTTCTCACTATTTGCAAAAATGCCTCTCTCTTTTTTAAAACAATATTTTTATTGATTTCAGAGAAGAAGGGAGAGATAGAAACATCAATGATGAAAGATAATCATTAATCATCTGCCTCCTGCATGCCAGCTCCTGGGGATCTGGCCAAAACCTGGTCATGTGCTCTTGTGGGAATTGAACCCAGGACCCTTCAGTATACAGGTCGATCTCCATCCCCTGAACCAAACCAGCTAGGGCAAGAAAAACACCACTCTCAATAGTAAAATCATCTTTGATGATATCTAAATTGTTGAATTAGGAACTCTAAAATGATGATTATAAATGTATATATATAAAACTTCCATCACAAAGTCAATAGATACAAATTTTCATGTACATAAGAAATTATGATTTTTGATAAATCACTATAGTAAAGTACATTAAATAATGAGAATGGTGCTTATTTGTTAGGTATTAGGAGAAGTGCCCAGCACAGCAACAGAAAGGTATATCATAAGATATTAAAGCCAAAGAATAAACTGTCTCCCTAAATTGAGTCAATGGGGTCTCCATACAAAGGTAAGGTTCTAAATAGTGCCCATATTTTCTTGTAATGGACTGTTTCACATCTTTCTACTCAATCCAAAGAAGAGTAGGTGTTAACCTGAATATTGTTGTACTCAATTAACATGTAAATACAAAGAATCTGAGACATTTTACATTAAGATGTTAGGGAGACCAGATAGTATAAGAGCAGGGAATGGGGAAATTTATTAATATTTGTAACTGTTTCTATTTTATTTCTTAAAGAAAAGAACAGTAGATGTTTTAATATATGCCTTAGTAACATTATATACTATTATAACTCTCAACATACAAAAAATGAATTGTTTGTACCAGCTGAAAAAACATAATGTCTTGGGACTTTCTCTTGATCATATACACATTTTGCAGTTTTCACATTGTAGTCAATAAACATTTAAAATTACATAACTAGTTTATAGTTAAATAGCATACAGCAAAAAAGTGAAATTGCACATGCAAAGTTAATAAAGGAATTGAAAATAAAATGTTTCCAAATGCTGAAATGAATCACTTATTTATTTCTTGTTTTTTACTTTGGTTATCTACCTGACTTCCAAATCATTTTTAGGTTTAATGCATGTTAATTATGAGCTAAATTAGATTAATCATTCTGTTTTTCCAAATAGCAAATCACCTTAATTGTTATTTTGTTATCCTGTTTCCTTTTTCCTATCTTCACTTGTAACCATGAAATAGACAGAAGCATCATCTCTGTTTAAAATCTGGACTTTATCACAATGAACCAGTTCTTTGATAAATGACTTTTTCAGTAAAACTTTTTCTTATTTTTAATATAAACAACATTGTCATTTAAATGTTAGAGGAATGTCAGGCTATTAAATTTAAACAATTATGATAACAAACTTATATTTTTTTTCATTTAATAAATCTTTATTGTTCAGATTATTACAATTGTTCCTCTTTTTCCCCCCATAGCTCCCCTCCACCCGGTTCCCACCCCACCCTCTGCCCTTACCTCCCCCACACTCTCCTCATCCATAGGTGTATGATTTTTGTCCAGTCTCTTCCCGCACCCCCCACACTCCTTTCCCCCTGAGAATTGTCAGTCCACTCCCCTTCTATGCCCCTGATTCTATTATATTCATTAGTTTATTCTGTTCATCAAATTTTTTATTCACTTGACTTTTAGATTCACTTGTTGATAGACATGTATTTGTTCATAATTTTTATCTTTACCTTTTTCTTCTTCTTTCTCTTCTTAAAGAATACCTTTCAGCATTTCATATAATACTGGTTTGGTGGTGATGAACTCCTTTAGCTTTTTCTTATCTGTGAAGCTCTTTATCTGACCTTCAATTCTGAATGATAGCTTTGCTGGGTAGAGTAATCTTGGTTGTAGGTTCTGCTATTCATCACTTTGAATATTTCTTGCCACTCCCTTTTGGCCTGAATAGTTTCTGTTGAGAAATCAGCTGACAGTCATATGGGTGCTCCCTTGTAGGTAATTAACTGTTTTTCTCTTGCTGCTTTTAATATTCTCTCTTTGTCTTTTGCTCTTGGCATTTTAATTATGATGTGTCTTGATGTGGTCCTCTTTGGATTCCTTTTGTTTGGGGTTCTCTGCACTTCCTGGACTTGTAAATCTGTTTCTTTTACCGGGGGGGGGGGGGGGAAGATTTTGGTCATTATTCTTCAAATAGGTTTTGAGTATCTTGCTTTCTCTCTTCTTCTGGCACCCCCATAATTCAGATGTTGGTACGCTTGAAGTTGTCTCAGAGGCTCCTTACACTATCTTTAAATCTTTGGATTCTTTTTTCTTTTTCCTTAACCAGATAACCAACTTTTAATCACTGTATAGACCTATTAACTTGCTTACTCACTGGCTAGGAGAAGCAAATTACTTTAACAACCATCTCAGGAACAAGAGTATATTTAAAATTTTAAGTGGTTAATAACAATCTTATAGTAATCCAGAAATAATATTATGCAGTTACCTATTAAAGAATAACATAATATAAATAAGAGACCAGTAGATATTTGGTATTTAATTTGGTGGTGAAAGGAGCAACATGGCCATCTACCAAACCTGTAATCAGTCTTAGTAGAATCACATCAAAAAAGCTCAGTAGATTACATATTAGAAATAGAGAGAGCATATTGGATAAAGCTGTGAGTAAGAAACTTAATACCTGCAGAGATTGAGCCTTTCAGTGCTGATCTAATAAAGGATATTAACCAACTAAATTGAATACACTTAGAGGGAAAAAGAGACAAGTTGAAATTTTTAATAGCTAATTTAATAAATACCTAGAAAAACAAGTTTGCATTCAATGCCCAGGCAGATATAGACTCTACTGTAATGAGTTTTGGGTTAATTATTACCATCATGGTGTCCACTAAGGAAAAGCTCCAAAATAGAAAGTAGGCAAAAATTTCTTAGTGCACTAAAGCTGATGTCTCTTCTCTTCTTGAGGGATAAAAACAGAAAATGTTGGCCTCTATAATGGAAGAGAGACAGTGCATAAGTCTGCGCCCTGGTGATTACCAACGTTAGGATAGTGGGCAAGTCTTTTAGTTATTCTTGGTATCTCCTGTAAAATATAGAGGTTCAGAACTTCATGATGTAATTCTTATAGTCCCTTTTAGCTTTAAAACTCAATGATTCAATACATTGATTAATATTTTTTCTGCTATAAAGCACCTTAGAGAAAGGGACTCATTATTAAATATAAACACATCCTTTGAGTTATATCAAATATAAACACATATAGGGTTTTATATATATTTATATATATGACTATATGTAAAATAGCTAATCCTATATAATAAAAGCCTAATATGCTAGGTGGCCATTCAACCAATCAAAGTGTAATATGCTAATGATATGCTAAGGCCACTCAACCACTCACTATGAGGTGCACTGACAACCAGGGAGCAGATGCTCTGACTGGTAGGTTAGCTTGCTGCTGGGATCTGGCCGACTGGGACTGAGTGAGATGGGCTGGTCATACCCTGGAGCCCTCCCGCAGTCCCTCCCCAGCTGGCCAACCTCCTGCATCTCTCCCCAGCCCCAATCATGCACTGGTGGGGTCCCTCAGCCTGGCTTATGCCCTCTTGAAATCCAGGACCCCTCAGGGGATGTCAGAGAGCCAGTTTCAGCCCAATCCCACAGGCCAGGCCGAGGGACCCCACTGGTGCACAAATTTGTGCACCAGGCCGCTAGTTGCATATAAATGTACATAAAACCCTATATTCTTTAATTATTCAAGGCTAATTATTAATGCTTCCAATAATATAAAAATTAACTTTAATTTGAAAATGCCAGTTTCCCATCAATTAATAAATTCTATGTAGCATTAAAAAAATTCCAAATATTTATGTTACATATTCCAAACTCCATGCTAATGATACACCTCACTAAATTTTAAATGAAGATAAAAATAACATAATAAATAATTATTTCTACCTATCTCAAAGAGACGTAATGCAATGAATTAAATATCTTGAATTCAGTATGTTTGGCTTAAAGATGAATCAAGCTGGAGATGAAGAATTATACAGCTATTCATCAAATGCCCATCCCATCTTGTTTGTGAACACACTGTGATTTTTGAGTTCCATTTCTCTGTCTCATTTAATCATTCTAATCCCAGGAGAAGAGAGAAATATCATTTAGGCACCAGCTTCCCACCATATCCTGTAAGTAACAAAAAAAGACTAATACATCAGACCTAGGTAATGAGTTTGGGGGATAGCTATCTCATAAAAGCTTATGAATTTATCGTGAGAAGTAGATTGAGAGGTCAGCTTGTTTCTTTCAACTTACAATGAGAGTGGCAACTAAACTACCTAAATTGATGGCATCTCATCCTATTGCAAATGACCTTGAGACAAGATTATTCCATTTCTCTTCTTGATAATCCAATATAACAAAAATCTAGCCAAGGCTAGAGCAATGCAAATTTACCCTCCTTCAATAATGACAATGGTTATTGCTACATAAAAATTAAAACAAAGAAAATTTTCCATAGTGCTTAATTTATTATCAGGAAAAAATCCAAACTCTTTTTAAGGCTGAGAAGATACCATTTTCACTAAAAATTAGGGCTGAATATAACTAGTGATGAAAACCATCCACTTGTTTTTCATCATTGTCTTCACTCTAAGAGGCTAGAGACCAGTACCACAATGCTTGTCATTGCCACCTTCCCTCTTACGTCTGCTCTACACAATGTGTCCCCAAGTTACAGTTCTGTGCCTCCAAACTGTGCATACTCCAACTTCTCAGCACACTGATATATTAAAGACATGACGAACTCTTCAACCCGTTATGTTAATAACCAGCAAACTAATATGTTATTCCCACCAAGAAAGTTAGTCATTTTATAATAGACAGGTTTTAGATTTAGTTTAAAGGGAGTATTGATAATATTTTAAAGCAAATGCATTTTCCTCTGTATTAAATTTCTTCATCACTTTCTTGCTAACTATCATCACCCAGGTTTGCAACATTGGAGGCATCTGAGAGTTTTCCATTTCTCTCACTTACTATATCTAATTAGTTGACAAAGCCAAGTTCTCCTGTTCCAGGGATTATTTATTTAAAAATGGTTTGCACAATTGTGTAAGTAGGTATTTTCTCTGAGATCAAGGTTCAAGCATTCAACAAATTCTCAGAGCAGTTATTAACTCACTGACTAAATAAATATATAAAATATGGCATTCATTCTCACTAGTAGTTATCTAATCCTGTTTCTCCCAGCCATCGATCTTTCATTTCTCTAAATTAGGTTATACCCCATTGACATAGCAGCCTTTTATACTTTCTTATCATTTGTCCACTAAAACAAAACAAGGATGACACCACAACATTAATAGAATTATTTTTTTAAGTTTAGAATAGCAAAAAAAAAAGGAGTACCAGGTGTTAATGGCTTTAAGAAAAGATTTACTTCTCAAGAGAAGGAATCTATAATAATAAAAGCATAATATGCTAACTAAACCAGATGTCCTTCCAGATGACCTTCCAGACAAAGCTGGGGCTGCAGCCACAGGATTGAGGAAGCCACAGCAGCTGCAAGGGATCCAGCCAGCCGCCGTGGCTGTGAAGGCCTACTCTTGCATGAATTTCTTGCATTAGGCCTCTAGTATTTTTATAAATGTTTATCACAAATAATTGGTAAATGCATCTTTTATCTGCGTGTCCATGCTGATCACAACCCCGTCTATAATAATAAAAGCGTAATGTGCTAATAAGACTGGACATCTTTCTGGACGACCCTCTGGATGAAGCTGGGGCTGCAAGGGAAGCCCGGGTCCCAGGTGCCAGAGGGAAACTGGTGCCAGCAACTGGGGAAAGGAAGGCCTACTCTTGCACAGATTTTGTGCATTGGGCCTCTAGTTTAAAATAAAAAGCAATAGAACATAGAAGCAAAATCTCTAACAGTAAGCTTTTTTCCCCAGACAAGGAATTTATACTTCTGCTAGTTTTATTCATTTAACAGTTTTCACCACCTCCGACTGATTGCCAGATGCCTATGACAATATTTCTGTGTGTACACATTAAGCAAGATTGTTGTTATGCTTTATTTTTTATTTATGGTAATGAGGCAGAATCTATATAGTAGAGAGCAGGAAATTTTCCATTATGATGGATAAATAACTCTGGAAATTTTAAACATTCAAAATGTGTCTGTTTTGAGCAGCATTAGCCACCGAATTTTAATGATAGACATACAAACACATTCATCCAGAACTACCTGACAGGATTGAAAATTCCTATCCTATCAAAATCATATCCAGTGCTCTCTCTGCAGCCATAATCGGTATTGATGTGGGAGATGAACTATCAGTGTAATATTCTGTGATTAGTTGTGCAGATCTGTTCAGTCCCCCTTACAAACCCGGAGCTATGAATAGAGATTCAGTGAGTTAAATCTCAAAAGCCATTCAGATGGAATCCAAGCATTATTCTTCAATCATTATTTAAACGGAAGTCTATAATGGGAGGGGGAAGTGGAGAATGAAAGCAATGCTAGACTATTCATACTCGTATTCAAGTCTCTCAGTCTTAATTTAAGAATTTTCTTTCCTGACATGGCCCTGGTCTTCTACTCCCCTTTGCCTCCAAAAGACAGAGCTATCTAGGACTATGATGTTTTTCTCTTTGCTTGTTATTGATTTAAACTGTTATAGCTATGTTAGATCTTCATTTCAGTCCAGTACTATGGTAACAGTTGCAACATTTTTATTTTCACTTCAGACAGCCTCTTCTATTATTTCTGTTTGTTGATAAGTTATGGGAGAGGAGGGGAGACTGGGAGGAGGAGAACTGTGAGCTATTCAGTGAAGTTATTGCTTCAAATTAAAATACCCGCTAAAGCTGTCTACTCCAAAATGGGGTAACAACACTGGATTTTATATTTTAAAATAATATATGTTTATATATAGTAATATATTTCAATATAATTTTAAGTAATATTTTAAAATAAGTATATTAAGCTTCAATAAAATTATTTTTCTTAAACAAGAATTGCCCAGTTAGAAATAATTTCAAATAGTTCATAGAATATTATTGTATAAAATTTAAATAATAAAATAAATAAATTTATCAGCTATATAGGGCAACAAAATAGCACCTAAGCTCTCCCCATGCACCTGAACAGGCAGGAACATGCTCTTTCACCAGGATCAGTCAAGTTTACAATTACAAAAATAAACAAATTGAATCATTTTCAGCTGCTAATTTGAATATTTCCAGCCAAAAAGTAGACTTCTGAACTCAACTGTCATTTTTGGCTTCTAAAATGCAGGAAATTTGACAAATAATAATGATGGTCAACATCTGCATTTTGCTTTACACTGGATATCTCATTCCCTCAGATCACAACTTAAATGGCACTTCCTCTGTGCTGGTGCCTTTCACCTGGCCTTGTGTTAAGCACGAACCCTGTGTCCATGGCAGCATTAATTCTCCTGGCATTTTATTGCAATTACAGTTGGAACCCATTAAATTATCTCACTCATGAGGCTGAATGCTCTACAAGGGCACTATGTCTATCTTATTCAAACTTTTTTGGAAGCACCAAGCAGAGTGATTGGCACATGGTAACCCCATAATAAATATTTTTATTACTGTTGTTGATAGATACAAAAAGCACCTCAGAGAGAATAAATGAATAACAGGGTCAGACTACAGAAAGCTCCCAAAAGTCAGAGCCAGAACCAGAACCCAGACTAGAATAGACTTAACTGTGACTAGAACTTGTGACTCCTAGCAGATGGCTCTTCCCACAGTATGGTTGCACTCTACACTATGGACAGAGACAAAGACTGCACTTGATAGTTGGCTGCAAAGCAAGACATTGTGGAATATTCTCCTTATTTTAGATGTATTTCATTCTCAGAAAGGAATGTAAGTTATTATTTTTTTTAAAAGCGGCAAAACTGAGGTACTTGAGAAACAATGTCAACACAAGACAATAATGATGCTAATATGACTATTTATATCACCTTGTGGTTTTTGTTGTTGTTTTTGGTTTTTGGTTTTCTTTTTTAACAGACTCTCGGGGTACTTATAAGCATGCTTTGCATTTAATTCTATATAAGGTAGCTCCTCTAGGAGATGAATATTCATCAATGATTACTAATTCTAAGAATGCATAGTTTGTTATGTGTCTCTCAGCAGTGCACTTTATTAGTGGGGGAGGGAAAGATCATTATCATTCATCATTATTGATTTTGCGCCAAATGTGAATTTTGATGTATTCAAATGGTTTTTGTTTATGCATATATGCATACAAGTTCTTTGATATAACCCATGGACACAGACAAAAGGGTGGTGAGGCCTGGGGCGGGGAATGGGGCAGACTAGAAGGGGTTAATGAGGGAGAAAAGGGGACATGTAATACTTTCAAAGTAAAGATTTAATTTTTAAAAGACTTTTGTTTGGATACAGAAAACATAGCCTTTGTCTCCCTTAGCGCCCTAAAGACCCTCCAGAACAGGGCAGATTGACCTTCATTACTTCAGGTCTGTAAACAAACTCCCATAGATATGGCTGATTTTCTTTCAGTCTCTGAGACTACCAGAATTAGTCCAAAATCTGCAAGTTTATGCCGCCATTTGCTAAAACAATGCTGTGTGCATTTTTAAAATGCCCCATTCATTGAAGAGTATAGCATTAAACTGTTTTTCACGTATAGTATTCTGTAGCTATACATTCATGATGTTTTGTTTAAGGGAAAAATATCTTCTGAGAAATTAATTGATACAATCAAGAACTTGTTAACCATTTTAAGCACTTATCTATATGTTACACTTACTGAGTAAGTAGTTCTATTAGCCTCAACCCCTAGCAATTTAGCATGTGAATGCCATATGAAATGTGGCATTTCCTTATCCTGCAACACCTACTTGAAAACGAATGAGTGCTAAATTCTATTTTGCCTAGGAACTATATACTAATTGGCTGGCTGCCTTGATGCAGATTCCAGACAAGCTAATATGACTAAATCCGAGTTAACTCATCCTGTTGATATCTATATTTCTGAAACTAAACTAGATATCAATTTTATTTTCTAACTTGCATTGAGTCTCTATAATATACATGAACTGAACAAGATGATTATATATAATCATATATATATATATGTGTGTGTGTATATATATCTTAAGATTTATAATTCTGCTCAGAAAAGTCTAATATTATTTTGTATATGAGAAAATAGACACAGAAAAATTTTCTTTTTAATTAAAAAAAAAAAACCTACCCTACCTAATTACCATTTACTTAATCCAAATGAAATTATGTCCCTGATTTCAAAGTCAAGTTTCTCCTCTACATTATAAACATAAGGAAATGCAACAATATTGATACGTGACTTTTGGACTGGAACACAAGGTATTCCCCTCAGCAGCATGGTTCCCCGGATTCTTTATCCATTGGATTCGAAGAATAAAACCACAGATAGAAGCTGGTATTGCGAAGGTGGAGATTTATTGAAGAACAAGTACAGACTCCCATGTGGGGAAGGGGATATAATTTCATAACACAGACTCACACATGGGGAGGGGGAAAGAGTCCCACCGATTTCTTGTTTCCAGGTTTATAAAGGTTACAAGTCCCTGTGTCATGATATCCCATCTGATTGGACAATATTCCCTTTTGAATTGGTTACTATAGTAACTACATAGCTCTAAGATCAAACATCACATGGGACATGCGATGCCTTCCTCCCTCATTGTTCTATTCCTTCTGGGCTTAGTTCCTCCTTCTTTCTTTGTAAATATAGACCTTTTTGCTACTCCCAGTTCCCTTGTCTTATGTAAATGTAACTGTTGCCTCTCCCTTGTGTTATGGAAATGTACCTTCTCCCAGCTCTCTTGTCTTATGTAAATGTAACTTCTCCCAGTCTGTAGCCCTGTGTTTTTTCCATGAACCCCTAATTCTAAAAAATTCCCTAAACCTGCCTATATCCCCCTAAAATTCCTATTTCAATATGACTACAATTTTAGTAAAGGTAAATCTATAATTTTTATGTTCGGAGTTTATTTTTATTCAACTCAATCCTACAAATGCTGGCCATGAGAAAACAATTCATTCAAAGATGCTTCTTTCAGAGAGCTTAAAATCTAATTGAGAAAACCTGCAACCCATCATGATACAACAAGGCCAAGGATGAAAAGTGAAGAGGAAATGTAGCATTCTTTCATAGCACAAAGGGGAAAAATAGTACCTTGTATGGAGAGAACTATAAAATGAATTATTGATTCACAGAATGAGTGGACCTGTAGTTGGAAAGTAGAAGGAAGACTAAAGAATAAGCAGACATGAACATGGATGAATAAAACTCTGATGAAAAGCATAGTGTGAGCAAGCACATCAGGTACATGGGCGAAAAGTTATATTACCTCATTAGCTTAAACATGAAGTAGATCTAAGAGAGTAGGAGACATATGTGAAGATGCCACCTCTGGGTGGGAAACCTATACCTCCTCTTCCTTCTTCACCTGCAAAACCCTGCTCTTCTGCTCTCTACTTCCTCCAATTACAGAATCCTATTCTCTCCTCTACATTCAGGTAGCAGAGGCAGCAGTAAGGATAGGTGTATTAGTTATCTATAGCTGCATAACAAATTATCACAAAAATATTTTAGTTTAAAATCTTTTTATCTTATTTCACAGTTTCTATAGGTCAGGAATCTAGGAGCAGCATTGCTGGGTGGTTTTTGGCTCAAGTTGTCTCACAAGGTTGCAGTCAAGCTGTTGGATGTGGCTGTAGTCATTGTAAGGTTTGAGACGAAGCAGGATACAACACACAGAGAGTCCAGGTGATTAGAAAGGGGGGGTTTAATCTTGCGCTCCCAGGCGAAACTTGCTGGTCCGAGGGTGGGCCAGGGAAGTTCGCGCCAAAAAGGGGCGCAGGCACTTCTTTTATACAGCTGTTTAGTGAGGGGAGGGCGGAGGGCATGAGAGATGTGGAATTCCGCCTTGGGCCAGGGATCTAGGAAGTTGCCAGTTATCTCCGCCACCATCTACCTTGCATATGCATGCATAGGCTCTGGACTTCCCCCCCCTGCCTCAACCTAACATGCGGGCTTTTGGTGATAGGGGGCTCCGAAATCATCCTGGCTAATTCCTGCTGACCAGGGGCGAAGAGGGTGGGGGATGTTAAAGGCCAGGGTCAGGCAGAGGCAGGTCAGAGGGCAGCCAAGTGTAGGGGTGGAGCAGGAGCTGGTTTACAGTCACCTGAGACATTTCCACGGGAGCGGATGAATTTGAGGAGGCAGGGAGCTAGGGAAAAAAAGACACAGATGAGAATTAGGGGCCCTATCAGGGGCAGGATCCAGGTCGCTAAAGGGCTTTGGAGCCAGCTGAAAAGAGAGTTGTCCCAGGAGTGTCTTGCACGTAATTCTTCACTCAGCTTAGTCAGGGTCTGCACGTTCTGTTCCACCACTCCGGACTCGTTGATGTAGTAGCAGCATTCTTCTTGAAGGAACATGCAGGTTCCTCCTTTTTCCGCAGTAAGAAGGTCTAGGGCCCATCGGTTCTGTAGGGCTATTTGGGCTACTGATGTTACTTGCCGCTGCAGGGAGGCTAAGGAGGCAGTAGTAGACTCCAAGGCTATCTGGAGTTTGTCATTGAAATCCTGAGCAGAGATTATGCTGTTCCCAAGAGCCCCTCCAGCTAGGCCTACCGAGGTAGCAATACTTACCCCCAACATGACAGAGAGGAAAGCGGCCGGCAGGCCTGGGGGTGGGATGAAGGGAGCAACCAGGCAAGCTCCGACTCTCCATACAAGGTTAGTTGGGGAACTACTATTATCACGAAGCAAGGCCCGGGGTCAGAGGAGTTTATGCAGTTGCTTAAGGTGCCATTGCACCAAAAGAAGGTACCCAGGCTGGCCTTGGTGGGACTGGCTGCAGTGTGGTTTTGGGTACAGTTCCAGGTGACCTGTCCCACAGTTACCGGGTTGCTGGTCTGGTAGCATATCTGCAGGGGCAAGGTGGGTTCTGGAGTTTCGGGTTCCCAGAGGGGAATGCCAGCCAGGGGAGGCTGACATTCACCATGTGCTTGGGTTCCTGGAGGAGTCATGAGTGGGACGGCAGCCAGCAAAGGTCTTTGGAGAGAGACACATAGAAAGCAGTGTGAGACATTGAGCAGGGTGTGGGTCTCGTTAAGGAATAGTAGAGTGTGTTGGATAAGTTGGAGCCAAGAAGACAGGACTTCTACCCGGGGGGAATCAGGCAGCTTCCCTTTAAGGGAATGTTCAGCCTGTAGGATGCTGTTAGAGACCTGGATTTGGGCCTCCTGGGCCATGACATATTCCCAGGAGATGTAGATGGTCCCTGAAGGGGTCGAGCTCCAACCACTCCCATATAGTTTTCCCATAACGCCCGCAACCCATTGCTGGTCCCAGGGGTCCTGGACCCTGATGTAGAAGGTCCCGTCCTTCCAGAAAAAGGGGCCAGAACTGACCTCATTGTAGGCATCATGGATGACACAGCCTGACCACCGGCAACCCCCATAGGTGTTGAGTCTTGACTACACCTGTCTGGGTTCCGTTGGTCATAAGTAAAACAAGCATATGGTCGGCCACTGTTGGACACTGACTGGAGGTTGACAGCAATCAGGATCTCCGCCTGGCATCCGACTGTTATGCCCAGATTTCGGGGTCCCCAAATTCAACCACCAGGGAGCCACTTCCGATGTAAAAAAACAAAAGAGTCTTTATTCAAGCCCGGGCTTGGCTCCCAGCCTCTTTACCAACGCAGCGGCGAGATGAGAGAGCGAGCCCCAGGGGAACAAAGGTTATATAGGGCTAGTCATTTGGGTGGGCTTAGGTGGGTGACGTGGGTTACAGAGAGTGGTCACTTTGGTCAGGGTTTTTCTGCAGGGTTTTACGGCACAAAGGTCAGGAGGTGGCCAATACATTCCAAGGTCTGAGCCATCCCCCTACCTTTGCTTCTTGATAGCCTTATTAGGACCTTAGCTACATTCCTGGAGCTTCACTGGTCTACTCAGGCAGCGGTTGGGGGAGTTAGGACAATTCTGACATTCCTGTGGTGACCCCCAGTGGGGAGGGTCAGCTGAGGATCTAGCTCTGCAAGATGGGAGATAGTCAGTTCTGCTTTCTTCTTTCACGACCAGAGGGCAGTCCTGAGATCCCACCTGCCGGGTGACTTGTGTACTGTCCTGGTCTTAGGTTTCACGGACCTTGAACCTCCACACATAAGGGGGTGGGTGTAGGTTGCCCAGGGCTGGGAGGAGAAGGAAGAGGGGGAGGGCAGCTAAGGTGGACCTTAGTGGGGCCCAACACCTCACATTTATAGAAGTCATGCTGCTCCGGGGTCCTCTTGAGTCTGGAGAGGTGGTGCCATGTTGGATCGCCAAGTAGTTTGGCTGCAGTGGGGATTGTGAGGATTACTGTGTGAGGTCCTGTCCACCTGGGCTCCAAGGCCTTGGGATGTAGATTCTTAAGGAGGACTGAGTCCCCCGGCTGGAGGGCTGGTCCTCGGGAGCCTTGGTCGGCTGGTCCAGGCCTGGGCAGAAACCTGTCAGCGTGTTCCCGGAGCAGCTGCCTGAGCCTTGGGAAGGGTGATCTTGTTATTTATGAAGGCCGCCTCCAGGGTCCGCTCAAGTGTTACTACTGCATAGGAGGCTTTCCGACGTCCCTGGGGGTCTAGGCAAGAGCTTCCATCCACAAACAGAGTTAAGTCAGGATTAGAGAAAGGAAGATCTGAGAGTCTCGCCTGAGGTTTAGTGAGGGCCTCGACGACCTCGGGGCAGGAGTGAGTTGCCACAGGTTGGGTGGAGGCAGCAGGAAGGAGAGTGGCCGGGTTCAGGGCTGGGGACTGAGTTAGGGATATGTCAGGACTCTCAAGGAACAGGAGATGGAGTTCCTGCATTCGAGAGGGGGCAAGGAGAGATAAGGATCGGTGGGACAGAAGATCCTGTAGCCTATGGGTGGAGAAGACCTGTAAGGGTTGCTAGAGGCAAATCCTCTGGGCCTCCTTGATGAAAACAGCGGCTGCAGGGCTGCCATTCCCAAACCGTGGGATCAAGCTGTCTGGACAGGTAGGTTACAGGGGTGAAAGCTGGCCCTAGGGGCTGGGTGAGGACCCCCATAGCTATTCCCTGTTTCTCATCAGTAAATAGTTGGAAAAGCTTAGATGTCCAGGAGGGGGGAAGAGAGAGAGAGAGATGTCAGAAGGGTATCCCAGAGCTTAGAAAAAAAAACACAAAACAAAACAAAAACAAAAACCTGACGAACGAGGGAGGGTGAGGAGAGGGGGCCTGGTATAGTGGATCTTTCTACAGTTCTTATCAACAGTTAACTATAGAACTTCTTTCTTTCAACATACCTTACATTAAATATTTCTAAACATGTCTAGCAATTAAAATATTTAGAAAAGGCAGGGGGAGGAGGGAACAGGCCTCTAACTGCTTGAATTCAAAACTGAGTTTTTTATAAGCCTGTGCCAGCAAGAAAGTTGTTCTCTAGGGAGAGTGGAGTCAGGGAGAGGGCGGGGTGAGAAGGCGCTGAGGCCAGAGCAGTTTTCAGAGCATTAAAAGGTGATTTGCCATCAGTACCCATGACCGAGATCGTGGAAGGGAAGAGTGGCCCAGAAAAAGGAGGACAGGACAGAGAAGGTAGCCCTGTGTCCACCAGAAAGGAGACCTGTTTACCCACTACCTTGAGCATTATGCTGGGCTCGGCGAGGGTGATGGAGGTCGTTGAGTCCTGGCATCTCCAGTCTTCAGCCAGTTCCAGCATGGCCGGCAGCAGGTCATTACCTGGAAGGGCAGCCTCTCTACGCTGAGACGCAGAGGGCCGTCACTTTTCCAGGGGCAGTTTCAACCGCAGGCCAGGCAGGGCTTGGTTGGAACCCAGAGCTGGGGGCACTGCTTTGCCCAGTGGTCCTCATTCCCGCACTTGAAGCATCTTCCAGGCGGTGTTCATCCTTTCGTTGCACCCCCACCACGCACAGTCCACTTTGGACCATGTATGGCTGCCGTCGGCCTCACGGTAGCAAGGCTTGGGTTTGCAGACTCACTTCCTGTTGAAGGCGGGCTTACTCTGCCTGCTCCTCACGGGCATTAAAAACCTTAAATGCCATATTCACTAGATCCCGGACAGGAGTCTGAGGGCCATCCTCCACCTTTTTTAATTTTTTTTCGAATATCTGGGGCCGACTGCGAAATGAAGTGAGTGGCTAAAACTGTCGCTCCTGCCGGGGACCCAGGGTCCAGACGAGTATATAAGGTCAGAGTCTCAGTCAGCCTGCTAAGGAAAACTGCGGGGTTCTCATCTGGTCCCTGAGTAACTTCCCTCAGCTTGTCAAAATTAACTACCTTGTGGGAGACGGCCTGTAGGCCGGCTTTCAGGCATTGGAGCTTCTGGTCACGACATCGGCGTCCATCTCGCCCTTTGGGGGTATCTAGTTGGTACTCCCAACCTGGTTCCTGATGAGGAACGGCCTGGGCCCCCACTGGCATAGAGGCATCTGTAAGGTGGATCTGATCTGCGTGGTGGAAGAAAGAATGACATGGATGTCATGCTAGGTGAGGACATAGGCCTGAGAAAGGTATTGAAATTCCTTGAGGAACGTGGTGGGGTTGGCAGAAAAGGACCCCAGCCGCTTCTCAATCTGGGAGAGATCCAACAGAGAGAAGGGAACATGGACCTGACCACTCCATTAGCCGCTGCAACTTCCCGGAGCGGGCAGAGGAGAGGAGGAGCCCGGGAGCGGGTGTGCCTGCTGACTGTGGAAGCAGGCAGGGGTGGGGGAAGGGACAGGTCAGCAGGTAAGGCCCTGGGGGAGGGGATGGCGGATGGAGGTTGGGGAGTGAGGATGGGGGAAGGGTGGGAACTGGAGGAACAGCAGAAGAAGCTGTGGAGTAAGGAGGCGGAGGAGGGAAGGAAAGATTCTCAGGGGGTTCAGATAAGGTGGAAAGTGGAGGGGTGTCGGTAGGCAGAGGGGGGTTTCTCGTGAGCTAGGAGAACCTGGGCTGTGGAACAGGAGGAGCGGAGGGAGGAACGGGAGTGCAGATAGAAAAAGAAAAAGGCCTGGACATATGGAACCTCATGCCACTTCCCAGCTTGTTGGCAGTAATTACTGAGGTCAGTTAGTCCCGCTTTCAGAGTCATCTGGACCCACTGAGGCCATGCCACGTTACAGAAGTAGCCAGATTGGTGAGGACACCCTAGAGGTGTCTTTGGTGAGTGCCCATTCCAATTCCTGGGGTCGGGTAGCAAAAGGTCAAGGACCAGCGTCCCAATCCCTGAGCCAATGCTACGACAGGGAACCCAAGGGACAGTAGAGGACGTCTCCTCTACTTCCTGGGGTCCGGAGTGAGGCCAGAGGCCGGGAACCGAGGGGGGCAGGAACGTCTTCGCTGCCTCCCCAGGTTCGGAACCTCTCCTGGAGAGGCCCCGGAGGGCTATGCCCGGAAGGCAATCTCTGACGAGGGCCGCGATTTACGGACAGAGACGCCGGAAAAACCGCCAGGAATTAGCACGGGTTGGGACTTTCCGCTGACGTTGCCTAGCCAAGGGAAGAAGGCTGAGTATCCTGAGCCAGGAAGAAAGAAGAACGGGGGGAGTGGGGGAGCCACCGGACCATTAAAGGTCAAACAGGGAGCTCGCCTCCACCTGGTCCAGCACCAAATGTAAGGTTTGAGACGACACAGGATACAACACACAGAGAGTCCAGGCAATTAGAAAGGGGGAGTTTTAATCTTGCACTCCCGGGCGAAACTTGCTGGTCCGAGGGTGGGCCAGGGAAGTTCGCGCCAAAAAGGGGCACGGGCACTTCTTTTATACAGCTGTTTAGTGAGGGGAGGGTGGAGGGCATGAGAGGTGTGGAATTCCGACTCGGGCCAGGGGTCTAGGAAGTTGCCAGTTATCTCCGCCACCATCTACCTTGCATATGCATGCATAGGCTCTGGACTTCCCCCCCTGCCTCGACCTAACAGTCATCTCAAGGCTTGGTAAGGGATGAGAATGCACTTCCAGACTTACTTGTATTGCTGTTGGCAGGCTTCCATTTCTCACCAGAGACCATCATTCCTTTCCATGTGGGCTCTCCCTACCCTACCTGCATGTCTTCATGAAATGACAGCTAGCTTCCCACAAAGTGTGTGATCCAAGAAGGAGTGAGCACAAGTGTGCAGGAGAGCACTCAAGATAGAAGTCACATTCTTTTATAATCTAAATTTAGAAGTTGCATTCCAGCCATCATTTCTTCCATATGCTATTGGTCACAGACCTGGTACCATCTAGAAAGGGACTACACAAAGTTATGGATACTAGAAGGCAGGTGCCGATGTAGGTTATTGTGGAGGTGGGGGCACCACTGCAGTCTAAGCTGCCTGTTCACAGTGAGTGTCTGAGCTGGGTAGGGAGCGGTTGTGTTCTCACAGAACCAGTTCAGCGCTGTGAAACTTCCAAGCCTGTTCATCCCATTACCTGCTATTCAGAATGCCAATGGTTATTTTTAAGACTTACACTTCTTTAAAGAAAAAAAGAAAAGGCATATCATAACACTACTCAGAGGCCACTGAGGTCCCAAGACAATTTTATTCATCCTCAATGATTTATATTAAAATTATATTTACTGAAATATTCTTCTACCCAGTTTCAGGGTCACTTAACAATTGCTAACCAGTATTGATGAAAAGTCTTCCTCTAACCTTCTTCCTTAATAAAAAAAATCAATATCACTGAACATGTAACTCATTAAGCAATAGATGACTCTATCTTATCCCTTGGATACAGTATCTTACTCTTCTGGTATTGCCCATTGTCAGATTTTTATGTCTGTTAACACAATACCTCTTTATATTTACTTGTTAGTCATATACTAGGTACTAGTTTAGCTATAATTTCTGCAATCACTTTTAGAGGCCTTCCTTTATTAGGCACCTTAACCTTTGACATTACTGCTGACTAACTTGACGTCTTAATTTGTTTATTGTTCTTTCCATAGACTTGAGACCTTATGGTGCTTTCCAAGTGCATTGGGGATCAAATAAATGATTTTCTCTTCTATAAAGTTCTTGTTTGATTTTTAGTTTTCATCTTCTTTGGTTATTCTACTTCTACCTCCAAACATTGGCATACCTCTAAAGGCATTCTTGTCCTGGCATTCCCTTCCTGCTTTGCTTGTCTATTTGTCCATTCATGGCACCAAGTTGCTCCTTTTTTGTATACTGAAAATTCTATCTGTTATAATAATGTAACCCCTCTAATGTATGAAATAATAATTGTGTGAAATGTTTGCTGTATGGAAACCCCCAATACTCTGTAACTTCCAAAATTAATGAACACCCCACTATCTTGATGTAAAAGCTCTGAGCCCTTAAAGTATAAACGCCCTGCTCCCAGCATAAGGCACATGTCTGGCCCACACTGATAACGACACAAGTTGTTTACCACGGTCTATATAACCCTGAGACTGTCTTCAGTTGAGGTCTCCTGCCCGATAAGAGGAGGACTCTATGTCGCTCAGAGAGACAAGCCCCTGCTTGCTCTGCTGTGTGAACCTGAACCAACTGCGGCCGCCTGCCTGTCTCTGTTTTCGTCATCTGTCCTTCAGTGTGCATTGCCTGGTGGCCTTAGCTGGAGCCTAGGACCCACTAGGAATAGGTAAATAAACCCTGTGTGATTGCATACTAATTCTGTCTTGTGTGTCATGTGTTCCGGTTCAGCTCAGCTGTCTAGACATTGAAGTACCAGGGTATAGGCCATTATTGCTGACTCCTGGTCACCTGCGTTTATCCCACTAAGTCTAGACAGATAATCAATTAATTGGGGCATAATTGGGACACTATCTCTCCCACAATATCTTCCTAGACTAATTAGAAGTTAGGTAAAAGCTTTTCAAAACCTATTTACAGGCCCAAATTACCTCGACTTTTTATGAGTAAATAATATTCAAACTTAAAATGATAATTTTCTAAGTTTATTAAATTAGTTGGTTAGAAGGCAAGACCTGAAGCTAATGAAGTTAGGTTTGCAATTATGGGCTTGGAATATGGTCCAGTTCTTTCTTTCTCACAGGCAAGAATTTTATACCAAGAGTGGGAGGAAAAACCAGGAGAGAATCATTAGTCATAAGTTATGAAAAACTATCAAAACTACTGGTACAAAGTTGTGCCAAGATAGAGACTGCCTGAGTCAGAGTACCTGGTTTTGAATTCATGTTTGCTAATTAGTCATCATGAACTTGAATACTTTACTTGTCTTCTCAAGCCTAAACTTCCTGATCTAAATAAGGGGTATAATAATGAAACGGAATTTTTGGACTGGAACCTGGATTCTTTGTCTGCCAGAGTTGAAGAATGAATCCACAGACAGAAGATGGTATAGCAAAGGTGGAAATTTATTAAAGAATAAGTACAGACTTCCACATGAGGAGAGGGAAAGGGTCCCACTGAGTTCCTTTTCCCTATGGCTCATAAAGGCTACAGATCCTTGTGCCTTGATATCCCCTCTGATTGGTCATTATTTCCTTAGACTGGTTACTATAGTAACTCCTAAGCTCCAAGTTCTAACCTCACATGGGACATGTGAGGTTCTCCCAGCTCCTTCCTTATTGTTTTCCTATTCCCTTTGGACTTTCTTTCTCTCCTTCTGGATGAAGGGCTTCCTTCTCTTTATTTTGTAAATATAGATCTTCTGCTGTTCCCAGCTCCCTCCTTCTATGGAAATGTACCTGTTGCAGCTTTTCAGATCCCCTATTCTATGGAAATATACCTTCTGCTGCTCTGCAGCCCTGTGCTTCCTCCATGGTCCCCTTAATTTCTAAAATATCTAAAATTTCCCAAAACCTGTCTTTTTGACCCCTAAAAATTCCTGTTTCAATAATAACTAACAGATGATGAAGTCAAATAGCCAATGTAAATGAACATAGTATATAATAACTATTCAAAGATAGAGCTGGATAGTTTTTAAACCAAATTCAGTCATATGCTAGTAAGAAAAGGTGCAAGAGCCCTGACGGGTTTCGCTCAGTGGATAGAGCCTCAGCCTGTGGACTGAGGGGTCCCAGGTTCGATTCCGGTCGGGGGCATGTACCTTGGTTGCGAGCACATCCCCAGTGGGAGTTGTGCAGGAGGCAGCTGATGATGCTTCTAACTCTCTATCCCTCTCCCTTCCGCTTTGCAAAAAATCAATAAAATATATTAAAAAAAAAAAGAAAAGGTGCGAGAGTGGTGGGGGTGGGGCAGGGGTCAATCAGGAAATAGGAGACATATGTAATACTTTAAACAATTTTAAAAAAGAAAAGTAAAGCAGAATAAAATATTAAATAACTAATTAAAATATTAAACATTAAAATATTTAAGTGCTTTTATCATATGGACTGCCATAGCTTGAATATTCCAGGAAAGTAGAGAATATATATTTTGTGTTCATCAATCTGTACCTATCACTTTTCACACTCTGTGGTACATTGAACTTAATATTAATTATATACATATCAATATATTTATTGAGTATATGAAGAAACAATTATAATATTTAAATTTTATTTGTACCAGTGTGTCTGATTTATAAAAAGGTCTTAGGGAGTCTAATCACTTTTTTAGTAGAAACCAAAAGGCAAATGGCATGCATAAAAATGCATTTATATATTATTAATAATAAATAAATCTTGTTAATGAGTTAAATATCTTACTCTAGAAAAAGGATTAAGAAATTGTTTAATATCCATTCAAGAATATGTTATGTAGGAATTTTAAATGATGGTTATGAATACTATGTATCAAGTATAATATTAAGTTGTAAAAGTTTGATATAAATAACAATAGTAAGCATATAGAAATATAATTACCATATATAATAACAATTTTTAACTTGAAGAAAGTACATCAATATTCTCAGACTATTGTATTAAATTAGCAAATTAGAAAAGTTTTTTTACCTTATTCCCTGAATTATTGATAATATTAGGTTAATTTTATGATGAAAAAATAATAAAATATTAAATATAGCTTAAGCAATAATTAGATTCTGGAATTTAAATATTACAATGGGGACAACTCACCTTAAACACTTAGATCAGAACTAGTATGGCTTATAAATAATTAGAAGTTGTATATTGGGGGTTTGCTACTGAGTTGGCATTGCTCTTATTTTGAGTAATTATTATAAAAACGGGGGGTGGGTCCCTCAGCCCAACATGCGCCCTCTCCAATCTGGGAGCCCTCAGGGGAGCCCTCACCAATCCGGGAGTTTCTGTCTATCTTTGCAATCATATGAGAAAATTGTCTGAAACCCCAACCCAGTTTGGTCTCACAGAATAATAGAGGTCTTTTTTTTTCTTTGCTCCATTGGTGGAGATTTCCTAGAAGTTGCAGGATATCTTCCCTTTAATTTTTCCTCTACACTGTGACTTTACTTATGTCTCTCACCTTTGCTTTCCCTCCATCCCCCACCCCCAACAGTAACTTGCTCCAGGCTCACTTTGCTCTAGTGTCTAGGAGTTCCCACAACGCGTCTGCCACCAGAACTACAATTCCCAGAATACCTGGTGCTCCCAGAGCTCTTGGTTTCTGCTTCTGGTCCAGGGACTGTACAAATGAAAAGGACTGCGAACTCCAGCCACCCCCAGGCCTGCTGACAGGACCAGACACTCCAGTGGCATCCCTGGGACCCCAGCTGCTCAGAGCCGGTGGGTAAGCATGCACTGGCCACAGGCTTGAAGTGTGCAGGGTCCCAGGGATGCCCACCCTGCCCCTGGCCACTCGGTGCCTGCGCACAGGTCCTGAGTGGTCATGGGGTGGGAATGGCCGCCCCACCCCCAGCTACTCGGTGCCTGCATGCCTGTGCACTGCCCACAGGCCTGCCATCTTTGTCGGATTAACTTGCATACTCACTCCTGATTGGCTGTGGGTATCACGGAGGTACAGTCAATTTAATAATTTGTCTATTATTAGTGTAGATTAGGTAATAAATGTGAAAACTTGTTAGTTTCACATTACTGGTGTAAAAAATTACCAGAAACTTAGAGTCATAAAATTACATTAATTTATTCTCTTACAGTTCAGGGGGTGAGATGTCTGAAATAAGTATTATGAAACCAAAATCAAAGTATTGGCACTGCCACATTTCTTTGGGCACCAGGGGGAAATCTTTTTCCTTGTCTCTTCCAGCTTCTAGAGGCCACTGACATGCCTTGGCTTGTGGGCCCTTCCACTATCTTCAAAGTATAACACTTGAACCTCTATGTCCATCTTCTGACTCGGACCTCTTGCATCCCTCTTATAGAGACCTCTGTGGTTGGTCACATTGAGCCCTTTTGGAAATTCCAGGATGATCTTTCCTTCTAAAGTTAATCACATCAGCAAAGTTCCTTTATAACACATTTTACAGAGGTTCTAGAGATTAGGATGTTGATATTTTCAGGGAGCCATTATTCTGTATATCACAAAACTTTTATTGGGATTAATATGAAATTTTAAAGCAATACATGTATTAATAACATTTTTCAAGTTTGTTTTGTTAAATGTAAAATTATACCTATGAAAAAGAAAATTATTTAATCATGAGAATATTTAATCAGGGATTTCAAGACATTGTCACTGGGAACTCAAATTGTTTCTATATAGGATATATTTGAGCACAGGTAATCATTTGAGCATCACAGAGCAGTATAAAATTTCCCTCTTAAAATTAGATTAATCTATTTTTTAATCTTGCCTCTATGGCTGACACCCTTTCAAAACATTAGGATAATATCTTTTTTGCCATTGAGTATTATTTTAGTAGCTATAGCTAATTTTATGTTTTAATCAGAAATAATGGTGATGACATTAGCCACTTTGTGGTTATAGTATATTGTGATACTTAAAAATACATTAAAATATTTCAACTTAATATTTCCACTTATAATTATCTTAAGTATTACGTTAAAGTTCATTTGCCATACTACACACATAGTCATCTGTACAAATTCATTTTTAAAGCTTATCTAATTTTTAACATTTCAATTAAAGTCTTTTCTTAAATGTTGACATTATCATTTGGTAATCCTCAGTTATAAACTTTAATTCCTTTGGAAATGACATTATTATTAATGGTGATTCAAATATCATTAACTGGAAATAAATAGAGGCTTTCTCCATACAAATAATTAAAGAACTGTGATAAAGAAAGATTTTACAATAGATTAACAAATATCTGTTCTTTATAAAATCCTGCACAGATTTCCCACAAAGCCATGATTATCTATACTGGCTGCATAATAAAATTTTCTGGGGTCTTTTACTGCTATCATTTCCTAGGCACCAATAAGATTCTCAGGAGTAGAGGAGTGTATGACATGAATGTTTTTTAAAAAGCTACCAAGTAATTCTGTGTGCTAGCCAGGTCAAGAAGACCTGCACTAAGCAAATGGTGGATAACAATATGAAACTGTATTAATTAGTCATCTATGGTTACCAAGACTTAGGAAAACATATATTTGACTGAAAGATTATGGTTTTCAATATTGGTTATGATTTTCTGTTCAAATCCTATATAATAAAAGCTTAATATGCTAAGTGTGCAGTGGTCCAGTCATCTGTTCAACCAATCAAAGCAAAATATGCTAATGATATGCTAAGGCTGTTCAACCACTCACTAGGATGTGCACTGACCACCAGGGGGCAGATGGTCCAACTGGTAGGTTAGCATGCTGCTGGGGTCCGGCCAATCAGAACTGAGCCAGACAGACCAGATACGTCCTGGAGCCCTCCTGCAGTCCCTCCCTGGCTGGCCAACCTCCCACGTCCCTCCCCGGCCCCGATCATGCACTGGTGGGGTCCCTCGACCTGGCCTGCACCCTCTTACAATCCAGGACCCCTCGGGGGATGTCAGAGAGCTGGTTTCAGCCCAATCCTGCAGTCTAGGCAAGGGACCCGACTGGTGCACAAATTCGTGCACCAGGCCTCTAGTCTATAATAATAAAAGCATAATATGCTAATTAGACCAGACAGCTGAATGACCTTTCAGACATCATTCTGGACATCCTTCTGGACGAAGCCGCTGTGGTTGGGGCTGAGGCCAAGGTGGTTAGGGGCGATCAGGAAGGCAGGTGAGTGGTTAGGGGCAATCAGGCAGGCATGCAGAGTGGTTAGGGGTGATCACGCAGGCAGGCAGGTGAGCAGTTAGGAGCCAGCAGTCCCAGGTTGGTAGAGGGATGTCCGACTGCCAGTTTAGTCCCAATCCTGCAAGGCTCAGGCCTAAACTGGCAGTCGGACATCCCCTGAGGGGTCCTGGATTGCAAGAGGGTGCAAGCCGGGCTGAGGGACCCCCACCCCTGTGCATGAATTTTGTGCCCTGGGCCTCTAGTATATAATAAGAATATATATTCAGTATATATTCTGTTCAAATATATAATAAGGATATATATTCAGTTATAATGCTATAGTTCAAATATATATATATATATTATATTCAGTGTGTAGAAAACTATCCCTTTCTCTCAATCAATTAATACCATAGTTTTTCAAATTAGATTAGCTTTTTAGACCTAGAAATAACAATTCAAATCTAAATCACTTCATGGCAGATATAGGAATTATAATTCCTAAATCATGTTCTGCATTTTAATAACTATTATATTAATTTCTGTTAAATGATAAATATATGAAATAAACAAGAATTTAAAGCACTTAAATGAAGTGGAACTGCTGGGTCATTGAAAAACTGCCATACTGTTTTTCTATAGTGCCTGCAGTAATTTATAATCTCATCACCAGAACACAAAGGTTCACTTGTAGCCACATTTTCACCAACACTTATTCTTTATTTATTTATTGATAGAGGCCAGGTGCATGACATTTGTGCATTGGGGCGGCGGGGGGGGGGGGGTGGTTTCCTCAGCCTGGCCTGTTTTCTCACAGTCCATGACCCCTCAGGGGATGTCTGCCTGATGGCTTAGGCTCGAACCCCCTACCATCCAGGGCTCTAGCAGTCTGGGACCCCTCACTCCTTACTGCTTGCCTGCGCTCACCAGCCGTGAGCCCTGCTTCTGGCTGAGTGATGCTCCCCCGTGGGAGTGCACTGACCACTGGGGGGCAGCTCCTGCGTTGACTGTCTGCCCTCTAGTGGTCAGTGCGCATCATAGCGACCAGTCGTCCCTCCATTCAGTCATTCCATCATTCGGTCAATTTGCATATTAGGGTTTTGTTATATGGCATAGTTGCCATTCTGATAGGTGTGATATGATATCTGGTTGTGGTTTTGTTATACATTTTCCTAATTGTTATTGATGTTGAAGACCTATTCACACGTCTGTTGGCCACTGTATATCCTTTTTGTAGAAATGTTATTCATGTCTTCTGTCCATTATTTAATTGGATTGGGTAGGGTTTTTTGTTTGTTTTTATTATTTGTATGTTGACCTATGTGAGTTCTTCATATATGTTGGATATTAATCCCTCGTCAGATCTACCATTTGCAAATATCTTTTCCCATTTAGTAGATTGCCCTTTTTTTTGTTGATGGTTTCTTTTATGGTGCAAAAGCTTTTAAGTTTGATGCACTCACTTTTGTTTATTTCTGCTTTTGTTGTCTTTTTCTTAGAAGACATGTCCAACAAACTATTGCCAAGACCAATTTCAAAGAGTTTATTGCATATGTTTTCTCCTAGGGGTTTTATGGTTTCATGTCTTACATTTATGTCTTTAATCCATTTCCAGTTTATTCTTCTATATGGTATAAAAAATGGTCTAGTTTTATTATTTTTTGCACATATCTGTCTAGTTTATCCAACACCATTTATTGACGAAATCATCTTTACCTCATTATATAGTCTTGCCCTCTTTGTCATAGAGTAATTGACCATATTGTTGTGAGCTTATTTCTGGGCACTGTATTCTTTTTTGAAAGGTTCATGTTTTAGCCATTGATATGAAATACTACTTCTATGATAATCCATATACATGTTTCTGTATGTGAACGCTCTATTCTGTTCTATCATCTAGTTACCTATTCCTATGCCTTTACAGTGTTTTAAAATTATATCTTTAGAACAGCTTCACATATGATAGGATAAATCGCATTGCTGTTTCTATTTCAAGAGAATATTAGCTATTGTTTATTTTTTCTTCTATATGAATTTAAGATCAGTTTTTCATGTTCCAACAAAAGCCTGTTTGAGTTTTGTTTGGAACTTAATTTGATTTATGTAGTGATGTCTTCTTGATATATTGAATCTTCTCTTCTGTATATATAATATATCTCTCTAGTTATGCATATTTTTTTATTTTCCCTTTGATATATTTGTATCATTTATTTTTAAAGATAGATTATACACCATTTTTAAATAATTATCCCTACAGGTAGTCTATAATTTTGTTATAAAGAAGCAATATTTTTACTTCAATTCATAATTATTATTTCTGAAATATATTTCCTCAGTGAGAAACTAAATAGCTTATCAGCTCATTCATTTATATCAAGTAGAATGGAATGTGAACCAACTTGTCATTCTTGTCAATCTTAAAATCTAGGCAACCTTTCTGAGCAATGGCAGAACTCAAGAGATAATATTTTCCAGTTAAGTCTTTCAATTTCCTAGATAAATTTCCAGAAATAAATATTAACAGTTTTATTTCTTCTTCCTTTCTCATTATTCTGTTTTTATTTTGTTGTTGTTGTTGTTGATTTGATATATTGTGTACAAGTCTCAGAAAACATGTTAAAAAGTAAATGTTTTACTTGGGACTTCTGTCTTTTTCCAAATATTAATGGAAATGCTTTTACTATATTATCATTAAACATACTGTTTACTACAAATTTCTTCTTCTGGCCAAGAAAATTCTCTTCCTTCAAATAACTATAAAACTTTTAGTTTTATAATAATAAAACTTATTTCATCTATTTTGTAACAGGACAAATTAGCTTTAGATATACATATTAATAAAATACTGGGAGGCTATTAAGTAATCAACAATAATGATGGCAGTTGTAAAAGTTACAAAATATTGTGTACCTAACACAGAGGGTACTATAGATGTTCACCTACATCTATGCCTATAGACAATTCAACAATATTAAAATAGCTATCCTTATGGATTAGAGAGAATAAATTTTATGCTCAAATTTATGCAGCTTAAAAATGGTAAAGCTGGTATTTTTCGACTCAGGCCTGGGTGATTATATCTACTGCCACATCCACTGCCACCACACCAGACACTATAATCTGAATAGAAGCTATTTTTACAATGATCACCAAAGTGTATAGAATTATGATGTGAAAGGAAATATTTCAGTTAATGTCTAAATGTCAATAAAACTGCTAGAAAAATGCTACTGACAATACCCAGATGTGTTATAATACTTCTGAATCTAGCCTTTGATCTGCTTGTGCCTGTATCCTAAATTTCAAAGAGGTATTAAAAAAAAATTGAAAATATTGAAGTCAGAGACAGAAACTATGTTGCAGACACTTTGGATAGTTGTCAGTTACCTTCTGTCCTGATTACACTGAGCATACATTAGTAACTAAATAATTAAGCTAAATTTAGTTTGTAAAATATAGTACAACCCATAACTATCACTGGGGGAGCAAGGAGATAGGAAAACCTCCTATTCATACAGCAGTGACACAAGACATAGAGACACTCCATGACATTTTGGGTAGAGGATATATTTATGAGCCACAAGATCTTGTTCATTATTCTGAAGCACAGCTCTTGTTTTACTTTGTTACATCTTCTAGAATTTCCAGAAAACTTCTGTAATACTTTGCCCTTGAAGCTGTCAGAAGAATTGTGAATACCTATCTAGGAAGAAAAATATTTTGCAGATAATATTTTGCAAATAAAATATGTTGAGTGTATTTTTAAAATGCTACTTGAGAGCTGGAAGTGAAAAATTGTGTAAGTTCTGACCTTGAAATTTTTCTATACACTTTTTTGTCACTGGATAAAGTTCCTAGTTTATTCAATATGGAGTATACCATCGTATTTGGTATAATACAGAGTCAGTCAATAGTCTGTACATTAGCAATATCACACCACAGTATTAACCTGATATTCAGTATTACAAAAAGGAATATATTAAAATTTCCTAAAAGTCTATTATATTAAATTTAAAATGCTATGTATAATACTTCTAAAATAAAAATGATTTGTCTAATTAACTTGTATAAATCATATTTGTACTTAACTTGTAGATATTAACTAATTTAAGCATATTTCTAAGCATATTGAAAAGGAATCCTCAGATTTATGTATAAGAATTGTGGTAGAGATATATTTGTGGCAAATTTTTAACCCTAACTCAACTGAGTCTACTTTCTAGATATTAAGTATACTATCTAATAAAAGAGTAATATGCAAATTGACCATCACACCAAGACACAAGATGGCCACCCCCATGTGGTCCAAGATGACTGGCCACATGTGGACACAATATGGCCACCACAAGATGGCCTACATGGGAGGGCAGTTGTGGGAAGTTAGGGGTGACCAGGCCAGCAGAGGAGGGCAGTTGGGGGGACCAGGCCTGCAGGGCTGGGAAGTTGTGGGCAATCAGGCCAGCAGGGAGGGCAGTTGGGGGGTGAATCCAGGTCTGCAGGGGAGGGCAGTTAGGGGAGGACCAGGCCTGAAGGGGAGGGTAATTGGGGGGGCCTAAGCCTGCAGGGGAGGGCAGTTGGGGGGGACCAGGCCTGCAGGGTAGGGCAGTAGGGGTGGGCAAACCTGCAGGGGAGAGCAGTTGGGGGAGGACCAGGCCTGTAGGGGAAGGCAGTTGGGGGGACCAGGCATACAGGGGAGGGCAGTTGGGGGAGACCAGGTCAACAGTGGAGGGAAGTTCGGGGGGACCAGGCCTGCAGGGGAGGGCAGTTGGGGTGGGGCAGGCCTGCATGGGAGAGCAGTTGGGGGGACCAGGCATGCAGGAGAGGACAGTTCAGGGGGACCAGGTCTGCAGGGGAGGGCAGTTGGGGTGGGGCAGGCCTGCAGGAGAGGGCAGTTGGGGGGGACAGGCCTACAGGGGAGGGCAGTTGAGAACCAGCAGTCCTCGATTGTGAGAGGAATGTCCAACTGCCCAGTGGGATTGGGCCTAAATGGGCGGTTGGACATCCCTCAAGGGGTCCCAGATTGGAAAGTGTGCAGGCTGGGCTGAGGGACACCACCCCCCTCCCCGTGCACGAATTTTGTGCACCAGGTCTCTAGTTACATGTATAAGATTATTAAAAAAGACATATAAAAGCCAAAAAGACAGTGTTACACATATAAAAAATTAGCCAGAGATATGGCTTGTATATTATAATTTAGATATGTATATATGATTATAATTATGAAAAGAACTTTAAGACAGTTTTATATACTAGCACATATTAGTTAATAATAATAATTTATGTCCAGCTGGTATGGCTCAGTGGTTGACCATTGATGCAATTTACAACAGCTAAGATTTGGAAATAGTCCAAGTGCCCATCAGCAAATGAGTGGATAAAAAAGCTGTGGTACATTTACACAATGGAATACCACATGGCTATAAAAAAGAAGGAACTGTTACCATTTGCAACAGTATGGGTAGACCTGGAGGGTATTATGCTAAGGGAAATAAGCCAGTCAGAGAAAGATAAGTATCACATGATCTCACTCATATGTGGAATCTAATGAACAAAATAAACTGATGAATGAAATAGACCTATAGATATAGAAGCATAGAACAGACTGACAAATTTCATAGGCAAGGCAAGGGTGGGGCTAGGGAGAGATTAACCAGAGAACTTATATTTATACTAGAGGCCTGGTGCACGAATTTGGGCACAGGTGGGGTATGGCCAGCCCACCCCAATGGGGCCCATTGGGCTGGGCTGTTGGGGGGAGGGGGGCACAGAAGGTTGGCTGGCTGGCCCTGCCCCCAATCAGGGTGGGGAGACTGATCGGGGCCTGGATCAGGCCTGTTGGCTGCCGCAGTGTGTGTCATAGCCACAGGTCGTCTGGTCTTTCTGCCATTCCAGTCGCTGGGCTTTTAGATATATAGATATGCACAGCCCATGGACACGGATAATAGACTGGTGAAGGCCTGGGAGGGGCAGGTGCAGGGTAGAGGGGGTCAATGGGGAAAAAACAAAGGGGACACCTGTATTACTTTCAATAATAAAGATAAATTCAGAAAAAACAAACAACATTGTTTCTGATTAATACAAGCAGGGGAAAAATGATGCATTGGGGGCATGTTGAACTGTCCATGAAGCCACTAGGAAGTTTAAAAGCTGGCACGCAAAAATCTGACAAAAAACAAAGTGCCTGGAAAGCAAACAACACAAACAATGTAACATCATAAGATATGTGAGTTTATACTTCACACACATTGGTGTCACTATTACTAACATCTCTTGACACTACTACCACCAGGCTTGGTTGTACCAAGAGTCACTCAACCCTTGCAATTCCCGTGTAAACTGTGTGCACCCCCTCAGAGATAAAGAAGAGGAAATGTCTGTCTGCTCTGCTTTAATAATTGAACCCATACAATGGGAGGATGGCCAATTATTGGCTACATTCTAACCTTCCTGGGATTTAATCTTAAATACTCCAATTTTCTTTGGTAATTATACTCATTGATTTTCTTTATCTTGAATGCTTTTCTTCCTTGTCAACTGTGTTCTTCATTTATTTATAATCCTCCCCATCACTTATAATATAATCCAAAAGCTAGCTAGAACATCACATTGCCCCTCATTCACCTTTCTAAATATTATCCCTCCATACTAAGAACACTATTTAGCACTTTATCAATAGTTCTTTCTAGGCATTTAATGGCTTAACATGCAATACCTTAATGGCAATTTAGGTATAATAAAATTTGTCAAATAAATTAGAGGAAGAGCTGCAGAAGTATTAGGAGAGGGATTTGGTAGACTCAATAGGATTTAGCAACTTATTGCATTTGGAGGAATTGGAAAAGAAGGTTGCTCTGTTGTGTGTTTTTTTTTCTCAGAATTGAAGTTTGAGTGTCTAGGTGCAAGATGATGTCTCTAAGATGTTTAAAGAAAATAGAAGTAATGGTCTTCATCATTGGAATCTCTAATGATTTAGTTGTGGACATACTGAGTTTGGAGTAATTAATTTCCTTTAAGATTGATGAGTGTAGTACAGACTCAGAAAATTTGGTTTGAAACTCAAGTGAGAGACTAGGACCAAAATTTTGGATTTAAGTGTTTTTGGAATACAAGTAGTAGTAGAAGCCATATAATTACCTAAGAGCACGTGAGGGAAATGCACGGAATGAGAAAGGAACAGAAGTATTTTGATAAGGAGCCTCATGAAACATCATTTGAAAAGCAAGAAAAATGATGACTAGAGGAAAAGCAGGATAAAAATGAAGTTAAGAAACCATAAGTTGCCCTAACCGGTTTGGTTCAGTGGATAGAGCATCGGCCTGTGGTCTGAAGGGTCCCAGGTTCGATTCCGGTCAAGGGCATGTACCTCGGTTGTGGGCACATCCCCAGTAGGGAGTGTGCAGGAGGCAGCTGAACGATGTTTCTCTCTCATCAATGTTTCTAACTCTCTACCCCTCTCCCTTCCTGTCTGTAAAAATCAATAAAATATATTTCAAAAAAAAGAAAAGAAAAAAGAAAGAAACCATAAGTTCTAATGAGTGCATAGAAAGAAGATATTTTAAAAGAAGTCGTCCATTTGGCTGTCTATGTACCTTAGTTTCTGACCCAAAAGACAGATTGTACTTCCCAACCTCTTGCCATAGGGCTCAGCTGTGGGGCAAAACATTGGCCAATTCAATATGGACAGAAGTGGGAATGACTCATTCCAACCTTAGGCCTGAGAGGCCGCACATGTTTCCTCTTGTCCTCCTGCACTTTGCCATTACCATGAGAAGACTATACCCTGGCTAGCTTACTAGTCCAAGTGAAACAAGAGACTCATAGAGCATACTTGAACTCAACTTGCACTTAGAACTGGCCTCCTTAGCCCAGACAAGAACAGCAGGGCCACCCAGCTGAATTGCAAAAATATGTGAAATCTATATATATAAAAGCCCAGCAACCCTTATGGCAGAATGACTGGTCACTATGATGCGCACTGACCTCCAGGGGGTAGACGCTCAATACAGGAGCTGCCCCCCGTCCCCTGTGGTCAGTGTGCTCCCACAGCAGGAGTGCCACTCAGGCTAAGGAGCAGTGAGCCAAGAAGTAAGGAGCGAGCAAGTGGGTTGTAAGGAGCGTGCAGGCAGGCGGTAAGGAGTGAGCAGGTGGGCAGTTAGTAGTGAGCAGGCGGCGGTTAGGAGCAAGGAGTCCCAGATTGTGAGAGGGATGTCCGACTGCTGGTTGATCAGGCCTAAACTGGCAGTCGGACATCCCCCTGAAGGGTCCTGGATTATGAGAGGGTGCAGGCTGGGCTGAGGGACCCCCCGCCTCTTCCCACCTCTCCCACGTGCAAAATTTCATGCTTTAGGCCTCTAGTAAACACATATTGTTGTGTGCCATTGAGATTTTGTGTTTGTTAGAAGCAAGAGTTTATTGATAGAGATCATTGGTTACTTCAGAAAAATCAGTGACTATTTGCCGACAGGTCCATAAATCAGATATTAATGGCTTGGAGGATGAACTTGAAAAAGTAGATTGAAGTCAGTTATAAGTTGGTCATTGAAGAAATTCAAATAACAGGCATTAACTTCATGAAGACTAAATATAAGAAGATGATAGGAGAAAGCGTGCATGGTTAGGTACTCTTATTTTGAATGCATAACTCAGGAAATGGGACTCCACATATATATTTAGGCATTTAAACCGTAGTAATTAATAGAGAAAATTTCAGGCCAATGAGGGAACTGATTTTGGTTAGGTAAGTTTTTAACAGTATAGCTTAAATCATGTTGTATAGAAAAGAGTCTTGATAATGCAGTGGGAAATTATTAGATAAAAATAAACTTTTTAACATAAGAAAAACTGCCAGGATCTTACCTTAGAAATAGCAAGTTTATAGTTTGGAAACATCACCTGAATAGATGAAACGAGATGATTCACATGAATGCTAGAAAGAACTAATTGTTGCCAATTTGGCAAATTGGTCTATATGTAAATTAATAATATTTTAAATAAAGAAAACACATCAAAGGGCATGCATGCCTGTTCATTTATTTTGACATTTTATAATTAAATCTAATTATTTGTGAAACTGTAACATGAAGCTGGCCTTTAGTATAGTTTGTGAAAAATACTGACATTTTAGTCAAAGAAGCACTTTCTTTCACTTTCTACAGTACATTCAGGCAAGCTACTTAGTGGAGTAATTAATTAAAAACTAAAATGTCAAGACTTACCTGCATCTGCGTGTATTAGCCAAAGATACATACAGACTAGAGATCAAAGAATTCAGAATGGGTTCTTAGTTTAATATGCATTTACAGAGACAAATCTGTGAAATTAATTCTCTGAACAATGTATGAACTGCATACTGTGCTTCATTATTTGTCTTACCTATTAAATATACCTTCCTTCAGACTGCCATGTATGATTGCCATGTTACCAATTTTTTAAACTTTGCATAATCTTACAATTTAATGTCCTGCACCTATCTGTTGGTGTCGTTTTGCCCCAGGAAGACCCCAAAGCATTGACTCAGGATATTTTTAGCTCTATTTTAGAGCAGTCTTGTATTAATATTGTACTTTGCAGTGATTATTTTAATAACAAGTAATTATGATTTTTTTAGTTGAGCTGGTTTTATTTTTCTATAACTTACTTCAAATGAAACAATACCTAGTTTGTCAAGACTGCAAGTTTCTAGCTTTGCCAAGGCTCAGCAAATTACCACATACAAGTGCAACCTCCCATCAATTCCTCCAGTTTGGTTTTCTAAGTAAATAAAGCCTGCAGCATAGTCTTCTGTTAATGAGGGATGAATCTGAGTCTTTTTGGATATATCAAGGGGCTGTGCTTATTACACAAAGATGATATTCTTGATTAAAAGGGCACGCTCTTTACACAGTGTGTTGTTTTTCTAATTGTTTGTGCTGATCCAACTACATTTTACGTTTTACTTCTTATATTAGCCACACACATTTTATAAAATAATTGGCCAAAATAATAAGCATAATATGATATAATACTCACTGGCCAATGAATAACAGACCCATGACCTTCACATTATTAATGGCAAGTTGTGATAACTGCCTGATAGGCACGTTAATCCTAGTGTCAACATCAAGGAGAATTTCTGTTTGAGGCAATATAAGTTATATATGCACAACTGAAAGAAGAAACTAGCAGTATAAATACTTGTTAAGTAAACTTTCTTAGTTAAAAAGGAAACATTTTTTTATCTCCAGTGCAAATAACATTTTTTAAAGTAAAAGAAATAACATTGATCTATCCTGGCAAAAGCAGCAGCCTATGTGACATTTATCACGAGGTTACAGTCCACTTTAATTGCATGAGCAACATTAACTAATAGAGCAGAGAAGTGACATAGAATTTTGCTCATTTTCCTTGTGCAAGATGTACTCCTAAATTAATAGAAGTTCTGCTAGGATACCTGGTAGATTGAGCATGAAACAATTCCTTGATAAAATGATAAAATTTTATTTTACAGAGATAATCTCCTTTCATTTTGGTAAATGCACCATGCACGCCTGAAAATAGTTTGAATTATGCCATGGTTGAATGTGGGGCACACTACATGACGATTAGTCTGCTAATTGTTTTAATTATATATAGACACACTATGTAACAATTAGGTCTGTAATTAGGTCAAGTTTGTGAACTGTGTTGTTCATATTTTCTATATTCTTACTGATTTGTCTTAGCTGTAGGTGTTAACTTTTGATGTTTTATGAGTGGTAGTTTCATATATACTTTAAATATTTATTGATTGCATAGAAATTTAGAACAGTCATATTTTCCAATTAATTCACATCTTTTCATGAAATTTAACTCTTTGTCACTAGCAATGCTTTTGCCTCAAAATTGGTTTTGATATTAATATAGCCACATACATTTTATTTTTAATTAAATTTGCTTGAGTGTATCTTTTATTCAATCCTCTGGATTTCAATCATTCTATATTCTTATATTAAGATGTTTCTTTTAGCAGTAGCATATAGTTGATATTTTAAAATCCAGTCTATCTTATTTTTATGTGAAATATTTTATGCATTTACATGAAATATAATTGAAAATATATTTTATTTCATATCTTCCATCTAATTACTTGTTTTCTATTTGGCTAACCAGCTTTATTCTCTCAGAATGAGAAAGCTATCTTTTGGATGGATTTGTTGGTTTTTTGTTTTATTTTAACTATTCGATTTTCCCTCTATTTGTTAATTATGACTTCTCTTCCTGTTCTTTTAATAACTACTGTAAATTACAGCAGCCATTCTTGAGTCATTTTAATTTAATATAAATTATTATTTTTAACATTTCATCTCTAATGGTAGCAACATAAAATACTTTATCTCCATATAACTTCTCACCTTTCACATTATTGTTTTAGCTACATATATATATGTGTATATATATATATATATACACACACACACATATATATATATATATATATATATATATATATATATATATATATATATGAAGCCCAATCTATGAAGATTCATGCAAGAATGGGCCTTCCTTTCCCTGGCTGCTGGCATTGCCTTTCCGCTCTGGCCCTGGAGCCACCTCTTTCTGCTCCGGACCCGCCTACCACACCGCCCCCGAGGCCCTGAGCAGCTGGGGCGGTGTGGAATCCCTGTGTCCCGCCCCGCCCCTGACTGCTTAGCTCCTGTGTATGCAAATTAACCCACCGTCTTTGTTGGGTTAATTTGGATACTCACTCCTGATTGGCTAGTGGGCATTGCAAAGGTATGGTCAATTTGCATCCGTAGATACTAAAGTCCCATTGCATGAATTCATGCATGGGGGTGGGGGAGGCGTGGGAGGTTGGCTGCCAGCTCCCAGGAGGGAGCTGGCCCCTGGCCGGCCTGAGAAAGGGGCTGCGTCCGCCACCACCCACCCCCAGTTCCCGGTCCCAGTCCAGGGCCCGAAGGCCCCAGCAGGGTTGAGAGAGGAGGTGACAGTCACCAGGCCAGGTGCAGAAGGAATGACGCCAGACACCACCGCTGCCCTGCCACTGTGTGGTTCCCCGCCTCCCCCCTTCTCCTTCTCTCGCCACAGTGCCGCCACTCTGATGGGCGGGCAGCCCCTGGGGAAGGGAGAGGACGGGAGTGAGACAAACCCTTGTGTCAAGGGCTGACCTTCAATAGATTGCAGCAAGAGAGCTGCTTTGCTACGTACAAAACCCCAACTTAGAAGCAGGTCATCTGCGAATGGTTTCATACCCAGGGCTGATGGGGGCCAGCTGCCCAGGGGGAGGGACTATGGGTGTTGGCAGGCCATGGGAGGTTGGCTATGGGAGCACACTGACCACCAGGGGGCAGCTCCTTCATTGAGTGTCTGCCCCCTGGTAGGTCAGTGCCCCCCTGCTAGGTCAGTGCACGTCATAGCGACTGGTTGACTAGTCGTTTCTCTGCCTTCCACAGCTCCTCTGAGTCTCAGTGTGCTTTTCTCTTTCCTGACAATCCAGTTTCACCCTGTATGTGTCTGGGTCCCCAGTGTCTCACCCAGAATTGGAGTTCAGCGCAGTCAGGAGCTTTTGTCTCCCTCCCGCTTGAGAAAGCCAGCTGCGCATTCAGATGCCAGTCCTCTCCATGCACACGTCTCAGTACCTCTGCATCCTGCAGCTCCTCTGAGTCTCAGTGTGCTTTTTCTTTCCTTCTAGTTGTAGAATTTCCACTCAGCCAGACTTCCTGTGGTTCTGGATGATGTCCATTTTGTCTTTTAGCTGTAGTTTTGAATTGTTGTTAAGGCAGCAGTTTAGGTGTTTACCTATGCCACCATCTTGGTTTCTCCCCCCAATAATTTATTTCATTTGAGATTACAAAGAGCTCATGTGTTATACAATAGCTTCCTAACATTTAAAATAAGTTATTTTCACGTGCTTTCTTATTTACTAGTTTCAGATTAGAATATATTTAAATTTGTAAAATTGTGTATAAATCAGTATGTTTCATAGGTGAGAGCAGGAAAGACAATAAAAAATGGCTTCTTATAAATTGTTCACATTTAAAGAAGGAATATATAGATAAATATGCAAACCTACTTTTTAAGTATTGCATATAAATTTATATAAATGTTCTAGTAAAACAAATAGAAACTTTTGTGTAATTCTTTCATGAGTCAAAATAACATGAATCAAATACCATAATTTCATATCTGAGTACCTAATACATGTTTTTACAAAAAAAATAATTATTTTAATAATGATGATTTTATTACCGGATTCAATTCTGAAGAAAATAAATAACCAACCTTCAGTTTCACAATTTTGATAGGTTCAGGAATAAATAAGATAATATAGAAATTAAAGTTTTAAAGACCTCGAGTTAAAATTGTTTCAGAATGTCAAGATCAAGTAATCAAGGGATGGGGGAAAAAATTGTTCCATGACTCTTGAATCTCTTTATGCATTTTTAAAATATAGAGTCCTCTTTTTTTTTCCTTTTTTGCTCAATTCCTCCACACCATCTCCCCCACAACTCCCCTCTCCCCAGCTGTCTGCCTGCTCTCTATCTATGAGGCTGTTTCTAGTTTGCTTGGTAATTCAGCCTGTTGATTAAATTCCACATGTGAGTGAAATCATATGGTACTTGTCTTTCTCTACCTGGCTTATTTCATTTAGCATAAACTTCTCCAGGTCCATCCATACGGTAACAAAGGGTAAAATTTTCTTCCTTTTAATGGTAGAGTAGTATTCCATTGTATAAATGAACCATGGCTTTTTTATTCTCTCATTTACTGATGGACACTTGTGCTACCTCCAAATCTTGGTTATTTTAAATAACACTGTGGTGAACATAGGTGTACATATATATTTTTTGAATTAGTGTTTCAAGCTTCTTTGGATAAATTCCCAGTAGTGGAACCTCTGGGTCATAGGCAGTTCCATTTTACTAGTAAATTTTTTTAAATATATTTTTATTGATTTCAGAGAGGGAAGTGAGAAAGAGATGCATCAATGATGAGAATCATTGATCAGTTGCCTTCTGTACACCCCCTGTTGGGGATCAAGCCCACAACCTGGGCATATGCCCTGACTGAGAACCGAAATATGACTTTCTGGTTCTTAGGTCAGTGTTCAACCACTGAGCCATGCTGGCTGGGCCATTTTTAATTTTTTGAGGTTAACCCATATTATTTTTCACAGTGGCTGCACCCATCTGCATTCCTACAGCAATGCCAAAGAAAGGGAACTCATGGACATGGACAACAATGTGGTGATTGTGAAAGTTGGAGAGGGATATATGGAGGTGGAGGAGGCCATAGAGGGGATAAATGGTGGTGGGAAAAAATAAAATAAAAATATAGTAAAAAAAGATCTAATGGAGCTATGAACTTGGTTATAACAAAAGTACTTAAGTTTAAAAAACAAACAAATAAATAAATAAATACAGAGTAAGCGATAGAGAGAAGACTTTGTGGGGAATGTTAGTGAAGAAATGTATTGAGAGGGAGCTCTTTCTACAGTTAGATCATACTGTCGCAAACAGAAGGCATTGTAGGTGGTCCTGAGAAGATACCTCCCAGAACTCCAACCATAGGGAGTGTAATTGGCCAAGGGCCCCAGCTGCTGTTCTGTGGTTTATATAAAGGCCACGCTTCTAATGGACTCAGCCAATGACTTAATGACACAGGGACACTAATAAAAACCTACTGTTGGGAGACCTACACGGGACTCCTCTCATGGACAACAGTAGCTTGAGGACTTCATCACAGCTTTCCCACATTTCATCTGACTACTCAACAGTCTATGACTATCCTACCCAACCTTCTCCTCCACCATCCTTCACTCTGGGTCAGACTGAAACCAAGTCTGAAGCCTTTCCCAGATTTTCTGGCTCTCTCTCCATTTTCTCTATATCACTTTCACCTAAAAAAAAAAAAAAAAAAAAAAAAGTACTATTCTTGGATCTCCTCATAAAGGACACAGAAGGCCAACTTCTAACTACAGACCTGGTCAGGTGTTCAAAGGGATTACTTGGAGATCTAAGCATAATGTTCCCTGTAATTGAAAGACCTTGAGTATTGGACTTGGTTCCTATGAATAAAACTGGAGTAGACTGTGGCCTGTGGTTCATTTCTAATAAGATAATGTGACAGGAAGGCAATGCTTTGCTGGCAGAACCAGTAGAGTGTTGCTCCACTGAGGTCTTCTTGCAATGCCAAAATTAGTCAGTGGAAAGGATGAGAGCACGTTTTTCTTGGACCAGGTGTATAGCACTCTGCAGAGAGCTGGCATGGGGTCATCACGGTCCTATAAAGTAGACGTGCCAAGAGAAATTAAAATCTTATCAGGAAGAAGATAGAGCAATACAGTTGATCCCCAGATACCAGAGAAAGTGACAAGGAACTACTGCAAAGGAATGGTTCAGCTGCATCAAAAGAACTGGAACAGTGAGGGGCACAGCAGAAACCTCTGAAGAGTGTATGGAAGAAGAGTCCCTTAAAAGTGAAAGCAACGCTGCCCACCCCATGTGATCACATCCCTTTACCTCTTGTTCTACTATTCTCTCTTCTCTCCAGAAACCTGGAGAAGAGACACTAACATGGAATGGGAGAAAAAAATGAATTGACAAAAAAGTAGACACCTGACCAACATGCTCAGTGGTTAGAGCATAAGCCTCACACCAAAGGGTTGCAGGTTTGATTCCCAGTCAAGGGCACATACTTGGATTCAGGTTTGATCCCCGCCCCAGCTGGGGCAAGAGTGGGAGCAAGAAATCGATGTATCTATCTTATATCTATGTTTGTGTCTGTCCCCCTCCCACTTCCCTTCCACTCTCTCTAAAAACCAATGAAAATATACCCTCACTCCTCGGGTGAGGATTAAAAAAAAAAAAAAGTAAAGAACATAGGAAAATTGTGGTCCTTTTCTCTCCCTGTGGGTTTTCAGTCTGAAATGGAAGGGGAGAGGGTAGATTTAGATTTTATACAAAATCAACTTTAAAATTTTGGTTCTAATTATGGGTCACTTTAATGAATTGAGTATGTTCAAATTCAAATACATTGAAAATTATATCTTTGCTAATCAAGAGCAGAAAATCCATGGGAAGCCTCTAGAGCTTATTTATAAAGAGGCGGGAGAAGTTTTTCTCCATATTAAAAGGTTAATGTCATGTGTCAGGTTTGTTCAATCTACTGGTCATGTCACACCTATTAATCTCCATAGAAAGTTAGTAAAAATATAATAAACATATAGTTAGTAGCATAACATACTACTTAGCATAACAACCATATTTTAAATCTCATACAAATGATTATCTGATGTAATTTACTAGTATTCTTCACATAACTTTGAAAATTATAAATTCCCCGTTGATACTATTGTCATGAAAATAGTTACAATTATCTCTCGATAGTATATGTAAACATACTTGTAAGTATATTCAATTTACTATTTTGAAATGCTACTAAAAAAGCGTGATCAAAAATATTAAACTATTTATTTTATACTAGGTCTATATTTCATTATTAAAAGGAACTAAAAGAATAAAAATAAGCTACAATGAGGTTATTCAAGGAAAGGAGATGTTTCTGTTATTTAGCATAAAATGAAATGAAATAATAAAACAGATTTTTGTCTTGACTGTTTAGCAAAAAACATGAGTTATGGGCACTTTGAGCACATGTGTCTTTCTGAGCAATTATGTATCTATAAGCCTAAACACAGGCAATGAATACAAACTGGATCTTAACGAGCAGCAAGAATCCAAGAGATGAAAAACAAACAAAAGGCCAAGAGAACCACTAATGATGTTACAATTGCTACTATGAGCTTCTCTCATTTGGATAACAATAGCATGATTCATGAGCAAGCTTACCAGGTTTCATTTTTTTCCATCATCAAATTAAAGCCTTTTACTAACTTTTTATACCTCAGTCCATTAATTTTGTTTTGCGTCTTCATTTCCAATCTTTTACCAAATCGGTATGAGGAGGCTAAAAATGAGTTGGACTTCAACTTTTTGTCTGGAAAGCTAATCCCTCTTCTAATGGATAATTTTTTTAAAACATATTTTATGGTTTTCTGGTCAAACCAAACACCAAAATTATGGAAAAACTGTGGTCTTTTCCTTAAATACTTTGGACTTTACAAGGGTGTTGACTCGTCATGTGTACTTTTTCACTTTGTCGGGTGTGTAATTTTACTTTTTTCAAAATATATTTTATTGATTTTTTACAGAGAAGAAGGGAGAGGGATAGAGAGTCAGAAACATCTATGAAAGAGAAACATTGATCAGCTGCCTCCTGCACACTCCCCACTGGGTATGTGCCTGCAAATGAGGTACATGCCCTTAACCAGAATCAAACCTGGGACCCTTGAGTCTGCGGGCGGAAGCTCTATCCACAGAGCCAAACCGGTTAGGCTAGTTTTACTTTTTATTACCATTATAATAGAGCAGTAAGTGAATATGAATTGAGTTATGTTTGAAAATGTCTACTTCTTGGACTAGCTATACTTAAGGAATGCAAATAATTAAAAAATGCTTTTTTTAAAATCACAAATAGTTATTTTTTAGTTGCTTTATCTATACAAATTCTAATACCCACTTTGTACTAATTTGAGTCATCTGATACCAGTTTGCATCTACTTGATAATTGGCTAATAAAATATGTCCCTCACATGATTTCCACATTTTCATTAATTATAACATCACATTTGTGGGTGGTACTAGATTGAGAGAACTGGTGGTCATAGGAAATGGAAAGCATTCACTTGATCCCCTCCCCTCAATCTTATTTGGTCTGAAATATTAGAATGCAACATTTCAGTTTCAGATGGCCATCTGAAGATTCCTCCCCTTCCTCAAAGTAGTGACAAAGTTCTAAAAGAATAAAATATGTGATCCCAGATTACTATGCCGAGATAAGGTAAAGAGAACATTAGGTGAATGCACAAAACGCATTCTAAAATGTATGGAGATTGTACACAAAACATCGCTAATGTTCTCTAACTGAAAATTACATTAAGAAATAGTACAGCCCAAGGAAAAATGAGCACAAAATTTATTATAAGAAATTTCTTTAAACATAAAACATTATTCTAATAGCTAATAATAATAATTAATGAAATTAAATGTAAGTATTTTGATTACTGAAGCAAAGATTAATTGAAAGTAGTAATAATTCAACTAAAAAACACTGGGTCAGATCCTAAAACGTACTAGCCAAAATGAGAGACATCTACATAGTGGCAATCTTAAGTTCACTAATTTCTGCATCTGTGAAAATTCAATAGATAAGGTTTTATTTCTATAATTAATACTTTTATTGCCCATTTGGAACCACCCATTTAACTTAGGTATTTAGACTTAATTTATGTTTATACGTGTAGACTTAATATTTATTATTTACTCATTAGTTATCAACTTATTCTGGAAATATTTGTTGAATGTATATATTACAACATGATAGGTTTTAAATATCCTGTCTCTTTTCATCCTTATAACTATTCTATCAGGTAGGTTCTATCAACATCTCAATTTTAATATTAAGAAATATAAAACTGAGTATAGGCCTTGGAGATATTGCAGGTTCAATTTCAGGCTACCATAATAAAGAAAAGATTTCAATAAAGCAAGTCACACAACTTTTGGTACACATGAAAGTTATGTTTACACTATATTGTAGTCTATTTAGTTTGATATAGCATTATGTTTGAAAAAAACAATGTACCTACAGGACCTGAAGAGTACTATGCTAAGTAAAATGAGAATGTCAGAGAAAGATAAATATCACATGGTCTCACTTATATGTGGAATCTAATGAGCAAAATAAACTGTTGAATAAAATAGATCCAGAGACCAAAAAAAAAAAAAACCACATAGAACAGACTGCAGAATCTCAGAGGGAAGGCAGGGGAAGGTGGGTGCGTGGGAAGAGATCAACCAAAGAATTTGTATGCATATATGCAGAACCCATAGACACAGACAATAGGGTGGTGAAGGTGTGAGGCAGGAGACTGTAAGGGGTCAGTAGGAGAAAAAAGGGGATATATATAATACTTTCATAAAGATTTTTTAAAAACAAAATTGAAAAGCTAAAAAAAAAATGTAAATAAAGAAAAAAAACAATTCCTTACCATAATTAGAAAATTAGTAGAAAAACTAGAGGCCCGATGCATGAAGATTCATGCAAGAATGGGCCTTCCTTCCCCTGGCTGCCCGCAGCGCCTTCCCCTGGCTGGAGCTGTCTTTCCACCTCCCCACGCTGCCCAGAGGCCTGGAGATGCTGTGGTGGTATGAAATGCCTGTGTCCCGCCCTGCCCCCAGCTGCTCAGCACCTGTGTATGCAAATTAACCCACCATCTTTTTGGGTTAATCTGCATACTCCTGATTGGCTGGTGGACATCGGGAAGGTACAGTCAATTAGCAGGTTACTCCTTTATTAGGTAGCTAATTAGATGATAAACATCATCTGAACCTTCAACAAGTCATAATCTTTTTGCCAGTGAAGAGTTTTGCCTCTCTGTGGATGGCTGTTGACTTATCAGAGGGTGAATACTGAAGGTTGGGGTGGCTGTGGCAATTTCTTAAAATAAGACAATGAGGTTTGCTGCATTGATCAACTCTCCTTTTCACAGACAAATTCTCTGTAGCATGTCAGGCTATTTGATAGCATTTTATACAGAGAAGTTCTTTCAAAATTGGAGTTAATCTTCTCAAAGCCTGATGCTGTTTTATCAACTAACTTTATGTGATATTCTAAATCCTTTGGTGTCATTTCAACGATCTTCACAGCATATTCACCAGGAGTAGATTCCACCTTAAGGAACCACTGTCTTTGCCCATCCTTACGAAGTAGCTCCTCATCTCTTAAAGTTTTATTATGAGATTGTAGCAATTCAGTCACATCTTCATGCTGCACTACTAATTTTAGCTCCCTTGTTATTTCCACTGCCGAAGTCTGAAGCCCTCAGATTCATCCATGAGGGTTAGAATCAACTTTTTCCAAATGCCTGTTAATGTTGATATTTCAATCTCTTCCCATGAATTACAAATGTTCTTAATGACATCTAGAATGCTGAATCCTTTCCAGGAAGTTTCGTCTTACTTTACCCCCACCCATCAGAGAAAGTACTCTTTATGGCAGCTATAGCCTTATGGAATGTATTTCTTAAATAATACAATTTAAAAATCAAAATTACTCCTTGACCTATGGGCTTCATAATGGATACTGTGTTAACTGGCATGAAAACAAAATTAATTTCATTGTACATCTTCATCAGAGCTCTTGGATTGTCAAGTGCATTGTCAATGAGCAGTAATATTTAGAAAGAAATATTTTTTTCTGAACAGTTGGTCTCAAGAATGGGCTTAAGTTATTTAGTAAACCATATTGGAAAGAAATATGCTTACCATTCAAGCTTTGCAGTTGCCTTTATAGTACACAGGCAGAATAGATTTAGCATAATTTTAAAAGGTCCTAGGATTTTCAGAATGATAAATGAGTACTAGCTTCAACTTAAAGTTACCAGCTGCATTAGCCCCTAACAAGAGTGTCAGCCTGTCCTTTGGAGCATTGAAGCCAGCCATTGACTTCTTCTCTTTAGCTATGAAAGTTCTAGATGGCATCTTCTTCCAATATAAGGCTGCTGTGTCTACATTGATAATCTATTGTTTACTGTGGCCACCTTCATTAATTATCTTAGCTAGGTCTTCTGGAAAACTTGCTACAGCTTCTATATCAGTACTTGCAATTTCACCTTGCACTATCTGTATATATAAAAGCCTAAGCGACCGTTATGATGGAATGACCAGAACAACCAGAATGACCAGCTGCTATGATGCACACTGACCACCAGGGGGCAGACGATCCATGTAGGAGCTGCCCCCAGCCTGCAGGCCCCAATGACTGAAGGGGTCTGTCGGCCAACCCCCCAGTTTCTCACTCTAGCCGGCATGTCCTGATTGCCCAATCGGGGCCGGACCCTGGGCTGGAACGGGGACTCGGGAGTGGGTGGCAGTGGATGTCGGTGGCGAGGGAAGGAGGAGGAGGGGAGGTGGGGAACCTGATCAGCCCTGATCGCCAGCCAGGCCTAGGGACCCATGCATGAATTTTGTGCAACAAGCCTCTAGTTATATTATAGAGACCACTTCTTTCCTTAAACCTTGTGAACCAACCTCTCCGGCTTTATCTTTTCTTTTGCATCTTCATCACCTCTCTCAGCCTTCGTTGAATTAAAGGAAGTTAGTGCCTTGTTCTGGATTGGGCTTCAGCTTAAGAGGAGGTTGTAGCTGTTTGATCCTCTATCCAGACCACTAAAACTTTCTCCATATCAGCAATAAGACTGTTTCACTTTCTATCATTTTTGTGTTCCCTAGAAAAGTGTCGGCAAACTGCAGCTCATTAGCCGCATGCAGCTCACGAGCCGCAGTTTGCCGTTCTGTTGACTAATGAGTTTGCTGACCACTGACCTAGACTCTCGATTCCAATAATTACAGGCTGTTGTTGTTCCTTGTGATTAAGCCCCTATCCCAGTGGTCGGCAAACTCAGTCAACAGAGCGGCAAACCGCGTTTCACAAGCCGCATGTGGCTCACGAGCCACAGTTTGCCGACCACTGCCCTAGAATACCACTTTGAATTCGTTTCAAAAATCTTTTCTTTGCCTTTAACAACTTGGATAACTGACACAAGAGTCCTAGTGTTCAGCCTGTCTCTGCTTTGACATGCCTTCTTTGGGTTATTAAGTTGGCCTAATTTCAATACTTCTGTGTCTCAGGGAATGGGAGGCCCAAGGAGAGGAAGAAAGACAGAGAAATTACTAGTCAGTGGGGCAGTCAGAAGACGAAAAGCATGTATTTCAGTTTGTCATCTAAATGGACACGGTTCATGGGTCCTGAAAACAATTACAATAGTAACATCAAAGATCCCTGATCACAGATCACCATAACAAATAAAATTTCAAAAAAGTCTGAAATCTTGCAAGAGTTACCAAAATGTGACACAGAGAAAATGAATAAATGATGTGGTAAAAATGGTGCCTATAAGCTTCAAGGTTTGTGTGAAATATGCAGTATCTATGAAACAAAGTAGGCCGGTAACTTGATTAATTGGCTACCATATGTACAATGATTATTTGGATCAGTTTTACTCTGAAGATCATGCTTTTCATTTTTATGGTCCACTTTCAAACTGTAATAGTAATTATAATTGGCTGTGTCTTAGTATCAGTTAAAGATATTTTAAAAAAATAACCAGATACCTAGGTCACATTTCATACCCACAGAATAGAACCTCACATATGGGGGTCAAGTGGAGGGGGCTATCTTAAAAACAACAACAACTATAACACATATAAATAAAATGCATATGTATTGTTGATATGCTTCCAGTGTTCACACACTTGCTTTAAAATCGATGCAACTGCCCAGCTGGTGTGGCTCAGTGATTGAGCATGGATCCTTGAACCAGGAGGTCATGGTTCCATTCCCAGTCAGGGCACATGACTGAGTTGTGGCTCAATCCCCAGAAGGGAGCATGCAGGAAGTAGCCAGCTGATAATTTATTCTCTCTCATCATTGATGCTTCTATCTCTCTACCTCTCCCTTCCTCTCCCAATCAATAAAAATATATTTTAAAAAATCAAATCTGTGCAACCATTTCATTAATATTAAAGAAATTTGTGGAATTTTCAATAATTTAAGAGTATCAATAACATTTAACCTACATAAGCTATTGTATTATTCTTAAAAGATCACAAAATTGCAATATTTAAAGCCCAGGATGATTGTAGGCTTTTTAGCAGGGATGATACCGCATTCCTGGCAATTCTAATGTATTATGTATAAAGTTAACAATTTGTAAGGAGTTTTACTTGAGCTTTTCACCAGCCTCAAACTGTCTTAACACTTCAAAGATCATATTCAAGATCCTCTCTTTGTTCCTTTTGCACTTTTCTTAGCACATTAACACTTTGGCACTTTTCCAGATGTGTCTGCCCATGGACTCCTGTGCAATTTGCTGCACTCAAATTGGGTAGGATGAGATCCAGTCATATGAGGTTAAAAACTAAAGTGCCACCTTCTCACATATTTGCCAAGCTCTGACTGGCTTCTTTTCAGCCCCTAAATATTTTCTCAATTTTTGGAGTCCTTGCCTCCTCATTTTAGCTACAGCCTTGCCCTGAGGTACTAGAAAAAATTTAACCTTAGAAAGTTGATCCCTAACCAGTTTGGCTCAGTGGATAGAGCATCAGCCTATGGACTGAAAGGACCCAGGTTCAATTCCGGTCAAGGGAATGTATGTTGGTTGCGGGCACATCCCCAGTAGGGGGTGTTCAGGAGGCAGCTGATCGATGTTTCTCTCATCTATGTTTCTACCTCTCTATACCTCTCCCTTCCTCTCTGTAAAAAATCAATAAAATATATTTTAAAAAAAAGTTGAGACTTGCAGCGGTCAAGTACCAGCTTCTATCAAAACCAAAGACATACCCCATGCTTATTTCACTCAGACCCTGAGACTTTTCTAGGTGTAGACCTTAGCCTTATCCCCAACACTCAGGCTCACCTTCTACTATTGCTATTATACTTCTTCCCATTCTTCCCATCCTATACATGGTTAATATTCAAGATCCCTCTTAAAGCTAAAGAACAATATCATCATGTTTCTTTATCCTATATAATAAAAGGCTAATGTGCAAATCGACTGAACAGCAGAACAACCAGTCACTATGATGCTCACTGACCACCAGGGGGCAGATGCCCAATGCAGGAGCTGCTCCCTGGTAGTCAGTGCACTCCCACAGGGGGAGCGCTGCTCAGCCAGAAGCCCTGCGCCAGGCTCATGGCAGGCAGGAGCCTCTCCTGCCTGTGCAGCAGTTGGACATCCCCCAAGGGCTCCCAGACTGCGAGAGGGCACAGGCTGGGCTGAGGGACCCCCCCCCAAGTGCACGAATTTCATGCACTGGGCCTCTAGTAGTTTATAAATAGGTTGGTTTAATTGCACATTTAAGAATACAAAGTCAGAATATTGGAATTCACTGGACAAGGAAGGTAAAAGGTCTGCCCCTCTCTGTCTGCTGATCTTTTTAACAAGATGCAGTACTTCGATATTCCAGGGGACTTCCTTTGCAATGGATTTACTGATGACGGGTGAGGCCTCTGGGACACTGGCTTGTCTTCTTGGTTCCAACTTTAGCCGCTTGCTAAGGAACTTCCTTGAATTACATATGTTCTCAAAAAAAAAAAAAATAGTAAAAAGCCAGAAGAGCCATTCAGCATCCTAACCCTCACCATAATTCAGTAATTTCTCAATACCTGCTGCTCTAAAATCAGCAATCAAAACAGGGGACATGATCCCATTTGCCCATGGCCCCACGATCATTATTTTTCATAAAAGTATACCCTTTTTTAAGTTGCTATATTAAAGGTCAAGACTTTCTCACAGATTTTTTAAAAATTGCTTACATTACTAGTAAATATGTTTGACATTTTATCTCCTTTTTTTCCAAAGGCAGGGTAATTCCAAACAGAATGTAATACTTTTGTACAGAGTAATTTTTATTTTTGGCTTATGGCATTAATAATTTAATCATATTTATTAAATTTAGGCAAAATTTTAGCCTAGCTTTTTTAAGTGGTTTTATATTGGTTGTTCTCACAAAGATAATTAAATTATTTGACTGTTTCCCCTACAGTATTCACAATTAACAGATACAGCAAATGATTAAGGTGAACAATGACTCATAAGTATAATCATGTACACATTTTAGTCTCCAAAATTCACATTAATTTTATATTTTTCCTAGTTAAAACTAATCCCTAAAATTAAAAAACAAACAAACACCATAGAACATTGGACCATATTCATTTTACAGGCATTCTATTATCTAATGAAGGGAACTGTATACTAGTAATGCTATTTGGCAAAATAAGTCCAGAAATATCATTCAGTTCCCTAGATACTTTTTCATCTCAGACAATCTAATAGGCTTACCTAAATAAAGTGTACCCAAATACCAACTTATTTGTCAGAACAAGAGAAAAATTGGGAAGTGGTACTAAACTATTTTTAAAAGCTGTGTGTGTGTGTGTGTGTGTGTTTTCTATAAGCCTCGGTGAGTGTGAGCATTCTTACAAGGGGTGTTCCTTTTGATGACTGTGATCACTGTACTTAAACACTGAAAAATAAGTTTTGAGGAATACATATACAATTGGTTCATATGAATATTTTTACTGGTAAAATCTACCATTTCCATGGTTTCTAAATTTTATATACATAAACTTGGTGAAAATTCCAGATATTGTTTCTACCATATGCTTAACAGACGCTGATTAAAGCCAGTGGAAAACCTAATCAAAGGCTTTGTAAAATAGAAATATAAAGGAAGTCTCTAAAACAGATAAGGAACTATAAGGTTGCTTTAAGTTTAAAGGATTGATCACCACTGACTGTTCAGTAACAGACGCAATGAACTAACTTAATAGTGGAAAAGTCATGGATTAAAGCATTAGGCAACACAAATTCTGGCTTTACAGTTCATTTCCAGTGGGAATATTGATTAAGTTTTATGGAGCCTTACCTTTTCTCATCTCTAAAATGGGCATTAAAATGTCTAGTTTGTATTCTCATGTATTCATTATTCAAATAGAAAGAGTGGTTCTATGTGGTATATGACTAAAAGTCTAATGCATGCTTAGATTTTAAAAATTATCTTGATGAGTTAGAAATGCTTGTTTCTGTGGCACACGTTTTTGGAAGGATAAATAGTGGTTAACCAGAATGAAGACCACCTGCTATTTGTGTAGAATTTTTCTTTAATTCCTGGGATTTAGATATTGCTCTTAAGGACAATGCCATTATTTCTTGCTCTGCTCCTTTGCACTATATTAGTTTAGAAGAAGTCCACTGAACAGACATGTAACAGAAATTTATTGTGGCAGCTTCCTAGCAGTCAGACCCCTAAGCAGCTGCATATCCAACTGTGCATATGTCAGTTTTCTTTTTATATGTAACAGAAACTGAATCCCATGTTTAGGTGCCATGTCCTTCATCTTCCTATGCCACAATGCCTCTTTGTGGTTCAAAAGAGCAGAGGGGCATTTTCTACTTATCATTGCTGTTGGTTCATACCTCATTTGCTCTGCACTATCACCCAGAGATTTATTTTGCCTCTAACTGTTTTCTTAGGTCTATCCCACCTCTAAGTAGCTGCATTAGGTTATTTCCTCCCCTTGTGTAATGATTTGCATTTTTACAACTTAAATTTTGGTTTTATCATTTCCTTGCCGTACTTCTAATGCCTCCAGGTTCTTTATTAAAATTATTTTCCTGTCCTCCCCAGTGTATACAACATCCTCCACGTTAGTCCCATCCACAAATGAAAATATGTTGCTTGTTATCTTTTCCTAAGCATTCACAAATATGTTGAATATAAGTGAACTTAAAAATTCCAACTTTGAAATATCCTCATTCATTTCTAAAAACCCAACATTTGTGTGTGTTGTTTTCATTTGTGTAAGATTACAAAACCAATGTAAACATATTTAACAGGCCATATTTAGGCTAATTGGAATATGTTGCATCAAGTTATATTTAACATCAGGTTAAATGCCTTAAGACATAGATTTATTTCCTTTCCACCCCCTCCCCTTTTGCTCAACACATTTTCTTGTTGACCTTATTGAAATTTAAGTGACCTACTTCTAATAGATTGAATTTTATTTATTTTCCAAAAGTAAGTATAGGTTTAAAGAAAAACATCCTAAAAGGCTGTTTTGTTCTTCTGGATCATGATATTGACTTTTAATAACTTTTTCATGGTGAGTCTCTGAGAAAATTTTAACCAAATTATATTCAAGAGCAATTTATTTGTAATTTAGAGCTGTGGCTAGTGAATTAGTTTGTCTTTGATAAATATACTTACTATCAATATACCAGGGAAAAAAGGCATTAGTTGAAATATCCTAAAAATATCTTCTACCACCAGATAGTGTTTCCTCAGGATCCTACAGGAACTGATATAAAGGTGGGAAAGCACGTTCTGAGGTCTTATCAGTAAGGAATTACCTGTCCACTGAGTACAACCCCAGCCTATGTAAATAGGAAATCCACAAAAGGGAATACATATTATGAATGTTGGAAGTGAATCTAAAATCATCTACTTCAATCCCTTCATTTCACAGGTAAAGGAGAAGAGGCCCAGAGAGACTAATGGAGAGGACCAAAGTCACACCCTTAGGAAAATGGCTGTTTCACATTACTGTTAGAGACACCTCCTGAATCCTTCAGGGTTGCTTTGTTTCCCTCAGGCTTGAGACACGTGGTTCTAGTATTTTCTAGAAAGACATTATAATAAATGTTCCTAAAACTTACCAAATTAAAACCAATATAATATCCTATGCTTGAAAAAATGTTTCTATATTTACATAAAATTTTACTTAAATTTAGTGGTAACAGCTTGATTTTATTGCCTAAATATCTAAGTATAATTTTTAGAAAGGCTACCTAGATGTGTTTTCAAAGCTTTGTTACTTGCCAAGATTCACTAGGATCTTTGGAAATACATATTTGTATCATCTATTCCATATCTTTCTACATAAGTATCCCAATAACTGTCTCATTCAGAAAGTAAAGAGAGTATGATTGTGAGGGTAAATGATTCTAATTCTCAAATCCTGCAGAAAAACTATTATCAAAATAGTAGTAGGACATCAGCTTCTGTTTCCTAAGAAGGGAAATATTCAAATAGAGATAGATGTGAAATAGAAATAGAAATAGAAATAGTCTCCAACACTCTCAGAAGGGTGGTCACCATCCTGTTACTCTGGAGGACAGAAGGAAATACAAAAAAAAAAAAAAATAGTTTTTCAAAATAGTGCTCAGAGAAGAAAATTATATTCAGCTTCATAAAAATGTCCACTTACATCTCTTTATATGGAGGAAAATAAGGTGGAAATCAACACAGGCCCTGAAGAATTTAGTTTTTCTTCTCACTAGTATTTCACTCCTTGCTATTATGTCAATATTGTTAAATAATTATTTTCAAGTCTATATAGATACACAAAACTCTGGGGGTCATATTAAGTGGAGATATTAAGCATGTAAAAACATTTTTAAAAAATATTTGGTATTAAGCAAGAGTATAGTTTCTTCAAACTAAGATATCTGTAAGCTATAGCTGAATAAATCTTACTAATTAAAACTGTTAATTAGCAAAATAGCATTAATTCTTTTAATCTAGAATAAATAATATTTTTACTAGCTAATCAAGCACTGTTGCTTAAACTAGAGCAACATTGTTGAACCTCGATATTGTCTTTGCATTTAGTGCAAAGTGCTTTGTTTTGATTTGCACATCAATCAGTTGATAATTTAAATATGCATTTTTAAAATTAGCAAAATTCCATATATAAAAGCATATAGAGATATATTACTAAGCCACATATTACAACTGCAATATACTGATTCCAATATATTGTTTGCAAATGAATATAAAAGATAATTATGCTTATGGAATTAGAAAAGTCTTTTTTTCCTGAGTTAGAGAAGATAAGTAAATATCCAACTGAATAAAATGGTTGAGCAAACAATTTGTATAAGGCAATATGGCAAATTAAGCTTTTGTCTCTGCCATCAATGGGCTTGCACTCTAGATGAGAAAACAAATTCTAATTCATTAGATATAACTAACTAAAGAATTAGAAAAGTATATGAGATAATTTAGTGAAAGGAACTAATAGCAAAAAAATTATTTTATCAAGAACAAAAAAGAATAATGTAATATAGGTTGCACAAAATCTTAATTTTTATACACTGTGTAAAGTACCTGTATGTGGCACTAAAAGTGTTATTACATGAGAGCTGTCTGAATTATAATTATAAAACCATAACAAGTTTTTGAAGTGATAATTGTGTTGCCCTTCATACTGTTCATACTTTAGCTTTAAAGCATTCTTCGTTTCTCATTCAACAAGTCCTATTTGAAAGCAGTCATCTTATTTCCTTCTTGGCTAGCATTGACTACTCATTTGTTAGTGTTCTTGGTGCTGTAATCTTAGTGTACTTAGAGAATATGTGTGTGCTGTAAGCACCTAAGCTAATATATTAAACCAGGTCCCTTCAGCAATAGAGGCCTAATTAGAATGGTAACCAAAGCAGCACAAATCATGTGTGCAAATGTCAATATGAGACAACTGGGAGAAAGACTACACCATCCAGGAGTGTATGCTTGAGTGTTTGTGTGTGTGTGTGCATGCACATTTATAAGCCAGAAAAGAACTGCCAGGCCCTGTGTCAAAGGATTCCTTTTAAATGAAATAGAGTATAGACATTGCTAAGTTTACAACTTGCCTCCTGCAGCTGCACAATCAAGCCAAGGCCAGTGAGAATTCACCTCTCACATCCTCTTATAACACCTTTATTCCCTAGAGGGGGTTCATGTTGGCCTTCAATATTCTAAAACAAAACAAAATGAACACTACCTAAGAAGAAAAACATGTATGTATGGAGATGTATAGCCAGCATTAATCCAAGCAATGAGATAAAAGACTTTTCAAGTTTCTCTTCTTTTCTTTCTCTATAGGAATGGGACTACTTAGCCTGAATTATCTAAAAGCCACACACCTGACATCAGATTAATAATTGTCACCCCTTACTACACCCTCTCCAAACAGGAATACACCTCTTTCTATTACTTTTTTCAAAGATTTAGAGATATGTTTCTGCCTACTTCTTAATCAGTTTTTTAACAATCTTTATTTTTAGTATTTTAATTTTTGAATAAGATAAAAATTCTCCCAGGTATCCTATTAGACTACTAATTGCATTAGCCTCCCATTTCATATATGTGTATTGTCCTATATTTAAATATGAAAAGATTTTCCTCTCAAAGTTGAAATATTTATTCAAGTACACAGTAAATTAGGTTAGGATTTAATTTTGTCCAAATAACTTGGGTAGAAATGCATTGTAATTTATATTAATACTAGATGCCCGATGCACAAAGATTCATGCAGAATGGGCCTTCCTTACCCTGGCTGCCGGCACAGCCTTTGCTCCAGTATGCAAATTAACCCATCTTTGTTGGGTTAATTTGCATACTCACTCCTGATTAGCTGGTGGGCGTCACAAAGGAATGGTCAATTTGCATATTTCTCTTTTATTAGTGTAGAAGTATTCAAGGTAACCACCCACAAATTAGGGTGTGCCATCTTAGCTGGACACTGAGCTGTCTAGTTCTGTTGCTACAATATATTTATGGTATTTGAGTACACTCCTAGTTTCAATGTAATGAACATCTATTGAGCACCTACTCTGACTTTGACACTGTGCAAGAAAGTATTAACAGGTAACATAATTTTAAAGGGTGACATGTCAGTTGCCCTTTACTCAACATTGAGATCTCTGTATTTTAGCCTATTTTTTCAGACTAATTTTGATGAAGGTAAGAATGAGAATAGAAGTTACAGTGTGATAAAGGTTTTAATTTTTGTAAAACAGTGAAGGCACATAATAATTAAAAATAAAAAACTAGCAATAGGGAAATTTATAACACCCTCACAGGAAAAATCTATTAAAAATGAGTTCTCTCAACTATCAATACTACAATGAATGTAATTATCAGTTCAAATATATAAATATATTTATTTTAAAATTCATCTCAAATGAAAGTATGTTTGGCCTGGTAAATGCAGTAGAAATATGTATTCCTGCTATGTGCAAGATGAGTCTCTACTTCTCTGCCAATGGTTGCAATTGTATTCCATCTATGTCTCTAATTTGCACATTTTTTTACTATCAATTTATCTATACAGGTGGATATTATGTAGATTTAATGTTAAAATATTGATATTTTTGAACTGCTATCTTTTATAAAAAATATAAAATTAGCACAATATTTTTTCCTCTGCCATGACATTTACTCAGGTGCTTATAAACAGATATAGTTTAGGCATTTCCTAGTGGAATAAATCAATAGATTCTAGGAAATTAAAATGGTTAAAAGTGCTCTTCTGGTACTCATGAGGCTTTCTCGTATTACCTACTACATGCCAGGCAATATCTACCCTCTATGAAAGCAGATATCAATAGAGATACCATTGTACTCTGAATAGTGTGGCATGGCTTTAAAGACATAGATTTCAGAATTAGACAGACCTGAATTCAAGTCAGAAACTGGCCATGGCCATGGGATTATAGTTAAATAACTTCACTTTCTTCTGGAACACCTTACTTATGCTGGCAGCATCTAGAAAGTCTTGCAGGAACTATCTGTATTTATAAAGAAAATAATTTAACTCTTAGAAAATTAGAAATTCAGCCAGAGGCCAGAAAGATATCATTATCAATACCTCCAGTCACACTGTAGAATTCACACTGGAGAATTGTTATTGGATGGGCACTCAGAGTTCTCTCTTTGTCTGAATTCTCTCCCCCCATCTGTTACCGGAGAATTAAACTCCTTGTCACTCATGGAATGAAGTGAAAGTTATTTGGATGCAGCTGAAATAAGCGTTTTCAGAAGCCCCCATGGGAGTAATACAAGATTTTTGGACTGGAACACATGGTGTTTCCCTCGGCAGGTTGGTTCTCCGGATTCTTTGTCCGTCAGAGTCAAAGAATAAATCCATGGGCAGAAGATGGTATTGCAAAGATGGAAATTTATTGAAGAAGAAGTACAGATTCCCACATGGGGAAGGGTAAAGAATCTCACAGCACAGACTCCCACGTGGGAAGGGGGAAAGAGTCCGGCTGACTTCCTGTTTCCATGGATAATAAAGGCTTCAGTTCCCGTGTCCTGATATCCCCTCTGTTTGATCAATAATCCCTTTTGAATTGGTTACTATAGTAACTCCTGAGCTCAAAGGTCAAACCTCACTTGGGACTTGTGAGGCCCTCCTCCCTCATTGTTCTCCTATTCCTTCTGGGCTTTCTTCCTCCTCCTTTATTTTGTAAATATGGACCTTTGTGCTACTCCCAGTTCCCTTATCTTATGGAAATGTAACTTCACCTGGCTCCCTTGTGTTATGGAAATGTAACCTCTGCTCTGTAGTCCTGTTTTTTCTCCATGGACCCTTAATTTTTTAAGATTTTCTAAACCTGCCTATTTCACCCCTAAAAATTCCTATTGCAGGAGGATGAGAGGTGGTAGAAAAATTTGTTGGCATGGAGTTACATTCCTCAGTTTCCACTGTCCCATTTCCCCCAAGCCAGTCCTGAAAGAGGGCCAGCTTCAGCAAAGCCAGAAACAAGGCCAGTATCCAAAGTTTCTGTTCCATATTGCAACTGGGTGTAGTTCTGCATCCAGGCCAGATCAAAGTCTATTAGTCCACTGGGGAATCAAATATGGCTGAGTGCCATGTGAGCACAGGGAAGCCTACCCCTCCCCCCCCCCCCCCCCCCCCCGCCCGCCCGCCCGCCGGCCACAGGAGTACCAAGAGGGCCCAACACACGTGTGTGTGGGGGTGGGGGGAGGGAGAGAGAGAGAGAGAGAGAGAGAGAGAGAGAGAGAGAGAGAGAGAGAGAGAGAGAGAAAGTGAAAAGGAACTTCCTTTATTTGGAAGTTTATATATTTAGATTTTGGGAGCTTGGAGTGGCCACACCCATTCTGGCCATTGACTGGCTTTCAGGTGTGACTGACAGGCAGACAGGTGGGTACCTTTCCAGGTCACCCAGACCTTACTGGGTATGTGTCTAAACTGTGTTTGTCCAGTCCCTTCTCCCATTAATCAGTGTGAAACAGACTCGGAGAATGTTAAATGCAGCATTTTGGCAAAGTTGCATAAATGGCATGCCTAAATCTAGTCTTCCCTTTCCTCCTTTCCAGTCAAATAATAAGCAGGTTATTACAAGAACATCACATCCACCAGTTCTTCCCTGGGACTCTCTTTCCAATCAAGTCTAGGCACCATCCTAGAGCAATGCCCGATATTGGAATGCCCTGGAAGTCCTTCCAATTTTTTCAGTGTAGGGCACCTACAAGGTTATTATTCTGTTGCTGCCATGGCCCATATCTCATAGCCTAACTGTGAAGTTTGTTTTGCTGCTGATACCTTTGTCTCTGGACTCTACCAGCAAACAGCCTTTCTTCTAGGGGTTGGGCTGGCAGTAAAACAAACAAACAAACAGACACACAAGCAGGTTTAGGAATGAAAATCCTGTATCATTATACTTTGATAATCTGTAAAATAGATGCAATAACAGTACTTTTCTGAGGACTATTTAAAGAGGATCTATAAAACAGGTGGCACAGTGGAAATATTGATAAATTATAGTTCTCTCTAATCATTATAATTGCCCTTAAATAAGACTCTGGAAAGATATAGAGCTCATGGTTTTTTAGTCTTCTCACTCATTTGTAACACCAATAATATATTCTGAAAATTTTTATATCAGATTACCATACAACACTCTGTATTTATATATATATCCAGACATACAACACACATATATACAAAGACAAAAACACACATGCACATATTTTCAACATGATTATGTCCCTAAATACCAGCATAAGGAACAACTCTTAACCATATAACTTGAGGGTATTTCTTTTCCAAGCAAGGACAGGACACAGGAGATCTATTTTAATTCTCTTCCCTGTTCCTTCTCCCCTACGCCATCTTTGTTCTTTCCTACACCCTCAGTCTTCCTGTCAAGAATGGTGGAATACACATCCTAATCACAATAAGACACTGCAGAGGCAGCTAGATACACTGGCACGATTAGAGTGGAATGAAAATGACCCCAGAATAGTCCACTGATAAGAATGAATTTGAGAACAGACATTTAGGACAGGTACAAGTGTAAGAGAATTTGCATTGGTAGGTTTCAAAGCCTGTCTCCACTGGGGGAAACCTACAATAGAAGAGATAAAGACCCAGTCTTGCTATCTTTACATTTGTATGCATTCCTAGTTCCTGCCTACAGCACATTAAACTGATTAGCTCTGTTTATTGACATAATAGTTGCAGGCTTGGACATATGTTGGTATACATTAAATCACTTATTAATAGGAATTATTAGTTTTTAGCTGTCACAAGGACTTACAAAGGAAAATCTTCATGATGGTTTTTCCATTACTTGAGTACTATGACAAATTTTGCATTTGCAAAATGATATTTGTGTTGCCTTGAAGTTGTTGGAACATTTAAACCTACTAGTAGACACTAGGTACTTTTTTTGTCATAAATTAAAAAGGAAAGAGAGAAAAATAACAAGTTGTAAGAAAACCACATGCTATTTTCAGTTCAGTTGGGAGCTTAACTCAAAATAAGGGCAGGTGTTAGATTTTTCTTTCATTTCTCATAGAAATAAGTGCATGGTGGTTTAAATTTAGTTATTTCTATAAGTATCCTTATTCTTTCTTGGAATAAATTACTAGAATTGCTATATTGTGATAGTTTATCATTCACAGTAAAGCATAAAGCAGGTTAAAATAGAGTTCTGTTAGCATAATGTTTCCTTAGTGAACCTTTTGAAGAGGCATTATTTATTAGACTGCCCTGTCTTTAATGCTTTGACTGCAAGATCATAATCCAAGAAATAAATAAAATCATTGAGGAATCTGTTTGCAGCCCCAAAATTTATACAATCAGCATGAAATGAAATTTTTACCCCTCTCCTATTAGTGGCCAGTGGTAAAAGTGTATCACCTAAAGGAAAAGAAAATTGTCCACATAATGTCCCGGCACTGAGAGGTCCTCACATAGCCCTGGGTTTTCATTGCCAGGCTGCTTCTCCACCCACAGCCGGGATGGCCAGACCCTATGGGGCACAGTAGATTACGTGACATGATGTCAAGTGCTTACAGGATTCTGGATGACCAAGCATCTTTATTTAACCACCATGCTGCTAACCCCACGTGGAAAAGGGCTTGAAAGGTTAATATAAACATTGTCTGCTTCTTTCAAACTGCACCAGAATACCACATCTGGTGGGTCACCTCGCCCTGCAGTCAAAACTCAAAGGACATTTGCTTTGTGAATGTCAGGATAATTTTATGAGAACCAGACACCAGGCAACTGAAGTGGGGCCCACAGAAAAAAGGCAGAGTGTTACATGTGAACTGTTTGGATTATTTAAAGGAAAAAAAAAAAGTATGAGTGTGAGGCCAGGACCCACTATAGTAGTCATTGAAGCTTCCAGACTAATTATATCCATGCTAGGCCAAATATCAAATGGCAGGGAAACTTTGTAGTAATGAGATTTCAGAGCAGAGTGACTCCACATAAGCGAAAGTCATAAATTAGACAATTGAGTCACATTGGCCAGTTTTGTGATAAGAATAAAGAATATAAGGACACAATGTGAGACATATAACAATAGCAACAGAAACTGCTTTTATTTGTAGGTTAAAATTTCATTGTATTCATATTTTATTTACTGATTCAAGTTATGGATACTCAAGTTGCATCCACCCTGCCACCCCCACTACTATAAATAATGCTGCAATGAGCTTTCTTGAACATTCCCACTAATACACTTGCATAGGATACACACACACATGCACACACAAAGGTTGTGAGGTATATGTATACTAAAATTGCATAAGCAGTGCCAGCTTGCTCTGATGCACACCTATGATGAAAATATGTGTAATTAGGTAAAATACTGTTAAATATTTAAGATGTCTCTGCTCTACTGACTCCTTCCCTTGTTTATCTGTAGGAGCACCATCCCTTACAACACAGGAGTCTGCCTCATCCTTGGCTTTTACTTGCTTTCCATTGCTATTTCTAATAGTCACCAAATTTTATGGAGTCCATAGTATCTTACAGTATAGATAGTATTGATGGTAACTTCTGCCATTGTCTGTACTCCACCCCACTAATCCACTAGTATTCATACTAATTCATTAGCCTAATTCCTCTGCCTTAATTCAATCCTATATAATTTCTTGATATCTTGACATCTACTCTACTTCCAGTTCAGTAGCATTATACAAGTATCTCCTTCAACTGAAATGTTTCTCAAATTATAATACTATCCCAAACATTCCTAAAAAGTTAAGGAAAATGTCACCTGTTCCATGCACTCATACTAGTTTTCAAAAACCTTTTTGTAGTATTTTCCTGAATTTATTTCAATTACCTATTAATATCTATCTCACACAAGTCACAAATTTCTCAAAGAAGGAATTATATTTTATTGGTATTTGTTTCCCCAGTGCATGCAAATGTTAACTGTTACATAAATGTTCGTTGAATGGGCTTTTATTATTATTCCCTCAGGCTCTTATCTCCTCTTTTTAAATTATAGCTAATTATCTGGCCAAATACTCCTACATTAAAATGTTAATATGAAATTATACCCCCTTAAATAAGTTTAAATATAAGCGAAACTGCACAACATATTTGTTAAGCATTTATATGTGTGTTTGATAGAAAATATTAAAGAAATACAAGACAATGATAAACATAAATTTTTGAATATATCATATTTCTGGGTGAGAAGCCAAAGCAGGGTGTGGAGACAAGCACATAAAAAATGTAAATTTTTAGAAATATTTAAGTTCTTGGACTGCATGGTGCATTAGAAGTGTTGATTATGTTACTAAGAAATATTTAAACTAATATAATTAGTGAGAGTCATGTATGAACCAAGATGTCAGTAAGCTGTAAATAATAAAACATAATTAATGCAATTCTGTATTCCCAAAAGGACAAAAAAAAAAAAAAGTGTGTCTGTGTGTGTTTGAAATGAGTATTTTTTTTCTTCAGATGAACTCAGATTTTACAATTTTATAACAGATTTCTATAGAAACAATTTCTTAATTAAAGAAAATATGTAATGCTACCAGTATGATGTGATTGTGGGTAAAATACTGCCATCCAATTGCTTCACTTAATAAAATACCTGGTGCTAACACTAAGGTATCTTTCAGCGATAAAGTTTATAATTTCATGGACAGACAATCTTGTATTATTTTACAGCGTAGCATTCTTTCAATATGCCTCAATTCATGTGATCCAGACTGGTCTCTGTACTAGAGACACAATACACTGTCTGCTTGAGAACTTATGGAAAACATAGACTTATGATTGTTGGAATCCCTAAAGCAAATACTCAAAACTTGAAAAAAAGCCAATGTTTATGAACCCTGACAAAAAGTCAAATTGTTTACTTCATAGGTAGTAGAAGGGACTGAACACTCATAAAAGACCAATGAGTCCAGGATTTCTTATGATAGTCCATGAAATAATCTCAACCAAATCTTTGGGTCTCAGTTTTATTATTTATAAAATAAAATATTAAACCTCAGTAATCTCTGAAGTTCATCAGGTAGACATACTCTGATTCTATTCATGAAGAAATGTAATCTGAGACTAAAGGAGAAGAAGTATCTCTATTTTTCTGTACACAATATAACTGTATCATCTTCTATAATATATTTAGAAACTTTCAGGAATCAGGAAATGGAGAAACCCATCAACTACCCATCATTAGCAAATAAAAAAGAGTCAAAAATAGGTATAAAAGCAACCTATGTAATATGTTAAAGAAAAAATAGAGATTTAATTTTTGTTTGTTTTATGAGGCTGAGTGCAGATGAGTGCTATGCAAGGACAGATTCTCATTGAAGAGTAAGTATAAAGTCACCTCTTCTGAACAGAAGCATAAAGTCACCTCTTCTGAAATGTATGGTTATACTGGCACTAATTCTTGACTGGCTTTTGTATTTAGAAGCTTTCCAATATTCTCCTTATAGATTGGGGAAAATAAAAGCCTTTTCAGTAATGACTATGTGTTCCCTTTTTAAAAAAGGAAAGAAGGGGAAAAAACTGTTTTCAAAAATTGGCATCTCTGTATTCAAAGTTTTATAAGTTAAAATTTTGTATTAAAATTTTTTATACTCTAAACAGCAATGGAAATCAAGTGACTGATGATTAGTATAGAGAGAATGCTTAAATATTTATTTGCTGTTTAATTTTGTTAACTGGGGTGACACCAGTTAACAAAAATCATACAGTTTTCAGGTGCACAATTCCATAACACATTATATATATTGTGTGTCCATCACCCCAAGCCAAGTGTCCTTTCATCACCATTTATCCAGATATTTAAAAGTTAAGGCTAGTGGTACTGTATCATTTCTTTTCTGTGTAAAAATCTCATTCTAGACTGCACTAAATCAACAAAGTACAATACGACATAGCCACAAAACCCCTATTTGTAATTTACATCTCTACTTATTCAATTATCCTCTGAGGTAGAAGATAAACTGAAATACTTGTTAAGAATCTAATTCTAAATAAAAATAGGGAAATGATATGTGCTTAGTTCTCGCATCTAGCAAACATGTGGAAGAAGTCTTGTTAAACATAAGATATTCAAGGTGGAAGAAAATGCCTTTATAGTGAGCCCTTAAAAAAGAAAAAGATCTTGAAAGAAGGTTTATCTTTCTGTCTTAAAAGAGATTATCTAGCCAAATGCAAAGAAGATAAAGCAGGCTGAGTATCTATCCCATCAGAAATATAGTTTCTGGAAGTAGTGGTGGCCTTCTCTGGAGATTTACTAGGGATTATTTCCTGATTCACAATTTAAATTTCCCTGAGATGCACTAATCCCCCTCAGGGCACTACTGTAACAAAGCCTCATTCATTCTGCTTTTGACTGCAATTTCATTTTAAATATTAATTTTAAAGGAGGTTTTACTTGCAATTAACCATGCGATTATATTGTAATCATATTGAATTCCATACTCTGAAATGAATTTAGCATAATATGAATCTAAAAAGGCAATAAAATTAACACCCACTGAGTTTACTAGGAAGACATCTAGCACCTTCACTAATTGGAGACAAACATAAACTGAAATACAGAAAGTTTTCTGAAATAGTAAAAAGAAAATCCAAAATTATACACATAAGAACATGTACAACCCTAGCTGGTTTGGCTCAGTGGATAGGGCATTGGCCTGCGGACTGAAGGGTCCTGGGTTTGATTCGGGTCATGGGCGCATGCCCAGGTTTCGGGCTCAATCCCCAGTAGGGGGCATGTAGGAAGCAGCCGATCCATGATTCTCTCTCATCATTGATGTTTCTATCTCTCTCTCCCTCTCCCTTCCTCTCTGAAATCAATAAAAAATATATTTTAAAAGAATATACAATCTTATCTGTTTATGCAACCAACCAAACTATGTATGAGGCAAAGAAGTTGAAAACCAACTCAGTTATTTTGAGAATTGGTAAGAATGCAAAAAGGGTTATATGTACTAGCCCAGTAAAAATAGGAGCTGCTGGAGAGAAAGCATACGTCTATAAAACCACTCCCAAAGGCAACAATGCATCTACTAGTTTACTCAATATTCAAAAACATTGGTATTGTTACCCATTAGTTACTTGTGAAATTTTTTGAGGACATTTGCATCCTAGAATCCTAACTTCTCTATCTCTCAATTTTATAGTTAAAAACTAAAATTCTTTTATTTATGTATTTTTGTTTATTTCAGAAAGAAAGGGAAAGGAAGAGAGAGATAGAAACAGTTCATAAAATTTTAGTAACATACAAAGTGAAACAGCTACTAAGTAACAGAACCAGGACTCAATCCAAGTCTCCTAACTCCGTGTATCTCTAATATATCGTGCTGAAAAAAAAAAAAAAAAACCCCATGAATTTTATGGAATTTTTAGTATAGAAACTACATATACATATATATCCTAAAAAATAGAGAGGTAATATTTAAATTAACCCTCACACCCTCACAAGATGGCTGATTATGACCAGGCCGGCAGGGGGTTAATGAGGGACAACCAAACGACTGAATAGCAGGTTGCATGGGATGACCAGGCCAGCGGGGCGGGGGTGGGGGGGACTGTGAAGGACAACCAGGCCGGCAGTGGGGAGGCAGTTGGGGGCGACCAGGCCAGCAGAGGGGGCAGTTGGATGTGACCAGGCTGGCAGGAGGGCAGTAAGGGGTGACCAGGCTGGCAGGGGGGCAGTTAGGAGCAACCAGGATGGCAGGGAGGGGGCAGTTGGGGGTGACCTGGCTGGCAGTGGGGGGCAAATAGGGGTGATTAGGCTAGCAAGCAGAGGCAGTGAGAGGCAATCAGGCCGTGGGGGAGGGAGGAGGCAGTTAGGGGCAACCAGGCAGGCAAGCAGGTGAGCGATTTGGAGCCAGCAGTCCAGGATTGTGAGAGGGATGTCTGACTGCTGGTTTAGGCCCAATCCCTGGGACCAGGCCTAAACCAGCAGTTGGACATTCCCCAAGGGTGCAGGCTTGGCTGAGGGGACCCCCCCTGTGCACAAATTTCGTGCACCAGGCCTTTAGTAACTACATAAAAATATAATGCATAAATTAAAATGACTTGTTTTATCCCACCCTTTAGCAAAAATCTTTATTGCTATTTTGGTATGTATTTTTTCAGTACTATTTTTGGTGTTCTGACTTTTTTGGATGCTCTCTATTTATTTAAAATTATTATACTTTTTTTTATTTAATGTCATGCTGTGAGTATTTTCATAAGTCAATGAATGTATTATCAACATTAAATTCTTCCTAAACAATGTGGTTTGGATTGTTAACATCAAGTGTCATCATTAATTCCTGATGCATACTGTATCTTTGAATCGTGTTTCTTTGATATAAATATAAAATTATGCTCACATTCATGAGCCACACTTTTTCAGTTGCCCCTTTAGAACAGACAGATTTATAAAACTAAAATAACTGCATCAAAGAATATACTTATATGGCCTTTCATTTACAGGGTGGGGGACAGTAGGTTTACAGTTGTGAGTATACAAAACAGAGTTTATTCTTATGTTATTGCTTATTAATTATTGTAGTACACTAGAGGTCCAGTGCACGAATTTGTGCACTGATGGGGTCCCTAGGCCTGACCAGCAATCAGGGCTGATCATGGCTGGGCTGATTGGGGCCTGCTGGCTGGATAGAGAGACAGGGGGAGGGACTGTGGGTTGATCGGGACCTGCTGGCCAGGGGGAGGGGCAGGGAACAGGAGGTTGACCGCCAGCTCTAGGGAGGGAGCCAGCCCTCGGCCCTCCTTGGAAAAGGGCTGCGTCCACACCGCCCACTCCCAGTTCCCCATCCCAGCCTGGGCCCCTAAGGCCCCAATGGGGTTAGGAGAGGAGGTGACAGTTGCCAGGCTGCAAGCAGAAAGAATGGACACTGGACGCAGATGCTGACACCAGTGCCCCACCAGTGCTGAATTCCCTTCCTCCACCCCTCGTTCTTCTCTCACCACCACGCCACCACCATGCCCAGGCGGGTGGCGGGCCAATCGGGGCCTGCCAGCTGAGGAGAGGGACGGGGCGTAGGAGGTTGGCTGCCGGCCCCAATGAGGGAGCCAGCCCTTGGGCCCCCTGGGAAAGGGGCCACGTCCACAGCCACCCATCCCGGTTCCCTGTCCCAGCCCGGGATGCGAAGGCCCCAGTGGGGTTAGGAGAGGAGGCAACGATTGCTGGGCTGGGTGAGGAAGGAATGGATGCCACCACTGGCCGGCCATGGTAGGTTGGCTGTGGGAGTGCACTGACCACCAGAGGGCAGCTCCTGCATTGAACTTCTGCCCACTGGTGGTCAGTGCGTGTCATAGCGACTGGTCGACTGGTCATTTGGTCGTCCAGTTCTAATGGTTGCTTAGGCTTTTATATATATAGATTCCATATGAACAACTGTAAACCTACTTTTACCCCACCATGAATATAGTCAAATTCTTTCCAAAAAATCCTTTCAACACGGGTGCCAGTACCAAGTATTATAAATATTATTTTTCATCAAATTTATAACTTTTAAAAAGTTATGTGACTGCCAATTTACATTGTACAGACTAGGACTCACTAGGAAAGGTGGGTTATTTCATGTTTACCTTTCAACTGCAATTCTTCTAGAATTGGTAGTATATTATTTCTTGACTACATATTTGTGATGACATACCTGGTGAGCATTCAAGAGGTTTATACTTTTATCCCCCATAGATTTCAAGGTCCCCCTTTTCCATTGTTGTGACTTTTCCCAGAATCTATGAAAACATCCGGTGATTTTATCTTGGCAAGCTGACTTCTTTGTTCAGAGGGTCAGATGGATTCTTTTTCCCTCCTCCCCCTCCTGCCCTAGCAGCTGTTTATCCTGCCTAACAGAAATACTTTACTCATCTTGTGATTTCCATTGTAATTGTACTTGTGCTATGGATTTTTAATGGAGATAATTTTATAAATATTTAATATAAGTATAACTGCTCCCATTATTTCCCTTAGTTTACTTCTCAAGAGATTTATTTATTTTTTTAATTTTATTTTATTTCAAGAGATTTATTAAATAACAATCTGTATTTGTATATATTTCACCTTGTCATGGCATAAATTAGACTCTATCTGGACCTTGTGACTTAGTTAATGCATTAGTTGATTTTCTAAAGAGCCTAATTGCCAATATTTATGAAAAAACGTTTTCCTTATTTAATGATCACACATATTTTAACTAAAAATCTCATATATATTCATTGTTGCAAAACTGAAATATAGAGAAAAATCATAAAGCAAAAATTTGTGTTCCATAATCTCCCATGCCCTAAAACACATATTCTCCTTAAATAAATGTTTCAGATCAAATGTACTTGTTTTAAGTACTACTGTATCAAATACCTTTTAGAATGGTCTTGAGCTTTTGCACTCAAGTGTATAGCCATAATTATAACTACTTTTAATCTTCACTCAATTTAGTTAATTGCTTTTTGTGTTCCCCATCAGACATTTGATGCTTATGAGGAGATAGAAAAAGAGGGCGAGGTGGGCACTCAGGGATAGGGACCACGTGGAGGTAGAGAGAAAGGAAGTCAGACCTGGAGGTAAACAAAGGATCTGGAACTAGCTAGGTGGGAACCCTGTGGGCAGGGAAAACTTGACCCTTCACTCGGCCAGGCAGGAACAGTGATGTCAGCTCTGACCTGAAGTGGCAGTCTTAGATCAGGTCCTCCTATGGGGGGGAATTTGAATTTTGGATATTGCCAAAATTCCTTGAAGGGACCAATCAGAAGCTAGCAGAGTATATGAATATCCTCTAAACAAAGAGGTTAAGGGGTAAGCAATTTTGGGCCCCCTTCCTACTACTGACTTCTTGCAGCAGGAAGTCGGTATATACCCCCCCAAGCTTTGTTTTCCCCCAATGAATTTTGTTTTCTTCCCACAGTCTGTCCGTGAATCCATTCTTCAGTTTTATGAGACAAAGAGCTCTGACCTGACCACCATATTTTGGATTTCACTCTGATATTACCATTTTTGAGTTCTTGATTTTGAAGTACCCCTTTGTTGACTGTTATGTCAGTCAAGTTTACTAACTTGGGAAAGATACTCACATAATATTCTTAGGAAGGATAAAAGAGTATAAAATTGATATTTCTTATGTAATTATATAAGCATTATTCTCATTTTAATTAAGGTTTTAGGAGTCTCACTCTCCTAGAATGAGATTAATTTTTATTCAAAATTCTAATGGTTTCTATGATTTATATTTGGAGAGAAGAGAGGTCACTCCATCCTGATTTTTATTACTTTAAAAAATATATAATTTATCTGCCTCTATACATTACCAGAGTTTTCATATTTAATATTTCTTCACTTCAGAAGTGTTCCTTTTCTTGGATATTTGATTATTTCTTCTATGCACAATGAATTTATTTCCTTATTTTACTCCTAGCACTAAATTATAATCTGTATCTGTCACATTTTTAATTTGTATTCTTGGTCAGTTTCTTAAACTTGTCCTCCACACTACTGTATAAATTTCTGCTGTAAGAGATCTTTCTGTACTTTAATATACTTATTAGAACTTAGACATCTATTTTCTTTTATGTTTCTAATTCTAGTAATCTTAGTGCACATTTCTGAAGTTATTGTAGACTTTTAGTTTTGTGTGGCTCTTGCCCTATCTCTAGTTCCCCTTCTCATAGCATTTTAATTTATTTTCTGTAGACAATTAAATAAATACTCGTTCTCTAATTCTTTAGGTTTCTTGTCAATTTTCTCTTAAGTTGCTTTTTGTTTGTGGCTTCAAAATCTTACCACGCACCATGCTTTGTTTAGAGTTTGTTTAGCAATTACTAAATTTGGAAAGATATACCAACACAGTGTTTAACATATAGAGAAAAAAGAAGGGCCATCAGTAGTCCTCTTTAATTTCAGCTTCTACACTGATAAACAACACCTTTTCTAATACAGGTGCGTAGGTTAAGGCTAGCGCCAAGAGTCCTAAATGAAAAGCCTAATAGGCATTGATCTACTGTGACTTCATTCCTGTGAGGTACAATTTTTCTGTACTCGAGTTCTTTAACTCAAATAGAGACTCCGATAGGGAATGTAGTGAGTATTAATTTAGGTAATACTTGGGAAAATGCATCACCCAGTTATCTACTCATCTTCACCTTGCTTTACAATACTTTTTCCTTGGGAAAAAATTAGGATACAATAAAAAATATACATAGGTGACTTATTTTTTTATTTCAATTTTAGAAAAAGCTTCTTAAATGTAATCTATGGAAATCTATACTAATAATAGAGGAATATGCAAATTAGCCAGGATGCCGTAACATCACGACTGTTCAGCAGGGTGGGCGTGGCTGCGGGGCTGCGGGGTGGGACTCCAGGTCTGGCATGATTTTGTCCTGCCCAGGCAGACTCTCCCGGCCCTGCAGCCAAATCCCGACATGGACCTGGGATTTTATAAACTTTACTGGAGCTGCTCCCCACACCCCACCCCCTACTCCAGGACCATGCTGCCCTCAGTAGGGCACCCAGGCAGCCTCCTGACAGGCAGGCAGCCAGGGAGAGCCGAGTGGGGTGGGGGCAGCAGGGAGCCACAGAGGGGCAGGGTGGCTGGAGCCAAGTTCCCAGGGGTCTGAGGAGAGCACCTGACAGGAGCCCGGACTACAAAGAAGGAAGAGGAAGCAGCCATGAGGAGCTTTTCTAATCCTTCTGCATGGACACCCTACCCCAGCCCCCACACCTCCGGGGGGTCGGGGAGGCTGATCAGACAGGAAGAAGACCCAGCCTTTGGGGTAGCACAGACTGCACCTCTGACTCCCGATCTCTTACCCTGCCACCCCTGCCAGGGGCACCCACAACAATAGCATGCCAGCAAAAACCCGTCAGCATCCCCGAGGCAGCTGGGGCCCACAGCCCACCACTGCCAAGCCCCCTTGGCTGGGGCTGGGCACACCTCTCCTCCTTACAACTCCAGACCCAGACCCCCTTTCACAGGGGTCGCCTAAGACCTTCGGAAAACACATATTTCCAATGGTGTTAGGAACCCCAAGTGGACCCCCAAGGTCAGACCCATCCCCCCCGACAGCAGCAGCGCTGTCTCCGCAGCGGAAGTGCACTCGGCAGTGGAAGTGCACTGAACTTCACCAGGGGCCATGGCTAAACCCACTCTCCTAGCCTGCCTGGCCCTGCCCTGGCTCAGCCCTGCTCCCCCTTCATCTCCCCAGCCCCTGCCTGCTCCAGGAGATTGGAGCCCTGTCCTGAGCACATACAGCTGCGAAACAGCCATGTACAATTTAAAGAATGGCACCAAGCAGGGTGATTTGACAGTTACTCCCCCTTTGGCCTCGCTGCCCCCTTATAGCCCCCCTACTACCCTTCCAGCCAGTGCCAACCACTGCTACAGGGATGCTGGCCAGAGCCCACCCCTCTGAGGCCTGTGGAACCCTCTGCAAAGTTTCCATAGCTACAGTCCCAGGAAACAATCATGCCCTCCTCCCCTAATCAGCACTTTCTACCTGCGAGGGTACCCGTGGGCTTAAAAATAACAAACCTTTCCCCTTTAGACATCACTTACTTGATGAAACATTTCTAGGTTTATTAGCTCAGAACCTCCTCATGACAACCCAGTGAGGCAGGTGGAGAAGAGACTACAATTCCCATGGTATATGCGTATGTATTCAATAATAAAGCTCAGAGAGGAAAAGTGTCAAGCCCAGTGTCAAGCAGCACACACCCCACAGGAGGGGCAATTTGATTTTAAGTGGGGACAATTCAAGAATGAGTTAACAGTGAAGTTTTTGCATTTCTTATAGTTCTAGGGGGCCTCATCTACAGCATATCTTATATAATAAAAGGCTAATACGCAAATGACCAAATGGTGGAATGACCAGTCACTATGATACACACTGACCACCAGGGGGCAGATGCTCAATGCAGGAGCTGCCCCCTGGTGGTCAGTGTGCTCCCACAGGGGGAGCGCCGCTTAGCCAGAAGCTGGACTCATGGCTGGCAAGCACAGCAGCAGTGGTAGGAGCCTCTCCTGCCTCCGTGGCAACACTAAGGATGTATGACTAACAACTTAGTGGGCCTACACCATCAGCTGGACATCCCCCCAGGGCTCCCGGACTGCGAGAGGGTGCAGGCCAGGCTGAGGAGACCCCCCTAAGTGCATGAATTTTGTGCACCAGGTTTCTATAAAAACAAAAGTAGATTTTATAGCATAATCTCCTTGATGCCAAAATTATTATTTACAAAACAAAAACAAAAACTGAAAACAACTTTTAAAAACAAATATTTACAATAAATATAATGGTTAAAGTGTAAATAACTTTATGGATTCAAAATATTTAACATTTGGGGTTATGCTATGTGCCAGGTTTTATACTAGATCCTTTACTTTAAATATGTGTAAGCATATTTAAATTAAATATCATTTAGTTTAGCAGCCTTTTAATTTACAATTTCAACATCTCAAGTTTAAACTGTTTTTTGTTTGTTTGTTTGTTTTTTGTTTGTTTTAATAAAGCAAGAAAGCTTGAAATGGAATTTCAAAGTTTTGAACCCAATATTTTGGTCTCACTGTTGCAGGCTGTGGTTAATTATTAAGAAATGCAAGTGAACTCAGCATTTGACTCAATAATTTCACTTCTAGATATGAAACATCATTTATAATAAGTAAGTAGAAAATATATCAATACCAAACAATAGAGAGCTGGTTAAATAATTTATGGAATGGCTCTAAGATAAAGTAGAATATTTAATAACACAGAAACATAGACAACATACGGTCTTCATTTTTAAAAGCTTAATACAAAAGTGTATTTATTTATGGTACAATCTAATTGATGCTTTATGTTCTATCTATCTTTTTATTATCTCTAGCAATCACTCTATATAAACATATTGTCTTCATATTGGACTCATGGTTGTTTTTACTTTATAGTGTTTACTATTTTCCAGATTTTATTAAATGACTGTATATTACTTTAATACAGCCATGTACACAAAAATGAGATATGATATAATAACAGACTTTTTAAACATTCAAAAGAATATAAATTAGGCCCACAAAGTTTCTGAAATCCAGTAATATGTTAATATTGAAATGATATTTTTGGTCCTTTAGCTCTGAAAGTCAACTATATTGATAAAGTTGAATATGAAGTTAAAAATAACAAAAAAATATTTAGCTCATATTCACCAACCTCCCCAAAGAATTTCAGAATTTATATGGATCAGAGTATAACTTGACCTCTAAAAGAAAGCTAAACTAAAAAACAATAACAAGAACCTATCAACCCTACCATAATGTTCTTTTAAAAATGTAGCAAATTATATATAAAAATTGAAAATATGTGTCTCTGATTTTCTTTGTGGAAACCAGCCTTGATGAAGTTGAAATCTTTAGTTTGTCTGTGGGTTAAGCATCTTAACAGTTTTTGCACAGATTTCCGATGGTCTTAGGAACCAAGATACCGCTCCTCTATCCGTCTCCAGGCAGGTCCGCCCACATGCAGATATGCCCACATATGAGTACCCAGCATGAGGACATCATCTCACCAACCCCAGCACATACACCCCGTACAAATAACAGGTGTATGTGACAGGGTTGGTGCCATAATGTACTTATGCAGATCAGTCACACATGTGTAGAGAGCAGCTACTGTGTAGAAAGCAGCTGCTGTGTTGAAAGCAGCTACTCTGTTAAAAGCAGCTACTGTGTTGAAAGCAGCAGTATTGGAAGTAAAATGACACTTCATGAATTATAATTACTGGGTAAATGTAAAATCATGTATTGTAAAATCACCAACTACTGCAAAAAAAAAAAATATCTGTACCATGGGAACTTAATCTGGATGCTGATCGGTCTTTTTATATTCAGCTGTGGTTGATGTGAATACGGCCCCCTTGTGATAGTAACAGGTATGTAAAAACAACAACACAGAGAATGGTAAATCATAGGAAACTTTAATGAACTGTATTGACTGAACTATGCCATGTATCATTTGTATTATTAAAGCTATTGTTATATATTATTTTCATTAGCAAACCATCTGATGACAATGGATCAGGTAGAGAAGAATGTTAAGAAAAGAAAATATAGTGAGGATTTCTTACAGTATGGTTTTACCTCAATAATTATAGCAGGAATTGAGAAAACGAAATGTGTTATTTGTTGTGACGTTCTATCAGCTGAATCTATGAAGCCGAACAAACTAAAACGCCATTTTGATAGCAAGCATCCGACCTTTGCCGACAAGGATACCAACTATTTTAGAAGCACAGCTGACGGACTCAAGAAAGCCAGAATTGACACTGGTGGCAAGTACCACAAACAAAACAAAGTAGCCGTTGAAGCTTCATATTTGGTGGCACTCAGAATCTCCAGAGCTATAAAACCTCACACAATTGCTGAGGATTTATTATTGCCAGTGGACAAAGACATTGTTCAAGTTATGATCAGAGATGAATTTGTTATGAAATTGAGTACAATTTCCTTATCTAACGATACTGTGCACAGAAGAATAGATGACTTGTCTGCTGATATTCTTGATCAGGTAATCCAGGAAATTAAATCTGCTCCACTTCCAATATTTAGTATCCAGCTTGATGAATCTATAGACGTTGCTAACTGTTCACAGTTACTGGTATATTAATGATGGTGACTTTAAAGATGAGTTTCTTTTTTGCAAACCTCTTGAAACGACAACTACTGCATGTGATGTATTTGATACAGTTGGTTCATTTCTGAAAGAGCATAAGATCTCTTGGGAAAAGATTTGTGGTGTTTGCACAGATGGTGCACCAGCTATGCTAGGATGTCAATCTGGATTTCAACGTTTGGTACTGAATGAGTCACCAAAAGTATTTTAGTATTAGGTTCATCTTTTGTAGGCATGATGATTGCATGTTAAAAATACAGTCATGGACTTCCAGTACTATGTCAAACAGGAGTGGTGAGAGTGGGCATCCCTGTCTCGTTCCTGTTCTTAAGGGAAATGGAAAGGATGTGGAGAAAAATGAACCCTCATGCACTGCTGGTGGGAATGCAGACTGGTGCAGCCACTGTGAAAAATAGTATGGCGTTTCCTCAAAAAATTAAAAATGAAACTCCCATTCGACACAGTGATCCCACTTCTAGGAATATATCACAAGAAAGCAGAAAAACCAGTCAGAAAGGATATATCCTATGTTCATAGCAGCACAATTTATAATAGCTAAGATTTGGAAACAGCCCATCAACAGATGAGTGGATTAAAATATGGTGGTACATCTACACATCTACAACAGTGGTACATCTATACATTTATACTATACTGCTGTAAAAAAGAAAGAACTCTTACCATTCTCAACAGCATGGATGGACATGGAGAGCATAATGCTAAGCCAGTGGTTGGCAAACTGTGGCTCGTGAGCCACATGTGGCTCTTTGGCCCCTTGAGTCTGGCTCTTCCACAAAATACTATGGCCTGGGCAAGTCTATTTTGAAGAAGTGGCTTTAGAAGAAGTTTAAGTTTAAAAAATTTGGCTCTCAAAAGAAATTTCAATCATTGTACTGTTGATATTTTGCTCTGTTGACTAATGAGTTTGCCGACCACTGTGCTAAGTGAAATAAGCCAGTCAGAGAAAGGTAAATATTACATGATCTCACTCATTTGTGGAATATAATGAACAACTTAAACTGATGAACAAAAATAGATCCAGAGACAGAGAAGCATCGAACAGACCATCAAACTTCAGAGGGAAGTGGGGAGGGGCGGGGGGTGATGGTGGTGGTAAGACATCAACCAAAGGACTTGTATGCATGCATATAAGCATAACCCATGGACACAGACACTAGGGGTGTGAGGGCATGTACTAGAGAGAGGTCAATGGGAGAAAAAGGAGACATATGTAATACTTTAAACAATAGAGAATTTTAAAAATACAGTTGTGGATCTTTTAATTAAAAGACAATTGAGAACAATTTTTCTAAGTATTATAATTATTGCTTGTAGGTTATGGTCTCTCTTTTTATGTATATGCATTTCCTAGTAAACACTAAGTTCTAATCCGCTTAAAATTCATTTGTAATCTAATGTATAATTGTATGCCATATTTTTATAACAATGTAATTAAGCTGTGATTTACTTTTCATAGTTTGCTAATGTAATGAAATGGAGTGTAATTTTATAGGTAAATGTTTAGCCTCACTGGCTTTTTATTTTCCATGATGACTTATTCTTATTAAATAAACTTTGAACTTGCTTATTAAGAACAAAATTCTTTCTCAGGTTAAATTTCTTCTTACCCTACTCACTTTCTAGTTATATTTTATAGATTAAAACCCTAAGAATTTGTACCTTCTACTTTTCCATTTTCCACATGTTGGCCTGATTTTTTAGGTCATTTTACTTTGTATAATTAATCTTTCCTCATATTATTTTTCAGTGCTTTTAGAGCATCCTTATATATGCTAAGATACTAATTTTTACCTCTGTTCAACTTTGCTATGGTGGCATTATGTGAAAAAGATCATTCTTATTTTTTAGGTTTTTAATTATTAATTTCAAAAGAAAAGGTCAGCTTGATAGGACATTGGATATATTCTCTCCAAAGCCAGGCGGGGAATGTTTCAAGACATTCTTGAACTGCATCTCCTGCTTTCTTGGCAGTTTGTAAAATCTTCTCTTTGTTCTTAACGTTATAAGCTTTTAACTTAAAACTTTTAAAGTTTACAACAAGACAAGTAGAGGTCTGGGGGAGTGTGTGTTCTACTAAAAGAGATTCTGTTGCCTTTATATCCATTTTGAGGTAGCATCATGGTTAAAATAAAAGTTAGCCAACTAATTTATTGAACTCCCCTCTGCCCCAAAAGAAATAGGTGACCATTATTTGCCAGGCATTTAGCTAAGTGCTTTACATATATAGTTGCATCTAATTATCTCCAAAATTCTATGACAGGACTATAATAGCCTGTTTCTAATAAGGTATCTGAACTTTAAAAAGTCTAAATAGCAGGATCAGATAGCTAAGAAATGAAAGATTTGAGATTAATATGCATGTTCCTCTAACCTTAAAGCCCAACTTTGACTTCATACTGATTTGGTCTTCTGTATTTGACTAATGACGTTTTTGTATCTTGCTTTATAGGCTTCTAGATTCTGTTGCATTTACTCTTCTGTTTCTGTAAGTTACCTAGTTTAAAATATTGACTTTTTATGGTAGGTCATTAATTCTCTTGCCTTGCATCAGTGTATATTTTGCATTTTCAACCTTTATATCTTCCCAATATCATGGCATATTTTTTTAAACATATGTTCTTGTATTTATCATTATTTCTACTTTTTGAGAGATAATTCATACTAAAATTCTCATGGTGCATCTTCTCACTCCTCTTTCTCATTTGCTTCTACTACATTTGATACATAAACATTTTTGTTTTGTTTTGAGATGTGTTCCTTGCTTCTCAAGCTTAACTTGTTGGGCCTCTATTGTTTTATTAATCTTTGCTTCTTTTTGTTACATTTTAACATTGGTGTTTTTTTTTATTATAAGGCTTTCTAAAGTATAATAAATATCAGATTAAAAAAATGAATCCAATGGGTGTTCTTCTGCCCATGAAATATGTGCTTACAAGATTTTGAGCATCATTTTTTTATAAATTGCATAATCGTAGGAAGGATCATAAATATAAACTCTGAAATATCTGTGGTTACTTAGTCACAGAGGAGAAGGACTCAAATCAAATCAATGGTTTTCTCTCAAAGGTACTTCCTTCTCCATCATGTTCCAGGTTGAATCCTTTCATGCAAAATCACTTTGTTAAGGATCTTAGTTTTTCCTCAAAATCAGTTATTTTTAATAGTAACTTGTTCTAGTCTGATATGACAGGATAGTAATGTTTCAGATGATTATTTTTTTTTCTTGTGCAAGGTCACAGATCTTTATTAATTTAAATGGAGACCATAATTTTTAAAAGCAAGATAAATGTAAAATAATAATAATTTAAATGAAGACTACATTGCTTGATGTAAAACAGAATATTAGAGTTTAAAGCAAAATAAACAAAAATAAAACCAGCATTTTTTTCTATATTCATGTAAAGACATTTTAGGGATATTTTTTAGTTTAATAAATTATAAGAATTACAGAATAAGGTCCGTATACATTATTTACCCAGAGAAAACTCTTACATTACAGATCAGTATGGATGTTTTTTTAATAATGAAAAAAGAAAATGCCAAGATAAACTGAATCTGTATTTCCCAAAATAGTAAGTCTGGGAATTTGTCACAGAAGAATCGTAATGAGTTCTCTTTACAATGATTTCCAGGTGTTTACTAGCATATTACATAATGAGTAACTGAAAGCAAGAAAAATAGTTTAATATTTCAAAACTAATTTTTAAAATTTCTAAAGATTTAAATATGATTGAAATATACCCTTTATTTTACTGCTAAAGGAAACAGAATTTTAAGAAATCAAATTTTTGAAAATATGGAATTTATCCCTATTTTAGAATCACATCGAAATTTTCAGCTTTCCAACCTGGATTAAGTTTTTAAAGGTCAAATTCCTTATTTTAAAGAAAATATTGTAATATAGAAATTGCTCAAAATGTTTCATTTTTATGTTAATTTTTTAAATTTAACTTTTTAATTGTACTTAGGTATCTCACAGAAAAGAAAGAGAAAACCCAAAGAAGTGGTTAAGACTGAGAACTTATATACAATTTGAACAAAGAGGAACACATTTATGCAAAAGTGACAAGACAAAGGAAAAGGGTTGAAGCTTCTAGTGGCAGTAAATTATGGGACTGTAAATATATAGAGGGAAACTAATGGAACTTAAGGGTTATTTCAGTAAAGTTTATTTATGTCAATTCAAGTGAGTTCCATCTCCAATAATGCGTCTTCTTCCCTTCCTGACATGGAAAAGATGAGGAGGCGGGGGATACCTTCCCAAGGTCAAATTTACGCCCTCTTAGACGGGGAGAGGACAGAGGGCTCATCCTACATCTGCTTCTCAATTGTCTTCAGCTCAGAATAACTCATATGCCAAACATCTTCTGATCCCCTTCACAAAAAAGGCAGTGCAACTGGAGCCAAGTAGGAAGAAGGAGAAGGGTAGGAGCTGAGGGCAGAAAGGTAACAGGAGCAAATGGTATAAGGAAACCTCAGAGGTCATTGTGAGGACTTTGGCACTATTTATAAATATTCTTTTAATTACAGTTGATGTACAATATTATATTAGTTTCAGGTATACAACCCAGTGATTAGATATTTATATAACTTACAAAGTGATCACCCCAATAAATCTAGTACCCATCTGACACCATACATAGTTATTACACTACTAGAGGCCCAATGCATGAAATTCATGTATTGGGGGGGGGGGGTCCCCTCAGCCCGGCCTGCACACTCTCACAATCCAGGATCCCTTGGGGGTGTCCAACTTCCAGTTTAGGCCCGATCCCCGCAGGGCCTAAACTGGCAGTCAGACATTCCTCTCACAATCCAGGACCACTTGCCCCTAACCGCTCGCCTGCCTGCCTGCTCAGTGCATGTCATAGCAAACGGTCATTCTGGTCTTCCCGCCATAATGGTTGCTTAGGCTTTTATATATATAATTGATTAATGGAGGTCTGGTGCATGAAACTTGTGCACTCGGGGGGGGGGGGTCTCTCAGCCTGGCCTGTGCCCTCTTGCAGTATAGGAGCCCTCGGGGGATGTCTGAGTGCTGCTACGGAGGTGGGAAAGGCTCCCACCACTGCTGCAGTGCTCACCAGCCATGAGCCCGGCTTCTGGCTGAGAGGCTCTCCCAGAGGGAGCAGCCCCTGCATTGAGCGTCTGCCCCCCGGGTGATCAGTGCGCATCAGAGTGACCGATCATTGCGTCGTTCCGTCAATTTGTATATTAGCCTTTATTATATAGGATATTCCCTATGCTGTACTTTATATCCCCATGACTTTTCATTCTATAACTACTGATTTGTATTTCTTAATCCCTTCACCTTTTTCATTCATCTCCAATCTCCCTCCCATCTGGCAACCATCAAATTGTTGCCTCGCTTCAGCAAGGCTCTGGTGCCCAGTGAGTTCATCACTTGAATGTGTCACTGGCGGAGGTGGTTATATGGTGCTCTGGCATGATCTGAATCTGTCCACCAGGTGTGCTGGCTGGCTTTGGAGCCTCCCCGGAAATGCAGGCCAAGTTTGGCCACCACCAGGGGAGGTGAAGCTGTGGACCAAGGCCAGCTGCTGCTAGTTGCCAGGCCTGGGGTCACTTAGCAAAAGGTACTGATTCTGGTTTGCAGTTTGTGAATCTTTGAGAGAATTTAGGAAAGTACCCAGCATGAGCCAGAACAGAACATTTATATGGAAAAGCCACTGGAAAATGCCCAAAGTTGGGTGGGACAGGGTCTCAGAGAATCACCAGGGCAGGGCAAACAGTGTTAGCCAGGTTGATAAGAGGTGCAAATACAGTGCAGAACTGCCTGCTCTGTGGAGGGTGGGCTCAGCAAAGGACAATGGCCTCTGCCAACTGTCTGGGAGAAAGCTATCCCTTCAGCCCTCACCCTGAAGCCAGAAAGTTTAGTGCCTCTCCATATGTCCCTGGTGCCTTTCAAGCTGGTTCTTAGACTAACTCTCTGGGATGGAGCTCAGAGAGTTAGTCTAAGTCCATGTGTGGGCCCTTTAAAAGAAACACTTGTGACTCCAGCAGCCCTTCCTCTCACCCAGCCACAATCTCCGTTGGTTTTGACAGCTAGAAGTTATGGGCACTTCTCTTCCAGATACTGGAACCCTGGTCCTAGGGCCCTGGGGTGGGCCTGGGACCCCTTGCTCCTCAGGGGGGACCTCCCTCCTGATTTGTAACCACCACACATGGGTGTGGGATCAGCCCATTCAGACTCTCTACCCTTCCTCCCACACTCAACATGGCTTCTTCTACATACCCTTAGTTATAGGACTTCTGTTCAGCTGGTCTTCTGGTGGTTCTGAACTTTGGTTGTGTTATTTGATTGTAATTTTTATGTGGTTGTGGGAGGATGTGAATATTTTTTTATATTCACATTTACCTATTCTGCAATCTTGATGAGAAGCCCAGGGCAGGCTCTTCAAAATGAATTAATATTTTCTAAAATAGACTCTCAAAATCTGCTTTGAGATTTTAATAAAATCAATTTATTTTATAAATTTGTGATAACCTATACATAAAAGATTAAGTATATATGTGGCTCACCTGAAGAGAAGCAAGTTCTCAGTAGCATAATTCTATAAGGAAAGCTGCTAATACATTTATTTGTATGATTTTTTTTTAAATGGGCATCAGAGACTTTATTATCAACAGACTATCCACACTTTTAGGTATTTAACAAACCTTAAGAATAAGAACCTTGTTGAACAGTGTATTATATGACAACAACTAAAGGACTTTAAAAATACTGATTATGTAGTCTCTAATATAATCAGTAGCAATGTGTGTGTTTTTTTTTAACATATAAGCTTACATACATGAATTGCTAGTACTTTGCAATGATTCTAAACTATGTTTCTAAGTTCTCTTCACTAACAAACTTTTGTTTGAATCAGTATTCTGGATCAATCCAGAATTATGGTTGTCTTGCTATAGTGCTGTTGCCTCATACAAAGATCTTTTATTCTCATTGTTCAAGTTTTTCATGACTATGACACTGAATTTCTCAGTTTTTACATATTAATTTGGTCAAAATCATGTGTTAAGCATGGAGCCTTATCAGTGGTTTCCTCTAAAGTGCTGGCTGCTAGCTTTATTATTTTACATAAACGATTATATGCAGCTGCAGCTGTCATCTTTTGAACTCAACTTTTCAAATCTAATGTTTTCTTGCTTGTCTCTCTGCCAAGATCAGCATTCTATACAATGGAAGAGGACTCAGGTTAAAGTTATCCTTTATTGGGAAGTTAATTTCCCTCTTGAAGTCAGATTTTACAATGGATGCTACCATTGGGCATTATCTATTGGACAATACCACAACATTTTCTGTATATCATACAAGCTTCCCCCCTTGGCTACAACATCTAAACAAAATTTCTCTTTAGTTAACCCATTGATATTAGATAGCATGTGAATTAAAGATATACCTAAGGGGTGTGTGTGTTTAAATGATTTAAATGATTATATAACCAAGTAATTAAAATTTATTGAATAAACCTGAGTATTCAGCATTATAATATTAAATACTTTGAAACCTCCTTAGTATCTAATCATAAGAATATTAGGTCTTATTTATTAAGGTAACACACACCTCTACTGAAATGGGTAAAATTTTCCAACATATTGAGTTCAACACACAATTCTCAAAACTCCCCAAAGCCCCTTTACAGGTTCTCTTTTCCTTTATTCTGTTTAGTATAGGTCATGGGTAAGCCAAGGATGTTCCATCTTTTTTCATGGAAAATTGACAGGCCCATTGATAAAAAAATAAAAATTCCAAATGCTTCTCCTAATTATTTTAAAATCTGAATTTTGTATCCACAAAGGCTCTTTTACCAAAACAAAATGCTTTTATATGAAAAAATGAAAGTAGTTCATGTGTCTGTGATAACATGCAGTAATGAATATATATTGCATTTAATTATCAAGTTAATATGTCATAAGCCAGCTAACTTTTTTCTTCAGTTCAAGTCTTCAAAAATATCATACATATATGCAGACCAGAGAAATACGATTTTAGGTAATATATCCTGACTCAAGTAAATTCTCTATCAGGGGTTTAGCCAAAGGATATGTTTAATGACTGGCTTTCTGGTGCCATTTCATCTCATTATAATCAGAGATGAAATGGCACCAGAGAGCCAGTTACAGGTAACAACCTGTAAATACCCTACCTGCATTTGGAAGTAGAGTAGAAAGCCACTAGGGACCTTTAATCATCTCCTTTTGTGACAGTCTTCCCTATTAAAGTTATTTGGCCAAGGAAAGGATTTGACAAACTTGTTTACTACCGAAGCACTCTAACCAATAATAATTAGGTATGTGAAACATCTGTGCTGACTGTGAGACATGTAAGGATAGGCTTTTAGCTTTAGGAAATGGTAGATATGTCCTCATTTCACATGTACACGTGCAAATTATTATTCTTGTCAGAAACTGACATACCCTGGGATTTCTGTGTTTTCTTTAGGAGACTCACCTGGGCTACATATATATTGATTTAGAGAAAATATAAACAGCTTTCATCTGGGTGCCAGGAGATCAGAATTCTCTACTCAGATCTGTCATTGATTTTTTTTAGGCATTTATTAATTCTTATTGTGACTCAGTTTCCCTATCATGAAGTGGGGTGATGGAATATATATAATATTTTATGTAGAATTATATATAATACTTTATAGATATATACTTCATATATATTTACACTTCACATGTATAAATACTTTATATATCTATATACTTCATATCCTAAAACTCACAGATATATTGCAAGGAAATGGGAGAATAAAGATAGTAGAATAATGTGAGCCACTAGTTGTAGTAACCTTAAAAATATTAACATTTGACTAGTTTCGAAATTTTATAAATGTTTATTTCTTCATCTGACATATATTTCCAAACTGGGAATGCCTTGGGAATTTAGCAAATCCTTTACAAATCTCTGAGAAACAAACATGTCATTTTCAAACATCTATGCTAGAATCTTCCAAATATTCTTTTGTGAAGAAAGACAAACTAATTTATAATTCCTCCCAGTGGCGTTCTTGGACAGGCAACAGAAGAGCTATATGTAAAACATGGTGCAACTGAAAACTGAGTATATTCATGTTCTTATTTGCATAGTTTTTCTCCTGTTCAATGTCATCCAGGAGCTACTGAGCTTAAAAGAATCAGCATAACTTCTGGCAAGGATGTTTTCCAATCTCCTCTTTGCTCTCAACAACATGATCTAAATCAAGGATTGGCCCAACTATTGGCCACAGGTGGAATTTGACTCACCACACCACACGGTCTGGTTTTGTAAATGAAGAGTTATTGAAACACAGCTGCCGTCACTCATTTACGTGTTGCCTGTGATAGCTTTTGCACTGCAACTGAGAGCTGAGTGGTTGTGAAAGACACTCTATAGACAATAGAGTCGAAAATATTTACTCTCTGCTCCTATAAAAATGTGTTTATACCAGGTCTAAATCATCATTTTCTTTGTTTACAAAGATATGAAGAGGCAGCATGTTGCAATGGTGAAAATGTCAAAAGCTCTCTTTATGTCTCAAACCTCAATTTCTTCACATACAAAAAGATGATAGGTTAGCCTTTTTCTTTCCCCAATTATGGAAGAACTTCAGAGTCTGGAAGTTGGGTCTTGCATCTCCTGGACACAGGGTATCTAGATATTTAGGCCCCAGTTAGCTCTTTATCAATCCATGAATTTACATAACTGTGAGTTGAAATATGGCGCTTGCTTCTTTACCATGGACTGCTACATAGGAATCTTAAAATAGATTATGTGGAAAAGGAAGTGATAGGGCAATAAAGCTCCGTCTCATGTTAGATCATTTGGGAGAGTGTAAACATATATTGTCACTCCTCTGCTCAAGATTCTGCCTAGTACCTCCCTTCACTTAAAGCGAAAGCCTTACAATGGCCTAATAGGTCAAGTAATCTGAACTGCTCTTACCTGCAGCATGCTCTCATCCTGTGCTGCTCTCCCTTTCATTCCTCCAATGCAGTCATATGTGTCCCTTGGCAGTCCCTAAATCTCTCAGGATGCTGAAAGCTTAAGGCTTTCACATCTTGCATTGCTACCTTCCTAACTTTCTTTAGATCTTTGCTCAAATGTCATCTCATAGATGCCTCTTTTGACTGCCCTCTAAAATTAAAACTCAGCTTTTCAAACACACTGTCCATATCACCTATTCCATTTTTCTTTTTTATATTACTTATCACCTTCTACAATGCTATATAATTAACGTATGTTATGTTTCCTCCTCATTGCTCTTTTTTAAAGCTTTTCAGGGGCATAAATTTTCTTCAGCGTTGTCCCCTAATGTATTCCCACCATCTGGAGGAGTGCTTGGCACATACTAGAAAGTACTCAAAAATATTTTTGGAATGAATGAATGAAATGAAACTTAGATAAGTATGAATGCTTAATATGTGCTGAGCCCTTTACACATTCCTGAGAATATATATGTGAATAAGGCACAATATCTGTCCTTAAAAAATGCAATGAGGTTTAAAAAAAGATCCTTCATAGTCACTAATTTAGGTAGGTCTTATAAGTAAGCCCATGAAAGCAAAGCTTGCCACTATTAACCTTGCTCCAGTACATATGCTCTAACCCAGGGGTGGGGAATGGCTGGCCCTCAGGCTGTATAAGTCCTGCAGAATCATTTGGTCTGGCCCTGTGAAGGCATGAGGGGTGAGTTAATTACATGTGTGACCAAGGATAGCAGGCTAGTTTTTAAGTTGATAATTTTGCGTGGCCCGCAAATTATTTGATAAATATTCAAATGCGCCTTGGCAGAAGAAAGATTCCCCACCCCTGCTCTAAACCTTTGCTACATTACAGACCCTCATCAGCTTCTTCCTCCTTCCATTTCTTTTTCTCTTTCTTTATAAAGTTGCCTACGTTTTCTTTATAATTTTCTTTTGATTCTTTTTTCATAATTTTTCCTAACTGCCTTCTCTTACTTACCTATAGAATTTTACTTAGAAATGCTTCCTAAGCTTTTTCTGATAATCAAGGAAAATACCGTATGTGAAAAATTTACCACATTGCTAGCATATTGAAAGAGCTCTATTGGAAAAAAAAAACAACAAAAAAAAAACACACAAAACAAAAAAAACCTTTCAGATACTCTAAGCTTTCAGCTACCAGAGGCCAGCAGAATAGCTAGGATAAATCATTCTAAAGCATTCTAGGTATAATGCAGCCACCATCAATGTTGGGGAGAACATTGCATTGCAATAGGGAAGACAGAGATTTCCCAAGGCAGAGAAAGATAGGTGGATGACTAGATAGCAAAGATAACTGCCAATGGCCCAGAAATCTGACTAATCTGTGAAAGAAAGAGAGATATGATATAGTTTGACGAGCTAGCGAATTGTATAGTACACACTAAAAAACCTCAGCAGAACTCAGATCCATTGTTCTACAGAAGGAAAAGCCCTAATCACAATTTCAAAATATGTTAAATCAGTGGTAAACTGAAGCTTTAACAATGCCTATGTTTAGTTTAATTACCTTTCAGATTGGCTCCGTCTCTAGCTTTAGCAGCCTGAAAGAAAATGTCATATATTTTCTTGGACAAAATACTGTATTCTATAATTCAATCCCTATGTTATTAAATACAAAATATCTGGCAAAAAAAAAATTACAATTAACATGAAATAGAAAGAAAAAAAAAGAAGTTACTAATAGTCAAAAGGAGATACCTTTCACACATTGTTCTTCTTCAAAATTACCTACCTTGATTTTTGTTTCCCAGAGAACTTTTAGAATCAGTTTGGAAGTTTCCAAAGAATATTTTCAGTTTTGGCTAGAAATCAAATTTATAGATTAATTTGGGTAAGCATGTGTATTTTCATAATATTGATTGGTCTTACCATCAAAGTCATTTCTGATGTTTAGGTATCCATACATATATTCTTCATTAGTTTGTAACAGTTGGTTGCATCATTGTTTTTTCCCTATATTGTTTGTTCTTTTATAGTTTGTTGTTGTAAATAGGAATATTTTCCATATTATGTATTTTAAATGAGTCATTAGTTTTATATAGAAATACTATTGACTTTCATGTCATTGCTTGTGTTAAATAAAACCTTGCTAAACCCTGGCTGGTAAATTCAGTGGTTAGAGTGTTGGTCCATACACCAAAGAGTCATGGATTCAAATCCTGGTCAAGAGAGAGGACCTGAGTTGAAGATTTGATCCTAGTCAAAGAGCATGAAAGAGAAAAGTAATTGAAGTCCTTCTCTCTCTCTCTCCCTCCTTCCCTCTCTACCTTCCACTATCTCAAAAAAAAAATAAAGGGAAAAAATATTCTTGGATGGGGATTTAAAAAAAAAATTGCTTAATGCTTTTTATAATTCTAATACTTTTTATGTAGAATTAAGGGAGGGTTCAATGTAGATATTTATTTAAATATACAATTTGGTTGGTCACTTTTCAATTTATGTGCCTTTTACCTATGATTTATCTAACAATACACTGAGTTTTAAGTAGAAGGTGTGGCTGAATCATGAGGTCACTGTGCAATCTTAAACTGTACCTTTCTTGATTACTAGCCCAAGTAAAGAAAAAGACCCAAGAGTGATTGAGTATGTTAGAAACAAATCACATTCTTAATTTTTTTTTTTTTTTAATTCAGACCTTAGTTACCCTGAAACATTTTCTCAAGGTTAGAGGAGAATACTGAAGATGAGCTTTCTTCATCTCTTGGTTTTCTGGCGAAGGATATGAGGGAATTGTTATAAGTGGTTTTGATTCTTTAAAGAATGATTTTACTCATCTTAATAACCTATATGATAATATATGTCAAGAGGCAATAGAGGCCCCAAATCTGAATGACATTTCTTTAAAATCACATACTCAGCCCACCTGGTTAGTTTCCTGTTTAATTAGTTGCCCAATTTAAAAATTCTTATTTTCACCTTCCCTCCAAATCAGAAGATGAGGCAACATTAGATCCATATTACCAGATGGCGATATTTCTAGTGAATTTAAATAGTATTTCCTCTTCAGATGGGGCGTGACTTCTGTTTGCCATTATCTCTGCTACTACTTTGGCTTCTTTTATATTGAGACAGTCACTTAATCTTTACCTCAGTTCTCTCTCTTTTTCTCTCTCTCTCTCTCCCTCCCTTCTTTCCTCCCTCCCTCTCCCTCTCTCTTTCTCTCCTTTTCATTATGGCAGACTGAAGAAATAATCAGCTTCCTTCATTTGTGTTTATATCTGCTATATGCATTTGAATGTTCTAACCCTCTAGCAGGATTTTCTTATATAAAGCATTTCTCTCTTACCAAACCCTCTCTCTGAACATGAAGAGCCCAATTCAGTGACACCATGTACTCTTTTTGAATTCACCAAACTCTGAAAAAACATATTCTCCATCTATACATATTTCCCCATGTTCTCTCATAGGTTCTCAGTCTCTACTCAGTCTCTGGTGTCACTAACTCTTTAGTGAGTTTCTCATGTCACTCAGTCTCTCATATCACTAACTCTTTAGTGAGCTCTGTGCCTGTGCAGCTGACCAGAAGTCCTGAATATGCTTTTGCTTCTGTTGTTAGTAGTAAGCTGGCAGATCCAGTTCATTCAAACAGCAGCTGCCGTTTAACTATAAAGTGCATAGGCTTAAGGATCTGCTCTTCTGGGTCTGTAATTTCCTGGTGTTCATTCAGGGAGTCCCTTAGAACAGTGGTCTGCAAACCACGGCTCACGAGTCACATGCAGCTCGCAAGCCGCGGTTTGCCGCTCTGTTGACTAATGAGTTTGCCGACCACTGGGATAGGGGCTTAATCACAAGGAACAACGACAGCCTGTAATTATTGAAATCAAGAGTCTAGGGTCAGTGGTCGGCAAACTCATTAGTCAACAGAGCGGCAAACCACGGCTCTCGAGCCACAACCACTGCCCTAGAATGTAAGTTTACCGGGACCTTAAATATGAGGTAGCTTTTCTCATGAGGTTATGTTTTACAAAAGTATCCCCCACACATAATATGCACCTTAAATTTAATTTCATCCTCTTATCACCCTCAAATGCATTTAGTAATTGCTCTTGACACTTGTTATTGGAGTATCATTTTCTAACTTTGCTGTTCCTTAGAACTGGCGAAAAACTTTAGTACTTTTAATCTTGCTAACAAATCACTCTTTCCACCCTTTTCCTCATAATCGTATCTATTGTTCTTCTCTGAGGCTCCTGTATGTGTAGAGAGCTCCTACATGCTGAGGGGCCAAGGCTGGCCATGGCCAGCCAGCATTGTTCTCAGCAGCCAGTCCAAGAGGGCCTGTTTCATCCCAGCTCTGGGGTGTGGTGCTCTTTACTTTCTCTTCCAAGTAATAATGAGATTGTTTCTCTTTCCCTGTCTTTCAATGTTATTTTATATCATATACTGAACAAAGTCTCACACCAGGCAGCTTACTGCTTTCCTTTTTTGTTCAATTACACTTTCTGACATTTATAAAATATTTTATAGTGTCTTTTCCTATCTTATCACATCTCATGTGATAAAATATTTTTATTCTCTCATCTCATATGTTGAATAAGCCTTATGTATTTTATATTATTTACTTACTATAAATGTATTTTCCAGTATTACGTGGTCTTCTGTGGACACCAAGCAACTTATTCTGTTAAGTTTTTAACTCGAAGTACCTGCAGTTTGTGGACAAATAATCTTCCTATGAGATAAAAAATATTAGAAAGAATAATACATACAAGAACCTATACTCTGAATTTACATATTCTTAAATAATGTTGTAATATGATGAAGTGATCTGTTTTAGTTTTATGTCTCTCAGGGTTTACTCAAACATCTTAAAGACTGAACCAAATAGTAACGAACTTGGAATCCAAGATGGTGGTGTAGGTAAACACCTAGACTGCTGCCTCTCACAACAATTTCAAAACTACAACTAAAAGACAAAACGGACATCATGCAGAACCACAGGAAGGATGGCTCAGTGGAAATTCTACAACTAGAAGGAAAGAGAAAAGCACACTGAGAATCATAGGAGCTGCAGGAGACAGAGGTACTGAGACGTGCTTGTGTGCAGAGAGGACTGGCAACTGAGTGCGCGGCTGGCTTTCTCAAGCAGGAGGGAGACAAAAGCTCCCGACTGCACTGAACTCCAGTTCCGGGCGAGACTCTGGGGACCCAGACTCATTCGGGGAGAAACTGGACTGTCTGACAGTGGGCGGAACTCGAGGGCGGCTTTCTCTCAGAGGTGCTTGCAGTGATTACCATGGGACACTGAGACACAGGGGCCTATTAGAGCAGGGCTGATGGGAAACCAATGCTGTCTGCTCCGCCCTGAAACTCTGCCCCATCCAAGCTGAGCACAGAGGTTTTTACAAGTCTTTTCCCATCAGGGTGTCTCCAGCACAGAAGTTCTCCCAGCATAGACACAGCTGATCCTCACAGCCAATTGGCCTGGAGGTCAATTCCTCCCAGTGATACCAACAACAATCAAGGCTTAACTCCAACAAGACTGTGCACACAGCCCACAAAGGGGTGCACCAAGAGTGTCCACCTCAGGTAACTGGGGAGGCTGAGCCATGGGCCCTATAGGACACCTAGCACACAAAGCCACTCTATCAACTCAGGGAAGCAGCCAAAATGCTGAAACAAAGAAACAGGTCACAAATGAAAGAAATGGAGGAAAGCAAACGACTGGTAATAGAGTTCAAGGTTATAAGGTTTTTCAAGAATTTTCTAGAAAAGGCCGATAAATTTAGCAAGACCTTGAGGATATGAAAAAGGACCAACTAGAAATTAAACATACACTGACTGAAATAAAAAATATTATATGGAGACCCAACAGCAGACTAGAGGATCGCAAAAATCAAGTCAAAGATTTGAATTACAAAGAAGCAAGAAACACTCAAACGGAAAAGCAAAAAGAAAAAAGAATCCAATAATATGAAGGTAGTGTAAGGAGCCTCTGGGACAACTTCAAGCGTACCAACATCAGAATTATGAGGGTGCCAGAAGAAGAGAGAGAGCAAGATACTCAAAACCTATTTGAAGAAGTAATGACCAAAAACTTCCCCCACCTGGTGAAAGAAATAGACTTACAAGTCCAGGAAGTGCAGGGGACCCCAAACAAAAGGAATCCAAAGAGGACCACACCAAGACACATCATAATTAAAATGCCAAGAGCAAAAGACAAAGAGAGAATATTAAAAGCAGCAAGAGAAAAACAGTTAGTTACCTACAAGGGAGCACCCATAGGACTGTCAGCTGATTTCTCAACAGAAACTATGCAGGCCAGATGGGAGTGGCAAGAAATATTCACAGTGATGAATAGCAAGAACCTAGAACCAAGATTACTCCACCCAGCAAAGCTATCATTCAGAATTGAAGGTCAGATAAAGAGCTTCACAGATAAGAAAAAGGTAAAGGAGTTCATCACCAAACCAGTATTATATGAAATGCTGAAAGGTATTCTTTAAGAAGAGAAAGAAGAAGAAAAAGGTAAAGATAAAAATTATGAACAACAAATACATATCTATCAACAAGTAAATCTAAAAGTCAAGTGAATAAAAAATCTGATGAACAGAATAAACTGGTGAATGTAATAGAATCAGGGGCATGGAAAGGGGGTAGACTGACAATTCTCGGGGGGAATGGGTGTGGGGGGTGCAGAAAGAGCCTGGACAAAAATCATACACCTATGTATGAGGATGGGGGGGTGGAGGTAAGGGCAGAGTGTGGGGTAAGAACCAGATGGAGGGGAGCTGTGGGGGGAAAAAAAGAGGAACAATTGTAATAATCTGAACAATAAAGATTTATTAAATTTAAAAAATAAATAAATAAAAAGTCAATGAACATGTAAAAATAAATAAATAAATAAATAAATAGCAACCAACTTGAAAAAAGTTTGAATAATTGAATCTTAAATGCATCACATTTTAGTATTAACTTAAATTATATTTTATGCTCTCAAACATTATTCCAATCGAAGCATCTCCTCCTTTTCCATTAAAAATATTTTAAAACACTATATGAGAATTTGTGAGCCTCAGTCATGTTTACATACCCTAATGTAATCTTTAGGATCTTCCTTTTGAATTCTGAAGCATTTCAACACCAAATAAAGCTAAAACACTGATGCCTGGCTTGCAATAATTGACTAGATTATAATTAATTTTTCTACTTGATATTTAAATCAGGTTACTTAGATTATTTTAATCTCTTAATGTAAACACTTTTTAATTTATCATGTGATACTTGCTTACTAGTATTTTAGTGGTTCTGCTTTTGTCCCTGTGAAATTTCTACATTATTCGGGGTTTTTTTAGTGTATAATTTTCACTTCCTAAGACTTAGCACATATTTTCAAAGAATCCACAAATATGTTACAGTCAATTTTAGTAAATGATTGTATAAGGTTCAAATTATTTCATGTAAAATCATGTTAAGAAGAAAGAATTTCTGTGAAGAATTATGATGGTGGCTGCATTTGGGTAGAAAGCAGATCCAAAGTTTACAATGGAAGAAATAATAAGTACAATCTCTTCGTTACTTCTTTCTTCCCAAGCTCAATGGCAAAGACCTCTGTCACAAACACATATAGTAGTTTTGGGGATCAAGGAGAAGGAACTACCCCAGCAATGTGTCTTTTCTTCTACCTGTCATTGGCTGTCTCTGGCTATTCCATGTTCTTCCAGATATAAACTTCCTACTTCCTCCACTTCAGTGTTACAAGCCCATTTGTCATCAGTACCTTAGTGAGCATCCAGTCTAGGCCATTTTCTACTTAAGGAACCATAAATTCTATAGGAGCACCGGATGGACATTTTCCTTTTTTTGCCAGAGAATGAAGAAGTATTTGTTACTTGGAATCACAACAGAATTAATAGAAACTATTTTTCTTTTCCTTTAAAAACAACATGAAATCCTTATAACTTAATATGATTAATTGGTTATTTTTGTTTAGTATTATAAGTAAACTTAAAAAGTTAACATTATTAATGGTAAGTAATAATTTTTGCAGTCAGCTTGGAATTATTTTCATACTCCACTACATTAGCATATGTGTAAAAGTTCCTTCATCTGAAAATAGGTACAGTTTTAGTTTCTACAATAAGGTTGTTTTGAAAATGTAATGAGACAATGCTTATGAAGTGCTCAACCCAGTGTCTGCAACATCATAATTTTCAATACATGTTAACTCATGTTTTTTGTTACTATTATCTCAGAGTTGTTTTTATATAATCACCAAATAATATTTTAGGGTGTTAGCTTTTGTTCTCTTCCTGGGTATATTATTTACTATGTAATTGTAGCAAAAATAAACTAATTACAGGTAAAGATTAGTTGCAAGTATAAAAACTAGGTAGTCATATGTCATGATTATTAATGCAATACTAAAAGAGATGACAAATAGAACTCACCATGAATGTATATGTAGGGTTTTTATAAATGATGCAGACTTCCTGCATCAAAAGGAGTCAATACACATAGGCTATTTGGTAACTTTATTCTGAAATCAAAACAGAAGGAAGTATCCACAAGCCTCATTTCAAGCATGCTCAAGCAAGGCAACAGATACTGAATAAAACTAAAAGCTATAATGAATTTTCTAAAACAGAAAGGAAGATGCCGGGAAGTCCCATTGTTATGTTATGTCAGTATTCTGAAATTCTCAAACAATACGTAATGGTCATTTGCTGATTAAAGATCAATCACCTTGGATTTTAAAAATTCTCTTAAAATTTTCTCATTTTGACCTTTTGGCAGAATTGTTCTTTTTGGTGAAATATTTTAGAACCATCTTCGTCCTTTCAGGATAAGGAGAAAAATTGCATGGACTATAGGTTTTAGGACAAAACTCTAAAAGAAAGGAAAGAATATCTCAATTTATTAATTTTTAAGGGCACTATAGTTCACCTGAAATCTAGATAAAAAAGAAGACCTACTGGCTAGTAGTAACCTTAACCAGGATCACATAGAGGGACCTACCATTTACTATGTTAAATGTGCCAATGGATGAAGGGATTGGATATAATGTAGATCTCTCTCCAGACAAGCATAGCAATAGGAAATAGGATCATGCCATATTTGTAGAGAGAACAAAGTGTTAGGATAGGTAGAGAAGTAATATGAGAGGTAATTTGATTTGGTGAACTTCAAATGACTTTGGAGACGGTACATGAAATTTTGATGAGTGGTCACAGATAGGTTAGCAAAACCAAAGACCAGATTCCATACTTCTGGCTGCTTGTGTTTCTTTGTCTTTTCTTCGTGCCATCAAAAGATGTATTCAGTCTCTGAGAAAGAAAATTCTAAGTGAAGTGAAACTTAATATATTAAATAATGTAATGCCACCATTTGTAAGCTTACATTTGTCAACGCTAATTTGTCATTCTTCTATATGTAGAAAAGAAGAATTTTCTTTACCAAACAAATTAGAATCACTATGCAGTCTGCAAGTTAGGTAAGAACAAGTAATATGAAGTATAGAGATACTATCTTTTAAAAGCAAATTAAAAGGTTAAGTGAATAATAACTGAACAGCATAATACAAAGGCAGGCAGAGATGAGTCTTTTCAAAACTCTAGTCACAGAAGCAGAGTACTTCAATTATTTGAGAAAGAAGTTCATGCTTAAAGAAATAATACATAAAATGTTATTTTATGCAATCAAAATAGTCACTGATCCCCATCTACTCCCAGAATTAAATCCAAATTCCTTACAATGGCCTAAGTTTACCTACTTCTTATCAGTTTCCTAATCAAACACTTATTCAAGGAAAACTGTCTAATGTATTTTCCCTGAAAATAGTGTTGTGTGTGTCCTGATTTTAGTATTTGCTCACACTTTATGTCTTTTCTAGAATGTCCCTCATATTTCTCCATGCTCAGCTAAAATCTGCCTTTTCTACACAATGCAGGTCAACACTCATTTATCATTGAAGTTTCTCCTATTGTCTCATCCCATGGAATTTTATCCCTCTTTTAATTTCCCCAGCACTTATGAGCTCTAAGAGAGAGAACATGGAGAACTTGTTTTTGGAGCCCTGACATTTAGTACTATGCTTTGTTTATAGATAGTCATGTAATAAACATTTTGTAGGGAAAGATGCTATGGACGAAATGAAATATGATAAAGTTTTATATCCAGATGCACTACATCCTACAAGGAATTTTTCATTGAGAAGCCAAGAGAATCCTAGAGTCGACTATATATGGCTTTACACTTCTCTATATCCTACTGTAAGAATAGAGAATCATGCTTAAAAGCGATGCAGCCAGGAGTAAAACCCAGATGACACTAGAATAATCCCAAAATAGTCTACTTCCCCTACATTTCACACCCTCCAAAGCAGGGCAGTGTTTGTTACATTTAGAATGCACCACTGATTCCTTTCTTCAGAATATATAGGTTCTGTGCAAACGCATTTGTGCATGTGTGTAGCTATAATTATATATCTCTATATAATCTATACATACATAGATCATCAAATTCATGTGAATTTCAACAGTGTGGACTTTGGTCATTCTTAATACCTTTGATCTTTGATGTCATCTTCAGGTCCTGATTTAAGAGGACACTCCAGATATTAAGATCGATATATATATTTGGAGTGGGTAAAACAGGGAAGAAGCAAGTTTATTTGTGGATTATTTACATCAGAACCACTTTTGGTATCTTTCAGCACACCCTGTCCCGAAAGTAGGAATGTGGAGAATCAGAGAGGCAGCAGATTGAGGTGCATGGGGCTGGTGCAGGTGTACAGAGCCTATGAAGCTCCTTCTTTCCCTGCCTTCTTTCGTCTAGCTTAGACAAAAACCATTGCATTTGACTACGTGTAAAGTTAAAAGGGTTAACAGTGGAAATAATACTGAATTAAGGGTATAACATTCAGCCAATCACAATTATTGAATCTAAAGGAAGTAAGAGACTTAGGAGAGTTAATGTCTTTAACACTTATGCAAAGTTCCCCAGAGATTAAAGCCTGATTTCTGAGGGGAAAAAAGCATTATTTAAATTCTGATTCAACATAATGTTTTCCTCCAACTTAAATTTCATTCTGCACAGAAAAGGATTTTTGCTTTATACTCAAAGCCAGTTCATTTATAGACTTTCTCTTTTGCAATTATACAAGTGTGCAAGTGCTAGCAATAATAAATGACAGTGTGCCTTTTCCCATTCTTATTCCTTTCTAGTACTTCTTTGTCGCCAGTAATTCATCATTCCTGTGCTATAACTCTCTTAAAAGGAAGACATAAGAGAATTTACTGTGATAACAAAATGTCTTTTTCTCTTTGGGCTGTTGTTTTGTTTTACTTTTATTATCAAAACCGGTCTAAATTTACTGTGTGTTTTAAGAAGAAAGATGATTGTAACATTTTTCAGGTGAAGGTGGTTAAATTGTATTACAAAGATTGAAAAAAATCTACAGCTTAACAAATCCAATCAGTAAGTGATATGAATTCTTTAGTTTTTCTGGTGGCAACATTATATATTGACAATATTTAATTTAGACAACTTCCTGGTACTTCAGAGAGTAAGGGTGGTCTCCATTATTCCAACTACTGCACAACATATTTGTTTAAAATGTTTTTCAAGGAGTGTAGTTTTAGGAAATTGGGATGGTTATTTGGATAATGAAAAACCTCCTAACAAAAGAAAGTATAATGAAAGATGTGCATCTGTAATTAACTTTTGGCTCGGTGTGATTTTCACTCTAATATGAAAAACATAGAGGCTATTAGACTCAGAGGTACCTCAGAGAATGGCATAAAAAGAAGGGAACACCAAAAAAAATCTGAACAAGAACTAAGATTGATATTTGCTGAGGACAATGCCCCGCAGGAAAGTTGAAACCAGAACTCTCCTCTAGTGATGCCCACATATAATGTTTAATTTCTGTGTCTATACAAATTGTATATAATGCATTTCACATCGTAGGCCATTGAGATTAGGGTAAGATGTTCAGGTAGTAGTAATACAGATATCTGGGACAAAGGCATTCCAAGCAGAGGGTATATTTGAAATCAAAGATCATTTCTGGCATATTCAAGCAAAAACAACAGGACAAACTGGTTAAATCAGTGTGCAAGGGAAAGAGTAATCAGAGGTAAGGTCAAGGAGTGAATAGAAAGCCAGATTATGCAGGACCTTGAAGGCCGTGTTGAGATCATAATCTTTCACGTGAGTAAAAAAAAGGAGCCATCTAACCTAACTTCGATTTTAAAACTGAAACATATGCAAGGACTGTGAAACAAATATCTCTTGTACCGTTTACCCAAAGTTCTGGTGCAATATTGTGCTTTCGTGTTGATTGACCAAATGATATATGAGCATTTTCATGCATCACTGTTGACTTTGCAGAAATCTCCGGGAAGAGAGCGGTAAGACCAGCCTGCCACTTTCTTTAGGTAAAGTATTATCCACAAAGGAAAGCATTATATACTGGCTGAGACCACAGTCTCTGGAATCAAGCTGCATGACTTTGAAACCCCGTATACTAGTTTCAAAATTTCAGTTTTCTCATTTTTAAAACCCCTGCTTGCTAGGGAGGTAATGTATATATTACATGTGAAATCCTATAAGAAGCACATAGTATTCCTGGAACAGAACAAGAAGTCATTTGTATCCACATGATACCATAAGGTAGTTATAAGAATTTAATGAGATGATCCAAATAAGCACACATAGTAAGCACTCCATAGCATATATATTAGCATATCACCATTATTGCCATTGGCAAAATCAACTTTCAAAATACATTATTAAGCATGATGTAATTTCAGACAATAATTTAATAGACTCCATTGTATTAAGCATGCAGAATGAAAATGGCAATTACTACAATTATAATTACCATTTTAATCCAATGCAACAAAAGATTAGATACTTGTATGAACACTAATAATGTTTGCAGAATATTCATGACAAAAGAAATTGCAGGCATCTGGAAGCAGGGTCAGAGAAAGAACATAAACAGAACTTTTCACAGTTATTAATATCATTCCTTTAAAAATGTACACTAAATGTTTATTTTGATTCAATGGGTATTTTCTCTGTAACACACTGTGTATATCATATTTATAGGTGAAGATGTTTTATAAGGTCATATAAAAGGAGGTAAAGTTGTCTTTTGACCCACTCACCCCAATCATACCTTACATTCAGAAATCAAGGAAACCCCAATAAAATATTAGCTATAATCATTTGTCAAGTCAACTATCAAATATTTAATCAGTTTCTTGAAAAGATACATACTAGGCATTATTTGAGTTTTACCACATTGTTGCAAGCTCAAATTGATTGCCATTGGTTAAATTACATTTTCAATACAGATAATATTATTTTTCCTTTATAACTGGTTTGCAATGAACCACCTACCCTTTTATCTTTACCTAGAAGTTCTGGAGATTTTACACTTTAATTTAATGTCTAAATTGATTCCATTCTCTTTCTATAACTAATCACTATATTTAGTTCATTTTCAATAAAACTTAATGACTAATTTAAGAAGGTTAATCAGGTTTAAATAAAGATGAGAGTGACATTTCTTCTATATTTGTCTAGCTCCCAACCTGCATTCTGTAACTTTGAATTTTGCCTTTTGTGAAAAGTAAGCCCTCTAAAAACAAGTGTGAAAAGGGCCATATGGGACAAAAATGAATTTTCACATTCAAAATGTAAGAATATTTTAAAATAAAAACTTTATAACAAGTGAGGTAGCCATTTGATTAATATTTTAGGTAGAGGTCATTGCTTTTCATTTGGATGAAGAAAATCTAAAAAAGAAAACCACAGGAAAGAATGTATCAGAACACTTTGCTAAACACTGAAAAACTGGGCCTGAGACAGTAACATGAGGTCTATATTGGATCCCATTGAAGGCTGTAATTAGCCTATGCTTCAGTATTTTGTACAATACAATGAAGCACTATTTTACCCAATATATCTTAATTAAAAGCAAAAACACAATACAACACAAAGCTACCATCAAAGAGGCGTTATTGGCACTAACATAATGCAGAAGATGAGGGAGGATTTTGTTTTCTTTGTTTGGCAAGAAAATGAGAACTAAGCATTCTATTTTCCACACAGCTCTCAATATAGAAGCATTTGTGTATCAAAAATTGCATTTGCACTGTAAATTATATGGATGAAAGCCACAGAAAAAGAGTTAGTTTGTTGTTTTATAATTCAATAGTAGTAATGCTTGGATTTCTTTTCTTCTCTTTCACAAAGAAAATAATTATCAAAAGCTTGGTTTTTACCACAAGGAGAGAGTTAGTTGAATATTCTAATGCACATGTTTTATGTTCCTTTTTAACTAGAATGCATTAATTATGCAGTAACATTAAGTATACACACAAAATAATTTTCTTGTCACCTCAATTTTTAAATTTTGAATATCAAAGAAACCAGAACTGTTCACTGTGGTCTGTTCTTTGTAAACTGATAATACAAAGGAAGGAAAACAATGAAGTAAATTCTAGCCTATAAAAATTACTAACAAATCGTCTTCCCAGAATTCAGTTACTTCCATACTAAATATAAGCAAGAAAAAAGGAAGCTGAAAGAAAGGTGATTTAAATGGCATTAAAGACCCTCAATGTGACCATTCATACAGAGATTTTAGTTAACTTGAATGAGGTAATCCAATAATAAAAATAAAAACAGTTCTAAATAATTTATATGGACAAAGACAACTCAATGTTTACACTAAATTCAACCATAAGACAGATCAGAAGGAATGTCTGAAGTTCTAAATCTTTTACTTTACATCTGATATCTAAGATGTTATTTCTGGAAGATTCCTTCAGAATTTGTATGACAGCAATGCCTTACAAATTTCAGGGAGCAAAAGGAGCAATGCTGTACAAGCTGGTTGCTTCTACACAGAGCACCGAGTTTGTCTCTCTAAATTGCTATAAACCTTAAACTGCACTAGGAGGGTTAGCTCATTTCAACTGCTCTTGAAAATTGGAAAGAAGGAGAAGAGTCAGGGAAGTACAACTTATGATTAATAGAGTTTAGAAGCACTGAACTGAATTTTCCCAAACCATAATGATAATTGCAAAGAATGATCACAAACCAGAACACCTGTTTTCCAAGCCCTTTCTTCCATACAAACTTTACAAATATGAAATGTTTTTCTTTTTTTTTCTTTTTCCTTTTATTGATGAGAGAGAGAGAGAGAGAGAGGAATAGAGAGAGAGAGAATTGATTTTTATATGTACCCTGACCAGATCAAACACACAAACTTAGTGTATCAGTATGATGTTCTAACCAACTGAGCTACCTGGCCAGGACCAAGATGAAATGTTTTCAATACAAGTATATAAAAGGTAAACTGTAAACTAACTGATCAAAACAATCAGGAATTTGTGAACTAGGATTCAGTGCCCATCCTGCACTTGTATATCATTCTTCTAACAATCTTATATAATAAAAGGGTAATATGCAAATAGACTGAAAGGTAGAACAACCAATCAAATAGTAATATGCTAATGATATGCCAAGGCTGCTCAACTGCTCACTATGACATGCACTGATCACCAGGAAGCAGATGCTCCAACTGGTAAGTTAGCTTGCTGCTGGGGTCCGGCTGATCGGGACTGAGTGAGATGGGCTGGACACGCCCTGGGGTCCTCCTGTGGTCCCTCCCCAGCCTGATCATACACCGGTGGGGTCCCTCAGCCTGGCCTGCACCCTCTCGCAATTTGGTACCCCTTGAGGGATGTCAGCCAATAATAATCTAGTACATTTTTTTTTCAGTTAAAGTATCTGCCTTTTGATTTTCATAAAAGGCAATATACTTGAAGAATTCAAATGTGCAATCTACAAATGAACAAATTTCATAGCGATATCTACATGACTCTCTTAAGTCCAAATTTCCAATTTATTACATCTCAGAGCCTATTGGCCACATTTTTGTATAGAAAGATTTTTTTTAACATTTTTATTGAATTTTTTAGAGAGAGGAAGGGAGAGAAAGAGAGATATAGAAACATCAATGATGACAGAGAAATATCATCGATCAGCTGCCTCCTGCACACCCCCTACTGGGAGTCTGGCTGCAATCTGGGCCTGTGTCCTGACCAGGAATGGAACTAGTGGCCTCTTGGGTCATGAGCTGATGCTCAAAAGCCACACTGGCTGGGCTAGAAAAGTCTTAAAGGTAGGGACACTATCTATCCCAAAGCTTAACAAGGTGACAGGTATGTGGTATATATTTAAAATATATGATGAAAAAAGATATGTGTAAACATGGGAAATAAATTCTAATGTGATCAAACTTAAAATGGTTTGATTTTATTTTAAAATTATTTTTGTCACAATTTAAAAGCACATGGTTTCTTTTTTATCATATAATTTGTATACTTTTACTCTATTGATTTGCTATGGTATCTTGAGTTGCTTAAGAACAGAAATAATTGATTGACTTTATTATGAATTTAAGGATACCTCCAGAATTCAATTTGGATTAAAAATCTGGTCTTAATTATACTAATCCTAGGTGATCTGTTCTTTTTAGATATATACTAGTGTCCCAGTGCATGGATTCATGCACATTGAAAGGAAATTAATTAGAATTTTTTTTTATATTTTATTGAGTTTTTACAGAGAGAAAGGGAGAGGGATAGAGAGTTAGAAACATCGATGAGAGAGAAACATAGATCAGTTGCCTCTTGCACACCCCCTACTGGGGATGTGCCGCAACCAAGGTATATGCCCTTGACCGGAATCGAACCTGGGACCCTTCAGTCCGCAGGCCGACGCTCTATCCACTGAGCCAAACCGGTCAGGGAAATTAGAATATTTTAATATCGTTATTCACGTCTTGCTAATGAAAAGAAAATAGGATTTTACTGAGTCTCCTATCTACCTACTCCTGGACTTCTGTGAGGATCAAATGAGATAAGGCATGTGAAAATGCTTCACAAATATTTGGTTAAACTGTAAAATGTTTGCACCTAGCTATAAAGCAAGTCGCGTTCCTGGGCTAAAGAAAATCCAAGGAGGCTAGTCGCTAGGGAGAGGAAGTCAGGCGTTGCTGTGTGATGTCATTACCCGGTGCTCACAGTGACCGTTTCTGGCCTGGGCTGGGCTGGGCTGGGCTGTGGACCGCATTTTGCACCATGGGGTCTTGGCAGCATTGGCTGCAATTTGGTGGGGTGTCACTCATGTGGTGGTGGGGCCTGTGTCCCACTTGGGAGAAGCCAAATGTTGACTTGTTGCCAGGTCCATGTTGCCGTTTATTTTTAAATGGCTGGTGCACATCATGGCAGCTCCTGCCTTTAGCGTCTGCCCCCTGGTGATCAGTGTGCATCTAGCTACTGGTTGGACGGATGGACATTTAGCCTTTTATATGTATAGATTGGGATTAATTTGGTAAATAATAACTTTTTTCCCAAATTCTAATTCAAAGAAATCGGTGCCTTTTTTTCTTAGAAATATATGTAAAATTGAGATCTCTTCCAGATCCCAAACATAGTAATACAGACCTTTTGGTACTTGCTTTAAAATTTGAATAACTAGAATATTTAAATTCTGTACAATAAAATTCAAAGATTTCTCACATTTGTATTTCTTGTGCCTGATATTTCCTTAGATAGCTTGATTTTATTCTAATTGAGATTGTTGAGATTTCAAATAGGGCTTTTATGTTTGCCTGTTTGTTTTTGACTCCAGAATCCCCTGTATTCCAAGAAATTTGGAAGTGAGTGCAGATTGGTGAGAAAATGCAGACTGTCTTTAAAAAGCCTCTCTGTGGATCTGTCACCCATGGCTGCTATAATATTCATGTATGGTAGAAACTAAATGAAATGGCAAATAATTATCCTATCATCTGAGCATAGGTATGGGTTGGAATGAATATGCTCTCTGTCTTAGCTGGTCAGGCTGCCATAACAAAATACCATGACTGTGTGGTTTAAACCAGAAATGTAGTTTTCTTACAGCCCTGGACTCTGCAAAGTCCAAAGCAGGGTGCCAGTAAGGTCAGTTTATGGTGAGGGCTTTCTTCTTGGCTTGCAAACAGTGTCGTCTCACTGAGTCTCACATGATGGAGAAAGAGAAAGATCTCCCTCGCCTTTTTTCTTATAAGGCCACCAATCCCATCTGATTAGATCCCAACCTTTAATTACCACCTAAAAACTTTAACTCTAAATATAGTCACATTGGGGTTAGGATTTCCACATACACATTTCAGGCAGCTCAATTCAGTCCATAGCATTTTCCCTTTAACTAATTTCACTTGCAAAGACCATGTGGGATGAATGAATGGGTACAGACTAAGAAAAATGGCAAAATCAGAATCCATTTTAGAATAAGTAAAGTTTCTTAAATTGAAGTTTTCAGGGACCTTCAGCCATTGTTTTTGCAATAATACAGATGTGACAATGGTGAATACTGGGAAAATGAGACCTAGTGGATGTATTTTATCCCATACAACATCATTGAAATAAATCAACAGGCACTGCCCCCAATTGTAAGTTAGCTTTAATTTAGTCTTCAAGTTATTCTGAGTATCTGAAAATTGCCATCATTTTTCCATTTTAATTTCCTCATCCTACATTTAGGTGCATGCCATTCCCTTCCTTGAGCCTGCTGATTGCTGCCTTAATGCTGCTGCACTATGGCACTAATGTGATGCTCACTTCAGTGAGAAACTCTGCATATCCTGCTTCCATTTTCTGTTCTATTTGCTATAAACATAGTTATTTCCACTCTGCTGCTTGCAGTCACATATGGCATTTTAAAACAGTTAAATAAAGAGATTATCAATATTAGATCTATCTCCACTGTAAAACCTATATTTATGGAGAAATATGATGTATTCAATTTCATTTCTGAAAACCCAGCATTTGGGTGAATAAATTCATATGTAATTGTAAATTCACATGATTACCCTAAGCATTAGATTTTACATTTGGATCACTATTTAACTAGAAAAAGAAATAGGACATTCACGCAAGCAAGGAAGCAGCTCCCCATTAATGACATGTGCAAGGGAACTGCAAAGTATAAATGATTCTGACTAACACCATCAATAAAACTTGACACTCAAACAAAATGACTTCATAGAGTCTTCTTTGTGGACAGAGAACATGAGAAGAATATTGATATTTTGCCAAATTCAATATTTGTTACTTTCTCCTTTATGAATTTGTCAGGAAAACTGTGTAATAATAGTAAAAGTGATATATGCTATTGTCTGTGAAAATGCAAAATACATATTGGCCCACATTTAATGGAAGACTTCCTGAAAGAACTTCAACAGCATCAATTATGTAACAAAATATTATTATAATCAAATCTGATTCACATCCTAAGAAATTCTGTATCTAAAACAGTCACTTAACAAATAAAACTTCAAAAAAAATACATAATTTGAATGACTGCAGAAAATAAACAAGTTCATTTAGCACATTCCTTCAGTGAAAAGGCATGATGCTTGGGCGTTTGAAAACTACCTAAGAGGAATGAATATAGTATTTACTTTTTGTTATTATCTGGAGAAAATTTTGAAAACAACAAAAAAATTAAGTGAAAAATTAATGCATCTGATTCATCTTTGTTCCTTTAGCTCCTCTTTCAACAATAGTCCAACGTACCATGAAGGGAAAAGGAAGTCATCAAGGAAGTGGCTTTCCTGGCACTTTGACAAACTACTCCATGGTTATTCTGATAGTATATCCCTTCGGAATGTTTGAGGACTGAGACATATAGATTTTATAATTGAAATAAAAATAAGGGCTAATGTCCACCACAGGGGAGAGAATTAGGAAAATCATGTATTGGGCTACTGCTGTGAGTGATAATCAAGTAGAGCTCTATAGTGTGTTTGCAAGCCTCGTTCAGTGCAGCACACGTGTTCTTGGCCATGAAACGATTAAGCAGTAAACATGCGGAGATGCTGCTGGGCGGTAGAGGGATGGCAGGGATAGTTGGGATGGTAGGGAGTTGTTTATTAGCATAGCAAATGTCATGGTGCTGAACCAGATTGAAGAAGGGTACTCGGAGAAACTCAGAGAGGATACTATGATGTCACACAGTCTTTCCTGGTACTAAGCAATGAAACAGCCAGCCATATTTTACAGAGCATTTTCTTGTCATTAAAGTAAGTAATGGATTTGATAGTTAAAGACAGCTGTGAGATAAGCATAAGCCAGTGGTTATCATAACTAGTAGCCTAGCCATGTCCATTTTTAAATACATGCCCACTCCACTAATAAATGAGAATCTCCTTGATTGGACTGTTAAAATGTTTTCTAGTAAATTCTTATCAACCAGGTTTGAGAGCCACTGACACAGGTAAAAGTAAACACTTTTATAAAACCAGCACTATCTTCTCTGATGCAAGAAGAAATACCTAGGCAAGACATCTAGGAATCAGAGCAATCTAGAACACAAAAAAATTCCAGAGCAGGTCCGACAAAAATAAAACACTTTGTTGGCTACACACTTAAATGGGCCCAAAATGGAGACTCTCATAATTTATTTAAGGACTTTAACAGGAGTTCTCTGGTGTGAGTTTGAAAACAAAATACAAGAAAATCTCACATAGTGTACAGCAAGTTTGAAACTTGCTCTAGCATATTAATTAGTCTAATTATCAGAATGTTTATCTTATTAATGATAGAATAATTTATTCTTATTTCCTTTTTCCTCCATTTTTATCTCTGTATAGGATGCCCTTTTTGTGTGGGTGAATCGTAGCCCATACAATGTCATCTATGTGGTGAGTACATTTGGTTCTGAATCTTTTGCAACATACTGGTACAAAACCAACATCTAATAACCATTTATATTTGCATATGTTCACCTTTAGAAACCTCAGGTTTAATGTCATAACTAGTCAATCATTAAATTAGGGGAGTATATACACTATTTATGACCACCAATAATTTTATGAATAATTGCAATAAAAATGTAAGGCAACTTAATACTTATGCAAATGACTTGGCCCTCTGTACTTATAAAATGTAGTACAGGATCAAGAATATGAAACTTCCCAAAGCAGTGTGCCCTCTGGAAACATATATGAAAGTGCTCTTTCTTTCAAAAAGCAAGTGGGATAATCCTGATAACTGACAAATGTCTGGTAATTCTGGTTTCATAGATGTCTTGGAAAATATGAGTTTCTCATCTATGCTATGAGTAAATGTGTTGCAATTGGATTAACTGTACATTAGGTACTATATCTCACAATGGTATTAATGAAGATAATTCTCTTGTGTTGTAATTATTCAATCTGTGTTTTAAAAAGCTACTGTTTGTAGTTTTATATATTATTTTTATTTAGAATACAGCAATAGCCTATATTTATAACATCAATTTAAAATCACATAAATCAATGACACTACAAAAGATGTATGCTTTAATTATATTTTTAATGATTAAGGTTTGGATATTTTCTTATCACCTTTGGCCTTTTCTGACTCAGATTAAAATTTAAGACCCCAAGTCTGCTCTAATTACCCTGACATGAATGCTTAAGAAATATTTTGAAATAAATGTCATCAATATGTATCTATCACATTTGATATCATTATTTTTAAACTGTATCTCTTTGATACATTTTTTGTGTGACAAATACAATATAACAGGTATGTTTATGGGTAGAAAAGAGGATTAGAATGTTTCTGTCTTCATGCTATGATCTACAGACTCAATCACTTATTGCCTAACAGACATAGTCTTCCCAAATACTAACCCCTTAAAACTTTAGCTCCTGACCCTTCTGCTTTCATACCACACTCTGGAAACACTTCAGTAAGAGTGAAAATAAAATACAGAATTGCCCAACATGTTAAACTACTATTGCCAAAAGTGCTCTATGGAATTATATGTGTGATAATAAGTATATCTTTTAAAAAATTAAACTTCTAAAAATGCTGAATAAACACAAAAGATTATTAAATGAAATCTCTCTGCAAAATTATCCCAATATTTGCATCAAATTAGTTATTGAATTTTCATTACAAATATGGCTACTTATATTAGTGAATTCTCCAGAAAAATAGAATGAATAGGATATATGTGCATATATAGAGTGAGATTTATTTTAAGGAATTGGCTCACACAACTGTAGGGGCTGATGATTTTGGAATTCTCAGGAGTGTGCAGCAGGTTAGAAATTTGGGCAGTTATTTATTTTGCAGTCTTGAATCTGAAGGCAATCTGAATGCAGAATTTCTTCTATTAATAGGATCTCAGTTGTTGTTTTTTTTTTTCCTGTTAAGGCTATCAGCTGATTGGATAAAGCCCACCCACATTAGGGAGGCTAATCTGCTTTATTCAAAGTCTATTGATTTAAAGGCCAATTACATCTAAAACTATCTTCACAGCAATACCTATAGACTGGTATTTGACCAACCAACTGTGCACCAAGCTGACACATAAAATTAACCATCACACTACTTAAGTAAGATCTTTCTCTTTGTCTTTCTGAAAAATCACACCAAAGCATCAGGGAAAAGGAACACCACCTTGTAACCTCAATTTTCAGGGACATTATAAAGTACATTTCACAGAATAAGTTGGATTTTCCTAAACTAGCTATTTGTAGAATTCAAGATAAGAAGGCAGAGTTCAAGAGGCCCTAGCAGAATAGTTCTCTGACAACCTTGACAAAGGTAAGGGGATTACTCAGAAGTACAAAAACTGCATCTCTTAAACAGGAGAGAACATGACCTCTGGTCCAGGCTTGATGAAGAGAACCTGGGGTGTTGTGGGATTAAACAAAGGAGCCACACTTGCGGGAGGCAGTCTGTCTTTTTGGCAGCAGGAAGAGAGCTTTAACTTGTGAAGTCTGGAATATTGCCTAGGATGCTTTCACACACCACTTTCATAGGAACCATCTACAGATAGCTAGTTTAGGAAAATCCAACTTACTCAGTGAAATGTACTTTTAAAAGAACATGGAACAGCATCAGTACATAAATAAAAATGTAGTAAAGATCACCGAACTAGCCAAAGTATTAAAAATACTCAGATTCTTTCATCTTCTACTTCATCGATCCTAGGGATCCATCTCCACTCAAGTAAATGTATGAATCTATACACCTAGATATAAAAAATTTTTTTTCCTCAAACTGCTTTAATTAAACACTAATCAAAAATTTAAAACTTCTAAAAAACAAAGGTAATTGTGGACAAAAAGGGGCCACATGCTAATCTAACTAACTGAGGGAAGGCTTCTGTGGCAAGGCTTGCAAATAAATACATAGACCTCAAGTGACCACAAAGGATGGTCTGAAATTAAAACCTTTTCATTAAAAAGCAGTTTATAGTGGGTAGTCATGTCCTAGGCCAGTTTCTTCCCTGACAAAGATCAACTTGGATCTTTACTGAGCCTGTTGTCTTTTTGCATCTAAGATAACATAACTGTGGAAGGTCAGGGTAACTTGTAACTTTCCTTTTTCCAGACCCCTCACATCACACCAAATGGCACCAGGGCACAGACCACAGATTCCCTCATTGTTACTGTTACCCTGTTAGTTGTTGACTGTTAACTATCCTATGCCCACCTATGTAAAAGAAGCAGGTGTCCATCATCTTACTTTTCATCCAATCCCAGAGGTTACCCTCGCTTTGCTTTCTCCCACCTCCCTAATCGATCACCAGTGGATTTCATGTAACCCACTAATGTTTCCTCCTTTGCTGGTAATTTATAAAAATAGGTGCAAAACCGCCATTCTCCAGAGCATTACCCCAATACGTTGAGATTCTGCTTCCCAGCAGTTGTTGACAGTTTGGCTCAAAGAAACTCACAAAAATTCTTTACAGGTTTGAATGTTTTCTTACATTAACATTATAAAAAATACGCCATATTTGAGCATATGGGATATGGGTAAGTACAGTTCAGAGAAAAATGAACAACCCTCAATGCTTTTATCAGTTAAAAAGAAAGAATAGATTAAGTAACTGATTCACTTTACAGAAATAAATAAAAAGCAAGCAAATTATAAGAAAAAAAGTAGCCCTAACTGGTTTGGCTCAGTGGATAGAGTGTCGGCCTGTGGACTGAAGGGTCCTGGGTTCGATTCCAGTCAAGGGCATGTAGATTGGTTGCAGGCATATCCCCAGTGGGGGGTGTGCAGGAGGCAGCTGATCGATGTTTCTCTCTCATCGATGTTTATCCCTCTTCCTTCCTCTCTGTAAAAAATCAATAAAATATATTTAAAAAAAAAATACCCCTGGCCGGAAGCTCAGTGTTTAGAGCGTTGGCTGTGCACCAGAGAGTTGTGGGTTCTATTCTGGGTCATGGATGTACCTGGGTGGCAGGTTTGATCCCTACCCTTTGTCAGAACATGTGCAGGAAGTTACCAATGGATATGTCTCTTTCATATCGATGTTTCCCTCTCTCTCTCTTTCTCACTCTCTCCCCTCTCCACTCCCTATTTTAAATAATGGCCCTGTGGAGAGGCCTAAGTCTCCATGGTGAAGGAAAAAGACACAGCTGGGCCCAAACATCCATTTGTCCCAACCAAGTTGGAAGCAGCAGCTGTCTTGCACTGCCTAGACCAGACCAGCCATCAGCTAAGTACCACTCAGTGACCCAGATCAGCACACTGTGGGGCAGAAAATTACCTAGCCAAGCCTGACCCAAATTCCTGACCCCAACATTTTGAGTTATAATAAAGTGTTTGCTATTTTAAGACACTACATTGTGGGTAGTTTGTTGCACAGCAATATATAACAGAAACAATAAATATAGGGAAAATTATTAACAAAATGGGAGATATAGTTTTTAAACGTTTAAACGGTTTTGACCTTTCATCCTCAAATAAGCAAAAAAACTTTTCTAACTAAGGGCAATTTAAGGAAGTTCACATTTTACCTCCCTATGTTTTGTCACTACACACAATTAGGCTAATATGTCTCACATCAATTAAGTACAGTATTTTCATAATGCAAAGAAAACTAGAGATTTTAAAAATTAAGTAATCAAATCCCCAATGTTTGAACAGTTAGTTTTTCATGTCATGACAATATCAAAGATTCACAATGAACATATTTTATCAGACATCAACCACCTGAAAAATAATGATAATAATTTTTCAATTATTCTAGCCCCTTTTCATTTTCAGCCTATAAATTCAACATTCCTAAGGCCTCTGGCAGCCTGACTAGACCCTTTAATGACTTCTACTTGCTAAGAACAGCAATGCTGAGATGGACCTGCCTAAAGAAGGACTGTTTAATATTAGCTTTCCATCTTAGTCCAGAGGTGTGACCATGACTCTGAGCTACATTCCTTTACGCCTGCTGGCAAGAGAAAACCTGTTTAATTACCTGCCCCAGCCGTACTTACTAAGCGGGATGATTATTAAATCTGTCTATTTCACAGTCTCAGTGTACTATTCAAATCTATGCCAAGAAGAATGCAGGACATAGATTCTGTAGGAGCAGGCAGGACTAAAACCCTCATCACGGCAGGTGTCATAAGAGTATTATTGCCTAGGGCTCAGCCAGCCCTCTGTCCTCTAATATAAAAATGGAAGGTTCTTAGATGCTCTGCCAACTTTGTATCTAAATGTAACCTGTCATCATTTATCCACATTATTGTCCAGTTCATGTTCAAAGGAAAATAATTCTTGGCCTTTTCTTACTTTACCTGCAGAAAGATAATTTGGGTCCTTCCCTCTGAAGTCCAAAGCATGACGTAACCACAAAATGGTGTTGCTCCAATTTTCACATCACCTTTATCTGTTTCTCAAAGTTCATGGCTACCCTACCATTAATAGCAGAGGGAACCAGCACATATCCTCAGAGAAGACTAAGTAACCCGCTTTCATTGTAGTTCCTGCCATATTGTAAAATGTCATGCAAGCTAGGGTTCTACCCTGTAATATAGCCATGTTTACAGAAATATAAAAATACAGGTTAAATCATTAAATTTTTATTATAATAGTCTCTAAGAACATGATGTGTTCATTTTGTAGTTAAATGGCCTCTGCACACTCTTCAGAGTACCAAAGTTTGGGAAGTACAGTCTAACTTTCATTCATGTTTTTCTAAAATCAATTTCATTCATAAAAGCTCTTTGTTGTCTAATTTTATAACTTATATCCCTCTTTTTTGGTCTTACTTATCTATTTTATAAATTCCTGGTGAATTAAATTTTATTCTTGCCTATGGACTTTAATATAGTACTCATAAATTCTGCAACCAGAAAGTAAACTAGCTTTTGCATTAAATACAATTTTATCAATGATTATATATCTTAACCTAAGTGTCAGCTTAAATAATACAGTTACTCTCTTAATATTTAGTAATTAAAATTCATTTCTGTTTTGAATTTTAAATTAAGAAATTAGTGCCACAATGTGGCAATTCTTAGGTTAAATGAATACAGTAGGCTGTGAGAATATGGCAGAAGAGTGCTATATTTCCCTCTTGCCATGCATACTATACAGAATTTGGTGGGATAAATAGTGTCAAATATAACTATAAATCGTAACGATATACTTATCAATATGCATTTTGGGGATAACAAGAAGGGAAAAACTACTCCCTTTCCTCATCCCACCCAACCTTAAGGTTTTAAGACAAATACTGCATTGTCATTTAGGATTTAAAAAAAAACAAAACCGTTTGACCACCCAGGTATTCTTGAGTAAGCAACAGAGATTATATCAGTATTGAATAGAATACAATAATTTAATCATGTCTTTATCCTCACTCTTTACTGAGAGGTTTATACCAGTAATTTTGCGCAGCTGTATGAAATGCCACAGAGCTTTTGTGTAATCTTCAGGAGCCACATCCTGGGACATGAGGAATAGTGTGATGAAAGAAAGCGCTCTGGACTTAGAATCCATTCTGAGTTTGATTCTATCTCTGAAGCTCATTGTTTATGTTATCTGAGACATCATTTCATTTTTTTCTTGTTAGGTTATTTATTTTGTCCTTTTTTGTATGAGTATCTGATAAATAAAAATGCCTGGGTCTCCTATGCATAGGATGGTCACTTCTGTCTGTCAGCCTGTCAGTATATTTGTTTGGTCTTGTTTTGTTTTTATATTTAGGTATAATTGAGATACAGCATTATATTAGTTTCAGGTGTACAACATAATTATTTGATATTTGTATATATTAGAAAATTATGTCTACAATAAGTCTACTTCACATCTGTCACTGTACATAGTTACAACACTTTTTTTCCTCATGATGAGAACTTTTAGCAACTTTCAAATATGCAACAGTGACTTATTTATCAACATTCCCATGACTTATTTATCTTGTAACTTGAAGCTTGTATTTTTTCATTTTATTCTTCCAGATACCAATTTTTCACATGCAAAATAAAAGTATGTTTTTTTCTAGAATGATCATTGAACTTTCTAAGTTTAAAATTCAAAAAGTCATTAAAAATGTATTCTTGAATGGTTGTGAGGGTTAAACTACTGAATATTTTAATATATGCAGGTTGAGCACAGATACTAGCAAAGAGAAAGTTATTATAATGTGAGGGGTCTATATGTTTTCCTGTGGCCAAGCTTAGCCTGTCTTACACTACATAACTTCACACCAGAACAGGTTGGCCTTACCTTAGGTTTTATTATAAATCACTAGTTGTCATCAATATTTGGTTCTCCTTTCTCTCTGGGCATTTATCAGTCTCTGTATAGATTATAAGTTGGATAGAGATGCTTCACTGGTTCTGACCCAAGATATGTGAGCAGAAGAAAGTGTTACTTCTTGGCTGAGGTGAGGAATGCCTGTGCACATTTCTCCAGGCTAACCTTCCTCTGCTGCTGGGACATGACTCAGCTGATGCAACTACAAAATGGTGGCATCTGGGGCAGTCTGGATCCCTGAGTGCTTGTGTGGAGCAAAGATATCTCACAGTCCACCGGATAGGTACCGTGAGCAAGAAATAAACTTGCTGTTAGGCCACTGGACATTTTGATTGTGTTGCTGCAGCTGCATGATATTAAAATGAATTCACATCGTGAAGGGTATATTTAGCCCTGCCTTTCTCAGTCCACTCAGATACAGTTATTTATTTCCTTCCCCTCAAGTCCATCGTTAAACCACAAATCAATCTGTTTAATAATTGCAGTCTTTACTTCCTAAATCTCTCCCTAACATGCCCCATCCTCTCCAGTCCTAGCATCATTCCCCTAGTCCAGGTCTTCAGCTGCTCTCACCAGGCTATTCCTATAGAACCCCTGACTGGTTTCACGGCCCGAGATTACCCCACTCAGATCTCTTTACTTGTGGTTAAATGCTACTTTGCTTATCAGCCTTCTTTTAAAAATACTTTCAATGGCAGGAGTCAAAGTCTAGCAGTGTGACATACAAGTCTTTCATGACTTGGGCTGTTAATATTTCCATTTCCTACCTTTTGTTGTCTGTTAAACTAATGTGTAATAATTACTGAGGTGCCTGTAGTCCTACAACACACCACACTAATGCACACATCTCTGAAATCACTCTTGCTATTCTATTTACCTATAATTACTTCCCACTCATTCTTCATCTGACTCATTTTTTCAAGATTCGGTCGTAAACCTCTTCCTTGAAATTCTAGGCTGTGCTGTACCTTTCTGTTTGCTACACCTACACAGTGTATACTTCTAAGCTTGTTCTCCTATTATTATGAAACTATTGCTCTTTTTTTGACTACTAGATCCAGAGCACCTAAAGGCAACAATATGTGTGATATTACTTTTGTATTTCTCACCTTTCTTGACAGTGCCTGCTAGTGCTCTGTAAATGTGCATGGAATATTCCGAGCCACGAGGGTCACTGTTCTTAATGCTAAAAACTCCCATGATTTTTTTCCCTCTCTGATTCAGCCTTTGCTTTCCCTTCTGTCATCTCATTGCCTCCTCACACAAACATTCTTCTGATTGGTTTTTTAACTTAGTTTTTCTGCCATGACCTGAAGCTAGGCCATAGACCAAGTCCCCTAGACATGGTCTGGCCCTGCCTTGTTCTTGTCACTTCATTTTTTCAGAGGTAAACTCTGTTCCACATGCACCCTGCTAAGAGGAGGGTTCTCAGCAGGAAAAAAAAAAAATTGGATTACCTGTGTTTCGTGATGTAGCCCTCTTTCTGATGTCAAGTTGAAGCAGGATAGTAAGAAGCTAGGAAAAATCTTTGACAAGTAGAATTGGAAAACTGAGACAGCTGATTCAAACTGGCTTCATCTAGCACCCTGACTCACCTGCCTCCTTCTCTCTTGTAGGACCACTCCCTGAAGCATTAAGCCCTAAGGACAATGCAGTTATGATCAGCATCAAATATCTTAGGAGCAAAGCATCAGGTCTGTTGACCATAGACAGACTTTCAATCAAACCAGAGATAGCATCTAAGCCTCAGTTTGTATTTACAGGTCCAAAAAGGTAGCAAAATCAGGTGAAGCAATGCCATAGCTGATATAGCTAGTGTAGATGCAATGATTCCTACACTGGCACTGACCAATCAATAAAGACCATCATCTTGACCCTATACACTCAATTTGATGAATCCGTATATTAAAGGACACACCTGGAAAGATGACAAATATTGTATTGAGATCATCCTTGAGATCTCCCCTAAAATTACTGTCTTTAGAAAATAGATGTAAACCTTAAGACAAAGGATCCAGTGCATGCTCTCTAGAGCACATCCCATGCCTTCTTTCTTCAGATATGTATCTTTGCTCTGCTCTCTTTCTACTGAGCCCTAATGGTACCCAAGAGACTTGCAACCAGAGGAGCAGCAGGCAGAGGCAACTCATCCAAGGCTAACCCCCTGAACCTGCCTCCAAGGGCCTTTCTTTTGCCTCTGTAGCTTGTTTTCTGAGTCTACACAGCCCAGCTGGCTCACTTCTTCTGCCTCTGTGACTTTCTTTCTGTAAGGTCAAGGCAGATCTCTGAGTAGTCTGCTTGAATCTTCTCTTTGAGTGTACTTTCACTTTGCATACTCAATAAACTTCCTCTTCCATTAGAGTTCCTGACTCTAAATCCTTTGTTTTGCTGAACTCAAGAACCAAGAGTCAACATCACAGGTAACAAAGTGATTCTTCCTTTTCTTAGAAACTTCCTACCCAACTCTAAATGCTATATTATTATTATTATTATTATTTTCATATTTAACTGTAACCCAAGTCAGGCCCAAAGGTCCATAATTCTATCTTCTTCTTTTCCAAGGGACTCACTCCTCTGCATCCCCTTTCACCCCTGTACTTTATAGAGACCAGTTTTAAAAAGGTTTTTCCTTTTTTTGGAGAGGGAAGAGCAGTTAAAGAAAAAATGGCAGTTCATACTGAAGTGGTAGGTGACATGTGATAAGATCCAGAATAAAGGGAAAGTTGTTTAAAGTAATAAGACACCAGTGCATAGAGAAGCTAAAAACAACTGCATAGTGCCTGCATTATATCTTTTCAAATTAAAGTCTTTTAAATCTGGACACTATCATGATTTTCAGTTATTTCACACTAAAATATTTACAAAGGGGAAATGGGCATTTTATAATGAATATAACTTTATAATTAAAATACATTTATAGCCTTGGCAGGTTTGGCTCAGTGGATAGATTGTCAGCCTGAGGACTGAAGGGTTCCAGGTTCGATTCTAGTCAAGGGCACATGCCTGGGTTGTGGGCTCGGTCCCCAGTGGGGGTGTGCATGAGGCAGCCGATCAATGATTCTCTCTCATCATTGATGTTTCTATCTCTCTCTTCCTCTCTTTTCTTCTCTAAAATCAATAAAAAAATATTTTAAATGCATTTATAATTATGGTTCATGTCACAGAAATTATACCAATAACTTCTATTTGCTTCTATTCAAAGGTCAAGCATGTTCTCAAGGATCATGAACTATGTTCTTGATGGTCAAAACCCTTGTTTTAGAATTCAATTGGAGTCCTTTTGAAAAGCTAATCCAGTCCTCATCTGCACTTTAGCAGCATCCATTCATGCAAAAAGGAAACACAAGTTAACCCCTCTGGGCCAGTACCAGAATTTCAAAAGCAGATATAAAAGCTGCAATTTTGTGAATGATGGACCTGCAGGTCTGAAAAGAGTTTCACACATTGTTGAATGATCTGCTGTCAACCTCTCAAAACTCTAAATATTTTTGAAAGAAGGACCCACGTTTTTATTGTGCATTGGGTCCTACATACCCAGTATTATGTAGATGATCCTGGCACAGCACTGGTTATAAATTTCTTATGAAACCTTTCAGTAAGGTGCCATTGATCATTCACAAATAGCCATATTTATATAGCATATGAATCTGGGGTACATGTAGAAAGTGAGAGTTAATTCTTCCTTAACTATATATTTTTTTCTCTTTCCAAAACATCTAGGAAATATATAAGAACTAGGCCAAAGGAAAAAAATGTATGTTTCACCAACATCAATATAATCAATGCCAAATATTTAGTTTTATGTGTATCAGAACTTTTACCTTGCTATGTTCCTGGCTGATACCTCCATGTAATAAAGGGCAGATTAACAGGAGAAAAACAAACAATAGTTTGGTAACACATATACCTCTTGTATACATGGGAGAGACCCAGAAAAACTAAGTAACTAAAGGAAATGGCCCAAACCACCACCTTAAATACCATATCTGCCAAAGATTGAAAAAAGAAAAAAAGAGAGAGAGAATCCAAGATGGCGGCATAGGTAAACACCTAAACTGCTGCCTCTCGCAACAATTTCAAAAATACAACTAAAAGAAAAAACGTCTATCACCCAGAACCACGGGAAAGCTGGCTGAGTGGAAGTTCTACAACTAGAAGGAAAGAGAAAAGAGCATTGAGATGTGCACGAGCGCTGAAAAGCTGAGGTATGGAGGCGCGTGATCCGGGCTGGCGGCGGGCATTGCTTTTTTCAATCCAAAGGGAGACAAGCCCCCAATTACTCTGAAATACAGTTTCTGGGGAGACGCGGGGGACCCAAACTCCTACGGGGAGAAGCTGGACTGTCTGCCAGTGAGGGTGGCTTGCTTGCAGAGCTAAGCGCAGGAATAATTGTTTACTGCACTGGGGCACGGGACTGCCGACAGGGACTCAGAGCCGGCTAACTAGCAGCCATTGCTGTTTGCCATGCCCTAGCCTAGTGACACCCTGAGACCCCGCCCTGCACAACCTACAAACCCACCCAAGCTCCAAGCAGCAGCTTTTGCATAAGAAAGCCCTGTCCTATCGCAGCTTAACCTAGCAAACTTGCAGCCTGGGTCAGACAGCTCCAAAACCTCCAAACCCCAAGCAAAGAGGAGAAAACTGTAGCTCTCACTTTAGCTCCTGCTGGGTGGCCTCAGACAGTAGCTGACCTGCACCCCATTGGAGATCCAGAAGCCAGTGTACCTAGTGGTCAGTGTGAGACACCAGATTTCAACTCCTCACATCCATAAGTGACACATTCAAGAGGCAGACTCAGTGAGCACCAAAGCCCCACTGAAACAAGTCCTGCCCCATAAGCGTGTCTTCAGCGCAGCAGTTCTTCCATTATAGACACAGTGAGTGCTCACAGCTAATTGGCCTGGAGGTCAATTCCTCCCAGTGTACCAACAGCAATTAAGGCTTAACTACACCAAGACTTTGCACTCAGCCCACAAAGGGGTGTACCAAGAGCATCCACCTCATGTGATTGAGGAGGCTGAGCTACTGGCCCCTATACATCACCTACCACACAAAGCTACTCCATCAACACAGGGAAGCAGCCAAAATGTGGAGACAAAGAAACATGTCACGAATGAAAGAAATGGAGGAAAGCAAACTACTGGATGACATAGAGTTCAGAACCACATTTATAAGGTTACTCAAGAATCTTCTTAAAACCGCTGAGAAACTTGATGAGACCTTTAAGGATATTAATGAGAATGCCAAAAAAATGGAAAAGGATCAGTCAGAAATGAAGCATACACTGTCTGAAATAAAGAATATACAGAAACTCAACTGTAGATCAACGTACCCCAAGAATCAAACCAAAGATCTGAAATATGTAGAAACAAAAAACATCCAACCAGAAAAACAAAAAGAAAAAAGAATCCAAAAATATGAAGATAGTGTAAGGAGCCTCTGGGACAACTTCAAGCGAACCAACATCCGAATTTTTGGGGTGCCAGAAGAAGGGAGAGAGCAAAATATTGAAAACCTATTAGAAGAAATAATGACAGAAAACTTTCCCTACCTGATGGAAGAAATAGACTTACAAGTTCAGGAAGCACACAGAACCCCATACAAGAGGAATCCAAAGAGGACCACACCAAAACACATCATAATTAAAATGCCAAGGGCAAAAGACAAAGAGAGAATATTAAAAGCAGCAAGAGAAAAACAGTTAATTACCTACAAGGGAGTACCCATACGACTGTCAGCTGATTTCTCAACAGAAACTATGCAGGCCAGAAGGGAGTGGCAAGAAATATTCAAAGTGATGAACAGCAAGAACCTACAACCAAGATTACTCTACCCAGCAAAGCTATCATTCAGAGTTGAAGGTCAGATAAAGAGCTTCACAGACAAGAAAAAGCTAAAGGAGTTCATCGCCACCAAACCAGGATTACATGAAATGCTGAAGGGTATTCTTTAAGAAGAAGAAGAAGAAGAAAAAGGTAAAGATAAAAATTATGAACAACAAAATGACATCAAATACATACCTACCAACAAGTGAATCTAAAAATCAAGTGAATAAAAAATCTGAAGAACAGAATGGACTGGTGAATATAATAGAATCAGGGACATAGAAAGGGAGTGGACTGATGATTCTCAGGGGAAGCAAGTGTGAGGGGTGCGGGAAGAGATTGGACAAAAATCTTACTCCTATGGATGAAGACAGTGGCCGGGGGGTAAGGGCATGGGGTGGGGTGGGGAATCAGGTGGAGGGGAGCTATGGGGGAAAAAAAAGAGGAACACCTGTAATAATCTGAACAATAAAGATTTATTAAAAAAAATAAAAAACTAAAAAAGAAAAAAAGATGTTAAGCACAATACACAAGGGAAGGATTGTTATGCAGATTGAAGTTCAAGCCTTCTTCATTGATAAGGATTTCTAGAAGATTTTGTCATCCTGCTCTTCCAGGTTCAGAAAAGGAGACACTCTTACAAATGGAGATTTCCCTTATAAATGTAAATTCTCTGACAAAAGAGTATCTTCTACTGGGCTGTCAGAGCTTTTTCTGTATCTGCTGTTTCTTAAAAATAATCAGCCTAAAATTAATTCTTATGCCAAAGAGATACTTTAGGGCAAGTTCTACTCCTCCCCATGTGCTATTAACAGAGTTGGATAGAAAAAAAAAATCATTTCTAAACTTGCTTGGAAAACCTATATACGGAAAAGTCAACTATTTTCTTCACAGCAGTTTATGTGCTCCACTTACTTTGCAATCCAAATTAGAAGAAATGTTGTTAAAACTTAAGTTATCATACCAGTGTAAACTTAAATTTGAACTGTTTTCTTACAGTTCACCAAGCTGCAATCCAGTTACGCATGGTTGCAATATAAAGGGCTGTACTTCATTTACAATTAATCCATTGAGTTTTCCTTTTAGTAGCTTTGATCAGAACAATTTCATTTGTTATTCATGATGATTTGCATAAATACTCCACAGCTTTTACTATTAAAGGACACTTAAAATGAAGAGCAACGTTTACTTCTCTCCTCTTGTAATTCTTTATTTCATGTTCAAGTTGAAGAGGGTTGTTAAGATCAGCAGACATGATCCAGTGAAAACATAATTTTCAGTCTTGAATGGTGATCATTTTCAGGCTTTTAAAGGTTGCTAGCTTTAATGGATGTGTCTTCAGTGTGAAGTGAACTGTTATGTCTGAGGAGAAGTTTTCTTTAATATCTTTTATATTCTGAGAATCTAAGCATAATTAATAACTTGCTTTTAAAAATGATAGTACTAACCTATTAATTCATTCATCTAGTCACTTACTGAAAAAGTACTAGTTATATATCTGCAATGTGCAAAGCTGTTCTTACATTGGCAATATAGAGATGGGGGAAACAGACATGATCTATAATGTAGAACATAAAGTCTAGTAGAAAAGATAGCATTTTAAAAAGTAATCATAAAAACATAGGCAAATAGCACCTGTGGTAATCTATGAAAGAAAGGTACCCAGAGTTAGGAAACATATGGAAGAAATCATATGGGTTCAAAAGTAACATACATGAGTGAAGATTTGAAAAATTAGTGTACCAAGAGCAATTACATTTATTTATATTGGAAACAAACATTTAGAAAATACATTTTATATTTTTACTGTATCTTTACTGTTGAAAGTATTACAGATGCCCCACCCCCTTTTTGCCCATTGACCTCTTCCATCCTGTATCCACTCCACCTCAGACTTTCATCCTACTATTGGCTGTGTCCATGGATTATGCATATAAGTTCTTTGCTCATCCCCATTCCCCCCACCCTACCTTCCCTCTGAGATTCATCTGTCTGTTCCATTCTATGTTTCTGGATCTATTTTATTCATCAGTTTATTTTGTTCATTAGATTCCACATATGAGTGAGATCATGTGATACTTATCTTTCTCTGACTGGTCTATTTTGCTTAGCATAATACTCTCCAGATCCCTCCATGCTGTCTCAAAGGGTAAGAGATCTTTCTTTTTTACAGCTGCATAGTATTCCATTGTATAAATGTACCACAGCTTTTTTATCCATTCATCTATTGGGCTATTCCCAGATCTTAGCTATGAATATAGGGGTGAATATATTCTTTCTGACTGGTATTTTGGAATTCTAATGATATATTCCTAGTAGTGAGATCATTGGGTCAAATGGAAGTTCCATTATTTAATTTTTTGAGAAAACTACATACTGTTTTTAATAGTTGCTGCACCAGTCTGCATTCACACCAGCAGTGTACTAGTGTTGCCCTTTCTCCACAGCCTCATCAGCACTTGTTATTTGTTGATTTGTTGAAGGTAGCCATTCTGACAGGTATGAGGTGTTACCTCGTTGGGCTTTTTAAAATTTGCATATCTCTGATAATTAGCATTTTTTCATATGTCACTTGGCCCTCTGTATATACTCTTTAGAGAACAAGCAGGCCCATGCAACACACACAAGGGACATTATAAGATCACCCATATCTAGTGATCAGGGAGACTGTGCCACTGGGTCCACAGGTCACCTACTACATAAGGCCATCCTACCAAGACTGGGAATCCTAGCAGATCTCCTAATACACAGAAACAAATCCAAACAGGCAGTCAAAATGGGGAGACAAAGAAACAAGCCACAAATGAAAGAATAAGAATTTTCCAAAAGAAGAGCTAAATAAAATGGAGATAAGAAATTAATCAGATATAGAGTTCAGAGTAATAATTATAAGGATGCTCAACAACATGAAAAAAAGATGTAAAAAAGATTAAAAAAATGACCAGTTGTAAATGAAGAATGACACAGCAGTAATAAAGAATACACTTTATATGCTCTACAAAATAATAACAGCAGATTAGAGGAAGCTGAGATCGGATCAGCAAATTAAAATAGAGGGTAGAAAAAAATCAATCAGAGCACCAAAAGAAAAAACCATTAAAAAACAGAAGGACAGTTTAAGAGAGGTGTGGGAAAACATGAAACATACTCATATCCACATTATAGGAGTACCAGACGTAGAAGAAAATGAGCAAGGGATAGAGAACCTATCTGAAGAAATAATGGCAGAAAACTTCCCTTTACCTAGTGAAGCAAAAAGTCACACAAGTTCAGGAGGCACAGAGAGTCCCAAGCAAGAACTCAAATAACCCCATGCCCAGACACATCATAATTAAAATACCAAAAATTAAAGACAAAGAGAAAATCTTAAAGGTGGCAAGAGAAAAACAATTTGTTATCTACAAAGGACTTCCTGTTAGGCTTTCAGTTAATTTTTCATCAGAAACTCTATAGGCCAGAAGGGAATGGCATGAAGTGTTCAAGGTAATGAAAAACAAGGATCTGAAACCAAGACTACTCTATCCAGCTAGGCTATCATTTCAAATAGAAGGTGAAATAAAGAGCTTCCTAAACAAAAAAACAAACAAACAAAAAGACTAAAGGAGTTTATCACCAGCAAACCAGCATTACAAGAAATGTTAAAAGGACTGCTATAATATGGATAAGAAATATAGAGAGAAACATAGGTACAAAGAATAAAAATGGCAATAAATAAGTAGCAATAGTCATAACTGACAAAATAGACTTCAATATGAAGGCTATAACAAGAGCCAGTGAAGGTCATTACATAGTACTAAAGTTATCGTTACAGCAAGAGGATAAAACCCTGGTAAACATATATGCACCCAATAGAGGAGCACCTAAATAAAACAAACAAAAAACAGCAATAGCAACAACAACAAAAACTTCAGAAGGTAGTTTTTAAGGTAAAGATCAACTGAATACAGTCATATTAGGGGAACTGAACACCCCATTGACTTCACTGTATAGATATTCCAGATAAAAAATTAGTAAGGATACAGTGACTCTAAATGACACACTAGATTAGATGGATTTAAATGACTTTTACAGAACATTTCTCCTGAAGCTGCAGAATATACATTCTTCTTAAGTGCACATGAGATATTCTCAAAGATAGACCACATGTTAGGACACAAAACAAATCTCTATAAGTTTAAGAAGATTGAAACCATACCAAGCATCTCCTTGGATCATAATGGTATGAAACTACAAATCAGCTACAATAAAAACATTCAAAAACATGGAGGCTAAATAGCACTTTATTAAACTAAATACCTTTTAAAAGAAGATATCTCCAATTGTAGTGAAAACCTAAAAATATATATTTTTTAAAGCACCTGGGCCCTGGCCGGTTTGGTTCAGTGGGGAGAGCATCAGTCTGCTGACTGAAGGGTCCCAGGTTCGACTCTAGTCAAGAGCACATGCCAGGGATGTGAGCTCAATCCCCCCATGGGGCATGCAGGAGGCAGCTGATCAATGATTCTCTCTCATCATTGATATTTCTATCTCTCTCTCCTTCTCCCATCCTCTCTGAAAGCAATAAAAATATATATTTTTTAAAAAGCACATGCAAGAAACATATGGAAGAATTCAATGAGTACATTTGAAAACATCAAACACAGAAACTGATGGATTTGGTAAATTTCTGAATAAATCTCTCACATCTAAATTGTCACTATTTGAAATTCTAGAACCGAATAGATTCAGATAATTTGATTTTCTTTTGCTCCCTAACCCTCTATCCAAACTCATATTATCTGAATTCAGATAGAGATTGTAATAACTTAGAGAGAGGAAATTTTAGTATAAAATTATTAAAGGAAATGCACTAGATTCAAATAGTGGTTGATTTGGGGCTAGGAAACAAGACAATAAAATAATAGCTCCACAAGTTGCTTGTGATGTTTCTGTAATGTACTCAGTGTTTTAAAAAATTCTGAAATAAATTTGACAAAATATTTAATTTGCTAAACAAAAATGCTCTATTTGTTTTTTCTAATGTTTAAAATAATTCATATTTTGAAGACTGAAAAACCATCAGGATATGAAATGAGTTAAGAACAGGTCAGATGGAGTATACACAGTAAATATCTGTGGAAGAATGGAACATGGTACATGCAAGAAAGTTTACCAATTCCTGTGTTCTAGAGTGGAGGACCTAGAAAGGTAGAAATGTGAAGGGATCATGTAGGGTCTCTGGGGCCTATTAAGACCTAGTGGTTTCATTCTAAGAGCAAAAATAAGTTAATAAAGAATACCAGATATGAATATATAGAGTGGTAATAAGATTGATATTTTTAAAAAGATTTAATTTAGTTTCTGTGTGTAAAATGAATTGAAGTAGAGACAGTGGGTGTGGGTGGGCATTTGGAAGGCATTTCAGTACTCTGGATGATTAAGAAACATAGCAAGAAATATGACAACTTTATCAGAAAAAAACTGAATAATATATAGATGTCAGGCCTGACACACTCATATATTCATTGGAAGATGGAGAAGACTATGCAAAATAAATGGGTCTGATCTATACACTTGATGATTCCTGCATCTAAAATTAGAAATTATTACCAAGAATAGCTGCGGAAGCACATTTTCAATCCCCTAATCTCAAAGGAAAAGATAATAGTATAGGATAGTGTCTCCACATAGATAATTTAAACCAGAACATGTCAGCCAATAGTTATTATAATTTCATTTAGATGTCCAAGTTCTCCAAAGGAGGTTTTAAAAAATCTTATTTTTATAGAGGCTAGATCTCATCAGTTCAAATCACCCTTTATCAAACCATCATGCTGTACACCTTAAACTTATACACTAATTTATGTCAATTATCTCTCAATAAAACAAGGGGGGAAAGAGGACAGCAAAAAATAAGTCAGTCCTGGCTCCATGTTGCTCAGTGGTTGGAGTGTCTGCCTGTGCACTGAATGGTCGCTGGTTTGATTCCTGGGCAAGGCACATAACTTGGGTTTCAGGTTCCATCTCCAGCCCTGCATGTGCAGGAGGCAACCAAATCAATGTGTCTCTCACATCGATGTTTCTCTCCATCTCTCTCTCCTTTCCCTATCTCTCTATCAACCCCCCCCCCCTTCCCTGGCCCTTCTACTCTCTCTAAAAATCAATGGAAAATATCCTGAGGTGAGGATTAGCAATAAATAAACAGATAATAAATGAAAACTGAATCACCTCCTCTTAAGAGATGTTCTTTGGTCACTCCCCACAGCAGATCAACTTCATAGCAGTTATTCCTCTATGAAATCATGGCATTCATTTATCTTGTTGATTGTTTCTAGTAAAGTATAAGTTCCATGAGAGCAGGAAAATTGTTTTTAAGTGTTCTGCCTGATAACCTAGAACAATACCTGGCACAGAGTAAGTGCTCAATTAGAGCAAGACCTAATTGTTAGGTCTGTGGGAATAATTTCATAGGCACAAGAAAAGGGAGCATAATGGAGAGGTCTTGATTTCTCTATGCACCTAAATTTTGATAAAAATAAAACAAAACAGAATAAAAGGTTAAGTCATGATGTTCAACATATGTATAGTTTTTCTCCCCTGCAAAAGTGCTCATTTTCAGAGTTGTCATCAGCCTTATTATCCATTACACATCAATGTGTATATTGGCATTCAGTATGGAAATTCCATATGCATGTAGTCCATCTCATAAATTTTTGTGTCATGCTTTACAATTAATAAATATTTACTACACCATTGTCTACTTCAAATGCCGAGGTGCATATTTAAGGCTCCTCAGGAGACATAAATATTTCATGTTAAGCATTCTATGTGACAAGTACAAAATATAACAACAAAATTCAATGGGTAGAGCACATTTCACATAATCAATCATGTACTAAGACAAGGGTTACAAATAAAATGGATGAGTTCAACATTTTTGGTTCAAATATAATTGCCACCATGCACTTAAATATTTGATAACAGTGAATTGAATAGAAACATTAGTGTAAAGCACACTTAAATAAGTATAATAATGCATATAAAGAAAAATATTAAGTTGTAACATGTATATTAAGTACATTTTTAAAAAGTAGGATCAATGACAATAGTTGTAAGTGTAAGTATACAGTCATAATCTCCCTACTGCTGCATGAAAGCCCAAGTTGACGGATCTCTGGATGTGTTTGTCAGAAGGGACTATGCTGCAATAAAAAAATAACTCCCAAATCTCAGTAGTTTAAGTCGACAAATGTTTATTCTTCATACATGTAAAGTCCATTTGGTTGCAAGTATATCTTCTTTATACTTTTTGTTGTTGTTAACCCTCGCCTGAGGATATTTTTTCCATTGATTTTTAGAGAGAGTGGAAGGGATGGGGAGAGACAGAAAGAAAGAAACATCTGTGTGAGAGAGCCACATCAACTAGTCGCCTTCTGCACTCGCCCTAACCGGGGCTGCGACCTGCAATGGGAGTACATACCCTTGACCGGAATCAAACCTGGGACCCTTCAGTTCGCAGGCCAGTGCTCTATCCACTTAGCCAAAACAGCTAGGGCTCATAAACTTTTTTATAAACCATAACACAAATAGACTCTAAATGAAAACCTACATGACTTTTAAAAATATGCACAAAATATTTTTTTTGAAGCTTGATCACCATCCTAAGAAAGAGGCTTAGTAAAATAACAATGGATGATACTCCTCTAAAAAGGCTATAGAATATCTTCCTTAAATGAACAAACAACTACATATTAATGGGGAAGCTTTAGAGACTTTTCCAATAATATTCTGTTAAGTTTCATAAGAATGCCTGCTATACTAATTAATATTTAACCTCAGTCTATTCAATACAATAGGACAGGAAACATAAATAATAGATGCAAATTTTGTTAACATAATAATAGGATTATTATGTTTAAGTTTGATCGTCTATCTAGAAAACCTAAGAAAATATACTAAAATACAATTAGATTTAAAAAACAATTTCATTAAGATAATGGACACAAAAACTAATTTTAGAAACCCAAAATATATCTAAAAATCTAGCAATATCAATTCACAAAATACAATTAAAATGTAACTTAAAATAGAAATTAAATAAACAAAAAATGTAAATAATGTACAGAAAAAAGTATCAAATTTTGCTAAGTAATATAAAATTTGACTTATAGATACAAAAAGTTCTAGATGGAAATAATGAGTGTTTTTAATATGGTAATTTCTTCTGATTTAACATAATTCCAACTAACATCTTCATTAAATCAGTTTTGAATTTAATAAAATTTCAATTTTAAATGATTATATAAACAGAAGAATTCTGAAAAAGAAAGTCATAAAGGGAAATAAGTATCAAATTAAAATCTCATGAATTCATCCCCATCTCTCATAAAAAGGGTGTTGTTAACGCTTTTAATTAAAATGGGCCTGGCAAAGGGACCAAAAATATCAAGATGTTCTCTCAATTCATTTATTTTGCAGCAACTTAGTTTACTTCTGGTAAATGTTCATTCCTTAAAAAGGAGCATTGACAAAGTAGCATGCAATGAGAACCAGGTACCAAATCTTATTAATTTTAAGAACCTGCCCACAGACATGAAAACTTAAACCAAATATAAGAGACAGTTTTAAAATAATATAAATTCTACATTTTTTTTCGGGGGGGGGCAAGGAAAGGAAGTGTCTTTCTCTTGAAAAGAGATTCTTTTTAAAGAAAATAGCTTAATGGTTTTCATAAGTGTAATATGATTTTAACCATCATCTCTTATTTGAAATAAACAATAAACTTTTATGAAATGTTCATAATTTTAATTATTTTATTTTATAAAGTCTATATATTTATTTACAATTAAGCATGAATGGGACAAAGTTAACAAGTTAATCTACTCAAGGAATAAGAGAATGACATGGATTTTAGTACTCACTCTCCAGAGTAAACAGATTACCATAAGCACTAGCCTCCTATATTTTCCCCTTTATCCTAAGAAATTATTTCATAGACATGGATTCAAATTAATATTTAGGTTTAGCAAATATATTATTGCAATTTGAGAAAATAAAATGGTACTTTAAAGGCTTGTACCTACACTCTTGAGGTTCCCTGCTGTCCTCTCACAAACCCCAGTTCTTAGGAGAGCAGCCATTTCAATCCTCCCTGTTACTCCTGTGCAGTACGGGGCTGAAGGGAACAAAACCTTCGATTGTTTAGCAGGTTTTTGGATTTTACATATTTCTGACCTTTACAGTCTAATACTTTCTGTTTTCTTTAGCTGCTACTCTGTTTGCTTCATATATATTTACATCTATTATAATCTTCTTCTTCCTTTGTACTCATATATTTATACTAGGGGCCCAGTGCATGAAATTTGTGCATGGGGATGTGTGTCCCTCAGCCCAGCCTGAACCCTCTCCAATCTGGGACCCCTTGAGGGATGCCCGACTGCCCTTTTAGGCCCAATCCTGGTAGAATAGGACCTAAACGGGCATGCGAACATCCCTCTCACAATCCAGGACTGCTGGCTCCCAACTGCTGGCCTGCCTACTTTCCTGATTGCCCCTAACCACTTCTGCCTGCCAGCCTGATCACTCCCTAACCACTCCCCTGTCAGCCTGATTGATGCCTAACTGCTCCCCTGCCAGCCTGTTTGCCCCTAACTGCCCTCCCCTGCAGGCCTGGTCACCCCCAACTTCACTCCCCTGCAAGCTTGATTGCCCCAACTGCCCTCCCTTGCAGGCCTGGTCCCTCCCAACTACCCTCCCCTGCTGGCCATCTTGTGGCAGCTATCTTGTGTCCACATGGGGGCAGCCATCTTTTGTGTTGGAGTGACAGTCAATTTGCATATTACTCTTTTATTAGATAGGATAGAGGCCTGCTGTACGGGTGGGGGCTGGCTGGTTTGCCCTGAAGGGTGTCCCAGATCAGGGTGGGGGTTCCCTTGGGGCATGGGGTGGCCTGGGCGAGGGGCCTGTGGTGGTTTACAGGCCAGCCACACCCCCTGGCAATCCAAGAGGAGGCCCTGGTGTCTGGGATTTATTTATCTTCTATAATTGAAACTTTGTAGCCTTGATTGGAGTCCAGGGCCGGCCAGGGTGTGTGGGAAGCATAGCTTCCTCTGTTACCGGGGAAACCCAAGCCTCCTGCTTGCTCTGTGGCCACAGCCATCTTGGTTGGGTTAATTTGCATACTCATTCCTGATTGGCTGGTGGACTGTCATGGATGTACAGTCAATTTGCATATTATCTTTTATTATGCAATAAAAGGGTTGTTCCTCTTAATCCACTTAAGTGCTTTCAATTGTCAACCCCACCTTGTTGGAAAAGAATTTTATCATTTTATTTTCTTTTGGTTTTAGATGCCTGGAATTTCTTTGTTTGTTTGTTTTCTCCTTCTTCTTTGTCTTCTTAGTCTCTTCTTTCTCCTACTTCTCCTCTTCCTCATTATAATTATTATTACTATGATAACAAATTATTAAACCTGAGGAGGAGGTTTGATAACCTCCTTCAATTTATAGCCTGTTTATCAAAAGTACAGGTGACAACCATGGATTTGCAACCAGCATCTGAAGTCAGTGGCAGTCATGTGGGAGTGAACCCTTAAACTGTGTAAACTGTGCTAATGCTGGGTATTTGGTGTCATCATTGAATTATAGGATACCAGTTGGAGACAAGAAAAATGGAGAATTGGTTGGTGAGAAAAACCCACATATTTGGAGTCAGAAGTGGGTAGAGGAAAACAAAAAGTTACCCATTAGTAGCATATGGGACATTTATTAGGTGCAGATCCTATGCTAAGTTCCTTAAATATATCATTTATTTGAACTTATATAACTATTTTATTTTACAGTTTTTAAAGTTTTATTATTTTTATTTATATAGCTATTTTAAAGATGAGACCATTAGAGGAGAAATACTTTGGAGAACAGTTATATGTGTACACCGAGTAACCAATGGAGCTGGGCCTAGGTCTGATGACATGAAATGTCCTTGCCCCACACAATCCTGCCAATCGAGTTTCTGTGTTTGCTGTAGTTCAGTAGTTTCTGTCATCTGGGGATAGACTTATGAATAAAGTAATACTTCACATGTCACTACGTGATGGAAAGACTGCAGCTTGGTGATATTTTAAGCTTGCTCTAGTCATGAATTATAGTGTAAAAAGAAATACACTTTCAAAATGAGATGATTAAAGGAATTCAAATAGCTTGGTGACTTCCCATTAGCCTGAACCTTCAGACAAGACAGGTGAAGAACTATTGTTTTTTGCTTTTATTTTTCATAGAGTTGATGTTTCTTTTTTCCTTTCTTCCTTTCCTCTATCATTTTATTGGAATGCATATCCTATGCATTATGGGAATGTATAATGAATTATGCCCTCAAAGAACTTAAAAGGCTATAGTATCAATTCTAATTATGAGGGTTCAGAGAAGGTAAAGTGACCCCTGGCTGAGATTAGTTTGAAGAGTGTGTGGAGCTAGGCATGGAGAAGAGTGAGCAGATCCTTCAGTGTGATGGGAACACACAGAGAATGAAGAGAGTAAAGGAGAATTAAGATTAAAAAGCCAATTGGGCTTAGATGCCAGAAATCCTAGTATGAAAAGCAAGGAATTTTGACCTCATTCTATGAGTCAAGAACCTACATACTTTATTTACTACATACTCTCTATCAGCTAAAAAAACACAATAGAACTTTAGAAGTCATTGAAAAATAAAATAGTACTTTGTGTAGTATACATAATAATAGTTACAGATATAACTAAAACTATAGTTAGCTAATATCTATACTAATAAAAGCCGGTCATCACACCCTCATGCCGTGATGCCCTCATGCCATAACAATCCATCACCAGGAGGCTGCGTGTGCAGCAGGCATGTGTGGGTGGCTGGGGCTCCATGCTTGGTGAGTCACACGTGGGTGGGCGGGGACTTGATGCTGCATGTGCGGAGCCATGGAGGTGGGTCTTGGCAGCTCTGCCTGGCAACATCGGGGGTCCAGTAGCTCTGTGCAGCAAAGAGGCAGGACCCCCAGCTCCGGCCTACCTCTTTGGGGCAATCCATCAAGGAACCCCGCATCAGTAGGCAGGGCCTACGTCTTTGCGGAGATCAATCATGGGGCTCCTGCACTGTGAGAGGGCACAGGCCAGGCTAGGGAACCTCCACCCCCCCAAGTGTACGAATTTCATGCACCAGGCCTCTAGCCTATAGATAAATATCCACTTAGAGTAAGGGTCATCATTAAAAATAACATATAAATTGATATTCCAGATGATATTCTTAATTGTTTTAAAAAGTACTTGGACACTTATTGTGCCTTATTAGAACATGCTTTGTTTTATTTGGTAACAAGGCTTACAAAGTGTCCATGAATAAAACTGGAAGCACCAATAGCACTATCTTCTCCTATATTTACATTTATTATGACTCCTTCAACCTGCTTCTTTTTAAAGATATCTTACCCGTTATTTTTGAAAGCTCATGTAATGAAATCTAGATAATATAATTGATAACTTTACTGAGTTCTGCACAAATAAACTGCATTAATAACAATATGCTGACAGCAAAAAAAGTAAAAAATTAAAAAAGAGGCTCTGCTCTCCCTCTCTTTCCAATTTGTCATTCTTTCTTCAAGATGGCTCTCAAACTGTACATGATACATGATGTATGGGGAAATGGACCACATTTGTACAGAGTTATTAATCCATATCCTACAATATTAGTAAAGATTTGTATCCTATTAGTACATAAAAATGTAAGTAGTTTTAATATTTCTCCCTGTACCTCAATGTATCATCTTTAAACTATCTGTAGTGCACATGTTTCCACTTTGAAGGAGACTTTGAAGACAAAGACAAACCAACGACAAAGACAAACCAGGAGTATTGCAGAGAAGATACAGGTTGAGTTATGGGTGAAGACTATTAAGCTGACAGCAGAGTATGCAAGTAGCCTGAGCAAGAACACAGGAATCATACTGGAAAGTGACAGACTACTGTTAGAGTCTAATTGAGGAATGTTGTATCCAATTATGGCTTTATTAGTTCATATCAAATTTCATACAATGTTATCCCAAATTTCCCACTGAGATTAAAAAATAACCCTCAGATAGTAGCACAGATGTAACTAACAATTTAGAAAATGACACAAATACTATAATACTAAATTAACTTCCTATTTGGTGTTATGAACAAAGTGATAAATTCTTTTTTTATTGAGGTATAATTTACCTGACATTTAACATTATATTAGTTTTAATTGTATGACATAATGATTTGATATTTGTATACAATGCAAAATAATAACTGCAGTAAGTCTAGATATCAGCTGTGCCTACACAAAATTACAGGGGGAAAAAATTTTGTGATTGGGATTTTTGAGATTTATTCCCTTAGCAACTTTCAAATATGCCATACAGTATTAACTATAGTCACCATGTTGCATATTACACGTCTATGGCTTATTTATTTTATAACTGGAAGTTTGTACCTTTTGACCCACTTCACTCATCTCCCTCACCCCCTCACAACCAGCAATCTGTTCTCTGCATCTATGTTCTTGGTCTTTGTTTTATTTTCTTTAACATGTTTGTCAGTTTATTTTGTTCATTAGATTCCACATATAAATGAGATCATGTAGTATTTGTCTTTTCTCTGTCTGACTTATATCATTTAGCATTAAGGCCCTCAAGGTCCATCACTGTTGTCACAAATGATTCTATTCTTTTTTTAATGGCTGAGTAGTATTTTATTATATACTAGAGGCCCAGCTCACAATTGAAATTGTGCAAGGAGGCGCCCTGCCTCCCACTGTGTGAAGAGGCACCCCGTGGAGGGGGGGCCCCGGAATCCAAACCTGACTCAGAGTGTCCCCTGGCCCCCCTGCCTGTGTCTGATCTGGGGCCGCCCAAGCTGCCTCGCCAGCTCAGGCAGGCCCCCCTGCCTCTGTCTCTGTCTCTGCTCCAGGCCTCACTTGCGCACAACCTCCTCCTGTCTGGTCATGACCCCTTATGGAGTCCTGGCCTAATTTGCATGTAACCTCTCTCTATATATATAGAGAGATAGATACTAGAGGCCCAGTGCACAAATTCGTGCATGGTCTGGCTGGCCCAGCCCCAATCGGCGGATCAGGGCTGGGCCTGTCAGGAGGAGGAGACAGCAGGAAGTTGGCTGGCCAGCCTGCCCCTGATTGGGGGGTGGGAGAGACCAATTAGGGGCAAGGCTGGCCATGGGGAGGGGCTGTGGGTGGCTAACCAACCCCACCCTAGATTGGTATGGGGGCGCTGATCGAGGGAAGAGCTGGATGGGGGATGGGGTGTGGGCTGATTGGGGTGGTGAGGGCTGATGAGGGGTGAGGCTGGCTGTGGGGAGGGGCTGTGGGCTGTGAGCCAGTCGACCCCACCCCCTAATGAGGTGGAGAGACCAACTGGGGACCAGCAGCCTGGGGGAGGGACCATTGGTGGTTAGCTGGCCAGCCTTGTCCCTGATTGGAGGGCGGAGCCCATTGGGGGTGGAGCTGGCTGGGGGGAGGGGTTGGGGGCCAATCAGGGTGTTGGGGGCCCATCAGGGTTGGGGCTAGTCGGGGGGAAGGGCTGCAAGAGGTTGGCCAGCTGGCCCCACCCCCTATTGGGGTGGGGCAGGCCAATGGGGGCAGGGCCTGCCAGAGGGAAGAGCTGTGGAGGTTGGGGGGTTGGCTGGCCATCCTGCCCTCAATTGAGGTAGGAGTGGCCAATCAGGGGCAGGGTGGCTGGGGGAGGGGCCATAGGAGGTTGGCCAGCCAGCCCCACCCCCTAATCAGGCCGGCTCACTGGCCACAGTGGGCGTCATAGCAACAGGTCATTCTGGTCATTCCGGTGTTCTGGTCGCTGGCTTTTTATATATGTAGATGCCACATCTTTATCTATTTATCTAGTGATGACGTGATGACATTTAGGTTGCTTCCATATCTTCCATCTCTTGGCTGTTGTAAATAATGCTATAATAAACATGAGACCAAGTTCTTAATTAAACTACTTTTATTAACTAAATACTAAGTTCACTTATTTCTAATTGCAGGAATCTGTGTGTTGTCAAAATGTAACATTAAAAGAAAGTACAACCTTTTAAAAAATTATAATTTTGAAGTGCCTAGATCTCTTTTAATTAAGTTGAGATCCTTTGAATTGCAATGAACAGAAAAGCTGACAAAGTGTAACTTAAAGTAGTTCTTAAACTTTAGTATGCATCAGATTTACCAAGAGGGGTTGTTAAAACATAGAAAGCTTGTTCTCACCCCCAGTATTTCTTATTGAATAATTTGAGGTGGGACCCAAGAATTCCCTTCTCTACCCAATTTCTCAGTAACACTGACATGGCTACTCCAGGGACCACACTTTGAGAACCACTGGTTTGAATGTACAAGAATTCTGGATGTAGGTGTTTTTGATGTTGGTTAAGTTGGCAGCAAAATGGCCTCATCCATGTCCCATGTGCATACCATCTTTCCTCTCTTCCATTCTCATGACATTTCCCTCATTGTCACAAGATGTCTGCTGTAGCTCCATGCATCATGTAGCTCATGCATCAGATCCACAGGCAAACATGTTAATGAGGGTTGGTTTTTTTTCTTTATCATCAAAGAAAACATTTCCTCAAAGCCTCCAATAGGCCTTTCATCTCAGCTCCCATTAGCCAGGATTTGACAAATGTTATTTCCTATCCTTAAGGGAAACTGGTAAAGGGAGTATCTGGCATTGGGGACCTTAGATTTAAAGACTCACTTTCTCGGCCTAAAAGGCAGAGAGGTAAATAGGAACAGCTACCTTCCACGAGGTTACTAAAACCTTGCCTACCCAAGCCCATAGTCACCCCAAGGGCATAATCAAAATTTTAAAAAATTACAAAATAAGACTGAGTTTTAAGATATTGGTGTTTAGCCCATGCCATAATCTGTAGCATGAGAATCAGTTTCCTAGAAAAACCACAGGACGTATTCATGAAAGGGGGAAAAGTAGACGTCTCAGTCTAATGAACTAAGTGCCAATTCTGTAAATTAACCTCAAGCCTATGGAATACAGCATCCCTAGTGACTGAAAACACAGGGCTATAGGGCATGAGAGTCATCACTGTTATTAAGTGTCTTTACACAATATTTGGCACATTGGTTCACACCTGGTAATAGGCCTAGGACCTCTGATCGGCAATACTTCACTATATTTAACTCAAGGTTTGGACTAAATTACAGAAAATGAAGTGTTGCTATCCAAAACTGGCTACATAATTTGCAGGTCCAGTGCAATATAAAAATGTGAGTCTCTTGTTCAGAAATTTTTAAGGATTTCAAGATAGCAATAGCTGAACATTAAACCAAGAATGGAGCCCTCCTGAATGCAGGGCGTGTGCCTCTGCACAAGTCACTCACCTGTGAAGTCGTCTTGCTGCTGCCCCTTCCTTAGTTTCTGAAATGCCTTTGAAAACCCCACGTACTTCTTTTCTTTTTTCTTTTTCCTTATTTTCCCCACTCAAGTAAAGGGAAAAGGTACTATGGTATTTTTCTAAATGAAGACGCTCCTTTTCATTATAAATAATTTCCACTCTCTAGTATGTGAAAGCAAATGCTGGTGACTTTGGTTTGGACAGCAATCGTTTTCCTTCCCACTGCATATAAATAGATAGATGAATAAATCCCTTGGGAGCCGCAGTTTGCCAGTCTGTTGACTAATGAGTTTGCCGACCACTGGGATAGGGGCTTAATCACAAGGAACAACAACAGCCTGTAGTTATTGGAATTGAGAGTCTATGCCAGTGGTCTGCAAACTCATTAGTCAACAGAGCGGCAAACCGCGGCTCGCCGACCACTGCCCTAGGTGGATTGATTAATTCAGCAGGTAGAAAGATTTTTGTCAGTTTGAAATAACAGGGGGTATATGTGTGTAGATGGAGAAAAATTTGGCCCTAGAATCAAAGAAGAAGAAAAAAAAACCACAGAGATTTATCTGCATTGGAAATGTGAATATAAATGAGACTCATCCGTTATTCTGAGAGTCACAGAACAGACTTTTAAAAGTTAAAGCGCTCCACCTCCATGTCAAGTTCAATGCAGGAGCAAATTTTATCAGTCTGGTGTCCTTGTAGCATCAAAGGAATATCCGTGTGTTCCCCCTTATAGCACCCAGCAACAGGGCACATTTTGCCTTTGTAGGGAAGATGAAGTGCTGGCCTGATAAATCACCTGCCAATGGAATCGATGTGGATGGCTAATGCAGCTAAGTTGAGAGGGGAGGAGGATCTGAAAGAAGGTGGTAGCAGAAAAGGCATTTGGCAACTGCACAAATAATGCTATCATAGTAACTTACTTTTTTCTTTGGATAAAGGATATAGCAGCGAGCTCTCTGATATACATTTTTCTCTTCTTCCCACCTCTTCCTTTAACTATATCCCTTGAAGTATCTTTTGTATAAATTATAACTTGCATATGTCATGGAGATACATGAAATGAGATAGCTCCTATACACCACACCAGCTTGCCACTCTCTGTCCTGCTTTTGATGAATGAATGAGACCACTCTGTTTCTGGTGCATCTGTGACCTCACAGTACCAAACAAAGCATTTACTATATCCTCTGAATAGATATGATGTTCCTGAAATGAATTATGATAAAATTAATTCAATAACTTGTTAGAATCTAACTCCATTGTTTTAAAAAATGGATTTCTAATTATTTTGATTGAGTGAATGTTCTTTCATATCAAATGTGGCTAATTATATCTGTGAACGTCTCTCTGTTGAAGTTGAGTTGTTGTGTGCTGCTCTGAACTGGCAGCAGTTGAGTTGAATGAGAAGGCATTGTGTCTACTGTGCTGGAAAGTCAGTGCTTCCCTAAGCAGCCAGTGAAGCTGGAGAGGCTGTCAGTGGATCTGACCAGGGTTAACATCCACAACAATTATTTGAATTTACTGTTTCTGTCTCTAGTGACAAAGAAACATGTAATTTAAAAATTGATTGTCTTTTTCTATATAAACCTGTGACAGTATTCTGTAATTGTGGATATACACTGAGTGGCCAGATTATTATGATCTCTGAATGCATAATAATCTGGCCACTCAGTGTATATCCTATATAATAAAAGGCTAATATGCAAATTGTCCCCTCAACCAGCAGGCAGGCCGGCCAACTGCCCATGTCCCCTCCCCCTGGCCAGGCTGGCTGGACCCCACCCATGCATGAATTCATGCATCAGGCCTGAAAATATATATATATACTGAGTGGCCAGATTATTATATGCTCAGAGATCATCACAATCTGGCCACTCAGTGTATACCAATGACACCATTTCTAAAACTTATTTTATTAACATATTGTTTTAGGCAGTCCTAAAATATTCAAGGCTGGAAATCCAGGGTATTGAAACTTCCAAATCAGTACAGAGAGTATTCACTGGGATTAACACTCTGCCATGTGTGAGGAACACATGTGCTGCTCTGCATCATGGAAACCCATTCTCCTCCATGTTTACCTGGAAAACTCCTTCAAGCCTGTTATCAACTATTGCTTCCCCTTGGAGGACCTCCCCACTCCCAGAAGCCAGTAGGTGACCCTTCATTATGCTATGAGGACACTAGTACAACTGCTAAGAGGTAATGGCTATGGATTTGGGGGATATGTGGGAAGTTTGGTTTGGAACCAGATTGATTAGGTTGTTGAATTGACTTTTTATCCTGTAACTAAAAGCATGAGAAGGAGTGGAGTCTTACTTTGTTTATATTGAAAGTAGAGATTTTAGAAGACTTGTCATTCAGTGTTTTAGATAATTTTTTTTTGAGGAGAGATTCAAGAAACATTCACTGAATGTCTACTACATGGAACAAAATCACGTTGTGTAGAAATGAAAAAACTAATTATTGTCCTTCAAAAACTTATGATCTAGCTAGCAATAGGGACATAGTAAAAAGTAACCAATGCAAGACTAAGAATGGGAAGTTTATCAACTATGAAGTTTACTAAGTTATTCAAGATGAGAGACAGTTCTAAACTAGGACTAAATAGCAGAAACTATGAAAAATGTGCCATTTTCTGGAGCTAAGATTCTCTTTAGCTCCAGAACACATATCAAAATTAGGGAAATAAGAGAAAAAATCCTCTTTAAAAAAATAAAGGACCAATATAAACTATATATTGAGAAAAACTTTATTATAGGTAAAATATGATTCCATAAGTTTAAGCTATTGACAAAAGTCACATTAATAACAGCTAACCAAGGTATAGAATAGTTTCGAAATTTCCAAATCAAAGACAGAAAAAATATATAGATATATACATATTATGGTTATTAAAGTCATAAAATAATTTTTAGCCAAATTAAAAAAACCTCTAAAGAAACTTATTTACACAGCACTTATAAGTGCTTGTGGTTTATAATGTAAAATATGCTCTTAAGAAAATTATGCCATCTAGAATCTTAGAGGCTCTTATGTATACTAACCCTTTTGACTTCTGTAAACTTTATGAAAGGACCAATATGTCTATTGAGAGAATTACTTGTTTCTTATTCTGTAGAGTTAAATTGGATTTAATCATCACTTCATATATAACACATCCCTTTCCCCTTCATCCCCCCACCTCACACACTTTCTAAATTTAATTAAAATAACTGAAATGAAACTAGAGATAATTTGTTTTTGAAATAGACTGCCACATGCTCCATTTACATAAAACCCATTAGTTTGCATTAAATACAAATTAGCTGCTGATATGAATTAAATCACCTATAAATAGTTCAGAATAGCCGCAGAACCAGGCATTTTAATTAATATAACTGTTAACCAAATTTATTTGTAAGGTAATCTAGACTCTTCCTCATTTATTCTTCAGTACAATGGGCCAGGCCACACTGGCTGTCCTAGAACAGGGCAGCATTTCTATAGGAATACAAATCCAGTAAGAAGATCAATTAGGTTCTCTGACTTCAAAGTGTACACATGATCAAAGCATGCCAGGTTAGAAATTATGGCATCCTGGAGGATAAATGCAGAATACCCTCAAATAACTAACTCATACAATCTATTGATCATCTGAAATATCCAGCTTTCCCCCCCTCCTTTCATACTTAGTCATGGTTTAAATCAAAACTAATATTTTTTTAAGTATGACATAATTTTCCTTTGTTGCTATTTTTATTTTGACTAATCCATGCATCACTAATCAGTAGTTCGTAGTTAATAACAACTTTCCAGTCTAATTAGAATTTAGAGTTTAGCAAAAGTATCTATGTTAGCCCTGGCTGGTTTGGCTCAGTGGATAGAGTGTTGGCCTGTGGACTGAAGGATTCCGGGTTCGATTCCAGTTCAGGGCACATGCCCAGATTGCAGTAGGGGTGTGCAGGAGGCAGCCGATCAATGATTCTCTCTCATCATTGCTGTTTCTCTCTCTTCCTCTCTCTTCCTCTCAGAAATCAATAAAAAAGATATATTTAAAGAAAAAGAATAAGGGGGAATGTTTTGATAGAATAAAAGGTTGATTGCTTCTGAGACAAATGACGAGGGAGAAATACTGACATGACAGATGCAAAAAGGAGCATATATCCATTACAGTATTGTAATTCTTGCTTTGGTGCTAAATTGTCATCCTTCTTCGGTCACCTCATTTAGGCACTGATTTATCAATCAGTAAAAAATCAAAGGTATGCAATCAATAGTTACCTGCAAAAATCCCTGATGCAAGCAACCACAGGACTTGTAAATGGCAGCCATGGACACCCAGCAAACAAAGTACCTATATTAAAAAAGCCTTCCACAGTCTTAAATCATGCTGTTGCACAATGTTAAAATATGAATGTTACATTATGTAGGCATTCTGACTGAAGGTTAGAGAGGATTAATGAGATAGGTTTAATTGACTGGAACAAAAAGCACTGTGCATTTGTAAAAGAAAAATACCACTTAAGTCATAATATTAAAATTTTTACATAAAAAAGCAGTATATCATAGTAGCTGATGGACCTAGGTAATTGCTTATATTTTCTGCCCATTTCAACAACTATATTTCATTCTATTGTATCATATTCCCCTCAATTTTAAGTGCTATAATGTGTAACAAATATTGAGACACCAAAAAATAGGTATTCTTAACCTTTTATATGCCATGAATCCCTTTAGTAATTGATGAAGACAATGAATACCATAGAACCCTTCTAAAAATATTTTAAATTAGAGAAAAAGTTACAGACTATAAAGGAAACCAACTATATTGAAATACAATTGTAAAAAAAAATGAAATTGTAATATATATTCTGTAATAACACATTAACTAAAAAGCAATGCCATTAAAGTATAATAAATGATATTTTGAGATATTATAACTCTAATATGATATGAAAATAGCTAATATTTCAATTGATTAAAATGTTACAAGAACTACTAATATTTATGTGGTTTGTGGCCTATATTCACAAGTGAAGAAAATGTAAATTTCAGTTCAAGGTCACTGAAAATAAAGATGTAAATGTTCATATCCCCAAACATGGATTTCTGCCAAAGGATGTTTGGTCATGACTTGAGGGGGGGGGTGGGGAAACTTGTGCAGATCACTGTAATAAGGCATGCTATCCTTCAGTTCTTCAACCTTTATTGCAATTTTCTTATTCATCTCTAGTTGATTCCTTGTCATATTTTCACAGTAGCAGTTCCAAACTTTATTATCCATTTCAATCCAACCTTTTCTCTGTGTGGTTAACTTTGCCTCCTACATTACTGAGAGCAGCTATTTTCTTTCTTTTGTTTTAAATATATTTTATTGATTTGTACAGAGAGGAAAGGAGAGGGATAGAGAGTTAGAAACATTGATGAGAAAGAAAAATTGATCAGTTGTCTCCTGCATGCCCCCTATTGGGAATGGAGCCAAAACTAAGGTACATGCCCCTGACTGGGATCAACACCAGAACTCTTCAGTCAGTGGGCTGATGCTCTATCCACTGAGCTGAACTGGTTAGGGTGAGAGCAGCTATTATCAACCTTTTTCATCTCCTGGCACACAGAAACTAATTATTAAAATTAGTTTCTGCAACACACCAAAAATATATTTTGCCAACCTGACAAAAAAAAATAGCTGAAATTTTGATTCATTCATAGATAATGACTATTGTGTTGGCTATTGTCATTTTATTATTATTATTTCACAGCCTAAGGGAAAAGAGGACAATGTCTCTCACTATGTAGTCAGGTATTGCATGTTTTAAAAAGTCTTGTGGCACACCAGTTGAAAATCACTGACTTAGAGAATGAAAACAAACTGTTATTAGTTTCTTTTTCTACACCTTAAAATGTTTCCAATCTTTTTTTTTCACCCTTTTCTCAAGAGTCTTACAGATTGCAGGAAACCTCTACCTGCCAGTTAATAGTTAATCAGTGCTTAATAAGAGAAACCAAAGCATATATAAAAAAAGAAGAAACCACTCTAGCAGTTCTATAGCGAGGACTCATAAAGAAAGAAAGATGCTATTAGGATAATATAGGAGCTGTAGTGTTCAATTTCTTGCTTTAAACCTTAGTCCTGAATAAGTAGAGTTTCACTTTTCTCCATCTATACTAATAAAAGGGTAATATGCTAATTAGACCAGACATCTTCCGGATGTCCTTCTGGACAAAGCCACAGTGATGGAGCCGAAGCAGAGGTGGTTAGGGGCGATCAGGCTGGCAGGCAGGCGAGCAGTTAGGAGCCAGCAGTCCTGGATTGCGAGAGGGATATCTGAGGGGTCCTGGATTGGAGAGGGTGCAGGACAGGCTGAGGGAACCGTCCCCCACCCACATGCACAAATTTTTGCACTGGGCCTCTAGTTAAATATAATGAAGGTTGGGCCTGGGTGTAGAACTGTGACAATTCATTTTTTAATGATAGAAAGTGAGAAATGTAGCATAACCTCACTCTGTTAGGCACCATACAAGATAAAAAGGATAAAAGTATATGTATGGTATACAGTGGATCTCACAAAGGAGATGTGCCTCTGCCTCCCAACACCTGCCTCACTTAGGGTGTACTGCCATGTGACACAGTTTACCTTCCTTCCTGATGCTGTCTTTGAGAAACAGTTTTTCACAGTCAAGAAGTTGGGTTTTGTTTTTGAAAACAAATAATGACTTTACCATGAAAGAGAATGGATGTGCTTTATAGCCATTTTCACTGACATTTATGTATTCACCAAACAAAACACTTTGGAACATTTGGGACTTTCCCCTGTAGGGAAAAGAAATTGAGTAAGACAAGTCTAAGTTTAGAATTATGGTGACCACCCGACCACATGGGTCCTTTGTTAACAGCCCCCCCTTTCTTTTTCAAAAAAGGAACATTTAAGAAATCATGATCATTTGTCAAAGTTTACTTTGCAAATAAAAGTTTTTCAGAAGGAATTAATTGTAGAGAAAAGTTTAACCTATTTAGGAGCCTCATCTTCCCATGTGATGTAATTTTTACTCAGAGATCTGTTTTTCTTAAGTGTTTGGGCTAGTATGGGAGAAGGACTATATCAAGTCTTTATTTTTGTAGGAGCAGAGTATGGTCATCACAGCTCCTGCTTACTTCTAAATTAAAGTTGGTACTACCTGGTTAGCCAAGGGGTGCATGAGGTTTAGCCTTCAGAAGTGCTTATTGTTCATGACTCCAGAGAATTTCAGTTAAGGTGACTCAGCTAGTCTCTGTCTCAGCTGTTACTAGTAGCTCCTGCCTCTACCCAGTAGCATTAGTCCAACCCTCTTTTCTCTATTTCATTCTTCTCGCTTCTTACTTCTCTACCACCTGTCATTGCCTTCTGTCTTCTAATCACAGGGACTCCACTGGCTGATGGCTGCTGATACTGCCTTCTTTCACGATGACTCGCCACTCATTTATCACTCTACTGTTACCATCGCTGCCACTATATTTATATCTCCCATTCAAACTTCCAAAGAAAATGGTCTGTTGGGTCAGTCAGTTACCCTCAGTTTAGGGAGCACTTGCTTATTAGAGATCCAGGACCAATGTCCCTCGCAATCTTCTGCCTAAAATTGTGTTAGAGTCAAATTGCTGATCTGATCACCAGTTGCCAGCATGGTAGTGTCATGTGGCACAAAGAACAGCAACCACAGCACAAGAAGCTGCCAAAGTGAGTGAGAGTGAAGCAGGCACGTTAAGTGCATTCCTTTCTGTGATTTCAGGGGACAATGTATGCTCTGTCCTCTAAGGTTCAGTTTCCAGAACATTCGTTTTCTATTTAAATTAGGAAGGCTCATTTTCCAAATGTGTACCTTATTTGGCTCCTTCTAGGGACTCGCATCACTTCTGCTTTTCACACCTCAGTTCTCTCAATATTGATATTGGAACCACCCTGATAAGAAAATATAGGAGCTTCAGAAAGTAATCAGATTAAATACTAAACGGTCATCTGGTTCTGATTGTTTACTTGTTTGTTTGTTTGTTTGTTTTAATCTCAGAATAGTTACTCTTAACTCTCATCTCAGTTTCCAAAACATTTTATCCTGGTGCTGGGCTGCTCTGGGGTTACATTATGTAAAAAGACTGAAACCCATTAGAACCAGAGACTATTTCTTGTTCTTCATTTTTATCTCCAGTGTTTAGTATCATGTCTGATACAAGGAATGTTCACACTAAATATTCCATGAGTGCTCATAAGCCTAAATAAAATAAACTAGGATGGAAGTCTGTTGGCAGGAAAATAACAAAGCTAAATACATATAATTTGATTGCTACAGTTTGGGATTATACAACCAAGTAGAACACATTCATTTAGTTTAGTTGTATATTATCTATCTTGCTACCAATAGAACTCTAAATTCACCTGTGCAGGCATGTGTATGTTGTATATATTTTGGTACGTATGTCATCAGTCCTTGAACATACACTTTCTCCATCTCTACTTTCTGTGAAAAGTACCTCGGAAATGTATTTGGTATAAAACATCCTTTTTTAACTGACTGAAATAAATTGTACCTTTGGGTAAGGTAATTGTATTTTTTAGATACAATGAGGAACATTTAATTTGTGTGCATGTACATGTACATATGAATGTATATGTCATATCAAAAAAGGAAAACATTGGAAATCCTAAGAAACATGAATATAGATTGGTGCAGGAAAATAAAGTAGTGTATTGTCTTTGATGCTTACACAATGTACTATATAATGCTAGAATAACATGTTTTCCTCTGAGCGTGAGCATTGGGTAGTTGGCGCTATATCCATATGGAGGGAGAAGTGGGCATCAGTGCCTAGAAAAGCTCAGTCCCTTCACAGCCACCTGACCCTGTAAGCCAGAAGAAAATCAGTCCAGTTACATAAAACAGTGGCAGAGCATGTAATAACTAAAGTGGCACTAATAGTGAAATACAGCAAGTGCTCCAAGTCTTTCTAATATCAAAAGCAGGTCAAGTTTCCAGATGTTTCCACTGATTCATAAATAATTGACTACTGTGGCAGTTACACTGCATTGTAATGAAGTTAGACCATGTGGGTAATATTAGTTTGAGTAGTATAAAATAGTTCAACTGATATTTAAGAAAAACTTAAAATTGGCTTAAAAGTCATTAATTAAAAATGTCTATAACATACTTTTTTAAAATCAAGTTATCTTTCTGCAACACACCATTTGGTAGCCAAGGTAGAGTTTAGATAAGTACAGAACTAAAAGCCCTTGTGTCACCAGTGGGACAATGAGACTTTGGTTCTTTTTAAACTATATTTTTTATAAATTTCAGAAGGGAAGGGAGAGGGAGAGATAGAAACATCAATGATGAGAGAGAATCATTGATCGGCTGCCTCCTGCACACTCCCTATTTGGGGATGGAGCCTGCAACCCGGACATGGGCCCTGACCTGGAATTGAACCATGACCTCCTAGTTCATAGGTCTATGCTCAGTCACCAAGCCACACCTGCAGGCAGTTCTTGTCTTCTTGAAGGAAAGATTTTAATCAAGAGACAAAGTGTAGGAAAGTAAGCAAGAATTTATTGACCACAACAAAAACAAGCGAAACAAGGGCCATTCCTCCCCTCATTGCAAGTCCATGGGGTCCCTTGGAGGTTAGGGCACACATACCTGTGGGGGAAGACGAGGGGGAAGGAATGGCAGGAGCATGCTTCATGGAGGGAGAGCTACTGGGACCTTCATTTTCAGGGGTTTTAAAGGCATTTAGGAGAGGTCTTAGTGGGAAATATTCATCAGCTTTATGCTGATGTACAAAATGATATTTATTCTCTTAATTGGTCTGTCCTTGAATGGGGTTGGCAAATGGCACTTAAATGGATTTCTGTGTCTCCCAGAGTAGGGTGATTTAAGCTATTTGCCCTCTGTTTGGGGAAGAGAAGTACAAACAATTTACTCTTGTGTGCTTTTTTTAGGGAAGATAGGATTTACTAGGTGACTGAAAACTGCTTTTTAATTATCTGTCTTACTTACCCTATCCAACTTGTCCTGGAATTTTCCTAGCTTCTTACTATGCTATGACACTTCTTGATACAACAGATTATCTCTGAACATTGCAATTTATGTTGAAATGTTTATTCTGATAACAATACTTATACAATCTGCATATGATATCTGCCCCTCCTCCCTGAGGCTCACATTTATTTACTGTATGTCTTCCCTTTTGTAACCTAGTTGTTGTCTACAGGTATCTGGAGACCACAAACGTTTTTTCTTTTTTCAATAAACTAACTGCTGTTGACTTCTTTTTTTAATCTGTGCTCCACTGAACAGTCCTGCCCTAGTCTTTGTCTGCACAGCTCTGACCACATCCTTCGGCAGTCAGGCCTTAATTAGCATTTTGATACTTTCTCTGTAAAGATTCATAGCAAGTGCCTGAATAGCTACTTTACTAGGTATATTGAATGGTCAAGAAAGTCTGCATTAACATGGAGACATTGAAGCAGATATTTGCATGGTGAGAAGTCTTGAAAGAGTAAGGAGCAAAAGGCCCTCAGGCAAGAGTAAGTTTGGCATGATAGAAAACATGCCAAGGAACAGAGAGAAAACAGTGTGGTGAGGACAAGTGTCATAGTGGAGGGAAATTGAGACAGGGCATGAGCTATATAACCATGAAAAGCTTGGAAAACCAGGTAAAACATTTAAATTGCATTTCACATGTGATAGAAAAGCACTGTGAATTTTGTGAAGGAGAATGACATGAAATAATTTATATTTTTAAAAGAATTCTTTGACTGCTGAGTGGAGAATGGATTTATTTATGTAATATACATATATACATGTATATACATATGTATGTGTATATATATTCTAGAGGCCCAGTGCACAAAATTCATGCAAGAGTAGGCCTTCCTTCCCCTAGCTGCCGGCACCAGCTTCCCTCAGGCACCCGGGACCCGGGCTTCCCTTGCAGCCCCAGCTTCATTGGGAAGGATGTCCTGTCTAATTAGCATTATATATATAATGAAGCTGCAGCTGCGGGGAAGCCCGGGTCCCGGGAGCCAGAGGGAAGCTGGTGGCGGCCGCCAGGGAAAGGAAGTAGGGGCAACTAAGTAGCAGACTGCTATGGAAATTTATGTCAGAGATGAAAGTAGCTGGAACTTAAAAAGATATGAAAGTACAAATAGATAGATTCAGAATCTATATAGGCAAACAGAGTCAACCAGACTTTCTGATGAACTAGATATGGGAGCAAGGGAAAAAGAGGAACCGTGCATACCAATTATGCAATATTTGGCTTATCCAACTGAGAGGATGATGTTGCTTAAATGCTTCAGTTTGAGTTCATGGCAGAAAGAAAAACAATGTCCTAGATCAAAGCAGTCAGGCAGGAGAAAATTCCCTCTTTCTCAAGAGAGATTTAGCCTTTTTGTTTTATTTAGGCCTTCAAGTGATTGGATCGAGCCCACCCACATGAAGGACAACAATCAAGCTTTATTCAGTTTACTAATTCAAATGTTAATTTCATCCAAAATAATTTTGACCAAATGTTGGGCACCCTATGGTCAAGTCAAGTTGGCACATTAAATTAACCCTCACAACTGCTCTATGCACATCTTTCATTCTGTTACTATTCATTTAGATACTTTTTTCTAAGGGCACACATTCCTCAAATACAACAGTGGGTACCAGCCCAGTTACTTACTCAAAGATAGGTCTTCTGTATATAAGCAGTCAAGATTTCACTAATCCTCCTCCTAACTCTGGTTATTTGCACAGGGGAGGTGAGACTAGCCATATAGGGGATCTAACATTCCATCAAGTTCTTCTAATTAGATGGGACATTGATGGAGATCAGGTCATAAATGTAGTTTGGATCCAGTCTATTTATAGTAGTCCCACAGAGTGGTATTTACAGTGGTTTCAATCTGTGATTATTTATAGTCGTTCCACCCTGGGTCTATTTACCTGATCCCTTGAGTATACAGTCAAGATAAATATATATTATAGCTGGACACAACTTTCATATTGCCTCTCTGATTGGTAAAGGATCGTTATGGAGGAAAGATCAAGCAAGAGCTTCTAAAACTTCTGACCCTATCTAGTTTGCCTTGGCTAACATAGTCAATTAGAGAAAATAAAGCATTTTTGGAGGAACAGTGATACAGACATTAGTGCTGCTATCAAACCCTTATTAGATTCAGGGATGATATTTCCAATCACCCCATTTAATTCACCTCTCTGACTCTTAAAAATAAACAAATGGAATATAGCAAATAACAGTTGTCTAATGTAAACTTCACCAGATAGTACTCCCAATCACATCTTCCATGCTAACCATGTTCTTACTAGACCAGATCTGCAGTCTCTGTCTTTTGGTATGTGGCTATTGACCTGGTGGCAAATGGTTTCTTCTTTATTCCAAACAAGAGAGAAGAAAAAAAGCAATTTGTACTCATACAGAAGTCATAGGAGTTCAGAATCAATGTATTTCCCTAGAGCTCTTTTATCTCTCCTGTTTTTTATAGAAATATAGTCATAGGAATAAGATCATCTTGGCATTCTATAGAATGTTAGCTGGTCCATTATATTTATGACATCAAGCAAATTGGATCTGACAAGAAGGAAGTAGAAAATAATTCATATAACCTAACAAAACACTTCTGTGTTTTGAGAAGGATATAAGCCCCAAAAAGGTCCCCGGGCCTGACACATGAAAGAAGATTGTATGTAGGGTCCAGTGTCTGGAGACATGCTGGGATATTCCCTCTAGAGCAAAAGACAATTGTCTCACTTTGTACCTTTCACTACTAAGAAAGATTCACAATGATTTGGTAGGTAGCTTTGGATTTTGAAAGTTAAACATACTTCAGAGTGTGGCAAATATAGGTTTACAGTTGTGCGTATATAAAGCAGAATTTATTCTTGTATTTTTATTTATTAATTATTGTACTTTCCATGCAAACAACTGTAAACCTACTTTTGCCCAACCCTGTATATTGTAGGGCATGACCATGTCCTAGATTTAGGATTCTAATCAGCAAATTACTATGACTCCTGGAGTCCTTGTCAGAATATTGAATCCCAAGTTTGGGTTAATGCTATAGTGTCAATAAATTCTTCACTGTTCAGCTTTATATATGTACTAGAGGCCCGGTGCACAAAATTCATACATGGGTGGGGTCCCTAGGCCTGGCTGGTGATCAGGGCTGATCAGGTTCCCAGCTTCTCCGCTTCCTCCTTCTCCCACTGCCCAAGTGCCACCACCACATGGTTCCTCACCTACCCTCCTCCCTCCCTCGCCCTTCCTCCTTCTCTCACCATCACATCCACCCCCATCCACCCCTGGTTCCCCGTCCTAGCTTGGGGCCTGACCCTGATTGGGCAATTAGGGTCTTCTGGCCAGGGGGAAGGATTGGGAAGTTGTCCTGGGAAGTTGTCTGGCAGGCCCCAATCAGGCAATTGGGACCTGCCAGCTGGGGGGAGGGGCCAACCTCCACTGTGGCAGGTTGGCGGTGGGCCAATTGGGGCCTACCGCTAGGGGGAGGGACAGGGGGAGGGACCCGGGAGGTTGGCCACTGGCCCCGAGGAGGGAGCTGGCCCTCGGCCCCCCTGGGAAAGGGGCTGTATCTGCTGCCACCCACCCCCGCTTCCCCCTTCCAGCCAGAGGCCCAGCCCTGATCAGGTGATCAAGGCCTGCCAACCAGGAAGAGGAACCAGGAGGTTGGCCAGCAGGCCCCATCAGTGATCGGGGCCTGTGGGCTGGGGGCAGCTCCTGTATTGAGTGTCTGCCCCCTGGTGGTCAGTGTGTGTCATAGCAACCGGTTGTTCAGTCTTTCCCGTCATTCTGTCCTAATGGTCACTTATGCTTTTATATACACAGATACTCTTTGTGAACGCTCTCATTTCCATTTTTATGTGTGTTCCCCCAGTCCCTCATGGTACATATTAGCCAGATACTAAATTTTCACAAGCAAATAGACTTAATACAATTGCTGTATGACTGTGCTGAGAGATCTGACCCCAGTTATTGGCCTGAAAACAATGAAATGCGATAGGGGCAAATTGAGGAGAACAAGCATCATCTTGCAAAGGACCTGCCTCAGGTGAGGTTTCCGGGTGAAAAGAATCTGCTTTTTAAAAGAAGCAAGAGGAAAAGGGCTTGCTTCTGCTAGCCCAAAGGGTTTATAGGGTATCTAGGGATTCAACAATCTCAGTCTTGCCCAATCAAATGGCCTCATGGTAAGTCTTAGAGTCCCTGTGTTTTCCTTTAAGCAGCCTGAATTTGACAATGGAGACCTGTTTGGGCTGTAGATTTAATGCAGTCTGTGTTCTGGTTACAGAACAAGAGAGCTTCTGAAAAACTGCAGTAGAGATCCTCGGGCTTTAGTAGGCACTTATTTTTCTTTTGTCTATTATTTTCTTCTATCACAGATTTCAATGTTATTAGCCAAAGCCAGCCCGCTCTGCAATTCTTACAATTTTCTTTGACTCAAACCAATAAAGAGCAACTGCTGTGGTAAAATGCAGCACTTTAGATTAGATTAGCTAGATTACCTTCTATCTGAACCTTGTCCTATTTAACTGCAGATTAAATTCCTAGTAATTGCTGCTACATGCCATGATATGTCAATTATGTACCATCAGCAAATGAATCCTTATTGTCAATAGACCCATGAGTTTTGTCTTCCAGGGCCATTCCTGATACCATTTTTTTCCTCTGAGTTCCCCAGAAAACAAAGCCTGAGCCTTAAACTTCTACTAGAGTTCAATCCCAGAGATAGTGAGGGAAATGAGTAAAAAGGTAGGAAGAAGGAAATGCCAGTAAAATAACAAAAATAAGAATTTCTATCCATATGTATGAAAATCTTCATAGTGGTGCAAATTTTTCTATTTTAAGATAGATATAAATCTACCTAATAGTAAGAAAACTAAAAGGTTTTTTTTTTTGTCTGTAGTTATCCATATGCTTTCTCTCTCTCTCTCTACCTCTCTCTCTCTCTCTCACACACACACACACACAAGCAAATAATTGCTATCTCCACTAATAAACACAAAAGAGTATTTGAAAAATAAATAAAGCATGGGTCATTTATATTTTTATATAGACCTTGCTCCCTATCTTGTGTGCCTAGATTCGTGAAAAATAAACTACTTTAAGGAATTTTTAATTATAGAAATGTCTAAAAATATGTAAATACAGAGGTATTCAGCCAGATATGCTCAAAGGTATATGTATGTCACATGTTTGCATATGTGTGTCTGAAAAATCTGTTTCTTTGTCTGACCTTGGTTATTCTCCCCACTCCAGGTTTCAGCTCTAACAACTCAAATGCAGGTTCAAATCAATTCTTATAATCTATAGCAATTATCAAAGTATATAAAAGATAATTATTGACTCTTGCATAAATAAAAATTGATGGCATAAATACTGGGCATAAATGTAGAATAAATAATTTCCAAAGTCTAATACATTTAAAAAAGTATATTGTATGTATGTATGTATGTGTGTTGGATTTGTATTGTATTGAATAGTAAAATATTAAGTTTACATTTTTTACAAATAAATACTTACGTCAAGAAATGAAAAGATATTATATATGTAGGGGGGAAAAAACAGCTGAGAAAATAAATTGCCAGTTGCAAACGAGGAAAAGATCTAGAGACATTTACAATTTTTTTGGAAAATATTTTTTAAGTTTAGATTATCTTTTAGACCTTTGAAATAAAAAATACTGGATCCCTGAGGACATGTTGAGAATTAAAGAAAAGCTTTATTAAAAACTCCTAATGAAATAGAATTTTGCCCCAAGAGCTTTAAGGATAATGTGATGATAATGAAGTAAAAGTAAACAAGTGTCAAGATGAACAGAATTTTGTTGAAGCCCTAGCTTTAATCTGGAGAGTTTGCAAAGTCTGCACTATTATGTACAATACATTTTGGATGCACATGAGTTTTATAATAAAATTTCAAATGCTTAGGCTTAGGTATTCCTAGGTACTAGATATAGGGAAATTTCAAGCAAGTAAAATATCAGGTTATAAATTGTATTAGTCAACTGAGATCATTTAATGTGAAAATGCAAATAATTACAAATTCAATCTAAATAAAATGTATTTATGACTCGAGGGAAAGCTATTTAGCACTGATATTCTCAAGGTGATATAACACAAATCCTCTTTTTGTACATGCTCTTTGGTGCAGCCACCAGGTCATACTATAACTGTGGGAGAAATATACCATTTACCTTCATGTGTTAAATATGGCCATGAAACAATGTTCTATGTCCTTGTGTTTTACCAGAGAGTTGGAGAACAATGAATAACTCTTTACTTATAAAAAAATTTTAGTAACTTGTGTTTACAGGTGCCCAAGGTAATATTTTATTGTGACATCTGCCAAATGTACCAAAATGTGTAACACCGTGTTTAACAAAAATCTGAATGCATTTATCAACAAACCATTCTTAACACAAGAAAAATGTTGTGATTTCAACATTAAATGACCTTATATAGTTTTTCTATACCAGAAAAATAGATTTTTCATAGACTCTTTGCTAATTATAATTAAATATTTATTGTTCTTTTAAAATTTTATGGAACCTATATTAGGCTGATTATAGCTGATGGACAAAGTACCCATCATATAATTAATTTATGCTATATCCTGAATTGATAAGCCTGTTCCGTTCAATATTTCATGTTAGGTTTGCTGCCAACTCACTCTCAATAGAAAGTTGTCAGGCATCAATTTTCCTAACAACACCAATTCATATTTGTATGATGAATTAAATACTTAAATATGTTTGCGTATACCTATTTTTTGAATTAGTTTACATGAGTAAAAAACGTTTATTATATTTGTTTTCTTTGAAATTTTTTTTTTTTTTCAGGTTTCAGAGCAAGGTTTAATGCATTCACACATCAAAGTTATTTTCAGAAACAGAAAGTCCTAAGTCACACTGTAGATTTCCTCTCGATCCATGCTGAAGGCTGGGGCTGTTCCAGATGCAGCAGGTGCTGAGAAGGAAGCTGTTGGCACCACCAGTCACCAGAGGGGTCTGAGGAGGTCATTTTAATTAGTTGTCCTTAAACTTGCCATTGATGTAGGGTACCCAGTCCAGAATCAGCCGCCAGTCGGTGGCCCACACTAGTCCCACGGTGCCCACGGCGCCCCACATGCCCGCCATGGGGATCCAGTTCTTGGCCAGTTGGAGGTAGCGCGGGCCCAGGAACTTGCTCAGCATGGCGTCGAGGTCCGCAGTTCAGGGTGACCGCAGTTGCTCCAGGCCGGGACGCACGACCTAGGCCCACAGAGATGCCCCGCCTTGAAATTATTTTTAATGAGTTGTTTTTAAGGAAGTATTACAAGCTGAAAAGGTAACATTTATAATATCTTTAGCCCAAGTTACTCTGTGAATTAATATATATCTATGTAAATGGGAACATGAAACTCATTATTTTCAGTCACAATTCTGTACAACTATCATATTTTAATATATTTACAAATAACTAAAAAACAACACTGATTAAATGATCCACGTAAAAAATCAGCAATTCAAGTCCCTCTTTGGCTAGAGCTGGTATTGAGTCCTCTTTCTCCCAGGTATTGAGGAAGTATTGCCTCCTGTTCAAGGGCTATTCCTCTCATTGTTGGTTCAATTCTTTCCCATCAAATGTCATTGTTATGAGAGCCTATAATTTCCTCTCCGTTCTACCGTTTTAGATAAATGGAGGTTCACAGAACTCTGCTTTGAAGAGAAATATGAAAATCCTTTAAACAAGTTAAAGCAAAAGTTGCAAGTTTATTACAACCCAGAAAATCAAAGCCAAATGTTTAATTGCTGCTGCTCACCAGCTATTCATCAGGGATGCCAGCGTTTGGAAGGAGCCCATCCCTGCAAGTAAGCTCACTGACCTTTAAGATTTGTTATTACACCCAAGTCTGCTTGCCTCTTGGAAAACATTGTTTCTACATAATTGCATGATAAAGTTGGGCACCAGCAATAACTTACATCACTAGAAACTGGGATGAAAGGACCCATAGTTCAAAAGAGAGACATCATTTGGGTTTTCCTTTCTTTTTTCTTTCATTTCATTCTTTTTCATTTGTGAAATAATCCAATAACCCAGAACTACAGAGACACAATTATATTGAAATGATTCCTCTCCTTGTTTCTTATACAACACACTTTCCACCATGTCCCAGAATATATGTTTTAGCTAATTTTTACAAGGTGAAATTTGAGCAGATGGAAAATTAAAAATGAGATGTGTTCAAGTGAAGAAAATAATGAGGAATATAACAATATTTTGATCTTCCTTTGATCTTACTTTGACCTTCTATCCACCAAATGTTGTGATTCCTTGCAAGAATTCTAATTCAGTTGGGCTGTCATCAATTCACTATTAAATACATTATCTGCAAACCATTTTGCTATAGACATTGGAACACCGCCCATGCCCTGTAGTTTGTCTAAAAAAAAAAAAAAAAATCCTATCTCCACACTCTGGGAATTGCAGTAATTTATTCTACACAGATTCTAATACCTTTTCTTTAGCAACATTGTTGGGACACATACAAAAAAAAAAAAAAAATCCAATGATTGGCAAAAGAACCAAAAGTAGTACAGAAAAACCCAACTCTTAAAATAGTAAATGTTCACTCTCTTGTGCAATTTTTCCACTCCAAGTTACTTTGTTACTTCCAGTAATTACTCCTCCCTCAGACCTGACTGAAATGTTTGACCCCAGCGCCCTCTTTCTACATAATAATCCCACCTTAGGAATTAAATTTAGATCCTTCCCCTCCTTCCTATAGTTTCTCCAGCTTCTTAATACAATGGTGATTAATTTGTATTCTTCCTATTAAAGTTTAACCCTTTTCCTCCCTACTTATATATATTTTGTGCTTTAACTTGCATTTATTTGATTTCTTTTTTAAATTACTTATTGTTGAAAGTATTACATATGTATTTTTTACATGGTTTTAAAACATTTTTATGTAATTGACCTTAATTCAAGTAGAAAGCTTACTGAGAGGCAAGGGTCCTTTCCCTACTACTAAATGATGGAAAGAATGAGGAGAGCATGCCTTTATGAAAGATTAGAAAGGCCATTGCTATGAGCCAGGCACATTTCACAGGAATGTATCTCCTTTAATCCTAGCACTGCAAATATGCTAGCAGGCAGCATACATATGTGGTAATTTTAGAGAGGTTAAGTACTTTGCCCAGGATCAGAGTAATAACTGAGTACACTGAAGATTTGAGCTCAGTCTCCTAATTTAATCCTATGCTCTTATATGCAATAACTGGGGTTCTTAGTCCCCAAAGTAGTTCCAAGCAGATAACGTTTACTTATTACATTCCAACGACTTTCACTGAGTGCATATCAAAAGCTTCTGCTACCAATAAGAACCTCAGAATGGCATGGTTTAGTGTCTATAGGATTTAAAGTAATAGTAAGTTTGGCACCACACTTTGAGTTACTTCATTCCTACATTAGCATTATCAAAGTACCCTTATGAGCAAATCTGACTCCATAAAAATGACATTGTAGTTACACTTGCTTGGTTGTTGAACAGCAGTTACAGAGTAATTAGTGCCACTTAATGGAAAGCGTTACTGAAGTGCATATCGTTATTAATCAAACTCCAATATAAAGCTGGCTACAGTAATAATGAGTGCAATTATGGGCTGATGAACTGTTAAACTTGAAAACTGACCCTAACCAAATTTTCTTTCTTCAGAAAGTAATAAAACTCAAAGGGCTGAAAATTCCTTTATTTCTCTGGGCTTTCTTGCCACAAAAACAACCTGGGAGATATTTTCACATGCTCCATGTTTTATAATTTCATGTACACTGAAGCTTGTGAAGTGATGTGAGGATTGGAAAATGTGACCCTAAAGATAAGGTCAACTGTAATCTGAACCTGACAAGACTTGATCCAGCCCAGACTCGTTACCTACCAGACAATGTGGAATTTTATCCAGCTACTTGGCAGTTTCACACACACTGAAATCAAATATTTAAAAAATGTCCATTGAGCCTGAACTAGCCAACAGGCAAATTCAAGTTCAGGTTGAAATACTTGTTGCCTTAAGAGTATTTGACAAAATCCCTACAGACTTTTTTAAGATGAGATTCCCAAGTTGGTCTTTTGAAATTTTGCAATGGCTATTTAACAATCATTTAATAGCATCTGCATTTCTTAGTATTAGAAAGCATACTTAGAGCTTATATAATGCTTGACATGTTTAGTGCATGGTTTATTACCTTGCCTTATATTAGCTCCACAAATCTTTCTACTTAAGCTCCTCTAAAAACGGAAATAGACTTGCTTCCCCCCAGTAATGATTAGAATGTCTTCTCACTCTTAAGGCTTTCTAAACATTTTTTTTGCAGATGCATGAGCTAGCTGTCTCATATCATCTGATCATTGAAGAGGAAAGTTCCTGCTCTATGGGCTTGCATTTTATGTATACTGTCAGGATTGAAAATTTTATCAAGATAATAAATTCCATAAAGAGAATTGGAACAAATTTGCTAAATCAGGCATTCCAAGAGCTATGTCCAGTAATTGGCAAATGCGAACTGGGTTTGAAACACATGAAAAGTAAAGGAGGGAAAGGAACAAAGAGAGAATTAAAGCTTTAAAAGAACTGCACAATCTATGGGAGACAGGGATGAAAACGATTTCCTAAAATGGAAGCAGAAGTGTAGAAGGGGAGGCTTGAGAGTACTTTTGATAGCTAGAGAATTAAGCCAACCTTTTTAACATGCATTCATACAGCCTGGCGTCAGCCTCAAGTTCCAGTTCCCTCTCTCACATCAATGCAAATCACATTACTGGATTGATAAATATGCCTTATGTTATGCTTTCCTTGCCTCATTATCACAAATTATTATAAATGTCTTTTCAGCAACATTCTTGAAATCAGTGCATACCTGTGATCTTGAAGATTCTGCAAGGGAGGGAAGGGGGATGGTTAGGAAAGAAAAGTGCAGAACCACTAGGAGAAAAAATTCAGCTCAGTTCCCCTGATTCAGTCTCCTTTTAACAACTCTCACTATGAGTAACTATAACCAATAATTCCAGATGCATTCGCTAATAATTTTCTCTATCCAGTCAGCACAAAATGGACACCATTTCCTTACTGAACAAAGAGATAAAAAAGCCTTTTAAAGCCAAAAATGTTAGCTAAATCACCACTATCACAATGTAATTATTTTTCTGTCAAGTTTCAAAATATGATGTTTCCCACCTTGTGTATTGAATTAGTTTGACTCTGAAGTTATTTTTGGATGAAGAAACTTCTATTCATTTAAGACACATTCATTCCATATAGTCAATAATCATACATAAGTGAAGGACTTAGGAGAACATCATTAAAATCAAGAAGAGTTATAACAGTTTTATATCTGCCCTTTCAGCCACCAAAAGACTCTAAAAATATTTATATTTTCTTTATTATCAAATTTCAAAGTATCACTTTAAATTGTGCATTTACTATTTTTATACATTTTAAACAATTAATATTATTTTTTAAATCATAGCTTTTTCATTTCTACTAAAAGTCCTGTACTAATTTCTTCATTCAAAATTATCAAGTTACTAGTATCTGCAAAAGCCATCAGAAATCTCCCCTTTTTGGTCTACCTCAGTAAGTCTTTACTTATTCCAAGACTAGAATGTCCTAAAAGTACTCAAAGAAAGATTTATGTAGCTAGAGCTTTCTTCATCCAAAGTGACACATTATACCAAATAAATACATTTTACAAATGGAGATATTGTCTTCAAATAGGGAGTTAATATGATTTTATTGTCCCATGAATAACATACACTTATGCTTAATATCCCAAACACTCTGTTGGTGGATGAAGTAATCTGTCCCTTCATTACATTAGACATGTAGCAAAGTGAAACTGCTATAGGTTAGACAGAAAAATCAGACTTCCTAGGATGAAAATAAAGCCAAAAATAACAATTCGGCTGATACAGTTGTGAGGATTCATTCCAGGCAGTGACAATTATTAAAACTCTCAGAGCAACCTTACCTTTACATAGTTAATTCATTATTTTCCCAAATTTCCTGTTATTTTTCTGTAGCCTCCCAGGTTTGAGACTTACCAAGTGAACACAATGTGAACAGCTTTTAAATGTCTCTATTTATTTATTTATTTATATATATATATATATATATATATATATATATATATATTTTTTTTTTTTTTTAATTTCAGTGAGAAGAAGGGAGAGGGAAAAGAAGAGAGAAGATAGAAACATCAGTGTTGAGAGAGAATCATTGATCGGCTGCCCCACACTGGGAATCGATCCCTGACCTGGAATCTAACCTGCCACCTCTTGGTTCCTGGGTAGATGCTAAACCACAACTGTTTGGGCTCCAGGACTCTTTTAAAAGTGCATTCCTAACTATAAAAATGGAAAGAAGGTGGTAGAAATGTATCAAAGAAAAAGTGACAGTAGAACATTCACCAAATTTTAAGTATTCTCCCAAAACAACTATAGAGAAAAGAAATAGGTCACTGTACTTCATTGCATGGGGTAAATCCAAGACAGCTCATTTATTTTCCTTCCCACAAAGGGCCCTCTCCTTTACGAAGACTGATAAGAAAAGAAGGTATGAATTGAGCTCATGCCCTCTCTAACTGCATTAAGAACTCAGCACATGTTATTCAGATAAAATATAAAGTATGCTAAGGGATTCATTCGTAAACTAAAAAGATTAACCATTTCACCTATTCCTGATACTAAAAAGTGTTATGCTGTATGTATGTGTGTTGTATTCACTTTCTCATCTTTAAATATCTATCACATTTGACTACTACTATAATTATATCATATTCTACTACAAAGCTGTGACTCTGTATTAGGAATCTAAGGAACTACATCAGAAACCCTTTGAAATGTGGGCCTTCCAAAAAAAAACAATGACTCACGACAGAGTCATTGTAATGATCCCTATTAAGAATTCCAATTCTATAAACACTCCTTTTCTACAGATAGAAGGGGCAAAGTAGTTATAGATCAAATTAAATCCACCAGTCCAGGGCCCAAACAAGTGTGATAGTTTATTGCATTTCTTAGTATGACCTTAACTGAACTCTTATAATTAGAAAGTATCTCAAAAAATTATAATCCACCTTTTTAAAAAATATATTTTTTATTAATTTCAGAGAGGAAGGGAGAGGGAGAGAGACAGAGAAATATCAATGATGGGAGAGTGTCATTGATCAACTGCCTCCTGCACACCCCCTACTGGGGATCTAGCCCAAAACTTAGGCATGTGCCCTGAATGGGAATTGAACTGTGACCTCCTGGTTCATACGTTGACACTAAACCACTGAGCCATGCCAGCTGGGCATAATCCAACTTTTTTATTTGTACAGAAGAAAATACAGAGAGTGAAGTTACAGGATATATCCTATGTCTGTGCTTAATTATTCCCAGAGTAGGGACTGGAAACAATGTCTTATGGAGGATCCTTCAGAGTACTTTCCACCATGTTGGAAAATTATCCTATATAATAAAGAGGTAATATGCAAATTAACTGTCACACCCTTGCACAAGATGGCCGCCCCCATGTGGCCACAAGATGGCTGCCACAAAATGGCCAGGAGGGGAGGGCAGTTGTGGGCAATCAAGCCAGCAGGGGAAGGCAATTGGGAGCAACCAGGCCAGCAGGGGAAGGAAGGCAGTTGGGGGGGACCAGGCCTGCAGGGGAGGGCAGATAGGGGCAACCAGGCTGGCAGAGGAGGGCAGTTGGGGGCAATCCGGCCTGCAGGGGAGGACAGTTAGGGGTGACCAGGCCAGCAGGAGAGGGCAGTTAGGGGTAATTGGGCCTGCAGAGGAGCAGTTAGGCATCAATCAGGCTGGCAGGGGAGTGGTTAGAGAGTGATCAGGCTGTCAGGCAGGTGAGCAGATGGGAGCCAGCAGTCCCGGACTGTGAGAGGGATGTCTGACTGCCGGTTTAGGCCTGATCCCCAGCAGTCACACATCCCCCAAGGGGTCCCAGTTTGGAGAGGGTGCAGGCTAGGCTGAGGGACAATGCCCCCCCCACCGCAGTGCACGAATTTTGTGCATTGGGCCTCTAGTTATTTATATTACACATCAGTTCTTTGCCTTTGAAAGGTTCTTTGAGGGGTACCTTTAAGCAACAAATTTCCTTGCTTTATTTATTTATTTTAAATAAATAATTTGAATATTTTATTATTAAACTTTCTTGTTTCCCTGCAAGGCTACTGCTTTAGTGTATAAAAATAGCACCAGCAAACTCAGTCTATTGCTAAATTAAGACAGTATTGTTTGTCACCTGACACCATAACATTATTTCCAATGGAAAGATCATCAAGTATTTGTACCCCAATCCAGAGACTATGTAAGCAAGTTACAATATTATATAAGGCTTAAGATAACAATGTTATCCTTGAAATACATTTTTATAAATAGATTTTGCCACTGATAATTTCAAGAATTCTGAATATTATAACTGTAGCCTAGCCTAAAAATCATAAGGGTTGTGAAAAAGATGCATATTGTGTTTATCAGCCATCATTAGATGGTTAAGGGACATTTTTGTCCAATTACATTGTTGTAGGTTTTTTTTTTCCATTGATATTACTAAATCTTCTATCCACCTCTAATTTAAGACAGCTATGTTAGATTAAGTTGTTTCATACTACTTTTGATATATACAAATTGTCTCACAAGAACCATGTGATCTGGGCAATGTGGTCAAAGTTTGGGGGTTGGAAGAATCAAGGTTTTACCCTTGCTTTGACAGTAAATAGTTAGGACTTGATTGTCAATGTATCTTGGTCTCAGTTTGCTTGAATGCAAAATGAGGGACCTTTGTGAGATTGCATTTATATCCATCCTGGAATGACTGATGTCCTTGTTTATCTAAACTTTTCAAAATCACTATTTGTTAAAGATAAAACTCAAACTAAAAGCCCTATAAAAATGTAAAAGTGTATTTGTGAAACTTCCATTGAGAATTTTTACATAAAGGCCACAATTATTTTAATTACTAGAAGCCCAGTGCACAAAATTCGTGCACTTGGGGGAGTCCCTCAGCCTGGCCTGTGCCCTCTTGCAGTCCGGTAGCCCTGGGGGGATAGGGAGGAGGCCTAAGCCATCAGTCAGACATCCTTAGCCCGTCTTCTGGCTGAGAGGCGCTCCCCCTGTGGGAGTACACTGACCACCAGGAGGCAGCCAATCATTCCACTGTTCAGTCAATTTGCATATTAGCCCTTTATTATAGAGGATCATAATCCTCTATAATAAAGGGCTAATATGCTAATTAGACCAAACAGCAGAATGACCGTTCAGATGACCTTCTGGACCACCTTCCGGGTGAAGCTGGGGCTGCGAGGGCCAAGGCAGCTGCCTGAGCCTGAGAGGCCTGGGGCAGCTGCCCGGGGCTGCAAGGGCCGAGCCCCTTCACGAATTTTGTGCATCAGGCCTTTAGTATCAATACATTTATAATCCAACATAATTTTTATGGCTATAAAATTTATATTTTTCAAAAACTTGGTAACATAGCTATGAATCATGGGGACTTTTCTCTCTAATATTCAGGAAAAAATTATATTTAAATTTTTAGTATTTATACCTTAGAAAGACTGAAAATACATATTATCAATTGTAAAAAATATCCTTTTAAATAAAAGGTTTCAATGCAGCAATTCCACTTCTAAAAATGTGTTGTCTATCTTTAAAATATTTTAGATTGTCCTCTGGTCAAGCCCTAGATCATTAAGCTTTCAATACTGTTGAAATTTTCCTTTTTCATGAAAGTCTTATGAAATAATTCTTTTCAAATGTCCTAGGAAGGAATACTTTTTTAAAAAATACACTTTTTATTGATTTCAGAGAGGAAGGGAGAGGGAGAGAGAGATATGAAACATCAATGATGAGAGAGAATCATTGATTGGCTGCCTCCTGCACATCCCCTATTGGGGATCGAGCCTGCAACCTAGGCATGTGCCCCTGACTGGGATCAAACCAGGGACCTTTCAGTTGTCAAGCCGACGCTCTATCCACTGAGCCATACCAGCTAGGGTGGAAGGAATACTTCTTTAAATGACTTAAGTTTATTTTGTTTCTTTTGTTTTCTGGGATTCGTTTATTTGTGGGTTTTTTGTTGTTTTGTCTTTTTTTTTCACTATTTATTTTTTGTTGTTATTAATGTAGGCATTTTATGTAAGACTTATATAAATCACATTTCTGTATCATTTGATTATATACAATGATCATAACTTTTCCATGTGTCTTATAAAGAATAAGCCACACGCATTACTTCATTTAATTTTTTTAGCTTCAAACTAAGTGCCTGAGATAGTTATAAAAGCTAATGTTGCAGGTTGTCTTTGATCAATGCAAACCCTGCTGAGTCGTAAATACGCCAGTGCTGAGAATCAGATTAAATCATTTGTTTTTTAGTTGTGCTTCAAAATTTCATTGTTGCAATCAACTCAAGGAAGTTGTTATTATTTTATATAACCCAAGTTCTCTTGAACTATGCTTTTAAAACTTTTTTAACTGTTACACTATCCGCTAAGAATAATTTGTCCATTTTCACTTCAGCAAATTTTAATTTTGAAAAATTTAGTTCAATTATCACATTATAAAAGTGGCATTACACTACAGAATATACTTTTTCAAGTAAGCAGGCTCTCCATGACCACAGCAATTCTAATGCAGATATGTAGTAAAATTGCTACTCTGTATTTTACCTTTCCTAAACTGTAGAGAAACAAACTTTTTCTTCTGTCATGTGAATACCAACCTGCTTTAGGAGAAACTTCTTGTTAAAAGTCCTTTCTATCTTTAATTAGACAGTGACTGTGCTTAAATTGTGTTGCATTTACTTATGGCATTTCGTACCCAGACAGAAAGGCTCCCAGATAACACTCTGATTTGAGCCACACAGGTTGATGTAATTCAATTCCTTTTATATTGGGTTCACGTTAAAATACAAAACCTCTGTTATTATACCTTTTTAAATCAAACTCTGCCAATCATGTTCATATGTATAAATGAAACTGGTGAGTTTGGGATTTAAAAATAAATGGTTATTTTTATTTTTACCCAAAGAATTATATCATTACTTATACTTATTTACTAGAGGCCTGGTGCATGAAAATTCATGCACTGGAGTGGGGTGGGGGGTCCTTCAGCCCAGCCTGCCCCCTCTCACAGTCTGGGAGCCTTCAGGAGTGGGAGGCCACCCAGCAATCAGGGAAAGGTGATGGCCCATCACACCTCTGCTGCTGCCACTGCTGGCAGCACAAGCCTCAGCCAGCTCTGGTCACCTGAGACTTGGTTGGCCCTGGGCAGCTGGGCAGCAGCCACCTGAGGCTTGCCTGTGCCTCCAGCCGGCCCTGGGTGGCTGGGGGGCTGAGGGGACTGGGGGACTCTGAAGGCAGGCACACGGAGTGGCCTGCCACCCTGGCAGGGCTGAGGGGATTGGGCGCTGCCATCTTTGAGGGCAGGGCAGTCAATTAGCATATTCCCTCCTTATTGGCTGTAATCACCGCCATCTTTGTGATGGCATGAGGGTCAATTAACATATTCCCTCTTATTAGATAGGATATTTATTTACCAAAATTTTTTCAAAAGAAAATATAAAAAATATGTAAAAACAAAAATGTCTAGACAATTTTAGTATTTACTGTTTCCTATATAATTATGTCAATGAAGGTAAAATTACACCAAAGCAGTTCTCTGGCATTTTTATCAGTTGTCAATCACTAGTATTTACTAAGTACCACTATGCTTCCAGTATAATAATTAGGGCTGATAGTTAATGGTTAATTAAAAGTCCAATCTTCATCTTTATAGGTTTACAGAAATTAGTTTTACAAACTGGAGATTATAATTATTTTTATTTACCCAAAATTAAGTTAGTTTAAACTGATTAAACTTAGACTTGTAGAAAAAGGCCTTTCACATGAAGCAACAAGAAACAAAATAGCAGGAGAAAGGAAACTTAACAATCAATAGACAGAAGCTCACTATTAACTTCATGGCAAATAAATATTTCATTGATTTACCAGAGAAAATAATTCTACAATAGGAAAAAACACTGAGCTTAGAAGAGATCAAAACTAAATAAGTCCCAGTGAAGTATTTCTTAGTTACGTAGTAAAGTTTCTAATGAACCATTCACACGTGAGAACAGCTATGCCCAGGCAAGCCCTACTTCTGTTATATTGTACCATCAATAAGTCCAACATATCTCAGACATTTTGAAATAAGCAAAAAACACTATTGTGTTTTATTTCACTTTCTGAGTTTTTCACACCAAGTATTATCATTTTCATTTTGCCTGTTTTCTCAAGCAACCTCTATGTTAAATTAAATTATTTTTAAAATAATATTAAGATCAGCATAACTCAAGAAACCAATTTTTGTCCCCAGAACAAAGTGAGATACTGTAAACATAATCAGCTGAAGAGGGAAGAAGCATATTGTGAAATGACGTTTCAGATTCTTGTTTCTGGGATTTATTCTATTTACTATCTAAAACCCATCAGCAGAGAAGATATATAAGCTAAGTTCTCAGGCCTATTTGAAGGCTGCCACAAATGCAAAACTGTTGGATCTAGAGTTATGGTATGTTTTGTATCACATCACACTTGGATAAGTTTGGGTGGCAGCCTTCCTCCACTCTCTTTCTTCCATGTGTCATCCTACTGTAATTCACCAGTTTGGCACTTATTGAGTCATTGGTGACATGTGTACCAAGGTAATAGAGATGACATTGAAAGGCTTTTTGTGGGGATTGGCTAAAGGAGAAAGAGATAAATGAATTTTAAATTGGAATTGGACTGGGGACTGTAATATATATATATATTTTTTCTTTTTTCCTTTTTGGTTGATACCACTGCTGCTGAAGTTGAATATTGTGATTCTGAAAAAAAAAAAGAAACCTAATAACTAACCCCATACTTATTCTGCCAATTACTTTTTTACATATACTTGTAATTAAACCCATTCTGGGATTCATGTCAACCTTCCCATACAGCAATCAACACTAAATTGTAACAAAGGAAAAAAAAAGATCATCTCTGTTGTTAGGAGATATTTGCTTGTACTTGCACAAATAAAATTCTCATCATGCAGGGTGAGCATGCAGAGTGAGCTGTGAGTACATGACATTTTCCCAACAACTGTTTTTCATGATTTTATAGTTTGCATAAAACTCCGGCCATCACAGGCTCTGTCTGCCTCTCCCACATGTCACTGAGGATCAGCTCTGTTTCATCTTCAGCTCTCTGACACAAACCAAGGATTCCTTGGCACCCTGCCATCCTCACCACCCAAAAGATCACTGTATTAGAAAAGAATACAGCTTACTGGGGACAAAATAATATCTTTTTAATATTAATATTTAAGATTAGCATGAATTTACAGATATAATTCTAACTTTTAAAAGTCACAAAACAAGGCACACCACCAACTTACTTAAACTATGAATTCAGAGATCAATAAAGATACATTAATGTCCATAAAATAAAACTTTATTATGTAATGCACTGAATAACATCTTTTTCCTCTCTATTGTATTTTTGCTTTATGAGGACATTTCATGTCACCAAGTTTTTATGTTATTTGGGGAAAAAGTAGACTTCACTGAAGGTATTCAAATGTCTCAAATTTTCAGAAGACAAAATGGTGAGTAGCATACTCAAGATCAATTTATTCACCTTAACATTAAAAAAAAGAGTAGGAAGTACAATGAAATAGATTCACTTTTCAAGTAACAGCTGTGTTAAAATACCAACTATAGATACAGCTTAATACACAAGGTCGGTACTCACATTACGATTAATGTCAGAATTCATGGCTTACAATTCAGAAACCTCTTACTGTCTATATTACAATATCTTGGGTTAAAGGCATAATGTTAGCTTACATAAGACTAACTGTTAGAGGTAAGCATACTTACATCTTGAGTTATAAGGATTTATGCTCTTTTCTCTGTACCTGAGACTTATATTCATCAATGTTAAAGAATGTTAGATATATACTAAACCTCTGTGCATCAAGATAAGAACATACATCCTAATCTACTCTTCATATTTATTATTTAAGTCCTCACTACCATGGCTGTGTGATTTGAGTTCACATGTATACAAGTTAAAAGGTAAAGTATTGGATACCACATTTCTTTCATTGCTCTTGCAACAATGACTAGATAATTAAATATGTACCTAGGCAAATATTTTTATATTTTCCTTTTTATCTGTGTGCTACCTTTTAATTATAGACACCATTAAATCATACTCATGGCAAGAGTTGCAGTTCTACCTTCACTTATCTACCTGACAGAGAGAATGATGGAGCAATACATGCAGGAATTCTGAGTTTGTTATTCAGTGTACAACGTTGCTGAACCTAAAACTTGCCCAGCAGTTTTCCAACTGGGAGCAGCATATTTTTCTCATTTTAAAAAGTGGAAAACAATTTCTAAACAATTTCTTGAGTTCTGTTTCTATAAGAGGGACTAAAAAATCTGTAATACCTTTTATTTTTCTGCATTCTTTTTCATGCTAGCAAAATATAATTTTATTTTCAAAGCAAAACAGTAGATATGTCCCCCCCTTTTATTCTTTATAGATTTCAGTATTATAATAGTAATTTTAAGACATGATTGTCTCCCACAGAGCATAAACTGGCTTTAGTGAACATCACAGCACACTTTTATGGGCAACTTATTTGTCCTTGTGTTTTCAGTTATACAAAATAATTTGAACTGTCTATTCTTTGTTCAGAGGTTTTCTAGATAAATATAGGGTTCAGTTAAGTGAATTTTAGGTAAACAATGCATAACTTTTTAGTATAAGTAAGTTTTATTCAATATTTGGGCAATACTGTGTGTACTGAAAAATAAATATCCATTTATTTGAAATTCAAATTTAACTGGTGTTCTGTAATTTTATTTGCTAAACCTAGAAAGTTTATTTAATCACCTATAATTCTTGACATGAAGCAAGATTCTGTGGTGTTATCATATAGTTTAGTTTGATTTAGTAATTTTTTTGCAGTGTTATTCAATACAAGTTTAAATTGTCATGCAAAATAGAAAAACTAAAGGACAAACCTGTTTAAATTATGAGAATTTTTTGGTTATCTGAAACAAGGACAGTTTTTTAAATAATGTCACTTTCTACTTGAAAAAAGACAGTACCATGTGGGAGAAAAGAGAGCTCAGGGGACTGATAATGAGATACAAGCCTTTCATTGGTTTGAATATAGCCCTAGGTGGTAGTGATGGAAAGTTTTTGCCATCTGGTACCTGATCAGTAGCTGATGTGAAGCTGTTGATTTCATTTTTTAAAAATCTATGCAAATAGCAAATGTTCAAGAAGAAGAGTAATTTTACTATCCAACATACCTCTATAACCTTGACCAAATTATTTTACTTCTCCCTCAATGTCTCCATCACTGCAACAGAAAATATGACACTAGACATCTGTCTATCCATCCTTGAATTAAAATATCACCTGGTAAGAAAATTTAAAGATAAAGCAAACTTTAGGTAGTAATTCTTTTAATTCAATTGGGAAATAACTACAATTTTCTTACTGTAGTAAATAGGAAAAGCCTATAGGAATATTTTTAAAGAAGCAACCATTAAGAGTCTTTAGTACCCTCCCCGCAAAGTTGAATGATAGAAATTATCCAACTTGTTTTTTGGAAAGACTCAGGGAAGCTACTATATGAGAGATTTGGAAGTGTGGCCCAAGACCCTCTCCCATCTTCTCATTTATTTTCCAGTTTCCTCTCCCATCCCCTTGTCTTCAGAGCACTTGCATTCCAGTTATAGTGAAAAGAGGAGCAATGTGTTTATATAAAAAGACCTGAATTTAAGACCCAGGCCTGCTATTCCAAGCTGGGCAAACTTAAGAAAGCAATTTATACATTCCAAATCTCTAAGATAAATAGTATAATTCTTGAGTCTACTTGTGGCAAGAATATTGTTTTTCATTCAAATATTAAAAAGGCTGTAAACTCCACATCTATCATTTAAGGAGGTTAACTCGGCATATATGACAAAACCCTTAAAGTTTCACTTGCCACCTCAGACAAGGTAATGGAAAGAGAAAACTCAAAGGAAGAAAAGACCCAGAAGGCATGATAATCCCAGTGTGTTTGGGTGCTGTGGACATTTCAGAATTGATATGTTTTGAGATATGCAGTCAGGAATTAAACTGGAGAGACCATTATGGACTAGCTCAAGGACATCATTAACCGAATACGTACTAGGGATTTGTACTCTATTTTGTAGTCAATGAGAAAGCTTTAAGCAATACAGGAATATGTCCAAAGATGTGTCTTAGCAACAGTCCAAATTGAGGTGCCTGGATTTGTTTAGATCAAGAATAGAGGATAAGGAACTTGGAAAGTTATGACAACAATCCAGGCCAAAATAAATAAAAGCTTGAATTAAAGAAATAATGAAGAGAAATTGGAGAGTTGGATATGAGAGCTATTAATAAGACAGACAGCTAGACAGTATTAAGTTGGAGGCAGAAAGTAAGAGAGATAGCTCCTAGGTTTGTACCTTGGGTTATTATGTAGACTATGTGACATTAACAAAGTTTGAGAGTTCAGAAACAGGCATAGGCTTGGGGGAGGGTAAGACAATGTGTTAGCTTTCAGCCTATTGAGTTTGTCACCTTGTAGGCCTACCAAGGCGAGTTACTTAGTAGTCAGCAATGCTTAAGGTGTATAATGTTGAAAGAAGAAAACTGGGCTGTAGACATGGCTTTGGGAGTTAAACTAGTCAAAGTTCTTAGTTGCAGACATCAAGATCTGTGCTTTCCAGGATAATCAGAAAGAGATCTATTAAGTATTATGGAGCACATTCAAAATAAGTGTAGACATGGAGAGCTTATTACCTAATCTTCCAGAAACAACACTCTCATTGACACCAAAAACCCATCCTACCAATGGAGTAGTTACATCTGCTAAGATCAAGTAGCAATGGAGCCCCAACGGTGTGGCTCAGTGGTTGAACATTGGCCCATGAACTAGGAGGTCACGGTTCAATTCCTGGTCAGGGCACATGCCAGATTGTGGGCTCAATTCCCAGTAGGGGGGTATACAGGAGACAGCTGATCAATAATTATCTCTAATCATTGATGTTTCTATCTCTCTTTCCCTCTCTCTTCCTTTCTCTGAAATCAATAAAACATATTTAAAAAAAAGAAAGAAACAATGAAGCCCTGGCCAGTGTGGCTCAGTTGGTTGGGCAGGGCATCTCCAGTGTACAGAAAGGTTGCTGGTTTGATTCCCAGTTCTCTTCTCTCTCTCTCTCTCTCTCTCTCTCTCTCTCTCTCTCTCTCTCTCTCTCTCTCTCTCCCTCTCTCTCTCTCTCTCTCTCCCTCCCTCCCTCTCCATCCCTCCCTCCTTCCTTCCCTCCCTCTTCCTCTCTCTTAAAAAAAAATCAAGAAAGAAAGGAAGAAACAATGGAATCAGAAAGTTGCTAGCATAACTGATAGAGTCAGAACCACACCAAAAGGATGAAATTTATCCTTTCAGAAATATATACACTTTGCCTTGCCTCTGGAAATGCATGAAGTTAGGGTTCAACTATCAGGACCTCCACTGGGAATCAAAGGCACAGTAACTTTGCTTGACAGAAGATCCATGCAAACTCTACCTTACTTCTACCATGCAACTCTCAAATGGTGCATTGGTTGAACAAAATCTACAGCAGATACCAAGGGTAAAAGGGTGTTTGGGAAATGCTGTTGTGTTTTGTTTTGTTTTGTTTTGGTTTGTTTTAGCTTTCTGGCTTCTAAAAACAGCCTCTTAAATGGGAGACTAAAATATGTTCAGTGAGTCAATCTGCCACGTTTTCCGAAGTAGTCATGAGGATAAAAATGAGGTTTAAAAAAATTGTCATAGATGTCAATAAAATATAACATATGGCATTAGAAGAGATGCAAGTGAGGAGTGAAGAAGATGACCAAGGACATCAACCAAGTATTTAAAAGGTGCACTGTGGGGGAGGAGGTAAAATAATCTGAGATTAATGTAAAGTAATTGGAGAGAAAAACAAAACAAAAAAACAGAAGCAAATGGTAACAAAAGAAGAGACATTTTCAAAAAAAGAATTTTCCAGTCATAGGCTGCACAGAGGTCTTAAGAGAATCATTATATTTGTGAATCAGCATACCAATTGTTACCTTTGCTAGAAGAGTGCCATTAGGCAAATGAGAGCAGAAACCAGATAGCAGGGAATTAAAGAGTGAATTGGACACAGTGATAAAGACAGCTTTATTCTAGAGAGTTGAGAGATAAGGTGATAAGTACAGGAGAGGAGATCAAAGAAGAGGCAAGGACTTTCATGACTTGAGAAAGCTAACCTACCAGCAGCAAGCTAACCTACTGGTCGGAGCGTCTGCCCTCTGCTGGTCAGTGCGCATCATAGGGACTGGTCAAATGGTCGAACAAATGGTTGGACACTTACCATATTAGGCTTTTATTATATAGGATTCCACAGTGTAGGTGCCATGAATGCTTATGGTTGAACTGACTCAAACTTGAATCAGTAAAGTAACTGTATGGAAGGTCAAGAGAGTGAGATATTGAAGATTTGTCATAAAAACATCCATTGTTAAAAAAATTAAATATATAGCAGCATCATTTGAGTGAATAGTATGTTAGCTGTGATATTGAGTACTTTAAAGGAATTATCTCATTTAACTTTAATAGTTCTGGATAAGTAATATTATTATCCCCATTTTACAGTAAAGAGAACTGACTTTATTGGATTTTAGAAGTATGTTTGTTATGATGTCATTTGGACTAATGAGATGACAAGCTAAAAAGAGAAAAGTTTATTTTTCTCTCTGATACAAGATAGTATGGAGGTTCTCTCCCATATATTTACCAAGGAACCACCTTTCCTCCCTCTTGTTGCTCTATCATCTTCAAAACATGGCTTCTAACTCATGGCGCAAGATGGTTGTTCCTGCCCTCAACATCTTGAGTACAATCTAATTATCTAGAAGAGGACAGAAGGAAGTTCAGAACATAACCAAAGGATGCTGGGAAGACTGGTCTTCAGTTAGGTAGACAAACTAAAATTGAGGAATTATAATAAAAGAAAAAAAGCAATAACTTGTTTGCACCAGAGAATACAATTCTGGAATCATTTTTGAGGAAAATTAGGCTGGAATAAATTTGTGAGCACTTTTCTTTTTTATCCTTATTTCTATGATTTTATAGAACTTACATAAGTGTCAACTCCTCTTAAGTTTTCTGAGGGGTGAGGTAACAGCTGCAGAATAAAATAAACAATCACTAAAACCAAAATTTCAAGCACACCAGGCACTTACTCTCATTTATCTCTTTACTTCTTGCTTGATAAAATATGATTAATGTAAAACAAAAAATGTGGAAAAGCCACCTATTTTGTCAACTTCATGGTAAATGTTTGTCACCATTCTTCCATTCGTCACCCCCACTACAGAGGGAGGAGGGGGGGTGGGGGGATTGGGTCCTCATGTGCAGTCACTGCTTTGTGTTTTGTTTGGGTGGAAAGTGAGAAGGTTCTTCTACTTTTAAAGGGCTCATATCCCAGAGTTGTCCCAATTTCTTTTAATAAGATTCCCACCACCAAATTATCCTCACAGTCAGGAACCTGTTTTGATAATCAGGTCATGTTTATTTTATTTCTGGTATTGCCTCCAACCTTCAGCTAAATGATTTCGCTGCAACATTTGTGTTAGGTAGACAGTGTAGCCTGTTTTCATCTTTCTCATTCCTCATTTCTTACAAAGTTTTCTGTGTAAACTCATCATCTATTTCTTTAATCAGTTTTAACTGCACATCTCTGGACTAATTTATCTGTATTATTTTGATCCCTGGTGGCCAAAGAAGAGAGCTTTTCTCATTAGAATCACAAGGAGAAGAAATATTACCTTTCCTTCCATTGACATTGTTTTAGTCACCTGGAAGCTTTCAGGTTTATTTAGGATAGCAAAATGGGCATAGATATATAAATAAGTGGTATTAAATTTGAATTTGATTCATCTTTATCATTTTTTCTTGCTGTCATCTGACAGATTGCATTAATACCAGGTAAAGGTATATAAACATTCTATATTATTTAGCTTTGATTTTACTCCACAGTTTCACTTATCTACATTATGGTCAGTAACAACTTAATAGAAAAAGTCATTTTTTTTCTCCCTCCTAATGCCCATCAGGAAAGAATAATGCCTCTTTTTCCAATCTAGCTCTCATGGTATCAGAACATCTGCCTGCCTGCCTGCCTGCCTGATGGCACATTAAATTATGCTCTGCCAAGTCTAGGTGTGATATAAATGATCACATGACCCAATGCTCAATTAGATAATAGTTTTTCTCTAATTGAAAAAGAGAAATTGATGTTTAAAATATCACAATTCTTAAAACAATTTTAATTCAACCAGAGGATACTTACATGCTTATGCTTTAAAACATCACAGAATTGGCTGAGCTTCTACCCAGGAGAAACTCTTCACTAAGGAGAGTTTCAAAGCCTGAAAAATCAGTATCTATCATATTTCTCCTTAGACCTGAAATCTTAGCAAATCTTGTTTACTCAATATCTATAAGGTGTATACAAAGTAATGATGAAATTAGCAATAGCAGTATTAGTGGCTAATACAGATAGTATTTCTATGTGTCAGAAACTTTACACATGTTCACAACAATGGATATTATGAATACCTCATTGTACATATAAGGAAACTGGGGCACAAAGAGAATAAGTAACCTAGCCCTGATTATATAGCTAGTGGTGAAGCCATAAATCAAATATGCAATCTGACTCATTTGTACCCTTAACCACCATGCTATAGAGGCCTAAAGATAAATAGTTTTAACATGTTAATCCCCATTGATTTTGTGATTAGCTGGTTTTTAAGAAAAATGCAGTCAAATAGGTGATAAGGGAACAGTTTGAGATGAGCATCAGTGCCATGTAGGTGATAAGAAAAACAGGGCCACAGGAACAAGTTGCCATGAAAAGCACTGAGCCCTCATTCTAGAAATATTAAATACCATCTGTCTCCCAACAGTCATCCATCATTTTATTTATATAAATGCTGTATTTTTGTTTTCAACATATGTATCTTTGAACTGATAATAACAAAATTCCTTATATTATTGATGTTTATTAGGTCAATTCTATTCCTCAGTTTCTGTTGCTTGCATCACCTCCCAGTTTAGCACAGGCTGTAAAGTTCCTCAATGTGCTATTCACAGATTCTCTTTGAATCATTAATAAATGATAAATGTTAAAAATGATCAATACTAAAACCACCTTCTATTGCACCCCCTAAACACCTCCTACAGTTTTGCTTCCTTCTTATGCTTTATTTATAATCTTGGAGCTAGTTTTGAATCCATATGACTATTTCACATCTACTCTAAATTTGAATCAGTTCAACAAATAACACTTTTTAAATGTGGCATCAATTTTTTCTTCCTATAATCAAAACATTAAGTATCTGTTGCATTTACTTTAGCTTATACTTGCTGTTATATCCTTTAAATTGGAAGGGAAAGACTGAGTTCCTATTATTTTTGTTGAAGCATAGCACCAGGAGATAGTAAAAATAATATTCTTATGGTAGCATGAAAAGTATTATAAAATTTTATACTCATGTTTAACAAATAGGGCAATATGTCCCCCAAAATGATGACTACCACACACTTAAAATTGGTCAGACTTAAAATAGACTTAACACCAGCACTTAAAAGTATAAAATGGGAAAAGCCACTCATCATAAGTATTTAAGTACAATCCTATATAATAAAGAGGTAATATGCAAATTGACCATCACTCCAACACAAAAGATGGCTACCCCATGTGGACACAAGATGGCCACCACAAGATGGCCGGCAGGGGAGGGCAGTTGTGGGTGATCAGGCCAGCCGGGGAGGGCAGTTGGGAGGGAACAGGCCTAAAAGGCAAGGCAGTTGGGGGCGATCAGGCTGGCAAGGGTGGGAAGTTAAGGGTGACTGGGGCAGCAGGGGAGGGCAATTGGGGGCGACCAGGCCTGCAGGGGAGGACAGTTAGGGGAGACGAGACCAGCAGGGAAGGGCAGTTTGGGGCAATCGGGCTGGCATGGGAACAGCTAGGCGTCGATCAGGCTGGCAGGGGAGTGATTAGGGGGTGATTAGGCTGGCAGGCAGAAGCGGTTAGGGGCAAACAGGCAGGCAGGCAGGTGAGCAGTTGGGAGCCAGGAGTTCTGGATTGTGAGAGGGATGTCTGACTGCCCATTTAGGCCCGATCCTGGAACATCCCTTGAGGGGTCCCAGATTGGAGAGGGTACAAGCTGGGCTGAGGGACACACCCCCTCATGCACGAATTTCATGCACTGGGCCTCTAGTCCTATATAATAAAACTGTAATATGCAAATTAACCCTCACACCCTAAGAAGATGGCTGCCTAGGAGACAGAGCTTTTGACGCTGACTGGCACAGAAACTGACCAATCAGAACCAAATCTGGGTGAACTGCAAAGGCAGAACCTAAGGTGGGGACTCAGGAGGGGTTTTAAGGTTAACAGCTGTTTGGTGTAAGGTGTAAGAAAGTGATTCAATTTTTTAATGATCAGTTTGGCAGTATAGTGCATATGGCTGGCTATCATTCCAGATATAGAAATTATGTATTTTTGTCTGCCAAGAGCATCTCCTCCTGATGAAAAAGGCTTCCCCCCCCCATTTATGTAATTATCCTATATAATCTATCTATACTAATAAAAGGGTAATATGCTAGTTAGACTGGATCGACTGGCCATCTTCCGGAGTCTGACTTCCTTCTGGACAAAGCCATGGTGGCGGGGGCTGAGGCAGAGGCAGTTAGGGGCAATCAGGCTGGCAGGGAAGGGCAGTTGGGGGTGAGATCAGGCCAGCAGGGGAGGGCGATTGGGGGTGAGATCAGGCTGGCAGGGTAGAGCAGTTAGGGGGGGAGATCAGGCCGGCAGGCAGAGAGGTTAGGGGCGATCAGGCAGGCAGGGAGAGGGCTTAGGGGCAATCAGGCAGGCATGCAGGTGAGCAGTTAGGAGCCAGCAGCCCCAGATTGCGAGAGGGATGTCTGACTCATCGGGCCTACACCAACAGTCAGGCATCCCCCAAGGGGTCCCCAGTTGGAGAGGGTGCAGGCTGGGCTGAGGGAACCACCCCCCCGCATGCATGAATTTTGTGCACCGGGCCACTAGTATATAAATAAGAGTGGAATAGAAAAAAATACCTGAATTATATGTGATCAAAGTGAACATGACAATAAAAATGCTGTTGCAATTCTAGTTACCTTAAATGCCAATGAAAATTTCCACATATAACACTTTCCTTATATTATTGAAGTTATTAATTCACATGTAAATAGTTTTGAGGCTCACATTCACTTTTCAACATACCTTTTAGTTGGTCCTCATTGCTTTGCTTTTTTATTATTGGTTTCATAAAAACATTATTTTAAGATATTTTGGGAAAATAATACTTAGCATAAATGACAAAGAAAGGGGATAATTAATTGGAATCACACATTAAATTTCAATTCTAACAAAACTTTCATATATCAAAGTCATTATGATAATTATACTAAATAAGGATGTCTACACTTTCTAGATGTTTATAAAGGCATATTGTATAATTTAGAGGTCAAAGGCCAATAAGCTAAGCAATCATGGGAATTAAATCTCAGAATTAATCACCATTATCTAGTAATCTCATAATATCCTATATCTTTCCTTTGCAAAACATATCACTATCATAGTGAATATTATTCTTTACATTATGTGGTTAATGTCTGATCACATTAAGGAAAGTATAGGATATTTTATTGCTTCCCATTATCTCAGAAATCTAAGATCTACATAAACCATAAAAATTGCAATGTCCATCAATGGCATTGACATTATTTTTAAGGTGGTAAAAAGTCATTTATCCTTACCTCCTTTACACATTTGTTCATCAACAAAAGTCTTTACATATAACATTGAGAAGTATAAATCAAAAAAAAGATGCAATGCTACTTTCTTGCCACCCAGGAGGATTTCCCAAACAACACTCTGCAGAGCCCAATACTACTGATTTTCACACAGTCCATGGAGGGTCAGGCAGCAGGGTCACAATGGAAAAAATGCCATCTAGCAATTGGGAGTTGGACCTGGGTGTATTTGCCTGTCTTTCAGTTAAAGATTGTAAAAACAAGGATTTGATCAAGTAAACAGCATTCAGTTTCAGACTGGGAGCAAATACTCAGCCTACAGAATTTTCTCTTTATTTCAGAATGAGTAAACAAAAACTTTGATTGAATAAATTAATATTTTATCACATATGTACATCTATAATAATATAAGGGTAATATGCTAATTAGACCAGACATCTTCTGGACAAAGCTGGGGCTGGAGGGAAGCCAACCTGGGTCCTGGGTGCCTGCAGGCGGCCTGAGGGAAGCCATCCTGGGTTCCGGATGCCAGAGGGAAGCCAGTGCCGGCAGCCAGGGAAGGAAGGCCTACTCTTGCATGAATTTTCGTGCATCGGGCCTCTAGTATATAATAACATACAAATGTTAGAACCTGATTATTAAGATTACTAGAGGCCTGGTGCACAAAATTCATGCATGGGGGGGGGGTCCCCTCAGCCTAGCCTGCACCCTCTCCAATCCTGGACCACTCGGGGGAGGTCTGACTGTCGGTGTAGGCCTGATCAGTCAGACAACCCTCTCTCAATTTGGGGCAGCTGGCTCCTAACCACTCACCTGCCTGCCTGCCTGATTGCCCCTAACTGCCCCCCCTGCTGGCCTGTTTGCCCCTAAATGCCCCCTGGTCACTCCTCACTGCCCCTCGGCCAGCCTGGTCACCCCCAATTGCCCCCCAGGCCTGGTTGCCCCCAACTTCCCCCCCACTTGCCTGGTGGCCCCTCACTGCCCCACCCTCCCCTCCCCACCAGCCTGGTCACCCCACACAGCCTGCTGTTCAGTCGTTTGGTCATCCCTCACTGCCACCCCTGCAGGCCTGGTCATCCCACACAGCCTGCTGTTTGGGTGTCTGGTCGTTTAGGTCATCACGGCCCCTGGCTTTTTATATATATGGATAACAAAGTAAAATTAACATTAAAAACAATTATAAATTAGGGAAAACAATTACAACAAATAAAAATAATTATCTATAATAATAAAAGTGTAATATGCTAATTAGAGCAGGAATCCTTTCTGACAAAACCAGGGCTGCCAGGCAAGCCCAGGTACTGGGTGCCAAAGGGAAGCTAGTGCCAGCAGCCGGGGGTAGGAAGGCCTACTCTTGCACGAATTTAGTGCATTGGGCCTCTAGTAGTAATATAATATTACTCCAAAAATGGCAAAGGTAAAACAAATACTACACAAAAGAAGAAATATGAATGGTGTAAACAATACAAAAATATTTAACAGGAATATAAACAATAACGAATTAGGATATTTTTATCTTTCAAGCCCTCACTATTGGTAATAGTGAGAGTCAGGGTCCCTCATATTCTGAGGGTAGATGAGTTTCTTGAAACAACATTTCTGAAGGGCAATTTGAGGTTATATATCAAAGTCCTTAAAAAAGGTAAGGTGACCCAATAGTTTCTAATTAGAGCAGTGTGTCTGGAACCTAATATGAATATATTAATGAGTGAATATATGAAATGTTTAAAAGACTCAAGTATTTTAGTGCTAAATTAACTATAACAAAACTTCCCAAACAATGAAGCAACCACATAAATTTTATATTTATAATCTACCACTTTATTGGGAAACCAGATAGTAATACATCAATAGTTATGAAATTATCTGGCCACTGAGAGCACTGAGAGTGAGAATTTATCCAAATTTCATGTTAATATACCTACATCACAACCAAATTTTAATTTTATAGATTAGTTTCAGCTTTATTTATTAAATATAAATTTGAATCTTTTAGGAATGGTATCTACTTATAAAACATTCTTTTTGATCTACACATTCCAACTCTAGAAATTTAATTCACTGTAAATGGTAGGTTTTTTCCAGGGGAAGGAGTTAGCAGTATTTTAAGAGACATAAGTCCTTCAGTTTATATCTCCACAAAAATGTTGTTTTCAAGTACACTTTAGCAGAGGATAGACACCCTAAATTTAACTTGTTCTATAGTAAGAAGTTTAAACATTTTTTGGGAGGATGACAATATTTCATGATTAATTTTTTATACTAATGATAAATTCAAATTGCTATTAGAAATATTACTCAATAATACATCATATTTTAGAGAAATTTTTTCTGAATGTGATTGAATAATGTTATTTCTTTGTGAGCTGTACCATGTGGAAGATTTTTTTAGGTAACAACTTCAGAATCATTTTCCATAAGTTAATGAAAAACCCTAACTTCACTTTTCTGAGGAAAATCAATATAGAAACAAAAAAGGTAAATTGATGCTAAAAAGCATGAATGAAGACATTTTGTTAATTTGAGAAGATAATGAATTTTTAATATAAAATGTTTTGCCTACCCATTACATAAAGTGTTACCTTATCTAAGTTTCTTTGATTAAATGGTAGCAGATAATATTCAAATTGGTTTTGGGACAGTTTCATTATCATTCCTCAGAATATTAGGGAATGTATTAGATAAATTCTTTGACCTTTTGAGTGACATATTGAATTCTAGAATGAAACACAGGACAAGCAGCAATAATTTTCTTTCATATTATTTTGAGATATATTGCATTTCATTTATCTTCTTTTATCCTAATGAATCCTTAGAAAAATGAACATGCTGTGTATAAAAGACATGTAGAAAGCACTTCTCTTGAAGATAGTTTTCAAATCAATCTCCAAATATCAGGCATAAAGGAGGGCCAATAATCCTATCTAATAAAAGAGTGATATGCAAATTAACCATCACTCTGCTACACCCACAAGTCACGCCCACTAGCCATGCCCACTAGCCATGGCCACTAGCCAATCAGGAGCGAGTATGCAAATTACCCCAACCAAGATGGCTGCAGGCCAGGGAGAGAGCAGGAGGGAGGCTTGGGTTTCCCAGTGATGGAGAAAGCCAAGCTTTACTCATACCCTGGCCTCCCTAGGCCTCCACTGAAGGCTACAAAGTTTCAATTATAGAAGATAAATAAATTCCAACAAAAATGGCTGCCGCCTCAGAGGGAGCTGAAGGCTTGGCTGCACTCCAGGCTACAAAGTTTCAATTGTAGAAGATAAATAAAACCCAGATACCAGGGCCTCCGCTTGGGTTGCCAGGGGGTGTGGCCGGCCTGCAAACCACCACAGGCCCTTCACCCAGGCCACCCCACACCCCAAGAGAACTCCCAACCTGATCCAGGACACCCTTCAGGGCAAACCAGCTGGCCCCCACCCATGCACCAGGCCTCTATCTTATCTAATAAAAGAGTAATATGCAGATTGACCATTACTCCAATGATACAAGATGGCTGCCCTCATGTGGTCAAAGATCCTGCCCCCATGTGGACACAATATGGCCACCACAAGATGACCACCAGGGGAGGGCAGTTGGGAGGGACCAGGCCAGCAGAGGAGGGAAGTTGGGGGCAAACAGGTTGGCAGGGGAGCAGTTAGACATCAATCAGGCTGGCAGGGGAGTGGTTAGGGGGTGATCAGGCTGGCAGGAAGAAGTGGTTAGGGGCAATCAGGAAGGCAGGCAGGCGAGCAGTTGGGAGCCAGCTGTCTTGGATTGTGAGAGGGATGTGGGATCGGGCCTAAAAAGGCAGTTGGACATTCCTCACGGGGTCCCAGTTTGGAGAGGGTGCAGGCTGGGCTGAGGGACACCACCCACCCCTGTGCATGAATTTCGTGTACCAGGCCTCTAGTATATGTGTGTGTGTGTGTGTGTGTGTGTGTGTGTGTGTGTGTATGAATTAGAGGCCTGGTGCATGAATTCGTGCATGGATGAGGTCCGACCAGCCTGGCCAGGGGGAGGGAACATGGGCAGTTGGCCAGCCTGCCTGCTGGTCGAACTCCTGGTCAAGGGGACATTTTGCATATTAGCCTTTTATTATATAGGATATACACTGAGTGGCCAGATTATTATGCGTTCAGAGATCATAATAATCTGGCCACTCAGTGTATGTGTCCCTTTATAATATATGTGCACTAATGTAGTCTGAACATTCTAGTGCAGTTTTATAAAGAAATACACCTTCCCACAGATTCTGCTTGAATATTTTAAATATACTATTTATTCTATAACAGGGCAACTGTAAAAGGAGAGATTAAATGGACTTCTTATTAAATGGGAATTTTTAAATTATTAGACTTTTCACTGTGACAAAAGAGAGTGTCCTTGGAGCATATTATTTACTTTCCTTCATGAGGGAAGAGATGGCATGCAAGGTAGACACAGAGATGCCAGTCCATCAGTTTGTAGAAGGAGTCCAAAAGTGAAGGAGACCAGGATATGGATCAGTGTGGCCTGATAGGAGTTCTCTGACAAAAAAAGGTCCCCAAGATACCCATTCAGAGGAAAACCCACTCAGAGGAAACTGGGATTTGGGTCTGAAGACCTGGGCTCCTCAGGCAACATGGCGGCTTATGTTTCTGGAATTCTAGACACCCTAGTATAATAATTTTGCTAAAGGGACAAATGGCTGAATTTAAAATGTAAAATAAAAAGAGCTATAATCCTGTCATGAGAGTGAGGCATCACTGTGCCCTGAGCAGTAGCAGAGGGAGGCCACCATTCCTAGAACTCTCTGGGACATTCTCCACACATTATGTGCCAGCTGAAAGGAATTGCTATAGTTGCTCTTGTTCTTACCGTTCTTGTTATTAAACGCAATGTTTTACCCACCCACTCCTAATTAAATATGCTTCTGAAGTTCTTGAAAAAATCAGAAGTTCAAGTGAAGGCAATTGAACTTCCTGCTACTAGGGCATGTATAATTAATTAGAAAAATGAAAAAGATAACATTGTGATTACATAAGGTTATATAAATTACAATTCATTTCTCTACAAGTACATACTGAGGGGCAGGCACAGTACTAAGTGCAAAGATTAAGAGGAGAATAACAGAGACAAAGACCTTATTCTTCTAAATTTTACTGTTTTGAGAGCCAGTTCATAAGACTGATCCCAGAAAAGCTCCAAAACATTTGAATGGCCACCTGGGTTGAATAGCCGCTGAACTTGAGCTGACACGCTTACTTTCTGTTGCCATGCAGAGCACTGGAGCCCTCAAGCACATTATGAGCTTTCTCCATTTAGGTAAATGCATTCTACTAATCCTGAAAAAGGAGATAGATGGTTTGTATAGGAGAACATAGACCCACAATCACAGCAACAGGGAAAAAGTGGGGAGGGCGGAAGGGAGGGGAGTGTTAAGGTAGTCACATGGCAGGTAATCTTTTAACTGCATGCAATATATACAATGTATTTTTAAAATTTTTTAATATATATATTTTTATTGATTTCAGAGAGGAAGGGAGAGGAAGAGAGAGATAGAAACATCAATGGTGAGAGAGAATCGTTGAACAGCTACCTCCTGCACACCCCCTACTGGGGATTGAGCCCATGACCGGGGCATGTGCCTTTGACCAGAACCCAACCCTTCAGTCCGCAGGCCAGTGCTCTATCCACTGAGCCAAACTGGCTAGAGCTACAATGCATTTTTAAACAATCAGCTGAAATTAGTATATTTGTCATTTATGAAAACACCAGAGGACAAAGAACACATTGAGAGACCAATTTGCCCTAAAGCATATTTTGTTCACACAAAACTTTATGAGATAAACTGTGCATATTAATTTTTTTCATATTTACAAATATTTTTCTTTCTAAGGCCACCGCCATCAAATGACTAGGGAATTCAAAGGCAGATTTCAAAGACTTGTGAAATATTGGCCACTAAAGCACTTAATGATTGGCAGATGCTCAAAGCTAATAGTACACTTCAAGTTACAACTTAATGAATTTAAAACTAAATGAGCACAAATTATCTTCTGGGGGTTGTGTCTCCAAAAACAGTTTAAGACATGCAATTTTTCATTTTCTGTGTCTGGTTTATATTTTTAAAGCATATCAAGTAGCAGCAGATAAGGAAACACGATGTGTTCTTTGAGTAAAATATCTGTTACATGCCAAGGTTCCACTCAATCTAAATGACTTTCATAAAGGTTGCATCCTTACAGCTGGATAGTTATTTTACTATATTCAAACTTAAGATTTTGTCATTAAAGCTAAGCAGCTTAAGCCATTCTTCAAAGAATCTAATACATAATTCGGGGACAGAGATAGGAGTGGGGATGGAGAGTTGGGAAAGGATGGAGAAAAAAAAGAACATTTATTTAACTCCAAGCTAGGAAAACCATGGCAGAATTCCCAGACTCATACACTTATTAGCAAGTTACATGAAATGTCATTTATCAGCAACCTTAATAATGAGACCAACTATGACAAGAATTCATTTCCATTGCCAATAATCCAGACTAACATACCAGCTGGAACCAACACTCCTTTCATTAAGTGCCACATTCTAATCATCACCTTGCTAAAGACTTGTAAAATGTAGATACAAGCTTAAGTGTCTCTTCTCGGCCTCCATTTGCATGGTATACCATTTACATTGAGATGTAAACTCAGCATCAGTACACAGTCTGTTATTTGCTTGTTGACTTTAAAGCCACATTCTGCATACGCACAATGGTAATAGCAAGCAATCCAATTGATTGATTATGAATTCAGTTTTTGAAGACTGGCTCTAAATTTACATTGTCTTGGGGAAAACTATGTTGTTGGTAGCCCCAGTATCCCAATGTCCCTTTTGCTCCCTTGCACACTCACAAGTCTATCTGGCATCCAATATTATAAGCTGTCTACACTGCCCAAGTCCTTCTACAATAACCAAGAGAATATTGTGTGTGTTGGTTAAGAGCATACACTTTCCAGCCAAATGTGACAAAGTTCAAATCCAGGCTAAGCAATGTTGTGTGGCATGCAGTAAGTCAGTGAACCTATGTGTGCCTCAACATCTCAGCTATACAAAAAGAATAATTATATTCCAGAGAGTTGAGATGAAAATTATGTGAGATAATAGATGTGAAGTACTTAGCATAGTGCTTTCTACATAGTGAACATCTGAGGAATGGTAACCGCTTTTATTATTACAGCTTGTACTAAGCAGCTCAATGCCACTAATAAGACCAATTTCTTTACATGCTCTTTAACTTTCACTCTGGCCTAAGTTTTACGTAATTGTCCCCCAAATTGTATCTGGTGCTCAGAGACTATGCCAAACTATAATGGGCAATTTAGGAGTTGGTGTCAAATCCTTAAAAATGTACATAACTTTAGAGAGAGCAAATTCGTTGTTAGGGAATAAGCATGAAGGTCTATAAAGACACTCTGTAGGAATGTTTATTTAGGCATGTTTATAATAGTAAAGCTTTGGAAAACAACTTAATTCCAACCATATGTGCTACCTTAAATAAATATGGAACAGACGCACTAGCATATTCTGCAGCCATTAATATGATACAGAGAAGAATATTTAATGGCATGGAAGATGATCAATCAATAACAAAGTGGGACATATACCATGATCCAAATTTTGTCAAACGAAATAATAATATATTACAAATATATTTAGCACAGGACTGGTTTTATCTGAAGGGTATTTTTAAATCCCAGATGGTTTTCCTCTACTTTGTAAGTTTATATATATTTTTATTTTTTTTCTCACCTGAGGATATCTTAATTGATTTTACAGAGTGGGGAAGGGAGATAGGAAGAGAGAAACACTGATATGAGAGGGAAACATTGATCAGTTGCCTCCCGTACGTGCCCCAACTGGGGATCAAACCCACAAACCTAGGTATGTCCCCTGACCGGAAATTAAACCTGGGACATTTTGGTTCACGGGACAATGTTCCAACCAACTAGGGTCACCTAGCCACGGCTACTTTGTACATTTTTTAAAGTGAGCTTGAATCAATATGTGCCCCTCAATAGCAAAATTTTTAAACATACGAGTGCCGCAGAAAGCTCTTATCAATGGGAACCTAGCAGAGAGATTTTAAGGCAGACCACTAAAAGAAAAATATGGGTTTATTTGGCTTCCTAAGCTATATTACCTCAGACCTTCAGCAACACTTGTGACTCTAGCTCATTACTAATAAAGGTAGATAAATTCTATTGTCACATTATACTCTCTATAAAATAGATTTTCTTGGAAAATTTAATAAATGCTCTTCTCTCATGAAAAGACCTTTTAGATGTCTTTAACTTAACACATTTGTGCTAACCACTATCTTAAACTCATTTAAATTTAGACACTATTGTTATATTATTTAATCTAAGTTGAATGTTAGCATAAGTAGATTATTTGAGAAATGTGATGAGACGAGTTATAAGTCATATGTATCACCATAATAGTTTCTCATTTTGGAGGGTTTCATATACTATCAAACACTGTCTTTCCTTGTGGTATCTTGGAACAGACACTGTGTTGACAACTCCTATTTTATCAGGGACATGACCACCACTTGTAGATGCCACTTCTTTACCAGATTCCATGTCACCCTGCTCTTTCCCTGAAATCTGTTGTACAGACCTATGGGAGAGAGTGGGTTTAAGGCTTTGGAGTCCATATCCACTTAAAAGGTCATATCTCATATGTACAATATCTCACAGATAAAAATACACACATGTGCACACACCATAAGTAAGTGCATGGACATTCAATATTTGCCCCCTATAGCAAAATTTTTTAACATACAAGTTCTTTATGTTCTTTATCATGATGACTCCTTTAATACTCCATTTGAAGTTACCTTTACTTCAAATGAATTTCTAAATTTTTATTTCTTCTTTTGTTTCTTATTTTCTTATACTAGACTTGCTTAAGGTGCGAAATGTTTGCTTAGCCTACCCATTGCATAAATCCAGCACCAAGCAGCCCGAATTATAAATTAATAATGAATATATGATCATAATTATTAATGACTAGGTGTTTTGAGGATGGTCAGAGGATAAATCTCCCAATTGCTGTTCAGGCTGTCACTCATCTAAATGTTCAAGTGTGAAATGAATCGTGAATAAGGATATGGCCACCCAGAAAGGAAAAAATTAAAGCCATGCCCTCTCTTCCTTTGCCAAAGTCAGCATTCACTCTACCACTGGAGGGACAGTCACTTCCATGTCAACCAGCACCTCAAGTGTTCTTTAGGGCTCCACATGTATTCACCACTTTAAACCTGGAGGCCTTTGAGGTTACCCTGTTTTTGCCATTTCTTAGTAATACTACTGAGGGTTAACCCAGTGTGACGTTGTGCCAAGAATTCATTCTTCAGAACCCATCTGCCTAGGTTTGAATCCCACTCTCGGAACTTACTGGTTGTGGGACCTCTCTGTGCTTCAGAGACTTCATTTTACCATGAGACTGAGGATAGCACTTACTTCACAGGTTACTGTGAAGATACAAAACACTAAAGCATTGCCGAAAGCATAACAAGAACATAGAATAAATGGGTAATATTGGAGTGAGCAAATGGGGGGAATGGTAAGAACTTGGGCCTTTGAGATAGGCACCAGCCAGATCATGAAGGGCTCTGCTATGGAGTTTGGAATTTTTCTATGTATGATATAAATCCATTGCAGATTACGGGGTTAAATTATATTATATATGCAATGTATCTGTTATAATACCTAACAGATATTATGAAATGAATATGTATCCAAACAGTGGCCAAAAGAAAATTACTGCAGGTCATTTGAAACCAGAAACCTCCAGATCCAAGAGAAAGTCAGTTGGTCGACTCCAAGCCACACACGCACAGCTGGAATGTCTGATTGCTTTTCTAAGAGCAGTAAGACATGAAGTAGTCATTTATCTGAAGATTCAGACGTTGGGTTCAGGAAGCCTGCCTATTTATGTAAGGTTTGTGCCAATCCTAGTACAAGCAAAGGTAAATTCCATAATGTGAATGTCTACTCTCTCAACACGAACAGCTCCACAGGATCACAGTGAAAGTATTCTGCCTATTCAATCCTTTAGCCATGGGAATAGACTGTGTTCCTGCTTCTGCAAAGTTAAATTGCACTCCCACTTAACATAAATGTGCCTTATTAAAAAAGCAAAAGAATGGCTATTTAGAGTTATGCCAGCTACTAATTAAAAAGAAATCGTGAGCCCAGGGCAATCTGAACCTGCTGCACACCAAGTCTCAACAGAAGCAAGCTACCCTGAAAGAGCCACAGGGCTCAGGGGCTGCACCGCTCAGCGCGAGAGAGGAGAGGTCGCCAGGCTGGGGACTGTGGGAATAGACTGTGCCCACATGGATAGTAGATACAGCCCCTTCTTCCTTACAAAACCAAACTTGTGAAATTCAGAAAGAAAAGGCAGCTCCAAGCTGCAGTACTTTAAAAAAATACACATAAAACATTTTATTGTAAAAATTATTTGGGGTCTGCCTGGAATATGAAGTAGAATTGGAGAGCATTTTATCTCAGAGGTTACAGAAGAGTTTAGCCTCAGGAACAATCTGACAAGTAAAACTTAGACTTTGTATTAGTGTATGAACCAGGATTATAGATTTTCAATAGCTGGCAAAGTATAAGTACAATTGATTCCTGTTAATCTAAAGAGTAAACCTCAGTGTCAGAGAAATATAATAATTAAAGATATTCAAAAGATAAACATAAAGGTAACATTATACAGATCAGAAGATGATGTGGATAATATATTTATTGGTGTGACATTCATTGTATTTTGTTAATTATAAAAGCAGTTATAGATCAGCATGTATTTTATAACCCCATTTTTAGAAAGTATTTTCATAAAGATTTGCATGGGAGAAAGTCTAGAAGCCTGCACCTTAAATTATTAACTGCTCTTATCTCTTAGAAATGTCATATCTCTTTTGTTTTCATTTTTCTGTTATATGTGATTTTCATAATAATAACACCCACATATATTTATATGATATAGTTAAAACCACAATTCTTTATATAAGACTAGCCTAATCTATCAAAAAAAAAATTAGAAACTCCCAGAACAAACAAACAAGATCACAGTACATTGAAATTCCTAATTGTTGCAGCATGCAAATATCTTGAGAACCCATTTAAGACCACACAGAATGCAGAGTCCTCCGTTTCACATTCCTATGTGTTGGGCCTAGCACTGAGCTAGAGGTGACTTGCTCTGGGGAGGGCAGTAGCTGGCTGGACAGCATGCTCATCTGGCCATCATGAGAAGAATGCTGTTACTGACAATGCTGGGAAACACACCAAGTGTAAGCCCAGGCAAAAAAAAAAAAAATATGGATCAAGGCCAGCAAGTTCTCCTTCCCCTGATATCTGGTGAATGCTAAATTAATACTTGCTGAATGACTGACTATTTAACCAAGATGTAATTGGAGAAACCTTAGACACTGCAACAGATGTACCTCTCTTCCAGTATGCCTTAGAGAGCTCTGTGATTTCACAGGCACCTGCCCATGCATGACACAATCACATGCTTTGCATCCCCATATACACTCAACTCTGAATGGCTAAGTCAGTCTGGTATCAATGAGACACTGTCAAGTTATTTCCACATCCTTTAGAACCCCACATTAGAGTATTGTATCCATGCACAACCTGCATTAGTATAGAATTCATGTGCACATTTTGCAAACAGTCATTTCTGCACAAAACAGACTTCTATTGCAGCACACTAAGCAACCTCATTTCAGGATTTCAAGAAAGATATTCTAAGTGGGTGACAATATTTTGGCATTATGGCCTGCTTCCTAGACAATCAACTTTACTTTTTAATTACATAAATGCCTTGCCTTTTAAATATAAAAAATATAAAAATTAAAATTACTTTTAAAAAATAAAACAAGCAATACAGAACTGTGTACAGAAAAGAGTAGAATGTCCCCACATTTACCCAGGACCACCACCATCCTGTATAAGGTGCCTTTGTGTGAACTTAAAATAGGTACCCCTTTCTCAAGATAAAAAGCAGACATTAAAATCAGTGCTGTCTCACACAACCTTAACAGCATATATGTTTAGGTGATGCCCGAGTATAGTTTGTACAAGGAGCATCCAAGGCCAACATCTCTGTCAGTGAGACATGTTTTGTGTGCTCTCTTGAATGTATGTATACACACATGTGCCAGGCTGGGCTGTCTTCCACTTCTCCAGCACTCAACCAAGAAGCCCAGAATCACTGGACACTGTGTTCTACACAGATGCCCACATACTGTCCTATAAGTTAAATTACACATGCATGTGATGGATGGCCTCATAGATATGGCTCTCTTAAGAACTACACAACTTGAACAAATACATGCATTGACACAGGACTCATCCAGTTCTGCCCCCACCCCCCCCCCCACACACACACACACCCCAACCCCAACCCCCTTTGCCAAAGATAACAGCACTCTCTGTGTATTAGAAATTATTTTTAATTTGTAAATTAATGAGAAAATCCATTAGAGACTCTCTTTTGTATATGTAAAATTCCATCAGATCTACATTAAGGAAAAATACATTCTTTACTGTAATCTCTTTGAAAGTTTAAAAGCCACAGTGCAGCTTCAAGTGGCAGATGTTAATACAGCTTGTTCTTTCCCCACCTATACTTGAAAACACTCTTGCAGACTTAAGGGAAACTTTTCCATTCTATATTCAAATGGCAATAGGGAGATTTTGGAATACAGATCTGTATCAAATTTGGTGTGAAAATGTGTTTTGTGGAACTTGTGAAAACTCACATTTGAGGCATCTTTCTTAATAGGACCATGAGGAGCACATTTTATACCCACCAGGTTCTTTTACTTCATCTGTCTAAATGACAGCATATGGAGTTCAGATCAAAATAAATAAAATGCTTAGGGTCTTTCCATGCACTCTAAGATGCTATTTTCAATAGGAATACAAGAACTTTACATTATGTTTCATTTCTATATGTAAAAAATTAATGAAGTTTTAAAAATCTGCCTCTAAATTACTAATACATAAAATTTAAAAAAAGAAGTTATTTTGTTTTTTGTGTTTCCTTAGTGTTTTTCAACATAATTATCATCAATAGAAAAGCTTGAGTTAAAGCTCATTATGATAATACAATAAAGAAAAAAACGCTTCTAATTCATATAAAGAAAAAAAGATTACATGGATTTTTTCCCTAGTCATTTGTTCATGACAAGATTAATCCTAGATCAAATTTTGAAGGAGCCAACACCATTTTTCCCCCCATGATTTTCTTTCTCTAATCCTCCTATCTCTGCTAACAATTTTGCTCACACCCATCCCATCTTTTCTCAGACTTTGCTCTCTCCTTATTTACTGAGGCCCCTGATTTATACCAGCTAATTTGGGACACTAATTCAGATTGAGGCAATCCTAATGAAAATGCCAAAATGTGTCACTGTTCCAATGTTAATTAAATTAAACATTTAATTATCTTTATCAGTGGCCAAAACTGGCTGTCACTGAAAAGGGAATAATGGTAGGAAATCGGGGTCTTCCAGAAGTCTAAGAGGAGAGTGATTTAAAGGCGAAAGACCCTTCAGCACTCTTCAATTTACACAATGCAGACCCATATGCAGTTCATACCATTCTTCATGGGCACATTCATATGTCTGGCTCAGGGAAGGCACTGCTACTTAAAAATCACAGTCCATGATTAATCTTCAGATCAAAAGTGAGGTTGGAGAACTTCTATGCATTAGAAATTGGTCCTGCAGACACAGCTAGGCTGATTTCCATAGGTAGTGTTCGGCACTGACAAACCTACTCTTTACAGGAGCTCACCAGACATGCCATTGTGGCTAATAATTAAAATAGACTGGATTCCTTTTCTGTTGTTAATCCTAAATTCATAGGTATTTGGCAACATCAGTCAGAGTGCTAGAGGAGCAATTTAATAAATGACACCCCAGTGGCCTGGGAGCAGGAATGGTCCTCCCAAAACCCCAAATTTGCATTAGGTATTTCTTCACTCAGTACCTCCTGTTAAATAAAAATGATGGAAATTCCAGCTACTCTTGGAATTCAAATATCACTATTTTCACTTGTTATTCAAAACTTTGACCAAATCCTAGAGCTAGTAATCTCATTAAGTTTGAAACCAAAAAAAAAAAAAAAAAAAGGTAAATGCCAGACTCTGTGTATTTAGATTCTTTGAAAAAGACTTATCCTTTATTTACCTTGATATTTTTAATAGCCAGTCAATGCAAGGAGTAGAATTCAAGAAAGAAAAATCCAGCTGTCAAATAATTAAAACAAAATCTAATATTTATTTCAGGTTTTAAAAGAACATTAAGGGTATCTCATTTTTAGCTTGCAAAAACACTTTGTCAAGTATCTTTTTCTAAGGCCCATTTTGTAAACCACAGAACACATCACCCTGTAACTCCATGGTTGTTTTGTTTTTAATACCCCTTTTATTCTGCTGTTTTACAATCCTCCCCCCGCCCCCCCCCCCACCCCCGTTCTCTATTATATTAACTTCCTCTGCCCGCCTAGTGCCTTCAACTTCCAAGCCACATTTCTGCTCTGGTTTCAAGCTACTCCTTCCCCTGATTGTGCATAAAAATATATTTAGAAACAAAATATATTCAGTATACACACATATAACCTTGTATATAAATGCACAAACTCAATGCAATCAAAGAGATACAGTTTCTCAGGGAACAAATTCAAATCAAGTTCTGTCTTCAAACTTGCTCATTATACATGAGCCACTTGGTCCTAAAGAAGTCACCAGAGTTATATTACTATTTCCATTTACATGGCACTTTTCACTTTTCCAAGTACTTTCCCATCTATCATTCAGGAGTATGGTGAGGAGGAAAATCAGACATTGTCACCCTGTGAGAGGCCAGGCAGGCTTTTCACAGAGAAGTTCTATGACATTTAAGCAGACTCAAACCTTACCATGGAATTCATATTTTTGCCCAATGGAACTGTTTCTTTCAGCTTAACTCGTATGTGGGAGTTACTTTTGTTACTGTTTCTGCAAGACTAATTATATCCCACCCATCACCAAGAAAAGGTCATGTAAGGATAGAACAAAGAAAAGCAAAGCCAATCCTGATTAAGAAAAACACACACACACACACACACACACACACACACACACACACACACACAAACACACAAATAACTGTTCTTACTAGAAAGAAACATAGACTATTCAGAAGTACCATTGATGTGAATCATGTACCAAGAGTGAACTTTAAACAAATTCTGAGACTATTTTATAATTAACGCAGCAGTGTCAAATTGTACAACATACCAGAGGTGGCTGTTGAGGAGACAGAGGGAAGTTAGGTAGACAGGGGTGGGGGGTGGGGGATAACGAAGCCAGGAACCCAACTAGGCAAAGTCACTAAGACATCCCAACTGGGCAGGGAAAGAAGGGTGCACGAGGGAGACTTGAGCTTTAAAATGTATGAATGTTGCTAACACAGACAACTTGCAGATAACCAATCACAAGGCCGTGGGGCATATAAACCAATCCCAAGGATGTTACTAAGGCAAAATTCTTTGAAAAGACCTATCAGAAGCTAGCAAGGCTGTCTCCACACCCTAAATTAAAAGGTCTGCACTTCCTCTCACTCTCACTCTCTTCTCCCCTGCATGCAATGGATACCTGATGTTCCTGTTGCAGAGGAGCGTATCCCATCGCCCGTGTCCTTTATGGCATGTGGGCCTCCCCACATGAACTAACAGACTTTAATTGACTTGAATGTTGAACTACACCCGGTGTAACATGGAAAGGAAGCTCTGGACACTGGCCTGCTCCTGGAGCCACAACTGCACCTTTTCCAGGACCGGCTTCTCCCAATCAACTTCAGTTCCACCAACCATTTTTGTCTGCAATGTCATTCTTTGATTTTGCAAGACAACAAACTCAGACTCAAACCCCACATTATAGTTTCATGATTAGTACCAGAACTACCCAAGAATTAAAGAAGCTAGGCTATAGGAGAGACAACATTTGACTAAGGCAGGCATGGTTATAGGTTTTCCACCCATGCTTAGTACAGAAAGCTTAGACAATTCTATCAGAACTTGAGAGTATATCAATTTTATAAATAAGCAATTCTAAAGGTAACTAGAATTAGTCTATTGTTTTTATTCTATAGTGTGAGTTCATCCATGCTATTTAATGCTTCTCTTATTATTTATTTATTTATTTATTTATTTATTGCTTTTTTACAGAGAGGAAGGGAGAGGGATATAGAGTTAGAAACATTGATGAGAAAGAAATATTGATCAGCTGCCTCCTGCCCACTTCCTACTGGGGATGTGCCCACAACCAAGGTACATGCCCTTGACCGGAATTGAACCTGGGACTTTTCAGTCCGCAGGCTGATGTCTATCCAGTGAGCCAAACCTGTTAGGGCTCTTACTATCTTAAAGCTCAGAACTAATGAACCCTTTAGGTTGTGCTATAGATATGTATATAAACCAGATGGACTCCTATTAAACATTCTTTTATTTACACTGGGCAAGCTTTAAAAAAATCCTTAAAGAGTGTTGTTTTCATGATTATTATTCCATTTTAAGTTTGCTACACATGGCAGAGTAATGATTAGATAATGAATTCATTCAACAAACACTTAATGAAAACTTACTCTGGTCAAGGCTTTATGCTATGTGCTGGCAACACAGACATGAGCCCCTGCAGAGCTCATTGGCTTTAGAGATAGGCATATATACAGCTAGTTTATAGCATAGTGTTCTACAGGCTATTACTGTCACAAAGTGAATAGGGTTGAGAGTGACAAAGAGAGGTAGAATATTATGAAATTCTTTAAAAAGAAACATATTGCCTTGTTTTACTTTAACCATAGCACCTAACAACAGCCTTAATTTTAATTTTTGTTAATTCTCACCTGAGGATTATTTTTCCCATTGATATTTAGAGAGAGTAAAAGGGAGGGGTAGAGACAGAGAGAGAAACATAGATGTGAGGGAAACACATCAATGGGTTGCCTTCTGCATGTGCCCTGACTGGAATAAAATCTGTGACCCTTCAGTCTGTGGGCTGATATTCTAACCACTGAGACAAACCAGCTAGGGCTATTTTGTTCATTTTTAAAGGACAATTTGCCATCTGTTTCCCACCCCTATATTTTAAGGTCCATGAGACAGAAATCTTTGCCTCTTCATGGTATCCTCGGTATCTATAATAATGCCTGACACATAGCAGGAGCTTATTATTTGTTGAATTGTACCCTCCCCGCTCCCCCCCCCCCCAAATCTATGCTTTAATCTCTAACCTGCAATACCTCAGATATGACCTTATTTGGAGAAAGGATCATTACAGAGGTGATCGAATTAAAATGAGGTGATTAGAGTGAGCCTCGTGACAATCCAATTGGTTAATCCAATATTACTAGGGTCATTAAAAGAGGAAAATTTGGACACAGCCACAGATAAACAGAGAGAGAAGATGATATGAAGAGACACACAGGAAGAAGACAACCGTCACAGTCTCAAAAGGAAGCAACTCGGCTGACACCTCGATTTTGTATTTCTAGTCTCCAGAGCACTGAGGCAGCATTTTTCTTTTGTTTCAGCCCATCAGTTTGTGCTTCCTGCCATGGCAGTGCTAGCAAACAAATGCAGACAGAGCTCAAGGTGTGCTTGTGAAACGAAGAATGTATTAAGATTAACTGAATTAGAGGAAGTAGAGGAGATGGTAGAAACAAAAGAGAATTCTGACTGTACTCTGTGATGAATTAGGTGTTGGAAGTTATGGAGAATGTTTAATCAAGTACAATTTAGTAATATCAATTACTATTGGGAAGATTAAGAACAGAAGAAAACAAGTTTTGATTGTATATGTGCATCTTTGGATATGTTTGTGGAAGTAGAGAGGTTCAGTTCAGGAGAGTTTAACTATAGGTAAGCATCTGCACTGTATTCTTATGAATATCTCCAATAAGCAATGAAAAATATTGGTCTGGAGTCGGGACGATGGTAAATGTGCATATGGGATTCCTCCAGATTGTAAATTTTGTTTGGCATCATAAGTGCAAAGGAGATTTACTGAGGATGCCATGCAAGTTGTGAATATAGGTAGATCAAAGATGGGTCTTTCTGGGAACCAAACTTATCATTGATGTACAAGGAATAGGAATAGGATTAATTAAAGAACAGAAGGAAGGGGAGAAGACTGGCAGAAAATGATTTTGTAAGATTCAAATGAAGAGGGGTTTTCAAGTTAGGGTTATCAATTGTACCAAAACCTGAAGCTGGGTTGCAAGGGATTAGGGCTAAAAATATTCCTTTAGATTGGATTGTGTGTAGAGTGTTTGAGTCGGAAATCAGCTTGGGGTGACTGAGGAGTGAAAGGGTTTAAGAGAAACAACATTTCTAAAATAAAGTTCTGAGAGTTCTATATGTATTTACTAATAATAATGTTCAGGACCAACCCAACAAAGAACCTAAAAATATACAAGCAAAACATAGCATAGTATCTCATCTGGAGTAGCCCCCAGAATTTATGAACAATCCCAAAATATTTCAAACATTTGCTCAAGAAAATGCTTCACCAATTTTAATTCAATGTGCAAAATCTGTCTGTAAATGGAATGGGAAATTTGATTGTGAGCAGTATATATATTTTGCTAATATTTAAATAAGAATTTTTATTTCTTAAAATAAAATTTATCAGCAAGTCTTTCAAAACATAAGGACTTTTGAGCAGGAAAGATAGAATTTAAAAGACTTGATGGTAGAAGAATTTGCAACATTTTTTACTGACCTCAGAATAAATTATTATTAATAAAATTTCCAATAATAACAATAGACAATATTCTCCATGAAGGCAGCAATTTTGTCTGCTTACCACATCATTATGCTTCCATAACTCGATAAAGAACCAGATTCAAAATGGGTATAAAGTAAATATATGGTTAACGTTGATAGTGCTTGACTCAACTACAATGTTCATTCGTATGCACCTTCTCATTTGGCCTAAACATATCTAAATTCTTTTGTTTTGGAATGAATGAGACTAACAGCTTGATATGTACTCTATTAAAATTAATGTGTATCCGGGCTTATCTACTAAAACATCAGAAAATATAAATGAGTATTTGTAGAAATTTTATTGGCATCACATTCCAGATAAAGTTTGCTAAAGCAGAACAATGTGAATCTAATTCAATTTTTAAACTTCAAGTTTCAATAAACAACATTAAATGTTACTGCAACAATATCATTCTCAGCACAGTATGACTTCTGATAGCACTGCAGAGAAAGAACCAAATTCGGGGGCAAAGTAGGTTTGTTTTTATTTTAAGCTTCATAAAAAATCATTTCACTCAATACACTTAAGGTGAAGTTGGTCATGTCAACTGTCAGATTTTTTTACAGCTTCAAATGTAGTAGAAGACCTTTAACTTCCAACATCATTGAACAGTGGATGTCATTTCTACAAAGCTTAATTGCACAAAGAAAATCTTCTGAAACAAAATGATAAAGATAGATTTTAATTTGTAAAAATGTTCAAATTTCACCTGTACATCTCTGAAATTTCTTCAAAATTACAGACCAGGAAAACAGTTCATGTTCACTTATACTTAAAAGTAAGTATAAAAACTTTGGGTACAGGAATTAAAACATCATTATAATCTTTATTTCAATTCTTCATCATATATAGACAGTAATGTACCAGGACAGTGTGAATTGTTGATAAAAGAAGGATATGTTACACTTTAATACTCCAAATAGATCCTGGATGTATTAAACCTTTTTTAATTGTTTTATCCTCACCCGAGGATATATTTATTGATGAGGGAGAGAGGAAGAGAGAGAGAAAAAAAACTTCGATGTAAGAGAGAAACATTGATCAGTTGATTGCCTCCTGTATGTGTCCTGACCTAATTAAACCCGCCTCTTTCTGGTATACTTACAATGCTCCAACCAATTGAGCCACAAGTGGGCAATGCTTTATTTTAAAATAAACAAATAAGACCACCCATTGCATATAAAACACAATGCAAAATTCTTATTCATCTTACTCAGTATAGAAAAAGGATGAGGAAATATATTGCAAACTAGGCAAACTTATTTACTCCTTCAATAACATTTCTTTAAATTGAGAGGTATGAAATAATTCTCCTTTATTCATCCACATCTTTGCACAGACTCACACTTTGTCTCTCCTGTGACATAAACTAGTATTATAGTATTTTCATGAATGGACGCATTAATAGTAATATGGCCATTTATATTCAGACTTCAGCAAACCTCACCTTCAGGGACCCTTTGTCTCATTGACTTGATTCATTATTAGTCTAACTAAGAGTTTCTCTGTATCAGTGTCCTATTTAGTTCTAATTTGTAACACCATAACCTTTGCTTAACCTCTCATTCAGGGAAGTCTTACAGAGAAAAAAGCATAAATATTTAAACCTTAATTCAGAGAGAGTAAGAATGATGTCAAAATGTCCCTTAGAGCCAAAATTTCAGTAGTGTGGGAGTAATAGCATTATGATATGGCCTAAAAATCCAAGAGGTATCAATATTTTCCCTGGCTTGAATACTGTTTGCTCGTGAAAGATTTTTAAAATACCTCAAAGGTATAAGGTCTTTCTTCCTATAGTCCTTTTATTTTAAAGACAAATGGGGAATTGTCAAATGACTCAGAAATTTTTGCAAATAATTATGGAGATGCCAGTCAAGCAAGTTTCATTTTCTTATTCTTTAAAATGTGGCTTTGATAAGTCAAAAAACCTCCAACTTGCTTATCTTATACATTGCACCAACAAAATCCCTGAAATAATCATAGCATATGAAACGATGTTGTCAAAATAAAAAACAGTTTAAAGGTATATAAACTTGAGATTAGATTAATTTCAGCAGTCATTCAAAGTAGTAATTTAAGTACAGAATTTGAGATAAATGCCTCCAGTATTAGGTAGCTATCTTATTTTAGAAGAGTTATATGAGAATTCTTGACAAGCCAAGAGAACAAATTTTAAAGTACTATATATGAGAGTTTTAGATTTGGCAAGATTGCATACTCAAAAATAAATTGACATTCCACCTGAAAATTCATTCCAATAAAAGTAATATTGAACTCACTGATTTTCATCTTTTAAGCTAACGTTTCCTAGAGTAAGAGCCTTTTGATTTGAAATATATAGAGATAATTATCGCTACTTGTTTAGTTTTAAAGGGTTGTTCCTCTTCATGCTTCCTTCAGGGTCCTGGATTCTTGCTGAACTCATCATGATTTGCAGGCTTGAGGACTTGTGGTTTCTGACCTGGATATTCAGTCTGTAACCCATGTTGTCGTTTAAGATTGACAAAATGACGTGTCAGTCAAAGAGTTGAGGACAAGCAGCATCAATTTCCAAACAAAGCAAAACATTACAAAAATGAACAACACAAGATACCACAGAAATCCAGTCTAAATTGGACAGCCTAAACCGTCCACACAGGCAAAAGCATATCTTCCCAAATGTTTATGGAAAAGCCTCCAAGTGTACACAATAAAGAGAGAGGAAAAGTTCAAAGACAATGTGCTCAGGAAATTTTCTTTTTTCTGGAATAAGGACTGATAAAGAGAGGTTCAGATGACATAAGAAAATGATAAGATAGTATCATGTGGTACAGAATTTTTGCAGCTCTGACTGGTGTTCTTAGTGGCTAGAGCGTCAACTCCGAACTGAAGGGTTGAAGGTTAGATCCCAGTCAAGGGCACGTACCTGGGCTGCAGGCTCGATTCCCCAGCCCCTGTCACATGTGAGGGAGGCAACATATCTATGTGTCTCTCTCACATCAATGTTTCTCTCTGTTTCTCTCCCTCCCTTTCACTCTCCTTAAAAAATAAATGGGGAAAAAAATCTTCAGGTGAGGATTAATAAAACAAACAAAAAACCCAAGAGGATTGTTGCAAAAGTATCATGAAAGTACCCTGAAGATTTCATCAGGATACAAATGGAACTGCAGAAGTGCAAGGTTTAAAGGGAAGTTAGTCCAGAGTGGCTGATTAACACTCAATCAAATGGCTTAGAGAAAACTGGAATTAAACAAAACACAATCACCTAAAGTACATAGTGGCAGTAACAGAGCAGGAATGTATGTGAGAAAGGCAAGTGCTGTGTCATTTATGCACTATGGCTCTTCGTACAGGACCTATTTTTTAATAGAAAGAATGTAGACTCATACATGTTCAAGAACCCAGAGCTATTAGTTGCTAAACCGGCTCTAGTCCTTTTGTCAGTAAGTTCACCTCAATTCCCACCTGACCGCTTGAACTCATTGAATTCCATCAATTAAAAACTTTCAAATAATATTTGGAAGGCCACCATAGGATTAGCAAAGCTTTATTTTGTCAAGGACATGGACACAAAAATAAAAAGCCTACCTAACTATAATCATCAGTTCACAAAAGAAAGGAGATTTTACTCTTTAAATTGAAAAAAATTATTACTGATAAAAAAAAGTTCACTTTTTTTGTTTCCTTTTATTTTTTTAATTTTTATTTCACCACACATTGATGAAAAATCTACATCAGAGTGGAACAGAGCCCCATTCAGGACCCTGCACTCTGACACAGCTCCCTTCCAGCATCAGCTTGGGATCTGTGCTAGAATTTTATTCTAGTTGAATCACCTACACCTACATTTTTAAACCCCCTCCAGAATATGTAGCATATATTTTTTATTCTAAGGCACATTTGACATTTACATTTTTTTAAATTGGGATGTGACTAAAAATTTCAATATATTTAACATCATTATTACTTTTTCTCAACAAAAGCTGCATTTAATTCAACAATACATCTTATAATCATTGATATTATAATTTTGCACAAATACTGTATGCTTTGAATGAACAAATATGTATTCAGACAAAAATACATAAAATATATTTAACAATCTCCAATACCTAGTGACAGGAAAAGAGCAGGCACTCAATAAATGTCTGTGACTTGGAAATAAAATGAAGAGATAGATTTCTGTGCTCTATAGATATTTTTGCAGGATTCTAATTTAGAAACCAACATCCTCTAAGAAATTGAAGGGTAACATAAAGCAATTTGGAGTTGAAGTTTAATTTATTTATTTTTGCCTATAAAAAGCTTTTATCTAGGGTATCGGGAAATGATGTGTTTTAGTTAATCAGATATACTGGTTAATAGATTATTATCCTACTTAATTCCATGCATATATCACTGATTATGAAAAATTAAATCACAATAAAATATACTTAGTACAGAAATTAGGTGGAAGTATCGTATTTTCTTGGAGCATTCAAAATGTACTTTAAAGCCTCATGTTCATCATTATGAAAAACCAAATGCTATAATGGAGAGATGGGCCAGGTATAACAGAACTCTTTGCTTAACAGGAAATAAAATATTTTCTCACAGTTCATGCTCTGTAATAAGTTACTCCAAAATAACATTGTAATCATAAAAATAATATGATCTCAAAAATACATTTTCTTCCAGTGTTGCTTTCTTCTCCTCTACATGCTTTGAAGACATCATGATATACTTTTACCCTATTTCTTTAAATAAATATTGTATCATCAGTATTTTCATGTTTAGTGGCAAAGTCTTGATAACAGTAACTGTAAAGGGTTGAATAATATTTCCTCAGGTTGATTTACCATAATTTAGTCAAGCTTTTCTCAACAGCCATTTTAATTGTGCTGAGATAAACACTTACTTTGCTACTTATTTCTTCAAAGCACTTATTTCTTGGATTTCTTTGTTTGTTTAATGAATTATATTTTTCTTTCTATTATAATAGAGTTCTCATAAGAACAGGAATTGTCTCTTGTTCATCTCTGACTCCCTAGAATGTAGCACAATACCAAGGCAGACATTATATGCACCCATAAAAATTTGTTGAATACAAATACTTATTTGTTAAACTAGTCACTGTGCATATTTTTATTTGCTTGGGAATAATTTCCCCAAATATAACTTCAGTTGAGACTTGCTGTTTTTTTTCCCTCCAGTTCAGCAATTTTCAACCAGTATGCTGCAAGAATTTTTAAAACATGCAATACCATTTAGTCAGAGGCACTGACCTCTTTTCCCTTAGACTGTCAAATTTTAAAAAAATGACAACAGTCAACACAACAATAGCCGTCTGGTGTGAATGAATCAAAATTATTCCTATTTTTTGTGAGATCAGCAAAAAATGTATTTTGGGGTGTGCCACAGAATTTTAGTTATTACTTTATGTGTGCCATGAGATGAAAAAGATTGAAATCGCATGAAATACACTCTAGTTACAAAATCAAAATAGGAATTTAGAAAGTTTGAGTGATTCTTATAAGGACGCTTGGAAAACTCAAAGTTGGTAATGAAAGGGAAACAAGCAAGAGATAGAATGAAAGTGAGAGTGGTAGAACAGGACGCAGATATTTAAAACAAAAACAAAAACCTTAAAGAGCCAGGGGGAAGCAATAGTGAATAAATCTAGAGGAACCAAGATCATAGAATGGGAATTATTAGTGAAAATGAGGTATTTAAAGGGAGATTTCTGGGTAAATTGAAAAGGCAAGGGAGAAAAATAGGGAGAAAATATAAAGAATAGGAAATTTTCAGTAAATTAGCTTCAACGAACCCCCCCAAACCAAGCTACTTATCAGAATCTCCTAGAAACCTTTTTTCCCCCCTTCTTTTTATAAAAAGTCCTCAGTGTTGGCCTGGAAATTCTAATTCAGCATGTCTGGGTTTGACCTACTAATTTGTATTTTGAACATTTCCCCTGGATATAAATTAAATTTTATAGCATCTACTATAAAACACAAAAGTATGTATAGTATAAAAGAAAAATTAATGCTAATATTTTTATGGTTTAGTCATATTACCCCTAGATTTATAAATACCATATTGGGGAATTCTCAAAAATACATATTTACTTCTATATATAATTGTCTGAAATACTCCTAGATCTTTTATTCAAACTATGTTATATGTCGACTCTTAGTGACCAAATAAAGGAACAGTGCCATACAACAATTTTAGTTAACCTTTTTTCAGTATATGTTTTCCTGAATTCTAAGTTGAACAAAAATCAAGTGTTTTCTACTCAAATGACAAGAGAACTTTGAAGTTTTCATAGTTCATCATCAGATTTGTATGGAATTCTTACCTTATACTTGTGATTTCTAGTAAAGCCAATGATCCCTTGGGAACATCAGAAAACACTAGTTAAAGTGCCCCATAATGTGATTGTTTTTATTTTATTGTGTTTTCAAATTCAAATCATCCACATTACTTGCCATGAAATATGACTTCTTGCCCAGTTCAAAGTTGTTGCTTTAAAACATCTAAATGATGGGAATGTGATGGTCTAGCACTGAAAATTCCTACAAAAAGCAGCTCTTACAAGATTTTCAGTTCTGTTTTGTAGATCTATACATGTGGCTTTGCCCTTAGGAACCTATACGTTTTTAAAATGGAAATCAGTCTTACATAAGAATTATTTTGGGATGATGCTAGAATAACACTTGGAATTAATATTAAAGGTTCAGCTACATTTTGGGAAATATATAAACACCATGCTTTAAACTATCCTTAGCCATTGTCAATCTCAGATGTTAAAATGTCTGTTTCATAAAGACTTTAGGTAACATTCATTGGATGAGTAAAAAGTATATTTAATACTACAGAGAAAAAAATAATTTATAAAGAAATTTTCTCTCAAAACCATAAAATGTGTTTCTATTCCTTTACTTCATTTATTTTTAGCAGAGTGACCATGAAAAGAAAACTTTTATCTCTGAGTCTCAGTTGCCTCTTATATGAAACTAGAGGCCTGGTGCATGACATTCATGCACTAGGGGAGCAGGGGGAGTCGCTCAGCCTGGCCTGCACCCTTTAGCAGTCCGGGAGCCCTTGGGGGATGTCCGACTGATGGCTTAGGCCCACTCTCCCAGTTGGACATCCTTAGCACTACCACGGAGGCGGGAGAGGCTCCCGCAAGCCCCGCTGCATGCACCAGCTGCCAGCCTGGCATGTGGCTGAACAGCACTCCCCCTGTGGTAGCACACTGACCACCAGGGGGCAGCACCTGCGTTGATCACATGCCCCCTGGTGTTCAGTGAGCATCATAGTGACTGGTTGTTTGGTCAATTTGCTTATTACCCTTTTATTACATAGGATGGGTGTCATTTCATCAGTCCTACCTAGGCCATGCCAATATAATGATGGTCAAATGAACCAGTTTGAATGGAAATATAATAAAAAATGTAAAAAGTTCTACAAATTTAAGAAATTGTTATTATATTCTATGATGGCAGTATAAATATTTGCACTTTTAAGGCATTTTAAAATATATTTTTATAAGAGGTTTTATGGCAGAGAGTTTCTACAAGGGATTCTGAGATAGATTAAGACTGGTAATAAAGTGTTTGCACTAACCATATATAGTTCATTAAGTTATGCCACATAGCACCCAAATCATTAGTATCTTAAATGTAGCAAGGAAGATCGTAAACCTGTGAGGACAGACATAAATCTACTACAGAGACAGGGATACTTTCCAGGGAGTAAGTGTTCAGCTAACTCTTACTATGACTACTGAACACTTCTATTTATTTTCTTTTTGACCGAGATTTCCCAGTCAAATTTGAAATATGAAAGACTTTCTTTTCAACCATAGTTTGATCTTTTTTTTCTGTTTTACAGAAATACATGGTGCAAATTGACTGTTAAACATCCACATCTAGTTCATTTAGCACAGAGCACTAAGTCTTGGTAATAATGAATTAGCTTTCCAGATTAAATCAAACTGATTCTATTCTGGTTATTTGATTGTGGAGTCATATGACACCACTTGTAATTTGTTTGTGCCATACTATTCATTGGTTAAGGAAAGATCTGTGCATACAGTACTCATGGAGAAGGTCACTACCATTACATATAGATTAACATATCATTCAAGATGTTGCTCCTGATGGTTTTATTCCCTCTGTGAGCAAGGTTTTATTTAAGATGCTTATACCAATGATGCTTCTTAACTTCAAAATTCAAATATTACCATGTGCAAAATTGTAGCAATTTGTATGCTATAAACTTAAGTTAAACATTGCCAATACTGTTTTCAATTCATCTAGAAGAAGAAGAGAAAGAGGGAAAAGTGAATTTATCATAGCTAATACATAACATGAACATCTGCTCATAATATATTAGTCAAAATTAGTTTAAAAATCTATCAGGCACAAGGATAATATAAATGACCTGAGAGAAGGTGTTCAGGCTGATGAAGAGACTGTGGTAAGAATTTCACTGAGATTATTTTTTTAGTCATTTGTCAGCTGTAGCTCTCTCCTCTCTTAAATCCTGGGTTCAGACAGGCACAATGCCATCTCACAAGCCGCTCCACTCCTTAGTCTGGCTACTGAACCCAGCCAAATTTGCCATGTGGGTTTTTGCCCCCAGTATTCTTCTCTCATTTACATTCCTTCTCAATATGACTTGTTCCCCCTTTCTAACGTAAATCCTTTAATATTTTGGAACTACAACAGGAAATTTCCCACCTATGCATCATAAGGCTTCCCTATTAGAAAGTGGCAGGTTCTCATAATTTGAGTAGACAGCTTTAGCAAGCTAACTTGCTTGTGAACTTCTCTTCATAGCACTTCTTCACTCTCCCATGACTTCTAAAAGTTATTTGAAAGCAAAAAGAAAACTTTCAAATTAGCTGCATACGGTTTCAAACTCTGGCAATGCCACTTATTAAGTGTTGTGACCTTGGATAACTTACTTAGCTATTCTGAATCTTGGTTTAGTCATCTGTAAAGCAGAGATAACATCTACCTCATGAGATAGCAGTGAGGACTAAAAGTGATGATGTATGTTTAAAATATTAGCGTAGTACCTGACACATAATATGTACTCTTTAGGTTATTGTCCTTGAATTTGAAGTTAACATTCTTCTTCCACTTAATCAGATTGTTCGTGTGTGTTTTTTTCCCCCAATTAAGAACTGTAAAGCATTTCTTGTAACATATTTTATACTTTTATTTCAAACACGACCTCATATGTATTAGTCAGCATCTGGTTCATAGCAAATTATCCTAAAACTCATTTCAAACAATGATGAATAATTATTTCTCTTTATTTTTCGTATTTTGTGGATTTGATAGGTGGGTCTTCTGGTCTAGCTTCAATTATCTTAAGGTGGTCTCCTTAACATAATTGGGCTTCATCGGAATGGCTGTGAAGACTTGGTTAGAAGAGCTGAGTGTCTTTCTCTCCCCCTGGCCTTATCTTTCATTAAGCATCCCAAGTTTCTTTACATGGCAGTAGAAAGATTCCTATCAGCAGAGCAGTAAAAGCTTTAATGCTCAAATCACTACTTATTCCCTGAGTAATCTTGAACACATTATTGATCCTCTATAGAAGTCAGTTTTCCTTTCATACTTTCATACAATGAATATCAATAATACAGGGCTAGTGACAGTTAAATAAGGTAGCATGCACTGTATAATTGATCAATTCAATACTTGGCAATTGGTACAATAAATGTTAGTTTCCTTCTATCATCCACCTGCCCTTTGAGCTTTTTTTCACTATTACCACCAATATAATCACTAACCCTCAATTAAACCACAAAAAAAGCCCAAGACATCACAGATTGCCCTACCTAAGAATTAAATACTGCTACAGTTACTATATTATTAGATTAAAATGTATATCTAGGACCATGAAATTCACATTTTCATACCTGGAACAAAAATGATGTCTATCAGTACACAGAGTTTATTCTTGTATTATTATTTATTAATTAATGTGTTATTTTCCATATGAACCACTGTAAACCTGGTTTTGCCCACCCTGAATATCAGTAATGATGAAAACGTTCATGTGTTAAACTACTTTATGTCTAAAAGTAGGATTAATCTTTTCAAAAGAACACAGGTTTTAGCTTCTACTGGGAAGAAAATCCTGCCTTTTTTACTGTTTTTAAAAAATATTTTTATTGATTTTAGAGAGGAAGAGAGAGGGAGAAAGAGATAGAAACATCAATGATGAGAGAGAATCATTGATGGGTTGAATCCTGCACAGGAGTCGAACTGTGACCTCTTGGTTGATAGGTCGATGCTCAATCACTGAACCACGCTGGTTGGGCCCTTTTTTATTTTTTGAACAAAGATGTTTTCCTTTTCTTACCATCCCTCTTCTTTGCCTCACTTACCCTCAGAGGAGGAAAATCTGACCTGGTTAGTCACTGTTCCACTGAATTTTCTAGTAGACAGAAATCAGCAGAGTCTCAGTTGTAAAGTTGGTAAACAGAGCCAAATCCCCTCAGTGCCATGCCATCTTGTCCTCTGCTCTTTCTCACCAGATGACTTTGTCTCTCAGGAATTCTCATTGATATGAACTAAGCGGCAAAGTGAGAAGGTGCTCAAGTCTTAGGTACTAAGAAAAAGACTGATTGGGCCATGAACCTGAGGCAGACACTCTGACACAGCTAATCAGAGAGCTCAGGCTATCTCATTTGTCCTTGTCCCTTGTGTGCATAGCTGCTTTAAGAACTTTGTAAAAAGAAAATGATCGACAAGGCCTTACTTGGACATACTCTATTCCCTGACTGAAGTGTAACACAGAGTGCAAGCACACTCTCTCGGGTTTTATCAGTATGTATTAGAGACAAGATCTTGATACTACTTTAGTTAAAAGGAGTGACTTACTAAAATATTATCAGAATATCTAAGTGATAATTTTTAATTCTTCTGAAACTCCACCCCTTACCAAATGAAAAGTAACACCGACTAGATGAGGATCAAAAGAACATATAGAGATAACAACACATGTTCTACTGAGATATTAATGTGAAGGTGAAAGGCATCCATGCCAAAGTTTTATATTGCTACCATGGAAATCAAGAAGAGAGTTAAAATCCTGATTTTCAGGAAACTCCATCAATGTAACTTGTTTAGCTAGAGACAGGGTTTACAGTGGACAATGCAGAACTAACATGCATGAAGCACTGACTATGAGCAGGCACTACTGTAATAAGATTTATTTGCATTTGGCCTTTTATTCCTAATAAGAGCACGAGGCTTAGAAGAGGTTTTGTGACTAACCAAAGGTGGCAAACATAGGTGGACTCAAACCAGGCAATGTCTAATTTTAAAGTCTATACTCCTAACTACTCCCCATTGCTGTGTCTTCCCATGGATAACTCTTATTTGATCATTAAGTATGCTAAGACCTGCCATGTGCAAAGCAATCCAATGGATGCTTCATAAAATACCAGGATGCATACGTTACTAGTATGGTGCCTGTTCTCAAGGAGCCAACAAATCTGTAATGCACTGAAGCATCACAAATATCTGACATCAAAAATGTATGTAAATATATAGGTATAATATGAATAATGATAAAGTAAGTTGTGTGAGATACAGAAGAAAAGAAAAGGTTACTGTCTGCTTGGAAGACCTTGGCTAAATTCTCTTCAGAGATTTCCTTCAATGTAAGAAACAAAATCTTACATAACAAGTTAAATTTTTGTACTATAGAAAAATAAATGACATGCATTTCTCTGTCCCACAGCTGCAGAAGCATTTCCAGGGACATGTTTTATGCTAAGTTAAAAAAAAAAAAACACACACACACAGCTAGTTGCTTTAAATTGAGATGTTTCTACAGATGATGACCACATGTGTTTTAATGTATTTATTAATCAAATGTAAATAAGTGAATAAAATCAAACTGTTCACTAGCTACTTGGCTTTGATGAATTGTCATCACTTACTTCTGTTCTCTATAAATAGATTAGGGACAATGACTTCAATTCAGTAAATAATTGTTCCACATCTACCATGTACAAGGCATGGTAGTATGTCTGCTTTCATGGCAATAGGACACATAAAGGTGAAATAGGCCACTCATTGCTTCAGGGTAGATCAGATACTCGTCTAGAAGGCTGCTGAGTAAATAGAGGCATTTTAAACATAACCAAAAAAAAAAAGAGGGTAGGAAAATTCAAATGGTTGGAACAACATCTGCCTGGGCTCCTTTCAACTGGGTTGCAAGCTTTAATCATTGGTATGCAGGAGGTCATTCTCAGGTATTTTGTTCTCCACAGAGAAAAGCACGATATGAACTTCAATAAGCATGACCCTGGTTATTTGTGTGAATAATAAGGATGCTATTTCGTATGTGACTATTCTGATTTCCATAATTTGCTTGGACCAAATGAAGTCTGCTATTATTTTTAATGCAGCAGGTTTCCAAGAGTTTGTTTTAGTTTTTGCTCTATTTTGGGATTATGGTCAGCTCTATGAACACTTTATTAGTTCTTTCTGCTTCTCGGTCATTTCTTGAAAGTTTTTAACCTTTAAAAAATAGCTTTCTTCTTTGATAGCTTTCTTTTCCAAATTTTGTCTATTGGAATGTTCCAGAGACCTGCATCAAAATCATCATCATCATCATCATCATAATATACTCTATTAAAATAACATTACTTAAATTGCATGGTGCTTCAAAGTTTTTAATTTTTCAAATCTGTTCAAAAGTTATTCTAAAAAATCAGCTCCACAGGTGTAATACTGTAAACTAATCTAACCTGGGAGTACTCAGGAAGGCATTTCCTTAAGTCTGGCAACCAACCATTAAAGAGAGTGATTCAGACTTACAAAAGGCAGAATGAGTGATAGCACATGACTACATGACTAGCATTTGTCATTCTAAAACGCCTCATCTTCATGCTTCTTTCAAAGGAGTGTTAAAAGAAAAATAAATTTACCAGTAGCATTTAAGGCAAGTTGTTTTCTCCTTGGTATGGTGATAACTGGCTCAGAGCAATCAACCAATCAATCAATCAATAAGAAAGGAAAGAAATGATCACTGGTATTCTATGAAGGAAATGTCATCATACACAAGGGGAACTATAAGCAAATTTTACAATTTAATAGACAAGCTACTCAAACTCCCTGTTGAAACATATGTTAAGCTCTGGTACCCATTATTACCTAGGAGATAAAGGAAACTGTCTTGCCTGAGTTTTCTATCTTTGCTTTCATGGATTCTAAAAAAGATTATTTTAGACTGGCAAATAGTCTGTAAATAATAGTTTTATCGCTCTGCACAACCTATCATTATAATAACTGAAGAAAAATAATACAAAATGATCTGACAAGACAAAATTATATATATAGGCAAAGTTGGCATGTCTAGGTTTTATTTCGGTATAAATCGTATGATTTACTTGAACTTTTTATAATATCTCTGCAACTTCTTTTCTTATTTTTAGCTAAAAAGTGGTAAGGCTCTTTAACTGATTGGCTGCTTTGAAGCAGATTGTTAGTTGAATTTCTACAAGTAGTTTTTGTGGGGTTTATTTATTTATTTATTTAGTTAGTTAGTTTTCAAGAAAAAGAAAAATTGCTTACTTTTGAACCAAATTTTACATAGTCTAGCCAGCTGGACTCTTGGGAAGGTCTCTCGGTTAGGTATAAAGACCCTCCCTCTAGCAAAGACTGAGAATCTTTTTTGTTTTTCTCTTGTCTGCAGAAACCAGTCTGCAGTTAACCTCAGGCATTTCATAAGGGTAATTATTGACACCCAGACTTTTGTTTGTTTGTTTATTCAGAGACAGAAGGGGAATCAGTCACATTTCAATACCTTTTCTGTGGCATTGCTAAGATTTTCGAAAAGTTGGATGTTTTGTCAATAAAAGAGCAAGGAAATAGAAATATGTAATTTCTCTTAGGTTCAACTCAGGTTTAAGGGGCAGTTACATCTTTGACTCCATAATGTGGGAATGGAAAAAAAATTCCAGACTGGCAAATAGTCTGTAAACAATAGTTTTATCACTCTGAACATCTTATCATTATAATAACTGAAAAAAAATATTAGTTTTAGCACAGTATTATTAAGACAATAAAAAGGAGTAGAGCGATTTTTTTTTTATATTTTTTTTATTGATTTTTTTTTTACAGAGAGGAAGGGAAAGGGATAGAGTCAGAAACATCAATGAGAGAGAAACATCGATCAGCTGCCTCCTGCACACTCCCTACTGGGTATGTGCCTGCAACCAAAGCACATGCCCGTTACCGGAATCGAACCTGGGACCCTTGAGTCTGAAGGCCAATGCTTTATCCACTGAGCCAAAGCGGTTAGGGCAGGAGTAGAGCAATTTTTAACTCTAATGCAGAGGAAGCTTATCAATATGACTCTCAATAATCAGATTACCATGTATCTTGATGAAGATCAATAGGAATACAAACCTGCATTTTCCTTAGCTAATGAAGAAACCACTGTGTCTTTTAGCTAGACATGCTTTCTACACAGTCTCCATTGTACTGTGAATATAGATATACATCTCTACAAGTAATGAAAATATAACTATAAAAAGCAATTCTGTAAAATATTAAAGAAAAACTAAACCATGGCAAATCACTGATTGCTCATGAAGATGCCTGAATCAGTACAAGGTATCCAAGAGTAAAGCCTGAGAGTGATGGATACCTTGCCTGGCATTTTTCCCTCAGTCCTTTTTGTAGAAAAAGACAGTTGCCTATTTATCCCACTGTCTAGAAAAAAAAAATGACACCCATTTACACTAAAATTTTCACTAAATGCAGTTTACACTAAATAATGTCAAGGAAAAGAACTAGCAAGAGAGAATTTTAAGACACCCATAGGGAACATTTGGGAAGGAGTACCTGAGATCTAGGCCATGAATAATGAGGTAATTAAAATCACTCTTAAATTGCTGAGTATCACAACAAAGTAAAACTGTAGACAGGTTTAAAGTTTAGAAAGCTTTTGATACCAATTAAGAGTTGCCAATTTTCACTGTTGTTTTCTTCTTTTCTTCCTAATTGAAATAAACATTTCTGTTTGGGCTTTGTCCTAAGATATCTTTACATTCATCTCAATACAACTAAGTCGATCAGTCTTCTTAGTCCCAAGACATCTTTACCAGTGAGTGAACTATGGACAAAAAAAAAATGTATCTCAACCATTTACTTGCCACAATACAGCTCCCAGTCAAAAATTCCCCATAAGATTTGTTTGTATCAATGTACACTTTCTAATATGTTAAAATGAACCTGTAAGTTTATAAGTAGGTGAAATATCCTGAAATTCTATAAGCAATGAATTTAATGAGATTAGAACAATTACTGTTTGCCACGATAAAAAGAGAAAGAGAATCTAGTCTTCTTTGGAGATAGTTCCACTTAAGAAAATTAAATGCTCTAAGGCCGTGGTCAGCAAACTGCGGCTCGCGAGCCACATGCGGCTCTTTGGCCCCTTGAGTGTGGCTCTTCCACAAAATACCATGGCCTGAGCGAGTCTATTTTGAAGAACTGGCTTTAGAAGAAGTTTAATTTAAAAAAATTTGGCTCTCAAAAGAAATTTCAATCGTTGTACTGTTGATATTTGGCTCTGTTGACTAATGAGTTTGCCGACCACTGCTCTAAGGAACCTTCTTAGAAGGAACCTCTGTGCCACAGAACTCAAAAAGGGTCGACTCTGGTTAGACTCCATGCAGTTCATTCACATGAAGATTTTCTTAAGCAGTAGTAGCCAGAGACTTACCATATTCATTTATGTATCATCCCAGCATCTAAAACATTACATTGAATATTTGAAGAACCACAAATATTCAAGTAAACAATGTTTCTAAGAGAAATTAAGTAAAATAACATACAATTGCTTTTCCAGATATAACTTCGATGAAACTCCAGCCCACTTATAAAGCTTCTCTTAATTTATCATATCCCTCATATTTATCAGAAGCACTCATAAAGGAGGCTCAGAATATTTTCAGAAGAAAATGTGGGTGGCATCCTCTAGTGAAATGAAAATATAGTGAGAGATAAGAATTATCTTCATATCCAAACTGCTGAATAAGAACAAGCTTCAGAAACAGGGAAAGGCCCACACTGCCAAAAATAGCTTGTTACTGGAGCATTGTAGTACTAGAGATTTACTGCTTATTAAAATGCAAGAGGCCATTACTTCCCCCCAAGAACAAATTTTGTGAACAGAGATGAACCTAGGAAGCTTTTAGCCCATTTCCTGAATCATAAACAAAGAGCTCCATACACAGCAACTCTATGAGATGTAAAGGGAAGTATATTATATGATCCTTATTGAATTACTCAAAGCCTCGGTGAAGCTCCTTTCAGAAGTGATATAAATCAAAGCTAACTGCTTCCATAGAAAAGCAATCAAGTTTTTAAGAGAATATTTTTTGTTCTTGAGGTTGCACAGTAAGATTTAGATGCTTCTATTAGGAACTTTGTTGTGGAGCATACTTATGTAATTATAAAAATTCAGCCTGGAAAAACTCCTGGACAGTCTTCCAAGGGAATTACATCTTTTAGTTATAAGTTTTAGGCACTTTATAGAATTATTTCCCCATCTACTTTCTGAAAACACACACATACACATACACACACACACACACATACACACACACACACACACTCCTCACTTGGATATTGAAAATTAGTGCCTTAAATAGGGTGGGTTCTAGAATTTTTGCATCTTAGTATTATAATCTGCTTTGAAATAAGTGAATTTTATGTGCTTCTAGAAAGAAATAAAACCCTAACAGAGCTTACATATTGAAAAAATATCTAACCACAAGAAAATGTAGCTTTAAGGACAATTGATGTTTAAAAATATGAAATTATTCCCTCTCCAGAATCTCTTACATTAATCTAGAATCTAGATGGAATTCCACAGACTTACTAAAATATGTCTTTAAAATAAGGCGAAATGACAGTGACTTCCTTGCTAAAAATAATTTGCTGCAAGATGTAAAATTCCTCAGGGCATCCATAGGAGGCGTTCATTTTCCTTTCTGTCATTGCCTTGTGGTCAAATATTAAACTATGCTGTAGATTTTAAAATGCATGCAAATCTTGCACTCTTTTGAAGATGACTTTTGCCAGTTAGTATACCAACAATTATTTTCTAGAAGTGCAAGTTAAAAGAACTAGCTTTTATTTGTTGCTTACTTTGATAATCTGGGCAAATCATAATACCTTCCAAATTCTGTATTTTTTCAGAAAAACATGCCTCTAAAATCAGTTACAAATTAAACCTTTCAGGACATCTTCAAGAACAAATTAACATTTAATTGAAAAGTATTTTTAGATTAGTGCTTTTGTAGCTGTGACTGTGCTAGATTATGGAAAATGCAAAATAACCACAAGGCATAGTTTATGGCATCAAGGAGCCTGTAGTTCAGTAGACTAAGATAAAATATAAAAATATGGTAATAAGATAATAAATGTATGAAATTCTATAGTGAGATTATAGATGTCTAAGAAATCAATACACTTTATCAGGGTTGGAGAAGTTTGTGAAGAAAATTCATCTTACCATGGGCAGAGTAATTTAGGCTTGGTGTGATAAATTGTTCAGAGTAATTGTAAGTCTTTTAAACAGATTAAACCAACACTGGAGTAAATTTTATGTGGTATCAATATGCAGGATATCTTAGATGATACAAGAGGGTGTGCTAACTAGAAGCCCAGCACACTATCTCAGGGATAATACAACAAAGGCCTGGCCTACTGGGTGGGTTGGGAAGAGAGAACATTGACATTTGGAAGAAAAAACCAAGTAGGTTTTTGTAACTTAGTGGACAAAGTAGAATGGGATTATTATTTAGAATATACAGTAAATGAGTTAACAATCAGGCACTTTTAAAATATTGACTGCCTTAGTTTGTAATCTGAAAACAGCCTGAGATAAGGGCATGGATGTAAGTCATTTATATGGGAGAAATTCCACAGAAGGAAAAGTAAAAAAGTAGTGAGAAAGACAGGGAAAGGGAAAAAAGCCAGTAAAGCTACTTTTAATAGGCTGATTAACAATGTGGGCGAATATAGGACTCCTTTTCATTGGGACCTCTAAAAACACTGTACTTAACTAGCATGTTTCAGAATTTTCCCACCAAAAGCAGGAGAGGCTAGTGAACTCACCCACTGACTTCTATTCCATTGGTTGAGGAATGCTCCCCTTGACATCATCTCTGTACTTCTGAGCAGCCTTTCCTTCCACTTTGGAGATGGCCCTGAACAGCAGGCAGAGACCCAGGGTATAGTCCTGAAGTACAGCACTAGCAAGGGTACTTTATAACCACAGCTGCACTGAAATCATGTTGGGACACAGAATGGCACACTGTGGTCAGCTTCTTTGATCACAGTGCAACCAAACACCCCAGAAAGGGATATCACATGGAAAGAAGCTGCAGAGAGAGATGGAGCCTAGTGATTAATAACTGAGGTTCTGGACTCAAAGGTCATTGGGTAGGAATTCAGTATTCTCTTCTGTGAGACTTTGGATGTTACTTCCCTTAAACTTTCTCAGTTTTTACGTAATACATATCATTGTTATAAGAATTCAATGAATTAATGTATGTAAAATAATTAGCCCAGTGCAAAAAAAAATCCCCCAAAATATTGCGTCTGAAAAATATTGTTTTAATTGGAATCCCTAAGAAACTTGCAAAACAAAATAAAGTTAAAGGGTCAAATTTGTAGTAATTCTCAATATAGGACCCACAAAATTGAAATCAACATTTTGGTATACATTTTTATTCCAGCGACAGGATTGCTGATGGCCCTACATAAAGTACTTAATGGAGCTCTGAAATAATACAAGCAAAGAATGTGCCTAATATCTGAACACCACCTCATCTGATTAAAATCCTCCCTTTCATCAAACTGCAGTAAAGGATCACTCCACAGCCACTCCTCCCCGCCTCTGATCTCCGGCAAATATGCTGGTTTTTCTACAGCATGTTCCAGGCTGTGCGACTGTGTACTTTCCAAGAGGGTGAGCTGCTATCAACAGTCCTCCTGCCGTGCGTTGTCTGACTTTCAGACTTGAAAGAGAAATGCTGTTCATTCCAAGTGCATGTCGTCAGTTCCATCATGCACACCTACCTGCAGCAGAGAGCACTAAGGGAACCGGTTTTAAAGATAGCTAAAGATCAACTAAGAAGCAATCTGATGGCATGAGCATGGTCAATGTTGCCTCCACCTTTATTCATTGTAAGTCTCAAAGGCAGTAGTTTCTATAGAAGTAGTACAATAGTTCAACTTCAGGAATCACAGAGAAACATTTATAGACACATACAGTATTAGGTCCAGAACAAAGATATAAAAAAAAAATTAGGTCCAAAAATGACCTAAGCCATCCAGACTTTTCATTATAAAATGGAGAAACAGAGATCCAAACATTAAGTTATCAAAACACATTAAATTACTTGCCCATAGTCACACACTGGTCCCAGTACCTCATAAACCATACGGACCCCATTTTCTTTCTTCTTCTGCCCTCCAAAACCTCACGTCCCAAGTTGAAGCTTAAATTTCTACAGGGCGCTGAATAGCTGTACTGACCAAGACAAACAAAATGGCAATGACAACAACAATAATTCCTAGGACTACCTCATAAGTTTCAAGTAAAGATTAAGCTCTGAATACTAATAGGAAAAAAAAAGATATTTCTTATAATCATTCCACAAGAACTTATTGCACACCTATTATATCAGGCGCTGTAAGATATAGCAGTGAATGAGAAAGCTATGGTCTCTAAAATCTATTTTAATAATTTTGTTTATATAGCAGTGTACAAGCCAATTCCTACAAATGAGAGCAGGAACAGATAATGCTCATCGAACTTTTAATGGAACGCTCCAAAAGCACCTGCTACTGGGGCTTTTCCAGGCATACCGGCACTGTCACAGAATAAAGAAGATTTGATAAAGTGACCTTGACAATAGGGTCAAAAGTTAAAGTATGGGTTATCCTAAATTTGTTTTATATTGATTTTATAGAGCTACACTAAGTTTAATAATATTTGAATTTATGGTCCTTTGCAAATGGTATTTTTGAAAAAAAAATACACATTAGGTTATTTTTAAGATTGCATCGGAACTTAAAAAGTTGTACAAATAGGAAAAATTTTTCTTTGACAAAATTAAAATCTAAAATGAAACGTACTTAACCATAGTTCTACATATATGTAATATCAGAAGGTTTTTAACTTTAAATCAATTATCAGTGCTTAAATTAGCTCTTTTTTATTAACCAGTCATTTTTCTAGATTATATGTGGAAGTTGTAGTAAGTTATTATATGAATTGTCTTTTCTTCTGGGCAAGAAAAAATTAATAAGAGCATTCATTAAATATTGCAGGAAATACTATGCTAATTTTGACTTTTCTGACCAATTTCTTTTAAGATGGAAACAGTCTAAGAATCATTCATAATAGCAGAAGAAATAGTGTTTTGCTTCTTTTTTTTTTTCATGATCATTTTGGCTTTTTTTCCCCCATAATTGACAAGCTGTTTCTAAAGTATATATGGAAATACAAAGGACCTATAATGGAAATAATCTTTATTTTAAATATATTTTAATTGATTTCAGAGAGGAAGGAAGAGGAAGAGATAGAAACATCAATGATGAGAGAGAATCATTGATCAGCTGCCTCTTGCACACCCCCTACTGGGGATCGAGCCCACAACCCGGGCATGTGGCCTTGACTGAAATCTAATACAGGACCCTTCAGTCTGCAGGCTGACACTCTATCCACTGAACCAAACTAGCTAGGGCAGAAATAATCAATCTTGAAAAAGAACAAATTGGAGAATTTACACAACCTGATTTCAACACTATTAAAACAAAGCTATAGTAATTAAATAAATGTGATATTGGCCTAATGATAGATAGACAAACAGATAAAAGGAACCAAACACAAATTCCAGAAACACTTTGAAACTACTTGAATTTTGAAAAACATGCCAAATCAAGTTAATGGTGAAGGAAAGAAAATAGTGCTGGAAAGAAAAATGAACTGGCCCCATCTCACACCATTTATTGACTCAAGAGAACGTATAGACATAAATATAAAAGCTAAAACTCTAATACATCTAGGTAGAAAACAAAACAAAATAACTATCTTCATAACCTTGTCTATAAATAGTTTTATTTAAAAAAAAAACACACACACAGAAAATACAAACCATGAAAGGAAATACTTGATGAAAGGGATAGCACCAAAATTTAAAACCTTTGCACATCCAAGTAAATGGCAACTCACAGATTAGGAAAATTATTTTTGAAACAAGTATTTGGAAAAGAACTCCTACCAGAATATATAAAGAAGTTAAACAACCTGATAATAATTAAAGACAAAACATTTAAAATTGGACAAAAAGGTAAAACAGACACTTTATAGAGGGAGATATCCAATAATCAGACAATATATTCTCATCATTATTAAACATCATGGAAATGCAAATCTAAACCACAGTAAGAAACCCCTTTATACTAACTAGAATGACTATTAAAACATTAAGAAGGTCAAATTTTGGCAAATAGGAAATGGAACTTATACATTGTTGGTAGACATGAAAAATAGTGCAATCATGTTTTTAAAAAACACTATTTGGAAGTTTCTTAGAGTTAAACATGCACCTACCTTATGACCCAGTAAATTTAGACCAAGCAATTGACCCCAAAGAAATAAAACTAATATATACAAACAACAAGACAGATAAAAGCATGACTACAGCAGCTTTATTCCTAAAACCCAAAGTTTTTGGTTTTTTTTAATGCCCACCTGCAAATTGTGGTGTATTCAAACAATGGACTAGTACTCAGTAATAAAAATGGTATATTTTACAAAAATACACATTAAGTTATTTTTAAGTGTATTTATAATGCTCACAACCACCTGGATGAAACCAGATACAAAATAGTATGTACCATATTTCATTCATTCATATAGTTGTTAGAACTGTTAACTAAACCAAAACAGCCGTTGCCTCTTTTGGCTAGGGAGGAAGATTGACTAGGAAGGAGATTTTTAAAAATAAATTATATTGTGTGATGAAAATAATCTATACCTTTATAGAAATGTGGCTTTCATGGATGTCTTCATTTGCCAAAACTTATCATATTGAACACTTAGATTTGTGCATTTTGCTTTAGGTCAAATATGTCCCTATTTTAGAAAATGGAAAAATAAACTCTGATGAATATTAGAGATCACACCTTCTAAAAATATATTAAGCAAACAAAAAACAATAGTAAATTTTTATTTTCCTCCCCGGTATAAAGTACATTTGATCCTTCATTGCCATTCAATGATCTGCCTCTAAGTCTGGAAATTATTGAGGAAACCTCTAAGTGTTTTAGTTCCTATCTATATTTAATTAAAGAAATCTACCCTAAGTTATCAGGTAAGATATATTTGAATTTTTTTTTTAGCCAAAAGATACTAATTTTCACATTATGTACTAACACTAAATAAAATCTTATTTCATCCTCATGCTAAATTTGATAGCAAGAAAATAGATTTTAATAATTTAAAATACGATATGTACTTCTGAAATTCTTTGGTTATCTGTTTATTAAAGGCACCTTAAACAGTGACTACATTTACTTAACATCTTTTTTTTTCTCCAAATACTTCTTTATATCATTATTTGCAAAAATTTAGTAAATCATGATTTCAAGTTTAGCCATCTTGGACACATAGGCATGATTTAGGTAACCGTTGGTGATTCCCTCTGAATGTCTATTCAGAAAAGCTAATTTTGACCTCCTATTTTGTGGGCTTTCAATCCTGAAGTCAGAGACCATTTATTCATTCAATACTACTTTATTTCTATTCCATATTCCAAGGTGCCTGAGGTTGGTGATGAGACTTTTTAATATAGAACTAAGATTTCTCTGTCTGTATAATAGGAACAAATTCACCTTAAAAAAGAAAAAAAAAAAAGCTAAGTACTTGAATAGTGCAATCTCTGATAAAGAATGGGCAAAAAATGGTACTTGAGTCTTCTAAATTAGAGCATTAGTTCTTGTACTTTAAAAGGAAAAAAAAAAATCAGAAGGACATTAGACTGAACTAAATTGAACAGAAGAGCCAATAGTGAAGAATAAACTGGAAGGTGCTGAAATCAGGAGAGTAAAGGAAGGTAGGCTGCCTAACACTCAGGAATCTGAGTCACATGACACACTCTCTGCAGTAGTACCCAATCAAAGCTTCCTGGTTTCTCCAGAGAGAAAAACAGTGTTCCCAATTCAAGCTACAGATACCCAAGAGAAGCTGTTGATGTCAGATGTTAAAGTAGCTGTTCAGGCCAAGACCTTAAGCAAAATTAAGTAAAAAGTGAGAAAATTACCTGAATATGTTAGGTCTAAAAAAAAGTTTGCATGAACTAGTCATAAATTCAGGCAAAGGTATATTTTTGGCTTATGATTAAAAAAAAAAAAAAAGAGTAGCTGTCAGTTTTTTTTTCTATGAAATAAGGCAGATTAGAGGATTTCTGAGTCCCTTCTAATTACTAGAATCTATGTTTATTGCCTCAATTATCTGAATATTTCAAGCAAGGCTGTTTGGGGCTTGCAATACTTACATAATTAGCACAATTTTTCAGTTAACTTTGCATGTGTGGACACAATCTTAATGGTGATTTGTATTCCCATTGGGAAATCTTTTAGTTTGGTAGGAATACCCTCAATAAATACCCTCTGTGGGAACCTAAGCCTATGATATATTTACAGGGTTGTGCTAGCATAAAAATACAGAAGTTTGACTGCTGTATATTTTCTGTGTAATCAAGGGTTAAGAGCTTTGGTGCCAAGATTTTAAATTTAAAATTCAAATATGCCTCACTTTCTAAAATACCTCCCAAAGTGAGGTTTTGAACATCAAGTAGCTTGATTAAATAAGCAAAAGAAACTTTCCTTTCTGGATGAAATTAAGCACTTCTTTGATAATTCAGAGATTTATGTATCTCAAATCCAAAACTAACATAGAAGCATAAATATTATGATTACATATTAAATAAAAATAATTTTATTTTCAGAATAATGTAAATCCAGATTAAATATAGTGAACACACAAACCCAAGAAAAGGACACGTTAAATGTTGTTTTAATCAAGTGAATAGTAGTTAGTTCTTTTAAACATATTTCTGTTGTAAAACCAGAAAATCAAATCATAATGAAGTCCCTAATAAGATGGCTATGTAATTACAAGTAGTTCAAAGAGATGCTAGAGGTATCTTTCAATTACCAAAGGAAACTTCTTAGAGGCAGAGATCCAGCCTTATTCCTCTCTGTATCTCCCACAGCACCTGTCCTCACAGGAACTGCTCAATAAACGTTATCTGATAGGAGAGGGAGCAAATTCCCACCACCAAGAGAGACACTTGGCAGACTATTCAATATACCCTCCAAAGAAAAATTGAATACAATTTGGAATCTAGGGTCCTCCCCAGACTCTCCAAATCAGCATTTTCAGAGGAGACATGAAGTCTGCTTAACACCCTGTGTGAATTTTATGATTAAACAACTTGGAAAATAGTACAATGTAAGATTACACTGGGAGAATCACAAGATTATAATTTAACACTTTAAGGTTGCCATAATTTGCCCTAACCTAACTTTCCAACATTATCTCTCTTAATCCTCAATCAGAATCATTTTGTGACAATCAGGCTAGTCCACAGAAAGCATGGTCGGTGGAAAGAGTATAGCATCATCATCAATATACCTGAGTTTGAATCCTAGTTTATTCCGGTAATAGTTTTGTGATTTCGGCACTGTCAGTAACCTATCTTGTCCCTATACAAGGGTTTGTCAGTGTTAATGGCTAGGACACCCACTATGCTCTTGGTGTTTTAACAGGGGGGGCGGGGGGAACGTGTTGCCTCTTGTTGCAATGACAACAGCCAATCTGGACAGTGCCGAGTCTCCCTCTACCTTGTTTCTTCCTACTGTTGAGAGGCATGGTCATATCACATGCTTAGATTGGTCAGTGTTTACTTTGACACTGGTCATATTAAGTGACAGCCTTCTAGTTTTGCTGCAACCATAAATGTGACTCATATAAAGGACATTGATATTGTCTCCTAGTTCTACAGAGACATCACCTCAACACTATAATACTGATTTCTAATTTCCTACACTTGGTACCATTCAGATGCCTTGATGCCAGACTCAGGATGACTATGTAGCTGTGATACAAGTGTAACTGCCCTAGCCGGTTTGGCTCAGTGGATAGAGCGTCAGCCTGGGGACTGAAGGATCCCGGGTTTGATTCTGGTCAAGGGCATGTACCTTGGTTGCGGGCACATCCCCAGTAGGGGGCGTGCAGGAGGCAGCTGATTGATGCTTCTCTTTCATACATGTTTCCATCTCTCTATCCCTCTCCCTTCCTCTCTATAAAAAAAAATCAATAAAATATTTTTTTTTAAAAAAAGAAAGAAGCATTAACTGCTCCAAGAAGCCACATAATGCTCAAGGCCACAGCTCATATCTTCTAGTCACATAATGGATACATGTCTCTTGTACTATGTCATAGTTTGAATTATGTGCCCTCTTATTTAAGTGTCACAAATTTGAGATTACTAACCTTTGCCATGAATAGAAAAACTCAACCCAGATGGCTCTGAAGAAGAAACCCAGTACTATATAAAATCAGTGCCTAATCACATACCAAGTGGGCAAGCCATTAATTTAAACAGATAACCCTTTGTGGGTTATAAGCAGATATGTTTGGGCAAGAAAGTGATCAAACCTCTCTGAGATCCAATAAAATGGGAATAATAATACTAATATGGTTGTTTTGAATAAAGTACCTGGCATAGACATTGGCATATTATAGAAAATCTATAATTGTTAGGTCTTTCATCCTCCTTTCCTTACCATATCCCAAATATGCCCTGTGCACTTCCCATGTGTGAAGATTTGCTCATACTTAGCCCATCTCTTATCTCACCTCCATCAAGCCTATTCAAATCAATTTAGTCTTCAAGAACCTATTCAACCTTGTTGCACAACCTCTCTACCTTTGTCCATTCACTCTGAGCCACAAGAATCCTTCTGTATTCTAGAATTCATATTATTGTTAGAAAACAAATTAGATTCTAACCAAATATTAACATAAATTTCTTTCTAAGATATTACATGTATACATTTGTTCTACTGAATGAGCTTGAAAGGGAAAAGACAGTATCATATACTTCTGTATGCAAGTACTGTGAGCTGCACATAGTAGGAAAATTAAATGAGAAGTAAATGCTCTTACCCACCCATTCTTACTAGTAGTGGAAATTGAGTCACAAAGAGGAATTTCATGATATCCATCTCAGATATTTATTTGTGAATTTACTAAACAGACATCTAAGTTCACTACCACCATTGTCTACATTGAAAACATTGCAGTGTACTTTTTTAAATTAGCACTAGGCTGCTGGTGGGAGTAAAGTTGATACACCCTTCCAGTAGGGAAATAAAGCAATACATAGCAAAAGGCTTATATACACACATCTACTTTGATCCAGAAATTCCATTTTATGAAATTTGCCCAAAAGAAAAAATTACTGCTGTGTTTAAAAAACAATGTGCATGACAGTTTTGTTAAAATGGGAAAAATATGGAAAGAACCTAAAATAGCCTCAATATGGAATTAGTTAAATGAAATACTACGCTTCCTTTTAAAAATGATGTCAAGAAGAAATACTTAATGACATAAATATTTATAGTATCTTATTAGTGTAAGTAGCAGGTTATAAAATTACTACATGATGTTCTAATTTTTTGCAAAAACATAAATTTATTCCTGTTCAAAGGAAATAGATGAAATGACTACATGAAGATGACGACTACTGGCCTCAAAAATTATGGATGGAGGCCTAGCCAATTTGGCTCAGTGGATAGAGCATCAGCCTGTGGATTGAAGGGTCCCAGTTTGGTTCCAGCCAAGGGCACATGCCGGGTTGTGGGCTCGATCCCCAGTAGGGGGCGTGCAGGAGGCAGCCAATCAATGATTCTCTCTCATCATTGATGTTTCTATCTCCCTCTCCCTTCCTCTCTGAAACCAATAAAGAAATATATTTTTAAAAATTATGGATGGAAATTTTCCTCTTTGTGATATTCTATATATTGCAAATTCTGTAAATTTTTACTTCTTATATTAACACTATGAGATCTTAAAAGTTAATTTCATTGAAGAAAATATATGTAAACCATGGAAGTGAATACTTTCCATATTTCTAGTTTCACAGCTCTGTAGTTAACAATATTATTTGGTATGATCACAATAATGAAATAAAATTGGCACAATTTAGATAACAAATTTATTTAAATGTAATTTTAAAATGCTTAAATAATGGCAGTAATCTCCTTTAAAGGGGCTATTTAACATATGTCTAGAAAAGGTGACATAAAAGGAGAAAGAAAATTAAATTGAAATTAAGAAATATATAAAGAGGTGACAAAAGAAGAGCTTAGCATTTCCCAATCTAAACTGTTACTTGAAAAAATACAGACTGAAGATTCCCACATCAGAATCACAATGTCACAGCACTGTAATTACATACAGTTACCCCTTCCCCCTTGTTTTGTTGAAACTTTCAGTTTTATAAGCTAGATAGACAAAAAGTCAAAGCAAACAGGATGAGACAGGTTAGGAGACACTATAAAAATGTGGTTTATGTTAATATTTTACATAATGTAATTTCTTTTTCTAATATTGTTTGTTGTATATTTCATGGATATTCAAGTTGACTTTGAACACACAATCTCCTTTTTTGTAGGGAAAAGCAATGCAGGCAAGTTTATGTGAACAGATAGGTAGGGAGAACTATACCTATCCCAGAAAAAAAAATACTACATTGTGAAGCTTTTTATTTATGTACAAAGATAAAAACCTAGAAGAAGAACAAACCAACAGAAGATCTAGCCATTGGGCTTCAGCAATTAGGAAGAAAGCTTGAATAGAGAAGCAAACTTATTCTTCTGAGAGAACCCCAAATGCCTCCAGATGTTTCTGGATGATTGAACTGGTTTGGAGTTTTATGAATATCTAAAAGGTCATTCTAACAAGATCCTGGAGGATACCAAAGTGATCCAAGAAGAGTCCAGATATTCTCCTGTGGGGCATTTTTCCAGGCATGGATGCACTCTTTCAAAAATCAAGAATAAATAAATAGAAATGAATTCCAAACACAACTGAATGAAAATGTTTATAACAAGCAAACAAAAAATAAAGAAAAAAGGAAAACAGTATAGCAGTAAAAATAAAGAGAATCTGCTTTGGGAAAATATTTACTAATGAAGCAAATTTCAGACAGCAACTGTTCATACTCTCTTTAAATTAAAGAAAATATGTCTCTCTGAAATAAAGATGAACTTCAAGTATAAACAGACAATTGATTAAAGGTCAAGGAGAATTTTGTTGAAAAAAAATTGAATGAAATGTGGCAAGAATATGAGAAAACTAATGAAGCAGAAAAAGTATACTGATATACAAGAAAAACTAAAGAATGTAAGAGAAGCCTGATTACTTTTTCAGTTGCATTCTATGTCAAGTATATGACTTCTCTGCATTAATTATCTTGTTCATTTTCTAAACAACTTTATAAAAGAAGTGCTATTATTATATCTAATAATAATGAAAAACAAAGTTTAGAAAAACATATCAGAACATATGACAGGCTAAGTACATAGAAATACTTCTACTAAATATCTAGGAATCTATGTATATAAAAAGCCAGCGACCAAAACGCTGGAACAAATGGTTGTTATGATGCCTACTGTGGATGGCCAACTGGCCTGATGGGGAGCAGGGCCGACCGGCCAACTTCCCATGTCTTCTTCCCCCAGCCAGCCCAGCCCCAATCGGCCCCCATTGGTGTGGACCGGCCAGACCTCACTGTGCACGAATTTGTGCACCGGGCCTCTAGTGCTTAATAAAAAACTTGTAGAAAAGCATCTACTAATTAGCAACTCCTAAAGTGTGGACTCTAAAGTACTTGAGGGATCCAAGATGGTGGTGGAGTAAGTGAATGTTACTCACCTCCTGCCAGGACCAAACTAGAATTACAACTAAAATATGGAGCAAGCAACCTGAATAACCAACTGAAGACTAGCTAAGGAGAAGTCTTATAACCAAGAATTTACAGAAGGTACAGAGCCTGGTAGGAAGGGCAGAGATGTGAATAGGGCTGGCCCCACTCCCACAGGTAGCAGCTGAGATTCTGGAGAAATAGCTCAGCTGTGGGGCTCCCCATGAGAAATGTGTGGTCTCAACCCCAAGCCAAGCCATTGTCAACTCCCCACAGCAGCATCCTTTTTTCTCCCTTTACTTATAGTCTGGGTGTATCCTTCGTTCTGAGGTGGGTCTCTTGTAGACAAAATATATAGAGGTCTTGTTTTCTTATTTATTCAGCTACCCTATGTTTTTTTTATTGGATAATTTAATCCATTTACATTTAAAGTGATTATTAATAGATATGTATTCATTCTTTTCATTCTTCTGAGAAATCAGTTGACAGTCTTTTGGGAGCTCCCTTGTAGGTAACTGTCTTTCTCTTGCTGTTTTTAAGAGAGATGGTAAGAAATGTCTCTGCAGAAAACTTCTTTCTCTGGGTGTTCTAATTTTTTATTTATCTTTTAAAGCAACATAGTTGGAAACACTTTGCATCAAAAAGGATTGAGTAGGAAAAACACTTTACAAAGCCAGGGAATAAACTAAATATTTAATGTAGGATAAGAAAGTCCAAGGAGTAAACCTCGATAAGCAAGAGCAAAGGAGAGAAAAGGATATTTGGCAACATTGAGGTTCAACACTTGGCACTGCTGCTCAGTGTCCCAGACCATATGCAGAGGCAGCAAGTCCCTGACGCGGGAGCCTGGGAACACCCTGAAGCTTTGGGAGCACCTTCAAAGTGAGATGAGTTTCCAAAGTTCCTATAGCTGTAGTCCCCGCATTTTTCTGCGCTTTTTTGTCATTGGGGTTAGAGAGGCCTAGGAACCGAAAGCAGGGAAGCCAGAACAAAAAGGCACACAACAGTCCATTGTCAAAAGTATCGTTTTCAAGCTGATGGTGAATATAATACAGTCATAGGAAGGGAATACCAGCCTAATCACAATGGAAATGGTTCTTTCATATTTATGACCCTGGAAGAGTGTGAAAAGCTAATCCACATCTGATTCACTTTTATCCCACACATTCTTAATTGAAGAAACAGAAAGATGCTATTTTTTATAAATAAATTGTCCATGTTAGAGACTGTATCTGAAAAACAGCAGTTGTTTATATTAAAATCAATGGAAAAAAATGCATGTTCCATGACTGAGTGTGACTGCTCCTTGTCAAACTCCAGACAAAGCAGTAGAAAGGCAGACTCTCAGGTCTGTCCACTTGAAGACAGCTCTAAAACAAACAAACAAATAAAAAAGGAATTGGTGGGGGCACAGGTTGGAACCTTGTTCTGACTCCCCACATTCCTGGTGGTTAATAAATAAATCCTGCTTGTTTCCTTGACAAAAACTCAGCATACCTAGCAATTCCCTTACATTATGATTTTTACATTGATTTTAACTGTATTTCCTATTCAAGTATATTTCTAACATTTCAATTTGGTGAAGTATTATGAGGAACAGCATCAACCTTTCATTGCAAAAGTATCCCCATAACACTATCAGGAACTAACGTGGGAAATACAAAGCAACAATTGTGTTTTGGCACAATGAAGCTCTATTAGAATTGGCACAGAATTTTTTTTTCCACTTCTAAATGTCTTATTTTACATTGTTTTCCTTTTTGCTGTCACTATATCTAAAGTTTATTTTTGAAATATATGTTATTCACTACAAGAGTTTTTGAATTTTAATTTATTGATTTTTTTCAGTTATATGTGTTTTCTTTCTTTTTTATTTATTTATTTATTTATTTATTTATTTCGGTGGTAGGAGCCATCCTAAAAAGGACATTTTCTGATATGTCCATCCTTCTATAGTGTTCTATTTTTTTCCTAAAAGTAACCCTTTCATTGTGTTAATAAATAGAAATTCAAAGAGCTTTATTCAAGGGTTTAGACATTTTAAAAATCTGTCCTATTGTAATAGGAAACCTTGGAAACTCATTGAAAAAGCAGCAAAGGCACAAGTTTCTTTTTATTATGAAAGATGTTTATGTGAAGAACAAAATAGACAAGAGAAGTAACTGCTTCAGAATACTTGATGGGCACTTTAATCTTCTATTAATATGCAAATTTTGTTCTTTAGAACCCCAGTAAGAGATTCCCTCCCACCCCCAATCAGGCTATTTAAAAGTAGTCCTATTCTCCCAAAGGTCCTTCCTGCAAGAGTCTAAGTGAAACAGTGTTCTTTATGCTAATTCCCAAGATGCTCTCATATGCATCATTTTCTTTTGAAATTATATGGAGTTTACTGAACCACATTTGTAAAACATTCCACAGTTGATTTCATTCTAAAGATCTCCTTTAATAAAACTGATTCCCTTGTTGATTTGTGCCAGAGAGAATGTTAACGAAAATCAGTTTTAACATGGAAGAAATAAGACAAGACTGTGGAAAAGACTCACGCTTGTAAACAGGAAAAGGACAATTTTTGTTGAGTAATTAACCTCATCAAGGTTCTGAGCCAATATTACAATTGTAAAGTACCTCTACAGAAATCTCAAGAATAATCACCAAGGCGCATGCCAACTATCTTAGGCTTTTTTTGCAGGCATTTTTCATCACATTATATTTACTTTTCAATACCTTGCCTTTTCAAAATGGCTATAACAAGAGTGCAATGACGATTTCCTATGGGTATAAACGTTAGGATGAATAATAAAATTTTTATATATTCTGTTAAAAGAACAAAATTCAAATCAGTAAATTTGAAGATCTAACTGGTTACATTTAAGAATTCATTAAATCAGGCAGCCTCCCATCTTGCAAAAAAGAAGGGAATTCCAAAGAGCTGCAGAAAAGGAAAGATTTTTAAAGGCAGAAAGGAGGTGGGTCAAGGAAATCATAAAAAAAGGAAAGGATTATTTCCAGCAAGTTCACATTACTTTGGGGCACTAAAGGAGTCTATAGGTGGATTATCCATTAGTGCTGACCAGGGAATTCCAAACTGACTGGTTAAGATTACATTCCTGGGAGAGGCTGAAACTGCAATTAGGTTATGTATTAAGTATCGGTTTGCTGATGTGAGGCTTAGCACAAATGACTCCATTTTGGACCCATTATCTCTTTTTTAATAGATCATATTCTCCAACCACCTCAGCTACGCAGTTTATATTAAACAGAATAAAACATTTTACATTATTTATTTTCTTGTCATATTGATGGAGGAAGAAATCTTAACATTTTATCAATATGGTGTCCAGACTATGATTTAATTGTTTTTCTCAGGAATGGCTATTTATTATTTATCTACCTTGCTATAGTTCTAAAAAATAATATCTGGGAAGTACTTTGAGTGACTACTACTTCTTCTGGACTAGTAAGGCTATTCTAAGTTTTTTAAAGTTTTTTGCATTAATAGAAGTTGTGACCCCTCACTCAGCCCCCCAAAACTATTCTTACTTCAGAAATATTGATTCTATATTTTTCAGGGGTTAAAAAGAAAATCTCTTCAGAGCAAGTTATGATCCAGGCATGAAATTCACTCTCATCAAACTTTATTTATTTATTTATTTATTTATTTATTTATTTATTTATTTATTTATTTATTTTAGCACAAAAATAACATTTCACATTTATCACCCAACCCACAGACCTAACAGGGAGTTCTAAATATCATTGTTTACCCTAAAAATTAAAATCATGCTGTCCTAACTGGTTTGACTCAGTGGATAGAGCATCGGCCCACAAACTGAAGGGTCCCGGGTTCGATTCCAGTCAAGGGCACATACCTAGGTTGCAGGCTTGATCCCAGGTCCTGGTAGGGGCTCATATGGGAGGAAACCAATTATGTGTCTTTCTCACGTGATGTTTCTCTCTTTCTGTCTATCCCATTCCCTTCCACTCTCTCTAAAAATCAATGAAAAAACAACTTCGGGAGAAAATTAACAAAAATCAATCAATAAATAAATTAAAATCATGCTGAAAGAGAAGTTTTACTAACGTTGAAAGAATAAAGAACTTGATTTCTCCTGACTGTGCCTTTTCAAATTAATTTCCCTTTGGCTAAAGTCTTTCACCATCTCTTCCAGCTGGCAAGATTTTACAAGGTCCAAGTCAGAAAGACACCTTCTCTAATGAAACTTCCCTTTATCCTTTCACTATCCCCAGGTGAAATGGGTTATTTCATCTGTTAAAAACAAAAGAACAAAAAATAACAAGGATCCATTCTGTCTCTTAACTCTCTCCCGGCAGTTAACACACAGATTTAAAATTACTTTGTTTACATGCCAGGTCCCTCTAACAAAGTCTAGATATCTGTCTTTTTGCATCTTTTTAATTTTAAGAACATAGTGAAGATTCAATAATTTACCTGCCTACCCCATTCTATGTGCTTAACTACTAAAATGAAGATGTATGTGTAGGTAAAGTTTTAGAGGTAAGAGTTTATCCTGATCCCTTTAATATTTCCTGACTATGTTAATCAAAAAAATCAAAAGAACTACTGATGCTATTTTAAAGTAAAAAGCCCACTTTCACGTTGTAAATTTTTAAGTATAGTTCTACAAGTGCCATAGGTTATATAGTGTTATGTTGATTAAAGAGGGGAGAAAAAGTCCCTACAGAGCTGAAATGATAGCAACGCCTTCAAAATTTGCCATCTGATATCTGGAAAACTATCCCTGACAATAAAAAAAATTAATTCCTTAGCAATAGCGACTGTGGCGTATTGATAACCAATACCTTAAATCTCTCTGCAAATTTAACAAACAGTACCAACTGCTTTGGGACTTAGATGCAGTGAAAAGCGTGTGATTTTAGCAAGCAACAGGAACAATAACCACAACAAAAATTGATGGAGTGGGTTTGAGGATTGGTTTAGAAAGGACAGAACTGACTGAGTTATTACCACTTGGTGCATTAAGGATAATAGCTGTGCAGACCCTGGATTATAGATACCAGCTCAGCAGAATCTAATCTTGCCCAGAAATAAATATTTATATTCATTGTATATGTTTTTTCAAAGGCATAAAGAGTCCACAATATGCATTTGGAGGGAATTTTTTCCATGGATAAGAGCAAAAGTACTATCTCAGTTGTTAAGCGGATTACCCATGGGTATTAGAAACTAGTAGCTAGCCAGGCTGCTGGCTGATGCCCTGATCAAAATCTTGTCATTATAACTGTTCCCTGGGATAAATCAGAATAAAAATTTCAATACACTGTTCATAATAACATCCATGAGAAAGCCTCTACCGGCAGATATGATTCACTAGGGAAAAGGGATATGTCTAATGTATTTAGCACAATTAATACCGGCTGTTGTCATTGTTTTGAAGTTGAAGTAGTTGGCCTTCTGTCAACCCTTAGTCTTCAAAATTAAGAATTTGTCATATTTAAGCTTTTCAACCATGACTAAATGTAATCCTCCAAGATATGTGTTTCTGCTACTGAGCATTCTGAGAAAATCCAGGGGCCAGCAGAATAAGTGATGTTTTTCAATGGTCTTTTTCCAATAAAACAAATAACCTTTGCTTTATGCACTAAGAACCTCTATAAGAAATAAAAACTAGAGAGAATGAGGTGAACTCCTTCCCTTCCTTAGAGTAATATTAACTAAAAAATAATAATAATCAGTGGTCATAGTTTGACATTACTTCTACTGTCTTTGGCATTAGATATGCCATTTGTATTATGTGCTCATTTCTACTGAAGCTTAAGGTTAGAAGAATATGCTTAAACCTGTGGTCTGAGAGAAAAGGCAATTTTAGACACAATTTATAAGATGGATTTTGCATTCTTCCAGAGTGCAAAATAAACTCATGAAGAGAAGCCCTATTTGAAATAAGAATTAACCTTAAAATGCAACAAATGGCATGGCACAATGTCTTGTTTTGATAACATCAAGCATAATGTTTTTAAAGATTGGTAAAAATATAACCAGGAATTTGTGGAAGGTATTAAGTTAATGCTGTCATGTGTACCATATGGAAAATTCTTAGTAAATGAGAAATTCTTCAGATAGCTTGTCATGTCCTTCCAGCCAACCAGAGAATTAAATTCCTATTCGTGCTTAACAAAGTTCAACAGAGCAGTTACTCAGGTCAAATTTTCCAGGACCTTTGAAGCTAATTAGGATGAATTCAAAGGTTATTCTCTGGAACTCTAAGAAAGTTGCTGATGTGTCTCTATTTCTCCTTCCTAGCATTCTTTCCTATAACTAAGGTATTTTATAAGACTATTGTTTTCCATTTCCATCATTTAAATTCTAAACCTATACTTGTAATACTACTTCAAATACAAATCTACATTTTAAATCCAAAACTGAAATAAATCTGATTCATAAAAAGATTAACAGGACATTTTTGAAATGGTGCACACATATTGGGAACTCTTTCTGCTTAAGGCCAGTAATTTATCTTACCACAGGTGACCACTAACTATGCACAGAGGCCTAACTATTGGTTAGTAGTATTACTATTAGACCACTTCAATAGTTCATCAAAAGCACTGTTGAGATAATTGCTCTGAATTCTGGGGTCAGGAACTTAAACATTTTGCTTTAAGTCAACTGGAAAGAGATGATCTTGTAAACAAATGAGACACTACATCCACTTGACTCTTTTATACCAAGTTTATGTATACCATAGTCAAAGCAGAACTCTTGATGCCATCATCTTCACATTCATCTCAAACCATTCCTCTAATCTTCCACATTTCAGTATGTGATATCCAATCAGCTGTTCCAAATAGAATCCATTAATTATCCCTGATTCTCCCTTCACCCTCAGTTCTTACATCCAATTTATTAACACTGTCGGTACCATCACAAAAATATGTCTTGAATTCATCTGCCCATCTTCATAGTCACTATCTATTATTTGTACCTCATTACTGTAATAGTCTCCTTTAGTCCCTATTTCTGTCCCTGCCTTGCTTCCAATATGTGTTTACACACTGTTGTTTTTTATTCAAAATGCAAATCCTCTCATTTTACTCTGCTTTTGAAAACTCTTCTGTAACTTCCCATTGGACCTAGAAGAAAATAAAAACTCCTTACGTTAATGTAACACAAAGTGTATTGCCAGTTGTTATATGATAAGTGCAAAAATTAAGAGTAAGCATTTAGAGTCCGGACAGTGTTGCTCAGTGGTTGCACATCAACCTGTGAACTAGGAGGTCACAGTTCAATTCCCAGTTAGGGCACATGTGCAGGTTGCGGGCGTGGTCCCCAGTGTGGGTCATGCAGGAGGCAGCCAATTGATTCTCTCTCACCATTGATGATTCTATCTCTCTCTCTCTCCCTTCCTCTCTGAAATCAATAATTAAAAAAAAGAGTAAGCATTTAGAGATGTTTATACTCATTTGAAAGTACTGTGACTTGTATATCTATACTAATAAAAGCCTAGGTGGCCTTGTAAACAAATGACATCACCACAAGATGGCCACCACAAGATGGCCACATGCACAGAGGAGGCAGGGCCCGGCAGCCATTTCATGCAGTGAGGCCTGGGGGTCCTGGCATCTCCGCTGCCTCAGGTGGAGGAGGCAGGTCCTGGCAGAGAAGGCAGATTGCGGCAAGGGAGAGCAGTTGGGGGCAATCAGGCTGGCAGGGGAGCGGTTAGGGGCGATCAGGCCGGCAGGCAGAAGTGGTTAGGGGCAATCAGGCAGGTAGGCAGGTGAGAGGTTAGGAGCCAGAAGTCTCGGATTGTGAGAGGGATGTCTGACTGCCGGTTTAAGCCCCATCCTGCATATCCCCCGAGGGGTCCCAGACTGGAGAGAGTGCAGGTCGGGATGAGGGACACCACCCCTCCCATGCATGAATTTCGTGCATCGGGCCACTAGTATGTGTGTGTGTGTGTGTGTGTGTGTGTGTGTGTGTGTGTGTGTGTGTGTATGATCAGTGAACTTGCTTTTTTGTGAAGATATAGATTGACTAGTTTGTGTAGCCAGAAGTCACATGATGAGTTGTATATGATTCAATATGTATATGGGTTTTAGACAATAGGACCCTATGAATTATTTTTTTTATAGTTCTCCACGGCAAATAGTTTGAAAAACTCTTCTGTCCATGATCTGACACCAGCCTCCTCCCCATCTGCTCTCTGACCACTGTCCTCCTCATTTTCTGTAACGTAGGCACCTTTTAACTTTCCGAACAATTAATGACCTTTCTCTCTTCAACCTGTTGCACTTGCTGTTTCTTAGCCCTTCACTTTACCTCACTTCCTGGTTTGCTGTATGATTATTTCTCAGAGTTGGATTTGTACATTCTTTTCAGAAAAATTTCACATGTTTTTTCCTTCCCAAATGTTCTTTTTCCAGTTTCTTCTCTTGTTGTGAAGAACTGTCTGTTTCTTCTCGTCTGGCCATGCACAAGAAGTTGCTTCTCCACTGCAATCTGTCTTTGAGCTGACATGCACCCATTTGGTTCTTTCAGCATTCTGAAATACAGTAAGAAAAAGCGTATTTTCTTTTAGCTTTTCCAAAGCTCAGCTCATTTCAGGTAGCAAATCAGGTGGTTGCCTAAATTTGCCTTTGTCACTCTGCTGGCATAAAAAGGGAAGTGTCAAGAATATCAAGTGTAAAACAGTCCAGAGTTTTGGGGGAAAGAAAGCAAGGATTATTATAGTATTGGGGGGAGGGGGACTAAAGAGAAAACTAATAAAAAATCATAGTTCTAGACAAAATGATATATTTCATAATTTATTTAATAATATGAAACACTAAATATATTCCTTTAGTTCTTCATTGCTTTAAATTTTTAATAGTAAATTTGTGGAACTCAACCAATATATATTGCTGACCTCTGATTTTGATATGCTGGGTATTCTGGAGGGCCATTGTAATCAAGGCAGAAAATAAATGTAAGCCTTGGGTGAAATCCATGTGAAAAGAATTTCATCTCATTTAGATAGCTTTCTTAGTAATTAGATGGCTTTGACAAAATATTTGCAATTAAATACCATGGCTGGATATATGTATTATTAATTAGTCTAAAGTGATTTTTTTTCTCAGTTAAATCCACTACTTTAAGACTACCATAAGCATTAATAATCTCAAGTATACTAGTATTTACACATAGGTGTGGTAAAGAGCAACGGGTCACGGACTGCGAGAACCCCGGACTGTAAAAGGGGTGTCTGACTGCTGGCTTGGGAAGGGGTGGGGAGTCACATCCCCCAAAGGGTCCCAGACTGTGAGAGAGCTTAGGCCAGGCTGAGAGACCCACCCACCCACAGGGCATGAATGTTGTGCACTGGGCCTCTAGTTCCATCAGTAAAACTCTTCAAGAAATAAATTGTATCTCTAGTCAGAGGGAATGGGGATCAAAATTAAAACCAATATTTGTCCCAGTTTCTTGAATTCAAGGTTAGTTTGTTATGTTATAAAGGTGCTCTGTCTAAGCTCAGAGGAAGAGTTGTGAAAGACTTATACCATCTTACCCAAGACTATGAAAGCTTCTTGCAAGCTGACCCTGTCTTCTCCTTTGTTGTCATCCCTGAGTCCTAACATCTGTTACTTTTTAAAATATATATATTTTTTATTGTTGTTTTACAGAGAGGAAGGGAGAGGGATAGAGAGTTAGAAACATGGATGAGAGAGAAACATCAATCAGCTATCTCCTGCACACCTCCTACTGGGGATGTGCCCGCAACCAAGGTACATGCCCTTGACCGGAATCAAACCTGGGACCTTTCAGTCTGCAGGCTGATGCCCTATCAACTGAGCCAAACTGGTTAGGGGAACATCTGTTACTTTTAACCTGGCTTTCAGTCAGCATAATTTTCCAGGTTCCCACACTATATCATATATCATTGCTTTCATTCCTTTTATGACTAAATAATATTTTATTGTATTGATACACTATAATTTATTTACCCATTCATCTGTTGATGACTTTTGGGTTAATCCAGTGATTTTCAACTTGTGTGCCACAATAATTTTTATTAAAACATGCAATACCTGACTATTTAGTAATGGGCAATGATTCCTTTTCCCTTAGATTGTCAAATAAAAAAAGAATGAAAACAGCCAACACAAAAATAGTCATCTCATGTGTCTTGAACCGTAAATACATAGGTCATATAATAGAGTTGTGTCTTATTGGTCACATCACATAATAAGGTTGTGTCTAATTGGTTAATTGGTTAATTCTTGGTACCAGAAATCCTTATATTCAATTATAGGCACCTAATATTTTAAAGTCACTTTGGAGCAAAAAGTAAATAATTACTATTATTATTATTTTTATAAATCAATGAAAATTATATCTATTTTTTTGGTGAGATCAGCAAAAGCATATATTTTTTGGTGTGCCACAGAATTTTAGTAATTAATTTATATGTGCCATGAGATGAAAAAAGTTGAAAATCGATGGGTTAATCTGTTTAATAGGGGTAATAATAATTCTTATCTAACAGGGTTGTTGTGAGAATTAAATTAATATTTATATAGCATTTATATTATCATCTGTTTCAGTGTTCTTAAATTACATAAATTAACATAATTCTGTATTTGGAACTGATTATATGTTATACACTTATTCATATTTATACACTAGAGTCCCGGTGCACAAAATTCATGCACGGTGGGGGGGGGAGGGTCCCTCAGCCCGGCCTGGGCCTCCCTCTGCGGGGTGATCGTGGGGTGATGGTGGGTCCCCTGATCAATCGCATTGCACCCACCTTGGCTGGCCTGGTGCCAGTGCGAATCATAGTGTGGTCATCTGGAAGGTCGCTCGGACGGTCATTCTGCTGTTTGGTCATTCATTTGATTTGCATATTATGCTTTTATTATTATAGATTTATGGAAACTACTAGTCATAAATAAGTCAAATCATTATTTTCCTAAATACTGGTATTATAGATGCTATTTCTGAGGGTTTTCATTTTTTCAGATTTTATATCAAATATAAGAATACTAAAATATTTTGTCAGACACACTTAATAATTTCCTTCATGTAATTTCAGCATCATAGCTATCCAATTAGAATTAGTCTAATACAAAGAAATAGTTTAATAGGTGCATGTGCACATAAAATTTATGTTCTTTTTATTATATCTGCCTTTGAAGTCACATCTGTCATACATAAGATTTGCACTAGATTTTTTTTCTGCAGCCTCTCTATTCCTGTGTATTATTACTCTAGTCAGGCTCATGAGTGGGGAGCCCTGTTATCCAGTCGCAGGCCACCCAGTTTCCTCTGTCATATTTTTGGTCTCTGGGGGAATATTGGTGGTACTCTACTGTCAGCATATTCAAAGCTGCTGTCACAGAGCCACACTACAGCAGTAGTCATAAGCCATATATATATATACATATATATATATATATATATTTTTTTTTTTTTTTTCCCGACAGGATCATTGCACTGACCCTAAACAGGTTTGTACTGGCATCAGTTCAACTTACTGTTGAAAACTGCAAGTAAGGCCTGACTGCCACCAGGTAAGAGAGTGAAAGAAACAATGGCTGTCCTGGCCCCATCTGTACATGTGATCCATGACAGCATGAGGCATCCTTGTACTGAGTTCTAGGGACAGATATCAAATGCAAAGTACCTGTGTCTTCCTTAGACAATCTCCTAGTCATTGCACCAAATTTTAGTCGTCTGTTGAATTAAATTTAGATATAGAAAACAGATTTGCTACTTTTCTTTCAGACTGAACCCAGATGTGTAAGTAGGGGAAAAAGATGATATGCTTAAATAACCCATATTTTAAATAAATTTTACAGAATAAGTTTCTACCCCTTGACTATTGGTCCAGAAAATGAATAGATGTCTCTTAGTTATGAGGCCTGGCTTTCTGAGGTACCAGATGCTGTTTTCCATTGTAATAAACAGAATAGGCCAAAGTGATATTCTGTGATGCATGTAAAAACAATTCAATGGCAGCATTTTTTTTTCTGTTTTTCTACTGCATATTTTGAAATATAAGGAATCAAAAATAATTTCTGTCACGATCATTTGGGATTACTTTATATAAAAATTTCTACATACTGTCCTTTGTAATTTTTTCTACCTATAAACATATTTATACTGGAACTTGAATACTGTGGCTGTTTTATTCCTTATTGTAACTACTATGAATAAGGGTATAGAAGAAACCACAAGGTTATTGGAATGTTTTCATAAAACTAAAGAGTTATGTCAGTAATATTATCCCTAAAGAAAAACAGATTTCTTAAAAGAAAACAAGACCAAGTAAAGTGGAGGGCTACTTTCATATCAGACAAAATATCTTCTTACTCTCTTTTATTTTAATTAAAATAAGTGAAAACAAATTGGGGTTACAGAAATCATACCTCACTTCCTACAAAGTCCTTTAGGTAAGTTTATTAAATGGCATCAGACAAAATTGAACAGAGGGTCTTATAACTAACACTCCAGGATTTCATGACATGATCTCATATCCCACCAGTACAATACTGCATAAAATGGCAGGAAATTGCCCTGTCCCATGGTACCACTATACACTATTATTAGGAACGATGTAACAATTCAAAAGCATGTTACATTAGAGAGGTTCAATGACTTTACCATACAAAATGCCCCCTAAAAATAATTTGCTGTTATATCATGAAACACTAGATATATTGAAAAAAACTGTCATTTCAATATTAATCTAATACTTGTCAAAATCCAAATATTTCTAACTCTATGTGAGGCAAAAAATAAGTTTTTGTTTTGTCTAAATTAAATGTATGTGAAATGTAATTAACATGATATGTATATCAAAGAATTCTGAAAAATATTCTATTCTTTCATAGGAAGGGATAGATGGAGTTAGAGGTGCTCAGTAGTGCATACCTATCATAGGTCAATTCAGGGAATCCAGAGAGCACACATATTCTTTCCCTTCACCCCAGTTATTATTTTCCACAGTGAGGCTGTGGATTTTCTAAGCATAATTGAATTCATGTTATTCCCCGACTTAAAAATTCTCAAATGACTTTCCATCACACTGAAAAGAAATACTGTTATTTTTTCCTATTACAACCAGTATGTCTGACTCCTGCGTACTACTCTGAATTCATCTTGTACCACCTTTCCCTTCAACATTATGCTTTGGCCACACTAAACTTTCTAATCTTAAACATGATTAGCTCTTACGTAACTAAAAGCCACCCAGTCATTGTCCTGTCACCTTCCCTGATTTTCTTCCTAAACATATCATCAACTGAAAATTCATTATCTTGCCTTCTTGAACTAGATTTTAAGAAGGAGAATTTTTCCTGTCTTCCCTAACTCCTGGCACATAGTAGGTTTTCAAATAATATTTGTGCTATAAATAACCTACATAATGACAAAGAACTGTATCAAATTTTTCAAAAAATCTCTCTAGTAAAGAAGAGAACTGAATAATCAAATCTTCTGATTAATTTTGAGTGGTGGTCTTATAATTTCATTGAAAGCCAACACCCTTAACTAGGAAAATTTATTTATGTCCTTTCTTTCTAAATTAAATTAAATTGTGAAGACTTACATTATATGGTAGTGGTACCGACAGAGAAAAAGGAAACTCATGAAAAAGAATAGCTCTTCTTCTAGTATAAAGATTTTCTTTAAGACAGTAAGAAGTATTCCTTTGAATTTAAGTTTTTTTCATACCACAGTATGTTTTTTCTTTTAATCAGATTTCTATTTAATTATTAAAGTCTAAAAACGGAAATGGAACAGATACAACCAGAGAAATACAGGCTGAATACTTTACAGTGATTCACTCATTAAGCATGTCACAAATATATTTTTGTGTTATTTATGTCAATGATGATAACGTTATAATCAGAATGCACTGTTCTTGCCACCTCCACAAACAAACCAAAAAGTAAAGATGATCTCTCCATAGGATTGCCGTCAAGCTATTTATGCATGAGTCCTGAAAGCTACCCTAGATAAAATCCCTAATAACACAGCAATGTGTAACTCTCTCTTCAAGTTCAAATTATACAAAATATTTATCAGCATATAATACAATTCAAAAACTTAAAGATAACTGGGAATAAAATGGTCCTCTAAAAGAAGGAATTTTCTGGGGTCTCAGCTTATCCTTATATTCAATGTTCTTAGGCATCTATTGTTGTCTGAAAACAAAATCATGGGATTTCTGTCATTTTGCCTTGTTCCACAATGTAAAATAATCAAGGAGATAAAAAATAAAATATGTTTCCAAAAATTTATCAACACCAAAGAGTAAAATCTTATTTTAGTACAAAAGGGGGGAGAGGTGGAATATACATTTTTTCCTAAATCAACACAGGCGCATTTACCTTATAAAGATTGGTACTCAGGGGGAAGAATGCCATTCATTTCTCATAAGTTATACAAGGAGTAAATGGCAGGTGTTACACATGAGATAGAAATAAAAAAAAACTTCAAAGCAATAACAGACACGTGAAACACATCCCAAAGGGAAATAGAAGAGCCACAGGAAAGAAATAAAGTGAAGTGAATACAACCTCACAACTAGTGCAAACCTCTCAGGAATGCCCCTAATGTGAACCGTTAAAGCCATGTGTTTAACATTTGATAAATCTAAGTTCTTATTTGTCAGACAGGGAAGCTCCAGGCACAAGTAAGCATTAACCTGATCCCATAAAAGGTATTATATTGTCTGTCTCTGTATTTCATTGCAAAATGACTACAAACATGTACACCCAGATCTTGCTCCTATGTTCCATTCTTGTGAGTTAAAATAAATAGAAGTCCTTCGTGTTGGAATATTAAGTTTAATGAGTTCATTCTTTTAAAATATGGTTATTGAAATATAGCATGGCCATGTCTACATTATGGAAACATCAGAAACAATCTCCTCCATGCTTTGCTCCACACATCTTTTTACTCAATCAATATGGCATATCTAAAAAGGTTCAATGAGAAAAAAAAAAAAAACTTCTCTGGTACCTTCATAGCAGTCATGTTGCCGAGCACATGTTTTACTCCCACTGATAAAAATAAAAAATGATAATAGTAGGAATATGATGTGATGAAAAGATACAGAGCTTAGAAAATGTTGGTGGAAGATCTTGTTCTAGTTCTTTCATTAAGTGGCCTTGGGCAGGTCATATTCTTACATTAGATTTCATCTCTTCAATTACAAAATGAAATTGTTGACTAAAAAATCTTCAAAGCTTGTCCATCTCTAACACTTTATATTCCCAAATTATTCCAAGCTACTATTAAGCATAAAGATAATCAACCAAGACTGTAAATCCCAGTGTGCTTGGTCTGCTCATCCATCCCTGCCTGATCACTTGTGTGCCTGACACTGGGGCAACTTCCTAACAAAATATTTACTCATTTAATCCTCATAACAACTCTATGAGAAAGTGTTTTCACTCTCCACACCATTTTATAGATTAGGAAACTTAGGGAATTTAAATAGTTTGTCACAAGCGTATATTGAATCCAGTATAATAATCTATAATAGCTATTCTCCTACTGCCTTCCAGTCAGAGGTGGAAAATAACAAAAATCAATACTTCCAAAGAAGAGAAAGCTTAACCAAGTTCTTTACAATAGCCCAATGAGGGCCTGGCTGGCCTGGCTCAGTGGTTGAGCATCAGCCTATGAACCAGGAGGTCACGGTTCCATTACTAGTCAGGGCACATACCCAGATTGTGGAATTGATCCCTAGTTGGGGGATGTGCAAGAGGCAGCCGATCAATGATTCTTTCTCATCATTGATGTTTCTATCTCTCTCTCCCTCTCCCTTCTTCTCTGAAATCAATAAAAATATATTTAAAAAATAAAATAGCCCAATTAAGAACTAAAATGATTAAGTATCTTATTTGGAAGTCAAGAAAGCAAAACTGATTCCACAAAATCAGGACATACTGATGTGGATTAATTCCCATTTTGAATATTGTTCATCTGCCTGACCTGTAAATTTAAGCCCTCTCTTTTATATCATTTAGACTTATACTCTTACTGTGATTCTGTAAGTGTGTAAAACATCAGCTCAACATAAAAAAAGGTATAACATCAAGAACAAAAAATACCCATGATATGAGTACCCAGAGTTTATCCTGCCTCAGTATTTTTCCAGGATGTTCCAAATTCTAGGCTTGTTCTAGCTGAGGGCGCTCTGCTTCCCAGAACAGTTTTAATCCTGAAGACTTAATTGCACCAGAGTTTATTTTTCTTTTTAAGGATGAATCTAGACTTTTTCAACGAACTTTCTTTTTAAAATATGATCATTTAATTAGAATTAATGATGACACAAATTTCACAAACTATATCCAGGAGGGCGGGACAAGATCACACTTGAGAAATTTAATGGAAAAGCATTTCTTGACTCAGGGAGCAAGTTATGTAAAACTTCCCTTCATGAAACAATTTGAGATTATAATCTAAAGTCCAAAAAATCATGACAGTGCTTTTTGGAGACTTTTAAAGTTAGTATCCCTTTCCTTTAAAATACTTCACTGGGTTTTCCAAAGTGGTAAGACAAGATGCTTGTACAGTGATTTATATGGTATTTTCCATCTTAACAGCTGGACTTTTTATGTTAGTATTATTGCCATGTGGCTCACTGTTCAAAGCAATGCAGTTTTAGAAGTCCTTAAAACAGGATGTTCACTTAAGGACTATATAGAACATGTTACAAATTTAAAGTATGAAAAGAAATGGAATTCAGTTGCAAAGAGGATGAAACCTGAATCTATAAGCTTTTCCAATGCATTATAATGTAGTCAAAGGGGGATGAAAAATGTTCATTCTTCCAACTGTCAGCAAACATATGTATGAAGCTTAACTGGCTTCGTAACACCCACAGGGCTTTTTCTTTCGGTTTAGCTTTATTCTCCAACAGGTTTTAAAAATTAGTAATGTATTTAAGCAGCCATTCTTTTTTACAGCAAATTTCTTATTTTTTTATAAAAAAGGATTTATATATTTTAGATTAGCACGTGTACTCTTTAAGATATTCTGAATACCTAATTTATTTATATTTATCTATTTTTGCAATTTTCACCAAAAATTGTAATGTAGATTGAACAGATTAGCATAAGTGCAGAAGTATGTTTTGATCACAAGGAGTAATCCTTTTGTTTGTTGAAATAAGAATAAAAAATATTTCATACTATAAACTACTAATTTAAAATTATTAATTATAGTAATACATATTTCAATTAACACTAAAGGATAAATAATGTATTTAACTGTTGCTTAAGAACTAAAAAAAGTAATTTCTAATATTAAAAGTAGAATAAAGCTTAGTCTCAAATGAGTACTTTTCTTAATATTAAAACTGTGTACAAGACAGATTATACAAATGCAAAATTAAAAATTAAACTACTTTCTGCTTTTGGATTTAAAAATCCCCAAAGATCAAAAAATATTAGTATTAATATTCAAATTTAATTATTTGCTTTAATCATGTTTAATCATTTGTATAATGAACTATAAGACAAAAAATCTAATTTTTTGGCTCATATGTTAGAAATAATTGAATATGTGACATAAATAACTCATCCAGATTTTTTAAATTTATCTACACTCTTGTAAAGACTCAACAGTATATATAGAAGGCATAAAATGGCTAAAAACGATATCGCAAACTATGTGTTTTTATAAAATAACAGACATATGGCTGACTTGATCTGAGAATTATGTCAACTTCAACTTCTTTCTAAATTGATTACCAACTGTGATACAAGTCAATGGGTAAAGAGAGTAACAATATTATTTTTTCAAATACCCAATTTATGATTTGTATCATGAAATGTGCACATATTCAAAGGAAAATCAAAAGATAAAGGTTATATATATACATGAATAATGTACCAAATCTTAAAAAATTCCAACAGCAAATTCATCCCTTCCTTTTGCTGAGGATTTCTTCAACAGCATGCCAATGGTCGAAGCTGATAGAGCTCTAACACCCTGCCCTGGGACCCACTTTTATCTTCTCTGCAGTCATCCCACAGACCAAGAGAGCAGAACATAAGACAAAAAAAATTTGTATAATGTTTCCATATATTAAGGGAAAGTGGTTATAGATGTGATGGGAGAGAAGAGGGATTCCTTTCACAGTATTTAAAACCTGACACAATCTTAAGTTTCAAGGTAATTGCAATTTATGTATTCATTCTTTCTTTCATTCAACAAATGATAATTGAACACCTTTTATCTGCTGTGCACTGTTGTATGTATTGTGGATGAAACAGTGGGTTTTATGGATAATAGCTCTGCTCTTATAACCCTGTATTACAGTGTAGAAATCAATGAGCAAGTGTATATAAGGTAATTTCAGATAGTTGTAAGAGTTCTGAAGACATTAGAGAGATGTGGTAAAGAATAATTGAAATGATGCCAGTTAAGTGAACATGAAAGATGTCTGTGGAAAGGTTATATTTGAGCTGAAACGTGGATAATGAAAAGATAGTCATGTAAATATTTTGGTAAAGCATTCTATGCAGAAGGGACAGCAAATATAAAGGCCCTCTTGCATGGTGAGCACCTGTTTAAGAAACAGAAAGAAGACAATGGCTGTTGAAGTGCAGTATGTAAGGCAGAAAGAATGAGGTTACAATACAAGTCAGAGAAAGAGGCATGTGAAGCTCCTACTTACATTGGACCTTCTATCTGAATAGTGCTTCCTAAAGTTTTTAAACACAACTATACAGCAGTATATGGTAAAATGGATATACTGAGAGTCTCATCTTAAAGAGAAAGCAGGAAATTCAGATTCAGCCCTTATCAAAGCTTCTCTCCAATATGCCAGGTGTGCAAACTTCATGAGTACTTATACCAGACCAGAGCATCAGGGAGACCCCAAAACTTATTGGGAATCTATTCATACTATTTACTACTGATAAACATATTGTCCAAGTGTATCTTGACAATTGATGACTCAAGAATTTCTGTGCTGCCCCTGCGAGTAGGAATTTTTCATATGCTGAGAACCCATATACCTAGAATCCAGCCTCCTGGGTATTTCCTTCTGAGTATATCATGTTTTCATGTGCTACCATGAATCAGATTGTAGATTATTATCCCCCCTCACTCTAAGGGTATGTTAACATCTTCTATTTATTTATCCTTGCCAGTGGACTAAGAGTGAAGATTTTATTTTCTTAGCTTTGTTTATTCCAGTTTCTAATCATTACTCAAACCAGAATTTTCTGATACAGCTTTGAATGACATTTCAAATATAAATTTAGTACTCAAATTCATCAAGAAAGTTTCTTTTTTTCAATATATATATATAAGTCTCAGAACACACAAATATGGATTATATGTAAAGTGTTATTTAAGTAAAATATATTTGAGATTTATGATCAAACCAATGAAGTTTTAAATTACACCTAGATGTGAGTTATTATAATTTATAAATGTATTTTTTCAAATTATAGAAGACATATAGTAGTCATGTAGAAAATTTAGAAAGTACAGAAGAAATAAGAAAATAAGAATCAAAATAAATTCCAGCAAATAGAGATGAATATTTGTAACAATCTATACTAATAATAGAGAAATATGCAAATTATCTGTTACAGTATCAGGTCACGACCAGATCAGCAGGCTGCATCCCGCCCTCTGCTCAGGCAGCTGCAAGGCCCGGGGTAGGATAGGATAGGATAGGAGGGGATAGGAAAGGAGAGGGAGAGGAAGACAGGCCTGCATGCAGACAGGCTGAGAGGAGAAACAGAAATACAGAAAGGGAGTAAGAACAAGACACAGGAATGGAAAAGGGAAGGAAAGGTGGGGCTGCACATGGGAAGGGGTCATGATCTCAGCTGGGGGGGAGGGAGAGCAGGTATGCCCAGTGAGGTATGTGGCAGGAGCCCCACCCAGATGTGGGAGGAGGGTGGTGGCCTCTGGTGCGAGCCCTTGGTAGGGAGGCGCCTATGGGTCAGGGAGGGAGTGGTGGACGGTCCAAGGCCTTCTGGGCGGAGGCGCTCCTGCTTCGTGGCAGCAGCAGTGCCTGGGCCATGCGGGCCTCGGCCACCCTCACTGGATGGGCATCCCAGGCAAGGAATGGGAGCAGGACAGCGGTGGGGAGGCCAGGGGACGGGGGTGGCAAACACCTGGTCATGGCTGTGCCCTGGGCTGGGAGTTAATGACCCCCTGAAGAGAAGCTTTAAGAAGGGAGGGAGGGAGGGAGGAACTTTATAAAGGAGTTAGTAGAGAGCAGAGTTAAAGAAGGAAAGAGGGTGTATGAGTGAACTGTAGGAGCTATAATGAAAATCAAGTATAGTTGTGGGGACAGATTTTAAAAGTAGAAGTCAGAAAAGCAAAAAGATAAATGATAGTGAATAATTAGGCATGTAGATAGATAGATATTAAAACAGTGGAAGTAAGTAGAGAAGAATGTATGGGAAAGGTAGAATGAGAGAGAAAGAGGGAGGGAAGAAAAGTTTTAAAGAGGAGCCAGTAGAGCTTAAAAGGAGAATGGGAAGAAGTAAGAAATGGGGAGGGAGCAAAGCAGGTCCGAGGGAGGAAGTGAAGAAAAAAATTAAGGTGGGAAGGAAGGAATGTGGAGAGGGAGGGACAGTAGGAGAAAGATGGGAAGAAAGATGATGGAACAGAAGTAGGATATAAGGAGGAAAGAAAAGTTTATAAATGATGAGTCAGTAGGAAAAAGTGTTACATAAAGGAGAGAGAAAAATTGTGTGAGAAGGAGAAGCCAATAAGGAAGTCAAATACAATTGTGTGTGAAGGGGATAAGATTTAAAAAAAAAAAAAAAAGTTAATAGGGGCAACCAGGCTGGCAGGGGAGGGCAGTTAGGGGGATCAGGCAGGTAGGCAGAGTGGTTAGGGCAGGCAGACAGGTGAGCAATTCGGGCCTACCTGGCAGTTGGACATCTGCTGAGGTCCCAGATTGGAGAGGGTGCAGGTCGGGCTGAGGGACCCCCCCACACCGTGCACAAATTTTGTGTACCAGGCCTCTAGTATTTTATAATTCTTCACTGATTTTTTTTGTACATCTACATATTATTAGATGGAGACCACAAGTTTTTATCCTGTTACTTGCTTTAATCATATAATCATTAAAGAAAGCAACTCCAACTAATTGAAAATTCTTTAAAACCTCAATCTTAATGTTTATAGAATATTCCCATAAATCTTATAAGTCTCTCTTTTACTAAGCATAAAATTAATTTCCAATTCCTTCTATTATAAAAAATGTGATAAAAAGAATATTGAATTTTGTTATTATGTCATAAGAATTTTTTAAATTGTTAATTTATTTAATTTTCTGCAGTGTATAAGAATGGGCATATCACTTCTTAAGAAATAAAGACTATAGAATTTTACTGATATTCCAATGTCTGATTTAGATTTTCATACTACAGAGGCTGAAACTATTTTCATATATTTCTAGACTGGAAAGGGCACCATTTGCCCTTCCCATTATTTTCCAGCCTAAAACATAAATGAGATAGCTGGATAGGCTGAGAAATAACTGCAAAGATAGCCTCCTACTAAGGACAATAAAGATAAAATATAAAAGGGAACTAGAATATGGATAATATCAAGAATCTATTATACCAATCTTGGACTTTTTTCCTCTATTTATTTTCCAGGATTATATTAATAGGTAAAGTTCTACCTTTTTCAAATTATTTTTAGTTGTTATTCAGCTATTCATAGTTGTATAATTCCTAATTTATTTAACTGGAAAGGTTGGCCATAATATACTTCTTTTTATAAAATGATATAAGACAATACAATTTATAGTATAATTTTTTGAAAGATTATGGAGAGAGATATTTATACTAAGATGATGACAGTGGAGTGGTTTGATTCTCAGTAATTTTTTAAATTTTATTTTTACCTGTTTTTTCTTATTTTTTCTAACATGATTTAATTTAGGAAAACTTGTTATCTTTATAATATTCAACATTTCTATACAGGAACACAAAACATTTCTCCATTCATTCCATTCTTTAATACCTACCCTGCAAATAAATAATTTGCTTCAGATGCTCCTACCATACATCTCATTAAGTTTTCTTTCTTCACTGCTTTATGTTACTTATATTAATGAGAAAAGTCTTCTATGAAGCATTCTCTTCCATTTTTTGTATATACTGAAGTCTTCTATGAGTTATAAAGGACAAGTTAAGAAATTTTTTCAGCTAATATAAGCAAATTATATAGAAAATATATTTTGCCTTCCTCAGCTAATCATTATAATTATTAATTTGTTTTAAATAATATTACATTGACTGAAAATATTAAAAACTAATAATTATATGCATATTGCATTTTTATTCATTTCAGTGAAAATAACTTCTTTGTTTTATAATTGATTATTATGTTGGATCTGGGCATAAAGGAGTCTCTATACTGATATATGTAGTATTATACATTAGACAATATACTACCACTAATAGTATCTTAGTATTATTATATTGTATATTAGTATTAATATACTATTAGTATATTATAGGATATTAGGTTAGTATTCTTAAAGGATTTTGGAATTTGGGGGTTTTTTTGAGGGGGAGGGGCGTCATAAAAAATCACTGGGAAGTATTTTTGGTTTTATAACTCTCTTTTCATTCTCTCTCTCTTCCTTACTCTTCTCTCTCCACACGGGCCTCCCCTACAGGCCTCCTCTTCTTTTTCTCCTGTTTTTCTCCTTCTCCCCTGCTTCCTCCTCCTTCTTCTCACTCTCTCTCCCCTCATCCTGCTCTCTTTCTTCCCCTTTCTCTCCAATCCCTAATCTGTTTAACACTTTTTGCCATCAAGAACTAGCGCTTTCTTCTATAATGAAAAGACTCTCACTGAGTAGCTATGGTGACCTCATCATAAGATAAATCAAATCCAGCAATACATTAAAAATTTTAGATCATACACCATGAACAAGTGGGATTTATTCTGGGGATGCAAGGCTGATACAATAGTCACAAATCAATAATGAGATACATCACATAAACAAATTAGAAGACAAAAATCACATGATCAAATTAATTGACACACAGAAAAAGCATTCAACAAAATCCAACACCTTTTTTTGATTAAAAAAAAACCAAAACTCACAGCAAAGTAGGAATAGATGGACCATACCTCAACATAATAAAGGCCATATATGACAAACCTACAGCCAACATCATACTCATTAGGCAAAAACTAAAATCATTTCACCTAAGAACAGGAACAAGACAGGGATGTCTGCTTTCACCACTATAATTCAATATGAGAGGCCCAGTGCATGAAATTCATGCATGGGGTGGGTGTCCCTCAGCCCAGCCTGCACCCTCTCTAATCTGGGACCTCTGAGGGATGTCTGACTGCCCATTTAGGCCTGATCCTGGTAGGATCGGTTAGGGATCAGGCCTAAACGGGCAGTCGGACATCCCCCTCATAATCCAGGACTGCTGGCTCCCAACTGCTCACCTGCCTGCCTTCTTGATTGCCCCTAACTGCTTCTGCCTGCCAGCCTGATCACCCGCTAACCATTCCCCTGCCAGCCTGATTGCCCCTAACTGCCCTCCCCTGCAGGCCTGGTCCCTCCCAACTGCCCTCCCCTGATGGCCATCTTGTGTCTACATGGGGCCAGCCATCTTTGACCACATGGGGGCAGCCAGCTTGTGTGTTGGAGTGACAGACAATTTACATATTACTCTTTTATTAGATAGGATAGAGGCCTGGTGCACAGGTGGGGACCAGCTGGTTTGCCCTGAAGGGTGTCCCAGACCAGGGTGGGGGTTCCCTTGGGGTGTGGGGTGGCCTGGGTGAGGGGCCTGTGGTGGTTTGCAGGCCAGCCACACACCCGGCAACCCAAGCGGAGGCCCTGGTATCTGGGATTTATTTATCTTCTATAATTGAAACTTTGTAGCCATGAGTGGAGTCCAGGGCCAGCCAGAGTGGGCGGGAAGCTTGACTTCCTCCATTGCTGGGAAAACCCAAGCCTCCTGTTCGCTCCGTGGCTGCAGCCATCTTGGTTGGATTAATTTGCATACTTGCTCCTGATTGGCTGGTGGGCGTGGCTTGTGGGCATAGCAGAGGTATGGTCAATTTGCATGTTTCTCTTTTATTAGTGTAGATACTTCCCACTGAAGTAATAGCCTCACTGATCAGATAAGAAGAAAAAGTAAAAGGCATTCAAATTGGAAAGGAGAAAGTAAAACTGTCTTTATTTGCAGATGACATAATATTGTACATAGAAAACCCTAAAAACTCTATCAAAACAACTACTAGATTTATTAAATGAATCTGGCAACATAGCAGAATATGAAATTACCACCCAGAAATCGATGGCATTTTTATATACCAATAATGAAATCTCAGAAAGAGAAACTAAACAAACCCATTTACCATAGCAACAACAAAAAAATAAGACACCGAAGAATAACTTAACCATGGAGGTAAAAGACATGTACTCAGAAGACTACAGGATGTTGATAAAAGAGACAGAGGAAGATATAAACAAGTGGGAGAATATACCATGTTCGTGGATTGGTAGAATTCACATCATTAAAATGTCCATACTACCCAAAGCAATGTATAGATTCAATGCAATCCCTATTGAAATACCAATGGCATATTTTACAGATCTAGAATGAACACTCCAAAAATTTATGTGGAACTAAAAAACCCTGAATAGCCACAGCAATCTTGAGAAAGAAGAATTGCAATACCAAATATCAAGTTATACTACAAAGCCACTGTACTCAAAGAAGCCTGGAACTGGCACAAGAACAGGCATATAGATTAATGAACCAGAACAGAGACTCCAGAAATTGACCCAAGGCATTATGCTCAATTAATACTGTGACAAAGGAGGCAAGAGACTGTCTTTTTGATAAATGGTGCTGGGAAAACTGAACAGGTACATGACAAAAAATGAAACTACATACAGCATATGTAAGAATAAACTCAAATTGCATAAAAGACCTAAATGTAAGTTGTGAAGCCATAAAAATCTTAGAAGAATCTCAGACATCTCTTGTAGCAATATGTTTAGCGATACATCTCCTAGGGTAAAGGAAAGTAAGGAAAAAATAAACAAATGGGACTACATTAAAATAAAAAGCTTCTGCACAACAAAAGAAACCAACAACAAAGTGAAAGAAGAACCCACTGTGTGGGAGAACATATATGGCAATGATACATCTGATAAGGAGTGAATTTTCAAAATATATAAGGAACTCGTACAGCTTAACAAACGGAAGACAAACAATCCACTTAAAAAATGGGCAAAGGACCTAAATAGACACTTCTCCAAAGTGACATACAGATGGCCAAGAGACATATGAAAAATGCTCAACGTCACTGATCATCAGAGAGATGAAAATTAAAACAACAATGAGGTATCATCTCCCATCTCCCAAAATGGCTGCCATCGACAAAATACAAGTGTTTGTGAGGCTGTAGAAAAGAGAACCCTCGTGCACTGCTGGTGGGAATACAGACTGGTGCAGCCACTGTAAAAAACAGTATGGAGTTTCCCCAAAAAATTATAAATGTGTTACCACTTCTAGGAATATATCCTAAGAAACCTGAAACACCCATCAGAAAGAATATATGCATCTCTATGTTCATAGCAGCACAATTCACAATAGCTAAGATTTGGAAATAGCCCAAGTGCCCAACAGCAGATGAGTGGATAAAAAAAAGCTGTGGTACATTTACACAAAGGAATACTATAGTGGAGGTAAAAAAGAAGAAACTTTTACCATTTGCAACAGCATGGGTGGACCTGGAGATTATTATACTAAGCGAAATAAGCCAGTCAAAAAAAGATAAGTATCACATGACCTTACTTACATGTGGAATCTAATGAACAAAATAAACTGATGAACAAAACAGATGGAGAGACATAAAACCATGAACAGACTGATGAATTTCAGAGGAAACATATGCATACTAGTTGACGCGGTGCACAGATTCATGAACATTAAAAGGAAATTAATTAGAAGGTGACCAGCAGGGCAGGACTGGGCAAGACGGGCCAGACACGCCCTGGAGCCAGCCTCCCACAGTCCTTCTCCAGCCAGCAGCCCCTGGGGCTGCACCGGGGCTCGAAGGGTGTCTGCGGAGTGAGCGAGGTCCCTCTGGCATGTGGGGTCCTTCAGCTGGTCTGCGGGGATCAGGCAGAAACCAGCAGTCTGACATCCCCCAAGGGGTCCTAGAGTGCAAGAGGGCACTCTGCAAATTTGCTGTCGTTCAGGGTGTGGAATGCAAATGCAAATGTGCAGTAAACCAGATTCAGGGCTGACAGTGCCCCAACAACAACATAACCCATGGCCAAAGGTGGAATTGCACAGCCCTACAGGAAACTGGGCTCCCTCCTCTCTGGTTTTGGGGTGTGTCACCCTAGAACAGCTGCTGCTAAGTCACTGCAGCTCAGCAGTTCCTGCGTTAAGCGTCTGCCCCCTGGTGGTCACTGCGTGTCATAGTGACTGGTCAGACAGTAGGAGGGACACTTAGCATATTAGCTCTTTATATATATAGACTAGAGGCCCAATGCACAAAATTCGTCTAAGAGTAGGCCTTCCTTCCTTCTGGCCACTGGCACCAGGGACCTGGGCTTTTCTCACAGAGGAAGGCCCCGCCCACCCGCCACAGCCCACCAGTTGGTGACCTGGGCCTTTTTCTGCGGGGCAATCATGGGGCAATGGCCGGGCCCCCAACCAATCACATCGCACCTGCCTTGGCTGGCCTGGCACCAGTGAGTGTCATAGCGTGGTCCCGAATGGTCATCCAGATGGTCATCTGGATGGTCATCTGGATGATCGTTCTGCTGTTTAGCCGTCCTGTCAATTTGCATATTACATTTTTATTATATAGGATATGCATAGCCCATGGATACAGAAATAATATGGTGAAGGCTTGGGAGGGGTGGGTGCAGGGATGAGGGGTTCAATGGGAAAATAAAGGGGATATCTATAATACTTTCAACAATAAAGATAAACTTTTAAAAAAATATATTAGGAATAAAGTAGCTCATACACATCTATGTCCTGGAGATTCAAACACCAAGATGCACAGGAAATCACATGCAAAATCTAAAACCTAGGGAAATCAGGAAATGTTAATCATTTGACTTTTAAAATAAATTAGCACTCTTCCTCCCAGACAGAATGTGATTGAGCAGATTTCCCATTATCCAATATGGAGCATCTAATCTATGGGGCAAGATTTTCTTACCATGTCACCTTAGAGAAGATTAAATGTCTATATGGAGGTTAGGCCTGTGGCTCCAGGACAAATTCTTGCTCTGAGTAATAACCAAAGTTTATGTAAACTTATGTGGCATGAGCCATAGCACCTATTAGCCAAAAACATTACAGAAGTTGCTTTTCTTAAGGGAGAGAAGCACTTAGAGTTTTGTAGATACCTCTTGGCACACCTATTCTTGACCTCTCAATTTTGATTCACCTGTAAGTATCTTTGATATATTTATTTTAGGTTTATATTTGTATTAACCACAACCTCATTATTCCCTTCATTGTTGTGAGTATACCAATCTGTTCCCTAGTCCCCCTAGATAAAAATTGTAAAAAATAAAAATAAATGTTTGAGAATTTCTGGCCTATAGCAATTACTACTCACAAGACTGATTATATTTACTATATTTCTTTTTTGAATCTACATAACTTTGTTTCCTAAAATTTCACAAGCAAAGCTATGGCCCAAGAAAAATGAAGGATTATGTAATTAGCTGGTAAATATACTGGGAGCTAGGAAAATGGAAGTGTAAATATCAACTCTAATTTAAATCATCTAGATTGGCCAGACCGGATGTCTGAACTTCCATGTGTAACTGCCTAGATTTATGGCGCTAGCCGTGTGACATGAGGTACACATTTTCATAAAGGACCACAGACTTTATAAAAGCAGGAAAATGACTCTTCTGAAAGAAAACTAAAGGTGCTTGTTTTAGAAAAATAAATGTTGGGCCAAATGTTCATCCTTTATTATTCTCCCATAGGAGTTTTACAAGATGAGGATCTGGCATTTATTAGCAGGTCATTTAGGGGTCGGTGGCTGTGGGAACCCAGACTCTTTGTCTGCATTTTATCTTCACCATATGATTTTGGTATGAGTATTAAAGTCTCATAAAGTATAATATGTCATGAATATTTAATAATTACATTTTAAAAAATAACACAAGTTAAATCACCTGTTATAATGTTATGTTATCAATAAAAGCCCATTTAAATTTTCGCCAGGTATTTTAAAATTATTTGTTGGTTGGGGTACTCATTAGTTATGGGAAATACACATGTGTGTGTCTGTATAACAGTATGATCTGAGTAAATTCAACTATTGAATATAACTTTAACTTTTGTCTCCTCAGTTGGATGTTTGCATATATAATTTAAATTCCATGCAACATTTTTAAATGGCTTTATAATAAATAATATAACACAAGTATAAAATATATTTGCTAATCTGCTAGATAATCAGAGAAATCTACTCTAAAATATTCCCATTAAAATAATAAATTCAGCCAAATCTATGACAGTAAAGTAGAAAGAAAAGTCTCTTGTTAGAACAATTTGTCAGAAGTGTTTAGAATGAGTCTGTTTGAACTTTGCGCGGCATTCAATGCAATCTGAGAAGGTGTGATTCCCATTGTCTGGTAAGTTTAACAAAGAATACATCACAGGTAGAGAAAATGTTAAGGCAATCTGGAAGTGAACACAGAATGGAATCTTGAGAAAAACACAGGGCTTGGGTTCAGAAGAGGAGCTTCTGAGTTCTGGTGTTTGCCACTTATTGTGCAAGTCACAACCTCTCTGGCTCCCACTTTCTTCTCTTTGATGGGCCTTGGAATAATGTGTATAACACATGTCTGAGCGCCCCAGGCACTCTGACCTCCTTGCTGTTCCTCAAAAACACCAAGCACCTCACCTAGGGCCTTTGGAGAGGCTCTTCCCACTTCCTGGAATGCTCTTTCCCTCAACCCCCATATGGACAGCTGCCCCTCTTCCTTCAAGTTTGGCTTAAAATTCCCGCAAGCCCATGCCCAGCTCCATGGAAAGCTAGGAAAGAGGAAGCCAGTGTTTTCGCTTTTCATATGGGAGACTGGCTCTGCCTCCATTCAAGATCCAAAAGATACAGAATTCCTTTGAGCAGACAAAATATTAACTTCAAGACACTGCAAAATCTTTAAACAATTACCACTCCACATGATGGGTAAACCCAGAAATTTCTAAGAAATGAGTAACAGTCCATCTAGATCAGCGATTTTCAACCTTTTTCATCTCATGGCACACATAAACTAATTACTAAAATGCTGCAGCACATCAAAAAATATATTTTTTACCAATCTGACAAAAAACATAGGAATCATTTTGATTCATTCACACAAGATGGCTATTGTTGTGCTGCCTGTTGTCATTTTTTTATTTGACAATCTAAGGGAAAAGAGGCCAGTGCCCCTGACTAAATAGTCAGGTATTGCATGTTTTAAAAATACTTGCAGTACACCAGTTGAAAACCGTTGATCTAGAGATATCTAAATAATAATAAACTAGACCCATTTAAATTCTTTACTTTGTGAGTCTATGTCAGGCAATATTTTAATTTGTTTGGATAACAAGAAAAACTGGGCACAATTACATGTTAAATAGTTTGCTTTATATACATTATTTCTATTCTTTACATAACCCTTCTGGTTATATTATCTCTATAGATGAGGAAGCTGAGGTTCAAAGAGATAACAATAATTGTCATAGGGAATTGCTGTCTCTGTTCTGCAGTTAGTCACTTATCTGGTACCTACCATGTGTAATCAGGTGCAAGCATATTTTCTCCTTCTTCACTACATTTTTCCATATTCATCATATGAATGGGTACACCAAAAAATGTGAAACAGAAAAAATAAAAATAACAGACAATTATTTGGTAAGATCAAATTTGACTAGAGCACTGTTTAATACTTTATTTCTTTTCCTTGCCTTTTTTTCTATTTTTATTTCAATTTTTTAATTTATTCCAATTTTATACTTCAGTGCCTCAAATCCTTTAGGTAAGAAATTTACTTCAATAATTTGGTTACTAAACTATAAACTATGCAAGACATTAAACCAAACTTTATATTAAAACATAAGTACATACTAGTTTCTTATTCCTACAAGTGATTTAAAATCATATAACATGATTTAAAAATAGTTGTATATTCTGGCAGGTATATGGTAGCATGAGAACACTGTCTTTGGAATTAATATGGCTTTGATTCAAAATTAAGTGTCAAAAGATAGTTCCTTCAGTATAAAAAAAATGAAACAACACTGACTTTATAGGGTTGCTGCAAGTATTTCATGAGACCATATAGGTAAAGCACCTAGAACAGTCTAACACATAGTAGGCACTCTGTCATAAAGATGTCTGATTTGTCCCTGTGGCAATGATGGCATGTTCAGAATCCATGAACTATCATTAAGCAGCAAAACTCAAATGCCATAGATCTACTCTGCTAAGGTAGATTCACCTGTTGTTTAGTTTATGCTCAGAATCCTTTGCCCCTTCTTTGGGGACTAGCATCCTACTGTTCTTTGAGGCAGCATCCGTCTCTGAGTCCATGCTGCTGGCATCTTTTCAGTTTCGGAATCCAATTATGTCTGAAGACAAGCTACCCCTCACTTTTTCAATTATATGAGTGAATCTTTGTGGCAGGCTTCAAAAATGGCCCTCAAGAATCCAGTTTTAGGAAGTGAGCAATAACACAGCTTTGTAGTATTCATGCTTTTGTGTTATCCCTTCCCCTTGAATGTGGGCTAAGGGCTTGCTTCTAACGAACAGCATGAAGTACAGGTGATGGGTGTCAATTCCACGATTAGTTTACAAAAGACTGACCTCTGTCTTAATGGAATACTCCTCTATTGCCATGGGGGCTTGCACAGTGAAGAAGCAAGCTGTCAGGTGGGTGAGGTCAAGCATTGAATAACTAAGCAATCTCTGGGCAACAGCAAGGGAAGAGTGGAAGCGTTCAGCCCAAGGAGCTGAATGCTGCCAACTACTGAGTGACATTGGAATGCTGCGTCCACAGTCCCTGCTCTTTCACAGCGGATAGTGGAAGCCAGTTCCCTACACCTGGCAGTGACCAGGAGACTCTGACTGGGGCTGGGACTCAATGAGGACGGAAATTTGCTAGGGCGGTGGTGTAAGCCTGAGCATGAACTGACAATAAGATGCATCTGTCAACCAGGGAACCCAGGTGTTTCTCATCGCGGGACTCTCCCCACCAGACTCCCGAGGTCACGTGAAATCGGGCTTTGGGAAAGGAGTGCCGCAGCAGCGTTTCCGGCCTGCCTTTGTCGTCTTTGCTGGTGCTGATGCTTCGTTTATCCCAGTCCATCCTCTTCCTGACCCTCTCGCTGTACCCAGACTTACGCCCTATCCCCCACACGCTATCCCTTCACTCTTGGAAAGGTCATGGGAGACCGTGCTGGCGCCTTCATCGCAGCCCTGTGAGAGACCAGGGTGCACAGGACCCAGGTAAGCTGTGCCCATGTTCCCGGCCCACAGAACATATGGGTGTTCTTTTAAGAAGGCATGCTTTGGGGGCAATCTATTACATAGCAATAGGTAACTAATACAATTACTTTAAGTCTCTTGGATTGGACTTCTATCCCTAGCATTTACTAGTAAAAGATTCTGGACCATTCATCTGCCGTGTGTTCTGGTCGGGGCAGCCTTGATCTTTCCCCGTAAGGAGGTGGCCTAGCGGCATCAGAAAACCCAGGCGACCTTGCCTCGGAGGGGCCTGGGCTGCAGAGGCAGGGCAGCGGGGTAAACAGAAGTTCTGCGCGGGGTGGGGAGGCCATGGTGTCCGGCAGTAACTGGCTGTGGGGGCGCCGGGTGGGGGGGGAGGGGGCGGTGGTGAATGTCGTGCTGGTGATGGCCTGCAGGAGCCCGGTGTTTGTGCTGCTATTTATTTTTGTGAAGAGGCAAATCATGCGCTTTGCAATGAAATCCCGAAGGGGACCTCACGGCCCTGTGGGACACAATGCCCCCAAGGAGTTAAAAGAGGAGATTGATATTCGACTATCCAGGGTTCAGGATATCAAGTATGAACCTCAGGTCCTTGCGGATGATGATGCAAGACTGCTACAGCTGGACACCCAGGGAAATTAGAATTGCTATAACTATTTATACAGGATGAAAGCTCTAGATGCCATCCGTGCCTCTGAAATCCCATTTCATGCTGACGGCCGGCATCCCCGTTCCTTAATGGACAAGGCTTTTCGCTCCTACCTGTTAGATCTTCGAAACACTAGTACTTCTTCCTAAGGTGTGTGCAAGGCCCTGGTAAGCTATGAGACAGCCCGCTGTGGAACTGGGGTCTTTGGCCAGAGAGAGAACCTGCGCTATCAAGAGGTCCTGAGTGAGCTGGCCACGGTGTAAGTTTAGAGGGGAACAGGTCAAAGGGGACTGGTTAGAGAATATAGTAGTGCTGGACTGTTCCAGGAGTGAGATCGCCTTCATAAAACAATATGAACAAAACCCATGGTAACGTAAGAGTTGTGGGGTCCTAGATTATTTGAACTGCCTCTCGCTCACACTGGAAGGCAGATGTGTACTGACAAGCTCACAAGAGAAGCCTTTCTTGCTTTTGTATACCTCTTTTTTTTTTTTTTTTAATTGGTGCAAACGGAATAGTTTTGCAGCACACAGAGATGCATTCTCTTCCAGGGTCCCAGGATCCTCCTTCAGTGTCTTGGCCTTATAAAAATAAGACTTAAATATCACCCATTTTTATTACCACTTTAAGCGTTAGTAACCCTCTCTGAAACAAAGGACATCACTACAGAGTCAGCTGATGAGTATTTGTGTGATAGGAGAGGAATCACGACTTTCTGGGAATGTTTTAAAGATATGCTGACATGGTTTCATTATGTTGTTAATGCAAATGTTAAAATGAAAGCGTAAAGAGGATAAGCCAATCTAGAATAAAAAGTTAATAGCATGAAAAGAAAGAATTCATCTGTTTTCTGATGTGTTGACTATGGCTCTTTCTCAAACAGTAAGGAGTATGTATGTCCTGTCTTTTCTCTCTTCCTAAACATAAATTACCTTGTTCCTACTAAAAAAAAAAAAAAAAAAAAAAGATCTGGACAATTAATCTTGGAAATACTTAACCTATGGATTAGAAAGGAGCAGCATTAAGCAAAGATGAACTTTGAGTAACACACGCAGTGTTGTAACTGTCTAAATAAATGACACCACATAAATTCTTATCCAGAGTACTTTATTCCTCATTCTTCACTTTAACCAAAAGGAGATCATGTTTAAACACACACAAAAAAAACTTTTAAAAGTTTAGGAATAGCTTAAATTCACTCAACAATTAAGTACTTTAAAACTTTCTGAAAATATATAGGAATTAGCAAAGATGAAAAGTTCTCTCAGAAGAGTTTTAAAACGTTAGTTTTCCCTAAGGAGAATTGAAAGAGTGAGTAAGATATGACTGAACAAGTTTTAGTGATAGGATATGCAAATTCAGGTTTTTGTTTGTTTTTTTCTTATAGAATTAGAAAATCACTACATAGTAGACTGAAAATAATTTGTTTGATGCTGGGGATATTTTGATGTAGGGAACATTTATCAAAACTATGTACAGCCTGGCTGTTGTGGCTCAATGGTTGAAGGTTGACCTATGAACAAGGCAGTCACGGTAACCAGTCAGGGTATATGGCGGGGCTGCAGGCTCAGTCCCCGGGGTGGAAGGCGTGGGGGGCACAAGGTGGAGGGCGGTTTGCAGGAGACAGCCATTCAATCAATCTATGATTCTCTCTCATCACTGATGTTTCTGTCTCTCCCTCTCCCTTCCTCCCTGAAATCAATAAAAATATATTTCTAAAAAAGACCAAGTACATATCACAAAGTAGAAATAGCACCTCAGCTGAAACATGTGTATGAAGCAAATGTGTAACCCTAAGCAAGCTATGTGTGGTATTTCAAGTCCTTACCACCAAAGGGGGCCTTAGAAATGTTTTAATTTAATCTAATTTGTTTTATAGATGAGGATACTGAGGCCCAGAATAATTGTATTACTTTCTTAAGATCAAGCAGTTAGTAAATGCAGAGCAAGGATTGCTTTTACACCTTTGAACCCCAAGTCCACTTCTTTTAGAAATAATTACAGCTACATTTTTGCAGATATTTATAATTGACAGTGCCCTAGAAGGACTGAAGGTGAGGACCACAGAACCCCCAATATTCTCCTAGCACATTATCAGCCTTTTCATAACAAACTGCCTTACAAATCAATCCCAAGGAGAAATCTCAGACTGCTTGTTCCTTTTACCCAAACCTGCTGTCAGCCCAGCCCTATCACTCAGCTGTAGGATTTCCTTTGGAATCCCTGATAAGACAACAGCAGTTGTTTATAACTGACCCATTATGAAAGGTTGGTGCCAATTCTCACTGGTTAGAACCCATGCCATACTGGTTATTAGAAAAATACTTTGCATATCACCCTTGACTCCTTCGCTGCATGTCTCAGTCAGAAGAGGTCCTAAACCTCAGGCATTCCTTCATGCCTCAGAATCTCCTCTTTCTAAGGCTCTGGGTAGCTCCTGATCTGGCACAATTTCTTAATCCTCCATGATTAATCCACCATAAAAACCTTTCATTATTCCTATCTTCTCAAAAAACCAAATCAAATCACCTAGCTACTCTAAAGCACATACCATCAGATTACGGCCTCATCCCACCCTCCTGCTGTAGTTATCATTCATCCTCTAATCATCCCACCTCACCCACCCGCTCTTGTCCTTATCTCCATGCTAAAACAGCCTAAATCCCAGGGGTCATCTATCTATAATAATAAAATCGTAATATGCTAATTAGACCAGACTTCCTTCCGGATGACCTTCCAAATGAAGCCGGGGCCGTGAGACCTGAGCATCTTGCATGAATTTCGTGCTTTGGACCTCAGTTTTCATTATAATCCCTTCCCTGCATATATAGCTTCTACTCCTTTTTCCTCTCTCCCTTTATCTTACACATATGACAATGAGTAATTCTGAGAGAACTCATCTCACCATTTGCTCTTTATTTACCTGAGCAGTTGAACATAACTGGAAAAAAACCATAACCATGCCATGCTGACTGATCATACTTTAAATTTATGAACACAAATTTCAAAAAGACTCTCAAATATTACATTCCGCTGGTCAGTTTACTCTCTTAGCCTCCAAGATGTTTACAAACAGTCAAAAACTATATGTCATATATTTGTCTTACCAAATTTACTACTATATAAGCATCTGTACCCAAGTAATATGATTTCTTCCTTTTCCAATGGATGAATTGTTCATACTCTTACTTAAGTGTAATCCTTGTATTTGCTCATTCTCTTTCCTCTATTTAAAAAGTGTATTCCTAATAGCTACTTATCCCTTATTTCTCATGAAGGATCATTATTTTCCTGACTATCTCTCCTGAATCATTCCCATTAGCATGTAAGCAAACTAAAATATTTCCATCTATTAAAAAAAAGAAAAGCCTGACTGCATTGTCTAGGTACCATTTATCCGTCACTTTTATTCCAAAACTCCTTTAAAACTCCTTATAAGACTTGTGTATATACTCATTCTCAACTTCCTTACTTTACAAAGACCCTCAACCCTAGAACTCTTCTGAAGCTGCATTCATCAAGGTCACTGTGCTCCTCTATATAGCCTAATCCAATGGTCATTTTACTCTGTCTGCAGTATTTGAATTGTTGATTTCCCTCTCCTTCTGGAAACAGTTTCTTTAATGAACTTCCAAGACAACACAATTTCTTGATTTTTCTCCTAATTCAAGGTCACCTTATTTTCTGTCTCTTTTGCCAAATCCCTTTCCTCTTTTCATTGTCTAGCCATTACAGTGCTCCAGAGTCTCTCTCTATCTTTTCTATCCTAAACATCCACTTTACAAAGGGATCTCAACTAATCCCAAAGCTTCAAATGATATCTATGGTTAAACAACTCCCAAAATACATTTCTAGTTTTAACACTCCTCTGAACTCTAGAAAAATAGATTCAACTGATTTCTACTCGTCATTTTACTTGTTTAGCAACCTATATTTAACATACAAGCAACACAAGCAACCCATGTTCTTTTCCATCTTGGTAAATAGCATCACAACTATGTAGGCAGTTGTGAGAGATTCAGATTTTTAAATTCATATAAATTGGGGGTACACATGGACCAACTACTGTATGGTGCATCATCTAAAATGGTGCATCCCCCACTTCACATGGGGTGATCTGGGGGAGAGAGAGAGCGAGAGCATTTTCATTGCCAAGAATAACCAAAAATTGATTTGCCTTTTACTGGATACATCTGCTTCCATCTATGATGTAGTAATGTGGACAGAATTACTCTCCCACAAAGAACTGTAATAAATAGCAGTTTGAAGGCATTAAAGGTTAATGTAGTTAGGTCTTGAGGTGCCAAGATTCTAGAAAGAAGGGAAATGCATTAGAATGACCCGATTTATTAGTCTTTTCTCTCCAGGCTTTTGGTGAATCCAAGTATAGGGCATAGAAGTCAAACAGGAAGTTGGTGGGATCGTCACTTGCTGGGATGACAAAAATTAGAGTTTAGGGCTATTAAATAGGCCAATGTTCCAGAAAAAAAATAGTGCAAGGGAGTACTATTCAATAGGCCAATGTTCCAGAAAATAAAAAGTGAACTACTAGGAAGTGAAACTGAATTTCTATATGCAATTTCCCCTCAAATCACCTGACAGATCCCTAACTTGTAAATCTGCATAGAAGGTCAACAAACCAAGCAACAGGTGGCTAATTATAGGCTAAAAAGCTAAACAGAGATTTTTTTTTATTAATTTCTTTATTGATTAAGGTATCATATATTTGTCCTCATCCCCCCCATTCCCATCCCAAACCCCTCCCCACACATGCCCCCACCTCCCTGTTGTCCGTGACCACTGGTTAGGCTTATATGCATGCATACAAGTCCTTTGGTTGACCTCTCCCCCTTAACCTCACCCTCCCCTACCTTCCCTCTGAGGTTTGACAGTCTGATTGATGCTTCCCTGTCTCCAGGTCTGTTTTTGTTCATCAGTTTATGTTGTTCATTATTTCCCCTAGATGAGTGAGATCATGTGATACTAGAAATACTCTTATAAGAACCGAAAATGAGACAAGCAATAATGGTTATGCTGAGAGGCAAATGAATCAGTCTGTAGTGAGTTTCTTTCTGGGCCAACAGTTCTCTTGAGTCCCAATTTCAATGTCAAACATTTCCTTATATGTACATGTCAGCAATGATATTTCAGTTCTGGATGGTGGACAAGTGGTGGTAATGCAGGTCCGACCCTCTCTGGTTTGGTCCTGGGCAACCTTCCGTGACGCACAGCTGCTGACTGCTAGTATGGCAAGGCGTTGTCAGCGTCTTCCATCTCTGGACTGTTTCTCTTCTGTCTTCATGGCTGGAGCAGTCCTGTCAATTCCTCTCTGTTGCAGGAATCCACATGGTCTTGGAGGTGTTTTCTGAAAATATACAAACATATTCTTGACCAAAAGAACAAAGGAATCTTTTCTATAAATTTGACTTGAGATCCTTTTTCATTTTTTGCCCAAACGATTTTCCTTTGGCTTGTTTTGACACCATGTGTGTTTTTCTTGGGTGTCTTGTGTTGCCGAGCAGTGCACCTTTGGAGGTGGAGGTCCTAGGGTCCGCGGGTCTGCAGCTGGGGTAGCAGGATTTTGGCTGGAGTGGCTGCTGGATCGCGGGGCAGTTCCAAGGCCTATCTGGTTGGTGGTGTTGATGAGTTCCTATAAAAGGCTGTTCTCCCCTTCAAGATGGCGTGGGCTCTGTGCTGGAGTCCCGCCGTCTGGGGAGTGCCCGCAGCGGTGGTAGTCTCTCCTTGTCAAGGAGAGCCTGTCTGCCAGCCCTGCTGCTCCTGCGAGATTTAAATTTCCCTCACTCACTCACACACACACCACACACATCCACACACTCTCCTTTCATACCCTCACTCACTCACTTCCTCTCCCTCACCTCTGTCCTGCCAGCTGCCATCTTTTCGCCTAAACAGAGATCTTGGCAGTTTCATCAAGCTGAAGAGGTAAAAATTGAAGTTCAGTGCTAATCAAGATGGAGGGGCTCTTGTAATCACTCTAGGCTTTCCATTGAGGCCCTGAGGAGTTAAGCAATGCCAGTAAGGGAAAGTCAGAAATAGACCTCCCCAAATGCAGCTGCACCTGAACCAATGTGATAAACCCATACTAAACACGCTTGCCAGAAGAAAAGTCCTCTCTAGAGGAAGAGATCATGGAAGCACTTCTGTGATTTGTCCTAGACGATATCTGGCAATCAAGAAAGAAATTATCAGGAAGTGCCATCAAACAAGACATGAGAGACTGAAAACCAAAAGAAAATAGTAACAGAGAGATTATCTAAGTATTGGAGTTATGAGATAAAAAACTTTAAAACAACCATGATTATTGTGCTCAAACCTAAATCTATACAAGATAATCAAATGGACATTCTAGAAATGAAAAATATACTAACTGAAATTATTAGATAGGTTAATAGCAGAGAAGATACAATAGAAGTGGGGTTCCTTACCTGAAGGATCCTGGTGAATAGGAAACATCCACATTGAAGGGCTTATAGGAAAAAAAATAGAAATGCTCAATGAAACATATTTTATATAATGAAAAGCTCTAACATGTATGTACCTGGTGACCAGAAAAAGACAAATAAAACAGAGTAGATGGAATATTTGAAGAGATATCACTATTTCTTTTTAAAATTAATGAAGTAGTAACAAGCAACAGATTGAAGAAACTCTGCTAACCACAGGTAGAATAAACCACTTCTAGGTACATAATAATAAAACTGATGAAAAACAAAGACAAAGGGAAACACTTAAAAGAAGCTGGAGGACAGTGTTACCTTAAAAGAATGAATCTATGGAAAACTGAAGACAATGGAAAATCATATTTTAAATGGTGAAAGAGCTGGTGCCATTTTGGGGTTCAGCCCATCTGGTTTCCCAGCTGACCTAGCAAATTTATAAGTCTTTAAAAAAAAAGAGAAATAAAATAAAGCGGTGAAGGAAAATGACTAAGTTGGACATTTTTACCCAGAGAGCATGAGTTTCAGAAACAAAGCTGAACTCTCCTGCACTGGTGGTGGGAAAGTAAATTGGTACAACAGTCTGTAAAAGTAGTATATAGGTTCCTCAAAAAATTAAAAATGAAATGACCATAAGATTCAGCAATTTTTCTTCCAGGTATTTATCCTAAAGAATTGCAATCAGAATATTAAAAATATACCTGCATTACTATATTCATTGCAACATTATTCACAATAGTCAAGATATGGAAATAACTTGAATATCCATTGATCAATAAATGGATAAAGAAACTGTGGTATATAAATACAATGGAATATTATTTAGCCTTAAAGAAGAAGGAAATCCTGCCATTTTTACCAACATGGATGGACCTGGAGAACGTATTCTAAGTGAAATAAGCCAGACAGAAAAAAAAAAAAAATACTGTATGATCTCAGTTATATATTGAATCTAAATAGCCAAACTCATAAAAGCAGAGAGTGGAATAGTGACTGCTAGAAGCCCAGGGCGGGGACACAGGGGGAAATGATGACCAAAGGGTATAGAGTTTCAGTTATATAAGATAAATTTTTCATGCACTGGAGGAGGGTGGTCCCTCAGCCCAGCCTTTCCCCTCTCACAGTCCGGGAGCCCTCAGGGGCAGGAGGCAACCTGGCAATCAGGGGAAGGCAGCGCCCCATCATACCTCTGCTGCTGCCACTGCCAGCAGCACAAGCCTTGGTTGGTCCTGGTTACCTGAGCCTCGGCTGGCCCTGGACATCTAAGGCTTGCCTGTGCCTTGGGCGTCAGCTGCGCAGTCGCCATCTGAGGCTTGCCTGCACCTCAGGTCAGCCCTAGGGGCAGGCCCAGCCTTGCCGCATGCCTGCCACCCTGGCAGGGCTGAGGGGACTGGGCGCTGCCATCTTGTGGCTGTGGGCACCTCCATCTTTGAGGGCATGGCAGTCAATTAGCATATCCCCTCCTTATTGGCTGTGGGCACTGCCATCTTTGAGGGTGGGCACTCACTTAGCATATCCCCTCCTTATTTGGCTGTGGGCAATACCATCTTTGAGGGCAGGGCAGTCAATTAGCATATCCTCTCCTTATTGGCTGTGGGTGCCACCATCTTTGCAATGGTGTGAGGGTCAATTAGCATATTCCCTCTTTATTAGATAGGATAAGTTCTGGGAATCTACTATATAGCATAGTGCCTATAGTGTACAACACTATATTATATACTAAAAGTTTACTAAGGAGGTAGATCTTATGTTCAGTGTTTTTACCACAAAAAGAATAATAATTATAATAAAGAGGGTAAGAGGAAGCTTTAGAAGGTGATGAATAGGTTTATGACCCAAACAATAGTTATGGTTTCATGGGTGTAAACTTCTCCCCAAACTGATTTCATTAACTTGTGTTCATTGAATGTGAACAGCTTTTACATGTCAATTATACCTCAATTAAATGGCTTATTTTAAAAATTAAAACAAAAAGATAATTTAAGTAATTTTCTGAAAAACCAAAGCTAAGAAAATTCACAGTAAGAGACCTAGCTGAAAGAGATACTAAAGGGAGTTCTTCAGGATAAAAGCCAGTAATAGCAGATGAAAGCACAGGTAATACAGGGAAGGAAGAAAGATAACAAAAAAAGATAAACATGTGAGTAAATCTAAAGTAATCTTGACTCATTAAAATAATAACACTATTTTATGGGATATAAAATACAGAGATAATTAAAGTATTTGGCAACAATATCACTAAATATTGATGGTGGGAGGAGTAATAAATATAATTAAAGTGTTCCAGGTCTTCTACATGTCCAGAAAGTGGGGAAAAAGTATTTTAGGTATAGTCTAATAATTCCAGGATGCTTGTGATAAACTCAATGGTATCCATTAAAATAATAAAAATAATCCTAATAGAAGGGGAAAATGGAATAAGGAAAAAAATGATTAAACCAAGAAAAGATAAGGAAGGAGAGAAAATAGAACAGAAAAGAATGAGATATATATTTAGATGGTAGACTTAAACTCAAGTTTTTACTGGATTCTCTTGAAAACTATAAAATGATTTCCAATTTATAATCAGTAAACTCCTTAATTGTCCTCTTTTCACATAAGTCTCTCCATCTCCCACGTATCCTACCACTGCATTAAGACTTCTCTCTCTCCTTCAACTCATGAACCATCTCTCCAACAACTTTACCTCTCAAGTTTTAAATTATGAACAGAAGTTAAATAATACAGAGTGGGGCAAAAGTAGGATTATACTTATTTGTATGGAAAATATTACAACCAATAATTAATAAATAATAATACAAGAATAAACTATGTTTCATGTACTCACAATTGTACACCTACTTTTGTCCCACCCTATTATATGAACAGATATAATAAAAATGAAAACACCATACTTGTAGAAGTACAGAAGGAAAAAGAAAAAAAAAATTCACAACTCCCCCTGCCCCCACCACCACCTTTTTTCACCCCCTTTCCCTCCATGACACAGATACATATTGCATTCTTGCTCCCTTTACTTTAGGGAAAGGAACCTGACCCCTCTCTACCTGAGCTCAGATTCTGGACAACAAAAGGGAACTCTCAACCTGAATCAACAAGAAAGAATCTTCCTTCTTTTGGGGGGAGGCGAAGGGTGGCTGCAAACATTTATAATATAGTATTTTCACCTGTCCTATTTACATATCCTCTTCCTCATTCCTGTTCCTCAGAGTCCACTTCTGTATACCCAATAGCATTAAATTAAACAATATAAGCAGCAGCCTGGAACAAATTTATTGAATAGCACAATTAAAAAAAAAAGATTCCCTATACTAGTATGTATGTTTTTTAAAAGTGGAAGAAGTAACTAGAAAGTTACCTAACATTTTTATGTTGTCTGACCTCCAAAAAGCATTAACTTTCAAATCAAACTCCTGGATGAGACTCTGGGCTTTGCCTTTACTCGCTGTATTACCTTGGGCAGAATGAGCCCACACTTCAGAACCTCATTTTCATCTGTAAAATGGAGACAATAAAGCAATTGAAGTGAGTATCACACACAAAAAAATCTATAAAATGCTGTGCCTAGATTGTAATATGTGTCCAATAAATGTTAGCTCCGCTTCCCCCGCATAGGTTGGTCAGTGTTTATTTTCTTAACTGAACTAAGTGGATATGATTTTTTAATTCATTTGTGAGGTACAGGCTAGCAAAGCTCACAGATCCTCTGCTTCTCCTCCATCTGTCTGCCAACTGACATTCTTTGTTGTTAATCTAAGACCAAGCCATATGTTCTCCGTATGGAAGACTCTTTCCTGCCCAGGTGGGAAAGCAGACACAATGATCTAATAAGTCTTTGCTGTCTCACTAGGGCAAGTCTTGGGAAAACTTCCAAACATTGAGAGGTTCTGATGAGACACCACAAGCTTGGGTGACTATGTTGTTCATCAAATTTTATTTTTTTTTTTTTACTTTCCTTTTTCCTCCCAAGATCCCTAAACCATGTTTCAATCCTGTCATTACCTGTTTCCTTGTCTCTGTTTAGTCTAGCAGACAGGTCGAGACTCTGTAAAAGATTTCAACATGGGATGTCTGTGTGGTGTCAAGGATGGTATAGATGAAAAGTGTATATTAAGAGTTGGGGGACTGAGTTAAGAGTCAGGCTCTGATCTACAAATCCCAAACCTGCACAATTCCAGCCAAAGAAAGTGTGCCCCCTTGAAAGGGATGTGAGAGGCAGTGCTACTGCGTGGCTAGAGTTTAATGTCGCCATGCTATAGCAGAAGTAAAATGTGCAAGCAGAAGTTTAAAAGGGGGTGGGGTGAAAAGTGCAGAAGGAGAACAAAATAATATTCAGAATTGCATAAAAAAGGAGAAAACATCAAATTGAGAAGTAAATATTTACTTTTCATAATACTCAGTTTCACTGAGGCATAAGTCCACAGTGTAACCCAGGATAATACAACAGATTGGGAGAGAAATCTCTGACACACTCCTGCTATTTTTAACAGTTATAGAAAACAAAAATGAGGCTTTCACTTTCTATTTTCTTAGTATTACACTCATTATTAAAATATTGAAAACTCGTATAATTACATGAAGTTAATTAATATCTAAATTCAGCAAAATTTGGGACATAGTCACCATCAAAACCATTGACTTCAGTATTAACATAGATTTGAGTAACTAAATTGACTTCTCATTCTGTCTAGTTGCCTTCTACTTTCCAAACTTCTAACTTAATTTGCATTGTTGTAGCCCACACTTATGACTTAGGTAAACTGCTTAAGATCCCTGCGCCTCAATTTCCATATCCACAACACAGCAATTAAAATCTCTGCCAGCTAATTGTCTCATAGGGAGTGTAATAGTGGAGGCATTTTTACAAAATGTTTTACCTCTTATGAAGAATTACACTAAGACATTTATTGTCATACAGAACAAGCAGGGATTTATATATTCATTTAATTGGCCCCCTGCAAAGGGTATGACAGGCTTGACCTCAAACCATGTGACCTGGCTATTGATCTCTGCACTATATGCTAGCTGGTCAATATACCGCCATTAATTATATTCCTCAGAGAAACGATTTCTTCAGATAGTACTGAAAATCAGGGTTTGTTTCTCAAGGAGAAGACTACTCTAGATCACCAAAAACTTTACCTTTCTGCATGCACCAACCTGTCCGAGGAAGCTTCCCATCATGATTCCCAGCTCTTTCCACCATTTACTAGCTTGCATTTTGCTACTACTTCAAAGAAGCATGCAATTAACAAGAGCACATAATTAATGTTTATGCTAGTCTAGCCCATATTGACGCTTCTCACAGGTAGAGACAGGTAGTACATGTTTGAAGCTTGCATCTAGGAAGTGTACCACAGATCTCAATACTTTCCATTTACTCATCTCCAAAAAAAGAAAAATCAACAGAAAGGTGTCTGCAGCGTATTTCATGGACTTATGCCTCTAAATTGATCTGAGACTCTGTTTTTTAAACATTCATAACACGTGTTCACTAATAAAATAATAAAATTGCTTTTGCATTAGTTGGGGAGCTCAGTGTATTTACCATATACATGAACTTGCTTAATTCTACCCAGCAGGTCTCTACATGGATTAAAAAAAAGAGAGAGAGAGAGAGAGCAAGAGAGCGAGATTTGACATTATATTAAAGTACTTTATTTCTTTCCCAAATTAGTTCTCCTTCTAGAAGATAATGCTGGATAGTTATCCATGTAATACTTTCATTATAACAGAATGGAGAAGAATTGCATTAGCCTCAAAAGAGATATGAACTGGAAAGGTCATTTTTGTGATAATGGAATTCATCAAGGAGACTGAATAGACACTAGGAAAGATTCACAAAAGATGTCATTTTCCCTCTCTCTGATTTTTTTCTGATTATCAAAAGACTGTCATTCTTTACCAAAAGTACATATTTTAATTCACCTGGAACCATGCTTTTAGTTTATCATTGGTCTCACTAAAAAGATATTAGGAAATCTGGTCTAACCATGAATTACACTGGGTCATCAAGAGGACCTGAATATTTAACATTTAGCAGAGAGGCTCCTTCATCATGTTTGATTTCTAATCATTTATATTCCAAAAATAGCTCTTCTTTTCCAGACGTGAAAGTAGTACTTTGTGGGGAGGTCCCAATCTCTAGGGTTCTAAATTTACCACAAATTTTTCAGGTTCTACATTTAAGATAATTCTTAAACCTTGGGGCCTGCATTTCACTTTCAATCTATGGAATTTCAAATATAATAAAAAAAAATTAAGTGTGTCTTAAAGAGCTATCATGGGGCGCTTATAAATTACTTATCAGAAATACTGGCTTTCATAGTTATTGGCAAATCTCAATTGTTTTGCTAAAAATTAAACAATTTATAAATATTTGAGATAGACTCTCCATTCTTTTCTGTGTTTCCAACCTGTAAACTCCCTCAATTCCAACATCTGTTAAACCTACCTAGCCTTAAAACCTTAAGAACCCAATTTAAATTCCTCAGCTCTCAGTTTCTTCATCTCTAAAATGAGTAGGATAATTCCTGCCCTACCTATCTCAGAAATATGAAGGAAATTACATGAGATTATGTGTATAATAATGAAATGTAAATTGTCACATAAAGTGTTATTCTTATTTCGTTATTTTCTTCTTCTTTTTAGATCAGAACCTCACCCTCCCCATCCCCAAAACCATCACATTTTTAAAAATTATATATTTTATTGACTTCAGAGAGGAAGGAAGAGGTAGAGAGAGATAGAAACATCAATGAGAGAGAATCATTGACCACCTGCCTCCCGCAAGCCCCCTACTGGGTATCGAGACCACAACCCAGGCATACACCCTTGACTGGAATCAAACCCAGGACCCTTCAGTTCACAGGCTGACACTCGATCCACTGAGCCAAACCAGCCAGGGCAAAACCACCACATTTTAACAAAACAAACTATGAGATATATGTCCTTCCAATTGTCATGCTCAGGTCAAGGGAAAATTTATCTCAGCACTTAGGGGAAATTTTTCTGTAGAAATTTTCTGCTGTGGATAGCACAAACCTGTTATGCCCTGCAATTGCCAGCCTGATGTAGAACCTTTGTAATGTCCAAGTAGTGCCAAAGGTATCTACACACTGAGTCAGAGTAGGTTCACAGGGGCAAGGGAGGAAAAAGGAGAGGTACCAATGAACACATACCTCTGTCAGCTATCCACTTCTCAGTTATCATCAACTCTCAAAGACAAAGACACCTTCAATGTGACATTCTAGAAATACCTCACATGCTGCCCAGAACACTGCCCTGCTATTATTGTTCACTTCCCTGTGCTCAGCATCAGTTGGGGTGGACTATTTTCTGCCCACCAGCCAACAAAATAGTACAGCTTCATATATTCCAAAGTTTCATTAGGGAGCCATTTGTTTACAACCTCCAAAATTATTTGCTTTTCCAGACAGTGTGGCTCAGTGGTTGAGCATTGTTCCATGCACCAAGAGGCCATGGGTTTGATTCCCCATTAGGGCATATGCCTGGGTTGCAGACCCAATCCCCAGTAGGGGATGTGTACGAGGCAGCTGATCGATGTTTCTCTCTCATCGATGTTTCTATCTCTCCCTCCCTCTCCCTTCCTCTCTGTCTAAAAATCAATAAAAAGATATTTTTAAAAAAATCATTTCATAGTAACAACCAAATACTTACTTGCTTTGGTCTCCACACTGACCTAAAAAGTCCATGCTTGCTTGAAAGATCATACATATGAAATTTAGAGCAAAAAGGGTAAGCAGGTAACACAAAATTGGATGAAACAAAAATAATTATATCCAGAACTTTGAGGAAAATTAGTAGATTGAGAGTTTTTAAAAATTCTGAAAGAAATCTCAAGATAGTTTCCAGGGCTTGCAAGATTTTATACATCAATTCTGACTTTTTTTAAAAAATAGAAGCTATTTGAAAAAATATATATTTCCTTGATAGTGGTATGCCCACTCACCTTTAGCTTTGATTAGAGTCATTTGAGGGCTCACAAGTGAGGCATGCAGGAAGGAAAGCACAAAAAGGCAGAAGAAAGAAAACAGGCAAGAATTACAAGACAAGGGAAAAGATGAGTTAAAATGAAAGTATGGCTGTATGAGATGAAAAAATGCCCAAAGTGGTATTGACTGTGATCTGAATAAAAATAAAATAAAAAAATATACCAAAATAATCATGAACTAGCAAAGATTGATTCAAATCATTCCATGTACCAGCCATACAAACACAGCATCCTCTAAAGAAAATTTTTGGAAGTCACAAGCAGGCTGAGGATGAGAGGGTCAGTATTTAAAGAGCAGAAGAAAAGGGCTCACCAGCAAGCAGTGCAAATACAGGATGTTTACAAGCCAGGTGGTCATTGCTTATGGAAAGAATAACACCTATGAGGGAAACTTGAAAAGCCAACCGAGTGCCCCTAAATATATGTATATTAAAATCGATGTTGAAAAGTTAGGATGCTCCCACACATTTGAAAAATGCTTTACACAAAAGGAAAAGTAAACATGCAGAAAGAGCTCAGTTGAAGAAAGTGCAAATGTAATAACCATTAAGCCAATAATAGCATCTGGCATTGTCGGTTGTCATGAAATCTCTTGATATATTTCAGTGGTTAATAGAGATATTACCATGTGATAACTGATGATTTTATACCACTGTCTCATAAGCCTACAAGTTGCTGAAACAGCAAATCATTTTACGGGCATGCCAACAAGCAAGCACTAGAAAAATGTTTTTCAGTGTTGAGATTTTAAGATGCATACTCCCTTGTATACCTCCTGGCTTTGACATGATTTCCCATCAAAAGGACTGTAGCTGAAACATTGTGGGGCTTTTATGCATTGGAGAATGTGACAGGGAAGGCAAGGCCCACTAACAAAGAGAGGGGAAACCAAGGAGATGGTGGGACATCGGTCCACCGTTAGTAGTAGCAGAACCAGCATTTTAATGTCATAACAGTTCCCTGTTGACCGTGTCATTTCATTTGCATTTTTTGACCAAGTTGATATTTAAGAGTTGGCATATTATTAACCAAATATTATATTTAGTAGTAAGAGGCAGTCATTGAGAATCATTCTTCAAATATTACTAAAATTAGTAAAATCATTAATCCAATATGGCTAATGATTTATATTCACCAGGTTGCACTGTCACTATTTTGTAAGCAAACTTGGTATTTCTTTACGAAGAAAATAAGAGTTATGTTTTACAATTAAATTCAGCCCAGTGTGTTTTACAGAATTAACATTCTGGGTAATAGGATGTTAATAGACACACAAAACTCTTCACAGGGCAGGTGAAGCGTTGAATATCTGGCCCTACAAGCAAACATAATTATTATTACAAATAATGAATTAACTAGTTATTGTGCTTTTAGGAAAGCTTGTCTTGTAGGGGAAAAAAACAACATATCACTTAGGATAAAGTAATGTCATTATTTATGCTATCATTAGTAGCAATTAATATCAAACTTATAATAGTACAACACCATAATTGATTTGGTTTTTATTATATGCCATGCATTGGATCTTTTCCTATAATGTTCTTTTTTTGCTCATAACCACTCTCTGCAGGAGGTATCATCACATTTTTACTAAAGAAACTAAAACACAGAGACAGTAAGTAGCTGACCTCATGTCACTTAATCAAGATGGAGTTTCCAATCCGGATCTGCCGAAAGTCAAAAGTTGAGCTTTTTCTCTCCTGCTGTAGACAGGTCTAGATAGGATTACCTTTGGAGTTTAATGTACTTAGCTCATACAAACTATAAAGGTAGAAAACTAAAGTATTTGTTTATCCTGACTATAAAAATAATCTGAGGCAGATAGAGAGCAGGCTCCCTCTGTGATGAACAGACATGGCCTGGAGTAGCTGCTGCTTCTGCTTTGACCGTGTATCCCTGGTGCTGACATTCCTCGAGGACCATGTGGTCCCGGAAGCTGGGGAGATCAGGGTATAATTCCTGACTCTACCACTTTCTGAGTTTCTGGGAATACATTACTTAACGTCTCTGAATTCCAATGTTCTCATCAAAATACAAGGAAAATTAGCACCACCTTTCAGAGTTGTCACGTTTAGGGACATGTATAAAAAGAGCCTCAACAGTAAGTGAGACAAATTAGGAGAATAACCAACTAGGACTTCTGTTACTTTTTCTAAGCCTGCAACTCCTGTGAAGGCTGAGGGCCCAGGGCTGAGGTAAACTGGAGTTTGAAATGTTCACACTGTGTGAAGCATTGCTGTTAGAGTTCACTCACAAAGAACAGGAAAAAGGGATCAGGCCTAAGGTGGGACGCCTATTCTGGCAAGTGAGATCGGCTGGCCAGCCTCTTCCAGCCTGGGAAATGTTGTCAATTTGTACTGTCAGCTTGTGTCTCCCGTGTATTAACTGACTTCCTCATGTGGCTGTGGCTGTTTGTAATTCAAGCTGGATTTTGAGGAGACCCCAAGCATACCTGAAGACCCCTGACATATTAACAAATCCATCACTGGACTAGTGTCCCTTCTTGGTACTTTAATTTTCTAAATAATATAAACTTAATGTGCATGGACTATTTTTGTCTTGTATAAAACTGTAGCTTTTTGCAACTCAGAGATTTACTTTATTTGACTCTTCTAAACTGTAAATAGTGTTATTATTTCCAAACCGCAAGTTTCCAATTAATCTTTCAGGTAATATTTTCTATGGTAATACAGGAAATTGGACAATAGGGAAATCAGAATTGCTTTACCTACATTTACTTTACAACTTCCCCGAAACTCATCATTTTTAAAAAGGGTTAACAGGTATACAGAGCAAGACCTAACAAAGCCATTGGCTATTCCTGGTTTTATTATCAGAATGAATTTAGCCTTGCTATTTTAGAAAACTATGAAAAAGTTCATAAGTAAGAATCAAGGTGATTTTTTAAAATCCATCCCAACATAGAAAGCTATTTTAGAAAACTATGAAAAAGTTCATAAGTAAGAATCAAGGTGATTTTTTAAAATCCATCCCAACATAGAAAGCCTGAGTCATATTTAGAAGATATGGGGGTCGCTTGTCAATGCCAAAACCCAAGTGAGTATACAAAAATCACAGGTACTGCATGGAGCACATAAGACATTGTTATCTGATGAAAGTGAATGGAATCCTTGTGTTAGGTCTGCTGTCATTTAGACTACTGAGAAAATCCCCAAATCTCTAAGTACCTTAGCTTTCCTTAATTTTAAGAAAGAAGAGTTGGGAAACTGCTGACTGCCCTAACTTTGCTGGAAGCTTCTCCAAACCATTCTCATTTTAAAATGAGAAGCTAAGATGCAGAAATTTTGAATAAATTAAGCTAAAATAAAGACAGTGAGCCTTGCCCTATTTCCCAAGCAGTTTGTTCTGGAGAGAAGGGGTAAGTGTGCATGAAAGCTCTTGGAAAAGTTAAAAGATATATTAATATGCATATCTTTCTATTAAGGAAAATGATCTTGAATTATAGAAGGAAGGTTTTAAGATAGATTTTTTTTTTAATGAAACTGAAGTATGCTTTGAGGAAAGGATGTGGGAATTTCTAAAGAGAAAATTATCGAAAGCTATTTCTTGGTGTGGTCTAAGTGTTAGCTGTAGACAAGCTGAGCTATGTGACTTCCTGAAATTCCTCTGAGCCTCCAGTCTTTGAAATGTAACTTGGAGCCTTCAGACCTTTTTTCATTTATTGATTAACTTTTAATTATTTCCTGAGTGTCTACTATAGGCTATGTGCTGTGGAAAGCACTGGGGCATACAAATGATCAACACAATGCAATTTAAGGCAAGGCACCTGACCTGCAGATGCTCCCATAGACAATGAGATTGCAGACTCCGGGAGTCTTCCTTGTGTTTTCAAATCAGTCTATGTTGCAGCTCCCCAACTCTACCTTTCTTTGTTGTTCTTAGTCATCTCCCACTCAGGTCTGGCCTGTCTTGCAGAGTGCTTTGCTCTAGCCAATCCTCCTTACATCCCACCACCCCTCCCTGGAATAAAGGTCTCAGATGGGAGGACCTTGAGTCTCATTAAATGCATTTTTAGCAAATATGTATTTCATAACCGCTCCATTGGAGAAGAGATTAGACTTTAAAAGATGATGTTTATTACTACAAATTAATGTTTCTCTAGAAATAACCTATGGAAAATAAGGCAAAATGAAAAGATATTTTGTCCAGGTGTGAGAGATAGTTGATGAGAGGTATAATGCTTGGTACTCTTTAAATCATACCACTATAAACTGTATTCTTCTAAAGCCAGTCCTTTGTCTGTTACGCTTTTTCTCAGGGTGCCAAAACCAATGCCAACTAGCTGAGGTTCTGTAGACCATCTCATACCAATTCCGTACATTATCCTAAATGAATGCCTATTTTTTTAAGGCTATGAAGATTTCCGTTTCAGTGTAAGCATTTTACTTCTTTTGGGGATCCTAAAAATGTGTGCTTCTATGACTTAAGTTGAAGTTATCTCAGGGGAAACAAAATATATGGAGCAATAAAAAAAGTGTTCTTGAAATTCTGTTCGCCCCTTGCCTCTCCAACTACCACCCAATTCAAACTACATGTAGACATAGTCTCGGTCTGTACCATTTGAATGACAAGTTAAAAAGGAAGTCAGACATCTGGATGTTTCCAAGCACCCAAGTGTTTGGCATTATGTAGACAAATATATGGATGACATCCAGTTTGTTAAAATGCTGGCAATGGTTTATGAAGACTCCTTCTTATTACCCAAAGTATTCCACAAAGGGCAAAATATATTCACCCCAGTTTTCCTGTGGAGACTATGTAAAAAGTGATTTTGAGGAAAGATAAAGGGGGCCTGTCTTCCTGGGTAGTATCAGATATTAGCCCAAAATAAATGCTTTTGGCTAGTCTGATAGGTAAAATTATCTACTTCTAAATTTCAACATCTGGCATTTCTCCATTGTAGCTGACCTCATGATACTCTGTTCCCTGAAAAGCATTTCTTCCCTCCCTCAGCTTTCGCCATTAGCCAGGCAAGTATGGATAGGACTGGTCCTGCAAACATAAGTTTCTCTAAAGCAAAGACAAATATAAAGCTTTAGTTCACTCACATTAATTTTTTTAAAATTTCTACATTTGGATGAAATTAACCCTATTTGCAGCATAAAACTGACAAGTCCACACAGACTTTTAACACCCCATTAATCTTACTTTGTTACACTGGGGCATACACCAGCCCAAAACTGGAAATTTGATTAGCTGGTTCCATACATTAGCTATCTCATTGGTATGGCATTTTAAAATATTTTCCAGATCTACAAAGCCATGTTAGTTTTTCAAGGTCTGTATGGGGTTAGCAAAAAACATACCAAACAGCCTCCTTATAAAACAGTTCTACTTTAGTTACCAAAAGACTAATTTTTCTCTTTGGGTTCTCCCCTGCCCCCCAACCCCGATATATAACAATCTTGAAGAGAACTTTGTAGGCTGAACTCTGATTTGTGTAACCTTTCAGCTCAGGGCATTTCCCCCCCCCCCCCCCCCCCACTTAATCCTCTAGATTTATCATGATCTGATAATTTTTTTCCAGTGGCAATTTGATAATAATTTTCAATTTTATACAGTACTCTGGGATTTTCAGAAAATCTTTCTGATGGACACGAATCCAATTGGAGTCATTTTGAAATGGATAGTCAGTTTATTGGATTAGCTGATAAGATGATGAAAATCTCTTCTAATCAGATGGATATCTTTAATGAATCAAAAAAAGGCTTTTTCATCCATTTCTAACTCATTAAAGCCTTTGTAAATCTCATGGAATGACTTAATGGTACATTTTATGTCCCTTTCTTCTTTTGTGATTTTTAAACAGCTTAGCAAATTGTTCATAGAGAAAATTGTGTATCACAGCATAAATGCTTCAATTCAGAAGCAAATGCAGCCCCCTTGCTCACAAGGAGCTGGCCAACCAAGCTGAAACCAGGAGGACACCAAAACTAATCTATTTTAGATTCTCTGAGACGAGAAAAATAAGTTGTAATGCACAAGGGCATTCTCTCCTGGAGGTTTCACCTGAGATTCCATCTCTTCTCTCATCTCCACATTAAGCAAAAAGAATAGAAGCGTGGCCTGAGGCAAAGCAAGGCCTTTTCCTCTAAACTCCTGAATAGTGTGTCACAGTTGGTGAAAGCAGCTGATTTAACAGAGTGACTTACAACTGATATATTCACCTGAGGATTATTTCAGCTTCTCAGCAAAATGACTAGACAGTTAAAGGCACATGCCCTTTTTCGCTGTCATATTCTTTAACTGATATTCATTTGCTAAGCACTTCTACAGTAATTAGTATTACCACTAATAAAACTAACATCTTGTCGGTATTTAAATCACTATCCACTACCCTTTTCTCCTGTGTAGACCTGGAATTTCTCTTTTCTGTCACTGAGAAGCTGCTATGGCCTAAGTAGCTCTTAGCTCAGTAAGCAACCTCAGTATTCTGAACAGGTATCTATATTCACTTCACAGGGGAACAGAGAGACAAAGGCAAATTTAATTGCTTTTCCTGGGTATCCTGTCACTTAACAGAATATACAGGCTACCAGCACCCCTATGAGCCTCTCATCTCACCTATTAGCACCTCATCCAGCTTCTACTCAATGACAAAGTCACCAAACACCAGACTAAAGCTGATGACTATTTTTAATCACAAAAGGCATACCGCTATTCTCTTGTAATACAAAAATATCCATCAATCATATGACATTTTGAACACCATTCTAAAATTCAGAAAGTTTTAAGGTTAGCTTCTTTTAAGTATAAGATTCTTTTCTTAGAGCTTGCATTTCAGAAAAAATAAATTTAATCATGCCAGAAAGCACAGCTTTTAAATTTACAAATGCCCGTAAAAGTTGGCTGTGTGCATTTTTATATAAGAAAATCATAAATTTATATAACTCTTCTATAATTTTTCTCCATCTGTACTTAGCTAAAATCATTGTATCTTATTAATAACCACTTTATTAGATTATTTGCATTTTTAAATATAGATTTATGGATTGGAGTTTAAGCTGTTGCCTTAGTTCACACATCTTATGTCTTACTTGAAAGAAGCCACGTGAACTTTAGCTGAGGAGCTTCACATATTCTCCTCTTCTCAAGAGCAGTCTCTGGGGAACAATTTCCTGTGGGAAGTAACTGTAGGAGTCTCTCTGTTCTATGGAAAAGTAAGAACAGCTGCAAAATTTTTAAGAATAACCTGTACAGACAAATGTCAAACTAGGGGCATTCCTACTTTTTCCTTGACTAAATGCAGCCATCTTTTTAAAGTACTTGCTAAAAGGGAATTTGTTAAGCAAGCTGATGTCTCAAAAACAGGCCAGATATCACTAAACAGAAATTCAATAGTATTTTTCTCAGCACTATGGATGATGCTGTTAAATACTATTTATTACATCTAGGTTTAAATGATTAATGAGGTATATATTTCCATTCTCTCTCTCTCTCTCTCTCTCTCTCTTAACTAGCAATGGCATACCAAAGTAATAACTTCTGGGTTTCTTGCATATGGCAAAATTACATGAAAATAATGCTTGTGTGAATGATACCATTGTAGTTAGCTAATTATTAATAACTAGAGGCCCAATTCATGAAATTCGTGCAAGGGTCTTGGCCCTCACAGGCCCTTGCAGGCCCTCGCAGCCCTGGCTGCCTTGGCCGGCCCTCACAGCCCCGGCTTCATCCAGAAGGTCATCCAGATGGTCATCCAGAAGATGTCCGGATGGTTGTCTGCTGTTTGGTTTAATTAGCATATTAGCTCTTTATTATATAGGATAGGAAAGGAGCAAAGGGAAGGCCAAACATTATGGGTATGTTGCCGGCAAACACTGGGGGAAAGGGACTGGACAAAGGGAAGATAGACACATTGCCCAGTAAAGTTGGAGTGACAGGTTGACTTGACTGTCAGTCACACCTAGGTACAGAGATGGACCAGAATGGGTATAGCCACTACAAACCCCGAAGATTTGGGATACTTAATTTCCTGAACAAAGAAGCTCACTCTCTTGTGTTCTTGGATGTTCTGGGTTCCTCTTGGCATGCTTGGCTCATGGCTCACACTTGGCTTCCTGGCCATGTGGACCCCCCACACAATAGATGCATGGACTATAATTACCCTGATGTTGAACTGGATCTGTCACAATGTGGAAAGGAAACTCTGGATATTGGCTTTGCTTCCAGCTTACTGGAACCCAATCTATACTTCTATGACTGGACTTAGGGAAATGGAACTTCGGAAACAGGGATTTAATTCCATGAAAATAAAAATAACTTGTTTTTCCATGCGGGACTCAGAAAATTATTTTTCTTGGGATATCATCAGAAGTCTACCCTCAGTAGCATCCAGTGGGGGGAAGAGGACCCCCACTTCATCTGATGTCACTACTATATTGAATAAATGAAAAAATTAGAAAATGTATATAATATTAAGATTATTTTATGTAAAAATACGTAATATTAATTATGCACATTTGATTTTAGAATTTTTCTTACTTGATGGTTATTCATACTAAAATCAAAAGGGTAATTTATAAAATCTATATATGAAACATTTTTGTACAATCACTTTGTTTAGTTCTTTTGTTCATGATATTGAAACATGTGAGGGGGCAGTGTTTGCTTAAGCAAGATTTGTTCCATCCTTGGTAAATTGTCAAATAGCACCTAAATTATACCCCTAGGAATTTCTAAACTGCACTTAGAATTTTGAGTACTCTATTAGGAGAACATCTGTAAATAGTCTGATACATGAGCTCACTTGCAAACATAGCCATATTGGTATTTCAAATAATTGCCCCAGAATTTTTTTTTAAAGAAATCATTTTGAAATCAGACAGCACACAAGGAGGTAGGTGTCAAAATTAAATACAAATGGAGATGAGGTCATTACTTATAAGCTAAATTTTTATTTCTTAGGGTTCTTTGTTTTGGGGTCACATTTATGTTGTCATTCCTTTCTGAAAGATGAAAAAAATATGATTCTAAACACTTTTACTGCACTACGTTTCTGACAACGTGGTCATACCCCAGGTAGGAATTTCATTTCTATACAATATGCAATGCCAAATATTTTCCCTGATATACAGTATAGTAAGAATAAAAAATGTGAATACAACAGTAATATTCAAAGATTTATAGGGTTTTTTTTCTTGAACAAAAAATAAAGAGAAAAATCCTGAGAAATAGTCTCAAAGAGTGCATATATTGCACTAATTTAGCTCATTCTATATCCGCCCACTTCACTATGTCTCTAACCTCAATGAATATAATTGGATCATTTTTTTTCTTTTTGACAATCACACAAAAAAGAAGGTTATTAAATATAAAGAAGATGCTATATACATCATTTAATGTTGGTTGACTAGTATGTTATAATGTAGGATAGAAACAATTGAAATATTTAAAAATAATGAAAAATTGGAAGAATAGCATACAAAATTTAAATGTGAACACTACGCCTAACCAAAGAGAGATTCAATTATGGAACAAAGCATTTGTAGTAGAATCACATTATATTAATGAAGAGGCCAAATTTTGCCCAACCTTAGTTTAGGGCAAGGTCTAAGAAAGTGGACAATTAATTGAATCTTGTGGCTTTGTTCATTTCCACATGGATAAGGTTTCTGAGCAAATAAAACTTTGAATCCAATAACTTAAAAGGGTTCTATTAGTCTTTCCAGGGCCTAACTTAAACACTGTCAGTAGGTTAGTCCATACGAAGAGTGGCCCAGTGGTACTGCTTTGTACACATTATAACACTGAGTTAAATTTAGAAACTGTGTGTTTATCAGTGCCTTTACAGCCTTCAGGGTGATCAGAAGGTGCTCAAATATTTTTTTACTTCCTGTTGTTCAATACCTAGGAGTGTTTGACACAAGAGAAAAAGGCTGAGTATAATCTAGGTAAGCAGTCCATGATGTGATCACAAATTCAAAGCCAATGTGAAATGTTTAGCAAAAAGAACCTCAGAAAAGAATAATTTTAATAGCAAAATATAGCTGAGATATCAATATAATAGTGGAAGATATTGCAAAGATAGTTTATTGTGCCTAGAAAAACATCTCTTTCACTTGAGGAAAAATATATTTAAATGTTTAAGTGATGTTGAAATTCCAAAATAGCATGTCTAAATTAAACTGAAAAGTTTGCAACCAATTGCTAGTAATTTAAAATGGTACTTGTACTGATAGTAATTTATATAAAATATCTAATATGAAAGGAGGAATACGAGAATGACAGGAAACAGAATAAGAAAAAGAAATTAGTTCTATATAATTTTCTGAGTAAAATCATTTGAAAAGAGAACTCTGTTCTTTTCTATCAAAAATTTGATGTTTTTGGTTCAACATTTTCATGATTGGTTTCCTTATATCTATCCAATAATTGAATAAATGTACATCAATACTAATGTGAGAAATAGTCTTTATTTTCATGTTAAAAGATGAGGTAACTAGGAGATGAGGCAAAGAAAAAGTACTTGAGTGATGTCTGACATGTTATCCTTTATCCAGTGTAGATAAACACAGTACACCTAAAACTATTTGCAATTTGTAAATAGATTTGGACAAGATTTTAAATAAAATTCACTAGGAAGAGCCACATGGATCCAGTGAAAACCACTCTTAGCAAATTTCTCAGGATTGATTCAGATATAGGGATGGATTTATATATATATATATATTAGAGGCCCGGAGCATGAAAATGTGTGCACTGTGGGGGAGGGGTGTCCCTCAGCCCAGCCTGCCCCCTCTCACAGTCCGGGAGCCCTCAGGGGATGTCTGCTGGAGGCGACCAGGCTGATCAGGGGAAGGGGCCACCCCATCACCCCGCTACTGCTGCCGCTGCTGGCCATGGTGGCTGCAAGGCATGAGCCCTGGGCCTTGCAGCCGCCAGGGCTCATGGCTGCCTGAGCCCATGGCTGCCTGAGCCTTGGGCCTCGCAGCCGCTGTGGCTTTGGCCGGATGGACGTCTGGAAGACATCTGCCCTAATTAGCATATTACTCTTTTATTTATATATGTGAGCAGCTGACCAATGCTATGGAAATTGAATGTCTTCATTGAAAAGAGGTACATTAAGGCAACTAGAGACTGATACATCATGAAAATATTCTTTATTTCATATTCTTGGAAAAAATTAAAAGTGTTTTATTCATAACCTCAAAACCTATACCATTAGATGAGTTCCCAGAGTTTGGAAACAAAGCCATGTAAAGTGTCAAAAAGGTTAATCAATCATAAAGATACATTTTTTCAAAATCTTTAATCCACTTCTACACTAAAGCATTCCATCAGGTCTCCAAAGTAAGTTTGAAACATATAATCTAGTCTCCTGTGTTTATTAATTCTTTGCACCTATGATTAGTTCTTATTTATATTAGCAAATAAAAAGATTTATGTAGGTAAAAGGGTCTCTGAGTTTTATCCCTTTAAAAAAAATCAGTACTCCAAAGAAATTTACTAAGCTTTTATAAGAACTGATCATCTCTCAATAGTTGATGATGAAAATGATGATGATGATGATAATGACAATGATAATGCTGGTGGTGGTGGTGGTAGTGGCATAAGTTAGGTTAGGTTCCCTGGTTGCAGCAATTGGATAAAACACAAGCTCAAATAAAATAAAAGCTAGTGTGTTACAAGGGTCAAATGAATGAAGCTTACTTTGAGATCTGGATCAGCATCAGAACCTAGTAACTAGGTTTCTTAACTGAATACTAAGAAGTATCGCTCAAGCATGAGGAAACCAGCCATGATTATGTAACGGCTTTCAATTGAGATTATGCTTGTCTAGCATATGGGCTATTTCACATCACACTTCAGAAGTTTTGATACTTCTGACATCTTAATCTAAAGTAGATACTGTTTAAAATCCTGTGATCACTAAAGTGCTCTAAAATATGAGCTATTTAAATATCTATTTCCTGGCAATTAATGCCTACTGGTGACAGTGACCAAATGTTTCATTACAGATGGTTAATGAAAAGAAACCATATCTGAAAAGGAACATAAAAGAATTAACCTGGACTTTTTTTTTCTACTGTAACCTTTCACGTTGACACAGAATAAACAGATTTAACACGGTAGTTCTTTAATCTTCTGTAAAAGCATGATGATGAGAAATTTCCTCCATAAAATATTGAATCCTGAATATGGTTATTAATCAAATGCAACATCCAACTCAGAAATTGCACGAGAGGTTGTCAAATGTACAGAGAAAAGGTCAAATTTGTTTATATAGTATGGGTAAATTATTTTCCCATCTGACTCTATGATTTTTTTTAAAACTCAGACATTGTTTTTGAAGCCTAACAGAAAACAGAACATTGGATCACAAAGGGTAGAGGAAATACAAAGTCCCTGAGTTAATGCCATGTCAGTTTTAATTAACTACCCAGTAAAAAAATGTTTAAACAGGTTACAAACATAACATGCCCGTATAGCAGGATTACCAAAAAATAAAAAAATAAAAAAAAATTTAACCTTAGGAAAAAATAAGAATAGAAGAAAGTGCACCAAATTATTAATTGTGCATTTGGTTTTTCTTCTTTTGCTTTAGTTTCATCTTAATAAATAGGAATTATTTTAAGAAAAAATATGATATAAGTATTTTAATTAAGACATTTCTTCTTACATACTAAATAATTTCAGTTTTTGCTAATGTTTTCAAGAAATGTGACAACTGCATTCAGCTGGTAGTTGTTTTAGTGGTTGTTTCTGAAGAAAAATTGCAAGTGTTTGTAACAAGTACAGTTTAGTAGGGAAAACAACTCCTCTTGTAAGCTCCCTTAATTTAGGAGTTCTAAGGTCAACTCACAAATTAAATGACTTCCAGAAACATATTTAATATACACAAGATTAATGCTGTTTCATTTTACTTCTTCAATATGTTATCTTTTCAGTGGTAAATGTTGGCCTCTTTTCAGTAAATGTGCATTTGGCAAGAACTGAAGCATTTTCTCTGCTGTGCAAGTGATGATTAACGATTCAGTGCTCAACAGCATCATCATGATTTTCACTGAATCTTTGTTTAAAGAATATATTGTTTATATTTTCCTTCTGCAAATTCATATATGTACAAGGAAGAGCAAGTTACAGCCATGATCACATGGCATAGAGATAGAGGATGCACTTAAATATAAGTATTTCATCATCCTGAATAAATTCTGCTCACCCCATTCTCTCTAATGCATGGGAAGTAGAATATTATATTAATCTATAATAATAAAAGCATAATATGCTAATTAGACTGGACAGCCATACGACCTTCCGGAAGGCCTTCCAGACAAAGCCAGGGGCTGCAGCCACGGGGATCGAGGAAGCTGCTATGGCTGTGAAGGCTTACTCTTGCACAAATTTCGTGCATTGGGCCTCTAGTATATTATGATGTATTGAACTTCTTTAGTTAAAAAATAAGGAAAGTCCTTCCTTTGATATAAATAATGCTTATATACATACTATAGGAGTAATAATTTTCTGTCACATGAACACATTCTGAGAATATACATAAACATATAAAAATATTAACAGTTTGCCTGGCCCACATGGCTCAGTGGTTGAGCATCAACCTATGAACCAGGAGATCAGGGCATGCCTGGCTTGTAGGCTTGGTCCCTTGTAAGGGGCATGCAGGAGGCACCCGATAGATGATTTTCCCTCATCATTGATGCTTCTGATATCAATAAAAATATATTTTTTAAAAATAATAACAGTAGTGGTTATCATTTATTGAGTGGTTATGAAGTACCAGGCACTAAGCCGGTGCTTATAGATACAGTTTATTGAGGCTTTTCTACATCTCTAAGAGTAGGAGTTGTGCCCATTTATAGATAAATAAACAGACTGCAGACAGCAAATAAATTGCCAAGTTTCACAGCTCATGAGATGTGGCATGGTGATTTGAAATGCATCCTGCCTGATTTCAGAATTCCGCTGTACTGTGGCGCCACCTTTGTATTGCTTGAAGGGGCCTGCATTGGGTGGTGGGCCTGAGTCAGAGCCTTTAAACAACCTCATTGCCATAAATAAGATGTTCATTTGTCCCAGCAAATCTGAAGAGAAAGAATCTTCCCTGAATAGAAGAAAACGGAATGCTCATTATTGAGGAGAAGGTTGAATAAAATGGGAGTGTTCTCCTATTTTAAATTTAGCTTAGAGGGATTTTCTCAAAAGATTTTTAAGGGGGAAAAGAACATTTCTTCCCTTAGCTTCAAATCTAAAGAACAGGAGTTATGAGAACAACCTGGACCCTCTTTCTGTATTGAGAATAGCTTTAAGGAAATAGCTTAAGCTGCTGTTATTTAATTATTTCTGCCTCCTTAACATTTTAAAATTTTAACTTCAAAAAATAAAATAGACCACTATTAAAGGGGAAAAACATGTTTTCAAAGTCAAATATCTCTTACATATATATTTTTATTTGTGTGGGGTGGGTTTTTTTTTTGTTTGTTTGTTTTTTTAATCCTCACCCAAGGATATATTTCCATTGATTTTTTTATATAGAGTGGAAGAGAGAGGGAAAGACAGAGAGAAATATATCAGTGTGAGAGAAACACATCAGTTGGTTGTCTCCTGCACATGCCCTGACCAGGCTAAGGAGGAGCTTGCAACCAAGTTACATGCCCTTGATGGGATTGAATAATTCTGGGCCCCTTCAGTCCGCAGGGAGACGCTCTATCCACTGAGCCAAACCGGCTAAAGCTGTGTGTATGTTTTTAATTGATTAGCTAATAGGTAGTTTGATTTAGTTTTTTTGATTTTTGTTTGGTTTGTCAGAAGGTTAAGATTTTTATCATTCTTGAGAGCCAGGAAGGAATTCACACTAAGCATTTAATTTGGAGAGATAAATACAGTTTTAATATTTTTCCTTGGTAATATAAAAAATCCAAATAGTATAAACAATGTAAAAAGGTCAATACATAAAAAGTGAAAGCAAGTAACGCATACTATACTTGTACCACTCTTTGATAACCATCAACATTGTGGTGACCAAATTTTGTTGCATGACTTTATGTAGGATGGATGGATGGATAGATGGATGGGATAGTTAGGTAGATAGATAAACTTTTACATAAATAGAATTATATCATGCATTTATACTTGTAATGGTTTTGTTTTAAATGATCATTAATTTTTACTTTTGTTAATTTCCCACCTACATCCAAATAACTGTCCCTCACTCACAGGTTCTAGGTAATTCATATTAGAAATGTGTTTATCTCTTTTATATTTCTTCATTATATTATCCTTTGCAATGATATATGGGGATCTTGCAAAAAATTAAATGAAATATTTCTTTGTGTCATTGCTTTTTCTCCTTAAAAATATCTTGAGGCCCTAGCTGGTTAGCTCAGTTGGTCAAAGTGTTGTCCCAATATGCCAAGGTTTCCTGTTTGATTCCCAGTCAGAGAATATATAACAATCAATGAATGAATGCATAAATAAGTAGAACAATCTCTCTCTCTCTCTCTCTCTCTCTCTCTCTCTCTCTCTCTCTCTTCCTCTCTTCCCCCTTCCCTCCCCCCTCTCTCTCCCTCTCTCAAATCAATCAAAAAAAATTATCTTGAGCAGACCTCTCCAAGTGAGTTGGTGTAAATGTAATTTATCATTCTTAATAGCTGAATAATATGCCATTGTGTAGAAGTACACTATTTCCAAATGATGGAAATAAAACAGTGTGTTTCTACTTTTTATAAAGAGCATTACAAGCAATATCCACGGTCCTTTTCGTTTTAGATATATAAGAGGTACATTAATGAGATAGATTTTTAGAGGTGAGTTATAGGATCAAAAGATATGTGTATATGCCAGTTAAATGAGATATTGCCAGATAAGATTTTTCAAAACCCTCTGGGAAGTTCCATTTAACACAGATATATTAATGCCAAGACAAAATACTATATTGCTTTGCCATAATAGGAAATAAGGGATATTAAAAAGCCTCTCTCTTTCATTACATTTTTATTTGATCATATTTTCACTGAGCGCCTAGATTCCAGGGACAAAACCAGTCTATTGCTTTACCTAGGATCACCAGAAATAAAAATTTATATTGTTAGATCCAAGAATCTTTTTTGCAGTTACTCTCAAATATATTGGCCAGGAGGGCATTTGAGAATCATCTCTTTCATGTAGTTTGGTTGGTTACTTAGTTATTTGGTTGGTTTTCAGACTACTCTATTCCCCCAACTCATTGAAACACTGTCAACATATCCCTTTAGCGATAGGTGTATACTATATTCTTCAGGTGTGTTGGGCAGAAAAAATATTAGGAACCAGTGCTGCAGGCATTAATACACTGAACCAAATGCACTGCAAATTATTGTCTAATTTAAAGAGCTATAAAGTAGTTGTGTCCCAGAATTCAGATGGCTTGCTTTCCCTGTCTGCATTCATATACCATCTACATATATAAAAGCCTAAGCGACTGGCCAACTGGCTGACCAGCCGACCAGTGGTAGCTATGACACGCACTGACCACCAGGGGGCAAATGCTCAATGCACAGGCATGGAAACATGGAACAGACTGAAGAATCTCAGAGGGAGGGAGGGAGGGGGGAGAGGGAAGAGATTAACCAAAGATCTTATATGCATACTAGAGGCCTGGTGCACAGATACATGCACTGGTGGGGTACCTCAACCTGGCCTGCAGGGATCAGGCTGAAACCGGCCTGGTGCATGGATTCTTGCACTGGCGGGGTCCCTCAGGCTGGCCTGCAGGGATTGGGCTGAAATGGCAGTCTGACATCCCCCGAGGGGTCCCGGATTACAAGAGGGCACAGGCCAGGCCAGGGGGACCCACCAGTGCATGAATCTGTGCACCGGGCCTCTAGTTATTAATATATGTTTATGAAATTTAACCAGTCCTTCTGAAATAAACTAACTTTAAAATAAGTTAATAGCCCTAACTGGTTTGGCTCAGTGGATAGAACGACAGCCTGCAGACTGAAGGATCCCAAGTTCGATTCTGGTCAAGGGCATGCATGTACCTTCGTTCCAGGCACATCCCCAGTGGGGGGTGTGCAGGAGGCAGCTGATCAATGTTTCTCTCTAATCGATGTTTCTAACTCTCTATCCCTCTCCTTTTTCCTCTCTGTGAAAAATCAATAAAATATGTTTTAAAAAATAAAAATAAATATAATAAAATAATTCAATAAATGCTACCCAAGCAAAAATATATCCTTTAAAATATACATAATAGATTATATGTTATCTTAGATGTAAGTTAAAGATAGTAGCAACCCCAGAATTCAATAAAGAAACTTTGTAGAATCAACATAACTTACATATTATTCTGTGTCTGATCATATCATATAAAGCTATTTTGGATTTTATTAACTGACAGAGAGCAGAAAATGCTTTATTAATTGAGGAAAGAAATCTTTAAATAGGAATAGCGTTGACTTTTTAAATTATTTGCCTTATCTTGCTCTTTTATGTATGCTCAGAATAGTGACAGCATTTCAACAATGTTCCAAAAGGCATTTAGCTTACAAAGTGGGATTATTGTGATACGGTACACTTAATGCATTTCTTCTTCAGAGCATCTTAGTTCATAAAAATCTATTGGGTTTTATGCCTTGCATAGAAGGCCCTTCTTCCACAATGAAGTCAGAGCTATTATGGATAAGCTGGCCAGATATCATCAAATGCACTAGAACCTTTCTATAGTATTTATTATTGTACAGAATGCAGTGTAAGGTACTCTACCTCACTGCAAGTAACACTTTTTCCAGCACATCTATTGTAGGATTGCTTTATAGGAAGCTATTAATATTACAAAGGTAGGCAAGGATGTCTTGAAGTTTTTCAGAGAGTAGATGTACTGAAGTAACAAAAAAGCTGCCCTAATACAAGTTTACACATAAAGTGTACCTAGCACAGTGCCTAGTCTGTGGTAGGCATTCAACAGATATTTGCTAAATAAATGAATGAAGGCAGTTCTCTAATGTGTGCAATGATGACACAGGGTAAGATACTAACAGACACAAACAAAGGGTAAAAGCTACAATGATGTAGATAAGGAATGATACTGGAGTTTCATACAGACAAAAAAAAAAAAATCAGAGCTGGGAACCAGGAACATATTTCACATTGGAGGAACAAAGTTACATGCCCTTTGAGAATCCAGCTGCCAATGAGATTTCAGATTAAAATTACATCTGGTTCTTCTGAAAAGCTGGTTTTCTTCCATTCTCAGGAGGTTTTATAACCTCCTGTTTCCTTTTAACTCTCAGAGAGACTTAGTATATGTGTCTGCCTGCTCACCAAATGCAAGTGACTTGTAACAACAACAGTACATTTCTGACCATGTGCTAAATAAAAGAATCCAGGGAAATACTCTTCAACTTACCATCTCCCATTTTCGATGGGCCTGGGCTTCAAATCTTCTTGAGGTATTTTCCTCAAATATGAATTTTCTCTGAGATGGCGTTTTAGAAAGTTCCATTACTGTTAGTTTCTTTTAAATATCCATCGGAGTAAATATATTTTTAAAGGTAATTTCTTCCAATAAAATGACCAAAAATAAATGACAAGATATTTGTGACATGGAATCTCTATATGAAATTAAGATGCTCAAAACACATTTTATCCCCTTTTGTGACACTTACAATACAGAAGATATCTACCACAACTTTTTCTCTTTGTTTTTATTAATTTTCTTTAAAATTTGGTATGCATATATAAATGGAATTACATCATATGTTGGGACTTTCTTAGTACAGTATTTATTCTTCTCCCGCCCCCCCCCCCCACTTATTTCTTCCTTGCTGCCTTGCTGCTCTTCCCTATAAGATACAGAATACTATTCCATATTCATACTTTCATGCTACTCTTATATAATCATATATTAATGAATATACATGTGCATATACATATATGTATGGGGTTGCTTGTGTGTTATTGTTTTTAATGGTCTATGGTGTACATACTTTTCTCCATCTTGCTTTCTCCCCTGAAAAACACATGAAATCATTTCAAATCAATCTGTGTGATTCTATGTCATTCTGTGGTATGACTTCGTAGCAGTCCAGGTGCTTGTTGTACCATAATTTATCCCACCATGAATCGATATGTTTTCAGTTTTTACTGTGAAGATACATTCAAAGATGTATTAATTTCTTTCTGGATACATTCATTCACATGGATGACATATAATTATTATATAAGTTTTATATGTACAATATAGTGATGAGACATTTCTATATCTTACAAAGTGATCAGTCCAATACTTCTAGTACCCATCTGATGCTATACATAGAGGCCCAGTGCATGAAATTCATGCATGGGAAGAGGGTCCCCTCAGCTCGGCCTGCACTCTCTCCAATCTGGGACCCCTCAGGACCTCTGGCTCTTAACTGCTCACCTGCCTGCTATCCTGATCCTCCTAACTGCTCTCCCCTGCCTGATCACCTCTAACCTCCTCTGCCTTGGTCCTGCCAACATGGCTTTGTCCAAAAGGACATCTGGAAGGTCGTCTGGAAGGTGTTCAGTCTAATTAGCATATTACCCTTTTATTACTATAGATGCCACTTTGTCCTAAAAATGCAGGTTCCCAGGTTCTCCTATCGTGAAAGGGGAGCCCGCAGTAGCATCCTGGATTCTGACCAGGGCTTATGCACTTGTGCTTTCTCAGCAAATGCGATACCTAGAAGAAGACTCTTGGATGTACCTTGAACATTTCTATCAAATTTGCCAAATCATCTTCCAAAAATGTTGAACCACTTTAAACTCCCACCAGCAACCATGCATGTGCCCTCCATCCCACTTTGATGCCAATATCATTGATTTCTCCCTAGAAGCTTCCCTCCCAACAGCTGAGACTGCTTGGTACTTGAGCCAACCTCATTGTTCAGCTGGGGACTTGATTTCCCGAGATAGAATTATGGAGGGGGAAAAATAGTTTTCCTGGAGGCCCTTGTAATGAAAGACAGATCACCAAAAGAAAAACAAAAGTTCATTAACATGTGTACCTCATGTGTATTTGGGAGATCCCAGGGAAAAATGAGTAACTCCCCAAGGTGGCTTAGAATGCAGATTTAAATACCTTCTTCCTAGGGAAAGGGGACGGGAGATGTAGGCCTCTTAGAGGAGAGTAAATGATTTTTAGGAAAGATGAATGGGGGTGGGGGGAAATAGTTTGTAACAAAGTTTGGGTGTGATATCAACTTCTACTCTCCTGTCCTGTGACAGGAGTCAGTCTTTTTTGCCTCATGACACTTCTCCCATCAAGGGGACATATGATATTTAAGTTCCTTTATGCGGGAGACCGATGTTAGGCAGATCAGGAGACTTCAGTGAAAGCCTCTGCATGCATTTGCTGTTTTTCAAGCATCTGCAGCTCAAGATCATCAATATAACAACACAGCATATGTTGGGGTGGCATATTCTCTGACCTTCAGAATAAACCCAACAAAAGCTTGTTTCTTCTCTTAGATGATTTGCCACAGTATTGTTATTCCCTGGAGACAGTCTTCTGAGCAGACTTGCCTGGGAGTGGTCATAACATACCCTGTGCTTGTAGAAAGGTGTGGGCCACATCACTAAATAGACTAGGGTCTGTTTTCTCATCTTGTGGAAAGGGAGATAAAGTTATGATAGTTTATCTCCCTTCCACAGGTTTCTCGTGGGTTTTTGTCTCCCTAACCCCCCCCCCCCAGCAGTCCCAGTGCCTCGACCGCGGGGCTTGGGGCTGCTGGGTGCCAGGACTGCGGGTTTGTGTCTCTGATCCAGCCCCCAGCAGCTCCAGCATTGCCTGGCCGCTCTGGCGTTACCATCTTTGTTGGATTAATTTGCATACTCACTCTTGATTGGCTGGTAATGTAGCAGAGTGATGGTCATTTGCATGTTTCTCTTTTTTTAGTGTAGAGTATTGACTATATTCCCTATGCTGTGCTTTACATACCCATGACTGTTTTTACAACTGACAATTTGTGCATCTTAATCCCTTCCTCTTTTCACCCTGTCTCCCAACCACCTTCCCATCTGGTAACCATAAATTTGGTCTCTGTATCTATAAGTTTGTTTCTGTTCTGTTTATTTTTTTATTTTGTGTTTACATTCCACATATAAGTGAAATAATATGGCGTTTCTCTTTCTCCATCTGACTGTTTTACTTAGCATAATACCATCTAGGTCCATCCATGCTCCCACAAATCATAGAATTACATTATCTTTATGTCTGAGTAATATCACATTGGATATGTATTCCACCTCTTTCTTCTTTATCCATTTGTTTATCATTGGACACTTTGGTTGTTTCTATATCTTGAGGGTTCATCTATCTTTTCATTTAGTGTTTGGATTTTCATTTAGTTTTTAATATTCAGAATTGGTGGTTAGCGCACATCATAGCAAATGGTTGTTTGGTTGTTCCGCCGTTCCCATTTGCATATTAGGGTTTAATATATATAAAAATAATCGCTTTTCTCTTGCTGCTTTTAAAATTCTCTCCTTGTCTTTAACCTTTGCCATTTTAATTATGATGTGTCCTGGTGTAAGCCTTTTGGGTTCATCTTTTTTGGGAATCTCTGACTTCTTGATCTTGTATGTGTTTCCTTCTCCAGGTTAGGGAAGTTTTTCATCATCTATTGAAATATTTTTTTATTTTTTTTTCTGTTTTGTTTTATTAATCCTCACCTGAGGATATTTTTTCCATTGCTTTTCCAAGAGAGTGGAAGGGAGGGAGTGGGGAGAGAGAGAGAGAGAGAGATCGACTGGTTGCCTCCTGCACATGCCCCATCCCATACACTCTATTTCTTCTCCCAAATGCCAGCAAGATTAAACCTATAGAACACTGTCATTCTTACATAAATACAAATATCTGTCTTTAACTCTAAAATGTAAGTATTATTTTGACTAGGTCTAATACTTAGCAGTTCTTTGGTCTCAGTATTTCACAGACATAATGCAATTATTGCAATTGTTTTTCTAGTTTTCAGTGATAACTATGAAAAGAATGAGAAGTATGTTTTATTTCGCTTTTTTATAAAGTTTTTTATTTGGGGCAACTTAGAATTTTTTTTCTTTATGGTTGGGTTTTTAAATTTTTATCAGGATATGCATAGGTACATGTTTTTTTCTCATTAAATATGTCTGGACATCATTGTGACCTTTTAGAATGCAATTTTCTATTTCTTAGCCTTAAGAAATTTTGTTATTTGTTTATTATTTCTCCTCCATTTGTTGCTTAATTTCTTATAGAATTCCTAATATTATATTAAATATTTTATAATTAGCCTATAAATTTATTGTCTGTTTGTTTTATGATTTTATTCTCATTATATTTTTTCTCTGTGATTTAAGCTACTTCTCCTACTTGTCTTCTGGGTGACTAATTTGGGCCTCAACAGTGACTAAACTTATCTTCAGTTCATTTATTAGCTTTTGTTTTGCTTTGAAAATGAGAGATTTTATTCCCATAAATTCTTTTTTGCAGTGCAAATATATCTTTATAAGTCTTCTCTATTTTCGTTATGTAAGATTTTTCCATTGGCTGCCCCTTTTGCCTATCTCCTCTGTGATTTCTGAGCAGCTTTTTCTCCTTGTGCCCCCGGTCTGGCTACTGTCGTATCCGACGTCATAACAGTCCCAAAAGAGATAGAGAACAAAACATTTTCTTTCACCGTGGCCAGTAAGGGTAGCAGCAGGCAGGTTGCCGTTCCCTGGAAGCATTGGGATAAAATCTCCCTGGTATCCAGTCTCTTCAGATATTCCTTATCTTAGGAATGGGGTGGTCACAGCTCCTCAGATTCTTCTCAGTCAGCAAGACCAGGCCAATTCCCATGGATCTGTTGTTAACCTTCGTGTCTTCTAGACTCTTATGGCCAAACTTTTCCCAGAATCTACTGTCCACCAACTCTTGACGTGAGGCTTTCTGATTCTAGTGTTCAGGTTATTGCCTGACCCATGGAAGTGAAAACCATTTACCGCTTTTCCCATTGAGCCTCCTTTGTCCAACTCATAGTTTTCTTCAATTCCAGAAACCGCTTGCCTCAGGAAACTCTGAAGTTAGGCAATAAAGAGAGGTGAGACATATTCAGGTAGCCATATTTTCAGAATCCTCTTCAGTGGTCAAAATAGTAAGTAACCTTTTTCTATAATCATTTCATCATAATATAATATCTAAATCACTAGAAAATGTAGTGATAAATATATTTCTTTCTTACCTTTGCAACTTAGTAAAATTCAAGACAAGTTTACCTTCCTTCTTCTCTTATTTCTGCAGGAATTCTTCACTATTCACTTTTTTCAATACACCCATAGCACCTGGAGAATGCCTAGATTGCTATAGCACTTATCGTATGTTATTATTATACTTAATTCACTATTTATGTACATATATATGTCTTTGAAGAAGAGGAACATGTCATTTATCCCTGAACCTAAAGCAATTATTGCAGAGCAGATAGTGGGTATGCAAGAAATTGTTGATTAGTTGTATTTGCTACCAAGACAGACTCCTTAAAATCTAGTTTTGAAAAACATTTTTTTTGAATAATTTAAACTTCAACATTCAAAAGTTTTATCTGCAGCACAAGAGAATCATATTTAAGGGGGGAAAAGCATTTTTCAAAAGAAAAGAAACCTATAAACATATAATAATCAATTGACAATATGTTGTGGAGAATGTTACTTCAATTAATTTTACTCCAACTTAAGAGCATTGGCCTGGCTTAAAACACAAAAAGCTGGCTTTTTAAATAGATGGATGATACACTAAATCACCACGTTGAATGTGTGATTTAAACTGTTTTTCCAGGAACAGGGATCCTATATCTTCAACACTATATCCAAGAGAATGTATACATAAAACAAATGACTGATGCCAAGGCCTGCACTGTAGCTGTAGGAAATGTTTCTCTGTGATGGACTGTGGAGACAGGCAGAATAGGGTTCACATCTGATTTTCACATTGCCAGCAATGTGAGAAAGTCACTTAACTCTCTGAAATGCTGTTTCTTTATATTTCAAATGAGATTAATACTATTCATCTTACAGGGTACTAATCATGATTTAATAGGATAGTCAATTAGAGTATATCATGCTGACTATTACTATGTTATTATTTTCACTCTAATTATTAATATTATAGTATTAATTAACCAATCTTCAATATGGGGTAAAAAATAAATTTTAAGCCAATAACTGCACTGGGAATAAGTCCTAGATGGTGAAAAAAGCATGGTGAATTACTAAATTTGAGTACTTAAAAGAAAACCATAGTAATCTGTTATGCTAAATTTTGATGGCAAGGACAAACAGATTCTGCTTAAAAGTAAACTTCAGTAGAAAATAAATTTGTGTATATTATTTATGTGTAACTATTTGATCTAGAGTCATAGTTATATTTTTAACATTCACAACTTTTACAGAGGTTTTAAAAACATCTGTTACTTCTCTGATCATGTTTACATGTAAAAATCTCAATTAAATAGTAGATATACCAACAAAGAAAATTCCAGATAGAATATTTTCTAATCTGGTGAATGTTTTCTTTCTAAACACACATACATATTCTCTCTCTCTCTCTCTCTCTCTCTCTCTCTCTCTCTCTCTCTCTCTCTCTCTCAATTGCTTCCTCTAAAAGATAAGCTTATCTATATTCCCATAAAACGGAACGATTTTTTTAAAACACAAATAAGAGAATATTTTATAGATGTCCAACTCTTTTGTCAAGTAGATAATCATGAAGAATAACTTAAGCATAGGAAAATTATTCAAATCTATTTATTAAGTACCTACGAATGTAAGCAGTGAGGTATATATAAAACACGTCTTCAGCATGCTCTTCTCAATCATTTGCCAGGATTATTTGATATCAGTATTGCATAAAGAAGTGGTCTCCAAAGAGTATTATATAGTAATTTTGCAAAATATGTCTATTTTATAAGCTGACTAGAGGCCCAGTGCATGAAATTCGTGAACGGGGTGGGGGTGGGGGGTCTCTCAGTCAGGCCTGCACCCTCTCAATCTGGAACCCCGTGGGGGATGTCCGACACTGCTGGTTTAGGCCAGCAGTCAGACATCCCTCTTGCAATCCAGGACTACTGGCTCTAACCACTTGCCTTTCTAATTGCCCCTAACCATTCTGCCTGCCTGCCTCATTGCCCCCAACCACACTGCCCGCCTGCCTCATCACCCCTAATCACTCGCCTGCCTGCCTGATCACCCCTAACTGCTCGCCTGCCTGCCTCATCATCCCTAACCACCTCTGCCTCAGCCCCCATCACAGTGGCTTCGTCCAGAATGATGTCCAGAAGATCGTTCAGCTGTTCGGTCTAATTAGCATATTATGCCTTTATTGCTATAGGTTACAAAAACTAGTACTATATTATGTATGTTTTAAAATTAATATGAATGTGTGTTTTCAATGGATGAAATAAAATAAATATAAACAGGGCTAACATTCCCCTGCACTTCAGTGGCTCATTTTTTGCCCTATGAGCCTAGGAGACTATGGACCTAGATAAAAGATGAAGCACTTCATGACCATCTGAGGTCCTTTCTGGCTCAAGAGTTCTAGATCTGTCTTTATGACTTTAAGAGCATTTTCCATAATTATTTTAGGACTGCATCTTCCAGTGATAGAATCAAGTGACACCAAAAGTCATGGCAAAAATATAGTTTTATATTCTATCCAGATATTATAAATCAGATGCAACATAGAAGCAGTATATGCTAGCATGTTATTACCCCACAGCAAACAGAAGCACATAAGAATTATAAAAATTATTCTAACATATTTAAAACATTTCCATATCACATAATTAAATAAAAAATGTATGCACACTGAAAGCTATCATTAATCCCTAAACCTAAGATTTGTGAATTCCATTTAACATTGACCATTTCTACACTACTTAAAGCAAATAAACTTTTTTAAAAAGTTAGAAGGTATTGAATTACATTGCACAAATTACAGCACAGAATTATTTACAGTATCTAAACTACTTTATTAAGATTCAAAGTAAAGACCTTTATAATGTGAAAAAGGGGTCCTATGAATTCTTTTTGTTTGTTTCTTTTGTTTGTGTAATTCTAGTTGGCTGCAGGTTCAACCAAATAACAAGATGTACAGTGATTTAGCATGTAAAGGTTTATCTTCATGAGCAAAAGAACTTTAGCTTAAATTCCTCATTGTCTTTGAATGACAACTTAAGAAATAAAGCAAAATCTTTGGATGAAAGATAAATAAGATTTTTGTGTATTTTTATTGCCCCACATTCATAGATTCAGCATATATTACCATAAGACATAGTTTGAAATTTCCCAAACTTGGAATATTCCCTCTTAGTTCTCCAAAATGTCTTCACAACAGTCAATGAACACTTAAAATGCTCATTTAAACATTAAATTAGTAGATTAAAATGGTGCCAAATGATTTTAGGAATCACATCTTAACTGATTCCAACTCATTAAGATCAGAAGTGATTGTTAATCAGAAACTTATGAGAGGGTTTCCAGAGTAAATCTTTTCAGTGATTTGATAGAAAAATTGCTGATCAATGAGAATAAAAATTTTTACTTATATATACTATTTCTGCAAGGAGGAAAATTCAAAGAGGAAAGCACTTCTGCGGTATCAGAGAGTCTTCCCGCTCAGTCAGAGGGCTTGTCAAAAGAGCTAGAGTCCGCAAGTGGGTGCTCCAGGAAAATATTTCTCTGAAAGATTTGACACATCTTGCAATGGATTCACACTGCCTTGGCAAGCAAATGGATTAGCTTTGATGGTGTTGCCAATAAAGCCACAGCCTTTTGTTGCTGCACAAACACATTTCTCCCTTTCTTTCTGTGGCCTCTAGCAAACTACACATGTTACTTTTGTTTGGGTAATTTACTGTCTTGGAAAAGGAAGTATGAAACTACTTTTCAGAGAAAACCATTGAAACTCCTTGGCTGGCAGCATCTGAATCACTAGCTTCAGAACTATCACCACAAAGCTTTCTCTGATTAAATGGAAATATTCAGAGGGGAGGAAAACAAACTTAAATCTAACAAGCAAAATTCCTGCAAACCTTGTGTCATACAGCTTAATTTTTACAAGCCATCTGTTTTCCAAATAAGACTATATTTTTGGCCTTAAATATCTCTCTTCATTCTCCTTCCAACAATGTTCCCCTTTATTTATCTACAAGATTAATAAAGATCTCTGAAATGAGAACACTAACTCTTCTCAGCCTCTTTAAATTTCTATTGTCTCTTTAAAGTTTTTTAAAAATTTTAAAAATTTACATTGTTTCTTTGGCATTTCTTGATGCTCAATCCAACTATTTTGATCAGTGACTTAGTTTGCTTGTTTGATAGCTTGTTTCTTTTGGTGTTCACATTTTGTCATATTTAATAATACCTTTTTACCTAACTAGAATCTGCTACTCACATAATCTAGAAATGAGATGGTAAATTTGTAATTCACAGGGTGTAGAAAATATTTTTCCATTGTCTTGATCAAAAGAACAGTTGTGATCCTGTTTTACCTATAAAGTTAATTTAATTAAAATGTTAGTTAAATATGCAGTGATTTTATGTTTTCCTTTAAAAAATATAACATTAAATCAACCCAAAAAGATTATTAAAAGAAATTTCATCTCTCTGGTCCTAGTGTTGATTGGAATTGAAAAAACAAATGTTACAATTATTCTCTTTTCAGATGTTCAGTATCACCAATTATTAAAGACATACAAAATCAAAATCACAATGACATACCACTTCACACCCATTACAATAGCTATTATTTTTTTTTAAAGTAACCAATATTGGCAAGACATAGAGAAATTGAAACCCCTGTAGAGAAGGTAATTGCTGATAGGCATGTAAAATGGTGCAGCCTCTGTGGAAAACAGTATATAGTTGGCCTTCAAAAAATGAAACATAAACTTGCCATATGATCCAGCAATTCCGCTTCTAGATATGTACATAAAAAGTACTGAAAGCAGGGACTTAATCAGACAGTTATACCAAGGTTCATAGCAGCAGCATTCACAATAGCTAAAAGGTGGAAATAACCCAATGTCTTATTGATAGATAAATGGATAAACACAGTGGGGTAAAATGAAACCAAAGTGCTGTGATCCGCTCCGAGTTTGTTGTCTAGCAAAATCAAAGAATGAGTGCACGGACCAAGACAGTAGGAGGAAGCAAAGTTTATTGAGAGACAGTCGGACTCCCTGCAGCAGGCAGGGAGGGGGCCCAAAGTGGGTTACCTGTGAAGCTTCTTTGACTCAGGTTCCAACGTCCTAGGCCCCTTAAGCCAGACCTGAAAACGGTATAGCTGGGGTTACAGGAGAGCCCAAAGCGGGCCAGTGTCCAGAGCTTCTGTTCCCTGTTGCCGCTGAATGTAGTTCAGCATCCAAGCTAATTAAAGTCCATTAGTCCGTGTGTGGACTCCCATATGGCCATAAGCCACACCGGTACAGGGGGGCATATCCCCTGCCACAAGACAGCCAGGAACCCAGAGTGCTAGAGAGAGAAGAGCGTGCTTCTTAGTCGAGGGGTAGATATATGCGTTGCTAGCTCCTGATTGGTCATTTCAAAGAATTCTGCCTTAGCAATATCTATACATTTTAAAGCTCAAGTTCCTGCCTGCAGGACAGACCTCATTGAGGTCTGCCACTTCAGGTCCCAGGTCACGTCAATGTTTCTGCCTTACTGGGTTGCCCTAGCAACTCCCACCTAGCTGGGGTTCAGTTCTAGGTCCTTTTTTTTGTATCTGTGATGCAGTTAGCAAGCTGCATCCTGTTATTTTGCAAGAGTCTGTTGTGCTATTTCCTCTCCAGTGGTCTCTTCACTGACTGCCTAGCCCTCTTCTATCTCATCGGTAATACAGACAGTGGAACATTCTCCTAAAAAGCAATGAAATTCTGATATACCACAACACAGATGAGCCTTAAACACATCCTTCTAAGTGAAGTAAGCTAGACACAAAAGGATAAATATTGTATAATTCTGAGTAAATAAGATACCTAGAGTAGTCAAATTCATAGAAACAGAAAGTAGATGGTAATTACAGAAACCGGGGGGAGTGGAGAATAAGGAGCTATTGTTTAATGGGTATGGAGTTTCAATTTGAGAAGATGAAAAAGTTCCTGCAGGTGGATGGATGGTGGTGATAATTGAACAACAATGTGAATGTATTTAATGCCACACATAAAAATGATTAAAGTGGTAAGTTTTGTTATGTATATTTTACCACAATAGAGATTATTTTCTATTCAAAAATAAAAAATTAAATTAAGCTAATCTAATAAAATCAAATATTCACATTTTTGAAATTGCTTTGTCCATTTAACCTAGAAAGTTAATTAACTTCATGGTATAGGACATTAAAGTACCATGCTCTATTCTGGGCTTAAAAGCACCAATGGATATTTAGAACCTAATAAATGTGAATCTTACCTGATGCCTGTGTCAAGGAAATCATTTTTAGCAGTGCTGAATGAGTTAGATATTCCAAAGATAGCTCAGGAAATATACCAAAACCCCTTTAGAATCTAGTAAAATTATCTCCACCAAAGATAGATAAATAATGTTTATCTTTGTGTCTAGAGAGACTAGTAAATATTGTTGATGCCATGAGAGTCACTTGTAAGGGGTTCAAATGAGAACTAAGCTTCAATTATCCAATTAAATAAATATCCTTCAAACTATATTATTATAGAACTTATTATGAATGTATACATAGCCTACATTTTCTAAATGCATTTTTGTGACTGGAATGGACCACATGACTGAGACCCCAAAGTATTATGTGTAGTTTATTTACCTCTCTGAACCACTTTTGGTGCTTCTCTTTTTCTTTTATGTCCATTGTTTGTTTTGTTTTGATTTTGCTTTGATTTGTTTTGTTTTTGTTGGAAAAGAAGTTAGGAAACCATTATGTTAAGTTGGCTTTTAAAGGATTCATAATAATAAATTGTGCCACTTCAAACCATGTTTAAAACGTGTTCAGAAGTTTTCAGCTATTTATAATGAATTGATAGTCAAACCACAAAAATAAAACAGTATCTAAGTTATTTTTAAAAGTTCAAATGCCCTAGTGTTTTGTGATTGTATTGTTGGTTGTAAGTTGCTGATGTTATTATAGGAAACAAATTCATTTTTACAGTTAAATATTCCTATATTCACTGTGTAACAAAATGAAATGGAAATTTTACTTTTCTTCACTTATCTCCTTAGAATGTAAACAATTATAAAACTGAACATCTACATATGTACATTGTTTCCAGGGAAAAGTAGAATAAAAAGTGGAACATACCATGTGGACACCATTTCATTGCTCTTCAGCAGTGCACACTTGCCTTGAGGAGCATGCATGTGTGAGTTCACACAAACATACACCACACACATACATGCACACACATTGCACATACATACATGCATGCATGCACATGTGCATGCACATGCATTGCACACACATATGCTTCTTTACTGCCCTTGCTTTGAGTGCTCTACATGTATATTAAGAAAACCATGCTTATGCCCAGTTTGGCTCAGTGGATAGAGCGTCGGCCTGCAGACTGAAAAGTCCCAGGTTCTATTCCAGTCAAGGGCATGTACCTTGGTTGCAGGCACATCTCCAGTAGGGGGTGTGCAGGAGGCAGCTGATTGATGTTTCTCTCTCATAGATGTTTCTAACTCTATATCCCTCTCCCTTACTCTCTCTAAAAAATCAATAAAATATATTAAAAAAACAAAACCATGCTTGACTTCTGATGATATTGTAAAGTTTCAGTGAATCTAGAAAGTAATTTTTCCACTATTTTGTTTTCACATATGCATGGATATTCATATAAATGCTTGAGTAGAAAAAATCCAGTTTTATAAATTAAAATAAACCAAATTGCTAGATAATTTCATATTTATCTGAGAAATGTATTTTCAACCTATGTTTTTTTCTCACTCTGTAACAATGATATGAATTTAGGTTTCCTGAAAACTAAGAACAAGAATGCTTGAATTTTCATGTTGCCTTGGTATTTTCAAGGACTGTATATTCTACAACTCAGCCATTGGGACAACTCTATTAGAGCCATTCCAGGCAGATGTCTCTTTATTCCACTTGTAACCTAGGGAATGATCCTGTTTCTCAGTCCTGCTAGAGGCATTCTGGGTATCTCTGGTCAAAACACCCTCTTCAGAGAGTTATACTCACAGGTTGTTTGGGGGGCACCCCTCCCAAGGATATGACTACTGTAGACATTTTAACTGTATTAAATAACTGCAGACCAATCTTACTAGCCACTGCTTCAACTAGCTTCTGCTCTGAATACTGATTATTCTAGGCTTTTGTTCAAGGGGGGAAAACAATTGTTTTGAAGTTACCTATGTAGGAAGGATGGTCAGTTTACCTGATTTTCACTGTCAATGTGGAATTTACAAACTGTATTTTCTGCGGCTGTCAGTCCCCATTGGATACTCATGCTTTCTGTGGACTTATTATCATTTTACTATACTTTCTACTATTTTAGTAGGATTTAGGGAAAGAATGGAGAGGATATTAAACAATTTTAAATAAGAGTCTCTATCAGTCAGGGTCCAAACAAGAAAGTGATGACACTGGCAGCTTATTCAGAAAAGTCACTGACAAACGTGAGCCTGTGCAAGAGATATGACCTGAATATATGGGGCTAGCAAGAATAGAGGCTGTCACCTACGGGGTCTAAAGGAACGAGAGAGAGCGGAGTGGTAATTGAGAGAAGCAGTAAAGGCACTGTGGCTTTCAGCAGAGGAAACTAGTCAACTGGCAACCATCCAATAGGAAGAAGGCAGGGAAAGAAATACCGTGACTTCATTCTCCTACTCTTTCCAGTCTCCAGAGGGTGACTCCCTCAGGCAAATCTGACAGTAAGCCAGAGTGTCTGTGAGCTACTCTGTGTCATTTGTAGAGGTCAGCCTCCTGGGGTGCAGAGAAGACAGGTTGTGGAGGAGGGTAGAGATAGTTCTTGAGAGGAAAATATCAATTATCCAGTCTTTGGAGCTTCTCCATTATTCTTAGATATATTTGTGATTACGTGTATATATGTATTCTGTGTGTATACTAGTATAAGGACAGAGAGAAAAAACTGAGAAAGCAACAGAGAAAAAACATGTATAACAATAAGTACTTATATAATCCTTGTTATGTGCCAGGTGGTGCTTGAAGCACTGTAAATGTATCAACTCATTTATTTCTCATAGCTATTCCATAAGGTAAGTACTGTTATAATTCCCATTTTCCAGATGAGGAAACTAAAGCACGGAGAGTTGAAGAAATTTCTTCTCTCAAACAGCTAGTTAGTGGAAGAGTTGGGACTTACCATATATTTTGGGACCAATCAGTAGAGCCAGATGGTTGTGTTATGCGTCTGACATGTATGTTCATAGCAAAACAGATGTATACATTTCCTTTTTGCATTTGAAACTCAAATGTTAATTCCAGACATTCATGTCTCACCTGCCCTGCTTCACTCATTTACATTGCTCGCCTGTCATCTGAGGGAATGGAATTGGTGACTGGTCTAATGGAATTGAGGGCTGAATAAATCTCATGTATTGTTTCTCCATAGATAAGTCTTTTTGCAAGATATAACTTGGTGATATAACTTGCTAGCTATAACTTGCTAGATATAACGCAGCAAGTATCTCAAGTGCTATTTTTTTGCTGCCAATTTTGAATAACATGTGTCCCTTAAAAGATACTTTAGCTAACTCTCTATGTTCCTGAAATCAAGTCTCTTACTTTTTCAAGGACAACTCAAACAACATGACAACTGAGTCTTCTTATGTACTTTTGTCCACAACAAAAAGATCCTTCTTTAAAGGAGCCAACTGGAGAGCAAACAATATTTTCTCCCTAGAAGAAACAAGGAATCTATATACTGGACTCACAGTATAAAAAAGATTGAGGTTTTCTTCATATGTTTCTAAAAACAATAAAGGAATTTCTCTTTCAAGCATATTCAGTTTATAGATCTGAATTTAGCCAAAAGGAAAAGAATTAGGAATAGTTTTAATCAAATTGCCTCCTCTATCAATTCCTGAGGGATCTACAAAGAAAAGTATTATTTTCAATGTTATATAAGGGGTACAGATAGCTTTATATTTCAATGATATATTTAAGCCAGAGAAATAAAATACTCTTCTATTGTTCAGTAAGTCTGGTCCCATTCCGTCCCTTAATTTTGGGTGGTAGGTTGTGTTTAGCCTTTAATGTGGACTCTAGGGAGCTGAGTGGTGGGTGGTGCTTGGTTTTATTCTGTATACAGTATTATTGGGCATTATTAAAAGTGTCTTATTATTTTCATATGGAGTTGTAAAAAATACTTTGAAATTAAACCCAACACATGGCAGAAATAAAGATAACAAATAATTCCATTTTTCCTGGGAAATCCCCCCAAAATAAATTATGTCTGGATAGTAATCCATCTCAGCCATGATGTAAAGCAACCACCCTGAAACTAGGTTGGATATATGCTTAAGAAATTGAGATAATTACTAAGGAAGGTAAGGCAATGATATAAGAATCCTAGATTATTATGACTAACTAGAGGCCCGGTGCACGAAATTCGTGCACGGGGGGGTGGGGGTGGGGAGTGTGTCCCTCAGCCCAGCCTGCACCCTCTCCAATCTGGGACCCCATGATGGATGTCTGACTGCCCATTTAGGCCCGAACCTGGGGGGATCGGGCCTAAATGGGCAGTCGGACATCCCTCTCACAATCCAGGACTCCTGGCTCCCAACTGCTCGCCTGCCTGCCTTTCTGATTGCCCCTAACTGCTTCTGCCTGTCAGCCTGATCACCCCCTAACCACTCCCCTGCCAGCCTGCTTGCCCCTAACTTCCCTCCCCTGTAGGCCTGGTCACCCCTAACTGCTCTCCCCTGCAGGCCTGGGTCCCCCACCAACTGCCCTTCCCTGCAGGCCCGGTCACCCCCAACTTCCCTCCTCTGCTGGCCTGGTCACCCCTAACTGCCCTCCCCTGCAGGCCTGGTCCCTCCCAACTGCCCTCCCCTGCTGCTCATCTTGTGGTGGCCATTTTGTGTCCACATGGGGGCAGGATCTTTGACTACATGGGGGCAGCCATCTTGTGTGTTGGAGTGATGGTCAATTTGCATATTACTCTTTTATTAGATAGGATAGAGGCTTGGTGCATGGGTGGGAGCCAGCTGGTTTGCCCTGAAGGATGTCCTGGATCAGTGTGGGGTTCCCTTAGGGTGTGGGGTGGCCTGGGTGAGGTTCCTGTGGTGGTTGCAGGCCAGCCACGCCCCCCAGCAACCCAAGCAGAGGCCCTGGGATCTGAGATTTATTTATTTTGTACAATTGAAACTTTGTAGCCTGGACAGAGCCAAGCCTTCTGCTAGCTCTGTGGTAGCAGCCATTTCTGTTGGGATTTATGTATCTTTTATAATTGAAACTTTGTAGCCTTAAGAGGAGGCCAAAGCAGGCCAGGGCTGCAGAAGCTTGGCTTCCTCCATCACTGTGGGCAACCCTAGCCTCCTGCTTGCTCCAGCTCCATGGCTGCCGCCATTTCTATTGATATTTACTTACCTTCTATAATTGAAACTTTGTAGCCTGAAGTGGGCCAACAAGGGCGGGCAGAAAGCTTGGCTTCCTCCATTGCCAGGGAAACCCAAGCCTCCCTCCTGCTCTCTCCATAGCCGCAGCCAGCTTGGTTGGGTTAATTTGCATACTCGCTCCTGATTGGCTGGTGGGCGTGGTTGGTGGGTGTAGTGGAGTGGTGGTTAATTTGCATATTACTCTTTTATTAGATAGGACAGAGGCCCGGTGCACGAAATTTGTGCACGGGGCAGGGGAGGGGTGTCTTTCAGCCTGACCTGACCTGCGCCCTCTCCAGTCCAGGAGCCCTCAAGGGATGTCCTACTGATGGCTTAGGCCCACTCTCCATGGTTCTCTGCTCTCTGCAGGGCCTGCCTGCTCCACACCACAGAGACTGCCAAGCAGGCTGTGGTGGGTGATGCCTCCCCCCTGCTATCAGTCTCCATGGAGGCAGTGCGTTAATTTGCATACTCACTCCTGATTGGTTGGTGGGCATCGTGAAGTGATGGTCAATTTGCATATTTCTCTTTTATTAGTGCAAATACTATACAACTCTCTGCCTGATACTGCTGCTTTTCCTGTTGTGACTATAGAAAAATGTGTCTTAAATTTACCAAAAAAGGAAATGTTTACCAGCATACAATGAACATTTTAAGTACTTACCTCTTCTAGTTGAAACAAAATATTCTCTCCCCTTATAGCTATCATTACAGATACCAAAAGCAATTGACAGCACAATCATAAGAAAACTATCTCCCATCAGGCTCCAAAGAATGCACATAGGAAATCAATTTCAATATTCACAGGAGAGGAAAACACAGAAGTCCCAACTGGGAAACTTCCCTGCTGTGACTTTACCCCATACTTTTCAAAAGCTATGTAAATATTAAAAGGATACATTCATTTTTATAAACAATCTACACATCAACCCAGTGAGACATATTTACCTCATGGTAATAAGGAAATTAGTTTGGATCCCTTTGGAAGGGAATTAAAAACAGAACTAAGTAATAAAGAACAAGCTTATATATTTGGGAGAAATGTTTTTATGAGATTAATGTTGGAAGTTGCAAGTGTTTGATTGGGGGAGAACAGAAATAAAAGAGGCAAGATTAAATAGTTCTCTTCTTTTTTTAATGCTGAGGGATATAGTTTTTAACCTATGATTCCTTTGTTGGTGCCCCCGCCTGTATAACATTGTGCCTCGAGGGTAATTGCAAAGGCGCAGATATTGATTTGCTCCCTTTGAAAGAAAGGATGATGTTCTTTCTTGCATTCAGCCAAAATGGGAAGGGAAATTATTGTAAATGTATTCTATTCTGCTCTAACATTTTTTTAATTAAGCTACTTTTCCTTTTATGGTTACAGTACTTAGATTAATCAAGACCACAACAGCTGTAGCAAAGAATCCATGGGTTCTTTATTCTAGCATAGAAAAATAAGCTTCCAAAAATAGGAGACTACGTAACATATTCTTTTACAGAAAGGCTTTTAATAATTACTCCCCATAGTTAAACATTTCTTTCAACCTTTTACTCTGTTAATCTCGATGTCATGTTTCTACCTTTAATAATAATTTCAGTTACTCATTTGCAAGTGTATCTCCTCTGATTCAGATAATTCTTCATCCCTATTTGACTTATGACTGTCTGCTTCTTCTACTAAAGATAGACCATGTTTAATGGCAATATTATGTAAAATACCACCCAGCAGGAATTTTTTGCCTGCTTTACAAGCGCAGAGAAATAGTCTTCCACCAGATTTGCCTAGACATCAAAACCTCAGTTTTAAGATAATCTTCAGAGTTACCTCAGTAAAAGTGATACTTTTTATTATTATTACTTTGTGTGTGTGTGGCAGAGATATATAAAATGCAGCCAAAAAGAGGTAGCCAACCTGAAAACAATCTGGTCTATAATTGTGTTTTAAGAAAAAAAGTAAAATTATAAACAGACAGCATTTTATAGAATTACTCAAAAGTTACAGTCCCCCGATTTATATAGAAAGCCACGCATTTCTGAGGCAGATTGTCTTAAGATGAATGAGTCATGACATGATCCTGGGTATTTAGCTATGACATCTGTTGGGTGGTAAATTGCATCGCACACCACATGCATAATGAAGGAGAGAACAGTTTTTAGTTCCTAGAGTGTTCCTCATGTGAAGATGTACAAATAAAGGCAGCAAAATGCAGGCCAGATGGAAGAGTTGAGATGCTTTGACTGCCTCTGACTTGCTGGTAGTGCTAGGTGTCTCTTAAAAAATATATAACCTGATGAGGTCCCCAGGGAAGTGTATTTATAAGCTGCTCAGTATTCCAGATGATGGAAAACCAATGCATTTTGTGCGACTTCTGCTGTTGCCTTGACGAATCAGTGTCAGAAGTTAGACCACCCATGTGAGACATACTACTCTGTTAATGCATTAAAGTCTTTTATTTTTCACAATGAGACATGTAGACAACATTTGGAGGTTAGTATAAAAATAATAAATATGAAACTGAATATAGACTAAATTAACTAACACAGCAAACAGTTTTGAACATTAAAGACTGGTTTTGTATTTTATAAATGAGCAAAAACTGTTTCTTAATTAGTATAATTAGAAAACAATTGAGATATTTGATGCTGAGTCAGGTAATAACCCACCACATTCAATTAACAAGCTAAATGTAATCTTTAAACTTACTAAAAGGATTGTGTAACATGCCTTACACATAACACATGTGTATGAATATGTATATTTGTATCTATATACATACATTTAAATGTACATGCACATTTAATCTCTATACTTATTCATGATTCAGGTCTGACATAGTCTATTGAAAAATGCTAAGACTTTTATTTTCAGGGAGATGGGTGAAGAAAAGGTATATTGGAAAGTCCTCATCTTTAGAGTGTACATCTTACTCCTACTCTGAGTTGCCCTCAAGGGAAACTTTGTTGTCAGTCATACTGTCATTCACATTCCTGAGTTTTAATTCTGCTGACTCAGTGGTCATAAGATAGAACAAATTTAAAGACTTCAGTGTATCCTGGCAATCTGAAAAATTTTAAAGACATGGAAATTACTTAGACTGGAATTTTGAGTACCAATTTGCACCTACTCTACAGTGGACAACTTATTTAACACCTCGGATTTCTTTCTTGTTCCTGTCACTGGGCACAGTACTTGGCTGTGCTTGGTTTACCATCCCTGGTAAAAGATTCTCTGCAAATTCAAAGTGCTGAGCATGGTTTAGAGTCTCAGAGACTCTAAAATGGATCCACTTACACAGGTTCAAGGAGAGGAGGACAATGCTTGTTGCTAAAGTTGGCATGCAATACAGACACAATATAGAATTTCTTTTTCTCAACTAGGATGTAAGGGAGTGCTTGAAGACTTGGAAGCTCTGAAAATCCTTTAAGAGGTGAAAATGACACACAGACTGGTTCTTTCAGGTATGTAATTCTTGATTCAAGTAAGGCCTGGATTTCGATCATATGAAAGTTAAGGATAAGCCACAGAATCCAGAGATTAAAATTTATTGTCTAAAGTCAAAAAAGAAGAGTCAAAGTGAATTGTCACAGTACAAAACAAAACTATTTTCATTTTATGAAATTAGTCTTAAACCTTTTGTTTTATCATAAAAGTGTACATTCTTATTATTGAGCCTTTAAAATATATAGTAGTGTATATTTAGAAAGTAATTACCAACAGATCAACCACCATCCAACTACAACCACTATAAATATTTTGGTGTGGTTCTTTTTAATTTTAAAAAATTTTTCAGTGTTTCTTTCTCCCCAAAGCTCATCATACTGTTCATTGGATTTTAGGTATCTTTTTCACTTATTGTACACTGGTTATGTCATTATCATTACTTAATCCCATTAAGCAATGCTAAATTTCTAGTAATGATCCATCATTTAGGTATATTTATAGACTAGAGGCCCAGTGCACAAAATTCGTGCACGGGCCGCGGGGGTGGGGGGGTTGTCCCTCAGCCCAGCCTGCACCCTCTCCAATCTGAGACCCCTTGAGGGATGTCCGACTGCCCATTTAGGCCCGATCCTAGGATCGGGCCTAAATGGGCAGTCGGACATCCCTTTCACAATCCAGGACTCCTGGCTCCCAACTGCTCGCCTGCCTGCCTTCCTGATTGCCCCTAACCGCTTCTGCCTGCCAGCCTGATCACCCCCTAACAACTCCTCTGCCCGCCTGATTAATGCCTAACTGCTCCCCTGCCAGCCTGTTTGCCCATAACTGCAGGCCTGGTCACCCCTAATTGCCCTCCCCTGCAGGGTTGATCACCCCCAATTGTCCTCCCCTGCTGGCGTCATCGCTCACAACTGCCCTCCCTTGCAGGCCTGGTCCCTCCCAACTGCCCTCCCCTGCTGGCCATCTTGTAGTGGCCGTCTTGTGTCCACATGGGGGCAGGATCTTTGACCACATGGGGGCAGCCATCTTGTGTGTTGGAGTGATGGTCAATTTGCATATTACTCTTTTATTAGATAGGATAGAGGCTTGGTGCATGGGTGGGGTCCGACTGGTTTGCCCCGAAGGGTGTCCCAGATCAGGGTAGGGGTTCCTTTGGGGCATGGGGCGGCCTGGGCAAGGGTCCTGTGGTGGTTTGCAGGCCAGCCATGCCCTCAAGCGACCCAAGCGGAGGCCCTGGGATCTGTGATTTATTTATCTTCTATAGTTGAAACTTTGTAGCCTTGAGCAGAGCCAAGCCTCCTGCTCACTCTGTGGCCACAGCCATTTTTGTAGGGATTTATTTATTTTCTATAATTGAAACTTTGTAACCTTAAGCGGAGGCCAAGGCAGGCTAGGGCTTCAGAAACTTGGCTTCCTCCATCGTTGGGGAAACCCAAGCCCCCTGCTCTCTCCAGCTCTGTGGCTGCCGCCATTTTTGTTGGGATTTATTTATCTTCTATAATTGAAACTTTGTAGCCTTAAGTGGAGGCCTGGGCCTGCAAGAGTGTGCGAAAGCTTGGCTTCTTCCATTGCCAGGGAAACCCAAGCCTCCTGCTCTCTCTGTGGCCGCAGCCATCTTGGTTGGGTTAATTTGCATACTCACTCCTGATTGGCTGGTGGGAGTGGCTTTTGGGTGTAGTGGATGTATGGGAAATTTGCATAGTACTCTTTTATTATATAGGATATCTATTTCCATATCCTCACACACATCTATGCACACATATTTCCTTTATGTTCAGATAAAAGCATGCGAACAACTTCTTAAGAAAGTTCATCACTTTCACTGAAAGACCTAGTGAGCAGTCATAAACCACTAATAATTAAAATCCCACAAATACCAATCAAAATATGATCTCATGATATTATTCTACAATGTCATTATAATTTTAGATATTTTACAACAGCATATTGTACAATTACCCCAAACAAACTTACAAACTAATTCTTTGAATGGTTGGCAGCAATTAAAAAAAAAAAAAAAAGGACATGAAAGGATTTAATTCCTTGCAGAAGGAATTAAGGCACTGGGAAGGCACTTGAGCATCCTATATTGGCCCCTCTTGCCCTTTGTGCCAAGAGGGACCCTCTTCTCACAATCCAATTGCCCTCAGCTGTTACCTGAGCTTTCTGTTCATGCTGAGCTTGAAGCCTCCTGGGGGCTGGTACCATGGATCCGTCTCACACCCAATTGTGTGAGCTGGGCCCTCACTGGAGAAGAAACCCGAGTTCCCTGAGATATGTGATCAGCACTGGGACCCTGCCAGCAGGCCAGGGGTTCCCAAGGCAGGTGCTGGGTGTGGAGGCCATGGGGGCATAGGCTACCAAGGAGACAGAACTGAACCTCACACCACCCTGCTTGGCCCCTGAGGATGGCTGGTTAGCCAGAGACGGGTAAGATTCCTCAAGGAAGGAACAACCTAAGACAGGCACAGTCGCAGAGGGGCCATCAGGAGAGAACTTGGGGGGGGCAACAGAAGTGGGGCACAGACCCTCACCCCCCAACATAGCAGGGGCTTGAACCCTCACCCCTTCTGAAGGAGGTCTCCTGCCCCCATGGCTGCTTCACGCTTCCCACACCCAGCTCAGATTGGGACCCAGGCAACAGAAAGAGACTTGGCCCAGCTCACATGGAGATACAGGTGACAGACAGAGACTTGGCCCAGCTCAGATCGGGACCCAGGTAACAGACAAGAGACTTGGCCGACAGCATCTGCCCTATATCTAAATTCAGCCTAGCATCTGGTATGCTCAGGGCCCACTCAAGAATGCAAATAATCCTTCCCACTGATATTTACAGGGTAAACTAAGATTGTTGGTAGAGTATTAAATTTGACAGTAAAATAGTAATTGAGTTTTCAGATTAATTTAAATAGGCTAATTGAAATAAGTGAATATTCAAGTAAAGTTAATTGTACTGGACAAAAAGTGTTCTTAAAGTAATAACTAAAATTTCTATTGGTAGTTCATCTCATGGTAAAATTCCTGAATATGTAATGAACCTAAAGCAGTCATATGTGTGGGCAAAAAAAAAAAAAAATTTAAATTTGAAGTTATCAAGACTGCATTATAAAATTTACAAAAACCTCCATTAATAAAAAAAAGGGGGGGGCATAGTAGGGCAATATCATGTAAGGAAAAATATCCTATAAGTAAATTACATCTAGAAATTTTTTGCTTTACCAAATTAAGTTTCATTTGCAATGCTAACAGCAAGACGGCCATTAAAAACACACATGGTGTCTAAATAAGACAAAGGAAAATCGTTTGAACAAAAATAAAAAGGATCCCAAATCAATTATATAGAAAAGATTCCTTTATTAACTTGTGGTCGAGAATATATTTGTATATTTTCAGAAAACAACCCCAAGACCAGATGGTTTCCTGCAACAGAGAGGAATTGACAGGTGTGCTCCAACCACTAAGACAAGAGGAAAAAACAGTCCAGAGATGGAAGACGCTGACAACGCCTTGCCACGCGAGCAGTCAGCAGCTGTGCACCGCTGCAGGTTACCTAGGACCAAACCAGAGAGGGTCGGACCTGCATTGCCAACATGTGCCCACCATCCAGATATCATTGCTGACATGTACACATAAGGAACTATTAGACATTGAAAGGGGGACTCAGAACTGTTGGACATTGAAATTGGGACTCAAACATTTTTTTGTTTTGTCTTGTTTTGTTATTATATGTTTATTTCTAGTCTGCAAAGGCAAAACTTTTTGAAGGAAAGAAATGGTGGGAAAAAGATACAGAGGCAAAGAAGCATTGAACAGACTGTCAAACTACATTGGGAAGACAGGGGAGGTTGGGCGAGTGGGGCTGTAAGAGACCAACCGAAGGACTTGTATGCATGCATATAAGCACAACCAATGGATATAAGACACTGGGGTGGGGGGGAGGGCGGGCAGGTGAAGGCATGTACTGGGGGGTAGGGGAGGTCGGGGGGAGATCAATGGGGGAAATAAAAAAGGGGGGACATATGTACTACTATTTGTAATACTTAATAAAAAAAATGGTAAAAAAAAAATATGATCTACTAATTTTGACCAAAGAGGAACATTGTTCCAAGCAAATAATTATACCGGCATTTAAATTAGGAAGTCACAAGCAAGGAGTTTGGAAGAAGCATTTATAGAATTCATTGAAATGAACCTTCCAAAAGCACTAAGTGGCCAGCTGAGGAACCCAGCAGCTGCACACCTATTAGCCATTTTCATATAAATTATGAATCTAGCAAGCAGGTAAAAAAACAGTGACACACTGAAGCTTGAGTTATAGTCACTAATGGAAGGCTTGCCTTCACCTGTGCTCAGTGGGAACTGTGCTTTATTCCTTATTGGCCTTTACTTTCAAGCTAAAAAACACAATTAACCAAGAAGAAAGGCAATTAACCAGGAAGAGCCATCAGACAATAAGTTATTCAGGAAAATGCCAAGCCAATGTATTTCATTCTTGGCTTCATCTATAGCAGACAATTTTATACCCTTTTTATTAAGAAGAATGAGGATATATACAGCACTCCACCTCTCTTCACACTTCTGCATCTCCTTGTGCCTTTCTGAATCCTCCTTGAATTTATTTGCTGATTTCTGTCCCTCTGATAACCAATTAAGTGTGAAAAACTCAAGTATTTATCCTTGGCCTTCTGTCTTCTCTCCTCTTCCCTACGGTTAATATCACAACTCAATTGTTTCAGCTTTGGGCTCTAAAAAACATTTGCTTATCTATGTATATTTCATGAGAGTTGCTCTCACAGCTCCACAAAAATATGTTACAGGTACCTCAAACTTCATATGCTAAAAATTTAACTCACTCCTAAAAGACTCTATTGCTCTTGTGTCTCCCATATCTCAGTTAAGGCCTCCCACAGTTCTCTAGGTTCTTCAAGACCACAATCACAGATTTGCCTTCTACTTATCCTACCCCTCATATGAAATTACAGTAGTGTTACCAAATAGTGTTGTTCTGACTCCAAAATCCTCCTAGTCATTAACTCCCTGCTGTAATGCTTATTATCTCTCAGCCAGAATATAAAGATCATGATAAGCATCCAAATCCTATCCCGCCACATGGGGCTTTGAGGCTGAAGCGCAATCCCAGTGACTGGACAGGGGGAACACATGGTGGATAGGCATCCATGAGAGGGAAAGGTCAAAGTCTTGGGGGACAGGAATGATCCAAAAGCCTGTAAATTGGCATAAAGACAATCCAACAGCAAGAGGCACGAACTAAGAATTTAAATTTGGGTTGAGTGGGTATGGGATGTGCAAGCGGTTCCTTAGCAAATACACTGAAGAGGCTGGGAGCCATGTGTAACCTGCTTTTATCAGTCATTCAGTGAACTTGTGTGTTCAACTAGCTAACTGAGGAAGCCAAAATATAATCTTATTGTGTTCCATTCTTTCTCCTCAAATTCCTTCTTAGTTCTGCTAGTATCATCTTCTCAAACTGTGATCTTGCCATTCCTTTGCTTGACATGAAAATTAAATCAGTACTACTCCTCCTAGAATTCAAGCTCCATGGGTCTGTTTACTACTATCCATTTGTGAATGATGATGAAATACCACAGGAGACGTGAGGACATATAAAAGGGTATTTTCATGTGAATGGTTGAGCAAGGTCTTTCATACTCTCTAAATGCCCCATCACTGCCTAGCTGATGTGGGTCAGTAATTGAGTGTTGACCTATGTACCTGGAGGTCACAATTAGATTCCTGGTCAGGGCACATGCCCCAATTGCAGGCTCAATCCCCAGTGTGGGGCATGCGGGCAGCTGAACAGTGATTCTCTCCCTCTCTGAAATCAATAAAAATATACTTAAAACTAAATAAATACATCACCATCAGAAATATTTTTCATGAAATACAGTTCATGGATACTAAAAGCCTTTGATTTCAATCACTAAGTTTTAGTCAAATCATGATTGAGAAAAGTCCTAGATAGCCCCATTGCCCAGGTCTTCAGGAAGCATGTATGTCTCCTGCTCACCAGTGTGACATTTTTACAAGATAGTATGTGGCAGAATGAAAAGCTACTCTTTAGTCACCCTCTATTTGATTTAAAATATATTCTTTACCCAAGTACTAAAGCTTACTTCTTAATCTCCATCAAATACCAGATAGCATCTTTTTCATCAGTAGCACTCATTTTATCTATGTTCTTATCTATAGTTCCCGAGATGCCTTAAGTTTCTTTTATTAAGACTCTCCAGGCCTTTCTGTAAGATGTAATAAGGGTATATTTACATCATGCTTCTACTGAACAAATCAGTACAACATAAGTAAATTATTCCAAAAACTTTCTCAGAGTCTGGCTCCTTGGCTAAAAACCATGTGTATCACAGTTTTTACAAAAACACATACCACTTCCTCAATAGAATAGGGTGGCTCCATCTGTGTGATTCTATTCAACTATTGTACAGCATGAGAACACATATTTATGAATCATTTGTCCAACAGACCTTACTGGATCCTTAACACCTGCTGTGCAAAACATATCTTCAGGCACATGATGAGAAAATATTTCAAAACTCATGAGAAACCAAAACAAAGCAGTTCTTTTTAAGTTTGACATAGCAAAAAAAAAATTAAATTTAGTTAGAATTTAGTTTGAGCTGGACTTGAAAAAAAGCAAATACCACTCTCAAAAGATGATCATGAAGAGACCTTAAGAAGACTCAATGGACAACTGTTAATGATAGTCCTCATAAGAATCACAAAGGTGTGTATACTTCAGTGTAACCATCCTGTTCAGGCTCCCTCTACCTTCTGACATCTGCCTTCACATTCATTTTTAAACCCATGCTTATACTTTTAAGGAAGCCTTGTCTCTATTATCTTCTGTCTTTGCTCTCCCTTCAATTTGCTATTTATTCTAAAATTTATGCAAAATGTATATAATATTGAAGAGTAGTACTGATACCAACAGTGTTAAATTTAATTTCACTCTTTTTATCACGAGTATACTAGAGGCCCAATGCATGAAATTCGTGCAAGAGGCTCAGCCCTTGCAGCCCTGGCTGCCTCGGCCCTCTCAGCCCTGGCTTCATCCAGAAGGTCGTCCGGACGGTCGTTCTGCTGTTCGGTCTGATTAGCATATTAGCTCTTTATTATATAGGATGGTTGGTCCAAATACCAATCTGGCTACAACTGTCTTGTGACCTGAGCTGTTTTGGTTCATTCGCATCTGCTTTTCTCACTGCAGAATTGCCCACCCAACACTGAAATTGCTAATCATTTCACAGACAGCTCTCTGACTGATTTGTAGATAGAATACTAAACAACTGGGTTGCCTGCTATTCCCCTCTACATTTTCCCCTGCATTGATCAAATAATCCTGAATCACTGTGCAGCAGCTTTCTTCATCACCTATTGACTTTGTGCTCATTTTCTTCTCTACAGACTCTATTTCATTTCCTCTTTATCTGACTCAGCCTCGTTTTCACTTTATCATAGGTAGCAAGTCAATTTCCAGTCACGGGGTTATCAGTAAAGATTATCAGGGTGGACATCTGTCTCCTGCACACACACAAAAAATACTGAATGAGTACATGTATGGTGGCATCTCTCTCTCTCTCTCACACACACACACACACATACACACATACACAGAGTCACATGCACTACCACCCAGACAAATCTGTCAGCTGTCACTCTGGTCCCCTACCAGCTATTTCACTTGAATACCAGTGGCCTCCGGGTTAAAGTGTACAAGAATAAGAACAGGGAAAAATAATAAGTTCTTCTGACAACAGAGATTTTATCACCAATAGTGGTGTGATCTCTGAATATACAGAATAGTAAAGTCTGAATTCCTCATATTCTCTACAGAGAAGACACTTAAAAACATTTAAACTTCTTGGGTGGAATGCTGTATCTTTTTGAAAGAAGAAAAAGAAAATTATCTTACTTTTGTTATTTGAGATTTAAAGTAGTTTGATAGTGCTAAAATTTTATAAAAGAGTTTACTGCTAATGTTTGAAATGGAGACAGAGTGACATGATAGTCCACTTTAAAAAACAAACAAACTGTAAATGTTTGTATGTAGCCCCTGACTGACTACATCTCCACAATGCTAAAAGTATTTCCTGTTCTTGGAATTAACATTAATAGCTTTCTGAAGTATCTATAGGAGGCATTACAGACAGAGTGAAATTCTCAAGTTTAAAAATGAGACAGCTCTTTAGGAAAGTAAAATCCCACAGAAATGGTGATACTCTAATGCACTAATTTTCATCTGGGGTAATTTTGTCCCAGGGGATATTTAGCAATGTCTATAGAAATTTTTATCATCACACTTGAAAGGTTCCATGGGCTCTAGCAGACAGAGGCCAGAGCTACTGCTGCATATCCTGCTTTGCACAGATAATTATCTGGCCCCAAATGCCAACAGTGTCAAGACTGAGGAACTCTGCCCCATTGAAAATGCACCCATGGCCAAGGAGGTGCCTGTCCATGTACTTTAAAATGAACAAAGTAAAATTAGAAAATAAAAACCCAGAGAACCATGCACACACACACACACACACACACACACACACACACCCCTAAGCAACTGAACGACTGAATGACCAGTCAACCGGTCACTATGACGCTCACTACCAGGGGCAGATGCTCAACACAGGAGCCGTCCCCTGGTGGTCAGTGTACTCCCACAGCGGGAGCGCAGCTCAGCTGACCGACCTGTCCTGGCAGCCCATCAGCCCAATGGCAGCCACTCCCTCGCTTAGTAGTCCTTCAGATCCAATCTCTGGAGAACAGGCCAGGCACCGACAGACCAGCACCGCCAATCTACTGGAAGTCGGCCTCAGGCACCATGGCCCCTTCCCCTCCCTAGACACTCCATGAGGAAGAAACAATCTAAAAGCAGCTGCCAGGTGGCTCCCAACAACCAGTGTGAATGTCAGCGGGATGGATCCAGATCCCCAGATGGCAAGGGCATCCCACTGCCCACCCAGAGGGCCGATTGCATCCCGCCCCCCAACCCCCCTCCTTGGGATGGGTACCAGACACAGGGCTCATGGCTGGCGAGCGCCACTCTAACAGCGTGAAGCTCTCCCGATTGGGAGTGACTGGGTACGAGCCCGCGGCAGGTGCAGTGGGGTCGGGATGAGCAGGTGCAGCAGGCAGGAATAGCAGGTGGCGTTGGACTGCGAGTTTCAGCCTATCCCCACAGGCCACCCCAAGGGACCCCACCCGTGCATGAATTCGTGCACCAGGCCTCTAGTGTTTATAGTAAGATGGATTCTGAGATACCACTTGTTACCTACAAAGTGGTAACAAGAAAAGATAATGTAGAACTTTAGAGTTGAAAGGGACATGAGAGGTAATCCAATTCATACCTCACCAACAGAGAGTGAGACAGCATGGCACAGTGAGAAGGTGTGTGTATGCTTCCCCAGGTTGCACACTCCTGGCTGGCAATGGTGGGATAGGGAGGGATAGTGAATGGACTCCATTTTTAATGGTTGACACAATCCTAGAACTCCTGGGAACCAACTGAGATGATTACTTTGCTGAGATAAGGATGGTTCTGTTTGGACAGCACATAGTAAGAAGGGCTATTTCTGAGGTTAATAGCATGATTAAGGAAAACAGGGTGAACATATATTTATTCATCAAATGTTATTGTACTAGAATGAAGATAAATCCTTGGAGCTTGAAAGAAATAAATTTAGGGGAAATAACATGCACATCTTTTATATGTTTAGCACACTTTTGAAATATGTTACTTTTAAAAGGAGGTTTAGATTTTAAAAATTAATAGCTTTCAAAGAGTTTATACACATTTATGGAAGGGAAATTCATAGCAGGATCTGTTTTTTCTCTCTGCTACTTAAGAGGGAATAAAAAAGTCTACAAAAGGATACTAGGTAGTTCACAGAAATGTTGAAAAGGATGAAGAGCCAGACTAAAGAATATTTTCTGGAAATAGCCCAAAACCATGCTTAAAAATTGATCAGAAGGGGATCATAGCCAAACACAGATCAGCTCTGGCGCCACTTTTCTACCAGGTACATGGCTGTGGTGGCCACTACATCAGTCATGATGCATGAGGTTATGCTGTTACCCCAGCAGCCAAGGCTGTTTCTCACTCTCACTGCTTTCCCATCACAGGCATCTCTGCTCTGCAGAGTCCTCACTCTGGGACCCAGGCTGATAGAAGCTGATATCTGGAATTTTACTGTTAATTGTGGCAGAGAGAAAGAGGGCCTCATGCCAGCTATTAAACACACTGAGCCAGAAGTTGGCATGATCATCTCTGTTTCAAATTTATTAGTCAAAACTAGTCATCTGTCTTCACCCAAGGAAAAAGAGGTCAGCAAGTGTGACCCCACTATATGTCCCCAAAGGCAGAGCACTGATGCCCACAGCTGCCTCTGCTACTACCCTGATGCCACTCTGCCCTTGGGGCTCCAGCCAGCCTACACCACTACTGTTACCATCAATAAGAGAGAACGAGCTCTTTCTCTTGTGACACTAATTCCTGAGTTCAACTTTAGCATCGGTGAGTCCCTCGGCACAGAGCTTAGGTCATAAGTCTATGCTATACTATGTTCAGGTCGTATAAGCTCTAATACTTGCCTCTTCAAAATTCCAAAAAGTGGAGAAGTTCATAAACATAAAAATTCCATAAACTATTATATGTTAGACTAGTGCATGGTTGGCAAACTGTGGCTCATAAGCCACATGAGGCTCTTTGGCCCCTTGAGTGTGGCTCTTCCACAAAATACCACGGCCTGGGCAAGTCTAATATGAAGAAGTGGCATTAGAAGAAGTTTAAGTTTAAAAAATTTGGCTCTCCAAAGAAATTTCAATCGTTGTACTGTTGATATTTGCCTCTGTTGACTAATGAGTTTGCCGACCACTGGACTAGTGGCCCGGTGCACAAAATTCGTGCATGGGGGCAGGGGTGTTCCTCAGCCCAGTCTGCTGCACCCTCTCCAATCTGGGACCCCTTGAAGGATGTCCTACTGCCAGTTTACAGGGATTGGGCCTAAACTAGCAGTTGACATCCTTCTCACAATCCGGGATTGCTGGCTCCAGCCACTCACCTGCCTGCTTGCCTGCCTGATTGCCCCTAACCACTCTGCCTGCCAGCCTGCTCACTCCCAACTGCCTCCCCCTGCTGGCCTGCTCAACCCCACCTTCCCTCCCCACTGGCCTGCTCAGCCCCAACTGCCCCCCTGCTGGCCTGCTCACTCCAAACTCCCCCCCTCCACTGTCCTGATCACCTCCAACTGACCCCCACTGATGGCCTGCTCACCCCCAACTGGGCCCCTGCTGGTCTACTTACCCCCAATGGTCCCTGCTGTCCCATCCTGGCCTGATCACCCCCCCAGCAACCCAAGGTCCCAGCCCCTCCTTTTTTTCTTTTTCTTTTTTTTTTTCAGCGCCTCCTTGAGCAGAGGCCAGGGCTGGCTGTAAGCAAGTATCTAGGATTTATTTATCTTCTATAATTGAAACTTTGTAGCCTTGAGTGGAGGCCAGAGCCAGCCATGGCGTGCAGGAAGCTTGGCTTCCTCCATTGTCGGGGCAACCCAAACCTCCTGCTTGCTCCAGCTCTGTGGCCAGCCGTCATCTTGATTGGGTTAATTTACTTACTCACTCCTGCCTGGCTGGTGGGCGTCACTTGGCATAGCAGAGTGATGGTTAATTTGCGTGTTTCTCTTTTATTAGTGTAGATGTCTGAAAAATGGAATAAATTCCCACCCAGGAATGTGATGTTTGAGACATCAAAACCACATGTGTCTGTTCAAGGTCCTATTTAAGTATTATCCTTGATGGGTCAAATCAATGAGCCCTAGCTTACCTACCTGGATTCCCAATCAAAGGTACCCAGCACAGCCATGATATGGAGAAAATAAAATACTATAGGAAGAAACTTTGGCTTTGGAAACAAACAAAAATATACAGAAGGAGCCTAAAGTGACCATGTCAACTTGATGTTGGGTTTCCTAAGAACAGAGCACAAGAGAGAGAGCTCAGAGCAAAGATGGGAAAATTGTAAGAGACCAGTTTATATTTGTGAAAATGATTTTTGCAATAGCCCAAGGCAATCTGCAATTGGCACCTTGGTGCAGGTCAGGAATATTGAACGCTGCCCAAAGGCCACACTAAATTAGACTCTTGACACGCTCAGAGAAGCCATTCCAGTCATCAATCTAGATCAGCGATTTTCAACCCCTGTGCTGCTAGAATTTTTAAAACATGCAATACCTGACTATCTAGTCAAGAGTACTGACCTCTTTTTCCTTAGATTGTAAAATAATTTTTTAGAATTACAATGGCTAACATAACAATAGCTACCCAGTATGAATGAATCAAAATTATATCTATTTTTTTGGTCAGGTCAGTAAAAAATATATTTTTTGGTGTGCCACAGAATTTTAGTAATTAGTTTATGTGTGCCATAAGTTGAAAAAGGTTGAAAATCACTGATCTAGGTGATTTTTTATTCTCCTGACTCAAGGTTCCTTTTATTCCTTTTCTTTTTTTGATTCTCTTCACTTTTTCAATGAAAAAGGGATTGCAGAAATGAAGAAATGAAAAGCTGGTGTTTTAAAATCTGTTAGAGTAACTCAAGAAGCAAACTACTTGTAGTCAATTACTTCATATTATCTGTCTCTGAATGGATTTTGTTTCTAAAGTTTTGGCTGAAAGGAATTATTCTCAATGGTAATAAGAAAGTTATATTTTATTATACGAAGCTTTCAAAAGTACACATATTATAATTACCTAACATTTGACAGCAGTTATTCCTCTTATTCAAATATAGAATTAATAGTCTTTTTAAAGACTTATATTCATTAAGATAACTTTTGATTTATATATTCCAATATGTGCATTAGAAAAATTTTACAAACTGAATTTTTCTCAATTCACCTGAAAAAGCTTTGAGAATAAAATTTTATTTTAAAATAAAGTATGTATACTTATAAAAGAAGTAACTTAAATTAGAAATAAAAGTTACCTGTTTTCTATCATGAAAGTACATTTTCTTTGTATCCTAAACATACATATATGCATATGTATACATGTGGCATATATACACACACAGAGTACATACATGTAAAACAAAAAATATAAATATATACAGGTTTAGGCAAAAGTAGGCTTATAGTTGTAAGTACACAAAACACAGAATTAAACTATTGCAATAATCATAATCTGCATGCCTTTTTCCATACAAACAACTATACCTCTACTTTGCCTACCTCTGTATTTAGTTTTAGAATTTAATTAAGTTTTTAAAGAATATAATATCCAATAAAGAAGATCTCACAAATCAGTGGATAAACAAAAGATTATTGAAATTAAACAAAATAAAAAAACTTGCAATTTTTTTAATTTTTGAAAAAAAACACACAATTAACTATGGAGAAAACTTAGAACTTCAATTCAAACTTTCACTAAAGAAGAACTAAAGATTTAAATAACAAAAACATGTCTCAGAAGAAAAAAACTTGGGGAAAAAGGTAATTTTATAAGCCCTCACAATGGGAGAAAATCTCTAAGCAGGTAAATTATAACACTAGTGAAGGAAAATGTCAGTAGTTCTGAGAATCATAAAAATTAAAAAAAAAATCTTAAATGCTATTAACAAACCCAAATTGGAAAAATATATGCAGCCAATATGAGAAGACAGAAGTATTCCTTCCTTTTGAATTTTTTGGAATAGTCTGAGGAGGATAGGTTTTAGTTCTTCCTTGAATGTTTGTTAAAACTCCCCTGTGAAGCTGTCTGGCCCCGGGCTTTTGTTTGCTGGAAGCTGTTGGATAGCTTCTTCAATTTCTTCCAGTTATTGGCATGTTGAGATGTTTAGATTCTTCCTGATTGAGTTTTGGAAGGTTGTATTTTTCTAGGAATATGTCCATTTCCTCCAGGTTGTCCAGTTTGTTGGAATAGAGTTGTTCATAGTATTTTTTAACAATCCTTTGTATTTTGGCAGGGTCTGTTGTTATTTCTCCTCTTTCATTTCTGATTTTGTTTATTTGAGTCCTCTCTCTTTGCTTCTTGGTGAGCCTGGCTAGAGGTTCATCAATCTTGTTTATCCTTTCAAAGAACCAGCTCTTGGTTTTATTTTTTATTTTTTATTTTTGGTCTCTATGTCATTTATCTCTGCTCTGATCTTTATTATTTCCTTCCTTCTGCTTATACTGGGATTTTCTTGTTGCTCTCTTTCTAACTCTTTGAGATGTAGGGTTAGGTAATTTATTACCATTGTTTCTTATTTTTTGCAATAGGCTTGTAGAGCTATGAACTTCCCTCTCAAGACTACTTTCACTGTGACCCATAGATTTTGGATTGTTGTATTTTCATTGTCATTTGTTGCCATGATGTTTTTTATTTCTTCCTTGATCTCTCTGGTAACCCAGTCATTGTTTAATAGCATGTTGTTTAGTCTCCACATGTTTGATTTTTTTGGATTGTTTTTATTGTAGTTGATTTCCAGTTTTACACCACTGTGAACTGAGAAGATGCTTGATATGATTTCTATCTTCTTGAATTTGAAGAGACTTTGCCTATGACCCAACATATGGTCTATCTTTGAAAATGACCCATGTGCACTTGAAAAGAATGTATATTCTGTGGCTTTGGGGTAAAATGTTCTGAAGATGCCAATTAATTCCATCTGGTCTCGTGAGTTATTTAGGATTCATGTTTTTTTGCTGCTTTTTTGTTTAGAGAATTTGTCCAATGGTGATAGTGGGGTATTAAAGTCTCCTACTATTGTTGTATTGCTGTCGATCTCTCCCTTGAAAACCTCCAGGAGTTTTTTTATGCATTTGGGTGCTCCTGTATTGAGTGCGTATATGTTTACCAGAATTATTTCTTCTTGTTGGATTGCTCCCTTTAGTATTATGAAGTGGCCTTCCTTATCTCTTGTTATGTCCTTCACTTTGAGATCTAATTCGTCAGATATAAGTATTACTACCCCAGCTTTTTTTTTCATTTCCATTCTCCTGGAAAACCTTTTTCCGTCTCTTCACCCTCAGTCTGTGTGTGTCTTTTTTTCTGAGGTGGTTTCCTGTAGACCGCAGATACATAGGTCATGTTTTCTTATCCAGTCCGTTACTCTGTGTCTTTTTATTGGGGCATTTAATCCATTTACATTTAAAGTTATTATTAATAGGTACTTGTCGCCATTTTTATTTTTTACCCCTGTGTTCCTTCTTCGCTTCCTATTTCTTTTCTTTTTTTTTTTACAGCAGATCCTTTAGCATTTCTTGCATTGCTGGTTTAGTGGTAATAAATTCCCTTAGTCCTCTTTTTGTCTGTGAAGCTCCCGATTTCACCTTCAGTTTTGATTGATAGCCTTGCTGGGTATAGACCCTTGGATTCAGACCCTTCCTTTGCATGACTTTGTATATTTCATTCCATTCCCTTCTGGCCTGATGAGTTTCTGTTGAGAAATCAGTTGCTAGTCTGATGGGGGTTCCTTTGTAGGTATCTTTCTGTCTCTCTCTCTGGCCTCTTTTAAGATTCTTACCTTGTCATTGGTGTTTGCCAATTTAATTATAATGTGCCTTGGTGTCAGTCTTTTGGGGTTCATTTTGCTTGGGATTCTGTGAGCTTCTTGGATTTGTGTGGGTTTTTTCTTCCCTATATCAAGGAAGTTTTCTGTCATTATTTCTTCAAACAGGTTTTCTATTCCTTGCTCAGTTTCCTCTCCTTCTGGAACCCTTATTATGCAGATGTTGTTTCATTTTCTGTTGTCCCAAAGTTCCCTTAGGCTTTCCTCCTGCTTTTTAAATTTTTTTTTTCTAGAAGCTGCTCTACTTGGGTATTTTTTCCTACCTTGTCTTCTAACTCTCACTGATGCAGTCCTCTGCTTCTTCTAATCTACTCTTGATGCTTTCTATTGTGTTCTTTACAGCAGTGATGTCATTTTTCATTTCTTCTTGGTTCTTCTTCATTTCCTCTTGGTTCTTACACATATTGTCAAATTTGTCTTCCATTCTTTTCAGCCACCTTATGAACATTTCTCTGAATTCTTTCTCTGACAGGTTGCTTGCCTCCATTTCGTTCACTTCCTTTTCTGGTGATGCCTGCTTTTCTTTCATATGCAGGCTGTTTCTTTGTCTCCCCATGGTCTCTCTTCTCTGGGTGTCTGGTTATGTAGTTCTCTCTCTCCTGCACTGATTTAAAGGCACAAAATACAACACAACCTGGTACAATGCACAAGGCACTGAACAGAAATTTATTCACAATATTAATAACCCCAAATAAAGGTGACCACCAGAGAAAGGCAAATCAGAAGATAGGAGAGAAAGAAGAAGAGAAAAAAAAAGAAAGGAGTGCAAAAATGAAACTGGGAAAAGGAAAAAAAAAGTAAGAGAGAAAAGAAAGAAAATAAGAAGGAAGAGGGGAGCAAACTATATATATATATGGGGAGAAAACTCCAATAGAACAGCCACTAATCACAACAAATGCCAGCAACAAGTACCTGGAGATGAATACAAACTACAAAAAACAACTAATATAAGCAAGGCAAGGGAAAACAGAATCAAAAAAACAAAAACAAAACAAACAAAAAGAATAAGCAAAACAATCTCACAAGCATAAAAAATCGATATAATCAACAATCAAGCAAACAACAACAAAAGGACAAAGATAACAATTTTTTGGATAGTTAAGACAGAGAAGAGAGAGGTGTGTATGGACTTGGAACAGGGGATTGGAAATTAGATATATAAGTAGGGTGAAATTTTAACGGGGTAAAAAGAAAGAAAATGGAAAATCTAAAGCAGAAAAAGGATAAGAGAAGCAGGACAACAAAAGGGGAAAAATTAGGAAGAGTGTGATGGCATAAAGGTAAAGTTGAGATAGAGTTAAATGATACCAAAGGAAAGATGAAAATAGAATGTAGAACACTAATCCCAAAGTAAAATAAAGAGAAAATAAAATGACACTTTTTAAAAAAATATATAATAGTAGTAGTAATCATACTGATTGGAAATAAAAATGTAATAATTAGAAAGGTAAAATCAAGTGAGGAAAAAAGAAAAAAATTAGTTTCTTAAGTAAAAGATGAAAAAAATAAAAATAAAAATATGCAGTAGTGAAGGTCATTCACTTCCTCTACTGTTCTGTTTGGCACACCTGTTTCCTAGTCAGGACAGTCTTGCAGTTCTCTGCATTCCACTGCTCCTCAGTGTTGTAAGCCAGTCCTGATTTTTAAGCAGGCAGTGTGTCTTATTTTCTTGTATTCCTTTATTTGTGTTTACACAAGAGTCAATTTGTGATTCAACCCCTGGATGGCAGTGTTTCCGGCTTGACCTCCAGGTCTATAGGTCCTCTCTAGCCAGTGCTTAGATCCTGCTTTCCCTGTGGCACTCAATACCGGTTTGTGAGAGTGGGTTGCCTCAGAGATGGTTCTCTGATGGTTATTCCCCGCTCTGATCCCCAGGTTCCAGAAAAACAACTTCTGCCTGCAGTCTCAGTAATCAGAAGCAAGGATTTAAAGAGGAAAAAGAAAAAGAAAAAAAAAAGAGCCAGCGTAAGTGTGCCAACTCCAGGGCTGCGTGCAAGCCTGTGCAGTCTTTTTTCCCCCTTGGGTCTAAGTAGCTGGTACACTTTTAAAATTTTTAGGCTGTCCTTTTGCGTCAGATCAAAAATGGGATGTTTTTTAGAGTTCCCTTCTGTTAATAGCTCTGAGGACCCCCTTCCACATTCACAGATCACGCCAGCTCCAACAGCCACGGATTTTTCTAGGTGCAGACTTCCCCTGGTACTCCAGCTCCTGCAGTGCACGCATTTCTCTCTCCTCCTAGGACCAGAGACCTCACCTTATCCCAGGTGAAATCTGACTTTTCCATAGTGGAGTGTAGAGCTCCTCTGAATCCGCATGTTTGCGCCAATTGGGGACGGGTGTTCTGGGGTTCGCAGCTGTTTGGTGGGTGCTGTAGTTATAGATTTTCAGGCTTCCAATAACATCCACTTTCCCCTTCAACATGGCGTAGTCTCCGCGTCTGAGCCGGTCACTCCAGGAGGGAACCCAGCAGTAATGGGAGCTGCCCGGTCAGGGGAACCACATCCAGCAGTCCCCCACTGTCTCCTGGAGTATAGCTGTTCCTCAACTCACCAACAAACACTTCCCATGCGACCCTCAGCTGTTCTTTCTATCTGCTCTGGGACAAGGCTCGAGACATGTCTGTCTATTCTGCCGCCATTTTTTCCATATGTCCCCAAGTCCAAATACTTTTAATGTAATGGGTTGGGTTAAAGTCTACTATTTTGAACTATGCATTCTATTTTGTATCATTGGTTTTTCTTTCCCTATTCCACTGTTGATGTGTACTTTTGGTTTAACTAAATATTTCTAGTGTTTCACGTATTGTTTTCTCATGCTTTTTATCTGTGTGTCTTTTTATTATTATTTTTGTGGTTGCTGTAATAAAAACAATCCCCATATAACTATCATTAGAGTCTGTTTATAATTAATATTTATCATTTCATAATTTACATGCTATATATCATATATGTAAGACTTACAACAGTATTCTTACAACCTCCTTCTTCTTTTAAATGTTTCAAATATTTTCATTTTATGTTGATTACAAAGCACCTTATAATTATATCATTTTGCCTTAATATTTCACTTGTTTTTAAAAATAAATTTGTAGAAGAAAAAAGGAGCTAATTATTTGTATTTGCTCACATATTTAGCATGTCTTTTGGCACTTGTATTTTCTGGTGAGAAATTAGTTATTCATATTTGTGGTCCTCTATATCTCATGTGTTGATTTTCTTTGCCAGTTTCATTTCTTTGTCTTCTTTATCTTTGTTTTATAACAATTTTATTATAGTGTATCTAGGCATAGTTTTCATGGTATTTATTCTGAATTTAATGAACTTCTTGGATCTGTAATTTGACTTTTTTCCATCATATTAGTACAACACCAACCAATATATCTTCGAATATTTATTTCAAGCCTTTTTTTATCTCTCTTTTCTCTTTTTGGGACTCTAACTGCAGATGTTTCAATGCTTGATATTTTTTCCACAGGTCACTGAAGAGCTTTTCATTTTTCGTCTATCTTTTTCTCCCTATTATTCAGATTGAATGATTTCAATTAAACTGTGTTGAAGTTTTCTCACCCTTTCTTCTGCTACCTCTAACCTGCTCTCAAGCTCATCAGAATGAAATTTTCATTTCAGATATTGTGATTTTTCATTCTAGATTTCAATTTGGTCCTTTTTAAAAGTAGTTTTCTCTCTCTTCTGAGATTTGCCATCTATTTCTTTACTCATTAAGGCCATATTTTTCTTTCAAGTTTTTAAATATCTTATACTAGCTACTCTAAATAACTGTTAATTCTATTTTTATATCATCCTGGAGTCTTCTTCTATTCACTACTTTATTTCTTAATGTTGGATCATATTACTCTGCTTTCCCACATGCTAATAATTTTTGTATTGATTTTGGAACTCTAAAGGTTGGTTATTAAGAATAGCCTGGATTAGTTAGTCTTTTAAAAATATATTAAAACACACACACACACACACACACACACACACACACACACACACACATTATACAAATAAACTAACAAGCAACAAAAATAACAATACATACATAGAAAGAACTAAAAGGGAATTTAGAATTCACACATTAATGAGATAATGGAAAAATTCTTTATCACTTACAGACTACAAATTCTTAAATAAACAACAAATGAAGATGAAAACACAGCCTTCAAGTCTTCTCTCATATTTATGTCCAGATTAATTAAAGGGAAAAATTAAGCCAAATGGCATCCCGATAAACTAGGAGAGAATTTATAACTCAAGTATATTGTCAGCTTGGCTGGCTCTTCTTTATAATTTTGCTATAAAACTGATATTTTCTTGAAAATTACTATAATGTTTTTCTGTTTGTTTTTAATCCTCATTTGAAGATATTTTTCCCATTGCTTTTCAGAGAGAGTAGAAGGAGTGAGTGAGAAACATTGAGAGAGAAACATCAGTGTGAGAGCGATTAACTGTTGCCTCCTGCATGTGCCCCATCCCTGTGGCAGGTAGTGCCCTTGATCAGAAATTGAACAGCACCCCTTGGAAGCATAGGTCAAAGCTCTAACCACTGAGCAACATTGGCCAAGGCTATCATGTTTTTTCAAAGTAAAAACAATAATACAGCCTGGACCGTTTGGCTCAGTGGTTGAATGTTGACCTGTGAACTAGGAGGCCATGGTTCTATTCCTGGTCAGGGCACATGCCCATTTGCAGGCTCAATCTCCAGTAGGGGGCATGCAGGAGGCAGCCAATTGATGTTTCCCTCTCATAGATATTTGTATCTCTCTAGCCCTCTCCCTTCTCTCTCTAAAATCAATAAAAATATTTTTTTAAATAATAATACAAAAACTGTCAGAAAACAAAGTAAATGTTACAACTATGGGGGAAAAGCGAATACTTTCTGATTATCCATTACTTGTAGTTTGCATTTTTAATTATCGTTAAATTTAGTGAGATCTGAAAATGAAAAGAAATCACAAATTATACTTTTATATATGTCCCAACTTATTTTCATTTCTGTGAGTAAGGTCTGTAACTTCTAGGTTTCTCGATCTAATTCATGTAGGGAATTTTACTAACCATATATATTTAACAGAAAAGTCTTATCAGTTTATTAATCATGTATTGGGCCTGCATATAAAACTTACTATGCCCAAGACCAAAAATAAATGATTGCAAGCTTTATTTTCTATGACACAGAACCACTAGGCTTTGTAGAATATAAACTTAGAAGGACTTGAGTATACTCCAAAAGATCATAAAACACTGAACTCTAGTTTTCAAACTGGTTGAAAAGCAAAAAGTTTTGACATATTTTATGCCATGTGGCCTTCATGATATTTCAAAATACTTCACCTTTAATTTTCCGAAGATTTCAACATGAAAGCCTTCTAGGCTTTTTAAAAGTAATTCTCAACATATCAATTTGGAATCAATAAAAAACAGCTTACAAATAACTGTTACTTCAATGCTAACTCAATTCATAGAACCGTCCGTTCTGAGAGCTGCTGAACTAAAACCAAATCCTGAACTATGACGTCATTATAATAATAGCGTATACAAAGGCTGGTCTGTGGTATCTGTTCTACAACTGGTATTTAGAAATCATTGGAACAACATTATAACCCTTTTTTGTTGTAAGGTAGATACAATGCCATCAAATATATCTATTTACTACTCTGGTGAAACTAACTATCTTTTCCAAAGCTAATTAACATAGCTCCTGCATGCTTTGCTATAGTTTGCATATATTAAGCAGTGGGAGATTGTTTCTTTACTGAGTTTAGGAAAAAAAAACACACACACACAAATTTTAATCTGTGTAAAATAAGGACAGAGAATCTGATTTGACATATATTGAGAAGCCTAGAGGCTATGGGAACCCCACTGGGCCAGTAGATGATTAGTTAATAAAGGGAAAGCAGCCTGACACCAAGGTGAGCAATAATTAAACCTGTAGTGAAATTCTCTAACAGAATTCAAGAAGGTGGCACTTGTTAGCAATGATAGGTAAACCTCAAAGTGAGCAGCATTTCTGTTCAATGAAAAATGTTGATGCTCAGTCTATGCATTTCCTGCTCCCTGGATCATGTTCTGTACAGGCAATGTATAGGGGCTTGTAATGCCATAGGCAAGCCAGGCCTAGAAAGAGGTAAATACATATCCAAGTATAAAGGCCTGTAGGGGGGGAATCTCACATCAGCCTGAGAGTGTCAGAAAAGTATAGAAGAGATGATATTTAGGAGGCGTCTGAAGAATGACCGAATATTTGTCAGATGGGGAAAGGCATTTCAGGCAGAGGGAACTGAACATGAAAAAAAATGTGGTGTTAGGAAAATGGATGACAATTCATGGTGTCATAACACCACCAGCTTAGCTTGTGGACGGTTGTACACAGAAGAAATGACAAGTAAACCCAAGAGGTAAGGAAGGACTGAATTGTGAACAGCTTTGACTGTTGATGTAGACTTTTTCCCATGAACAACAGAAAGATGGAGAGCTCCTCACCTGAGCAGGGGAGGAAAAGGACAGGATGGCAGGTTTTCATGGTTCCCAGGAGGCAGTGAACTACTGTTTAAAGACTCAGACATACTTGCAAGGTGCCAAGGCATGAGTAGAGAAGGGAAAGCATACATTAACATATTTCACAATCACAAAATGTAGTTATTACTGTGCTCTGCATTAAATATAATTGTGCTTTTACCCAGTAGGGGAAAGAAAGAAAAACAATGAGAAATAGTTATGTAAACCATGGAGATGGAGAAGTGGGTGAGACAGGAGGCTGAGAGACCAATTAAAACTGCCCTATCCAGTTGAGATAAAATTAGTGTCAGAATCAAGGAATAGCAGTAGAGAGTGAGCAGTAGGGAGTGAGAAATGAGATTTGCAATAGGACCACCATGTCTTGATGGTGAATGAAAGGGAGAAGATGTAGAGGAAACTGTCAAAGATGGCAATTGGGTTTTTGCTTTGAGAGAATAGGTTTAATGGCATTGGTAAGCATTACTGAGAATTTAAGGGGGAAAGGAGAAGTGCATTTATCAGGTGCAAGGAGAAGCCTGGGCAGGGGCTTCCCAGAAGGCATCTTGAAAGGAAAAGGACTTGAAACCCCATTCCCCTGTTTTGTTTTATCTTTTTCACTAATCATCTACTTTGAGACCACAGTTAAGAAATTCCTTCAGGAGTCCTCTTGGTCATCTGCCTCACCTTCTTCCAAATACCATCTGTCTATTTTCCCAGATTCCATATCTTTCAAAAACTGAACACTGACATTTCCAGACTACAAAGCACAGATGAAACAAGCTTGTTTCTCATGATTGTCCATTATACCTGCAGAAAGATATAAAAATTAGCATGAGATCATTAAGTTATTTTATACCGCCCCCACTTCCCCCCTCCAAAAAAAAAAAAAAAAAGCTATGTCTCATGCTCCCATGTTTACAAGAACTGTGAGCTCTTGACTAAAGTAGAAACAAACCTCTGAGGAGATCTACCCTGATAATCCCAGGTGAAACCAGAGACAGTTTCTGCCTACCTAAGGGGCTTTCTCCAAAGCTGAAAGTAGTTAAAGGGGTTGGAACAGAAGGTGACTGGTAGTGTCCAGATGGGAGTTTTCCATTTTCCTCCAGAGAAAGTCCTGCTACGCATCCTCACACCCATCCTCCATGCCTCTCATGACCCAGCAAAGGTTCAGAATCTATTAGGAGATATTTCTTATTTCAACTGAATCAAAGGGCTCAGCCTTAATTGAAATATAAGAGTTAAGGTATGTACTTAGCCCTATGATTTTTTTTTTCATGTGCTAATATAATGATGATGAGGTAAGACTATCTGGAATAAAGACAAAAGTTACATCAAGCTTGAAAATTATATTCCTAAACCTTACTTACAGGTTCAAGCAAGTTCTTAATTCTCATTAACGTTCTTGATCTAACAAGGATTCTTTGGCTCGTCAGCAAATGCCATGCTTCTTCCAAGTAGCTCACTCCAATTCCTCGGCTCAGGCCCCAGGCTCTCACATAGAGGGTTCCTAATGGCCTGCAGCCCAATCTTAAAATCACCACATCACTGCAGTATGTCATATTCCATCAGGAGCTACTGTGCAAATAACATATTTCCATTTTTAAAGTCTGAAAAATGTCACAAAAAGCTTTTGGCATTTACATGACTCAGACTTACACCCTCTAATTCTCTCTGCAGCTAATTTCTTATGTTCGATACATATCCACCACAGGAAACCAGGAATAACGATTACAGGAAAAGCTGAAGTTCGACAGCCCCAGCCATTAGCATTCACAAGTCTAAAGAGTAGGGACTTAAATGGCACTATCGACAGTTATTTCAAATATAGCAGAAATCAGGACTGTCAACATGTGAGACGTTAAAAAATATTCAGTAATTTTAGTTATAGCCTGTAGGATTTTTAAATGCATTCCTGAGAACTGGCAAAAATCTACAAAGATGTGCAACAAGAGGGCCTAATAGATCAGAGGAGTGAAATTATATTCAATGTGGGTAAAACAGCTTGCAGCATGTTCTCCAACTACTGATCTTATCTCTCATAATCATATCCCATACTTCGCTTAATGTTGGACCACACTCACTGTGAGAGGAAATTCACGCTTGCATTTTATGAGGCTCAGCATGCAAAATCCACATGCTATGTTTCCATTTCTTCTGTATTGCTTTACATAGATTGAGCTTTTATCTTTCTACTGCATAACATTTGTTGTCTTTTTTTTTCCACTACTTAATAGGGCTTACCAAAGTAAGTGGAGAGACCAATGGCAGTTCTGTCTTAACCCTAGGAAGAGATTCAAATACACTTTGAAAATCAGCTCATTTGAATTTGGTTGCATTGTATGCTTTGCCGCAAATGGGAAAAAAATGTTCATGATTCATAACTGCTCATTGATGAAGTATCCAGTATCATGTAAAATGGCATAACTCCTAAATAGTAGTATTATGATATGCTATGCCTGCAGCATACTAACACAAGCGAACAAACAACTTTTTTTTCTTTTTAAAAGAGCCACTACAGTGCCACAGCTGTTTGCAAACTTAGATCTTGAATTCATTGATTGATCCTTACACAACCATTTAGCTTATTGTTATCAAAATGTATAAATGACTAAACAACTGGTCTGCATCATTTGATGATTTTGTCCCATCTATTCAGCTGCCCAATACTTAGCTGGCCTTCTACTGATTCCATCCCTGCAAAAGGAAAGAGCTGACCAGAAGCATGGCAGATGGCTATTATAGAGGAAGTGTCCTTTCTTCGTCTGTATTGTTCTTCCTTGGTCAACATGTAGGGACAGCATTCTTGAGTGATGCTCTTACACCAGATTGTTAACTTAGTCATTAACATAATTTCAAATTAATAAAGATTTCATAATTAAAATCAGCCTCTAGTAAGGCAGTTTTCTAGAAGACTAAGGTCAGATGTACTCAAGCAGGTTTTCACTAATGTGATGAACAGATTAAACATGTTTTTTATAAACAAAGATATTTTAAATAACTGTGCATGCATTTATAATAAATACTAGTTGGATGTAATACTTCCAGAAAGATTTCTAATTCAAATTCATTTATACTGACTTCTGAAAGAACTTATTTTATAAGCACTAGACCTTATATAAGGTATTGCCTTAATAGTGTCTGCTCATTTGTGACCGTGAAGCCTGTACATAGTTGCCTCAATTAGAATAATCACTAAGGGAAAATGTTAAAAGGTCATTATGGAAAGCAATAAACACATCTCTGTCATATACATATATATGTGTGTGTGTATATATATATGTATATATATATGATTTATATTAATTTTAAATTGAATTTGGGGATCAGAGAAAATTTAAGAACCCATTTCTGGGAAATTATTTAAGTGGTACATACACTGAGAATTAGCTATATGTTAATCCCCAACTCTTCAAAGAATAACCCTCCTCATTGGTTTACATTCAGTTTTCATTTAATAACTATGTACTGAATATCCTCTAAATCCACACCCCTGCTAGAGGGCAGAGAGGTTTAGGAAGATACTTAAGCCTTCAAGCAGCTTAGTAATATTCATTCACTGATCTATTCATTTACTTAGAAAACATTTATTGTCTATTATGTGATGCTGATAAAGAAATAAAAAGAAGACTCTACCCATATGGACCTCACATTGTAACTGAGGAAATTAACACACCCACAAATAGTTAGTACACACTATGTTAAGTGCTAATTACAGTATGTGCCAGATGCTCTAGCAACATAATGAGAAAATTGATTCATTCCACAGGGAAGGGAGATGATAGAGAAATGGTTTGGAGGGAGAGAAGGGGCATAGAAAGTTTTACAGAAAGGGTGACAGACAAGATCATCAAACATGAGTAGGAAAGGGCAGCATGGGCACCCAGAATGATTTAACCACATGAAGAAAGGCAGAGGATGGCAAGTACATTAGAGGAGTGTGTGTCCTCCAGTTTCTTGAACTTGAGAACAAAAGCAATGTGTGAATTATATTTATTGCAACTTTTTTCCTTCAGTTTAAAACAAGCTACAACTGCCCGTAAGGCCAATTTTTAGCCTTGGACATGTTGTGCTTACCCCGTGCAGTGCACTAAGTATCACGGACAACATTCAAACGTGGCAAGAATCCAGACCAACCCAGATTTCCAGCTTCTTTTGAAAAAGTATGTTTTTAGCAAATCTGGACCAGAATGTCTATGTGGAATAATCTCTGGAAAGAAACATGCAGTGACAGCCACCCTTCCAGAAGCCTCCCCTGGCAGTTTTACTGCCATCCTTACTGGGCCAGCTTCACTCATTCATGTTACTTGACAGGCCCTACCTGGTGTTTTATTGGAGATACCTGGTTTAAGGTTTCAACACTGCTGAAAAGGCAATTGACCCTGGGAGGAAAAGGGGGGGACGGTAGCTCTGAACTATGAATCAGTCACTTGTCATTAATTCTTCAGTTATAAAGGAAGGTTTGGAGAGCTACCTAGAATAGAGGAATGGAAAACAGAGCACGAGGTCATTAAGCATTAGACTGTTCAGTTTGGTAGACTTGGGAGAATAAAGAATAAAGCAAGCAGAACTTCACAATTTCATATGTTTACCATAGTTAATAAAAAAAATAAACATTTACTTCAAAGTAGGAACCCACTGTGAGAATTTGAGTGAAAATGTTGACCTTTTCTTAATTCTTGACTATGCTTGTTTATTTCTAGATAGTGTGCCATTTGCAAGGTCATAATTTTTAATGGTTAGAATTCTAATTCTCTCTCAGGGATCTCCTGAAAAGTTATTGGCCCAGTGCCCACTCACTGAATTCCAGCCTTGGACATTACCACAGATAATTAAAATGTTCACTTGAAAAAAAAAAAAAAGCCAAGTATCACATACCATTGTTAACCTTCTTCTTGGATAATGTACCCAGTGTCAGAATTATCTGTACTGCCTTGGGGGTTTTTGAAGAGTGAATATCTTTGCACACACTGTCAGCTACACTATGTAGGAATAATTATAATCATTAACCTAAATCTTCTGGAGCTGCCGCTTATTAATATGTATTCCCATTCACTATAAGTGCTAAGTTGTGGCAGAAAAACAAAAGAGATAGCTGAATAAAGATGGCATCCCAGGCTTCAGTGATGTTATTTAAATATTTATAAATTAAGCTAATGAGTTCACCTTTCTTCTCAAAACATATATATATATATATATATATATATATATATATATATCTAATTCTCCTAACCTTTGAAAGAACATGTCAGCTGAATAAGATTAAGAGGAAGGAAGAGGGATGCTTGAAAAGAGACAGACATCATGTATTCTTAATTCACAGAAGACAATGGATAAAATCAATGATTTGATCAAAATGCTTGTGAATTACTGACTTCCACATTCCAAATGTGACATTTGGAAACCATGTGCTTAGAACCCACAAACGAAAAGCAGATGAAACATTTGCACTGGCTTTCTGTCAGACCTTGAAAGAGTTTTCACCCTCCAGGGGACAACTCCTGTAGAGCAAAGTGCTGACCTCAACAAGTCTAGGGGATTACTGCCACAAAGTCAGGGCTCACTGTGGGGCAGGAGTGTGGAACAAACCCATGGCTGCATCCCTGGGTAAAGCAGCTGGTTAGGGCTCCTCAGTGTCCGGGTGTTTTAAGTTACAATAGAGTCAAGACATACAAAGCCAGTATGTAAGAAGAAACAAAGACCTGCTCCAATGAAAAATCTGCAAAGCTAATGAGAAGACTCAAATATTAAAGCATTTCCTGGTAAATGGGGGCATATTTTAGACAGCCACATTTTAAAGAAAAAGGTGCACTTGGTCTCCATGGGCTATCCTGCCTTCTCATTAATTATTAGCTTCCAGATGAATTTGAGGTATCAACTCTCATCTAAAAATTGTGTGTGCACCTCATTTTCCCATTGTTTCTCCTGAGAAAGAGTGACTAAAAACAGCTAACTGAACTGATGAAGATGTGGGTTTTTCCCCACATGCACCCACCAACCTTTGCCTCCACCCCTGCCCTTGTACAGGCCCTTTCTTTGCCTTACACCTTTACAGCTGGTCTAGATTCAGTTACAAGGGCGGACTTAGATTTTATGGCGCTTGAGCCACATATAATTTGGATAGTTCTCTTTTAGTAAAAGGTTACAACATTATGAATACAAACTTAGGTATGAACATGAATATTTGTTTAGAGTGAGAAAGGAAACCACAGCAAAATCAATTCTAAATAATCTGGAAGAAAAAGTTTCAACATTACAACATGCAGAAAAATAACATATTAGACTTTTATATAATAAACTTCCTGACATACCCCTATATTTTTCTTCCATTTTGGGGTACAAATTATTAGATCACCTCTTCACATGATAATTTTGTAATCTTTTCCATTAAAAAGAATAAAAAGAAAATTCAATTTTAACACAGTTGATTGAATTTGATTTTAATTGGTGCTAGTGAGATGCATAAAAAAATAAAACAGGGCTTTCTCTTCCAGTCCCTGGCGGCTTCAGGAGCCGTGAGCTTCTGTGCAGAGATGGCCAAGTCCAAGAACCACACCACGCACAACCAGTCCCGAAAATGGCACAGAAATGGCATCAAGAAACCCCGGTCACAAAGATATGAATCTCTTAAGGGGGTAGACCCCAAGTTCCTAAGGAACATACGCTTTGCCAAGAAGCACAACAAGAAGGGCCTGAAGAAGATGCAGGCCAACAACGCCAAGGCCATGAGCGCACACGCTGAGGCCATCAAGGCCCTGGTCAAGCCCAAGGAGCCCAGGCCCAATATCCCAAAGGGCTGCAGCCGCAAACTCAGTCGACTTGCCTACATCGCTCACCCCAAGCTTGGGAAAGGTGCTCGGGCCCGCATTGCCAAGAGACTCAGGCTCTGCCGGCCAAAGGCCAAGGCCAAGGCGGAAACCAAGCCCCAGGCTGCGGGTACAGATGCAGCTCAGGCTCCCAAAGTGGCTCAGACCCCCACTCCCAAAGGTACCCAGGCCCCTGCTCCCAAAGGTGCCCAGGCCCCCGCTCCCAAAGGTGACCAGGCCCCTGCTCCCAAAGGTGCCCAGGCCCCTGCCCCCAAAGGTGCCCAGGCTCCCGCCCCCAAAGGTGCCCAGGCCCCTGCTCCCAAAAGTGCCCAGGCCCCCACGAAGGCTCCACAGTAGAGGCCTCTGTCTGCCGATGTGAGGACGGAAGGACTGGTGGGGCAGCTGGGCTGCTGTCTGTGGCGCTGGTGCCGTCCTGTGCTGTTTGTACAAATAAACCTGCGGCAGGAAAAATAAATAAATAAATAAATAAAATAAAATAAAACAGGAAACATCAACGCAGACAATCACCATTTGTAGAACCACTAAAAATGCATTTCCTATAACACAGTAAATTCTGATATATTCCATTTTGTAAAACTCCCATCAAAAATGAAAATAATGTAGGATACATTTGAATTTTATAAAATGCATTACTGAGTATATTTATGCTACATGAGAACTTGCATTTTGACTTTGTTAATGTTAACTGAATCCTCCACTTACAAATTTAAACATTTGATGGCTGTAAATATTTTCTATAAACCACCTTCTGGATTTCTGTACTTCAGACCTTCTTTCTCATCCTCTACCCATATATTTCTGATGCTGACCACTGTAAGACATCATGGGAAGACTTCTGTCCCTACACATCTAGGAAAATCAGCCCAATGGCATTTGTAGTATCCCAACTCTATCTGGACAGCCAGTAACGTAACCAACAGAGAGGAGATCAAAACCATGTAAATATATACCACTAAACCCAGGTTTACTGTATCCACAACTCAGCCTTCCCTTGGCCTGATCTCTGACATGCCCCCCACCATTCCAGGGCCATCTGACGAAAGGAAGTTATGAAGAAAAGAAGTGCATGGGGGCAGAGGTATCATACCTTACTTTAGCAAACTATCCAACTGTGTTACGCATGGACACATTGCCGGGGCCTCTCCTGTCACCTTTGAAATAACTTAAGTTTCATCAGCTTCAAGGGAAAGTCCTTCTGCACATTTCAAAGATCTGGCAGAATTTTTACCTCTCAAAATTCCATGATTTAGGACATTGTGGGAACCATGCCAGGGTCCCAGGATAGTCAAGGCCAATGGGAGCACAGAGGCTTTGTTGTCAATATACTAGAATGGCCAAGGCCACTGTAAGCATGAGCCTAATCGGGGCGCCCAAGGCCAACATACCATGAGCAGGTGCAAGGACACACGGTACACTGTGCCCTTCTGTAACCCAAATATGATTGACGTCACAGTTGGCAACTAGCCTTCTTTGTCTCTGGAGTAATATACAGGTTACTGACCTAGTGAGAGATGTAGCTGCAGAGACGAAGCTGAGAGAGAACCAGAGAACAGTTGAGCAGAGGCTAGAGAGCCCAGAGAAGAGAGGTGGCAGGCACAGAGAAGGTAGCTCCTATGTGAGCAGAAGAGGCTAGAGAGCTCAGACGGAGCTGAGAGCTGATACTGCTATGATGTAAGGCCAAGAGCTCATAGCTCAGATATAGCTACCATGTTAACCAGCCAGTGTGCTGGGCAAGGAAGACAGGAGAAGCTGCTGAGGCAGAGAGCTTAGGTCCAACTATGATGTGAGGTGGTGAGTCTAGGGGGCAGCGGGCGGCTGCTTAGATAATAGCTGTGGGTCCAGACACTAATGCTGCTTTGTGGGAAAGCTGCACGTGTTAACCAGCCAGTGTCCGGCTGCCTGCCTGTATGGACTTTGCTGTAAAGAACTGTTTTGTCTGATGGCTATATGGCCACTGGCCTCTGCAATAAAGATTCATTCTTCTATACCCACAATCTCTCATGGCTTCTCCGTCTAAGACCCGGCGTCCAAGGAGGTCCAGCCCTAGGCAGGGAGGCTCAGACCCAACACCTGTAACTAGAGAGCAGAGGACAAAGGAGGAACTTGGACTAAGTTCCCACCAGTTAGCACAGTGGGCAGGGTTTGAGGAGGACCTGCCTTGGCACAGTCAGAAAGAATTTAGAGGAATATATGGACTCGGAGCAACTCAGAGCAGCAGTGCTGAGCAGAGCTCCTGCTGTCTCTGACAGACATACATATGTGTATGGAGAAATATTATGGCTTTTAAAATTAAAAGTATAAAATAAATAATTTGGTAAACTCACAGATAATAAACTCAATTGAATAGTTAAAATTAAGTCATAAAATCTGTAAAACGAGGGGCCAATATTAACCTCAATTTCAACATCCTGTGACCCTAGAAATTCAGGGTCAGATCCAATTTATTAGTAGTCAGCCACCATTTCCTGTGTTTTGATTTTTTTTTAAACATAATTATCTCCATGCTTTTCAGTTATTTGCTAATATGTAAGCTCTGTCTCTGCTTCCTATAGTTCTACATGCATCCCTTAATGGGGCAGCTTAAAAACAAAATACAGAATTCTTCCACAAAACCAGTAGGAATGAATCAAATGTATAACACTAAACAGTGAGAGTTTCTGCTCTGCTGCTATTTGAAAAAAGCTGAAAAATTGATCCTCTCTTCCCCAGAAGCAGGAGAAGAACTAAGATTTGAGGCCGACTATCAACTTTACTTCTCCTGCTCCGGGCACAGCTTTCCTGAACTCCTGGTCTTTCTTTTCTGTTTTCATAGCTACCACTTCCATCTTGGCCCTTATCTTTCTACTATAACATGGTTAAATAGCCAGCTGATCTCTCTTGACTATGTTATCCAATTAATATAAGACTATTTTCAAACCAAATGGAACTTTAATGATCTAAAACTTGGAGGTTTTATTTTATTAGGTCCTTGAAGTCATTGCTTTAATCAGATATATCAACACCAAATTGCTGATATGTGAATTGCACAAGGCAGAGTAGCATCAGCAGGGTTTTACTTCCACACACGTAACCCTCTGTCCTGTGCTACAAGTCCTTCCCCATTGCCAGGGGATAAGCATTGCCTTGAATACACATGCTAGAGAGACAAGGATGAGAGGGGAGGCAGGAATCTGCAAGGCCAATACCTTATCTAAGATATGAGGCATTTAGGCAAAGAGGCTATCTGATGGGATTATTTCATTAAAAGGATTGAAGTTATCCAACTAGAATAAGTCCATTTATTTTTCCCCATAACTTGGGAATCCTCACAACTTGGTACTTCATCATGGAAGTCAGGGTGGTTATAAAGAAATAAAGAGAGTCTAATTTCTTACATATATTAAGGGTAAGATTAGTAAATTTATAAACATGCTTTAAACAATTGAAAGGAGAAAAAGGGAGGAAAATAGGAAAAGGGAGAGGGGGAGAAAAAGAGGAAAGGGAAACTGGAGAAGGGAAGGGTGAGAGGGAGGGAAAGAGGAAGAAAAAAAAATCTATTAAACTTTCAGAGAACAGGGGAGGCTTTCCAAAATCTGATGACACCATGAATCTTAAAGACAGCTTTCCCAGGAGAAACCCAATTACAGAGCAATTGTCCCCAGAATATCTGAATTACTAATAATATCCTTACTAGCGACCATTATGACCAGATGACCTGATGACCAGACAACCGGCTAGTAGCTATGATGTGCACTGACCACCAGGGGGCAGACACTCGATGCAGGAGCTGCCCCCTGGTGGTCAGTGTGCTCCCGCAGCCAACCTCCTGGGGCCAGCCAACCTCCTGCGGTCCCTCCCCTCAGCCAGCTCCCATTGGGACTGGGTGAGATGGCCCCGATCAGCTGGGAGGGACCCTACCTGTGCACAAATTTGTGCACCGGGCCTCTAGTAAAGATATAATTTGGCTCATATGAGAGTTTCATGCACAACTTTTTCTCATCATATCTTTTATTTTAGTAGAAATACAACCAAATCTCTAGTTAGATATATTGATGTTAATTTAAAATCTCTGTAAGCTAGGTTGACGAGACATATTATTTACATTTCATTCATTTGCTTTTTCAATATCTGTAATTCACATTTTACTTATCTGTTCACATGTTTATTGAGCAGCATTGTTCTAGGAGGTGAGTGAATCATATCAGTGAACAAAACTGATAAAATTCTTAGCCCTCGTGGCCTTGTATTCTACTAAGATATTCTAGTTGTATCATCTGAGAATTTTACTTAAAAAACAAAACAGGAAGCATTTGAACACTTTGTCATTTGTATTAATCAGACATTGGATTGAAAAAATCCTTGAATGCAAACCTATGTAAAGAATGTATGGGTGATTTTAAGGATTTTCTGACCACTATACAATAAGGAAAATGTGTGGTTTATAGTAAAATATTTTCAAGGGTAATTTTGACAATATGCAATTTCCAACTTTTGTTTTAGTCATTGGTTTAAGTGCTGGATCCTTTGGGGAAGGTAACACTCTCTTGTGATTTTGGTACTAGAAGAAGGAATTATGGTTACAAGCTCTTTCAAAACAGAGTACTTAGGTATTGGGAACGCTGTTCTCACCGTTTTAAAGGTAAACATGCTATTTTAGAAAAAGTACTAAAAGTGTATGACATGAGACTAAGATTTAAGTTCTAGTGCAAACACTAAGTGACCACTCAGAAGGTGATTTTTATGCTTCTGATACAGGTTAGACTAGATTATCTATTTTAGCTAGTATTTCAACTCAATTGAATACATTTGAATACCTTCAACAACTTGCTTTATATTTGTGAAAAACCTCTTAAAATCCAATTGCATATTTTGTACATCACGAAAATAGCTTTAATAATAACTATCTACAATTGCTCTAGATATGTTATGGATTTTACATTTAAACTGCTCATTTTAATGTGCTCCAAAATAAAATTTAATTGCTCTGTAAGAAATACCTTATATTATTATTCATAGCCAGTATTTAATCGTTAATAACTAAAATTTAGTAGTCCTTTGAATAGTTGAACATTATATTTTTTTGTCCTTTAGTATTTTATAGCAAAGCAATCACTGGAGGTTTTGAAAGTTAAAGGGCAGTTTTCAAATTTCTAAATTTTTAAAATTCCTGACAGACATTATTATTTGACAAGAAGAGTCCTAGGAAACTTTTGCAGAAAACATAAGTCCGGGTATGTAAATTCATGAAGTACACACTAGATTTCACATTTTACCCATGATTGTTAAGGGCTTTTCATTCAATGTTACTGAAATTGTAATATCTTCTGCTTCCATTTTCCCATCTAGAAGAAGACTAACGTTTTACTTACTTCCAAGAAACTGGCACTGATAAGTGAGAAAATCACCCAAGGCTCCCACAGCAAACATCATACCCTGGAAATAAATTAAGCACATCTGCAAGCAGCATTAAAACTTTTAGGCCCTGTGGGTACAGCTGCAATCATTTGTTAGTAAATGATACTCTAGCAGCATAGATGAATGCACTTTTAAGGGCCCATTTTACTCCCAAGGAGAAACTGAAACTGTAGGAGATTCCCACTGAATATTCAAAATATAATGAGATTTAAATCACATTTGGAATAGGTGTGTGTGTGTGTGTGTGTGTGTGTGTGTGTATGTGTGTGTGTGTTTGCACTTTGCAGTTCCATATTGATACATTGTTTTTTTGGTGTTGTTTTTGTTTTGTTTTGTTTTTGTGCATCAGCTCTACTTGGGTTATCTTCAGAAATCAATAAAGTAATCTCTATTTTCATACCCTTTAATACCCAGCACCAGCAGCTGTAGGAACTCTCACTGCTTTCCATTTCTATTGGTTTTATGGTCATTATAGTTCAGGTAATCTGAGCCATTCTCAGATTCTTTTAAAAATATTTTAGATTGTTTCACTGCTAATATATCAGGCTTTTCATTTAAAGCCAGGGGATGCCCACTTAATTTGTCACAGTTTTAACAACAATCACTGGACAGACAAGTGGTCACATCCTTGAAAGTATTTCCAGTCCACTGACAAAGGGACTACTACAGGCATCGGAAGACGTCTGGGCAGCTTCCTGTTGCCTCAGTGCTCTGTTTCAGAAAGAGTCCTAGGTTACTTCGAACTTTATCAGGAAAGGATAGGGGGCAGGGAGGGCGCAAAACAGATTCCATTTCAGAACATTGATACCTTGAAACAGCTTCCAGTTTATCCTTAGGTTTTTCCCATTTTTCACTTGGTCACAATAGCAAAGAGAAAATGACAAAAAATAATCTCAGCAAAGGCATTCCAACTCTGAATGAGACCAGTAATAATGCCCAGGTCATGTCCTTCCTTTATTTTTTTATTTTTTATAAAAGGTAGTTATTTGGTAAAATTAATACGGACTGCTGCATTTTACAAACATACCTTATTATCCAATGTTTTTGATAATGTTGCATGTAGAAAAATTAAGGTAATTAACTGTAGAAAATTATCACCTGTCTCAGAGTACCCACGTCATCATCTTCTGCTTATCACTGGCTTTCACTTGAAATACATTTTCATGTTCTGTGGGTGACAGTTTTTAAATTAACAACACCTTCATGCTATTCAGAAAACAGCACAGGAAGAGAAACATACAAGCATGCTTCTCACGGGAAAGCTGGACCATGTTGTCATTCAAAAAGAGAACTGTGGAACTCATATGCCCTACAGGCCTCAAAAAATATGCCATTTCTCACTTTTGAGGCCTTCACCGCTATAACTTACACTTAATGTAAGACAGTCACAGGCTCTACACATGGAATTTGGCACGGTGTCCTGAAATATTGAATTTGTCTATGTTGTGCTGTCAACCTGCTAAACACCAAAATTCCTATCAGGCCCCAAAATATAAAGGGAAGCAATATATTTTTTCCTTTAACTTTAATGACTTTGGTCTCTGACAGAAGCCTTAATTTATTATAACTACTACAAGGGACTACATTTTAGCATCAAGTCCTGTAAGTTCGCTCCAGACACACAAGGCTGCCAACTCTAATTCATTTGGAATGAGGTGAGAGTCGATCATTTATTTTCCCACTGGGAAGATCTGTGTTGCCTTTAAAGTGAAAGAGCTCAATATACCTCCAGAAGCTGTTCAGGATTCATTGAAATTTTGTTGACAATCATGCTTTTAGGAATAAGTAAATACAGCATGGACTAGAATAATCAGATATTATAACCAAAAACATCTTTTATTCCTCTGACACTTACCTCAGTGACCCAGTCAATGACCTAGAAAAGCTGACCATGTAGAAGTGTCAACCCACAATCTACTGGGAGAGAGTAAAGGGTGCTGGGGAGGTAGAGCGTCAATCATAGACGGAAGGAAGGGATAAAGTGGAAAAAAAATTTAAGACTTATGCACTCAAAGGATATTTAAAACTTTCCAAAAATACTCCTATCACCTAAGTATTACTTAGAGTATGCTAATATTTTCACTAATAAAAGTCAAATCAAAATTAAAATACCTATTGAGTTTCTTAAAAATACAAAGTAAAGCTCTTTACTAAAATGTGAGTAGAAGCATTTGTATATTTGAGGACAATATGAAAATCACAAAATAAATGACATTCTAAACAGCAATAGAAAATAGGCAGAAATTTATCCTATATAATAAAGAGCTAATATGCTAATTAGAGCTAACAGCAGAATGACCTTTCAGATGACCTTCCGGACGAAGCCAGGGTTGTGAGGGCTGGCTGAGGCTGCAAGGAGCTGCGAGGGCGTAGCCCCTTGCACAAATTTCATGCATTGGGCTTCTAGTACATAAATAATAAATGAATTTTATAGACACTAAGTTCTAGGAGAGATTGGGGAGGAAAGAAAACTATAAAATGTAAGAAAGAAAATAGCTTTAGAATTTGAGAAAAAATATATATGAAATCCTTATAAATATATTTAAAAATATGTGATCCCAAAGTCCAGAACCATATTTCTTCCATCTTTCTCTTCAAGAAGTTTTGAAAAGTATTCTATGGAAAGAAGTATTTTTTATTGGAAAAAGGTTATGGTGATTAGCTTGCTAACAAAATATACAAATAGAGTGTGAAATAAATTGTTTATGGATATAGCTATAAAGTTCCTAAACAAAATAGCAAAATGAGTCCTCAAAGTTTAAAAGAAAAAATTTATAACAGCTGGATTTACTTTAGGTATTCAAGGATAGTTTAACTTAAGAAAATACTTTATTACAATTTACTCATTTAAAAATTAAATTTAAAAAAATGTTTATCTCAGAAAAGTATTAATAATACTTTTATAAAAGTATCAATAATACTTTTCTCGTCTTATTGCACTTGCTAGGATTCAAGTACAATGATAATAAGCAATGGAGAGAGAAGACATCCTAACCTTTTTGCTGATCTTAGTGGGAATGTTAAAGTTTCTCCGTTAAGTATGATATTCTGTAGGGTTTTTTTGTAGATATTCTTTGCCAAATTGAAGAGGTTCTTATCCATTCCTACTTTTTTTCATGATTATGGTAGTTGCATGGGTGTATATATATAATAAGACTTTTCAAATTGTACACCCTAAATACTTATAGATTACTAGAGGCCCAGTGACCCCACTGGGGGCGGGCTGGCTGGGGTGAAGGGCCATGGGCAGTTTGCTGGCCAGCCCCACCCCTGATTGAGGTAGGGGACCTGCTCGGGGGCAGGGCCAGTCAGGGTGAGGGGCCGCAGGCTTTCTGGTCATTCCGCCATTCAGTCAATTTGCATATTACCCTTTTATTATATAAGATTACTAGTACATGTCAATTATAGCCAATAAAGTTTTAAAAAATAGTTCATCCCGGCCAGTGTGGCTCAGTGGTTGAGTGTCAACCCATGAACCAGGAGGTCATGGTTCGACTCCCCGTCAGGGCCTATGCTTAGGTTGCAAGCTCCATCCCCAGTATGGGGCATGCAGGAGGCAGCCAATCAATGATCCTCTCTCATCATTGATGTTTCTATCTCTCCCTCTCCCTTTCCCTTCCTCTCTGAAATCAATAAAAATATTTTTTAAAATAGTTCAAAATTTTTTATAACTCCACACTGACTAGTCTTCCTATATACCTGGGAAGGCAAGCCTGCTTTAGTACAGAAAATATTGACAAGCAATAAAGGTTCTTTCATCTGAGACAACAGCAACACTGGCTAGAAAAGCCACATCCCCACACTACAGATCTCCATTCTCTTTATCCTAATTTTCTTGCCTCTACAGCAATTGACTTGAAATATACAACCCAAGAAGACTACATAAATCCAAAATAACTTCCAATTATTTGTTCTGACACTGACCTCAGATACAGGAAATAAACATATCTGGAGGTTCTGTGATTTCCCGTAAGTGTAGTCACTGGGAGATTTTTGGTTGCACTTTCACAAGAGGTGTATTCATCTAATTTGTTTCGGGTTCTTCCACTCCCTTTCACTTATTCATTTCCCAGTGCTCTTCCCTTCTTCATGTAGATCTGAGATTTTTTACTTATATCATTTTCCTTCTCTCTAAAGAACTACTTTTAACATTTCAGCAAAGCAGTTCTACTGGCAACAAATTCCCTCAATTGTTGTCTGAGAAAAATTTTTAGTTTTCCCTCACTTTTGAAGGATAATTTCACAGGGTACACAATTTTAAGTTGGTGGAAATTTTCCCTCTCAATATTTTAAATATATCACTCCTCTCTACTTGCAATGGTTTCTGAGGAAAAGTCACAGTAGTTCTTATCCTTGCTCCTCAATATGAAAAATGTTTCCCACTGTGGCTTCTTTCAGGAATTTTTCTTTACATTTTTATTTTCACAAATTGAAAATAATATGCCTAGATATAGTTATTTTTGGCATTTGTCTTGCTTTGTATTCTCTGAGCTTTCTGGATCTGTGGCTTAATTCTGACATTAAGTTTGGGAAATTCTAAGTCATTATTTCCAGTATTTCTTCTCTTACTTTCTCTCTTTTCTGGTATTTCCATTATGTGTATGTTATACCTTTTTTTAGTTGTACACAATTCTTGGATGTTCTGTTCTAATTTTTTTTTAATCCTTTTCCTGCTTGTTTTTCAGTTTGGGGGTTTCTATTGAGTAATCCTCAAGCTCAGTCATTCTTTCCATTGCTGTGTCCAGTACAATCCAACAAAAGCATTCTTTATTTCTGTTACAGTGTTTTTGATCTCTAGCATTTCTTTTGTTATCTTTGTAGAATTTTCATCTCTTTGCTTACATTGCCCATCTGTTCTTGTGTGTTGTCTACTTTATCCATTAGAACCCTTAACATATTAACCATAATTGTTTTAAATTATGTGTCTGATCATTTCAACATCTAGGCCATGTCTGACTCTGGTTCTAATATTTGCTCTGTCTCTTCAAAGTGTGTTTTGCCTTTTAGTATGTCTTGTAATTTTTTCATGATAGCCAGACATGATGTATGGGATAATGGCTATAAATAGGCTCTTAGTAATGCTGTGGTAAGGTATGGGAGGAAGTGATGTGTTCTGTAGCCCTATGATTATGTGTCCACCTTTTAATAAGCCTTTGCCTCTGGACCATGGACCTTCACACATGCATCTCAGTTTTTCCATTTCTTAGGTGGGACAGAATGGCTAGCATGGGCTGGAGTTCGGCATTTCTCTTCCTCCATGCAGATGGCTAGAGGCAGCTACAGTTGGGTTTTCCCTCCCCCAGAACCATTAAAACCCCAGCATGTTAATTAAGATCTGGTTAAATAGTTTCTCCTAAGGGCAGACCTTGTTAAGAAGGTCAGAATACTTTGACATATTTCAGAATAGGGTTTTTTTCCCCTTTTTCTACTAGAAGCAGAAGGGGATTTCTCTTCCCATATTCACTGTAGAGCTTCAGGAGGTAAAACTCACAATGTGTGGGGGACCCAGTCATGGAGTTTTTATCTTTTAGACTTGCCCACACTGCACCCTTAATAATTCATCAATTACAGTTTAGGTTTTTCTATCCTGGCACTGGTTCCTAAAAGTATTTTTGCTCTAATGAGTTGTGATTCTCTGTATTCACCTTGTCTGTCTCTCCAATTTGGGGGGCAATAGTTTGTCCTGTGACCTCATTTCTGTTATGGCTCTAAGAATTGTTGATTTTTCAGTTTGTTCGGTTTGATGCCTGTTGTTAGGATGGAATGGCAACTTCCAAGCTCTTTACATGCTAGACCAGAAATGGCGGTCCCAGTAAGATTTAAAAAGAAAAACATTCTTAATTTCAGCACCTAGAGATATCATCTAGGTATATATTATTCCAAGTCATTTTCTGCATGTGTATGTGGGGAAGGGGTGCGTGTTTGCGTGTTTGTGTGTATATATGCATTAATGTATATGTATGTATGTGAGTATATATGCATATACATAAATATGGATATATACTTATACACTTGTTTTTCCAATAAAAATGATTACTTTTCTTTGGGGAAAGAAAAGAGTATGAAAAGCATCAAACAATGAGACATGGACCAGAAGAAGGTATAGGCAACACATATAGCTACAAGTGATGAGTATCCATAGATTTTTTTAAATTTATAAATTAAAGAAAAGATAAGTACCTCAAATAAAAGTAAGCAAAAATTATTAGCTAAATAATTCAAAGAAGGAAAAATATAAATAATCAATACATAAAACATAGAATATGGAAAGTACCACTTAAAACACCAATGCAGTAACATTTCACACTAATCAGATTAAGAAAAAAAGTAATCTAACAATATCAAGAGCTGACAAGGATATAGAAAAGTAGAAACTATTATTCACAACTGAAAATCAATTTGGCAAAATGTAATAAAGTTGAAGATAGAATTTGACAATTTATAGTCATAGAGAATTCTATGGCCTGGGAATTTTACTTATAGGTATGTATCCTAGAGAAACTTTTGTGAGTAATACAAGGATACTAATATAAGACTGCTTATGGCAGCAGTCTTATTCATTTGTAACACTGAAAAAAATAATATAGTTAAGGCCACCTATAGGAGAAGAGATAAATGAGTGATAGGCATTTATCAAATGCACAGAAAATGAATATAGTGGATTTGTTATCAACATGGATGAATATCAAATATTTATATCAAGTGATAAAAGCAGTAAGTGGAAGTATGCATCAATTTAGAACCATGTATATAATACTTAAGCATATTTATGATGTAAAATTATAATAAGTGCTCTGGTACTTTATTAAATTCAGGAGAAAGGTATCATCAGGGAAGGACAGAGGTGGAGGTCAGTAGAATCAGAGGGGATGCTTTTTAGGACTCATATAAATAATGTATTTTATTCTTAATTTGTGTAGTAGGTGCCTTGGCATAATGATTTTTATTCATTTCTGAATGTCTTAGATATTTCTAATTAAATTGTTAAAGAAAACAAAATATATGAAAATAGGTTCTTATGGTTTTGATATAAATCTTAGATCAGTAGACTATAAATCCTTATCACACTATTTTTATAATCTATATGAAAATATTTATATTAAAATGATTAAGAATTAAAATCTATTAACATTTGAGTGAGTCTGTTGGTAAGCTGGAAATTTGATTGTATTGTTGTAAACATGTTTTGTTGTAAACATAGTGTTATATTATGATAATTATTCACTATAATCACTGAGTTGTGCACTTCTCCCTGAGTTAAAAAATTCTTGTTCATACTCTTCAGTGGACCAAAGACATGTACAGAAATGTTGCTAAGATTTCTGTGTTCCTAGTCAGACTTCAATATCCTACAAATAAAGAACAGAAAATAAAGAGAGGAAGCTAGGTATAATGGGCAGAGGATATTTGAAATGAAATTTATAGTTAATATTATTATTAATCAGAGGGATCCATATTGCTTCCGTGCCTTAGGTAAACAAAGTGAGCCAACCTCTATTCAAAGTCCCATCCTCCACCCTTGCGTGCCTAGTTTTCAGATTTCCTTAGAAACACCCATGACTGTTGGCACACTCAGTTTCTTCCCTGACAAATATTCATTGTGCTTGCTATAGTCCTCTTATGTAAGTGTGCAAAAAAATAATAATGTTAGCACAAGTGAATATTTCCAGTGTAAACATGAAAGATATCAGGTGAGAAAGTTGTAATTATCTATTACTAGAGAAGATGGGGAATTCACAATTCTTGTTTATGCATGGCCACTGGGTTTTCTGAACATCTTAGAATTCTCAAAATATAGATTATATGGTTCGGATGATACGAGCCATTTGGGTCATAGTGATTGCCAAAGAAGCATTCAGCAGTTTTTATACCTGCGCTTAAAGTGAATAATCAATTATTCCTTTTATAAATAGTGTCCAGAAATTTTATGAATTCCTAATCATCAGTCTTTTTTTTTTTTTTTTGCCTGAAAAAGTATTACATGGAACCTGGGCTAAACTATCTTATGCAGTTACACTCAGGGTCGGCTGGATGGCAGAACAGTGGCAGGGGATCTTTCCGTTCAATCTGTTTTGAAAATTGTTCATTGTGCCTGGAAGAGTTACATGGTGTGTCAAATCAGGCTTACAGTGCCCTTCGCAGTTCTCGGCCAGCAGTGTGCATAAATATTTCTTTTTTAGTTGCTCACCTCTTCTTCAAGCATAGAAAGAGGCACATTTACGTAACCCCTATTTTTCTGTCCGCTCCCAGAACAGATGTTCTTTCTGTGGGAATAGACGGCAAAGCCTGGTCTGCTTCATTTTTCTGCTCCCCACACCCAGTGTCCTTAGGGCAAGATTTGGGTGAATTGTATCTTAGGAGAATGAGTCTGTAAAGGACTAACATTAAAGCAAAACAAAAAAACTAAAGGCACGAGCCTTTTCTAGTTCCATTTCATCAGAGCTAACTGAACAAACAGTTAACTTAAAAGTGGGGTAACAACCTTATACTGTTGTTAAGGATTTCTATATTATTCAAACGTTATGTGGGAATATTTTTATTTTCATTTTCTTGGCAGCTCAACAAAACATCACTGTTAACTTTAGCTCACGAGTGTGATCTTTATCCCTCATTACTCTTATTCCAATTTAATTACTGTACAAGCTTTTGTAAATGACGCATGCTCAGTATTTCAAGCAAATGCAACCATTTTTGAATCTTACAAGAAACACCTTGTTGGTTGTTGACAGTAAGCACCTGATGATGCATTAGAGAGATGAATGTACCCAAGAAAACTTTGCAAAGTTTTGACTCAGGGCACTGACCACTTGAAATTTCAAACTGACTAGTTTTATTTTTTTCTGCAGTACTAATATTGTAGATTATTGTAGCTATTTCCATTTCTTCCTCTTATCATGATGTATATCACCAAGCATTTTTAACAACTGATACTGTTTTCTGGGGCTATCTGAGATCATAATCCAAGTCATTCAAGAAAAAAAAATGCTTTTACATAAAATGTACACAAATATCAAAATAAAGACTCCAGATGTATAATTATGAATCATCTAGCTATTAGAGGCCAGAATGCCTCATATCAGTCATGTCTCTCTTCCCTTTTTCAATGAAATAATTATTTACTAACTGGAAGCGCTTTGTTAAATCAGCTGATCCATCTCCCAACCTAGAGCATATATAAGGAAGTTATTTAATGTTTACTTCAAAGAGACTAGTTGATTTATTAAGTTCATAAACAGATTTTAGCATTAACTGATTTTTTACACATGTAGTCCTTGGCCTCATAGGCAGGTTGACTGTCAATTCAACCTTGAATATTTTTCCTCCACTTCAAAGAGAGCAATAATTTTTAAAAAATAAATTATTAGAATGGCACAATCACACTCCAAAACAAATGTATCAACCAGAAATAGGTTCAGACATAGAGGATGAATCTACCACTAGGCAGATTCAAGGCGAGAAACCAGGAGAGGCATCATTAAACCCAGCTGCTGGCAGTGAAAGGATGCTGACAAAGTTCTCCACTGCCTGAAGCTATCCTGCAATAAAGCTGTGACCTATCAGAGGTTGGAAGATCAAAGGACTTTTCCTAGGCACAGTCCCTGCTGTGCTGTTCACCAACTCAGTGTTGGGGTCCAGTAGGGAGGACAACTCACTTATGATAATTTTAGGAAGGGTTATTCCAAAGCCCTAGGGATTAGCACTAAGAAAAAGAACAACAAAATCAATAGTTGACTTATTCACTACCAATAAAATGGAATTATTTTTAAATTTTAAAATGACTATAATAAAAAGTCTTTGAGTTCCCTATAAAAATAGTTTCATCTTTAAAAAGTGAAAAAGTAACAATGAAACAAAAATGGATATAAACAAGTCAAGAACAGATAAGCTATAGAAGTAATTAGAAATTTAAGGCAAAAGTATTTATTGAATTTTTAAAGTCTCTGTACTATCACAGATTCAATCAAATAGAGGGTAAAACTAACCAACCCCCTCAGAATGCAGCACCAAAAGACAAAATAGACTGAAGTGGTCCACCACATGTAAATCAAAGGTAAAGTACATTTAAGAGAGATAATAAATGAGAGTTTTCCAGGATTATAACGTGAAAACTATAAATAAAAATAGGTCCAACATAGGCATGGCATGGTGGAAAAAACAACAACAACAATAAAAAACAGAACAATAAGGAAAGAGAGAATATTAACGCTCAGAAAAGACAGATAATTTTTCAAAAGAATAAAAATTGACATAGTCCTTACCTGAAAACATACTTTACTTAGATTGTTAAATATTCTTTTCAGTTTTTTTGTGTGCACATGCCACAGACAATTGTATATGTTAATACCGCCAGTTTTGTTTTGATATTACAGCCAATAAATATAGATAAGAATAACGCTAGCACTGCTGTAAAAGTAAACAAACAAAATTTTACCATAGGTAAAATAATTTAAAGTTGAATATAGATTGTTAAACACACTTCATCAAAGTTAGTACTATTTTGAATCTATTTCTGAACTATGTTCATTAGAAACCCAAACATAACAGCCTGGAAGGCATAGCAGTCTGAAGATGTGCTTCTGTAATGTAAACTGAATCATCCTTTTGTTGCTTATGAGTCAATGACTTACTAATGTAAGCCCAACCATGGACTATATTTTAGATACAGCCTAGTAACAGTACAATTACAGATGAGGAAGTATTTCCAAACAAAGCCTGAATATTCAGATATGTGTAAGTTAGAGAAAATTACCCACTTAGATTTAAAAGCTCCCTGTTTTAATTTTTTTTTAAGGATTGTAATACATTTTTCTTCTTCCAGTTCTAGAACTTGTGATCATTAATATCCTTATCCTTCAGCTCTGAATAAATGTTTCACAATTTTTTCTCTAAGATAGGATAACCATAATTAAATGTCTCTTCTTGACAAAACTACTATGCACCCACTAATCAATAGTTTCTTAATATGATTAATTATAAAAGTAACTTTTGGGGGAAGAGAGATAGGGAGTTATTGTTTAACTAGAGGCCTGGTGCATGAAATTCATGCATGGGTAGGGTCCCTAGGCCTGGCCAGCGATCAGGGCCGATCGGGGCCTTCCTTCATTTTGTGCTGCCCCCCTGGTGGTCAGTGCACGTCATAGAAAATGATTGAACTCTCGGTCTCCCGGTCAAACTCCCGAGGTGACACTTTGCGTATTAGCCTTTTATATATAGAGATATAGATGGGGATCAAGTTTCAGTTTAGGATGATGAAAAAGTTCTAGAGATGTACAATGAGGATGATTGTACAATACTATGAATGTACCTAATGCCACTGACCTGTATAATTAAAAATGGTTAAAACTGTAAATTTCATGCTATGTGTATTTTACCCCAATTAAAAAAAAAATAAAACAACTCTGGGGAAAAGGTAACTTTATTGATGTTTTAAAAGAACAAAGAAATCAGTATTCAAAGAAATGACTTCATCAGTATGGATAAAAATTAGGATGAGAATTGTCTTATCAAGTTCCTGGTTTGTGGCTCCCTCATTGATATTTTCAGCCTTGCCACTCTTTCCAGTCTACGTGGCACTTCTCCAACAGGAAATCGACCTCGAATCAGTACCTGTCACCAGCCTTCCTACAGCTCCTGCTTATCTGCTCCACATTAAACTGAAAACTGACCTGCCATTTCTTTTAACCTTTGACTTGGAGGCAATTCTGAGAACTTCTCTCACAGCAATTGTCTGTCCCTCCTGGATACCATGCTACCACTAGGCCTAATAATAGACTACCAAGGTTGAGGAACCTTAAAAGCACTGTGACCTTTCCAACATTGACCTCAGCTCCTCAAAAACCTCCCCAACAAATAACACAGATTGTGTGGTCCTTTAAGCTGTCTATCATAGTTCAATCCTTCAGGAATTTTTCTTCTAGAAACACCAACTTCAAATACAAATCTATCAGACTTTGTATTAAAGCACATTTCCCTTTGCTAAAATTGAATGAGGGCAAAAATTAATCACCTTCTTATTAAATTTTATATTCAGTTTTTTAAGGCCATCGCTAAATTGAAATCTGATCCCAGCTGTCTCTTCTACCGCTAAATAACTTTGAGCTTCATTCTTTGAACTTCAACATGTAAGGTTAGATATCTGTTTTATAAAGTCCGTGACCATATTTTTTCTCTTCCATACTTATATTTTCCTTACGATATAAAGGGCATAACACTCAGATTCAGGTATGGCAATTCTTTTAATTTCTGCATTTTTCTTATAATGTAGGAATGTGCTAATTTTTTATTAGATGGATTCTATTGCAGAGTTATGTGCAGGGTAGGGCAAAAGTAGGTTTATAGTTGTATGGAAAATAATACAATAATTAATGACTAATAATAAAAGAATAAACTGTTTCACATCCTCACAACTGTAAACCTACTTTTGCCCACCCTGTATAGATTCATTGTATGGCTACTGCTACACTTACTGTCCATATTTACACTTGCCAGTCATTTTTCATATTTATGTTAATTATATTCAGCCTGCTATTCCATATTTAACCATTAACAATCATCTTTTTCCAAATGATTCCAAGTGATTTTTAAATGTAACACTGATTAGAAAGGAGAAGATGGTATGGGTGACATTGTTTGATTCCACATACATGTCAAGATAGCTTACATTTTTAAAAAAAGAAAGCTTATTTTAATATCTTGATTATTGGTAACTTTTAAACATAACCTACTGTGATTAATTATCCAAATGATGGACACTTTCAACATATGATTCCCTGTATATCAGCTTGCTACACTTTTTTAAAAATCAGGTTACTAAGTAGAGGCATTTTAAGTATGTATCATTTATCAATTGTATATTTCATACAATAGTACAACATCTATTTTATTAGGCCCCTTTATGTCCCTTAAGAGGCAAAAGCTATACAGAGTTAAAACTCTCCATCATCAGGTAGGGTAAAATGCCCCCTGTAGTTCTATCAGATTATAGAGCCAGCCCTGTGCAGCCCAGCAAAAAGGAGAGCAGAGACATGGAGATCATCAAAATTGTGGTGACTCTAAGAGTTGACAAGTTCAAAGGTGAGTGTTTTACAACAGGTAGACTCTGTACAACCTGCAACTTGTGTATTATCTCTGACCTGGTCTGGCCTCCAAACATCCCCAGTTAGGAACAACGAACACTCAGTCTCAAGTGAAACATGCAAGATGGCTGAGCAATGATGACTATAAGGAAAGGAGAGGGCAGGGCACCCCAGGCCACAGCCAAACTGCCCTGCCCAGCCCCCCACGGTGATGAAAAGTAGACTGTCACAAGACTCGGTAATACTATTATAATTGGGATGTACAGGGAATAAATGCCAGCTGCAGAAACAGTGTGTGTGCTTTAACAAGGAGTGGGTTGCAAGCTGCTGCCAACCTGTGCCTGCTGCCAACTCCACTCAACTACAAATAGAAATGACGATGCACAGTGGGCCACAGCGCTCAGAGTAGCCTTCACCAGCCACTGCTTCAGGACCAAGCCAGATCTAGAATTCCAGAGTGGTCCTGGCAGTCTTCACATTAGTTACACATCACAGAACAGTACTTCTCAAAGGATGTCTACAAGTCACCTGCATTGGCATCCATAGAAAAGCTTGTTTAAAAATGCAGCTTCACCCACCCAGACCTACTGAAGCAGAATCTCTGAGGCGAAGGCCTAAGAAACTGCATTTTTAAAGCTCCCTGGTGTTTCTTATGAACACTTTGGCTTGAGAGCCAAGGTCAAGTAAGCCAAATAAGAGATACCTAAAGCATATGTCAGAAAAGCATCTAAAGCAGGAGCAAATGATCATCTTGCATTCTTAGTATGCTTTTCCAATTTAACAAGTGCTTTTATAGAAACCTCATTTCTCCACAAGTGTATTTTACAGAAAAGATAATACCTGGGAGATCTGAGTGGCCCACGATTAGAAATATTGTTTAAAAATGTTTTAAAGGATCAGGAAGACAGCAAAGGTACTTTGGTAAGTCTAGAGCTCTTTCATTCTCCTGTTCTGACTCGTTGTAATAATAATTACGAGGAAAGGACTAATGATAAAAAGAAGAAAAGGACAGCACCCCTTCCTTTGGGCCAGACATTGTGCTAAGATCTTGTGTTCATTACCACATTTACTTTCCAGAACAACCCAGGAGATATTATACTTCCAGTTTTACAGTTGAGGAGATCAAGGTTCAGGAAAATTAGATTGGATATCCTGAGATCATGGAGCAAGTGATTATGGTGCCGAAATCCGAACGTTCTGCCTGACTTTAAGGCCTGTGCTCCAACTACTCTGGCCCCTACAGCCTCTCTGGCCTGACTCACTCCAGCTATAAAGTTACTCCATTGTTCCACAGTTAAACCTGGCTTCACTTTCTCCAGTGTAGTTTTATAAAGTTCATGACCATACAACTATAAGCCTACTTTTGCCCCACCCTGCATATAACCCTGCAATAGAATCCGTCTAATCAAAGATCAGCACGTTCCTACATTATAAGAAAAATGCAGAAATTAAAAGAATTGCCATACCTGAATCTGAGTGTTACGCCCTCTATATCATAAGGAAAATATAAGTATGGAAGAGAAAAAAATATGGTCACGGACTTTATAAAACAGAAATAACCAGTGTCGTCAGATCTAGGCTGATGAAGTGAGTGAACTTCTCAATGACTCCCTCAGCACCATATTCTCAGATGTTCATTCATTAGCAATGTATTGACTTCCCATTCTGTGCCATAGATTGTGCTTGGTGATGGGAATACAATGATACTCAAAATGAGGTTAGAGCTCTCATGGAATCTACAATGTGGTGTCAATTAGGGCTATCCCAGTTCACACTAGGCTGTACTTCCCCTTGACCAGAAACAAATGGAACCCTATCTTCTCAAACTGTCTCCCCTTCAAGTTCCTGTGTTCTGGGGCGGGGAAGGTGGAGAGGTGAGTAACAATGTAAAACCATTCTTAGTCACTGTAATGAATAGATTTCCAAAGGTTATCCCTAGAAAAGGTAAAGTCTTACTCCCAAAGAATGAATACTTGATAGGTGCAATTTCAGGAACAAAGGCAGGCAGAAAAGGGAGAGATTTCGGATCAGTGAACATTCCTGGCTGCCCTGACATCCACCAGCATATTTGCCTTTTCACATCAGCACGCTTAGAAACCATATTTATTCCTTCTCACTGTTCACAGCATCTGTGAAGCAAAATTGGTTGCTGGTTCTTATTTCTCCTCACATCTCACCACATAGGTGAATGTCCAATGCACCTATGCTCAAGGTAGCCCTCATCTCTGTTACTCTTCACATTTACCTCCCATTTCACTGGGAATGAAAACTGCCCGTTCTCTGGAATAACATCTGAGGCGCTCTGTGAGGACTGACATGCCGCCGAATGGCCACAGATGGCCACCCAGGGACAACCATATGACTGCGTAGACTACTGCAGAGAGCAATGTGTGCTGGGAAGTAGAGCCAAGGTCCACATCCACAAGCTCCCACTGGAGTCACATAATTGTGCTGCTGCCAGAAGCTTCCTGAGGAGGGAGGAGATTAAGCAGGTGTCCATTTCAAAAAGTCCCACCCCTTCTGTGACAAAGAGATTAAGAGCTGGGTCTGTGTAGAAACAGCTCTCTGAATCTCTGGCATTCGTTTAGAACACAGCACTACAGCAAAATCTTCCCTTCTCATCTCCAGGATGTTCTACCTGCTAGCACTTTTATGTCCTTTGCGCTTAACAGGGTAACAGGACTCTCCTCCCTTGCAATGCCACCAGAAATGCAATGCTGTCTATAACAACTTCTGCCAAATTCCAACCAGCACTCTTAGCAATCGTTCCCTAACAGATTATGCTGGAGCATCGATCACCAGCTTCATGCTTGGAAGCCTCACTCCTGTCTATGGAATCACAGCTCACGCTTACTCTCATGACACGAAGGCAGACCTTGAACAGATTATGACATAATTTTAAATATATTTCTTTTGTGTGGTCAAAAGACATATTTTTGAATATTTTTATAAAATTAATCACCAGATACCTTATCACAAGCTTAAGTATTACTTCACCATGTCTTTTCAATATTGTAGACACTATAAATAATTTTTTTATCTGCCTTTAGCTTTTTCTTTCATGTTTTTAAAAATCTATTTACAGCTAGTTGACAATTACCTGGTAGTTTTCCTTAACTCATAAATGGACTCATATTTTCTTATTTTGTTTAGATTAGATCAATGAAATACATTGTGATCCTTTATTCATCAGCTTACCTGTATTATCCCGTTAAAATATTAAGAAAAACTAAAAATTATGTATCTAATAATAAGATATTTTAAAAGAGCACTGTTATTTTTAACTAGTTTACTGTTAAAAAGTAAAGAACTAAGATCTTTTCTCTTTAATATTCATTATGTATATCTATGATTATTTAAAGGCTATAGGAAACCTGAAAATATATTTTTTGATATTTTGAACTACCTGAATAGTCAGATGGATCATGTTTAGCCTCATAATTTTTATGAGGGTTACCAATCACTTAAAATGAGGTGTAATTTTAGGTTCAAAATGCAGCTCTGGAATCCTTTCCTCTCAAGTCCTTTACTCATTAGAGTCACAACTGCTAGAGATATATACAACAAAATTGATATGCAAAAAAAGCAACATAACATTTTATTTATCCTTTAGAATTTGAGGGCACTTCTTGGATGTCTCATTAATATTGTCAGATTTATCCCAGGGAATGAAATGCAAAATGATGACACACATAATTTGCTTTTCAAGTAATGATGTGAATCACAAAAGATTCCCATGGTAATTGGAGTGTGCTTATTCAGCATTTCATGTGCCAGTGCAGCCTTCTCTGAGTTCATTACATTGTTGCATAGATTTTGAAACATTATTAATATTACACAAGTCAACCCTTGTGCAACAGTGAAGAGAATTGTATAAAAAAAACATGCTAAAATGAGATTGCTCCATTGGGCATGGTATACCTATTAGGTCATGTCAATTAAGTCATTTCTGACACGGAGGTATTTGTTTGAACTAAAATAGGTGTTATTTTAAATTGGCACTATGAATTCTGAACTTGAATCTTATAGTGAGCAACTTAGTATGATAGCTAAAAGGACAGAAACATTTTTATCCATCACAAAAGAATCTGTGTCTGGTACTGTGTGGTGTCTATGCTTAAGAAGTTCCAGGTGTTTTAAGGGAACATTATTTCAAGCTAAAATATTTATCTTAAGCCATCATTTTTAAGTTAGGTTTTATTTTCAATGTATATGTCCTCTTTCATTGAGAAAATAATATTATAGCAGCAACATAAACTATTCATGTTTTTGAATGGGAAGTATAGTAGAAGTATAACATGACCAACATGTTATTATAATTTATTTACTTTTCTTACTTTTTAAAATTCTAGTGGTGTGAATATCAGAATTTGAAATTTAAAAATGAAGAAATGAATCCAGAGCAATAAGCTAATGGGTAACTACTATTTCAATAAAAATAAAATAAGGGTTCTGACACCCAATTAGTAGTACCTAGTGAAAAGGAAAATATCATCCATAACACATTCAAAATTTGTGGTTCTTATAAAAAAAAGTAGCAGCAATAACACCTCATTTTTTTATGCCATTCTATATTTGGTAGCACTAAGAACAAGTCAATTTGAAGAATAATATATTAACCTTAACTTAAAGCAAAAAAGTCATCAAGCACCAAGAGTTCAATATAAATTACTACATCTTGTTAATTTTTCCTTTAAGTAAACTAATTTTAGAGAAACTTTAAAGAGTTTATTTCAAATAATGACATGTCTTATACATACAATGATTTTAAGTACAATTTGAAGTCCTATTTTAATCTACATAATGTTAAACTAGTTTTTGTAATTTGAAATTTTATTTATAAAATACCTATTATGTATTTCAGCTACACATATTTCACATAGGTTTATGTGATTTAAATACAAAAAGGGAGAATGGGGGGGGCGGGGAAGATAGCTGTAAGTAAAATTTTATCATAAAATTCTCCCCTCAAATAGCTAGCTAGACAAATCCACAGAGTAGGTTAAAAATAACCAGTCTCTGGTGCTTCCCACCCTGTGCTTTGTCCTTTCTGGCAAACAGCAATTATTATAACAACAGAGCCTTCTGGTACTCTAATCTTGGTTCTTGAACCTTTCCTGACTTTGCCTTCTGCTCTGTTTATAAATCTGGTTGAGGTCACTTGTATCATCTTTACCACTTATTAGACTTATACCCCATAAAAGCTGTTTAACTTTGCCCTTTGTCAGCTTCCTCATTTGTAAAACAGAAATAATAGTAGTACCAACTCATGGGGCAGTTATGATTATTAAACAACTTGATACAATGACAGGGATAGGTAAATGTTTGATCAATGTCAGCTACTATTATTTCTATCAAAACTACGACAGACTCTATCATTCCCATATAAATTTAAAATAAACAAAATGTATCCTAAATATGTCCAACTATTCTACTTGTTGTCCTTTCTCCCAGTTCAATGTCTTATCCTCCATGCTGGCCCCTACCCTGCCTGTGGGGTTGGTACTCTGCAAGGAACTTTATTACCCAATTGGGGACTCGGGCTGGGAAATGTGGGGGAGCAGATGGAACATTGGGTAAGCATCAAAACATTTGCCACAGTCTGCCTTTCTGAGCACCAAACATTCCTTTCTTTGCTCTCTTCTTTCTACACATGGATCCCATTCCAGCCCTCCTCACAGGGGAAAGCCGGAAGGCCCAGCCTCTTGGCATCCTCATCAAAGTCCATTATCTGTGATCAATTCCTAGTCATCTCTAAATCACTTTCAAATGTGAATCCATCTGTCCTACCGCCACTCAGTGCTCAGTTCCTACTGGAAATAGGATGGTTGAGAAACACACAGAACCCACTGGTCTGTAGCAATTCTGAAATCCTCCTATGCAAATATTATGAGGTCTTTCAGTCAAGAGTATAAGGATAATTCCTAATTAGGTCCTAATTCTATGCCATAGGAAGACTCCTTGGTTTCATCCTCTACAAGATTTTTTTCCCTTCCAGTACCCTTTTTGGCTTCAACTGAAGTCGTCATCAGAATAAGCCCAATGGGCTGCACAGATTCTCAATCACCAGCACAAGAATGGAGTTCCAAGACTTGTTTTAAATCCTGAGTAATCACAGGCCTTTAGTCCAGGTTCAACTCTTAGCAATCCAGTTTTATAAAAAAAAATGATAGGTATCTTTCATAAAATGACCTGTGGTCTCATATGTGCTTTGGTTTGTTGTTTTTGTTTCTGTTTTTTGCTTTCTCAGCACCACCTCCATCATCCCCTGCAACACACACACACACACACACACGCACACACGCACACACACACCCCATACACACAAGCATCCTATATTTTTCTTTTCATTTAAGGGCACTCCTTGAGACGGCAGCCTTCCCTGTAGAAAGCTAAATCTCTAACCTGCTTTTTTTCATGAGCCATTTTGTCCAACTGAGTGGATTTTCTGGGTACCATACACTTAGTCTGATTTTCTCCCAGAGGCAATTTAATCAATTGAAAGATTTTACTGGGGATTTCCCACTGCAAGATGAATACAGAGGACACTCCTCATGTTTTAGGAGATTGCATATCCACAAGATAATAGAAACCTTGATCTCTGAATGATCACCTGGGGAAAGCTGCCTGCAGATCAGCAATACCTACATCAGATTGTTCAGTAAGGAAGAATTAATTAATATTGTTTATAGCCATTGAACTTCAGGGTTTTATTTCTTCCTACACTTAGAAATTCTCCACTTTACACAATCAATTGCTCAGGAATATTGCAAAAACATTGTATTTTATTTATATAATGGGTGGAATTGTTGCTCAATGGACAGTAATTGTGATAGTATTTTTGCAGAGTACATGTACATGTAATATATTCAATAATAAACAAAATTAAAATCATATCTGGGCTTGCCAAGAAATACAATTTATTTGCTGATCATCTAGTTTTCTGATGATCAAATTAAAAATTGAATCATAATAGACATTCCTAGAATAAATGCAAAGCTTTATAGTCTACAACATATATATTTAGTAGCTAAAACGAGCCTAAACTATATATGAAACAAAAATGTCACATAAAAGAATGTATGCTTTCCAAGTTTCACTCAACAGCATGCACCAACTAAGCATAGTGATTTTTCAAAAGTATCAATGATTGCCCAGTCTGTGTGGTTCAGTGGTTGAGCATCGACCTATGAACCAAAAGGTCATGGTTTGATTCCTGGTCAAGGCACATGCCTGGGTTGTAGTTTCATCCCTGGTGGGGGTGGAGGGTGCAGGAGACAGCAGATTAATGATTCTCTCTCATCATTTATGTTTCTGTCCCTCTCTCCTCCTCCCTTCCTGTCTGAAATCAATAAAATGTATATTTTAAAAAATTGCCATTATACTCCATTTTTCAGTCTTTGAATCATTGATGACATGGCTATAAAGCATTTTTTGTGTGTTACCCAAATTTTGTGTCTAAAATCGACAGTTTATTACTAGATATGAAGTCAAAAGGAAGAAATTCAAATTAACTTTTGAATGTAAAACATAACTCTCAACATTGATATCTTCAAAGTTTAATACTAGAACACTAATAGAAAATGTTGAGTTCCCTTTAATTATCCCCTCTTTACCATATTAGATTTATCTATGCCATTTGATCTTTGGGCTTGTTTTAATACTTAAACATTTTCCTCTATGATAGAGTAGTTTTAACAAAACCCTGAAAATGAAAGATGAATCTGGATTTCCAGTATTGGCTCTGTTTCTTTTCCTTTTAAATCATTGGTTGAATTGGGGGACTAGTGGCTGCATGAATATTGTAGGTAAGAATACGTTTGGACAGCCCAAGTGTGTATTAGTCTCTTCCAAAAGATGAAATATATACTGCTCTGATTTGATTAAAATATTAGAAGAAAGATAATCTCACCTACTGAAGATCAAGGAAATGCAAGTAAAAAAATAAATAGATCACTATTTTTTTACACCTCTCAGGATGGCAAAATTTTTACGAAGTGCTCATTTTTAGGGTTGAAATGGATGTAGGGAATGGGCACTAGACTGTCTGGTGTTAGCTAAGATCACTATTCCCCTTTTAAAGTCCTTTAATCACAGAACAGAAGCCAGGAGTTGCCTTTTCCAAATCCCCTTCATTGCATTCCAGGTCATGCTAATGAGACACACTTGTGCCAGGTTAGGGTAGACAAAGGGAGGGAAGAACCATTATTCTTCAGAGGTTATTGCAGCCAGATGAGTTGTGCAGATGTGAGATCTGGACAAGTTCTAGAGACCCACCCATTTTCCTTCTGCTGACTGAGGTAATTGGTCAGAGCTTCCCAGAATTTCTTATAGATTTAGCAGTTTACTGGCAAGTTCTGAAGAACCATCCACATTACAGGAAGCTATAGCTGGATCTGCTTCCTTAGCTCTTCCAATGGTGTAGAAGATGCTAATGTTAAGTCCTTAAACCTCTAATATATGGAATACATAGAGTGGCCTCTGTTTTCCTGACAAAACCCTCACTAATAAAGGCCTCCTCAAAACGTTTGGGGACAGGATAGGTTATTTTTTTATTTTTATTTTTTTATTGTCTAAAGTTTTACATATGTCTCCTTTTGCCCCAATTGACTCCCCCACCAAGCCATTCCCACCTCAGACAAGCCCCTACCGTCCCAGTGTCTGTCCATTGGTTATGCTAATATGCATGCATACAAGTCCTTTGGTTGCTCTCTAACCCCACACCCCCTATCATTTGTCTCTGGATCTATTCTTGTTCATCAAATTATGTTGATCATTATATCCCACATATGAGTGAGATCATGTGATAGTATCCTTCTCTGACTGCTTTATTTTGCTTAGCATAATGCTCTCCAGTTCCATCCATACTGTTGCAAATGCTGAAAGTTCCTTCTTTTTTATAGTGGTATAGTATTCCATTGTGTAGATGTACCACAGTTTGTTAATCCACTCATGTGCTGATGGACATTTAGACTGTTTCCAAATCTTAGCTATTATAAATTGTGCTGCTATGAACATATGGGTGCATATATCCTTTCTGATTGGTGTTTCTGGTTTCTTGGGATATATTCCTAGAAGTGGGAACACTGGATCAAATGGGAGTTCCATTTTTGACTTTCTGAGGAAACTCCATACTATTTTCCACAGTGGCTTCACCAGTCTGCATTCCCACCAGCAGTGCAGGAGGGGTTTTTTTCCTCCACGTCCTCGCCAGCACTTGTCAGTTGTTGATTTGTTGATGATAGCCATTCTGACAGGTGTGAGATGGTATCTCACTGTTTTGATTTGCATCTCTCAGATGATTAGTGACTTTGAGCATGTTTTCATATGTCTCTGGGCCTTCTGTATGTCCTCTTTCGAAAAGTGTCTATTTAGATCCTTTGCCCATTTTTTTATTGGATCATTAATCTTCCTTTTGTTCAGTTGTATGAGTTCTCTGTAAATTTTTTAGATTAAACCCTTATTGATAATATCATTGGCAAACATGTTCTCCCATGCAGTGGACTTTCTTGTTGTTTTGTTGATGGTTTCTTTTGCTGTGCAGAAGCTTTGTATTTTGATGTAGTCCCATTTATTTATTTTCTCCTTAGTCTCCATTGCCCTAGGAGCTGTGTCTGTAAAGATATTGCTACATCATATGTCTGCTATTTTGCTGCCTATGGAGTCTTGTAGGATTTTTATGGTTTCGCGTCATACATTTAAGTCCTTTAGGCATTTTGAGTTCATTTTTGTGTATGGTGTAAGTTGGTGATCTAGTTCCATTTTTTTCCCATGTATCTGACCAAATTTCCCAGCACCATTTATTGAAGAGACTGTCTTGACTCCATTGTATGCTCTTGCCTCCTTTGTCAAATATTAATTGAGCATAATGGCTTGGGTTGATTTCTGGGTTCTCTGTTCTGTTCCATTGGTCTATATGTCTGTTCTCTGTTTTGTTCCATTGGTCTATATGTCTGTTCTTGTGCAGTTTTGAGAACCATGGCTTGGTAATATAGCTTGATATCTGGTATTGTGATTCCTCCAACTTTGTTCTTCCTTCTCAGGATTGCTGTGGCTATTCAGGGTCTTTTTTTATTCCAGATAAATTTTGGAGAGTTTGTTCTAAGTCTTTGAAATATGCCATTGGTATTTTAATGGGGATTGCATTGAATCTGTAGATTGCTTTGGGTAGTATGGATATTTTAATGATGTTGATTCTACCAATCCATGAACATGGTGTGTTCTTCCATTTGTATATGTCTTCCTTTATCTCTTTTTCCAATGCCCTGTAGTTTTCCGAGTACAGGTCTTTTACATCCTTAGTTAAGTTTATTCCTAGGTATCTTAATTTTTTTGGTGCAATGGTAAATGGAATTGTTTTTTTCATTTCCCTTTCTGTGAATTCATTATTGGTATTTAAAAAGCCATAGATTTCTGGGTGTTAATTTTGTATCTTGCTACATTGCCAAATTCATTTATTAGGCGTACAAGTTTTTTGATGGAGTCTTTGGGGTTTTCTATGTATAGTATCATGTCATCTGCAAATAAGGACAGTTTTACTTCTTCTTTTCCAATTTGGATGCCTTTTATTTATTCTTCTTGTCTGTTCGCAATGGCTAGCACTTCGAGTACTATATCGAACAGGAGTGGTGAAAGTGAGCATCACTGTCTTGTTCCTGTTCTTAGGGGAAATTAGTTTAGTTTTTGCCCATTGAGTATGATGTTGGCTGTATGTTTGTCAAATAAGGCTTTTATTATGTTGAGGTATGATCCTTCTATTCCCACCTTGCTGAGAGTTTTTATCAAGAAAGGGTGTTGGATTTTGTCAAATGCTTTTTTTCTGCATCAATTGATATGATTATGTGAATTTTGTCTCTCAGTTTGTTTATGTGATGTATCACATTTATTGATTTGCAGATAATGTACCATCCTTGCATCCCGGAATAAATCCCACTTGGTCATGGTGTATGATCTTTCTAATGTAATGCTGGATCCGATTTGCTAGAATTTTGTTGAGGATTTTAGCATCTATGTTCATCAAGGATATTGGCCTGTAGTCCTCTTTTTTTGTGGTGTCTTTATCTGGTTTTGGGATTAAGGTAATGCTGGCTTCATAGAAAAAGCTTGGAAGTGTACCTTCCTCTTGAATTTTTTGGAATAGTCTGAGGAGGATAGGTTTAATTTTTCTTTGAATACTTGGTAGAACTCCCCTGTAAAGCCGTCCGTATCAGGGCTTTTGTTTGCTGGAAAATTTTTGATTACTGCTTCAATATCTTCAGTAGTTATTGGCCTATTCAGGTTTTTTTATTCTTCTTTGTTGAGTTTTGGAAGCGTATATATTTCTAAGAATATGTCCATTTCATCTAGGTTGTCCATTTTGTTGGAATAGAGTTGTTCGTACTATTTTTTCTTAATCGTTTGTATTTCTGTGGGATCAGTTGTTATTTCATCTCTTTCATGTCTGATTTTGTTTATTTGGCTCCTCTCTGCTTCTTGGTGAGCCTGGGTAGAGGGTTCATCAATATTTTTTATCCTTTCAAAGAACCAGCTCTTGGTTTTGTTAATCTTTTATTTTTTTATTTTTTTTTTTGGTCTCTATGTTGTTTATCTTCACTCTTATCTTTATTATTCCCTTCCTTCTGCCTATGATGGGCTTTTCATGTTGCTTTCTTTCTAACTCTTTGAGTTGTAGGGTTTTATTACCATTTTTTCTTTCTTTCTTTTTTTTTTTTTTTTTTTTTTTTTTGAGGTAGGCCTGTAGAGCTATGAACTTCCCTCTCAAGATTGCTTTCACTGTGTCCCATAGATTTTGGATTGTTGTGTTTTCATTGTCATTTATTGCCATGATGCTTCTATGTCTTCTTTGATCTCTTTGGTAACCCAATCATTATTTAATAGCATGCTTTTTAGCCTCCAGGTGTTTGATTTTATTTAAATTGTTTTTATTTACTTGATTTCTAGTTTTATGTCATTGTGATCTTAGAAAATGCTTGATATGATTTCTATCTTCTTGAATTTGAAGAGACTTTGCCTGTGTCCCAATATGTTCTCTATCTTAGAATATGACCCATGTGCACTTGTGAAGAATGCATATTCTGTAGCTTTGGGGTGAAATGTTCTGAAGATGTCAATTAATTCCATCTGATCTAGTGAGTCATTTAGGATTGATGTTTCTTTGCTGAGTTTGTGTTTAGAGGATTTATCCAGTGGTGTTAGTGGGGTATTAAAGACCCCTACTATAATTGTATTGCTGTTAATCTCTCCCTTGATATCCTCCAGAAGTTTTTTATGTATTTGGGTGCTCCAGTGTTGCGTGTATATATGTTTACCAGAGTTATATCTTCATGTTGAATTGCTCCCTTTAGTATTATGAAGTGGCCTTCCTTGTCTCTTGTTATGGCCTTCACTTTGAGGTCTAATTTGTCAGATATAAGTATTGCTACCCAGCTTTTTTATTTTCATTTCCATTTGCCTGAAAATCCTTTTTCTATCCCTTCACCATCAGTCTGTGTGAGTCCTTTGTTCTGAGGTGGGTTTCCTGTAGACAGCAGATATATGGGTCATGCTTTCTTAGTCACTCATCTACCCTATGTCTTTTGATTGGGGCATTTAATCCATTTACATTTAAAGTTATTATTGACTAGAGGCCCGATGCACAAAATTCGTGCAAGAGTAGGCCTCCCCTCCCCCAGCTGCCAGTACCAGCTTCCCTCTGGTACCCAGGATCTGGGCTTCCCTCCAGCCGCCAGCAGGCATCCAGGACCTGGGTGTTTCCTCCAGCTGCCGGCAGGCACCCGGAACCCAGGCTTCCCTTGCAGCCCAGCTTCATCCGGAAGGTCATCTGGAAGGACTTCTGGTCTAATTCACATATTATGCTTTTATTATTATAGATAGGTACTTGTTTGTCGCCATTTTTATTCTTTATGTCTGTGTTTCTTCTTCCCTTCCTATTTCTTCTTTTAACAGCAGACCCTTTAGCATTTCTTGCATTGCTGGTTTGGTGGTAATAAACTCCCTTAGTTCTTTTTTGTCTGTAAAGCTCCTAATTTCACCCTCAATTTTGATTAATAGCCTTGCTGGGTACAGTATTCTTGGATTCAGACCCTTGCTTTGCATGACTTTGTATACTTCATTCCATCCCCTTCTGGCCTGATATGTTTCTGTTGAAAAATCAGTTGATAGTCTGATGGAAGATCTTTTGTAGGTAACTTTCTGTCTCTCTGGCAGCCTTTAAGATTATTACCTTGTCATTGGTGTTTGCCAATTTAATTATAATGTATCTTGGTGTCGGTCTTTTGGGGTTCATCTTATTTGGGACTCTGTGAGCTTCTTGGACTTGTGTCAGTATTTTCTTCCCTATATCAGGGAAGTTTTCTGTAAATATTTTTTCAAACAGGTTTTCTCTTCCTTGCTCAGTTTCCTCTCTTTCTAGCACCCCTATTATGGGGATGTTGTTTCATTTCGTGTTGTCCCAAAGTTCCCTTAGGCTCTCCTCCTGTTTTTCAAGTTCTTTTTCCTAGATGCTGCTCTGCCTGGGTATTTTTTCCTACCTTGTCTTCTAGCTCACTGATGCGGTCCTCCACTTCTTCTAGTCTACTGTTGATGCTTTCTATTGAGTTCTTTATTACAGCAATGTCATTTTTCATTTCTTCTTGGTTCTTCTTCATTTCCATTAGGTTCTTACACATAATATTGAACTTGTCTTCCAACCTTTTCAGCACCTTATGACCATTGCTCTGAATTCTTTCTCAGACATATTCCTTGCCTCCATTTTGTTTACTTCTTTTTCTGGTGATTCCTCCTTTTCTTTCCTATGTGGGCTGTTTCTTTGTCTCCCCACGATTGCTCCTCTCAGGGTGTCTGGTTATATAGCTCTCTCTCTCTCCTGTGTTGAATTAAAGGCACAAAATGCAATACAACAAGACACAATGCACAGGGCACCAAACACAAATGTATTCATAATACTAATACCCCCAAGATGGTCAGCCACTCTGGGAGAGATTTCAGCAGCAATAGAGGCTGTCTGGCTAGGGGAGCCCAGTCCGCCAGTCCTCTACAGTCCTGTGGAATATAGCTATACCTCTCTCACAAATACAGATACTCTCCGCATGTCCATGCACTCTCCTTTTGTTCTCTCACTCACACACTATCTTGCAGCCTGCCTTCCCATAGGCAACATTCTTGGATCTTCCAGGATAGGTTATTATACACTCTTTAGAATACTATGGTACAAGGAATACTAATATGACCTTTAATGACCCATGCCCTTATATATCCTTTCGCATTTCAGGTGGGTGAGACCTGTAACTTGTTTCTAATCAATACAATATGGCAAAAATTATGGGATGTTATTCTTATTATCTATATCTATAACTATATCTATAAAAGCCAAGCAACCAGAACGACCGGAATGACTGGTTATTATGATGTGCACTATGGCCGGCCAACCTCCCACAGCTCCTTCCCCAGCCATCCCAGCCCCCAATAGGTCCCCCCACCCTGATTAGGGATAGGCAGGCCATCTAACCTCCTGCATCCCCTCCCCACACCTGGCCCCACCTGTGCACGAATTCGTGCACTAGGCCTCTAGTAGTGCATAAAAGGCAAAGGTGAAAGGAGTTGAAGACATAATCAATCAGTCAATTTTAAGTTGATTAAAAGAAATTATCTTGGGTGGGCCTGATCTAATCTGATGAGCCCTTTAAGAGAAGATCTAGAGGTCAGAGTCAGAAGACCTAGAGTCTCTCCTTCTAGTCTTGCAGAAGCCAGCCAGTATGAGCTCTACAGATGCAAGGAAATGAACTCTGCCAACAACTAAGTGAGCTAGGGAGAGCCCCTGAGCCTCAGATGAGACCTCAGCCCCATCTGGCACCTTGATTGCAGCCTTGTAAGACCTGATCAAAGGATCTATCTAAACCAGGCCTAGACTCTTGGCCTATGAAAGCTGAGAAAAAAATAAGCATGTGTTGTTTACACCATGAAATGTGTGGTAATTTGTTATACAACATTCAAAAATTAATCTAAATGTCATTTGAGAAGTCCTATTAAAACTTCAAATGTATCTGAGGGTTTTTTTGAGCCTGCAACCAAGGTACATGTCCTTGACCGGTATTGAACTCGATATTCTTTAGTCTTGAGTGGACACTCTATTCACTGAGCCAAACTGCCTAGGGCAAAATATATCTGTTTTTGACTAGCAATTCTAATGCTTGAATTTTTTAGGATTTATCATTTACAAATATTAGCAAAAGACTGTCAGATTGTATGTATAACTACACCCACTAAACTGTTGTTGTAATTAGCAAAAAAAATTAAGGTAAGTTAATATCTACTAATAGGAGACTATCCGCTAATAAGAATGAGATGATTGGTATGTACAAATATTCCATATATACAGAAACTTAAATGCATATTGCTAAATAATACTTTTAATGTTCTCTTTTATTATACCAGTTTATGAAAAAATTTTCTATCTGTATATTTGTCTTCTTATACATGCATAAAAAACTGTCTAGAAGTATACCTTTGAATATCTGAAAAAAACATTTAAAAGTTTTATTGATATTGTACTTGAAATGCTGATAATAAAATTAAGCTAGCTGTAATCAAAATATGTTTACTTAGGTGGAGGGACATTTTAATAATCCTTAAACAATACTAAACATCTTAAGATTTTAAAGTGGAGAATATGCAATCTGTTCAATTCAACACATAAAAGGTTTAGTTCTACTATATTTTTCTTAAAATCTCTCAAATACATTTTCAAAGAAAGGGCAATATATTGTTAAATGAAAAGGCTTCCCATGAGTACCATCTCAGTGAGTAATCAGATCCTATGTTTGGTTGGGAATCTACGTTAGCTAATTCTGTATATATCACAAGGAAAGAGGCTCATTCGGGATATCTTGGGCCTGGGCAGTGTGAAATTTAAATAAGAAAAGAGAAAAAAAAATGAAATCAGAAAACACTTAGTATTCACAAAATGAGCTTGTGGACCAGTAAAATGAGTTCTGCCTTCAAATTCTATCAATTTCTACTTTAATAAAAATCCTTTCCCAGGAAGGACCAGCATTTGTAAACAAATGATCTAAAATTTTAATTCCCATTGTAGGCCTATGAATGATGCATTCACTCTGAAAGCAAATTTGAGAAAATAAGCAGTTCAAATAAGGGAACGCATGCTCAAGTCATGTCAATAAATACACCCCTTGCAGTGCTTTCTCAAGAGTCTCATTACAATCTTCTATCCCTATTAGCTTCAGACACGAGCATCTACATCTTTCTATGCCCATTTTTCCTGATGGGAATCTTAGATGTAGTTACCTCTCAAAAGCATCACTGCTATTTGATTTCATTATTTGCATTTTTAATTGGTGACATCTTGAATTTTAAATGGTATTTGACACATCGTTTACTGGTTATTTTTACTGACTTGTTATAGTGCCCTAGCACTTGATTTATTGGCATTATACTACTTCTAAGTGAAAACTTTTCAATGTACATTCTGGAGCCATCTGCATTAGGACACCTGGCAGGAGATGGCTCACAAGGCAGATTTCTGTGAGCCAATCACACCTGCAGAATCAAAACTGCTGGGTGGTGAGGCCTAGGAATCTGTAATTTGAAAAAAGATACCCCAGGTACAATTAAAATCGTAGAATCTCTACATCTGCAATGAGTAGATTTGCAAAGGAATCTTTAGTTAAAAGGAAGGAAGAGAGCAAAAAAAAAGCGGGAAAGTGGTTGGAAGCAATCAAGGTGTCCAGTAGGTAAATGGATATAGAAATTATGGTATACCCAGACAATGGAATATTTATATGTGCTGAAAAGAAATAAACTATAAAGCCATGAAAAGATGGGGGAAAAAACTTAAGTATATATTACTAAGTGAAAGAAGCCAATCTGAAAAGGCTACATACTGTATGATGCCAACTATCAGATATCCTGGAAAAGGCAATACTATCCTATCTAATGAAGAGGGAATATGCTAATTGACCCTCACACCATCACAAAGATGGCAGTGCCCACAGCCAATAAGGGGAGAATATGCTAATTGCTGCCCCACCCTAAAAAATGGTGGCACCCACAGCCATAAGATGGCAGTGCCCAGTCCCCTCAGCCCCATTGGAGCAGCAAGCATCTGGTGAGGCCTCTGGAGTCCCCCAGTCCCCCCCCCTGCCCCCCAGCCACCCAGGGCCGCCTGAGGCTCAGGTAACCAGGGCCGGCCAAGGCTTGTGCTGCTGGCTGTGGCAGCAGCAGAGGTGTGATGGGGCACCGCCTTCCCCTGATTACCAGGTTTCCTCCCACCCCTGAGGGCTCCCAGACTGTGAGAGTGGGCAGGCTGGGCTGAGGGACTCCCCCTCCAGTGCACAAATTTTCATGCAACAGGCCTCTAGTGGACACAATAAAAAGACCAGTGATTGTCAGGAGTTAGCAAGGGAGGGAGGGGTGAATGGGAAGAACACCAGATTTTTAGGACAGTGAAAGTATTCTGAATGATACTACAGTGATAGATACATATCAGTACACATTTGTCCAAACTCATAGAATATACCACACTGAGGTGAACCCTAATGTAAACTGTAGACTTTGGGCGATAATAATGTCAATGTAGGTTCGTTGATTATAACAAATGTGCAGCTCCACTGCAGAATGCCCACGGTGGAGGAGGTTGTGCATGTGTGGGGCTGGGGAAATATGGGAACTGTATACTTTCTGCTTGGTCTTTCTGTGAACCTAAAACTGCTTTGCAAAATAAAGTCTATCTTTAAATAAAGGCAACAAGGACTGAATATGGAAATAACAAAAGAGTAATACCCCTAAATCCTCTTTAAATCATTTTCTTAAACTCTTAAAATAATGCATTTGAGTCATTTAAACATGGGACTTTCCAGTTTTCTGTTATCATGGCTTAATCCGTTCTTTCCCAGCTTAGACTCAATTCCTGTTTTCAAATCAACAGAAAACCAGATTAGAAGGACCCTAAATCATGTGAATAGAGCATTATTTTCACTTAGAAGAAATTTTATTTTTTCTTCTCAAGACTTGAAGTTTGAGTCCACTAAAACAGACTCAAACTTCACCTAAATCAGCCTGACAATATTGTATAAAACTTATTTGCCCATTCTCACTCAAATTTACTCACCACAGATTCCCCATCCCTTAATTTCCTTTTATTCTGATCCATCATGGTGCTTACATTAGCTAAAACATAATTAAGTGATAATAATTCAGACACTTTGGGGTAAGAGTTCCTGGGAAATGATACTTTGCACCTGAGACAAAGGGCAATCTCAGATTGTTATCAAGGACTAAGTTCACCCACTGTCTGTTACCACCGAAATCCAATAGGTCCACTGGGAGTTGCCACACATGTTTGTCATGTAGGTTGTGTTCAACATAGCAACCTTTGATAGTTTCATTCATTTGGTAAGTGGAATGTATCTGGTATGTTCTAAGGAGTCTCAGACATTCTAGCATGATGAGCTGAGAGATTCTTATCAGGTAGAAAATATCTTGGGGATGTTTTTGAAAAGCAGAGGACTGATATAGAGGAGGGAAGATGGCGACCGACAGGAAAGTAGCGGGGAGAGAGTGTAAGAGAGTGAGGGAACTGTAGAGGAGAGTGTAGATGTGTGTGGTGTGTGTGTGTGTATGAGCTAGGGACAGTTAGATTCTGCAGGTCCTCCAAGGGGCTGCCTAACCAGGCAGTCTTAGACGGCGAAGCCCTGTGCACAAAGTGGACACTTCTGGGTGTCCAGTGCGAGCACAGAGACCACACCATCTTGAGAAACAGAGCTGCCTGAGACTAGGATCATTGCCTCAGCACCACCCAGTCATGTTTCAGACACAAACCAGGACCCTGCAGCCACTGGGGACAGAGAACTGCAACCACAGCTTCAGACCAACAGACAACAAGAATCCAGACTTCCCAGCCACAGGTTTCTGTGAGTCAAAGAGCCTATCCCCCTACCCGCAGGCTTGCAGATAGCACCATAGTAACTAATAGACCCACCCCTCACTTGGGCCACAGCGCCCCTACGGGAAATTGAGCTTGGGAGTGTGTGCAGGGAGTGTGCACAGGGACCGCAGTGCCCTATGGGAATTTGAGCCTGCGCACTCACAGAGACTGAAATCTGCTCCCCACGACACAATCAGGTGACCAAACCCAAAGCCCATGCAGGGTGGCAGTGCCACCTGACTTTGATTCTGGGCAAGCACACACAGAAGTCTGTTTTCCACAGCACACACGGAAGTCTGTTTTCCTCAGTGCAGGCACGCCACAGTGCTACTATGCAACCCAGTCCCCCAGGGTGACCGAGACCCAGATTCTTCCAGCAAGAGGCAGCACTGAGCACCACTGACTTGATTCTGTTTCTTACCATGTGTGCTTGGGATCCCTGACTCACAGCGCATCCACACGAAGAGCCAGTGACTCCAATTCTTGGTGCATGCGCACACAGGGACCCTGATTCTCAGTGAGAAGCCACACAAGGCAACAGAGACTCTGATACTTGATTCTTGGTGCAGACACTGGGAAACTCTGACTCCTGGCACATGCTAAGGGACTCATTTTCAGCACATGCCAACAGCACAGTGCAGGCGGGGTCCATGATTCTAGGTGCACACACAAGACCACACTGAATGCTGGTAACACTGACCCTGGGTGAGCCTGTTTCCCACCAACCCATGGCAGCCACACGTCCTAGTGTTGGAGCACTTCAGTGACACTCGGATGGTGCGAAGCTCTCACAGCACACAGCCCAGGTCTACACAACTAGAAGTTTGAACCTTCTGGTGATAGTCAGAATGGGGAGATGACACAATCCCCAGAGGAAAGAAAATGAGGAGTCGCCAAGAAAGGAAATTAGTGAAATTGAAGCATACAACATGACCAAAAATAATTCAGAGTAATGGTCATGGAATTCATACATCAGATGGGTGAGAAAATCAACAAGCTATGCAAGAATTAGGAAGAAATGAAAAGTGATATAGCTACAATCAAAAACACCATGGAAAGTTTTAACAGCAGACTAGAAGAAGCAGAGGACCGAATTAGTGAGTTAGAAGATCAGGTACAGAAACAAGCCCAATCTGAACAGCAACTGGAGAAAAAAATTAAAAAGCAGGAGGAAAGTCTAAGTGAGCTTTGGGACAACATGAAATGAAGTAACATACGTATAATAGGGCTGCCAGAAGGACAAGAAGAACAACAGCAAGGATTAGAAAATCTATTTGAAGAAATAATGACAGAAAACTTCCCAGATATGGGGAAGAAAAAAGTTACACAAGTACAGACAGTCCCAAGTAGGATCAATCCCAAAAGACCCACACCAAGACACACCATAATTACAATGGCAAATATTAATGACAAAGAGAGAATCTTAAAGGTGGCGAGAGAGACAGAGGGTTACCTACAAAGGATCCCCCATCAGATTATCAAATGATTTCTCAATAGAAACACATCAAGCTAGAAGGGAATGGAAAGAGGTATACAAAGTGTTGCAAAGAAAAGGACTAAATCAAAGAATACTCTATCCAGCAAGACTATCAATCAAAATTGAAGGGGAAATCAGGAGTTTCACAGACAAAAGAAGGCTAAGGGAGTTTAGCACCAACAAACGAGCAATGCAAGAAATGCTGAAGGGAATAATGTAAAAAGAAGAAATAAAAAGGAACACAGACACAAAAAGATATGATTATAAACAAGTACCGTTCAGTAATAACTTTAAACGTAAACGGACTAAATGCTCCAATCAAAAGACATCGAATGGCTAAATGGATAAAAAAAAACACGACCCATATATATGCTGTCTACAAGAGACCCACCTCAGAACAAGGGACTCACACAGATGAAAGTGAAGGGATGGAAAAATATCTTTCAGGAAATGAAAAAAACAGCGGGGGTAGCAATACTTATATCTGACAAAATAGACCTCAAAGTGAAGGCCATAACAAGAGATAAGGAAGGCCACTTCATAATACTAAAGGGATCGATACAACAACAGGATATAACCCTGATAAACATATATGCACCCAATGCAAGAGCACCCAAATACATAACAAAACTCCTGGAAGATATCAAGGGAGAGATCAACAACAATACAATCATAGTAGGGGACTTTAATACACCACTGACATCACTGGCTAAATCCTCTAGACAAAAAATCAGCAAAGGCACAGCAATCCTAAATGACTCACTAGATCAGACAGACTTAACTGACATCTTCAGAACATTGCATCCCAAAGCCACAGAATATATGTTTTTCTCAAGTGCACATGGGACATTTTCAAAAATAGACCACGTATTGGGTCACAAGCAAAGTCTCCCCAAATTCAAGAAGATTGAAATCATACCAAGCATCTTCTCAGACCACAATGCCATAAAATTAGAAATAAACTACAATAGAGTAGGGTGGGGGTGGAGGGCAATGGTAAGATATGTACACATATAATACCTTAATAAAAAAAAATGGAAAAAAAAAGAAATAAACTACAATAAAAACAATCCAAAAATCTCAAACACTTGGAAGCTGAATAGCATGCTATTAAATAATGACTGGGTTACCAATGAGATCAAAGAAGAAATTAAAAGCATCCTGGAAACTAATGACAACAAAAACACAACAATCCAAAATCTGTGGGACACAAATAAAGCAGTCCTAAGAGGAAAGTTCATAGCTCTACAGGACTACCTCAAAAAGCAAGAAAAAATGGTAGTAAATCATCTAACTGTACAACTCAAAGAATTAGAAAGAGAGCAACAAGAAAAGCCCAGAGTGAGCAGAAGGAGGGAGATAATAAAGATCAGAGCAGAAATAAATGACATAGAGACCAAAAAAACAATACAAAAGATCAATGAAACCAAGAGCTGGTTCTTTGAAAGGATAAACAAGATTGATGAACCTCTACCTAGGCTCACCAAGAAGCAAAGAGAGAGGACTCAAATAAACAAAATCAGAAATAAGAAGAATCATTAAAAAATACTATGAACAACTCCAACAAACTAGACAACCTGGAGGAAATGGACATAGTCCTAGAAAAATACAACCTTCCAAAATTCAATCAGGAAGAATCTAAACAGCTCAATATGCCAGTAACTATGGAAGAAATTGAAGCAGTCATCAAGAGGCTTCCAGCAAACAAAAGCCTGGGGCCAGCCGGCTTCACAGGGGAGTTTTACCAGACATCCAAGGAAGAACTAAAACCTATCCTCCTCAGACTATTCCAAAAAATTCAAGAGGAGGGGTCTCTTCCAAGTTATGAAGTCAGCATCACCCTAATATCAAAACCAGATAAAGACAACACAATGAAAGAGAATTATAGGCCAATATCCTTCATGAACATAGATGCCAAAATCTTCAACAAAATTCTAGCAAATCGGATCCAGCAATACATCAGAAAGATCATACACTATGTATGACCAAGTAGAATTTATCCCGGGGATGCAATGATGGTACAATATCTGCAAATCAATAAACGTGATACATCACATAAACAAATTGAGAGATAAAAATCACATAATCATTTCAATTGATGCAGAAAAAGCTTTTGGCAAAATCCAACACCCTTCTTGATAAAAAGTCTCAGGAAGATGGGAATAGAAGGATCATACCTCAACATAATAAAAGCCATATATGAAAAACCCACAGCCAACATCATACTCAATGGGCAAAAACTAAAACCATTTCCCCTAAGAACAGGAACAAGACAGGGATGCCCACTCTCACCACTCCTGTTCAACATAATACTGGAAGTACTAGCCATTGTGATCAGACAAGAAGAAATAAAAGGCATCCAAAATGGAAAAGAAGAATTAAAACTGTCCTTATTCGCAGATGACATAATATTGTACATAGAAAACCCAAAAGACTCCATCAAAAAATTATTAGACTTAATAAATGAATTTGTCAATGTAGCAGGATACAAAATTAATGCCAAGAAATCTATGGCATTTCTTTATACCAATAGTGAACTTATAGAAAGAGAGACCAAAAAAGCAATCCCATTTACCATCGCACCAAAAAAATTAAAATACCTAGGAATAAACTAAGCAGGTAAAAGACCTATATGTGAAAAACTACAGGATACTGAAAAAAGAGATAGAGGAAGACATAAACAGATGGAAGAACATACCATGTTCATGGATTGGTAGAATCAACATCATCAAAATGTCCATACTACCCAAAGCAATCTACAGATTCAATGCAATCCCCATTAAAATACCAACAGCATATTTCACAGACCTACAACGAACTTTCCAAAAATGCATCTGGAATTAAAAAAGACCCCGAATAGCTGTAACAATCCTGAGAAAGAACAAAGTAGGTGGAATCTCAATACCAGATATCAAGCTGTATTACAAAGCCACTGCTCTTAAAACAGCCTGCTACTGGCACAAGAACAAACATATAGATCAATGGAATAGAATAGAGAACCCAGAAATCGACCCAAAACACTATGCCCAATTAATATTTGACAAAGGAGGCATAACATAACATTACTCAAGACAGTCTCTTCAACAAATGGTGTTGGGAAAATTGGACAGATACATGCAAAAAAAAAATAAAACTAGACCACCAACTTACACCATACACAAAAATAAACTCAAAGTGGATAAAGGACTTAAACATAAGACTGGAAACCATAAAAATACTAGAGCAATCCACAGGCAGCAAAATCTCAGACATACGCCGAAGAAACTTCTTCACCGATACTGCTCCTAAGGCAATGGAAACTAAAGAGAAAATAAACAAATTGGACTACATCAAAATAAAAAACTTCTGCACAGCAAAAGAAACCATCTACGAAACAACAAGAAAGCCCACTACATGGGAGAACATATTTGCCAGTGTCATCACCAATAAGGTTTTAATCGCCAACATTTACAGGGAACTCATACAACTTAACAAAAGGAAGATAAAAAATCCAATCAAAAAATGGGCAAAGGACCTAAATAGACACTTTCAAAGGAGGACAGAAGGAAGGCCAAGAGATATATGAAAACATGCTCAAAGTCACTAATCATCTGAGAAATGCAAATCAAAACAACAATGCGGTATCATCTCACTCCTATCAGAATGGCTATCATCAACAAATGACGAGTGTTGGCAAGGATATGGACAAAAAGGAACTCTTTTGCACTGCTGGTAGGAATGCAGACTGGTGCAGCCACTGTGGAGAACAGTATGGAGTTTCCTCAAAAAACTAAAAATGGAACTACATGTGACCCAGTGATCCCACTTCTAGGAATATATCCCAAGAAACTAGAAACACCAATCAGAAAGGATATATGCACCCCTATGTTCATAGCAGCACAATTTACCATAGCTAAGATTTGGAAACAGCCTAAGTGCCCATCAGCAGATGAGTGGATTAAAAAACTGTGGTATATCTACACAATGGAATACTACGTTGCAGTAAAAAAAGAAGGAGTTCCTACCATTTGCAACAGCACAGATGGAACTGGAGAGCATTATGCTAAGTGAAATAAGCCAGGCAGAGAAAGATAAATACCACATGATCTCACTCATTTGTGGAATATAATGAACAACATAAACTGATGAACAGGGACAGATCCAGAGATAGAGAAGCATTGATCAGACTGCCAAACCTCAAAGGGAAGGTAGGGAGGGTGGGGGAAAAGAGGAGAGATCAACCAAAGGACTTGTATACATGAATATAAGCCTAACCAATGGACACGAACACCAGGAGGGTGAGGGCATGAGTGTGGGGGCAGGGTTTGGGGGGTTAATGGAGGGATGAGGACACATATGTAATACCTTAATCAATAAAGAAATTAAAAAAATAAAGGATACATAAAAAAGAAAAGCAGAGGACCTTTACAAACCTAACCTATTTTAAGAAGAAATTGTTATAAATTGTAGATTACAGCTATATTATAAAATGTTTTTGCTACTCATTTCATTACAATCTATTTTTCAGTTCCAGAATTAAGCTTTTATAGCCTTTGTCATTTTGTACTAAGAAGTGAGGAAGTAGAAGAAACTCTAAAGGTGCTACTAACTCTATTTTTAATTTTCCAGTGACTTTTTCCTGCAATGCCAATTACTTACACCCTCAATTATTTTTTTTTAGTTCCCACTTATTGCAAAGAATATAATTATTCAGATTTTCCTGATCACACAATTCTTTAACTTCATTGAAAGAAAGCCTTATCAAAAGTTTTAGATTTAATTTTAGTATATTTTATGTTTTTCTTCTTTGCAGAGAACAGGTGAAAATGGGTGTAATTTTTTAAAATTAGGGTAAAATATAAACTTACTTTCATTCTCTTTCTCAATTTGTAGATTGAAAGCCACTTTATTGAAATCCCCCCACTACCCTCCACACTTCTCTTCTTTGTTGAAACCCTACCCTTCCTAAAAAATTGTTTTCCTACAAAACTGTCTGGGTTTTCCCTTACCGCTTGTGCTCTCACCATTCCTTGAACACCATTGTATTCTTTACTTTTCTTATAACACTTTTCACATTCTACTTCATGCTAACGCTGTTGCCACATTTGCCTATTCCTTATTAAAAAGGCCTTCCTTGTGAAGCTGGGCTCAGTGTCAGGCAACTTCGGCCTTCTCTGCCTAGTGCTTTAGGTATATGAAGCACGCATTAAGTATGTATCTAACTGATCTGGGTTTTAGGTTTGGGGGAGGGCATGGGAGCAATTTAAATACAGTAAGTATCTTGAACTATTTCAAACTCTTATTCATATGCATCAAAATTGTTTTTTGAGTTTCATTTCCTTGTTGACTAGGGCATGATACTTTCACAATACTTTTCTCCCTGGGGGAGCCCATTCTTCTCTGATGACCTCAGCTACTACTTATGAACCAAATGCTTCCAAAGTATTATTTCTGGCCTTTTAAGACTGCCTAGCGACTACCTATTGAATCAACACATCAAAAAAAGTTAATTTGCTTTCATATTTTATATTTTAAGAGAACTGTTAGTGATATTTTTAAGCACATATATACTGCATTAGAACATTTCATTGTTTTTTTCTGGGAAAAGTTATAGTCTCTCTAAAAGAAATGAGTTGATTAACAGATAACAGGCCTAAAGTAGAATTCAGAAACCTGGAACTTAGTCCAGTCTGTTACAGATTTTTTTTTTATGAGAAGCTATGTAAGTCATTTAATTGTCTATGTCCCTCATCTTCAAAGTAGGAATAATTGTCTTTATTGCCTGCCTCACAGCACTGAAAGGCTCAAATGAGCTCAAGTATGTGGCAGGCAGCACATGAGAAAGGGCACAGAGGTGAGCAAAGACTAGGCGAGTGGCTAAGGGCATGGGCTCTGAAGTCAGACTTCCTAGGTTGGAGTTGTGATATTGCCCGTGCTCCTTCTGTGTGCCTGTCTCTGATGCCATCTGTAAAATGGGAGGATAATAGTAACTATCTCTAGAGTTCATGGGAGGAGTAAGTGAGAAAGTCATTGAAATGCACTGAGCACTATGTCTATTATTAAACTAACTAGAGGCCCAGTGCATGAAATTCGTGCACTGGGGCGGGGTGGGGGGGGTGTCCCCTCAGCCCAGCCTGCCCCCTCTCACATACTGAGAGCCCTCAGGGGATGTCCTAGTGACCGCAGTCTGGCTTCCCTTTGTGGGAGGCGACTGGGCTGATCAGGGAAAGGCACCAGCCCCATCACCCTGCTGCTGCAGCCACTGCCAGTCACCGCAGCCACCGAGATGTTTTCATCAACACAGACTCCAGTCCCTTCACCATGAAAAAAATGACAACTTTCTTTAGGCATTAGGTATTTTCAAAATGTGTCTTTCATAGGATATGATCTTTCTTTCTTTCTTTCTTTCTTTCTTTCTTTCTTTCTTTCTTTCTTTCTTTCTTTCTTTCTTTCTTTCTTTCCTCACCTGAGGATATATTTCCACTGATTTTTAGAAAATGTGGAAGAGAAAGGGAAAGACAGAGAGAAACATCAAAGTGAGAAGAACACTTTGATTGGTTGCCTCCTGCATGAGCCCTGACCTGGGCCCCAGCCAGGGAGGAGCCTGCAACCTACGTACATGCCCTTGATCAGAATCTAACCTGGACCCTGCGGTTGGCAAACCTAGGTATTATCCACTGAGCCAAACCAGCTAGGGCAGGATATGACATTTCTTAGACCTCCAGTAGTGGACCTTCGTTTTTTTCTCCAGGAGTGTGGTGGAAAAGCCCTAGATCACCTTTTTGGATTCTCTTACCCAAGTTACTAAGAATATTACCAGTGACATACAGGGAGCTTAGCCAATGAGCGGTCAGAAAAGGTGTTTCCTCTGTAGTTCACACCTATCTCCTCCGATCTTGGCTCCACCCCTGCCAAGGCCTAAAGCCTCCAGCCCTGGACAGGGGACCCCCAGCTCATTCTGATTGCCCAGCTCTGTCCCCGGCCAAGGCCACAAGCCTCTGACCAAGGCCTGCAAGGGCAGGCAGAAAGCCTGGCTTCCTCAATTGCCGGGGAAACCCAAGCCTCCCTCCTGCTCTCCGTGGCTGCAGCCATCTTGGTTGGGTTTATTTGCATATTCTCTCCTGATTGGCTGGTGGGCATGACTGGTGGTTGTAGCGGGGATATGGTCAATTTGCATATTACTCTTTTATTAGATAGGATGGTGTGGTTTCAATTGTGAGTTGGCTAATATCTTTTAATTACCCAAAGAACTTTCATGTACATTACATGGCCCAAGCAAATGAGTAGTATATAAATTTCCTGGAAGAACCTAAATGAATTAACAGTTTTATAAAAGAGAGTGTCTGTGTATATTTAACTATTACATCATATACCCAGAATCTTTTAAATATTGGCAAGTGTAGAAATGGTACAACTACCTTTTATACTCAAACTAAATACCTAACATTCAAAAACAAATATGATTTTAGCCAGGAGTAAAACTTGACTTTCAACCTATACTATGTTTCAATTTATGAAGCACTATCCTCTAGACCTCAATCCACTGACTTCAAAGAGGATTTAACTTACTCATTATATGTTAATTGCTCAGCTCCTATGTACATCCACTGAGCAAGAATGTTCTATATGTATACTACAATGCTTTACACATTTTGCTTACCAAACTCTAGACCAAAAAAAAAAATCTTCTAGTAGCCTATTTTGACAATTCTTATAATTTGCGGCAATGTTTTCATTACAGTGTGTCACACAGGAAGCCACTAAAGGATTAGACATAGACCAACCCATCCACATTTCTTCAGCCAATAATCATTTTGCTGCTTGCCAGCGACCCAAACTTTTTTGATGTCAACTCTTCCATTTACTGGAGAGTGTGGCCCCTAAACTCATTATGCCACATAGGCAAAAATGCCATTATCTGTGTTTTATTAGGCTCCTTGTTTTGATCTTCCAGAAATATCTGAACCCACAACAAGATGAATGTCAAGTACTACAAAACTATGCCAGTGGGATTCTGAAAACCACAGAGAAACTCTATTGGAAATATTAGGAGAGAAAAAGGCAAGAAACAAGTGACCTGGAAAAAACATATAGATAGCATAAAATTGGATCCAAGCTATATACTCCTTATGGTCTTACATGGTAAATTTTGAAAATTCAGAAATCATGTAGATTTTATTCAAACCTAAAAATTTGAAAAAGTCATAACTTTTATTAAAATAATAAAAAGCAGGGAATATGTTTGCTGACACAATGAAAAGACCACATTGGAAACTTTATATTTGGTGATTTTTTTTTCTGTAGCTGCCGAATTACTTTTTTTAGGTATGAAGGAGCCTAATATTCTAAAGAGGAATAAACGCATTTTAAAACTTTGAATCTAACTATTACTTAAAGAAGCTATCAATAATGCTTTATTTTATTGTAATATTTCATTTCAGTCATTCCATTTGAGGCTACAAAACATTTGACAAGATTTAGATATCTTCAGATCTCCCCTTCTTGATATTTAAAATGGTTCTCCAGGTTTTACTCCAGCTCCCTTGATATTTTCCCATCATTTGTGTCACAGGCTTCTCTTCCTTCATGTATACATACATACCTAAGTACTGGGCCCTCTTCTTGCTCTGTACTTTCAGAGGAATTTTATTCACTTCCATAACTTTATCACCTATAAACCAATAATATCAAAATTCTGCTTTCTAGTCCTAGGCTCTGTCCGGAACTCCAGATTCACATTTAACTGCTAAACCCACAGTCATCTATAAGGATGCTGCATCATTCATAAATTCAGTTGCCAACTTGATTAATATAGTATAAAGTTATACTTCCACATATTCATTTTTATATTCTATATTACTATAAGGTTGTGTGTGTGTGTGTGTGTGTGTGTATATATATATATATATATATATATATACACACACACACACACACACACACACACACAAATCCATATATGCTGTTTGTCTTCTCACAGCTACATCCTGGATCCCACATACAATAGGCTGTTGTAATTGGATGTTTTCTTCTCATTGCCTCCCATAACATCTTTTGTGTAACTATCATAATATTTCATATGGTAAAATAATTATTTATTTTCCTGCCTGTGTCCCTGATTACAGTGAGAATTTTATCAGCAATGAGCATTATTTTTGTTAACCTTACATCCTTACCATCTAGGACAATGTCTAGCACAAAGGGAAAATTCAATGTTGACAAATGGATTAATCAGTCATACAATTCATAAGACTGACTTTATCTTCACATTTTATTTATTTATTTATTTATTTATTTATTTATTTATTATTAGGGAGAAGGGGGAGGGAGAGATAGAAACAAACATTGATGAAAGAGAAACATCGATTGGCTGCCTACTGGGTATCTAGCCCAAAACCCAGGCATGTGCCCTGGCAGAGATTAAACCAATGACTTCTTGGTGCATGGGTCAACAGTCAACCACTGAGCCACACTGGCCAGGCTATCTTCACCTTTTTAACAGCTATGATTCTTTAGTTCATATGTTACACAATTATAAGGTTTTTTACCTATACTTCATTCATTGTGTAAGACACATTTCCCTAAAGTTTGCAGTTCATAGTTACATCATTGGTGAATTGTTTGGAAATGTTAGGAGAGTGATGACGTATGTTGTCGTATGATTTTCAATGTAATGGTTTAGAGTACAGAACAGACAATAATTAATTCCTTTTTATTATCTCAAAGAAGCATAAATATAAGGAAGTCTTTGAATCCTTTAATGATCTGCAACCTCTCACCACCTTCTGCCTCCAGCTTCCCAATATAGATGGTGTGTACGGTCTATATTCCACTCCTCACCCCAGCCATGCGTCTAGTCCATAGTTTTTAATGCTACATGTCCTCTTAATTCTCCCTGCAATGCCAGTCTCAGCATTTAAAAATCAACCATAACTATATTATGTCTTTTATTAATTTATTACTTAGGTAATGTATTTTCAATGTTTAAAGGCATTTTGATAAAATAGTAATGAATAACACTGTTGACTGATGGAACTCTTAGAGTATTTCTCAATGTGTTGATTCTTTTGAAAATAATTTCCTCCATTTTAGCCTTTTTTTGTTATAAGTTGTAGTTCCTTGGAATTTTTATGCATTCAACATATATTGAGCAATGGCTATGTGTCAAGCATTTTTGATGCATTAATTTTTTTTAAATTTCACCCTCACGAAGTTTACTTTCTAGTGAGAAAAACACACAATGAACAAAGTAATTATGTTTAAAAGCAAGTATATTAAACAATGAAAATGTTCAGAATCAAAATATGCAGGGAAAAGGAAGAAGGAATGGCATGCTCACATTATATAGAGTCACCAGGAAGGCTTCTTTGCAAATATAACATTTGAGTGAAGACCTGAAAAAAAACTGAGAGCATGCAGATTTCCAAGAAAGGGCATTCCCAGCAGAGACAAAAGCAAATGCAAAGGGTACGAGGCAGAAGTATACCTGGTGTATTAGAGGACATACAAGGAAGCCAATTATGCTGGAACTAAGGATGGCAGATAACGGATGAGTGGCAGATAACCGGTGTGTGAGTGTGGATGTGTGGATGGGAGAGGAAGAGAGGGGATGGCAGATTGGATAATCCCTTGTAAATCATGTGAGAATTTTGGCTTTACTCTGAGAGAGATGTTAAGCAATTCAAAGATAGTGAGGAGAGGTTTGTCCTTATATTTTAGCAGGATAATTTTGGCTACCATATGAGAATAGACTATAGAAAGCAAAGGATAGAAGCAGGGAACCTCAGGCAAGGGGGGCTAGCAGCTTGGTACAGAGTACTAGAGGAGGAAGTAGGGAGAAGCAGTCGGATTCTGGATATTTTTTGAGAATGAAGGCAATTTTTTTCCTAGATTGGATTTGATGATACCAATTCCCTATCCCCTGCCTGTTATGGTTTCGTCAAATTTAAGTAGTGTTGTTGAATTTTTCTTAAGCTTTCCACCCATATGCACATCTAGTCAGTCAGAGAACGTAACCATTTCCAATTCTGAAACAGTTTCAAATCTGTTTCCTCCTTCCTTCCCATGCCAACTATTCTATGTACTGACTCTCATTACTTCTTACCTGACAGTTGTTATAATCTTTTAATGGGCCTCTGTGTTTCCAGTTTCTCCCATCTCTAATCATTCCTCCTCAGGGCTGATAGACCATATTTCCAAAGCATGGATTCGTGTCCCTCCTTTGTGGTCAATCCTCAGTAGAACCACACTGCCACAGATCAAGTCCCGGGACCCTCCTTTTCCAGCCCCATCACCCAGAAATGCAGGCACTCATGACCTCTTGCTATTCCTCAACCCTTTCCTGTCCACGTGCTTATTGCCTTTGCTTATTATCTACTCTGTTTGAGAGTCACTTTGATTAGACATCACCTTCTTTCTGGCTCTTCCCCACAGGCCTGAAAAAAACACCACCAATCCCCTTGTGTCCCCAAGGCACTTGTCCCACATCAGAGTACCTATGGCTCAGTATAATAGCTGGTAGTCTAACCATCTCCCATTCTCTCCATTTTATTTAAGGCTTAGTATATAAAAGATGCTTAAAAGAATATCTGACAGATATATATATATATATATATATATATATATATATATATATATATATATATTAAACCTAACATGTGCCTTATGCCTTTCTGAGCTCCCATTGCCCTGGGCCCACACAAGACCAACCCAGTGATCACCCTTTAAAATTACATGGCAGCAATATACATACACATATGTAGATCTATTGTGGGCAGACAGAGGGACATCCCCAGAAAGGAGCCTTAAAAATGCAAAGTCAATAGCCCTTTTTCATTCCCTATAGTTTTTATTACCTGAATCATTTGTTAATGTATAAAAACAAATTACTTAACAAAGTCTTCTCTGCCACCACATTGCTCTTTTATATTCATCTAGTGGTTATTTTTTCTGCCTTCTTTACTGATTTCTTTCTTCCCAACAGTAGTATCCTTATCTGTGCTACTATAACCCTTCTCATCTATGACTACTCTCAGGGTTTTTTTCTCTGTAGACATTAATGACTCATGAATCCAGAGCTACACACCCTGAGCTCTCACCTAGCGTTCCATTCTGTATTTTCAGCTCCTTTTATTACTCATGTGACAAAGAGCATTCACTGCATCTACTTCATAATCATCCCCATTTCAGCCCTTCTTCCCAGTTATCCCTTTTTGTCTGAGTAACTATTATTCTAATTTCTCAGCTTAAAATATTGAGGTTATTTTGTCTCTTTTAATTCATATTTTACATCTGAAATAATAAATAGTTCTTCAAAATTCTTTTTATTCTTTATAGCCTCAACTCCAGAATCACACAATATTACATTAATCTCTGCAAGAGCAGCCCAATTGGTCCTAATGGCTACAGAACCTTCCCTTCCCTATTCCATTCTGCCTGTGGCTAAAAGCTAATTATGGTTAGTAATGCTAATTGCTGTTTGCAGTAAATCCTAAAATCTCAGTTGCTTAACACACCCACACACACTCAAGTTACACTCCAATACAGAACTCAAGATCTTCCTGTCTTAAGACCCCACCCATATCTAGGTCCCCAGAGTGCCTCCATTCAGCCAGCAGATAAGGAGGACACACTCACTTCTTAACCACTTTGACAAAGAAGTGACACACATCACTTCCATTCAAATTTCACTGGTCAAAACTCTATCATCTAGCTTCACATAACCACAGAAAGACTGGGATATAAGTCTAGCTGTGTCTCAGGGAGAGCAGAAAATGAATTCTGGTATATACATAGCAGTCTCTGATGCATTCATCTTTTTAAGACAGGACTCAGAACCTTGTCCACAGACAGTCTTTGCTGAAGGAATGAAGTCCCAGTCACCAGCTTGAGTTTCAAGACCTTCATAATGAGATGCCACTGTTGTGCAGCTAAAGATAAGTTGCCTGAGCCCTACACCAGCTATGCTAGGAAGAGAGTTGCTTTTTCTACCTACTTCAGGATCTGACCCTGAAGAATGGTAAGTCTTCCCAATTTTTAAGAGTTGTTGAACCAAACAAAGCAACTATGCTACTACTTACCTGGGTCAGTGGCAGGTAGATACTTTTTAACATCACAGTAACTTGAGAAAAAACAGCCCTGCTAACTGCTGCTAAGAAAAACACCAGTTCATTGACTATCACCTGTAGCCAATTAACCAGACCCCTTCATTTCCAAGCTCATCCTTGTGGCTTTCTTGACACTCGGTAACATCAAATAAGAACAACTGCAGCCAAATAAACCATGCAATGATCTCCACTCTGAGTAAGATGACAGATATAATCAAGTTAGCACAGCCATAGTTGCATTCTTTTCATTCAACTAAGTTAATATAGAAATGTTGTTGAGGAATTAGTTCCAAATCTTAGAACAAGATGAATCCTGTCCTCACAGACCACATGGATCTGCTTTTCCTTTTATAGAAGAACAAAAGCACAAATCCCAATTACCTGTCACCTATTTTTAAAAAGAGGAATTATGTCACTATTGGCCAAAAATATAAACATTGCAGCCAGGGATATGCCCCAGCTTGCAGATGCTTCAAATTGTCAGTGCTCTCTGCAATACAACACCCTTTCCTTGCAGTATCAACTCCAGAATACAGTCAAAACAGTGCAAGTTGAGAAGAGATAGTCTGAAGACAAAGTGACATACAGCCACACAATCGCTAATTGAATGAACAGAGTTACACTTTTTGCAAACTGGAAGACTGTCACTCAAAGTGACACCTGGCCTTTTGCTCATTGGACAGTCTGTGCTTGTATATAATAGCTCCTCCAATTGTTGCTAAGAAAAGAGCAGATGGTGAAGGCAGCGATTGCCTGAATTCCAAATAGTGGGAACATTTTAGTATTGGGTTCTATGGTTTACAATACCAGTGTTGTCACAAGTGAGAATGAAAAGCAAATAATTATAAACACTAAAGAGGAGAAAAACAAATACACTTCTATTTTTTCCAGTTCTACAAAGGCATTCTCCATTATATTTTGGTAGGGAGTAGGGAATAAGAACCAAAATGATTTCCCTATCTACACATCCTAGAAGAAAATGTTACCCAGAACATTTAGGATGGCAGAGGCTAAGATCTACATATGTATATGAATATATATATGCCAAATATTTGAAATCAGCCTTGCAAATGAGCTGAAATTCCCTCATAGCATGCAGTCATACCTGTTGACTCAAGGTTGCAATAATAGATATAGTAAGGCACCCAAACTGTGTCTAATTCATAAGGAATAAACTAATTGTTTATTTATTCATTCAGTGATTATTGAATATCGTTGCTCACGGTCTATTTTTACCACTTACCAGAACTAGACACTGCTCTAACACTGGGAATATAGCAGTGATAATAAAAACAAAAATTGATGCCCAGATGGAGCTTAAATATTCAACTTGGGGTAGATTAGACAAAATAAACAAAACATAGAACATATTAATAGATGATAATTGTTCTGCAGGAAAACAATAGAGTCAGATGTCTTAATCTATTTTAACTTCATGGAGGAAGATGGGGATAGTTAGGGATTACCATTGTTAATGGGGTGGTCAAAGACTTTGAGGCAATATTTGGAAACAAAGTATTAAGGGAAGAGAGAAAAGCCAGTGCAAATGCTCTGAGAAAGGAGTGAGCTTGATATATTCAAGAAAATCAAGGAAGCCACTATGGCTACAAAAAGAATGTAAAATGCAGAAAAGTTATCAAGGTAAAGGGGAGCCCTGGAAGGTGTGGCTCATTTGGTTGGGCATCATCTCATGCACCAAAAAGTTGTTGGTTCAGTTCCCTGGTCAGGACACTTGCCCGGGTTGCAGACCCAATCCCTAGTAGGGGGCTTGCAGGAGAGACAACCCGTCAATATTCTGCTCTCACATCTCTCTCCCTCTCTCTCTCTCTCTCTCTCTCTCTCTCTCTCTCTCTCTCATCTCTCTCTCAAAATTTATGAAAAATCTTTTAAAAAATAAAAAAATTAGAGGGAAAAGTGAGCAGATTGTGTAGAATTTTGTAGGCTTTTTTTTAAAAAAAAAAATTTAGCTTTGGTCTGAGTGACACTGGATATGAACAATGGATCACTATGTATTATTAGATATCTAACTGGAGGTGTTAATAAGCAATTAAATATATGATTCTAAATTGCGTTGTAGTCTTGAGATATAAAGTTGAGAGTAGTCAATGTAACGTTAAAATGTACTGTTAAAAAGAAATTTCAAAGGCATGAGTGCAGATAAAGAAGAGGAGAATTCCGGGGATGAGGCCTTGGCACACCTCAAAATTAAGAATATGGGATAATAAACAAAAACTAGGAAAGAAGATAAGCGAGGTGACCAGTGTAGTAGGAGGGACATCAGAAGCCAGGTAAAAACATTTCAGATATGAGAATTATTGATATGCTGGTAGATACTAATGACTACAGCAGTTAGTTCCCACAGTCAAACAACTTGGTATCTAGTCTAAATTGATGTGTTCTGCAACTCAAGCTCAAAGCCAATAGTAGCAATCAGAAAAGAGGAGTACTATAGAATAACAATAGCGATGCATTACATAATATTCTTACTATATGCTAAGTGTTCTACCAAGCATTTTATAGCTACAATCTCATTGACTGCTCTCAAAAATCCTATTAAGTACGTATTATTTCCCCTCTTTTGTAGAAAATCATTCTAAGGCTCAGTGAGTCCTTGTGATATTCAGGGTCACATAACTCTTAAGAAGAGGAACTAGGACCCAAACAGGATAATGCCATACACTGCTTAAAACCGCTATGTCAGAGTGATGCCCCTCACATTGCAGTCTTTATTATTTTGTGTTTCCAACTTTTAAAGAACTTTAAAAACTTTAAGAAAAGAGACAAAGAAAAATAGTGCTGCCTAATGAATGATAAAATTTATTCATAATTACACTGAGCGGCCAGATTATTATGATCTCTGAACGCATAATAATCTGGCCACTCAGTGTATATCCTATATAAGAAAAGGCTAATATGCAAATTGTCCACTTGACCAGCAGGCAGGACAGCCAACTGCCCATGTCCCCTCCCCCTGGCTAGGCTGGCTGGGCCCCACCCATGCACAAATTCATGCACCAGGCCTCTAAAAATACACACACACACACACACACACACACACACTGAGTGGTGCAATCTGCTTGTCCCTACCTCAGGAGATTGTATTTGTTAGGGATCAGACTGCATGAACCTGAAGCATAATCATATCCAGACTGCCCAGGTCAAGCCAGCATCGCAGGCCTAAACTTAAAGAGGTGTTTGTCTTCTTGGAGATTTACTAGAGTTGCCTAGTTTTCCTCCTGAAAGAATTGTGATGGCTCCTTGTTTTGGTAATAAAATTCAAAAGGTTGCCTATAAATAGTAAATCTGTCTTAAGCTCCAGATTGACCATACTTAAATTTACTGCCCCCTGGTGGATGGCCCAGAGTTCCAGCTGCTTCCATCTGAACACTGAGATCTAAATATTTTCCTGTTGTTGATTCATAATGTCAATTCAAAATGTGAATCTCAGCTATTCTACCTGGCAGTTCCTGGTGAGTTTGAATCCATGGATGGTCTGAATGCCTGTGGACTCGCAATTATTCAGTGGCATTTTCCTGCTTCTAGGCTATTTGTCTTTGTTTCATTTCAGTGGCATTTCTAATCACGTTTAGAGACCTTTACACCAGTCTCTGGCATAGCACCTTCTACTAATTTCCCAAGTTCCCTGGTGAATTGGCCTCTACCTATGGACTCATGGCCTCCTTAATTCCAGTCCCACGGCTGCCACCAAGTCCCCAGGTGTTTGTTCTTGTCCAGTGAGGAAATGCAAAGCACTGAAGGAAGCCAAGCATGTCTGTCACTGAGCTCTTCTCCCTTTCCATGAACAACTCCAATTTCCTTAGTAAATGGGTGTTCATTGAGTCTGTGTTAAAAATCAATTTTCAGCCTGTTAGTTCACAAGGGAATTTCTAAGACTTCTCTGTTGATCCTTAGACATTAATCACCAGCCAACATGGTACCACAGAACAAAGACTGACAGCACCAGATCCCCCCCCCACCAGAGACAGTTCCCTAGCAAGCCAGAAGCAGCAGTCGCCTTCCCCCTTAAGAAATTGTAGGCATCACACAAACTAACGTAACTTTACCTCACTTGAGAGCTTTATCTTTAAAAGCAATATTTAGCCAGTTAAGAATCTGGCCAAGAATCAATGACACAGTGAGTGATCTGGCTTACACATAATTAAAGGAAAGTGTTCTCTTCTTTCCCCTTCCTCCCCTCAGTTTCTTCCCTAGCAACTAACCACTTATCCCCATAACCTTACATTCTAGCTATTGGATACACCCTCTTACTTTACTGTTTTCTTATTGATGTCTTATGACCTACTCATACAGAGACTTTATATTCTAGAAGATAAGAGACCGAATCCTTTCAGTCAGCTTTTCTTCTCTTGATACTTTTGGATAACTCATCATCTAATAACAATATAGAATCTAAGGTCTACCTGGACTTTGTGTGTATTGATGCTAATTAGTTCTTCCTGGATTTGTTATTTAGAATTACTGGTATATGGTTTTCCCCTAAACCTCCCCATAACCTCTGCATCTGTCTTTACCTATTATAGATATTCTAGTGGCCCGGTGCACAAAATTCATGCACGGGGGAGGGGGTGCTCCTCAGCCCAGCCTGTACCCTCTCCAATCTGGGACCCCTCACAGGATGTCCTACTGCTGGTTTACAGGGATCAGGCCTAAACCAGCAGTTGGACATTCCTCTCACAATCTGGGACTGCTGGCTCCAGCTGCTCACCTGCCTGCCTGCCTGCCTGATTGCCCCTAACCACTCTGCCTGCTGGCCTGCTCACCCCCAACTGCCCCCTGTCGCCGGCCTGCTTGCCCCCAAATGCCCCCCCTGCTGGCCTGCTCACCCCCAACTGCCCCCCCCAAGCTGTTCTGATCACCTCCAACTGACCCCCACTGATGATCTGCTCACCCCCAACTGGCTCCCCTGCTGGTCTGCTTACCCCCAATGGCCCTGCTGTCCCATCCTGGCATGATCACCCCCTGGCACCCAAGGTCCCAGCCCCTCCTTTTTATCTTTTTCGTTTTCTTTTTTTTTTTTTTCAGCGCCTCCAGGGCAGGCTGGAAGCAAGTATCTAGGATTTATTTATCTTCTATAATTGAAACTTTGTAGCCTTGAGTGGAGGCCAGGGCCAGCTAGAGTAGGTGGGAAACTTGGATTCCTCCATTGCTGGGGCAACCTAAGCCTCCTGCTTGCTCCAGCTCCATGGCCAGCCACCATCTTGGTTGGGTTAATTTGCATACTCACTCCTGATTGGCTGGTGGGCATGGCTTGTGGGTGTAGCAGAGTGATGGTTAATTTGCATGTTTCTCTTTTATTAGTATAGATTCTATAGACAGATAAATGCATATTAGAAGAAATCCCACATGTCCATATTTTGTAAAATCATGTAATATTACATTATGCAATTTCTTCAATAACTATGTGGTACAAATTTCACAGTACTTATCCTTCCTATATAATAAAAGGCTAATATGCAAATTGACTGAACGGCAGAACTACTGGTCACTATGATGTGTGCTGACCACCAGGGGGCAGATGCTCAACGCAGGAGCTGTCCCCTGGTGGTCAGTGTGCTCCCATAGGGGGAGCACCACTCAGCTAGAAGCTGGGCTCACGGCTGGTGAGTGCAGCAGTGGTGGTGGAAGCCTCTCCCACCTCCGTGGATGTCTGACTGCTGGCTTAGGCCTGCTCCCCTAAGCCATCAGTTGGACATCCCCTAAGGGCTCCCAGATTGCGAGAGGGTGGAGGCCAGAACTCCCCCCCCTCCCCCCCGCCGAGTGCACAAATCTCATGCATCGGGCCTCTAGTTTCCATATAATTTCAAAGTATATATGGTCATAGTGAAGGTGCATTTTTAACTCAGTTCTAGGGCAATGACTTGAATACAAAATATTATATGTAGCTCTGATATAGCTGACTCCTATTTGGACCAGTTTCTGCATAGCAAGCATTACCTTCAATGAAACGGCAGCCTGGCCACAGAGGCCTGAAATATTATGTCAGTATTGATTTTGAATTGCCATTAATGGATAATATGGATAATTTGTACAAAAGTTCACAGAAATTCCTAAAAATTATAGTTGGACATCTCTCTTTCACTCCAGTTTTCCCTCTCATGGAAGTTGCTTCTTACTACCTCTGCATGCTCACTTCCTGCCAGCTTTATGCTAATGTACCAAAGAGATTTATTCTCTTTGCTGGCTATCCCTCCTACTCTGCCCAGCATGGCTTATACATCTAGAGCTCCCAACATGAGAATCCCCGTACCAGCTACAGACTAGATGGAGCACAGTTTGTCTTCTGCTCAGAATGCTTTTCTTAAAGCAAACAGACCTCACAGGAATTATATTGAACAAAAATACAAATTCCCCACCTTGTTAAACTTTCAGTGTATGAAGTGTACAATCATTCACCCAACCGCTAAAATTTCTCTGCAAATAGAAATTATTTTCAATCACTTCCTCTGGATGTCTTTTCTTATTTTAAGCTACAAATTCAATTTAAGATGCCCCAAGATGGGGAAATCATAACAAATAGGCAAAAGGCATACTCTATCACTGGAAATATCAATGAATTCAAAGCTATTTTAGAAGAACAGACAACATTGGAGTGTGATAATTATATCTTGCTTAGCTTATGTGTATGTGTATATGTATGGGTATGTGTGTATGTATTTTACCAATATAGAATGTCCACATTTCTATTTGTTCATTTACATCTTCACATTTGGGAATACATATGCCTGACTCTCTACAGGATTTTATGGCCCTGAGGGCCAATTTTCAGAGACCAATTCATCTTCTCAAACTAGGTCTGAGACTAAGGTCTGAGAAGAATACTAAGGACTTTGATGGGTTATCACTAAAACTGAACTGTGCTGAAAAGTTGTAAATCTTCAACTTCCGTCAAGCTTAGACAGGACTGATTACTAGAAGGACCATCAAAGTCATCAAGCTGTCCTGAGCCCTAAAAAATACATTAGAAAGGGCATCATCCACCAGAAAAACGTAAACAAGTATAACACACATTCCAAGCATATGAAGGTCAGGCACTAATCATCTCAGATAAACGATAAACAAATGATGAGTTACTTGTAAATCAACAATGTTGTCAAAACATTGCCCTTTTAATCCCAGATAAATGATGAAGTTTATAAAAGGAGATTTTCTTAGGGTCATGGAAGATTGTTTAAACATACATGGAGAGTGGTTTAAGTGCTAATCCATTGCCATTTATGTAAACTGCAATTCTATCATCAGTCTTTGCTGCATAAAATTGCCTCATCGTTTTATAAATCCCCCGACCTAGTTGAAACTAGTCCCTGCTGAGAACAAATTTTTCACATTAAGCTTAAAAGTTTTAGACTCCCTTCTACATACACATAGTGACGCAGTCTTGAAAACCTCAGCTCAAGACACAACAAAGTTAAAAAGCACTTCACAACTTTTATAGGGTGTCACCCACTATCCAACTCTGAAAGATCTAACAATACAGAAATGCACCCTCCATCCAATTCTTAAAAGATCTAACAACACATCAAGATGTTTCACAAGATATTTTATAAATGAATCTGTATTCTACTAAAGATGTTACACATCTGCTTTACTTTACCAGTGAAGAACACAAACATGCTGATGGTTTCAGACCAAACCCTTTTTTGCAAGCGAGAAGGAAATGCAGAATGTTCAGCTAATTGTTAAGAGGAAATCCATATGTGTTATTTGCTTTCCATGAAAGGACAGGTCCTCTTGCTATTTAATTGATGAAATGTTGTACACAAAACTGACAGTGATTAATACCATTCTGAGATACCATTTTAAGAGCTGTAAGTGTAATGCTCTGGAATATGTTCTTTGACATTTACATTGCTATTTGCTAGGTATAAAATCTAGTTCTTGCCTTAAGCATTTATATTTGGGGGAGGAGGAGAAGGATGTTAATAATTTCAAATGGCAATGTTTTCCTGGGAAGCCAATGTTTAAAAATCCAGGAACTGATCACTTTTCATCCCTGGTTTCCTTACTAAAAACAAACAACCATTGGGCTACAAATTCATCTAGAAAAGTTATCGGTGAGATGAGAAGACCTCGGTTCTTGTCTTCTTGAAGGAAAGGTTTCAATCAAGAGACAAAGTGTAGAAAAGCGGGCAAGAATTTATTGACCTCAACACAATATACTTAAGGCAGTGAAATAAGGAAGGGCATAGAAGAAGCAACAGGAGAGCCTAGGCTGGGCTGCTCTGGCTCACTGGGAAGTCAGAGAAAAGGGGGCCTTGGAGACAGGTTCAGGGGGTTAGCCCCAAACAAGCTGCCGTTGCCCATTGCTCCCCTGGTTGCAAGTCTCATAGGATCCCTTAGAGATTAGGGGACACATGCCTGTGGAGGAAAGAGAGGGGAAAGGAATAGCACAGTCATGCTCCCTGATGGGAGAGCACACTGGGACCTTCATTTTCAGGGGTTTTAAAGGCTAGGCATTTAAGAGGGCTCTTAGGGGCAGATCAATAGAATATTCATCAGCTTCATGCTGATATACCAAAATGAGATTTATTCTCTTAATTTGTCTGTCCTTGGGTGTGGTTGACAAATGATACTAATTGGATTTCTATTATCTGTCTCCCTGAGTAAGGTGATTTAAGCTATTTACCCTCTGGTTGGGGAGGAGAAGTGCAACCAAAAACCATTTACTCTTAAATGTCCTTGGTTTAGAGAAGATAGGATTTACTGGGTGACTGCAAACTGCTGTGTAACTATCTGTCTTAGTTTACCTATTCTGTTTGTCCTGGAATTCTCCTAATTTCTTACTATGCTATAATAGAAATATTTATCAAGCATCCAGAGATTAGTTTATGTGATTTCCTCTTGATGTGCCTCTTTCCACAAAGAGGCTAGATGATTATAGATTGCCCCAAATTTAAAGGCACACAGTAAAGTTAATAAATTTTTAACAGGTTCTTCTATCCATGGTGCTCTTCCCACATATACACATAAAACTCATCTGGGAAGTCTGCCCTCCAGTGAGCCTGAAGACAATGCACAATGGCTCTCACATTTCCTTATTTGTTGCAGACTCAAAAGAAGGTAAGGTTCAAGCCTGGGTTTTCTTTTGTAATCTCCAGCACAGAAAAGGATATGAAGGGCTGTATTTTTCTTCAAAGGATTCACAGTTCATTATACTTAAGCTTTCCACAGTCCTGTGACCTCTCAGACACCCTCCCCACCCTAGTGCATCAAGCCATCCTGAATCACTTATATCTAACAGAGATAACAGAGTCTCTCTTTTGCATCTGCCTTAGACATTATTCCTGATACTACAAGCATTCCAAACCCAGAATTTTACAAAAAGAAGCCATATGAAATAAATCCAACAGACTGTAGAGCCTTAGTGTCTTAATAAGACACCATCATTTTCTGCTCTGTACTTTCCAAGCCTTATAGAGAGATGAAGGCAGGCACCAAAAATGCAAATATTTTTAGGAGCCAAACAGGTAAGTATAATGGGAAAAGAAAGCAAAGTGGCATGGGCACAATGTTAAAGGTTTCTAATTATCCCTTTAAAAAAAGCAAAATTGCAAATAGGATGAGTGGCAATTAATGCTGGCTCAGTGACTATCATTATGGAACCTGTGGCAAACATGCCCATCTCAAAGGGTCAGTGGTTATCAATCTCCATCCAGTTGTTTTGCAGGTAAGAATAAAAGCCCAGTACCACCCAACCTTAGTTTCCCAAGGTGCTGGAATTCAAGAATAAAAATTCTCCGAATTTTTAAATTTTTAAGTTATGACAGCTAAGTCCACCAAAAGGAAAGAAAGAGAGAAAGAAAAAACAAAAGGTAGTCATTTGATAGAATATAAATGTTCAGGCCAAACAAAATCTCATCTGTGGACCAGATCCGGTCCACAGGCTGACTGTTTGCACCTCTAGTCTTGACAATGCTCAAAAAAATATTTTCTGATTTTAGTTCAAGCATAAGTTTCACTACTACTTAAGCCAAAGTTTTGATGCTAAGAACACTTCCAAAAATTAACTCTGGAGTTCTGCTATTCCACTCTGCACTGTCTCATCAGAGCCAGACTCTGTAAAAACCTGAAGGAAGATAAGTTTCTTGTCACCTATCATTTATCTTAAACATCAGAGGATGGAATTCATCATAACCAATATAAACACCAATAATCAATTGCAGATCAATTCAACTTCATTGACTAATCTCTTAAACTACCCAGAAGTTCTTTGAAGACAGAGAATAAATCATAAGAAAAGTTGAAACACAGTTGGGTTTGGTGATAATAAAAGATCAGAAATGGCAGTGAAGGCCTAGTAAGCATTTCAAAAATTGGAGAAACAGAAGGATTTGTTTAGGGGCAATGACAGCAGTGATAAGGTGGCAATTTAAGCAACTGAACAGCTACCTAACATGGATAGAATTCCAGTGCTTTCATGAACAGCCAACCAACTGAAACCTCCTCCTCCTCCTCTCGATGTCAGGTACACAGGACTGTTTATGACCCACAGCCTGTTTGTGTTTCCTACCATGTCCTGCTTTCCTGCTCTATGGTCCCCAATGCTGACACATACACGCACTCACCCACACCCACACACATTCTGAGTTCAGGCACTGAGCAGTCAGCATTCCAAAGCCAACAGAAGTCTTCTATGCCAGTTTCAGCTCTATTCTGAAGATGCTGACCAGGGGAAAAAATAAAACCCTTCATCCAAAACCCTCTCCTTGCTGATGCGGGGGGTGGGGGGTGCATTGGGGGAGGGACAGCTGTCTGGTGCCAGCCCCTTTATGGTTTGTCTTTGACAGATCAGTATCAAACCAAACAGCTATAGGCCAACCATTAAAAAAAAAACACGTGGAGACCAAGAGATTCATGCCTGCCGCTGAAAACTTAAGCAGGCATGTGGGTAATATGAGTATGACAAGCTAGCAGCCCACAGTCTTTTTGAAGTGAAGAGCAAACAAGTTGAGGATTTTTATAATGCAGGCTTTGTCCAGTAATTCAGCCAGAAGCCTTACCAATACAGCTGTTTCCAAAAACTAAAACACATGGGGTCGAAAGCATTGCAATTTAAAGCAAACAAGATTCGCAGCCAGGACCAGCATGCTCAACAGCTGAAGAGTAGACACGCTCTGCCACTAAAAATAAAGCAGTGGCTAGATTTTGAATGTCTCCCAGACAGACCAGAAGTAAATGATGATGGACAATTATAAACTGTAAAAAGAACAACTAAAAGAGACTGTGATCAATGTTTGAAATAACAGCTACAGAAAGCTCTTTTGAGGTGGAATGTGAGGGTAAGAGAGCATATGGGAAAGAGAGACAACTGTTCTGAAAATAGTGCTTAAAGTAAGAGAATAAAGATACTATAATTATTTTCTTGTTAAATATATAACACCTATTACCCTCTCCCCTTACTCTCAGGAAATATTTTATAGATCTTACAATTTAGCAAAGATAAATGGGCTTGTATACCTTAAGAATATGCAATTCTAAAGTCCACATTCAAAACAAAGGTGGCCTATCTCCATTGTTTTTATTGCTCCTCACAAATTTGTTTATCTCCTCAGGGCCTTTTCAAAGGAACACATCCCCTTTGGCCCAGTTGAATTTGAGCCTTCATTGACACAAGTAACATAAGAGGCCCTATAATTTCCATTGAGGAGAAAATGTACCTGTCCTAACACTAGATCACAAATATTGAAAATAAGTAAGTCAATAAGTTTTCAAATGTTATGTTGTGATTGATCAAAGCCCAAAATACTAGAGAAAAACTAGACTGAGAATATGTGTGAGTTCCTCCTGCAAAATGGGTCAGTGATGTCTCTCATCCAAAGGAGAAACTCTTGAGCTTGCCATAGGCAGCCTGAAAAAGCTTTAAATCTGCTGGGCAACTAAGTGATGTGTACCAAGGGGTAGGTAGATTACGAAGGCGTGAAAGGCTGTTTCAGCCAGAAATGCATTCTTCTGGGGGTGTAATTTGTGTTCGTATCGCAATCTATACAATGGATTCCCCGTTACAGTACTTACTATGAATTATAGATAAGCACTCTGTTGTAATGTTCTGCTCTCCATTTCCTACAAATCAAATTACCTAGGGTTATATTGGATTGTGGACATATTTAGAAAATCCTTTTATGGTGTTTAAGTTTCCTTCTGCCAAGAGGCTCCAATCTCTCCTTTGACCAGATGCCCCTAAAGTGCCTGCCTTGTAAAGGACCCTGCGCTGCAGAGGGAGGCTGCTGTAGGGTGGGGCTGACCAGGCTCCAGAATCTTTATCCAGAACAACATAAAGTTGGGTGCATGGTAGGTGTTCAGGAATTACTTATTGAGTGTCCACACTGGTTATTATCCTGAGGAGACTGCCAACAGAGACAGCTTTTGCTGAGAAAGGCTTCTAAACTGGACCCCTAAACAACTTCAGCTCCTTCCTCAATGCTTGACAAGGGGTATTTAGGGCTACACCTGTTATTGTGGATGGAGGAGGAAGATGAACCCACAAATCAGGTTACATCTACGAATGTTCCTATTATGAAGAATTAATCCCTAACTATTTACCTCCTTGATCAGCTTATCAAATCTGGTTGCGGGTACCTTTGCAGCCCTTTAGATCATAATGACAGGCTGTGTATATGTATGAGTGTCAGAAGCCTGCCAGTAACCTGTAAAGTCTTCGGATCTAAGGGATGGCAAAGACCAGAGCTACAGAGAGGGGAAAAGAAAAACAACTCCAGGATAAAGCCACCCAGCATTGCCTGTCCTTTTCATAAGATCCCATGCCTCACACATAAGGTGCCCTCATCAAAACTCATGTCCCATCCCTGAGGACTGTTTTCTAGATGGCAGTTGTCACATGGAATAAATCTTGTTACGATGCTAATGACTGGCAAAATACTCTATTATAAAAACAGCTAGCATTTATTGAACACCTACTATGTGACAGGGGATGCACTATAGACTGTATAGGTGTTATTTCATTTAATCTTCTCCATGAACTAATGAGGTTAGTGGTACTATTTATCATGGAATGAAATTTCGTTTGCAGGAAGGTTCTTAATCTTTAAACATTTTGAGAGCTTGTTTGGAGGTTCTAGGAGGGGAGCACAGCTACTCGTATACCCTTGACCAAAGACGGGTCCTCTCCTCTGGGGGGAAGGTCGTCCTCTTCAACCGAGCACGCAGTTTAGGGAGGGACACACATGGATTGGTAAGGGAGTTGGGGGACACCCGCCTAGCCAGCCAGATCAGCCGAATCAACCCTGGCGATCAATGGGGTGACAGATGTCGCAGCCAGATCGCCCTCACATCCTGAATCTTTAAACATTTTGAAACCCACTAGTCTAGATTAGGGATCATAAATTGCTGACCCATGGTTCAAAGGCAGCCTGCAGAATTTTTTGTTTGGCTCCAAAGATTTTTATTTTGTTTTGTTTTAACATGAAGTATACACCAAAATTTAAAATTTAGAGTATTTTACATAAAATTGAGTTGCTCTTGAAACATTTGATGTATAAGCATCAGGCAGGTCTTCTGCCCAGAACACATGGTGTGATTAGCCTTCTGAATGGTATGTGCATTCTGCAGCTCACTGCAGCTCCCACCCACTTCCCCCAACACTCTACTTACCCGACCCCTGTAGACATTTGAGTTTACAATCCCTGGTCTAGATTATTATCTGAAACTTCTAAGGGAGAGAGCTTTGTCTTATTCATATTCAGTATTCCTCAGCACTTCCTACCTCTATCCCCCTCAACCTCCTTCTCAGTGCACATGCATGTACACACACCAGAGGTTCAATATATAACACAGGTTCAATAATTGTTCTTTGTGCTGAAGAGCATCTATACCCCTCAATAATATTTATATTTACCAAAAAATCTTGAGTCCCCAATTTCTTAGCCCAAAAAAAATGCATTTCTAATGATGTATTTCATCATATTGTAATATCAGGCAAGCCCAGAAGAAATTTTTGGGTTGAAAGATTGTTAGTAAAGCAATTTGTTTCCAATAAATATAGACTCACTCTGGTTACCTTAGTTGGAGCTAATTATAAGGATTCAAGGACAAAAAAGAGAGAAGCATGGAACACTTTTAGAGATGAGAATATTCAGGAATGAGAAAAATCCAACATGGTTCCAGTGGCCAGTAAACTTATTGTCCCTTTAGTAGCAGGGTTTTGCTGATCACTTGCTTTTATGGTGGTCACTTAGCTCCTTTCTGACTGCATCTATTCCTTCCACTGGTATCAATTAGTCACCTTACCTTCCACTCTCTGTCATTTCTGTTTCAGCTTACTCATAAATTCAGTTTATGTATATCGTCAGTTTGTTCATCTTTCTTTCTGCCACAAAGCCTTTTCTTGTGGTTCTTTTTCACTTATACTCCCTCCCAAAACCAACTAATTGACTCCCTCCCCAGATGCCCTGGTTCAAATTCCTACACCAGAACATCTGACCCAACTAATCACCATTTTGCCTGTTTGGGCAGTTTTTTATGCCAAACCATTTCATAGCACACTGGCCAGCCTACTGATTGGTTAAGGGTAGGACCACCCTGGTCGAGTCAGATAGGTCTGTGAGAAGGGGATTCTCGGCCACCCAGGGCGGTTCCCACAGCCCACTGTGGGTAAGGCACTTTCCCTTAGAAGGAAGCTATTGGTATGGCAGGCACTATAATGGACTTGTCTAATAGGATCTTTAGACTTTAATTCAAATCATGCAAATGTCTCCATCTTGGAGAATGGTTTTCCTCTGAAACAGAAGCCAAAGCAAAGATTATATGGCTATAACATGTGGACCATTAAGCAGGAGCCATCAGAGGACCTCTGTGGTTCTTACATGCTCTGTGATGACAACTTACTTTAACTCAGTAAGGCATAGTCCCTCAAAACACGGACCTCATTTATTTTAGAAGCATCTGAACTGACTCTTTTACACATTATTATCCAGGCATAAGTTCCAGTGAATTAAATTGACCTCCAAAACTTTTTATCAAGTCCATTTCATGGCTTCAAATATCATCTATATGCTAAAGAATTCCAGCAGTGTAAGCCCAGCCCAGATCTTTCTCTCAGACTCTATTTCTATCTAACCCATCTCTACCTAAACGTACCATAGTTATTTTATGTTTCTTCAATGTTGCTAGTATTCATCATGTCCAAACTAATTTTGCCTACCTAGTTCCCACTTAACCTACTTTTCTTCAACCATCCATTTGCTCATATCATAAATTAGGGCATCACCCTTCATTTTTACCTATCCCAGGCTCACATTGAATTAACAATTACCATTTCTATTAAATATTACTTCTGGAATATCTCTTAACTATGTCTCTAGGGTTTCACCTCCATTAAAATATTTTAATCTTTCAGAGACTAATGCTCTCTGTGGCCTTTAGTCTTTCGTATAACAAAGTTATTCCCTCTGGTAGAATATGGTCTTCCCATGCATTATCCCCATCCAAACCCAAGCTTCTTTGGCTGGCTAATTTCTACTTAACCTTCAAGTATCAAGTGGGAGTCACTTCCTCCTGGAAGTTCTCCCTTACTTACCGATTATTGGGCAAATACCCCATCCTATGTGCCTCAATGCTGTCACCTATTTCTTACCACATCATGTTTGTAATTGCCTGTTTGCTCCTCTGCAACCTCCACTAAACTGTTTGCTCTCTGAGATAGGAACATAACTGTCTTGTTTAAATCTGTGGCCCTAGTACACAGTATAGTAAGTGACACTTGGCAGTTACTTAATAAATACTTGTTTAAAAGAAACAACTCCCTACTCTACAAGACCCATATGCCTTTAGTATATATTTTCTTTAAAATTCACTTAGAGAATAAGATTGTGATTTTGATAAAGTTTCAAAGACAATTGGAAACAGCCATACAGAATGAATAACATACAAATAAAAAGATGTTAAAATCAAATGAAGATGCAAGTCACACAGAGTCATGTAAATCACTAACATAAGCAGAATGCAAATTTTGTACCTAAATGTGTTTCCCAGCCCATATTTCTAAGGACGGTAGCACACCATACCCCTGAGAATGACAAAATACCTTTTTACTTTTTCTGCTGCTCATACTGATTTATATTTCTGAAACTCAGATATTCAGATAACAAATAACCAAGTGTTTGAAGGAAAGTTACAAATTATAGTCATATGTCACAGTCCAAGCAAATGGCAGCTAAATTTCACTATATAAATTGCAGAATTCTCTTATGATTTCACAAGATGTATTGAAAAAAAAAACCTAAAAAACAAATTTATTTTTACTCAGCTAATATAGTATATGGGTAAAGGGTTCATGTTTAAACTGTTACAGATGAGTGAGTTTTTCCAGAAATGCAATTTTAACAAAGCATAATACCACTGAGGTATTGAAGCTGAATTTGAATTTTTTTTTAATTAGGTTATCACCATCAGAGCAAATAATGCTAATATAATATGCCTTATGCTTCATTTTAAAGAAATTACTTAGCAACAAGAAAACAGATTTTTCAAAAGACAATAGGAAAATAGAACTGGTCAAAAGTATCTTTAGGGACAAAATGACTTTTAATTAACTAAAAACTATAAACTAATAATAAAGATGTTTTTATGTGGGTGTGCCTTTTGTGTTTTTATGATGTTTTTGATATGGCTATTGCTGCTAATTATTAAGCCCAAAGTTATCAGCTGGAAAGTGGGACAATAGTGAAGGATTCATACTTTTCAGATCAAACTGTTAGAATTTATTGCTGAGGGGGGAAAATGCATTTAAGACAAAGATTTGTTTGTTTTAAAAGTGGCAATTAATTATTACTAATTCTCATTATCCTTCCAACATTATCATGTATAAGAACACAGAGTAAAATCCTGATGAGGGACTCCCTCAAAGAAAATATGTGAGAAGCCAAAATCTGCAGCCTGAGGTTTCTATAAAGAAGTGGGTGAACACAACAGGCAATTAAAGGGCAGTTATTTGTAGGTAGATAGGATTTAAGACTTTCTTTCACCCCCAACCCTAGCTCCCTAGGTCAGGTACTGGCCCAACACAACATTGGTCCTCAAACACTCCATTTTTCACCCCCAGTAAGAACAAATCCTCCAGTAGCTCTTACTTAAATGCTACATGTGTTCTGATCATTCAAAGATGTGAATTTTGTCATTTGCAAATTGTTTTGCCCTGATCTCAAGTGAAAAAAAAAAAAATCAAATGTATCCTAATGTAGAAACTCTCAATGTTCCCAGAAAGAAAAAAGAAGAAGAAAAAATGTTCTGGCAAGGCCATTTGGGGATTATTAGTTGGCATCTTTCTGCTGTAGTCAGAAATAAGTGAGCATCCATTCGTAGCAATCCTTATAACATTATCTCTCTGTTTGCATTGTTATTATGCTTATAAGTTCTTTTGAAATTCAATTCATGCTCTTCTTTTAAAAAAGATCAAAGATCTATTTTTTACTTATTTTTTTCCCATCAAGAAAGCAAAATTCCAAACATAACATATTTTCATAGACTATATAAAGGACATGAAAACAATATCCAAGTGGAAGTCCTTGTGAAATGTATTTGTGATCAGTAGAATTAGACCTCTTCGAAGTGTCCCAGTGACTATCAAAACAGATGTGTGATATCTGTCTGTCAGGTGCCTCTTTAAAGCCTTACGTGGTTGTCTTGTCCTTGTACAGCTCAGTCATTTGAAAGCTAGCCATGAGAAATACAAATCATTTTTCAAAGGTATGTACAGCTCTGCAAATTACAATGAGTTTACAGATGCAGTCTTATTCTGGGTAACCTAGAGATGAAAGAGTTATCAAGGACACTGATGCTCATTGCTGCATCAGTGAAATACTCATAAATTCAAAAATTGTGGCAATTATCTCTTTTGTGGAAATATATCTATGAAGTTTTCAAGAAGATGGCATTGGATTTCCTCCTAAATGAAGAGGCCATATGAAATAGTGTAAGGCCTCCAACAGCAGTAGGCAGCAAGAGAGGTAAATAAAGATTGCAATGATTCTCAATTCCTTGATGACCTGCTGGAACTTGGAGGAATGAATTGGGGCAGACACAGCACTGGTCACTTTCTCATACATTGGCCCACTTAAAGCTCACAGCTATCTAGACCATTATTTGGTTCTCTAATTTAAAGTTAAGGAAGCTTAAATACAAAAAGTTTAAGTGACTTGCTCAAGACTATCAAGCTAACAAATGCCATAGAAGATTCTTACTCAAAAAGGAACTAAAAAGGAAGAGACGCTTGCCACTAATGTTCAAACACACACACACACACACACACACACACACACAACATTTATAAAATTAACACATTATCAGGACTCAACAGCTGATTATTACCCCATTCTTCCCATCCATACTTTGCAGTGCATGTGCTGTTCTCTTCTGATACTGCCATTCTTCCTTTTCTGTTGATGGCTTTTCTATATGTTGATGAGAACCCAATTTTCTCTTTAATGTCTTCCTAAAGCTGACCCTGGCGGTGGACAGTAGGCTTGTATGTGTTTATCATTCTCTTTCACCTCTTGTTTCATCAGCCTTCCCTATTACCAAGCACCACTGTTCATACTTCTTGCCATGCTGATGCAGCTAAACACTGTTAATGAAAATCCAAGAACCTAGTTTATCTGGTCTAATAAATTCTATATTGTCACACTGTCTTGCTTACTGCAAAGTAACATAAAAATAACTACTACTCCATGACCACAGATGTCTCTCAGATCAATGTCTTGGGTCTTAACCCTTGATCCTTTTTCTAATGACATATTTTGTGCTGTCTAAAAAATAACTCTGCTTGGTGACTTGCCAAGATCTAACACTAATTTTGACAAAACTGAACTCAGAGTTCTTTCCCTCAAACCATTGCCCCATTTCAAGGTGTCTATTATGGTCAAGGGGCACCATTACCCATCTGGGCATACAGCAATGTAGCTATGGGGTGTCCTCTTCAGCCCCTCTCTCTCACCTGTTGACAGGTTTCGGCACCACTTTTACCTATTCATCCTTTCTAATTTGAGGTCCATATGTTCACATCTCTACCTCTTTATTCCCACAGCTAAATCACAACCACCAGCATTAATACTGGAAACCTATAAACAAATGTCTGTATTTCCAGATTCTTCTGATCCCTTCTACTCAGGACACAGACACAACTGCTATGTTCTCATACCTAACACCTTCCACACAGTTCCCTTCATTGCCTGGGCCCCACCTATTTCTCCAGCCTCAACTCATGCCCTTTACCCTTACATGCACTGTCCATTTTCTTCCTTTCAGACACCCTAACTTGACATGCTCCTTCTTCCTCAGAACCTTTAAACATTCTTTCTCATTTTCTGGAATGTTTTTTTACACTAGGCAATGTCTGCTCAGCAGCTTCCTCCAGTCTCCATTCTAATAAGGATCCCTTATTGCACCCTGTACTTTTCTTTCATCACCCTTGTCATGGTCTGTAAATATCTATCTATTTCTGAATGAATGAATGCTTCCAAATATTTCTCCAAGTAGAGGAAAGAGCATTTGCAAAAGATAAGAGAAGAAAAGGATGATGACACTGGAAGGAGTCAGTGTAACTGAAACACAGAGATAGAGAGGTACCATGGCACTAAATGAGGATGAAGAGGTGGGTGGAGCCATTGTGTGAAGCAACCATATAAGTCCGTGGTAAGAAGTTTAGATTGACCTTTTAATAATGGAAAGACAGTAAAGAGTTTTACACAGAGTAGTAATACGAACAGACTTGCATTTATATGTCACTTTAGGCAAAAGGTAAAAACAAATGAACTAAACAGCACAAGAGTGATTACATAAAGACAAACTTGCAGTTCTTGCAGGTCTTGGACTAGAAACATGGTTGTGAAGGTGAAGGATAGATAGATAACAGAAGTTTCCTGCAGTAAAATTGACAGGATGTACCCACTGATTGGAAATAAGAGTGAGGTGTAGGAGTGAAAAGAATGAGTCACAAGTGTCTTCCTTAAGAGGATGGATGATCTGGCTGGTGTAATTCAGTGGTTGAGCATCAACCTATGAACCAGGAGGTCACAGTTCAATTTCTGGTCAGGGCATATGCCTGGGTTGTGTAGGCTTGAACCCCAGTACGGGGCATGCAGGAGGCAGCTGATCAATGATTCTCCCTCATTACTGATGTTTCTATCTCTTTCTCTCCCTTTTCCTTACTCTCTGAAATGAATTGTATATATTGATTTTTAAAAAAGAGGATGGATGGTAATGTCTTATACTGAGTCAGTATGGAAGAGGAGCAGAAGGGAGGATATTGAAGAGTTTTGTTTTAAATAGATTGCATTTAGGAATCCTCTGGAGAAGCCAAGTCAATATAAGAGTAGGCAATTGGATCTACTGGGTTGAATGTACAAATTTGGGAATAGTCAACATATAAAAAATGTTTGAAGTCGTGATGTGGCCTAGAGATGTAGAAAGGGTGTAAAATGAGAAGAAGAGATTGCCTAGGACATTCTCCTTGCCTGTGTTGCCCAAAAACAATCTTTCTGCCAAGATTTCTGCCTTCAAAACATTTAAAACCTTATTCAAAACTCACATTTTCCATGAAGCCTTCCAAGATTCATAGTGCCTTTATCCTATCATTCTAACAACACTCATTACCCTTGAAAAAAGTTATCATTGGCTACACATATATGTTTATGGGACTCTCCTCATGCCAATATTATGTTGCAAGCTCCCAGAGGACTTCCTTCTTGGTTCTTTTTTCATTAAATATTTACCCTTTTCAATGGATATTCTTGACAAGCCAACTCTATACCTGCTAATAATAAATACCTATTTGGGTTTTCTATATTTTGTGTTTCCTCTGGTCACAGAGCAATTTTAGTAATTTTATATAAATATTTTTGTTTTGGCCAAGTCATGTATGTAACTAAAGAAGATATAATCACATGATTTACTCAAAATAGAGGGTTGGAATTATAGCTAGCCAACACATTAACCAAAGAAGAACATTAAGGCAAAAATGCTATTAGAACATAAAGCCAATCAACATCTTCCAGTGCCATTTCCAGTGTAATTTACAGCCCTATTTGTGATCCTACATAATTTAGAGTTCCCTGTTCATTTAGGCTCCCCTAAGAATTGACAGCTGTCAAAAAGCATTACTGACAAAATAAGGTTGAGCACCCATATTAGCTACAGGGTGTCCTCTAGAGCACGCTACTAAAGCGTTGCCCACTGGTGGCTTGGCAGAGAGTGGGGGCTCTGGGGCTGCTGATGGCAGTCCACCAGGCTTGTCTTCCACTGAAACTATTAATTTCCCCTTAGCTGGGTGGTTGGAGATAGAAAAAGGAAGGATGAGTACCTCCAAAAGTTTTTTATCAGATTTCCACATCCTCCAACATCATCAATTAGTCAATCTTTTCTTTCTGAATGGCACATAGCAGGTTTTCAAAAAAATATTTGTTGAATGATTTAAAGAATGAATTCTTTACATAAATATGTGCTAGGCGATGCACTATGTGTGTGTTGTTTTTGTTTTTGTTTTTGTTTAAATAATTTTTCATCAGTGTGCTAAAGATAAAGAAACTAATTCAAAGAAGTTGGTTAACTTGCTCAGGTCTCACAGTAAATAACAAAGTGAGAATATGAACACAAATCAAAATTTTTCTTTTAAGTAAGATTTTTCCTATTGGCAAGGTGAGGTTATTGCTCCAACCATTAGAAGAATGCACTGATGAAGAGAACTTCAATGGCTGGGAGGGTAAAAGACTCTCACACTCTCATCTTTGAGCTACTCAGCATTGATCAGTGCAGCCACAGATCATGTGAGGATCTTTGGCAGCCCACATTACACAGTAGGCATAATTTCTCTAAGTTCCTTCCCTGTATAGAAACAGACAATGTTCTGTACTAATATGTATAATGCTCATTAGTAAATAGCTGATGGCTACTGAATAAAACTGTACAGTTAGTCCACATCACTGAATCCGATTTCAATTCTCCATCTATTTCAAGTGAACTATGTCCTACAGATTTGAGGTCAACCTAATGTGTGTGCACAGTAAGCAACTTCATATCTTATACTGGCTTTAATATCAAGAGGAATGGCCTCAAAATAACATCCCCTATTAGAAGTTCTACTATTAGTGCTTCATGTCCAGATACTTTTTCAAAACAAAATGTCTCCTTAGAGGAACTATTACATTAAATTTCTAGCCAATTAAAATCAATGGGTTTTTCAAGTCACTTTCCATGACTGATAGAAGGAATATAGCAGCATCTACCACATGGGTTATGGCATCTTGGTTAAGAATACAGAGTAGTTAGGCCCATATCCAAGTCCTAGTACTGCTATGGATTTTGAAGTTTACTTTATTTCTGTGAGTCTCCATTTTCTCACTTGTATTATTAGCAAAAAATACTAACCTCATATTCTTATCTTAAATAATGAAAATTATTGTTTCATTACAACTTAGTGCTAAATCCATTTAAAGTTCTCCTTATACACAGTGAAAAGTGGAGCCCATTTCATAATGATAATTGATGCATTTATTTTAGGGAAGAAAAATCTCCAAAAGTAGGAATCACTGATATAAAAAGATAAAGAAAAATGCAACCTGCCTTTATCTCAGCAAGGAAGTGTGTGAGTGGTGATGATAATGAGTATCACAATACAGTGGTCTATATTAAAAATTAGTAATGTTAGGATTTTACACACATAAATTCTTCAATGATATGAATACATTTATACTAAAAGGTTGCTGAAAAATTCAAAATGCTAGTCTTTCAGAAAGTATAAACCTTTACTGTCTTAGGACCAGATTCTTCATTGCTATATTAGTTTCCTGGGACCTTCATAACAAGTTACCAGGAAATGAATGATTTAAAACAACAGAAATTTATTCTCTCGCAGCTTCAGAGACCAGAAGTCCATAGTCAAGGTGTCATGGCCACACTCCTTCTGGAGGCTCTGGGGAGAATCCCTCCTTGACTTTTCATGCTCCTGGTGGCTACCAGCATTCCTTGTGGCTGCATCACTTCAACCTCTGCCTCCATTTTCACATAGTCTCTGTATGTCTGTGTCTTCTCCTCTTCAGTCTCTTATAAGGACACTTGCCATTGGATGTAGAGCCCATCCAGATAAACTGGAATAATCTCATCTTGAGAGACTTAATTACACCAGCTGAGGCCCTTTTTCCAAATAAAGTCACATTCACAAGTTCTGGGAATTAGGACATAGACATCTTTAGGGGCCATCATTCAACCCCACTGTGACAACCATAAATTATATCATAATCTTGTAGTTTTACTACTAATAATAAATTATAACATGTGGCAGCTCTTGTCTATTAAGTCTCTATCCATTTTCACCTGTTTAAGTGCCCTCTTCATGCAGACAGTTTTAGGCAATGGATATACCATGGGGAACCAAGCAGCCACAATCCATGCTGCCTTCATGAAAGTCGTAGGTTATTCTGAGAGATATTCAATAAACAACTGAAGATATACTTACACACTCATGGCCACTCATGGGAAAAAGAACATGGTACTCTGCAGAGGATAGCTCTAGGTAGAGTATTCAGGGAAGGCTGCACTTAATGTAAAATTTAAGATAAGACTTTGGAATGTGAAGGAACCTGACACACAAAGAATTAGGAGGCAAGGGAGCTTACAGAAGAAATAGCTTACCAAAGTCCTTGAATCCTAAAGAGTGAGGAGTTTCTAGGAAATGAAACAGGCAGCAATAATGCAGAGTGAGTGAGTGTACAAGTATAGGGAAAAGGACAAGAGATGTGTTCAGAGGGGTGTAGAAGGGACAGAGCATGCATAACCTTGTAGGTAATGGTATGAAATATTTTTTTATTTATTTTTATTGTTGAAAGTATTGCAGATGTCCCCTTTCTTTCTCTCATTGACCCCCTCCCCCCCACCTGCTCCCTAGGCTTTCACCGCACTATTGTCTGTGTCCATGGGTTAGGCATATATGTATACAAATTCTTTGGTTAATCTCTTCGCATCCACCTACCCACCCCCACCTTCCCTCTGAGATTCCACAGTCTGTTCCATGCTTCTACGTCTTGGATCTATTATGTTCAACAGTTTATTTTGTTCATTAGGTTGCACATATGAATGAGATCATGTGATATTTGTCTTTCTCTAACTGGCTTATTTCGCTTAGCATAATACTCTACAGGTTCCTCTGTGTGTCTCAAAGGGTATAAGAGCCTTCCTTTTTACCGCTGCATAGTATTCCATTGTACAAATACATTCTAAAGCCATGAGAATGAATGAGACAGTGAGAAATTTCCAGAAATTGTTTTAATTATTTTAAATATCTCATCTTACTTAAAGCTTACAGCAACTCTATAAAATAGGGATTATACTCCCAATTTACAGATGTGGAATTGAGACTCAGAAATTAAAATTTGCCTGAAATCACACAAGTAAAATTCAAACCTGGGAATGACTAACTCCAAAACTCTTAATCATTGTGATATTATTTTCTTTTCCTTTAGTTTCAGATTATTTTACCAGAAGTTTTAAACTGTTTTAACTTTATAAATAAAAGACAACAAATAATTAACTAAAACACAAAACCCTTTTGGAAACTAATTTTTTAATACATACAAATAGCCGAGGTTATTTGAATGCCATTTGTCACAGTAATTTCACTTCTAAAATCTACTCTAAGGAAACAGAGGGGAAGAAAAAGGTGGTTTGCATAACAATGGTCTTTACCAGATTACTAATAATCTTGGAAACCTGAAATAACCTAAATATCCAAAAGTATATAAATAATTAAACAATTGTGTATTCATTAGTATTCATTATACAGTCATTAAAAAATCAAGTTCAAAAATATTTTACATTTGAAAATGCCTTAAATGTAATATTAGCTGAAAAATACACACATACTCCTAGTAATAATGTAATGTAAAAAATATATTTGTATATTTACACTAATAAAAGAGAAACATACAAATTAACCATCACTCTGCTACACCAAGCCATGCCCACCAGCCAATCAGGAGCGAGTATGCAAATTAACCCAACCAAGATGGTGGCTGGCCGCAGAGCTGGAGCAAGCAGGAGGCTTGGGTTGCCCCAGCAATGGAGGAAGCCAAGCTTCCCGCATGCCCTGGCCAGCCCTGGCCTCTGCTCAAGGCTACAAGGTTTCAATTATAGAAGATAAATAAATCACAACAAAAATGGCAGTGGCCACGAAGCAGGAGAAAGCAGGAGGCTTGGGTTGCTTCTGGCGATGGAAGAAGCCAAGCATTCTGCCCACCCTGGCTGGCTGGGGCCTCCGCTCAAGGCTACAAAGTTTCAATTATAGAAGATAAATAAATCCTAGATACTTGCTTCCAGCCAGCCCTGGCCTCCACTCAAGGAGGCGCCGAAAAAAAAAAGAAAAAGAAAAATAGGAGGGGCTGGGACCTTGAGTTGCTGGGGGGTGATCAGGCCAGGATGGGATGGCAGGGGCCATTTGGGGTAAGCAGACCAGCAGGGGTGCCAGTTGGGGGTGAGCAGGCCATCAGTGGGGGTCAGTTGGAGGTGATCAGAACAGCTGGGGGGGGGGGCAGTTGGGGGTGAGCAGGCCAGTGGGGAGGGAAGGTGGGGGCAAGCAGGCCAGCAGGGGGGCCAGTTGGGGGTGATCAGGCTGGTGGAGGGCATTTGGGGGCAAGCAGGCCAGCAGAAAGAGTGGTTAGGGGCAATCAGGCAGGCAGGCAGGCAGGTGAGTGGCTGGAGCCAGCAGTCCTGGATTGTGAGAGGGATGTCCAACTGCTGGTTTAGGCCCGATCCCTTAATATACCAAATATTATGAGTGCTTCTCTATTATAGGAATGTGGGTAATTTTTATATTCTTCTTGATATTTTAAGTACTTTCCAGATTTTTCTACAAATGAATATATCTTATTTTGTACTCAGGAATAAAAAATACTTGTTTTATTTTTAATAAACATTGAATGTCAAAATTCAGGAGCAAAGACTGTAACAGCTTCTATTCTCTTATAAACTAAGCCATTTACTATATTAGCTCCAGCTTTGCATGGATTTATATTTTATTAAAAATTTTAATGAGTTTAAAAATACTGATCTTCTAGAGAATTTTAAGAATTAATGTTTATATTGAATATTGGGATCACTGGATAAAAGGTGCTACATAAATGCAATGTATTATTATTAAGTGTTATTAAAGTAAATTGAAGGCAAAGCATGTAATAAAAATTTCCCTGTAGGAAAAATCTCAGGTCAATATATGGTTCTATAATGCTTAGATCACATTTAACTGTGAAAGTACCAACATTAACATGAAAATCTCTTTGTTGCAGTCTGGAATCAGCAATGAATATGCACAATGGAGCATTCCATTTTTAATTACATATCATATTTCATAGTAGATATTAAAATTATAGTCCACAAAATTTTATATTACTCAGGTGCCAAAATTAGAAAAATTGAAAAAAAATATTTCATAGAACTCCCACAGCTAAAGTTTTATTTGATTAAAGTAACATTAAAGACCTATTGATGGCAATGGAATTTTAAAATCTCAAACTACCATCAGAACTTCCATGTGCACAATCATATTGTCAGCCAGTTTCTAATTATTCACATTAGAAGTGAGTAATAGAGAGCATCTGTGAATCTGATTCTCAGATCTGACCTACAAAAATTAAGACATTAGCGAGATGCAAGGGGGGAAAAAAAGGATAGACCACAGAATGTGTATCTAGATAATAGAGAGGATGAAGATGGAAAGGGAATTTAGCATTTATGATGTGGGATGTTCAATAACAGCTTTAGGATAAAAGAAGAACTGGAGAATTTAGGAAGGACTTTTCAGAAACCTAATTAAGGGATCCCCTTCGATGTGCTATGAAGGAGGTAGGTAGACATTGGAATTCATTTTTTTAAAAGGCAAACTACTCTGATTTTATTTTAAAACTAGAGGCCTGATGCACAAAGATTTGTGCAAGAGTAGGCCTTCCGTCCCCCAGCTTCCAGCACTGGCTTCCCTCCAGCACCAAGGACACCGGCTTCCCTCCTCTGGCCGCCGGCAGGGGCAGGCACCCGGGACTCAGGCTGCTTCCTTCTGGCCACAGGCACCTGGGACCAGGGCTGGCTTCCCTCTGGCCCCAGCTTCATCAGGAAGGATGTCCAGTCTAATTAGCATATTACCCTTTTATTATTATAGACTAGAGGCCCAGTGCATGAAATTCGTGCACTCAGGGGAGGGGAGTCCCTCAGCCCAGCCTGTGCCCTTTCACAATCCATAACATCCCTCTCCAAATCTGGGACATCCTGGCTCCTAACTATTCACCTGACTACCTGCCTCATAGCCCCTAACCGTTTGCCTGCCTGCCTGATTGCCCCTAACCATTCTGCCTGCCTCCCTGATCACTCCTAACTACTCTGCCTGCCTGCCTGATTGCTCCTAACCACCTCTGCCTCGGCCCCTGCCGCTGAGGCTTCGTCTGGAAGGACTTCTGGAATGACATCCGGAAGGTCGTTCGGCTGTCCAGTCTAATTAGCATATTACAGTTTTATTATTATAGAGGCTGACTTTAACCTACTAAATCAACTCTGTGAGTCACTAATGAGTCACAACTTTCAGTGTGTTTTTCTTATTATTTATTTATTTATTTTAGATTCTTTGTTGTTTAAAGTATTACATATAGTATTATATATGTCTCCTTTTTCCCCCATTGACCTCTCCCTAGTCACCCCCACCCCCCAGCACATGCCCTCACCCCCCCCCCCCCAGTGTCTGTGTCCATTGGTTATGCTTATATGCATGCATACAAGTCCTTTGGTTGATCTCTTACCCCCACCCTTACCCTACCCCGCCTTCCCTCTGAAGTTTGACAGCCTGTTTGATGCTTCTCTGTCTCTGGATCTATTTTTGTTCATCAGTTTATGTTGATCATTATTTTCCACAAATGAGTGAGATCATGTGATATTTATCTTTCTCCGACTAGCTTATTTCACTTAGCATAATGCTCTCCGTGCCCGTCCATGCTGCTGCAAATGGTAAGAATTCTTCTGTTTTTATAGCAACGTAGTATTCCATTGTGTAGATGTACCACCATTTTTTAATCCACTCATCTGCTGATGGGCTGTTTCCAAATCTTAGCTATTGTAAATTGTGCTGCTATGAACATGGGGGTGCATATATCCTTTCTGATTGGTGTTTCTGCTTTCTTGGGATATATTCCTAGAAGTGGGATTACTGGGTCAAATGGCAGTTCCATTTTTATTTTTTTGAGAAAATTCCATACTGTTCTCCACAGTGGCTGCACCAGTCTGCATTCCCACCAGCAGTGCACGAGGGTTCCTTTTTCTCCACATCCTCGCCAGCACTTGTCTTTTGTTGATTTGTTGATGATAGCCATTCTGACAGGTGTGAGATGGTAACTCTTTGTCGTTTTTATTTGCATCTCTTGGATGATTAGTGACTTTGAGCACATTTTCATATGTCTCTTGGCCTTCTGTACGTCCTCTTTCAAAAAGTGTCTATTTAGGCACTTTGTCCAATTTTTATTGGATTGTTTCCTTTTGTTAAGCTATATAATTTCCCTATAAAATTTGGAGATTAGACCCTTATCGGATATAACTATGGCAAATATGTTCTCCCATGCAGTGGGCTTTCTCGTTGTTTTGTTGGTAGTTTATTTTGCTGTGCAGAAGTTTTTTATTTTGATGTAGTCCCATTTGTTTATTTTCTCCTTAGTCTCCATTGTCCTAAGAGCTGTATAGGTAAAGACATTGCTATGACATATATCTGCTATTTTGCTGCCTATGGATTCTTCTAAGATTTTTATGGTTTCCTGTATTATGTTTAAGTCTTTTATCCATTTTGAGTTTATTTGTGTGTATGGTGTAAGTTGATGGTCTAGTTTCTCTTTTGTTTTTTTGCATGTATCTGTCCAATTTTCCCAACACCATTTATTGAAGAGACTGTCTTGATTCCATTGTATGTTGTCTGTTCTGTTTCATTGGTCTATATGTCTGTTCTTGTGCCAGCACCAGGTAGTTTTGAGAACAGTGGCTTTGTAGTATAGCTTGATATCTGATATTGTGATCCCTCCAATTTGTTCTTCTTTCTCAAGATTGCTGAGTCCTTTCGAGGTCTTTTTTTATTCCGTATGAATTTTTGGAGAATTTGTTCTATGTCTTTGAAATATGCCCTTGGTATTTTAATGGAGATTGCATTAAATCTATAGATTGCTTTTGGTAGTAGGGACATTTTAATGATGTTGATTCTACCAATCTGTGAACACATATATTCTTCCATTTGTTTATGTGTTCCTCAAAGTGAGCAGAAGGAAGGAAATAATAAAGATCAGAGCTGAAATAAATGACATAGAGACCAAATAAATAAATAAATAAATAAATAAGATCGGGGAGAATCCAAGATGGCGGCGTAGGTAAACACCTAAACTGCTGCCTCCCGCAACAATTTCAAAAATACAACTAAAAGAAAAAACGTCTATCACCCAGAACCATGGGAAAGCTGGCTGAGTGGAAGTTCTACAACTAGAAGGAAAGAGAAAAGAGCATTGAGATGTGCACGAGCGCTGAAAAGCTGAGGTATGGAGGCGCGTGATCCAGGCTGGCGGCGGGCGTTGCTTTTTTCAACCCAAAGGGAGACAAGCCCCCGATTACTCTGAAATACAGTTTCTGGGGAGACGCGGGGGACCCAAACTCCTATGGGGAGAAGCTGGACTGTCTGCCAGTGAGGGTGGCTTGCTTGCAGAGCTGCGCGCAGGAATAATTGTTTACTGCACTGGGGCACGGGACTGCCGACAGGGACTCAGAGCCGGCTAACTAGCAGCCATTGCTGTTTGCCACGCCCTAGCCTAGTGACACCCTGAGACCCCGCCCTGCACAACCTACAAACCCACCCAAGCTCCAAGCAGCAGCTTTTGCATAAGAAAGCCCTGTCCTACCGCAGCTTAACCTAGCAAACTTGCAGCCTGGGTCAGACAGCTCCAAAACCTCCAAACCCCAAGCAAAGAAGAGAAAACTGTAGCTCTCACTTTAGCTCCTGCTGGGTGGCCTCAGACAGTAGCTGACCTGCACCCCATTGGAGATCCAGAAGCCAGTGTACCTAGTGGTCAGTGTGAGACACTAGATTTCAACTCCTCACATCCATAAGTGACACATTCAAGAGGCAGACTCAGTGAGCACCAAAGCCCCACTGAAACAAGTCCTGCCCCATAAGCGTGTCTTCAGCGCAGCAGTTCTTCCATTATAGACACAGTGAGTGCTCACAGCTAATTGGCCTGGAGGTCAATTCCTCCCAGTGTACCAACAGCAATTAAGGCTTAACTACACCAAGACTTTGTACTCAGCCCACAAAGGGGTGTACCAAGAGCATCCACCTCATGTGATTGAGGAGGCTGAGCTACTGCCCCCTATACATCACCTACCACACAAAGCTACTCCATCAACACAGGGAAGCAGCCAAAATGTGGAGACAAAGAAACATGTCATGAATGAAAGAAACGGAGGAAAGCAAACTACTGGATGACACAGAGTTCAGAACCACATTTATAAGATTACTCAAGAATCTTCTTAAAACCGCTGAGAAACTTGATGAGACCTTTAAGGATATTAATGAGAATGCCAAAAAAAATGGAAAAGGATCAGTCAGAAATGAAGCATACACTGTCTGAAATAAAGAATATACAGAAACTCAACTGTAGATCAACGTACCCCAAGAATCAAACCAAAGATCTGAAATATGTGGAAACAAAAAACATCCAACCAGAAAAACAAAAGAAAAAAGAATCCAAAAATATGAAGATAGTGTAAGGAGCCTCTGGGACAACTTTAAGCAAACCAACATCCGAATTTTTGGGGTGCCAGAAGAAGGGAGAGAGCAAAATATGGAAAACCTATTAGAAGAAATAATGACAGAAAACTTTCCCTACCTGGTGAAAGAAATAGACTTACAAGTTCAGGAAGCACACAGAACCCCATACAAGAGGAATCCAAAGAGGACCACACCAAGACACATCATAATTAAAATGCCAAGGGCAAAAGACAAAGAGAGAATATTAAAAGCAGCAAGGGAAAAACAGTTAATTACCTACAAGGGAGTACCCATACAACTGTCAGCTGATTTCTCAACAGAAACTATGCAGGCCAGAAGGGAGTGGCAAGAAATATTCAAAGTGATGAACAGCAAGAACCTACAACCAAGATTACTCTACCCAGCAAAGCTATCATTCAGAGTTGAAGGTCAGATAAAGAGCTTCACAGACAAGAAAAAGCTAAAGGAGTTCATCGCCACCAAACCAGGATTACATGAAATGCTGAAAGGTATTCTTTAAGAAGAGGAAGAAGAAGAAAAAGGTAAAGATAAAAATTATGAACAAAATGACATCAAATACATACCTACCAACAAGTGAATCTAAAAATCAAGTGAATAAAAAATCTGAAGAACAGAATGGACTGGTGAATATAATAGAATCAGGGACATAGAAAGGGAGTGGACTGACGATTCTCAGGGGAAGCAGGTGTGAGGGGTGCGGGAAGAGATTGGACAAAAATCTTACTCCTATGGATGAAGACAGTGGCGGGGGGTAAGGGCATGGGGTGGGGTGGGGAATCAGGTGGAGGGGAGCTATGGGGGGGAAAAAAAGAGGAACACCTGTAATAATCGGAACAATAAAGATTTATTTAAAAAAATAAAAAAGATCAATAAAACCAAGACCTAGTTCTTTGAAAGGATAAAGAAGACTGATGAACTTCTAGCCAGGCTCACCAAGAAGCAGAGAGAGAGGATCCAAATAAACAAAATCAGAAATGAAAGAGGCAAAATAACAACAAACCCCACAGAAATACAAATGATTGTAAAACAATACTATGAACAACTCTATTCCAAAAAAATTGGTTAACCAAAAGAAATGGACATATTCCTAGAAAAATATGACCTTCCAAAACTCAATCAGGAATAATTAAAAAATCTGAATAGGCCAATAACTAAGGAGCAAATTGAAGCAGTAATTAAAAAATTTCCAGCAAACAAAAGCCCTGGGCCAGAAGGCTTCACAGGAGAGTTTTACCAAACATTCAAAGAAGTAAAACTTATCCTCCTCAGACTATTTCAAAAAATTCAAGAGGAAGTCACACTTCCAAACTCTTTCTATGAAGACAGCATTACCATAATCCCAAAACCAGATAAAGACACCACAAAAAAAGAGAACTACAGGCCAATATCCTTGATGAACATAGATGCTAAAATCCTCAACAAAATTCTAGCAAATCGGATACAGCAGTACATCAGAAAGATCATACACCATGACCAAGTGGGATTTATCCTGGGGATGCAAGGATGGCACAATATCTACAAATCAATAAACATGATACATCACATAAACAAATTGAGAGATAAAAATCACAGTCATATCAATTGATGCAGAAAAAGCATTTGACAAAATCCAACACTCTTTCTTGATAAAAACTCTTAGCAAAGTGGGAATAGAGGGATCATACCTCAACATAATAAAAGCCTTATATGACAAACATACAGCCAACATCATACTCAATGGGCAAAAACTAAATCCATTTCCCCTAAGAACAGGAACAAGACAGGGATGCCTATTTTCACCACTCCTGTTTGTCATAGTACTGAAAGTGCTAGCCATAGCGATCAGACAAGAAGAAATAAAAGGCATCCAAATTGGAAAAGAAGAAGTAAAACTATCATTATTCCCAGATGACATGATATTGTACATAGAAATCTCTAAAGACTCCATCAAAAAACTACTCGATTTAATAAATGAATTTGGCAACGTAGCAAGATACAAAATTAACACCCAGAAATATATGGCTTTTTTATACACCAATAATGAACTCACAGAAAGAGAAATAAACAAACAGAATCTCATTTACCATTACACCAAAACAATTAAGATACCTAGGAATAAACTTAACTGAGGAGGTAAAAGACCTGTACTTGGAATTAATTTTTAATTGTATTTGTGGTCTGGTCATTTTTTAAAAAATATATTTTATTGATTTTTTTTACAGAGAGGATGGGAGAGGGATAGAGAGTTAGTTGGAAACATCAATCAGTTGCCTCCTGCACACCCCCTTCTGGGGAATGTGCCCACAACCAAGGTACATGCCCTTGACCGGAATCGAACCTAGGACCCTTCAGTCTACAGGATGACGCTCTATCCACTGAGCCAAACCAGTTAGGGCTGGGCTGGTCACTTTAAAAAAAAAATGATTCTCAGTAGAAATTGTGCTATGTGGAATCCCAAGATTCATTTGCATTACAAAGAATGTAATTGACTAAAAAAACAGACGCTTTATAAGTGTAATCACTTTAGTCAAGTGTATATATTAAAGCTCCTTTCCCTTTTATTATACAAGTCAAAGAAAAATAGTTCCATGTTTTAAGAGCATAATTCTAGTATTGGTTTACAAAACCATACATGCCGATTGAATTATTAGAATTAGTCAACCTTGGGAAAATATGGATGAGGTTAGGCAGCCATTCTTCACATCTTTTGAACTATCCTTTAAGATGTAAAGAACCTTCAATAATGCATATTTTCTTTGATGTTTTTCAATTGCCTAAACTGAAGTTAACATTTTTCTAAAAGTAATAAAACAATGTAAATTATATATAAGGCAGAAGACAGTTTAGAACAACAGCAAATTAAGTGTCTTAAGACATGATGAGGTTACAAGAGGGATTCTAAACTTTAGTATGTATTAGACTCATCTGGACAGTTTATTGCAAATATAGATTGCAGGATTTTGTACAGCTGTGAAGATTCTGATTCAGAAGGTCTGATATGGAACTCAGTCATTTGGCCAAGTGTTTCAGAAGCAGAAGATTCGAAAATCACAATTTGAGAAACCCTGAGTTGAGGTTCAATTTTAAATAATTGGAGACTGGAGTATACAAAGCTATATTATATTTTCAGCAATATTTACACATATAATATTCTAAAAATATATTCATTGAAAGCCAGCTCTGTGTTCACATACACAATTTGAGAACCACATAAAATTTCCATGCAAATTTTGGTCATTTCATTCTTAAACTTGGCTCTGCATTTTTAACTTCAGAAACCAATGTTCATGTGAACTGTTTTTATAGTATATTTATTATGGTAAATTATTGGCATAGTGTTGAAGAATAATACTGAGGTTTTGAAAAAAGTCACTATTTACATTAGAACAATTGAAACATTTACCTCTGCCTTCTCAACATTTTCTCGCTCGTTTTGTCCATAGGCATAAAGCAAAAGAGAATTATGTAATTTTCCTGTGAATCTGAGTAATGGGCCCTTGAGTCTTAATAAGAAAGCATCAGATTTTCCTTGACAACATTTTATCTTCTAAATTGTCTGGGTAATTTCCTTGACTCTCCAATTTACATATCTTAAGTACAAACAACTATTATATTTATCACTAATTGGACCTCTATGTTTCAGAAAATAATATCAGAATCATAAAGTTCTGTCAGAAAAATTGACCACAACTGATTTACATATGCATCAAAGTAGTTCAAAAATTTTGGAATTCAAATATTCAGATCTCAAAGCATTTAATATGCATTTTTTATTTTTTAACAAAAATATTGCACAGGTTACTGTTTTGTTAATGAGTCCAAATGTTTGGTCATATTTCAGTTGGAAAACATTAATATCAAGCTTTGAGCACCTCCCAGACTGGAATCTGATTCTATTCACTGCTCTATCTCAGTACCTAGAATAGTTCTGACAAGTAATGAGAGTTCAATGTGTATTTGTAAAAACATATGCTGTTTTGGTAAATTTTTGTAGATCAAGGTCAAAGATTGTGTACTGTTTGGGAGGGTCAAGTAGATTTATTCTTCTATGTGCAAGGGGATGCCTATTAGTGGTTTGTGAGCAGAAGATGATAAATCATTTCAAGATGTTATCTAATGTTTGCAGTCACAAAGGTAGTTCAAGGTATGGTTTACTTGTCTTTTTGCTTTTATTGCACAGGTAATCTGGAGCTGGTTGATAGTAATTTGAAGTCTTTGTCAAAAGCATCACAGTAAACTCTCAGCAATATAACAGTCAAATCTTCGATGCATTAGTCGCTTTGTCGGTTACTCACAGAGGATATATGAGTTGTATGTGCTATTGACTTCATCTGCATATAACCTCTGCAAGATTTTAGAACATTTCTCTCTTTTCCTCGTAAGGTCAGACATTGCATAAAGCCATGGAAGCCAAACACATCATTACCTTCTAATATGCTCCTTAAGGAAGTTGTGAGTCAGACCATGGATTAGCTTAGAAAGAGATAAGGTGAGTTCCAGATGTTGTGAATCAGTCAGAACCAATTCAGCATCTCTCTTGAGCATGGAATCAGTAAGAGGGAAGACTTTGGCAAGTGATAAAACAGAATGGGAAGCAGGGGAATTTTCCAACTCATATATTCAGAATGTGTTTTTATCATATGAGTGGAAATGGTGTAAACTCCCAACAGATCAAACACCTGGATTAAATAGAGTACAAAAATATAGAGCAAACAAAATATAAATTATTTGCAATTTACCATTCTTGCATTATCCTTGTCAATGTTCCCCTTTGTTAGTATAAATAATTCAAACTTTCAAAATAATGATTTGTGCCCCAGTATTTAATTGTAAAATAATTGACTATATTATGCAATGTTTAAAAAATGGGCTATGCATGAAATTTAATTGTACTTCTGTGTATTTAGATAAACTGGGTATATATTTGGAAGAACATGGTTGGGTTCATGTTATTCTTCTATGTTTATTAGTAATTATGTTAATTTGGTAGGCTGTCTAAATATACTTCTATCCACAGTCTTGATCAAATGGTCACATTTGAACTTCCTGTGAAGCTTGGTTTCAACAAAAATTTTGTTTTTCTCTTTAAAAAATAATTTTGGGAACTCCATTAAAATGGTACTATTAAGTTGTTTGTTGACAACCCTCTGTCACAATCCAAACATATAAAAATGATAGAATAATAGAATAAGAGAAAGATGAACTATTACAACTAAGCTCAAACAAAATAAGGCAGTCATCTCCAAGGCCTAGAAGCACAAGAAGGCAGCGGGGGCAGAAGTGGCAGACGTGTTGGGTTCTGTGTCTAGAAATAGCCAGGGGCAATCGGGAATCTGTTACCTGCAAAGTCATTGGACTAAAGAATGTGGGGGCTGAAGCCTGTCTCTCAGCTTGAAAACAAGGCCAATATAAGTTTCTATGCCCATGAATGGAAGTTGGAAAAAGCTGAAATTGAATATTTTCTGAGGTTACAGCTTATATAAAAATCATGCCTGGTGTAGGCTGAAAGTGTTCTCCCAAAATTCATATGCTGAAGGTCCAATTTACAGTACTGCAGAATGTGCTTGGAGATGGGGTCTTTGAATAATTAATGAAGATTAAATGAGATCATTGGAGTAGGTCTTAATCAACTTGACTGTTGTATTTATAAGTAGAGATAAGGACACACACACACACTACCAATGGGAAGACCATGTGAAGACATGTGGAGAAGATGGCCATGTAGAAGCCAAGAGGAGAAGCCTTCAGAAGTAACCAACCCAGCTGACACATTGATCTTGGACTTCTAGCCTTGTAAGGAAACACTTTGTCTTACATGGTCTTCTGTCATGTACATCTGTGTCCCAATCTCATCTTCTTATAAGGGCACCAGTCATATTGGTTTAGGGCCCACATTAATGACCTCTTTTTTACCTTAATTACCTTTTTAAAGGCTCTTTCTCCTTTTACAGTTTCATTCTGAGGTTCTGGGGGTTAGGCCTTCAATGTGTGAATTTACCATAATAGCAGTTTATCTTTAAATATCAGAACTATCCAATACCAGGTTCCAGCAATAACGACAGAACTATCATGGAGTGACAGCAGCAAAGAGATGCTGGCAACGCAGGCAAAAGTGGGGAGGGGACTGTCCAAAATTTATCAACTGTAGACACCTGACCTCATGAGTGCATCAAAGCCCCTTTGGAGGTGGCCTTACTCAGAAATTTGGTTAAGCTGCACCTTAGAAAAATTTGGGAAGAGAGTTGGTAGGAAACATATGAATTTCCTGTTAATTTGAACAAATGGAAACTCAAATTAAACACCCAAAAAAAAATCAAAGTGACTTTGTCCGAAGATGGAAAAGTAAAGCATGACAACCATCACCTCAGAGTGTGAATACAACTTTTATTGCTAAATAAAAACTGAGGGGAAAAAAACAACAACTGAGATGTGGAGAAGCTGAGACAGTGGCTAACAAGAATGAGGTTTTAAAGTCGTGGCCCTACTTCTTCCTGAACACTGCTAAGCATATTTGTGCTGCAGATTCTGCCTCCGTTTAAGGGCAGTTTGGCATGTGAGAGGAATGGTAAGACAAATATTTATTTTAGTGCAATTTCCATATCTACATTTTATATTTTTAAAATTCCATATAACTTTAAGAATTTAAAAATAAATATAAGCAAAAGGGGCAAAACCTTAATTCTTAGATACATTTAACCACAGGGAGACCACTGTTGCTCACAGAGCTGCTCCCCTGATAACTAATCAATATCTTTAGGTCAAGTGTACAAATGCAGCCAAATGAAGAAGAGGATCAAACTTTTATTTTTTTGTTTATTCAGGAAATACCATTGAATATACAAGAGCAAATGTATTTCTGTTTATGCCAAATAAGAATAATCTAAGGAGGGCTTAATAGAGGACTATTTACAAAATCATGGGCAGAGTGAAGGAAACTAAGCAATAATTCAGTGCTCTGTGTACAGTAATACACGGCTGTACGCATCATAAATTTGAAGGGGTAGGAAAACGGGAAGCTACCAGAGGGGGAGTAGATGTCTGGCCAGCCACCCTATCTCTATATTCTATCTACTTGAATCCAGTGCACAGAGAAGCTCATTCCCTTTTACACAGCATGTTGGACCCCACCTCAATTAATAACCTGTCCGAATATTTGATGTTTTATAGTAATGGCAACTAACTTCACTCTCAAGGAATTTGGACACTCATAAATGAGATCAACACTTACAAATTTCAAAGCGTTTGCTTCAGACATTCCCAAAGGGTCTCTTATGAAAGGCTGGAACTCTTTCTGGCAACGATCGATGATAATAACAGCTTAGTCAGGGGTGGCTCCCACAGCCTGTGCCTGGGTAAGAAGACTTCAAAAACCTGGGTTTACGAGTTGAAATTTAGGCTCCCACTAGAAAAGAAAGCCTTTAAAAAATTATCAAGGCCAGTAACATGAACCAATATAAACTTTTTGTGTCATTTTTCAAAGCAGCTAAAGAAAACATGCTGGCATCAACCTCCCCTTACCACCACCTTTCTTCTTCTTGCCCCAGCATTATCTGTCCTTGCTTTACACCAATTACTGAAAATTTTTAGTCTCCATTTATTCCCCTTGTATATATTAAATGTCTTGAATGCCCTTTAATCCACACATCTCAAAGTATTTTATAAACATTAATTTTCCTAACAAATATGTGAGGTTGAAACATAATCATCCCTTTCCTACCAATTGTTTAAATATAAGTAACACAAAAACGTTAAGAAACCACACCCCTGGTCTCAGAGCAAGTCTGTTGCAGAATGGGATTCAATTTGCCCAGTTGCTAGCATTCTTTGCAGCTCTTATACCCTGCAAAGAGTGTGTAGTCTTTTACTTTTCATTACCCTACCCAGATAATTGAGGAGCCTCCTAAGGAGACTGGTGATTGTGGAGCACATAACGTGTCAGACACTGTGCTTTAAATCAGTGATTCTCAAACTGCACCACATATTCAGAGCACCCGGGGAGCTTTAAAAATCCTCATGCCCAAGCTGCACCCTGTGCCAATTAAATCAGGAACTTTGGGGGTGGGGCCCAGAAATCAGATTTTTTTTTTAAGTTTCCATATGATTCCAATGTGCAATAAAATGTGAGAACCAGTATTTTGTTTTTTATTTATTTTTTTTTTTTTTACAGAGAAGATGGGAGAGGGATAGAGAGTTAGAAACATCGATGAGAGAGAAGCATCGATCACCTGCCTTCTGCACACCTCCTACTGGGGATGTGCCCACAACCAAGGTACATGCCTTTGACTGGAATTGAACCTGGGACCCTTCAGTCTGCAGGCTGACGCCCTATCCACTGAGCCAAACCAGCTAAGGCAGAACCAGTGTTTTAAAGCCTTACCATTTAGCCCTAGCTGGTTTTTTCTCAGTGCTGAGAGCATTGGCCTGCGGACTGAAGGGTCTCAGGTTCAATTCTGGTCAAGGGCATGTACCTCGGTTGCAGGTTCCATCTGGGCCTGGTCAGAGCGCGTGCGTAAGGCAACCAATCAATGTGTCTCCCACACATAGATGTTTCTCTCTGTGTGTGTCTCTCCCCCTTTCTTCCATTCTCCCTAAAAAAATCAATGGAAAAAAATATCCTCGGGTGAGAATTAACAACAACAACAAAATTACCATTTAAAGTGTAATAAGCAGACCCATAGCATGAACATCAGCTGGGAGCCTCTTGAATGTGCAGAATGTCATGTGCCACCCCAGGCCTAGTGACATAGTGTTCACTTTAATAAGCTCCTCGTGGTGAACGTGCACATTGCAGCTGGGGGGTGGGGGTGGGGAGGGCAGAATGTTGATGAGAGCGGGGGAATGATTCCCAGCCAGGGCTGCTCTTCATGTGGAGTTTGCACCTTCTCCCCACGTGTGCATTGGTTTTCTCCAGATACTTTATTTCCTCCCGCATCCCAAATATATTCAGGTGTGTCTCAATTGCCCCAGTCTGAGTGAGTGTGTGTAGGTGTGGGTGTGGGTGTGGGTGTGAGTGTGAGTGTGAGTGGCCCTACGATGGAGAGGCGTCTTGTCCACGCTGGTTCCCACCTTGTGCCCTGAGCTGTTGGGATAGGCTTTCACCACCTACAACCCTGAACTATAATGAGCAGGTTGGAAAATGATGATCTTATTTGTTTTTATTAGTCTTTCTTAAATGTACATAAAACTCCCATTTATTTCAGTGTTTAATATTAGAAGTGTTTCGGTTCTTTATTTAGAAATTTCGTAATGTTTTTGTGACCAAAAATACTCTGTAGGAACTGAATTCCTACTTATGTCAATTAGCCTGTGGTAACATTGGTTTTGTTATGAGTCATTAAGCTTAAAGTCGCAGTTTCCAAGAATCTATGGATGATGTTAAGTGAGGACTTACTGTGATAATGGAGAGATCCAAACATAGGGCTGATTGACTTAGAAGTTCATGAGTTTTGGACCCTACCAGTTTAAACTGAAGAAGAGAGTCACAGACTCTTTGGAAAAGCTCATAAAAGTTTTGAAACTTTACCCAAGAATTAATGCCAAAAAAAAAAAAGCACTTTGTTTTGTTTGTTTTGGTTTTATTTAATTTTCCATCATCATTTATCCCTTCTAAGCTCTCTTCCACCTCCACCCATTCTGCTCCACCCCCCTCCCACCAAAATCACCACACTATTGTCCATATACATGTGTTCTTTTTTTTTTAATTTTTTTTTTGATCCCTCAAACCAACCCCACAACATCACCCCACCCCATAGCTGTCTGCCTGTTCTCTATCTAGGAGTTTGTCTCTATTTTGCTTGGTAGTTCAGTTTGTTCTTTAAATGCCACATATGAGTGAAATAATATGGTACTTGTCTTTCTCTGACTGGCTTTCACTTAGCATTATGTTCTCCAGGCCCATCCATGCTGTGGCAAAGTGTAAATTTTTCTTCCTTTTTACAGCAAAGTAGTATTCCATTGTGTAAATGTACCACAACTATTTTAGCCACTCATCTCCTGTTGGACACTTGGGTTGTTTCCAAATCTTGGCTATTGTAAATAATGCAGCAATGGACATAGGGGTATATATATTCTTTCAAATTAGTGTTTTGGGTTTCTTTGAATAAATTCCCAGTATGGAGTTACCTCAAAAAATTTAAAAAATGGAACTGCCTTATGACCCAATTATTCCACTTCAGGGAGGAGGAGGAGCACCTTGAAGAGTTTATCATCCAGGGGCTTTCCATGCAAACCTGCCTCTACTCCCTTCCATTCCCCTTCACCCATGACTCCATGACCTCTGTAATAAGAATATTTAATGTCCATTCACTTTAAAAGGAGATGTATAAAAAGGATAAGCTTTATTATAGATGGATACACACGAACCACATCTCCTCTGAACAGCCCAAATACTCTGGGAATCTAACAACCAAAAGTCCTTTCAAAGGCACATCGACAAAAGGTAACATTACATGTGGGCCCTTCTACACACCTGTTAGCAGTTGAACGTAATTGTTCAGCAGCTGGTACTGATTTGGGATTCTTTCACTATATCTCATTATTCCTTTTTCCATGATATTTTTTCTGGTTTGGAGCTGCTGCTGCAGTTTCTGCACAATGTATATATTTTTAAAGCTAAAAAGACATACTTTGAAAGGACTCTGGAGAGAGACATAAAAGTTACTTTTTATGTACCATTTTGTAGTTGAATTTATTTAAACTGACAGTTGGTGATTATCAGGTGTGGAAAAATCTAAGGGCAAGCAAAGATGTAACTAGTTGGCTATCTTTCATTTTCTTAGGTCTCTTTTTAAACTTGAGGTAGTTTGGCTAGATTCATAAACATCTGATTTGCAGATATTTGTGGATTAGAATGCCAAGGAATATTGTTATGAAAAGGGAAAAATTTTTCCTTGTTAGAAACCCTCTGAAGTAGAAGTATATGGCATAGAGATTGCATCATTGAAGCAAGATGCCCCTGATGGAACATTTCAGAAAATAAACCATTTCAGAAGAATAAGAGGGGGATAATAAAGGCAAGAGATTTTAAACGTATAGAATAAAAAGAAATGGTCACAAACAAAAAAGTGCAAACACACATGTGAGATGATCACATATCAAGTGAATATTGAAGAGTATTAATTTGCAAGTCTAACACGGCTTTCCTGGAGCCTGCATATACAGCAGCAAGACCAGTGACTACCTTTGAAACCAAAATGCCATCTGAGATAAGACTATTTGAGGCAAACACAGATCAAATCATTAAACAATCATGAATGGCATCTTTAAAAGAAAATAAAAATAGAGATCTTTAATTATATATAAAACATTCCCACAGAGAAAGAAAATAAGGTATCTAATAATTTTATGTAAAAAAAAAAACTATTCTTAAAAGTACATAATTAATAAACTGCTTCTTTAGAAAACCTGGAAAATAGAGTATATTCTCCTAATGATTCTGACTTGGAAGAAATATTAATTCTTCATGGCTGCATAGTATAACAGAATGCATATTTGAAATAAATAGTTGAGAACATGAAGGTGGCACTGGACTTAAGTAAAAATCAGGCTTGCGTTCATCTTCATCTAAATTAATTTTCATATTTAAGGACCACAGAGACCTAATAATAAGGCAATTTTATTAAGCAGGACTTCCAATGAGAGCTATAAAGTAAGATATTTATTTAAAAATATTTTGAAATGACTTGGATTTCTTAAGTCATTCAAAGGTAAAATTCACTAAGATAGTTCTATGATTGTATACTTTTATAGCATGGACTCACATTCACTTCTACCTACATAGAAGTCTCTCCCTTTAGATGAATGTTGATTAATCATGCTGCCATGATACATTTTTCCAGTTTCTCCATGTCTGAACTATTCCGCAGGATCATTGTTTAGTCTCCTCACTCTTCACCAAGTGACTAGAGTTCCTCTGAACTCAGCAGATGGTCTTACAAGTGCTACTCAGGCTATTGACAAAGACTGTGGGTCAATGGCATTGAAAGGTGTTGGAAAACATTTTAACCATCTGTCCTTAAATCTCTAGTTGGTAGTACACATTTCTTCTTCAATGATAAGAGCAGATGTGTCACTAGAGGTTGTATATTTAACTGAGATGAGAATATTCACTCTGTAGATGATAGTTTGCTTTTGTCATGATGTCAACATATACATCATGGTCTTCTGCATGCATTTAAAACATGCAGAGTCTGTATTCATTATAATAGACAATTTGCATGAATATTTATAACTCCAAGTTGAATAGATAGAATTACATTAATTTGCATCACTATTAATGGAGTTAGGTTTGGATTTACCTATTAGTGTTCTTATAAATCTCATTAATAGATGTAATAGAGGTCCCCTTAGGAATGTACCCTCAAGCAATTCTGCAACCATTGCAATAGAAAGCATTAAAGTGTCTTGAGACAATTTTTCCTTTAAAATAGTGTCTTTTTTCCTTGCTAGATATTTATTACAACACTGTGTTTTATGTCTTTATCTTTCTTAATGCAGAATTAGCAATGATATTGGCTTCAGAAGGGAATTATTGTGTTGAAAGAATGCCCAAATGATGAAGAAAGAACATATTTACACACTCTTATTAAGGTGAGTAGCATATCCTATATAATAAAAGCCCAGCAACCAAAAACGGTGGAACAACCAGAGACCAGAATGATCAGGCAGGCAGGTGAGAGGTTAAGGGCAATCAGGCAGGCAGGTGAGCAGTTAGGAGCCAGTGGTCCCCAATTGTGAGAGGGATGTCCTACTGCCAGTTTAGGCCCAGTCCTGCAGAGATTGGGCCTAAACTGGCAGTTGTACATTCCTCAAGGGGTTCCAGATTGCGAGAGGGTGCAGGCTGGCCTGAGGGAGCCCCCACCACCCACCCACCCACCCCCCCATCCCCCCGTACACAAATTTCATGCACCAGGCCTCTAGTCCATAATGATTTATCAGAATAAATACATGCTGACCTAAAGATTATGATCTTCGGTAGAATTAGATAAACATTAACATCTAGTTCACAGTCTCAGTTGTACTCTTCATTGACACTTGAGCTGTTGCTAGCATGGAAAAGCACATATTTTGAAAGACTGAATGAAAACAGAAGATTGATGATGTAAACTATAAATATGAATCCATGCTTCCTTAATTTATAAGTTTTACCACATTATCCTCCCACATCAAATATTTGAGTGATGATGAACCTGACCCCAAAAAAGAGGCAGAATGGTGAAAAGGGTCTGAGTCAGACTAGGGATTCTAGTCCTACCTTTGTCACCCTCTAGTCACTATGACCTTAGACAGGAACCTTTGGGTTTGCAGAGTTCTGTTTCCTTAGTGTAAAATCATGCTTGTAGTGTTACTGGAGGATTGGGTTTCTGTTATGAGTGGGAGTGGGGTGGCTCTTGCAATATCTTTAGAAAATGAATTTTCTAAGACTTGCATGGGAGAATGAATGGTTTTCATTGGTGTGTAATTTATTTCTCAGGTTCCAAAGTCCCATGTTCCTTAATCCAGGAACATGGGGTAAGGTACAGCTAAGGCTTTAGTAGAGCTAAAAGCAAAGCCAGTGGCCAGAGTTTCAGTTCCATGGTGGAGTGGCATCTGGTGTAGCATCAGGATAGATTCTGTCCATCAGTCTACTATGTGGGCCCCACATGGCCATGAGCCACACGGGTGAATGCAGGGGAGTGTGCCCCCTGAAACAGGAGAGCCAGGAGCACAGGCAAGCAGTAAGAGAGAGAGGGGGGCTCCTTTGTTCAGGAGCTTAAATATCAAATCTTCCTGTGTTTGCAGTGGCCACCCCTATTCTGGCCACTGACTTGTTCCCAGGTGTGACTGACAGGTCACTATCTTCCCACATCACCCAGACTTTACTGGGCATGTATCTATCGCCCAGTCCCTTCCCCCTGCAATCTTCTGGGAACAGACTTGGAGAATGTTAACTACAGCTTCCTGGCAAAGCTGTATAAATGGCATGCCTATATCTAGTCTCCCTTTTACTCCTTTCCTGTTAAATAATAACCAGGTTATTATAATGGTGTCAGTAGGACAAGATGATCTCTTCAGTCCCTTCCAGCTGTGTTCTGCAAAGCATCAGCAACTTGGTAAAGTCTGAAGAGAAAAGAACCAGGCAGGAGCCACTTTGTCCCCCTTCCTACTTGGTTACTCGTTGTGTTAGACTCTCGATTCCAATAATTACAGGCTGTTGTTGTTCCTTGTGATTAAGCCCCTATCACAGTGGTCGGCAAACTCATTAGTCAACAGAGCGGCAAACCGCAGCTCGCGAGCCACAGTTTGCCAATCACTGTTTATAGTAAAGCTCACATAAGGCAATATTTATAGAGTTGTTTGAAATGTAAGGAGTATGAAGCAACAAAGACAAGGAGAGACTAAGGCAGAGGTGACATTCCACAGTTAATTATCTCTTAACCCATCAGTATTTGTACACGTCCCCTGCTAATCTGGGTCTGCATTCTTCACCTTGTTTGTCTTTCATTTATTGACCCACACTCAGAGTCTCAACCTCACCTCAAAGAAGGACACTTTTTTAACATTATAAAATTTCAACGGACAGCACATGATATTTGTAATTTCTCAACCTATTGGTTGAGAAAATATACTTAATCAACATTTAACAAACGTTTTTGAGTACCCAGGGGCTTAATGGAGTGTAAAAACAGATTCATGGAGTTTATACTATAGTCGGGAAAGACATATAATAAAATAATCACACAGGCAAAAGTAAAATACAAAAATGATAAAGAGACACAATGAATTTAATAACGTGTAATTTATTAACCACAACACTTCTCACATGCATTTTAAAAAAGCATGTATAAGTGTAACATTTGTTCAGATTATGCTTGGTGTATTATTGCAGGCCCTTTACAATAAAACTTCTACTCCAGGTTAGGAATTTCTATATTGTATGACTACTGTATCCCTAGCTAGAATCTAAACTGATTCAGGCCAAAGATATTGCAAGTTAGTTAAATATTTGCCAAATAAATGTGTTGAGATAAACTGCTTGCTGCTACCTCAGACAAAGGCCATATTAATTATTCACTTTATTATCTTCACAATCTTAAGTGCTGACAAGAGGCAGGGGAGAGTGGGGGGGTGGAAAATGTATTCTACACTGGTCAAGCTAACAGAATCTCTACCATTTTGTATCTATACTCTCTGGAACACATGCCCTTTGCCAAGTAAGGGAGCACAGGTATGGAGGAAGTATTCCAGTTGTAAATACCTCAACCCAGAACTGTATCATCATTTAATATAAATTACTCCATTGCCTCTATCTTCTCAACCACATTGGCCTGTATCTTTAGCACCCAGCATGATGCCCACTCCGTGAATCCTTTTTCAATGAACCAATGGAATGTGAAAAATCAAGTTCTTTGCAATCCAACACTACAAAAGGATTTTTAGTGCTTTCTACCATGACACAACAGATTGTGCAGCACTGGCAAAATAAAATAAAAATTTAGTATCAGCCACCACCTGGGAACATTGCAAACAGGACTTGGAACCTCACCTCAGTTGTCTGTGTAGTGTTCCCATGACTCCTTAGGAAAAGGAGATGACCAGTGGGAGCCCAATGGCTGCTACCTCATCATGCCTCTCCAATAGAATTCATTCCTATTCCCCGTTCTTGAAGGAGTAAGAGGAGCCTGCTATTTCCCACCAACATTGAGTCTATCTCCTGCCATTTCAAAGGAAGGGTAACAGAAGTCCTTTCAACAGAGTAAAATATGCGCACAGACATCCAACACACCCAAAAGAAGGAAATATTAATTTTTTGCAAAGTAATTATTTCTGTTACTAATCAAAATTCTGGAGTTTTAGGATAAAACTGCCTTATATTTCCAAAGGTCTTTGAGTCCTCAAAGCACTTTTACATTAGTGACCTTATTTGGCCATCAAAACACCACCATGCAGGAGTTTTTATTTGAGAGGTAAGGAGAGTATTCATAAGTTTAGGTGACTGATGTCACGCAGGAATGAAGAGCTGGAACTAGAAAGAACCTAGACTTCTGACTTCAAACCAGAGCCCTTTCAACATCATATCATGATTCTTATCTTCCAATCGATGAAGATCCTTTTGACCCTGGGGTGTGGTTGGGGCACAATCGCTCCCTCCTTTGTGATTACTGTCAAACTTGGTTATTGCCTCCAGTGCTTGCTATTTAAAATGACCACAGATGGGGAGCAGTTAATAAAAAGACTGCTGAGAAAATACCTCTGTCTTTCTATATTCCCTTCAATACAGTCAAGAGCAGTTTCAGGAAGTGCACAGATATCCAGTCCTTCCAAGCTATAATACTAAGCTACCTATAGAGTTAACATTATAACAGTTTCCTTCTGAAATCTAAATTTTCACCACCTCTTATCCACCACGTAGCTTGTTCTGAGAAGGGCCTTAATTCCCAATATATTTTTTCACAAACACTAAAACTTAACCTGTCTCTTTTTTTTTTTTAAAGTAGACTTTATTTATTTTTTTGATAATCATTGTAGTATATTTTCCCATTGGTTTTTAGAGAGAGTGGGAGGGAGGGGGAGAAACATTGACATGAGGGACATATCAATTGGTTGCCTGCTGCACACACCCCAACCAGGGCCAGGGACTGAACCTGCAACCGAGGTATGTGCCCTTGACCAGAATCGAACCCAAGACCCTTCAGTCCGCAGGCTGATGCTCCAACTACTGAGCAAAACTGGCTAGGGCATAACCTGTCTCTTTTTATATCAAAACTTTTGTAAGAAATTCATAACTCAGCCTAATAAATAGATGGCATTCCTAAAATGACACCTGTGCTTCCTAAAATGACACTCTGTACATTATAGGACTACAAAATTTTTGGAAATTTTAGGAAAAGGACATAGAATTTATAAATGGTTAACAATAATTAATCATGTTTAGTTTGCATTTAAATCAGGCTGTTGATGTGTATTAGTTATGCATCAGCACAGTGCCATGCTTACATAGGTATTCAATAAATATTTGGTGAATGATTGATGCAGTGCTCCATGAGTACACATTGTCTTTGTGCTGCTATATGACTTTTAATAGAGAATATATAAAGAGAATTATAAAGCATAGAGAATTATGCCTTTGATGACAAAGATTCTAGTCATTAGCACTATATAATGAAATGACTTAGGGCAAACTGCTTAACTCACCAGACCTTCAGATTTCTTAACAATAGAATAAGAGTACAAATAAGAATTTAGATGGTCTCTAAGGTTACTTCTAGTACTAGTATTTTCTAATTGCAGATTGAAAAAGTATCAGCCAGAGCAAAATATCACTCTCACCAGAAAATAAATATGGAATGAAGGGTCACTAGAGAAAAGTTTTAGCCTTCTAAGTTTAAATGTGCCTGGGGGCGGGGGGTGGGGGTAAGAACTGTAAAGAACTTCCTTGAGTCTGGTAGAAATTGCTTTTAGCACATTACCATCCACTACAGAGATCTATAAAAGAATTGTAGTGGAGGGAGCTACAGGTAGGCTCTAAGGACAAAGAAAGGGTGCTAAGGAGAACTGAAGTTTCTTTCTTTTTTCTTTTCTTTAACAAAGTAGATGAAGGGAAGGGAAAAATCTATGATGAACTGTTCTGAGTCCCAGAACTCGGGGAATGACTGATGTAAGTCCCTAGCAGTACAAAATAGAAGAAAAGTTGAGAAAATGGCACTCATGAAAAGAGAACCCAGTATAGGGCTCTTAATTTTTTAAGAAACTGGCACCTCAAGTAAGAGTTTCAACCAGACACCAAAAAGCTAGATCTGGGATCCAAATAAGAAAGGACTGTGCTTTTACAAAGGCCACAAAGAAGCTGAAGAAGGTACCTTAGCCTTAGAGGAGAGGATGGAAAGAGACTGCTAATAGGACCCCTAACCATGAGGGGCAGCACCTTGAAGCTCAGAGAGTAAGTATTAACCATCTGGAAGGAGCAGAACCTTTAACCCAGCACCAGGTAGTGGAGGCTTTATCTGCTTCAGCCTATGATCCTGACAGTCCAGAATTTTCTCCCACTGTGCGACAGCACTTGAAACAACCATGCAACTATATGCGTATAAGAATTCTGTGGTCAGGAGCACCACAGGAGAACTTGAAGCAGAGAAGTAGGTGACTCTGAAATACCATCTTGAAAGGAGAAATTCACTTTCTTATTCCACCGCCCATTCCAGCCCTTCACCTTCCTTTGTTTCCTCGGGGACAGGGACAGCAGAGAAAATGTAATGAGAAAAAATAAAATAAAATTTTATATATATATATGGTAGCAACCACTGAGGCCTGCCAAGGATTCCCTTGGCTCTGTCTCTGGGGTGGGTGTCTCACCAGCTCATAAAGTGACCCATCAAGAAAAGGATAGGTCCCACACGAACACCCACTATGCACACATTATGTGTAAGGTAGTGTTTTTTAGGGGGTAAAAAGATGGGCAAGACATTCTAATTACTATAAGAGGCTTCCAGTCCAGTGGGGAAAATAAAACAATGAACAACTAAGACAAAGGAGAGCAAACAATGTGCCGTGTGTGAGATTGAAACAAAGACCTAGTGCAGGAAAGGTCAGATCAGTTCCAGGGTGACTGGAAGGGTGGGGTCTCAAGGAAAGGTATTGGAGGCAAGATTGGAAGGATTATATATTTCTCTCTGTTCTCTGCCACCACCTTCTTCTAAGCCATACTCTTCTCATCTCTTGCCTCAGATTATAGATTCCCACGTTTGTTTCTACTGCATCCTATCAATTCTTATCAGGGGGCCAGAGTGGCCGTTTTAAAATGCAAGCCTCATGCCACTCCACGGTTTTCAAACTTTCTAATTGTACTAACCATACAGTTCAAGGTTCTTAACTTGGCTTACAAGGAAGGCTTCAGCCCTCAGGCTTCTCTCTACCTCTGTAGCCTCATTGGAGCCCCTTTCCCAGCGTGGCCTATCTCAGCCTTGCTGGTCTGTAGTCATTTCTTTCCGTAGAGCTTCCAATCCACTCTAGAGCTTTTCTATTTTCCACTTTCTCCACCTGGGATGTGCTTCTCTCTTGTTCTCCGCCCTTATTTAACTCCTGCACCATCCCCTCGGACCTCCCCATATTCCTTTCTTGATATGTCCACTTCCCCTGCTCCCACTAGGTCCTCTGATGAACCGTTCCTGTGGCACTTTGTGCTTTTCCTTCGTGGCACTTATAATGGTTGATAAATACATGTTTATTTGTGGAATTACCCATTGACAGCGGATGCCCCAAGCTCTCTGAGGGCAGAAACTGTGCCTTGGTTCTCACCATTGTATCCCAGCACCTCGCTCAATGCAGGCATACAGTTAGCTCTCGTTAGCTAGTTCTTGAATGAAGTAATGGACATTAGAGATCAGTCATCCAGCTCTTTATCAAAAGAAGGAACTGAGTCTCAGAAAGGCAAACAGACTCATTCAAAGTCCCACATTGCTGAACCAGAAAAAGTACCCTTGTTTCCAGACTCCCAATCCATAGTTCTCATCCAGTTCTACCAGGTGGCCCTGAAGCTTGTTCAAAGGCTGTGTCAGAGCCTCCAATTCTATTGCTGGGACAAAAGGTGATTGAGAAGAAAGACAAAAGGAATTATTCACTGGGTCATATGAAGAGTTGAACATAAGTGAGAAATTGAGAAATGAAAGGCTGAAACTCAAAAGAAAAACTGATGAGTGGGCGGTGTGGTTAATGTATTGACACACAGATGAGAGACTGCTCTGGCTGAGTAGTCTAAGATGTACACATGTAACGGCGCAGGGCGTGAGGCTCCACAAAGGTGATGCACATACCTGGCCAGCACCTAATTAAGAGAAAGGATTTTCAGGGGAACAAGTGGGTGTGCTGGAAAGTACAACAGGTCAAGTTTTGTTTAACTGATTTTGGATCATGAATTCTTCCGGGGGGGGTGTTGGGGGAGTCGTAGTAAAGGGATGAAGGAACAAGGTGGGAAATAGGCGATCTATTGATGTTTTTATATTTGAGAAATTGTACTTAAACAAACAATGAGGATGCTGTTGAGGTTTTAAAATGCCAAGTCTAAAAAAAGGGATGGAAGAATTCGAAGCCAAAGAAATAGCTTATGTCTGATGAAGTGATGGGGGCTGGAGATGAGAGAGGGGCTCCACGCTGGCACCACACCCTTCTGTTCAGCCAGATCACATCTTGGCCATAATCCTTCCTTTCAACCAGTGCCAGTCGCAAGGAGGACGTGTGAATATGGGGCCAAGGGCTGAAGCACAAGGTTGATGAGCCCACAAAGGGTAGGTTTGCCTCTGCCTAGGCAAGGAAGGCAAGTGCTCTTTTATATTTCCGCTGAAGAAAGCACAATGTTTTAACTCAAAACTGGATGGTTATTAGTTTACCGACCAAAAGAACGAGTGTTTCAAATGTGGGATTCCACATAGCAGGGCTGCTTTTGAACTCCCCAGCCTTCAACATCTGCAGCCATTTCTATTCTTCAATTGTTGCCAACTTCTATGTTAAGGACTGATATCTGCACAGACACTTGGGTTCTGGCAGCCTCTGTTCAGTGCAACAGGCGGGGAGAAGCAGAGTCAGCAAGGAGGGGGGTAAGGAATTCTTTAAGCCTGGCTCAAAACCTCCCCCTATGGAACAGCTTCAGATTGCGTAAATATGATGTGCAGGCTAGACACACATTGAGCCTCCCGTGTGAAAATGCCTCCAGACTTACATCAGGGTAATTACATAACAGGTATTCAAAACAACAAATGGTCTCAGGGTACTATAGGTAAGACTAGTTTTAGATTTTAGAAAAAGAATAATACATTTTTAAATTATTTTTCTATACACAGAGGAAAATCACAATATCATAATGGCAAGAGTATAGACTTTGGACTTAAGCCTAGTTTTCATTCCTGACTGGGTAACCATGAAGAAGTTGTGGAACCTCTCTGAGGATCAACTGTAAAAAGAGAATTGCAGCACCTATTTTGGAGATTTTTGGCAGGACTGGAGACAATATCTGAAATTCACAGAGCCTGGAATGTAATAGGCACTCATTAAATGGTAGCTACGTTTACACAGAACTATGAAAAAGCCCACAACAATGCAGTATTTTTCTTTGTAACTATAATGAGATTGTAAAGCTTCAGTTTATAAAAACTGGCTTAAAACTGGTAAACTGAGTTGGTCTCTGACAAGTCACTCTTCATTCTTATTCTAATTTCCAATTATCAGCTATTTCCCTTCATTCACACAGAGGCAGTGAAGAGAGGTTCAATATCCTTAAAACTGTAGCAGGTCATCTACAGCATGCTTTTAGTCACAGCAAAATTAAGAATTCCAAGTTCTTGCATCACCCACCTTGACTTTACTTTGCTTACCTGCTTGCATTTACAGTTGCTTAAAAACCTACCTTAGAAGAGGAATGTATTTGGCTTAGGGCTCCAAAACCTGTTTAAGTACTAACACTTGCATATTATTAGCTATCACTTCTCTGAAGAGGAATCCCAAAGCTACATCTCTCCTAAGTGCCAGCCACACAGCTTCAGCTTCCCAAAAGATCATTCCAGCTCACTATGTCGGCTTTTAGCCTTGAGCAACTAATGGAAAATTTGTAAAGTACTTAGAAATTATACAATTCCATGGATAGAAACACATTGCAGTCTTTCTTTCTTTCTTTCTTTCTTTCTTCCTTATTAAAGAGTTACAGGTCCTTTGCTTAATCACAGAATTACTTATTTTTCATGAACACATGGTAATAATTCTTCCTCATAACTCTCCCCATTGTCTTCCAATATAATATCATTTCTCCCAGCTTCATTGAGATATAATTTATATATATAAAAGGCTAATATGCTAAGTGTTCACCTGACCAGTTGCTATGACACACACTGACCACCGGGGGCAGGTGCCAAATGCAGGAGCTGCTTTAATATGCACTAGCCATTTAAAGAGAAAAAGCACTGCAGACCTGGCACCCACAAAGCAACATTCGGCTTCCCCCAAGTGTGACACAGGCCCTGCCACCACCCCGGAGTGACATCCCACCAAATCACAGCTGATACTGCTGAGACCAGGGACCCCCATGGCACAAAATGCTGCACACAGCCCAGCCCAGCCAGAAACCAGTGGCTGTGGGTGCCGGGTAATGATGTCACATAGCAATGCTCAGCTTCCTTTCCCTTGAGACTAGCCTCCTTGGAGTTTCTTCAGCCCAGGAACACGACTTGCTTTATATCCAGGTGGAAGCATTTTACATGGTAACCAATTGTCTGTGAAGTGTTTTCCCGTGCCTCATCTCATTTGATCCTTACAGAAGTCCTGGAGTAGGTAGATAGGAGACTCGGTGGAATCATATTTTCTTTTCATTAGCCAGAAAATAGAGCTTTCCAAAGTTTAGAAATTTGACCTGACTGAAAAGAAGAAATGGTGGACCTTTGAACATGACTTCAGGTTTTCTCACTGCACAGAATATAGTCAAACACTGCTGCAGTTAAATATTTTACTCTTTGTTCTCCCTACAATAGTAATCTGCTTTTGTTGATATCTACTGCTGTGTTGCTGACAATTACCTGAAAGAGAAGTTGGGGTGCTTCACTGGGCTAGAAAAAGTTTAGCTAAATCAGAAAGCAAGTCTAATTAAGCAAGTTTATTCCATATCTATAAAAGGCTAAGTTGACTCACACATGCATGATACATATAAAGCTCTTGGTGGTGCCAATCACATGCATGTGTTTCAACCTGTCATTGTTGATTGTGAATTTGGTTGACACTTCTATTATAGAGAAAGGGCAAATAGCGATATTAAAATATTTCTTCTAATTAATTTACTTTCAATGTGCACAGGGCCACTAGTTGACAAATAAAAGTGTATATATTTAAAGTGTATAATATGATGATTTGATGTATATTGTGAAATGATTACCACAATTAAGTTAATTAACATTCATAATCTCACATAGTTGCTGTGTGTGTGTGTGTGTGCGGGCGTGTTGAGAACATTTAAAATCATTATCAAATCAAGTATACTCTACAGTATTACTAACTATGCTGTACATTATATCTCCAGAATTTATTCATCTTATAAGTGAAAGTTTAGAAAGCCTTTTGATCCTGTCTCTACATCAATCCCTAAGCCTGAACCAAGAGTCAGCTTAGCTATTACATCTGCCATCAAAACTTTGTAACCATTCTAACCCTTAGTGACATCTACTTCCTGTGAACTCATTCAAAAATATTTCTTGAAAAAGGGGAGATATCTGTAATACTATTAACAATAAAAAGTTTATTTAAAAATATTTCTTGAATACCTACAGTGTACTAGGTCAGGCCCGCAGTATCCACCATCTGCCACTCTCCTTTGACATTTAATCATCTGCTTTGAAACACTTCTTCTATCATAACTTAACTCTAGTTATCTAAGTGGTCAGTGTATCTCTGGTCTACTTGTTAGATTTTAAGTGAACTACTATTCTCCATTATCCCAGCATAGTTCCATGTGATAAAGAAGATACTTAATGTTTTGAATAAAAGAGCCAATGAACTTCCCATCAAATACTATTTCAATATGCCATTGTTTATTCTTTTGCACAAATACATTTTGCATACTTACTCAATATGGCTTTTACCAGACAGGGTGGAAGAACCAGAACTAGAGTGATTAGAAGCCAAGTACAGCTGACCCTTGAACATTGCAGGGTTTAGGAGTGCCAACATACACCCCTCTAGTGCAGTCAAAATCCAATATATGACTTTTTTTTCTCCAAAAGCTAAGTTGTCCCTTGGTGTCTGTGGAGGGGATTGGTTCCAGACCTCCCCACAAGTACCAAGATCTGCAGATGTTCAAGTCTCTTACATATAATGGTATAAATCAATGCATAGTCTGCCTTCCATATCTACAGACACCCAACCACAGACCAAAACAGTACAGCTTTTTATTGAAAAAACTAGAGGCCCGGTGTATGAAATTTGTGCATGGAGGGGGGTGGTCCCCTCAGCCCAGCCTGCATCCTCTCCAATCTGGGACCCCTTGAGGGATGTTCAACTGTCCGTGTAGGCCCAATCCTGGTGGGATCGGATCTAAACGGGCAGCCAGACATCCCTCTCACAATCCAGGACTGCTGGCTCCCAACTGCTTGCCTGCCTGCCTTCCTGATTGCCCCTAAGCACTTCTGCCTGCCAGCCTGATCACCCCCTAAACACTCCTCTGCCAGCCTGATTAATGCCTAACTGTACCCCTGCCAGCCTGTTTGCCCCTAACTGCCCTCCCCTGCAGGCCTGGTCACCCCTAACTGCCCTCTCCTGCAGACCTGGTCCCCCCCAACTGCTCTCCCCTGCAGGCCTGGGCCCTCCCCCAACTGCCCTTCCTTGCAGGCCCAGTCACCCCCAACTTCCCTCCTCTGCCGGCCTGGTCACCCCTAACTGCCCTCCCCTGCAGGTTTGATCGCCCCCCCCAACTGCCCTCCTTTGCAGTCCTGGTCCCTCCCAACTGCCCTCCCCTGCTAGCCTGATCACCCACAACTGCCCTCCCCTGCTGGCCATCTAGTGGTGACCATCTTGTGTCCACATGGGGGCAGCCAAATTTGATCACATGGGGGCAGCAATCTTGTGTGTTGGAGTGATGAAATCTGCATATTACTCTTTTATTAGATAGGATAGAGGCCTGGTGCATGGGTGGGGGCCAGCTGGTTTGCCCTGAAGGGTGTCCCGGATCAGGGTAAGGGTTCCCTTGGGGAGTGGAGCAGCCTGGGTGAGAGGCCTGTGGTGGTTTTCAGGCTGGGCACGCCCCCTGGTGACCCAAGCGGAGGCCTGGGATCTGGGATTTATTTATCTTCTACAATTGAAACTTTGTAGCCTGGAGTGGAGCCAAGCCTTCTGCTCACTCCGTGGCAGCAGCCATTTCTGTTGGGATTTATTTATTTACCTTTATAGCCTTTAACTTAAGGCTATAAAGTTTCTAATGGAAACTTTATAGCTTTAAGCGGAGGCCAAGGCAGGCCAGGGCTTCAGAAGCTGGGCTTCCTCCATCACCAGGGGCAACCCTAGCCTCCTGTTCTCTCCAGCTCTGTGGCTGCCACCATTTTTGTTGGGATTTATTTATCTTCTATAATTGAAACTTTGTAGCCCAGAGTGCAGGCCTGGGCCAGCCAGGGTGTGTGGAAAGCTTGGCTTCCTCCATCACCAGGGAAACCCAAGCCTTCCTCCTGCTCTCTCCGTGGCCGCAGCCATCTTGGCTGGATTAATTTGCATACTCACTCCTGATTGGCTGGTGGGTGTGGCTTGTGGGTGTAGTGGAGCGATGGTTACTTTGCATATTACTCTTTAATTATATAGGATTCTGTGCATAAGTAGATTCTTACAGTTCAAGCCCTTGTTGTTCAGTGGTCAACTGTGTTTATATTAGAAAATTCTCATTTTGACTAAAGCCTGTTCTGGCTCCATTTCTTCCCATCCCCTTAATTAGGTGAAGTTCACTTTTGTCAAAGATATGCCTAGTTCCTTTCACTTGAGAAATTTCTTTTTTCTATTTTTCACTCTTGCAAAGTTTTAAAGTAAAATGTTTTAAAGTAAAATATAAGCCTTCCACTTATTATTCTGACTCAACAGAGGTTTTGGGTTAAAATTAGAGATATAATTTGAGACTATATATATATAAATAAAATAATAATATATAAATAAAAGTGGGGTCTCTCCATGTGGACAGAGGAAAACTTTCCTAAGAATATCTGTGGAGTGAACGTTGACCTGCAAGCAAGGAGTTTTAGCCTCACGAAGAGGAACAGAATCTGTAAAGGAGCCTCATATAAACATTTTTACATGCTTAGGAAGGTGAACCAAGAGCCAACTTGCCTACTCCTCTTTTAATAAATAGAGAAGAATTTATGGAAAAGGGAGTCGTTGATGGTCATTTACAGTACCATATCCATAAAACAGGATACGGAATGCCTCAACATTATAGATAAAAGTTATTTGCAGTGAGGACATTTTCTTTAAACCAAGAAATGTATGTTGATCAGATGAGGAAGGTGAAAGAAAGAGGTACAACACCCATTGTTAGTAATAATAAAATGGCTTTAAACTTTTCCAGCCCCTTTCATCTTAGAATTTTAATTTGCTTATGTTGTAGAAGACCGGAGAAAAAACAAGCTGGGAGTTTTCATAGGCCAGCGGACTCAGTGGAATAATTTCCCAAGTCTGAGCAAAGTAACAATGCAGGGAGCTTCTCCTTTATATTTTTCTGGTGTCTTTGTCCCCCAAAAATGGATTATACTTCCGGTTCTTTCACGGGCTTTGCAAAAAAAGGCCCCAGGTGTTGTGGGTCTTGAGACCATATCTAATGGTCTGGCCTGGCGCCAGGGCTAATAACCTCTGCCCCCCCTACACCCTCCTTCCACCTCCACCTGGGGCTGTGCACTGTTCATAGTTTATGGCCTCTGTATTTAGGTAACATGTCTTGCAAGACCAGTTTCTGGGGGAAAGGCAGTGATTTAATTATAGGTTATCATGAATGTACACTGTGCTTGCTGGCACAGATTCAGATTGCTAGCCCCCCAAATATCAGGGTTACATTGGAATTAGCCTTTTAGCCTTCTCACTTGTATTAACTGATTAAACTCACTTTTATTTTATCACCTTTTATAAGAGAATAAGACTATAACACTTAGAGTTTCTACCTTCTCTTGTAGTTAAGTACTTTGTAATCATTCAGTTGTTTAAGGCTACAATCTACTGAGTAAATTAGTGTTGTAATTCCCTTTTATACAGTTAGGGAAACTGAGACAAAAACAGAATCTCTTGTCAAGACCACATGGTGGTGCATTATTGGCAGAGCCAGAATCCAAGCCAACTGTTACTTGAATCCAGGGCTTCTGTTGAAAAAACCAAGTCAGTCAAGTTTCCCCACTCTCCTTCCTAAATAGCTGCTGTTACACACACAGTAACCTTAGCAGAAGTTTTAAAAATCAACTTAGAAGTAATAATGTTAAAATTTCCAAATACTTCCATTCAGGAGACTTGAGAAAGTTTATGTAGCCCACAATAGGATAAGAGGAGAAAAAAAGGACATGGGTAGCATTCATTATTTTTTTTTAAAGCTTTGCCCCTAACTTTCATAATGAACAATTGAAGACAATAATGTATAACCTGTATTTTATATATACATTGATATTACTTGGTCCTGGTTACTTGGTCAAGTTGTTGCAGAAGACCAAAGAAAACCAAGGACGCTTCTGAGAGAAAAAAGGAGGGACACTGTTTTATACGCCAGCGGACTCAGGGAACAGCCTTCCAAATCTGAGTGAAGGAACACACATGGAGCTTTTCTTTATATCTCCCTCCCTGTGATCTTTGTCCCACAAACAGGGATTATGCTTCTGGTCCTTTTTGCCCACCTTGCAAGAAGGCCCCCAGGTGTTGGGGGTCTCCAGGCCATATCTGATGGTCTGGCCTGGTGCTAGCGTTAATAACCCTCCCTCTGGGGCAGTGCACTGTTCACAGTAATAGGTTCTGTAAGACCAGTATCTGGGAAGGAGAGAGGGACTTAATTATAGGTTATCAGGAATGTACACTGAGCTTGCTGGCTTGGATTCAGATCACTAGCCCCCAATATCAGGGTTACATTGGAATTAGCCCCTTTTAGCCTTCTCAAAGTATTGGGGAAGGGGCTGGCAATATGGTAAATGTATTAAGTTCCAGATTCTCCCGTTAAACTCTCAATGACAGCATCAATGATGAGTCTTGGAGAAAACTGAGCATTTTTAGCCCCTTAGAACCTACTCATTTGAAGTTAGTAAACTTCTGAAGAATAATTGCTTTAAATATCATATTTTAAAATTCAAATATTATACTGAAAAAAAAACCAAATACTTTATCAGGCATTTGTGGTCATTTGACCTTTTTCAAACCAAGAAAATTAGCCTTATTTAAATCCATAGTTTTTCTACCCCTTCCACTGGGGAAGGGGGGAGAGAACAACCTAACCCATAGACAAGTATTTTATTTAACTTCAGAGACAACTGAAGTACTTTATTTTCCTTGGGAACTTTCCAAGTGCCTTCTGAGCCAGGCAACAAGCAAAGGGTGGATTTAAGAAGTGGTGAAACCAAAAGTGGCTTGGCTGCTCATATCAAAAATTAAAAATCAACAACATGTCCAGCAGTTGCAATAAATAAATGTCCTCCTAACTGGCATATTCTATATGAAGCAGGGTCACATCAGGCCAGGCCAGGCCATCATTAAATGGAGGGCATTGCTGGAGAAACATAATGTCACAGGCAAAGAACAATTAACCAGATAGGACAGGCCCCAAACCCCATACCCTAAAGGCAGATAGTGCACTTTGGCATAGTCTTCAGGTTTTCTCCAGATACACAAAAACAGATGAACTACCCCTGGATGACTAATCTCAAACTTTAGGCAATGTATGAATGAGACAGCCTTGAGTCCACACTTAACTGCACATTCCTCAGCATAAACTTGCATCACTTGTACTTCTACTAATTTAACACATTAATAGAAATATTAACATCAGAATCTAGGAGACTCTGGTTTTCTACAGAATACAATCAGTACATGTCTATTTATTAGCTCACCCTGCAATGTCAACAATAGAAAGACGTTCTCCTCCAGATTTTTAATTGGCTTTCTGCAAATATTGTCGACTTTGCTAATGATGAAGCCACAATTTCCCCCGTTCAAACAAAAACCTCAGAAAAACAAGTTCTGGACATGACTAAGGCATTGCAAGAAGAGGCAAAGGAAACAAGGTGTAGAAATAGGGAATTATTTAAAACCTTGGAAGTAAATATCTCTGAAGCACTTTACACACACACACACACACACACACACACACACACACACACACACACACTTCCAAATCAAAGGATATATGAAAAATTCTCATAAGGAAATATAACTTAGCAAATGACTGGTAGAAATTTACACCACTGGTAAAAGTTATTCACTGGATGCAGAACAGCTAAACTGCAAGTTCATGGGAGAAGCCAGCTCTTTAAATCTCAATAAAAGGCTAGAAGGCTGTTTGTTGCCTGTTGGCTTAGCTTTAAATCTGCCAAGCTGGCATGAGGGCAACTCGTGTTTTTTGTTTCTTTTTGGTTTTCTTTTTTGTTTTTTTGTTTTAAAATACTACTCTTCATTCAAACACAAATTGAACCTAACTGTCCCGTGCAATTACATTTCAGTGGCTCTAGCTGAGTGTTTGTGTTTTTTCTAGGTGATTAATAGCGCTCACATTTAAATGGTCACAGTCAGCCTCTACAGTCATTAACACCCCATTAAGATGGATGAGAAGAACTTCGCACCTTTTGTTTCAGTCCAGTGGGCCATGGACTTAACAAAACAGCAAGGCATTGATTTAGGGAGGGAAGATTATCTGCACAACCAGACAGGCTAAAACTTCCTTTAAAAACAAACAGATTTTTAAAACGCCCTTATAAAACCTTATTTTTTGAAAGACTCTTCAAATATCATTTTAAGACCTCTAAGCCCAGAGCTTCCCCATACTTGAATTTATGCATATATTTGACATGGTTCTCCATAGCGTTTACAGAGCTCTCAGTTTCTTCCCTACTGTTGCCTTTGCTCTAAGCCTATAATTATGATTGGGAGGCTTCAGTTTCTAGAGAAAAGCAGTAGTAACATGAATATCTAGTTACCTCAGAGAATAAATACTTTAGTGGAAGTCAATGCGTGACAATGTAAACACTGGCTCCATTTCTCCCATATGGTAGTAGAAGCCTCATGTTTTGGGAAACTTCAAGTAAGAGTTCATTGTTTCTATTTAAGCAGAAAATGAATAATCTAAATGTTAAGAGCAGAATGCTGCCAGAGACTGTTTAACTAGTGGAGTGGACAATGACACTTGATATTTTTAATTTCTCTTCAAAAAGCATTTCTTCAAGAGAGTCCTATGTGATAACAGGAGTGATTTTTGTAGCAAAACCACTCGTTCACAAACTTGCAAAACACCGTACATCTTTCTGAGTGGAAGTTTTCACAGGCAGAGCCACGCACATGTTCCCTTTAGAACCAGCCTACACTCAGCTTCCAGGGTTGTTCTTATTCGAACAGGAGGCTGGTTGTCAATCAATCAACATGGTATCACCATATTATCATTTTTATTTCACAGTTACAGTGACTTTATTGAACCTAAAGTTATTTATTACTATCATCTTTATTTTCTTCCATTGAAACAGGTAACTTTCAAATCATGCAGCAAAATGTAATTTTTAAACATAATGACAGCATGCATATCTTAACCCAGCCATGTCAGAATCTATAATCAATGAACATTTCACACCCTTCACACACACACACACACACACCTGATATTCTCTGTTCTATACAGGGTGGGGCAAAGTAGGCTTACAGTTGTGAGTATGAGAAACAGTTTATTCTTGTAATATTATTATTAACTAGTGGCCTGGTGCATGAAATTCATGCACGGGGCGGGAGGGGGGGAGATGTCCCTCAGCCTGGCCTGTACCCTCTGCAATCTGGGACCCCTCGGGGGATGCCCAATTGCCCGTTTAGGCTCCTAACCGCTCAGCTGCCTGCCTGCCTGATTACCCCTAACCACTCTGCCTGCCGGCCTGCTCACCCCCAATGCTCCCACCCTGCTGGCCTCCTCACCCCCAACTGCCCCCCTGCCGGCCTGCTTGTCCCCAACTTCTCCCCACTGCCAGCCTGCTTGCCCCCAACTTCTCCCCACTGCCAGCCTGCTTGCCCCCAACTTCTCCCCATTGCCAGCCTGCTTGCTCCCAACTGCGCCCCCCCCCCCACCCACCCGCTGGCCTGCTCACCCCTAACTGGCCTCCCCTCCTGGCCTGATTACTCCTAATGGCCTCTGCCTCAGTCCCGCCACCATGGCTTTGTACTGAAGGACGTCCAGAAGGTCTCCCTGGAGATCTCCCGGTCTAATTAGCATATTACCCTTTATTAGTATAGATTATTGTATTATTTTCCATATGAACAACTGTAAACCAACTTTTGCCCCATCCTGTATTATAAAGAAAATCTTTCCCCTGGACCACATGTAGCAGCCCACCCCCAGCATTTCGACAAGTAATCTACACCCAATTTTGACATAAACAAAACTTTTCCCTTCTAGCTATTTGAGAATCCCAGTAGTTTTAAAAATAACTAGATCTATATTCATCCCACCTCTAAAATTACAAAGTTAACCATTTTCTCTCTCCTCTTCTTTCATTAGAAGTTCTGCCCTGTTGCTATAAGGGGTCAGTCTCCCTCTATTAGTGTTATAAAATGTGTTCCCTTCGTCCCCTCTAGAATTTAGTACTCTTTTTTACTGCATCATCTATTTTCTTCCTCTCTATTGGCTCTTTTCCATCAGCATATAAGCATGTTTTGGTTTTGCTTATGTTTGAAGAAAAAAAAAATCTCTTTAGATCTTATATCCCCCTTCAACCAGCATGCTATTTATTTGCTTAAAGTCACATGAAACATTTTTAAACAAAATTCTCACATTCTTATCTCCCTTTCATTGCCTCCAATCAGAGCACTGCTATTGTTGTCACAACCTCCAGCAACACACTCCACATTGTTAATTCTATGAACCGTTTTCTGACCTCATCTTTATAAGTTCTCGGCAGCATTTAATATGGTTGCCTGCTTTCCTGCGCCTGAAACACACTATCTGCTCTCCATTCTGTGGCCATTTTCCTCCTACCACCCTAGCCAGTCCTTTTCAGACTTCGTTCTTGGTTCCTAGGCATCTAGTTGACTTCAGATTTTGGAACACTCCAGAGCTTGGTTCTGTATTCATTTATCATCTTCTGCTGGGAGCAATATATAAAAACATACGAGGTGAACCAGGGAAGTCATCCGGAGAAATGGGCCATTCTGCTCCTTTTCCATCTTCTCTGCCTGGGGAGCCAGCCAAGGAGGCCAAGACAGCTTAGTGGGGCAGGAAGAAAAGCTGTAGTGTGTGGTATTAAGAAAGTGGAAGCGACCAACAGGGCTAAATGCAACCAGAAGTTAAGTGAAATAAGGAATGAAATATATACACTGGGTTTTTTTGACAAAAAGTTTATTAATGATCTCAGAGAGAACCAGTTCATTGGACATGGAAATAGAGGGTAGCTGAGAGTGGACTGAGCTGTGAGTGGTGAAGAGAGAACTATTAGACAGCTAGGTACTGATCTACTTTAAAATTCTTCATTATACGTGGTGTGACTTATGTGTATATGTAAGTTAACTTCAGTCAAACCGTAATGGAGGTTAGTTAGCACTTACGGGAGCACTTATGTTAGCACTTTAGCTAGGAATCTCGACTACTGAGGCACTAAGGCCAACATTTCCAATGTTATCTCAGTCTACCCTGGATAGTTAATTAGTGTAATGGATCTTAAATATAAAATTTCTTTTGTTGAATGAGTAGTATTCATGATATTTGGAGAATAAAAAAGATTGTGTGGGTTCTGCCATCTACACCTGAAAAAAATTAAAGACTTTAGCAAATCTAATGGCCTAATGTCTTATCTAAACCCTGCAGCTTAGTTTGTTCCTGCATCCGCCCCATGTATGCAGCTATGATGCCTAATCCACCTAGAAATCCTTCAGATTATCATGGTGTCCGCTTTAGAATAAATTTTACATTCAAGTGCCAAAGGACAACGATTAAAGACTGATTGAACGAATTTGTTTGCCACTTTTCTAATAAATATTTGTATAAGTAAATTTCAAACTGAGACTTGCATTCAATGTAACACACCACCTAGACGTGAGGTCATGAGGAGGAGCCAGGAAGCCCTAATTATCTCTAAGCATCGGAACCTGCACATGTTTGCCACAGCAACCTGACCATTGTTGAGAGGCAAATTTGGCTTTAGGTCACATGCTAACAACTTTTGAGAGAAGTGTAGCTATGAAAGGAAGTGGAAAGGGAGGCAGTAAATGGAGGGAGAGTGAGCCACAATTTAAGAAAGTAGTTTCAACGTTAGTTTATTTATGTTCCTAAATGGAAGAGATACCAGCATGTTTAAGCATTGATAAAAGGATTCTGGAAAAGACAAAAGATTTACAGTAAAGGAAAAAGGAGAGCTCTGGCTGGTATGACTCAGTTGGTTGAGCATCATCCCATGCACAGAGATCCTGGTCAGAGCACATGCCCAGGTTGTGGGCCTGGTAGGGGACATGCAGGAGGCAGCGGATCAATGTTTTTCTCTCACCGATATTTCTCTTTCCCTCTCCCTTTTTCTCTCTCTAAAATCAGTAAAAAACATATCTAAAAAAAATGAATAAAAGAGGAAGAACACTACATGGCAGCCAACAAGCAGAGGAAGAAGGGATTAAAACAAAGGCAAGGGAAGCCTTAGACAAAACAGATTCATTATTTTTTAAACAGATGGAAGGAAAGGGGGGGGGCAATATTGGGCAGCTTTGATGGGTTTTATGGCAAGGATTTGAAAGTAATCTGTTTCTCCCTAAGATGAACTACAAGGTAAAGTCATTCTTTGCAGTTGAGGGGAGCCATAGATAATTCACAGATTTTAAGTTGTCCAAATATAGAATTAATTAATGGGAATTCGGTTTAATTTTTAGAGTTGCTGGTGTTCATTTTTCTGAAGATATCAGTACTGTGCTTGTATAAGAAAATAAAATCTGTGAATTCACAGTGGAAAATTTACTTTTCCTACAGTTTTGTTGTTTCCAGTGCTCAAAATGGAGACGGTCGTTTAATCAGTTCATTTGGGAATTAGATCACTGCTTGGTAAAACAGCGTGTAATGCCCATTACCACAGAGATGCATCAGTAAAGGGCATTGCCACTCCTGCAGCCACACCCTAATTTCCAGGTGGGGAGGGACAGGGTGGGAGAAGGTCAGTATGAAGAGTATAAATTAATTTTATTTTTTTTAGATTTTCTTATTGTATTTCTTAAGTAATTTGGGAAAAGGAAGTTCCCTGCTTTTACCTTTGGAATGACAGTCTGTCAAGTCTTCATTACATTTGTGGCTGAGCATTGGCCTATGAACCAGAAGGTCATAGTTCGATTTGAATTGATGTCAGTGCAGCTTTAGGGTTATTGTTTGTTTTGCAGCTGTCATCCTAACTTCTATTATATTCTATTTCAAAACCATTTTAAATAATTATTTTTTAGATCCAGTCATATGGGAAAGTACCTATAAAGTGCTGAAGAGCAAAATTTTTTAGTTTCTATAACAACTATTTCTTTTGTTTTGTTTTGTTAACCCTCACCTAAGGATTTTTTTTCTTCATTGATTTTTAGAGAGTGGAAGGGTGGGGGAGAGAAACATGATGTAAGAGAGACACATTGCTTGGTTGCCTCCTGCATGTGCTCTGACTGGAGCCGGAGATTGAGCCTGAAACCAAGGGTCATGCCCTTGACTGGAATCGAACCCGAGAGTCTTCAGTCTGGGGGCCGACACTCTATCCACTGAGCCAATATGGCCAGGGCTACTTATTTTTTCTTAACATTAAATGGAAATAGTGCTTCGTTTCGGTTTTCTTTTTAACTTTTTATTCTATATGAAGCTTCAGAAAAGTAATGTTTGACGGGGAGGTCATATGCAAAACGCAAAGGTTAGGAAGCCCGTGAATTATCGGTCCATATGGCCTGGGGGTTGGGTGTTGCTGAGACGTAGAAACCTGGAGTGCTTCATCATGATTACAGAGCTCTGTGGAATGCTGCCGGCACGCCGCGGAGGAGGACATGGGAGAGCGCTGCAGCGGGCTCCCTCCCCACCCAGCCTAACTGCCTGGGACAGGGCAATTTTGCTGGGAAAGGCTGCTGGCAATCTGTAGGTCTCAGCTTGCTCCTCTGTGCCTTGCTGAGAGAAAGAGCTGTTGGAAGCGAATCAAAGCATGAAACTTTTGCTGCTCTAGTTTAAAGCTCATGAAAGCAAATGATCTCCAGGGCTCTAATCCTTCCACCTTGGTAAACATACAACAAATCTACACGAAAGGAAGGCTGAGAGACATCCCATTTCTCCTCCCGCTGCCGCTCCGATACCTGTAGGCTCCAGACTGACTAATAGGTGTCTCATGAGTCTCCATACCAGGAGAAACATCCTAAGAAAACAAAAGAGACAGAAGTCTGAGGGTAAAAAAAAAATCACAAATTCCCATAAAGCCCACAGCTCCTTGACAAGAAGTCCTATGTTATTTCTCTGGCCTTACTGCACAGAAAAAAAGACAGGCTGACAGAAATCAACGCAGGTTGCTAATAGTCATTTTGCTTTATTTATTTATGTTTTTAATTCACAACAGGATGTCAGGTTCAGTGTTGTTTTACTTTTTAATCAACCCCCTTCTTTCCCACTTACTGGCACAAACTCCCTCGGCAACTTGCTGTGTCAGGGAGTGACTTTGAGAGGCAATCTATTAAACTCGAACTGAAAGATTATTCCCCCCTGTAGATCTGTTTACCAGTTTTAATTATTGATTGGAAATTGTTTGCAATGGGTAAAGATACACCAAAGGTAGGGGATGAAAGCACAAACACACCCCCAAACCTACAGATTTTTTCCCCTCCGTCATACATTTCTTTTAAAATATCGGTACAGATCGTCAGTGTATTTGAGGACACTTGGCAATCTGTACCGCTGCTTTCCTCCGGAAATCTAATATCAGGGCCAACTAGTGGTTTTCTCAAGCCCTTATCAGCAAACAGGAACATGAAAAATAGCATTTGATATATAGTCCCTAGAGAAAGTGGTGAAGCAACCTGGCACGAAATTACAGGAAAACTCCAATTATGGATGTTATACCAAGATTTTAATCAATAAAGCTGTGACTTTTCCCCACCAGGGACACATCAGTTGGTGAAAGACCTGAGCTTGCTTTAATAACAGAGCTTCTGGGCAGCGGGGGAAGGAAAGAAGGAGGACGTGAGTGGCTCGCTCTACATCTAATCCTAACACCTGTAAAGAAAATAAGGGAAATTCATTCTGGGGACAAAGCTAGAAAACCTGCAGAATAAAAGTGTCCTTCCTGAGTAATAGAAAGAGAAGACACCCCACCCCATCCCCACACACCACTGACCCAGGATAAAGATTTCACCAGAGTAAGAGCAGTTTTATGCTCCCCCTTTCACCTTCTTCCCTCCAGGATAATGATGAGAAACCCTTTGACAACTCCTATTACCTCCTAGAAACTATTAGCAGGGGCTTGGCGGTGACACAGATTTTTTTGTTATCTGCAAATGAGACAATGTAGCTGGAGGATTGAGTTTCACCCCTTGCTTCTCTGGAGACAGACTGGGAACATGGAAGGCCCCAGGTTAAAAATGTAATGAAGACTTTTTTTTAAGAATTTAAAAAATTATTTATTTATTTTCATATTTATTGATTTCAGAGAGGAAGGGAGAGGGAGAGAGAGGTAGAAACATCAATGAGAAAGAGTCATTAATCGGCTGCCTCCTGCACTCCCCACACTGGGCATTGAGCCCGAAAACCAGACATGTGCCCTGACTGGGAATCGAACTATGACCTTCTGGTTCATAGGCCAATGCTCAACCACAAATGTAATGAAGACTTGACAGACTGTCATTCCAAAGTCATGGGAATGGGTCTTTGTCTTACAGAAGTGGAGTAGGTAAAGATGATTAGGCAAAAGGAATCTGAAATCAGACTAACCCTTTCAAATACATGATAGGGTTCTCTGAAAGCTGGTGGTAATATCAAGAGTAGATGTTTAAAGCATCCAGTTTTGCCAAGAGACCTGCAGAGGAGATTACAAATATTTATATAAGATGATCTTCTTGAAGGACTATGGTCAATATTATACAAGACCTTCAGATGTCTCCCTACTGTGCTGTCACTACCTTTAGCTAACTCAATCCGTCTTACCATCAGTGATGTCTACTCCTTGTGTGGCCATGGTGTGGAGAATGAAGGGGTGGGGTAGCAAAGAGATGTGTGTATTTCCACAGCCAGGCTGTGTTGGCAGAGAGTAGGATGTCATCAAGTCACCGGGGGGCTGATAGAGGAGTGCGAGAGGGTGACCACAGGAAGCAAGTGTTGGCCCAGAGGACAGGGGAGACAGAACGGGGTTCTTGGTGCTGAGAAGGACAGAGAGGCCTAAAATGAAACCACCTTCTTTTTCATTATACCACAAATTGACTCATGAAAGGGAATATGGGAGAGGTGGATGATTGGGTTACCTACACTGTATCTTTTCAGAGCTTTCTTCACTAGAGCCTTTGATAACAACTTCCAAGTTATTCAGTTTCAGGCCAAAATGTTCAGCCTGGAGATTTTCTGAAATGGTGACTGCCAACCAGGGGTCCGAGGACCACCAGGTGGAACCCAAAGGAAAGGCTAGAGCTGAAAAGTACTTCCCCAGCCAAAACCTTGATATTCTCTTCCATCCCCTCTCACTACTCATTCATTTCATAAATATTTATTTATAATGACACTGGAATGTAGCAAGATAATTTTTTGGAGTATTTGTGTTTTTCTTCTGAATCTTGGGATTTTCCCCCCCAGTCAGCTGGAGGCAAGCACATTGCCTTAAGGAGAAGTCAATTTTGGATATTTGTTTTTAATTTTTAAAACAGTCTCTAGAGAATGGGAAGAGAGGGCCTGAGGGGAGCAAATAATGAAGTTCAGGCCATAAAAATAGAAGAGACCAAAGAATAGAGGATTGGGGAAAGCATGTAGGAGGAAGGCTGAGGCGGGACAGGCCTGGAAGCCCCAGAAAAGAGGGCGTCACTGGACTGCAGAGGAGGGCTGCTCTGGCCAGCTGAAGCTTCCCTCTCAGGATTCCAGGAGCACAGTACACACGCGGGGAAGAGGAGCATATGGAATACTCTTTTTGATGCTGTGAAATGAGGACCTTCATTCATCAGCTGCCTGCACATGCCCGTGAATCCTCTGCAGAAGGGCCTGGGACTTTCTAAGTTCATCTGGGCTGACTTGCATGAATGACTCTCCCCTTCCTTTTTGCATAAACCCCAAACATGCATAAGCTCTCAAAACAGAAAACAAGGTTGTCTATATGCAGTAGACTGTAGTGGCTTCAAAGTATATCAGGAACCTTCATGGCAAGATGACAGTGGCAAAAGAAGAATTATCACTTTCCTGAGCCTTTGTGCCAGGCATTTGCTGCCTGGGACTCAACATTAGACACGGTTAGCGCTGTCAAGCAGGGTATAACTGTGGGAGTAGAGGGCAAGGGGGAGAGAATAAATGGATAACCATAATGAAGCAGAAGGAATATTGTGTTAGCTGTAGGAACATAGAGGAGACTCCCATACACCAGAATTGTTGCTTTAGCTGAGTCTTAAACAATTAATAAAATTTAGCCACAGGGGAGGTGTATCAGTTTCCTACTGCTGCTGTATTAGATTACAACAAATGTAGTGGCTTAAAATAACAAACGTGTATTATTTTAAAGTTCTGAAGGTCAAAATCTGACATGGTGTTACAAGGCTCATGTCAAGGCATGAGCAGAGCTGCATTCCTTCTGGAGGCTATGAGAGAACATCTATTCCTTGCTTTTAGCGGCTGCAGCATTCCTTGGTCCACAGCCCCCTCTAGAAATGATCTCACTATCACATCTGCTTCCCTTATCACATTTCTCCTCTGCCTCTCCTTCCTCTAAGGACCCTTGTGATTACATTGGGCCTACCTGGGTATTTCAGGCCAACTTCCCCATCTCAAGATTTTTAACCACATCTGCACAGTCCCTTTTGCCTTTTAAGATAACATATTCACAGGTTGCAGAGGGAGGGCAAGGATGTTGGGGGGTAGGGGGTATTGTTCTGCCTACCACAGGAGTATTCCAGGCAAAAGCAACAGCCAAGGTAAAACTCAGAAGACGCAGAGAACAGTTAGTGTGAGTGAAACCCCCAAGTTTATAAGGCTAACTCCAAAGGGAACAAGCAGGAGTGATGAGAAAGGGCTTGGTGGGGTAGGCAGAGAATAGGCCAGGAAGAGCTTTGATTTCATTTAAGGAAACTGGAATTATAAGGACAGCAATGACCTGTCAATTTTAAACAGGAACATAGCATCACCACATTTGCCTCCTAGAAAAATCATTCTGGCTAAAAGATAGTGCAGTGTATAAAAGCCCAAAGAAGCTGTGAGATTGAAGGTGGGAAAATAAACCAACTGTTTTTGTGAGTCAGGTAAAGCGATTACAGCCTGAACTTAGACAATGTATACAAAGAGGAGTAGGTGAGTTCAAGGAAAATCAGAGTGCCAGTCAATGGGATATAATGATTAATCTAATATGGAGGCAAGAAAAGAGTCAAAGATTATTGTTTGTGGTGTTCACATATATGGGGAGCCTTTCTCAGTGCCTTTCACTGAGTTTGAGAATGAGGGGAGGTGGATCAGGCTTATGGTGGATATAGATGATAACATATTTCAATCCCAGTACTCTACTCCTTCATTCCTGTCTTTCAACTCTCAGCAGTTACCTATATCATGCCCAATTATTGAGATTATTGGAATGCCCAAGTCCCCAAAATTAAAGGTGCTACTTGTGCATTATTTTGTCTTCAACCAATCCAGTTTTTTCTTATTTCATCACATGATATGAATTTGTCCTGGGAAAATTTGCATGATTTGAGGTTGGTGTAATGGCTCTTCGGTATACTACTAAGGTCCCCCACTTCAAGACTTTGGCACTTATTCCTCCAACTACCTATATTGCTTGAGCTATGTGACCATGAGTTAAGGAAAGGAATCACTTCCCTCAAAGGAGTTATTTAAAAATAAAAGGACCACCACCTATGACTGAGAAGGGCATGGTGACCACTCCAGATTAAAGTCTGAGTTACCCCACATAGTAAATCACCTAAACCAACAGAGGTACCAGCTGAAGCTAAGAATCTAGAATGGGTAGTAGATGAGGGAGATAATATAAGTTGCAGCCCTGAGACCAAGGGTTCTGGTGGAGGCTATAGGACATCTTACAAACCTTACTGTAGTAAGTTTCCCCAAGAAATGAACTCAGTTAAAATCATGGAGGAGTCATTCCCAGATGGGGTGAACCTATTATACAAGGCAAGTGGATCTGAGCAAGCACAAATGGTGGACTCCAGCACCCCCTTTCAGAAATGAGGCACTCATTGCCCAGATGCTAGTTATATTGTCTGATGAGAGTCCACAGTTGAGTCCTTCCTCAGGAATTACCCTAAGCTTCAGTAAATAGCTTCACTCAAGGTTACACCCATATTAAATTACTAGTCATTGAGGGATTACAAAAGCTAGGACCCCTTACCTCAACCCAACATATCTCAAAAGAGCCCTCCCAACCTGAGAGTTCTACATGAGTTCAGCTGAGGGCTCTGTTGCATCTGCATTGCAGTTCAACTTCTCTTGGTAAACAATCTGGCCTCCCTCTTCCCATTAAAATGGCATTCTGGTGATTTCCAGAGGGAAAGGAGGTGGGGAGGCAGAAGAGGGTAAAGTGGGGATAAATGTTGACAGAAGGCTTGATTTTGGGTGGTGAACACACAATACAATATGTAAGTCATGTATTATAGAATTGTACACTTGAAACTTATATAATTTTATTAACCAACTAGAGGCCCAGTGCACAAATTCATGCACTGGGGGTCCCCAGTGGCTGGCAGTGGCCCGCTGAGTACTCCCTCCCTTCCCCCCGGCCATCCCTGGCCCTGGTTGAACTCCAGGAAGAACTCCAGGTCAAGGGGACAATTTGCATACTATGCTTTTATTATATACGATGTCACCCCAAGAAATTCAATAAAACATTTTTTAAAGTGTCATTCCCAAGACCACTCCTAATAAGCTAGCTGCACACAAATTTCCATTGCAGTCAGCTTCCCATGGAACCAAAACTAACAATTGGCTTTTTTTTTTTTTTTTTTTTTTTTTTGGCACAACTCAATCTATTATAAAGCCTTTTGTACATTTATAGCACTGTGTAAATAAGAGCTCTGGCATCCCCAGTTGCATAAATTTGAATACCTCACACTTTTGATATTATAAACAAGACCAGGTCACTACTGAGCCTTTTGGTTCACTATTGTTAGGTAAACCTAAAGCTATTTATACATTAACAAAATATAATATACATGCAAGACTTCTAAAGAATGTGATATATTCTCTCTGGATCAAAGCTAACATGTTTTAGAAAGAACTCATTGTACAACATGTACTTTTTCAAATATTTGCCAGAGTAGAACCTGTTAAATTTTTGTTCATCATTCTTTAACTATCTTGGATTCAGTACTTGTATACCCTTTCATCTGTAGACAGTAGCTCAAATGCCATTATTACAGAAGGAAATATCTTCCTTTGTAATTTTCTACTACTCTCTTATAAACATTTCTTAAAATAGATCTTTAAAATCTGTCTTACCATATAATGCTCTATCAGTACAGAACAATATTCCACATTGAACTATTAAAGGCAATTCAGACACCAGTCATGGTATGTAGGATCAACTTGCTAGATAATTCTGAGTCTCAATAGCCTTAGTTTCTTCATTTTAAATATCTCACGTTTTGAAATTGACATAAAACCTTAACATTTTCATGTTATCAGTTTGTTTCATGTTGTTTCTATTACTACTTGAATTTTTATTTAAATGTGTCATAGGCTTTTCTCAAAACTATCATGATCAAAACAGAAGTCTTAATTTCTCTGCTGGGGAGTAGGGGAGAGACTATGCTTCCCTAATTTCAGGGAGTAGGATCTCTCTTCCCTCCACTCCAAAGACAATTCATAAGCAGCCTCTGTTACCTCTGTCTCTGAAACATGTCCTGAATCTGCTTGTTGCTCCTTTCATCACTGCTCTCACCCTTGTCAGGCCACCATCCTTTTCTATCCTGCAATAACTTCCACCTGGTCTTCCTACTCTATCCCTGCTCCCTTCAGGACACATTAACAATCACAAAAAGAAAATTTAATGGAAAGCAAAACACATTATGACTCTGTTTAGTTTGCAAATGCTCCCCATCGATCATAGAATAAAACAAAAACTCTTTTAACCAACAGGCACTCTACGATATCTACCCTTCCTACCATCCTGAGCTGGTATCATGTCATCTCCTCCACACCCTCCAGCTCTAGACTTTTTGGCTTTAGTTGTTACCGTAGTTGTTGTTCCAATATGTCAATTTCCTTTCTACCCTGGAACTCCTGCTCTGTTCCTTCTGCCTGGAACATTCTCCCTGGGGCTTCACAATCTTTGCTGCATCTTATCAAGAAGGTCTTAGCTCAACTGTCACCTCCTCAGAGGTTTCCCTGACTTCAGACCTACTTTGGAGCAAATTTCAAAGTAGATTGCACCTCTTCCTAGGCCTCGTTAAAGATTAACTTGTTTCATATTTTGTGATATTTTCACTATCATTTTAATTTTATATTTACTGTTTCTGCCTTACTGGTACATGAAAACAGGGACCTCATCTGACTTAGTGCTGTTGAATATGTTTACCACACTTAGGACTTGCTGCTCCACAGATATTTGCTGAACGAATATAAAAATATGATAACAATATAACTATATTTATATTATTATAACATACAATTACATATAAATATAATATATAGTTAAGATAATATGAATAGATATAAATGAATGAATAATATCTTAGTATATAGGGCAAGCAGTTTAATCTCATATGGAAAATGAGGTTTAGATTTAATAAAATGTATATTAAATTAAAAGTATCTCCATCAAAAGTACAAAATATAGGAGAATCCAAGATGGCAGCGTAGGTAAACACCTAAACTGCTGCCTCACGCAACAATTTCAAAACTACAACTAAAAGACAAAACATCTATCACCCAGAACCACGGGAAAGCTGGCTGAGTGGAAGTTCTACAACTAGAAGGAAAGAGAAAAGAGCATTGAGACGTGCACGAGCGCTGAAAAGCTGAGGTACAGAGGCGCGTGATCCGGGCTGGCGGCGGGCGTTGCTTTTTTCAACCCAAAGGGAGACAAGCCCCCGATTACTCTGAAATACAGTTTCTGGGGAGACGCGGGGGACCCAAACTCCTATGGGGAGAAGCTGGACTGTCTGCCAGTGAGGGTGGCTTGCTTGCAGAGCTGCGCGCAGGAATAATTGTTTACTGCACTGGGGCACGGGACTGCCGACAGGGACTCAGAGCCGGCTAACTAGCAGCCATTGCTGTTTGCCACGCCCTAGCCTAGTGACACCCTGAGACCCCGCCCTGCACAACCTACAAACCCACCCAAGCTCCAAGCAGCGGCTTTTGCATAAGAAAGCCCTGTCCTATCGCAGCTTAACCTAGCAAACTTGCAGCCTGGGTCAGACAGCTCCAAAACCTCCAAACCCCAAGCAAAGAGGAGAAAACTGTAGCTCTCACTTTAGCTCCTGCTGGGTGGCCTCAGACAGTAGCTGACCTGCACCCCATTGGAGATCCAGAAGCCAGTGTACCTAGTGGTCAGTGTGAGACACCAGATTTCAACTCCTCACATCCATAAGTGACACATTCAAGAGGCAGACTCAGTGAGCACCAAAGCCCCACTGAAACAATTCCTGCCCCATAAGCGTGTCTTCAGCGCAGCAGTTCTTCCATTATAGACACAGCGAGTGCTCACAGCTAATTGGCCTGGAGGTCAATTCCTCCCAGTGTACCAACAGCAATTAAGGCTTAACTACACCAAGACTTTGCACTCAGCCCACAAAGGGGTGTACCAAGAGCATCCACCTCATGTGATTGAGGAGGCTGAGCTACTGCCCCCTATACATCACCTACCACACAAAGCTACTCCATCAACACAGGGAAGCAGCCAAAATGTGGAGACAAAGAAACATGTCACGAATGAAAGAAACGGAGGAAAGCAAACTACTGGATGACACAGAGTTCAGAACCACATTTATAAGATTACTCAAGAATCTTCTTAAAACCACTGAGAAACTTGATGAGACCTTTAAGGATATTAATGAGAATGCCCAAAAAAATGGAAAAGGATCAGTCAGAAATGAAGCATACACTGTCTGAAATAAAGAATATACAGAAACTCAACTGTAGATCAACGTACCCCAAGAATCAAACCAAAGATCTGAAATATGTGGAAACAAAAAACATCCAACCAGAAAAACAAAAAGAAAAAAGAATCCAAAAATATGAAGATAGTGTAAGGAGCCTCTGGGACAACTTTAAGCAAACCAACATCCGAATTTTTGGGGTGCCAGAAGAAGGGAGAGAGCAAAATATGGAAAACCTATTAGAAGAAATAATGACAGAAAACTTTCCCTACCTGGTGAAAGAAATAGACTTACAAGTTCAGGAAGCACACAGAACCCCATACAAGAGGAATCCAAAGAGGACCACACCAAGACACATCATAATTAAAATGCCAAGGGCAAAAGACAAAGAGAGAATATTAAAAGCAGCAAGAGAAAAACAGTTAATTACCTACAAGGGAGTACCCATACAACTGTCAGCTGATTTCTCAACAGAAACTATGCAGGCCAGAAGGGAGTGGCAAGAAATATTCAAAGTGATGAACAGCAAGAACCTACAACCAAGATTACTCTACCCAGCAAAGCTATCATTCAGAGTTGAAGGTCAGATAAAGAGCTTCACAGACAAGAAAAAGCTAAAGGAATTCATCACCACCAAACCAGGATTACATGAAATGCTGAAAGGTATTCTTTAAGGAGAGGAAGAAGAAGAAAAAGGTAAAGATAAAAATTATGAACAAAATGACATCAAATACATACCTACCAACAAGTGAATCTAAAAATCAAGTGAATAAAAAATCTGAAGAACAGAATGGACTGGTGAATATAATAGAATCAGGGACATAGAAAGGGAGTGGACTGACGATTCTCAGGGGAAGCAGGTGTGAGGGGTGCGGGAAGAGATTGGACAAAAATCTTACTCCTATGGATGAAGACAGTGGCGGGGGGTAAGGGCATGGGGTGGGGTGGGGAATCAGGTGGAGGGGAGCTATGGGGGAAAAGAAAGAGGAACACCTGTAATAATCTGAACAATAAAGATTTATTAAAAAAAAAAAAAGCACAAAATATATACTCTGTGTTGTTTTCTTATAACAGTGAGAGGTTATACTCCAAACCATATTTTCAAAATTCTAAGACAAAATATTTTTTCATATTTTAAATTTCTATACATATTTATAATCCATGGGTTTATTTAATTCAATAAGGTTTATTTTATTTACAACATTAAAGTAATGGTGTGTCTTATCATCAATGATGTCTTAGATTTGAGGGAATAATGGTAATAAGAATTTAATAAATATTGTGAAATTGAATGCAAGATTGAAGCCCCTACCTTGCAAACAGTTGGCCACATGCATAGGCTAGACAGCCAAAATCACAACAGAGTCAATGATTGCAGAACAGCCTTTTCTGTGTTGATCTAACCGACTCTGATGGGAAGACAGGGAAACTGAACCCCTGACTGCTATGATCTCATTAATGCCAAGCTTCAACCAACTGATTTAAAGATACCTGGGTCAGAAAGTAAAAAATGCAACTTCATTGTTGCAAATGAAATTTCACTAAATTGTAAAGAAAATCCGGATTTTCAAATAATGGGAGCTTTCTCCTGTGAATGTGTTTGATAACCTCAGTGTCTTTGAGGTTTTTTCATATATATATATTATATAATATATATATATATATTATATATATATATATATAATATATATATATATATTATATATATATAAAATTTATTCTATTTTGTTTAAGTGAGAGAAACCAATAGTACTCCATTTTTATATTTAGGTACTGTTAATACCTAAGGAGCGTATAGTGAATTTAAGTTCACACCTCTTTTCTTGCTATTAGTCAGATGAAGAACATTTAATTAAAGCAGTGAGATTTAATAATTTCTCATATTCCTCTTAACTGTGATCTCATTACACCTTACCCCCTAAAAGATAAAACAAAGTCCCACATGTCATGGGAAGAAATCAGAAATAGCAGTCCTTGTTTTTCTCATCCCTGTCACTTCTGAGTGGCCAGTAGGAAGCAGGGACAGGTAAGTCATTCAGATGAATATAGAATGGAAACAAACTTTATATAAATTAGTCCTAGAACCAATACATTTTCTAGAACTTAGAATAGTAATTGGGTTTTTGCCTCATATGCTTATTCTGATTGGTATCATCATCCTACAACACTGGTTTGAGAAGGATTTCTAAGGCTCAGCCAGGCTTCAGGAGAAAAAGTATCTTATCAATTAACAAATTGGAGCAATTTACATACACTATAGTAACCAGAACTGGGAAATTCTAGGTGTAAGTAAAGGTAATTTTTAACCATGGGATTATGTACTTAAAGATGTGGGGGGTGGGGATGATAAAGGAAATTAGAAAAGCTTACTCTCTAATTCTTAAAGTCAATGTAAGTTTTTTTTAAAATGGATACTTTAAACAGTTTTCTCAACATTAGTTTTTAAATGCCAACAAGGAACCACGTGCACTCATATTGTTCTAGGTTCTAAGAATTGTCAATAAACAAACAGCAGAATCCTGCCCTCATAGTGCTTATATTCTAATGAAAAAGAACAACAAACAAGTAAAATACTTATATAATGTTCCTCATGTGCCAGACTTTGTTCTAAGTGAATTTTTAATGTATTAGCTCATTTAATTTTCATAAGAACTCCACAACATAGGTGCTATTGCTTCCTACAGTCATGCAGCAATGAAGTGAGAGTGAGGCAGGACAGTTAGCACCCGGACCTGAGAACCATAACCATGGGATTATGTACTTAAAGATGTGGGGGGTGGGGATGATAAAGGAAATTAGAAAAGCTTACTCCTAATTCTTAAAGTCAATGTAAGTGTTTTTTTTTTTTTTAATGGATACTTTAAACAGTTTTCTCAACATTAGTTTTTAAATGTCAACAAGGAACCACGTGTACTCATATTGTTCTAGGTTCTAAGAATTGTCAATAAACAAAATAGCAGAATCCTACCCTCATAGTGCTTATATTCTAATGAAAAAGAACAACACAACTCCCTTTCTAGGTTAGGGCACTGCAGACATGACTGGTGGCGATACCCCTGTCCCCCCATTGCCACCCTCCCAATTTTCTGGGGTATGAAATAGTTGAGACAAGTAAGAACTGTCCTCAGCCAGAGTTGACAGCCATGTTGACCTACATCATGGTTTTGAAGCCGCTCCACTCTCCAAAACAAGAGCCATCACTGGGGGAGGGGGAACTGAGATGAGTAGCCATCACTGGGGGAGGGGGAACTGAGATGAGTAGCCATCACTGGGGGAGAGGGAACTGAGATGAGTAGCCATCACTGGGGGAGGGGGAACTGAGATGAGTAGCCTCAGAGACCATGAACCACCCCCATATCCTCCCCTTGCTCATAATTGATAAGAACCTCCACCCAGACACCCCACCTCCTGGTGACTCACTTCTTCAGTTCTCCCATACTCCCCTCCTTCGTGAATGTGTACTCTCACTTTAATAAATCTCCTGTACTTCGCTGAATCTCTCTGTCTTGCTCTCAAATCGTTTCTTGCATGGTGACAAGAACCTGGACACAACCACTGAGTGGAGGCCTCCCTTGGCCTCCCTGTGAGCCCTGCAGCATCAATAGGACTGAGTCTCTAACACAAGTTTTCTAACTCTAGAGCCTGCGTATCAATGCCATGTTGCCTCCTCTATGCTGTGTTGTTTCTCATGTTTTTAAATATTGGGCTACCATGGTGAACGCACCAGAAAAAGTCCCTGTACTCACAAACTCATTCTGGAGGAGGGAGACAGGCCATAAACAAATAATAAAATTAGTTCAGGTAGTTATTAGAGCTGTGGATAAACCAAAGACGTCCTGAAAGGAGGGCAGTATCATATAGGACAACCAGGAAAGGGCTCTCTAAGGAGATAAGAATCAGTGATAGCTGAAATCACAGAGATGACATTTGGGACACAGATAGCAACATGGGCAAAGGCCCTGGGGCAAGGCATCAGCTCAGTGTATCTTTGGAAGGTCCCTGTGCCAGAAGCAGCATGAGAATGGGGAGGGACAGTATGAGATCCGATCAGAAAGGAAGGCTGTGGCCGGACCTTAGAGAATCTTGCAGGTCATAATAAGCATTGACAATTTTACTCTCAAGAGCAAAAGAAAGCTACTGAGTGTCTTAAACCAATAGAGACACAACATAATTTAGGTTAGTGAAAGATTCTAGGTAAAAGAAAAAAGGAAATACAGCAATCTCTAATTGATGATAATTGGCATTTTTCTTTATTTGTCCATTAATTAATTTTCATTTTCTAATGTATGTGTCTTCTAAAGGCTTAAAAGTGGGTGGGCTGTTAACATTCTACCCACACATTTCCGTCATATGCTCATTAGCAGAAATGCTCCACCATGGAACTTTAGAGCAATTGCTATAATCCCTAAGAAGGATTGTAAACAAAACCAGTTCCAAAAGTGGAGGCAGAAAGAATGAGGAAGGACAAACGACATCACGTTCAATATCAAAACTGTCTTTAAAGAAGCATGGGGACCTGAAAGCTACCTGATTTCACGCTAGAGTCACTATCCTCTCATTTGATCACTGTCATTATCCTGAGGTTTGGGGTCTTCAACTGATGTGCTGCAGTAACATTTCCCTAGCTCTTTGTCAGGTGCTATTCAATACATTCACGAACCAGAAGCACTCAGGCACCAGCCAATCGAAACAGATGCTACCTATATCACTAGGGCAGAGAACCTCTGTTTACCAGAAATCACGCCTGGAGTTGCTATAGCATAGACAGTTTTAGGGGTCCAGGGTCTAGAGCAAGATGTACAGGGCTTGTGGTGAGGAAGGCTACTCAGGACAATGGCTATATATCAACTGATACAGAAATAATTCAATATTTTAACAATTCTCATGGCCATATGGATACTACTGTCCACATTAACTTCTCTCCCAGACCCTGGGTAGTTTAACAAAGGGCATTCCAAAGTGGGTGTGAACAGCAGAAACAGCCAGGAACTGGTTTCACATAAAGCTTTGTCAGTTCTCTTCTAATACTTGGCTGTTTACACAAGAACAATCAAATGTATTGGCTGGAAAATTCCACTCTCTATGAGAGAACAGACTGATTCCCATAATACATTTTTGCTGGAGTCACTAGCTGAGCCAAACCAGCTCTGTTAAGAAAACACCACCCACCTCAGTCTGGTCAGCCTTGAACCAGACTGTTGTCCTCATACAGACACCAAATCATAGTACAATAGAGGATAGTTTGCCAATGAATGTTAGTTGGCTAGCCAACTATTTAGTAATAAGGGCATTGTATCAGGCAAACTCCCAGTTATTATTCTTGAATGCCAAGCAACACAGCATCTACCTTGGACAGCATGTAAGAAGCACATTTCTTTCTCTCAAGAAGTTTTTACAAATAACCACACCCAAATTTGAAATAATCAATAACAAAATATCTAATAAAAGTCAAAGACATCTCTCCATCTTTGAAATCCTTAAACCATATAACTTTTCAACTTTCTCAAGTGATTACTTTATAATTCATATAAGTAAATATATCAAAATGCAGTAAAACTTTAGATCCATAAAACACAAAATAGACTGTTGCATTAATAAATTATTCTCTAGGTGTTTTTGGACAAATTTTTGCTAGAAATGCCCCATACATCAATGAAATATCTAGATCTGCAATTTTGCAATTTCTTCAAAGATTTTTTTTCTTTTTTTTTTTTTTTTTTTTTTTTTTGCTTATATTGCTGGTACTTTTCCTTTGCAGAGAAGAACTGGGAAAACCATTTACATTAGTTAAACTTAAGGTTTTTGTAACATTTTTCCAGCTATCTAGTACTTTTACATTAAGAGTAATTTTTTCTCTAAAGAAAAGTACTATAGTAAAACCCAATTGATTTTATAGCTTATAAATAGGAGGGTGAGGGCCTGTGCTGGGACGCGGAAGCGGGCTGGGAGAGGCCAATGAGGGTGAAAAAGGAGGTATATGTAATACTTTCAACAATAAAGAATTAAAAATAAATAAATAAAATTATAGTTTATAAAGTCCACGTAATTAAGTAAGTTTCTATAAAGACTGTAATCATAAAAATATATTTCTACAGTTTTTAATAATTAAATCATAATTATTTCTTTTTTAAAATATATATATCTTATTGATTTTTTACAGAGAGGAAGGGAGAGGGATAGAGACTTAGAAACATGGGTCAGTTGCCTCCTGCATACCCCCTACTGGGGATGTGCTCGCAACCAAGGTACATGCCCTTGACCGGAATCAAACCTGGGACCCTTCAGTATGCAGGGTGACGCTCTATCCACTGAGCAAACCAGTTAGGACCATAATTATTTTTTTTTAGCTATCAAGCCCAGTTTTTAATCAATTTAGATATCAGTTTCCTATTACATTAATACTATAACACAAATTTAATAAAAACATTTTATAAGATCAAAGTCAAAATTTATTAATATCTAAACAACTTGAAAATTGATTTTAAACATTTCAATATATCATATTTAAATGAAAAAATTAACAAACTTTAGTTGCTTTTTGAAAAGAAGCATTCAGAAAGTTCATCTAAACCAGTGGTCGGCAAACTGCGGCTTGCAAGCCATATGTGGCTCTTTGGCCCCTTGAGTGTGGCTCTTCCACAAAATACCACGGCCTGGGCGAGTCTATTTTGAAGAAGTGGCATTAGAAGAAGTTTAAGTTAAAAAAATTTGGCTCTCAAAAGCAATTTCAATAGTTGTTCTGTTGATTTGGCTCTGTTGACTAATGAGTTTGCCGACCACTGATCAAACAGTCTTCCAATTCTGTGCCTAAATTGATTCCAAATTTTGCAATGAGAAAGAATAAGAGTGGTCATATTCTCAATCATTACAACATCCAAACAAACATAAAATAATCAGTAGCTTAGATGCCCAAAATTAACAGAGTTTTATTTGTAATAACTCAAGGTATATCATCTCCTAGTACTTTCCCAGAATCAAATCTGTGCTTCCATTCTATAAAATCTTTTTATAATTAGTTCAATACATAATCATGTCAAGGATGTTTTAGGCAACTCCAAGATGCACGGGTCTTCAATGGGCATTTGATACTTGCTTTGCCAACATCCAGCTTCTCTTCTTCAACAACAGTCCTAAATTTCATTTGGACTTCTACCCTTTCTTTAATCTCAATCTCTGACACTCTAAGGCAATCAGCACATCATCCATCCCTGGCCACAGCTATTATTTCAATGATGGGAAGTGACCACAATTGCTAAATTAGTGAAATTTAGATCTGTTTGGGGCTGTCATTGTTTTTCTACTGGATTAATTCTAAAATGATGAAGACCTTGAAGTCAGTGCAGCTCTTTGGCCACTGCCAGAACTGAGAAAGGAGGCAGCAGAGAAGAGGCCAAGATAGGAGATGGAGAGAAACTATTGACATTATTTTTAAATTGAATTTATTGGGGTAATATTGGTTAATAAAATTAGACAGATTTCAGGTATACAATTCTATAATACACCATCTGTATATTGTAGTTTGTGTTTACCACTCTAAGTCAAGTCCCCTTCCATCTCCATGGACATTATTTGGGCACTAAATTCAATTACTTCCCCCTTGTATAACTGGTTTCAGTGGGATTATGTCCTACTCACAGTAGGATATGTCCTGACTATCTCTAAGCCATTCCACATTTATGACTAATCAAATGATTACTAACTCTTAACAAGAGTCACAAATTATGTGTGAGACTCAAAGAGAAAAAAAATTTACAATTTCAATAAAATAAAAATCCATTGTTTTTAAAGCTGGAGGCCTTAGGCTCAGGATCATCATGTAAAGGCTATTTCTTCTGTCTTTGTACTCTTCCAGTTAAGCTAAGTCTCAGATTCCTATTCTGTAAAAATGCCAATGAGCAGTGCTGAAACCCACAAAAATGATTGGACCTACCATATATGGAATACCCTGAGTTCAATCTTAGCTAGGCCCATAATAGTCTTGTAATTTTTGAAAAGCTATCTTTTATTTGGCTTTTAACCCATTACTAGTTCACCACAGTGATTATTTTTAATATTCATTGACTCTCCTCAGGCCATCACTATACTCTCATCTTCGTCTTATCCTATGTGAACTTTTCAGATTCCATCCTCCATCCCCCCACCTACAAACCCCCAAGCTTTTGAGAGCTACCTATAGATTCTGTGTGTGTGTGTCCACAGTTACGTTGCACATATAAACTAACATCCTGTATTTCTAGAATCACTTTCCTTGTCTTCTAAATAGCATATGTTCCAAGCACTTATTGGGAGACCTGGATTCCAGAATTTATGGTAATCATTATCCTCAGTTTAGATTTATCGAGTGTTTACTATGTAGCAGGCACTACCCCCGTTGCTTTACATTATTAACTTCTAAAATCCTCTTAACAATCTATGAAATAAATGCTGTTATCCTAATTTTACATGTAAATAAACAGAGACGCAGAGAGATCAAGATCACACCTTAGTGCATAGTGGAGATGAGATTCTATCTAAGTCAGTCTTTCTCAGAACCTATGCTCACAACTGCTATCGCATGATGCCTCTTAAAGGTTCCATGAAGACATTGTCCAGAAATAAATTCTTATATTTGTGTATACAACATTACAGTGTATACACAGCTCTTATATTAAAATGCCCTATTAAATTAATAGTTAAGTTACCATTACTTCTGTTTTACAAACGCAGAAAAAAGTTCAAAGATTAATGGGCTTATTTACCCAAGTTCATTAAACTAATGAATGGTGATTCCACATCTTCCACTCAAAGGAAATTTAGATCAGAAAATTGTTTTCCCACAGGCTCTTTCTATAGAGATAAATGTTTGAAATGTCCATGAAAATATCTGGTCAAACTCATTCTAAGTAACTTTATAGTATAAATGACACTCTCTGGACCATCTGAGTGACATAAATACTAATGATCAACTAATATTATAATTTATCTTCACTTTTCAAGTTGATACCCTCGCCTCTACTGAAATTACTGTCTTCTTTACACATATTTTGATTTTCAATATCATAATTTCTGACTCCTCAGCTGGTTGGGTGAGACTATGAGGAGATTATAGCACAGTGAAAAACTCAAGATAGAAGGTGGATCTCACCAATCTTCACCTAACCTCTATCTTCCCTTTTCAAGTTACAGACAATAGAGAGGTAAACTCAGTCTTGGCTGGGTTTTTTTTTTTTTTAATCTGGAAAAACAAAGGTCTGGCTTTATATGATGCTTGATGGTAGAAAGATTTATAAACCCCTGCCCCATCAAACAACCAAACAAAACTAAACATCTCCTTGTTATGAGGTAAATTATGTTCCCCCAAAAGATATATGGAAGCTCTAACCCCAGTAACTCAGAATGTGACCTTACCTGGAAAGGTGGTGGTTACAAGAGCTAGAAGAGTCAAGGAGGACTCTTCTTCCAGAAGAGGGTATGGATCTGCCAACACCTTCATTTCAGACGTTAGCCTCCAGAACTATGAAAGAAAAAATTTATATTGTTTAAAGCAATCCAGTTTGTGGAACTTTGTTATGGCAGCACTAGGAAAGTAAAAGACTTCTCTTTGCTTCATTTCCCTTCTCTTATTTCCACATTCAAAATTTTTTCAGGATATGTAAATATATATAATAAATGTAGATGATGTGTTATATATTTTAAATATATTTTTTATAGAACATAAGATTTCAGTGAGAAGCTTTGAACTCAGACAAAGAGGAAACAACAAAGATTAGGAGAAATGGTTATTTGTAATTTGACTCTTGACAGAGAATTAATAGAAGCAGAAATATGCATTTAGTTTCACACAATTGTCTCATATTTTATGGAATGTAAACAACAATCAATAACAGTGTCTAAGACAAAGTACTAGATAAATCACTTTGGTTATTCTAAAAGACCCACTCTTGTCCCCAAAACTATTTCCAATCTATTCTTACCATGTTCTTATCCCTGTAAATTTAGAGATCTAAGACCTTCACAATAGCCAACACTTACAAATGGACACTTTTTGTGATCTTAATTCCAACTGCTTGATTTGTTGGGCATGCCCTTTAAACTCAAGTCACAAACTGATTTCTAGCACCAATATCTAACTTCTAATACTTAATCCTGCCTCCCACTTAGCTCACCCATCTTTCTTCAGTCTATGGGACAAACAGCTCAAACTTGGTATGATCATTTGACTGGAGTGCCTGCGTGGACATATGGGCTTCACAGCAAGCACCTGTCTAGTTTTAAATTGGTCTCCCAGAGTTCTGCATCCCAGTCCCATTGATTTCATTGTTTTATACACAAAATAATAAGCCTATTCAATGAATAAGCTGCATTCCCTCCTGCTGCAACAAACAAGATGCCAAACATCCTTCTTTATGTTGGACAAACTGTTGAGTTTTCTCTGACAATAAAACCAACAAAGGCCTTAAGATTAGATTCATGAGTTTGTAAAAATAAAAAGGGGTCACTTCATCTCATTTCCATCAAAATTGGTAACATCTGGTAGTCATCCTCTAACATTTAAAAAGATATTTTCAAATAATACTATTCAACAGATTTAGGTATGTTGTGCCTATTTTGCAGCTAACTCTTCCTGGCAGGGTTATCAAAATGTCGTTCTGCTTAGAAACTGGGCTTTCCACAGGTAGGTTAAACATTTTTCTGGTGAATTCAAATCCATCACCCTCTATGATGCCATAGTTAGGAAAATAGGAAGATCTGGAAAACATTGGCCCTGTCTTCAAGCACTGTAGCTGCCCATGACTGGGCTAAAGCACACAGTGCTTTCTGGGTGAGTGAGAATGCAAGTTGGACTCGCATAATAGAGTAATTGTTCCTAGTCCCACCTCTGGGTTTCTGGTGAGAACTGACTGAGCTCCAGCACTTACTAAAGGCCTGCTTACAGCATCTGAAATTTAAGAGAGGCTGCCCAGGGGACTTGAAAGCACTTCCTCCTTCTGAATTCTCTCAGCTCTATCCCTGTATTAAGCCAGATCTTCAATAAGTGGAACACTTACACTTTATTATCTAAGCCCCTTAAGAATGCCTTCACTGAGCAATGGCTTAATATCATAGCTTCAACCTTCAAAGTGGACTGATTCAAGAAGGGTCAATTTGAACAATGTTTCCATAAGATGAAGTTGAAATTGGAGATATTATTTATCTTATTATTAAACTCTGTACAAAGATTCACATAAAAAAATTCTCTTTGAGCCCTAACTGGTTTGGCTCAGTGGATAGAGCATTGGCCTGTGGACTGAAGGGTCCCAGGTTCGATTCCAGTCAAGGGCATGTACCTTGGTTGCAGGCACATCCCCAGTAGGGGGTGTGCAGGAGGCAGCTGATAGATGTTTCTCTCTCTCTCATCGATGTTTCTAACTCTTTATCCCTCTCCCTTCCTCTCTGTTAAAAAAAAAAAAAAATCAATAAAATATATATAAAAAAAAATTACCTTTGAATTGGTAACCTAAATTAAGGTTTCCTGCATAGATTAATGTATATACCTGCTTTTGGATTAGACAATGAAGGTTATATAATCAATTTATTTCCCTCATGCTTTAGATGCCAAAAATTTCAAATCAATTCAGTTCATTGAATTTGTTTATTATACCCAGAGACTAACCTCTGTTTCTTTCTACATTTATTTTATACTAGAGGCTCAGTGCAGAAATTCATGCATGGGTGGGGTCCCGCCAGCCCACACCGATGGGGGCTGATTGGGGCTGGGCCAGCTGGGGGGAGGGGCCACGGGAGGTTGGCCAGCCGGCCCTGTCTTCCATTGGCTGGTTGGCCAGCCGCAGTGCATGTCATAATGATCAGTCCTTCTGGTCCTTCAGGTCCTTCCAGTCCTTCCAGTCCTTCTGGTTGCTTGGCTTTTTTATATATAGATAGCTGTGTATATCCGTCTTATTACATGTTATGACTCCATTTTACAAGGACTTCAAAATATTTTGGATATAGGATGGTAATTCCTGAAAACTTAAATGCTTCTGTATAATTTTCTTTGTTTTGGGGTTTTTTTTTTTTCTTAAAAGTGGAATGCATAAGACCCTGCAGGGAACCACAAATAATATTCTTCCTTGGAGGTGCAATGACAATGGAAGGAGAAAAATTATCCCACTCCTGTATTACACTAGCAAAGTATTATACTATCTTGATGCTCTGCCTTTTTTAAATCTCCTTTTTTGGTCTTGGCGATTCCCAGAAGTATACAAAATTCAAAAAGAAACTGAAGATAAGTTTATGCTTTCTGCTCTCTTCCACAGAGTATTAATATTCTTTGGAATTGAAATTGTTTTATTAATTTGATTAGGTTGAAGGAAAATCCAAGGCTTTTATGAATAATTCAAGTTTCTGTCAGATCCTTGAAAGCCTTATAGAAAGTACTGTTAAACCTCAAAAATGCCCTCACAGTAGACTATACATTTAATTTTCAATAACATTGATTTATAGTTTTATAAAGAAAAATAATAAATATAATGAATTACCTCCATATTTCTTGATCTCAGTCACTATAAAATAACTGCTGTAGTTTTACATTTCCAGTGTGAAATATTAAATGCATAAATCAAAACAAAATTATTTTTCATCTTAGAGAGAGAGACTGGTTCCTGCAACTGACAAATTCATTTTATTTTTAAATTAATGTTTTAAGAAAAAAAATTCTATTGAATCTCTAGCAACTTTTAAAAGAATAAAAAAGCTTGCATTTTATTATTTTGCTTATGATATCTTCCACAATAGGGGCTGTGTATAAAAAAATTATTAAGGTCCCTGCATCTCCAAACTTATCAGTTGAAATTACACTTCCTTACATAAATCATTTTCCTTTCCCACTTCCTTTCTCATGTTATTTCCTTTTCCACGATTGTTTTACCCTGAGTTGCTACCCATAGATAAACGTCACCTACAATATGCTTCTCTAATACCACCAGACTGGCGTTTTTGTAATTTTAAATATTCCCTTACAGCTACAACTAAGTAATCATATAATGAGAAGAACATCTATAATAATAAATATGCTAATTAGACTGGACGGTCGAACAACCTTCCGGACGTCCTTCCAGACAACCTTCCAGATGAAGCCAGGGCTGTGAGGGCAGAGCCCCTTGCACGAATTTCATACATCTGGCCTCTAGTTATCAAATAAGAACAATTCAAGAGAGATACAGATTTTCAAATAGGCAGAAACAGATGCATTTGCTTTTACATTTTCTCAACTTCATCCCCTAAATTTCATTGAGAGCAAGAAACAGTATTTTGCATCCTTGATTAAAAAGAGTGAACCTAATTATAAGAATTCATTTTCCCACTTAAATACCTCTCAGCTTTTGTGAGTATTCAACATTCAGCCACAAGAAGATTTCAGAAGGAATAGCAAAGGCTGAATACTAAAAGGTGCCAAATCCTTGAACAAACAGGTAACTCTGAGCTAACAGGCTAAAAAGAAAAACTAAATCACTTAAGGACCATGATATTGGAAACTTGAAAACAACGTAAGTGAAATATTGTCTCTAAGGCTCAGTTTCCATGCTAAAAACAGATAAATTTAAATTACCCCCTCTTGTAAGCTTATCTATGGGCTTGCATGAGTCTTAAAACCATCATGTAAATTATTTGATCAATTATGAACACAATTCACTCATTGATTATAAAACCAAATAAGCTTATAGACAAATCTTCTAATTAAAAAAAAAATTATGTTTGTCATATGGTTAAAAGAGAATTAATATGACTAAAACAAGAAACCAATAACCTTTTTAAAAATCTTTACAGTAACTCAGTATAAGGCGGTATTTTCTGGGGGAGTTTCATAAAGTATCTCTGGAGTCCTGAAATAACTGTCTGGCAAAGATCTGAACAGGCCTCTCTAAAAATAACCATGGCTGTGGACTTCATAAACATTTTTAGAAATTAAATAGCTGCTAACTTGTTCCATATGGAAGCACATTCACAGAGTCCAACATGTTCATTGAGATCATCAGAACACATATACCAAAGGAAGAGGCAAAATTGTCCACAGTCGCTCATGATAAGCCAAAGGAAACAGATGATCCTGAAACTTCTTTAAAAAATAACAGGCAAAGGGCTCTAAAAACCACAGGATATTCTTGCCCTAAGACTTCCTACAGTTTCTTAGGTCAGGCAACCTTTGAAGATCTCCAAATAGTAATTATTACTCATTAAACAAGGCAATAATAAAATTGCTAAAATTTTGGACAATAGTTGTAACTACCAATGGTTTTATAGTTATATGCCTTATAACTATATAAAGGGTTATATATAGTTTATATTAAACCATAAATGAATTTAAATTTTTTTATTCAGATGAAAAGGATGAAGCAGAGATTTTAAAAGGCTGATTGATGATACCCTTATAGAGACATAGTTCTTCAAAATGCTCCATTTTGTCCTTTCACTCAGAATTCTAAGGAGTCCCAAATCATCTTCCCAAACAGTGTTTTTGTTTTTGTTTGTTGTTCTATTTTGTTTTTTTAATTCTCTTCACATAATAAAAGAGAACAAGAAGGCAGAAAACTAACAGCACCCTCTCCCATCTGTTAGTCTGTTTACCAACGTTTCAGCATCAACTTATGCACGCCGAGGGTTTATTCGTCCCAGAGTTATGTGAGTAAATTGGGAAAATTGGTTTCCTCTGGTAAAAAAAAAAAACAAAAAACACTTACACTTCAAAGTATTTTTCCTACATTCATACTCCTAATTTTCCCTTTTTGATCTCTACATCTGTTGTTGTAGAGATCCAAAATCCCTGCGTTGCCTACCTCCCTTCCAACTCTCCCAAACACATGGTTAGTATTTAACATCCAGAACTTCATTTTCTTTTTTTCTACTCATAATTTTGAATGAAACTGTCACAATAAATGAAAGTCAAAGAAAAGATAATATCAAATACATCTTTAAGACTAAATTTATTCAAGGTTTTATATTCAGATCAAATTGGTTTTTCTAAATAAAATGGGGTTTAAATTTCTGGGGCTGTTGCCATAGAGAAAAGTAATAGGAAAATCTATAGGAAAGAAATGTAGGAAGTCTGGTGCAGCTGATTGCATTCGAACTGGGGAAACCCAGCGGGGCTGTGATATTATTACCTATATGATCATTACAACATGTTTGTTCTTGGATACCAGCAGAAGGAGAGGAAATATGTTGGAGGAAAAGGGATAAGATAAATATATAATCTTTGTAACGTGGTACAAAGAGTAAAATGGCTCAGAATTGAAATTTGCTGAGTTAACAGTTGGGTGTTTATCTCAGCAGCAAAGAGCTTAAATTAAACTGTTTTAATCTAATGGTAAGGCAATCAATTGGTTGTTCTTAGGTTAGTGGTAGGGTGCTGGGTTGAGACAATTTCTCAATATTAGAACCATTTTGTAATAGTTGGAATAGAAGGCCATAACACTACAAAGGTGTATCATTGAAGAAAGCATTCCCTGTCTTAAAATATCCCCCATCTGCTATTGGGAATTTTGTCATTAAAGCTTGCTTTTACATAAAAGCCTAGTAAAAGTGTTTACTTGTAGGAGATGAAGGAGGTGATACAGAATGTATACAAAATCTTTTCAGTGTGTCTTATTTTTCTTTTGATTCAGGTGAATGTATTACCATGTATTACCTATAAAATATATATATATTTTAAATAAAAAATAAAATTTTCTTGGAACTTCAAGAGGAAGTAATTGAAATGTAAATGCTTCTACTATAAGAGGCTCATTTCAGCTGATAACCTGCTGGGAATGAGAGGAACCCTTGACCCGCCATGATCCTTCCTTATCTGTATATTCTTCACTTCTTTGCAGTTTGCCCAGTCGGCCTGACGAGGCAGAGCAGCCCTGGCTCTGTGTGCTTAGGTCTGTGGATGTCATAAACAGCACACTTTGGAATGTGAGACAAGGAGAAATTGGTACTGGGCAAATAAGAAGAACATGGAGGGACCACTGCAAAGAAAGCAGGCCAAATGCTCTCCTATACTACGTATGGCCTATGTGCTCCTCATGTGCATGGATACTGTGGGCACACACACACACACACACACACACACACACACACACACATGCGCACACACTCACTCTTACCTTCAAATGCCATTTATAATGCTATAGAAACCAGTGGAGAACCAGAGTCACTTCTAGGCAGAAATATATGGGCTATTTTGGTATTTTCTGGCTTCTTTCAGAGGCAATCCGCCCCTTGCCAAATGTTTACTGACCCCATCATAATCTAGCTGCCTTCTCCTCCATCGAAACATCTCCTTAGCAGATCTTAGAACAAGAGAATGAATAGATTATATATATGTCTCTATGACTCTTCATGAGTTATGCTAGCTATAGTAACAAACAATTCCCAAAAAAATCTCAGTGGCTTCACAAAATAAAGGTTTGTTTTCTGCTCACATCACAGTGCAAAAAGGTTGGGCGACTTCCCTGGGCAAGTCTCCACTGAGTAGTGACTCCAGGAAAGACGTTCCTTCCATCTTTGTTAAGCCACCAGTTTCCACAGATGGCCTTCATTTTCACCAGGAAAGGGGAAGAGAGCGTATAGACAGTGATATGGGAGATTTTATGGCCAGGGCTGGAAGTTGCAAACATTACATTTGTTCACATTCCGTAGCCCATAAATAACTTCAGGGGAAGTTTAAAAATGTATTTGTGCTTGGGAGAATGAAACAGGATTGACGAACATCTAGTAAGTCTTTTATACAAATCCCCTTCTGGTCATCACATATCCATGCCAACCTCCTTCTTATAGTATCTTCTGGTCATTGCATCAAAAATAAAATTCTGTATCTCTGGCAAAGCACAGCCTCTCCCCCAGGCTGGAGATGACTAATCTAGTGGACGCTACATTATGAGGCAAAAAGAAGAGTTTTCTGTTTCTCATATGCATATTCCATATATAGTGGTGGGACAGGGACAGGATAACTGCATTAAACACTCCCATTTAGAAAAAGGAAGAATAGGAATCACAAAGTAGTCAATGGTCCTTTCCAATTCCAAAGATAGATAGAACAGATGGGGCAATTCCTTAATTTGGCTTTGATTCTGTTCACTGGGAGAAACTCCTTTGTCAGTTGTCCTCCATGGACCCTGATCCCATCTTCTGGGCAACCTATTCTTGCTCACAGTTCTCCTTGGTGATGCCTGATGGAGATGGTTCAGAGCATGGACTCCTTGGAGGCTGTGGAGCATTTGAAGCCCTGACTGCTGTCCATGAAAGGTGAAGACCTGTCTTAATGTGACACATACACACACACACACACACACACACACACACCAGTAAAAAAGACAAAAAGACCTTGGAGCAAGGATTTAGGTGCAAGCCCTTTATCTGAGAAGTGTTCCCAAGAACACTATGAGTAGTGGAGAAGTAAGACATAGAGGAAAGGAAAGTTGGTAAAGGGAGCATTCATTCATGAGTAGATTATCACTAGAGAGATTTTATTGGAGAAAAAGGAACTCAAAACCTCTGGGGCCTCTCTAAATGACTATATGGAACATTATTTCCATAAGCAGTGCAGACACTCTAGCATCTCCTTGTTTAAGGTCACTCCTGAGGCACTGCTAATCCAAGCAGGTCTGCAGGCAGCAAAGTTCCCAAGAGCAGGGAGATATAGGCACAGGATGTGACAGTTGTGTCCTAGAATAGGTTGAGGAAATAGGATGGTACAATGACAGCATCTGCTCCAGGGCCTATGAGTTACTTAAAATTCAAACAGCCAGGGAATTTTTTAGTCTGGATTCATTGTTTCTTTGGCAATACATTTCCCTCAATAATTTAATAGGCTTCCAATATTTTTGCCATGAGCATGTAAACACTTCCAACACTCTTTCCGAGGTACAATGATTCAATGAGCTTTGTTACTTGGTTTTCTCACCCTTATGCCTCTCTCCTCCAATTTAATGATGGCTGTGTTGAGGCTATGGACAACCTCAAGGGTGAGGTCATCTTTCTTATCAGTAAACCACCAGCAAGAATTAGTTGATAATCAGCTAAGCAAACCACACTCCCTTAATGTAATCTTTGCCCTGTGTTACTTGATTCAACTGAACACTTTTTTATATCCAATTTTTCCTGTTTAGGCTTTAAAAACAACTTTTCCAAGCAAACATTTCTATTTTAGCATTTTAATGGCAATTCTTCACTTCTGATATAAATGTCTCCATTAGGATAAATAATCTTAGCTACTACAACACACAACCTCAAAATCCCAAAGGCTTAGCAATGAAAAGGCATCTATTCGTCATTTGCATATAGTCTGATGTGAGTGGAAAGCTCTCCTAGGAGGCTTTTCTCCAATGAGGTCTCGGGAGTTCGGGCTACTTCCATTATGTAATGGCATCATTTCCAATGTAACTATTTCAATCACTGATTTAGGAAGGAGAGCTAAGAAGAAGAAGCAGAGCTGTTAAGTACAGGCCTGGAAGTGGTAGGCATCTCTTCCACTGACATTCCTTTAGGACAAACTCAACTGCAAGGTTTACATTACTCATAACAAAAAAAAATTTAAAAAATGAGGGTTTATCTAGCTTGACTCCAGCACAAAGACTGGCAAGTCTAATGTGTTACCACTCTAAAACAGGACTAACCTTGAATCAAAGACATTAATCTCCTCTAATAAAATTCCATATTGATTACAGACCAGGTGGGGGATAAGGGTTCCTTGATACCCTCTCAATCATACCAGTCATTCAATATTTAAGTTTATTCCTATAAAAATTATCTGTAGTATCCCTGGGAAGTAAACAACCAAGAAGAATTGAGCAGAGATGCTCATTCATTTTGGTGACCTATCCTAAAATGATGGCACATTTTCTTCTCTACACTAATCTCCTAAAAAGTGGAAACTTTGCCAATCCACTTAAAATATGGGTACAAGAATATTTTGTTTTACTTTCCTATTTGTACTTTTGTTAAAACTAATATTCAACTACTTCTAGTATTACTGGTATAACCTTGGAGAACAAGTATCCAACTATTTTATCACCTTTTACCAACTACCTTTTATTCTGGGGGGAAAAATATCAGTCTTTAGATGTCAAAATGCATAAAAACATATGCAAGCTAAGAAAAAATAGTAGAACATGCAGCCCAGAGAATAAAAATTAGACCAGGACCCAACCACATTTTAAGAATAACATAATTAATGCATTTTACTGAAGTGAATTTGAGTATCCAGAGTCAATATTTAGTTTTTAATATTGCAAAATGCTGTGAAACTACATTTTAGATATGTAGTTTAAATATACTATTTAATTTTTCACATATTATATTGCATTTTCATATATTACATATACTCTGTAGAGTTGCATGTATAAAATCATCTATATTATACTTCATGAGGAATAAAAGGGATTTTAAGGGTAATTTTGACTATGTAATTTTTACAAATGTGAGCTTTTGGAACTAATTGCCTTGGTTAAGATACAACTCCACAGTAATTTTGTTTCTGCACATGACCTGCCTCCTGACTCAGCCTCCCTGCCCTCTGACCTTATTTGCTCTTTTTTTAAAAATAGCGTTCCTCCTATTTTCTTTTAAAACTTTTTAAAAAATATATTTTTATTGATTTCAGAGAGGAAGGGAGAGTGATAGAGAGAAATATCAATGATGAGAGAGAATCATTGATCGGCTGCCTCCTGCATACCCCCTACTAGGGATTGAGCCACAACCAGACATGTGCCCTTGTCCGGAATTGAAGCCAGAACCCTTTAGTCCACAGACCAATTCTCTAGCCACTGATCCAAACCAACTAGTGCTAAAGCAGAGATCTTGATAACGCTGCATACACATCACACAGAGTCCCAGACTCAAAAGCAATCATGGAGATCAGTTCAGGCTACTACTTACTGAGAGAAGAGAAACAACTCCTTTTGCTACAGCTATTGAGATCTCAGCAGCCAGTCAGCTCTTATCCATGTTGGTCTGTCCCACATTTTTCTATGCCCTCAATACACTTTACCATAACTTTCCTTTGCTAGAAACAGCCTTCCTTTTGAGCAGCAAGAATGCACTTGACCAAAGTTTTTCAGCTCCTGATTCCAGCTTCACAAGTCTGCAGGGCTTGTGTCTTTGAATAAAAAAACAATAACAACAACAAAAAACATCACAATATTAATGAAAGTAATAGCTACCATTTATTGAATGCTATGTGCCAGACACTATGCTAAGAGCTTCATTGGTAGTAGCTCATTTAATCATCACCGCAACCCTATGAGGTAAGTGCTATTATTAGCTGCATTGTATGAATGAGAACATCAAGGAAAATAAAGTTCAGTAATTTGCCCAAGGATACAGTGCCTGTAATAGTGGAGCTGGGATTTGAACTCAAATATTTTGGCTCTAGAGTCTGTGCTGTTACACGTTTCTTCCCTTATAGAAGACTCTAGTTTTATCTGTCAATAAACAATTGCTTATTTGTAGTAGCCCCAGGATTATCAGTAATGACAAAAATAGAAGGAAAATAGTATTTTACCTCAAAAAAAAGCTTTCCTTTCAAGATTGATACTTTCTGGATGATAGACCTGGGTAAGTTCTAGAATGTTTTCACATTGATTAACTGAGGATGATCACTTAGTCCAGCATCTTTATTTTAAAAATTACTTACAGCTATTTACCCTGGCAGAAAATCAGTAGGAGATGTCATTATTTAAATCTGTTTCTGAGGCACTATAGCCATGGAGCTACTTCCTGAGTGGATGCTCAATGGGGGAAGACAGATATTCAATCGCTTAGACCCCAGAAAACAGAAGTGAAAAATGCAAAGTTATGTAAGACTAGGTCACAATAGATAAATAAGCAATTAGCTTTGGGCATTTGTCCCTTGAATTGAGCCCTGTCTGTACACTGGCAGGGGGGGAATCTATTAATTTGCTCAATCAAATCAGTAAAAAATTCAGTCAAAGTATAATATTATAGGCAAATGATTTAGTAGCACAGAAGTATAAAATATATGTATGGGTGTACACATACAACCCCCCAAAAATGTTTACAAACAAGACTTTGTAGCTATTGATTTGGATGCTTGATGAATTAAAGAAACCTAGACTATGTGCCATTGTTACATATGTGGGTGCTTTCATTTACCTCATTTGGGGGTAGAAGGAAGCACCTCACAGAAGACCAATTTTGTAAAAAAAAAAAAAAAAAAATGTGTAAAATGTCCAGTTATGGAGAAAGTAAAATAGAAGCAGCACAATGATGGTGAACTGAATTTAAGCTCTTCCTATTCAGGAGGCAGTTATGCTAGTGTGCTCTATTTAGGCTCCTGGGCACTTCTTCCTATAGCCTGTCCTTGGGACTATAGTTGAACTCCCACCAGCAGAGTTCAAAGACAGGGGGCAGTAGGCAGTTGGCTGTGTGATATAACCTGAAGGATGTGACAGATGCGTTTGCCCCAAGATATCTGCCCTCTCACTCACCCACAACCTCCCCATCATGACAATTCCACTTCTGGCCTTATTTTTTTCTGCCAGTCATGCATAAAGATGGGCTCTGTTAAAACAAATTCATTATTTGTGAGACATTACATCTTTAACTCAGTAATGGTCACTTATACAATGTCCCAACTTACTTAGCAGAGCAGATTACATGTTTCCAGGCAGAGCTCAAGGTTCTGAAAGAACATGACACTAGGCAGGTCTGTGTAATAGTGAGAGGATGGACGAAGGGGAGAAGGAAGTAAAGGGAACCATCCTGAGTACAAAACACTGAGACTGGGTGTTGAGAAGGGAGAGGGCAGTCAAGATCTGGAAGACAGCTCCACAGAGGGCTGCTAGAAGGGTGCCAAGTAATTCAGATAGTTGGGGGTTGTGGGAGAAGAGTTTTGCTCCTTTCTCCCACATACTAGAGGAAGAAAGGATAAAATACATAAAAGTTTTGAAACTCATTCAAAAGTCTTATTGGAAAAGAGATCAGAATATAATGACTAAGATGGTTAAAATTCATCTTTGGGCCATCCACTTTGTAACCTTCAGGAATGCCATAACAAATTACCACAAACAGGATGACTTAAAACAACAGACATTTATTCTCTCACAGTTCTGGAGGCCAGAAGTCTACAATCAAGAGGTTGATAGGGTGTGCTCTCTCTCAGACTCTAAAGGATAATCTAGGTCACCATAGATGTGCAGTTAGCTTTGGGCACCTCTCCCATGAATTGGGCCTTGTCTGTACTATGTATGGCCAGATTCCATGCCTTTTTCTTACCTTTTGGTGTTGCCAGCAATTCTTGTCATTCCTTGGTTTATAGACAAACCAGGCCAATCTTCTGCCTCTGCTGTCACATGATAATCTCCCTGAGTGTTTTTTTTTTCTCTTGTCCTCTTAAAAAGACACCAGCCATTGGGTTAGGGCCCACCCTAGTTGAGCATGATTGCATGTTTACTTCTTCAAGATCCTATTCACAGGTAACCAGGTTTTGGAATTCAACACAAGTTTTGGGGGACGTAAATGTTAGTTATCATTCTTCCCAAAGCCTTCCCGCAACTTAGAAGTGACCATTCACTGGAGAAGTAGCGGCCACTCCACTGAAGGAGGCAATTGAGAAAAACTCTGTTACTGTCATTATGCAACTGAGCAGCTCCTGGAAATTTAGGGCCATATTCTTATGATGTTCTTCCATCTGCAGCTTTACTGGCGGCAGAACTGCCATAAAGTTTTCAGAGTTTCACCCTTAGCAATAATCCAACACATGAGCACAACAGGAAGATGCTGGCACAGAGGCATAAAGGACCATTGTTAGGAAGAGGAGTGGCAGCCCAGGAATAAGGAAGAAAGAGAGGAGCTAATCTCAGGGGCAAAGTACGTTGCACACTAAATCATCAATATCCATACTACCAAACAAAGGCAGGCTAAAAAGACAGGTTCTTGTTTTAAAAGAGGGGGCGGGGGTACTTATTGCAATGGAACAGGATGAGAATTTGGGATAGCAACTGGATATAATAAATATGTAAATATAGTTTTGATTCTATAATTTTTTCCCATCTTTAATTTTGACTATACACACACCCAGGTTCCAAAGAAAGCAAAGAAACTAATTAATAGATTATTCATTGAATAAATGAAACTCATCCATTGAAAATGAGCCAGCATTAATACACCTACACATCCATGCCAACCAGTCAGCTGAGATGAATCAGTCAAATGTCCCTCAGTGTTTAGAATGTCAGCATTAGTAATGCAAGTTTCAGAATAACACTTTTTTTTTACTTTATTTTTATTGTTGACACTATTACAGATATCCCCATTGTCCCCCATCTTTGCCCACCTTCACCAGCCTCTGCCCACCCCCTTCCTTCTGGCCATCATCACATTGTTGTGTGTGTCTATGGGTTATGCATTTATGTTGTTTAGCTAATCTTTTCACCTTCTTTCATCCAGTCCCTTCCGTCCCCCTCCCCTCTGACAGCTGTCAGTCTGTTCCATGTATCCATGCCTCTGGTTCTATTTTGTTTGTCAGTTTATTTTGTTTGTTAGATTCCACATATAAGTGAGACCATATGGTATTTGTCTTTCTCTGACTGGCTTATTTCACTGAGCATGATAATCTCCAGGCCCATCCATGCTGTCACAAAAGGTGAGAGTTTTTTCTTTTTCACTGTCACATAGTATTCCATTATGTAAATATACCACAGCTTTTTTATCCACTCCTCTACTGATGGGGGCACTTGGGCTATTTCCAGATCTGGAGACACTATTACAATCAAGATTAGCCATTAACAGTACAGTTTCATTACAACTGAATTAGAAATCTTGAAAAAATTTAGAGATTTTAGAGGTAAGAATAGTCTCTCAACTTAAAATTGATTGGAATATGGCTTTAAGATCTGAATCTATAAGAACTTAGGCTAAAGCCTCTTTTCTCACCCTCCAACTTTCAACAAAGCCCGGCTTTATAACTTTTTGCTTATGAACTTATCTAAGCTAAGGCCCCTGGAAATTAAGTCCTGAGCTGCTTTCTCAAGCTTCATTGCCAAAAAGACAGCAAAATGTTATTGAATATCTACTATGTGCTACACACTATTCTAGAAGATGGTGATTAACAAGTAAAAAAAAAAAGCAGAAAGAGTTCTTATGCATAGAGATTACATATTAGTGGATGAAACAGACCAATATCTCATTTCAGAAACAGGTATTCAAGAAGGTGTAAAAGAGATTTTGGAGTTTTGGCTGTTTTCCTACAACATAAGTATTTTTATATAAGCTACTTCTAGTAACTAGAAGTTCATTCCAGATTTTAACATCCTTTTATAGATACCATAAAAATAAATGTAAAGATGTTACAGTGTATTTTATAAACTAGATTAGGAAGCCTGAAAATTAATCCTATCAGGTCAAACATTTTGACAAACTTTCATTATTTGGTGCTAAGAAAACAATTGCAGTGTGCAAAGTGGAAAGTGTCACAGCCATAAGGCAAGCAGACCTGTGTCCTCCTCCTAGGCCTTCTCTGTCTTCCCCAGTTCTCTCACTGGGCTTTAGTTTCATAACCTGTGATACTGATTCATCACTTATAATTAGTTGTTTAGCTATCATTGGAATTCCTCAGAGAAGCTTTGGGTCTTGCAAAATTTTGATTAAAATCTTAACTTTTCAAATAACTTTAAAACTATTTTTAAATATAGAAAAGCAAATAGCACAATCAAACAATGTTTTATACCAAATTTTAGCCCATTAGAAACTAACTACCAATATGCTAATTTATGCATTCAAGTTAACAAATGTTTGTATAGGACTCATAATGATCTCTGAGTATACATTTGAACTTCCTAAAATTGAATTATTGATCACGTAGGTTGTATCTCTGACCTGGTTTCTCAATAAATTTGTTGCTTCCTATATGCACTTTGTGAAGAATGAGTCAAGGAAGTACCAACTGCAGCATAAGCCAGCTGTGCTCAGCTAATGGCAGCCCAGACTCAGCCACATCCAGTTAGTGTATATTCTAGTCACAGTGAAACAGTCAGCTGTGATGAAGAAGCATAACATATATCTTGTAACACCATTAATGTAAGTGATTTTAACATTTTCTTTGAGTTTTATAAGTTTGTTGCCCTCTTTCCTATTCATTGTGAATAATTCAAGTATCCTATATAATAAAAGCCTAATATGTAAATTGTCCCTTCGGATGGTTGTTCAACTGGGAGACCAGGAGTTTGACTGCTCCCCGATGGGCCCTGACAAGAGTGGGACCGCAGCGGGATGGTGCAGCAGGTGAGCGGGTGATGCCAGGCCAAGGCAGGTGCAAGCACAGATCTGATTGTCCCGCCGATGGCCCTACCAATGGCCCCACAGATGACAACCAGCAGTGGCGGCAGGGGGCAGGGCTGCCGCTAGGCTCCCAGGCACTGAGGGAGCGGGTGGGGGGCCCAGGCCCGATCAATCACCCTGCAGGTGGGATGGTGGAGCAGGTAAGGGGGTGGTGCCAGGCCAAGGCGGGGTGCCAGGTGGTATGACAGGGCTGTGAGGCTGGGGGCGTGAGCTGGGGCCCAATCTCTGCAGGCCACCCTGAGGAACCCCTCCTGTGCACAAATTCATGCACTGGGCCTCTAGTCCTATATAATAAAAGCCAAATATGCTAAGTGTCCAACCGTTCATTTGACCATTTGGCCAGTCACTATGATGTGCACTGACCACCAGGGGGCAGATACTCTGACCGGTAGGTTAGCTTGGTTGTTGGGGTCAGCTGATTGGGACTGAGCGAGATGGGCCAGACAGGCCCTGGAGCTCTCCCACTGTCCCTCTCTGGCCAGCCAACCTCCCAGGGTCCCTCCCCAAGAGGCCAGCCCTGATCAGCATTGTGCAAGATGGGCCAAACATGCCCTGGATGAATCCGTGCACCAGGCTGGCTTTGGCCCAATCCCTGCAGGCCAGGCCAAGGAACCCCACCAGTGCATGAATCCATGTATCAGCCCTCTAGTATTAGATATAAAAATCCAAAAATTTAAAGAAAATTAATCATTGCTCCACTTTCAAGTTTCTAGATCAGCTTATCTGAAGAAAATTGTGATTTCAAGATGAGCTGTTAAAATCATTTATTATTCACAGCTATTTGTTGGTGTGAATCAGGATTTTTTACAATATTATGCAATGCAAAATACAATAAAATTAAATATTGAGACTGCATCTATCATCTATAACCCAGAGTTCACATTGTTGTGCTCATTAAAACAATGTCATTTTTTCTCATTAATTTGGCTTTATAGTAAGCAAATTTTACAAATATGAACTTTTAAAATAGGTTTTTGCCGAGAAACCAATTCCAGCATGTAATAATTACAAGAGTTCCATCAAAAAGTTGATGGGACTTGATGTGCTCAACAAAGGTGAGCCACATATGTAGTTTACCTGTTGGAAACGGCTAAAGGGCACTTCCCCCAAACCTGAGTAGGTGCTGCCAGACAGCTCAGAGCATTTTATTGCCTCCTGTTGGCCGAACACCTGAACAGCTGTAGGCTATTCCCCAAACTGACAATGCTTCTGTTACCCTACCTTTTGAAATGTATATCTCCACCTTGCCGTAGGACAAATTGTGTTTAATAAATACCATGGGGTCCTAGACAAGGGGAGTCTTCAGTTCCTTTAGCTGAAGATCCTCTGACCCCCAATGCCTTTTAAAATTATCTTTCCTCTCCGGACTCTTTAATCATCTACACGCAGCCCTTTTCTCCAGAATGCTGAACCCTTTGTAAGGCTGGGAAAAGAGCCCCAGCAGATTTTCTTTCTTTCTTTTTTTTAAATAGGTTTTCAACAATAATACTGCTCTCATCTCTTTTATATGTAAGGGGTTTTACATGATATTGAATTAGAAAAAAACGATTCTTCTATGAAAATGTTTTATAACTATTCTAGCCATGGGTTGTTTGTTTTCAAAAAACCAAAACCTACTCAAGGTAGGTGTAAGTGAGTAGTCACAATTATTGGACTATTATTGGAAAACACAAGCACTTCCAATTCACCTGTTCATAATGCCCTTGGCATGACCTTCAAGGCCTTAATACTCTCCAACCTATTCCCTCTCTGATCTCAGGTTCTACAGATCGCCTCCTGGATCACTCTGCTCCAGTCATGCTGACTTTCTGTTCCTCAGCACCACTTGTTCCTTCCTCCGTCCCTCCCTCCTATATATATGTAGGTTTTCCTTCATTCTTTCCTTAATTTTTCACTCTCTCTTTCCCTTCATTCTTTCTTTCGGTTTTCTCATCTGAATTATAAGCTCCATGACAAAGGTAGGAACTTTATCTTGTTTACCACTATCTGTAGAACCTAGAACATATAACACAGAGTCCCAAAAGAGGTTGCTCAATGATTATTGTTAAGTGGATAAAGAAGTCAATGAATGAATGAATGAATGAAATTACAGAAGGAGTGAAACAGGGAAATCAGTAACTTAGATGATTTCTTTCATCTACCATAGAACCCCGTGTCTTCTCTCTTTTTTTTCTTGTCAATTGAAGTCTCCTGTTCCTTTCTCTAAACTCGCTTTTCTGCTTATTAGTCAATTTGCACACGTGAAAATTACCTCCAGACTCAATATGACCTGCAGTTTGAGTGCTCATTCTCTGGATATAATCTTGTCTCACAGTGCAAATACTCAAATAAGATAAAGCATGTGGTTCAGCTTAACCTCTAGATTGATTCAATCTTTGTCAGGTCCCAAAAAAAAGTGATGAAGCTCAATATCACAAGGAACCAAAATGACCTAGGTTCACCACTTTAGCAGGTACAGTCAAAGATTTTGATGGCAACTTAAAAGGGAGGGGAGGTGGAGGGGAGGGACTTCTGCTAGGCCCAAGTAGTATTTGTTAAAAACAACAAATAAACAAAAACTTCACTGAGGAATATGACTTCACATAGTCCCACCTAACTTGAACACCTTAATATCATAATAGGAAAATTAAATGCAGTTTAAGAAGTTTATTGCTTTGTTTTCTTTTCTACTTCTTTTCATTTTTATATTTATAATTCTTTTCATTGCAAACCATTGAAAGCCTTCATTGAAACTGCTTAAGTAAAAAAAAAAAAAAAAGGTATCTACTGACTTACATACACTGCATGGCCAGATTATTATGATCTCTGAACGCATAATAATCTGGCCACTTAGTGTGTGTGTGTGTGTGTGTGTGTGTGTGTGTGTGTGTGTGTGTGTGTATTAGAGGCTGGTGCATGAATTCATGCATGGGTAGGGTCCGGCTAGCCTGGCCAGGGGGAGGGGACATGGGCAGTTGGCCGGCCTGCCTGCTGGTCAAACTCCTGGTCAAGGGGACAATTTGCATATTAGCCTTCTATTATATAGGATATACACTGAGTGGCCAGATTATTATGCATTCAGAGATCATAATAATCTGGCCACTCAGTGTAATTAAACAGAAAAGAGGTATTCTGGATTTAAGTAAGGAATGATCCAGAGCTTAGAAGGTTTTATCTATGATTTTGTTGTTCTTGTTGTTGTTGTTGATCATTTCTCAACTCAATGTTGGCTCCAAACTGGCTGCCAGAAGCTCCCACGGCTCCATCTTCAAAATTACAAGTAGTCCTAATGGACTAATTTAGGTTGCACTTAAATCAAGTATGTGTTAAAGGAATGTGATATGTTGATTGACTTAGGCTTTGGTCACATGCTCTATCCTTAGAATAGGAAATAGAGTCAACTCTATCAGGTTCATGTGAGCTAGACTTGGGGTAGAAGAGGTTCTACTAATGTGTAACCTGGATGCTAAGCAGGTGACAATACATTGTCACCATAGTTGACACAGTACTCAACTAGTGATGTCTGTAAATAATTTCAGACAAGACAATAAAATCTAATTTTCTAATTTCACTCTGCTAACATTACATGAACACAATGACTATTAAAATCAAACCATTTTTTTCAATGGTATTTAGATAAACATTAAAGACTTGATATTCATGTTTTACCCTTTACTTTTGGCTGACTGACTGATTCTACCAATCAGCCCTTAGAAAAGCATTCACGAGATCCTACTCTCTAGACATGTACATTGGGAAGGAAAGTGAAAATTTAATCAATTAATATTTGCTGGCTAATGCTTTGACATTTACAAAGGCTGGGCACATCTGCATGAAACTACAATAAAATCAGGGAAGTGATCCAGAATAAGATTTGATAAAAAGGAGCCAATTGAAACCCCCAAATAGATGCATTTCTTAATGATTATGGAATTTCAAATGGCACTCATTGTCTCTCCATTGTGTGAAAACTATTTGTCAGTTCATTCCACCCACCACTAACCAAATAAATAGCTCCATTTCATGGACTCATAGTCAAATGATTGGTGAAATATTTCAATGTTCAATAGATTGTCTAAGTATCTTCTGGATGTATGCCTAAACAGATAGAAAATTCAAACCCTAATTCATTTTGTGTTATGACTTTTTAAAAATGAGAAATCAGGAATTTTTAGGTAGAGTGACAGCATTCTTTAGAGGTTTAAAAGTTGGGCTCTGGTTTCAGGTTGCCTGGGTTTAGATCTTAAATCTGTACTAAACTTGTTGTACCTCAATTTCCTCATTAGAAAAAGTTGAAATAATAATAGTAGCTATCTCATAGGGCTGTCATGAGAATTAAATGAGTCAATCCATCTGAAGCCCTTACAACAGTGGTTCTCAACTTTTCTAATGCCGTGACCCTTTAATACAGTTCCTCATGTTGTGGTGATCCCCAACAATAAAATTATTTTCATTGCTACTTTGTAACTGTAATTTTGCTACTGTTATGCATCATAATGTAATTATCTGTGTTTTCCGATGGTTTTAGGCGACCCTGCTAGCAGTTCTCAACCTGTCTTGACCCACAGGTTGAGAACCGCTGCTGTAGAGCCTAAGACCATCAGAAAACAGATATTTACATTACACTTCATTAACATTAGCAAAATTACAGTTATGAAGTCGCAACAAAAATAATTTTATGGTTGGGGGTCACCACAACATGAGGAACTGTATTAAAGGGTCGCGGCATTAGAAAGGTTGAGAACCACTGCCTTAGAAGCTCCTTGCAAATAGATAGTACCGAAGGAGTGTTAGCTGTAATCTCCTTTTACTTTTTTTCCTCCTCCTCTCTCTCTCATTCTCTCTCTACATTTTTGTCACATGAAGAAGTGCTATTAAATTGTTTTATGAACCACTCACTTCTATTTAATACATATTGCAAACTGTTCCACCCATGATTGACATATAATCACCAAAGAGATACCTTTGACAGAGATGGAGGAGCTGACAAGTTGCTAAACACAATGTCAAATTGTTTGTTATTGTTGAGGAGTGGAAGCTTCTCTTTTAAAAGACTCCCAAGTTTAAAGCCAACATGATTAATATGCTCAGCAGGCAGACTGGTTTATATAGACAGAGACACTGAGGTCAGCATGGATGATGGGAGAGCATGCTCATTCCTGAGCCTGTTGTGACACATACTTCCACCTCTACCAAGCTCAGGCACCTCAAGCTTGTCAAGAAGAGGTGGGTCCATAAGGCTGTAAAGATTTGAACCTTACAAATGAGCATCATGTAGTCATAAGCATCCGGATGAGTCATGGCTTATTTTATGGGTGTAGCTCATCTTCAAAAAAAGATTGAACTGACCATAAACATCAGATTATGGAACATCAGCTTCCCAAAGGCTCCTCATAAAAAACATAATAAAAATACATACAGCTATTGCTTCAAATTCAAAGTCTCACATAGATTTATTGTGACTCAGATGCATCATTGCTCATCTTCTCCATTTGGAGAATATCTATACCACTGAACTGAGTTTCTAAAATGTTGATAAAGCTATTTCTGCTAATGCCCATAATCAGTTATAGGAGACAGCCTCAATGCAGCATGGGACATGAGAGAATTTGAAACATTTACATTTTTACTGTGTATCCTAATTTTCATCTGACTATCAGGAATCTTGTTGACATATATCAGTTCTCAGCCCCTCAATATATAATCCAACATGACCTCAATAATATGCACACTTAGAGTGGCCAAAGTGCCAAAGATTTCAATATTAAAAACAAAAATGTATTTGTATAACCTTTTGAGGGCTCTCAAATGTCATAGAAATTAGAAAATTGTATTTGTCTCATCAACTCGCATTATTCCCATTGTTTGCATCCTTAGGTGTTGCCTTCACCTCTCAGCAAAGAATGCAGGTACATGACAAAAAAATATCCAAAGCTCAAACATATTTTGGGGGAGGGGGGGTGATGTGTAGCCTACCCTGAATTTTATGAGACTAGATATGAGGATTATTTTCATGGAAGATATAAATGATGTTTTTGAAAGTGCTCAGTAAACGTGAAATCAATTTATACTTATATACTGTTTTAGCATACCTATTACTTCCCCAGCACTATCTGAGTTCTGTAGGACATTTAGAATAACTATGAGAGGCAATATCAGCATCCTAGGTACTTACATTTTAGTGGGAAGATTATACTATGTGCAAACAACATCAAATATCATAAGGCAGGCAATAATTTAGTGAGGTTTTGGTGTAAATTGATTATTGTCAAGGTTTAGAAGAGAAAAAGAACAAGTGTATAAGTTTAGTAAAATTCAGCCAAGATTTATTTATTCAGGAAAAATAAACCTTGAAATGATCCTTAATATTCTCATAGAATCCAGAGGAAAGAAGACCCATGAATGAAGTCTCTTGATATGGGATGCTAATAGGTTATTTAAGACATTGGCCTAAATAACAATATCACCATTTAAAAAAAAATGAGTGCAGAATAGAGTTGATTCATAGAAAATTTTTCAAATTTTCTTGATAAAACAGAGACATAAATGAGGGATAACTCTAGGATTTCAAATTTGGGTAATAGAGATTTTTATCAGGGACCTGGGGAGTTAGCAAATAAAGCTCAAAAGCAAGAGAAGTTCCATGTAAAAGATATTTCAGTTGAGATGACACCAAGATGTCTCACTGTTGATGTCTGTCACACAAAGGGAGGTGACACTGGGAGTAGAATTTGAGAGTGAAATATAGAAACCATAGGATGAAAATAATAACATCCCTGAAACTCTCCTTATTCAGTTTACTCAATAATGTCCAATCTCTCCTGCCTCAACCCCTGGGAACAATATTACAGTGCTTTGTTTGTTTGTTTGTTTGTTTTTGTTTTAATGAGATGCATCCCACCACTTCAGATTTATTACCATTTTGTCTATATCAAAAATTATTCAACTCTAATGGACCATGGCCAATTGAGCCATATTTGTTAAATATCTCCTTCCCCAGTTCCCGTGGAGTTTATCAGTATCATGCATTAGATATGCCAGATTTTTTTCTGTGATGTCCATCATGCTACTATCAGCTGATCTAGTGTGATTCTGAATCATTAATATTTTATATATACTGTTATTCCATGTGAGTGTTTTGAAGCATAAGAAAATTTCAATGTATTCATTTTTTTATTCCCATTACTTGAGTCTCAGCAATTACACTGGAGTCATTTTACAACAACCCTACTAAAATCTAGAATGTGTACCCCAAAGTGTACAGAAAGTTATTATTAATTAAAACTATATTGTATTTTCCTATCCTGGGCAAATTATTTGAACTTTCATTTGACACTCACAAGAATCAGAGACGGATGCCCGAGGTGGATAAAAGCAGGACTGGGAGATTTAGAGGATGAGGGGCTAGGATTGGGGGGAAGAATGTTCTGCATGTGAACCATAAATAAAGCATTTTGGCAAATAGGATTTCCCCACATGCTTTATCATAGAATCTTTGACCTCTAATCTGAAGACTACTATAGAGATCCTCTGGTGCTCACATTTCTTTGGAAGGATTAGGGCTGGGGCAAATGCAGAGGGATGCTGTCAGTGGAATCTCTTTCTTGTACTATTCTCACACTTGGAGCAAAAAGGTAAGCTTTGTCTTTGAGTATTTGTAAAAAATGACATTCAAAAATTATAAGACCCTGGTTATTAAGGCTGACCACTCTTCTCCTAACGAAATGTTGAAGGATTCTTTGAAAAAAGAAAAAAGGTCACAAAAATGGCAACCAAATCACTAAGGCCATTGTTACCTTCCATAGCTGTCACTCCTAGATGGCCCTTGAAGGAATTCTAACAACAAGAGGATAAATGGAGGCCAGGTCTAGCTGGTACTCAACCCCTCGCTACACCTGTCTCCCTTTTGTTGAGCTAGAGGCTCTACATTCCTATCCAGCCCCATCATTCTATAATTACATGCATATTCTCAGATAGTCTCATGAAGTTTGTCAAATGGTTCCATGATGTAAGATTTCTGATTCGATTTACAGCTGAGATTACAATTTGGCATTTTTATGGGCAGGTAAATCATTGTTAATGCCTCAAAGATAAGTTCTTAAACTTAGAGAAGTTGCTGTCCAATGCACTTAACATTTGATCAGTTCATGAGCATAATATAACAATCTATGAAAATAATGTGAATACTCATTTTTCAGAGTGAAAAAATAAACATAAGAAAAAATTAACCTATTTATTAACCTACAGAGGCAATTTTGATCAATTAGTATAGTCCTATGCAAACTTAGGAGAAACTTATTGCCATGTTATTTTAATTTTACCTTAGGTGAGGCAATTTGCTTCAGTATCCAAAACCATGTCACTAACTATAGCTTCCAGTTTTCCAAGCTATTTGTTCACATTGAGGAAAGAAACAAATTGGGAATCTATGCAATTTTTCAATTTCTAGGTGTTTGTTTTTTTCATAACCAAAAACATTTTATAATTGTTATGTAAGCCCCTTTCTCCCCTCCATCTGCTCATATATTGTTGGAAATTATAGAAGCAGGAGACAGTAATCATCACTAGAGGTTTTTGTTCGTTCGTCTTATTACCTGCAAAACCAGATTGCCAAATTAGACCATTGAAAAGTACTCTTACATGTGTCAGACCAAATAAACATTTGAAAATGTGACTCCATCTCCCCATCCTCAGTGGCACTCATTGGCAAGCAGCCTGTCTCCAGTGTTTGAACAGGTCGCTCTCCACGGAGCCTGCTGGGGGGCAGCTAAGCCTGTGTAGACAGCAATGAGTCATCAGAGTGAGGGAAGCCCTGTGTCAGCACACACTGAAAGCAGCAGGCCTGTCCACACTGGGAGCAAGACAGACTCTGCTGGAAAAGTGTTTTGCCATCACCTCGTAGTTAGACCTGCCAACTAAAGGTCAGCTTTTGCCTGCTCATTTTCTAAACCACAAGGCATATTGCACTCAGTTTTTTTCCCCCTTGGTGACTGTCCCTTAGATTCCAGAATGTTCTGCAGCACTTCTTCATCAGGATAGACAAGCACTGTCCTTCCACTTGAGTTTTTAGTTCAGCTCAAAGAGTCCATTTCCTCTTCACAACACTGTCCACATTTTTCTGACCGATTTCTTCTCACTAAACGGAGCTTTTCAATGACTGCAGCCCCTCAGCTATCCACACCTCAGTTAGGGAGGGGTGGGTTTAAATGAGCATTTTTCTCCAATAAAACCATCATTCTTCAATGATGAGCAAGAACCAATAAAGCAGAGGGCCCATTCAGACTCAGAACCCATGCCTGACAGGGACAAGGTTGCTCCAACTCAGCCCATGATGGTACATATCGTGGGCTTCAGCATTTCAGACTCTTGAATCTGAAAAACAACTCAGCTGAAGTTTACATACTGTGTATAATGTAGCAGCCCTTAGAAAAAATTAGACAATTTTAAACAAGGCTAATTAAAAAACCCAAATCAAATATAGATCAGCTCTCTGAACTTAGAAGGGCAGCCTCCAAAGCAGAGGTCCACATGGCCCACCCAGCGGAGGGGGCCCCCTTCCCTTCCTGCCAAGAACAGAGCCAAGTGGCTGGGAGGATGCCTCTGTGAGCTCTCTCTGGATGGGGAAGACGGCACAGGCCCTTGAAAAAGGCATTAATCACATTTGGTTCTTTGTACCTGAGAAAAAATAGCTATCTCTGAGATCTGATTTTTTTGTGTTTCAAACGGGAGAAAGCTTTTATGATGTCTCTTGATGAAATATAACCACTCTCTCATTCTAAGCAGCCTCTAAATTCTTAAATGTGTGTAAATGGAAAACATGCTATGGGTCTTTATTCCACTGAACAGCAAGAAATAAATCAGAACTCCCCTCCTCATGCCCCTACTCTTCTCTCCCCTGATACCTCACAGATGTGCAGCGTTAGGGAAAAGAGTAGAAATGCTTTATAAAATTAATATATGGAAATTGCTTTATTTACCCTAAATGCCTACCTAGCCTGGGGTCTCTCTACAGTGCCCAGTCTAGATAGTAAGCTGAATTCTTGCCTTCTGATACCCAAGTCCTCCCTCATTTCTGACAGGCAGGAGGGTCTCCATTTGCCACATAGGAGAGGCAGTTGGTGGCGTCCTGATGTTCACATCAAAAGTGAGGTAACTACAAGTTAGTGGTAAACAAAACATTTCATCCATGATGTATAAGATTTGTAAATCATTTTAGGATCTTGCTGGGTTCAAAGTCCTAAATAAATATCTATCATTACTGTAACTAGAGGCCCGGAGCACAAAATTTATGCATGGGTCCAGTCCTTAGGACTGGCCTGTGATCAGGGCCATCTTCCCCGGCTGCCTGCAGCTGGCCCCACCCCCTGCCGCCACTCAACCCCGGTTCCCCGTTTGCCATGGGGTGATCAGTGCCTGATGGCCGGTGGAAGGGACTGAGAGGTCTGCTGTTCCCACCCGCTCGCCGGCCCTGTCCCCAGCACGGGTCGCTGTCTGTGTGTGGGGTGACTGGCAAGGCGGGGGCCTTGGCCTGGTGCCGCCCGCATCCCCTGCCACCCAACCCCGGTTCCCCGTTCACCAACAGGTGATTGGAACCTGCAGTCCAAGGAAAGGGACGGAGAGCTGGTCAGTTCACCCCATAGGGACTAGTCTAGTGGTAATTCTGGACCCTTAGGGTCAATTTGCATATTACCCTTTTATTATATAGGATTGATATTAAACTGGATGCTAGGGACCCAACAAATGCTAGAATTTGCCTCCATGGTGGTTCATTCATATCTAAAAATATGCAGAAGATATACTACAGAGTTCATGAAAAGTATTTAACTGATTTTGATAGCAGTCATTACGTTAGAATACGAGACTTGCCTTGTAAGAGAAATGAACTGGGGAGAAACAAAGGAGAGGTAACTAGTGCAGCACCCAGGGCCCTGCCAGAATTACAGCTTATCTTTCTTACTTCCAACAGTAAGGGCAAAAGGGGCCACTACTAAACCTGACAAGCTCAGGGCCTGCATGGTGGCCCGCAAACTCAGAGACCAAAAGTAACCACCCACGTAGGATGGTCTGAAATTAAAACTTTCTAACTAAAAGTGAGTCAGTGGGTAGTGATGTCCTAGGCTGGCATCTTCCCTGATGAAGGTCAATCTTTACCTTAACTGAGCCTATTGTCTTTTTGCATCTACAATAACATACCTTTGGAATATCAGGGTAATTTCATTTTCCCAGACTCCTCAGGGCACAATCACTGCACCAGAGCAGAGACCACAGAACCCCTCATTGTTATTGTTATCGTGTTAATTGTTGACTGTTATCTATCCTGTACCCACAAATGTAACAGAAATATGTGTCTGTTCCCTTTACTTTTTATCCAATTCCAGAGATTTTCCCATCCTTGCTTTCTCCCACCTCCCTAATCTATCACCTATGGATTTCATATAACTCCTTTACGGTCTCCCTTGGATTGTAATCCTATCTAATAAAAGAGTAATATGCAGATTGACCATAACTCCAACATGCAAGATGGCTGCCCCCATGTGGTCAAAGATGGCTGCCCCCATGTGGACACAAGATGGCCACTACAAGATGGCCAGCAGGGGAGGGCAGTTGGGAGGGACCAGGCTTGCAAGGGAGGGCAGTTGTGGGTGATCAAGCCTGCAGTAGAGGGCAGTTAGGGGTGACCAGGCCAGCAAAGTAGGGAAGTTGGGGGTGACCGGGCCTACAGGGAAGGGCAGTTGCGGGGGACCCAGGCCTGCAGGGGAGAGTAGTTGGGGGAGACCAGGCCTGCAGGGAAGGGCAGTTGGGGGGACCAGGCCTTCAGGGGAGGGCAGTTAGGGGTGACCAGGCCAGCAAAGTAGGGAAGTTGGGGGTGACCGGGCCTACAGGGAAGGGCAGTTGCGGGGGACCCAGGCCTGCAGGGGAGAGTAGTTGGGGGAGACCAGGCCTGCAGGGAAGGGCAGTTGGGGGGACCAGGCCTTCAGGGGAGGGCAGTTAGGGGTGACCAGGTCGGCAAAGGGGGGAAGTTGGGGGCGACCAGTCCTACAGGGAAAGGCAGTTGCGGGGGACCCAGGCCTGCAGGGGAGAGCAGTTGGAGGGGACCAGGCCTGCAGGGGAGGGCAGTTATGGGCAATCAGGCTGGCAGGGGAGTGGTTAGGGGGTGATCAGGCTGGCAGGCAGAAGCGGTTAGGGGCAATCAGGAAGACGGGCAGGCGAGCAGTTGGGAGCCAGCAGTCTGGATTGTGAGAGGCATGTCCGACTGCCCGTTTAGGTCCGTTCCCCCTGGGATCGGGCCTAAACGGGCAGTCGGACATCCCTCAAGGGGTACCAGATTGTAGAGCGTGCAGGCTGGGCTAAGGGACACCGCCCCCCCCCCCCCCCCGCCCATGCATGTTTTTCATGCACCAGGCCTCTAGTGTATAAAATAAGGTGCAAAACTGCCATTCTCTGGGGCATTTTCTCAATCCATTGAGATTTTGCTTCCCAGCAGTTGTTGTCAGTTTGGCTCAAATAAACTCAAAAATTCTCTACAGATTTGGACGTTTCTTACATCGAACAGCAGTTAGCCAGTTTCTTTTGTCAAAGACTACCAACATCTAATGAAACAATTAGGGCTTGACAATTTAAATATGCTTTTTTGTTCTTTTCAAGCATAAGCACCAGCCACTAAGACAAACTATACCCACCACCTTCATTATCAGCAGAGCCATTGTTATCCCAGATAGAATGCCCTAAAAATAAAATTCATTTTGTATGTGAAGCTTCATCAAGTCAGGTCATGTCTGCTCCTCAGGGCAGACTGCAGTGTACTAATTTCATTATGCTATTTTTAAATGTGGCCTCTTTGGATCTCTTAGTATGTCCTACATAGCTCAACAAGGCCCTGAGTTAATGTTCAGGGCTTTCTTGCTAATCACCTCTGCTCACTCTCCCTGCCCTCAGCCCTCACCTCCACAACCTTTCCAGGCCCAGATGGTTAACGAGAAGGAAATAGATACACTAATGAGGAATGTGTTCACACTTAGATCAGCATCACCTACCTGATACTGTCCAACACATGAGCTATTAGAAGTTCTAATTGACGTCTGTTTCTTGAATTCATTACTAAAGTTACTGCAGCTTTTTAAAAAAATCCATAAAAAGGGTGAGTGGCTTTCTAAGATCTCATCTTAAGCTATTGTTGAGTCTCTTTGTACCTATTTCTGTTTTGCCTCTTGTATCAAGTTATTTTTTTTCCAGGTTGTAAAAAGAATGCATTCATAGGTATATGAAGTGTAGCAGAAGAGCATATCATTATTCATGACTCCTAGTTGTGACTATTAGAAACCCAACTCAAACTTGTTATGCAAAATAGGATATATTGTTCAATGTAATCAGAGATGGAAGTGGCTTCAGGCACAATTGGATTCATTATAACTCAAATTAATGCAGTAAGAATAAGATTTTTCTCTCTCAATGTTTTATTTTTTATTTTTTCCTGTTTGGCCTATATCTCTGAGAGGCTCTTTCCTCCTGGCGGCCCATGACACCCCCAGGCTTACACCCTACCAGCTGAGTAATGCTGATGAAATAACATCTCCTCAGTTGTTTTAGTCAAAGTCCCCAAATTGAGTCTCATTAGCATGGCTCGGCTTTGTGCCCATCCCTGAACTGATCAGCATTCAATGCGGCCAGAGGAAATCTCTGATTGTGCAGGTTTCTGTTATGTGCCCACCCATAAAGCCAGCATTTTAAATCAGCCTCACATCATATGAAATGAGGAGTGAGGATGTTTCCCCAAAAGAACACTAGGGATATTATCACAAGAAGAAAAAAATCAATGTAGAGTGAATAATAGATGTCCATGATAGAGAACTATGTCCTCTCAACCTGAAACAAGAATCAAAGATACATACTTAATTCTAGAGATGATGGAGGATCCAAGACTACTTTTGATAACTTGGATGAATTTATACTATTGAAATGGTAAAAAAAAAAAAAAAAAAAAAAAAAAAATTCTACCCAAAGATTCAGAAACCATCAGGAGAGAACAACATGGGAAATAATGAAAAAATTATATAGGATAGAGGAAAACAAATGATGAAGCCACTGGAGAATAACATATACAAGTTCCAGTCTCTTATTGCACTCTCACCTTTTGAATAGGTTGTCCCACTGCCTCTGGCCTCCCTTGTTTCTGGTAAGAAGTTACTAACTTTATTGTGTAAGAAGTTATTAATTTTATTGGAGCTCCCTTGTAAATGATGAGTCATTTTTCTTGCTGCTTTTAAGATACTCTTTTTATCTTTGGCTTTTGACATTTTGATCATAATGTGTTTAGTATGCATCTCTGTGAATTTCCTGCTTGGAGTTTGAAAAAAATAACGGCTGAAAACCTCCAAATTTGATGAAAAATATTACATGTCCGAGAAGCGCGACACGTGTGTTTTTTTCTGCCTATTTCTCCTCCTCCTCTCTGAATACTCCCCTTTACACATACGGTGGTATGCTAATGACATCTCACATTTCCATGAGGCTCTGTTTAAGTTTTTCCACACTTCATTGTTTCTGTTCTTCAAACCGCATCCTCTCTATTGATCTAACTTCAAGTTTACTGATTCTTCTCCCGCTTCAAATCTACTTTTGAGCCCTTCTAGTGAATTTTTCATTTGGGTACTTTTTTACTTCAGAATTCCCATTTGATTCTTTTTAACCTTTCAATCTCTTCATTGATATTCTCTGTTTGGTAAGACAGTGTCATCGTACTTTCCTTCATTCTTTAGACCTGACTTCCTTGAGTGCTTTCAACATATTTTTAATAGATGCCTTGCAGTCTGTGTCTGCTAAGTCTAACCTCTTGGCCCCTCAAAGACAGTTGCTATTGCGTGCTGTTTTTCCTGTGTATGTGCCGCACTTTCTGTTTCTGTGCACAGGTTGTAATTTTTTATTGGCAACTGGAGATTTTAGATAATATGTTGAAGCAACTCTGGATACCAGTATATCTCAGGGGGTTGTTGTCATTGTTTGCTTGATCATTTGTTTCTTTTTTTAGTTATGTACTTGAGCTAACTCTGTGGCGTCTATTTCCCTGTAAGACTGTTCTCTGATGTCTCTGGCTCAGATTATTTTCTCCTTGTTTTTATCTTTCACCCTGGCTTTCTAGGGGTTGCCCTTGAGCTACTTATTGGTTACACGTTATTGTAAGTCCTCATGGTCAGTTAGATTTTAGTCTTTAGCATTGGATGTCCCTGTGGCTTAGAAGCTGCTATCACAACTCAGGGAATTTATGGTTTTTGCCTCATGATCAACCTCATAGTAGCTTAGACGTTCCCTCTCCAACTGCTCCTGAGAGGGTGCAGTTTTGGGCATGCACACAGCCTGCCAAACTGCCAGGGATGAGTGTGATTTTATTTTTAAGCCTGGCTTTCTAAGAGTTGCCCCTGGGCCAGTGTTTGGTCAGAAGTTGTGCTTAAACCCCCTGTGCCAGTGAGGCTTCCACCCTGTGTTGGTGGGTCTGTGTGCAGCTGGGGAATGATCTCAGAACAGCCACAACGCTGGCTCCGGTTGCTTCTGAGTCCGGTGCCTAGCACATGGGCACCGCCTTCCGGACCCAAAGCTGTCTGTGATTCCAGGGGGTTACTTTTGGCTTCTCTCTCTATGGTTCTCTCTGTTAAACTCCTGGCTCTTCTGCTATTTCAGTTGTTGCTACCAGTTTCATGGAGCTACCAAACCCTCTTAATAGCTCTCCACCAAGATCGCCCTTGTTCTCAACAATACCCATAGGCCTGGAATTCTCCCAGCTCTGCTCCAAGTATAGTCAGCCCCTTCCACAGAGCTGTTTCCAGCCTGCCTCCTCCCTGAGCCAAACCTCTGCACTGCTGCACGGGAGCCAGGGGCAGGGACAGTGGCCCACCTCTTCCCAAATGACACCCCTGCTCTACAAGTGGGTGCTGAGAGGGGGGGTGCAGTCTTCTCAACTTGCCCCCCTCCACACTGCTTGGGGCGGGGCAGTGAAGGCCCCAATATTTTTGGCCTGCCACTCCTGCGGTAGAGTTTTTGCCCTATGAGTAGGGGCTATGGGGATGGGGACCTCAGTCTTAAAACCATACTGGCTCTAAATAGAGTTTCTGTAACAGGGGAAGGGGGCCTGGGGATGACAGCACCTGCTCCTTGCAGGGTAAAACATAGCTCTAGCCAAGCTGGGTGCGGTTCAGTGGTTGAGCATCAACCCAGGAGCCAAGAGGCTCACCAGTTCGATTCCTAGTCAGAGCATAGACCCAGGTTGGGAGCTTGATCCCCAGTGTGGGGCGAGCGGGAGGCAGCCAATTGATGATCCTCATGATTGATGTTTCTATCTCCCTCCCTCTCTGAAATCAATAAAAAAATAAAATAAAAAGATAGCCCTAGACTGGATAGGAGCAAGGAGAAGAGGTTGTCCCCTCCCCCCACTCCTACACAACCCCTTGTCTTCCTGGCCACACTACCCAGAAAAATTTCCTCGAGGCCTATGAGATCTGAGGGGCTCAGGGAGGGGGTCTTGACTCATGCCAAGGACTCGCACTGTTCTTACTAAGAGTTAGTGGATTTTCTTGGATGAATGTTTCTCCATTTGCTGTACACCCTTAGGACAGTTTCCAGGGCTTTAAAATGATTATTTTCCATAATTTTCATCTGTTAAATGGTTGTTTTTCTGGGGAAAGGATCTGCTGGGCTCCTCGCTCTGTCATTTTGGAAGCCCCTCCACACTCACATGTCACTACCATTGCTGTTAGTTACAAATCCATGAGTCATAAGCCATTCAAGAGCTTAAAAAGTTATCTCGTCTATTTCCTCTGCCTTTGAGCAGGATAATACCTTAGCCAGCCTAGATAGATGAGAATCTATACTGGTTTTGAAAACCTCCAGAGAAAAAAATTTCACAGCCTTCTTTAATAACCTAAATCAGTGCTTAACAACTCTCACTGCGAGGCATTCCTTTCTTGCATTTAACCTAAAGCCCACGTGGTGCAGTTTAACCGCCATGGCTCTTCATCTGCCCTGGAGGTGATTAAAGAACAGCTGGTCACCACACAGCACACTTCCTCTTTAAAAAAAAAAAAATCCTTCTTTGGCTCTGTCATTGGAATAAATAATCTTAATTCCTCATACTTTTTTTCAATCCATAAATAACCTTTGTGCTCTCTTCTGAATTCTTTTCACTCTTGCTATTACCTTCTATGACTGGAAATGTTTCTCAAAGCGAGGTGTAAGCACCCCACACTTGATTCTCTTGGAGCGCTTATTAACTATGCAGATTCCTATGCTTCGCCCCGGACTCCGTGAGTCATAACCCTGGCTATGCACCTGGGAATCAGCAGGCCTAACACAGTCCCTGGGTCAATGGTCGGCAAACTGCGGCTCGCGAGCCACATGCGGTTCTTTGGCCCCTTGAGTGTGGCTCTTCCACAAAACACCACGTGCGGGCGCGCACACACAGTGCGACTGAAACTTCGTGGCCCATGCACAGAAGTCGGTTTTCGGCTCTCAAAAGGAATGTCAATCGTTGTGCTGTTGATGTTTGGCTCTGAGGACTAATGAGTTTGCTGACCACTGGGTGATTCTGATGCACTGGAGTGTAAAACCCCCGAGCCTAGATGGTAGCCTGTTCGCTACTATTGGATTACAGGTTGCATGCAACGCTTGTCCTGCACAGAAGAATCACGTGGGAGCTTTTAAAAATCCTAATGCCCAAGCTGTACCCCAGTCCAATTAAATCAGTCTCTAGGCCTGGCACCTGGGCCAGCATGCTTTTTAACGCTCCCCTGCCGATTTCCAAGGGCAGCAAGGCAGTCAGTTTCTCCAAGGCAGGGGCTGCTGGCATTCCTTCCCAGCACCTCCTAACATAAAGTCTAATTCATGGGATATTTAATTAGAAGCATGACGTTACCTTTGTCATAGTGAAGATGAACCTTTTTGTGACCATCTGTGTTGGAGGAGAGTTCCCCTTGAAGAGAGAGAAGCAAAGATTTCTGGTTTGGAAACCTATAAGGTTAGGCATGCTGAGAGACGCCTGTGTGAAGATTCCAGTCATTGTGAGGACTGGAAATGTGGATGGTGAATGTTAAAATCTTCACATTGAATGATCTCAAGACTCCTTTCATGCACCACCTCAGACACACCTGGCTATCCTGGCTCTCATTCCTTCATCTTACTGGGGGCAACCTCTAAGCTCTACTGGCTCACAACCTGCATCACGTTATGCATTGGCCACAGGCCATATGCCCCTCTCCTGTTAAGGGGGCTTCCCTGAGGACACAGAGGTGAGATTCGGCAGATGGCCTAGGTGCTCACTTATGGGCAACATCCTAGGTGTTCACTTATGGGCAACGGCCTAAGTGTGAAGACGTTAACACGCCAAGGGGCAAAGCTACAACCATTGACAGATGGGAGCTGGTAGATAAGTGTGTTGCCCTTTCTCTACAACCTTCCAGTCCCTGCCATGTAATATTCTGCAACAAAGGCTATACAGCTTCTAGAGAATAGTTCCAAGAGACACTGTTAGTGGCACTTAATGTGAGCAAACTCAGCAACGCTTCCTATTATCCCCCCTCCTTCCCTGCTTCACTGCCCCCATCCCTCATTCCTAATCCCACGGATCATACTCCTTCATAAGGGTGCATATAAGGACCACAACCCTTCTGGGGAACCCAAGTTAAGTGGATGGTATTGGGATATAATTCATTTTCACATTCTTATCACAATGCCTAGGACACATTAGGTACCCAATAAAAGTAACCTAACATGGACATGGACCAGAAAACTGCACAGAGGAACGGGAGCATCAAACTTATCCATGTGAGACAGTATTTTGGTAATAGAATAACCCAAAGATTGTGACTTAACTTTCCCATTCCACAGCACTGGGATCCTGGGCAAACTGGCCACCTTTTGGATATTTAGCTACTTTATAAAATGGGATTCCGAGTTGAATCAGAACCTCATGAGGTTCAAATTTTAAAAATGTATACATGGCAGTGTTTGCAAAATTACCAAAGTCAAGTGTTAACTTATTACGTTGGTATCATAGGCTTATATGGTGGGGTTTTTCCCCTTCAGATTTTGAGAGTAGTTTTACAGATTAGCAATTAACACACACTAGGAAGAATTAGGAACCACTGTGTGAGATGAGATAACCATAATCAAAATTGTGAGTGATTACCTAAGGTGGAGGACGTTTTCATTTTTGCTTCATGTTATATTTCTTTTTCTTTTTTTCAAAATATACCAGCCAGTATTAGCTATAATTACCATGCTGTACATTACATCCACAGAACTTAAGTTATAATTAGAAATATGTAACTTTTGATCACCTCATGCTACCCACCCCACACACCTATCCCACACTCACCCCACCTCTGGCAATCATCAAGCTGTTCTCTGTATCTATGCATTCAGGATTTTGTAGGGGGTTTTGTTTTAGATTCCACAATGAGATCATGAAGTATTTGTCTTTCTCTATCTGATCTACTTTACTCAGTATAATGCCCTCAAGATCTATACATGTTGTCACAAATGGCAGGATTTCCTTCTTTTTTATGGCTGAGTAATATTCCATTGTGCTTACAAATGTGTGTGTATATATTTGAAAGCTGCTACAATAGTAGATCTAAAACTTCTTGACACTTAGGCATTGCCCATAAGTGAGCACCTAGGCCAGTGGTCAGCAAACTCATTAGTCAACAGAGCGGCAAACCGTGGCTCGTGAGTTTGCTTACCACTGACCTAGGCCAACCGCCTTATCCTATCTCTGTGTCCACATTTTCTCTGTGTCCATCATCCATCGATGGTTTGTTTTCATGTCTTAACTGTTATAAATAATGTTGCAATAAGCATAGGAGTGCATATATATTTTTGAGTTAATGCTTACATTTTCTTTGGATAAACACCATCAACTGGAATTGCTGCATCATATGATAGTTCTATTTTTCATTTTTGGAGGAACCTCCATGTTTCTCATAGTGGCTATACCAATTTACATTCCCACCAACAATGCACAAAGGTTTCCTTTCCTGCACATATTCACCAACACGTATTTCTTATCTTTTTTATAATAACCATTCTAACAGCTGTGAAGTAACACCTCATAGTTTTGATTTGCATTTCTCTAATAAGTAGTGATGTTGAGCACCTTTTCATGTATCTGTTGGTCATCTGTATGTCTTCTTTGGAATATAACTATTCAGATTATCTGCCCTTTTTTTAATGGGATTATTTTTGTGTGTTGGGATTTTTTTTTTTGGTATTTTGTTTTGTTTTTCTCCATAGAGTTGTATGAGTTCCTTATATATTTTAAATATTAACCCCCTTATCAGATATGATTTGCAAATACTTTCTCCTATTCAGTATGTTGTTTTTTCATTTTTTGATGGTTTCCTTTGCTGTGCAGATTTTTAGTTTAATTTAGTCCCACTTATATTCTTTTGCTTTTGTTGCTTTTGCTTTGGTGTCAAAATCAAAAGATCATTTCCAAGAGCAATGTCAAGGAGCTTATTTCCTATGTCTTCTTCTAGGGAGTTTTATGGTTTCACATCTGGCATTCAAGTCTTTAATCCATTTCAAGTTGGTTTTTATGTGTGGTATAAGATAGTGGTCCAGTTTAATTCTCTTACATGTGGTTGTCATTTATTACCATTTTATTGAAGAGACTGTCTTTTCCCCGTTGTATATTCTTGGGTTCATGTTTTGTAAATTAATTGACTATGTATGTGTTGATATTTTCTTCATGACTCTCTTCCATGTTCCATTTATCTATTTGTCTGTTTTTATGCTAATACCATACTATTTTGATCACTATAGCTTTGTGAAATACTTTGAAATCAGAGGGCATGATGCCTCTGGCTTTGTTTTTCTCAAAATTGCTTTGGCTATTTAGGGTCTATTGTGGTTTTGTACAAATTTTAAGACTTTTTTTTGCTCTTTGTGAAAAATGCAATTAGAATATTTATTACATTGCATTTGTAGATTGCCTTGGGTAGTATGGACTTAAAAATAGTAATTCTTCCAATCCATGAGTAAGGACTATCTTTCCATTTATTTGTGTCATCAATGTCTTTCATTAATGTTTTATAGTTTTCAGAATACCGGTCTTTCACCTCTTCCTTCTCCCATGGTTTAATTTTTTCCTGTGTATTTTATATTCTTTTTTTATTTACTTATTTTAATTTTTTATTTTATTTTTTATTGTTTTAAGTATTACAAATAGTAGTACATATGTCTCCTTTTTTTTTCACCCATTGACCTCCCCCCAACCTCCGCTACCTCCCAGTACATGCCTTCACTTGCCCGCCTTCCGCCCCCCCCCCCCAGTGTCTTGTATCCATTGGTTGTGCTTATATGCATGCGTACAAGTCCTTCGGTTGGTCTCTTACAGCCCCCCTCGCCCAACCTCCCCTGTCTTCCCAATGTAGTTTGACAGTCTGTCCAATGCTTCTTTGCCTCTGTATCTTTTTCCCACCATTTCTTCCTTTAAAAAGTTTTGCCTTTGCAGACTAGAAATAAACATATAATAACAAAACAAAACAGAACAAAAAAATGTTTGAGTCCCAATTTTATTTTATTCTTTTTAATTGTAAATAGGATTTTTTAGTGATATATAATTGACATATAACATTATATTAGTTTCATTGTACAACATAATGATTCAACATTTGGTATATATTGAGAATAATCACAGTTAAGTCCATCATCATACATAGTTACGCATTTTTTTTATTATGTTGAAAACTTTTAAGACCTACTATTGTAGCAACTTTCAAATATACAATACAATATTTATTAACTTAATGGCCATGCTATACATTACATTCCCCGGACATTTATTTTATAACGGAATGTTTGTTTTGACCCCCTTTTGACCTCCTTCATTCATTTTGCCAACACCCATACCCCCAATCTGTTCTCTGAATCTTAAAAGCTAAATAATATTCTATTGTATATGTGTGTGAGTGTGTGCATGTGCATGTGCATGTGTGTGTGCATGTGTGCATGCGCGTGTTTGTATTTTCTTTAGTCATTCATTTGCCCATGGACACTTAAGTCATTTCCATATCTTAGCTATCAAAAATAAATGCTGAAATAAACATGGGGGGAGTGCAGAAAACTTTTCAATTAATGTTTTTGTTTTCTTTAGATAAATACGCAGAAGTGGAATTACTGGATTGTATGGTAGTTCTATTTTTTTTTTTTCCCTGAGCATCCTTTATAATGTTTTCCATAGTGGCCGAAGCAATTTGTATTCCCACCAGCAGTGCACTAGGGTTTCCTTTTCTCTACCTCTTTGGCAGCAACTATTATTTCTAGCTCTTTTTTAATAATAGCCATTCTAATAGTTGTGAGGTAATGTCTCATTGTAGTTTTGATTTGCATTTCCCTGATGATTATGGACGTTGAGCATTTTTCATGTACCTGTTTGCCTATTTGTATGTCTTTGGAAAAATGTTTGTTCAGAACTTCTGCCCACTTTTTAATTGGATTGTTTGCTTTTTGCTGTTGAATTGTATGGTATGAGTTCTTTACATGGTTCGGATATTAACCCCTTCTCAGATACAGATTAACCAACATTTTCTCCATTTAGTAAGTGCCTTTTCTTCTTTTTAATCCTCACTGAGGACATGTTGTTGCTGTTGTGTTTATTGATTTTAAAGAGAAAGGAAGGGAGAGAGAGAAACAAACATTGATGAGAGAGAGAAACATTGATTCATTGCCTCCCACAAGAGCCCTAACTGAGAACAAACCCAAAACCGAAGGACTTGCCCTGACTGGGAATCAAATCCACAACCCTTTTGGTGTATAGGAAGACTCTCCAATCAACTGAGCCACCCAGCCAGAGTGCTTTTTCATAGTTTTGATAATTCCCTTTGCTGTGCAGATGTCACCCCACTTTTTAAGTTTTGTTTTTGGTGCATTTGCTTTTGGCGTCAAATCAAAAAATTCATCATAAAGATTGTGTCAAAAAGTTTACCTTCATGTTTTCTTTTAGGGATTTGATGGTTTTGGGTCTTATAGTCAAATCTTTAATCCATTTTGTGTTGCTTTTGTGTATGGTGTATGATAGTGGTCCATCTTAATTCTTTTGCATGTGAATATGACATTTCCCCAGCATCATTTATTGAAGAGACTACATTGCCCTATTGTATATTTGCAGCTTCTTTATTGTAAATTAAATAACCACAGATAGATGTGTTTATTTCTGTTTTTATGCTGTTACCTTGAACTCAGGAAGGATGATGCCTCCAGCTTTTTGCTTCTTTTCCAGATTGTTTGGCTATTGAGAGTATTTTATGGTTTTATTCAAATTTTAGGGGTTTTTGTTCTATTTCTGTGAAAAAAAATGCTGTTGTAATTTAAATAGGGATTACATTGAATGTGTCGAATATTTTGGAATGTATGGTCATTTTAACAATATTGTTCCATTCCATAGCTCAGAATATCTTTCCATTTATTTGTGTCTTTTTCAATTTCTCTTACCAATGTCTTATAGTTTCCAGTGTACAGGACTTTTTTCTCCTTCTTTAAATTTATTTCCAAGAATTTTATTCTTTCTTCAATTTCAAATGGCATTGTTTTCTTAATTTCTCCTCTTGATAGTTTGCTATTATTGTATATAAATGTAACTGAATTTTGTGAATTGATGTTTGTATCCTGCAACTTTCTTTGATGAATTCTTCAGGGTTTTTCATGTGTAATATCATCTGCAAATAGTGACAGTTTTACTTGTTCCTTTCCAAGTTGTATGCCTTTAATTTCTTTTCTAGCATAATTGTTCTGCCTAGGACTTTCACTACGATGTTAAAGTCCTTATATCTGATCTTAGAAAAGAAACTTTCAGCTTTTCACTGTTGAGTGTGATGTTAGCTGTGGCTTTGTTATATACGGTTTTTATTATGTTGACATACATTCCCTCTATTCCCAATTTGTGGAGAGTTTTTATCATAAATGGCTGTTGAATTTTGTCAAATGCTTTTTCTGCATCTATTGAGATAATTATATGATTTTTACCCTTCTATCAGTTAATGTGGTATAACTACATGGATTGATTTGCAGATGTTAATCATACTTGCATACAGGAAATAAACCCTACTTGAACAAGGTGTATGGTCTTTTTAATGTATTGTTGACTGTTTTATTAATATTTTGTTGAGAATTTTTTCTATGTTCATCAGGGATACTTGTCTGTAATTTTCTTTTCCTGTGGTGTCCTAGTCTGTTTTTAGTATCAGGGTAATCCACGCTTGCTATGTAAAATGAGTTTGGAAGTATTTCCCCTTCTTGTACTAGTATTTATTTTGGAAGAGCTTGAGAAGAATTGGTATGAATTCTTCTTTAAAAGTTTCTTAGAATTCACCAATGAGGCCATCTGGTTCTGTACTTTTGTTTGTTGGGAGGTTTTGATTACTGATTCAGTCTCCTTACTAGTACTCAGTCTGTTCAGCTTCTCTATTCATGATTCAGTCTTGGTAGGTTATATGTTTTTAGGAATGTATGCATTTCTTCAAGGTTGTCCAATATCTTGGCATATAAGTCTCTTATGATCCTCTGTATTTCTGTGTTGTCAGTTGTAACATCTTTTTAAAAATATATTTTTATTGATCTCAGAGAAGGAGAGAGGGAGAGAATCATTGATTGGCTGCCTCCTGCACACCTGCTACTGGAGATCAAGCCCACAACCTGGGCATGTGCCCTGACAGGAAATCGAACTGCGACCTCCGGATTCATAGGTCAGCGCTCAACCACTGAGCCACACTGGCAGGTCATAACCATCTCCTTTTTTATTTCTACTTTTATTTATTTGAGTTCTCTTTATTTTTCTTGCTGAATCTAGCTAAAGGTTTGTCAATTGTTTATCTTTTCAAAAAACAACTTATTTTCATTGATCTTTTCTATTGTATTTTTAGTCTCTATTTCATTTATTTCCATTTTGTTCTTTGTTATTTGTTTCCTTTTTCTGACTGTAGGCTTTACTTGTTTATCTTTTTCTAGTTCCTTAAGGTGTAAAGTTAGGTTATTTATTTGAGGTTTTTTTCTTGTTTCATGACATAGTATTTATTGCAATAAACTTCACTCTTTAGAACTTCTTTTGCTGCATCCCATACGTTTTGGTATGTTTTATTTCTACTTTCATTTGCTTGTAAGTATTTTTTATTTATCTTTTAATTCCTTTTTTGAACAATTGTTTGTTCAGTAGCATGTTGTTTAATTGCCACATATTTGTTAATTTTTCAGTTTTTTTCTTATAATTGATTTCTAGTTTCATAACATTATGGTAAAAAAAAAAAAAAGATGCTTGCTATGACTTCAATCTTTTAAAAATTGTAAGAGTTGTTTTGTGGCCTAAGGTCCTGGAGAATGTTTCATGTCTATTTGAGAAGAATTTGTATATGTTTGCTTCATGATAGAATGTTCTTGTATATGTACTTTAAGTGTATAAGGTCTAATGTGTCATGTAAGGCCAATATTTCCTTACTAATTTTCTGCCTGGATGACATACTTTCATGAAAGTAGGGTATTAAAGTAGCAAAATATTATTGCATTGCTATCTATTGCTTCCTTTAGATTTGTTAATATTTGCTTTATATATTTAGGTGCTCCTATGTTAGGTACATAAATATTTACAAATGTTATGTCCTCTTGTTCGTTGAAATGATAAATTTATCATTATGTAACAAACTTCCTTGTCTTTTATTAAAGTCTTTGTCTTATATTATATTTTGTGTGATATACAGTGTTGGGCAAAAGTAGGTTTACAGTTGTGGGTACGTGAAACAGAGTTTATTCTTCTATTATTATTTATTAATTATTGTATCTTCCCTACAAACAACTGAATGGATTTTTTCTGGGCTCTTGATTCCATCTCACTGGTCTATGTGTCTGTTTTTATGCCAATACCATATAGTTTGATTACTATAGCTTTATAATATACCTTTAAACCAAGAACTGTGATGCCTCCAGCTTTGTTCCAATAGCTTTGGCTATTTGGGGTCTTCTACGATCCCATGTAAATTTTAAAATTGTGTTCTCTACTGCTGTAAAAAGGCATGCTGTTAGATCTTGATAGATTTGCATTGAATTTATTGATGGCTTTGGGTGCATTTTAATGTGTTGGGACATTTTTACGATATTAATTCTTTTGACCCATGAACATGGGTTACTAGTTCTTTCTTCTGTATACTCAAGTGTGTTTCTGAAGCTCTCTATTGAGTTCTTTAGATCTCTATTGAGTTATTATATTTTTCAGCTCTATAATTTCTCTTTGGGGGTTTTGATAGTTTTTATTTGTTAATCTTTTCATTTTGTTCATGCATTGTTTTTTTTTAATTTAATTTAGCTGTGTGAGTATTTTTGTCATTTACCAAACTTCTTTAAGAGGATTTTTTTAATCCTGTGTGTGATATTTCTCTTTATATTATGTATCTATTAATAGTAATTGTAATTATAGTTATTTTTACTACTTTTGTCTATTAACCTTTATACTGGCTTTATAAGTGATGAATTCACCACCTTTACCACATTATATAATCCTTAATTTTAGTATTTACCTTTACCTATAGATTTATACTTTTATATATTCTCCTATTACTAATTAGCAAAGTTCCTTTAACATTGCTTATGAGGCCTTTAGATGTGTGTTAAATTAGAAGCCTATCCCTCAGGCTGAAGCTTTAAGATGAGCTACTTGACCTCTCCCACAGAACACTGAGCGCATTTAAGCCTGCTGTTTCTGCACTGTGGCTTGGGGAGGTAGCCAGTTAAGAACTGTCTCTCCATTGGTTACACTTGTATAGAACCTTTGGAAGTAAGCCCCACTGGCCACCAGAGCTAGGTGATCAAGGGATAGCCCCTGAGCAGCATCCACAAAAACCGGGATGCCAGATGTGTGCACAATCTCCTTTCTGGGAGGTACTGGTTGTAAGGTTCAAGGCACAGGAAACAGGAGTCGGAAACCAAGGCATGTTAAAAGAGGAAGTTTATTCCACACTAACGAGTGAGATAGAAAATCAGGATTAGATGAGAAGGACCCACCGGGCTGTCTCACAGACTGGGGAGAGCAGCAACACATGCAGAGGTGAACACGCCTTTTGAGGGGAGGAACAGGAAGGGGTGGGGCCCAGGGAGGAACGGGAAGGGATTGGGCCCAGGGCACTCAGCATGCACTGATTGGTGGTTCAATGTCCCGGGGATGTCCCTGTGCAGATGCCAGTTATGTCATACTCTGCCCACCAGTTGGGAGAAGGAAGGATCTATCACTGGTAACCTGGAATGAGGTAGACTCGAGGAATATTGCATAGGGGTGCCAGCTGCCCTTTATTATCTTTAGGGAGTACTTCAGTAGACCCCTAGATGTATAATAAATTAGATGCCAGTGCCTCAAGCTGAAGCTTTTCTAAGGTAAGCAAATAGGCCTTTTTTCCCCCAGAAAGACTGAACACATTTCATCCAGCTGCCTCTGCACTGTGCCCTGGGACATTAGCCACAGTGAGTCCACGCAAGCCATTTGAGGGCTGTTTCTAGTTTGTGTGGTTTGTGGACATAAGCCCCATTGGCTTTCAAGTCTAGATATTTTTGGAATCTGTCTCTCGGGTGTAAGTCTTAAAAGTTGGGGCTTCAGATTTACAGTTCAAACCTTTTGCTCCTCAGAGAAAAGCTGGGATTTGTGAGTTCCCTCCTGATTTGGACTCACTGCAAAAGGGATGGGCTTTATTGGAAATTGTGTTTCAGGGTCTCTTACACTGGATGTGTAGAAGTTGGTGAGTTCATTTTTAAATTTCTTCAGAGGGAATTATTCATATGTAGCTAGCTATGGATTCAGTGTGTCTGTGGGGGGAGGTGAGGTCAGGGTCCTCCTACATGACCATCTTTAACTGGAACCTGTCTTTTGTTTTTTTGTTTTTTTTTTTTAAAGAAAATAAAAGCCTAACACAAAATATCAATACATGCAAAACTTTTTACTTCTTCATTTTTAAATTGCAATTCTAAAATATTGGGTAATAAATAGTCCTCCATTGGGTCAAGTACTTAAATGACTGGTACTGAATCTTTGCAATCACACCAACTAGCACTGTGCTTGCCTTAGTTTATCCAACTAAGCATATGAATACATAGGTTGAGTAATTATGCGATGGTATGTGTTAGCTATTACCAAAAGCTTTTCACAATCTGGGGCCATTTCATTTAGTGGCAAAGGGATGGTGACCTTATTGAGTCAGAAGTCTGTAGAAGGGCATCCCAGTGATGGCAGAAACCTGTGCTCAATGTTTCTAAAAGTTTGGGACCCGTGCCCCTACATTAAAGATGGACGATTATAAGTGGTGGATAAACATGACACTAAATAACTTGAATGTCATATAAAGAAATGTACTTCCCTTTCAAAAGTCCTTTAAGCTTTTAGAAAAACTTGGATGGTACTAAACTTGCCAGTATCTCTCTCTCCCTCGCCTGCCCTCCCTCCTTTCCTCTCTTCCTCTCTCATTTTCAAACATATAGCAAGGTGACAGAAACGCTTCCCAGCTAAAACTTATTTAAATTGGTTTATTTTTATTATATGTATTTTTAGTTATCTCAATTCGAGTCTCTTTATATTAGTGACATAAATTATTCTTTAAATTTTTTTATTTAGTTTTTTTTTCCTTCAAAATGCAAGCCATTTAAGGAAAAAACATAAGCAAGTAATACAGATGGCATACAGATTTTTTCAAACTATAAAAGGAAGTTTACTTAGAAAGTCAGAGGTAGAAGTGAGCAGTAGAAGAAATGGGTTCAGAGATAAGTTGCAGAAGCAAAAAGAGGGGCCCTTGGGGCTCGGGAGAGAGGACGGTGATGGTAATGCTCGGGGGGGGGGGACAAGGAGAGGGACAGGAAAGGGGGAAAGGCTCGGGCATGCTCCCGAGAGAGAAAGTGCCTTACACAGATTTTTAAAGTAAAAATATTAATGTGGTCCAGAACTGAATTTAAGAATCATTATCGAGGGCTCTGCAGAGTGCCTGCGATCTCTTGTTCTCCTGGCCTAGACAATGAGGAAATGCAGTCTTTCCTGTTTTGTGTGGGTGTGTCAAATTTTACCGAGTAATAGAAGAACATTTGTTTTGTTTTTGTTTTTAGCATCTACTGGTAAAGTTGTATTTTCTCCTCAGAACAGTCCTAGAGGGTCTTCAGTTAGAGCTTCATGGGATGTGGCTCTTAAGCATAGCTCTGGATCAATGTTCATCAGAGAAAGTTTAGAATAAGAATTCAACTGACTTAATTGAAGTAGGACCCCTGTCATATTCTTTTACATGTAAGATTGTGTTTATAATATATACACCTAAATTCCTACTATCTTTGTTCTTTCTGTACAGAGTATGTCTTAGTTAACAGCTTATGTACAGAGACCTAGAGAGGTTAATACAAAGTAATCTTTTAAGAGAAAGTTTCACATGCTGCAAAGATGATTGCATAAAAACGTATTAGAGCAGATTAATTTAAATGCAATTTTTTTTACTAATGAAAGTACTTATGTTCAAGGCACACATAGAAAATAAAAATTTGTGTTCTAAACCATACATTAATTTTTTGTTTTATTGCCTTACACATTTTTTTCTCTCTCTCTCATGGTTTGAAATCTGCATTACTTATTTGTCATGTGTTTTCTGTCTGGTCATTTAAATATGCTAGATGTTTTTAAACATATCATAATAATGGCAAATAAAATTATTTACATAGCAAATAATTCACAAACAGACTTTTATAAAGTGCAACATCTCTCTGAACCAAACAAATTTTAAAATATATTTTATTGATTTTTTACAGAGAGGAAGAGAGAGGGATAGAGAGTTAGAAACATCGATGAGAGAGAAACATTGATCAGCTGCCTCCTGCACACCTCCTACTGGGGATGTGCCCACAACCAAGGTACATGCCCTTGACCAGAATCTAACCTGGGACCTTTCAGTCCGCAGGCCGATGCTCTATCCACTAAGCCAAACCGATTAGGGCCCAAACAATTTTTTAATAAGTCTTCTAGACAACTCTATGAGTTTTAAGAGTTTGGTCAAGACTATAAATTGCCTCAGGAATGGCAAGAGTGAAGGATTGGCTGGTTACTTGAAAAACCAAAATGTGCAGTTGGAGTACTTATCTAAGAGTTTAGATAAAAATTAAACAACAGAAAACTTGCTATAACTTAGAAAGTGGAGGTAGAGAAGAGAACAGGATTTTGGCCTGATTACTATAATCAATTGTTCACAATTACCAAATTCAGTGAATAAGTGTTGACATTATTTGTCTGGTACAGATACAATCACAAACCTAATGAGTTTGTAAGAAACAAGACATAAATATAGGGTGTCCCAAAAAATGTATGCACACTTTGAAGTCATTTTCTATTAACATAGTTTGTTTTCAAAATTTAAAAGAATCTAAAGAAATGGATAGTTTTTTTGTCAGTGCCTGTTTTCAAACTGATGACCGTTCTGGTCCAGGCACTGCTGATAATGCAAAGAAATGGAATTGCAAACATCAAGAATACTTTTTGTCTGATATTTGTGTAACCTCAATTTGTCAACTATTGCCAGTTTTGTACCATAAACTTTATCTTTTATGTATCCCCATAAAAAAAAGCCTAGTGGATAAATTTTCTTTGTTCAAAGCTTAGTCTGGCTGAAAAGAAAGAGACATCAATTAAGCTATCAGCTGTTCAAGTATGTAGACATGTTTTTCGGACACCCTGTATATGCATTGAATTGGATTACCACTAATAGTTTTAACTTTAATTTTTGTTTCAGTTATTGTGGGTTTAACATTTTGAGTAAAATAATTTCAGTTTATAGCCCCTGGTGGCTTAATTTAAAAATCATGGAATTGTGGGAAGGAGCTCCTTGGAAGTGGTTCTTTTGTTTAGGCCAAAGCACATTTATGCCGACCTGCAAAGTCAGACCTGAGGGCCATCATGACTTCTTAGAGTGCCCTTGTGCACACTGGACAAGGTGCTTCATCCTTTGGGCTTGTGCAGCCATTCTTCAGAGCACCCAGCTTAGCAGATGGGGTGCAGGCTGCAGTGCAGGCCCCACTCAGTCCCTTTCTTAGCCAGTAACCTGCAAAACTATAGGGAGCAGCCCTAAACAGAATCAAGGATTTCTAAAGCATCATCAAGAATATATCTTTCTGAGCATTTTCTTGACAATTCATTTGAATGTTTAACAACCAACATTATCAAGTCTTTTCAATAGTTGATCAACTACCTTGACAAATGAGGTCACTTAACCTCTATGTACTAAAAACCTTTTTTTTACAAGAAACCCATTTCTGGTCTCACTTGTAAAAAAAAGAAAACAAAAAAAAAAGATGCCCTGTTACAGCAATAATCAATGAAATTTTCCTCAAGGAAAACATTGATTTAGGACTTGCAATGATTTCATCATTGACCCAGTGGCCCTGGGAGCACAAAGCCTCAGATAAGAGCAGAGCTTATGTGGCAATTCAGTTTCTATCAGGTGGAATTATACCATAAATCCAAAAGACAATAATGGTTGGATCCACTGAATTAACATCTGAGACAGTAAGTACAATAAAAACATCTTTTAATACGATTTGGCCTGCCAGCCCAGGATTCAAATGTGATTGACTTTAAATTTAAAAACATCTTTAAAATTAGACTTCAGGGGTTAAATTCTATAATTCTCTGAAATAAAAGTGTGGGGGGAGGGATATACTTAAAATATTTTCAGCTGGTTGGATGTCATTGAGTATATAATGGGTATATTTTTCTTTCTTCCACATCATTAGGAGTCTCAAAAGTCCTATTTCTTAAGCAGAGAAGAAAAAAACCACCAGAATCAGTAAAGGAGGTGACCTTTAATTTAAGAAGGCTAGAATTATCATATCATGTGGTATATTACACTTGCAAAAATGCAATGTCCTCATATGGCTTGCTTTTGGGAACTGAGTAATCTATAAACTTGACATTATTTGTATAAAATACATTAAAACAAAAAATGTAAGCTGAATTGTTATTAAATTTGTGCAAATGCAGTCACTAAATTATAACAATATAGCATTATTATGCAGATTATAGCAAATTTTACAATATCCCTATTTAATTGTTTACATTGCAGTCTAATTATGGCACTGTTAAGCAGGGCAGAATGTTGTGTGAAAGAGTATGATTTTAATTTGAAACACTTTTACTTCTGTGATTTTATCTTATTTTTTAGTAATATGGGAAAGGGACTTAGCATGGAGGAAACACGGACAGATGCCTCCTGCATTGTGTACTCAAGGACTTAGCTAATTAATATTTTCCATGTGCTTCAGACTCAGAGTTGGAGGCTCATGGGCTCTTTTCAGAGGTGCAGAAGCATCCTCTTCATGAGATGTCAGATAGAACTGTCTACAAAGATTTGCTGCAAGGAATATTTTTAAGAGATTTGTTTTGAGATGAAGAGCTCCTTGAGCGTGAGGCATCCTGAGTGGTCCTAAGCCCCCAGCTGTGTCCCTTAGCCATCGGGTTAAAGAGGTTGCTCTGATGTGACAGCACAGAATTAAGTTTGAATCAGCACTTAAGGAAAGGTTTGGCGAAGAAGACAAGGCCACTTTCCATCCAGTGGGAAAATTACATTGAATAAGCATTTTAGCAAAAGATTAAGATTAATGAAGGCTACCTCAAAGGAAAGACTCTTCATCTTAGATAGGCAACAATCAGTATCCAGGACTTGATTGTGGAGGGCACTCTGCTTCCTGTTCCCCTACGATCCTTATTTTATCTCAGCGATTTCATGTAAGTTAAACTATTGGCATATGAGAAACCTCTCTGCCAATGAGTTGATTTTTTTTTTCCTCCAGAAAGCCTTGCCAAATTTATGAGCCAAGAAATAGCTGGATTATAATGGCCAGAACTTCAAAGAGAAAGAAGAGTGAAAGGTATTATTTTTGTAAAAATCTCTGACTCTTAAAATCAGCAGGGACTGATGGATATGAGAACAACATAGTAAGTTTTATGGATGGGACAGGGAGGGGGCTGAATATCTGCTGATAAGAAGGTACCCAGGTGGAGCGTTGCTGCCTAGTTATTCCCCATCTCTAGAGGGGTAAATGTGACCATAAAATTCAAAGGAGAAATGTGTCAGGTGAACAGAATCGCATTGTTTTTCTTAGGGCTTAGCACAAGTTGCCCTGCTAATGTGATTCACATTTCTTTTCTTTGTTTTGAAACTGTCAAAAAATCTCAATACAGGGGACTCTTCCCCCTCCCCACGTGAGAGTCTGTGCTTGTTTCTCAATAAACTTCACCTTTGCTATAAAAAAAAAAATTAAAAAGTCTCAATACAAAATCTCTTGATCACTCCTCCATTTATATTAAAATGAATCAATTTATTAATAATCTTTTGGTTGTTTATTTGGTATGCCCTCCATAATACCTATAAGTATTTTTTTTTTCACTCTATAGCCTTCTATCTCTATGTTCGCTCTCTTTGCAAAACTTGCTATATAGAAATTACCTTAAATTCAACAATGTTACTCTACCAGGTGACTGCACTTCAGTAGAGATCAAAGTTGAAGACTAACAAGACCCATTGCCTTCTAAATTTAGACCATAGTGAGTATTAGAGATATCAATTAGAAATTGTTTGCTATTAACAGAGACTAGAAATAACAATGCTTAATTAAATGGTTTTCTCTCACATAGCTGAAGTCCAGTGATAGTCAGTCCGTGTTGTGGATGCTCCATGGTGATCAGGGATGCAGTCCCTTTTATATTTCTGCCTCTTTATGCTGAAAGTATAGCTTTTATCCTCAGATTCACCCTGTGGTCTAAGATGGGTGCTGTCATTATGTCCATGTCCAGGCAGGGAAGAGATAGGGGAGGGTGTGGAGATATGATATTGCGACTTATAATAAGAAATATATATATTTGACCTTCACCCCCATTTCTGGCAGAGTTCTTAAACCCTTGGAATTTTCTAAGTGATAAAAATGTCTTTTTTATGGTAATGAGATGACTTTTGGACCACATGTAAGAAGGGGGGCCTGGTTGACTGGAGACCCAAGCAAGTGATTAGAGAATTAAAACTCTCTTATCATAAATCCAAATCCCATCTCCAAGGAGGGGTGGTGGTCTAGTAGTTGAATCAATTACCAAAAGCCAATGATTTAATCAGTCATGTCCATGTAATGAAATCTCCATAAGACCCTAAAAGGTCATGGTTCCAAGACCTTCTGGGTTGGTGAACATGATGACCTCAGGAGAGTGGCACACCTGGAGAGGACATGGGAGCTTCCAGCCCTTTTGCCACACACCGCCCTATGCTTCTCTTCCATCTGGCTGTTTCTGAGTTATCTATTTTTTACAACAAACGGGTGACCTAGTAATTAAAATGCTTCCCTGAGTTCTGTGACTCGCTGTAGCAAGTTATTTGAACCTAAGGATATCCTGAGCACCTGGACTGGTGTCTGAATTAAGTTGCCAAGGGAAAGGGTCTTAGGAACCTCTAGTCTCTCTCCAGTTGGTCAGAAGAACAGGTAACAGCCTGCATTTGTGACTGGCATCTGAAGTGCTGGGCGAGGGATGACCCTTTAAGCTGTAGGATCTGAAGCTATCTCTGGGCAGATAGTGTCAGAATTTAGCTGAATTCTTGGACACCCTTTTGGTGTCTGAGAATTGCTTGTTGACAGTGCAGAAGAACCCCCCACCTCCTCCCGCCACCACATTGGAAACTTAGGCTCAGGATACCAATTCAGGTGGTATAAATGAATCCTAGCTGGCTGTCTTCCTTTTATGGTGTTTCCTCAGCAGTTCTCCAAATAACTCTTTGTTAGGAATATTTCTGTCCTAAATAATGTCAGGGGTTTTGATATTAAGCAAAAATGAGAGAATCATTTTGGATAGGTGACTAGAAGTTTCTGCTATACTTTTAAAAATGCAAGCTCCCTGACAATCATCCACCTACTTTAATTATGTCCCAGCCCAGTCTTCTTTGTTAGCCCTCTCCATCACTTTTTTTTTTAATAAATCTTTATCATTCAGATTATTACAGTTGTTCCTCTCCCCCCCTCCCCCCATAGCTCCCCTCCACCCGGTTCCCACCCCACTCCATGCCCTTACCGCCCACACTGTCCTCGTCCATAGTTGTACAATTTTTGTCCAGTCTCTTCCCTCAGCCCCACACCCCCTTCCTCCTCAGAATTATCAGTCCACACCCCTTCTATGCCCCTGATTCTATTATAATCACCAGTTTATTCTCTTCATCAGATTTTTTATTCACTTGATTTTTAGATTCACTTGTTGATAGATATGTATTTGTTGTCACTTTGTTATTCATATTTTATCTTTACCTTTTTCTTATTCTTCCTCTTCTTAAAGAATACCTTTCAGCATTTCATATAATACCAGTTTTGGCAGTGATGAGCTCCTTTAGCTTGTTCTTATCTGTGAAGCTCTTTATCTGACCTTCAATTCTAAATGATAGCTTTGCTGGGTAGAGTAATCTTGCTTGTAGATTCTTGTTATTCATCACTTTGAATATTTCTTCTGGCCTGCATAGTTTCTGTTGAGAAATCAGCTGACAGTCATATGGGTACTCCCTTGAAGGTAACTGTGAGTGCCCCCCATGTCCCGCGTGGTTCAGGATTCAGGTTCAGGGTTCGGGTTCTGGAGGAGGCCACACACAAATGAAAGAGACTAGATAAGAAAGTATACATTTGGGAATAATGGGGGCCAGGTGGGAGCCCAACTCAAGGAGAAGGACACCACCCCACTCTGGCCTTGCTATCCCTTTTATTCAGATTGTGGGATACACCTATAGCCCTTAGGCAGGTAATTCCAATAATAGCCAATCAGCAAGGATTTACATAAAACTAAAAGGTGGAAGTTGCTTTAGCTACCATTGTCTCAACTAAACAGTGGGTGATTGGCTCTGACCTTTCAGAGCTTCAAGGTTGACCAGCCTTCTGGGTTCCTTATCCACACCTCTCTGCTAGTGAAGACAATGGGCGGCTTCCAACATCTCCCCCGTTTCTTTTCTTTAATAAATCTTGCACGGTGAATGCTGCCTGAAGGGTTCAATTCCTCTTAAGACTCTTCATTCCGCATCTACAGACTAGAAATAAACATATGAGAACAAAAATGAGATAAGCAATTGTGGTTATGCTGAGAGGCAAATGAATCGGTCTGTAGTAAGTTTCTTCCTGGGCCAACAGTTTTGAGTCCCAATTTCAATGCCAACAGTTTTGAGTCCCAATTTCAATGTCCAATAGTTCTTTATGTGTACAGGCCAGCAATGATATTTCAGTTCTGGATGGTGGGCAAATAGTGGCAATGCAGGTCCGACCCTCTCTGGTTTGGTCCTGAGCAACCTGCAGTGATGCACAGCTGCTGACTGCTAGTATGGCAAGGCGTCTTCACCATCTTCCATCTCTGGACTGTTTCTCCTCTTGTCTTCATGGCTGGAGCAGTCCTGTCAGTTCCTCTCTGAAATTTGTTGTTGCAGGAATCCACATGGGCTTTTCTGAAAATATACAAACATATTCTCGACCAAAGTTTAATAAAGAATTCTTTTCTATAAATTAGACTTGGGATCCTTTTTCTTTTTCTTTTTCTTTTCTTTCTTTCCTTCTTTTTTTTTTTTTTTTTTCCCCAAACAGTTTTCCTTTGGCTTATTTTGACACCATGTGATTTTTCATGGGTGTCTTGCTATTAGCATTATAAATGAAAAATAACCTTCAAAATAAAAAAATTTTCTTGATGTAATTTACTTACAGGACATTTTTCTACTATCCCCCCTTTTTTGATTATTAGGAGGCTTTGGGGATTTTTTTTTTTTTTTACTGCAGTCTTGATAACTTTTTTAATTTTTTGCACAAAAATATGAATGCTTTGGATTCATAGCATATTAAGCAATTTTACTATGAGATGAACCATCAATAAAAAATTTTAGTTAATACTTCAGGAACATTTTTTGTCCAGCACAATTAAGTTTTCTTAAATTTTCACTTATTTCAATTAGCCAATTTAAATTAATCTGAAATTAGGTATATTTTTTTATTTACTTTTAACTTTATGTGTCCTTGGTTATGGACAGTAAATGACATTAATTGCAATTAGTCTTTGAGTAACTTTACATTAGCTATATTCAAGGAGGCAAAAACACAAATTATTTACTTCAGTTTATGAGGCCAAATTTATTGACTTTTAATTACAGTTCTTCAGGTGTTTGAAGAAAACCTCTCTATTTCCCTCCAAAATAATTTTTCAGGCTACAGTGAGTTTCACTTAAAAATTTTAGTCTTTATTTTTACCAAGCAATCTACAGGGCTGCTGCTTAATGCTTATGCCTACAGCCAAATAGCTAGCTATATTATTTTACTGTCAGATTTAATACTCTAACAACAATCTTAGTTTACCCTGTAAATATCAGTGAAAGAGATTTCAAAATTTTCAAATTTCTCCTTTTTATTAAGCTAGAATTATATTTTTGAAGAGTATCCCCTTTGGCTAATTAGCATATAAGGGATCATGGGAGATCTCAGTAACTTTATTCAAAGAGAGGGGTTGGCCTTTGTTGTTTCAATATGGCGGCCCCCAGGGGAGTGGCAAGACATGTGGCCATCATGGCAGCTGCCAAAGCAGGCAGTCCAAAAATGGTGACTGTCTAAACTGTTAAAGCCAAAACTACACTGCAGACAAACAGAAATCTCACTAGCTGTTTATGGTGGCTTTATTAGAAGTTAATTGTTATAATTTAAATAGGTATCTTTAATTTAAAAAGCAAAGCAAATTTAGTAAATGTTTACATCTGATTCACAAGGTCAAAAGCGCCCCCCCCTTCAGCCTAATTAAAAATGCATGTGACTATGGGCTTTTTATTATTTTAAATTGTTTTAAAATTCTGCTGTTAAAAATTTGGCTTTATTTAGCAATTTTGTTTTGTCCTCCTTAGAGGCCAAAACTTTCATAACATTTATAAGTAAAATATAGTTATTAATTTCTATTTGATAAAGCTTTCCATGCAATTTCAAGTATATTAGATTGGTTTAATTTAAAATAATTTCTTTAAGAAGAGAATACAAATTTCTTGTTTTACTCTGGGCCCTTGGAGCTCTCCAAGAATCATCTCTCGGTTAAAGCCTTGAAATTTTAACATGAAAAAAACCATCTAACAAATATCTATATATGATTTAAAGATTATATTACCTTTTATAATTATCTTAAGATATCAATTAAATTTTAAACTGGTCTTTATATTCAAAATTTGGTTCAGATCATAGAATTAATCCTTATTAATTAGACCAATAAACATATTTTGAATTCCTAATTATCAGAGAAAATACAACATTTTTTTCAACAATAAATTTTTATACTTTAGGCATTTAATTACCACAACTATATTTTCTCCCAATTTAATTTGAACTTTAAACTTTTAGATCTGGCAAGTCAGATATTTAGCAGTTCTTTCATTAATAACACATATTTTTAAGAATAAATTTCAAAAATACAAGACATAATCAACCAATAGATTCAATTCTGTCCTCTAGATTTTTCTCATAATGAAGCAAACTTCCAAAATTTTAAGCTGCCATAACCAACCCACATTTCTGGATGGCAAAATAGGTTCCGCAAGGGCTTAATCAATTGACTTTGAACCGACCATGGTTTTTCTGCCTGGGGAAATTGAGTAGCAAGCCTGCAGGTATTCAAATGCAAAATTGTCCTTAAAGAATGGCTACTGGTGGGAAGCTGATTTCTAACAAGCCACATTTAAATTAGCATACTGGGAGAGTGGGCTTCCATATTAGATTGCCACGTGTCTCCCTTCCCCCACATCCTGCTTACTTCAGGGGAAGCATAGGAACAGATCTGGCCATGTCGTTTTCATGCTTAATAGATAAAGACAGATCTCAAACTTTTTCTTTCTTTTTCTCTTTCCAAAGTAATTACTAGCACCCAATTTGGCCAAATTTTGCATTTCCCTGCGAGTTCTTCTATAATTTTTAAACAAAACTTTAAGTAATCTCATTGTGGGAGAGCGGATAGTGCTGCCCTCTCCTGCCACCTTTGAATTTCTCCCCACCAGAGGTGGTTTCAGCAGCAGGGTTTCATTTCTTATTACAGATTTTAGATTCCAAATACAATTCAGATTTTAATTTGAACAAGAAACCACATTCCTTAAGCATGCAAACCAAAAGTCTATAATAAAGTTTACTTTATAACCTAATTCTGCCCCATTAGCCTGGCTGAAAAAGACGTTCCCACCCTACTTACAGATCGTGACTTCCGCAGGTGATCCTGGGCTTTGCGTGTGGTGAATTTCCCTCACCTATATGGTGATTTCTTCTCCACTTTTTCAGTGTAATCTTCCTTTCTTTGCTCTAGGTGAAAATATCATCCCCTCCAGAGGTCCCTGTTTGGGTGCCAGTTGTGAGTGCCCCCCCCCGCCCCTACATCCTGCGTGGTTCAAGATTCAGATTCAGGGTTTGGGTTCTGGAGGAGGCCACACACAAATGAAAGAGACTAGATAAGAAAGTATACATTTGGGAATATTGGGGACCAGGTGGGAGCCCAACTCAAGGAGAAGGACTCCACCCCACTCTGGCCTTGCTATCCCTTTTATTCAGATTGTGGGATACACCTATAGCCCTTAGGCAGGTAATTCCAATAATAGCCAATCAGCAAGGATTTACATAAAACTAAAAAGTGGAAGTTGCTTTAGCTACCATTGTCTCAACTAAACAGTGGGTGCTTGGCTCTGACCTTTCAGAGCTTCAAGGTTGACCAGCCTTCCGGGTTACTTATCCACACCTCTCTGGTAGTGAAGACAATGGGCAGCTTCCAACAGGTAACTAACTGTTTTCCTCTTGCTGCTTTTAAGATTCTCTCTTTGTCTTTTGCCCTTGGCTTGGTGTGGTCCCCTTTTGATTCCTCTTGTTTGGGGTTCTCTGTGCTTCCTGAACTTGTAAGTCTATTTCTTTCACCAGATAGGGGAAGTTTTCTGTCATATCTTCAAATAGGTTTTCAATATCTTGCTCTCTCTCTTCTTCTGGCACCCCCATAATTTGGATGTTGGTACGCCTGAAGTTGTCCCAGAGTCTTCTTACGCTATCTTCATATTTTTGGATTCTTTTTTGTTTTTTGTTTTCCGGTTGGGTGTTTTTTGCCTCTTTGTATTTCAAATCTCTGACTTGATTCTTGGGATCCTCTAGTCTGCTGTTGGATCTCTGTATATTATTCTTTACTTCAGTCAGTGTATGCTTAATTTCTAATTGGTCCTTTTTCATATTCTTGAGGGTCTCACTATATTTCTTGGAGGTTTCTAGAAGATTCTTGAATAACCTTATAACTGTGGTTTTGAACTCTACATCCAGTATTTTGCTTTCCTCCATTTCTTTCATTTGTGACCTGTTTCTTTGTCTCCACATTTTGGCTGCTTCCCTGAATTGATAGAGTGGCTTTGTGTGCTAGGTGTCCTATAGGGTCCAGTGGCTCAGCCTCCCCAGTTACCTGAGGTGGACACTCTTGGTGCACCCCTTTGTGGGCTGTGTGCATAGTCTTGTTGTAGTTAAGCCTTGATTGCTGTTGGTATCACTGGGAGGAATTGACCTCCAGGCCAATGGACTCTGAGGACCAGTTGTGTCTACAATGGGAGAAATTCTGTGCTGGAGACACCCTTATGGGGCAAGACTTGCTTCAATGGAGCTTTGGTGCTCACTGAGTCTGTCCCCTGAGTGTGTCTGTTACAGATGTGATGAGTTGTAATCTGGATGGTCTCACTCTGACCACTGGATACACTGGCTCTTGGATCTCCAAGGAGGTGCAAAGTCAGTCACTGCCTGATGCCACCCAGCAGGAGATACAGAGAGATCTGCAGATTCCTCCTCTTTGTTTGCGGATTGGAGGTGCCCAGATGAGGCCCAGCTGTGAAGCACTGAAAGCTGCTGTGGAGCCTTGGGCCTTCTTTTGGAGGATCTGGGGCTCTCTGAGCTGCACTTTGACAGGTTTTTAGTCAGAGAAAGGTCAGGCTATTTGTATGCAAAAACCTCTGCGCACAGCTTGGGTGAGGTTGTAAATTGGGTGGGGAGGGGTCTCGGAATCCCCAGGTTGGAGCAAACAGCAATGGCTGCTCGTCAGCCCTGCCCCAAGGAAGCCCCCTGAGTCTCTGTGTCCCACTGCACCATGTAGGAACAATGATCGCTGCAAGCACCTCTGAGAGAAAGCCACCCTTGTGTTCCAGCCTGATGCCGGGCAGTCCAGTTTCTCTCCATATGAGGTATGAGTCTGGGTCCCCAGAGTCTCACCTGGAACTGGAATTCAGAGCAGTTGGGAGCTTTTATCACCCTCCCAATTGAAAAAAACAACAGCCTACCCAATTGCCAGCCACTTCTGCTCACGCCTCCATACCTCCACATCTCCGCACTTCACTTCTGCACCTCCTACCAGACTCAATGTCCTTTTCTCTTTCCTTTTAGTTGTAGAATTTCCACTCAGCCAGCCTTCCCATGGTTCTGGATGATATTCGTTTTGTCTTTTAGTTGTAGTTTTGATATGGTTGTGCACGGCAGCAAGTTCAGGGGTTTACCTATGCCGCCATCTTGGTTGTCTCTCTCACTTTTTTAAAAGACCTAAATTATAGTTAATACTAGAGGCCCTATGCACGAAATTCATGCAAGGGGCTTGTCCCTTGTAGCCCCAGCTTCATCCAGAAGATCGTTGGGTTGTTCTGCTGTTCGGTCTAATTAGCATATTAGCTCTTTATTATAAAGGATATGGAATGAAACACTTGGTCCCATAATCATGAATATAGTTCATTCTTCATTCTCAGCTGTATTAAAAACAGCCAATTGAGCATGTTTGTTGCTCATTAGTCTCTCATGATTAGGCAACCCTTAATTTTTCACAGTAATGGGACACAAGATTGTCATGGATAACAACAAACAAAGGAAGCTGGCAAAGTGCCCAAATTAAACACCAGTTTTCAGAGTTAAAAAAAATCCTTATTTAAATTGCCAATTGAGTTTTACACATATGAAAGTAAATGAAGAAATTGGGTACTTTTCTAAATAATCAAATTCTGTGCTTGTAGACAAACCCACACAGAGAAGAAAATTATAGTTTATGTAAGTGAAAAGAGACAGAAGAAATTCTTGTTATTTAAAGGAAGTTATTTTAAAAAATGTCCTAATATTTAGTGTGAATTATATAATACTTAGGGATAAACAACTATAAGGTAATATCTTTTTTAGTTTCTCTCTTTTGCATTTCCCTGCTTACCATAACAAACTGGGGTTAATGAAGAACCAAATGGTAAACTCTTAAAAAAATCAGAGTTGACTACCAGAAATGCACATAGAAAATGCTACCTGAAGGAGCAAGGGGAGGACATATTCAAATTCACAAGTGTGTCATTTGCAGCCTTGAAACTCTTGGATTGGTTGTATAATACTATAGCCTCTTCCCCTTGTTCAATTTAACTTTGGCAGAGGCCAATTTGTGGCTTTTGCTCAACCCAATTGAGTCACGAGGGCCTCTTTGTTGATCCTGGACTTGTATTCACACACAGTTGGCTTCATTTGCTCTACTCCTTCCATCTCAGAAAGCTTTGAGCAAAGGACCAGACTTTTGTGCTTAATTTCCACCTCTAACATGTTATTATGCAGATGATGGAGTTAACATGAGGGACAGACTTGGCACATAGTAGTGTCCTGAAAGTTAGTTGATGCCAGGGAAACAAGGGGAGAACTAAAGGCCAGTTGGAAATGTATAGATAAAATGTGTTCCTGTGCCTTTAGGGTTCACTGGTGGGAATGATTGAAAATTGCTGTAAATACTGTACACAAATCATCAATATGAGTGATCAATTTTGAAAGAATAAAATTATAATTAAATATAGTTAATGCCACAACTATAATGCACAGCATTTTCAATTGAGTTATAATTGACATAGAATATTAGTTTCAGGTATACAACATAACAAGTTGACAGTTGTATATATAGTTAAATGATCACCACAGTAAGTTTAGTTAGCATTCTTTACTGCACAGTAACAAAATTGTTTTTCTTGTGATGAGTACTTTTAACATCTACTCTATTAATAACTATCAAATATACAATACGGTTATTATTAACCACAGTCACAATGCTATATGGTATATCACATCCCAGGACTTGCTTATTTTATAAATGGAAGATTGTACAGTTTTGACTACCTTGACACAGTTTTCCCACCCCTCACACACCTGTATCTATGAATTGGGGGGAGTGGGGATGAGATTGATGATCTTCTTAAAATTCACATATAAGTGAGATCACACAGTATTTGTGGTATTGATTTACATTTTCCTGATGATTTGTGATGTTCAGCACCTTTTCATGTACCTGTTGGCTGTCTGTAGGTCCTCTACCCATATTTTAAATTGAATTGTTTGGGGGGGTTTGTTACTAATGATTTTTTAATATATTTTACATATTAGCCCCTTATCAGTTATATGATTTACAAATATTTATTCTCATCCCACAGGTTGCGTTTTCATTTGTTGATAGTTTTCTTTGCTGTTTAAAAGCTTTTTGGTTTGATGTAATCCCATTTCATTATTTTTGTTTTTCGTTGTCTTTGTTTTGGTGTCAGATCAAAAAAAAATCATTGCTAAGACTATGTCAAGAAGCTTATCCCTATGTTTTCCTCAAGAAGTTTTATGGTTTCAGGTCCTACATTCAAATCTTTAATCTATTTTGAGTTAATTTTTGTGTACAATGTATGATAGTAGCAGAATTTCATTCTTTGCATGCAACTGTCTAGTTTTCCCAACACAATGTACTGAATAGACAGAACTTTCCCCATTATATATTCTTGGTTGCTTTGTTTTAACTTAATTGACCATATATGTTAATTTATTTCTGGCTCTCCACTTTATTTTATTGATTTACTAGAGGCCCGATGCACGAAATTCATATAAGAGTAGGCCTTCCTTTCCCCAGCTGCTGGCACCGGCTTCCCTCTGGCACCCGGGACCCGAGCTTCCCTCCAGCAGTCAGCAGGCACCCAGACCCGGGCTTCCCTCGCAGCCCTGGCTTCGTCTGGAAGGTCTTCCGGAAGGATGTCTGATCTAATTAGCATATTACACTTTTATTATTATTATAGATGTGTCTGTTTTTATGCCATTACCACTGCTTGATTACTATAGCTTTGCAATATACAGTAGTTTGAAATTAGGAAGCATGATGCCTCCAGTTTTGTCTTTTTCAAGAATGCTTTGGCTATTCAGGATTTTTTTGGTTTTAAACCAATTTTAAGATTTTTTTTTTTTTGGTCTTATTTCTGTGAAAAATGCCATTGGAATTTTGATATTCTACTGAATTCTATAGATTGTTTTGTGTACTATGAACATTTTAACATTAGTCTTCTAACTCATATGCATAGAATATCTTTGTATATTTTAAGTCTTCTTCAATTTCTTTCCTCACTGTCATAGTTTTCAGTGTACAGGTTTTTCATTTCTTTGGTTAAATTTTTTCCTAGGTATTTTATTCTATTCGTTTTGCTGCAATTACAATATCTTTGTTTTCTTAATTTCTCTTTCTAATAGTTTGTCATTAGTGTATGGAATCACAATAGATTTTTGAATATTGGTTTTTGTCTCCTTCAATTGTTTGGAATTTGTTCATTAGTTCTAACATTTTTTTGGTGGCTTATTTAAGGTTTTCTATATGTGATATCATGTCATCTGCAAATAATAACTTTTTTTTCTTTTCAATTTGAATGACTTTTATCTATTTTTCATCCTTAATTACTCTGGCTAGAATTGTGTTGACTAAAATTGCCAGTGGTAGACATCCTTGTTTTGTTCTTGATTTTAGAGGGAAAGCTTTTAGCTTTTCATTATTGAATATGATGTTAGCTATAGACTTGTCAGATATGCTTTATTATGTTGAGGTATGTTTTCTCTTTACTCACTTTGTTGAATTTGTATCATAAATTAATGTGGAATTTTCTCAAATGCTTTGTCTTTTGAAATGATCAGATAATTTTTTATCATTTATTTTAATGTGGTGTATCACACTGATTGATTTAAGGATGATGAACTATTCTTGGATCCTAGAAATAAGTCTCATTTGTTCATACTGTAGGATCCTTTTAATGTGTTGTTGAATTTGGTTTGCTTAAGAAGAATATATCATGTCACTTTCTTTAGGCCTACAAAGTTTCTGCTAAAAAAAATGTGCTCATTGTCTTGTAGGAGGTCCCTTGTGGGTAACAAGTTGGGTGTTGTGATTATTTTTGCCTTCAATTTCTCATTATTTTTTTTTATTAAAGTATAGTTGGCATACAACATTATATTAGTTTCAGTTGTACAACATTTATATACCTTATAAAGTGGTCACTGTGATAAGTCTAGTAACCATCTGGCACTACACAAACTTATTAGGATATTATTGACTATATTCTCTGTTTTGAACATTACATTCCCATGACTTACTTATTTTACAACTGGAAGTTAGTACCTCTTAGTACCTCTTATTCCCTTTCAACTTTTTTTACCCATTACCCTTGGTCCCCTCTGGCAACCATCTGTTCTCTGTATCTTGAGTGTGGTTCTGTTTTCTTTTGTTGGTTTGTTTGTTTTGTTTTAGATTCCACATATGTGAATCATATGGTATTTGTCTTTTTCTAACATGTCACTTAGAATAATAGTCCATAGGTCTATTCATATTGTCGCAAATGCTAAGATTTCTTCCTTATATATTACTGAGTAATATTTCATTATTATCTACTAGAGGCCCAATGCATAAAATTCATGTAAGAAGCTTAGTTGTCGCAGCTGCAGCAGCTTGCCTCAGCCCTCGCAGCCCCGGCTTCATCCAGAAGGTCATCTGGAAGGTCATTCGGTTGTTTGATCTAATTAGCATATTATACTTTCATTATTATAGATATTATATATATAAAAGCCTAAGCGACCATTATAACCGAACGACCGGCTGGTAGCTATGATGAGCACTGATCAGCAGTGGGCAGAAGCTCAATGCAGGAGCTGCCCCCTGGTGGTCAGTGCACTCCCATAGCGGGAACCCCACTCAGCTGACCAGGATGAGCGGGGCCAGGATGAGTGGGAGCGGCTCCTCCCTGGATCCCTGCAGGGCACACTGAGGGACGCCACTGGTGCACAAATCCATGCACCAGGCCTCTAGTCTATAATAAAGCATAATATGCTAATTTCTGGACAGCCAAACAACCTTCCGGACAAAGCCGGGACTGTATCAGGCAAGTGATCAATGATTCTCTCTCATCATTGATGTTTCTATCTCTCTTTCCCTCTCCCTTCTCTGAAATCAATAAAAATATGTATTAAAAATTTTTTCCCCTACATTTTTCATTTCTTGGTATATTATAGATGTGAGAAATGTTGCCATCTCTGGGTCTATCAGGAGTGGCTATAAAATAATGACTGATGACTGAGTATTTTAAAAAAACACAAAAGGAGTTAGTCAACATAGTTGTACTTCAAAGTAATAACTTTAGAAATCATATTGATTCCAGAAATTCTGAATTAATTCAAAATATCTTTGGACTTTCTCTCATAAATGCTTAAAATTCACGAAAGAAAATTGTATTGATGCTTTACAACTTACATCTCACTTGTACTACCCAGTTAGATCATCCTCTGTACTTGTCAGTTTTGCTTTTGAGGACTTTGGGCTATTTCCAAAAATTAAATGCACCTTCAAAGTATAAAAATTGAGTATCACTGAGGACATTGAAAAGATTCTCAAAGCAATTACAAAAAGGGAGTGCTTTAAAAAGTTGTTTAAGCAAAGGTGACAATGTTGGGAGTGTGTGTGTGGCCTCCATAGGGCTGTTCAGAAGCAAGAGACTAATGTGGAGGGATGCATTCTGATAGATTTCTTTTTATAAAGCTGTCATCTCGGTGTATCATCTATGGAACCTTCCTGATTCTGTCAGACAGGAACATTTTCATCATTTCCTCCATTCTTAGGGAGTATGACAAGTTATATGGATCAGGGTAGAATTTGGGAAAACTAAGCATTTGCAGCTCAGGCTAAGGAAAGAGAAAGCAGGAGAAGATAAGCACTAAAAGGCAAATTAGGAGGAGGGAGTTACTATGTTCAATTATTTCCTAGATTTTGTTTCAAATGTTCTTGTGGGTGACAGTTATGATTGAGCATTTACCATGAGCCAATTGCAGTGCTTGGTACTTGACATAAACTATCTCAGATCACTCTTGGAATAATTGCATCTAAGGGAGGTGTCTTTACCAGACCCTTATGAGTGAAGAGGCAGAGGGATATTTTTTTCTATAAGTAGATGGCCTACACTAAGGATTCAAATTCATGTTTTTCTGATTCCAAAGCCACTGATTTCTTAAATCATACCAAGAAGCTAACAGAAACCAGCATCCCTTCCTTGATTTTTAGGTAGATAGCAAGTTCAGATATAACTAAGATGCTCTCTTAAGAAATCAGGGCAAACCATTTGTCATTCTGAGCCTGTCTTATGTGATTTCTGTGGATACCATCAAATTCATTTATTTCAGATTTCCCATCTTTTAAGATCTCAAAGCACATGTTTGGGGTCAAGAGAACCACAATTAGCCATTATGATGCTACTTGGTAATGTTTCATTTAATTAATTAACTTTGTAAGCTGGGATAAAAGGAGCAAGTGAATAGGAAGCTTCCCTTTCACCTGACTTCTGACTGCACATAACTTCACAGCCCAGTTTAATTAGTCAATTTCCTCCAATCTCTGTCATAGATGTTTTATCTGTGGATTTAGGCATCAAGTCCTTGATAGTAGGTAGAAATCATGTCCAGCTAAGTGTTGCACATAGCTCTTAACACAATGCAAGAACCTCCAAGTAACCAACTGGAACCACAGTGCACTAGTCAGAAGCAGATGTCAAGCTTGGGTGCTTGGTCTTGGTCTTAACAATTGTGACAATTTTTCTATACTGTGAACTATGACTGGACGTGGTGCACAAGTGTATTGTTGGGGCTCCTAATCCTTTGGAATTAGGTATGTTAGAATTAGGATGTACCTGAATAGATTATAGCTTTGGGGGGATGATTAAGCTTTTTGTTTTGTATGATAAAAAATAGAAGGCTGTTTATCTCATCTAAGAAACTTTTGAGGGTTTTCTGTTAGTAGGGTGGCATGAGCAGAGATTTTTCTTCCAAGGCCACTTCTTAGTCTCCTTTCTATTGGGCTTGCCTTCCTCTTCTAGTTCTGCTTCTAATTCCATGGGGAGGCAATTCAGGGTCTATCTTGTGGGAATCCAGTTTTCAATTATCCTTTTTGCTCTATGAAGCACCTATCATCGGTTCCCTGGATTTTAATATCTAGACAGATGTATGTACTCCATTAAGGGAGAAGTGCTCTGGAATGTGGTGTGGTGTGTGCCAAGATTAATCTGTTCCTTGGATGTGGGCATTCACTTAGTCTTGGTTGACTGGAAAATTCCCATGTAGCTTTTGCTTAATGTCTGAGTAATTGGAGGGAGAAGGCCTTTGGTCTGTTTCCGTTTGTGACTTCCTCTTTCTGTACTTTATTCTAGATTATGAGTGAGTGTGATTTCAGATGGGGAAGACTTAACAGTGAGTCAGGGAGATGAAATTTCACAGAGATGCAGAACACAGGAAGGAAAAATGTGTGAAAAATCACATTAACAGGGTTGTTGTGGTAGCTAATAAAGCAAGAAAGGAAATTCCCGCACAGCAGGCTTTAATAAAATTGGCAGGCAAGGAGGTTGGACTGTGTGAGAGTACTGGGGAGGAATACAGAGATGGAGAGCAAGTAAAGGAATCAGAGGGGCCTTTCGGACATTCTTTCTCTGCACCTAATTTATTCTTTAAATGAGTTTCCAGATGAGAATTGCTTTCCCATTAATTTGCCTTAGTAGATTTAAGAGCATGGTTGCGCACTTCCAATGCAGGGGTTAACCAAATATTAGGCAGTATTATGGTTTGATACTAAAGATTTTCTATCCCAAGGATAATTCATTAAGAATGGACATTTATATCTGCATATCCCAGATTCCCAAAGGAGATAAAGCAGGACATGTGATCATTACTTAAGGAAGGGATTCACCGTGTAATTTTATTAAAGACATACAAATACTCACAATGCATACTCCTTGGGACTTAAAAAATATTATCAGATTTTCACAAAACTTTTCTAGAATTTTTATATTTATCACATTAAGCAAGTCCTTGTCAAGATAAATGTAGAAGTCCTATTTTCTTTTTGCCTGAGTCACTTTACCAAGAATCCACCATTTACTATTTTTTTTTTTTTGCTTATTTTTTTTTATAATTCTTCCACCTATGAGTTTGTAAGATTCTTGAGAGCAGAACCCTGTTTCTCTTCTTCATAGATGAGTCATACAGGCTTAGAACATTTGGGGTGCATAATAGGTGCTCAATAAACATGAATGAATGAATGAATGAATGAATGATGTTGGGATATCAGGGAAAGTTTGCCTCATAGGAGCCAAAGGTGGCAGCTAGCCAGAGCTCCTTGACCCCATTATGTCAGTGTCTGTCCTTTGAGTCACTGCGAGGGCTTTCATGTGAGAGGCAGTATGCTCCCCATGCTGACTTCAAGAGATGATGAGCAAACGGGATCATAGTGTATCGCCACATGGCAGCTTATTTGCTTAAATTCATGAAATGTTGATGGGGACAACAACTTTGCCATTTATCTTTTAGAAAATTCTGCTGAAAAGCCTTCCCGAAGTTGAGGTTGGTGTCTGTGAGATTGTCAGCAGCCAGCAAGTGCTTTTTAACTAGAAAGGGCAAAGCAGCATATGTTGCTGGTGATCCAAGGCTGAAATAAATACTGTTCTTAGAAGTGGAAGGTCCCTTTACAAGGGTATCTGTCACTATGAACTTCTTTTACCTCCAGAGGAGAACATGAGCTTAGGCACAAAGTAGGGATAAAATGCCTATTTTAGCTGAAGATATCTATTAAAAAGGGGCAGGGGTGATATGAGTTAACCCCTGTGCCCCTGCTTTGTACTTGGTTCTGGTGGAGAGAGGAGAGGCCCTCAGCTCCTGCTGTTCTCAGTGGGGTTCCTCCAAAAGCAGTTCTTGTATTAACCATTTTACTGTTTTGTCCTCATCTCGTTATCTGTTCTTGTTAGAATCTTTATTATTCATGGATGCAAAAAAAAAAAAATTCCCATCATTAAGCCATCATAAATATTCATAACACTTTGCAATTGTGTGCATTTCATTAGCCACTTGGCAAAACTTCTCTGAAGTACCAGAGTTTTGAGGAAATGTGGTTAATGAGACCAGAGCCTAGGAACTGCAGGGCGGCTCTCCTCATCCACGATATTTGATTTTAACCTGGAAACAAATGCAGAATTAAATAATAATTAAAAGAGATAAGCAGGAGAGGCCTTCCCTGGGAGTGAAGAGCCACACATTCCTTGGCTTTGTCTAGAAGTGCTTTTGTGTCAAGCTGACGATAAAGGTAAACACTGTAGTACAAGAGAGGGCATCTGAAAGCTGCATTGCTAATGGATTCATCCAGGAGCCTACAAAGGCTAGATACACCCCTGCTTCGGTTAACAGGGACTTCTCAAGTTGTGCATAATTACTGACATCAGGTTGGAGTTGAGATAAGCATGGCCTTTTTGTTGGACTTATTAGAGCAGATGGCCATCCCACTTTTAGTGTCCAAGAAAGAATTGTATCAATCTTTCTCTTTGCTTCTAATCTGATTTATCCAAACTGTGCCCTCTCCATCAGTCCTGAAAGCTGTTCAGGGGAGTGCAAGAACCCAGCCAACCTCTGCAGCAGCTGCGAGGAAATGGGATAACGTGCCTCCCACTGCCACCCCTCCCAGCAGGGCACACAAGTTTAAACCAGTGGGGGGATGTTTTGTTCTGCACCGCACGTTCAAACCTTAAAACATTTCTTTCAGCTTAAGAATTCTCACTGCTGAAAAGGAATGTTTAAATGGCATGAGCTTGTAGAGAGACACCAGTATGTTCTGTGGCTCTTGCCTGCACGCGTGTACCATGCCTCCATGCCATTGCTGACAGCATTTATGCTTGGTAATGAGAGGCATTTCCTACCGATAATAGGTGCCAGAAAATATTGGGAACATTCGAGACTGCTCAGCAAGTTCTGCTTTCCCTGAGGGGCTTATGCTAAGCAGAAAGGAGTTACCACCTATCCAAGTATTAGGCTGGCTGCTAGTGCACATCGCTGTCAGGAAATGACACACGTGGATGGGAAAGGGCTCCACTGAAGGTTTCTCTGGTGGATTAGTGGGTCCTTTTTCTCCACTGTTGATTCCCGAGCTCATTTGTGGTTGTGTTTGGCATCTGTGTCATTGTTTGCTGGCCCATTTCAAACACTATCTAATTAGAGTCTGATTCTTGTAACTCCTCCCTTGCCAACTCAAACGGAATATCAGCAGGGAAAGGGGGCTCTCTTTCCTATTTTATATTTTACCCCATAAAAAAAAAGTTTGAATCTTCAAGAAAATCAAGTGTGTCATTATGTACCATTTACTGTGTCAATGTAGATGTAGTAACCTTTCAAATATGGCAAATTTCTTCAGTACTGTAACACTGAAATTCAGAATCGGGTTTTTAAAATTCCAGCAGTGTTAATTACTCCCTCTGTGCTCCCACTGCACTTTCTTCATAGCCCTCTGATCCTATCATATTTGTTTAATAGACTATTTTGCTTGCGAGGAACTGTGATTCACTCTGGCTAACTCAAATAATGAGGGCTTCTTTTAAGGATGCCTATGCTAATCATGGAATAGAAACCAGATAATGACCAGGCATCACAGTGACGAACTGGAAGTGATTCTGGGTTTAAGGGAGCAGCTCTGTGGAGCTGAAGCAGGCCGAAGTTAGGGCTTTTCTGTGTATCTGTTTCTTTTTTGTTTACCCCCCTTTCTTCTGACTCATAAAGATTCACTTATCCTATATAATAAAGAGGCAATATGCAAATTGACCATCACTCCAACACACAAGATGGTTGCCCCCATGTGGACACAAGATGGCTACCACAAGATGGCTGGCAGGGGAGGGCAGTTGTGGGCAATCAGGCCTGCAGGGGAGGGCAGTTGGGGGCAATCAGGCCTGCAGGGGAGGGCAGTTAGGGGTGATCAGGACAGCAGAGGAGGGCAGTTGGGGCAACCAAGCCTGCAGGGGAGGGCAGTTAGGGTCAACTAGGCCTGTCAAGGGAGGGCAGTTAGGGGTGACTGGGCCAGCAGGGGAGGGCAGTTGGGGGCGACCAGGCTGCAGGGGAGGGTAGTTAGGAGCAACCAGGTTGGCAAGGGAGGGCAGTTAGGGGTGATCGGGCCAGCAGGGGAGGGCAATTGGGGGTGATCAGGCCTGCAGGGGAGGACAGCTAGAGGTGTCCAGGCCAGTAGGGGAGGGCAGTTAGGGGTGACCAGGCTGGCAAGGGAGCAGTTAGGTGTTGATGAGGCTGGCAAGGGAGTGGTTAGGGGGTGATCAGGCTGGCAGGCAGAAGGCAATCAGGCTGGCAGGCAGGTGAGCAGTTGGGAGCCAGCCATCCTGGATTGTGAGAGGGATGTCTGACTGCCTGTTTAGGCCCACCAGGATCGGGCCAAATGGGCAGTCAGACATCCCTCGAGGGGTCCCAGATTGCAGAGGGTGCAGGCTGGGCTGAGGGACACCCCCCTCCCTGTGCACAAATTTCATGCACCGGGCCTCTAGTTCATTTATATGACCTCTCAGGGAGGATGTACTAATTGTCCTGGGTAATCACTAAGTAGCAGGCGATGGCAGAGTTGTATTCTCCTTGCCAGAACACATACCTCTAGGACACTGACTAGCCTGCAGATTGGCCGCCTTTAAGTCCAGTGCCCACTCTCTGTCCAGTCAGCCATGACCCATGGATGTATGATGAGATACATTATATGCTTTCCTTTCTTTTCCTTAGAAGGGACTGTGGATATGGCAAGCTCCATAACGGATGTGAATAGCCCCATCGTGACTGCTGGCTTTACCTGAGTGAAGCCAATCTCCTGTTTAAAATACCCATAGTGCTCAGCACAAGTTCTGGCCTGTAGTGGGTGCTCCAGACATGATAGCTCAAGGAAGAAGCAAATCTTTATACTTTTCTTTCCTGGGGCTAGTTCTGGATGAAGTAAAGTCACTTGCAGTCAGCACATGACTTTATATCAGTTACTTGCCAAAAAGGAGGAATAGCAAAGGGTTCTGGATTCTAGACATGATATATCTCACTTTCCCTCTGTCCTTGCCAGTTTTTTTTTTTTTTTTCTTGACTTACGAGAATTGAGCCATTGTGGTAGAGTCAGCAAGTCAGTGATCTACAAAAATGGAGCCCAGTGTATGTGACTCATTGATTAACCAGCAGAGATTTGTTTCTCATCATTCCGGAGCTGGGAAGGCTGAGATTAAGGTGGGAGGCAGGTCTGGGTGAGGGAATTCCTCCTGGCAGACAGATAGCCTTCTTCTCACTGTGTTCTCACCTGGTGGAGGTGGAGAGCAGGGAGAAGAAAGCTCTCTCCTGCATCTTCTTCTAAGGATACTAATCCTGTCATAAGGACTCCACCCTCGTGACCCAATCCCCTCCCAGGCGCCTGTCTCTAAATATCTTCCTAGGAGATTGGGGTTTCACGTGAGTCCTTTGGAGGGACACATACACACACACTTCGAAACAAGGCTCAACCTCACTTTAAGATGAGAAACTTGCTGCGATTTTAGCTGTTCTCTCGAGTACCCTGGAGTGACTCACCATAGGAAACTAGAGAATAAGTCCCTAGAGCATCCACAGGAAAAGCTGTGAAAAAATATAAACTTTCGTTCTGGTATCAAGGGGGCCTGGGCCTGTTCCATTAGAGGGAAGGCTGGAGATCCTTCCTCAGAATGTGAGCTCCTCTGACTTCCTGTGTCTTCCCCAGGGCTGTGGACAGACATCAGAAATGTTTGGGGCAGGAGGTATAGGCCATCCCCCCTCAGGGGATGGCAGGCACGTAACATGACTGTGCTCCATGCCCTCAAGTAGATTCCCCAAGGACAATCGCACCAAGATTCTGTGACTACAGTGGGCGGCACAGTCATGTAGCACCAAGTTCAGAATCATGCTGGGTGAAGGCCTCTTCCTGCCTGGGCACACCTCCCTTCACATAGTCATCTATAAAGTTCATCAGGACAGAGAGAAGGATTAGCAGCAGAAGAAACAGTGTACTGACTGGGGGAAGGTGGGATCAATCTTCCTTTTTGCAGATCTCCCACCAAAATATGAGTAATTCCTTTGAGGTCTGTTTGTGGTACTTTCCATATTGCTTAAAAGAAAAACTTTCCCGTACTTGAGGGACTGCTTCTGAAGGGCTGTATATACCTGCTGTGTACAACGACTAGGTTTCCTGGTGACAATCACCTCTGTCGCCTTCTCCACTATCTCTGTGCGTCCCAGTAGTATTTTGGGAAGTTGGGGTCAATTTCTGTGGAAATAGTGCTCATCTACTTTTCTTCCTCCTCTCTGTGGAGCCGTCACAGTTTGGGGCATAGAGTGGAGTGTCTGAGCCTGCCTTGAACAACTCGGCAAAGGCACCTAGTGTCCTCAGTAGACAGAGTAGACAATAAGTCTTGTGGGCAGGATTGGTGATAACAGACACAAAACTTAACCAGAACCAAGAGGCGAGGACAGCCCGACAGATGCCAGCTAAAACAGATTCAGCTTCTAAGGAATCCACCTGCTGGCGCTGAATTCCTGATACTCTTCTCACTCCTCAAATCAAGTTTAAAAATTGATTCCATGCCAGTTATAAGGGGCAGAACTGTCACTTACCAGGGAGATTAACTGGCTTTGCTGAATACTGACGGGGAGCATAGAATGGGGAAGACCCACACAGAATGCAGGGCGCTCTATTTCGTGGCAGACTCAAACTCTGAAGTGAGAGCAAATCGAGGGTTTGTAATGTGCACCAGTGTTCCGTCCAGACTGAACCAACCCAAACAGGGACTTTAAGGAAGTCACAGACGCACATGAATTGTTACCATCTCCCTGAAATCTCCTGCCCAGACTGGTCGTCCCTCAGAGGCACAGACCGAGTCCTCTGGTGCTTAGAGCCCGCACTCTCCTGCTTAGCCAGCTGGACCACTGAAGAAAGTTTGGGGCACACACATTGGTGGAACAATGGCTCTGCCTGATGTCAGAACATTGGGGAAGTATGGGTAGGAAAGTCAGGTGAATTGAGAAAAAGACAAAGATCCAAAAAGCCAAAGGATATTCCCTGCCAGTGTAGACAGTTTCCCATTTATATCTGGGGCTCTCAAAATTTCTCTGCAGTGTGGTCAGATCTGTGAACACTGCAGTGCCTGGCTGGCCTTCCCCTAGCGGGACTTTTTTGAACCACTACATTTTTGTCCTTTGGCCTTAGATGTTATCAGCCTGGTGTTTAAATGTATCCAAAGTGACCCTCAGTACCCTTGCACTGCTCAGCAGAGACAATGCCAACAACAAAAGTGCTGTGGATATATTGTTAGAAAAAGTAAACGGGTGTGTGTGGAGCGCAGGGAAACTATGGAAAGAAGGGACAACACAAATCATTGTCTCTTAATTTTTCCCTAATTTTTACACAACAAGTTGGAATATGCATGCAAATTAGGGATGTCCTGAGGAATTATAGGATTAAAATGCCTTTTGAAGAGTCCACTTTGATAATGAAACTTTTGACTCACAGACGAGAAAATGTGGGAAGTTGCCTCGTGCCCCGCTCCCAGTTGCAGTGCATTTGAAACCTTGCCGAAGAGATAAACACTTCATTTGTTTTCCTTCAGCCGGAGCTCTTAATCAAGCTCTGAGGAATGAAGAGTCACAGGAATGGGGGCCTCTGTCCAAATCCCGGATCAACCGGCTCCAGCCTTTCCCTAGGCTACCTGAGTTAAGTCGCTCTCTTCTCTGCTTCTCCAGGGAAGAGTGATGACAATCCTCCTTTCGGTGTAATTCCTCCCAGAGTTGTTGGGAAGAGCCCCTCGTTTATGTTTTATTCTCCGTGCCCATGAGATCTCCAGATGAAATACTCTCGACAAACCACAAAGCCTATTACTGTCTTAAGTACCTGCGTCTTTCAGGAGAAGGAGCACACTGGCTCCCTGCAGGAGAAACAAATGGAGCCAGCCTTCTGGCGGGCACACTGTCTTTAGGAAAACATTTAAAAAGACACAGATCTTCTTGTTCTGTCTGCCACGGAAAATGTGCCCGGATCTAGGAAAGCAACACACACATCTCAGAGGCATTGATGCGTTCCACACTCTGTGCTACACAAATTGTTTTTGTTTTCCAGTGTGTGTGTGTGTGATTTTGTGTGTGTGTGTGTGTGTGATTTTGTGTGTGTGTGTGATTGTGTGTGTGTGATTTTGTGTGTATGTGTGATTGTGTGTGTGTGATTTTGTGTGTGTGTGTGATTGTGTGTGTGTGTGTGATTGTGTGTGTGTGTGATTGTGTGTGTGTGTGATTTTGTGTGTGTGTGTGTGTGTGTGTGTGTGTATTTTGATCCAAAAGAACAAGCTCTGAACACAAAAAGGAGAGGATCCGAGGGTGTTGATAAAATGCTTTTTCTAAGATGTGTGTAAGAAGAATCACATTCTTTCTCTTATTTTAGTGTCTTGATTCATGGCTGTGAAGGAAAGAAAACGACTTGGGCTACCTGCATTTCAAATGATATGTGCAGTTTGAGGGAACCTCTTGCACTTATGAACGAAACGGCACGCAAAAGTATTGTTCTATTTCCCATTGTAATCTTTTTAGGGGTTTTTTTTGTCCCTTCCTTTGTGTTCTTGTCAAGATTCACAAGCATCCGTGTGTCACCAAGTGACATGAAATTCTTGCTTGAATAATCATGACTAACATCCAGAATTTTCAAAGCACGTTGTTGACTCAGAGAGCCACCCACTAGATTGAATTCTTCTGAGTCAGTTCTGACTGACAGGACCCCTGAGGTGGTGCTTTTACCCCCAATTGTCAGGTCCTCCCGTGTCCCTACCATAGCTCAGGTGGTAACCTCCCCATCTCAGGGTGTTATTAGTTGTATTGCTAAAAAGGTTTCTTTTATTAATGTTACAGAAAACCCCACATTTAGGAATTAAACTGAATAAAGTAGACAGAAGAGGAACTGAAAGTTATTTTTATTGGAAGTGAGTGGCACTGTCTTTCTGGCATTCCCTCACAGTGGAGCCTACATAACGCCATGCCAGGAGTAAGATGGCAGAGCCCACAGGACACTGAGAATGGAGGCAGAGGTGTTTTTAATGAAATCATGTTTTACTCTCAGCATGTCTCGAGTTTCCTGGGAAAAGTGTGTGATAATCTCGAATGGAAATCGTCAAAGGGGCTCTATGTTGCAATATGTTGAACAGGAGGCCTTTAGTCCTTCTTCTTCTGCCTACTGTTAGGGGTCGCTCCAAAAATTCTATGCAAGAAGGACTTAGAAGCTGCATTCTGTTTGGAAAGGGAAAAGGAGGCAAGGACTTGCCTGGAAGCAGCATTCATAAAACAAGCCCACTGTTTTCACTTACATGCTGGAGTTTCTGGTTTTCTGATAGTCTTGTTTTGTGTTTTTGTTTTGTTTTGTTTTGTTTTAGAGTGCTTTGGCTAATCACCTCTCTCCCAAGCCAATGATGATGCTTCTGACCAATTCCTTAGTCAATGCAATTTCCTGGCTTTTTTTTTTTTTAAAGCTGTGCATTCATTTATCATCTACATTAAAAATGGACATGCAATTATTACAGATTTACTGCTCACAGGGTCCATCAGCTGTTACAACTCTGCTTTGAGAAAACACACACATAGGTACGGAACCCCTGAACAACTTGACTATCATAACGGAATATATTAAATTAAAAACTGATGGAGAGTATTGGCCTGGTTAGTTATTTATAATTATTTCAGAAGCAGTTGTTTTCCAGACAGACTGTGCAAAATCAGAATGCTTTTCACATCATTTTTTTGCCAATGCTTTCCTGAAAGATAAGTTATCAGCAGAAGGTGAAATTCAGCTTTGCAAACAATCTCTAAGTCACTGTTTTGCAAACAATTTCTAAGAAACTGTTAGAATTTAGAATGGTCAGTCGGCAACTTATCAGAATTTTCTTGAAGTTTTTGTAATGACACCTAGATTATATATATATATATATATATATATATATATATATATATATATATATATATATATATATATATATATATATATAACTGAGGCCCGGTGCACGGATTCGTGCACTGGTGGGGGGTCAGTTCCTCAGGGCCTGGTCTGCGGGGATCTGGCTGGCCAAAACCAGCTCTCCAACAGCCCCCAAGGGGTCCCAGATTGCAAGAGAGTGGTTCTCGGGTGATGCATACTGGAATTGTGTTCCCTCCTCTCTGGTTCCAGGTGTGGTACCTGAGAACTGCAGCTGCCAAGTCACCACAGCTTGGCAGCTCCTGTGTTGAGCATCTGCCCCCTGGTGGTCAGTGTGTGTCATAGCTACTGGCTGGTTGCTTAGGCTTTTTTATATATAGTATTCCTATAATGAGGTAAAAGAGTCTCATCATTATCCCTGGGATAAGAGACTCAAATGCAGACCTGTGTTTTATTCACCAAAATTTCCCCTATGGTTCTTTTCATATAGCACCTTAGATGACTCAAATATTCCACTTTGTTACCAAGCAAATTAAGTGCGGTTCATGCAACACTGCTCATAGTCCCCCTTTGGTCTGGCATGCCTTCCCGTTAGTGTGCACAACATTGCCTATTGGGAACTGGCCTTTTAATCAGGGACTCACAGTCACCTTCAAGTGATCTTAGTCCCCAATTTTGCATTGTATCCCTTTTCTCTGTGTGTTAGGGAGCTTTCACCTGGGTAAGATCCCGGACATCTCATGGCTTGGTGTACCTGCAGTCACAGCTTCAGGAGCAGCTGAGTATTCTTTAACTCTGAAATTGTCATCTTTCAGCAATTTCTCTACTTCCTTAGTGTACGATGATTTCTCTGGACCAATATCCTCATAATTTGCTTTGGTGACACTCAGATGTTTTGGGTTTTCTCATTTCTGCAGTTAGCTTTGTAGCTATTATGAACACTGACTCCATACTCTGCACCATTCGCTTACAGACTACAATGGTTCTTAACCATTTTCTATTTTGTCAGAAGCTCTTAACCTCATTTTATTTGTAAAGATGATCTCCTTTAACTCTTAGCTTCCTAATCTTAAAATCCCCAACCTTTCCCCTCATTCACTTTATTAAAAAACATCTATCTTCCCATTTATGTATGCGTGATGTAAATGCTTGAATTTTATATTTTTCTACTTTATAAATCGGTACTCTATTTTGCTCACACATGTTGGCCGTAGTTTTAAACTTTGAAATTACAGATTATAAACATAAACTTGATTCTGCATAGCACTGAGCACAATGACATGATCGCTTAAATGCTTTTGATGATGATGGTGATGATGATAATGATGACGTCATGCTGTTCTGGTTTAAACTATCAAGTAGGTGGTCCAGTACTTCTTTTTTTTAATATATGAGTTATTCCTCATTCTATAAAGCTGTCCTTCTTCATTAGCAAAAAAGGTTATAGTAAGTTATAATTACTGTTTAGTGTCCTGTCAAATAATTAATGTTAACATGGTGTAATTAAAGCCAAGTCTTGAAATGCATTACAGGTCTATTATATCAGATATTTAAGACTTTTTCCTTCTACACATTTTCAAATTGTGTTTATAGCAATGTCATCATCAGAGACAAAAACTCACATCACCCAGATGCAAAACAGGCATGAGAGTACCCAGAGCAAGGGCAATATTCAGAAAATCAAGCAAATCAGTTATATAACCCTGTCAGTTATTGACCAGGGTGTGACTGGCCCAAGGTCACCCAGTGGTAACTTAATTCTTTCTTGATAGTAAGAATTGTGGCTTTGGGTTATACTGAAGAGATTATTACTATAATGGTCATTTTATTTCTTTCAGAAGTTTTAAGATGTTTGCTAGAAAAAAGCTTATGTCTTTTTCTTTATGGGGTGAAAAATATAGGCAAAGTAAAAGAACATACTTTATAATTAACTCAGGTACTTCATAGTCATTATAGGATGCAGGGCTTGTCATATTTTAAGGCTCAAGTACAGAGAAAGGCTGAAATCTCACCATTTTCTCACCAGAATACCTGGACTGGGCCAAGCTACCAGGCCATTTCTAACCCTGCATTCTTTGAACTTCTCAGGCCTTCTCTGGTGCATGTCCTCTTTTCTGTCCACACAGATTTTGAAAAATCCGCAGAGTAAAAGTAGCCCCTGAAATAAAGGCGTCATTCAAGGAACAAAGAAGTAGAAGGAGGGCTCCAATTAAAATGATGAAAATTTTTCATTTTTTATTTAGGTATACTAGTACGGACACGTGTATATACAAATACAGATCGTATGGGGTTTTTTTTATGTGGGATTATTTATTTATTTATCTTTACATTTTCTTTTAGGTTTATATAATGTAAGCATTTCAAAACAGCACTCGATGGGTCAGTGCAAAGGAGCTGCAAAGCAGGCGACACAAGCGCAGGACCCCACGGGGCTGGACTTCACACCCAGACGCACACACAATGAGTGGCTTCAATGGGGTGTCAAGAGGAAGCATGGAAAGCGGATTTTGACTCATGGGTAACCTCCAACATGCCAGCATCTATTAAACTGTATAGACAATGGTGGCAAGGCCATTGTAGGGAGATTTGTCTCACATCCGAGTGGCTCTTGGGCCAATGCATGGGAAAAAGTCAGTGATGCCAAACCAGAGACAGACCTGCCCATTCACGGTTCCGAGGGAAAATGGGACGTGGGAGAAAGGCTAGAGACAATATAAGCATAAGAAATAAAAGGGGGGTTGTAGGCAAATGGGATGTCGGTGGAGGTGGTTTTCAAAAGAATCACCAGTGACCACAGCTCTGAGAGCAGTGAATGAAGAGGAGGTGTTGAAAACTGTTTGTCTAATCTGGGGGAAATGATAAAAATGGCTGTTGCTGTTACTAAGGCACCAGAGAAAAGCAAAGTTCCTGGAGACCCACGGGTACTATGTGCCTCTTCCTTTCACAGTGACACAGGGAAACAGCCCCATTTAACCACCCTGGAGGGACTCTGCAGCCTTTCCCGTACCTGGGCTGCGTGATACTGTGAGACTCTTCGGGGGAGGGGGGGGGTGAAACTGTGTGAAAACCACCACAAACAAAACAAAACCAAAAACAGAGCTGTTTCTAAATTCCCTAAACCTTTCCATACCAACATGCTGGGGTGGAAATACACACACACACACACACACACACACACACACACACACACACACACACACACACACCACGGCTCCATCAGACCTTGAAAACATTGAGGCCAGAATAGTGATCAAAAAAGTCATGTTGTTCCAGGTCCCCAGATGGTGGCGTCTTAAGGACTGGGCGTGCGATGACCACAGGGCAGTCCTGCGTGGAGCAGCCTCTCTTCTCAGGCAAGTATGCACTGGGTGTTTCAGAGCCTCAAGGCCCGTTTTGTATCCTGAAAGACTATTTTCTCACTTACAAAAGACATAAGAATCAAATTAATACTTTATTATCAAACACTATATACAACAGAGGTTGCTAATAATACAGAATTTAAAGAACGCAGGTTTTTTTTGTTGGTTTTTTTTTTTTTTTAAGGTTTTACTTTTCTTTCCTCTGCCACCCAAGAAAGTACAGTACAAAACAAGAGTCTAAACTAACACAAACTGTTACCTGGCCTATTACAGGATACACGGTATCCACTAAACAGACAGATCCTTATTTCCCTGCTTCATGTTGCAAAGCCCTAGGCAACCAGGGGCAAAGGTTGCTGGGGTCTAACTAATGGGCTGAGAGGCAGCGAAGGCTGCCCTTCAGACTTTTGAATTGTTTTTTGAAATGAAAAACTCCTACAAAGTTGCATCGACATTTTCCTAAGCCCCCAGAGGGTTGTCACGACACCACAAAAGGCCACCAGCACTTTTTGGACAAGATGAAAACTGTCTGATACCAATCATCTTCTTGAAAACTCCGCGGCAAGCATGACCTACAATTACATCACTTTATAGGTAGAGAAGCACACTGTCTACTGGTGTGGATAGTCTTGCTACTTTTTTTTTTTTTTAAACTTAATTTGCAGTGGCACAATGGTGAAGGGAAGGGGTCTAATTTCACTGTGAAAAATGAAAGAGAGCGGCAGAGAGGGCCATGAGTAATTATTTCATCATTTGTTAGAGACAAATGCAAGGAAAACCACAGAAGTCACCATTTCTAAAATGAAATTAGCACTGCTAATGTAGTTATGACTAACTGGTATCATTACAGGATCATTTGATTTCCTTGTGGTTATAGAACATGCAGTATAATTTTGGTTCTGACTATTGATCCATTTTAGAAGGTATCTCTTTCCCTCCTACCCATATCCCACTGGACCAACAAGCCTGTAACTATTCATAAAAAGAAGTGTTATTGGACACTACTGAGAGTACTGAGCAGATAAACAGTTGAAGGAAAAAAAGAATCCAATGCTGTGAACTTTTGTTGCAGCGAAATGGTGGCTGCCTCTGTGACAAGACTCTGCCATGCCACTCCCGAGAAGGCCCTGACGTCTGGGGGACAGAACCGACTGTATCTGCGAGGCCAGCGGCCCCACTCAATGGTTTCCAGGGCACATAGATCCAGCAACATCCCCCCAAAAAAGATCAGGTAAGCCCAGGTTGCATTTCAACACGTGCACAACACCCCAGGGAACAGCGCCTTTAGAGCTGCCTTCTCGCACATACTTCTCTAATTCAGCACTACGCCTGATGCTTACCAAGTTCCCATTCACGAAGTCGGTCCATAAGAGGACCCTTTTTTTTTAACACACATTTTAAAAAATCACTTATTTTGCTGGAATTCTTCCAATTGTTCACCTCTCACATGTTCATCGCACACATTTTTTGTTTTGTGTCGAAAGGCATGTTTTCTGTTGATACGTCGTGCAAGAGCAGAAAAGGCGAGATTTCTTTTCCCTTGGTCTGCCGCTCTTCCCTGTCTAGGCTCCCGAGTTCAGAGTTTGTGATAGCCTCACCAGTAGAAACCCCCAAGGCGTGCATTTCCTGGTAACTAACTGGAAACATCCCTTGCTGGCCATGCTGAGATTCCTTAAACAGACAGGGTCATCCTGCATTTATTCTCCTTCTGCCCCATCCCCACAAGGAAACAAGATAGCCTCCATATTTCTAAATGTATCAAGGGATACCACTTTTTCTCACAAGTTTAAATAGGACAAGCATATACACTCTCAGCATAAAGTATATCTAAATAATGTATTTTCTATTCTAGTGGATTTTTAAAAAAATATTTTGTTAAAGTCTTTGGGACTCCATCTTGTTTATCTCCCACAGATAAACACATGTTCCCCCTACGCTTTCAGGCTGTGTCAGAAAGGGAAAGAATATAAAATCAACACTTGAATTTTTTTATTCCACACTTTGGAATTTTTATTCCAAATTTCCCTTTAGCCCTCCCAAGTCGTGCTGACTGACTCTCCGGGTGCCAGGGGTTTGTGTCCGAGCCCCTGTCGTCACCGAGTGTGGAGCAAAACGTGGGTGCTAGGGTGGGAGTCGGGGAAAGGCCACGGCACACTGGCGCTCCAGCAAAGCCAAATCACCTCTCCTCTGGCCACGGACATGTGTTCCTTGGTACATAGTGTGTCCCAGAGGAGGATTCAAAGCTATTCCATTATGCACTCATCAACCCTGGCTTGTCAGCCTTGGGGAAGGTCACTTTATTCATAAAAATGCCTCTTTGAATTTCTTTAAAAACAAAAATAGTTGTAGCACCATGGTGATCTGTAGTCAAAGGGAAAAATAATCTGGTGTATACCGCCCAGTCACCAAAAAAATTAGAGGCACTCATACATACACACCCCCACCAAACCTAAGTTTTCTCTGATGTCACTCACGCTTGCTCTGTGCTAGCATTCCGGCACCCTACCCACCGCCTAGGGGGAAAAAAGGCTTCTTTTATGGAGCACACATTTTGCTGTCAAGACAGTCATCTAAAAAAAAAAAGTGTCTCAACCTTTTAGAAGCCTGTTCATTTACACACCCTAGAGGAAATAGTGTAATATTATATCTGTCCTTAATACCTCCCCTCCGGACTTGACATGGTGACATGATGGCCTGCACGATTCTCTTACAGTCCTGAATGAAAAGGCATAAATATTGGATGGGAGAGAAGAACCCTCCTGGGCCTCGCCACCTCCGGCTGCATCTGCCACTATTCTTCCTCGTCCACATGCTGCTGACACAGGGCCCTGAAGAAGGGGAGCTCTTACAGGAGAGTGCACAGGCGCTGCTGACCACCGGTGTCACTACGACAATTTGGCATTTTCATCTGGAGTCCATTTAATTTGGAAGGGGTGAGAAAAGTTGAGGGCAAGGGCTGGGGTGGGGTGAGGGAGGCAGGAACTACTTTAGCCCCCACAGGCCCCAAGTTGTTGCTTAGAATTCAGGCTGAAAGAAAGAAAACAAAAATCTGACATCTGCCAAAGCAACCAATCACAAGTCCCTTCTTAGGATGAGCAGTTAGGTGGATCTCTGGTGTTCCAAGACCCTGGTGTTTTCTGTGACAGGTGACGGGAGGAGACTGTGCTATAATGTCAAAAGCATCGCCAGGAGGAACAGTAGGATTGCCAAAAGGCGGCTGGGTATCCTGGGTGTCTGTGCCGCGTTCTCGCCACGGGATGGCTCGGCTGACTCATGTACGGTGTCATCTGTTCAAACAGAAAGCACACATTCCAATGAGATTTCACATCCTTAATAACTCTCTCGCAGCAGCCTGCTGTTCAGACCTTGCCACCCTCTGCAAAGTAAGGTAATGAACCTTTTGCCACCATTGACTTTCATGTCTGCATAATCACTCATTATTGACAGCAAACAAAGGAGAAGCAGCGAAAATTGGACTTTCTCAGCAATATTAAGTTTCCTTAAAAATTGAGGGGGTGGGGGGTTTATGCACACACTGTATATAACCTTTGGCACGTGAGCTCCTCCGGTTAGCTGGCAGACAGACACACCTTGCACAAACCTGAGATAGCTGAATGGATTTTTTAAACCCAACGTGCCACGGAGAAGTAATGTGTCCAGGGTGGGGGCAGTTATGTTGGCATATTAGTGGTTAACCAGAATGGTCTACCCATTTTCTTCATTTTAAGCAGTTTCATAGGATTAGTGTTGAATGCCTGGTTGTTGGAAGCCTAGATGAATTTTCAAATATGAAAAATCAAATGCCAAAACAGCATTTAAGAATAAACCATACCTAATGCCCACTAAACCTGAATACACCAGTGCCCACTGGTTTGCTTACAATCAGGCATCAATTACAGTGCTATTTCCATTACAAACTCGGTAGCACTAGGATTAAATTACTTGAACTTAACTATTTTTGCTTTTATCAGGCTGAAGTGTGGCACACAAATGATCGGCATGGATGCAAATTCTCCTCTACATAAAATGGATTAAGTGAGGTAAGCTTCCTTTATTTAGCTAGAAAGTGTTCTCTGAGGCTGCATCTGACTTTCCAGAGACTTCCTGATCTGCATGATTAACAGGCTTAACTTTGAAACAGGAACTTTGCAGCAATTAGTACCCAAAGATAGACTGGAGGCTTTGCACACCTCCTTCCTTCCACCTGGCCTAACTTATGCTTTTAGACTGAGTGTCCTTGGGACTAACAGTGGGGCTCTGCGGTAGATTTTATTTTAGCACCAACGGACCTTTCCTGTAGGAGCTCAGCCATTGTCACCCTGGCTTCTCTCCCCAGTCATTCAGAGAGAACGTTGACAAGGGAGACTCTAGCGGGGCTCCTCAAACTACGGCCCACGGGCCACATGCGGCCAGCCAAGGACATTTATCTGGCCCGCCAGGTGCCGCTGCCTGTCCTGCTTAGCAGCCGACTCGTCCGGGGCCCGCAGTGCGCATACGAATTTGTTCATAGTTTGTTTTTTTTAACTATAGTCCGGCCCTCCAATGGTCTGAGAGACAGTGAACTGGCCCCCTGTTTAAAAAGTTTGAGGACCCCTGCTAGCGGTTGCTCTCAATTTTGCACACCTGACAGGATAACCCCTAAATATCCCTGAATGGCCCACCTCAAACCCCTTAATGTACCAACTACATTTGTTTACATCTTCATACCACACAACATGTCACAATAAGGAAGCTTCTCCTTCACTGGGTAGAGTCACATTCCCTTATTATTTGTCCTAAAGTGACCCCTTTTCAAGCCCCTGCTTCAGATATGTCAGTGGGGGCATATCTGTTCATTCCCAGTATGATCTAAGAAGTATTATGTTTTTTCAGCTGTGTGTCTTCTGCCCTGGACGGCTCTTAGGTTAACTTGTCCTCGCACGGAACCTGCTGCGCCCCTGAGGCAGAGTGGCTCTGCTCTCCTGGCCCTCAGCAAACCTGCAGAGAGTGGCTATTCGCTCAGGAGACTAGAAAAGGTTAGGAAGCAAGAATGGGAAGTTAAATTGGATGCAGAGGAAAAAAATCCCCATAGCTTTTAGCCCAATACTTGTGGACTCTTCTCTCTCAGCTTTGCGGAGGTATTCTCTCTGCAGTTAACAGGAGGTAGATGTAAATGCTCTTAATAGCCCTGAAATTAAAATTCAAATCATTTAAGAGCACCAATATGGTGTCAATCAGAATAGAGTACTGCAGGCTTAATTGTGAAAATAACCTATAAACCCTGAGGATGGAGTGCGTTTTATACACCTGAAGTTGCATTGGCTATGGGGTTCTTCACCTTATTTTTAGTAAGCCATTACCACACCCAAGTAGCACTTAGGTCCTCCGTGTGAGCTTGAAGGGGACCAGCCCTGCCTGTCCCTCCAGGGTGCTCAGTGAGGGCCGGCCCTTGCTCCAGCCGGTAGCACAAGGCAGGGTGAGTGAGAGGAAAAGCACTTGTTTTTCCTAAAGTGAAGCATGAGGCTCACTGAGAGCAAAGCACTTGTTTTTCCTAAAGTGAAGCATGAGGCTCTAAGTGCTTTTCAGTCCTGTCGGCAGGTACCCTCTTGCCCTCACAGGGAAAAATCTGTGCCTTTAGGCATCACACTTATCCCTGCAACAGGCTGGTCCTGGCTCGGAAGTCTACAAAGCACGCTTCGGTTAAAACAGGGCCTCACTGTTGGGAGAGCCTACGGCGCCCGAGAAGCAGAATGAGAAACCTGCTGCATTTGGGTAAATCAGAACAATTTTAGAATTCCACGAGGGAATTCATAAGCACAATCTACCTCAATGGCAATTACACCCACAGTAAACATGAATTTCTAACACTTGTAACAGTGGCTGCAGCTTGGAAGAAGAAAATATTCCTCTTCAGCAGTCAAGTCTTGCCTCCCGAGTAGGATTCCACCATACAAGGGTTTCCATGGTTAACTGGGAGGACACCCAGTTAACCTAGCAATCATTTGGAGCATGGTATGTGGCACATGTCTGCCCTGAGATCATCCTGTATCCCTGATGATAGGAAACTGGCAGGCAGAGTGTGCAAGCAAACATCAAACACAACACATTCCGAAGACAGGTGAATTAGTACATGTTGCCGAGAGCATGCAGTGGAGTCCTTCCAGGCCTGACAGACTCAAAGTCTGGGCCTACACTCAGCCCTTCAACACTGTGCTGTCCAGCTGCAAGTCGGACTGAAGTTTTTAAGGAACAAGGTGAAGTACTCAAACTATTATTTATACAGCCAGGGATGGTAGGGCAACTTTGTCTTGCTTTTTCTGTGAAGATGCTCACCAGAAAGCCCTAAGCACAGCCCTGGCTAACTCGGGAGCTTTTCCTGCATGTAGACCTGTGCAGGTACACTCCTTTCCCACTCTCTCCCTGACTACATTCTGCAACCTTCCATCAGCTATGTGTGCAATGATTAGGGGGCAATCATGAATTGTTAAATGCTCGGTGGAAAAGAGCCTGTTTCTTCCTAAAAGACAGTGAAATATTCTCACGTATGAACACATTCCAGTATGTTGCCTTTTCCTATGGCCTCTTTGGTAGCGGAGAAAAACATACTATCTGTTATATTCTAAACAGCCTCTAGCTTTCTTGCTAGGCAATGGAATTTACCTGGAAAGAGAATATTGGAAAGATACGCCTACATTCGCTAACATCATGCATCGGAAAATCATAATTCAGGGTAAGTTATGTTGATAACATGCCTAACTTTGCCAGTCATTCTATGCATGACATTAGCAAAGCCAGGAGAGGATCCTACGTTTTTATATTAACATTGGAATGGGAGATGAGAGAAGCCTGGATCTGACTCTAACTAACTATGTGACCTGGGCAAGTCTCAGTTATAAAAGGAAGAGTGTAACTAGGGTCCTTCCAGGGGATCCCATCGAACTCACAGATCCTAGATGGCCTGAGTCCTCGAGCTTGTGAGGAGTCTGGTGCCTTGAAAAGCCACAGAGATGCTTCCAGATTTCCAGGACACAATTAAAACATCTCCCCTTATTCCTTGCAACTTTCTAAAGTGGCTAACCGATCCCTAGGGAGCCACTAGGGCCTCTGAGAGCTTTTCACGAACACCTCTCATTTGTGCTCTGGGTAAGACGCCTGCCTTAGAAAAACAAGAATGCTTGGGGGAAAAACCTAACTCTGCCTGTCAGTTACATTGTGAAAGCTATTGTATGTCCTGAGGCACCACATTTACTCAGGCTAAGTTTTCCCTAAGGCTCATTGACTGTGTCCCAGTAATAATGCTCAAAGGATAATTTCTAGGACAATAAGAAAGAAGTCCTGCAAACAGATGAAAGAAAGTATCTGTTTACAAAAGTGGGGGTGGAACTCACATCTTTCTGTGTAGAGGAAATAACTTTATTTCCCTTAAGCTTTGAGGTCATTATAGGGAGACCAGAGGAAGGCGAGCATTTGGGGCCACTGAGGCACACTCCTCAGTGAACAATGGACAGGGGCTCCCACTCCTCACAATCAGTCTAGATTTGCATTAAATAACCAGATTGAATTTATAAACCAAATGAACAGTTTACATTATCTCCAGTTTAAATGCTTCGATGAGTGTTTTTGTGGGTGTTTCTTTTTCTGCAATGATGGGAAAGTTTGGGTGTGTAGAAGTTAGTAATAGAGAAAAAATATATTTAGATTTTGTCTTATTAATCAAGGACCATATTTGGCTCGATAGACAAATACATTTGTGGGAGCAGTAGGTGTGTGAATTTGTGGTATTAGGAGGCAACATGATTATACTTCTCCAAGTCCGTGACTATTAATAATAGCACAAATAATACTTGAAATATAAAGTTCTTTAGATCACTTCAGTGATGCATGTGAATTTCCAGAGAAAACTAAGTTGTGTTGAATTAGCTGCTATTTTATCCGCAGATTTGGACATAATGTAAAAGAAAATTTGATAAGCATATACAATAGAAATGCTTTTGTCTTACATGAAAACAGATCCATTAATATTCAGGGTGACTCACCAGCATGCTCGGAGGATATGGTGAAAAGTAGTGAGGTTTTAGCATTCTGATGGGGCTCTACATTAGGATACTGTGTTATATCAAACCCATGTCCAAAAAAGAAAAATCATTTTATCTACCATGCACTACACAGAGATACTGGAGGAATGAGGTAGAATATAAGTAATATTAGCATTGCTAGCAATGAGCAAAAAGCAGAGCAACTCTAACATGCAAACATGCAGAGAGGAAGAAAGGAAAAAAAAGTACTGAAGCACCAGAGAGATGCATTGGTTAAAAGAGATTCTCTAAGCATACTAACCTGCTGGTTCTAATGAATTTTCTACTTTGTCGTTAACATCGAAAACACGATCATGAACACCTATAGTTTTCATACAGCTATCTATAACAAAAATAGAGATAACAGCCAAATATGTTAGTGCAGACACCCTTAAACTCCCGTTTCTTTCTTTCTCTCTAATTTTTTTTCCTTTTATTTATGTAGATTGTTTTACAATCAATGGCATGTATCAAAATGCCAATATTGTTCCCATTTGCTGTGCACATACAACAGTCTAAGAAACAACAAGTTAGCAACTGCTGTGTACTTAAAAATAAAAGCATCATGAAGAATGATGAGAAAAAATCTGATGAAAACTAAAACATGAATGTTGATATACAAAACAGATACCACACAGGATTTAACAGTAAAAAAAGTGTTACCGCTGTGAACCAGACCACACAATCAAGCATGCGCAGTGAAGCCACCCTCTGAAGCTCATTCGAGGGAACTTACTTGTTGGTCTCACAAAGACTTTGAGCTTTAGACAGGACCTTCTTCCATTATCTGGGATTGCAGAGGCTGCGATCAGAGACAAGAAGAGAGAGGGGAGAAGACAATAGATGATTACTCTTCATTTTCAAATGCAAGCGGTCTGCAATCAATTCTTTCCTGAATAAACGGAGCAAACTCTAATTCTTCCCAGAAGTTAAAATAAAAATACTTTTCAGATTGGCACAGAGTCTTACAGAAAGAGCTACTTTCCTACCCCTGTGTTCTCTTTTCAATATGATGAAGAATCACGCAAGAATGTTGGTAATCTACAGAAAATGCTTTGGATTTTTATTTCAAAGGCTCTTCCATTTAACTTGATCTGTTATCAATTTTCTCTAAAATAAGAAGATAATGTTTGAGCCCTCCCGCTTTCACAGAGCTCCGCCTCCTCCTCCACTGCAGGGCGTGGGGCACAGCAGAGCCCACGGTGAAAGTGCTGGCAAAAACCAACCACAGATAGTTAGGAGGGCAACTTAACCACGACCTGCCTCTGCTGCGGAAAGCAAAGCTTTGTCTGTCCTGAAAGCCTGTCTGTCAGTGCTTTGCAGGTAATTCAATTAAAGGGTCTGCTCAGAGCTTGGCTCCGAGGTCTATATGACTAAGACGAGCCCAGCCACTTCCATCACACCATTATAAGTACAATATGCTATTGAGACAGCGCTATGCAATGGCACGTTTATTTTAAAAAATGTGCCACAGAGAAGGATGGAATTAATAAAGTGGGCTTACTGAAACACGACAACATGTTTCAAGTTATAAATCATTGGAGGAAGAAACTTTCTTCTCCTCCTCAGGACAATAAGACCGTAACCTCTCCCTGCGTTTGAAAGATTATCTCCCCTCAGCATGCACAGCGTAATGTCAAAGGGATCTCCAAGGGCGGGAGGACCCTGAACCATCACATGTGCTTACTATGCATTCTAGAAATGACAGAAATTACAGAAATGAGCGCTGCATACTTTCCTCCCTATGCATTTGCTTCAAGTGGTTTCTTTGTTCAGAGCAGATGACATCAATCAAAACACACATGGCTAACAATCCGTCTGGCGATGCCCTCAGTGACAGAGATGGCTGGTGTGTGGTGTGCCTTCTCCCTCCTTGATTTTTACCCTTTGCTATGCTTCCCTGGGGAGGGGGGGGGGGGCAGGGGGCGGGGGGCGGCCCAGAAAACGAAAATGCTTATTTTGAAGATGAGAGTATTTAAGATGCAAATTTCAAACTAATTTTAAACGAATCTCCTCCTGTCATTCCAGATCCCTGTCCTAGAGGAGAATTTATAAATTCACTACCTAACAGACCTCAAACTGCAAAGAATCCGAGCATTGCTCTTTGATACCTGTAGAAAACTCTTAATTCCAAGACAAAAGTATAAAATAAAATGTTTTTGGCCCTTCCCATCTCCCAAGTTCGTTCACTCTGACAAGCAGTTAAGAAGTATTAACAGCTGGCTTTGCTGTAGGCTTTCATTAAATCAAAGTCGGAAAAACTCCCTCTACTGACATTTACAGTAACTAGTGTGTTATTTAGGGCACAATATTTGCACTCTGCGGTTTGATCCAGGAAATGGTGTCCTTCCTGTGGACCCCAACTGCAAATGTGCATCACAAATACAGTCCACGTAGGTGACCCCAGTTCATTAGGAAAACCGTGGGTTCTTAAAATTGTTGATGCCTTTCAGTGAGAGGTGGTGTGAAAAAGCGACACCGGGATGTTAAGCTGTGGCTGTATGGATTTGTTTTAGGAGGGGAACGTCTTGGAATTAATTAGTACAGGTCTTTCAGATTTAGTGTCGGAGAAATCCTATAAATGCAGGACACACGAAAAAATCACTGTAATAATTAAACAGCAACCAATGATAAGCTGTCCAGGAAAAAACTGAAGAGAGCTCTCCCACCAGCTCTCAAAGAGGGACAATTAGCCTTAGCTACTGCATGAGTTACATTGGTCTGCAAATTAAGAATGTAAAATGTGCTTCTATTTAATACAAAATAAAACCTCTCTTTCCCATCAAACTTCTCCATTAGTTCCTCATTGCTTCCCTGAAACCAGAAAGGCTGTAACGATAATGTGACTGACACCCTATGGCACTGTTAGCCTCTAATCCTTAGAAAAAAGTCTGAACGAGGAGTATAAACACATACTGTGAATACACAATGCAGAGTACATGAAGTCAATTGACTCTACAATCTCTAACCTGAGCTCATAAAGCAAACTCTTAACCCTTAGAGCCAACCTCAGTGGGTGAGCCTTGCTCAGTCAGTTTAACTCGGGTTCCTATTTACCATGCTGAAAACCAAAAGGCATAAAAACCTTTCTTCATATATCGGCAAAACTCATTTTTTTAATGCAAAGCTTAAAAGAGCGAGAGTGTGGCTTTCTTCCATGGTATTTTCCAGGTTTCTTGACCCTTGGCTGACCAATGTAACATGCCTTTATATCACTTATAAATAGATTATTAGTAGTAATATATTATTAGTAGAACTTGAAGCTATTATATCATTTATAATTTTATCATTTATTATTTATATCATTTATAAATATATATTAATTATTAGTAATATATTAGTATTGAAGCAAATTGTATCATAACTATAGATTACTAGTAATATATTATTGTAATATTTGAAACTGTAAGATAATACCAAAGTACTTTACTACTCACTAGTAAAAAGCCAAAGATTGAGCATTAAAAACACAAAATTTAGAGGAATTGAAAATGCAATATTCATACAGTAAATTACAAAGAAAATCCTCTCAAGATCAATTATGAGGAAAAAAATTGAAGATGGATGTGAGGGAGTAAAAAACTTAAAATGTGCCTGTTTTTGTCAGGAGGTAGCTTTTAATCCCTATGATTCTAGAGACATCACTTTATTTTTTTTTTTTAATCCTCACCTGAGGATATTTTTCCATTGATTTTTAGAGAGAGGGAAAGACAGAAATATCGACGTGAGAGAGACACATTGATTGGTTGCCTCCTGCATGAGCCCTGACCAGGGCCCAGGCTAAGTAGGAGCCTGCAACCGAGGGATGTGCTCTTGACTGGAATTCAAAGCTGGGACCCTTCAGTCCACAGGCTGGCTCTCTATCCACTGAGTCAAACCGGCTAGGGCTAGAAACATCACCTTATAATGATCAACATTGTCTTTATGTTAGTTAAGACAAAATTTAAGTTCTCATGCTGCTTTCCTTAGAAATTTAATAGTGAATATTACCAATATGTATTACTGCAGCTCCATCCATCCAAATGCTTTTAAAGTCCCTACTATGTGCCAGTTTCCCTATCAGGTGCTGTGGAAGCAAAAGCATACAAGACAAAACCCCCTATCCTTGCGCTGTGCTTATTCCATCTGTGGCCATAAATATGAACCACAGCGTAGGCACCAGGCAGGACCCCTGCAGTCACTGAGGCTTGAATGTACTGCCAGCATGGCTTTGGGCAGGGAGTTAGCTTTGTCCAGGAACATGAGGGTGTCCCAGACATTGTGTCAGAGGGAAACTTATCAAGGCTTCACAGATCCCCCGGAAGCTGGCCACTGGCCACTGGTAGCCCGAAAACAAATTGTCCCCAAGTTCCCAAATGGAAGGTTTAGCAACCAAGATGAGGTATTAACAGGTGAAGAAAACCTAGACCTGAACTCTTCCTACAAAGATATATAGATTATTCTAATGGAATTTATCAAATTAAAATGAGAAATTCAACTCATGACTTAAACATTTGTCACATAATCCAAAACCCTATCATTTACTCAGTTTACTGCCAAAAATGTACACTTGGAGTCCGGAAGCTGAGAATAGGGGGATGGGGACCATTACACAAGCACAACCTCCCACTCCATGATCTTAATAGCAACTGTATAATAATCAACCCATAGGGCCCCTTCCCCCTAACGATCTGCAAAGTACCAATGAAAACCTTACTGGCACACAGTGAAATAGTACCTGGGCCCTCTGGTTCTGTGTGTTCACAGTATCATGCTAATAAGGGCTGCTTATCTTCACTCTCTCCCATGACCTCAGCCAGGGGCTCTGCGTTCAGCCTTTCCCCGCAAACCTGTTTCCTGGGTCTCCTGGGGCTCAGGTGAGCGCTGCTCAACACTTACCAGCCAATTTGATACATAAAAGGATCATACTCAATGCCCTCAAATCAGTACTTCCAAAAGCTGTATTCAGCACTGCAAATACATGGGATACTCACATCACAATTCACTAGGCCTCTGAGTCTGATGCCGTGAGAGAATACTGGCATCAAGCTTGTGGTCAGCAGCTTCTGACCTGGCTGCCGTGACCCTCACCTCCTTTTATGCCACTGTGGTGTATTCACCTCCCCTGAGAGTGGGCTGGATCTAGTTTCTTGGCTTTTCAATGAGCAGAACACAGCAAAAAGTAATGGGATGTCACTTCTGTGATTATGTTGCCAAGAACTGTGACACACTCTCACGCTGTCCCTTGTACTCATGAAGCAAAGTGACATAATGTGAGATTCGTGATGGAGAGACCCACATGGCAAAAAATGGATGCTTTAGTGCAACAACCACAAGGAACTGAGTCCAATCATGGCCAATCTCGTGAGTGAGCTAGAATGAGGATCCTTAGCTGAGTGGTGAACTGACTTGCCTGTGAGAGACGCAGACCCAGAGGACCCAGCTAAATTGTTCCTGGATTTCTCACCCACAGAAAACTGTGAAAAAAAAAATAAATGTTGGCTTAGCCACAAATTGTGGAGTAATACGTTTCTCAACATCTGATTCCAGGCAATCAGAGGCTTCCCACGGCTGACTTGTGACCTAAGGACTAAGACACTGGTGTGTGCTCTGCTCCAGGCCCACCTGGCCCTTGCTCAGAGAGCAGGTCTCTCCTCATGTTGCTGCCTTGTCTAAACAACTTCTCAAGCTCCTGGTACAAGTTCCCTTAAACAGGCCTTGAAGAATGGTAATTATAAACTGCTGCTGAAGAAACACTACAAGATCCATCTATTTGTTTTCTCTCCAGCATTTAAAAACTGTTTTTCATTTTCCATCCCATGCCACTTAGTTTGTTTTTGCTAATGTAGCCAACCTGTGTTGTTCCTTGCAATTAACATGATGTCTCACGTTAAATCCAAATTGCTGGGTAAACCTATGTGATCTTTGATACAAAATGTAAACTTAAATCATAAGAAAGAATGCTTTCCCTCAAACATGAGAAATGGAATGTAAAGGTAGGCTTAAAAATACCTGAAATAAAGTTAAAAGTTCTCTTCATATCAAAAAAATTCCTATCTGTTATCTTTTAAACAAGCTATCAAATTAATACAAACAGATGGGATTTCAAGCAACTCAAAAATAAGGTAACAACTTTCTCCAACACCCACCGGAAGTTTAGCAGGAGAGGGGTGAGACCTTCATATTATACATTCTTATATGTTCAAGCCCAATACTGTACTCATTAGTCAACTTTAACATCTCTGCCTAACCTTATCATCCTTGAGTCTTAATTCCAAATTCCAAAAGTCCAAATCCTTCTCCTTTTCTGTGTCCCTTGTCAGTCTGGGTACTTTGAGAAGTTTTATTTTTATGAACAGTCAGCTGTTCCTCCTCCTCCCCCTTTTTCTCCTCCCTTTTCTTCCCCCCTCCTCCTCCCTCCTTCCCTTCCTCTCCCTCCTCCTCCTCCTTGTGTGCAGAAGCATTAAAAATGCAGTTTTCCATTATGTTTGCCACAGGCAATATTTCTCAATTTGTGCAAGTCAAAGGAAAAGATAGGCTATTAGTTGTTAGCACAGCCCAGTTTTTCCTCTGTAGGTTTTCATGTGGTTTAACATACAACACAGATATGTGCACATTAGACAGGTGATTGCAGAATTAAGCATTCATATTCCTTTCACAGTAAATACTGAAAAAGTTAAGCCAATGCAAATACATGGCACTACTGAAAATGTCTTCCAGAATATAATCCTATATAATAAAAGGCTAATATGCAAATCGACCGAAGAGCAGAACAACCAGTAGCTATGATGCTCACTGACCACCTGAGGGCAGACGCTCAATTCAGGAGCTGCCCCCTGGTGGTCAGTGCGCTCCCACAGGGGGAGCACCGCTCAGCCAGAAGCCAGGTTCACGGCTAGCAAGTGCGGTGGCAGTGGTGGTGGCGGGAGCCTCTCCCGCCTCCGCAGCAGTGCTAAGGATGCCCGACTGCCTAAGCTGGCAATTGGACATCCCCTGAGGGTTCCCAGACTGTTAGAGGGTGCAGCCCACCGCCCCCCCCGGCACCAAGTACATGAATTTCATGCACTGGGCCTCTAGTGAATCAATAAAATCCATTTTGTGTTTGTGGGTAGAGAGTGGGGAATAGGACAGAGATTAACTGAAGCCAAATGGACGGCTTGGAAAATGGTTACCACACCCTCAGAAAAAGTCTTAAAAGTTAGGCAAGAATACCCCAGCACCAACTTGCCACTGGCCATCCGCCCCTTGTAAAAAGAACACAAGCACAACGCCTATTTTCACATGAAGAACATAATCACCAGTCATGATGGAATATATGTCCCCATTCTACCTTTTGAGATTTTAGAAGTCACATGTTTTACTAATGTGCTCCTGGCCCCAGGTTTATCCAACTTGCACCCAATGGGCACCCACAGAAGCTGGCTCCATCTGCCCACACATTTCACCACTTGCAGCCCACAGTGTCTCAAGACTTCAATCACTGGCAGGTTAAGGTCAAAGTCCCAGGCGTAAAGTTTGAAAATGAGGTTACTAAGTGAAGGTGGAAGCCTTGGAGAAATGTAAAATATCATGCAAATATTAGACACTTTGATATGGCTCTGGAGATGTTTCTTTTTAAAAAACCAGAAAAGGAAGAGAGTGGTGTGTTTCCAGCAATACAATAGGGATACAACGACACACACTGCCAGCTAAAACTTGGTTACAACACGAGGGAACTGAAACAGGGACAAATAATTAGAGGAAAGTTCAGGGCAAGCAAAGTAAAATGAGTTCCAGCTGTGCAGCCTCAGACAAAAGAGAAAACAGGAGGTGCCACCAGGCACCCACTGCTCCCCTCACCAACGCTCTGCCCCCCTCCGGCACAGTGCTCACTGTAAATGCTAACTTGAATATTATTTAAATTCCTGCAGCTGAGCCTCAGTAGATCAATTACTTTTTCTTAGCAACCTCAAATAAAAGGCTGAGGACAAGTTTCTTTCCACTGATTTGTAGGAATAAACAAATAGGACATTACCACGCTTTTATACACATTTGTTTGAAGTGTGAGCAAACTTGTCCTTGTTTTCAAAGCTCGGAGACAACAAACTTGTTTCTACGGCCTCCTGCATCAGTGTATGATCTGTCCCATATACTTGGATACCTAGTAAGGCAGGAGCAAAACAACAACAACAACAAAATAACCTGGATTCCAGAGAAAGCTTTTAAAATTCCCTCTATAGTTAAGGAAATTTTAAAGTCGGCTTAAATCTCAGATTCTGAACCTGGACTTGATCTCATCCTTCCATGATATGGCTGCAGACATCCAGTCCACATAGGCAGAGAAAGCAAGGTAACATGTAGATGTCATTTTCCTTGTTAATCAAACCCCCAACATGAGGAGCTCTAGGTAAGCCCCTTATTGGATATTTTACTTTCTAAAAAAGAAAGCACTGGACATCTTTGCACAGTTTGGAAAAAATAAGTGTCCTATAACAGGCTAGTGCTGTAAGCGGTTCCTGAGACCTCGGCTGGCCTAAGGCCACGCTATTAAAATGACAGTCCCGGGCCAGGAAGGTCAGATGGTTCTTTTCTCTTGTTTGTGGTCATTTTGGTGAATTTCACCTGCTGCACCCGATAGGTATAATCTGACAAAAGAAGACAGGTAAGCAGACTGATTGGTTTACAAAAACTCTTCTTCACTTAGAAGCCACAATAAAAGTAACAACAACAAAAACAAAAACTCAGACAAAAGGCGGAATTCCTAGAAACCCAGAGAGGAACTTCTTTCTCCACAGGCTCCTGTTCCACCGCGTGACATGCAATTGGGTGGCTACGACCTGGTAAGCACAGAAAGCCACGAACCCTATTACTCACCTAAACAGTATTAACAGAAACAAAGCTGTTACCATGCCGCACTAACATAGCATGGCAGGAAATTACTAAGTCATCAAGGTAATACAATTCAAAGAAGCACCTAGAAAAACGTTAATCTTTCTTCGAATATTTCATAATCACTTTCACCCTTCTCTTCCTTGATGGGGTGCCTTGGAAGGGACACGGTTTTGTGGTCTTGAGTGCATGCATGATGATGCTTTGAACTTTCACCCAGTCTCACATATTTTGTGCCTTTCCATCAGCTGCTTAACCCACCTAGGCCTTGGTTTCCCTATAAGCCTTCCCCTTTGGAAATAAATTAAGTCTGGCCTACGTTAGAGGGGCAGTAGACTTGTACACTGCACTTGGAAACTCCGTGCTGGATCCCCATAGATCCAGATGATCATGTCACGACTTGACAGATGGATATCGTCAGCTCTGTCAGTGCTGTTCCCTCCGCCTGCAGTGTCCCTCAGCAAGCAGTCTCTAGTCTGACTGTGGATCTGTAGGAGGGAGAGGGGATTTGGTCATGGATAATTTGGATAAAAAGGTATGGATGAGTCATCAGGAAAATCAATGGGACAAGGGGGACAAATGTGTCCCTTCATTTCTAGCCTAAATGAGAAAAACTAGATTCTACCCTAGTTTTTATTTGGGGGGTGGGGGGTGTGGGGGAGACATGAGGTGGTGGTGAAGGGGTTTAGTATGTGAGGATGTGAACTAAAGCAGGGCTGAGAGAATTTAGAGAATTAGGGCAATGAAAGATCCCGTCCTTTTGAAAATCATGCCAAGGTTCTGAGAGTTATTTTTTGTATTCATTTTAAGAATGTGATCTTGCTAGCAGGGGTCCTCAAACTTTTTAAACAGGGGGCCAGTTCACTGTCCCTCAGAACGTTGGAGGGCCGGACTATAGTTAAAAAAATACAAACTATGAACAAATTGCTATGCGCACTGAGGGCCCGGGACGAGTCGGCTGCTAAGCAGGACAGGCAGAGGCACCAGGCGGGCCGGATAAATGTCCTTGGCAGGCCGCATGTGGCCCGTGGGCCGTAGTTTGAGGACCCCTGCATTAGAGGGATGCTGACCAAGGATGAGGACGTAGATGCTGCAGACAAGTAACATGGCTGGGAGCTGAGAGTTGAGACTGCCTTTGCAGGTGCACAGACTTGCCCTGGCGGTGGCACTCAGTAAAACCAGCCCAGAGGTGACACCAACCCTGCACTGTGCCCATGGCTCCTATTCCTGTCTTCAATATACTTGTGCATCATATTTGCAACTATTTACACAAATCCATGATTTCTGTGGTTGTTTTTCTTGGCCAGTAGCCCACATTCTCCCCATCTGCCATTTCTGGTGGTAAGATAAGTATCCAGGCAGGAGTGGCCACTCCTTTGTACACCAGGTCCTTAATGGAACCCTGGAGGCCTAAACAAATTTCTTTCTTTAGAAGACTACTAAGTTCTACCAAGGAAGGAGTCATTGAGGTACCAGGATTATACAACATGTTTCACACCAAAAATGCTTTCCTTGATGACGATTATTTACAAAGTGCAGACAGCTAATGATGGGGGCTACATTCCAGTTTGCTCTTGGAGCAGGGCCATTTCCACTGAAGTCAGTGGCTGTGCAGTGCTGGCATCACCCCCGCGGAACAGCAGTCCGGGTCTTCCATCATCTCCCTCACCCATTTCCCTCCTTCAATCCACATTAATAACTAGTCCCAACAATATTCCTCCCAGAACCTCCTCCATCTCCCTTTCCTCATGTGACCTTTCCTTTGCCTCTCAAGACCCCAGCTCCCTTTGGCCACTTGAGTTATCTCCCATTTCCAACACAATAACTTTCTTCTGGGCACTTGCACCGATCATGTAACCATCCCGTTTGGCTGTTACATAGCATCTCTGCTACCAGAGTTTCGAGTTCCCTGTGGTCAGGAGCCCTGCAGAGTTCTCAGTTCTGAGGAGTCCACTGCTTTGTTCATAACATATTCAGTAAAGATTTGAAGAATGAGTCTAGAGATTAAAAACATTAGTGTGGCTGTAACATAATTTGTTGACAAACATGAACCAAAACTCAGATTTAGAATGAGAAAGAAAAACAAAGAGAGGGATAGTGGTGAATGTCAAAGACTTTTTTTTTTTTTTTTAATCCTCCTTTCCTGGCATGTTCCTCTCCCCTCTCTGCTGCCTCCTTCTTTGGGAAGGATCTTGGAAACTGTGACCTACTAGTCAGCCAAAGCTCAGAGCAGCATACAAAATTCAAACACATTCAAATGCGTATCATTTTCATATCTGTGAGTGTGTGGTCCTGAGAGATAAGAAGTAAATGAAAGGAATGTGCGTATCTTTAGAGCCCATAATATGCAGAATCCATCAAGTGATCAGTCTGTGGAGGGGCTGCAAGCCCCTCAAGTAAACAGGAGAACAAAGGCAAGGGGATGCTAGAATCCCATGACCATGGGCTTCTCTAAGTTAAGTACAGAGGAGTGAGGCTGGGGTGGTGTGAGCACAGCTGCAGGTGCAGCCATCCTGGCTGAGTCTCTAGTCAGAGCCTTACTCATGACCTGAGACCATAGCCTCTATTTTAGCCACAGCTGAATTCAAAATTTAACTACAGACATTTTCATATGAATCAAAACCACAGAGCTAGTGTATGTGTATTTTTTGTGCTAAATAAGTATCTGAGAATGTGAAACTAATACTTTTAAAGTGTGGGCAAACTTCGGCCATTCGGAGTAACAGGTCAGACATGTAATTCCTACTTAAAATATATAATGCAACAGCTGATTTACACTTAGTTTTAAAGCCTTTAAGAGAAGATAAAAACTTCATTATTTTTCAGTTTAAATTCTTATGAAGCTAAGAATTACTTAAGTAATTGGAAGGTTTTTACAGTCAAACAATTTAAGAAAAAAATATATTAAATCTTTAGTGGTTAAAGGAGTTTAGTGAACCTCCTTTAGTTTGTAAATGGAGCCAATCCTATCTAATAAAAGAGTAATATGCAAATTAACCATCACTCTGCTACACCCGCAAGCCACACTGACAAGCCACGCCCACCAGCCAATCAAGAGCAAATATGCAAATAAACCCAACCAAGATCGGTATGACCACAGAGAGCAGGAGGGAGGCTTGGGTTTCCCTGGCAATGGAGGAAGCCAAGCTTTCTGCTTGCCCTTGCCAGCCCAGGCCTCCACTCAAGGCTACAAAGTTTCAATGATAGAAGATACATAAATCCAAACAGAAATGGCGGCAGCCACAGAGTTGGAAAGAGCAGGGCTAGGGTTGCCCCCGGAGATGGAGGAAGCCAAGCTTTCCGCACACCCTGGCCTGCTTTGGCCTCCGCTTAAGGCTACAAAGTTTCAATTATAGAAGACACATAAATCCCAACAGAAATGGCCACCACCACAGAGCAAGCAGAAGGCTTGGCTCCGCTCCAGGCTACAAAGTTTCAATTGTAGAAGATAAATAAACCCCAGATACCAGGGTCTCAGCTTGGGTCGCCAGGGGGCATAGCTGGCCTGCAAACCACCACAGGCCCCTTGCCCAGGCTGCCCCACGCACCAAGGGAACCCCCTCCCTGATCCAGGACACCCTTCAGGGCAAACCAGCTGGCCCCAACCCATGCACCGGGCCTCTATCCTATCTAATAAAATAGAGTAATATGCAGATTGACCATCACCCCAACACACAAGATGGCTGCCCCCATGTGGTCAAGATCCTGCCCACATGTGGACACAAGATGGCCACCACAAGATGGCCAGCAGGGGAGGGCAGTTGGGGGCAATCAGGCTGGCAGGGGAGTGGTTAGGGGGTGATCAGACTGGCAGGCAGAAGCGGTTAGGGGCAATCAGGACGGCAGGCAGGTGAGCAGTTGGGAGCCAGCAGTCCTGGATTGTGAGAGGGATGTCTGACTGCCCGTTTAGGATCGGGCCTAAATGGGCAGTCAGACATCCCTCGAGGGGTCCCAGATTGGAGAGGGTGCAGGCTGGGCTGAGGGACACCCACCCCCTGTGCATGAATTTCGTGCACCGGGCCTCTATATACACTAATAAAAGGGAAAGATGCAAATTTATCGTACCTTTGCGAGGCCCACTAAGCAATCAGGAGCAAGTATGCAAATTAACCCAACCAAGATGGTGGGTTAATTTTCATACACAGACACCTAGCAGCCCAGAACGGGATGCAGGCGTTCTGCACCCCACAGCCACTCTGGGCCTCTGAGCAGTGTGGGAAGGCAGAAATGCAGCTCTGGGCCGGAGCAAAGGCGATGCCGGCAGCCAGGGGAAGTAAGGCCCATTCTTGCACGAATCTTCATGCATCAGGCCTCTAGTATGTCTTATAATATAGAATCATAAGATATATAAACTTGTTTGAATAGACTACATTTGACATTTTAAGGAAGAATCCTATTTTTTAATTTCTAATTTTAATAAGTTAAAATTTAATAAGTCAAATATCAAATCCAAACTAACCTTTTCAATAACCTTTCCTATGGACAAAAAGCATCCTCTGTGCATCAGATATTCATACTGACACTTCCTTTCATGTCATGGCTCACATGCTGCCTCCCAGAGATGCCCCCAGGGTCACCCACCGAAAGCTGTCTACCCTCCCCTCTCCATATTCCTAGCACCCCATCTGACTGCCTTTCTAGGTCCTTGCATGACTGGCGGTTAGAGACTTGTTTCCTGGTTTATTGTCTAGTTCCCAATTAAACTGTAAGCTCCGGAAGTAGAGATCACTTTTTAAATACACCGCCATGTCTCCACAACCTTTCACAGGGCTGGGTGCAAAGCAGGCACACACAAAAATGTGTTTGAAGAAATGAGTAAATAAATGAAGTAAAAACTGAATAAGCCAGTAATATTCAGGTCTATATATTACAAAAAATAACCAGAGACCCAGGTGTTCTAGAAACCTGAGATCTTCACAGATTGCTAGGCGGTGCTTTTCCCTCTCTGTGAATTTTACTTTCATGTTTCCTCTTGCTACAGGAGTTTCCATCTCACAGCTAGATGAACATTTTGCCCACTTTATTGCTGCGGCAAACATTTTAAGAGATTTGTTTACTTTTTGATTTGTCAAAAACCCTAGTTTAGCAAGCTGATAGTTGGTACCTAAATGGATAATCAAATGTTGATGAGTTACAATGATAACTTTAACATGAAATATACTAAATAAATTGATGTATTTTTAGGAGCTTCTAGTAAAAGTCCACAGAATGGAAAAAAGGATAACAATCCTTCAATATGTTCCTATGTCTTAAGAAATTTGTGAAGCTAGCATATAAATACAGGTATCCCACTAGCCATATATTAATACTGATGTCCTATTTAAGTTTTAAGAAATTATTTACATTTCAGTGCTGACTCTACATATTATACAAATAGAAAGTGTTGTGTTTTTTTTTGTATAACTGCACTTTGGGCAAAAAAAAAAATGCAACTCACTATTTCTCTTCTGCTTTAGTGGAAGAAAAAGTATGGGCTCTTGGGTCAACTTATCTTTTTAATCAAAGAGGTCTCAGTTGAAATTGGTTTTGAGTTTGCTAATTACGCGACCCAACAGGGGTTTTTCCTTATTTGGTGTAACTCATATTTCTATTCATTAACCCCCGTTTTAAAAGGATTAAAAAAGTCTGAAAAGAATCAACTTAACAGTTTAAAGAATATCGTTTCCCCTGTGATACCTTTAGATACTTCAAAGTGCAAACTTCCCCCTCCCTCCTTACTATCTAATTACAAATCTTTCCTGGTTGCCAGAGGGAGTGGTAAAAACTCACACATTCTGAACTTCCCAAGGACACAGTGCTTCGGGGAAATGAGAAATTGGTCTTTTTTTTTCTTCATTCTATAGACGGGGAAATTTTACGTCAGCCTGAGTTATAAGGAAATAGGGGTTCTGAAGGGCAATCCTGCCAGCTGCTTCTTGCAGGCCATGCCACTGGGTTCAGATGCTTTCATTCCGGTGAAAAGATCATTACCAGGCGGCGCTGGGAAGTCAGCCCTCCTGTAAGTGCACTCCTTTGTTATGAATATGGAACAGATGGAGCCAAATCTATCTGCTCCATAGGAACAAAAACACTTACAACCCAGCTCTCTCTATTAAAGACTCTACTTAGCTCCTTTATACCATCGGCTTTCTGTGCACTGCTGTGAGGTTTTGACTTTATAGAAAAAGGCACTTCATAAAAGCAACAGTTCTTACTCTTAAACCAAAGTGGCCTAAGAACTAAAGAAGATGAATACACAGTTTCACCCACAGGACTCCTAGGAGATATGCAGATATTCAATTAGGGGTGTGTGTGTGAACCCTCGCATGTATAGGAGGAAGATTGTATTAAAGTCTGGTAAATGTGCACATTAAAACAACGGGAAAATATAGAGGAGAGAGATGAAGATGTCATATTTCTCATTATGAGGATGGCATCTAATTGCTCTGGCATAATAAAATGCCAGGATTTAATTTTGTATATGTCTGTAAGGCTAGGGAGGGCTGTCTGGGACAAAATTTATGATGATGCACAACAAAATCACGTGGGTAAATATAATTAGTAATTAGGATACTACAAAACAAAGGCTATAGGATGCTTCGTCACTATGAAAAATAGTAATAACCACATTCCGCATGATGCCGATTGGCTGTTATAATCTGAAAGACGTAAAAACAGCAGTTAAAACCAACGTGGTGCGGACTGACCAGGCTGATGGGCCAAAACACAACCAAAGGCCACACCGACAGGATGGTGTTGCCAAGACAGGTGTGTTGGCAGGTAGCCAGGTGAGTCTCACAGGCTTCTGGGTGCAGATGCACAAGTGTCTCTGCACCTTGCCTTGTTATTACGAACAGGGAAAGGAGTGTCTGCCTTATTTCCTTGCCTTTATGATGCTGGTACATTTAAAGTCTGGTTGCCTCTTCAGAGAAAATTGAAAAAAGAAATTCTGTGGCGGGATGCTCTGATTCAGACTAAACCAAGTCTTCGGGCAAATTTCCTCCTGCCCGTGGAAGCACAGCTTGCCTGAAGTCGTAACCTTTGTGGGAGGAAAGGAACTGGCCTTGAAGCAGATCATGAAGCAGATGTTTTATGCCAAATCAGAGTCTGGGGATACGTAGGCTACTGCAAATAAGACTCCTCTTCTGTCTGTTCAATCATTTCAATTCCCCGCAGTGTGAAATATGAACTTGCCAACAAATGGCCAGCATGCTGTGCCTCCCAGCAGGGGGGGCAAAGTGCCACAGCTGTGCCAGAGACCGGAAAACTCGAGACGCGCATGACATGTTCATTAGTTCTCCTGTACAGCCAGGCCCTGAACCAGGTCATGCTCCAGAACCCATACGCAGGGCGGGAGCGGGGACTGCCGACCACACCAGGGGAGATAGGCACAATTTCCACCCACGTGAGACACACAACTTGTACTCCTGTCCTGGATGACCCCGGAAGGTTAGTCTTTAACACAAGAACCAAAGAGCAGATCTTTTCTGGGTATAAATAGATTGAAAAAATATGCCCGCCACCCAGGCCGGGTGCTCACTCGGTTAGAGGGTCGTTCTGATAGGCTAAGGATGCAGGTTGATTCCCCCATCAGGGCACATACAAGAATCAACCAATGAATGCATAAATACATGGAACAAAAAAATCCATCTCTCTCTCTCATTAATAAATAAAAATTACAAAGAAAATGAAAACATGTCTGCCAAAGATTACAGCTTTTTCCTGACTTTATGAGCAGTAAGAAAATGAAAGTATGAGCCCCAGCCATTGTGGCTCAGTTGGTCAAGGGTTCAATTCCTGGTCAGGGCACATACTCAAGTTGTAGGTTTGATCCCCAGTCAGGGTGCCTATGGGAGCCAACTAAGCAATGTTCCTCCTCACATCAATGTTTTTCTCTCCTTTCCTTTCTCTAATCAATAAAAATATATCCTTGGGTGAAAGTTTAAACAAAAAAGAAGAAAATGAAATATACTTTGAGCCTCAAAGCATCCAAGGGAGATTGAGATGGACTGGTGATGAACTCCTGGGAAAGATACCTTGTCTTTATCAGAAAGATGCAATTGTGGAAACTGTCTGGCTCACCTGTTGCAGGCAAACGTAACACTAGCTCCTTCTAGTGCACCGGTTTTTAGTTCATCCCACGTTACAGTTTTCCAATAATAAAACAGTTACTTTATCTACATTAAAGGAAAGTAAAATTAGACTAACAAGTTTCAATTTGAGGTCTTTGCAACGCATTGAACACACCTATTCACACATACCTTTATATCTATAATCCTAGATTTAAAACATCCCATATTCAGTCCTATTGTGAGATTTTTCAAAGGTTAGTCACATGCTTTCTAGTGCCACATTCTTTCATCACGTTTTAATCATGAGCTCCTTAAGTAGAAGTCATTAGCATCTGTAAACATTCCCTTGCAGTAGTATTTAGCAGTATATTCACTCTGTGTAGAGCTATTTTAAAAGGGAGAATAAATCTTAATATGGGATAACAATCAAGCATAGGCATCAAAAGATAAATTAGAGGCTTGAGAAGCCTCAGTGACCCCTTTATGCAATTTCTGGAAAAAAAAAGATGTTTGAAGTTTCTCAATCTTAAAATAGCTCAGAATCATCTAGTTTATTTTAGACAATGGATGATAGGAATACTACTTAGATAATCCAAAGCATGACCTAAATCATGAGAACATGTTCAAGAAATGAAATGAATCTGAAATAATTCATTATTTTGAAATGAGGCCAAATACATACACACGGTACACGCTCCAAATGATAGACTATTATCACAATTAATGGCCAAGTTCTCATTAGTTTAGCATTTCCAAATGAATGCTGTAGTCAATAAATCTCTCGCAGAATGGTTACACATGACTGTTTTAAGGGATTAATAACAAGATCTATATTTTTATATTTTAGGATTCTTTTGGCACCCATTACTCTAGAATATTATTTCACCGCAATGTTTCTTTTTCTCTATTTAACCTGACCAAATACAAATTTGAAACATAAAATTATTTCTTAATTGATGTGGAGCTTGGTGGGAGGGAACTTCATTTCAGGATGCATAATAATATTCTTATAATAGCTTCCATTTATCTAATATTTCTATGTACCAGGCACTGAGCCAGGTTTATTAAGTTTAATCCTCAGAACAGTACTGCCAGGCAGGTATTATTATCCTCATTTCAGAGAGGAGGAAACTGAGGCTTAGAGGGATAAGTAGTTACTGATGACATACACCGCTAGCATATGGCAGAACGGATATTCAAGTCCAAGTCTTTCTGATGCCAAAATTCTACAACCTCAGTTTACGGTATAAAGCATGCTTTTCTTCATAACTGCCCCACTTCAAAAATTGGTTTCATAATTTCCCAGAAGCTCTCAAAAATCTTTCCAAAAAAATCTGGGGATATGTAAAACTTGGTAGAACTTGACTGTGTATCTTAAGCATTCCCAGTAGGTTTCAGCAAGAAAACTGAGTGGGGGTTTTGCCTACAGGGATATGCCCTATACATCCTTCCTCATCAGGTGCATGTCAAGAGAAAGTCTTTTTATACTGTAGTACTGGAACTGCCGTACTCCTAAGCACCAATATGCACAGCTGTGGGACACTGTTTTGTTCCTGATGTTCCAAAGAGAAGGCCAGGAAAATTGGCAGTGTCCTTAGTACACACTCCCCTGTGAAAGGAGAGATTTCTAAGCTTGGCAGTGCTGTGCCCGGCCTCCTGGCATGCCTTGGGATCTGGGCAGCTCTTGCCTGCTCCTGCTCCTACCTCTGTGGTGCCTTGGCCTTGGCCTGGAGAAGAAATAAATTAGCTGACAACTTTGTGGCACAACCACCAAAATGAACATGTAAAGCATAAATTCCTCTTGTCCAAAGTCCAACTGAGAGGGTTCAGTTGGGGGAGGGGCTTGCTGAGCCCAAAGCCACCTGCCTATTTACACATAGACAGAGCCAATGGCTTTCCTGGTGACTCAGAAAAATAAATGATGCAGCAGATTCACTAATTTTTACCTTAAATTCAACAGTTACATGAGCTTATTGATAAAGTACACTACAGACAACTTTGCATGTTTCTATTTTTTCTTTTTTCTCTTGTAATGTAGGTATTTGATCTATAAATGTCCTATTCACCATCACATAGAACATTTCCCTACACCATCTAGTTTCCTAAAATTCTTCCCCTTAAAGAACAGAATCCATAGGATTCCATCCAGAGAAACAAAGGATTCTGCTCTACTCTGTTCAGATGGACAAGAGTCCAGCGTGGTCCTGATGGAGCTTGAGGCCGATCATGTTACTCCTCTGTTCAAAACCCTGAAGGGTTCCCAGCTCCCATCTCCCTCAGAGTGAAATCCCAGACCTTTACTATGACCCCACCCCCACCCATCACACACCTTACACACAATTACAGAGCTCCCCGTGTTCATCCTGCTCCGACCACGGGGGCACGCACCTCTCCTCACGCCCTTGCTGTATGGTTTCCTCTGCCTGGAATGCCCTTCTGCCAGATGGACACATGAGGTCCTTCCTCATTCCATTTAATTCCCTCCTCATGTGTTAGCAGGTGAGAAAGGCATTTCCTGTGCTTGCTCTCTGCTCGCTCTCTCTCTCTCTCTCTATATATATATATATACATATACATATACATATATATGTAAATTGATCACCCTATGTTATATATGATTATATAGAGTACCCTATATGTATATATTTAAGTATATTTACATATTATATTTTAAATATATATATATAAAATAGCAATTTCCCTACCTTTATATTCTCTAGTCTCCCCACTGTTCAATTTTTTTCATCATAGCATTTACCAACTACCTGACAATATTTCATATTTATTTATTTGCTTGTTTATCCCCTCTCCCTAACCTTGCTATCCCAGAAGAGTGCAGGTTCTATTAAAGCCAGACTTTTGCCTACTTTTTTCTCTACTATATTCAAAGAGTCTAAAATACTATCTGGCCAGCAGTATGTACTTAGTAAACATCTGTTGAATGAAGAAGGCAAGAAGGATAAATGAATGAAAGACAAGGTCACCCCAAGAAAATGTGTTTTCTCACTGATAAATGCCCACAAAATCAAGTTTGGAGTAGAAAAAGGAACATAAATCAGCCAATAACTGAGTAGGCATGTGAGTTTCCTGCACTGTAAGTAGGTCCTTAGCCTTCTATAAATGTAAGTGGCTTATTCTTCTAGAGAGAGTGGGGTTATTTTTCCCCCAAATACAATTAAGATGCACTAAGACATATTTGCATAAAGGAACATGATTTTAAAGTACCTTTGGAAAAGGGTCTCCTAATAACCTGGTGGTTGTCTTCCAGGCACCTCCGTGAAGGGTGAAGGCAGGTGATGGTAAAAAGTCAGCCAAGTATTAAGTCCAAGAGGGGGAGGTCAGGTTGTTGGTGGCCTTTATTTGGCTAAGCAGCAGCAGCCCTGAGTAGCCTCAGAATGAATAAGGGGGTGACGCAGACCTGGAGGTGGTTCTCATCACCATCGTCACTGAGAACTGAACACTGGGCATCCTTATACCAACCTGTGAGCTTCATCACTGAATCACAAAACTCAACACTGTGAACCGCAGGGGCCCCAGCCAGTTCAGTCCCCTCCTTGTGCAAGTTGTAGAAACTGAGCTTCAGCATTCAGAGGACAAGTGACCCCTCAAAGTCCAGCTGAAGTGAGAGAAGGCCTTTGAGCAAGCTGATCTGGCCCAGGCACAGTTAGCCCAAAACAACAGCGCACCCAAAACACTGAGGACAGAGTTAGAACCAAGACATCATCACCAGAGATCCTCTTAAATACAAAGAACCAAATCATTACAAATTAAACGTCTAATGGATTTAGAGGATAGCTAGTTCTGCTAAAATCATGAAACAGTTTAGCTGAACTTTTTATTTGATGAACACATTCTTTAGAGTGCATGTAAAATCAATGTGTATAATACATTTACATCCCTTTTATAGAAAAGAGTAGAATTTTACTATTTTAAATAACTGGAAGGTTATGGCTAGTGCATCTTCGTAAGGTCAGTCATAGCTTTGATTTATTTTTTTTCAAATATATGGTCAGAGACACAGTCTCAACTAAGGTATTACTCCTGGAGGAAAATGGGAGGCACTTTACAACTCTCTGCTTTATGATTCTATTTCCAGAAAGCACAGTAGTGACAAGTGGGAGCTGTCTGTGATGCTAATTTGAAGAACTAATGAAATCATATAATGGTTATTTCTCATAAGTAGCTACCAGCCCCTAATCTATTCTCTACACAGTACAGGACTACATTCTACATGTCAACTTCTGCCAAGGGCAGGGCAGCTGCCATCACTGGTCTCAGCAACACCACACACATCCCTGCCCCCACCCCATCACCACCATCACACTAACAAAGAGGCTTGTAACATTTTATCTCAATTTTCAGGCATTGAGAATTTCATTGAATTCTCAAAGAAATGTTCTTCCCCTCACGTACAGCTATCTTTTCAAAATTTCAACTACTTTTGTTTCTTGCAACCAATTTGATCCTGAATGGTATATGCAAACTGGATTTTTAGAAATCAAATCATTTTTAAAATGCTCCAGGGCTATTGAAAAAAAAATTCCACTTCCATAAACGGAATGATCACTGCAACTTGTGTTTCTTAAAATCTGCATTTTCATATGCCATGCTTGTTTAAAATGATATAGACCTGTTCATAGTTCCTCAAGGGGAAAAACTGAACATTAATTATTTCCTTCTACCCTGTTTCAGTTGAAAAGTTCCTCTAGAGTAGAAAGCATAATTAAAAAATAAATACTTAGTAGTATCTGCCTTGTCATCATCTTTATGTCTGCACAGATCAAAAATTCCAGAAAGCCGAATCCTCACTGTCAAAGCCTCGGTAGGCTGTGCTGGAATCCTGTATCCATCCCTGCTTCCCTTCCTGTGCCCCTATGTTCATAATGAGAAAGAAGATGCAGTCACTGCCCTCAGGACCCTTCATTTTAGAGAGTAAGATACAAAATGTGGAGAAGGAGCTTGATAGGCAGATAGAGGTTGGAGGCTTTGGCGGGGGGGGGGGGGGGGGGGAGCGGGGGGCGGGCAGGTGAGGTGGGTGGGTTCCATCAACTCTGAACCAAAGGGCCTAATCCAAGATGCTAAACTCTATCAAATTTGGCACAAAGACATTGAAAGCCTCCAAGGGGGCAGGTTCAATTAGGGCCATTTGGCAATCTGGATACACTTGGTAATTACAAAAGAGTACCAGACACAAGGCAGTTAAAAGCATTTACTGAAAACTGAGCCATGTTCACCCAAGGAGCTGAACTCATGGGGTTGGGGACCATGCCTCACCTTTCGCTTAGGATTACCAGTGCAGGACGCCCCTATATAGCTACATGCTGGAGTCACTTCCAACAATATCCAGGCTTTGGGGACCCTTTGGGCCCAGCAGGCACAGCTGGATCCTCTGAAACATGGGGGCACTTCCACACAGGCCAGGGGAGCAGAAGCAGTCAGGAGGGTGCAGCAGGGACAACGCCCAGGCGCAGCTGTGTGGGCAGCATGAGGCCTTTTGTAGAACAATGAAAGGCCAGATGAGAAGACTATTACACAGCTGGGGACTGTGGAATTGGCTAGTTACTCGTTGCAAAAATAGGATTTTCAATGTCGAGGACCCACGTTTGAAGGCATTTCAGTGAGTGCCTCCCTTCCTCTGGCACCCAGCTTAGGCATCCTTAAGGGATTACTTAACATTTTCAACAAAGGATGTGAGATGGACTTGAGAATAGGTTTGTAAGTAGTAGTATTTGGGTGGGATCAGGAGTCCTGGAAGACAACTAGAGAAATGGTCTATGAAAGTGTGACGAAGTTCAATAAAGAACAGAATGGCTTAGGCAGCACAGGTTTATCTCAGGGAAAACAAAACCGTGCAGACTCTACATTGAACATGCATCATAATGGTCTACTTATGTGTCAGATCTAATCAAAGTGTTGTGTTCATGTTTTAGATTCAGAAAAGTGACAAAAGTTATTTTAAGAACTTAAAACAGCTCTCCCAGGAACAGTGCAAGGAACGTTAAGTGTCATACCTCACTACAAACACACCAATATTTGACAGAGCGACAACTAGCCTATATTTGCTGCTCATCTCAAATGAAGATTAGATGAAAGGATGTGGATTCAACTATACACGAAGTCTGGTTATGCTGACCAGTGGTCACCGACCTTTTGGACCTCGCAGACGGTGGTCCGCGGACCACTGGTTGGCGACCGCTGGACTAGACGGTAAGGGCTAGATGATGAATGATGTTAAAATATATTTCACTTTTTTCATTACTCAGAGAAGTATATTTTAAAGCCAAATGGGATTTTATAAATAATACAACATCATCCCATGGAAGCAAGGTCCTTCAAGATGCTGCAATGGAAGAAAAGGGTTTCAAAATCTATTAAGTTTGGTGAACAATATATATTATATCACTCTCTTTGGAGAGGTACTAGTATGTTACAATGCATGTTATCGTATTTAAGCCCCAAGAAGTCTTGCAGGGGGAAAAATTAACTAACTTTATCTCAGAATTTCCCAAACTTAACTTGAACTTAACATCAGAAACTGTAATGGTCTTAATCATTTTCTTAGTCCTTGGGACCCCCAATCTTGCCCAAAACCCTCATTTTAACCTTGAAGGAACAGATTCAGTTTTATGACTAATTCCAGTTCTGACTAGAGTTGGGCAGTGGCAGAAATGGTATTTAAATCATTCCACTGCTTTTCCTGTATTCTGTTGACATCAATGAAATAAAGCTGGAAATAAATAAATAGGTTATTTTCTATTATTTGTTTGGAGTCTTTGCTTTCTCTTATCTCCATTAAAATAAAGGAAATCAATTAAATGCGAGAGAAATCTTAACTGAAAAATGAGTCACGCTCTTTAATCTGTTGGAATACAGCAAAGCGCCAGCGAAAGTACTAGACAAAGATAAAACATTACTGCACAACAAACTAGAAATATTCATGTTAAATTGGTGCTTTGGCCCTGTTGCAGTTAAAGGACTTACTACATAGACTTTTTTTTCCCTTGCTTTGAACAATTCCACATATTCTGCACTACTATTCATTGACACATACCCTTGTTTTGGCCAGTGATTATTTTTGCCTATTCAGCATTACTGCCTATCTTCCTTAGGCTAATAATCAAACAAAAACTACAAAATATTTTAAGAACTCCTCTTTCCTTATTCCCAGTCTTGATGGTGTTGTCATCAGGTGCTCTTTATTCTTTCCAAAGGATATGCAATATATGCCAATCAAACTACTTCTCCCGAGAACTTGAATCCTGAGTCGAGTGACACAGGAATGAAGAAATGATAGAGCTGAGAAAATCCAATGGCTGGGTCTTGATGAGATAGTTCTAATCATTTACTTGTTTCTATGTTCTAGATCCCCAGCATTGCCTGGGCTCCTGTCCATTCTGAGGTCTTCAGTTAAAAAAAAAAAAATCAATATCTTTCATAGAAATAATTCTTCCTTTTCATTTGTTTCAGTTAGCTAGAACTGATAACTATTGTTTACAAGTGAATATAATACTCATCTATGGTGTACTTGGCAAATTAATGGGGCATTACCAAATATTCACAATTATTACAAGGGTCACCACACAGCTGGTAATGAATTATTCCAAAAAGAATTGGCATAAAAATGAAAAGTAATATTAAAATATCCTGTCTAATAAAAGAGTAATATGCAAATTACTGTAACCCCAACACACAAGATGGCCAACCCCATGTGGTCAAAGAGGGCTGCCCCCATGTGGACACAAGGTGGCCGGCAGGGGAGGGCAGTTGTGGGCGATCAGGCCAGCAGGGGAGGGCAGTTAGGGCTGACCAGGCCAGCAGGGGAGCAGTTAGGCATTGATCAGGCTGGCAGGGGAGTGATTAGGGGCTGATCAGGCTGGCAGGCAGAAGCGGTTAGGGGCAATCAGGCAGGTAGGCAGGTGAGCGATTGGGAGCCAGCAGTCCTGGATTGTGAGAGGGATGTCTGACTGCCCGTTTAGGCCCGATCCCACTTAAACGGCAGTTGGACATCCCTCGAGGGGTCCCAGATTGTAGAGGGTGTAGGGTGGGCGGAGGGACACCGCCCCCCCAATGCACGAATTTCATGCACTGGCCTCTAGTATTAAAATAATCTAACTGTGATGGATAAAAATATAGCTGTTAAAATATCAGGATTCCATAGGCATTTTGGTTATTTTATTTATAAACAAGGCTTGTAAAAATTCTAAAAATTATGAGTCAGATGATATGCACCTTGGGCTGCTCATTAGCTAATCTATTTCTGATGGGGGAAAGAATTGTGTCTTTATTTTATAGGGGATTTGACAAGCCATGCTTTCAGATATGCCTTGAACTGAAGTAGAATGTACAGTAAAGTACAGATTTTCTCAAATGAATTGCCAAAACCATTCATCTTTATCTAAGGACCCACAATAACAGTTTGCTCTCAGGAGCAGGTGGGGGAGGGAGAGAAAATGTCTTCCAGAAAGCACTTTGGCAGTCAATCTGGTTGATAATAAAACTTGATGAAACATCTGTGGTTAATATTAATTCTAATTCTCCCTTTAATGGATAATTGTGAAAAAGATAATTTATCCCATTCATTCAGACTACAGCTGAGTTTTCCCATTTAGAAAAGAACATTTCTCTGCTTTGCAGGTATGAGCCTGCATAGGGAAAAAACAGGTGCATAAACCTTGCCAAGGCTAAAGCAGTTCCAAGTTAGCCCTCAAAAATATTTTGTATGAGTTCAACTGACCCAAAAAATGGTTCTCTAAGTGACAGGCTGGTATTTTTGCATCTTCACCACTGTAGAACATTCTAAATGAACCACAGCGAACTGACTTAATATATTTTGGTCACATTTGATTTGGCAAAGAATGTGAGAAAAATGCCCTTGTGAGTAAATGACAGTAAGCTATTTCTGACCACCAATGTATTTCAAACTAGTTGATGATAGGAACTATTTCTGACACATGCAAATGTATAATTTAAAGTACCCATAAAAATTTGTCATGGAAGCTATCATTAATTTTGACAGAAACTAGGAATGTAACTAATTGCCTTTCAAACATCAATATTAAGAATACCATTTATTAAATGACCACTTTAACTCATTTATACATGGAAAACTTGAGGCATGGGATGAAGCCTCCTGCCACTTTCACATACCGAACAACTGATGGAGTCAAGACCCGGATCCCCTCCTTCTTATCTATTCCTCTAAACTTAATAATATTTTTAGTAAAAGAAACCTATTAAATAATGTTCTTATTTTCTAGGAACCATGACATGTTATATGGGTTAAAAACATGATTGCTATCTAACCCAATACATCAGCAGTAAATAGTGATTAAATATACATACATCTCTGTTGACCTTTAATCATAACCAAATCATGGCTCCACTGAGATATAGCACTCCTTTTTCATCAGACTCGAACTAAACAGCAGGGACAAGAGAACATAAACTGACAAGCATGAGAGGTCACAGACAATAGGCACCCACATCTTCAGTGGACCTTCCAACAGCCATGTTACTGCAATAAAATATTACAGGAACTACTCACTGTCTCCACTTTTCCCAAGCGCACATCTTCCTTCTAAACCATTGGTCCAAAGTTAATATTTCTTATCATTAAATATCTTGCCTGTGCCCTCTCTCTCTTTTTGTGCGGCTTTTTGATTCTTATCCTCACACAGCTTACCACTTTGTCAGAGGAATTCATTTTATTACAAATGTTTTAAAAGTTATATAAAAAAAATACAAAACCCCCAAAGGGTTAGCTGGCTCTTGTTTGCATCAGCCTGGTGAAACTGTATCTTATTTATGGACACAGCAAACAAGACTGTTGAGTGGGACAGAAGGAAGGATATGTTACAACCATCTTGAAGGAGCTGACTCCCAGAATCCTAGACTATCTTAGTCTTTATCTTAGGCTAGCTTGGTCTCTCTCTAACCAGAGTTCCCTCGGTTATGCAAACATTCACCTAACAAAGACGGCCTTTGTTCAACACTGATGCTGCTGCTCCATTCACGCAAAGCTCCCAGTACCCACTCCTTCCTCGTCTTGATTTCAAGATGCGTCTATGCCCACGTTAAGCCAATATTCCCAAGGTGTGGAACAAAGACAACCTACAGAGGAAACTGCTGGAGAGCTTGTTAAAAAGTGAAGATCCCCACTGCAACCTCATAAAAGGCAATGAGTCAGACTTTCTGGAAGTGGGTTCGTTTTCCTCCCCTTGGCAGGTGAGTCACTAAAGGTAGGACACTGTCTTAAAGCCCTGAGACCTGGATGCCACCATGCCCCTCAAGTCAGCACTTCCCATCTTGAATGCTGTCAAAAGCCATCTGCTCTCCCTCCATTATCAACAGTGTCAATCTTGTCATTTATTCTATTTCTCTTTTAGTGATCATTTTCATGGATATATTTTTCTCCTACTAGACCATCAGCTCCTGGAGGACAACGATTACATCGAGTATTTTGCACTGTCCCTCCATGGTGTCTGCGGCCCTGGCCTGTCGGGTAAACACTGCTCAGGGAGTCCTGATGAATTGTTTGCCTAATGAGAAAATGATGTGTAATACTGAAGTACATCCATCTATAGCCACCGTAGGTTTTCTACAAATGTAATGATGCACAAGTACCAACAACCCAAGCAGACTTTAATAAACAGATTTATATAGCATTTTAAAGATAAGTATTTCAGGAAATAACTGCAATAAATCTTGTACAATGAACTTTAATAATAAACTAGCACTTCATATCAAAAGGTCAGAAATTCTGCTTTTTGACTGAATTAATAATCCAGCAAATCTTATTGATTTTGGCAATGTCACGTAATAAAACATCAAAGCTATGCCAAAAAAATTAAAAAGTAAACAAAACGCTGCAGCCATGGCAAAGAAGCTGAAGGCGATACAGAAACCATGGAAATTCAGATAAAGGGTGTTACTGTCCCTGAGATTAGAATAATTTCTTCATAAGTACCAGGACTATTTACGGAATAAGTTTCTGCACATTACCTGCCATACATGGAAAAGAGCTAAGAGTGTGAACGCTGGAGTCAGAAAGCCGTTGCTCAACAGGACTCCACCGCACAGGAACAGTGAGATTTTAGACAAGTTCTTTGACCCCATTGTGCTTCAGATTCCTCATCTGTGAAGTGGGGACAACAACAGTGTCTAACGCATAGTTGCAATAAGGCATGGGTGAGATTGTATAGGTAAACTTATGTAACAGTGTTCGCTACATGCCAGCTACTATTATATAACCAGTCAGCGTCCAGCCCTAACACAATTTACTTCAATGCATTTATATGATAAGGCCCAGATCAGTATCACCTTCAAGAACATACTACTTCCTACGGCCTGCTAGGAAAGTTCCAGATTCCTCAGACCAGAACTGACGGCTCTCCACCATCTGGCCCAACCCATAGAGTTCTGTTTTCCAAGTCCTCTCCTTTCATTCCAGTCAGACCCGACTTTTCATTGACCCCCAAGTCTGAGCTCTTTGATTCCCTTACCAGCACAGAGGAGACAGGCGAGAGAATGCAGGGAGCCGTGTGAAGCTTGTTCTCTGGAGGGCTGCCGGGGTGGTCTCCCCAACTCTGCCAAGTGCCCTCATGAACCAGCCCATGACCCCTCCTTGTGTAAAATGTGGGGCCCTGCACTCGGCTGCCATAATTCCTGAACTTCATTCTAAAGATTTCAATTGTTAGAGGTTCTCAAATTTGGCACTCCCCTTGTAGAATCTCTACTCCTCTTTCTTGAATGTGAGGAGATGTGTAATAACCTCAAGTCTGTGAAAAACGGGTGGATTTTAAGTAATAACAGCAATACAACAACTATAATAACGGAAACAATCATTTGCAGCCGCTGTGCAGCTGAAGGCCAAGGTAAGACAATTGCCAACATGTCCTATGAACAAGCTGAGATATTGAGACAGTCGGCAGAGAGGTTTTGCAGTATATCCATCCACCACTGCCTTCCCCGTGCTACTGGTTCTGTTCGTCACATTTGAACCTTTGAAAAAATGACTCAGGGGACTTCCAGTAGTCTTGCTATTCACTAAATGTCTTCATCACAATTGAGGTGGGGAGAGTGAAGGGCCCATGTTATTATGCCATCATGTTCTGACACCACACACCATTCAATAGCATTCTACTTTGTTTTAAAAACCCATGCACCTCCTAAGGGTGTGAACCTCAGGAATAAGCTAACACGAAGCGTTCCTCTCTAGGTAACGTTAATCAGTTTTTTTGAACAGGGTCTGCCTTATATTCCAGGGTTCCATAATGACTTATAAGAGTGCTTGAAATCTGTCTCCTTTTAACTTCTTTTGAAATATGTATTATGAAGTAAGTGAATAAAGAGCTTGGGTTCGACTCCTGACTTCATTGTAAACTACAAAAATTTTGGGCTAGTTACTTATCCTCTCTCAGCCTCCGTTTCTCATCTATACACAAGGGATAATAATAGATGAGGATTCAATGAATTACAACATGTATAATGCCAATACAGTGCCCAGCACACAGTAAACTTGCAATAAATGCCAAATCACTAGAATTATGATTATCAGAACAAATACTAGGGGAGAAATTATTAGTCAAAGTCTGAGTAAGCCTTTATAACAATAATAGCTATACTCCATTTAAATCATTTCAGCATTAAACATGGTCTCAAAATTAATTGAACTGCCTTTGGCGTATATAGCAAGAACTTTAAGCAGTCTACAATGGACTTAAAGGAGAAATTTTGCTGAACAAATTAGAAAAAGCAAATTTACATTAGAAGCCAGATATTGGAGCTACTAAAATTTGGACAAGTTTAAATTAACAACAACATGTATTCTTTTTTAATGATTCAGAGACATTATATGTTTTTAAAAAAACTTGGAAGCTGCCCTAACTGGTTTGGCTCAGTGGATAGAGCGTTGGCCCGCGGACTGAAGGGTCCCAGGTTCTATTCCAGTCAAGGGCATATACCTTAGTTGCGGGCACATACCCAGTAGGGGGTGTGCAGGAGGCAGCTGATCGATGTTTCTCTCTCATCGATGTTTCTAACTCTCTATCCCTCTCCCTTCCTCTCTATAAAAATCAATAAAATATTTAAAAAAAATAAAAAACTTGGAAGCAAAAGGGAACACTAACTGTAAATGAAATCTCACCTAACATCAATGTAGACAGAGCTAGTTGGAAATGGTGTACATTTCTGAAAACAGTAAAATGAAAAGATATTCCAATTTTTAATAACAATAGACTGGCTGGCTATTCTCCAATTCATGATATTTTACTCTGGGAGCTCAGAATGAATTCATATTTTGTAAAGTTTAAATTTTAAAACCAAACCTGAACATAGCATATATATTAGAGCTCTGTTCCTAACGTGGGTTTCCTATAATCTGCCCAAAAATATTCAGTGGAAAGGAAGACTATTGCCAAACTCCACTTATTCCCCTATTAAACAGAAGTAACCATGTCCCCAGAAATCAGATTTCAAGCCCACAGGATACTCATGAACTAAAATAATGAATGACAATGCCTTGCTCTCTGCATTAATATTAAAGAAAAGAGAAAATAGAAAACTTTATAGCCACTATCAGCTCTCCCGACCATAAATCTCAAGTTTTGAGAACTGCTTCCCAAAAGGGTAGGGAGCGGGGATGAGTTGTGAGCGAGCTTTGGAGCCTAGAGGTATTTTTTAGCAAGCCAGCAAAGCCCTGACACACATTTCTACATATCTCTGGCTGTGAAAAGTCTCATTTGTGGTGATTTATACTTCCTCATAAAGAACTCTGTAGATAATATAAGCCTGCTGAGAGGCTGTATGACAACTTTCAAACCAAGAGTTACGCAACCATTCTGTTAAAATAGAGCAAGAATAGATGAGTGGAGGAATCGGTAGAAATAGTCAGGGAGCAGCCTTTCGCCCCGTGTTCAGGCCGCGTGGATGGTATTCTGATTGGCTGAGGGAGTTGCCCACCCGCGCCCCCCCTCCCCCCGCCCCAAGATTGACTATGCATTTGGCATGTGCATGCTTGTGTAATTTACAACAAATGACACTTAGACAGCATCACACTGGAGTTCAGTTGCCTTAATAAGTTACTAAGGGAAACACAGAGAATAGCATGCTGACAACCCGAAGTCAATGAAGTATAAACAGTTATTCCAAGTGTCACTGGCGTGTTATTTCCCTTTCTCTTGGCATCTGCTCTGGGTAGCACTGCACACACACAACGATGCAGCAGCTCATTAAACTGTTTTCAGTTAACTCTGAAATCAAATTAGTACAGTACATGTTTATAAGGCTGAGAATTACTGCTTCCCCGTGAAATTATACAATTAATCAGGTGCGTTATTTCTCTCGGAGATGTGGCCACTTTTGACATTTAGGGATAAAAAGAACAATCCTTTAATTTGTTTCCATTTTGGCACTTGGTCTCAGTGGGACAGGAAGCAAAAGGTGACATAAGTCCTTCCTCCTCCTCAGGAGGCCAGACACTACATGGTTCCCCAGTCTTATAGTGGCATTTTAAATTCATAAAAGGAGCACAAGTAAAAAGTCTTTGGTTCTCGAGCTTCTTATCTGAGTGCCCCAGCCTTTGAAAAATTCAAATAATGGGAAGAATACTTAGGAGTCTTCAGTTTCTTATGAGTGATACCATGAATTTCCGTCAGGCTCCAATTACTCAATAGCTTTTAAGGTTCCCCTTGCAAACTTTAAGAATGCCCAAGTCAAAATCTATGAAGCAGTGATGTTTGCTCCAATTTCCTTTTCACAGACATATCTGGCCTTCATTTCTCTGATTCTTTTTAACAGTTCCTCATCCTTAAGTCATTTAACAGGGCATGCATTTCTTTTTTAAATTCTCCCGACAAGCCTGGCCAGTGTGGCTCAGTGGTTGAGTGTTGACCTCTGAACTAGGGGGTCACAGTTTGATTCCTGGTCAGGGCATGTGCCCGGATTGCAGGCTTAATCCCCAGTAGGGGGCATGCAGGGGGGCAGCAGATCAATGATTCCCTCTCATCATTGATGTTCCTCTCCCTCTCCCTCTCCCTCTCCCTTTCCCTCTCCCTCTCTCTCCTGCTTCCTCTCTCCTTCTTTCCCTCCATTCCTCCCTCCTTTCCTTTCTGATATCAATAAAAAATACATTATTTAAATAAAAATAAAATGGAATTCTCCCTACATGACCAAATAATATTGCCCAAAATTTACAAAATAAAAAAAATATTTTCAGATATCCCATGTTCTATCAGCTGGCTCTCTGACCTTTGATTGCACCTAGACTATCTTAAATGTGCTAGGGGACATGTCTGCTGAGCCCCAGCCATGCTGAGCTGAGCATTCTTGTAACAGGGCACCCAGCTATAAACAACTGTTTTCAGAAGAGAAACTTACAATTAACACAGAAAAATATCCTGAAGTCTGTAAATATCCTCTTTCTTGTTCTTTATTTAACCTTCATTGAAGAGCCCTTGAAATCCATTCATGCTTTCCTAAAAGATGGCTAGGGACAATTGAAACAGACACAATTCTCCGAAACTCATTCTTTAAATAAACAGGCGCATTCTTGCAGGTTCACTAAAGACCATGGGAAATATATAAAGGCAAGAGAATGACTATTTTCAGGAAGTAATCTGATATAGTCCCAGACAAACTTTCAGTGTCCAAGTAGAGAAAAAAAATGTTCCATTGTATGTTTGAAAAAAAAAAGACAGAAAAAAACTAAAAAAAACCACCCAAAACTTAAAAAAAAAAATCTTCATAGCTTTTAGTGACTAAGATATACTCTGTATCTATATATGAGCAATTACTATTTGATGTTTGTGCCATATTCATTCTTTTTTACTATAAAGATATTAAAATTTATAAATTTACTAATACTGCCCTTCAACTCCCTTCTGTATTAATACAAATAATATGCTTTGCTGAATACCATGATCTGAGTCCTCCAACCAAGAAAGACACAGGGGGCAAACTAGTCGACAGGCAATCCTTACAGAAATCTCAGTTATAAACCCCTTGAGTCCCAGCAGAAGTATATGTTAGAGCATTTAATGCTAAGACTCCAGGAACCCAGAACATTTCTTCAACATGCTGAAGCAAATACTGAGTTGTCCATTTTAAGGAAGTACCTTGTGCTTACAGGTCATCTCCCCTGACAGAGTAAAAGACTCTGAAAGATGGAAAAGATTGCTTTCTGCTTTGATAAATGTGCTGCTTTGACACTGTTCTATTTCAATATGAAAACTCAGAAAAAAAAGGTGACTGGTGTGAACCATCAGGACCCAAATAATTATTAATGTAGATTATTAGCGTAAGCTGCTGAAAATCCAGACGTCTCAAAGGCGAAGAAGACTGGGCATCTGCAATCCTAGCATGTAATTCCTTCAGAAGATAGGCATGGACCCAAACTGTGAATCTTTACTAGGCATTTATAAAGAATTTTTTTTATTGATTTCAGAGAGGAAGGGAGAGAGGGAGAGAGAGAGAGAAATATCAATGATGAGAGAGAATCATTGATTGGCTGACTCCAGCACGCCCCACACTGGGGATCGAGCCTGCAACCCAGGCAGGTGCCCTTGACCGGAGTCAAACCCAGGTCCCTTTAGCCCACAGGTCTACGCTCTAGCCACTGAGCCAAACTGGCTAGGACAACCTTTATGAATTTTTTTTATTAAACTATCAATAGGGACTGTTCCAGTTGCCTTACGTTTTCAAAGGATGCAAACATTTTTGTAAGTGGATAACTGAAGTTATCTATTTGGTAGTCAACTGGTCCTTAAAAAAATTTTTTTTAATTTTGATTGATTTTTAAAGAGAGAGGAAGAGAATGAGAAACATCGATCAGCTGTCTCCTGCATGCCTCCCACCGGGGACCCATCCTGCAACCTGGACATATGCTTGGATCAGAATCAAACCGGCAACCCTCTGGTGCATGGGATGATGCCCAACCAACTGAGCAACGCTGACCAAAGAGAAAAATATTTCCTTAATTGAGTCTTGGAAATAAGAAAAATTGTAATCAAATATTACTATACTTCCATTTTGCAGGTAAAGAGAGGTTTGATGATGCTAAGTACAGCTATGAAGAGCAAATAAGGATTTGAGCTCAAAGCTCCATTTACCAGAGTTGGTGCCCTTAAAAAAATGATGTCCATTCCCTCCTCTGATATAATGTATTCCCAGAATATGATCAAAACTTTTTTAAGAAACTAGGGAACTGATGTAGTGGATGCAGTAAAACCTAGGGCTTCTAATTTACCTGCATTTCTCAAACACCAGCATGTAAGAAATTTTTAAAAAAGTAATATTTTTGCTCTATTTGGTTTACTATTATGGCATTTATTCATTCGACAAACATTTATTGAACAACTCTTCTACATCTTGTTTTCTACTCTTTTGTTTTGTTTAAAATATACAGTTTTACATCAATATTATGGTTAAGTAGTTTCCCATGCAATGGGGAGCTGGCCTGATTTTACAAACACTTCTATGAGAAGCTACACTCTAAGTTCCAAACAACTCACCTGCAAATAAGCTTTTGGAACACAGTCAATTGGCAAGCGAAGGACTTTCTTTACATTAGTAGTCTCTGGATTTGCTTAAATATTCTTATACAATTTAAAGAATAATCAGTAACTATATTGTACAAACAAATGATTTCTGAAGCTAATCTTGGTCAATTCAATAAAATCTCTCTTAAGAATTTAGGTTACTTATTTTATCATTTTCAAAAAAATTGTGTAGTGCATATTAAAACTTCCTCACAAGTTAAGACTGTAAACTTTTCATTTAAGGACATAAAGCAGAGAATTAGCAGTTAACTACCATGCATTCAAGTTGTTGTAGACTATGGATTAAGGAATGATGCCCATAGTAACATAGACTGTCCCTATGATTTTCTTTCTAATTTTGAAAAATATGCATCCCAAAAAGACTGAAACAGAAGTCTTTAGCTCCCCTAAAAGTTCTTTTCATTGATGAGATTTTTGAGATTCTAGTACAACGAAATGGAATTTTTAGCTCTGTGCTTCTATCACCTTATCAATATAAAGGAGTAAACATGTATATTCAAGTTTACTCACCAATAATCTTGGAAGGGTGCATTCCCTAGTAATCTCTCAGAAACTCCTGATTTCCATCTGGGTGCCATGACTATCAAGTATCTGTGCTCTGAATATCTTTTGAAAAATATCAGCTATACTTCAGATACAGCAAATTCTTGAGTAATTATCTGTCGTTTTATAGTATCAACTTCAGCGAATGCCATTTGTCTTCCTATTGTAAGTCTCTCATTAAAGCTCACTCATTCCTGAATTAAGTGTGGAATCCTGATTCCACCTGCTGAGTATCTTAAAAAGAACTTCTTGGAAAATACAACTTTTCTGGCTTCTGATGTTTCATATTAAAAGGGTTAACCATCTAGGATGATACAGCTGAACTTTCTTTTGGAGACAGGAAAGTATCCTTTAAAGAGCTGAAAATGCATAAATGTGTTTAAAATGTATCTTGCTACTTAATCTTATTTGAATTCCTAGCAGTTTGTAAGTAAGATTTTCTAAACAGTAGTGCTAATTATTCCTATGTAGAGAATATTTTTTCCTTTTTCATCATTTGATACCTAGGACTTTATCTCTCCATTTCCTTTTAGTTGCTTATTCACTTAATTTCCTCTCAGATCAGCCTTTCTTATCTATGTAAAGTTACCTAACTTTTCTGTGGCTCAGTTTCTTCACCTGTAAAATGGGAAGAACCATTACCTCAAATTGCTGTTTTGAAAATTGTAGGGTACACAGAACAGTGCCTGGGACAGAGTAAGTGCTATGTAAACACTAGTTACCTTCATTTATTAAACATATACTACATGCCAAACAATATAATGTAGGGCATACAGCAAAATAGCTAATGCCGGGAGTGATGAGTGCCTGAGGAAAAATAAAGCAGGGAAAAGTGTAGAGAATGATAGAGGTGTTACCTTTATACAGGGAGGGCAGAAGAGCCTGTCTGATACTTTTTTGTTTTTTTTAATGTCGACTTAAGAAAGTGAGAGCCAAGGACATGGATGCCTGCAGCAATGGGATCCCTGGCAGAGAGAAGAGAAGGTACTGAGTTCTTGCTGTCTGGGGCATGGACAGGTATGCGGAACAGGAAGGAGGGCAGGCGCTGGAGCAGACAACAGGGAGAAGAGTGAGTGGCAAGAGAAGAGCAAGAGGCCGAAGGCGGGGAAGAGAGGAGGGCCTTCCACGGAGGACCCTGTTGGCCAGGTTAGAGACTGGTTTTTGTCTTGGTGAGGTAGGAAGTCAGTCACTGGAGGGCTCTGACAGAGTGGTGATCCAGTGAGGAAAACAGATAGGCATCGGCTGCACTAGTGGAGGCCACAGGGAATGGTGGTTTAAACAGGACATAATTCTAATACCCAATAGGCCTCTGCACTCTGCATTTCCCCCAATTACCCCTTTCACTGGCACTTTTTGAACACCTGCTAAGTAAGGAAAAGGCATTAGGCTGGGCCATTTCACAGATGCCCTCTCTTACCCTAGTGGAGCAGACCCTTTGGCAAACTAGAGTAACATTGGGATATTAAAGCTCAAGAAATGTCTGCAGTCATCTATTACAACCACATTATTTTACCCATGTGGAATTGGAAACCCAGAGAGATTGACTGATTTACCCAAGATCGTATGGCCAGTTAGGTCAAGAGAAGGGCCTGGGACTCAGGTTGCCTTATTTACAGAAGAGGACATTCTAGGTCATTCTAGTTCCTACCGACTTACAAGAACAACTCACTGTGCCCTCTTTATTTTCCTTTGCCTCTTCTAATCTAAAAACAGCAACAGCAGAACTTCTTTCAAACCTGTTCTCATTTGTTCATATTTATGAGAATCATTTCTAAAATGAGTATTTTTGAAATTTCTAAAATTGTCCTTTGCCTTAGGAAGTCTCTATTGCCATAACCTATTCGCAGGCAGTTCTGCAAATCTATCACTGATAGAAATACCGCCGACCTTCTCTAATTTAGTATGCCAATCACTTACCAAAATAACTCCCATAGATTAAAAACAGTATATGTCAGATTCGAGAATGGGCTCAGTCTGTCGTAGCAATAATCCCTTATTATAACAACTTAATATACTGCCTGTTCCCCAGGGAAGAGAACATAGCATAAAGTCATTCTTGGGACAAATAAAGGATCTGGAATTGTGAAGAATATTTTATTTTTAAGTAAAGTAAATTGGAAACTTCATATGAGATATTTTCAACGACTATATTTCTTAATTTGGCATGCCTCAATGAAATGAAGAAGGCAATAAATCTTGTTGAGGGTAAAGCTGAACTTGATAAGAACTCTCTAAGGTGTGTCCTCTCCAAGTGATAAGGTGGATACCTGGTATGGGCTACTCCTCTTCCCTTCCCACAAGTTCACGTTCACATCTGAATTTCTGTTCACGGTCACCACTAAATGTAACCCTTCTTCTAGTACCCTACAGCAAAGCTGCCTACTTAGGCAATAGCTTTCCTTTTTCTCTTGGAAAACTCGGACGAGATTTTAAGGCTGTGAAGAGTTGAAATATACCCCTGGCCTGGTAAAAACATTTTATAAAACTGACCAGTGGGTAGTCAGCCTGTTCCTGGGGTCAGCAATAGAGCTTCTTGTGACATAGTAATTGTGAAAAGAGCCATTTCCCAATCATGTTGTTCATTCCACACATATTAAGAGAGAGGAGAATTCAACTGAGGGCCAATTCTCCCCTAAGACTTCTTTAGTTTAATTATGACCAGAGAATATTAAACGTCGTTAAGACATCCCCACAGCTCTGCCACTCAGCTCTCAGCAGTAAAAGAATGAGAGGAAACCCTTTCACTACTAAAAAGACAGGGAAGGGTGCTCTTGTGGTTCTAAAACACAGTTAAAAATTCAATTTAACCGACTCGAGGCCACCATGCTTCCTGTAAATGAACATCTCCTCACCGCTAATTTTGTGCTATTTTACCTTTCATTAAAAAATGTAATTCAGGTTAAACTCAGTTGAACAGCAAAAAGCTCTTGATATTTTGAAGCATTTTGGAACAATTACTTTGACAGGAGCCCTTGACAGTTAAATGACTCCGTTAAATGAATGTTATAGAAGACACGTAATGGTTTTTAGTGAAATATTGAATTTAACCACAAATGAGGAAAAACGAGTCATAAGCACTATGGGTATATTTGAATAATAACATCTTGCTTATGAACCTCAATGGATTCTATAATTTCTAATAATCATGCAATCAGCTAGTTAGACGGTGAGTATGTTTCCCATCTTAGTGCGCTCCCATCTTAGTGTTTCCCATCTTGGGGTTTGCTTTTATGGTTGTTTTTTAACCTGAGAAACCAATATGGAAATTTGGAAATGCAACAATTTCCTCCTGTATTGGTATGATATTCTAGAGTTAGGCAATTCATGAGTTGCTGTCCCACAACTGAAGTCCTCCTCTTTCCTCACATGCTGAATGAGATTCTTTCACAACGTGAAAAATTGGCCAACGGCAAGAGCCTGCTGCCTGAGAACGTGCGAACTCACTGTACACCAGTGTTTCCTCCACCCGTGGGACTCAATATTCCTTTTCTTTTTTTAATTTATTTTTTTCTTTATTGATCAGGGTATTACATGTGTCCTTATCCCCCCATTGCTCCCCTCCCACCCCACTCATGCCCTCACCCCCCTGGTGTCTGTGTCCATTGGTTATGCTTAGATGCATGCATACAAGTCCTTTTGTTGATCTCTCCCCCATACCCCCACCCTTCTTATTTTACGGATGGAAGGTGAGATAGTATCAAGGCTCTCACATGTTTTCTCATGACTAAGGGCTGAAATATGCTCTGAAATAATAAAACTGGTACTGTTCAATTTCCTTTCTAAATTCAATTCCAATGTAAGTGAGAGTGCCCTTGTGATGGGGAAATCCAGCTTATAACATTTCTGGAGAAAAAGGGAGCTGGAAATCCTTGTAGACTTAAAACATGTGTGTTTGGAGACAGTGGGGACACTTGAATTGGAGAAATGAGTTACAGGAAAGTTCTTCATCTTGCTGGTCTGGCAAGTGGGTTGAAAAAGCAATGCTCAGCACACTGGGTGGTATCGCTGGGATTGCTATACACCATGAGCAGCTGCACACCCTGATTCTTCAAGCAGGTGAGGTATAACCTCCACCAGGGTCCCACCGCTCCCTGCATTCATCTTCATTCAGCAATTGTCTACTAGTATTTATACTTTCATTGCCTCTGGACAAGTCTGCTCCCCACTAGACAGTCACCCTTGAGGACAGGGAGTGTCTGTTCCTCTTGTATCCCCCAACACTTCTGAGCCATGGTGTGCTGTTCAGTAAACGTAATTTTAAACAAATAAACTTTTAACTCCTTCAGAAAACATGTGGGAAAGGCCAGATCGCTTAAAAATTTGATATTAAAGGAAAGTTCAGATAGAGACACAGCAGGCTGCCTAAATTAGATATGACCTATAACCTTGCTAACTCCATGGGCCAGAAGCATGCCCTCACCGGATGACCTACTGAATCTCGGACGACCCCCGGAGCAGAAATCTGCATTATAACATGATCTCAGGTGACTTATGCACAGAGGTTCAGGAAGTGGTTGTCTGGGATCTCTGACTAGTATGATGCCTGAAGAAGTGATGGTGTATATGATGGAGAAATAGAAGGCCATGGCAATGTGATTAAGTGAGGTCTGCTGAGGAAGTTTGAGCGCTCTCTCAGGACAGGGTCACTTAATGCTCACAGGTGGGAAACACACTTACACCAGTTCCCTTGGAACCCTTTCTAGATCCTTCTTTATGCTCCTTCCTGTTTAAAGACACAGCTGCTCTTAATAATCATCTTTCCTCCTTGGTGCAAAGAGAGTATTTATTGTAAGCATACTGACATTTGCAGGAGGGTTGGCTTTCTCCACTGAAAATGTGGATGATTGAAAGGATATTGCTGACACCTGAATAAAATCCAATGACTCTAAGCTATGTAAATTTAATTATTTCCGTTCTTTTTTTTTTTTCAGGAATTTCTTCCCCACCCCCCAACCCGCCCCCTCAGCTTTGGAGAAGTCCTAGCAATTTTCATTTAAAAGAAATACAAGTCAGCAGTGGTTCACTGAACAGGCTGACATGCAATTTCATAGGGGAAGAGGCGCTGTGTCTTTAATCTAATTTGTGCTCTCAATTCCTGGCTAATGTATCTAGGGACCCTGATGTATGCATTTACAAGGAGACATCTGGGATGCAGAGTCCAGTTCATTGCAATTCTCTGGAACATGGGTAAAAAATTACTCTGGATTCCCCCAGCTGCCCCACCACAAGATAAATCTGCATATACTCACAGATGTAGAAATATTCCCGGCCTGGCCTGAACTCAAATCCTAGAGAAAAAGGCGTGAAGAGCTGGAATTTCTCAGAGAACTTCAGTGGTCCATTTGGAGAGTGAGGCCGGTTACATTCCCATCGCTTGAACCCTTTGGAAGTGTGGTCGCAGGCACTGTAGCCATCAAAGTTCACCATGTAGAGGATGTAACGCTCGGTCTTATCTTCTGGGACCGAGTCCTCGTAGTGAGGGCAGAAAACATCCAGGTAGTCATTGATGCAGACGTCGATGTGGTAGTCACCCCGCTGGAATCTGTGGGGAGAAGGAACAGCTGAGATATTCATCCAGGAAAGGCTTTTGGAGCCGGTGGTTGAACCATTAACAATGGCTGCCCTAAAAGATTTACTGTGACTTGTTTTTGTCGCAATGCCACTGTGATTCAAGGCCTGGTTTGAAATCAAAGAAACAACACGCCATGGTACAGAGGAATGCTATTATATTTGTTTCAAAATACCCTATGAATGGAGTCCTTCACATTCATTTTAAGTATTACAGATCCTGATTTGCTGTTTTCCTTTCATCCTTCAAATCGCATATGCTGAAGCAAAGTTTTCTCATTTCTACATAGTGTTTTATTTCATAAATATTTTTGAATAAATAAGTAATTTAAAGAACAAATAAATGACCAAATTGTTTTTGTGATCTTGAGATCATTCTCAATTTTCTACACAAACCGAGAGAATTAAGAGTCATAAAGTTTAAAAGCAGGGAAGAAAACTCCTAGAACAAGATGTACATGTTAGAGGAATAAAAACCTAACGCATAATGATGAAGCAGTGAGTGACTGAGCTAGACCTGGGATGGAGCCTTCGGATTCTAGTTAGGTATTTTCCCTAGGAAATCTGTTTATGTCACAAAGTCATTTTAGCTAATCTCTCTCTTTTTTAATGCCCTGTCCCTTTCTATATTAAGAAAACTGAAACCATCAAATTTGAATGATTTTCTGCCCATTTCTTTTAATCTTATAGGTCCTGTTCTAGGGTTGGACAACTGAGTAATGAAAGTAACAAGCCACATGGAAATAGCAAAAACTAGAGCCACCACAACCTGAAATAGTTAAAATGCACGCACACACACCATTGCACACATCACACCACGGTCTGCTCCGATTCTTATCTAACAAAAGCCTTGCTTATTTGTTTTAACTAATATGTTTTTCCCATCAACTGAACCGTATTTCTCAGGACCAAGTAATATGTGAAACAGGAATTGGTATGCATATACCTTTCTAAAATGAGGGTGGAAAGGCTAGGAAAAAAAATCCTCTGCTTTTAGCTAGTGAGGAAATTCTTCTCGGAGCTCTTAGAAGGTTCATCATAAAATTGTGTTACTGCTGAAATACAACACCCATGAAGTCATATAATCTTGAAGTCAGACAGTCTCAGGGTGAGCACTTCCCAGTGAGGGGGAGCTAGTCTATTCCATTTTTGGATATCTCGAAATGTTAGAAAGTCTCTTCTTATATTGAGTATAAATCTGCTTCTGCGTAATTTTGATCCAGTGATCCTACTTCTGCTGCCTGAAATTACCAAGAACAAATCTAATTCTTCTTCCACCAGGTAGTCTATAAAACATTTGGAGGTGCCAGCTATATTGCTCTGTATCCTTCTCTCTCCAGACTGGAGAATCCTGATTCCTTTGATTATTTCTGGTATCTTTCCCAGACTCCTCACTATTCTAGTTTTTTGACTCTCAGGCCCTCCATTTTCCCAGTGTTCTCCTTAAAATGCCGCACCCAGCCCAGCCAGTGTGGCTCAGTGGTTGAGTGTCAATCAAACCAGGGGATCCAGGTTTGATTCCGGTCAGATACATGCCTGGATTGCGAGCTTGATCCCCAGTACGGGGCATGCAGGAGGCAGCCATTCACTGATTCTCTGTCATCATTGATATTTCTATCTCTCTCTCCCTCTCTTAAATCAATAAAAATATTTTTTTTTTAAAAAGTGCTGCACCCAAATGTAACAAAGAACTTCCACAGGCTGTGGTGACCAATGGTCAAAAACACTACTACCTTCACTCTAGCTGTTAAATCTTCATTGACAAAGCCCAGATTCCTTTCTGAAATACCACATGATAAAAAGGGAAGTGCCAATTTTGAGTGAGTAGACTGGTTTCTGCTGCAGGCTGAGTGGGAGAGTCAGAAGTCATCCGCAGCCTCCGTTTCCTCATATGCAATTTGGGATAATAATAATAATAATAATCATCTGCCTTGTTAACCTCACATGGCTGCTTCAAGTCTGAGATGAGGAAATGTATGAAAAGCACTACGTGAATGCAAAGCACTGTTACTATGATCAGGATATACGAAAGCATATTCAAATGAGTAATAATAAAATATTAACTTGGAAACAATATCAGTAAGAGCACACAACAGAAATAAAAATAACCTCATGTTCCGAAATCTCTCCTCAAATATCAAAGGATTTACAAACACTCCAGCTGACCCCTGCGTTTGGAAAGCAGCATGCTGATTCACACAAGGGAAATAAAGAAAGATGGTCAGATTACTTTTCAGCGAGCAGATCTCAAAATACTACCAACTTTTAAAAACAAACAAACAAAAGGAAAGTATTTATTTCTGTGTATTTACAATGATCACAGAACCAAGTTTACTTTTTCTTCATTACTGGCAGACAACAATTTGTCAACATGCAAGCAAAGCCTGTGTTGCTTTTAAAAGATTTTTGAACATCAAGGTAACATCACTGCCAAAGTACAAAGAAAAGACGCTGCAACGTTCAGATAAAAGGGTGCTGGGCTATGAATCATCAGCACTCAAGAGCAGCCTGACAAGTTCTGGATGAGAGCCAGACAGGAGCCGCAGCAGAAGGCAATGCCCAGATGCACTTTGTATTATTATATTATTATTATAGATTTTAAAGACATTCTAGGGGGATGTTTTTCCTTTCCCTAAGTGTCACTCATTTGAGCTTCTGCTAGCACTCAACACAGCTTAAAAGTAAAAATAAAAATGAAAACTGCCATTGTCCGGACCCATTCTATTATTGCTTTAGTCTACAAATTGTCATAGGTTTTTCTGATGCCTCATAGTTAGCTTTCCCTTTCTGACTTTTATCCTTTAATCTTGATCATGTTGCTAAGATTTTCATACAACAACCCATGAGATTGAAGACCTGGTTTACACTGGGTTGACCAGTTATCCTTTTCTGGTGACATTTCTATGTGGGGTGTTAAGTGAATCACTATGGAACCTATTTTAAAAAATCGGATTGCCCAGGAATTCGTATTTTCTACTCTGGTATTCATACAACAAAATTAAGATGATGATTCAGCATGAAGCTTATACTAAGTTTCAGATCTTTAACGCAAATTAGTTTACAGATGTAAATTTCAAAGGTGGGCCAATATAAACTAAAACAATGATGACTTCAAACTCATAAAAGGCATCTGTATAATGTACCAAGTACAATCCAAAGAAAAGTTTAGGGTTAAATATTCTTATACTATCCCAAATCACGCTCTCTGGCTACAAAGTAGCACTGAACCATTACTTTCTGGCCTTACTCTGAAGGAGCACATACTAGTATGTATGGCTAATATTATTGAGTGCTTATTTTATTACACTCATTAATTCAATTTAAAACTTCCATCATCAATCCCACAGAGTAGACATTATTTGTATACCACTTAAAGATGAGAAAGCTGAGATTAAGAAGTCAATCAATCTGCTCAATGTTACACAAATGGAAAAAGGTGGAGGCAGAATTCAAACCCAAGCAGCCCATGTTCTGACCTCCGAACTGAATCTCTCCACTCTCCCACTTCCTGAGAGGGTAAGTTGTGAGCATCCAGCTCTTAGGTCTACTCTGTATTCCCCGAGAGGGGTTATTCTCATTCTTGATGCGTTTCACTTCTCTTCTTCATTCACTAATGCAGCAAGTATGTGCCACATCCAGAAGGTGTTATAATATGGCTTTAAATATGTTGCATATTACTGAGTGGTTATAAGTGCTTCTTTTCACCATTGAGGAAATGACTTTCAGAGAAGTTGTTATCCTCTTAGTTTAATTTTCTCCACAGGAAAGATGTAGCAGGGTTAGGATTTCTACCCAAGTCTTGCATGGTTCTGAAGTGTATTTTCTTTCCTCCTAACCACAAGGGCTCCAAAGCGTTACCAGTGTCACTGCCCTCATGAAGCTTATACTGATCTTCTAGGAAAGCCTGCCGCAAGGTTGAGCGTGTTGATCCACTTGATCCCACACTCCTAAACTGGAGGCAGAAGGGTGCATCCACATTTAGAATTAAGCCTCAGATCACAGAGTCAGCACCCAAATCACACGCATCATTTCAGTCTTTCCTAGAATAAAGTGCTATTAGGCTTTCTCATAAAAATATTTTTTTCCCATCTGGAAACAGCTTTCATGAGCTTTAGCTCATTTTAAAAGAGCAAATTCACCTCAAGGAAGAATGATTCCACATGCCAGTATTTACAAATACCATGGGTAGCACGACCTGTTTTAACACACCTGTAAATTTCTCGGAAATACGTCCTCTTTACTCCTCATTCTTAATGTCATCCATTGTATCTATGGTTCTCTGCCTCTCTGAGATCACTGCATATTATGAACGCATTACCCACAAGCCAACAATAATTATAATCTCTGCTAAATTATCACAGTGGACAATATGAAGGCATGCATAGTTACCACACTTGGAAAAGTGATTGTGCTGGAGTAAAATGATTGCTGCCCTGGTTGTATTTTTTCAACACAAAAATCTCAAGTGCCCGAAACATCTCATATGCTTAGAATGAATGATGGCCCTTGTTCTCTACTGGGTAGCAGATCAATGCTCCTTATAACATATACTAAATAGTACATGTACTCTGTTATGGCAAAAATACATTGTACATATTAATCAGTTGGCAGAAGACTGGTTGAGAATGCCATACATATAATGGAAGGGTCATTTTAGTTAATTAAGAAGAAGAAAATTCTGCATGGAAACTTGTTCTTTGTAATCAGCTTAATTACCAAAGATGAATTATGTACTGTATGATAGTTCTTTTTAAAAAAATGTTTTTATTGTCTTTAGAGAAAGGGAGGGAGAAGGAGAGAGAAACATCAGAGAGAGAGAGAATCATCGATTGGCTGTCTCCTGCATGCCCCGCAATGGGGAATGAGCCCGCAACCCAGATATGTGCCCTGACCAGGAATGGAACCGTTGACCTCTTGGTTCCTGGGTCAACGCTCTATTGCTGAGCCACGCCAGCAGGGCTACAGTAGTTCTTGATGACCCAGAGGCTGCCTGAAGGATTGGGGAAAAACACCACCACATTTGGGGGCTATGAAGAGCAAAAATAACAACCACAGTTGGGATTGAGCTAGAAAGCCTATATGCAGATGTGTATTTGTCTTAGCTTGTCTTCAGTATTGACCTGATTCCATAGCTAAATACAATTTTGATTATAAATTTAAAACTATTATTATTATCTCTCCTTATTTAACCTTTCTGAAGAAAGTGAATCATGAACTGAGTCTCGAAAATCAAATTAAATAAAGACGATAGAGGTGAAGTAACAGTTGACAACTTGCCTTTTCCTTGCGTCACCAACAATGAAGCCCTATCTCTACGGAGATAGGGATCAACACATTGTTTCATGCTCATAGTTAACCTGAGCCATAAGGACTATGCTCCTCCTAACTAAGTAATTTACTTTTTAACTTGGGTCCCTCCAGGGAGGACATCTAGTCCTCGAGTGTTCCAGTCCTTCACTTCAAGTGGAAGTCTCAGTGTACTCTGTCCGCAGTTCCTTTCTGCTATGGCAAATAGACAGCACCTAGGTTTTTTCCCAATGGGCGGTTTGCATGTCATTGACCTTCCTTCCTCCTCTACCACCATATGCTCTCATGCTGCGGGACTGACAACCAGGGAGGCCAAGTCCAGAGGACACACAGGCGACGCCGTGGGACTCAGGCTGCAGAGGAGCAGCTCGAATTCACCCTTCCGAGTTCATTCTCAGCCATTTTCCCCGGCAGCGTTCCTCCCCTCATTCCATCCTCATTTGCTAAAGCCAATATGCGTTTTATTTTAGTCGCTGGAAGGGGAAGGGCATGGTGCATATTTAAAATGTTCTAAACTGGCCTTCAGCATATGTTGCTGGCACAGCAGAGAGCCTGCTTCCAGGGAAATATGTACAGAGGTATTTTTATCAAGCAGCTCCTGAGTGAAGTTTCTGCACTCCATAAATATAGAAACAGCATTACTGAAAGGAGGCAGAGTGCTTATTGGAGGTTAGGAAGCTGTGAGACACTTTATCCTCCCTTCATGTAACATTTTAAAGGATTGAATAAGGAAAACATTATTTATCATGAACCAGATAGTTGATTTTTACATTTTCAATATATTTTAATCTGTCAAAGTGGTGATTGTTGTAATATTCCTACAATGTCACTTCTTTAATTACAAGGCCACTTAATATATTACATTCTGAAATTGAAATGTAAAAGGAGATGATTTATGGTCGAAGATTAAGCACATTTATCAGCTTAGGGTTCCTCCCAAATTTTAAGCTAAATCTAGAGTGAATATATCTTGGCAGCACTGTCTTTCAATTTTACTATTATTGATTTAAAGGCTAATTTCAGAATAAGATGTCTCTTTTTAACCAGAGGAATTTCTCATTTGTCCTGGGGGCCTAATGGGCCCTGCAGTAGACATGGGCTTTGGTTTGTGAATACGTTTTGTGAGGAGATGAGCAGAATGGCAGCCTCTGTTGCATAACACATCTCTTCTTGTCTCCTTCTGCCACTCCTTTCAGCACAGAATGCAAGCCTTCTGGCTTTCCTATCCAAAGTCTGAAGATGCTCTTTTTTTCTGTTATTGTTTTCTTGCAGAGGTTAAAGCCTGGAACATAAACAGCAAATCAAACCTGAGGTAGATAAATAATAGTAGCACTACTGGGGGACTGAAGAAAGATTTCTTTTACTGATTTTAAATGTGTCTCCTTTCTCAAGGGCTAAAACGTATCTAATCTCTCAAATGTATTGGTAATTGACCTTCATTTTTCAGCTCTGGGATAGTCAGCCATGGGCAGTTCCACTGTCACCAGGCTAGGTGTTAAGGCTGAAGGAGGTATACAGTACAATAAGACTGAAACACATCATTCCAGGAAGCACAGTCCAGCTCTTTCAGGCTCTAGAACACACCAATTATAATTAAAATCCCCACAGGGCTGAAGAGTTTCACATTGAAAAAAATACTACTCAAGGATGAATTTCAGAGGTGTGTCCTATGTACTCCTTTGCAGTTGAAATGTTGTATGCTACAACACATACATTTTCACCCAACGAAGCACAAGACACTGAACAAAATATTTAGGGCCCAGAGCTGGTGCTCCATTTATCCACTAGTGGAAATTACAGTCCAGTTTCGCAGCATGGAGCTTTGCTTTGAATTCAGTAGTGGCTGGCAATAGGAATCAGACACATTTACTTGGTCAGATACTTCGAATTTATTAGTGGTTTAGGATACTAACCTGTCGCTTCCCCTGCCCCATATGTATGCATGTTCACAATTTGATTAAGCAAGTGATTTAAACCCCCCCCCCTTTAATACTAATTCTTCCTATCAAATAGATGGATACAAATCTCAAACAGCTTTCACTTGTTGCTTTCCAATACAAGACACACCAGTCAGAATGACTTTTTGAGATCGCTATCTCCCAGGAGTAATACCTGTTTCAAATTCAGGGCCCATAAACTGTTCTCTCCTCCAGTGTTTTCACTCATTTGGAGTTTGTTTTATTAGCTTGACTGAGGCGCTCCAAAGGAAACAAAGCATTAAATTGGCAGAGCCTAAATAAGACTTTCCTTCAGGAAGGGCCTGGGAGCTTTGGGTGACAGTCTAATTGCTTCTAAGTCCTCACCAAGGCCTCGGGCATCAAGTAAGAATGTGTCAACATCAATAGGCCAAGTCAGCCAGAGAATTAACCAGACAGAGTTCTATAGCCCCAACAATCACAGATCACTCCATATGGTTTTGGAAAAGGGATTTTAAAAAAAAGAAGTACCGTCTGGCAATCAGAATATGTCCTAAGAGGTCACTTCCACAATGCAAAACAGGCTTTTCCCGACTCCCGTGGGCCGGGAGCTTCCTGACAAGGCTGCCCTTCATGCCCTAAGTTCTCCTGAGTTTTACATCGTGTCAAGCACACAGAGCAGAGCACCTGCCACATACACACAGGTCCCGAGGCGGATGCAGGAAATCATTGAGCAGGTTATCCAGCCAGTGTCCTAGAGAAATGGATTGAAGAAAACGATTCTGTTCAGGGGTCCTGGGAGTCGATCAAACAAATAAGCCCCCTGCCAGACTGCTTATGCACAGGTAGTCCTTCTGTATCCTACTGGGATGGAGTAACCCCGTGGAATTTCAGGCTCCTTCTAGTTCCAATAATAAAAACATAGCCAAAGCACTCTAACAAATGTCCTTTCTATTAACTGACTTAAGTAATGATTTAATAGTTCTCAAATACTGGTGTGCCAACAGTGAAGTAAATATTTGTATTATGGCTTAATGATAACTTATCGGGATCATTACCAATTAAGTCTGAAATTTGGCCTGGACTTTTCACTAATTGGGGTGGGGTATTTGAGATCTCTGTGGCATGGAACTAAATTCTCTTAACCTATTATTAAACAAAGGAAGAAACACCAAGCTGGAAGAAAGAAAATGCATGTTTATGGCTTCCTTTTGTTTGATTTTCATACAGCAAGGGGAAACATATTTGGTGATGCTGGGGCACAGTAATAATAAGTACTTCATACCAAGTTTCAGGATCTAAAAGCAGACATGGTTGCTGTTTCTATGTAAATTAGCATGTGAAAGAAATTAGTTTTATCCCTTTGGCTAGAGCCCAATGAGCAGCAGGATATAAATTTGGGACCAGGAAAAGGCCAAGGTGAGAAAAGAAGAAATCTGGGGTCACAAGAAATCAGGTGGTGGATATAGTCATAAAACATACTGAATTTAATCAAGGAAAATGCATTGATTTACAACAAAACAGGGACTACACTGAAAGCAAGTCACTGTAATTACTGCTATAATCCAGGGGTGGGCAAAAGTAGGTTTTTTTGTATTTTTATGCAGGACCTTTTTTTAAATCAACCTCTATATATATATATAAAAGGCTAATATGCAAAGTGTCCCCACGGGAGTTTGACTTGGAGACTGGGAGTTCTAAGTTCTATCGCTTGCTATGATGTGTGCTGACCACCCAGGGAGCAGCACAGAAGGAAGGCCCCAGCCGCAGCTGGAATGCTTCGATCGGCCCTGATCCCAGCCAGGCCTAGGGATCCTATCTATGCACGAATTTCGTGCACCGGGCCTCTAGTATAGTATAAAGCTCCTTGAAAATAGTGCTGGTGTTTCCTCATCTCAATATTTCCAACACTTAGCACAATGCCTGAACACTGTGGTGACTAAGAAATGTCCAGAGAAGGGAAATTGTAGCTGGAAGATATACAGAAAAACTGTGTATAGTGCCCAGTAATCTCCTTCTGTGTTCTGGGTCCCAGGTCAAATTTTGAGTAGAGCTAAATAATGTTATAAACAAAGGCCAGGATCAGGAAACAAAATAATGGCCAACTGCAAAAGAAAAAAAAAAAAGGAAAATGATCATCAGGACTGTTGTTTGAGCAATGCTAGAAAATGATGCCTAGCCGGGTAGACAACTTAAGCACCTAAGGCAGAATGAAAGTTTCTCTCTTGTCATTAAGTCCTCTATTCAATTACCATTTATCGGGGTAATTAAACACTGGAAAGTGATGCCAGGCTAATTGTTAGATTATGATAATTACATGTCTTTGCTATGCTACAGCTGATCAAAATAAGATGTGGTCCTATGCACTTAGCTAAAGCTGCTCTGTAATCGTCAGACTTTCACAGAGCGCTAGGCCATTTATTACTAATTCATTACAAACCAGGCGGAGAGGCTTATTATTTGTAATGCTTCTTTCTCTTCTCCCCTCCCCCGCCCCTGGCCCCCACACAGTCTCCTGGAACAAAACTCCCAAAAGGTTAAGCACAAACTGCTGCCTCGCACTGGCCCATTTCCATCCCAATTACACAGCTGAGCGGCATTAGGTAACTCTATTTGAGAGGGTTCATCAGACTGCTTCACAAAATCCTGCAACCGCCTATCACATTGGCAGGAACATCCAAGGCTCCCTCTTTCAGCCTCTGCCAACCACTGTTCGGCTCCGAGCTGTGTCCCAGCAACCACGAGCTGGCAATCCAGAGGATCTTTTGGTTCTGAGGCTCCCTTCTGTTCAGGTCAGACCTACACCAAGCCGGGATGTGCCCGGGGTTGGCTCCAGTTAGCAGGGGGCATGGGGAGTACAGACTGCGCCCCTCCTACCAGGACATCCTGTCTCTGTTCCCCAAGCCAGGGTCAGGAGAGAGAAGCACCTTTCTCAGGGACCGACTAGTGTCACCTCAAGGCTACCAAAGAGAGATGTAAATCCTTGTAGAGAAAGACTAGAACCAGTCCTTTGTCCTTAGTCCTTCTGAAGGTTAGAAATCCCTCCTTCCACCCCTCAACTAGTACACAAGTGTTTGAGATTCTTCATTTGTCTTTATCCTGAGACTTCTCAAACTCCCCCCAGCAACCATCTTCAGATTGTGTTTACGTGGGCCATGGCTACGTGGAGGAAGCACAGAGTGTCCTGTTCACAGTTTAATAACTGCTACAAAGTCCATGTGATGGTATGGGTCTCTGGTTTAGGATTTGGTTTCTCCCATTATTTGGGCAGTGTTATGGACTGGAATGTTTCTGTCTCCACTTCCCAAATGCATATGTTGAAACCCCAATCCCCAATGTGACTGTAGTTGGGGGTAGGGCCTCTATGGAGGTAATTAAAGTTAAACGAGGTTATAAAGGGTAGGGCCTTGATCCAATAGCATTAGTGTCCTTCTACGAAGAGGCATGAGGGACCTGTGTCCCCTCTCTTCTCTCCCAGTATGTGCCTCTGCAAGCCAGGAAGAGGACTCTAGCCAGAAACTGACCCTGGGAACTTTGGCCGGGACTTCTAACCTCAGAACTGTAAGATAATTAATTTCTATTGTTTAAGCCACCAAGTTTATGTCATTTTGTCATGGCAGCCTGAGCAGACTAATACAGGTACAGCTTAAAATTTAATTAACGGTAGAGTTGGGGTCGGGTGGTACTGAATTACATTACTGCCAGGGACACATCAGAGATATAAAGAATCAATGAAAAACAAGGCAATGATGGCCAGGAAGGAAGAGTGAGGTGGAGGGAAGAGAGCAGAGTTAAGCCAATGCTGGCACCTCAGTACCCCACACGTGGGAGACACTCATGTCCATCTGCTGTTCTGAGCAAATGGCTGGTCTGAGGGGAGAAGACACATTATTTTCCCAAGTAAGGATAGTTTCACCTCTGAAATTAACTCATGGCACCATGAAAACGACTGTATTATCACCCAGCAACTGTGTTATCTCACTGTTTCAGCAAGGCTTTCTCCCAAAGATAGAGTGAAGGGTGTTACAGAAAAGTCACATACTCCATTTTACCAATCCTTGACCCTGCAAATTAAAATAGAATATGCCATCGCCTTTTAAAAATCACATTAAGTACATTCTGGGGACCAAACAAACCACGAGGTACCTCTGTTAACACCAGAATACATAAAACTGTCGTTTTGCGCATACATTTACTGGTGGCCTGTGGCTTAGGACTGGGGAGCAGCGGTACTTTGGTTCATCACATAAAAATGGTTTTGCACTACTTAGTATTACTATTTCCTCCCCACACTCATTAAAAGGATAGTCATTCATTCAGGTGGATTCTCTACCTACTTTTATAGCCTGGACCACAGAACAATATATGCAAGAATAATGCAATCATAAAAAAAAATAAGAAACTAAGTGCTCTATCCCAGAGAAAAATAAGTCAGGGAAAGAAAGAAACAACCCACCGTTTGTTTTAGAAATAAACCTCACACTTTAGGGGATTCTCAAGTGCTCAATATCTCTACGTACTTTAAGGCTTGTCCATGTCAGCAGCAGAGAATATAGGTGTTGTTTTCCCCCTGCCCCTTTCATTTTTATAAGTTCTGCTTTCAAAGTGTCTACCTTGGAAAAGAACTATAGTTCAAAGCAAATGCACATGACCTTCCTCTTGAACTTTCAGAATTTTTGGTCCTGCTATGAGCTCTGAAGGAGCCACTTGTGGGGACTGTAAGGTTTCAGAGGGATGGTTAGTGCCAAGACACAAAGATGATGAAATAAGAGGTGATAATGGGTTCTCTAGGCTGAGTGACAACTCAGCACCATGAGACTTCAGAGACAGGGTCACAACTGGCTTTCCTCAGCACTCAGAAGTACAATCCCAGATCCCAACATTTCTTTCACAGGCACCTTAATGTTTTATTGCTATTCAAATGGTTCAAGTCTCGGGGGGGTGGGGGGGGGCAGGGGGTGGTGAGAGAGAGAGCGAGAATGAGAGCTGTGGAGTTACAAACTCAAGTGTTGATGAGCTGGGTCAAAAACAACAAAGGCTATGTATGAAATGTATTAAATATTAAAGGAGCCTGGGTCTTAGCACCGAGTCTGTACCCAGTTGAAGATAACTGTGACTCACTGATCAATGTATTTACGGAAGAGGGCAATTTCATTTATTGACATTTTAGTTCAACATCTGAGTATCTACTCTGTGCACATCAAATATTTAATCAAAAGCATAACCCCTTTTGTATTTTAAAAACAAACTTAGATTTGTTTTCCACTCCATAAATATAGTGTACTTCTCACCCCTGAATCTGGGAGATGCGTATAGGTAAGAAGAGAATTCACCCTGGTACTCCAGGCTAGATTTTCTGTCTCAGAGCAATCTGTAGCGAACAGATTCACAACAGCAAGACCCACCCAATGAGGTTTTAATGAATCTAGTTATTATCTGAAAAGCCTTAGTCTTGGTCACTAAAGGTGGTGGTTACTATGGCTTTATGAACATGACTAGGAAGAGTAACATGGCATGTGCAGGCTAAGCAGGCAGCATAAAAGCACCATCCATGAGGCTAAAAAGGGCGCGTCCACCGATGGTGCTGGTAAGCTGCCGGAAGCTGCACTCACATGCGGAGAATATTAGAAGGAAGCGAGAATGGTGTCCTGGCGGCAGAAACACCTCTTCCTTTGCCCCTTTGACAGGGAAGCTGAGCTGGAGTTGTGTTTACTCCGTGACTGGGCATGGAGTGACGCTTACACACACCTCTATTCAGGTGAATCCTAAAAGGTTACAAACTATTCTAATCCTCTAGATCAGTGGTTCTCAACCTTTCTAATACCTCAACCCTTTAATACAGTTCCTCATGTTGTGGTGACCCCCAACCATAAAATTATTTTCGTTGCTACTTCATAACTGTAATTTTGCTACTGTTATGAATCGTAATGTAAATATCTGTGTTTTCCAATGAGGCGACCCTGCTAGCAGTTCTCAACCTATGGGTAGTGACCCACAGCTTGAGAACAGCTGCTGTAGAGCCTAAGACCATCGGAAAATACAGATATTTACATTACGATTCATTAACAGTAGCAAAATTACAGTTATGAAGTAGCAACGAAAATAATTTTATGGTTGGGGGTCACCACAACATGAGGAACTGTTTTAAAGGGTCGCGGCATTAGAAAGGTTGAGAACCACTCTGAGGAAATAAAATAAAACTTGGGCAATATGGGAAGTGCTTCTGTTTTACTCTAACTATGAATTTCTGGCATGTAAACTGAAGGGATAAACTTACATATGCATAATAGCACTTCCTGGTAGAGTATTAAATTTAGGGGTGTGTGTGTGTGTGTGTGTTTAAATCAGCATAGTGGCTTGAAGATTAAAATCTTTAAAGATATTGGAGATGTTTGGAAGTATATGGAAACTGCGCTTTTCTGTTAGACAATTAGGACATTTAAAAATTCATATCACAGGAGAGAAAAATGTTGGTTCTAATGACTAGAAAAATTTATAGGACAACTCAAAATTAGACACATCACTCCTATATTTCTTAGTTGTAAATTGCAACCCAGCATCCCCACACACTCACTGAATTAAAAATTGAATTCTCAGCATTATATTTGCAGCTAAGTACTTATGTACACTACTGAATCTATGGATTCCTCTCACATAAAGCTTCCTTATAACTGGTTTAATGTAACTACCACTACAAGTTACTGGAATTGACAGTGTCAGTTTCCCCACTGCTTAAAACACCAGGTGATTTGCCTTTGTAAGCCTACAGTGCTTTCTAGTGCCTTAACCTACAGTGATCATCAGTTCCTTCATGTACATAGCATGTGTGACCAAGGGTCATGAATAGGTAGCTCTAGTTTTCCCTCGGCTCATGGTACTCAATAATCATTTCCCAGGAACCCTATTTCTGCACAGACAGACATACAAGTGGAAGGAACTTTGAGGCACCATCTCATCCAGCTGTTTCCTTTCAGGACTGTTAATTATCTAGACTCTTAAAAAAACCCTCCAGGGAAAATTTGAGTCTTAAATAGAAGCTCTTCCCAGGACCTGTAGATGTCATTCAAAAGTCAATGCATAAAGCAATTCTCTATTCAGGGGCATCCAGCTTCCAGTGTGATTGAGGGCATTTCCGTTGCCCCCGCCCTGTAACTAGGTTTGAGAGAAAAATAGAGGAAATTTAGCTCATGTTTTCCTAGGAAAGTCGAGCTGATTGTATATCGACTGTCTACTGCATTAGCAATTTCCAACTGAATTACAAACTGTTTCCCTGCATTATATTGCTATTGTTCAATACCATTTTCATTGCCCTAATGAAACAAAGCTATATAATATAACCATAAAGTACTGATTACAGTTAACCATAATGGAAGAGAGTGAAAGAAAGACCTATTTTTAAAATATGCAAAGGAAAAGATAAGAAATGCTGATACTCAGCAGACATTTTTAAAAAACCCTTTTCGGCTTTCTGGATTGAGATCCAAACAACACTGACAAATTAATTCTTTTTTTGCTTCCAACAATACAGATGCTATTTCCCCTAGGATAGTATTTCTACAAGATTTCCCGAAGAGCAAAAGTTGGCCAGGTGCTAAAAAAAAAAATAGTAATAATAACAATGTGAATTTTACACATCTTAAACAGTGCCTACTTCAAACCAGAGTATTTATTCCTTAATATGAAAGAGGATATCCGAATTTTCCCCTGGCTGCAGGTTTCTCCCTGACTACAGAAAATGCCATTATGAAACCATTAGGGTGTTTCCTATTGGCCCATATTAAATCAACCAGCAACACAAATGATCAGGTTGCTGTGCTGGCCTGAGGGCTGCCCAAGTGAGATGGCAAATCCATGCCTGAGATTTCTGCCTTTTAGCAAAGGCAGTGAAGGTTACGTGGCAGCCCCTTATACGCCCTGCTCCTTCTCCATAGACAGAAGCAGCACACAAAGAGATAGAGGAAACAAGAAGAAGTGGTATATAAAATTACTTAGTATTGCTAATTGTATTATGGCTAAAAGCTGCAGTGCCAGCCAGACACTTGCTACCTCTGACATTGCCAGAGCTACCATTCCCCAACCCCCACCTCCACCAAAAACTGTATAATTGGTACAGTTGACCCTTGAACAATGTGGGAGTTAGGAGCACTGAACCTCCATGCAGCTGAAAATCCACATGTAGCTTTGACTCCCCCATAACTTAACTACAGTCAGCCTTTGGCATCCCTTGGATTCAAACCAACCGCGGAACAAAAACACCACTTTCTATACGCAGGTGGAAAACCGCAGATGAAGGGCTGGATGTATTTATTGCGGGGGGGGGGGGGGAGGGGAGGAGGCCTACATGTAAGTGGATCTGCACAATTCAACCCATGCTGTTCAAGGGTCAGCTGTATAATGGAGAACAGAGCATGCTGTTCTCACTCCTCAAGAATTCCTTGAGTTGAGACGGTGACGTGATGAAATTACTATAAGGTGCTGCAGTGGCAGAGGATGACCTGTGGCTGCCCAGGTCCCAGACACCAAGACGTTCTGCATCGGAAAACCCTGCCTGCTGTCTCCTCAGTGGATATGGTGTAAGTGTAGAGAACATTGGATGTCAGGCTCAGAGACTTCTTCCTCCAAGACAAACTCTGGTCACGAAACAAACCTTCCCTGAAGATCTTTGTGTATTTCTATGAGCAATACTGAAAATAATGCCATCCATGTGGACACAACATGCTGGGTTCTACACACTGCATTTGACACATTGATCTGATTTCAGTGGTTCAGAACAGTCACCTCAATGCTCAATTTCCTTGCATTTTCTAGTTTTTGCAACCCTCTAAGCTAAAAATAAAAGGTGGTATGCTAGAACTCTTTTGATAATATGTATTACTTGAAAGATAAAAGAACATGCATTTCTCTTTTCTTATTAGAGTGATAATTTATGCAAGTTCATTTGCCTTTTGTGGCTATTGATTGGATTCTTGTTGTCTCATCTCCATTAGAATCCTCGCTGACTTAACAATAATGCAAAGCCAGACACATTTATACAGATTGGTAGATGCTCTTGCATCTACAGCCTACCCAAATGTTTGCATAAGCAAGACAGTGGGTGACATGGCGAACCATTTCACTTCATCACATCAGAACAAAATTCTCAGAGATGATGAGAATACTTAATGGTTGAACTTCTCTTTTCACTTTTAAATAGCCATATGCAAACATTTGAAAGAAATTCTGGGCTTTGGGCTCGCTGAAATCAAAACAAAGTGCAAACTGAGATTACAGATTATAAAACCAACCGGCACAGCTGCCAACAGGCAGGAATGGCTCTCCTTTTCCAAATTCATGTGTCGGCCTGGCAAACACAGAAGTAAACCATTCTTTAATGTGAAAACCAGCAAAAGGGCTCACCCCCAGGAGAACAATTTGCAAATATGGTTTGCTAGGTAGTTGCTCCCTGTCTCAAATAATGCTTTTATTTAGTGCTTTATTCTGGAGAAAAAAATAAATATGTATGTATATGTCCCCACATGTTTTTTAATATTTATTAGTTTAAGTGCTTTCTGTTTATGGGTTCAAATAAATAAATGTAGTTTTAGTCTTGGGGCGACTGGTAAAATAACTAACTTAAATATGAAGTGACCCATAAGCTGCTGATCACAGGACGAAAGAGCACACAAATTGCCATCTTCAGATATGATTTTTCATCCCCCAAGAGTATTTTAATCCAGTTGGTACAGAGCACACAAGTGACCTATTGAAGGGGTTGTTACTTTCTTCTTGTTTCCACTGCACTAATTTACCCAGATTGAAAAAGAAAGGGGGAAAGTCCAGTAAAAATCTGTTTCGATTACTGGCACCATGGATTTGACAATGTAGAATCACAAGATGCGGAGCACATGCACGGGGAGACATCTCAGCTTATTGAGCATTCTAGAATTGCTCAGGAAGGGATGTTCAACAGGGGCAGAGGGACACCTGGCAGGTGTGGAGTTCAGCCACCCAGACCTCTCGAAGGATGCTTGCAAATCGTACAAGATGTCCAGGAACACTAACAGGCACTCTCTGAACCACTTGGGAGGTGTCACTAATAAAAAGTGGAAATCAGAATGGAAAGAAAATTTCATTTCCAATCCTCCTTGTGGTACCTGGCTTTTCAGCACATATGTTTTGTTAAGTTTGCTAATGTCTGGTGTTTATCAAGGAAATCAGAGTTGATTAAAGATATTTCAACTTTATCTTCATTTCCCAGACTTTGTAGACACACATCTGATAACTGAGAAGAAACAACTATCCTTATCATTTGTGGCAGGCAGCCTAAGAAAAAATTCAGAGAAAGGGACAGGAAGCCATCTGACTAGTTTCATATCTGGGCTCTGCTTCTACCAACTGTGTAACCTTCGCAAGTTCCTTTACTCTGCCTCAGTTTCCTCATTCAAAATTGGATTAATAATAATAATGCCTCACTCCTAGGACATTTGTTAGAATTAAATAAAATAAATGAGTAAATTAGGACTGAATGTAAAGTGCTTAGTGCTTCACAAATAGTACAGGTAAAAGAAACATGTACAATTATATTTTCTACAAAAAAATTTTTTGAGCACTGAAGACAAAGAATTTTACTACTTTGAAAAGTATCTTGAGAATCTCAGATCTTTAGAGATAAAAATTTGATAGTCATTGCAACATCTGACGAGATAGAATGTAATTATAACAAATTTCTGATAACAGAAAGTGATTTCTGTAAGTTGACAGAATGCAGAGAATATGCTAACGCATGGGAGGAACTGCCCATGATACCAAAAGACAGTTCAGTCGCCTTTTGGAAGTATGTTGAATATATAAATACATGGAGGACAGATGGGCAGTTGCCTATGCAGTGTGATTTCTGGGACGAAAAGAAATGCCTTCCCAAAAGTGAATTTCAGTTCTTAAACATGTGTGAAGTGTTATTTTGCCTGGGAGGGAAATCTTACCTGCCAGCTAATGCGTTAACATATTTTCATTTCTCTGACTCATTAGTACCCGTCACCCAGCAGAGTTAAGGCCTGTGAGAGACTAAGGAACAAACACAGCGGGTAAATTTTGATAAGAAAGAGTAAGTGCTCTGTAGAGTTGGGAGAACAGGCCCCAGGGAAGGGTCAGGGGATGGAATGACAGATGCAGGTGAGATACTAGAGAAATACTTGAGACTTGCTAATTCTGCTGAGGTCAACTCTATAGATTGTCATCACAATGCATTAGAATAAATGACATTTCTCAAAAGAAAGTCTGTTTTAACTTAAACTTTAAAATTACACTTCACTTGAGCAATATAATGATTAGATTGACCTTCCATTGTTACTTAATTTGATTGACTTTTCACATATTTATGTCCTGTCTCTTTTCGTTAATTCATTTATTCAATACAAATATATTGATTGCCTCCTACAGCTCAGGCATTGTGCTAAATGTGGATAAACCAAAATGAATCAAGACATAGTCCTGGCCTAGAAGAACTGACAATCTAGTGGGGGAACAGTAGCACAATAAATCACTGCAATAAAACGTGATAAATGTAAGAGAAATTTGTACCAAATCCTTGTGGAAAAGAGGAAACAGCAACAGGCTCTCGAAGGGGTTATGAAGACCTCACAGAGCAGCCAGGTCTTGGAAGACGGACAGAATTATTCCCAAGAGAAGGCGAGGGGGTGAGTTTCCCAGGGGAGGGGGAGAGGTACAATCCCCAGAGGCTTGAAAGCCTGTTGAGAGAGCAAAAGAGGCTACAAAGGGAGGTGAAAACTTTATTATGAAAAAGGCATTAGGCAGGAAATGAAAAACCAGAAAAGAGTTGAGAAGGTGCAGACCAAGATTGGATTTGCATTTGAAAGTGATCATTCTCTTAGCCCTCAAGAAGACAGACAAGATAGGGAGAGAGTCTGGAGAAGGAACATCACAAAGAGTCAACTCAACAGACCTGGCAGACAAACGCCTAGACATTGCAGGCTTTAGCTGAGGATCCTTACTCCCCTGCACCTAGCAATAAACTGTTCACGTCTTCGTCCATTCAGCAACTACCTGTAGAGCCCTATTTTGTGCAAGGTACTCTGTGTCATGGAAAATAAAGTCAGACACACAAACCCCTTACTTCAGTTCCTTATGACTGCCTAGATAGGACAAGCTTGAAGCAGGGCATTTGTGGGATTGAAGAAAAGGACATGAATAAGAGATAAGTTGACAACAGGCAGAAACACCAGAAGAGGGTTAAAAGTAATCCTTAACATTTTGTTCATTTGGCAGCACTTATATGGCCACATGTGCTAAAAGTTAATATGCAGTGACCGAAAGAACAATGAATATGAAGTTTAAGACTTGGGTTTAAATACTGTCTCTGTGTGAACTGTGCCAGTCACTTAATCTCTCTGTATCTCAGTTCTTTCTTTAATCTATGAGTTTATTGATTTTAGAGAGGGAGAGACAAACATTGATTAGAGAGAGAAGCATAGATTGGCTGCCTCCTGCAAGCCCCTTACTGGGGATTGAGCCCACAAACCAGGCATGTGCCCAGATCGGAATAAAATGAGCAACCTCTCGGTGCATAGGATAACACCCAACCAATGGAGCCACATCAGCCATGTTCATTTAATTTTAATAAATGAAAAACTACATGCCCTACAGTACTATTTCAATTCAGCATAGGGATCATATAGAATAGTGAATATGTTTTTGGTGATTGATTTATTTTAGAAACTGAATGATGAGACATGGTAGAATATGAGATTACACCCAATTCCATGCCAGGGTTTCCATTCATTATATCTATCTCATTGGCCTGAGGAATAGCTCAGAGGTGGCATAGCATCTAGCACTCTGGGGCACAAGGAGGTCATGATGACTGAGAGTCTAGTGTCTGGAAGGTTTGGAGAACAATAGGGTCAAAATCATGAAAAGGATTCCACTATTTCCACGTGGACAAGTGGCAGAACTAGGGACCACTTAGGTGGTGACCACTGACAGAAATGTCACCACTGATTAAAAGCTATAAGAAAAGCTGTAGCTAAAGTATATTACATCATCCTTCCCCCTCCCCGCCCCCCCATACCTGCTCTCAAACCTACTGAAGGCAGAAGTAGCCCGGCAGGAAATGGCAAGCAAAATAATGAGGAAAAAATCAGTGAGATCACCACTTAGAGATTTCCTCCAAAGTATCTTCTGAATTGCTTCATAGAGTCTCTTAGTATCTACAGTCCTTGAGGAGCTCTCTGGGTTCCAACATCCCCATTACAGGGATATAAATATATAATGTGCACTTAATCAAAATTGCTTTACACCTGTTCCCTCCTACTAAAAATGATGGGGAAAAAACATCTGTATTACTCTCTCTGGACAGATAAAACTTCTCTTCCAAAGTCGTTCAGAAGGTAATTAGGTACCTTAAGTGTGGGGGTAATTTAAGATTTTGTCTGTCTCCAAAACTGTTGACAATATGTTAAGCAGATGGAGGTCATTTCTTTTATTTCTCTAACTTTGCCTTTTGGCTCTCCTATAAAGGATATGCTGACATAAATGTTTTGTTGTTATGCATGGTAGATAGACCGGCAGGTCCCAAAGGTGAGGCAAATCATGTCCTTTCAAATGATCTGTTATTCTTGGCAAAAAATTTGGATTAACTATGACAGAAAGCCTTGAAATACTTTCTATGCCCCTACGTTAGCATTAGAAGGAAGGAGGGGGCTTAAAAGACAGGGAATGAGATAGGCCAAACAGAAATGTTTTTTGGTCATTTTGATTCAATGAAGTAAAACGGCATTGCGAGCATCCTGGGACCTCTATGCCTTTGGGTTTGGATTACCGAGGCCAAGTTCTTGGCTTCTCTAGATGACAGAAAAATATTCAGTTCCTGGAAAATGGTGCTATAAGCCTCATTGTGACTTGATTTAAAGCCATAGGTCTTGAATTGTGGAATGCCTTCTACCATACTCCCCCCTTCTGTCTTCCTTCTAAACTAGTTTTGCTGACTAAATTTTTTATCTTCCCGATGTCTTTAAGCATGTTTGAAGCTATAATTCATACATCAAATTCATGAAAGCCTAATGACTGATAGTATTGCTCAGTAACTCAAATGTTTTTTCTACTTTTGCTCCTTAAATGTTGCTTGTAATGATAAACGCATGAAACACTGAGCAATTAGAGGGCTAAGGGTGAAAACCAGGGCACTGGATGTATGTGGTTCATCTACTAAATCCTCCAACAAAGTAGTCATTATTTCACATGAACTGGACCCTGTTTTGTAAGACACATGGGGGTGTTTAGAATGCTAAAGTTAAATAGTCTTTTGGAGGTCAACCAGAGACCACTCAAACCAATGAGGATATGAGAGTTTTGCTTATGTGTGGCAACTCATAAGAAATATTTTTAAAAATCACAATGCTTTATCATTCATCACATTTCTTAAGAGAACAAAGGTAATAATGATTTTGGAGGCTTTCCATTTTCTCCAGACAACTGCAGGAAACTGAGAGCTGCTTGGTCTTGACATTTGATCCCTTAGTGTTAACCCCTTGGGAAGTCAGAGAGCCTCCTTCACAATACATAGAGGACCATACTGTTCTATCACATAAAGGCTGTAGGTCTCACCAAGGCAGAAAACCTTAAATATTAAGAGTTTATGCCATCGCTTCTCCATTCTCTGATATTCATCAATAAACCCCCATTAATCTCTACAGGAATCTTAACATAGCTTCTTGTATAGTAATACCTATGTGCTCAAGCTTCAAAGATCCATTTACTTCACATGTGTAATTTGCCCACTTAGTCCTGCTGAGATAATACTCCTGGCTTAATTGCCCATAGAGCAACTAGATAATTCAGCTGCACTGGTTTGTATTAGCTGTCCCTGCATATGTGTAAAGAAAAAAATAAACATGCAAGATTGTTCAAGCTATAAGCTACAAGAATTAGGACAAAAAATTATTCCCAAAAATCACAAATAAATCCAACAAATATTTCTAAATTTTGCAAAATGGGGGAAAAATCCTTAAAAATACACTTGGAGATATCAACTACTTTTCTGTTTTGGAGGTGGAGAATAAATATTCTCAATATATGTTTAGATATGTAGATTTATTTATATGTAAAGAGAGAATGAATGAACTAATGAATAAATAAATGAACACAGAAATACAGATTACTCAAATGTGGACCCACTTAAGGATAATTAGACTTATGAAACCGACATTTGTTTGTAAAAATTCAGGTCTCTATTCACTTAATAATCAGAACTACAATGAAAGAAAAATATCTTTATATATAAAAAATTTATCTCTTATGTAGTAAACCCTAAAAGAGTCATTTTCTAATTGATCTGGCTTGTTAAGAATCCTTGTGAAATATAAGAATTACAGTGCCTTCACTTGGGTAACTCAGGAACACACAGATGTGCACACACATAAAGACCTAACTCAGAAACATAGTAGTTCAGTAAAACATCATCATCCTTCAAATAAGAAAAAAAGGAATGCTTGCCTGGTTTTTCCCTTTAAAAAAATTTCTATGAACCTCATTAAGAAGTTCTTAAATGTGCTCTCATGTATGAATAACATTTTTAAAAAATTTTAAACAAATCTATTTGATCTTCTGGCTTCCTTCTAAAAACATGTTACTTCTAAATGATATTATACTATTAAACTGAATATTGAAATAAATGGTATATATTTGATGAAGAAACCCTAGAATATAGTTCGTTATATTCTAGCTTGCCTTATAAATCTAGCAAAATTTTCAATTAGAAAGATAGATATTGAAAGAATTGGTAAAATACATTGCTTTTATTATTTAAAAACTTCTAGTATCTGATAAAATGAGACAATAACCAGACTAATAAGTAAATGTTATATTCAGAATAAAATTTCTTTCTTATAAAAAATAGGAAGATATATTATTGCCAAATGGGTTTTATGTCATTCTGATTTAAGTAAGGCTTAAAATATGTTAGGCCTGATATATGTGGAACTGTCTTATGTACAGTATGTATATGCATTTTATGTAGGAATCAAACTCTATAAATTGAGTTCCGTAAGTACACACATACAGAATAAAAAATAAACGTATAGTTTTTTTCTTTTATATTTTTAAAATGTTTTTTTATTGATTTCAGAAAGGTGAAGGGAGGGATAGAAATATCAATGCGTGAGAATCATCCATCAGCTGCCTCCTGCATGCCCCCTACTGGGGATGGAGCCCACAACTCAGGCATGCGCAATGACTGGGAATTGAACCATGACCTCCTGGTTCATGGATCGACTCTCAATCACTGAGCAACACTGGCCGAGCTACTAGTATATATAGGTTATTTTTTTTAATTTAATAAATCTTTATTGTTCAGATTATTACAATTGTTCCTCTTACCTCCCGCCCCCCCCCCCCATAGCTCCCCTCCACCCGGTTCCCACCCCACCCTCTGCCCTTACCTCCCCGCCACTGTCCTCATCCATAAGTGTATGATTTTTATCTAGTCTCTTCCCGCACCCCCCACACCCCTTTCCACCTGAGAATTCAGTCCAGTCCCTTTTTATGCCCCTGATTCTATTATATTCACCAGTTTATTCTGTTCATCAGATTTTTTATTCACTTGATTTTTAGATTCACTTGTTAAGAGATATGTATTTGTTGTTCATAATTTTTATCTTTACCTTTTTCTTCTTCTTCCTCTTCTTAAAGTGTACCTTTCAGCATTTCGTATAATACTGGTTTAGTGTTGATGAACTCCTTTAGCTTTTTCTTATCTGTGAAGCTCTTTATCTGACCTTCAATTCTCAATGATAGCTTTGCTGGGTAGAGTAATCTTGGTTGTAGGTTCTTGCTATTCATTACTTTGAATATTTCTTGCCACTCCCATCTGGCCTGCATAGTTTCTGTTGAGAAATCAGCTGATAATCCCATGGGTGCTCCCTTGTAGGTAATTAACTGTTTTTCTCTTGCTGCTTTTATATTCTCTTTCTCTTTTGCTCTTGGCATTTTAATTATGATGTGTCTTATTGTGGTCCTCTTTGGATTCCTTTTGTTTGGGGTTCTCTGTGCTTCCTGGACTTGTAATTCTATTTCTTTCACCAGGTGGGGAAGTTTTCAGTCATTATTTCTTCAAATAGGTTTTCAGTATCTTGCTCTCTCTCTTCTTCTGGCACACCCATAATTCTGATGTTGGTATGCTTGAAGTTGTCCCAGAGGCTTCTTACACTATCTTCAACTTTTTGGATTCTTTTTTCTTTTTGCTTTTCTGGTTGAGTGTTTTTTGCTTCTTTGTATTTCAAATCTTTGACTTGATTCTTGTGATCCTCTAGTCTGCTGTTAGATCTCTGTATAATATTTTTTATTTCAGTCAGTGTATGTTTAATTTCTAGTTGGTCCCTTTTCATATCGAGGGTCTCGCTAAATTTATCGGCCTTTTCTAGGAAATTCTTGAAAAAACTTATAACCATGGTTTTGAACTCTATATCCAGTCATTTGCTTTCCTCCGTTTCTTTTGTTTGTGATCTGTTTCTTTGTCTCCGCATTTTCGCTGCTTACCTGAATTGGTAGAGTAGCTTTGTGTGCTAGGTGTCCTATATGGCCCCGTGGCTCAGCGTCCCCAGTTACCTCAGGTGGACACTCTTGGTGCACCCCTTTGTGGACTGTGTGCTCAGCCTTATTGTAGTTAAGTCTTGATTGTTGTTGGTGTCACTGGGAGGAACTGACCTCCAGGCCAACTGGCTGTGAGGATCAGCTGTGTCTACGCCGGGAGAACTTCTGTGCTGAAGACAGCCTTATGAGACAAGACTTGCAAAATTGCAAAAGCCTCTGTGCTCAGCTTGGATGGGGTGGAGTCTCAGGGCTGAGCAGACAGCCTTGGCTTCCTGTCAGCCCTGCCCTATAAGGCCCCTGGGTCTCAGTGTCCCTCAGTAATTGCTGCAAGCATCTCTGAGAGAAAGCCGCTCTCGAGTTTCACCCGCTGCCAGACAGTCCAGTTTCTCCCCCAATAAATCTGGATTCCCAGATTCTTGCCTGGAACTGGAGTTCAGCGCAGTCGGGAGCTTCCACCTTCCTCCCGCTAGAGAAAGCCAGTGGCACACTCAGCAGTCAGTCCTCTCTGCGTGCACTTGCGCGCACTCCTCCAGACCTCTGCCTTTTGCGGCTCCCCTGAGTTTCTGTGTGCTCCTCTCTTTTCCCGACAGTCCAGACTCCCCCCGTATGAGTCTGGGTCCCCAGGGTCTCGCCTGAAACTGGGGTTCAGTGCAGTTGGAACTGGAGTTCAGCACAGTCGGAACTGGAGTTCAGCGCAGTCGGGAGCTTCCACCTTCCTCCCGCTAGAGAAAGCCAGTGGCACACTCAGCAGTCAGTCCTCTCTGCGTGCACTTGTGTGCACTCCTCCAGACCTCTGCCTTTCGCGGCTCCCCTGAGTTTCCATGCACTACTTTCTTTTCCCAACAGTCCAGACTCCCCCTGTATGAATCTGGGACCCCAGGGTCTCGCCCGGAACTGGGGTTCAGTGCAGTTGGGAGCTTCCGTCTCTCTTCCGCTAGAGAAAGCTAGCCAGGCACTCAACTGCCCATCCTCTCTGTGTGTGTGTCTCATACCTCAGCCTTTTGCAGCTCCTCTGAGTCTCCGTGTGCCCCTCTCTTTCCTTCTAGTTGTAGAATTTCCACTCAGCCAGCTTTCCTGTGGTTCTGGATGATGTCCATTCTGTCTTTTAGCTCTAGTTTTGAAATTGTTGTGTGAGGCAGCAGTTTAGGTGTTCACCTATGTCGCCATCTTGGTTTCTCCCCTATATAAGTTATTGATTTCATGATTTTTAGGGTGATTTTAAAATGGCACTAGTGATGAGCTCTGTGAAGTTTCCACTTTTGAAAAGTCCAATACTCTGTGGTCTCAACGTAAAAGAAACAAGAGCTCACAAACTCAAGCAACTCCAGAGATGAAAGGCAGACCCTAACAGCAGCAGGTGGAGTGGAGAAGGTATTATGGAAATACTTGTTGATATGATTCAAGAGTGCTCACAGCTGCCCTGGCCGGTTTGGCTCAGTGGATAGAGCATTGGCCTGCGGACTGAAGGGTCCCAGGTTCAATTCTGGCCAAGGGCACATGCCTGGGTTGCAGGCTCGATCCCCAGTAGGGGGAGTGCAGGAGGCAGCTGATCAGTGATTCTCTCTAATCACTGATGTTTCAATGTCTCTCTCCCTTTCCCTTCCCTCTAAAATCAATATATATATATATATATATATATATATATATATATATATATATATATATATATTAAAAAGAGTGCTCAAGGCCAACCAATACTGAGGGCCACATGTGAAATCAGCAGAGGCCTAACCTGGCTAATTGTCTCCTCTGATTGTGACGGTTTTGATTAGAAGACTAATCAGCTCTCAGCAGCCTGTAGGCAAAAATGCCAACTGAGGGTGTGTGTGTGTGTGCGCGCGCGCACACGTGTGCATGAAATGACTGTACAGGTGAATGAATACAGATCAGCATTAACCCACCGTTCAAACATTAAAGGGATTTCAATATGAACAAAGCCAATAATTGCCTTCATAATTAGCATGAGCATTTTCCTCCTGTCACTTTGCAATTGCTTTCATATAAACTCTAATGCTGATATTGGGGTTTTCTAAAAGTAAAAATATATTCATATTTTGTCAATAAAATTTTAAAGACTAAAAATCAAAACTGTAACCCATTCTATAACCCAATTGAGTACTTTAAAATAGTTTATACAAAGTCAATGAGAAACTGTTTTTAAGATAAAGAAAACTTTCTCCTTATTTTACCTAAATATTGGTGAAATATATAAAATACAACTTTATTTTAAAAATTAAGAATAAACATTTAACTACTCAAGATGCTACTTGAAATAGTTCATTGCTTTGTGACTTGCTTCTTTCAATATCAGATTGAAATGACTTCAGCCTCTCATCGACTCTGTGCACAGAATCTTTTATTTAGAATGGTAATCTACTTTAACTACTATCCCTATGTTAGAGATTCTCAAACCTGGACATTTAGAAATAGGAAACCTCCAGAAGTGATTAAGCTCCTAAAAGTGAAAACTTCGTAAATAACCAAATACGAAAAATTTTAGAACCTCTAATAAACTTAAGGTCATTTTGTTAGTGTGAGAATGTAAAACGTATTATGCATATGCTCATAAATTTTATCATTCTATATAATAAAAGCCTAATATGCAAATCAACCGAACAGCAGAACCACCATTGGAATGACCAGTCACTATGATGCACACTGACCACCAGTGGGCAGATGCTCAACAATGGAGCTGGCCCCAGCCCGCAGGCTCCAAGCCGGCCAAGGTGGGTGCCAGCGGAGCTGGAGGCGGGGGAGAGGGCAGGCAGCGATCGCCCCACCAGTTGCCCCACAGATCAGCCCTGATCGCCGGCCAGGGCTAGGGACCCTACCCATGCACAAATTCCATGCATCAGGCCTTTAGTGTTTAGTATATTTAGAGATGGGCAGAGATGGAACAAGGCAGAAAATATTCCAGAACAATATATTTTATAACTGTTGTATAAATATAGTTCTTACTTTTTAAACTCTCTTCCCACGGTAGCTACAAAAATCAGACAGTAAGAACGAGAGAGCTGGTGGCAGTGAAGTATTTAGGTTATTTTAAGCTCAATTCCATAGGCAGAGGTAGTTTTATCTCTAGTTAAGTGTTTAAAGGCATGTGATAACACTAATGCAGATTTCCATCTACTTGATGGACTCGACAAAATCTCAGACTCTCAAATGGTGCCTCCAAATGTAACTGTCAGTCAGCTGATGTCAAAACCTAATGTCTTCGCCATGGCCTCACACATCTGGTCCCTGTCAGTGTCAGCAGGGTCTGCTGGATGTGGTGTTGTGGCAGGCAAGATGATTTATACACACAGGCCCAAAGGTCTCAGAGCTCATTCAGAGGATGCATTTCATATGGTCTATATGCCATCAACAAATGATTGACTGAAATTAAACAAAACCTTTCATATCCTGAAATCTGAGTAGTCTCCACTGCTCCCCTCACTTAGATCATGAATATATTTAGTTGGCTGGGGAATTCACCAAAGACCCATGTCAACAGTCTATTAGTGAGAGAGAGAGAAAATTCACATTAAACACCTCCATACTGTAACCTCTGACCTCCTTAAGCTGGCACATTTTTAAAATTCTTTATGGGATAAGGAATGACTAACCAGCCGCACGAGTAAACTCATGAATATGTGCTGTTCAAATCTGACCAGCATTTTCCTTGCAAATCGAATTCTTGGGAGACCCGGCATACGATGTATGTATCAGAAGTGGGCACTGCCTTTATGAAATGCATTATTTAAAACACGGTATTGAATTAGGATGGCAAGTTCCTCACTCTCTGCCTTTCACCTATCTTGATTCCATCTCCTGGGGACAACACACAGGCATGTAACATAAGACACCCAAGTGCCTGTTTCTTTGCTGTGAAAGCTCATCACTGCAATCTGGTAATGGATCGTTCTCTCCACTTCACTCAGTGTCAATTATTCTTTTGCACCAGCCTTGTCATGATCTGTAAAACTAACACTTTGGTCTAGTTCACATTAGCATAAGCTCAGCACGACTTGAGCGCACAGCCATCCTGATTGGATGCCACCAAACTTCTGATTTTGAGTGTTTCCTACAGAGAAATGCCATCCACCGACTAGGAAATGCTCCATACTCCACGTCTGTTTGATTAGCACGGTTTTAGCTTTGATAGGCATAATACAAATGAAAGATGTTAACTGTCCCTTTAACTTAGAACCCTTAATTGAAAAAGAATTAGGGACCCCGCGAACGGCTGCAGCTCCGTATTCCACAGGGAGAGGGCTAATTAAGAGCTCTGGGGTGGCCAGTGTGTGCTTCAGCTCCTAATAGAAGGTGTCCATATACATCAATCTAAAGTGAATTTAACCTAAGCTAACTAGGGTGTGACATGTATTTTTAGCCCAGGGCTTTAGGCCATTTCCCACGTATCTCTTCTCTAACATGCTACAACTTGCTTAAGCATCGAAGGAAGCAAGAAAGTAAGTAATGACTGTTTAGGTAACAACAGGGCAGTGCAAATCAGTGCTTGAAGAAGCCAGCTGTTCGCGCACTGTCACCCATCCAAGCAGGCTTGTTCGAACATGCGAAGCAGTGGGCTCCAGTGCTTTCTATCTAGGTAAAGGTGTAAAAAGTGGCGTGTGTAGCAGCCAGCAAAGAGAAGCAAAATCTTTTCAGATCTTGCTAAGTCTCTCGAGAGCTGAAAACATTCCTTTCTGAGAAATGATGTTCTGAAGCCAAGTGGCTGCTGCAACCATGCCGGTGGTCGGGCATCTGCCTGTTATTTGAGCAAACGGTGCTTGTCCCGGCACATCAGTCTGGCCTCACTGCCACTTCGGGGTGGGGGGGAGGGTGGCACGAGCCTGAGCCATCACCGCTCTGCCTTCCTTCATGGCTCCCTGGCTGCCCTAGCTTTCCCCTGGTTCAAGATAGCCCTGCAAGAACGTTGGGGTTTTAAAATCCATTTTCTTTAAGGACAAATGCTGCTTATATAGTCAGAAAGATTCACCAGCATCTGCATGACCCCAAGTGCCCAGTTTGACTCTTTGTGCAGTGGCTCGGCCTGGTACACTGCTTTCCTCCACACTCACTCTGCCTTTCCCGTTGGGGAGCCCTCTTGGCAGGTCCAACGCTCCACACCTTGCCTCTCTGCCTGGGTTAGTTATAGGCCCTTCAGTCCACCCACCAGTGGGAAGCCTCAGTGACCCATTCAACTCTACTTGAAAAGTCTTTTAAGAAAACCACAACTCAGACTTTCAGTGTGTAAATTCAACATTTTCATGACTTTTCCTGCTTAATTTTTATTGCTGATGTGTTATGGTCTAAAGAAGCGATTTTCCATATTTTTCATTTCATGGCACTCACAAACTATGAAAATTCTGCAGCACACCAAAAAATATATCTTTTGCTGATCTGGTAAAAAATATAGTTATAATTTTGATTTCTTCACACTAGAAGGCTCTTATTGTATTGGCTATTGTCGTTTTTTAAATTAGACTAAGTAGGTATTGCATGTTTTAACAATTCTTGCTACACACCAACCATGCGCCTGCTGTGGCATGCCGGTTGAAAAATCGCTGGTCTAAAGTTATCTTCTCTGAAAGACAGGTCTTTTGCCACATTGAAGTGAAAGAAAATGACAGAATAGTCTTTAGAGATAAAGGCACTTACTTGGCCTCTGACCCTATTAATTATATGTTTACCATATGCTTAAATAACTTATCTAGGTCATTCAACCACAAAAAACTCAACGGTGAATTAGGGGAGGTGTGAGTAGGAGAAGGAAGGTTTATGGGAACTCTCTGTACTAGCTGTTCGGTTTCTGTAAACCTAACACTGGAGTTGTCTGAGTGCAAAGGGGTTGAAGACCTTGCATATAGAGGAGAGGGGCCAGAACCTAATTGTCAAGCACTGGCACAGAGAGATGGAAGTTCTGAGCTTCGAGAGTGATGGGTGAGTTTATGCGGCTTCCTCAGTGGGAGCACAGCTGGCACCTCACAAAAAGCAACACTGGCTGACAACATATCCCAAAGGACCTTTATTGGGGTCAGTTTTAATGGCCACAACTCTTGTCTCCAGCTGCCAACAGACACCAGAACTGGCCTGACATGGCAGCTAACAGGTGGTGCTAACCATCTCCTATTCTTCCTTCTACTGTTTTATGCAACTCAAATGCCTGTCCTTAGAACCTGGTTAGCCACTGCCAAGGCAATATATTTGCATGCAATTTTGGCTTTTCTGTCTTTTTATTTAACATGCTTTTATTGATTTTCAGAGAGAGAAGAAGAGAGAGAATCATCGATGTGAGAGAGAAACAATAGATCGGTTACCTCCCACACACATCCCTAACTGGGGATAGGTCCTGCAACCTGTGCATGTGCCCTGACAGGGAATCGAACTGGTGACATCATTCAGAGCCTGGGACGATAGTCAACCAACTGAGCCACACCAGCCAGGGCCCTGTTGTCTTTTGACTCAGGAAAGGCTACTGTGCCACAAAGATGACTACTGGAGCCAATAGGAATTGCAGGCAAGAGGGCCTGCCCTGCTCCCCTAACTTAACAACCTGTGTTAGACTAAAAAGCAGAATGGTTTTGAAAAGTTTGGAACGTATCTTCTTTTTGATGTTGCTGATGCCATCCTCACATTGATGGGACCAGAACTAAAAAACGCTAAAAATGAATTTTAAAGATGTACCCACCACCATGGAACAAAGGATTATGGGCCCCATCCATTTGTGCTCCATGTCTTCTATTATTGCCTGCTGACTATTTCTGCTCATAAGGGACCGTGAACTATCCATGAGTGCAAAATGGATACAGCACAAATTGATTCAGTAACATCACACAGACATGTATGAATAATGAGCTTCAGTTGCAGTCTGTCACACAGCAAGCATATCAGTGTAACTGATTTATCGAAAACTTGACTGGGTAAAGCCTCATTCTTAAAAGAGGGTATCGGCTGTTTCTTTATTGGTTAAAACACACACACACACACACACACAAATTTGAGCAAACTCAGACCCTTTGAAATTTAAAATGTGGCAAAAGATGGAACTGCCTTAGAGCTGACCTACTTCCTCTCTCTTAACCAAAAGGAGAGAAAAAGGAGGAGGAAGAGGAGAAAATGATACCAACATTACCATAAAGCTTGAAGGCTCATCAGAGATGCTAATCAATTTCAAATTCCCCAAGGAAAGCTGCATCTTCCTATGAGTGTCTGTGACTGTCAGAGGAATATAGCTAAGTCATTAAAACAAGAGAAAATGAGTTTCTCCTTATCCCCTCTTTTAGAAATATGCTTGGATATTCAGTGAGAAAAACAGAAGGACACCGAGCACACTCATTCTTCATTTGTCATGCAGATGTGGGGAAGCAGTATCACTGCAGGCACAACAACCCACTATATTTAAAATATGCTCCTTTTCTGACCATCTGCCAGTTTAAATGAAAGAGGTAGGAATCAGACTATCTGACTCCTAAGGTTTCTTCCAATTCCCAGTTTGAAGAGACCTTAAAATTTAAAAAATAAAGATGGAACAAGGAAGGTTAAGATTTTCTGAAGAGAGAGATTGAAAGTAAAAGCATGGGCTAAAATACCCATAATTACAACGTAGCTTACACAATTTTCAGATGAAGCAAGGACAAAGTATACAGAAGATTGAACTTGCTTACAAGTAGAGAAAAAGCTATTCAGTAGAATTCTTGAAGGGTACAAAGGTACCACTTAGTAAGTCACTGAGTTCAGGCCCCAAATAGCATCTTTGTGAAACCAGTCAATGCACCCCTAAAGAGAGGCCCTCTGTGCCAGGTATTAAATACAGAGAAAAAGACCTTTCAATGGGTTGTGATGTAGGCAAGGGAGTACAGGGGAGGAAGGTCCACTCAACTGAATAAATGGACCTCGCATGGCTTAGAGATGCAGCATTGCTTCTCTAGGTCAAAAGTGTTGAATTTTATACAAGAATAATAAAGAACCCTGGAATTAAACAAGGCACTCTAAAAAAAAAAGTGGGGAAAGTTAAGCAAATCCAGCAATAACTTGATTAACCTATTTAGTCACATTGGTTCATAAAAAAATCAATTATTTAATATAGGAATTAAGTAAAAAAAAAATTTTTTTAAGCATCTGTAATTTATTCACTGGCCCTAGGGATATCTTCAGAATCAAAGACAGCTTAACTGAGTTCTGAAGTTCTCACCAAGTATTTGTACGGTTTTCAAAGGGCCTTGAAAGCAGCTAGGCACTTTCTGCTTCAGGCTACACATTAACTAAATTCCAATGTGCCCTGCACAGAGCAAGCTCTTAATCAATTATTTCCTGCAACTCTTCAGAAGGTTCTTTTTGCAGAGTATATGGTTAGGCCCTGAGATCTCTGCAGAGATCTTGACACAGACATACACACTCTGAAACTCTACAGTCCTAAAACTGACCCACCTGTCATCTCTACAGCAAAGAGTGAAGAGCTGAGAGAATTCAGAAGGAGAACAGAATGTGTGGGGGAGGGTGTGCAGAGAGAAAGAATCAGAGAGGGAGAAAGAGAGGGAAAAAGGAGAGATGGAAACCAGAGAGAACAAAGAGGGCATGGCATCTCTTGTTTATAGAAGCAGTTTCTGGAATGAAATCTTTAGTTTATGTTGGGAAATCAAGTGAACAAATGGGACAAATGCAATATTAAGGAACTGATTTCAAATAGAAACTTGCTTCACAATAAACGCCACAATGCAGAAAACTCCATGGTAAATGGCCCCAAGCACAGGCTCTGAGCTACATTTAAAGCTTCATGCACAGCTAATATATTTTGGAATCCCAGAATTTTAAGTCACCATCCCTACCTGTATTTGCGATGATCGGAAAATGAGACTAGAGATGGAAACACCTGGCAAAGAATAAACTGTGTCTTGCTGTGAAGAATGGTATTACTCTTCCTATAACTGAGAAGCACTGCCTCCTGCCCTAGCAGCAGCTCCCAAGTCTCAGCTAAACCAAGTTTGATTCCTTCTTCTTCCCTCTACTCCCAAACCCATTATATAAATGGTTCACACCTTTTGTGTTGAGATTTGGAAGGTTCATGAACCTGAAGTTCATTCATGCAAGGAAAGAAAAATACCATACAAAGATTTGTACTGAACAGAAAACACAACTGACTGTGAGGCAGGAGACCTGGGTTCCAGTCTCCCTTCTGTGTGACATGGGATGTGGCATATATTCTCCAGGGCTGGGTTTCCTTATGGATGAAGAGAGGGTGCTGAAATGAGCAGGGGGTGGGGGTCAGGGACAAACTTTAATTCTAAGGCAGCATACTTTTTATTTTACTGAAAATATAATTACAGTAATTTTCAAACTGTTTTGAGGAAGTTCCGTTTTGGTCATTCTCTACTAAAATAAATAGTGGGCATATATTGCTAAATGAAAAAGCAAATTACAATATCTATCTATATCTATATCTATATCTATATCTATCTATCTATCTATCTATCTATCTATCTATCTATCTATCTATCTATCTATCTATCTAAAAAGAGCCAGGGTCTGTAATGTCCAAAAACAACTGAAGGGACAACAGATCAGCCCTTGCCTCTCTCTCTCTCCCTGGGCCTTGCCCCCCCCTCATCCCCCCCCCCCCCCAGAGGTCAGCAGTTCAGCCCTCTTGCTAGCAGCCTGGGGTGGCTGCTGATCAGCCCCGCCTCTCTGATCAGGCTCAGAGACGCTGACTGACATGGAAACTGACCAATCAGAACCAAATCTGGGTGAACTGCAAGGAGCCAATGGCTGCCTAGGAAGCAGAGCTTTTGACACTGGCATAGAAATCGACCAATCAGAACCTAATCTGGGTGAATTGCAGAACCTAAGGTGGAGGCTAAGGAGAAGTTTTAAGGGCAACAGCTGTTTGGTGTAAGGTGTAAGAAAGCGGTTCAATTTTTTAATGACCAGTTTGGCAATACAGTGCATATAGCTGGCTTAGCTGGCTATCAGTCCAGATCAGATATAGGGGTTATGTATTTTTGTCTGCCAAGAGCATCTCCTCCTGCTGAAAAAAGACTCCCCCTGCTTTAAGCAATCCTAGTCTATATAATCTATCTATACTAATAAAAGGGTAATATGCTAATTAGACCAGGTCAGCCGGCCATCTTATGGATGTCCAACTTCCTTGCAGACAAAGCCACGGTGGTGGGGGCCAAGGCAGAGGCAAGTAAGGGGTGATCAGGCTGGCAGGGGAGGGCAGTTGGGGCAAGATCAGGCTGGCAGGGGAGGACAGATATGGGCGATCAGGCAGGCAGGCAGAGAGGTTAGGGGCAATCAGACAGGAAAGCAGAGAATTTAGGGGCAATCAGGCAGAGGGTTTAGGGGCAATCAGGCAGGCAGGTAGAGGCAGTTAGGGATGATCAGTAAGGCAGGCAGTCAGGTGAGTGGTTAGGAGCCAGTGGTCTCAGATTGCAAGAAGTTTGTCCGACTACTGGTTTAGGCCTGATCCCTGTGGACATCCCCCAATGGGTCCCTGATTGGAGAGGGTGCAGGCTGGGATGAGGGAACTCCCCACCCCATGCACGAATTTCATGTACTGGGCCACTAGTAATATATAAAGCAGTTTTGAGCATGTTCACACACATTCTAGATGATATTATGAATAAAGTTTACTTTCATCAGTGCACTTAAAAATATATATTTCTAACTTATTTCAAGGACAATGCATTTCTTTTATAATCATGAAAACAGTATTAGAAGTAAAAAGCTAAGCCATTACACCTAGCTATTTTCAGGACTATCTTCAAAGATTTTCCCAACAAACATTTGTGATATACCTGTGTGTTTGTGTGTGTGTGAGAGAGAGAGAGAAAGAGAAAGAGAGAGAGAGAGAGAGAGAGACTTATATAGCACTGAGTTTCAGTGATAAGATTTGGGACACTTAGTAAAAATAATTGACCCAAACATTTTAGAGAGCAAATAAAATTCTGTTAGAGGGCTTAGGAGAACTTTGATAATCAATGGAGTGATAAATTCAGGTACAAAGAAAATTAAAACTATTGCTTGAATTAATCTGAGGAAGCTGTATCTGTAAGAATTTTCTTGTAATCAATTTAAAATTCATTAAGATTGACCTTTTCTATACTCTTTCATAAGCTTCCATATCCTCTCTTTTCATAAAAGCTATGCACTTTGCTTCCTTGTGGGGCTGATCTGAAGTTACTAATGCTGACTTCAAAGGCATATAGTCACACCTACTCATCTGCATTGAGCACCCTGATGTGAGCACCTTGCATGTAGCTACTACCTCGTATTAGATCAAGGTTTACTGAGAGCAGCAAGGTAAGTGGGTTGGAAGCATTAAGGAAAGAATTGTAGAGCTCAGGAGAGAGAGCTTTTAGACAGTTTTAATATCAATCTTTGAACCAGAAGCAATGATTACAGATAAAAGGAACTTCATGAGGTTTAAACAGGAGGCAGGGAAATAACTTAGGCACACCCTGCGCCTGGCTTCCTAACCTTGGAGACTGGTTGGCTTCAATTCAGCCCCAGGGCCAGCAAGTAGGACTGAGATTTCTGAGTCCAAAACAAGCTCAGTCCACTCTCTTGTCCTCAGCCTATGCCTACCCTCTCCATCATCCCTGTCACACCTCAGGCCCTGGGATGCCTTTTGATGAACATGAAACAGTGTCCATCCAACCCATTCCTACCCCCAGACAGAACAGAGCAAGGCTGTGCTCTGGCAAAGGCAGGGGCAAAACACAGAGGTGATGCTGCTTCCAAATGTATTGTCTGCACGTCCTCTGGGGATAAAAGGGAGAAATTCTGTACATAATTTTCCAGAGAAACAGAGCATCACAGAGGACCCTGGGCCTGACAGTCTCTCCTCTGCTGCAAAGCCTTTCTCTGGAGGTAGTGAACAGTTTCATTTCCTGCCTGAGCTTTCGACAATGCACTCTAATAACTCAGCCCCTGCCCTCCTGACAGTTTAGTTAAACCCACAGAGCAAAATGTTACAAATGGAATCCCAGGCCAAAGGGGAGTTGCCCACAGGCTCAAATTAACTACCAGTCCCCAAGTAGCTAACTTTCACTTATCACACAGAAAGAACTCTGAAGCAAATCCAAGTTCATGAGCAAAATTCATCATGCCAGGGAAGAGGCGAGGGGGAAATAAACACCTCAAGTCCATAGCTGGTTTCCCGCGCTCTCCCTCCTGGCTCCAGGTCCTGTCAGAAACTGCATTCACAGCCTCCCTCTGCCAGGAGAGACCAACCTGTTTTCAATGCAAAACTTCTTTTTTCTGTCTCTTTTTTGTCCTTGAGACCAGCACTGAGCTCACTGAGGAAGTAAGGCCTAAGGGTTTACACCTGTGACCCAAACTTGCCATTCTGTGTGAGATTTTTTAAAGAAAAACAAGTTTCTGAACCACTGCCTGTCCTTAGGCCAGTGCTTACCACCAACAGCAACAGCATAGTGGTGGTGTTTTTGTTTGTACTTTTTTCTTTTTGTTTTTCAAATGTGACCCAAATTACGACTTGTAATACACCAGACTTCACCTTGACTTCTTTTCAAGTTGCTCCTAAGACCATCTTTTCTTACATAGTTGGGAAGAGTGAACATCAACCATTAAGCGTCTAAAGGTAATGGCGAAAAGATTACCTTAGATGACCACCCAATGTAATTTCTTTGTTTCCTAGATCTTGTTCTGTTACAACTTATGCAGGACACACGAATAATTAAGATGGCCAGGTGAATCCTAAAAAGGAGTCAGGGCTGCTCCTGATAGGGCAGAACACCATGGTTTCACTGCTTTACTCTAAGCACAACACATAAAATACGTGGCCGTGCCTCGCAGTGTGAGCCAACGACAGTAAAGCCAGGGTGGTGCTCATGAAGTTACGGCAGTCGGCGTGTGAGAGCTTAAGTCCAACCCAACTGAGAGTCAAATAAATAGCTAGTTACATAATTAAGAGGTTTTATTGCCAAGCAATTCATCACAGCAGCAGGAGAGAGGCAATAAACAAAAGTAATGATACTCTCCTCTCCATCTCTGGCTATTCAATTTGCCCCCTCAATTTTAATTTTTAAAGATTTTTTTATTGATATTTAGGGAGAGAGAAAAAGAGAGAGAAACATCAATGTAAGAATGAAACATAGATTGGCTGCCTCTTGCATATCCCCAACTGGGGATTGAGTCCCCAACCTTTCGGTGCATGGGAGGGCGCCCAACCAAGTGAGCCACACAGGCCATGGCTGTTCCCTCATTTTCAATGTATTGTCATGGTGTCTTACGTTGTAAAGGCAGTATGTGTGTGTGTGGCGGGGGTGGGGGGGAGGTGGGGAGAGGCTCGCAAAGATAAACACATGCTCCAAGCAAGACAGAGCCTGAGATCCTCACAGAAAAATAAAGAAGAGAGGAGCTAACTTTCGTGACTGCTGGTGTGCTGTGTGCTCTACAACCACTCTGCCTGCCCTGGAGTACCCAGTAACACTTGGAGCAGGAGCCATTACCTTGCCATCGTCTCCTGCTGACATGAGAAAGTCTGGACCACCAGGAGTCGGACTAACTCACATCCAGGCTAACTGTCAGACTAGATTCAACCCCAGGTGTTTCTGACTCCCAGGACTTTTCATGAGACTAGGATTGCAAAGATGGTGCCCAGGTCATTCAGAGACGCATCCCTTTGCTATGGCAGCTCGCTCTTGCACTGCCAATACTCCACTATGACACCCAAGTTCCACTGTGGATTTAGAAGCAATAAGCAGCTCATAAATCCTGTTAAGCCATAGTCTGTGTCAAAGGTGCAGGTATTAATGCTGAGTCACTGCTATGCTTTGCAGAGATAATACTTTATCCTCCCTGTCCACATATGCCAGCCAGTCAGCTAGGCTGGGAGAAAGATGGCTCAAGTGGAGCTGGGCACCTGAGCTCCAATGAGAGAAACGGCTTCTCTGTCCTCAATTCCCTTCCCCACTCCCACAGCGCAGCAGGCCTCAGTGTCTGCCAGTTTTAATGAGTTTTCTACACAGGAACAGAGGCCAAATTTGGGTGAATGGCATGCTACCCTTCCCAGGTGTGCCACATGAAGACTATTCTTGCAAAATCAGCTTAGAAAAACTTGCTTTGTGACACTCATCTTGCCTACTTTCTGTCGCCATCCACGAAGTCTGGTCTCTTGTTCTTTCACCACTCACGTTCTGTCTACTAGATGGAGGAGATAAGGTGAGCTTGAAACTAGCTATGATGGAAACTAGTGTGGCAAGTGACACAAGCAAGAAGCACAGAGCCTTCAACATCGGGGTGGGCCACCAGGGAAGGGCACACAGGTGTTGGCCTTTGAGCCCAGTGTTGTGGAAAGTGTGGCAGCCAGAATCAGGGGAAACAGAGAGGGCCTGCCCCGTCCCGGGCTGAGAGAAATCCTGAAAAGACACTACAACCCTAAGTTAACCGCAAAGAATGTATGTTTGTCTGAAATATGTATTTTATTCTTTCACAGTCCAAATCTCTAGCCTATGTCCTTCTTTGGGGGAATTTAGTCTCAATAAGGGAAACCGATCTTTAGAAGACTACTAAGAGGTTACAGAGTAATTTACATTTAAATAGGTAATCACTGAACAAAATCGAAATATAAGTCTAAGGGAATGATTATAATGGTGGAGTTGAGACAACATGACAAGTGAGGGGCCCTCTCAGAATCTATCAAATCTCATCACATACGGCATATTTTCAAAGTGAATGATCTATACTTCTCGCAGGATTGTGAGAACCACAGGTGAGCTGTGGATATAGCATTAACAAACTATGAGTCACAGAATGAGAAAGTTATTCCTTTATGAGCCCTCTTTCAAGTTCTCAAGGAGCAAGTCTCAGTCTGGTGCTAATAGGTCTTTAACACCTAACACTGGCTAATCTCTATTTTTAAAGAAAAAAGTAGGCTTCAGAAACAGACCCTCGTTTGCTTAGTTATGCCAAGTAATATTATTCATGGCAAGGAATATTTAGGAGAAGGATATAAAGTTTCCATGAAAAAAAAATGTTAGATAAAAAAAAGATTAGGGTCTATATTTTTTTAAAAATATTAAATAAATTCCGGCATATGTGATAGATGCCCATAGCAAATTTTTTTTTTTTTTCCCATAGCAAAAATTTTGAAAGCGGCACGTGGATGACCAAAGTTTGAGAAACCCGGTCTCACAAGGCAGCTTTATCTTTTGGCTTTAATGGCCTAGAAGCAAAATCTAAGCGTGAGAGTGGGTAGAAAAAGCCAGCCCTGAGCACTGATGGCAGCAGACCTGGAGGCAGGGCATGGAAATGCTGTCAGGCTGTCTTTCCCAAGCAGAAGCAGGAAAGGCATCTGTGACCCAGTGTCCGGGGTCCTTCCCTTTGCACAGCACATCAAAAATAATCAGAACAGGTAACAAACGTAGGCATGCATATGTGCTGACATCAACATCAGGCTTAGGGACTTGTCCCCGCCTCCCCAACCCCCCAGTAAATTCATAATCACATTATAGTTACAGGAATGAACCATTTAAATCCAAATTTTCAAATGCAACACAGCATTTTGTTCTTTTTTTTTCCCGTGACCTATTTATGCTTCATTTAATGCTCAACATCACTAACATCCTTGTAGAACTAATAACACACAAAGCCATGTAGCTTTCTTTTGTTAAAAAAAAAGGCAGAGTTATGTAAAATGTGCTTGAAAACATGTGCAGAGAAATGTGAAATCACAATTTTTTTTAGAAGGGAAGAAATCTTGACTGTTTTTTGTTTTGCCAAAAAGTTAGTTTAGCACCCAATAAAAAAGAAATTATACTTACAGCTTTAAATAGGCAAGACTCACATTGTCAAAATGCACATATTTTGTTGAAAACAGTCTCCCTTAGGCAGGGAAAACAAAATTGCTGTTAATGACAGAACTTTTTAGATTGTACTTGGAAGGGAAGCATGCTTATGAGAAATAAAGCTAATAAGTCACAGAGCAAAATAGAACCTGATAAGGAACAAGGAGCAGGGCTTACTCATTAAAGGTCCATCCTGCCCTGTGCCAGTGCCAGGCGACCTCCCATTGAAGGTGCTTTTGAAATCTTCCAGGTCTGAACAATCACACCCTTAGAGATGAAGGAATGTGCCCCAGGGTGTTTGAGAGTTAAAACCTCACCATTTTTTTTTTTATTCAACCAGCTTTAATACTTCTCTTGGTTGAAATATGCATTGAAACTTGTATGAACTTAAACTAATTAATCTGTCCTTATTTCAAGATGAATCCATAGTCTACATTGGGTGTAGAAATACCTAGCTGGAAAGTTAAAAAATATTTAGGTCAAACAGGTTATTTGGGATCATGTAAGCATTAAGGAAAGGCAGCTGCTTAAGTGAATGACATTTTAAACTGAACAAGCCCGCGAAGTTGTCAAACCTGTTTGTGTGTTGATAAGAGCACAGAATTTAATTACTTGTGGGTGGCTGAGGAGAATCTGGCTTCTAGCACATTTGGTAAAATGTAAACCACATTCTGCTCCAACTACCAATGAGTGCTCAGCAGGACCAACTACATAATTTGCAGGGCCCATTGCAAAGTTAAAATGTGGGACCTGCTGTTCCAAAATTAAGAATTTCAAGACAGCAGCAGCATCACATCGAACCCAATGCAGGCTTTGTGAGACGGCGCGGTCAAACATCCATGGAGCCCGTTATTCCTTTTCCAGCTCCTAAAAAAGCTCTTTCCCACACAGTCACAGAGGTGCCCACGCTGCGTTCAAATGAAAATAGATCCTCAAATGCCCCAAACAATATTCCCCTTAACAGATTCAAAGACTGATATAATTCTGGAATTTCCTCTTTCTCTCTCTGTCTCTCTCTCTTTCTATTTTTTGGCAAGTCTGAATCAAGACTTCTCAAAATATTTCAGTTCCTGCTGAGGAGCTAAGCCAAGAAATCGCTTGGTTATAAACAATAGGCAGTTCAGTATATTGTAAAGGAAGAGGTTAACAATCATCTGAAAGTCAAGGCCTGTAGCCCACCACCGACTGGCTGACCTTGCCACAGTGGCCGCTTTCTTTTCTTGTTAATGTGTCTTTCAACACTCAAACAGGATGTCAGCTCTGAGAGAAAGTTCCTGCCCTTTTCTACCATGAACCCAGAGCTGTTTCCATGCCACACAGGAATCCCTGTTACTCCCCAGCGATCGGCTGTGCATTGTGGCTGAACTTCAAAATGAAGCAGACGTATAATACCATAAAAGTAAACACAAACACGCACACACACACAAACACCAGAAAGAGAAGTCGCTCCACAAATTCTGCCTGTGAAATTCTAGCATCTTTTCTAGTTTCTGCATTTGGAAGTTTCAAATGATCCTTTTTGAATTTAGCGACGCTTTCTGGCAATGAAATATGAAGAGGTGATGATTTCCTCCAAATTAGGAGGACATTAACAATTAAGTGTTAATGCGAACACCGTTAACAGTAATGCAATTATAACCGTATCCCACAAAGGGCAATAGGAAATAATTACTCTGATTCTCAAGTGATAGTTCTAGGAGAATGAGATTCTTGGTCTAAAATTCATTAGGAGGGGCTCTCCGCAACTCTGAAGCACACCTACAGCTGAAGACAACCCTGCCACTGCCAACACAGGCCCTCTCTAGCCGTCTGCTCTTGCTCCTGAAATATGGCCGCATTGGTGGTCCTGGGACCACTAGCTTGCTGTTCCTGAGGCTGCCATACTGTCCTGAAAAAGGCTTATCTGAATAGCCATAGATGCCTTTTTTAAGTCTCCAAGCTAGACCCAAAGCAAATGATAACCAATCATCATTGTTGGCTTCTAAGGATGATGAAGTGTATCCCAGGAAATGACTAATCTCCAATTTCCATATGCATGTCGGCAGTGAGACTTAACCGGAGAGAGTGGTATAATAGCAGATAAACCATTAATGCCTATCTCAGTCTTATTTGATTAAAATTGGAGGACTAAACTGAGAAGCAGATAAAATCAGTCAGTTGCTAATGTTTTCTCCTAATGATGCATAGATGAAAGTTTAAAGTGTCTCAATTCCATAGCAACCCCCAATTTTAGCAGTTCTTCAACAATCCATAAATCCTTCTCTCCTTTCATTCATCAAAGATTAACATTGCGAATAATGGATTAAAATGAACTTTTTGAAATTTCATTTCTCTATTCTCTACTCTCTGGTGGAGATCCACAAGAAGAATGATAAAACAAAATCACAAGAGATATCTTTTTTTTTTTTCTGTCTCTTTCCTTCAACACAAGCTTGTCTGTTAACCAGTTCTGATGATTTTTTGCTTCGCTATCTGCTCAAAGCTATTAGAATCTATTCTAACATCGCAGGCTCTTTTGAGCCTTGTTACATGTATGGATTAGCATCATGATCTCCTTAAAAGCTCCCCCTTATTTCCTTCCTTTCTCCTCTCCTACCTCATCAGGCCTTCCTGGGTGAAGAACCACATGACTCCCTGTTCTGCAAGAGCAGATCTAATTCATTCATGCTTGGTCCTTCATGTCTTCCACGTTTTGGCCCCACTGTACCTATCCAACCACAATTTCAGGATGCCTTCGTCAACCTGGTTTTCTCACCTGCCCTGTGAACTCCCAACCTTATGCCTCTGCTGATTCTCCCTTGGCCTACAATTCCCTTGGGTCGCTGCTGAGTTTTTTCAATGGTTAAACTCCTCTTTAAAGCTTCCACCACCTCCTTAGCCCATAAAGAACTCTTCCTTTTTTGAGATCCAACAGGACTGAGAACATGTATTTATAGAGATAATCTTTTGTAATCCTGGGGCGTGACCCCAGTTGCATTTTATATTCCTTGGCATTGATGAGGACCATGTCTTCCTCGTCTCTTTATCCCTCATTTTGGGGGACATGACCTACAAATTCATGCTAGTTAGTTAAGGATAGACATATCAATCCCCTGATGGAATAATACAGCCTGGATAACTGATAATGAACTACTTCTGCTAATAGCTTAATCCACTTGCAAATTATGGTCAGGGCAATGTTGCTTAGTGATGCTGGACCACAGATTGTGATGATTCATGACGGTATGTGTTTTACCAAAAAGTGCCGAAATGATGTATTTGATAATCAGTTCAGATGTCAAAGGTAACCAATGAAAAAAGAACTTAAAAATGCAACAATTCAGTACCCTCCTTCACTGCCGGACATTATACCTAAAGAGAATAGCAAAGTCAACAATATTACACATGTAGTTCTTACATGTAGTTGAAGATTTCTCTGTTGTTTCTTTCAACATTTAGTAAGTTACTTCTGTTTCAGGATATTTTAGAAATAACTGATATAAGATATCCTTGCAGAGAGTCCAAGTCTGGACTGGTAATACAAAAGCTCCGGAAATTCTAGGAAAACCTATCATTATTCACAGAAAACACATGCACACATGTGAAAAAAAATACATGCAAAATACAAAGTATAATTGAATAATGTATTACTCCAGAATAAATGTAGAGGTTAAAGGAAATAAAAACAAAGCCCATCTTCACCCTGCTCAGAGCTAGTTTCACCTACAGTAATGGGACATCTTGCAAATTTCAGAGCTAGCAAAACCAGTACTTCCAAACACTGGTTTTATCAGAACAAAATAATTTAAGGGTCTATGCTTGCAATGAGTTAATACCATCTTTCTCTCAATTGCTACAAATAATAATGTGAATAGTATTAGTCATGACAAAAACTAACATTTTAGATGTTAAAACTCTAGAAGTTAGTAAAGGTCTCGAGATATTTTTCTCAGAACCTAAAGGAGAACATGAGATAGCTTTTACATTCCTGGTTGCTCATTAGCAACCATCACTCCACAGCTTTCATATTAAAAGCATGGGCGCTTGAAGACTTTAGTTCTTAATAAACTTTGCCCAAAGGACATTAGCAAGAAGCATGCATCAAGTGACAGGATAGTGCCTCCCAGGACAGGGGGACTTGTCAGATTGTGCAACAGGATCCCACGGACCTGTCTCAATCAAGTTAATTAGAGACATCTGCAGCACAGAGATCAAGCAAGCCTAGCCCTGGCAGCTTATTTGCACCAAAAAGGTACAACTCATGTGGGAGGTAAGAGGGCTAGAATGACAAACAGATAGCAATCAGTAACGTGAGCCAGCTCAGTCATCTGAGCACACTCGCTGCTGAAATAAAGCTGGTAGGACCAAGGGATGCAAATGTCAAGCCGATGAAAAGGCTCAAGGATATCTGAACAAACCTTTGATATTCTTAGCCCCTGCAGGAATCTCAACACTGTAAATGGAACCTTCTCTACCCCCAACCCCAGCACCTGTTTGAACTCTTCATTCACCTATGCATTATCTCCTGGGGTTGCTCACACTCATTCCAGGGACCCTGACCCCTGTTTTTCTGCAAACAACTCTGCCCTCTTCCAAGATGTTGTTACTGATGGCGATCCAGCTCAGCGACACAGTGTTTGAAGTTATAGCCTTTGTACAGCTGACACTGAAACTTTGCCTCTGGTACTTATACTCTACAACTCAAATCTTAGCTCAAGAAAGCCACATCATGCCCCCATGCTGCATTCCAGGCCTGGATTTTAACAATCTAGCTCTACAAAAGTTAGTGGAGTTTGAGCCTTTAAAGAATTTCTTTTGTTCATCCTCTTTTTTGGATAGCATTCTTAAATCCCCAAAAATGACAGCAGCCAGCTTCTCACATATCGCACTGCTTCTGCTTTGAGTACATACATTACGAAGAGCTGGGTGTCTTTCACCAATGACATGTAGGCTGTTCTCTGATATTACTAGGGATGCTGTCATGTGTTAATGTTAACTACGGCTCCCTGGAGTGGCTGACAGAACTATGCCCAAAGTCAGGAACTGTATCTGTGATAGACCCAATTTTCAAAGCTGAGTGAAATCTGAACATACAGTTAGCATAGTCATCTATAATTTGGTGTGGGACAGATGTCATACCATGATGTACTCTTTCAGCTCTGGAACACATTTTGGTTCAGTGTTCTAATTCATTAACAACTATGTTTTCATGTTATTTTAACATCCATATAGTTAATAAACCACTTTCATGGTTTAGCTGTAGAGTTCCATAAATGACTGATTGTAAACTGGTAGCCTGTGGACCAATCTCAACTCCGTATGTCTAAGTTTTGGCCAGCTCGGTGTTTCAGAGTAATCTGAACCAATGTTTAGAAATCCAGAGATTCCATATATAGCACCAACTCTAGCCTTCTTGTGAAAAAGTAGAAGAGCTGGTTTCTTCTTTCATGGACATGTTCTGCTAGAATGGATCAGCAGCCATCCCTTTCAACAGGACCCTGACGCCCCCTGTTCATGATGTACCTGGCCTGATTTTTCTCACTTGGATATCTCCCTAGTTGTGGTAGCATATAATTTTGTACCCCATGCCAATGAACCTCTCTCTTTGTCACGTCTCAGTTTTCCACATAATCAATATTTTACAGACTTTTGTCTACTTTAAGAAGTATTTGAACAGCCTGAAGGAAGTTTTCAAGGATTTCAGACAGTCTGCCTTCCAATTTTGAATGTAAAACCTTCCCGGAGGATCGATCAGAAACCCTTGTTGAGTTTTCCTCAAGCATAACTGATACAATACAGCGAGGTGTCATCACACAGCCATGCAACTCTGCACTGGCCAAGAGGAATGGCTCAACTGTAATTCTCCCACCTGCGGCATCCTGTGATGGCTTTCCTGTGTTGGAGAGCCTATCTCCAGGCCACCGACTTTGCAGTAAGGCGCCAGCCCTGTTGATATCAAATATTGGCTAATAAAGGGAACATGACTTCAATCTTCTTAAATCTATTTTGGAAAGAAAATCACTGACATTTGGCCACCATGGTTCAGCCAAGAGATCCTCCCTCTGAAGTCAGAGAGTAGACCAGCAACTGTTGCAGCATGCTGCTGGCTGACCTGCCAGTGGCAGGGAGCAAGGGTTAGCTATGAAGATCAGACAATGTAGACGCACGATTATTCAAGGCCATTCTAAGCGAAAGGACAAATGATGGTAACTCAAAGGCCATTCAAGGGCTATGAAATTTCCATAAACATCACTGCCTATTAGAACTTCCTGCCCTTGGTTCACCTAGTGACTGTGCAATTTGAGGTTACTTCCTATTTCTATACTATGACTGCTCCATACAAATAAACTTCTGGACTAGGGGATTTACTTGACTGGGAAATGACAACTACTAAGTTATTAAAGGCTATGTCTTCAAGTTACTACCTGTGGCATTTGTAACACGTTCCCTGTTGAACAGAGGTGGCACGGTGGCATGATGAATAAACAATCCTTTTCTCTCCCTGTAAGTTATACAGCGTTACATGTGAATAATTCATTTGTCTTTGTGCGTTAACACACGATCTTTTCAAACAGGTACCGGTGCAGCCTCCCGCCACTCTTGTGAGGTGGTAATCATTTCATGCACTTCACACCTACCCAGCTATCAGTATCGGACCTCAGCTGGCTAAGTGGGAAGTGGCAGATGGTCTGTAGGGCTCATTTAATGCCCTGTGAAATTTTAACATGAAAACTATCTAAGGGTTCTGGTAGAGGATGTTGGTTCATGTGAACTTTCCTAGAAACTCAAGAGAAAATGCCACTGCTGTCCATGCCAAAGGATTGATGAGGATCCTGGGAGAAAAGTGTCCTAAGATTTTAAGGATTTCAGTAGCACAATATGTTCAAAGTGCTTCAGAAGTGATTTTAATCTGCAGCATTGCTAAAGGGGACCAGAGCCCAATAATGTTGAGGGCTGCTCACAGACTATGTCAGCAACCCTCTAACCTTGCCTAAGACATATACCTCTGAGACAGATTGGTCTAGGGCTGTGGTTGACAAACTGTGGCTTGCGAGCCACATGCGGCTCTTTGGCCCCTTGAGTGTGGCTCTTCCACAAAATACCATGGCCTGTGTGAGTCTATTTTGAAGAAGTGGCAATTAGAAGAAGTTTATGTTTAAAAAATTGGGCTCTCAAAAGAAATTTCAATCATTGTACTGTTGATATTTGGCTCTGTTGACTAATGAGTTTGCCGACCACTGGTCTAGGGAATCCACAACCTTATTGCAGATTTCTCATGAGGACATCCTATCTATACCACCCCAAAGTCAGAAACTCCTCTGGATTGTTCTACCTGAGATTACATTACTTCAGAACCTTAAAACACCCAGGCTGAACTGTTCTGGAGCAATGGGACATTGTTAATTAATATCAACACTTCCCAGATCCTTCTCAAATGTCTAATGTCAAAATATTTTACAAGGGTGAATTTCAAACTGTGTTCATGTTTTTCACAGCTTGGTATTCGTTTGAAATGGTATAGCTTGAAAATCAATAAAACATGAGATAGAAGATACCAGGGCGGCTTGAGAGTTTATAAAGAACTACACTCTTGAGTACATAATACTGAGAATGAAAATATGTAAACCTTTACAAGTCTGTATTTTCATAACTCCCTCACAAAGCAGGGATCCGTTGCCATTTTACTGATAGACAAAGCTAGCAACTGGCTTGTTTAGAGTTTCAAAACAGACCCCTCTATTTCTGCTGTTTCTCCCCTCTGGTTTAGTTAACTATAAAATAAATGAAAATGACCACTTCCATGAGAATATCTGAGTAGAATTGGGGTTGAGGGGAGGGAATACTTCATTATCTTTTCATCAAGTCCAATTCCTAGAATTTTATGTGTCAGGTACCTTCAACTCTAACTCCCTAAAGGAATGTTAGGAATCTTAGCACATTTAATTGTCTTTAAAATGTTTATTTTCACACACACACACACACACACACACACACACACACACACAATGTTACTGTTGCTACTGTGTACAACAGAGATATATCCCTTTCATGTTTATTATATCCTGATTCCTTCATGAGATAATTTGATGTGGTTCACAAATAAGAATCAGACCTAGTGAAACCATTAGATCTTAAGAGATCTTAAAAAACAAAAAAGCCAAAAATAAAGAGGATGGGAAGTCAATTACAATGAAAAACAACTTTAAGTCATACATTTGCTGCCTGAGTGTTTCTTTATTTAGCCTGCATTATTATGTGCTAGGCGGGGCTGGGTCTGTGCAGTGGACAGCTGAGGCTGTGTGGCAACTGAACATGAAACCTAACTGAGCTTCCTAGTGGCCGAAGCAAAAATAAACAAACAAACACAGTGCATCACACAGTTTCAAAGGGAGGTACTGGCTTATAGAGAAAGTTCCCCTTGGTAAGAATCTAAGGAATAATTTAACAAATAGGCCAATGTATATAAAGAAGATACGAAACAGAATAGTAAGAATATTAAAATATAAACATTTGAGTACTTACCCTTAAGGCTTTCTCTTCTCCTAAAATAGATTAGATAACACCTAATCTTTTGAACTAGGTCAGTGGTTGGCAAACTCATCAGTCAAAAGAGCCAAATATCAACAGTATAATGATTGAAATTTCTTTTGAGAGCCGAAAACCGACTTCTGCGCATGGGCCACGAAGTTTCAATCGCACTGTACGTGCGCACCGCATGTGGATTTTGTGGAAGAGCCACACTCAAGGGGCCAAAGAGCCGCATGTGGCTCGTGAGCCACAGTTTGCCGACCACTGAACTAGGTGATCAATAGAGTAAGAGCTGGAGAAACCCTTATCTTTCTGGACTGCTTAAAGGCACAAATCTAGAGCTAAAATTGCATATGCAACAAAGAACAGGAGGTATTACTGTTCTAGATAATTTTCTATATTGTATTTGTAATAAAATTTCTGGCAATTACATTTATTACGTTCCTTTGTTTTTCAGGTTCTTTGGTGATACGTGCTATGAGTCTTTTATATTATTATTATATAAGCTGATAATAATAACGAACTACCAGGTGAAAGGTTTTCTAAGGTGTGGCTTGACTAATTTCTACCTGCAAACTTTCCATTTTACAGGATGGTGCTCATGTGACTAATCTAGGCCACAAGATGTGAATGTGTTTTTTTTCTTCTAACTTAGATAAGAGTAAATATCGCCAGACCTTTAATTGCATACTACTTTATTTGCTAAATTATGCAAATCAATACACCCTAAATCAAATACATCCCTACTCCAAAGAGAGTTCCCCTTGGTTTTGAAACTCATTTTAACAAGCTATCAATCAGAGGCCGATTGTAGAGGTAGCATAACTGATTGGTAGCAGTGGGATTTCTGGCCATTTTTAGTGATAACCACTGCAATATTAGGAGCAGGTTTTTAATTCCTAGGAAGGAAAAAGCCTGACTGAAAAAAAAAAAAAAAAGGCACAACTTGACAGCTATATAATGCCATGATAGAAATGCTGCTCATCATGTCATACCTAATAATCCACATGTGCCTCATCACACAGCTGTTTGCCACACCATTTTGCCAAAGAGAACTCCTGGCTTCTCTTCCTCAGCCAGCAGTTAATATGCACATCAAGCACAATGGCCAGCCATCTATGGAGGAAGACTAGGCAGGCAGGGGATCCACAGGCATAAAGACCTAGGCAAGTAATGTTCTCAGCATTATTCAGGAATGTTTTGCTGCTTGCTCAAATTCATCGTTAACAAAGGGCCTGTTTCCCAAAGGTCTGCACTGTGTAATTAGCAGCAACAAACACTGCCCTGCTCAGGTCAACCTATGGGATTAGTTACAAAGGTTTTGTAAATTTCAGAAGCTATCTACACAGATGTCTGGGAAAAAACACACAAACACACAGAACAGCATAATGGATGCAGGCAGAGCCATTAAGCAGTTTAGGATTTGTGAGACTCAGACAACCAATACATTTTATGGGGGAAGTCATAAAAGTCAGACAGGAAAAAATATATAGCATGAAAGTTGCAAACTTCTAGACAGCATGTAAAAAATGCTGAAAAGTGGCAGGGCAAAGGAATAAACATACCAACCATAGCTCATCAGTCTTAATAAATAAGACAGGGTCACCTGAGTTTACTTCTGGAACCAATAAAGTCCCCTAGTATCTAATTATTTTTATAAAAGGATTGGATTTTTTTTTCATGCTCCCATTTACTGTTGTCATTAGACTGGTTCATACTTCATTAGTCTGCTTTCTAAAATGAAACTTTCATTTATTTATGGAAGTTTTTATACTTCCCTAAGGTATATATGCTCCAAAACATGATTATGTTTCATATGTAATATAAAATATATAACATATATGCTCTAAAAACATAACTAAGCAATGCTAACCTTTCAACCATGAAGGTCTACTATACTAAAAAAGATGCAAATACATGTTGATAATTCATACTGATTAAAAGGCCTCAAATTAAATCGTCACATTATACGTTTTAAATATCTTACAGTTTTGTCAATTATACCCCAATACAGCTAAAAACATAAATAAAAGGCTTTGATCCAAGAAACTAATTTTATTTTAGATTAAAAAAATAATTTGTAAGTGACGCGGTCTGGAACAACTTGTGAATAAAAGTTAAGACTAATGACCTCATTGTAACAATGAATTACTCTAGTTTGTAAAGATTTGTTCACTCTTAGTAAATAGCACTGCTCATTTTTTTATGATCATCATTAGTGTTTAATAAACAGGTTGGCAACTTTCAATTCAGACATCAAAACTTTTGTCTTGGTTGCCAGCAAAAATAATTAATAAAACACCTCTAACCCCAGGGTAAATATGTAAGCAAGTGCATGATAATGGATAATAAAAATAGCACTTCCTTCTACATCTAGTGCTAATTAAAATCTGATCAGATTAATAATTGAGCAGTGCCCAGGCTACCCTTGATTTTTCTCGTCAGGTTTCATTGTTCGACACAAATGCACTGACCTCAATAAATGAAAACATATTTTTATAAAACCTAAATTATAGCTATCCTTATTCAGGACACAAAGCGATTTCCTGGTGCCATGGGGTTTTGAGGTTATAGGAGACACACGTTTTCTAGGGAGTCACTCATTGCCACTGCTGTCCATGAACTAGAAAGCCCCAGAAAAGTGCATGAGACTTTTCTTCAGAGGTTTCCCCCACCAAACACACAACTCCCTCCCTGTACAAATCCCAATTAAAACAAAGGAATTATATTGTCTACCTATGTTCCAAGTGAGTGTGTGCCATGCACGCTGCTAGAGCTTTCTAGGTACCATCTCAAATTTTCCCAGCATCCTGATGAACAGGATTATTACTGGCCCCATATTTTTCAGATTAGGAAACTAAATCTCAGAGAAATCTGACTCCAGGGTCTCCATTCTTAATTTGCTACATGCAAAGAAATGCATGTAAGTACATTTTGAAAAATAAAGGAAAAAGGGCTTCCAGAATACAATACTGGGCAGCAATCTGAAAATATTCTCTTTTATAAAAAAGGTAATAAAATACCCAAATTCATTTAAATAGTACTGCTTTAATTCTACAATGCGATGTCCAAAAAACCTACAAGTACTTGTTTCTACCAGTTTTTAAGAAGTCGTTAGAAAATACAGAATCCATATGTCCATGTAAAGAGTGCCCTACAGATATGCTTCATAGATATAAGGTTGTATGAAATTGGAAATGTCAACATTTTACTATTTTGATATGACTAATAAAATATACATTAATGCTCAAATTTAAGAATTTTTTTCCATAAATCAAGAGATGGCTAAAATTATCTGCATTTTTACCCAGTCAACATTCACTCTTTTTATTTAAAATTAAATTCAAGCACATTGTGTGTGCACCTTCTTGGCCTATGAAAGATGTATTGGAGATGCTCTCTGCCCCTAATGAGTTCAGTGACAGGAACCAAGAAATGCCAACTATCAATTATCAACGATACTATATGGTAGAATATAATATGGGTTAGAATTCATTTTTTAAAATGTACTGCTCCAGGCTCCATACGAAGCACTGTTTTGTTTGCCATATATCAAGTCTAATGACACAGACTCTGCCCTCCAAGGCATTCTTGTGGGGAAGGAAAGGTGTTCAATAAACCAGCTGTGTGGACACCTGCTTCCCTTCGGTAAGTGTGTAAAAGGCAAACAAACCTTAAAGAAGCGCTTCACAGGGACCTTCTCAGAAGCCACAATTGAAGCAGAACCAAATTGCCGAGATACTGGGAAGACTGGCTTGAGTGGGCAAAGACAGAAATAGGGAAGAATAAAGTGAGACATCTAAACAAATCTCAGATTGAAAGAAGCTTTGGATACTAAAGCGGCCGGGTATTATTAATCACAAACCATCTTGACTTTGTGATGAGAAGGAGTGATCTTAGGTTTTTCAACATATTCAGACCTGAGGCTGGGGAAGTGATTCTGATAGCTAAGTAGGGGATGAAGAGAAGTCGGGAAAGCAGCCACAGACTCTTGAGGGAAAAAGTCCAGGAAAGACTAACTGAGGGCTTGCACAGGGCCTGGTAAGGGGTGTGGAGAGGAAGGGAAGGATTGAGAGATGGGGAAGCCAACTTTCCAGGATGGGTGACTGCTCAGAAGTGAGCAGAAAGGAGAACTTGATGACTGAAATCAGATCAAGGGAAGGAGGCGAGATAGGCCTCAATGACAGAACAATTGAGGAGAATTCGGTTTGGCAGACAAGAGAAATAGGTATGGTGATGGACTTCTTGAGTTTAGGATTGACAGGGGAACATCCTGGAAAGAGTCATGCATTTAATTAATTCAGCATGTATGTACTGAGCTCCTATAATGGCAGGCACCGTCCTGGAACCTGGGGATATAACCATGAATAAAACAGACAAGAGTGGTGTGCAGCAGGCAATGGGGAATTAACATCTGCTGAGAGGCAAAAGCCAGAAATAAGGACTGAGCATGCCCAACTGTAAAAGAGGAAACCCCATGGTTCTCCTAGACTCAGGAGCATTTCAGAAAGGGAGGAGATGGACTACGAGACAGGCTCTGAATTCTGGGATAGATGGGAGTGACCACCTGGCTTCATGAGAACTGGGGTCGGTGGGTTTGACAATAAGGGTTCGGTCAGTTCTTGCTCAGACAGCCTTCTCCACAGGGCTGGGCTGGGACCCAGCGAGGAAGAAATAATAGCAAGTGTGCCTTTAAGATGTTTGGTGGCAAAACAAAAAGCGGATGGTATTTTTATGCCTAGTTTTATACCTACTTCTCTGAGAATTCAGAGAAAATAGTGATTCCTCCTGACTAGGAGATCTGGGAATGCTTATAGTAGTAGAAAGTGAGGATGTTCCCTGCATACAGGAAGGGAAGCAGAAAAATAGATGATGAAGAGTCAGGGTAAAAACAGAGTTCACTCACTGTCCCAGAAATATAATTCTAAGTTAAATTTCTGAAAAAGACAAAATGTGCTACCTAAAAAAGCTTACAATTCTATTTCAAATAAATATACTTATCTGTTATTCTGGGGATACAAACTTAGCCTTGGCTGGTCCGCCACCTGAAAATATTCAATTTTAAGACAAGAACACAATAAACCTCTTGTTTGAACAAGGGCATGCCAAGCTGAGGATGGTGGACCCCTGACTCCACCCTCATTCCAGGTCCTCTTCATCTGCTCTCAGCAAAAAGCCAGCTCGTGGGAACCAAATTAAGGATGCATCAGTTGGATTGGGCCTACTGCGCTGGGAGCTGCCAGAGCGCTCGGAGCAGCAGCAGGAATTCCTCTGGGCCTTGTCATGACATCATTTGCGCAATGTAGCCTGTGATGGCAGAAAATGAAGCTGGTATTTATACAGGGCATTAGAGGAGGACCCTCTTGTGCCAGGCTTAAGATGACAAAATGTCAGCCTCAATCATCTGACAGGCTTTGGTCTCCCTCTGTAACCTCTTTCTTTGTGGCTGCTCTTTTTTTATATACATATGACACTAACAGAAAAATAAATTGAAAAGAGCACTGAGGCAGAGTATATTTCACGCACTGGTGCCAATGTTTCATATCTCATGAACCTCGGAAAACAATTCGTAGAGCTAATTAGTTTACAGTATTTAAGCAGCTTGTTCCTCGTCTTTAATCTTCTTTATGTAATACTGTGAACAAAGCCATATTATCTTCTGATTTTTTTATACAGTGTAACAAATATAATCTCCTTTTTCTTTTTAGAGATTACTTCATTTAGACATCAAACTAGGTCATTGTTGTTGTTGTTTATCTGGGGAGAAGGTATATATATAGACTGGCATCATTTGCATAGGTATCAACGGTCTGCCAGATCCACCCAGACCCTAATCCTCTGTGTTGTCATGGAAGCCACCTGGCTTCATTATATTTACAGTTTTCAATGTTAGTTACCTTGTGGCGTGCAGGTTTTCCTAAACTTTGCACATATTCCTCAATCCAAGCCATAAGTCACATCTTGGCTGCTGTCTCTTCTCAGATTCGGGATGGTGACAAGGCAATGTTGCTTTGCCTGCACATAGCACCCACCATAAGAGCATGACTTAAGGGCCCTCTTGGCCTACACTCAAGCGGATGGAGAGACATGCGTGTACAAATTAGTTGGTGAAGAGGGGGAAGCAAGGAAGAACAGAAAACTTAACCTGGGAAAGTTTTATCTTAAAATATGGCTCATCCAGTATGACTTTTAAGAGACCTTTTTGTGCTTTCCTATTCGAGATATGTAGCTACTTCATTGCTAAGCTCTTCTCTGCCTATGACATATTAGTCCCAAACCAGGCAACTGAAAGGAGAGACCTAATTTGTTAAGGCTGGTGTTAAAAGAACTATTTATCTGGTGGGCGACAGCACACACGTAACTACGTGCACTACACCAAGGGTTTGCAGCAGTGTGATTCCCTGAGAGGGACCCTTGCCAACTGGCAGAAAACCTAGTTTAGACTTTTTTAGGCATTTGAATCCACATTATTAAAGAAATTTTATAGTCTCAGTAAAACACAGTACTTGGTGCAAATTTTGATTTTGCTTGCCTGAGAACTATTTACCGTCCCATGGTACCGATCTGCCTTAAAGTTCACTCTGTCCTTAATTGTCAAGCAGATTCATGGGAACTCCTAATTAGTGCAAAACAGGTAACACAGCTGCGACTTTGCAACTGCTAAACACCTTCAGCATCTCTATCAAGCTGAGCTCAGGAGCTCTCTCTGCTCCCCTGCCAAGGTTAATGGTTTCCAGTCTTCTGAGAATTATGGAGTAAGGTGCCCACAGTAAGAGGGGATGGCCGGTTCTCCAAACTGCTGCTTCTCCTGCTCATGGAGTCAGCACAAAAAGTTGCTGGGTTGTAGCAATGATAATACAGGAGAAATTTCTTTCTCACCACACAAATCACGTTGAAGATCTGATTCACAACCACTATAGAAGATTTAAATAGATCCAATGCATTGGACATTGTGCATGTAGTCTGCTGAAATTAGAGGGACTAATTGAAGAGCTGGGGTGATCTCTTGCGAACTCTTGTGAGTTTCAAATAGATGAGTCAATGACACAAACTATAATTGCCCCAAGATTTTATTCTAAGGGCATCGACACTGGGAGTAAGACCACTAAGAAACCCAGTGCTACCACTTTACAACTCTATGAGTCCAAATTAATTAAACAGGACAGTGGTAAAGGATTACAGAGATAGTGCATCTAAAGCCCAGGGCAGCTAGTAGGACACAGGGAAGATGACGAGTTATTATTGTCGTGTCAGTTATGATTCTTTTGCACTTGCATCACAATTCAGAGACAGCAGTGTTTGCCAGCAAAAGCTGTAATGACCCAATTGAGGTATATATAGAAAAGAGATCTTAAAAGTAACGGTGCCAGAGAGATCCAAGGAGGAGAAAAATGGAAGATGAGAAAACAAAAAAAGTTAAAAGAAAATATTTTTCAGGAACAGGCAAAAGGAAAAAGGCAGAAATAAACACGTAAGGGGAGGGTTTGAATTCCTCAGCCTGTTCTTTTTCCTTGAACTTCTATTGGAATCCCTTTTCTGCACCTTGACTCTGTCTGCACTGTATGGCCCAGGTTAGCCAGCTTCAACTTGCAGGCGTCCCGAGGTAGAAAGTTCCCTCTTAGCTATGAAGAATGAAAAATATTAAAATGCAAAGTCAATGTAATAAAAGAAAGCAAGACTATACGCACATTTCATAGTAGCGAATTCTCAGGCAGACATGAAAGCCAAGCAAGCCAACCCCTGAGGCACACCAGGATAATATAAGTGTTTCAAGTTTGCGGGATGACAGATAAACAGCTAGCCTTGCTCCTGCTGAATGAATCTCTCTTTTCTCAGGGCAGAAATGTTTGTGGTAGAATTGGTCCTTGGGAAAGAAGAATTGATCTGTTAGCTTTTTGTGTTGGACCAGAAATAATTATTGCCATACCCACTTCCTATGGATTATGTTCAAAAGCTACAGATACTCATTTGTTCTGTCTTTACTGTAATATACAGGGAACTAATCGGAACTGGGGTTTGCTTCACCGACTCTCACCTATTTTAAAAGTCAGGCTAAGTAGGGAAGAAAAAGTCAAAGAGATTGCCAAGAAAGAGTGGGTCAGGTAATATTCAGAAATCCTGAGGAAAGTAATGAAAAAAAATGACAATAGATTATGGAGTGGTAGGGGTTTCTATAGTTCGCCCCTATTCACTATCTCCTCTTTCTGAGCATGTATTACCCACCTAACACCACCCCCCAACCCTCACCACACACACACACACACACAATAGTTGGGCAGAGTTGTGACCAGAAGGAAGGTGAATCACTTGTGGGCTAAAGCAAACCTCTCAGTATTCTTTTATATGGAAGCTTGTATAGAGATGAGAAAGCCACAATACTGATGCAGCCTCAGAGGCTATACTGAGTCACTGCATGGTGAACAATTACCTGCAATAATAAGCTTTTTCATGCTCCTGAGATCCTGGGGCTGTTTGTTACTGAAGCACAACCTACCCCATCCTGAAAATTACATGTATTCCACAGCAGGGAAGACCCAGGGGAAATAACACTGAAAAGGCCTTTAGGATCTCCTTACTGCCTTTTCCCCGTGGGCTGGGAATATTCCAACACACGAGCCTGTCTGCCTCCAGTATCTCTCATTCAGATCTCCTCACTGCTGCCAGAGCATTCTAAGACCCACATCTGTTCACATCTGTGTTTGAAGCTTGGTGGATTTCCCTGAGACAAAAAATAAAGAACAAATTCCTTTCCCTGGCTGGTGCTGGTCAGTGGTTAGAGCATTAGCATCCACCCTCGCACTGCAGGGTTTTGGGTTTGATTCCAGGTCAAGGGCATGTACATGGGTTCCAGGCTGAATCCTCCCTGTGTAGGCGAGGCAACCAATTGAAGTGTCTCTCTCACATCGATGTTTCTCTCCTCCCTCTCTCCACCTTCCCCCTCCCTTCCACTCCCTCAAAAAAAAAAAAAAAAAATCAAGTGAGGATTAACAACAACAACAAAAAGAGCAAACTCCTTGGCATAAGAGTCAATGACCACAATAATCTGGCTCCAGAGTTTCCAGCGTTACTTTCGCCCGGTGGCAGCCACGCCATATTCCTGCCCCCAGCATCCTGATGGAGCTGCATTCTGCTGTGCTCCATGAACTGTTCCACAAGCTCTCTCCTCACTTCCCTGTGAGCCTGTCATCAACTTCTGGCAACAGTCTCTTCCTCTGGGAGGCCTGCAACTCCTGTCCTTGCTCAGTGCTCTGTGCCTCCTCTTACAACACTATACACACTGTTCCTTAAAATATTTTCTTGTCTGCCTCCTCCCACTAGATGGTGAGTTGCTCAAGGCAGGGATTGTTTCACTTTTTTCCCCCCACAGTACCTAGCACAGTATTGGACAAACTGTTGGTATTTGCAGAAATCCTGAATAAATACAGGAAGGAAGGAATGTGTGGATGGATGTGTTCTTGACAGTACTAATGAGAGGACAGGAGCAGAATAGAGGTTTGTGGGATAGTAATATAACATAAATTTAAGCAGTTACGATGGTGTCAAATTATGAAGATTGAGAATTTATTTGATCCAAAAGGTGATAGGGAGTCACTGCATCTTCTTGAGCTGGGAAAAGATGAAATTTCCATCAGCCTCCCAGCACCTTGTGACCTGAATGGCAGCTCTGTTTGTACGCTTTTGTTCCCCCTTTGACTATAAAAGCTCCCAGAAAACAGAGGCTACGACTTCATCATATTTGTGTCCCCTGTAGCAACAAGCATGGAGTTTGTATAACAGGTGTCAACAAATATTTGCTGAATTTGATTCCAGAAAAAATTACTTCCTATGCTGTGAGGTTGGAGAAACCAGCTAGCAGGCTATTGTATTATACACAACATTAGATGGGAAATGGACTTAAAGGGGGTAGTTGCCGGGAACCAATTCCAACATGTCATAATTACAAGAGTTTCAACAAAAGGTTGGTGAAGCTTGGGGAGCTTAACAAGGGTTGAGTCAAATGTAGTTTACCTGTTGGAATGGCTAAATGGCACTTCCCCCAAACCTGAATATTACTGCTTGCTGCCAGACAGCTCAGGGCATTTTATTGCCTCCTGGTGGGCAAACACTTGAACAGCTGTAGGCTATTCCCCAATCTGGAATATTGCTTCTGTAAACCTACCCTGTGAAACCATACCCTTTGAAGTATATGTCTTCACCTTGCCTTAGGACAAATTGTGTTAATAAATAGCACGGGATCCTTAGACAAGGAGTAGTCTTCTAGCTCCTTTAGCTGAAGATCCTCTGACCCCCAATGCCTTTCAAAATTATCTTTCGTCTTTGAACTCCTTCTTGAATCTATGCATCAGCTCCTTTCTCCAGAATGCCGGACCCTTTGTAACACTGGGACAAGAACCCCGGCAGGTAGTGCCTATGGAAATATGGAAGTAGAAACCTAGGACAGCCTCACAGTCCCATTGCCAGCTTTCAGGGCCTCTAAAAAAGTTAATGTTTGGTTTGAGCCCATGGTCCTGCAAAAATGCCGGCATACTTACAATACAAATGCTGGGAGGAAGGTTTGTTTTTCCCATGGAGTAGATGAGTTTTGTGCTGGAGATGTGGCTTCTAAAGTGACAGTAGGACAAACAAGAAGAAAGTGTACCATAGCTACAAGCAGCTAGAATGCTAGCTGTATGCAAGTTTTATCCCCCATCATGTGATGTGGTTACAGTTTTTTATTCATTAATTGATTCATCTACTCACTTGTCCATCCATTTAATATTTACAAATTATATACACTGTGCAAGTCAGTGATGTTTTCAAAGCTTATTCTAAACTCTATTTGGGTTTATTGTCCATTTCACCTTGACCTTTGTCACTTTATTCCATAAAGGGAAAGATGATAAATGAGGTAAAGGAGTAATGTGCCTGTGTCTCGTCTTGTGTTGGGTTACCCAAATATCTCTGGTTATTCATGATCAAATGGGAGTTTGCAGGGGCCACCTCTTGTTGAAGTGTTACTATTATTTTTAAAATGGCTATGGCTGTCAACATGTAGTCCTAAAAACATCTCATTATTTAATGAATCCCAAGTCAAAAACTGAACTCCATTCTGCTGGTTTCACTGTGAACCTCTTCTTAAGACACACACACACACACACACACACTCTCTCTCTCTCTCTCTCTCTCTCTCTCACACACACACACACACACACACACACACACACACTCACACTGACCGAGTAAAATGATATCCTTAGTAAAAAAAATATTAAGAGGGAAAACTGAAAATCTCCTTTAAAGAAACTGTCCAAAACTCGAATCTCAGGGACGCAGTCTTAAATCTTCCAAAGTAGAATATGTTGGAGACAGAATTCAAGTATACATAGTCCAAGGTAGGGCAAAAGTAGGTTTATAGTGGTGAAACACAATTTATTCTTGTATTATTTATTATTGCATTTTCCATATGGATGACTGTAAACTTACTTCTGCCTACTTCTGTATATTAATAATATAAGCATTACTGTTGTTACTGACATATTCAATATGTCATTCACCTATAGCAAACTCATGTATTGAGCCAAACAAAATTTAAACAAAACTTCACAGATTTAAAATTGCATTGCATTGACCTTAAAAAAAAAAAAATACCTGAGAAAGTAAAATTTCTGTGTGACCTGAAAGGACCCTGAAACTTCTGAACATTTCTTGGTTGATATGACTCACACCTCTACCCATGAGGTCTAACATCAATGTTTCAGTCCTGCAACAGAACTCGATGAAGTTTTCAAATCATTACTGTGACAAAAGGAAAAAAAACACACACCCATGGTGAAGACTATGCATTCCCAGTATATCTGTGTTTAAGCCATCCCACCCACACCTTCAATTAAATAATTATTCTTTCTCCATGAACCACACTACACTTTCCAATACAGAAGCACCAAATCAATCACTTCAAAGGAAGTTAAGCATTTCTTGCACGGTCACCCTGCAGTCCTGAGATGCCAGTGGAGGATACAAACTTCACCTCACTTGTGGGGCGAGGCCAGCCACCCCCTACACTCCAGAGTCATTAGACATAGGAGGTGCCTGGGGGGACCACTAACTGTTGACCCCTATCTGTCACTATACATGGAGAAAGCTGATACAGGTAAAGTAGTCTACATGTGCACACACAAGACCAACGTATGACAGTGGATGCTGAGATGCATCTGTACTTGCTGGGCCAGCATTCATTCATTGAGGACAAGAAACACTGTATTAATCCCAGATGCATAAACTCCATCATGACATTATCTTAACCATTCCTGCATCAGTATCTGAAAGGTACTACGTATTACACATTTGAAACAGAATGAGATTGCATTCATCCTTTCACTCGATAATCCTAAACCCCAGCTCCAAGATAGCAAGCTGGGTTTTATGCCTGCTTAGGACTTAAGAACATATCTTACATTTATTCTCATTCAAGCCACATCTTGACATGATTTATGAATCAGGGAGCACAAGTGTTATCAGAATTCAGTTATAAATGTTCAGGGCCTCTTGGCTTTGTCACCACTGGGGATAGGACAAATGCTGGTTTTCCAAGGTCTAGCCAATATGCCTCCAGGGTAATAATTAGAGGACAAGGCTCTTCCTCTGGGTATATTAAAAGTTATGGGATAGGATGTGTTCCAAATGGGCAGGACTCTTAGTTCTAGTATTTTCTCAATGGCAATGCAGAAGGCTTCCACTATGGTTCCCCTCTCCCCCTTTGGGGACTGGAATTAAGGAAAGTTTGCAACTTTTATGATCTTATAAGAAAAACTGGATAATTGGAGAATAGGAATGGAAAGGAGATGTATTTTCCACTGTGTACCATTCGACAGTTTTTGAAATGTGTATCATGCTACATATTATACTAAAAAAATGAGAACTTAATTGTAAAAGAATTAAAAGCATAAAACCCACAAAACTTTCCTAAACTATGTTTAAAGGAAATCATCTAGTCTTATAAAGTTATATACACATTTTTAAAAATCTTTAAAAAAAAAAAAGCCAACAATATTCACAACTGACTTTGGAAAAACACTTGAGACTTGATATCTAAAACACTGTACTCGGACAGACCTTTTTTTAAAAAAGAGTCTATATTATCATTTTCGTATAATTACTATTCAGCTAGAAGCACCATTATCTACTTCAATATTATAAAAGTTAGAGATTTTTAAAAATAATGTGTTTTTAAAGTAAAGCATGTTATTTTTCCCTCTAGATATTCTTGACAAATATTCAGCATTTCAAGCAAATGCCTATTATTTCCTTTGGCTATTGTGATCATCTTATTCTCTTCAATATGACCCACAAACCTCCATGAATGTGTTTTGACACATCATTCATTCTCACACACCAGGCTATACCATTAGATAATGAAGCCACCTCTTTATGGACTTCATAGAACAAAATAGGCTGATGATGAATTAGATCCCTCAATTTGCCCTGAAAGAAAAATAGCTTAAGGCTTATTCTTGTGTTTGATTTTCAACCAGGAACCAAAAAATGCTGATAATAAAGTCAAGATTTGAAGCCATCAACTAGGGAAAGTCCTATTTGTTATTTAATACCCCTATGCAATAATTACTTTTATTTGTTCATTTCTGGAGCAGACACAATAGTTTAATAGTTGTCTTTTACAACCAAATACTATTTTAGTAAACAGGAAGTAAAAGGCCAATAAAATCCTTTGCTCTCTCTTCCTTCCACCAAACTTTAAGGCTTATTTTATCTCCACAGTTATTATCTGAAGGGAGTTACTGATAACAGAAATAAAAGGACTCAGGAGCTCAAAGTATGTGGTAATTGCACAGTGTTTTCCACATCTTGTTTGGGTTTGGCTGGGCTGGCCAAGGCTCCTGGCATTCCCACCAGCCTGCTTTGCACGCAATGAAAGAAAACTGCCTGAGTAGAATGGCCCTAAGGCCTAAATTCCTTTTCCAAGAAAAACCAAATAAATAACAAGACTTGGGAAAACCAAAGTCATACATTTAAACTGTCCTTATTTGAATGTGTAAACTGCTAAATGGTAGGAGAATATTAGCTTATACTTTTAAGGGACCTTCATGTGCAAACAGATTACTAACTACCTGCACAAACTTTATGATGAGCTATTGGTTCTTTTCTTTTCTTTCTTTTTCTTTTTTTTACTCCCTTGGCCAAACTGGTAATACTTTGCCTCTAGAATAATAGCAATAGTGTATACTGATTGAACATAGGCAAGTTCTAGCACTTTACATGTATTAACCAATTTAATATCCACAACAACCCATGGGCTTCATATGATTATTGTCCTCATTTCATAGGTGAGGAAATGAGGCACACTTACCCAAGTTATATGGCGTGCTAATGTTAGGGCTGAGACTGAAACCCAGGTAATCTGGCTCCATAATTTGTATTCTAAACACTATTTTACAATGAGTTTAATTACACTAAAATGACCAGCAACAGAACAGAAAACAACCTATGTATTTATTTTACCTCAATCTCTTTTATGATGGCATCACTGATTCAGGCAGCAAACACCCATGAATTCCTAATCTATTCATATTATTCAGTTCAGTAAATTTATTGAATCCCTAGAACATGCAAAGTGGCAGATATTTGAGAGGAATATGACGGGGTCTGACAAATACCATGTGTTCTCAAAGTAGTTTAAGACTCTGGCTTCTTCTCACCCCCCAAAAGGGAGAAAAATGAAACATTAAAAAACAAACAAACACATTTCCAATTATCCCTGGAAGCCAGGGTGTTTGGTATAAAAAGGCTCTGCGCCAGGTGCTGACTGATTGCTGGATCCAGTTTAGGCAGAAGTGAATTTTAGGAGAGCCTGGCAGGTGGGTTCCACAGACAAAGGCAGGAGGAAAGCCTGGTTAGCCTCCAGTCCTGGCCTCAAATGAGACCAAGAAGGTGACCTCCTGACTGCTTGCCCACATACTAGTATATCTTCTCTCCTCTCCCAACCTCAACACAACTCCCCTCAGATTAAATTTGAAAACAAAACAAAAAAATTCCATTCTGCAGCTCTTTGTCACAGACAAGATAGTGCAAATCAAGTTTCTGAGAGGTCACATCTTAGTTATTCCATTTCAGGCTGCTTCCATTTCAACAGAGGATGACCATTGGTCCAATGAGGGGAATGTACCTTATCACCACCCTACCTACAGGACAGACACAAGGGTAACTACCTGTTCTCACAAAAAGATTGTAGCAGAAGAAACAAACATGTCTGTCCCGAAAAAGTGTTGTCACTCTTTCTGAAGGCAAAGGCTGATACAGTCTGTTTGGGGCTTGCTAAGCAAGAGAATGCACTTAAAAAATTACTGCAACTTCCTTAAGTGCCTGACTAATTCCTAGGGAAAATGGGCTGGAAAATACATCAAACTCAGGAAACCTATGACAAAAACCAGATCAAGGGTAGGGCTTCTGGCTTCTTCTCCGCACTCCGGGCCACAGTCTCTCCTGCTGAGATAAAATGGTTTTAGCAAAGTATCAAGTAGACCCTTCATGTGGTTGGCTCCCAGGAGCAAGTCATTTCACATTTAGAGTCTTGGCTTTTGTTAAACTCTGGGAGACAATGTCCCCTGGACTCTTGGGCATGGCTCATTGCCTGCCCTCCACTGGATCAGCTCTCCCCCTGGCCCACAGTAGGGACCTGTGGTTTCAGATCTCTTAAAGGTGACTTCCATTTATTAACACAGTGTGGACCTAGAAGCTGGTTAATAAGTCACCTTGGGCCACAGTGGTATATGGGCTTCGGTGATATGAATGAAGCATTGGTCTGACAGGGTTCCTGTCTGTGGTAGTAGGCCTGCTTTTATCAGAGAACTGTTGATGTTCTTGAGGACAAATAAATCAACACACGCACATCTCCTAACTCATTTGCAGAAACAAGTAAACATTCTGCTGAAAACAGGAAAGTCAGGAGAGGGTCAGAGGCAGAGGGCTGGCAGGGAGAGCTGTTTAATAGCATTGCTAGGCTGCTCCAGAATTCCTCTTTTTACCAACCACGTCTAACAAGCCGAAGGACTCTGACACATTATTGGAGAAAATGACACTCATAAAAAGATAGTGGCCTGGACAGAAAGCCTGCAAACATTTCTTTGAACAGGTAGAAATATGGTGGAAGCTAATTTAATGGGAACCTGTCTGGTCAATCCTTTGCTTCAGCTGAGGCTCTTAAGAAGGCACAGATGTGTATCTGTGTGGTGCCTGCATGTCAACAGGCCACCTGGGGAGCATCAGGAGATTTCAGCACCCCCTGCAATTCCACCCAGTTAGATCTGAGACTACAGACCACCTGAGTGGGGTCCACTACATCATTCGCAGGGCCCATTACCAAACAAAAAGAAGGGCCCCTTGTTCAAACAGCAGGAAAAAAGTGCCATTAAGGGCATTCAATATAAAGCTTTATCCTTTCTCCCATGGCCTCTCTCTCATTTCTCATGATTTATTTATTTTGCTATTTAATTTTTTAAATAAAGAAAAACTAAAATATCTTATTATTAGCATGAGTTTTACTATTCATTTTATACAATACAATGACAGTATTAATGGCAAATATAAGAGCACTTAAGTTGTATGTGGAATCACCAAAATCATGCAACCTGCATACTGTAGCTTGTATAGGCACATGCCTTTTGTTCTTACCAGGACAGTGGAAACACTGCATGAAGCTAACTCAACTTTTCAAATGTTCCTTCTTATACATGCATATTCTACCAACACCATGGACATGGGCAGCTTTCGCATCATGCTTACCTTGCAGGGGGCTTGTAGTCTCCTTGAATTCCCATGTATCGTGGTCTGTATTTAGGGGGTACTGTGAATGCTATATGCAAATTGTGCCCCAACAGATGAACTCATATTTTATATGCCACTTCTGCTCATGTATATGCTCTACTTATAGAACACCAGTTCAAGGGTAAAACTAAAAATGTTGAGATGGTGACAGCAGAGACTTAAAACAAGTACAGGGCCCTTCTGAGTCACTGTGTCACTGAACTGGTTGCATGCCTAGGAAGCTGGCCCTGGACTCCAGACCCCTGGCCATTACTGTGAGAGAGCCTATTCCTGATCCACAATAACAGTGCCTTCCACCTTCCAAGAACAGGTTTGATGGCAACAAAAGGCTTTGTGGTAAGGCTGGAGGGGATAGATTACACATGGCGATTACCTGTAAATTACCTGTTCATACACTTTCCCAGGGTTGTGTGCTTGGGGCTATAATTATAGGAGGCTCTCCTCTTTAAGAAGGCTCCACCTCATTGCTAGCCCAGGAAGCAATCCAGAAAATTATTTACAGCAGCCTAAGGAATTTGTGATTTCTCCTACTGTGAGCTCTTCTTTCCTGTTGGAAACAGAGACAAACACATACAGGCAGGTCTCATTTAAGGTCACGGATAGGTTCTGCAACCTTAAGCGAAACAACATAACAAAACCAGTTTTTCCAAAAGCTAACTGATATAACAAGAGTTAAGTTCCTATGGCATCTCATCAACATGATAATGAAATGACATTGAACACCATTATTAGAGGGCCTGCTGCACTCTGCTCTCTTTTCTTTGTTTTCAATATGTCAAACCAAAAAGCAAGCACACAGATTTTAGTCAGTCATTCTTAATCAAACAGGACAAAAAATATGTAGGAAAATATCAAAATAACAGAAGGCAAAGAAAGATGAGTAATAGCATAATAAATAGGAGATGATGAAACATACCCTAGGTACTTAACTCCCCCACAAATGGACAATAAGAAAGCTACCCCCAATATCGGCGCCACTGGGGGCACACTCTCTTCCTTCTTGTCTCTGAATAGAAACGTGTTTCAACTAGTTTGAATTAAGGAGCCAGGCTACATCTGCAGCCAACAGCTGGAATTCAGCAACTGTTGTTAATCCACCTTAATTGCTTATTATTCTATCAGTTCTTGTGTGTGCTTTTGTTATTCAAAGTAATTTTCCCTACACACACAACCAAGCATGGTTTTGGCAAGCTCTGGCCAAAGAATTCTGTGTTGCAATCCTAGGGCTGTTTTGTTCTGAAACGAAACACATTGACAATGGATTTAAAAAAATAAAATAAAGTTAGCAGTGATGCCCACAGATAAACTAACGTTGGCCTACATACATGTACACAGAGATTCAAGTATTAGCCACCTCTAAATAAGAACTAGTCTTCTTTTGGTGTTTTAATTAGACTCACAGTTAGGATGGTTGCTGTTTTCCCTACACAGTTCTTCCCCTCCTTGCTTTAGGGAGGGGTTTTCACTCCCACTCCACCACTTTATTGCACTAGTGAATAAATGAGTTCCCAGGGTCCCAGGGAGAAAAAGAAATCACCAATATAAATGCATCAGGTACAAATTACCAAGGTAAATAGGCCCATAGAGACTGTAAAGCTGGCAACATCAACTGGAATATCCGAGAGGGGCCAAGCGGGAGTAAGCCCACGGGTCAGAGTCCCAGTTCTGCAGTGTACTGTGCAAGCTTCAGCCCAGATCATTCACACCGCAGCCTGCAGGAAGGAATCCCTAGCAGAAGGCAGCTGTGACTTGGCACTGACAATAGTCTTACTACAGCATCAGTTACAGTTCTCTCTCTCCCTCTCTTTTTAATTCTCCCAAATGCCACTCTTGGGTAGCATCTCTCAAAGCAGAGCCCCCATCCCGGAAGACCACTTCAATATAATTTCCATCTAGAAGTTGATCCCTAGGAATAAGTTGTTTTGTGGGGCTTTGTTTCTAATCTGCAATAAGGCAAAACTAACACAAATTTATCATTAGTAACCGTGATCCGCAGGGCATGAAAGCTGATCTTTTTATACCTTCCCTACAACTGCGCATATGTGCCCTAAAGAGTGTATCCATGGCTTTGCAGATTCTTCTCACCATAGCACTTTAATGCAGTCTTTGTTCTTGAATGATTTCACCAGCACAAGCGAGTCCCCTATAAGCTTCTTACAAAGCAGAGACCTATCATATACTTGCCTCCCCCAAAAGTGCCTCACTGTTAAAAGAACTGAATTCAATTTTCTCTACATGAGAGGAGACAAGACTCTCTATTAGCCTGGCCTTGTGTCTACCCTGCATTGTCCTCTCTTACTTCATACCTTCTTCTAGATCTATCCCGAACACATACTTGTTAGTCTTATTTATTTCTCCTTTTGTTCCTTAAAAAGTAGCCTGCTCTGTCCTGGCTAGAACATGAGACACTGCAGGCAACTGAGCATGTGTTCAGATATGATAACAGAGCTATATTATGACAAAGGTCTTTAAGGGATATTTGCCTTCCCCTTAAATCACCTTGGCTCTGTTTCTCCACACAGCGAGAGCTTGAAAAGTATTCCTTAAAAAAGTATTTCCTGGAAACATTTCAGCCAGGATCACTCCTCCTGGAGCCTGCAGGAAGGAACCTGTGAACCAGTAGGGAGAATTCACAGTGGAGTCCGTTTGAGTTTCCAACTTACTATTTATTCAGACCTGGTGTCATTTTAGTTTTATGCATCCTGTTTTAGAGCATGCACCAGGCTAGGTAGAGAGATACTGCACACATAACATAAACGTGAGGAAAATTTCTACAAGCCTTCTTTAGCATATCCATCAAATGTCATTTCCTAAAGATGAAAGACCTTTGTTAAAACAATGTATTTGTTCAGGTTAAGCTTCATTCACAGAGAGTGCTTCAACATATGATTTTTAAATGTCTTTAAAAATATCCCTTTGCTCAGTCAGGATATTTCTTACTGCCTTCACAATAACTGCATTAACCAACAAAATAGAGCCTTTATCTGTAAATTAAGCCTCTTATTCTTTTTGTATAACAACTGTTCTGTGGTTTGGGGATGATCTACAGTTTTAAATACATTATATCCTGTTATATCAGTTATGACATGTAAATGGAAATATTATAGATTATTAAGTCAACCTCTCATTCACCAGTTCAATAGCAAAGAAATCAAATTGCCCTGATTTGCAAAGAAATTCGTAGAAATTATTTTTCTGTTAAAGATTATTTTAATCCTTTAAAAGTATTTCAGTATTTTGCACAGTCATTCACTATTTCCTTGAAAAATTTTTAATTATAATAACATGTAATACAGTCATTATTAACTAAAACTCCAGGTATCTACTACAGTCTTACATTTTTGTTGTGGCATCTTAACCCTCAATTTGCGGAACCTGCAATGAGGTTCATAACCTGAATAAAGGATGCTGACTTGGTATGTGAGAGACAGGGGTGGAGAGCAATGCCCCATTTTAAATGATGCCATTTAAAAAAAGAGAGAGACCATCAAAATAACAGGTAGCAACTAGGTGAAAAAAGTAATGGATCTAGAATCCTGTAATTTAAATTTTATCCAATTTAAACTCTCTTTTTTGCCTTAAAGTACTGCAGCTGGGATACAATTCTGAATCCCCTGTCCTCCTTTCCTTACCAGCTGAACTCCAGAGAAATACCCCATATGATGGCTTTCTAAGAAGACCCTGGGCATTTCCTACCGAAACCAGTTAATTACCAGTTAATTACGCCAACCTCCGCCCTTAGCACTGAGGCGCTGTTCCCCTTCCCTTCCCCGAAACATGAGAGGGCGGAAGCCAACGCTCTCATTTCGCAGATCTAATTTCAGTTTTCAAGCGCCCCGCAATCCTTCCCTCACCTTCCTCCTCCAATTCTTTCAGAAAAGGAGATGAAGCTAATTTATGTCCGTTTTATCCACTTCCCCTCATGCCTCACTGCAACAGGAAGGGGCTGGCTCTGCTGTGCTTCGCCCTGTCTCATCATAGCCATGTGCTAAGGATACATCATCCTTCAGAAAGGACCCTCATCATACGCAGTCAGCATCAAAACTGCTCCTCAACATGCTAAATTTATCTGGCACATCTTCCCATCTGACGCAAATGAACTGGCGATAATTTTAGTAGAGGAAGCAGTGCTTCGAAGGTCTGTGAGCCTGACACTGAGGAGGTTTGCGCATTACATTTAGCACAGCTGTATCCTGTTGTTTGGTCCCAGGCGCTTCTGATAGCACGTGACCATCGCTGCTGGAGAGCATTTGGGATGTGTACACTCAGGACAAGCAAAGGAGGATGTGACCGTGCTTTAAGTGTATCAAACTATGACTTCTAAATTCCTTTCCATCCAATGCCAGCAGAAGCACTTGATGAATGGCCCCGAGGAGAGCACTTCTTACTGCCTCAGGATGGAATGACTTGCAGGCACAGGACACTCCATCAAGACAGAGAGTCGGCAGATTGAAAGGCGGGAAGAACTCTCCTTGATGCGGGGCATCTGCTTACTAATAGCAGCCGCGCTCCAATCCTGTTCCCATTCATCCCCGACAGAAACCACTCCTGAGAGAGGCATGCCAGTCAACAGATGGTCTCTGGCTAAGGTGTAATCAGGAGCAGCTTGCTAAATTTACCCAAAACAAATAGAATTACAGGCTTGTGCCCGAGCCTGAAATTGAATTGAGAACTTGGGTGGTGGATAATGGAAACTAAAATGGGAGAGCTCAAAATGTAGCACAGCACGTTGGGAAAAGGCCGGCATGGGAACGAGCCACTGCTTCGAACTTCACTATTGACTACCGGGTCACCTATTTCCAAAAGTCTTGTCTACCAAAGCAGGATCGTTTGCCCTCACTATCAAAGTTTCCAGAATCTGTCCAGTTGTCACCAGCAAATGAAGTCATCTGCCTTTATCTGATGTGTAGTGAACAAAACAGTACGCAATATTTTGAATATGTTTTGCTCAGTGACAATACCTTCATTTTAGGATCACTGTAAAATGTCAACAGTTTTAACCATTTTTGCATTTCGAAGGTAAGGGTCATTAAGGGCTCTGAATAATATTTTTTTTGGGTGGGGGGAGGCGGTAATTCTCACCCAAAGATATTTTTTCCCACTGATTTTTGAAGAGAGACATTAATGTGAGAGACATTGATTGGTTACCTCCCAAATGCAGGGGATCGAACCTGCAACCCAAGCACTTGCCCTTGACCAGGAATCAAACCCATGATCCCATGGTGCATGGCCTGACACTCTAACCACTGGGCAACATCAGCCAGGGCAAGGGCTCTTACCTTGATCTTCAGTGCCCTGGTGTTAGGTCTATCTCCAAAATCCCTCACTGTGTTGAATTATGTTCTGCTTAGAATGAGTTACTTAAAGCCTTAGAAATGGCGGGGGGTAGGGGGGGAGGTAGCATAAAATGCCTGGGTTTCACCACTTACATAGTAAGAACTGTGCCACCCATGCAAATCACCATGTAAGGGTGGTGTAAAAGTAAATGAGGCAAAATATGTAGAAATACGAATTCTAAAGAGATAAAGTCTTAAAAGGTTTAAGACTATTTTTAATCCAAACTATCAGTAGTCACTTTTATTATCCTCATAGATACTAACATTTATCACTAGAGAAACTTGTTTACCCATTTAAAGAAATACTAAAAACCTGTGAGAACATGCATGAAACTACTTCTAACCCAATAATCAGACAGAATCTCCCCATTCTTCATGATTAAAAATCTCACATTATGGAAAATTTAATTTTCATACATCAGTCAGAATAACATTTTCAAACATCAGTTATATGAAAAGTGTCTTAAGAGCTTTCTGATTTAAGTATTCTGGTTGTAAGGAACTCTCTGCCATGCCAAAAAGGAACCCCAAAAGAAAGGTTTTCCTTGTGGTAGAATCAAAGTATTTGGGGAGGGGATATTTTAAAAAGTCATCTGAATAAGAGCTTCATTCTCCAGGTTTGCATTACAGACTGATGTGCTGAAATGTCTTTTAACATAATTATTTCAAAAGGTGGCTGATTTGAAATGAACTTAACTTTATTGTTAAACTAGAGGCCTGGTGCATGAATTCATGCATTGGTGGGGTTCCTTGGCCTGGCTTGTGGGGATCAGGCTGAAACCAGCTCTCCAATATCCCAAGAGGTCCCAGATTGCGAGAGGGCGGTTCTTGGATAACACACCATGGAATTGGGCTCCCTCCTCTCTGGTTTCGGTGTGTCACCCAAGAAGCGCAGCTGCCAAGTCACCACAGCTCTGCAGCTCCTGCATTGAGTGTCTGCCCCCTGGTGGTCAGTGTGTGTCATAGCTATCAGTCGGACGGTCGCTTAGGCTTTTATATATATAGATGTACTCCATTAAATGAATATGACAAAGTGTGCCCTTACTCTGAGGGAAAGCACATTATTAGTGATAATGTTACAAAAATGAACACAATGCTAGACCCACTTTACTAATATATGTGCCCTCTCCAAAGATAACTTTATCTGCTATCCTCTCTTACCTTCTTATATAGAAATACAAAATGAATTCTGAACGTACAATTAATATCTATGCTTACAGGAATAAATGTTTGAGCAGCACAATAATCTAATGGGAAGAGCACAGATACAGATATCTAATTACTACATAACCCTGGGCAAATGGTTTAACTGCTCTGTGATTCAGTTTACCCATCTGTAAAATCCGTAAAACAGGCTCGCTACCTGTCCCCAAGGTAACTGGTGAGAGCCCATGAAAAGATGTTGATGAAGCCTATTTAGTCGCCAAGCCCAAAAGGTCTGGCACGTATTTGTGAAAGTACAATTATAATGATTTTCATTACTGTTCCAGTAGACTCTAGATTTTAAGCTTTAAGAATAATTCTTACTATTTTATTTTAAAATCCTTTAAAAATATCGCTATAACACTAAAATCTACCATACAATTCTCAGTAAAATTATGGCATTTATAGTATTGTCATGTTTACTATTCAATCACTGATTAAAAAAGCTAGTATACATATATAAAAAAGTAGCCTTTGTTTTCTGTACTTTTAATGCAGTTTGTTCTGAAAAACTACTGTGACAATAATAAAAGACAAAACCTATAGGAAAAACAAACGTTTAACAAGGACTTGGCAGTAATCTCAGTTTAAGGCAAAAAAGCTATGAATTTTAAGATATGGGATCTGTTATATACTAAGTAAATATTCATAGTTTATAATTTGTGAAGCAGTAGGCATTGCGTATCTATGGGCAAAAAAAATACTGTTCATTTTAAGAAAGGCAATTTTAAATACTATCAAATAATTTAAGTTAAAATGATTGAGGAGAGCATTAATGGCATCCCCATGCTATTAATTTCACAGACATATCATGAGAGAGGAAACTGAGTCCTATAAAAACGGTGTGAAACTATAAGGTGCACCGAGTACTGATTCTCTATGCAACAAATCTGCAAACACTGCCTACGGCATGCTGTATCTGAAATCTAGGCAGCTGGAAATCACAGCAGACAAGAAGTTTCAGGTCATTGATCTCAGAATTGGAAAATTTCCCCCCGTGAGCCAAAATGAATCCAGCACATATCACTCCCACACACTCTCACACACACACTCTCTCTCACACACACACACACACCTACCTCCCATATCCTCAAAAAAGTAGCATATTATTGAGAGATATCATTAGAAAATGTATGCTTCTGTAATAGACAAAGGGCATGAGTCCATAACTGATCAGTGGCAATGTTCAATCATTCAGAAAATATTCATTGAACACATCCTATGTACCTGGCACTGTGAGAATCAATAGTAAGAGATATAAAAATAACAAACATTAAGCATTTTCTATTCTAAATCCACTTAATTTAACTCATTTAAAATCTCCTTCCTAATTTTCTCTCTCCCTCTCTCTTTTTCTTTATCTTTCTCCAAAATAAATGATCATCCCTCTATTCCATTTAAGAAAACTGAAGCACAAAATGATTAAATAAGTTGCACAAAGTCACAGAGCTAATAAGTGGCAGGGCCAAGACTTGAACCCAGGCTGCACACTCAATTACCACATCATATTGTGTATAAAGCAGGACCACGAAGGAGGGACAGGAAGCACTCCAAACTCTTGGGTATTCATGTTTTATTAGTGGAGTTCGCACTGCCTGACATGACTCAGAGCTTAGGACTTACCAGCCCCAAGGACCTCCCCCCTCACCCCCCGATTACCCCCAGGAACAGCCTTCTACTCTTTCCTTTGGTCCATTCAAGGTGCCTTGCACATATTTCAATTTTTATACTTATCAGACCTGGTTTCATTGCTTGCCTACATATTTTCCCTTTTGCTGTTTGGGGTCTGGTCTAGAATCTAGAATCCAAGAGGGGCAGTAAGTAAAAGATTTAATTTGAACTTAGAATGTAACAACTTAGTTGGAGAACTGGTCCAAAATCTATAGGCATAACTGTTTTTGTTTGTTAAAGTCAGCTTATAATAATAACAAATAAGAAAAAGTGTTATTTTAGCACAGGTTGCTAAATTATGGAATGGGGTGAAGACAAGGCTCAGAGCCGACTATGTGGCTTTAAAGGATGGAAATTATTCTGATAATTGGAGGAGAGGAGAGGCTGTGTGGGGTGCTGAGCAGGGGCAAAGGACAAAGAAAAGGAATGCCTGAGGCATGTCTAGGTGGGATGGACGGAGCAACCTGCAAGCAGAAATGGCAGATTCATGCAGGGACTCAGTGCAAGATAAGATGAGGAAGGCAGGCTGAGGGCCAGAATGAGCATCCAGTCAGGCCCTTTTAATATTAAGGTAAGTAGCCTAAAATATGTTCTTTGGACACTGGAGAGTTTTGAACAAGGGAATAACATGATTAAAAGAGCAAGATAGGCAAAATATTTTGGTTTCAGGAAAAAGATGGATAAAGAAAAATATGCAATCTCTAGTTTTTGAGGGTCAAATCTACTTAGAAACCTCTCTTTGGTAATAAAAAGAGCAGCTGAAACGTTCTCTACTTGCTGACATATATCCAGCAAGAAAAATATAACCAATAGTTTTTAATGTAACTAAACTTCATTTGACATTCACTGCTGCCATATTATTCTATGTGCTAAGGGTATAGAAAAATACTATCATCTTTAGGGCTAAGAATTTCAATGTTTGAAAGTGAAAATAGAAAATAAATTAATAAAAACAGTCACATGCTTGTTTGCAAAGGTCAGCCAAGGAGAGTTTCTTTTGACTGATTATATTTTTCTGTAATATAATCAGTCAAAAGAAAACAATGCACTTGTTCTAAAACAAAATATACCATCAGAGCATGGGAAAGGACTTCAGAAGTAATGTAATCCCACAGCATTTAATAGAAGATTAGATTGAGAGGACCAGAGAAGTTAAGCAATCTGCCCAAGGTCACACAGAAACTTATCCTATCTAATAAAAGAGTAATATGCACATTGACCATACCTCTGCTACACCCACAAGTCAAGCCCACCAGCCAATCAGGAACAAATATGCAAATTAACCCAACCAAGATGGCTGCAGCCACAGAGCAAACAGGAGGCTTGGGTTTCCCCGGCAATGAAGGAAGCCAAGCCCCCCAGGCCTCCGCTCAAAGGCTACAGTTTCAATTATAGAAGATAAATAAATCCTAGATACCAGGGCCTCCGCTTGGGTCACCGGGGGGCATGGCCAGCCTGTAAACCACCACAGACCCCTTGCCCAGGCCACCCCACCCCCTAAGGGAACCTCCACCCTGATCTGGGACACCCTTCAGGGCAAACCAGCTGGCCCCCACCCATGCACCAGGCCTCTATCCTATCTAATAAAAGAGTAATATGCAGATTGACCATCACTCCAACACACAAGATGGCTGCCCCCATGTGGTCAAAGATGGCTGCCCCCATGTGGACACAAGATAGCCACCACAAGATGGCCAGCAGGGGAGGGCAGTTGGGAGGGACCAGGCCTGCAAGGGAGGGCAGTTGGGGGCAATCAAACCTGCAGGGGAGAGCAGTTAGGGGTAACCAGGCTGGCAGAGGAGAGAAGTTGGGGGTGACCAGACCTGCAGGGAAGGGCAGTTGGGGGGGGATCAGGTCTGCAGGGGAGAGCAGTTAGGGGCAATCAGGCTGACAAGGGAGCAGTTAGGTGTCAATAGGCTGGCAGGGGAGTGGTTAGGGGGTGATCAGGCTGGCAGGCAGAAGTGGTTAGGGGCAATCAGGAAGGCAGGCAGGCGAGCAGTTGGGAGCCAACAGTCCTGGATTGTGAGAGGGATGTCCCAGATTGGAGAGGGTGCAGGCTGGGCTGAGGGACACCCCCCACCCCCGTGCATGAATTTCGTGCACTGGGCCTCTAGTTAGTATAATATAGATTCTAAATCTAATCTCCCAACTCTGCTTTACCTCTGCTGTGTTTTACAACTATAACATGATTATACTAGAAAAAGCATTTCTAGTAATATACTGGCTCAAAACAAGTTTAACTCTTTAGTAATATCTACATGAACTTTAATGATTAAAACAACAGGCCAATAGAAACCGATCATTTATTCATTCATTCATTCATAGCCTAGTGAAGCAATGTGGGAGCTGAGGAAGGATTCAGATTAAAGATAGAAACATTCAAAACCCTACTCCCTGTGTGCTCACAGTCTGGAAGTTGTAAGTGTAAAATACACACCAGATTTTGAAGACTTACTATATAAATAAAGTAAAATGTCTCATCAGTATTTTTATATTGATTAGGTGGTGAAATGATGATATTTGAATGTGCTTGGTTTAATATAAAATTAATTTCACTGCCTTTTTAAACTTTAAAAAAATGTAGTTATTAGAAAACTTTGAATTATATATGTGGTTCTCATTCTCTTCCTATTGGACAAGGCTGCTCTGGAGAAGGAGCAACATTTTTTATTGTCAAGCAAGGCTGCTCTGGAGAAGCAGCTGTGGCTCTGGCATGCCCAGGAAGGCTAGGAAAGGAGACAAGATGGAATCTTATCAATTCAGAGATAAGGATCTTAAGAGGGGCAAAAAGACTAGTCCTCAGGGCATTACATTATCTCAGAGGGAGGGGGAGGGGGGAATTACCCAAGAGAAAGGAATCTCTCCCATCATCTTACAATGCCTTTGGGCAAATCAGGTCTCCTCCTTCCTCCAAAGACCTAAACTTGCAGTTTATCTTCCTGTTTTGTTCTCTGTGGAACCATGAGCCAAATAAAGTGCAGATGGATAGCTTCTTAGAATATAACTGAACACATGCCAGCCCTTATGTTAGAAAAGCATCCACCTTCAGTGGCCAGTTACCATGTGAACATTCTTGGTCCACATGCATGAAGTCACCAGATTACAGGAATTATTTAATTCCTTATTGTGCTTTTTAAATATAAATGTGGGCCTCATCTTTATTACACCAACCTCAAATATAGGAATTGTAGATAAACTTTCAGAATGGCTTTCTGCTTATCAAACTAGCAAGAGTTGAATGATCATTGTCAATATTTAAGTTTAATAATTAAACTTGTTTAATAATTAAATTTTAATAAACTAGTCCAGTACCATTAAAGAATTACTTATCCACTACTTAAAACGTTTCACTTATTCATTCATTTGTAGTATTTCTTTATCATATGCCATAATTATTCTGATATTTATGCTTTCTCAATTAAGTGAATATTTAAGTTACTGTAGTCTAAATAATCTAGGAGCAAACTTCAATTTTTTATTATATTTGGAATAGTGTTATCCTTAGAAATTTATTTATAGGACTAGAGGCCAGGTGCACGAAATTCGTGCATGGAGGAGGGGGTGTCCCTCAGCTCAGCCTGCACTCTCCAATCTGGGACCCCTTGAGGGATGTCTGCCTGCCTGTTTAAGCCCAGGTTCCCCACAACTGCCCTCCCCTGCTGGCCATCTTGTGTCCACATGGGGGCAGCCATCTTTTGACCATATGGGGGCAGCCATCTTGTGTGTTGGATTGATGGCCAATTGGCATGTTACTCTTTTATTAGCTAGGATGACTTTGTTCTTGAGCTAATCAGAATTTGTGCCACTTATATAACAATGTTAACTAGCATGACAGTTTAGTCTTTAATGAAATTTTGCCTAAAATGTTCTTATATCCCCTTAAAACATTAAGAGTAGATAACTTTAGAGACTCCTTTAAAAACTCTTCTGTGCAACTATCATTTTTTTTCATCTAAAGAAACCAACACAAAAGAACAGATATGGTGCCAGTTCTTTCCACATCCATTAAAAACACACTCATGCATTCATATGCATGGTTATCAAATGACATTAAAATGGAGATGAAAAAAACTGAAATGTGTCTTCAAAGAAGGCAGAAAATTTTGCCTGTTATATTCATTGCTATATCCCTAGAACCCAGGAGACTTGACACAGTAGATGTTCAATAAATATTTGTGCACTGAGTGGCACATAACAGGCACTGAAAATATAAACGTTGGCATGGTAATGGTGAGGTCATTAGTTATTAACAATATGCTACATAATCACCATTTCAGTGTATGCCACAATGTGAATATTTTAAATGGTAGCTGTCAGAAATTATTAAATGTAATGATAAGAAGGTACTTAATAAGTTTTCTTTGATAAATGGTTGAATAAATAAACTGAAGACTGGGTCAGGGTTTAGAAAAATGAGTCACAGAGACATCATGATTTCAAAACTACATGGTTATGTTGAAAGCTGTTGAGGAGCAGAACGGCCCAATCTTTTCTTATAACCGTCCAGTAATACCGTTTTAACATGGTGTCAAAGACAGTTGTGATAATTTTTCCAAAATTAGATATAAAGACTAGGATGACAATGAGCCATCCAATCAGAATTTGTCAGGATCAGAAATCTCTGCTTAATTTAGAGTATTCTCAGATATAAAAAGTGTTAAACTAAATGGTAAATTCAACCACGTGGGCTGGATGGTCACCAAAATGATTACATAATTATTTCAACATAATTACATGCCTGGATATAATCTTCTTACACAGTCTGAAAATATGATGTTGAGATCAGGACATTTTGTACACTTATTTTTTTTAAGTAAATGGTATAACCCATCTTGCAAAATACACTTGCTTTTGAAGTATTTTGCTGTGGTAACTCCCCAGACATATCTATTTAAAAAGGTTTGTATTCCAACCTGAGACAAAAAAGTACAAAATCCCTTTAAATATAAATCTATAAATTGCCTTAAATAGTCTGTTAGCACAGCTCTAAATTCATCCTGACCACCACTGTCTATTAACATAAAACTGTCCATTCAAAACAAACTCAAAAGCTAAGTTGTTGTCTATCAATGCAGACACATTATTTTTCTCTAAAAAAATTGAAATTAAAAAAACTAATTATGTGGCTCAGGAACATGTTATGTACAGATGTGATTGTTCAAAGGGCAAACAATTATAGCCCCATCCACTCACAATGCATTTCCCACAATTTCCATTAGCTTACATCATAGTGGGACTTTACAAAATTTTCATTTGAAAAGACTCACTTTCCTTAAGATCTTGTGCACAAAACCCCCAAAAGGTGCATTTTGGGGGAAACGAAGAAAATGCCATGATGCTATCCATGGCTGCTGCAAGACTTGTTTCACTTCCTTTTGTAAGGAGTAGAAAGTCAAAGGAGATTTCAAACGGTGGGCAGATGTAAATGGCAAGTGGCTGAAAAGACATAAAGCGGCATTCAACAGGGAAGTCCCACCCCACTGAGTCTGTATAAGCGCTCACTCCATCTCTGTTGTAGTTGAAGACAGCGGCTGTCAATCAATCCACGCTCAGTGGTTAAAGAACTCTATGTCTGCTCCTCAGTAGGGTGTAAATTGCTCCAACAGTCTAGGTAGACGCAACTGATTTGCAAGCTGAGGGGGAAAAACGGGTTTACTCTCACATACTCTGAGGTCAATACTCTTGCCTGTTTTTGTCTTCTCTAGAAGCTTAAGGCTCTCATCAGCCACCATTACAGTAGCTGCAGAGGGCATAAAGCTGGAGCACCTCACTCAGGTTAAGAAGCTAAGGATGTCGTGCGGATTTTCAGTAATCACTGACAGTACAATAGAGCAAAAAGATAAAGTTTACCGGTACAACGCAAATACAGTGGTGTTTTCTCAGAAGCATACACAGGGACACAGCCCCATCCTGCTCTGAATTCAAAGGTAACCTTGCCAACTACTATGTCTGAGTAGATCACTTAACCTCTTTCACACCTCAGGTTGTTCATTCTGCACATGGCTTGCTTATCAAGAAAACGTAGTAAAAGTAATTGTGGCGCTCTTTGGTGACCAGAAAACGCTGTAGAGAAAAAAATCAACTGAATTTTTGGTGAAGAAGTGGCTGAGTGAGCTTGTTTGGATTAGGTCTGGACTTTAGGCTGTTCTGTTGTTGGAGGTGCTGCCCCTTGCTAATGGGGAGGCATGTATGCAGTAGCCTGGAGCCAAACCAGGACCCAAAGGGAGACTGGAGGCAGGCCCGGACTGCGGGCCTGCCTACCACAGGGTGATGTATGCCTCCTCCCTGTTTGCTTGGGACCCCGTCTCTGCAGCACAAGTGCCTCAGCTGGGAGGATGCAGAACATGCACCAGGTCCAGCTGCTATAGGTGAGCCCAAATGCAGTCAGCAGTTCTGGTCTGGCAAAAAGGGAGGTGGCTTTGACCAGAGAGGCAGCTTGGTACCTTTCCAAGGGGGGAGGGAGAGGGAGAGGGAGAGGGAGGGAGAGAGAGAGAGAAAGAGAGAAAGAGAGAGAGAGAGAGAGAGAGAGAGAGAGAGAGAATGAGAATATTAAACTTTATCAAAATAAAATGCCTCGCCCAGCCGCGCGAGGCTCAGTGGTTGAATGCCGACCTATGAACCAGGAGGTCACGGGGTGGGATTCCTGGTCAGGGCACATGCCCGGGTTGCGGGCTCAATCCCCAGTGAGGGGCGTGCCGGAGGCAGCTGATCAATGATTCTCTTATTGATGTTTCTATCTCCCTCTCCCTTCTTCTCTGAAATCAGTAAAAGAAAATACCTGTTGAGATTTACAAGGAAACACTTACTTGGTAACTCAATAATAAAATGTGACGAGCATGTTGATTCTATTGATTTTGTTTCCAATATGCTTGTTCACCCCCCACCCCCTCCCCAGCTTCAGAGCATTCGAGAAACAAGTACTACCCCATTGCAAAGATGGAATTAGTCAAAGTGTCTCTATTACATAGCAAGTAGAAGCCAGATGTCAGAAGCCGTATGCTGGGCAGATGTTAGAGTTTTAAAATGAGAACTACCTGAGCAGCCCTAGATGATAACATGGCATTCTAAAAATAGGACATCGACACCCCACTGAAATCAACTGTTCATTTATTTATTCTACATGACGGGTGCTGTGGGGCACCAGCTTCTTGCAAGCCTGCAAAACTGTGCTCATTTATTCATAAGATGCTTCTAAACAGAGGCCCATTGTACCTGCCCGTTAAAAAGAGACTCCCTGCTGAGATACTGGGGACCACGTTGCTTTTCCTTTAATTCCAAAAATTCAAATGGAGGGACAGAAATGCTGGCTGGATAGCTCTGGGTGGATGAGCAAAGGGTGAGGGAATAAGTGTCACATGAAAGCTGATCAGTAAGAGTAGAGGATGTTGCCAGGCAGGCCAGGTCAGCGTCACACCGGTGCTGGCACTGGCATTCGTTTCCTGAACATCTGTGTCGAGCACAAAACAGGACTGCGGGGGCGAAATGGCAAATCTCACATTGCCGTAGCAAAAAACATTAAAATAAAGCATATTCTTGTTTTCTGCTGTGTCTGTCACACTCAATGACATCCTTGCTACCTCATAAAACTCTAATCAACCTTCGCTTCTCTCCTGGCACCCTGATCTCTCAGAGCTAAAGGAAGTAGCACCAAGACCAGCCCCCCCAAATCTGGGGGAGATTTCCTTTTTCTCAGAATTTGAGACTAAATACAGATTGGGGTATTCAAGTGGGAATTCAGCAGAGCTCCATCTCAAGAAAAATTCCAAGTGCACAACCAGAAAGAAAGCATTTGTATGCTTTTCTGCTTCAAGAAGAATGTGGGAAGGTAAGGGGACTGTTTCGGGTGAAGTGATTTCCCCCTCTTTGTGGTGGGCAGAGATCCCACCTGGAATGGGAGCATGTGTGAAATACACGTTTTTAATCTAAAGTTCTCTACAACCTGAAGAGAGACCCAATGAAGCAGACATAAAAGGGCAGATTTATTTTTCCGCCAGAAAAGACCCGTCAATGTAGTGCTAATGGTAACCCTAAAAACTGGAATGTGCCAACATTTTTTATTGTCAAGCAAAAAAAAAACACACACACACACACAAAACCCCAAACCTATTATTCTTCAAAAGGAAGAGACACAAATGCCCAGAAGCCTGCAATGGATTCCAGCCGATTCTCCATGATGGTCCTGCCACCCCACCCCCTCCTTCCTTACCTCTGATGATCCTCCTCCTTGGAGAGGTTTCATTCCACACTGGGAACATGCTTCGGCCTCAGGGCATTTATGTATGCATGTATGTATGCATTGTTTTTTAAGATTTTTAAATTGATTTTCAGACAGAGAGGATGGGAGAGGGAAAGAAACATCAGTGTGAGAGAGATCGATGGGCTGCATCCTGCACACCCCCTACCCAGGATCAAGCCTGCAACCCTGGCATGTGCCCTAACCAGGAACTGAACCAGCACCCTTCCAGTGCACCAGGTTGTTGAAGCAACCTGCCAGGGCCTCAGGGCATGTAAACGTGCCATTCCCTCTGCCTGAAACTGTCTTCCCCCAGAAGTCAACATGGCTCTTGTGGTCCTGGCTTGCTCTGAGACTTCCCAGGTTTCTCCTCACATTCCACTCACCAGAGAAACCTTTCCTGACCATGAACTTAAGTTAACTCTCCTGTACCTCACTTCCTTTCCCCATCCCTGCTTTGTAGCACTTCGACTAGCTCGCTGCTATAACCCCAGCACTTAGGACAGTGCCCGGCTCCTAAGAGATATTCAATTAGTATTTTTTAATGGAAATTTACTATTTCCTTAAAAGGGCATCTTCCCAAGTAATATGTAACCTAAAATGTATTTCTCCTTTCCACAGGAGAGCAAGACGTGGGCAGTGGCTTTCAAAGGGTTCTGTGTTTATCTATTCAAGGCCTGGACTCCACAAATCAAATCAATGAATTATAATATGGAACTCTGGGTACTTCCTAATCTCATAACCTCTTCCTAATCATGCTCCTGCCCCAAAGGTTTCTATCTTTTTATGAGATATATTGTCTACAGGGGAATCCAACACCAGAAAAATCATTGCAAAGTATTTTTTAAATAAACCAAGTTGATATCACTATACAGATCATTATATCATTCATTTGTTGAATAACCCATCATGTTGTGTAACTCATCCTTACAATTCAAATGACCTACATTCTAGACACTGGAGAGTTTTGTTTAGTTAGGCAGCTACAACATATTGGAATTAAGAGAGCATAATTCTCAAAAGTCACACACAAAAAAAGTCTAGGAATAGAATGATTCCATGTGTATCTACATAATGTACCCTTTCCCCCCAAAACACCTGTTGGTCTGCTAATCTGTTAAATACATTTTTAACTTTTAATAAGAAATGACTTATTAAAAGTGATAGCCTTGTAAGAAACTGGTTATTACTTAACAGGAAAGGAGCAAAGGGAAGACTAAGTAATACAGGCATGCCACTTATACAGCCTTACCACATAAAATGCTGCCATTTCACACCCTCCAAGTCTGTTTCCCCGCTGATTGCTGGGGGAAGGGACTGGACAACAGACGCATGCCCAGTAAGGTCTGAGTGACCTAGGAAGGTGCTTATTTGTCAGTCACACCAGGGAACGGGTAATTGGCCAGAATAGGTGTGGCCACTGCCAGGGGAGGAAACCTGAATGTTTAAACTGGACAAAGGCGTGTACTCCCTTGGTTTTTACTCTCTTGGCTCTCTCACATGCCAGGCTCTGGGCTCTCCTGTTGTGGTGGGGGCTGCGGGGAAGTGCTCCCTGCACCAATGTGGCTCACAGCCGTGTGGACGCCACACAATGCACTGATGGACTTTAGCGTGAATGCTGAACTGGACCCAGCTGCTACATGGAAGGAAGCTCTGGACACGGGCCTTGCTTTTGGCTTTACTGGAACTCCAGTTGCACCTTTTTCAGAATTGACTTAAGGGGTATGGGACTTTGCAACCAAGGAATGTAACTCCACACAAATAAAAGCCATTCATTCTGCTGTGCAAATCTTAGAAAATTCTTCTAAAAGTATCTAAGAACCCTACCTCACAGGCGAGGGAGGACTTTGATTCTCTGGTAACAAAAGTATTTCTTTCACAGACAGCTCTTGTTCTGCTCAAACTGCCCATGTGGCCTAGCACACGTGCAGTTTGATTCATGAGCAGTGCTTCCCCGCTTTCCTCACACATTGGCTTACATAAAAAACCGTAATACATACATATAGTGCACACTGGAAGAGACTAAAGAGACAAAGATAATAGCAAACACTTAGGGAGTGTCCAACAACTGAAACATTTTTCAAATATTGAATTTAGTATTTACTCCAACCTTATGAGATACTTACTATTGGTATTTCTGTTTACAGGCAAGGCAACTACAGTACACCAAGTGCCTTAAAGTGACTTGCCCTGCATTATGTCCACGTTATTTCCTATGGCAAAATGAAAGGATGCTTCGAGTAGCATGAAGCCCACCTGTAAGCCCTTAATTAAGTATCTTGGAAGCTCAGGAGGAAGGTGGTGTTCCTCCTCAATGGTGAACTCCCCCGGACTCTGCAGGGCCACCTACACCTGGTGTGACAGCTACAAACCATAGCATTTAGTGAGGGGAACCAGGGCTCATAAGCTTCCATGAGGGCAGCCTTAAAAGCCATTGGAAAGATGACTGGAAATCATGAAACATTTTACATAAATGTCCAGTATCTAGAACCTCAAAACCACTATGCTCAGTGACAGAATGCAAACATAAAAGGACACATATTATATGGTTCCATTAATATGAAATGTCCAAAAAAGGCAAGTATATAGAGACAGTAGAATAGAGGATGCCTCGAGCTAAGCAGGAATAGAGAATGACTGTAAATAGGCACAGAGCTTATTAGGATGATGGAAATGTTATAAAATTAGATTGTGGTAATTAGAGTGTATGACTGTAAATATATTAAGATCCATTGAATTACACATTTAAACCCCTTGAATTCTGTGGTATGTATATTACATCTCAATAAAACTGATTTTAAAAATGAAAAATAATTACAGCATCTAGAAAAGCGGTAACTTATGATGGGGTTGAACAGAAGAAAATGATGCTAGTTTAGTGTTCATCGTGCACATTACGGGTTCTGCTTTTCTTCCCACTCCTGCACATTCGTGATGGTGAAAAGCACAGCACAAGTAAAAAGCACAAACAGGTAAAAGCTGCCTGGGTCCAATGGAGGGAGTAGACCATAAGGCCTGTGACCTCAGGGGAAGTCACTTTAAGGCACTTGGTGTACTGTAGTTGCCTTGTCTGTAAACAGAAATACCAGTAGTATGTATCTCATAGGGTTGGAGTAAATACTAAATTCAATATTTGAAAAATGTTTCAATTATTGGACACTCCCTAAGTGTTTTTGCTATTATTGCGATGCCTTTAGCCTCTTCCAGTGTGCACTCTTAAGTATTATAGTTTTCCGTGTATGCCAACGTTTGAGAAAAGCGGGGAGGCACTGCTCACGAATCAAACTGCACATGAGTCAAACTGCGTTACCTCTGCATTATTTTCTATGAAAAATCATATTATGACTATTACATTATTCAGTGAATGCAGTAACATGTGAGAAAAAAATTAGTGAACTACATAATAAAGTTTTTACAAAAATAAGAAGGTTGAAATTCACTTAGAAGGATCTATTGAATTCATTGTAATCTAGTAAGTATGAGCACTATAAAAAGTACCTTGTCTACTCAACTGTTTGGGTCAAAGTAGAACTGCGTTGGGTTTACTGGATGCCTTTTAAAAATACTGTGTGGTGTGTTTTTTTCATGCAATCAAGTGTACCCAGCAGGGATCCAAACTATATATACAGCAACAAAACACGATTAAAAGTTTTTTAATGAAGGCACTGTAAACAGCATTTTCTTTCTGCTGTAGAATATTTCAACTACAGAATTAGCAAGCCCCAGAGACTGGAATTTCTGTTACAGGAGAGATGAAAGGTTACTGTTTAAAAAGGAAAAAATATGTTTGACATATTCTATTTAGAAAATAAAAGTGTTTCCTAATAAAAGCAGAGCCCCACTTGATGTGTCTAATTCTCCTTCAGTGTTTGCATACACAACTGAGTAATTAGAAAGCCCCACTCCAAAAAAAAGGGGGGGAGGGGGGATAAAAAGCTATTGCAGACATCAGTCCCTTGTTTACCAGGCATGCTGAAGGCCGCTGGAGGCCCCTGGAGGTCACTATGATTGACAGGATTTTGGTGTTGGTAGGAGGGTTGATAATGCACACACATCTCTTGAGGGGAGAGCTCCCGGGTCCTGACCATGCCGAATAGAAGGGCAGCTACTATGGAGAACAATGTAATAGGCCAAGCCTGGGGGACTGCTGGGTGGAGGGATGTTCAAGGATTGCAAATGACATTCCCAGACAATTAGTACCCATTGGGAAGCTGAGGAAGACCATGCCAAAAAAAAGAAAACTAAAAATTCCCAGGGCAAGGATCTTCCTTTGCCGAAGGCAAGGCACCCCGTAGCCATTTCCATTAGGTACACTTCAGTAACCTCAGCTCCCCAAAGCATCCTTCAAGCTGCTGAAGCTCAAGTCATTTTGGAAAAGCAACACTGGTTTCCATAAAGCATGGCAATGCTGTTTTCATTAGGCACGTCTGAGTGGCAGAAAACCACAGCGTTAAGTCACAAAGCCAACTTAACTCTACCTCCCTGTCATATTTGAATTCCTAGAAACTCAATGGAAAGTATTGTCTGTTTTTATTTGTTGAGATAAATGATGCCAATTATTCCCAAGGTTCTCCCACTTGAAGTTCCCTGTGACCTACTAGTAAATTTAACAAGAACATCCAGCCTATTTCATCGGCTACAATGATGCTTGGGATACATGGTTACTGAGAATGGATCTATTCCATGGTATGTTATTCAATTAGTTTAATAAACGTAACTTCAGACAAGGAAGATGTCACTCTGAGGTACGCAAACGCAGTGGCCATAAGAACTTGTGTTTTCCTGTCCCTGTGCTAGATAGACTTCCACCGAATGAGACCACCTATCAGCTGCTGTCCACACAAATGTTCAAACCATCAAAAAAAAACACAACAACACATGGTCTTTCTAAAAGTCCAAGCCTGGCGAGCAGAATCACAGTCCAATTGCCGATTCTGCTTCATAGACCATCAATTAAAACTAGAGAAGTATCTCTGCTGAAGTGTAGGTTTTTACAAAATGGAAATTTACCTTTTCGTGACTCTTTCACCCCCCAAACACAAGCCATTCCGTGAGGCAAAGGAATAAAAATAATCTTGTCTTGACAAGGTCACACCAGGTTTTTCCTAGCTTAATCCTTTCAGAAAACTTCTCACATAATCCACTTCATCCCATAGAAAGCCCTGCTTGGAGTCTCTATATGATATTGAAACAATAAACAGACATGCAGGGTGTCAAAGCTCTAAGCGAAATATATACAGAGGTCTTTAAAAGAGTGTTTTCCCTTCCAAAACATAAAAAAGAGTGTTTCTTTGGATTACTATGTGCTCCCTTTAAAAAACACACACAGTAGAAAAATATAAAATTGGATATCTAGCCAAACACCATAAATAAGTCACAAAGCAGATATTCTAAAGACATTCGTGTGTGTGTGTGGCGGGGGGGGGGCCCCCCGCGGGGCGCGGGGGGGGGGGGTGTCTGTGTTTAAATGCAGCTTGCATTAAGTGAATTTATTTGAATATTTTCACTTGAAAAATAAAGTAATTTTAAGCAAAGAGAGGCGTGTTACAGCATTTTCATTCTGAGACCATCAGAACTGAAACTCAGTCTCTGAAGGAAAGCTTCCTTTCTCCTTTGAACTGTAAGCAGGGCTCTGGCCCGGGAGGTATGATGGAGTGCACGCCACAGTGACAAAGCACAGTGACTCACTTTCCCATTCTCTCCTGATTTCTCATTCATAGCTTATTTCCCTCCTCAAAAGGGGGAGGGGGAATGACCCTCCACCATTCATTTGCCACAGGTCCACAGAACTATTCCAGGGCTTATGGGGACAGTGTGTCACCAGGACAACTGAAATAAACACGAAAGACAGATGTGAAGGCCGGAATTCTTCAAAGGCAAGGGGGTTTGACACTTCATAAATCACCATGTCACTCTGGTATAACAAAAGCTGTTCTCATGTACTGTACTCGAGGCTTTCTCTCGCTGTACTTGCTGGTGGAGTCTGTTTGCATACCACATCTGGCTTGTCACTAGAGGCTTTATAAACGCCACAAATCAGTGAGAGTGAGAAAAGGGCAAGGTCTTTGTTCTTCATACAATAAAGTCCTGTTAATAAAGAATTCAGGAAGCCAGCTACTAAAAATTTCAAAATACTAAAATTATCCCGGGTATGAAGTGAAAATACTTCAAATTTGAACATATATTTAAAAAGCATACACACACAGTAAGTTTTACGGTCTTGGTTATCTGGCTACTTTTAGTGTATTCTGCTCTTCTCAAATCGATAGGTACAAAATACTGAGCATCTATTGGTACCTGTATTCAGATTACTCCAGATCAACTATTCTGTCTCTCATCTGGTAGGCAGGTGAAAACTCCTTTTGAGTGTTTTAAGAACTCAATAAATGTTAGACTGAATTGACTAATTCTGTCATCTTAAGATTTTCTTCCGAACAAGCTGCAAAGAAAAGCTGGTCTTCCAACTATAATTAGCGAGTTTTCAGGACTGTGTGAGATCATGTTTCTGTCTCCTTGGTAGTGCCCAGGTCTGCCTAAAGCAGAGTGAATCAATAGTTATCTTTACAGTGATAACTCAGGGTAGCTACCAGTTATTCATACCTGGTCATATAGTCATATACAATATTCAAATGAATTACATTGAATAACACACCCTTTCTGGCCACTTCCCAAGCTTGTACCCTCTTAAATTCAGTCCATAAATATTATCAGATAACTGTAATGTGATTTGAATCTAAGTGGAAAATGAACATATGCCATTTTCTCATTGGACCTTTGTATTAGCTTAGGCTCTCTTGCTCTTTGAGAAGATAGGCAGGTCAGCCCATGCAGCAGAAATGTACCTATCAATAATACAGCAGTAGGTCCTACTCTTTGGGAATGAAAACTCTTACATGAAAATAGTATTTCTTTTACCTGAACACTAAAAAAAAAAAAAAAAAAAGCAAGATGACAAAAACTACTCCAAGGGCAAGTAGAATATTTTAATAAGATTTGTATTTTATTATTCCCAACAGCAGGTATATTTTTCTGAAAAATAATGGTATCCATATCTCCAAGACATGCACAGACTTTTGCATACACAGGGATGTGAAGACCTCCTTGGAACATACACAAGTCACCCAGGATTCTCGGTTTCAGAGCGACCTATGTCCCTGGCTCTTTCTCATTTTTCTGGTCTCTGTTCCAATATTACCACCTCCGAGTCATCGTCTTCATGGACCACCCATGCCATTTTAGTAGCTTTCCTGCACCTCCTGTTCTCTATCACATTGCTGGTTCTTATTTATTTTTTGTTCACATCACCATCATCTCCACTTCTCATTTATCCATTTATCTGAATATTGTCTATATCCCCTCTATCAAAATAAAGCTGCATGAGAGCAGGAACCCTGCCTTGCTAACAAACAGAAGGGTATTTCCAGCAGCTCCGTTGCTACTCTAAAAAAAATCAACAATGGCAGTCTTTACATAGCCTGAAAAATATTGTGTGTGTGTGTGTGTGTGTGTGTGTGTGTGTGTGTGTGTGTGTGTGTTTCTGGCTTGTTCTTTGCTTTTGAAACATTTTACATACTAGTATACCACACCCCTCTGGAGGGGCAGCTACCTTAGAGTTGGGCAATAGTCATGATCTCAAATCAATCATAAAATGTGTGCTGCCCCCCCTTTTTAAAAATAAACAAAACAAATAGTCTCAGGTATTCAACTTGTCTTCCATTTGTTTAAGTGCAAAACAATCTAAGATGTGTTTAAGCCTTTTGCTCTCCTACTGCTTTGCAGCAGGCATGGTGCTTGCAAATGTGTCCGGCCCTTTGTGCCAGTACCCAAAAGGCTACATCACTCACAAGCTCTGGTTCACAAGGGGACCAGCAGGTGGAGAGCAAAAGAATCAGCAATGAGTTTGTGCCTCCTGCCTGCTAAGAAGCAAAGAAGTGGCATAAAGAGAGGATTGTGGTTCCAGGCACATCAGTCGGACAAAGAGGCTCTATCATTAACAGAGACCAGAGAGAGATCATATTCAGTACCCCCAATCCTACAAGCTTGTGGAATGCTCAGAAGGCTTAAGTGCACTTATCAGTCATCCGTCGCTTTTTGTTTCTTTACAGAAATAAATCCTTTTGTAATAACAAATGAAGAGTCACCGCCTTCTTACTCAGAGGAGTGATGCATGGGTGCATCCGCATTTTGTTGGTAGGGAAGGATGACAACAGGTAGCAGAAGGGACTGTGGATTACTATTGACAACTAGCAAGAGTAGATATAGCTTCTTCCTTTTACTCTCCTCACAGGAAATAATTAAATTGTGTGGTAATGTAAAGTAACAGGTTGGTTTCTGAGTATCTTTAAGGTGATGCAAGATAGACATTTAAACGTTCTATTTTAATGGTGATTTGGATCTGAAAAACCATTCTGTTGGGTTCTTTCTTCTATTTTGTAATTCATGTAGTTAATCAACCAAAATAATACTGTTTAGCTTCTTTCTGCCCATATCAATCTTGACTGTAGCTGGGGTCACTGAGCCATGCACACTCTAACTTAAATTACCATGGGTGACTTTAACTTGAAGTTACTCACCTATGTTCCTCGCTGATCAGATCTGTGAGCACCAAATTCACTGGCGGCAGCATAAAAGCCATTCTTGGCACTGGTTGTACCGTAGCAATAATTACACAATAGGTGGGAAGGGATATTAATCATGGCAAATGTTGTTTGCCTGGTCACAAGAAAAGGCCCCCTGAGCACAGGTTGAGTGAGTCACAGCAGAGCAGAAAGTGCCTTGAAATATGCAAGGGTCTAAGTCCATTAACAAGGCAACAGCAACTTAAGGTGGGTGAAAAGCATAGGGCATTCTGTATTATTTACACATCATCTACCACTCACGTCATTAATGTAAACTTAACTAAAAGCATGTCTAATGCTATGGAATACGTAGTGAAGAGAGAGAAAAACTCAAAATTACTGGTTTCACTAAGCCTGGGTTTGTATGCATTAGGTACAGTCAGACCTCATGATTAAATCCAAGGGAAGGTAACTTTACTTGGAATCCTCTCAGGCCTATGGCGAACCAGCTGAATATTCCTAAGTGCAGAAGGGATTTCCATGTTACCTGTGGCCCCTCATCTGTGCCTACAGTGATGCCACTTTACATCTTTAATAACTCTTTGAAAAGTTACTTCATACTTGTAAGAGATCCACCCTAGAGATTTCTATTGTAGCAAATCAATTTATACAAACTAATAGCATGTAAGTTCAGCTTTTAATTAAATTCATAGATATGCAGAGTAGGCATAGATGTGTGTGATATTACACAAATATGTATTATTTATTACTGTATTTATTAATCTTAGAGTGATAGCACAGCATTAGAGAGAGGAGCATGAACGGTGGAGTCTGAGACAACCTAAAGGGGTTTTCTTTCATATCCAGCATTGCCTGAGGGACTTCAGACTGAAAAGTTAACCTCTCTGAGCCTCCGTTTCTTATGTAAAAAATGAAGATAATTTTAACTAGTGAGGGTTATAGATTATTGAGATTAGGAGGTTAACGAGCTACTGTTAGGATGGAAGCACAGTTCTTGGCACACAGTGGGCATGTGGACAGCGGATACGTAATGTATACAAACAGTCTGTATGGCATACTCTCAATATATGTTGCATTCTTATCTTTTTTCTCCCCTAAGTCATATGTTAATGTGCATATTTCAATGGTGTGATTTTTTTTTTAGCAAGAAGCACCTCACTTAAATTTGAAACAATAGAAAGTGCTCTGATTTTCCTAAAACCTATTTCTAATTTTTTCCCCCCCAAAACGTTCATTTAGTTAGCAATAAAACTTACATTGCCCTATGGAAGATGCTTATGAGGGAAATGCTGAAGGACCAGAAACTGATCAAAAAGTTAATTAAAAGAAGACATGATGCCATTCTTCCAATAACCACCAATACAGGATCACGGGGTAGGGGGGTGGGGTGGGGATTGATAAAGACCTTGTAGCATCTTTCTGGAATGATTCTGGACTCTAGATTCTAGAATTTAGAACAACACTGCTTTTTGCAATAATAGTAGATTTCTCCTATAAGACTCAAGGTCCCAGAAGGGAAGCCTGATGCTGGTTCTAGATTGTGGGTCTGCAGCCAGTGTTACATTTTTTCTGCATCAATTCATTCCAACATGAGATTGACATGGAAATATTCTTCCTGCAGCTAGAGCTGGGCTTGACGTGGGAGCCCTGCTCGCTCTGACAGGAGAAAGCAAACAGCGCAGACTTGGATGGATCTGAATGTAGACACCTTCCGCCACGGGTTCCTGTGCTCTGTTCCACAAGGCACAGGTGATACAAATGCTGCCTTTCTAGAATCATCTTTCTATGTGCTTTTATAGTCAATCAAATAGAGTCTCTGATTAAATAGTTTCTCAAGTGAAAGTGTATGGAGAAGAGTAGAGCAGGATTTACTTCTGAGTGTGAAAGTACATTATATTCTTCTAGCATCTAAGTCAGTGGAGTAGCAAGTTATCCCTAGCATATCAGGAAAGCAAATTCCTAAATAATAAGTGTCATGGTAAACGGGAGAGTATGAGAATAAGCTGCAAATACAGTGGGAAATTCTAGTTTCTTCAATTATAGTAATACAATAGCTCAGAGTGCCAGAAAAATACCATCAAGCCATTAGAAAAGTCTGCAAGTTATGACAAGATGGTGTAAAGTGAAAAGAAAGGGACTCTACCTGTGCTGTTCTTTTAATATAATGACTATAGATACCACACAGTTACATTTTTTATACAGAATAGCTAACTATATTACCTAGAACATGCCAACTCAACTTTATTTTCTCCTGGGTAAATCAGAAAAAAATACTCTTGTGCCAAGAAGAATTATTTGTGTCCTTCCCCTCCCCCCGGTAAGTTTCTAGCCTACAAATACCACCTTACTTAAATTTTGTCTAAGGGCCAGAAAACCCAACACATATTCTTGTGTTGTTTGTAAATTTGTCATTCAGATAAACTGTATTTGCTTTAAAAATGACTGTTTAAGATTTTTCTAGATTGGCGTGTGTGTAGAAATGGTATGAGAGAAAGTAATACTCTTAATACTATTATTATATTGCTAAAATTAATTTACCTTTTCAGAATATTCAAGTAGATTGTTTTACTTCAGGTGCATAGCATCTATATGCAGCAGGTAGGGAAGTTTCACAATAACCTCATTTAACAGATTTGTGAAACTAAGGCAGAAAAATGTGAGAGGGGATGAGAACGGTCAGATAATGACAAACAATGACCAGGGCAGGCAGCCAGGTGTGATTCCTACGTCTTCTTTCCACTCTGAGAAAATGCCACAACTTTCTCCCCCTAGATCAAGCCTTCAGAACATTCTCCACCGATGACATTTCAGAAACCAGGAAATAAAATGATGTGCAGGAAACAAAGCTTGGCCGGTGGGTAGACGACAGGAAATAACACTGTCACTGTTAACCCAAAACCCTCTCTCCGAATTGGCACAGAGCTGGTAATTTACATAGAGGGCAGAGGTAGCCACACTCTTCGCCTTGGTCACCTGTAAAACGGAAACAGTGGTACCTGCCCTACTAACCTCACAGAGAGGCTGGGACAACTGACTGAGGGATGAAGGGAAACATCCTTCTTCATCCACACAGCTCCTATCAAAATGTAAGCCTAAAACAGGCCATCTGGTCCTTACTTGATGGGACATTAGTTATTATGAGAAAAATGACAGTGGCTTTTACTAAGCCACAGACACACAGCTTACTCATGATGAGGAAACAGTTTTGGTTTCATGTTACTTTTTTTATTGCCATCATAATCAACATCAATTTAATTTACTCAGAGTATCTCCTGCATACTTAAAACTCCATAACGCTAAAAAAGAAATAAAATAAAATTCAGAATTTAATAAACATGGAAGGATGCAACTTGCTTCATTACTCAAGCCATAGTTAAGTTATAGTAATTTTACGTATGTGAATGAATCTAAAGTGATAGTCTCAAAACCAAGAAATCCTTGTTAATTTCCATATACTACTATTCTTACTTGTATTAAAAGTTCATTAATTTTCTGTCTTCTCACAACTGAAATGTTCTTCCTAAATACAACAATAGAAACCATTGGAACATTAAATGTTTAGCATTTCTTTCAGTGATATCATTATGATAAAAAGTATTGCAAACGAAATTTAATATTTTAATTATACCATAAAAGAGGCCCAGTGCACAAATTCATGTCTGGGTGGGGTCTCTCGGCCTGGCCACAATCGGGGCTGTCTCACCCAGTCCCAATTGGGGTTGATCGGGCCAGCTGGCCAGGGGGAGGAGGGACTGCGGGAGGTTGGCTGTGGGAACGCACTGACCACCAGGGGGTCAGAGCTCCTGCATTGAGCATCTGCCCCCTGGTGGTCAGTGCGTGTCATAGTGACCAGTCATTCAGTTGACTGGTCATAATGGTCGCTTAGACATTATATATATATATATATATATATATATATATATATACACACACACACACACACATTATATATATATATATATATACATTATATATATATATTATATATATATATTATACACACACACACACACACACACACACACACACACACTTGATTTAGGTGTAAGAAGATTATACATTATCATTTTCAATAAGTTGTTATAGACAAATAGATATGTTCTAGGCTTTTCAAACTGTGGGTTATGACCCATTAGTGGGTAGTAGCTTATTTTTTAATAGAACATATCATGGTTACATATAACAAATGAAATATTCTTTCAACAAATGAAATATTCTTTCATAAAATTCTCATTTCAATTACATGAATATGTGTTTTCTCAACTGTTATAAAACCGATTTCTTACTATGGGTCATTTAAAAGAAAAGAGAAGTATTTAAGAAACACTATCTAGGATAAAATTTTATCTATTTTTTTTAATTGTTCAAGGTTCAAGTTATTTTGGTTTTCTCAATAATTAAATCAGCTGAATGATGATCCCAATATTGGCAGACAAGTGGTTGGTACAATTTGAAAAACTAGTCTAAAACATCAGGTTGTTAGAAATAATGAAATCTTTCAAATTATAGTCCAATAATGTACTATTTTCACAGGTGTGGAGACAGAACTCCTAAGGGGTGAAGGCACCTCAGACTCGGGTCTGTTCATGTCTGTACCACACTCAATTTCAGAGCCAGGCCAGATAAACTCTGGCTGCAAGCACTCACTACCCTACAGCCCATGGCAACCACCGGGAAGGGGAGCCCACCACACCTGGGCACTGTCTAGACGGTGTCCTGGGAGGCTCTAGCTTCCGAAGAAGCTGCCTGGGAAGAGGGCACAAGTGGCAAGACTGGAAAAACGGGGGGTTTTGACCAGTGAGAGACAGGAAAAGGCAGAGACCCAGCAGATGTTCTGCTTGCCTTTCGTCTCTCTAGGGGGTTGAACCAAGGCAGAGAGGTTTTGAAATTCAGCCTCTCTGATGCCATCCACATGACCAAGTGACCACTTCTGTTTTGCACAAAAGGTATGGCCAGCTTAGTAACCCATCACCTTGCACTGCTCCCCCACCTTTCCCAAAACAAGTCATTTCCTCCCTTACTCCTGCTTCTCTAGAATTGTATGCTCAACCACCCACTCCCTTCAAAAAGAGTTAGCACTTAGGTTGTTGATTCCTGCTCTGCCTCCTACAGGCCAGGGCTAAGACAGTGCCCGATATTCGAATGCAGATTCTATGATGCATTAGTAACACAGACAGTAAGAAAGTAGAGATTTTAGGTATTGCCTATACATAGGATTGCCTTATGCGTTTTCATATCAGGAAGGTTTTCAAGTAAGTTCAAATTTTCTATCTTTTAGGCTTAAATGAGTATTAGGATTCAGTACAAGCATCTCACCCATGTTTGAGCAATGGTTAAGCTAATTGCAACAATCATAGCAAATTAGATTATGAAGGAGTAACACGCAAGTCCCAAATTTCAGTGGCCTAAAACATTAAGGATTTACCCCTTGCTCATGCTACATAGCTCACTGCAAGTCAGCAAGGGGCTCTGCTCATTGTAGATAGCTAGCTACTATCTTGAGAAAACAGTATGGCTAGTACAGTGAAGCATATACTGCTTCTTAGAGCTCCTGCCTAGAAGTGACACGGTCACTTCCACTCACGCTTGGCTGACCACATAGTCCTGTAGTCATACCAAATTTCAAGTCGGTGGGGAAGTGTAACTCAACCATATGTCTGGAAAGTAAGAGAACCAAAACCCTTGTAAAAAGTCCGAATGACAACCATAGATAGTGCAGGGAACAAGGACGCATTTTGTTCTTGGTGTCTAAGCCACTGACTTGATGTGGTTTCAAATGACCTATGCAAAATATTTGGGAATTTGAGAACTTATCTCCAAAGCCAAGTTAACATACAAAATTGAACCCAGACATCACGGCAGAGTAAAAAGAGATGAGGTTTAAGATCTAGGCTCAAATCCTGGTTAGTGTCATGGGCTCTACGTGACTTAACGTCTCCCAGTCTGGTTCCACATCTGTAAAGGGGGAACAATATTCACTTTGTAGGTTTTTTGTAAGGCTGAGAGATAATATATGTGCCTGCTCCTCGCTGGGCTGGCGTATCCAGTTGGAGGCTCTGATAAAAGGGAGCTGGCATGGATGGTGATTTACCAGGAGCCGGGCATTGCTTCTCCTGTACAGAAGTACCCATGTGTGTTATTATTTCCTTTTAGCAGATTTATATATTTTACCAGTACTGATGCACCACTTCATGAAGAAAATTTTTAAAATTAAATTTGCCAATGAATCAAAACTGTAAAAGATGACAGATGTAGAATTTGACAAGGCGCTGTTTAATAAAGATTTTTTTTCAAGTCCTGCACTCAACTTCAAAAAAGTCAACTACACAAGAGCTAGAAGGGAAGTGAGTCTCTATGTTCACGGAAATTGGCCTGATGGATTTTGATTAACGGTCATTTCACCATATACGAGTGAGACAAGGTTGTGCCTTAAACCCTAGGCAATCTTAGCCTCTTTAATCAAAACCTAGAATCTGGATTAAGAGACTTACTTCCACCTCATACCTTGTACCACCAGACCACATACTGCAGTGCTCTGGACAACCCCCTTGTACACTTCTCCTGACAAATGAAGGGGCAGACAGGCTGGTCGGGCTGCAGAGAGCATGACAGATGAGGAATGGCTGAAAAAACTAGAGATGTTTAGGCTGAAAGTCTGTCTCAGGAAACATGATGCCCACCATCCAATACCTGAAGGGTTGTCATGCAGAACAGATGTTCTCTGTGCTTCTCTAGAGAACAGGAGGATGAAGCAGTAGGTATTACTCCTTGTCTGCTGGTGAGATCACGGCCAAGCAGAGCCAGCTACTGACCTGCTGAGGATATGGTGGCGATTCAACATGGGTGGGAGCTGGAGCGTGGGATGTCTAGTGTGCTGTATTTCCAACCCTAGGCATCTATCAGCTTCTGGACATGCTGTACTTGTTTTAAATAGGCATCCTCTCCTTTCCTTTTTAATAAAGACATTATAAAAATAATAATGTAATGTGCAAGAATTCATTTACACTGCTTACGCTACAGAAATCTTGATTTAGTAGATATCCCTTCAGGTTACGATTTCTGCTGCTGGCTGCAATATAATAAAGATGCTGACAGTTGTGAATTACTTTACTGAGTTCTACAAATTATCAACTGCAATGGTAAATAGGAGAGAAAGAAAAGGTAAAGTCGGAGGTCAACAGGGGATGCCTCACTTTTCTGCATAATTTAAGACCTCCTGCAAATGATGGCAAATAGATGTCACTTCTGAGGAAGAAGAGAACATATATATGGCTCCAAGTTTCAGGACATAGAGGTTAATGGAAAGTGGGAACAGCTTTGTTTTATGGGCCCTACTCAAGATGAATGGCCGGGGAGATGGGCAAGAGGAATTATTTCTTATCTATAAGAAGCTGAGGTTAAGAGATGAGGCAATGGCGTGTGAACGCTGCCTGGGACAATTATTAGGAGAGAGCTCTGATTAAAGGTGAACAGCCTGTTGGGAGATGGGAGACATCTGATGGGTAAAGTCAGTCTTGCCCTGAGGCCATGACCTCATTAAGAGTTAAACAACAACACTGGAAATTAATGACCCACACCTGACTGCCCAGTGAAATGGCACTCCTCTTCACCACCGTCCGGAAATCTGCACATCACATTCCAGCAGGGAGGCTGCCACCAGGGATGCAGCAATGCCTCTGGGAACTAGCTGGGTTAAAGGAGTAGTGGTGAGACAGCTGAAGAAAGTACCTCTATCCGGTTTCCATGCAACATGGGACAGAGGAAGCCTAAAGCTTTTAAGAAGTAGAGACTGACCATATTGAAGGTATTTAGAAAGGAAAAACCATGAACAGTCAGTCCTCTGTCAGAACTGGATGTGTGGACTGAATGGCACTGATCTGGGAAGGGAGGCTGGGCACCACGGTGACCTCCATCCCACCTGCCATATGGCTGTCTGACAAAAGCAATTCGTCAAGCTTCCTGGTTGCCAAACCTGCTGGCTTTAAATCACCAGGTGGAGGGAAGAACATTTTAAGACAGCAATTTAAACCACCTCCAAATTTCAAATCCGAAGACTTTTCTCTTCGCCACACACAAGATCACTTAAGGTGTTCACACCACCTTCAAGGACTGAGAAAACAAAGACCATCCCCTAGTCTGCAGGTTGCCTTTCTGCTTTGTGCACAGATTTTTGAAAATAGACTACAATAAATTCCACGCACGACAGCTCGCTGCAGCTAAAGAGTGAGCTCCTGAGGTGCACCTTTTTATTTATTGGGGTTGGGGAGGGGAGGTGGTAATGTTTCCTGTATTGGATGCCTATACTTTGCAGACCTTTGGGGACTCATCTCTGCTGAATTCTTTAACAGCTGAGATGACAGGGATGTCCATTACCCAAATGGGCAGCACTCTCTATTGATCAGGGCTCCACTTAGCCTTCTCATTTGTCATCCCATTGTCTCTCATCTTCACTGCTCTCCATATGAAGGGGGAATCTTTTTTCAGGTGTTCAAGAGTTAATCTACATTCCAGGCACAACGGAGCAATTAAAACATATAATGAGCAGAACACTCCAGCGCTTCACCTACAGAGAAGCCTGAACTGGGCCTCTCCCTATCTCCCCTACACAGGCCATAGGAAGTTAAAGAGGTAATCCACTCCTGCAAAAGCCCAGAAGAATAACTGTAATACTCTTCAAACCTAAGCTGTGTCAAGCGCTTGCTTTGCCGCTATTTCTGCGTTCAGGAACTCATTTTAAAAGATAAAAAGGAACGTTATAGGAAGAAAGCTCAAATCCCAACAAAACAAAGGAAGGTCTACCTAATCTTGCCAGTTAATCATTTGGGGAAAGTCTTGCTCTGCATCTAATTAGATCTATGCAGTTAAACATCCATCAAGAATTCTCCCATAAAGAAGATGTTTTATGTAGTTCTCATATGAGGGATTAAATTGGGTATGTGTGGAAAGCAATGCTGATCCATTTAATGGGCTCCCCCAAAATATACATCAGCATCTGTGTCACGAAGCTGGACAGCTTCTTTATCCTTTCACCAAAATGCAAGCACCGAAATAATTAAGTATCTCTGAGACCTGAACTGCACAGTCATTAGGCAACAGTCAATGACTGGTCTGGCCACAAGAGCCTGAACTGCATTTTACCCTGGCTTTGCTAGCCATTTCTATTCCGAAAGCTTTCCACATCCGGATTTCCCCTGAGAACCAGTTTATGATGCTATAAAGACTGTCAACCAGAGACAGGAGCTCCCCAACACCTGAGCCACACACACAACTATCAAATAACATTTAATTGCTAGATGACACTGTTGTGTCAGAGTTTGAATTCTAATCTCCAAATATTATCCATGCAACTTTCTGCAGAGATAAGACTGTTATGATAACAGCAGACAAAACCAATTAAACCTGGGAGCAGCAAACATTTCAAGATCTTGACTTAAACCCGTGGTCAGCAAACTGTGGCTCGTGAGCTACATGCAGCTCTTTGGCCCCTTGAGTGTGGCTCTTCCACAAAATACCACGGCCTGGGTGAGTCTATTTCGAAGAAGTGGAGTTAGAAGAAGTTTAAAAAATTTGGCTCTCACAAGAAATTTCAATTGTTGTACTGTTGATATTTGGCTCTGTTGACTAATGAGTTTGCTGACCACTGACTTAAACCATAAATGGAGTTTGAGGATACATAAGCTATAAGAGGTCTGATGCTCTCTCCCTTGTATAAATAACATTACTGGAGGCCTCTTTCTTTTTGTGTATGTGGGCACTTCCATATAAACGCATGAGCTAAGCGAGAACAACACATGCATATTGCATGAGCTATTAATTACTTTTATATATGATGTTAAAGGGCTAATCATGATAAAGAATATAAATCTAGTTCATTTTTAATACATAATGCGCGTTGTGCTTTCATTGATAAACTCAAGCATGCTATCATAAATACGCTCAGCACAATTTTCTCCTTTTTAGATTTCAGAAGCTTTCCTGCTTCTTAGCTGACAAGGTTCTACTAGTGAGTGTCTCTACGGCTTTGTAAGCATATTATATCTGCTTTGTGATATGTTTGCAATGCCAAAGCCAAAACATGAGGAGGAAATGCCAAACCTTAACCCCAAGTTACTTCTGGTAGACCACAGATAAGGAAAACAGCACTGAATTGGGGTGAAACGAACAGTGTATGTGAGCTCCCCGAAAGCTTATCAATATCTGACAGCTAAATAGGATACTAGGAAATTTATCAACCAAATGATGTTCTAAAGGAACACAAAATTGATAGAAAGGGAATGGTATAGCTTCAAAGGGAGCCTGATTCTAAAAAGCATAAATTTCTTTCATGAAAAAAATAAATAAAAGCATAATGGAAGCTTGTCACTAAGGAAAATATTCCATTTTCTATACTTTCTATACAAAATGACTTTCTATACTTTTCATGAAAAAATATGATATACCCTCCTACATGTATGCTTTTTCTGAGAGAAAAAAGAAGAAAAAAATAGTAGGACCTATTTCATTTAGCTCTCCCTCATACCTGGGGTATAAATAGAGGACAACCATTTGTATTGTCCAAGAGAGAAGAGGAATAATAAATGGCATTCAACAGTGGTGGGTAGATAGGTAGAGAGAGAACTATAGACTTAGAAAGCAAAAATAAAGGCCACATGTACCAGGTGAACAGTGACTGTTTGTAGATACAGAAGAAAAGAGGTCAGAAGGCTTATGACCCCCACCTAACAAACAACACAGTGTGCAGTTTAAAAAGCAAGTAATTCACAGTAGTACCAGATAATAAACAGTACTGAAAACCTTGAACGTAATCGTGTTACAATATATGGGCCTGATTGCACCTTTATTAAAACTATGATGACCCTAAAGAAAAAAATACGAAAACAAATGGAGTTGAGATCGAGTAAAAATTTTCAAAGACTACAAAATAAAACCGATAAATTCATAAAATTATGATAAAGTTTGAAAAGAAAAATATACTGATCTTCTTTACATGAAAGAATATTTTATAGAGAGAATGTAAGCTAAGAAGTCTTAAATTTAGGATGGAAGATAGAGTTCTCTCATAGTAGCACCAATAATTTTTACTGGCTAAAAGAAGGAATTTCCAGATTTGGAAAAGTCATATGCAAAGAATGTAATGGTCTATTTTCTTATTCAATGAGGTCCTTTGGGTCCTTTTGGACTAAAGAGTTAGCAATTAATTTTTGTCATAAGGATCATCACTATCATTACTCATAATTAATATTTATGGAACAGCCACTGTGTGCAAGGTCTAAAGGAAATGCTAGCATGGCTTGTTTTGCAAATAGTTAGAATTCCTCACCCATTGTCTGGTCTACACTTCTTGTCTACCTGGCAAGTTCCTATTTTATCCTCTAAAGCCTTTCCTTACTCATGCACTGTATCCTGTCTTCCCTGATTCCGTAGCGTCTTCTACCCACTAGCCAAGCACTCATCACTAGCAGAGACCACTGCCTGAACAACAGCGCACACTTGGCACAGTGCACCGCATAATGGAGGAGCATTCACTGACCCTTTCTCAGTGCTCCTTGTTTTAGTTCTTTGCAACATTCTGCTTCCAGATAAGCTGCCACATTTCATAAGACATTAAATAACACAGGGAAATCTTCAATAACATGCTTATTTCATACCATTTACCTCTAGCAACAATAAGCTGACCTTTTACACAGAAAAGAAATCCAGATTTAATTGGGGCAGAGCTCAGAATGTGAACATTTTTAGGCAACTCAGATGATTCTAATATGTAACTAGGGTAGAAAATTACTGACAAAGAATTATAACTACTTTTGAAAATCTTTTCCTTCATTTCCTACCACAAGCTATTCAACTGCATCTTTATATTGCTCTGGCCATGTATATTGTTAATAAAAATTTTTCAATGTTTTAATAATTTATTCCGAGCACACCATGAACACTGTTTATAATCTATTAATTCTAATGGATAGTCAACATACCAACCTTGAAATAAGTAGACAACATGCCCAAATTCTTAAGTCAGGAAGTATTTCATATTAAGAAATATGGAAAAAAACAGAAACTCATAAATCTTCCAATCAACTTACTAATGTCAATTAAAAAAATATTTTTAGCACTCACTGTGTGCCAGGCATGATTCTTAGCTTGGAGATACCAAGAACAGAGAGTTTCCTCAAGTAATCACAATCATTTTTTCATTAATATGTGGGTTTATACTTTAAGAATATTTGCTCAAACATAACCTTTTTTAATCTTCATGACAATCCTGAGGGAGATTAGAATTATTTTTTGAATGATAAAACTTAGGTTCAGAGAGGTAGAGTGATTTGTTCAGCTCACACAGGTATTAGGTAAAACATAGTTATTAGGTGAGATTCATGCAAACCAAGTTTCTGAATGCGTTTTCCCAAATCCAGGGGCAAATATTACGCTAATTACTGCGCTGTATACAAAAGGATTAAACTATAGTCCTGAGACCTGGAAGGAGGCTGCAATCTAGTTATGGAAGGAAGTCAGATACACACCGATGAGAATATAATACAGTCCAGTGTTTACAAATAATAAATGTAGGACAGTCAGCTGTTCTACAGGGTTGCAAAGAAAGAGCAGATTGAGGTTAGAAAGATAGAGAAGGCTTTTTTATAGAGTTGGACAGTGGGCTGAGACTTAAAAGGATTGGTAAAGCTAGAGAAGCAGGAAGAGGGGAAGCTCTACAGATAATGTGTCTCATTGTAGTCAATTTGGAAAATTTGAGCTAATTTTGTATCTAATTTTGTAGATACAGAAGAAAAGAGGTCAGAAGGCTTATGACCCCCTACAAAGTATGCATCAATTTTCATTTACTACGTAATTGAAAATTTCACCACTATGGACAAATTTTGTCAATATAGAGGAGCCACCTGTATTCTCTCTCTCAGGCTTATCCAATCAAATCCATTTTCTTAAAGAAAAATAAATTAATGAATCATTGAGGATCTAATATGTGCAAAGCACTATTCCTGCCACTCTGAGAAGTACAAAAGGAAGCCCTCTAATCTAAGAGTTTACAATCTCATTGAGCACAGAAACATTTAGATACTCAAATTAAGTACTATGTGACTAACAAGAAAATAAGAAAGGTCACACCTGTAAGCACAATGAAGGAGGAGGGGGATTTAGATGAGCTGGATGCTGGGATGGTAGTCCTAGCCAGTTAAGAGCACAAGCAAAGGTAACAGGGATGGAGTAACATGTATTCAGTAAACTCCTCTGATGGACTGTATAGGATCTACTCTGCGTGGGAACTGGGTAAGACACTGCAGATACACATTTCACCAGAAACGAAGAGGAGGAATAGAAGGTTCAAGAAGAGCCCTAACTGGTTTGGCTCATGGCTAGAGCATCAGCCTGTGGACTGAAAGGTCCCTGGTTCAATTCCAGTCAAGGGCATGTACCTTGGTTGCAGGCACATCCCCAGTAGAAAGTGTGCAGGAGGCAGCTGATTGATGTTTCTCTCTCATCAATGTTTCTAACTCTCTATCCTTCTCCCTTCCTCTCTGTAAAAAGTTAATGTATTTTTTTTTTAAAAAAGAAGGTTCAAGAAGAGATGAAATTGATAGTCTATGCTCCATTCATAATTTTTTTAAAATATTCAACTGAGGATATTTTCCCATTGATTTTTTGAGAGAGAGAGAGAGAGAGAGAGAGAGAGTGGGAGGGAAGGGGAGAGACAGAGAGAGAGAAACATCATTGTGAGAGACATATCCATTGGTTGCCTCCCGCACGCACCCCGGCCAGGACTAGGGATCAAGCCTGCAACCAAGGTACGTACCCTTGACCAGAATCGAACCAAGGTCCCTTCAGTCTGCTCTATCCAATGAGCAAAACTGGCCAGGGGTCTATTCTTAATTTAGTATTTCATTAGTAAAATCCTGATTCAGTGGCAATTACAGCATATGAGCATCGGAGTCTGGGTGTAGGGGTTGAGGGGAGAGCATGCACTTTCTATGCAGCTGTTCCTTTGAGGCACTCAGCATTTCTCTTCTGTTAAGACTCCCTTCCCTTGACATGGTATCTGCATTTCTGGCTTATACAATTAACAACTCACACATGGGAACAAAAGCCACGTCGTAACATTCACAACTTTCAAAGCATAATATACAGAATGTGCACTAGTATACTAATGAAAAGGCAGACTTTAAGATCCCATTTGTGCCCAGAGAGGTCATGCCACATCATGTCCTTGAGAACTGCCTGGAAGACACTGGGTTCTTTGAAGGTGGCCCCTGATCATTTTCTCAGAAAGATAATCATGCCTTCCATGCCTGGACTGTTTTAAGGCCACATGTGCTAATTTAATTTATGGTGTTAAGAAGAGCTGCACCATTTGCCAGGGGAGTGGAATGTGAAGGGCTATTCCCGGCTCTGTACCCACAAGGGATTCCGTGCTTCTCTGAACACAGGGAAGAGAGTAATGGAAAACACTAACCAGACACTAACCGCGGCCTGGTTGCCGGTAATGTACTTATTAGTCCATGACCACCACAGGCATGGAGACTAAGCTATGAAGGGAAGTGAGATTTAATGGGGGAGCAGGGAATCACCTGACTTTGAAAGGTCTTTTAAAAAATTCCACCAGTCTACAAAGCATTGGAAGAAACCTCTGGCTAAAAGGACAAAGCAGAAGGGGTCTCACTGAAAGAAGCATTGGTGCTGGAGCCAGAGGTCAGAATAGGCTTCTGCCTGTGGTTTCTGAAATCACACCTTGGCCAAGGGCTTCCTGCCTCTAACTACACACAGGGAGTGCTAAGACACATACGTCTGCCTTTCATGCATAAACAAACGCTCATCAGCCTTTCTTTAGCCATGGAGTGTTTGTTCTGGATGATTCTGAGAGGGCAAGTCCTCAGACAGATGACCTGACAGATGGGCTCAAGGGAGGCAAGGATCTCTCCTGGGCGTGAGGTGGGGGAGAAAGCAAGTCAAAAAGCAGACAAGAAAAGCACAGAGAGCATGCTACTCTTGAAGCTTTATGAACATATATAATTATGCCTATGACTAAAATACACAGTCAAGACAAAAGGAGCACAAAGTAGTTATTCTAATGTGTAATCTAAAACCAGATTGAGAACACATGACAAAACCTCTTTATGTAAGTTTGCTACTATAAAAAGAATCCAATTTATTTTTCACAAATTTAAGAAAGGAAAAGTCTTATTGAAATGAACATGATGTCACTGGAAAAAGTTGATCATCCATAAACTCTTGCCCTAACCCAGTGGTCGGCAAACTCATTAGTCAACAGAGAGGCAAACAGTGGCTCGTGAGCTGCAGTTTGCCGACCACTGCCCTAACCCTACGAAGGCATCATTGCAAAGACTATGAGCAGATTGAAGAAATAATGCAAATGTATAATAGACATGAAAATGCCCCCCCCTTATCAGTGAGGTCAAAGATGTAAAGTTATAGTCAATTTTGCTACAAAATGTTAAAGCTAATGACAAGATCACTCAATACTTTCAGATGCCTTAAGACTATAAATCTGAAAGACCTTTTTTAAAAGCACTTATGTAATATACATTTAAAATTGTCAAGTGTTCATAGGTTTTGACCAAAAAAAAAGTCTAATTCCGGGAATTTTCCTGAGGAAATCATTAAAATATGGATAAAGATTCCTGTTTAAAATTTTTAATTAAAAAATCAACTTTATAAAGATTTTAATGGCTGTAAAAATAATTATATTAAGTGGGAACAATTAAGTAGCAGAATATGTATCCAGAAACAAATATTGAAAGTTAATGCACCGAAACTCTTAACAGCAATTATCTATGATATCTTATTTTACTTGTAATGCGTTAGAATTTTACAAATATGTTACAAATGATAAATATTATAATCAGAAAAATGTAATCAAAATCCACAACTCCAAAAATAGCAATAAAAATGACCAAAGCTACTCCATGAATTATTTATGAAGGATTAACAAAAATATTGGACTAGAGATAATAGGGTCAATTTTCTATCACATACCATTGAGCTGAAACTTACATTGGTTTATAGACTGTGGAGCAAGGGCCAGGTGGTTATATCTCACATTTTGTCTATAAACACACAGAGATTATGGCAGGTGCACCTCAACCTCAAGGCCAATAAACTGTAATAAAGAAAAATTTTTTTTCTAAGTAGCCAGAAGCCATAGATAATAAAATTTTAAAAGATAAGAGGACAGGGAAAAAATAAGGCCTATCTTTTGAAGACTTGACTGAATTACACATGGGAAATTTTCTATACGTCAGCCAACAATTATTTTCTCTGCTCTATTGATATCTTCAGATACCTAATTTTTTTTGTGTGTATTATAAATGTTTTGTAGATAGACCACAAAACACTTTTTTATATTTGTGTTGGTACAGTATAAAGATCTTTCAAAGTCACGTTTTCAAGCAAATGATAGAAAAAACACTGAAAATTCTCAAGAAAATTAACTTTCAAAGAAAATGCTGACATTCTGTTAAAATCTGATCACATGCAACCCTTCTATTTCCCATATACTCAAAGAGTTGAACACACAAAGGGACCACACTTTTTAATGAAAGAAAAATAACACACTATCACTGCATGTCTTCATAAATCTTGCCTAATTTACTAGTAAAATGCTTTAATGTCATAAGAATGCTTAAAAAGTTAGTCGTAAAGAACAAGAGATGAGAACCTTCCTGCCCCCAAAACTGTACAGAAAGGAAATTGCCAAAGAGAACATAAAGTAAACTCAGATAAGAGCTCCACGTTCCCTAGTGCTGCAGACATGGAGGATTTCCTGTGGAAAGGACAAGTACAGCTGGTGTCAAATTAGTAAAAGATGGGGATGAGAGGATGGAGTTATTTAGGGTCGGTCCTTTGAATATAAAATGATGAACTCTCAATGAGTCTGCTCATAAACCACCACTTCACTTTCCTTTTGAAATCTGTATTGTTGTGGGATATGGGCAGGGGAGACGCAGGGTCATGCCTTCTCTGTTCTGCAAATATGATTAATGAGTGTCCCGGAAGGAGGAAGAAAGCACTCACCTGGTTATCGGCCAGCCTGACTCATCTCTTTACACTGCAGAACACCAGTATCCAGGAACTCTGGTTGGTATTTAGAGAGATAACTATCAGCTTTCATAAATCTGAGCTATGAATATGCCTTAATCTCATTTGGATTAAATATTAGTTCACTTGTTGGAAGTGGTTTTCATCACCTGAGTAGTCACCAGGCGTGCCTCACAAGCTCACAGGAGGCGCAATTGTGACTTCCTTCTGTCTATCCGAATTACCTGGCTCAAATGCTCACAAGGCAGGTGTACTGTCTGTCACAAGTGAAAATAAAAGTGACGGCCTAATCCCAGGCCCACTGTGTACTTCACACGATTGCTACACAGCCTGGCAGCTCCAGGAGCTGGTGCTCCAGAGACCTGAAAGAGGCCAGCAGGGAGGCACCCAAAGGCTGGCTCCAAGCCCATTGGGGTGGGGCTGCCCGGCAGAGTTGCACAATATTTGACACGAGTGATGCACATTCCCGGAGCCTCCACTCAGAAGAGCCAAATTCACCTCTCACCTATCAGTCTGAAAGAACAAAGTACAGGGAAAAATAAGTTGAGGATGCCAGGTTAAGAAAAAAAAAAAGAGAGACAGATTTCAAAGTAACTTCTTCAAAGGGCCTTTTATATTTCTTTTCAGGAGACATTTGAATTTAAGTGACACTGTCAATCATTTCCTTTTTCAAATATGACAAACCTATTCTACCCCCAACTCTTTCACATGGCTTGATGGAAATGAGGGGGGAAGTTATTTTCCATACCCAGAAATTCACACAAAGAACATCTTGGCAGAGGCAAGTAATTCTAATGTTTTATTTTCAGTGTTCTTTTTAACTTAGTTCTTTCCCATTTACTTAGGAATAAACAACTTTTATAGAGAGAGTGTACAAAGTTTTCTGAGGATATCGCTTGGGGATACGATTGACTAAAAGAAATGCAGAACACAGATTGAAGAAAAGTAACAAAGAGGTAAATAATCCAAAGTCTAACTAACATTTTTTCTTCGGACTTCCAACTTTTCAGAAGCCACTGAGCCAAAAGGAAAACCACAACTTTTGTATCCAAAACGTTATCATCTATGAGACTACCACTTATCTATATTTCATATTTAATAGGTTTTTAAATGGGGTGAAAAATGCCTAACACATAAGTTCTGTTCATTCTAGATTCTGAAAATTTAAACAAAAATCAAAAGGTACAGGGAAGTGGCTATGGCTCCTTAACCTCATAAGAGGACAGGAAACGGGGGTCTGTATAGGAGGCTGTGGTTCTGGACAGTGCAGGTATCTGAGAGAAGAAGCTTGGCAGGTGGGCCCCGGCAGGAAGCCCAATGTATCTGGCGGTCCTGACATTTGGGGTAATCTAAACCTTTTTACTGTGCAGATCACCCCTGGTGGGACGGAGATTTAGAATGGATGCCTCTTTACCAAAGCAATTAAGATCATTTAGGAAACTGGGAAAATGGGCAGTAAGGACCTCCCTCCTAGAGAGCACTTGCTAGTGTTCAATCAGACAGTTCCAATGACAGCTCGGTGGTGGAGATGCAGCATTTGCCCAGTAGAACACCCTTGTGAATGCTGGGGCTCAGCCCCACAGAGGGATTTGAAAATCTCTTAAAGGGCCCTGCACAGAGCATCAGAGAGCTGTCACCTCACATCCATGGTGTCCCGAGCACCTGAGAACAGGGCAGAGCAAGGATGCTTTTTCTGTGTGTCCAACACAGGGCCTCCTCACAGATGAGGGGCAGTTGTCTTGGAGAGAGGTTGTGTTCTGTGAATGACTATAAAACTCTGAACTCCAAATTACACAAAAGCAGCCCTTGGACAAAGCAAATAGCGAATCTTTGTAAACTCTAAAAGTTATCTTCAGAGTCTGCTTAAACTCTTTGAGTGGCTCAAGGGCTGGTCCCACAGAAGGAACCCACCCTCCTCAGTACTCGAGCATTCTCAGTTCAGGCCTCACAGGCAAGGACTGCAATCAGTTATTTACTTGCCCCACCCCGCCTGAGTGCCTAGAGAGCAGGGAATGTCTTATTCCCATCTTTACTTTAATGTTTAGCACTATGCCTGGCGCATTTTAATTACTAAATAAATATATGGTGAAAAAAATATGAAGAACAGTTCTGAAGAACTTTCTCAGAGATGTGGTAAAAAAAACAACAACACACACACCATTATTCTACCATCATATATGATAGTTTTTTCATTTCACAACATGTCTACACATCATTTTAGTTATTACTGCCCACCTCTCCATCCTTAACGTTGTCTTTGAAACCATGTGACTCGTAAAAAATCATCAATGACAAACCTAACTGACCAACTTTGAAAAGGTGGATGACAGGGGAAAACACATATCCTTGTCTACGGTACCTCCTGAAGCCCTGCCTAGGTCTTAGCTAACGGAGGCAACAAAAGTCACACATCAAACCTTTTCCTTTCCCTAATTCACCAAAGCCACATCTTCCACAAGCATTACCTGCCTGTCATGATGTCAGGGCTTGGCTGAAGGCCTTCCTGTTGGGGCAGAAATATCGGCTGTAAGCCAGATGTGTCCAAGACTATGGGCCACATCTCAAAAACACATGCAACATTTCTAATGTTCTGATATGGTAGGTATAGTGAGTATGAAATTCTTTTATACCAATGTGATTAAAAAGAAATCACAGATGCCCTAGCTGGTTTGGCTAAGTGTACAGACCATCGGCCTGTGGATTGAAGGGTCCTGGGTTCAATTCTGGTCCAGGGCACATGCCCAGGTTGTGGGCTCGATCCCCAATAGGGGGCATGCAGGAGGCAGCTAATGGATGATTCTCATCACTGATGTTTCTATCTCTCCCTCTCCCTTCCTATCTGAAATCAATAAAATAAATAAATAAATAAATAATCACAGGAGCCCTGGTCAGAGTTTCTCAGTGGTTAGAGCCTCGGCCTGCATACCAAAGGATCATGGGTTTGATTCCTGGTCAAGGGCACATACCTGAGTAGTAGGTTCATTCCCTGGCCTGGTCAGGATGTGTGAGGGAGGCAACCAATCAATGTGTCTCTCTCTCACATCGATATTTTTCTCTCCCTCTCCTCCCTTCCTTCCTCCCTCACCCTTGTCCTCATCCATTTTCTCTCCTTCTCCTTCTCCCTCTCTCCCTTCCTCCCTCCCTTACACTGTCTCTAAAAATCAATGGAAAAAATAACCCTCTGTTGAGGATTAACAAAAAAAAAAAAAAAAAAAAAAAGGAAAATATTCACTGAGGGGCTACAGATGCAAAACAGAGGCCACAGGAACACAACGAAACTACTTCAGCTCCCTCTGGATGTTAGCATGTCAGGTGGACCCTGTCTCAGAAGCTAGCTCAGCTTCTACACTTGCATCCACTCATTCAGAATGAGGATGCATTCTCTTCCCAGATGCCCTGAGGACCATGTGGCTCCTAGGCGGTTAATTACTTCAGGCCAGGGTCAAGACCCTGCGGTCGGAAAGCCACGCAGAGCTCCTCAGCAACGTGTGTTTAGGTCTTCAGTCTACTGGCATCAGACGGTAATTTTCAACAGTACACGGCGCACAGGAGTTCTGTTGGCCAGAAGGGCCTTTGATGGCTCTGTAATCAACTCGGCTTCAATAGGCCTTTTGCACAGACTGAAAGCAGGTCCAATGTTTGGGAAGCCACTCGTTTTCTCCACATATCACGCTACCTCTGGCCTCCTAATGTTGTCCTTGTGGAAATCACTTCTGTGAACTTAGGGAAATTTTTGTTCACAGCTGTTTGAAAACGGAGCAGAGACAATCACTTCTGTGAACTTAGGGAAATTTTTGTTCACAGCTGTTTGAAAACAGAGCAGACGGCCCTTCTGCAATCCTGAGATTAGTGTTTGATTTTACATTGAAATTCTTCTACATCCAGTAACATATCTGTGTTCAGGAGAGGAGAGCGAAGCTTCGGGAAAACGAATGTCCGGTCGATTTTGCGCGGCAGAGAGATTGAGGTTCTTTTCCATTTCCATTAAGCTATCCCAAAGTGGCTATATTTTCAAACGCAGGAGTGAGAAGTGGAAAAAGACAGCCTTCCTTATTGTCCCACAGTAAGAACTGAGCTAGTAGACAAGAGTCTCCGAAGATAATACAATTTGCAGGGCCGCCCCAGCACTGGTGCTGCTCTGCTCATCTTCACGGATCAATCTGGCTGTCTCCAGCACATCTGCTCGTGCACTGACAAATGATGAATTCCATCTCCGCATCCATAAGCAGAAAGAGGCGCTGATAAACAGCTATGAGCGGAAATGTATGCACCTTTCATAAGCAAGACAAATCACTCATTCTCACCACACGCTTCTAACAGGAACACTAATTTTGTATTTATTTGCATGGCATATGTACTGCGTCCGAAGCAGTGCATTAAAAAAGATCTCAGGCAGCCAACTGCTCTGATTACATTTATCCATCTCGGTATTACAAGGGCTCAATGGCACAGCAATGAAATAGGAAGCTCGTTGAAGATTGAAAACACCTCATCAATGGCTTGTCAGGGCTAGGGATTTTCTGCTGCATTAACACACACACACACACACACACACACACACACTCAGCCCTGATGTAGGAATGATTTTTTTTTTCTTAAAGAACAAAATACTGTGGCCATGCATCTTAAATCTGCCATATGCCTTTCCTGTCAACCAGCAGTTATTTTTATTAATAACTCCAAGAACATATTGTGGAATTCTTTTTGTTTTCAGATCCGGTCATGTGACTCCTTTGGCACCAGGGAACACTGGGTAAATTGTAATGTCCTAACATGCCAATGAATGGGCCTTTTTAAAGTCCAGTTGGTGATGAATTGATATTTGCTAAGGCCTAAGCAAGCACAGGGAACTATATATCCTCCTTCTTCTGTGCTCTCTGCAATGATGGATGGAGTTAAGAGGCAGAGAAGGAGTCCCAGGGATGAGCTCAAGCTGACAACCAAGTGACTACAAGTGGATTGTTTTAATCAAGCCGCAAAAGAAGTGGCTTTTTGTATTCCTTACTGTAGCTTCATTCTCTTACTGTACACATATATCAGAGCTAAACTGTACTGCACTGGCCGGGCTGAAACTTGGAATGCAGTAGAAAAAGCCGAGACGATACAGCTTCCTTCAGGTCCCCAGAGGAAGGTAACTGAAGCAAGACATTTTCCCAGAGATGCCAGACGGAAGATTCATGTTCCAACTTCCTGAGATCCAGCTCACCAGAGGAGGATCAAGATGGGTTTGCTGTTTTCCTTTAATAGCACTGGTTCCTCCCTACAACAGAAATCTCGGGGACAACGATAGAGGTGTGACAGTGTTACGCAGCATACCCCAAGCCACCTAACAACAAAGCTCCCTTGGTCAGGGGTTTTCGATTTACAATTTGAAATCAAATAAGTTGGGGCAAAATACAGATGCCGTTCAAAGAAACAGACATCTACCTCATGGAACCAATGCATGCTGTGCAAATAAATACAGAATTAGTGTTCACCCTTTGCCGGACGTTTTTTGCTAGAGTCGGCGGCAGAGCATTAAAAAAGACATTAAGTAGATTATATAGTCACATAAAGTCCCCTGTGATTTTTCACCATTAAAAAAAAAATCAAACAACATTTTTCTTTTTGAGGCTGTACAGTAACTGTGAATGTTACAAGAGGTGATTGTGTAATTGTGCATCCCTCCACCCCACCCCCAGAAATGTTGTGGTAATATAACTTTGGCAAAATTGTTTAAAAGAATCTGTTATTAAAATAAGTGCTTTGGATCAGATGGAATCACTATTATTTTGGATAAACAAATAAAAATCATACCCTAAAACAGTATTCTATTTCAAATAAGGTGGTTAGTTCTTTATGTAGTAGGCTCCAAGATCCTACGAAGGTTTCTATAAAATTCTGTGGTGGTAGTTTTAAGAGCCACACACACCAAAAATAAAATAAAATCAGCAGTCTGAACTTTAATTTTCCAATGAGGAAAATTAAAAATAGCGAGGCAAACTAACCTACCCAAGGAAACATAGCTAGCATAGCTGAAATTAGATTCAAAGTTAAACCTCAGAATCCAATTCATTATTTAAGTTGGGGTAGAGTTGGATAAAGCTAGCCATGTTTTCTTTCCTTTTAAATTTTTTGAAGCTTATAACCAACATAAACCTTACAAAACAAAGAGTTTTTAATTTATTATTTTCCCACACTTGGACTATATGGGAAAAACTGGGTATTGCATACCCACATGCTACTATTTATGATCAAAGTATTTTTCCTACAATTTAGCCTTACACGTTTAATATAAGATGATTACTTTTCTAAGGGCAGCAACAAAAAAATGTTGCAAATATACCTTTAGACCATTTTTTTTTGTAGGAAGAGTAAGTTTCTGAAAAAAATCAACAGGTGAAGCTTGAAATGTGGGAAAAACCTGCTTTGATTCCTGTTAGACAATGGGCAACAAGACACTGTCACATATATAACCCCAATTCTAGTAGAGGCAAAGAGACTGATGCTGAGTAGCTGTGAATCAGCCTTTTGTTTTAGAACCAGGTGTGTAAAATGTGAGACCACCTGTCAGCTCCCTCGTCTGTAGGAAGCAGTCTTAACAAATCGTATTGGCATTAGTGGGTTATGGTGGTAGGACTAACACACACTCCAAGTTCAACAGTGCAGAATGGAATCTGGTCAAGACCTACCCAACAAAAGTCTTTGAGACCATTTAGTAGAATAACATAATTCAGACACTCAGCAGGAAGACTACAAAAACATACATACTTGCCCATATAAGTTTTTGCATGCTGGATATTTTTTTATACAATCAAACTCAAGGAGAGGAAAAAATTAATTTAAAATCTGTTTCCTAAAATAGTGATTCTGATCAATTTTAGAATAACAAAATGTAAGCCCATATTACACTTGGCTTACATGATAGTTTCAAGAGTGCTTATTTTCCTATTGATTAAAAATGAACATTGATCAACAGTAATGAGGCTTTCAAATATACAAGGCACCTTACCAATCTCACTCTTCCTGGTAATATACCAAGAAATAATTATATGCCATAATCCTCTTACTTTGATAGAGCTGACATTATTTCATATGATGCTGCAAAGTCTTTAAGACAGGCAAGGCAAGAATGGTTCTCATTTTACAGGTAAGGAAATGGATAGTCATAGTTTGCCATACTCAAAGAGCTAATAAATGGGAGCTTTTCAGTCTCCTCCAGGAGATGGCAAGTAAGAGTAAGTATCTAGTTCCTATGAGTAAACTGAAGTTTTTGTGAACAGATGGGCCTGAACTATCATATTCCATGCTCACCCAAATTAGGCACCTCTATCATTGAGTATCTCACCAAATTTAATCTTTTGGAGGATCCCGGGTTTCCCCGCAGTGACCAGAAGAAAGAGGTCTCCCTATGAGTCCTTGCAGAGGCCCTGGGCTAAGGTGTGGCCACCCTGAACCCTGTTCTCTCCAGTCATGAGAAAGGAGCAGCCACATCTGTAGGCTTCCGAAACTGTTAAGATTCTCCCCGCCCACAGGGCTGTCTGACCCAGACAGAAACAGTGCCTGTCTCACACGTAAATAGGGCTTGGTTAATACCTGCAGCTCTCTGGATATGAAATCACTCCTTGTCAGAGACATGTCTGCCTTTCAGCTTTTAGACTGCTTCTTAGCCCAATTCTTAGGATGGCAAGCTGTACTCAAGTAGGGGACTGCTTGCTAGAGGGCCTTCTTACAACAGAAAAGACATTAGCAAAGAATACTGTAAATAGCTCTCATCCTGGGTCAAGGGCTCTCACATGTTTCTACTGAAAGCAGAGATGCTTTTAGATGCACTCCGGTTTCTGATGGGTACACAAAACTGCTGGTCCTTACCCATAAGCAATTTGACTCTGCCAGCAATATTCTCAGAGATGCCAAATATCAATTTCACAGAGAATTATGATTAGAGCCTAGGCATTTAGAATGTTTACTTTAATATGTAAATTAAACAATACTAATAACGCATTACCATTTCTATCATCTATCAGTGTTTCCTCGTGTGTATAGGTATGAGAGGCAGTGTTGGGACCTGAACACAGGGGATTGGGGTTTATTCCTCTTAGATGGTGCTATAGAGAACAATGGCTGTATGTGCTCACTATCTGCATTTAGGTGAACTGACTAACCTTTCTGAGCTTCAGTTCCCCCCCGCCTTCCCCCAAATTCTCAAATGGGAAGAAAAACACAGACCTTGTAGTACTGGCATGAGGGCTAAGTGATAAAATATATGTGATATACCTTCATTATAAAACACAATCTTTGTTCCTACTTTCCATCTTGAAATAAAATGCATTTTCTTAGCCATTTCGACTCCCACCTAACGTTTCAGTTTTACACAATTTGTTCATCATCACAAGGGAATCTAGTGTGAGGGAAGCCGCCTCAAATGTCATTACTTGGTCATCTGCAGTTACTTCCAGTTCCTAGGATACTTCTAGGCCAGGCCAGTACGCCGGTATTCTAGGGAGACTATTGTAGCGTTTTAGTAGTAGTCCTGCTAGGTACACTGGAAAGTATAGAGTCAGCTTCCATAACTGTCAATACAGCAAGTTTAAAAAGCTTTAGTGTGTAAACATCAAATGTTATAGAATCAGAGTCCTAAAAAAATGTCATTTAATCCAATGGCACCATACATTTACAAACGTACTTTAATAAACACCATGTCAACTTTATGGAGAGTGCCCTAGGAGCTCTTTACATGTGTAATTATGTGTATTAAGTCACTTGGCCACCCTACTGGTACTACCCTCATCTTCATTATACAGATAAGGTTAATTTACCAGCCAAGTGCTCCTGGGGGGCAGAGCTAGGTTTCATACCCAGGCTCTAGCCAGAGGTCTGCCAGCTTTCTCCAAAAGGCCAGGGAGTAAGTATCCCGGGCCTTGTGGGCCATTTATTGCTACAGACAATCCATAATGTGTAGTTTGCCCACTCCTGCTCAAAGCCATTCAACTCTTATGCCAGTCAGATGCTTTATCACTTTCTAAGTCGCTTTACATGTCGCCCATTTGATTCTCACTACAATCTTCTGTAGTAATGACAGGTTCTATTGTTGCCCTTGGGTCAGCAAAAACAAAAATCTGACCACGGTGTGTATCTCCCTTAAAGCAGCAGCAGAGACTAGATGAGGCCCACGTGCCTGAACCCTGGATTTAGGGATTCACCCAAGGACTCTTTCTGGTCTATTCTACTACCTACCTACAAATCTCCAAGTTCTTCTCCTCCAAGCGGTACACTTACAAAACGAGGCTGTCCACGTGAAAGCAATGATGCCCCCTTTCCTCCTCCCTGAAGTTCTGATCCATGCCATCTCCCAAATGATGCCTCTGAACATTTATTTTAAAATTTCCTTACCTAACTTTAATACAAAACATGTACTGATAAATCTCCTAAGAAATGCTAATCCCTTTAACTCTGAAAGGGAACTCTAAGCAAAATATGTAAGCTTAAATAAAAAAAAATAATAATAAAAGCCTGCTAGATTTTACAAAGATAAAAGAGCCCTGGCCAGTGTGGCTCAGGTGGTTGGGCATCGTCCCTTACACCAAAAGGTGGACGATTTGATTCCCCGATCAAGGCACATACTCAGATTACAGGTTTGAGCTCCAGTTGGGGAGGTGGGGAACATATGGGAAGAAAATGGTCGATGTTTCCCTCCCACATCTCTCTTTCACATCTCCTTCCCTCTCCCTCTATCCCTTCCTCTCCAAAAAAAATCAGTAAATTTTTTTTTCAAAAAGGTAAAAGAATCCCCACTACTCTCTCCCTGTGACCAATACATGCAGCTAAAAGTATACTTTTATGATAATCTTTCTATTTCTTTTTTTAATTGCAATCCAATTTTTTTCTCAAATATTGCCAAATACGTATACTATTTAAATTATATATATATATGTTTTTGTTTTTTTTTACTCTGGCTTTGGTAGACTGATGCAGTCCTGGCCAGTGACTGCGGCACAAACACGGCACATGACCAGTGTTCTCACGGTCTTGGGTAACTTCTGCAGGGAAAAGTGGGAAAAGGCCTAGGAGCCTTACCGTAGCCTCATGGCAAATCAAAGTAGCCAAAGTGAGCGAAAAGAATTACAATCACATTAATACTATGAAAGACAATCACAATAACTACCAATACTAACTGAGGGCTGATTCTGAAGCCAGCTTTGTTCTAGACACATCTTAAAACATTTGATTTTCAAGCAACATCTGAGGGAGGTGCTATTATCATCCCATTAAACAGGTGAGGAAATTGAGGCAGAGACAAGTTAAGTAATTTGTGAGAAGAAAGCTGGGCATGAGAGACTCAGCTTTGACTGCTGGCTCCAAGGTCTATGTTAACCAATCTCACCGTTCTACTAATGAAACAATATCTGGAGTCTACTTACAGCAAGGCACCATTAAAAATGCTAGTAACTCAAACTATATTAGTCCAAAAACCATACATATGGATGGGCTTCATCTTATCATAGAACTTTATATATTTATAATACTTTCTATTTTTATAAAAATAAGAGAATCGAGGTTTTAAAAAATCCAGAGAAGAATGTGTTTTGATGTTGTCCATGTGCACTAGATACTGCAGTCATTAATGTCATGGTGAAGTGGGAAAGGTTAGCCCACATTGTAGAAAGTGATTTCTGGGTCCTGTTCTGCCACTTTGAGCCACATTTCTATAAGCTGTAATAATTACGGAGACAGTAATAATTTCCCTCTTAGAGTTCATTTGGGGTATAAAAGAGAATGTGAGTGAGGACACTTCGTAAACTGTGAAAGGATAAATGTAACCTGTTATTTCATTACTAGTGGCCCGATACACGAAATTCATGCACATTAAAAGGGGATTAATTAGAGGGAATATTTTAATATTGCTGTTTGGCCTTTCTCTATAATAGAAGTGTCAGAGATGAAAGAAAATTAGTAAAATGTATATGAAAATCTCCCTCCTGTCAGAGTCTGGGGCTTGCTGTGGGACCCAGAGTCAAGTCCCCGCCCACCTGAGATGCCTCAAACTCACAAGAGACCCAGACGCAGCCAACCCCACCCCCATTGGGCGAGATCTAGAACCAGCTGGCCCCACCAGGCAGGGGGGCGCAGTCTGAGGTTCTCCGTCAAGCCCTACCAGGTGGGGGACACAGCCTGAGATCCGTCAAGCCCCGCCAGGCAGGGTCGCAGCCTGAGGTCCCCCATCAAGCCCCACTGGGGGGTGGGTTGCACCCAGGGGGGTGCAACCTCAGGTCCCCCGGCACCAGGGTGGGGAATATGGCCTGAGGTCCCCCAGCCCAGCACCGGGGCAGGGGGTGCACCTTGAGGTCCCCCATCAAGCCCTGCCAGGTTGGGGGGCATGGCCTGAGGTCACCTGTAAGCCCCACCAGGCGGGGGGGGCACAGCCTCAGGTCCCCTGGCCTGGCCCAGCACCACGCAGCCTCAGGTCCCTGCTGATTGCTTGTTAATGCTCGTTATAGGAACTCTGCCTCCGCTGTGGGCGCTACCATCTTTGTGATGATGTGACAGTTAATTTGCTTATTCCTTCTTTATATAAATACACTAGAGGCCTGTTGCATGATATTTGTGCAAAAATAGGCCTTCCCTCCCCTGGCTTCACTCCCAGCTGCCCAGGAGCTTGCAAGTCCCAGCTCCCCAGCCTCCCGGGAGCTGGCAAGTCCTCATTTCTGTCCGGAGCACTGCTCCAGTAGCTCCCTCTGCTGCCCCTCTTCCCCTTATAACAGGCATCATGCCCTTCCCGGCCGCTCTGCGCCTGCATATGCAAATTAACCTTCATCTTTGTTGGGTTAATTTGCATACTCACTCTGATTGGCTGTGAGCATAGTGGAGTGATGGTTAATTTGCATGTTTCTCTTTTATTAGGTAAGATTACACTTTTCCTCTAAGGAATTAGGTTTTAGATATAAATTTCCCTCCAGAGAGAAATCCTGATCATGAGGCAAAATAAATACACCAAGAAAGAAAGAGTGATGGGGAAAGGAACATTATTGCCACTGATCCACTAAATACCCCGGAACTTAAGATATTTACTTGGCTTCCCCAGGGACCCTAGGAAACTGTGACCAGGCAGCAGCCACCACTAGAATGGGATGAGCTCTAAACACCTATTCTGCAATAACTGGGGCCCTGCTCTAGTTGAGAGAAGAGTTTGTGACACACGAAGGGAAAAGATGGGAGCCAGGAATGACTTCGTCCCTACTCCACCAATGCCCTGCAGGTCCCTGCTTTCAAAGCTTGGTGAGAGCAACCTACTCCAAAAGGTCATGATCACTGTAAACCCAGGGAAGATAACCTGCCCATTAGATTTTATATCCCTAAAGGGGAGAAATCATCTCCATTTCACCACTCCCAAAGGTACAGTTGTTTTAACATCCAAAGGAGGCCTTGACCTTGAACAGAATCTTTAGTTGGCCTTACATGGACTGCCTTCTCCTAGTGGTGGAGCAATTACCGGCAGGACACACACGTACTTTGTGGCCATTGCTACTGACATTAATGTATCTTCAAAATCCAATGGGAATTCTATAGAATTCACTAAATAGATAATAGATGAAAAGTTGATTCCATTTATGAACTTCCTTCTATGAAATGAAGCATACTGAAAATTTTTCTGAATTGTATATACATCATAATCGTTCTGTGGCATTAATTCTTTAAATCAGTCAAAAAGTATTTGCTTAAAAAAAATCCTACACCTATTAGATTCTTCTTCCACACACTATTATATTTTATATTTATCTCTGCAGTTGTTTTTTTATGACTATTTTACTTGGGATGAAAAAGTATTTTTTATGATACTTTATAAAACAAAATTAGTACTTAGAGTTCAGAAATAGTTCTTTTTAAAAGTATAATAATTTTATGATAAATTCTGTATGCAGAATAGAGTTATTTCAAAGGAAAGGGAAGCTGCAACTGATGTCCAGAAAGCTAGCTGATCACTGTACAATCTGTTAGCACTATTTTTAAAATGGTACTGACAATAACAGCTCAATTAGTGAAGGATTTGTTTCCTACAAAATATTTCAAAGCCAACAATTTTAAAAAGCGAGAAATTAATTACTCTAGAATATAAACAGATGTATATTTAAATAACACATCTAATTTGTGTAAGAAAGAAAAACAATTAAAGCTTTGAGAGCATCTCTTTAAGAATCCTATCATTTTGATGTTCTAGTTGAATCTTATACTAAAATAAAGGAAGTATTACTGCCCATGATTTTTCTATGTCATTCATACAGGAACAATTAATACTTGCATAATACATGTAAGATTTTAATAAAACAAGCACATACTGAAAGAGGGAATCAAATGTAATCATCCACCCTACCCCCAAAAAATAAGGTGGTGGGAAGAAACTAACTGATAAATTGATAAGCAAATAAAAATATCAGTGATGTGCGCAGAGCCCTCTATTTAATCTTTTAATCCTTGTACCTCCCAAGAATTTTGCCCAGTACTGTGAGATGAACTTTAATCCCAACAACCCTATGAATTGGGCATTATTATCTATACTTTGCAGATAGGAAAACTGAGTTCAGAAAGGTTATGTATCATGACCAAGGTCGAAGTGCTCCTCATACAGAGCCAAGATTCAAAGATCTATCCTGCACACCTTTGCAGGAACACGTGCTGTGAGATTCAGCAACAGCAGCATCCATCGGCAGGGAGGCACGGAGGTCACCCTGCTTCTCCTGAGCAACTGTGCTTTTCTCATCTGCGCTCTGAACAGCTGAGAAATGTTTGAGAATCTGGAGTGGGAATGAAGCCACTGTTTGTAACCTGGGCCCTCTCCGTCTTTTGCTCTATGCTGGACACGTTGTCCGACATATCCTGCAGAGGCAGATGTAGTGAGCAGAGCAGCTTAAAAAAGAATGAGTCTTGGCAAACTCTTGGCTTATTAGCCCACACACTAGTTCACAGATGACTGGAATTCTCAAACCAGATTACCTGACAGGCAATTTCATTATCTTGCTCTGGTACACTTTCAGAACCATGAGATAGCCACATACACATCACCCATTAATCTGTTTGGTCAGTCAACGTGCAGCTTTGTAATCCTGTTTGTGCAGTTACCCAAGTTCAAGTTTTTTTAGTGCCTTTGTGTCAGCCGTTATGTTATTCTACATACAGAAAGAGAATGGAGATTTTCTTATATTTTTTTTACATACTTATTTTATTCTACAACAATTGAACCTTAAATTCATCAAATTCCTACCCCTTTACTTCTCATCTAGTTGTCTTAAAATTGAATGTTAAACACTCTGCCATGTAAAGTAAACTCTGACCACAACGTGAGTTTAATTAACCTGTGATAGAAGAAAGGAATGCAAAGAATGGCTAATAGCTTCAAGTTAGATGTAAGATGCCCTGACCAGTTTGGCTCAGTGGATAGAGCGTCAGCCTGCTGACTGAAGAATCCTGGGTTCGATTCCAGTCAAGGGCATGTACCTTGGTTGCGGGCACATCCCTGGTGGCGGGTGTGCAGGAGGCAGCTGATCGATGTTTCTCTCTCATCGATGTTTCTAACTCTCTATCCCTCCCCCTTCTCTGTAAAAAAATCAATAAAATTATATATTTTTTAAAAAGTTAAATGTAAGATATATACATCTATATAATAAATGCCTAAGCGACCGGTATGGGGAAACAACTAGAACAACCAGTTGCTATGATGCGCACTGACCACCAGGTGGCAGACACTCAACACATTAGTTGCCCCCTGGTGGTCAGTGCACTCCCATAGGGGGAGTGCCACTCAGCCAGAAGCCAGGCTCATGGCTGGCAAGCGTAGCGGCAATGGCGGGAGGCTCTCTGGTGCAGCAAGCCAAGCAGTAAGGAGCAGTGAGCATGCGAGCAGTAAGGAGCAAGAGGTCCCAGACTGCGAGAGGGCTCAGGCCAGGCTGAGCACAAATTTCGTGCACCAGGCCTCTAGTTCTTCTATAATGGGAGTATATGCAGTTAATCATCAAATCTCAACCTAAAAATAATGGAAAGGGACTTCTTTATAAGATACTTAGTGCAAAGCTCCATTCAAGAAAAGAGTAAAAATAGTATTCTTTCTACTTCCTCATCTTCCATGCAGGAGGCTGAGAAAACAAAGGAAGCTTCTTCTGGGGTGTAGGGTGAAGTGTTCTGGCCTCTGTTAAGTGTCAGCACCCAGCTCACCAGTCAATCTTGCCCTATGAAGATCAGGCATTCAGGAAACTGGACAACTCAGTCACCTGCTGGACACACTTATGTTTTCCCTTTGCCACACCTCTATTCCCCTCTTAGAATATCCCTCTCTTGAACCTCTGCACCACTTACAGCCTACTTGGTAAGTCAACCCAATAGCTGCTCTTTGGCCCACACATCATAAACTGCCCTTTTTGTGGGTAAACATCTTATCTCTATTGAGACTGTCTGTACCTGGTATGCACAGTGTCTTATCCACCTTGGCTTCTCCCACACCAACCAGTAACAAGGAGAACTAAATTTAATCAGCACTCACTATGCCAGGCACTGTAGGAACTATTATATGTACTAGTAACCTTCTTTATTAAGTGTCACAATAATCTTGTTAGATTTTATCCCCAAAAAAGTTATTTGGTGAGCAGAGCAGCTTACCAAATAAGATCACAAGGTAAATTCACATTTTCTATCCATTCCCTTCCCCACAATATTCATCTTAAATAAATATCTCAAATCTGGTGGTCAGCAGCAAGAGGAAGTTTACTTGAACCAAGGCCCTCATGAAGCCAATTCATCACTGCACTTCACATTCCACTAATGAAAATCCACAGGAAGATGTTTTGTGATCAAAATTTTCATCTTATTCAGATCTAGTCAGCATATCTCATCTGCCCTAAATCAGTCACTATGTGGGAGACGGTTCATATCAAGGTTGGAACACTTAGGAAGAAATTAAATGATGGCTTAGCCCAAACCTCAGGCTCCTGTCCCAAATCCCTCTCCTGTCACCACCTGCATCTCTCTCCCCTATTACTGTTAGTAGGCTTATAGTTTCATGTCCCTTTGTGTGATTATTTCCTTAATGTCAACCTCCTCCACTGAACTGTAAGCTACATAAAGGCAGCAGTCATGTCTGTTACCAGTCACATTTTAGCCCTGGTACCTGATATGTGGTAGGTGCCTAGTAGCTATCTGTCAAATGCAAAGGGGTGAGAGAGACAAGCATGGAGGTCAGGTATCAGGAATCCTACCACCTGAATCTGAGCCAAAAGCTACCGTAAGAATTTCGTAGCCCAGTGGCCAATGCTGAGGATGGACAGGAATGGAGGGGTTATGGTACCTGGAGCAATATGGTAGAAGTTACTTTTGCTTTCTCAGGTCCAAATGATGATATTGTCCACTTGACACAAACAGAAGTAAATTCAGTCCTGCTTGGTTATGAGATTCTTCCATGTTCTGACAGGACTTGTTTCTTCTGTGTATGTGTGATATGGTTCTACTCTGTACAATGGGGATTTTTTTAAAAAAGTCTCTTCTACCTTTTCCCAGAGTTCCTTCAAAGACAAAACAAGTTTGTATATCAAAGTTTGTCACTATTGCATATGTTTAGAAATGTCTTTACCTTTGAATAATTATTTGGCCACACAATCCCATATAATAAAAGCTTAATATGCAAATCGACCAAATGGCAGATGAACCAGTGGAACGACAGGTAGCTATGACGCGCACTGACCACCAGGAGGCAGATGCTCAAAACAGGAGCTGCCCCCAGCCCACAGGCCCCAGGCCAGCTAGGGCAGGTGCCAGAGGGAGGGGACCTGTGGTGGCAGTGGGGGGCGGGGCCAGCCAGTGAGCAGGCTGGTGTTGCCCTCCCTCCCCCATCATCCCCCTCTGCAGGAGGCCCGGCAGCAGAGGTGGGGGCAGAGCCAGTGAGTGGGTGGCACCAGGCCAGCCAAGGCACGTGCCAGCGGCCCCCCCCCACACCCGATCGCCCTGCTGATTGCTCCACAGATCGGCCCTGATCACCGGCCAGGCCTAGGGACCCTACCTGTGCATGAATTTCGTGCACCAGGCCCCTAGTAATGATGTAAGTAACAAGGTTGTCAAGCATAGTTCAAAGCATTGATTTACAATCAAAGACACGTGGGTTCAAATAATATAAATGAAATGTTAGACAAGATAAAGCAAGAATTAATTGCAATCATATAATACTACTTGCCCTATAGTGCTGTTGGGAGGATTTAGTGACCAAAGGTAAGGGGTTTAGAATAGTGCTTGCTGCCATTATTATTATTAGTAGTAGTAATAGTATGCATTAAAAAAATCTGACCCTAAAAAGACTAAATGACTCATCCAAGCTTACACACAAGAGTCAAAGACAAATCTAAAATTCAGGTCTCAACTCCCACCTATGACTCCATCACACCATCACCCATGGATTATGCTGTTAAAAAATGTAGCTGGCTTTTTCCCTCTTTTCCCTTTTGCATTTTACACTGAGCAAATAATTTCCTGGCTTTCAGGAAATAGTAATTTTTAAATGCTTACTACCTGATTATATTCATTAAAGATTTCCAAATGGTCCCGAGTCTAGCAAAGTAGAAATTATACCATGATTATATTGTTACAGAGCTGAAGGAAGAGAATATATTTCTCTTTCAAAACTTCTATGAGAGTCAATATAATTCCCATTATACTTTCTCTGCTATTTTATTATCCTTTTCTTTATTAGAGGTTTAGTTTTGAAGCTGCTCTTAGAAAAAGAATAGGAAAGGAAAAAGATTTAAATTACTCTTTGTCCAGATCAGGACCAAAGGTTTAGTAGATAAGGGAAAAGGGAAGGTTATGTCACAATGGTCAAATGCTATGACCTAATTATGCCTTGACTTATGTTCTTGTCCTTTCATTAATGAAAATCATCCAATTCAGACTCAGTTATTATGCAACATTGAAAGTCATGTATGTTTAAAGATACAGCTTTCTCTTGATGTGATTTCTTCCTAAATGGGAAATATAGAGCTGAAGAATCTAGGTTGAATCTAAGGAAACAGAACAAAAGAAGGATGGCTTATATGAGTTGTTGTTTTTTTCTTTTTCTTTTCTATGTTCTGGTATTTTTATGTTTAAGCAAAAACCTTAGGTAGAAATAAAGAGAATTCTATAACCAGACGGGTACTTCCATGACAGAAGAGCAAGGAGAGATGTTAGAGACAATCTTACATTTGAAAGAACTGACACGGAGAAAGGCGCAGTTAATCACTGGGATCACGAATGACCATGGCGGGCGGGGCCCGATGCCATGACGCCCAAAGTAGCACTCCTTTCCCTCAGCCTCCACCAGGTGGCCTCTCACAACATCATCCATTTTCATGGTGATTTCTGCTGGCAGGGAATTTATTTTCTGATCATTCGTTGTGACTCTTCTTAAACTACCATTTAACTCTTTCCTATATATCTGTCTCACTGAACAAAGTATGTATTTCTTGAGGGTGTCTTATTTATTAACATCCCTCTTGGGATAGAGTGCTGTAAGCCCATAATGAGCACTGAGTATGTAGTGACAGAATAACATGACGGAATGAATTCCTCTTGACAATAATGGTGTTTGTACACAGCACTCTCTAACAGCCGCCTCACAGTAGTTTTCTCCCACAATATAATTCATGACAGAATGTTTACTTTAAATTTAACAAAGACAAGATTACATCTGTTTATAAGTTCATTTCACTACACAGATAAAGTTTTTAAGTAACATGTACAATCCAAAGAATACAAATATTCTCTCTGAAGGAAAATATAGTCTCAAACAGAGCTATTTAAAGGTTAATCATTGCATCTCTGGAAGGAGCTGTCCTGAAGCCATCCTGGTACTAGGAGTAAAATTACTGAAAGAAAATAGAAATGTACTACACTGTAAATAAATACTGAAATATACATTGATGTCTCTAGAAGAGCAATTATCCTTTAGGTAGTTTATTTGCTTTAAAAAAAATACTGCTTTCTAAATGCCTTCTCTGCCCCACCCCCAATTCTGAGAACACTGAATATACTTTGAAACAAGGATTGTGCATATATATTGCTTTGCTTAATGTGTGTTCTGAAATTGACTAAAGGAACAGGCTTGCTGAGAGGATAATATATTCATATTGGATTCTATCTCATACTTGTTACTGTAAAACACTTTGGTATTCTAAGAGTATTAGAGTAGTTACATAAATCTAGATACTCTATTTTTTCAAATGCTCTAATACAAAGATTGCAGCATTTCATGCTAAAAGTTTATTTTTAAAAGATTGCTTTTACATTGAGAAGCTAAAGAATGAATTATTTCCAACTTCAACTTCTACATAATGCTTATCAGCCAATATATGGAGAATTTTCATTTTCATTTAAAATATACTCATTCCTCTTCTGTTTAGGTATTGTATAGTACAATATTGTGACTTATCAGAAAAAAATATACATTTGGTCATTTCTCATATATATTTGGTCTTCCTCCAAGGTTCCTGTTTCACAGTTCCCCAAACCTTTGAGATCTCCTATGGGTTGAAAGCGACTTAAAATATCTTTTGTTATGCTAATGAGGTGACTTTAAAAAAAGCACCTAAAGATGGGGGTGCTGGTTGCCAGTGTAGCCAACTATATGATGAGAGGATTGGAACCCACAACCTCCTGGGAGGGGAAAGGAACTGGAGATTGAGTTCAATCACCAAGGGTCAACGATTTAATCAATCATGTCTCTGTAATGAAGCCTCCATAAAAATCCAAAAGGATGAGGTTCAGAGAACTTCCAGGCTGGTGAACATGGGGAGATTTGGGAGAAAACAGCATTGCCCAAAAGCTTTGCAGCTCCTGCCCTTTCCTCTCCCCTTTCCCTATGCATCTCTTCCATTCGGCTGTTCCTATGGCCTTTTATAACAAACAGGTGATGTGCTGTGGGCTGCTCTAGCAAATTAACTAAATTTAAGCAGGAGGTCATGTGACCCTCTGGTTTATAGTCAGTCTATCAGAAGAAGTACAGGTAACAACCAAGGCTTGCAACTGGCATCGGAAGTGGGGGCAGGAAGTGGTGGTGGTGGTCAGTGTAGTGCGACTAGGCCCTCCCTCCCCTGTGGAATCTGATGTAATTTCCGGGTAGATACTGTCAGAATTGAGTTGAGTTATAGAAATTCAGCAGGTATCTGAGAATTTCTTGTTGGTGGTGTGAAGGAACCGCCCGCACTACACATTGGAATTAGGCTCAGGAACCCGAAAGATGTGGTGTCAATCATAAAGAGCAGGTGAATTTGGTTCTTGGTGTGAAAACATGTGAAACTATACCGTTCTTAAATTTTTGATTCCTCAAATATTCACAACTTTAATATTAACCCTCTGTTCTTTCTACTGAGCTGCTTGAATACCTCCCACCTGCCTTCTGAAAAGGGCTCACCTTTGGGCTGGTCAGAAATGTAAGTCAATCTATTTATTTTATACATTCTAATTTCATAGATGCTGCTACCTAGATGGGTGACATGGATGTGTGGCTTAATGCCCTTGAATATCAGAGTCTTTATCTGTCGATGCTTTTGGGCATGGTGAATAAATGGTGTTGTAAGAAAGAAAAAAAGACAGGGGTGAGATGAGAATTGGGCTCCTCTCCTGGTCCGGATCCCCATCCTCCCTCCCTCTCGCATACTGCAGGGACCGACCACATCCTTCTTAACAGCTGCTTGCCTGGAGGGAGGCTCCTGGAGGTCAGAATTCTAATGGTAAGGCAGCAGCCTCACTCTAAGGAGCCTAGTTGGGTCTGCAGTTCTGTGTGCGAGTCCGACCTCTACCTCACATTTCTAAAGACTGTGCTCTTTTTCCAACCAATAGAGATAAATGCTTTAAGTACCGAAGAAAATTTAACTATTAACTACTCCTTGAAGCATTAGATAGTAGATGGATGAGGTACAAGAGATATAATCCCTGTTCCCTCTTCTAAATTCCCTAAATTCTATCCCTTCTGAGGCCAGAAGATCAAATTAAGCACACCTGGACAACCCCAGCGCACTAACAATCTTGCAACCTTCCTTGTCTCTAAAATGTGTTCTCCGAGTTATGATTCAAAGCCATGAATTTGGTCTTATGATAGCCATAAAGTACAATTTACAAAACTCAAACCAAGTTTTGCTATCCTATCTGGTACCATTTATATTAAGAGTCGTGTGTGGCAAATGCCTTTTGGTAATTAGGAAATGACAATTATATAATCAGGTCTCCCTTTTCCTATAGCCACCAGAAAACTAAAAGCCAAATATAATGCTTAGTTAGATATTCTGGATTTCTCCACTACATTGTCCCTAAAATGTTCTCATCTAAATTTCTGACCTCTCTTATAATCTTAATTTCAACTGTCCCTTTAAGATATATCTTTCTTACCTACAGCTGCAAAATATACTTGGAAGTTAAGACCAAAATATACATTTTATGTATCACATGCTGTTGGGATTTAAGAAAAGGGGAAGTCTCAGTTGTTGGGCAGTCATGAAGGATATGTTAACAGAGATGGGCGAGTGTTAGGATTTTCCCAATATATGCTAATGTCTCAGCCAATCCTCTCCCCAGGATGAAGACCTGTGTCATGAGGGACAGAAGGGTGGTAAAGAGAAACACAAGGAACCCAAGGCAGTGTGGGCCAGACAGACTCCTTCCCACCCAGGTCTTGGCATCTTGCCTTCCATGGCCACCAGTGAGGGAAGAGTTCCCACATCTAGAAACAAAGTGCTGTGGATTCACTGCTGAATTTCATTCCCTACCCCCCATGCTTCAGACATAACTATATTTCAGCTAGGAATTTTCTCTGAGCTCAGCAATGTTGTTTCTTGATCCCTTGACAAAATTAATGATGTAGCAATTCATTACTGACAGGGCAAAAAAATTTGCCACAATGTTTACAAGCTCTAATAAATTATGGATAATTTACCAAATTAATACCAGTGAAACGTAGCCTGACTTTTTAGATTTTCATTTATCATTCTATCTAGCTCCCCTTTCTCTCCCTCTCGCACTTCTCTCATATCTCTCTCTCTCTCTCTCTCTCACAGTTTCCATAACAGATTATGACTTGAAATCAAAATTGAAATGTAGTATAACTGTTGTGTTCTATTGTGGTCTCATGGCTAATAAAGAACTAGAATTAGACAAAGCTATGAATGGATTCTATCGGAAGTGAGCATCAGCATTAAAAAAAAAACACAAAAACACCATTTTCAAAACCCAAAGCAGACTCACCAGACCACAGTAACAACAACCTTTGTTGAACACTTACTGTACAGAAAACTGAGTCCTCCATCAATAAATTTTTTAATCTAGTACAAGAAATAAAATTGAAGGAAGAGCTTCCCTTTATATGGTTTTTTTTTTTATGTTTTGGTTTGGAAAGAATATATTCATGTATGACCTTATAAAGCCGAATTATTCTTAGCATCCAGATAATTTCTTGTGGTAATAATGGGAAATTATACCCATAATGTAATATTTTTGTTGGAAGAACCAGCATTAAATTACTGGACTGTTTGTGCTGTAAAATGTGAAGGGAAGGCCTCATTTTCAGTGGATTCAAAAACCAGCAGAACAGTCAGTGGGATATGAAAATAATCGCCCTCTGGCTCTGCGACTGCATTATGATGTCATGTGAGGAGCCCAAATGTTTTCTTAAAGAGGTACCCAAGTCATGGAAAAAAGCACATCAAACTCTGACAAAATGGGACTTAATAATTTACTCTCTTAAAAATGAACTCTCTTTAAAAGATTTCATCATTATTTTCTGTTTTGAATAATTCCATACTAATACCTCAGCCCCAGTGCCCTACCTGAAGTCTGACATTTTCCAAACACTCCACTATTAAAATGTGGGTGTCACGCCTGCTCCTTTTGTGCCCACTCCTGTGGCCTTCTCTTCCAAGCTTCGGATGATGCACTTGCTTTTCCTTTCCCACAGTCTACTTGTGTCCACGCTCACGTTGCTTTCTTGCACTGTTGAAGCGGCCTCCTAACTAGGCTTTTTACATCCCTACTCTCCCGGCAAGATTCCTCTTTCTAAAGCGCAGTTTTCAAAACATCACAGTCCTGCTCAAAAGCCCTCGAAGCTCCCCTCTATGTGCCTGGTACAACGGCTTCTCTATCTCCCGTTCCAGCATTTCCTCAGTGGGCAACTCTCACCTCCGCCATGCTCCAGCCCCAGCATCTCTACTAAGGTGCTCCAGGAGCAGGCGCTTCTGCAGAGGTCTTCTCTCCTCCGCTAAGGAGAGGGGGCAGGGTGGGGCTGGGAGGCACTTGGGGATTGGAGGGGGGGAAGGGGGGCGGACCTGTTGCTCCTGCCTTGAACAGCTGGGTCTATTTACCCAAGTGTCCCAGTAAACTATTTTCTGGAAGATGCTCCAGGCAACGTGGCCTGACAAATTACAGTTGCAGGCAGACCTTCAAGCCTGGTCTTGGCTCCTCACCTTCCCTCCACTCTCCATTTCAAAATCCTAACACGCGCCCATCTCTGCTAAGATACCTTCCTGACCTCGCAACAACAGAGACTTCCCCTTTCCTTAAATCCCAACAGCATGTGATGCACATCTGACGGCATTCACTGTATTAGCCCTGCTACTAATGGATGACAGTCTCCTAGCCCTGTTCCCATTAGGGCATAAACTGCACTGTGGTCCCAAAAGTATCTAGCTCGTTCTATAGGCACCTAGTGAACGTTTGCCAAAGTCACACAATTGAAAAAAAGATGGCTAAAACCACTGTTGGGATACCCTTCTTTTATTTGCTTTGAGCAGTTTTCTGATCTTAGTCAGACATTAGTCCAATTTAGTCTCCTAATAGCACCATCAGTAATGACGTGGGCAGGTTCACGTAGTAGGGCCTCTCACCCTGATCCTTGTCCTCTGCTAGTTTTCTCAAGGGTCCTTCTCAGGTTCAGGACTATTACTGCGCTATGGATACATAATAATAGATGTCTAGGATTCATTCACTATTGAAGACGACTTGGCTGGAGGGGTTCCATAAACGTTGGCCGTAACCACTGAACAAAAAAGCCCCAACTTCCTAGTCCTATGGTGCTAAAGGATGGAAAAGTGGAACCATTCTGGCAAATGTGAAGGCCAATAATACGACCTCAGTCCAACGGAAAGCCACAGGAAAGTCCACACTGGCACTAATGGGCATGACCAGGAAGTGGGATACCATACTCCCCCTTCCACCGGAGACCTTCTGGGGTTTCAGGGTGAGGACAAAAAAAATGAGGAAAAATAAACACGATATGAAACGTAAACCACACCAGGAACAAAAAATATGAACTGAAATACTTCAGATTAACATTTTTATGGGCAACTTTCGATTTTATCAAGATAGTCAGGAAAATCATACGCATAGCTATGCTATGTGACTTAAACGCCAAGTTTTCATTTTGTTTTTACATTAATATTAGGACTTCTCCTATTTCATCTCTGTTTGTGTTTACATAAATTACATTTATATCAAATCCAGATTTGGAGCATCTCAGAATACTTAGGTAATTCTTGTTAATGTTTTCATAGGAGTTCAAGTTTTTATTTTTAATGTTCCTCTGGAAAATAATACCTGTGTGTATAATTTAATTCACTCAGATTACTATATTGCTATAGTATGTTTTCATCCTTTGCACACACAAAAAAACGTGCTGCATCCAACATATAATTTATGTCCATCTAGAAACACGTATTTTTCCAATTTATAGAAGCTAAGTCATACTAGGCATATCAAACACAAAAACCCTTAAGGGAACTTTATTCTCTATCACATTCTCTTCTGTGTTAAATGGGGCATAAGTCTTAAAACTCCAGTGGCTAAGTGATTAAAAGTTCTGCAAATCACAAAATAGGTGAACGACACCAGAAAAGAGTGGAATGAATCAACTTTCAACTCCAAGGAAAAGGAAGGAGGCGAAAAGGTTAATTTTACATGATGCTGCATAATTTTAATTTAACTGCTGTTTCATTCAGTGCCCAAACGCACTCTTTGGGAATACCCTTTTGTCACATGTACAGAACGGCTTTGCTTTTGTCCCTCAGGAAGGCCGGCAGCTGGCCCCGCACTTTGACCTCCAGCCCTGCCTCAGCAAGGGGCTCATTGATATTCCCAGAAGCTTCTCTCAATGGAAGATGATCATTTAAAAAAGAAAACCGCACCTCCTGGGCTGGTGGCCCTCCCACTCCAACCCTCGGCTCCTGGCCCCCTAGGTGGTGGCATGCAGGTCCAGTCAAGCCCAACAATCCCTGGGCCTTCATAAACTCACTATTTTTCATGTAGATTTGATAGGTCCTTTCCCTTTAATTCAAAGTGGCTTTCACAGTCATGTTAGTGGGTGAGAGGCTTCTATTCTGGACTTACATTTGATTAATTTGTGGCATTCATGTGTCTAATTCTCTACACACAAAGGGAATGAACTGGCTTGGACTCTATCGACAAGCCATTTCTGCCAGGAAAGTTCAAAAGTAAAGGAAAAGGCTGTGTCAGTGGGAATGGTTTCCAGCTTGCTAAAGGCAGCTTGGAATAAAACAAACAAACAACAACAACAAAAAACCAGGCTGGCTTAAAAACACAGCTATCATCTCCAACGCTTTTGTTAACGATATTTTAAAACACGTAAGCAAATTCCTAAATGCTGCATTCCTTGTCACGCATATGTAGATCTTGACAAGAGGAGTGCCCAAAATGACCGCAACATTATACTCTTCACACACATTAAAGAAAGACTCCTGGCTTCCTTTCAAATCCCATCAGTCGACTTTTATCAACCGTAGGGGAAGCAGAAGACGATAAACACTGCCTGCAATATCGTTAGAGTTTCCAGCTTTGGGTCTCCAATTACGTTTACAAAAGTGTGAAAGTATTAAGGAAGAGAATATTGATCAAATTCCTTATTGTTACTATGTAATAAATACTTCCAAGTAGTCCCTAAATACAATCCTTTGTGATTCCCTTAATCTTGGCTAATCCTTAAAAAATAAGGACAGCAAAAAATTCACTGTCGGCAGGAACATGCTTACTACCAGTTTCCCTTTTTAAGCTCGCCTTTAAATTTGATACCTTAAAATATTTAATAAAAAAACCCACAAAATTCTATCCAATAGCTTCCTTGAGCTTTTACAAAATGTTTAAAAGAACTGAAAACTGGATGCAAATTAGTTGACGTCATCAGGATGAGCAAGAGTTGTCCTATGTGTAGTACAACCTTCCATGTGTGCTTTAATAAAAAGCATGGCCATTCCATGCTGTCACTGATACTCTGTACAAAAAAAGACCCCACAGACCAAATTCCACTTCCTTTCTGTACTGCCAAAGATGAAATAAATCTTTAAAACGCAAGGAAGAAAAAAAATGTATATGAATTCTACCAAAATATATGAACCAGCCTGCAGGAAGTAACATAAAAAAGCAAAACACCAACAACCCTGGCTTCCACTTTTGCTGATTTACTCCTCTGACCTTGGGCTTATCTTCCTGCTAGAAGTAGAAGTTGTGTGTACACATACGTGTGTGTGCATTTACTGAGACCCTGGGCCCTGAACACATCATGTCCTCTGGAAAATTGAGAGAACACCACACCAGCTCAATGCAGTTTGAGGCCAAGTACACCCCCACCCCATCCCCACCCCTGCCACCCACATCTGCCCCAGGTTGGGATGCCTGAAACCAAGACCCCGGAGGCTCCTAAGACAGACATTCCCACGGAGAGCTCTAGCAGCTGTGTCTCCAATGTCACAAGGATAACAGGACCATTAACCTCAAAAACCACTAACAGGTTCCCTGAAGAACACAGAAAGAAGGTATGTAGGTTGAGGTCTCTGTTGAATTTCTAGGCTACATTAGAAAACCGAGCACTGAAAGCTCTTAGCCAGGTAGCATGTGGCTTGGAAAAAAGAGTGTGTTTCTAAAAATTAAGTTCACGCTTTACACGCACATACATATGCCTCCCTGCATATAGACATATATACCCGTGGATAACAATACATACATCTACCTTCCCATGGGGGAGGGGAAGACCAGGGGAGAAGCGAGAGAGGAAAGTAAAGATCTTGAGAGAGAACAACCCATGGGAGAGCCAAAAAGGGACCGAGAGGCGGTGGGACTGGAGCAAAGCTGGGAAGTCCGACAGAGGGGCCGCGCCTGCGCCAAGGCAGGGAGTGAGGGGAAGGAATGGCAAAACCCCACCCTCGGCAGCGCTGGAGTGGTAGGACAAGCAAAGGGTGAACACCAGGGGAAAAACCCAGCTCAGTTTCCAGGTTCAACGGCAGATCTATGATGGGAGCTGGTTCTGAAAGCCCTTAAAAAGGAGAATGTCAGGACAGCCAAACTATGCCTTTTGTTAAAAAATATGTAGCACTATTTCTCCCACCCTGATGCTTTTTAGAGTGGGACACACACACACACACACACACACACATAATATGCATGTGTGTTGAATAGCATCATAGATATCTGTACATATGTATAATTAAACTATACTGGTACTTAGCATATTAACTCCAATGTGGCCATAAAGACATTTATGATCATGCTCACAGAATAGAGCCAACTCTAGTGAACTTAAGTGTAAATGGTATCTCCCGAAAAAAAAACACAGAGTTTCTAACAAAATTACTGTTAGATTAGAAGGAAATGGGCCCAACCCTAAGGATTCAGCCACTGGAGCTCACAGGCCTGGCCATGATTCCGTGTCCCTTGTTCTAGGCTCCAAGTTTAGCGCAGGGACACTGGAGTGGTGAGTTTAGGCCACATGCCTGTGCACTCCGTCCGAAGAAGTGGCAGCGATACTCTCAGACACTCACACACTGAGAAGCAACTACACACTACTGTTTCCAAATAAAAAGTGTAGTACTAAACTTATTAACAGAAAGCACTGCAGATGACCTTTAAAATTACACACACACACACACACACATATATATATATATATATATATACTGGAAAAAGTGAAAAGGCCAGTGAATTCCTCTCCCTAGTGAAGTATAACTTTTACTTTGCATTCCAACATTGGGAGGCCTCTGGCAAGGAGAAAAGTAGGCCAGAACTATCTGGATTACTGCCCTCACTCCAGAAACTTGGCGTCACATAACCAGGGCCTACTTAAAAGCTGGTTGTATCTGTTTAACAGCGAACTCTGAGCAGAGAGCTATCTCCTAATGGTAAAAGAAACTGTTTCCACATTTTGAGAAGCAAGACCCGTAAAGCAAGGGCCTCTAATTTCTCGTAATTACCCTGGTACCTTAAAGTCGGTAATTACATAGAGCACCATGCCCTGAACTGGCCTTCAGTGTGTTCCAAACCCAGTGCGTGTAATTAGCCTTGATTAATATCCCACATTTCACATCAACAGAAACAGTGAATCCAAATGATCCCCACATTCTGCTGCCTCAGGAAACCTCACTGTTCGGATTCTATGCCTTTATCAAGAGAACATGCTGAGCAAATGGGAGCAAATGGTGCCTTGGCACCCACCTTGGTCTGACTATTCAGAGGGAAGCAGCAATGCCTTTCATGTAATCATCTTAATCCCTTGTATCAACTAATTAATACACAGAGAAAGCTTTTACGTGCATGTGAGCAATTATAGCAAGTTCCTGGTCGGTGTCCAAATGGATTCACAATATAATTCATGAACAATGAGGGTCTGGGAAAGACAGCTTCCAAAGATGACTTTTCAAATGAAAAGGGGTTGGGGGAGGGGGAGAGTGATCTTAATAGAAGAAAAAGAGGACAGAAAATAAACCTCAGTTTCTCAAAAAAATATTTTTTTTTCAATTTCAGAACCCTATTTTGCACATGACTTGCTGGAGCAGGTCCATTTATGTGGGCAAAATAAGACCCAACAGATAGTAAGAGCTTTGATTCCATGTTCTCAGACAGATGAAATGTCACCGAGTTACAAGGGGCTTGAAAACAAAGAAAACTGATGCCACTGAGTAAGTAGCTTCTGTTAAAAATAAACCAAAATAGAATCACTGTACACAAACCTTCTGTCAGCCAACTAACATGTGAGCTCAGCGAGTTCACATTCCTCCCTGGGGGTACCTGTTGCATAGACTTTTTTTTTTTTAAATGCAGGAGAAGGCTCATTGGTATTTGCAGATGCCTGAAGACTAATCCAAGAACTGGGAGCCTGGGGCACAGGGGTTGGGGGCCTGCACAGAAGCACATCTGGAGTATCAGCACCTGCCTTGGGGGTTTTGCTCTCCACTTGCCCCAGCCACACTGGGAATCGCTCCAGTATCAGGACAGCTTGCAATCCAATATGGGGCAGAGGGCGCAGGAACCTGGGGTTCAGGCATCAAGAAAAGGCTCTCAGTGATGAAGCACCACGTGTGGGAACAAAGCCCGGGTGTGTGCCGTGACTCCCCCTGCCTGGATGGCTCACTGTCTGGGGACAGCACTAGCCAGCACAGTCCCCCATCCACGAGTACATAGAATCCAAGTCTCAAGAAACAAATCGCTCCCTCACATCGCCCCCTCCCACCAGACTATGCTGCAGTTACTTGAAATTGCCAAGGGTTGGCCTTATTTTTTTTTTAAAGAGTAAAATGCTAATCGCACAGGTTTGGGCACTCTGAATAAAATGCTGTCCTGAGCCACCCTGGGAAGCAGACGGTACCCTCCCGTCCACAGGACTCCAGAATGAGCATGCACCAGCCGCTGGAATTTTCATGTCCCCGTTTCCCCATCTTCCCGGCGCATACCCACTGGCAGGAACCAAAGAGCTGTCACCCTGATGAGAGAAAACAAAGCTTTGCACTGCCTTATGAAACAGGTTTTTCTTTTCCCAGAGACATTCCTTTACGGCTAGGTCATGTAAAACAGCAACACGCTCACTGAACACTCCGTCCTGGTCCCTGCAGGTGACTGCTCTGCGGCTTGACCCGAGATACAGAGGGAGGGAAAGAACACCTCTCTCCAGTTTCTAAGAAAAAGGTGACCATTCAGCAGCCGCGGCGAACAGGGCTGCACTGTTAACAACAAAAAGAAATTGAAAACAGCACAGTCATACAGGTGTGGGCTGGGACCTGCGAGGGCAAAAAGTAAATGCTTCTGGGGTCAAATCTCGAGCCACACTGACTTAAAAAAGGACAGATTGGCAGAAAACGTGATTTGAGTTGCTCTGTCACAGAAAAACCTGTTCTTATCTGGCAAGGGCACCCCCTGCTGGCCGCGGTGCTGAACTCCGCCTCTTGGTCCAGCTCCAGACAGCCTGCAGATCTCTTTGGATAAGGCCGGCAAGGGGCACAGAGCTCTGGCGGAGGAGTCCCTTGTAAAGCACACAATGAGAGCAAAAGGTCCCGTCATCGCAGTCACCGCCCAAAGCCGCAATCTTTGTCCGGTCACGGTTCTCTGCAGTCAGATAAATTCCAACCAGGCTGAAAAGAATGAGCATGACCCTGATTGCTGTTTTGCCTGTGAGCTTAGAAAGGTGAGGGTGGGGGTGGGGATGAGGGAGGTAGACACAAAAGGGATCCCACCATAAAAAGATTCTAAGTCACTCACATATACAGTGCATGATCACTGGAGGAAATCTGGACTACCCTTTTAAAGGCAAGATTTTATTACGGCATTCTTAATAGTAATTATTTAAATCCTTAGCACATGGCAACACTGAATTCAAATGCATTCAAACATTAAGGCAGCCCTTACTGCCAACAAAATGAAAGACTGAAATCACATGATGCTACTATATAGACATTTTCATTCCCTCCTTCCTCCCACCCCCCCACACACGTTTTCACTCCCCTTCCTTTTCACCTAATTCTTTTTCACTTCTTTTGCTGTTAGACTGTTAAAAAATTACCCTGATGTTTTGTAATATCAGCTCGCTGTCTCCTACAATGATTCCCCACAGAATTGTAGCACTCAGTGCCTTTTGGCAGGAAATCCTACAGAACACAGGCTTGTGTGTAAACTCCTATCCACTGCCATCAACTGGGGACACTTACTTTCAGGAAAACTGCCAAGGCATCCAGCTAGACAACCAGAGACAAACCTGTGTGGGAAGGCCTATGGGTCTCTCCCCCACGGGCACAAATGTCATACTGGAGTGTCTTCCGCTCACTTTATCTGCCCTTAGTCTCAGTGAGTTCACGAGTTCGGCCTGAACGTGGCTTCTCTCTGGGACCTCAATCTCATGTCTGTTCCCAGCTCTCAACTTCAAACACTGGGGACAGAGAAGGCAAGGCCTCTAGGCGTGAGCAGAGAAATAAAATGGACAAAACAAACATGATTCATCTCTTTTGGGTCATTTGGTCTGGTTTTCATTTTCTGGTTTACATATGAAGCCAGGGGGTTAAGAAGTGCCAGCAGAATACAGGCCTCAGGGACACATACTCTTACTTCAGAATTTAAAAAGAATTTCCAAAAGCTGGAAATCTCAGTGCGTGTTCTTTATTTAATTGTCCTTGCTGAGATGGTTAGGTTTTTATTTCTTCACAGTCCAGGTAAAAAGAGGGTTTGTAGTCATTCTTTTATTTATTTGTTCAATGAACATTTTTATGAAATGCTAGACCTGTTTTTGCCAAAATATTCTATTGAGGACAATATACAATACAACGGTGGCTTTTATTCACCACTTTTTTTAGTTTGTACTATAGATGTCTATCCCCGGGAATAACACGGTTATTTGGGCTTCCATGCTGAGGTTTAGTGAGTTCAGCCTTTACCTATGAAAAGGCCTGAAAGTGAGTGTGTGGGTCTATTTTTATTTATAAGAGGGGAGAGCAGAACAGTTTTAGAATGAACAAAATCAATTGGTACCAGTTTGGGGAATAAGCTTCCGTTTTCAATAGAGCTGTCAAGACATTCGCATCTATTCACAGAAGGCTAAAGGTTTCATAGTAAAAAAAAGTAAGGGGGTTTTATTCTTTACCACTCGGATAGCAGCAGCTTCATAACATGGGGTGATTTTAGCTGTTATATTATACCCTAAAGCACAAAAATGCACATCTGTATTTATACTCACATACACATGTGTAAAATAATCTGTAAGACAAACAGAATCTTAAGCTAAGCTCACTCTTGCTTTAAGTGTAGGGGTAAATATGATAGCTATCAATAGGCCTTCTTACTGAATTTAAAAACGTATTTAAACTTCCTTCAATAAGGTCAAGGTGGCAAAGAGTTGCTTGGAAGAACTCATCACGGCATGTAGCATGAAGGAAAGTCCTTCATAAATCAAAACCTCTTTGAGATACTAAGTGTCTTTCTCCTATTGTAACAAGACTAAGACCCCTCCCTTGCAAAAAAAAAATCAATAAATAAGCTTTGACCGATACCAAACCCCTTTAGATTAAGCTCAATATGCCATTAATATGAAAAGAATTTGACAGTTTACATAAGGGATGTGACCTGGTGCCAACAACCTCTGGCTTCTCCATTCTCCAGATGGTAGCAGATTAGTAGGCAGCCTTTATTCTCATAAGAAGATTTTTTTCCCCCCATGGAAAAACTATAAAGGCCAATTCTGTTCCAAACTTCAAGTCTCCTTCACAAATGTCTACTCAATTCTGGGCCTTAACTAATGCCTATTAAAAGAAGCCCTTGGGCCTGAAGCTGTGGAAGGGGGGGAAAAAGACTAAGGCAAACTTAACTCTAATGCCTGCCTTTAAAAGATCTATTGACAGAAGCAGTGGGGAGAGTTTGAACTAATGTTAACTTAAAGAAAAAGGCTGATGAGATTCAATTGTGGATGTGAATGCTTGCTTGAGTTTGATCTTGAGGGGGCTTAAGATAAGGGAGATAAAAACCTAAGCCTACTTACATATTAAAAAATGCAGTTGTGCTAAATTCACTACATGCCACTGTTCTCAATTTGATTTATGCCCATCATCGCCAAAGATGTTGAAGGACATCCCTGTCTAATATGGTAAAGAGCCGCAGCAGAGGGCACTTGCTCTGCTTTGCTAATGCAAACATGAAAAATCATTTCCTTACAACGCATGATGTTCTTTCACATTAACTCTTCAAATGTACGAAAGAATAAAAACGGAGTTTTTCTTTGATCCGGGTCTGAAGGTATAAATATAACAAGTGGTTAATCAAAAAGATCTGAGAGGCCAAAAAAAAGCACTTAATCTGTAAGAAAGTCTCCCCCGCCCCAAGGACAGGAAATGATCTTGGAATTAGCAAGAAAAAAATCATATTTTATAAACAGATTGACCTTAGTAAAAATTTTAAGAACATTCAGCTGCATTTAAAATCCAGAAAGCTAAGTAGATACCTCCCCCAAAACACCTGCCTTGTTTTGTGGTCTCCTACATACTTTTGAACACACATGTAGACTTCTTTTTGTTCCAATTACTTCATAAAAACGTTAGAGACACTTTTAATATTTCTGTTAATATTTTCACAATGAAAACAAGTCATACAGCACAAGGCCCCTACCCTCAAGGACTTTACAGCCCCCTAGGCAAACTGGACCAAAGAAAGGAGAGGTTTCAATAAAAATTCAAGACATCAGGGAGAAAGAGATCAAAAAGAAAAAAGACGCAGGGTCTAGGATCCCAAGTATTTAGTGTGACCTACTTCTACCGGTTTCCAAAGTCATTTAGTTAAAAATGTCAGCATTTGCCAATAGCAAATATATTCAGCAGTCCCCAGAAATAACAGTTTTCATGGAGATCTCAAAGACAATAATAAAAGGCAGGATTTATTTTATGTCGGTCTTTTCTGCAAACTGTCTCATTTCCTCAAGGAGAAAATACCTGGCCAACGGTAACGGACACGGTCATGTTAACACTCACCTCAGGATACCTACCCTGTGGTGACGACAGCTCGGACCTCCAACTGAAACGACTAGCTCTCCAAAGGTGAAAGGAGACATATATACTACTCTTTGTAATACTTTAAACAATAAAAAAATGGATTGTTTTCAAAGGATGTTTCCTAGTCTCCAACTCTGACTACAGTGTTGTAAGAGCATGTCCTTTTCCACTGTCGGCGTCCTATGCTTTTTAAATGAGAAAAGTTACATCCAGTGAGAGAACTATCCCCCAATCCAATAACTGGGACCATCCTGGCAATCAGATAACAAGTTTAGGAAACGGCTTAAGGAAATGAGCTAATAATGTGACTGCACACAAGCAGATTATCTCCGATTGCTACAGAGAATGCTATTAGGGGGCACCATGTTTTCAAGTGATCATTTTTCCAGCCTGTTACAGAAAGGTTAATCTGCAGGCTTATTCATAAAATCAATTCTGAATCATGCCAAGTACAAAAGAATTACATTAAAAATCAGGAACTATGCTGACATTTCTCTCAATTGTCTTACAGAAGACTAATGCAAATATTTTCCTGTTCAGAAGTTTACACATTAAAATAAAGGCATATATATATATATATATATACACACACACACACACACACACACACACACACACACACACATATACACATATATACACATATATATATACATATACACATATACACACACACATATATATATATATCTATATATATCTTTATCAATTAACACTGTTCACCCAGCGAGTTGGAATAGCCTTGTGTGAGAGGAAAGCACAACAATGGCTGTTTTATAAAGGCTCTTTTAAAGCTGCTGTTATTTAACTCTGAAAATACTAAACCTTCCTTTAGAACCTCAGGAGAAATGCTTAGATTGTACAATACCAAAGTACGATGAAACCCTTTCTCTAATCCACAATCATTACACACACAAACTCCCAAAGGTTAACATTCCAGGGTTGTCTCTGGTCCCAAACAGAAATCTGTTTCTACCTCCCTATCTGAGCCTGACTCAGAAAATTTCACCTAAATAGTAAGTATATATATATTCCACTTTGGGTTCAAAACAATCTAGGGGCCAACTCTCCCCGTTTTTTCACCCTTGGCTGGCAGCAGATCAGACTGTGAAATGTAAATCAGAGTACCTTTCACCTGCAAAATGACGACCATAAATGCCAACCCAGATTTCCTCCGGCCCTGAGGGGTTTCAGAGGCACTCTGGCCACCTGGCCACTCTGAAACAAGTTGACTGTGAACATAAAACTCAAACCTTGCTGAGAAAGGAGCCTGGGAAAACGGGAAACCTGCCATTCCCAGATGAAGTCAGTTTCTCGGCTGGGCTGTTGTGTCTATGAACAACATTTCCTAGTTCCTAGGAAATCTAAATATCAGATATTACTGCAGGCCAGAAAATAAAGACGAGCCATGTGCCCTTTGCTGATACAGAAAACCCAGTGAATTTCTGGCGATAAGGGTGAGACCCAAAGGGCACACAGAGATGGGGGAAGCTTCAGGATGCCCCGCTCCAGCTGGGTTACATCCAACACCCACTTATCGGAGACAGAAGTAGACCAAATGTCAAGAGGAAAGAATGGACAGGCTCACCCCTTCGTGTATGGGGAAGAGCTCGTCTTAGTGTTTTGCTGACATTTTAAGTATAAAAGGGTCTTATTGTAAACCCCAGACCCCCAGAAGGGCTGCTTCTAGAGAACTCTGAAAGGAGAGATTAGCCAGGGGACCTTCAGCAGCGGATGCCACCTTTCAATCACGTTAGACACAGAGCTTTAGCCACTTTTTTGCTTAAAGTCATGCATGTGGTCAAAAGTTTAATTACATCACCGGCTGCATCAGCAAGCATATTGTCTGCCATCCGCAGGAGGGATCAACCTTTTTGGTGCATGGGGTTCAGACATGGCTGTGGAAGGCTTCTTGAAATCTTGGGTTATGCCTGACAGTTGGTATTTTCCCCCCGTTAACTGATCAAAGAACATACCCTGGATCCTGATACGATGGTGGAAGGTTTCTCTCAAATTGTAAACTTTGGGAGGAGAGGAGGGGCCCCACCAGAACAGCAGAGTTTTTCATGGATGGAGTCTGAACACAATCAAATTGGCACCTTTGACATAACTGACTGGTTTTCTGCCAGCCACTCATTCCTTCGCTCTGTCAGCAAGTATTTACCGAGTGCTTAGGTGCTGAGCCCATGTTCAGGAGTGCCTCTGCTAGAGAAGTTTGCAACCTAAGCCAGCCAAAACACCAAGCCATTAAACCAGTTACATGCCGATCAAACTGGTTGGGCATGTAGATTGGGCCTAAACCCATGAAGTCTGAAGTAACCACGAGTTTCATTCCGAAAGTTGAGAAATGCTGATGGTAATCAGTTTTTGGTTGTGGATTTGAGGGGTAGGAGGCAACAAGGAGCTGCCCTATCAACCAGCTTCCAGGCCAGAGAAGAGCAGGAAGGGCCACCTGGGACCAAAACCAGCTGCCAGCTCTAATCAGGAGATGATAAAAAAAAAAAAAAAGTGAAAAACTATTCCAGACCTTTCTATAAATAGCTTTCAGTCTGAGCATAAGTGGTCTATAAGTTCTAAGATATGTCAAATACCAGAAAAAATAAATGCTAAATCGCATAAGCCAGACTAATCGGTCAAGAGCCACCCTATAAGCACCCATTGAGGAGAACATCTGTCCAGCTAATGCCAGTGATGACAGCTTTTTGTTCCCCACAAATACACACACTCATACCCATATACACTTGCCGAGCAGAATTCTTTATTTCAGTTAAAGGACATCATAGCAATATGACACACTGGCCTGGAACTGACCATTGAGTATGGGATGATGTGGGCTGACTTATAATTGGGCACAGTCGGCCCAATACCTAGGGCCTGCATAATGTTTTAATTTTTTTTTAATAAAATAAAAATGAATACAGTCCAGCCTTGAGTATATTCACCTTTCTACCAACAGAGTTATCAAGTAGAATTTCTTCTTAATGGAGGAAAGGGACCTTGAAGACAAAGGTGCTGGGGGCTATGCAAATCACACTGTGGCTCTCTGTGCCCACAGAGGCCACGAACTCTACATAACCTCTCTATGCTTCCCAGCAACTCTAGAAATATTAACATTGCCCACATTTGTATATGTGGACACTGTAGCGCAAAAAGCTTAAGTAGTGCAAAAAGCTCAACACAGGAGAGAGAACATGGATTTTAGAGACAAGCACAGCTGGAGTGGGAATTCTGGCTCCTCCATCAACCAACTGTGTGACAATGAGCGAGGTACAACTTTCCAGGGCTGAGAATTAGACAAAATGTATGCAAAGAGTCTTGCACGGGAATAGTGAAAAACAGTGGCTATTATCATAGTCATTATTATTGCCCATGGTGAAATAACTAGTGGCTGAACCAGCAGCTGACTCAAGTCTGCTGCTGAGGTATTTTCTTCATGCACTGTATGCTGAACAGATAAGAAGTCCTGAGAATTCTATAGCTGTATTTTACCCAGTCCTTAAAAGAGAGACCATCCTTGAATAAAATCATTCTATGCAGAATAGAGAAAATCTTAAAACCATAGTTAATAGTGCCACAGTGCTTCTTTTGCCTCTTACTGAAATCAGCGATGTGATTTGGTAATGTTAATTCAAAACCTGTAAGATGCATTCATCGTTCAGTTAAAATGTTTTCCTCCACCAAACAGGCGGCACCCTTGATTCACTTCCAGCAACACTTACTCAGCCTGAGCTGCACTTCTGACCTGGGTCAGTCGGCAGTTTCACTTATTAGTCAATCCAGCTCTCCCCAGTTGTTTACAGTATTTCAACTATCTAAGAAAGAGGTGGAATGTTTAACTAACCGCAACTCTGAATATTTATAATAAAAGTCCTTATCCATAAATCTCTTAACGGTTTGCAGTTGTCTTCAGCATTTCCTGAATCTTTTGAGGCTGATGTTTACATGCCGTTGATGGACTTGAACAATCATTCAGCCCCTCAGAAAGGTTTATTAGAGGACTCTAATCACACTGCTGAACATACATGACGCATCCATACAGCTTCACACAAATTGCAATGTAAAGAGCTCTTGTCGGGTACCAACTGCCATTGCAATTGAGGATACTTAATTCTAAAAGTTCCATCTCTGCCAAGAACTCAAACTCTATGCAGAGTGTTCCATTTACAGACAATTCTGATAGTACACCAAACTCCGAGTTCGTATTTAAAAATTAGGGAAATTTGCGTAAGAACAAAGTGTATACCTTAACATATCCATTTTCTCCTGCTATTTATTGTCCATTGCAAGGATCATCCCTTTCTGATTATCTGAAATGAGGATAAATGGGGGTAAATGCAAAGCAAAAAGGGAGAAAAAAACCCATTCCCTTTCACAGGAGAAAAGAGGGGGGAGGATCAGAAAAAAAGGAGACAATGAAAAATAAGCACACACACACATTATGTTGTACCACTCCATTAGCGGTGTCCACACAAAAAGTTTGGCTGGTTTGGTCAACTTGTTGCCTTTCAAATACTAATAGTAGGAATCTCTGATCTTAAAGTCAGAATGTTCAGAAAAAGTAAGCTTAGGGAATTTCCTGATCTCAGCACTGAGCCAGCACATTGAGAATAATGTTTACTGTAAATCAGTGCTCAGGGTGAATCTGGAAAGTGAGTTGGAACCAGTAATTTTTAAGGTGGGTGCTTAGATGAGTGTGTGCACAAAATATACCATCGTGGAGTTGCATTTAGATCTAGTCAAAGTTGTGCAATTGATAGCCAGTTGGCCCAGGTAACCCAGATCTAGCTCCTTCCTCCTCCACATGCTCATCTGCCAAAATCCCATTAATCACACCCAGAAATGTCATAGTTTTTACCTTGGAGAAAACTAATACAAGGTCAACTGTTTCATAGACACAGAAGTGAGAGAGACGAGAAATAATTTAGTCTATTTCTTTCCCCACTTGCTAAAGTTTCATCCCCCTGGGTTACGATCCTGAGAGGTTATTCATTATCATGGTCCTTTGCCCCTGAGACACGTGAAGAAATAACAAAGAGCAACAGAGACACAGGGATGGAAACAGCCAAAAAGAGTAAAGAAGTTCCACTAGGCGAGAGCACCTTGACTACCTCATTAAGCTGCAGGCCACATTCAGTTCCAATGAAAAGTGTTTAAAATCCGTCCCCACGCCATCCACACTGGTGACCCAGTGCGGCGGGCGGGAGCCTCCACCCGCAGGCCCAGGGCTGGGATAGAATTTCCCAGACAGCTCACTAGTGCAGACACTAACAGTTGCCACATTCAAGTTTCATATGTTATAACACCCTGTGATTTAGACTCAAGTTCCACTTGTACAGCTGCCTGCCTTCCTGAGTAAATGGGAACAGAGGACAGAGTCCAGGTCCCACTGCAGGGAAAGCAGATCCTTCTCTATCTTAAAGAGACAAGCTCACTGTCCCTGGGCCTCAGGAGCACCACAGACCCTATGTCATCTTAGCAGCCCAAATCCCTCTGGTCCATGTTCAGAAGAGGACACTGGCTGCATGTGGTAGTCTCCTCAGATGGCCAGCATCAACTGGGGTCAATGCAAACAAGTAAAAGAGAATTAGGGAGAGAAAGCACCTCAGGTCCTCTCACTCCAAAGACATGGAGAAAAGGAACTGGTTTCTGCACACATCTGGAAAACAAACCCCAGGAGACAAAAGTCTCACTCGAAGTACAAGAGTTTAAGTTAATAATAAATAAGTGGAAGGTGAGTGTGAAAAAGACTGGAGACTTTTACAAAGATAAAATGATAGTTGCTCTAATAGAATGATACAATATTAAAGTCAGTTTTCACTTTTTCATTAGATGCGTGCTGTGTGCCTTGGCATGCTAAGGCATTTACCACCCACTTAGAACCCAGCCTGGCAGAGAACAGGTATTTGATAAATATTGGTGGATTGAACAGTTATTTTAAATTCTTGTGTTTATGAATCCTTCAATATATCTTCATAAGAATTTAAGTTCCTTTGGGCCTGGGATTAGCTTTGTTCACGTTAGCATATATAAACAGAATACTGCCAATAATAAGTGATGTAATAAATGTTTAGAGAACAGATATGGGCCTTTTGAAGACTTGTCAATTACATATCTTTTGCTAGTTTAGGAAGCTAAGCCAAAAGGTTTTGGTGTTGCTCAATCTAAGCAATCAGAAATAATTTCCCACTGAATTCTGCCACAGGCCCGAATATAGTACTTGGGAACAAAGAAGTGACTCTTCCATTATTTTCTAGATGATACTCCTTTGTGCTAATTTTCAATGTTATTTTTATTATCATCCAGCCCCATAAAATGAATGATTCAGAATAAAACTAAGCATAATTTCTAAGGAATATATAAATATAAGACTAAATAAATGGAACTCATTCTCTTTTTCTGTCTTTCAGTTCCTCTCCTCTCTACTCTCTGGCCAGATCGATGTCAATAAATTCCACATTCCTTCTCAAACAACAGATGAATAGAAGATTAGCTTTTCAAGGAAACAGCTGTAAATAACTAATATCTAGTTAGGAGGATTCCTTTATGGCTAGAAAGGTTATAACAACAGGAGTCCTAAGTTTCCCTGATCAAACACTTTAATTCCCTCCTACAGGGAAACAACAGGACATCTTCTAAAGTTCAAAAACAAGGTCACATGTGTAACATTTCTATATATGAAGTAGCAATAAAGAGCCAGGATAAAGGATTTTAATCCTGTAAAACTGAGGTCAAGATCCAAGAGTCTCATAACTAAATATTTTCTGAGAAAAAGTGAGAATCTAGTTTAATATGAATCAGTACTCTTTGTCCTAAGAGTGACCCTCACACCACAAAAATATAGCAGGCCTAAGAGAATGTCCACATAAATTTGGCTAAGTTTAAAGCTCAAAATGAAGTAGGGATAATTCATTTGGCTAAAAATTCTGGTTCAGATTAAAGTACTTAAAAAAAGAAAATATCAGGTTTTAATGGAACACTAACAATTTGGATATAAAAATATTAATTGTGCACTACTATCTACCAGGCACTGGTGAGGCAATGGGAAAAATGAGGGGTATAATTTCCTCACTCTTTAATGTGAACTTGCTTCTTCAGACTTCTTTCCAGTGAATGAGGGTTTTCCTGGTCATGCTTGTTGCTTGGTAACAGCAGAGAGGGCACTCTGTAGAACCAGACCCACCTGTGAAGGCCGGCATGGGTCACACGAGAGCCACAGAGCAAAAGCTGAATGGACGTTAAGAGAGAAAAATGGTCTGTATAAAGGGACATCAGCACTGTCATGGAAAATCAGTTTATACCTTAGACAAGAGACATGAATATTGCTTATTTCCAACAAGTAATTGATTTGGAAGAAGACTGCTCTCATCCAAGAAGAATGGATAATGTCTTTTATTTGAAGGTAAATGAGGCAGTAATAAATTGTTTATTTATTTCTCCAGAAGACACCTACCAAACACCAGATAGGATAAATTTAGGTGAAATACAGGTACATTATATGGTGACCACTGGCCAGCACACTCAATCTACACCTCCGAGCAGAGACGAGGACCCTACTCCTACTTGCAGCTCCAGAGAGAGTCCACCATGGATCTAGGCAGCCTCAGTGTCCATGGGGCTCACGCATCTCTAGGGAAAGACCACATGTAAACACTCCCAAGGGTTCCAATTAACTCTTTGGGAATACTAAGAGGTCCAGGATGCTCTGGGAATATCACTCCTCCAGAACCAATCAGAATCCCCTTAGGAAGTTCACAAAACAGAGCTCTGTCCCTAAGAGACCAATGAATTGGACCATATGCCAAGAACACTGCTGGAATTATCCTCTGAAGTAACCTTGAACTTTCGAGGTGACTGGAATCCAGCAGTCACCATATTCATCTAAACCAAAGGCCTCTAAACACCAGGAGTCTGGCTCACTGAAGATGAACCCTTTTTTGATGTCCTCTTAGCAAAACTGGCTGTCCAAACCTCAGTCCTAGGACAAGAAGCACAGCTGACGCACAGTCCAGGTAGCTGGTGCAACATTCTCCCAGGCATCTATACAGTCCCTCAATGTATTACTTATGTAGTAATAACTTTTAAATGCAACAACTGGAAATGTCTATTTCAAATATTATTTTAGTCATCACCTTCTAAACATTGCCTCTCTCTCTCTTCTCTTAGTATAAAACTCAACCATTAAGAAATCTAATGGGCACAATCAATGCCTCTGATTTGTTTTCCTTTCCAACTGACAGCAGTTTCTAAGAGTTATTGCTGAGGAGCAACTTGCTATCAATTTTCATATCAATGTTCTTGCTTGCTAGCTATGGGATCTTGTGTGAATTTCCTAGTACATAGTAGTTATTCAATAAATATTTGTGGAATGAATGAACATAGACTACTATGAGGTCCCACAGAAAGAATGTAAGGAGTCTGACACATTGCAGGCACTCGGTCATTGTGAGGCAAGACCAGAAGCGGTGGTAATGGTGAGAAGGTGGTCCAAGTGGTCATGATAGTAGCCAGTCTTCTGGCATTCTACGATGGGAACAAAAGGCACATCAGATAGAGAATATTCCCTGGTCAGGAGGAAAAGTCATCCTCCAGCAGATAGGATTTGAAAAACAGTTTCATGTAATAACCATGGCACTAGGCAGTGGGTACAATTTCCCATTTCCCATTTATAAGAGCTACTGAATGGAAATTCTAAGTTAACTTCTGTAAAATATAAAAGCCAAAGATACTCTTACTGGTACCCAAGCAGCTGGCTCATTTCCTCTCTCACCACATAAAGCACCAAAAAGCGTTTCCCTTAAATTTTTGCTATTTCTAATAGCAGCAACAGCAAGTTCACGGCAACTTGAAAAACAGTTTGGCGATCTGCAAAGATAAATTCTTCCAAGAGAGAATGGTATTTCAGTCACCACGTTAGGGTGCCGATACATTCCAAATGATATTAGACCACATGTAAAAATAGAAAATCTGTGAAAAGCATTCTTTTCATGTGCATGAAAATTGCAAATAAACAGTTTTCATAACAGACCTGAGATGAATCAATGACACTAGGTCAGACACTACATCCAAGATCCAAGACAGGTGAAAGTAACTACAAAACCAGAGGAAGGGAGGGAGGTTTTACAGAGTTAGCAAATCCTTTAAAAATCAAGTCAATCCCCAAATATAAAAGAAGTTCATTCTCTTTCCATGAGAGAAGTTTAGACAGTGCCATAGCAGAAATTAGCACTAAATGTCTCAGAACTGTGGTTAGAAGTTACATAGAAACATCTGGATAGTGATAAGTCACTGGGAGATAGTATATGGTAGAAAATAAAATTATATTTTGGGGACAGTTTAGTTCACTGGTCTATTTAATGCTTTGACAAGTACAGTAAGTAAAACTGCTGAAATGAAGACTACTATGTGAAGCCAATCACTCAAAGAGAAAAATCAGACCGATATCAAAATCCCCATCAAACTCATGCTGGAGTGAGCGCAATTCTTAAAAAGGGACTTCCCATGCCACAGGACTGAAAAATATTACGTTCTCTTTTTTTCTTTTTTAATATAACTCTCCTGAGGATATTTTTTTCATTGATTTTTAGAGAAAATGGAAGGGGAAGAATTGGGGGGGGGAGAGGGAAAGAGGGGGAAAGAGGGGGAGAGGAGGGGAGGGGGAGAGAGAGGGGAGAGGTGGGGAGAGGGGGAAGGGAGGGGAAGGGGAGGAGAAAGGGGGGAGAGAGACATTGATGAGAGAGACACAATTTGCCTCTGGCACACACCCTAACTAGGACCAGGGACCGAACTTGCAGCTGAGGTATGTGCCCTTGACCGGGAATCGAACCTGAGACCCCTTTGCTCCATGGACCAAAGCTCTAACCAAACCAGCCAGGGTATGTTTACAATACTTTCCTTTGTTTCTGAACTCTCTGGTTGACTCATGGAATTGTTCAAATTCAGGTATTTATCTTTTATTCAATCATGCTTAATTAAGACTAGAGCCTGCCAAAATAAAACTCACTACATAAAGATCAGCAATTATGGAAATAATTGCTTACAGGAATGACTGTTAAAGGCACTTCACACCTAGAAATCAGGAAAAGTAAGCGAGCCTTTCCTATAAAGAACTAAACAAAAGATGGTAAACAAATACATTTCCAGACCTAATTAGGGCTATTGAATAAACAAGTGAAATAACAGACCTCATGGATTCAGTTTTAGAAAGAACAGCTAAAAGCATGAGATTGAGAAAGGACTTAGAACCATGAATTGAATGTAAAAACGGACGCACTGTTCTGCCCACGCATCTGCACTCCAGGCATTCCTGGAGTGTTTTTACTTCATGACTATTTTTATTAGCCCTCTCCCCAAAATAATTAGAATCCATTAATGTATACATTTTAAATGCAGGAAGTGGCTTAAATGTGATTTCAAATTTTACGATACAAGCCAATGGGACAATGGCTCCAATGGCCCTGTATTTAGAGAAATGCACCAATCTTATAGGGAACACATCTCCTCCGTAAAGTGATGCCTCTCAGTTTGTAAGGGAAGCCAACAACATTCCTTCAGAAATTCATTATTTTCAGGGAAGAATTTAGGTTAAAAATTAAGAGACAAAAATTAAGCATATCAGTACATTACCAAAAAAATTACTACAGAGTCTCTTTCTAGAAAAATAATTGTAATGGTTAACAGCCTTTCAGATATAACTATGCATCAGTAACCTTACATGGAAATAGAAGGATCAAGTAGATCATTTCTTCTGGAACCTTCCCAGACCTGTGTGTCAATGTAGACTGAATGGACAAGCCATATTCCTTAGAGATCACATTTATTTTCACCTGTGTCTTAGCAAAATGTAGAAGGCAGGGGGAAATGCAAGGACATTGGGTTCATTTTCTAAGCAATATCATAATAGCATTCAAGAAACACGTAAATGATTAACATGTATGCAACAGAAAAATGTTTGATGACGCTTAGCCAACCCGTGCACGTCCTTCCTTTACTCTGCTTGTCCTCACTCCTCCTCCTTTCCATGGAAAATTAGGGGAGTAGTAAAAATGGAAGCCTCTTGGCCTCCAAAGAAACCTGAAAGTTATTTCCAGACTCTCAGAAGACTTCCTGACCTACTTGTATGCTGGGGGAAAAGGGGAGAGGAGAGAAGGGAGGAAAAGTGGCAGAAATCATATGTAAGACGTTTAAGAGGTGTGAAAAGAGAGCCATTTGCCCTGGAGACTGTATCTATAATACTTAGATGACTATATCTACATGATTAAAACAAGGTCATCAGTTTTTCTCCTTGTCTTTGCCACCTACAATTTTAAGATAGAAAGATTATTCCTCTCTTCTGGGGTTGCCACTCCCTAACAACTAGGTGAACAAGAGCTGCTCAGAGAAGACAGGCGGACCCATAGTACACTCATCGAGTGACTGCAGGCCCCATGGTGGTACACATCAGGCTGCACACCACCGTGCACACAATAAAGCAGTCAAGGCCAGACACGCCGGGAGCACCACAGAACTTACCATGTGCAAGGACGAAGCCAAAAACTCACCATGTCCTTCTTCCTTGGCTCAAGCAACAATTCACTTAAAAACATGGGCTGGCAAGGAATTAGACAAACCCAACCCCTGTCTGAGAAGTGTTCTAATTCTACTTGCTGCTTACACAGTCAGAATTAGTCTTCAAAACCACCAGATTTTATTTTTGTTAAAAACAAAAACAGAGGCAGCCACCAGGCATTTTGGCATATTGCTCCACAGTCAGAATACAGAATGAGGAGGCCCATGCCGGTCTCCCCTCCTCCTCAACCTCCCCCCCCCCCCCCCAAATAAATCCTTATGTCCTGGAAGAAGATCTTCATGATTTTTCTTTTCTTCAAGTGATATTTGTCGCCTATTTATCCTGGTCTCTCTGCACTGACACTAATCTGCCTTGAAATTGGCTGATTCCGCTCAAGCCATGTTTACAGGGGAGCGAGTTTCATCAGGCTGTTCTTGTTCACAGACCAGTGTATGCTCTATAGCAGAGAGATTATTAAAAACTATATATTACGTGCATACACTTTATAATGACTCAACTTGGGGAAGATAACTGTATCATATCTGCATTTCATTGCCTGGGTGTAGAAAGGAACCAGGTAGTATTACAATCTTGAATGGAAATTGTTTCCTAAATATATTATCCTCCATAAGAAACATTTAGCAACTGTTAGTGCCCAGGAGACAAAGGCTAAGGGGGGAAATGTGTGTAATAGAACATACAGGGAGAGGGGAAAAGACTCATTCAAATTACCAAGCTGAGCATTAACCACAAGGAGAGAAAAACAAATGTTCTATGTTTTGCACAAACATAAATTACGTCTAGTAATTTAGCTAATTCCTCTTGCTGAACAGGTGCTCTGGCTGCAATGCATCGTGGAAAGCATGCACACAACTCCTGCTTCTATAAAAGGTACCAAGGGTCCTCATCTTACTCTAAAAAAGATTTCCAACATTCCCTGGCACTGGCATTATTGACAGTTCCCCCAAGCCGCTGCCAGGTATGTGGCAGTGTGAGAGAGCCTACGGACTAGCCATTTCAAGAGGCTGCCACTTAGGGCCAAAGAGAACAAACTCAAAGAGAAATTATGCAGGTGGTCACAGTTTTAGGTATTTTAAGCCACCTGAATTATGCTTGAAAAGGAGGAGCAGGACAAATGCATTAAGTCGACAGAGAGCCACAAACGCTAAATATAAACAACAGATTTAACTTTCTCATAGACTAAGGCCAAAACTGCTTAAAAGAACCAGAGTGAGCCATTTAATTCCCAGAACCTCTTCTATAAAGGCGAAGTGACTAAATAACATAAAACAAATTGGGGAGGGGGGGCGGGGGGTGTATAAGCAAGGACGCTGCTAGTATCCAAGTGAGTTAAGCAGCCTCCAGAAAGAGGAAACTAATTATAGACAGACAGGCTGACACACGTACGTCAGTCGAGAGAAAAAAATACTCCCCTTTTTCATAGTAAATATTTAAAGACTGTGGGATGAAGTTGAACTACATGGAGTTTCTCCTGCAAAGTACAAAGCTAGTAAGTGGAACATCTCCCAAGTGGGACTTGAAATGAATGAGGCAATTTGCATGGATCTTTGTTCTTTTATCATCATCATTTACAAAAAAAAGTCTAGAAGAGACCCTCCTTTAACACTGGCTGTTTCCTTTCTGCCTCGGTTATGATGTTGATCCCAAAGCAGGTGAGGGCTTTCTTCTGGGAAAGCGACTGTCTTGGGCATGAAGGCATCTGTTGGCTTGAGCTTCTCCCCTGGCTAAGTAAACCTAAGTGACTTGGGCTCTTGCTTACAGTCCTAATTCCTAAATGTGTCCCCGCTCTGTAAACCCTGCCAGGAAAGGCATTCCCTCACTGCTCCTGCCTTCTCTTGACAATGAATTGCTATGTTCCCCTGTCTTACGTAAACATATGACCGACACAGTATTTACATAGGACCAGGAAACACAGCCGTTCCTTCTCCATGCCCTGGCTCCGCTCACAGCTCTGCACACACCAGGTTCCACACCTCACTGTGAGTCAGCTCCAACAGGAGGCGATCCCAAACCAAGTGGCCCAGAAACGCCTTAAGGAATGTTAACTTTCGCTCTCCTCAGAGATGGCAATCTTAGGCAGATGTCAGGCTTCTCTACCTTGGTTTCCTCATCTGTACAGCGAGAATGCCTTCTACCCAAGCAGGTTAGAGGAGAAATGTAAATGACTAAGAAAGGCTGCCAAGGCCTTTATAAAAATGCGAAGGGAGACAGACAAAATTCCTCTCTTGCGGTGGTAGTTCCTTCCTCTGTCCTAAACCCTACCCTCCAAACCACAACCTTAGGAAGAATGACATTCTTGAAATGCTTCTAACTAAGTTCCATCCAGAGGGAGGAGAATTTAGAGTTCAGTGTCCAATGTTAGTGATCTGGGATCTCTCTAGTGACCAGCATGATTTTATCTTAAAAGTAAATGGGTATGCACACGTAGGCAAGATCTCACTTGCTCTAGTGCCGTAAGGACAGAGCAAGCTCACTGCAACCACAACTGCTTTCAGAAATTGTTTTGAGAAATAATGGGACCAAAACTCATTTAGTCAGTCATTTGGATAGTTTATGTGCCCATATTTATGAGCATTTTCCACACCAATAATCACAGACGCTTGTAACCAGTTTGGTTCTTAAGGCAAAAAAATTTAACAGTTGTGTGGGTGGGTCAAGAGGGGAGTGTATGTATGAAGTGCATCCATCACTGTACACATTTTATTACCATCTGTTGTTTCAATGACTTTTAATTACTTAACATGCAATTCTCAGTGCTGAGAATGTATTTAAAAGTAAGCTACCCAGTTCCAATAATTCCCCTGTGTTGAGGGCAGGTGAAGAGCAGGGAAGAGAGTTACCAAAAAAACAGAGGTCATAACAAGTCCTTAGCCTGCATACTTGCTGTACTTGGCTGGCACAGAGTTTTTATTTTTTTTAAACTTGAGCCAAGACTTAAAAGTCAGTGTAGACTTGACCAAAAGATCTAGATTAGTAGTTCCTCATAAAAATATGGTAACATCTGGCAGCACTGTTCTTATTAATATTCATGTCCAGCCACAGAGCTGAGCAGCGGCCACCCCTCCAGGTGGGGTCTGGACTCTCCCGATGACCACACTCCCCATTTCTTTGTATTGCACCCCGTCTCCCTCACTCATAGAGTGTTCCTCACTCGTCCTTCATTGGCATTTGAGTCGCAGACACCTGAGAGACATCAAGGAGTTTCACACATGGCAGATGCTGAATAAAAAACTAATAAATTAGCCCATGAAGAACCAAACTTTAAGAACATCTGAGTAAAGAAGTCCCAAATATATTCCAATCTGGTTCTCAAAGCAGTTACTTGTTGTATCACTGATTTTATGGAAGTATTAAGGTCTATTTTCAAATGGATTTCCAACATTTAATAGTCGTTTGTGTAGAGACTTCAAGTACACCACCAACGTTCCATCTCCACTAAATCACACAACACCTGGTACACAAATTTAACCATGAAGTCGACTGATGGAGGCAAATACAGCCCCCATTTCTTGGGCAAAACTAGGCCAACTATCGCATTGTTGTTTGTAACATGAGAAACGTTACATACTCTATGAATTACTTTTTCTAATCTGAAAAACTGACGGTACCAAATCTGCTGCCTTTTAAAAAATTATTGAAAACTGGTCTTCAGTAAAGGAAATGAGACAGACCAATGACATTTTAGATGGCTTTAAACTTATCCATGAGTTCAGGGGAGCACCAGACCCCAGTCAGACATTACTACCAAAAGCTGCAGAGAGAGGCCCGTGTGGAACAGGACCCCTTTAGAAGGAGAGGACTCCTGAAATGGGATAGGGCCTTTCAAATGAAGGCATCAACGTAGGTGAACAGGACTTGCGGAAGCTGTACAGAGCTGAGGATGGGACTGAGACCTGTCACTGTGACTAAACCATCATACTTCCTAATTTTTCACCAAAATGACAAGCCAGAGAGCCCTGTGCCATTCTTTCTGTGAATGAGCCAGAGTGGAGACAGGACAACACCCAGCATCTTTTGACTCATTTTTCTGAGTGGTCCCAAGAAAGCATCAATGAAAAATAGGAAAGAGGATGTGAGAAACTAACCTGGACACATCGTAGCACGTTGACTGCTGCTCACACTCTCAGTTAGGAGTCCTGTGTAAGTCCTTGCTGTCCAAGCATGTACATTAGCAGCCATTTTGAAACAGCTCTGAGAGCAGCTGGGAGAAGACACTCTTCAGAGACAGCCACTTGGCCACTCTGCGCACTCCTCGCTGTCTGTCATCCATCCGAGACGGTCCAAACAAGGCCTGCTGCTTCCAGGAGGCATGCGTCCCATCAGAGGACCGGGACCTCAGGGTCCAGCCATTCCGGGGCTGCTCCAGAACGAATCTGTTCTCTCTGGGATGCGAATAGACTTCCAGCCAATCTGCTTGACTCCACTAATGTGGTTGATAAGCCAAGACTACCACCGGGGAACTGCACTGCTCTTGACTTAAAATCCAGCCTCCTCCGTGGTTCCTAGGGGGCATGCCCAGTTTTGTCAGAGGATTGTAAGCCTCCACAGCTGAAGTGCTCAATGTTGGCTGCACGTTGCAATCACCTGGGGAGCTTTTAAACCCACCAACACTCAGGGCTCACCTGACTCAAATTAAATCCGACTGTCTTCCTCCCCCCAAGGTGATTCTAAATGTGCAGATAGTGTGGTAGAGAACCACAGATCCAGGAGGATTAAAGTGACAAAAAAACAGAACCAGAAATAAAATGCCAGCGCAAAAGAGAAATGCAGAGTAAAAGACCAAATGTTGCTACGAAAGTGCCCTCTCCGCACCCCATTCTTACACATTCACCCCACGTCTCCCAGGACAGCTAAAATTACGTTCAGCCTTCTGGAGCATCCTTGCTTCTTATAAAATGGTTCTTTGATTAGTAGAAGAGGTAAGACAAAAAATATACGTGCTATCCTCTCATTCCTTCTCCTGACTGGCTCCTTTGAACAATTAAACTTGAATGGAAAAAAGGCTTCTTGTTTCAAAGTACACTGTCAGCTTGGGCATACTGGCCTCGTTGACACAAGCTGCTTCATCTGTGCTGAAAATGCCAGCATCCATGAGAATACTGAAGACAGTATACACAGAGATCAATTCAGGAGGTAAGATGGGTTGTTAAAGATTATGGATGCTGACACTCATTCCTAGTTACTGTCTAAATCAAGCATGTCAAACTCAAAGGCTAACACGGGCCAAATGAACGAGGCATGTGGCCCGTGGGCCCCGAGTTTGACATGCTTGGTCCAAATAATGTTATAATTGGGTAAGTCACCAAAGCTACCCCAGGCTAACAGAGAGGCAAAAAAGAAGAGCTCTCTGGTGGTGGTACTGAGAGGCACAGGGAAGCAGGAAGGCGGGCAGGGTGGAGGGGCCAGTAAGGGGTCTGGGTTCTGTGCCAGCTGCTGGTTTAACCTCCATCCACAGGCCAAACCCTTACACATCAGCCCAACTTTTTTCAAAAGTTAATTTTTCAATGCAAAACCCAAGTTAATAAAATGTTCCAGTAATCCCCTACCATCAAATTTGACTCAGTTTGTGGTATGGAACTTCATTTATTCATATTTTTAGCTACGAAGTCAGAGCCTGCTTCCTTCCAAACATTTTCTCATCCTCCCCCCCGCCCCCGACATGGCATCCCACAGATGTGCCCTATTGTAGGCTTCAGCCAGTGGGAGCCCTGCGCTCTGCCTGAAATTAGGAGCACGTGTAAGAATGGAACACAACCCCCAAGTTCCCAAACACAGAGGACACCCAGGCCTTTCCACTGCTCCTTTCATGACCTGGTCCTAAAGGAGACTTCTGGCCAAAACGGCGGCTGAGTGGGAGTGCCACTTCTTTCATCACTGTATCTCCCAGCAGATAGTTTAATTTTGTGGCATGTGGCTGGAATACAAGAAGAAACGAAATGGAATCAAAGAAAATAGGGAAGGAGGAGGAAACGGAGTCACCGGTCCCCCTCTGTAGTAGCCAAAAAATACATTATAAAACCAAGATCGAATCTTTGGTTAAAAAAAGTTACATTCGATCACACAGCTGGGTTAGTTTGTTGAATATGGTAATAAGTATAACCTTTAAAATGGAAGGCAGGATGAGCAGATGGAACCTAATTAATAGTGAAAAATTATTAATCTGTCTTCCTCAGAGGAAGAAAAGTCAGCCACACTTTACAAAGGAATTTCTCTGTACAATTTAATAAACACAGGACTCACTATACCACTGGGGGCTCATTATGAAATGGATATGTTTGATGTAAGCCTGCACCAAATCCCAATAATTAAAATCACTTCACCCTATCCTATAAAGCTTAAACATACCATTAACGAAGCCCAATTGTTTTATATCGCCATGTACCCTTTTGAATCCATTATTCAATAAATAGCCTCTACAGAAAAAGAAGCAATAACTTATTTTTAAGAAGCTGAGAAAGGGGAAGATAAAATTAATTTACTATGAACTCAACTTTATTATTTCTCGGAAATTATTCCACTTTCTTAGAGAAGGTTCACATCTCGGTAGCCTCCCTGCAATGCTAACGGGAACACCCACTTTCTTCAGTGTTGACACTACAGTGAGCAATGGGACGAAAAGCACAGGATCTGAACCAGACTGAGTCCATCCCCAGCTTTGCTACTGCCAGTCATGTGCCACCATCAAGTTAATGAAGCCTTCCAATCCTCCGTTCCCTAATCTCTAAAATGGGGGTAATTTGCACACTCAAAGTGTCTGACACCTATATATTCAATAAATGATACCTATTCCAGGAAAATGATATGTACAGCTTAAAAAGTTAAAGTGGGGGAAAAAGGGTGCCTGCATTGCTAAGTAATGAACAAAAAGGCTTCTACTCTTAGCAGGTGATAATCAAAAGACTCCAAATATTTTTTTAATTGTCTAGGAAAAAATACTTCCTGATTTCTATCACTGCTTGTCAAAACAAGATTGAGAATAAAATTCAAGGGTAAGAAGGAAAGCTTACCTGAAAGTATTCTGTTAGAAGAAAATATAATGTTCTTAGTAGAAAGTGATAACAAATCTTTTCTTTTTTTATTAATTATCAATAATAATTTTGGCCATGGCCAGTGTGACTCAATTGGTTGAGTGTTGTCCCATGGACCAAAGGTTGCTGGTTAGGTTCCGGGTCAGGGTGCACGCCAGAGTTGCTGGCTCAATCCCCTGTAGGGGGCATGCAGGAGGAAGCTAATCAATGTTTTCTCTCATATCGATGTTTCTCTCTCTCCCTCTCCTTTGCTCTCTCTCTAAAATCAATAAAAACATTTTAAAATAATAATTTCAATTATTTGGAAGAGAACTCAAATTTATCTTTGGCCTCACAATGTTTGAAAAGTCATTCAACATGTAAAATTGAAACTTCTCTATCTCCTGGCAATAAGGAGACATACATGGAATAGCAGGTTTGGGCTATCGTCCTCAATCTACTCCTATATAAGGAAGACAAAGGGGAAATACTGAGCACTCCACTTTGGTCTCCACCAAGATTTTATATTCTAAGAAAATCAGCAAAAAATAAGCCCTAAAGTCAAATCTCACTGCCACTTCCCTAGACAGACAAGAAAAAAAAATCAATCATTCAAAAATTGGATTAGGTAGATCAGGAACACAGAATTCCAAAGACTCAACATGTAATTCTGACACTTAATAAGTTGTGTGGCCTCAAGAAAGTTACATAATTTCTTTGAGCCTATTTCCTCACCTGTAAATTGAGGTTAAAAATACTGTTTTTAGGGCTGGTGCAAAGATTAAGTGAAATAATACAGCTGAGCAGGTAAGCACATAAAAAATTATTTTACAAAATAGCTTATTCTTTTAAAATGTGGTTTAAAATATTTTTAAAACACTCACCAAAAAGAAATTCAATAAGGGGAGAAAAAAGCGACAATTTTACTCCTTTTAAACCTAAAATGTACTACCAACAATGAAATTATATGCTACATACATACATAGCATAACATATACATGAGCAGGCAAAGACAGATAACAAAGATAGCCTCATCTTGGTCAAAGTTGGTTTCTATCAGATGACCTAACAAATTCCAATGTAAGCTTCTACTCAGCCAACATTACTTGGAAACGGATTCCTCTTCCACAGAATTATTTCCTTCCACTGGCACTGACCCATCCCCACAAGCATCATCTAGTTGTTTCCGAGCCCTGATGCAAGAGCTGAAGAACATCTTGAAACACGGCCATATTGTATCACACAGAATATCACTTGGAAAAATATTACTTTTCACAAACAAAAAACTTGGCTAGAGGGAAGGAAAAGAGAAGCTTAAAACAAAATATCTCCAAGTGAAAAGTGTAGAAAAGGATTTGAAACCAAAACACTGAGAATTAAGTGCACTCAAGCCTTGTGCATTGTGGCTGCTTCCAGGAGATGCATTTTGAATATAACAAGATGAATTTCAACAGACCATGAACCAGAGATTTTCAACATGATAAAGGGGAAGCGATATATATTCAATTTTTACAAGCACTGAGTGAGCAGAAAACTGGAAATTCTTCAGCGGCTGATAGTGTGCTGATAGAAGTGCATCCCCCAACAGAATCCCTAATGAACTGCCAGAAAAATGGAGGAGTATTAAACAAACCAGAGAGAACAAATGACACAGAAAGCACACTGACAACAGGTTACATTATATATAAGCACACTAACTTAGTCATTTTTGCATTTTTAAATGAGGAAATCATTTAGGAGCATTTGAATAATTTATTCAACTATTTAGAATAACATTTGCAAGCCCTCAAACACAATGGAAAATCATAAAATAATATATGTAGGCGATAATGTAGAACATCTACTGTTTCTACTATTGAATGAGTGCCTACCGTGTGAGTCGGACACCATGCTAGGTACTCCACTTCCCTCACTACCTGTCTCTCAACAACACGGAGAAGAGACACGGTGTTATTGCCCACATTCTGCAGATGAGGAAGAGAGGAGTTGAATAATTTTCCTTATGTGAAGTCCTGTTCTGGGTTCTGTGTTATTTTTAACATCTTGTCCATAATTACAAGCTCTGACACCAAACTGAATAAAATAGCAAATACTCCAAAAGGACAGATTATAAGCAATAAACTAAATTTATCTATGAATGGAGGAAATTAAATTCTGGGAAAAAGACTAGTTATGCTCAAATATAGAAAAAGCAAGGTTCAAAATGGATGACAGACTCTGCAAAACCAGATGTGATAGGAAATACAAGAAGAAGAGAAAAAAACACCTGGAGAATAAAACAGAATCATTCGCTTGAAAAGTTTACAATCTCCCATTCCACTTCCCACTGCCCTTTCCTTTCAAAAAAGCTGTCATAAATATCCCCACAAAGCAACTTCTGAATCCATAAATACATAGAGATCAACATATAAAAGGTCTATAAAAGTCAGAATTCAGAATCAGAATTATGGACACTGCCTGACCAGTATACTATGACACTAATTTGTGTTCATCCAGTTACATTTATCTTCTCTACACTTAAACTACAATATAACATGTTTCATTCTTTTTCTCCAACGTAGCCAATAATCTAATTTAAATTTCAATATTTCATTGTATGACAAAACACCACCAAGCTAAACTCTTTAGCTACATCTGAATATGGAATATTTCTTCTTAATTATATTCACTGTCTTTTAGTTCAATTCACTGAGTTAAAGATGTCCAAAGAGGCTAGAATAGCAACTCAAATGAAACACAAGCAGCCTGGATTGGGGTCATCCTGCAGTTCAAGACATTGTTTCCTTAACCAGGAAGTACTGTGAATATATTGAGGCAGATAAAGAATCATGCTTACTCAGTTTCATAGTGGCTTACAAGGTCTATAAGGAAATGGGAAAAGAAGCAAGGAAACAGGTTAAAGATCAGTAGGCATGTAGTTGAAATGATGTGTGTACAAGGTTGTTCATTATAGCATTATTTGCATAGCAAAATCCTGCAAACGGCCCGAGGGTCCATCACTAGGGACCACCTAAATAAACTATGGTACATCCACACAGTAAAATGCTATGAGGTTGTAAAGAACAGTGAGGAAGCTTTCTATGTACCGATATGGAAAGAACTCTAATTTAAAAAGCAAGGTACAGAACAGAGTATATAATATGGTCTGTGTATAAAAGCTTTGAGTAAGAAAGTAGGGCTTATAAAAATATGTATTAGTATGTTCTTGTATTTACACAAAAGACTAAATACACAAAAAACAGGTTTTCTGTAGGCGATAATGGGAAATGGGGGGTGAAAGCCAAGACTTCTCAATATACTAGTATATTATTCAATATGTTTATTGTTTAACCTCTTAAATGTATTAACTATAAAAATGTAAAATAAGTTCTGTAAACAATTACAAATTGACAGGAAATTTCTGATAGTATGTACTAATCGTAAGAACCACTGTAGCCTGGAAGGACTTACCAAGTATTTTATAAAAAGTAGCTACCTGTAGAGCATGTAACAAAACTTTGGAGATTTGATGAGGAAAGAAGAGTTATTGCCAATGTATGTTTCCAGGACAATACTGTTGTAGTGACCACTCTAAAAACTCCAGTGAGTGCTCTCATTTTCAGAAATGCATTTCTCAGGGTGTGCCTTGCAGACACTCCATGGCAGCTGCCTGTAGGAAGATACCAGGGAAAACATAAAAGTAGCACGTAGTCCCAAAGCAACAGCTTCCTTTCAGAACTCTTTCCAGTCTCTAGAAAACCTTCCAAACCCAGTAAAAATGAGCATGCAGTAGGCAGACTCAAGAAGTGATAATTACAACAAAAACCAAAATGACAGAACTTGGATGCTGACATTGCTTATGATGTCATCCGGGTAATAAGTATGAGTGATCAGCAGTCAGTCAGGGTTAATCACAGGCCACTTGCCCAGAGGAAGTAAAATTGTGCCAAGGTTTGAAGGTGACAAAAGAGAAACAATGCCAAGTTGACAAGAGATGAATTGCAGTAAGATTTCGAAGGGCTATGTAAATAGACAGAACTGTGGCACAGAGCTGAAATGTGGGCAACTGTAATGGCATGCATTTAAGGAAAATGAAAATAAATTACACTTGGAGGATGATCAGTGAGCTAAGAGGTGTCAGTTACAACCCAAGAAGAGGAACTGCTGGCCACTGATGACTCAAGTTTACAACCTAGTATATTGCTGTAGCCCAATGACCAACAATAAACTGAAGGCTATCAGCTAAGTTATTAAAAATGTTTCCCCTCTTAACGTACAAATCTAAAGTATGTTTACACCTGGCATTCCATCTTAAACCTGAACCCTACCCGCTGAAGTGCTAAAGCCAGTACAGAGGAGAGGAACTATATTTACCAAGATAGTAATAGGTTTAGATGGTTTCATGGGGCATCTATAATAATAAAAGCGTACTAGTATATGCTAATTAGACCAGACGTCCTTCTGGATGAAACCGGGCTGCGAGGGAAGCCCAGGTCCCGGTGCGGTCAGCCGGGGGAAGGAAGGCCAATTCTTGCACAAATTTCGTGCTTTGGCCCTCTAGTATATTCATAATATAGTACTACTAGAAACAAAGACCATTTGAAGTATACCTGGTATTCCAGAGGAGGGAATCCTTGGCTGTCCACCATCTTTTGCCCTGTTGGCCAGGAAAGAAATCACAATGCAATCTCACCTCTCCCTCAGCTCTCACGTCCCCTGGCAGGGCTGACAGAGGGAAGAGCTCGAAGGAAGACAGTGGCAACCACAAAGCGTAGCATTAGAGAAGCACGAAGTCTCTGCTCACCACTGCTTTGGGCTGCCTCATGTTCTTAGGACCATAGAGATCGACACTATTCTAAAAAATCAACTCCGATGAATCAAGTATACAAAAGTAAATAAGGTTAGGAAATCTGCATGATTTAATCTCCAGAAGACTATGAGTAATATGAAAAAATTCCCAGCTGATTAGGTAGATAAGGCAACAATCATCTCGGTAGAGTCTGTAAGACTTAAATACAGAAAGGACTACCTGCAACTGACATTGAAAACATCTCCTAAGGGTGTGTACACTGAGCACTTACTGTTGCAGTACACTGTGCCAGGTGCTCTAAGTTTTTAAACTTATATTTGCTCCTTTTACTTTTGATTAATACCTTTATAGAATCAAGGAGAGAGAAAAAAAAACATAATTTGTGGAGGTGACCTGGAGTCCTGAGAAAGTAAATGCATGATGATGACTCACTGAGATAATAAACTCTACATGCCAAAATACTCATTAAACACATTAGATGTTTTCTCAAAAACCTATAGAGTTTTTGGATAGAGTGATTCACAGCTTTCCAGGAACTAATTATTATTCTCTTCCTTTACTTAATGCATGTATTTAAATTTTCTTTAATTTACTGAATACGTACAATGAGCATTACTCTGAATTTAACACTCCAGTTAATCTTGGGAAAGAGATGAGAGTTCACAAGAAACAAAAATGAAAAGGAAATTTATGATCACTCAGGAAATATGCACATTGTTAATGGAATTCAAAGCAAAGAGATGTTCAATAAGAGTAGCTCTTTTCATTTAATACAGGAGTTAAATTTGAAACATCAACAGATACTCCACTTATCTAAAACCTAGCCTTTAATAAAATACTAGAGGCCCGGTGCACGGATTCATGCATTTGTGGGGTCTCTCAGCCTGGCATGCGCTCTCTTGCAATCTGGGACCCCTCGGGGGATATCGAACTGCGGGAATTGGGCAGAAACCCGCAGTCCAACATCCCCCGAAGGATGTAGTAGTGCATGAAGGGGCAGGTGGCTGGGGAAGTGCCCGAGCCTGGGTCCGCTCATCCCGGCCCCGCTGTGCCTGTCGCCGCTCAGTAGCACTGCCGTGGAGGCGGGAGAGGCTTGCGCTGCTGCAACTGCACTTGCCAGCATAAGCTGGACATCTGGCACCCAATGGTCAGCTGAGCAGTGCTCCTGCTGTGGGAGTGCACTGACCACCAGGGGGCAGCTCTTATGTGAGTGTCTGCCCCTAGTGGTCAGTGCATGTCACAGCGACCAGTCAACCAATCATTCAGTCTCTTAGGCTTTTATATATACATAGATTGGTAATCCCAAATGTTGTGGAGGGGTAGTGGGCAGGGCTTGGGGCTTCATTACTTCTAAGCAGGCCTGTTGATGTATGTTGATAGAACTGACAACTAACCATTCCAAGAAAGAAAAAAGGCAAATAGTCTGTGGGGAAAAGACAGAAGTCAGAGCCTGTTAACTGATGTTAGAAGAGAGAGTGGAATTGGTTCTCATTTTAGAGTCAAAATTTGATCAGGAAACCCAGAATGTCAGGAAAAAAATAAAAGGGTCATTCAAGCTAAATGAACAGGGCAATTACAAAGCCCACATATTTTATTTGACAGGAAAGTGGTCAGCCCTGCTTCTATTCCCGTCAAACACCTCAAAGATGGAGGAAGGGACTAATATCTGACTTAATTACCAGGTAATTCTTATCTGGATACAACCAGAAATCCTCAAACTGGTCCTAGGTTATAAACAAAGAAAGGAAAGAAAAAACAATTTGGGATTCTGGAAATTGGAGCAGGCTCCTGGTGGACAGAGGAGAATAGGAATTATCAAAAGGTAGCAAAAAGAAAGAAAGGAAAAATACTAATTAGAAGAGCACAGTGACCAGAGGTTGTGGGCTTTGGGGAAAAAAAGAAAGAAAAAACAAACCCTAGACATTGGCAGGAGGCAGGAGAATCAGCCATCTGGGAAAAATCATAAAAAAGTCAGGCTAAACCTACAGACCTCAAAGGCTCCAGGGTGCATTCCAGTATTACCAAAGAGTTCAATAACTGGTGTTCTTAATGAGGGTCCTGGTTCATTGAGAAAACTCGCCATACTTTACTGGACCACGTCTGGTAATGACTGTGACATTTTAGAACCATTTGCAATGAAAGCAGTTATAACTGTTTCATTGTTTAAAGGATTAAGCAGATTTAGGCAGAATTCCTCCTTCTTGAGCACTAGATAAATTAGCTACTATAAGGAAGGTTGTAGTTTTAAATGTATCAGAGAGTCCCTATTCCTTTTAGAGGGATTTCACCACCACCATCCATTCCAGTCTTCAGGTTAGAAAGGAAAAAAATACGTAGAATTAATTATGGATCTCCAAGAAAATAACCTGGCGATTTTTACCCCTTACTTTCACATAAATTTGCAGGCTTTTCTAAGTGACAGGATAAACCACAGTCTCTGTGACATGAGGACTTACACTTAACAGAGATTAGTAGGCCACACCTCGGGAGAACAGTGCTCTCATTCAGAACCGTGCACATGAACCAAAGGTAAGGTTCCATGTCAGCCATTTATTTCCACCAAATACAAGTTAGTCATTTCACTTACTGCTGTGACTCGCCTACTAACGGCTGGCCCCAACAACATCAGAAACAGTGAATCACCAAGTGTGTCCCCCATGTTTCTGCACAGTTTTGCCCATGCTTGGCAAACTGCGTTTGTTAAGAGCGGAGAAACATTAAATGAGGACGCACACCATAGACACCGCTCTCATCCGTCCTGCCGCTCTCCACCCATGAGGAGTTGTGGCATGTTAGGGAGTGAAAGCTGGGAGGCATGAAATGTCTTTTACAAGAGCAAGCCGAAATGATAGCAGGCATTTACATTTTATGTGTGGTTTTACAGAGCTGCAGCATGGTTCCTGCTCACAGAACAAAGTGAGCTAATCTGCTTTGCAAGAGACAATGACCTTTTAAAGCAAGCTGGGAGAGGTTTATTCCTTAGTTCACAGGAAAAGGCGATCCGTTCTTTAGCAGAGTCATGGGGACAAGGTGATTTTGTACGGACTAATTCAGGGGCTCCTTTTTCAAGAAGGACACACATTTCTCACATCTTAGAGGACATGGGCGTAGTATTCTGCATGCATTCAATGAAATTCAGATAATCAATAAACCTTGAACAAGAGATTTGAGAGCTAAATACTGTAACTATACGAGAATAGCTATTGTCCGTTACAAACAATAACCTCCATTTTTTTTAAATCCCAATTTCATTTTTTAGAAGTCACAGGAAGAGGACATTGGCTGTGTAGATTTCATGTCTCAGTTCTTAGCAGCAATAAGAATAAACAGGAGCTGGAAGAAACAGAACACGAGTTTCCGTGGAGGAAACAGCTTAATTCAGGATTTTGCCTGCCCTAGAAGCACCTGTCTTGAGCTTCACTGTATTAAAAAAAAAAATGTAAAAGGGAATGAAGACATGAATAAAACACACAAAGAACTAATCTAGAACTTTAAAAAAAAACAGATAGTACAAGTTGCAACCCACTTCCTATGGAGCCATGTTGGAACATGAGCCTCTGTAAGTCTATACTCCTCACTCTCAGACATATTAAAATAGAGGAAGGATGTCAGGGAGAGGATTGGGACATGCATGTGAATTCTGTAAACACCCTAGATGAGTCTGTTATTCCCCTGCCCCAAGTCAAAACCACTTATCTATTCAGATCACAGGAGTCCATCCACTCAGTGACTCACAGTCTCATTTATTTGATCAACTAATTTCATGGAGTGCTTCATTGGGGGATATTCTGATAGGTCCTCAGGCGCCAAATTGGTTCAGACTTTGTTCTAAGTCTTTCCCAGTCCAAATGGTCATCTCCTTTCTATTCACAGGCACCTGCAAACCAGCCGCCTAATAATGGCAGTGACCTGACCTCATAGAACTAGATTCTTCATAACTGTTTGCTCTTGCTCAGATGGGGCAGCAGGAAAGGGACAGCAGCTCCACTGGGAAGAAAGCCATGTGGGACAAATTAGGTGCCGCTGTAAGATTTAAAAGCTGGGGGGAAACAGAGCTAACTAGAGGCAGCTGTGAGGATGTGGTTTCTGTGTTTATATTCTCCTTCCCCCCTAAAGCCTCTTATGGGTATTAGGAAGGAAAGCATGTGTATGACCCAAAGGAAAGGATCAGCTCTCCTGACTGTGCATGAGGCTGGAGACCATAACTCAGAATGTTAGAGACAAACGCTACCTGCCAGGAGGGTGAGGTAAACTGCTGCAAACCTTCATTTGATAATGGTTTAAAATCCTCTCTATCTAAATACAGTAGTACAACAGAAAATTGCAGTTAGCAGACAGCGGGCGTGACAACTAAGAGAAACCCTCCGGGAGCAATAAACCTGTGTTCACTGGAGTTAATTTAAGGTTGACCTACCAATCTGCAAATGGTACATCCTGTTGCTGCTGTGACCTTTGCACTTTGCCCTTCCCCCTACCTGCCCTACCCCCATTCTACCTTCAAGCCCTTAGCCTAAGGTTTCAATATGGCTCGTCGCCAATCCCTTTCTCCCTTTTTTGGGTGCAAAAGTGGTTCTGTTGATCCATACATATTTCACGAGGCTTTGACTTTTGGCTTTAACTGATAATTAATGTCACATACTATTAAAAATAACACAGAGAATGCATTGTTCTCCCAAGATCCTCCCTGTCCCCTGCCTGCCCTGATCTCTCTTCCCTTCAATATTGTCCCAATAACGGGCTTTCTTCCCTCCTTGTAAAGCCAATACGGAGGACGGAGAGGAAGCAGGGGGAAAGGAAATATTGCTGTTTCTCTTGGCATGGAATAAAATGGTTTTCTAGGGGATGGAGTATCACTCCCGTTTTAATAAAATTCCTGTTTCCTAAAGAATATCACTCAGGTCACTTCAAGGTGAGAAGGTGATCAAAACCAGAGACCAGAGCAGGAGACTATACTTGTGAATAGTAAACAATAGCTCACATGCTGCAAATCAGCACAGCAGGACAAGCGAGCTCCTCAAATACAGCAAACGTACCACTTTCATGTGCTCAGAAAAATAGCTGTTGCCAACACCTAACACACTGAAGCCACAGTTTATTCAGCTTCAAAAAAAAGTCCACTGACTTTTCTAAACTCTGGTATTGTCACTTGTAACAAAATAAACATCCATCAAAGTTGACTTTCGCTGGCTCTTATGATTTACGTATATCTCAAGCTTTCATACAGAATAAAGAACGGACTAGAATAGGATTGATCTTAACTCTTAAAATAGCTTTCCTCTTCCCACTGGGTGAAGGAGTAAATTAACCCACTTGATTCCCAAAGGCAAACATTTATTCCTCCTTCCCTCTCTCTCACCCATCCATCTATGCATCTACCTGTTTTGTTTTTACTCCCTATCCCACCCTGATCATAGACACATACATGTATATACAAAATACACACACCCATGGCTAGTAATGTGATGTGGCAGAATTTTTACCTGCATCACATACTTTGACAAGTTGCATAACATCTTCAAAACTTCAGTTTCATCTTCAATAAAATCAAGATGGTAATTTCTGTCTCATAGGGCCACCAAATAATATCAGAGCATAGCAACACTAGGCTCTCTACAAATATTAGTTCCCACCTCTTCCCCTCACCCCAGGCACAATGCACTTTAATATCCTTTAAATATAAACTTTACAGAGCAATTGAATAGGAAAGGGTTTCTTCTGGGGTTTTGCTGATGCTGGGAAAAGTTCTAAATTTTTTCTTTCCATTGTCAGTTGCTTATTTAAGTACTCCTTACCTTTTCTTTCATAAATCTGTACTCTCATATCTTCAGTGGATTAATGTTTTGTTCTCTAGTCTTTTTTAAAGGAAAAAAAGATGTAATAAAGCTATATTTATATTATATAACAATTTGAAACAAAATCATATATATATATATATAGTCATCCTGTCATTAGTCTTGAATTTAGAGCTATTTTTAAGATGTTAAAATTTCCTTCTGCCGTGAAAGCCAATAGGAAAAGAATTATCCACAAGTTCAAATGAAAACATTGATGAGCCAACCACTCTGACAATAATGTGCTTTAGCACATTAGCATTATACACGGGAGCAGACTCACACACTTAAATAAAGCAGCGAGAGCGCTAACCCACTCCCTTCTGGGGACGGCACTGCACTCATTTCTCCTCCATCTCCAAACATGAGCAACAGAGTTTGAATCCAATACTGCCTATTTTACTTTCTGGGCATTTAATGTACAAACTTTTAAAACTAAAGGCTTTTTCCCCCCTGGATGTCAGGGTTTACTAACCTGAAGTGCAAACAATAAAAAATAATCCGGTGGCACATTTTAAATCAATACTCATCATGACAGAGACTGTGAGATTTAGGTAGCTGAACTTGTATCTTTTAGCTGCAAGTTCCAAGTTTGTCTTCTTTTCCTTCTTTGCCTCTCAACAAAGTTTGGGAGTGGGGACCACAGGAGAGAATAAAGTAAGACACAAATAAATCTTCAGGGTCAAAAAGGGCCTCACTTTGCTTTCCATGCTTGGCCCACACCTAAAAAAAAAGACCTGGTACAGACAAACCTGCTACATCTCTCAGCATTTCCTTGTCTCCTTAACACTCTTCCCTCCGACCCTCCCAAAGCCACCATCCACAATAAATGCAGATAAGCAGTCTGAGCTGCACAGTCCCAGACATCTATCCATCTGCTCACAAATTTCACTGAGTTTAAAATTCAGCACCAGAAGAGGACAAAGGCGTTCAGCCACACCAAAAGGAACGCAGACACAGTTCCCGTCTGAAGAGAGCTGGCCATGCCCACGTCACTGCTGCTGAAGCCAGAGCTGTCCTTGTAACATAGGAAAGTGCTGAAGCAACGGCTTCAAAACCTACACGGCTCCGGCCAGCCTCTAGGTGTCTTGTTTGCCACTCAGAATGCATGCTTCTCAGTTCCGTCCCCAAATGGCTGGGCATTCCCGACCCATTCTGTGATCCACTTGTACCCACTCCTGAGCTGTAGAAACTTGACCTAGCATCGATGGAACAAAACAGGCCAGTTTCTCATGCTGGGGCCCACGGCCTCGTGCGTGCATTCAAATGGGAAGCCTCGTTCACCATAGAAGCAGCACACTGCCTGAATCCTCGGCTTCCCTCTTGCTCACGCAGACACACTTTCAAAGGGCATGTCTCATGCAGCCAGGTCTTGCTGCCTATTTCAGCTGAATATGCGCTATGCAAAATGTCCCCTTTGTCCCATGCGTGTCATGGTGTCAGCAGGGTCCCGGGTTCCAGAGAAGGGGCTCCCTGGAGATGGAGGCTCAGAGGCCCAGGTGGCCTGTCAGCACACACAAAGCCTGACCCAGCTCTCCCCAGAGGAGCGGGGAGGGAGGCGGCTGCTGGGAGGGACACAGCCCCCACTCCACAGCAGGGCTCACCCCCCACAAAGCAGCAGCACAGCCCTGCGGGGCCACAGCCTTCTTCCCGTGTCCACATGGCGCTGAGGGTGGCTGCTCCGGCCTCAGCTGATTCCAGACGCTGAACGAAGACTTCAGTCTCTGTGAGCGTCCAAATACCCAACCAACAGAACACTGCTATGGTAGGAAGGGCTCTGAAATGTAGGCTTGTAAAATGAACCCTACACAGTGCTTTCTAGCTGCCATCTGCTCAGCAAAGGGCTCTACAGAACAGCCTGGTCTTCTTCCCACCTGAGTCCTGAGCGGCGTCTCTCTTCCTGTGACACATGGATTTTCTAGATTCCAGACACATCTATATGCAGCTACGGTGATTTATAACAGAAAGAAAGCTCAAATAATCAAGGGGCTGTTAAATTAAGTAAGAAGGAAATTGGAAGGAGACCAACTAAAATTACACAGTGTAATTAAAAGGGAGTCCTCTCTCAATTTCTAATTTGTTGGTAGCGTTTATGACTGTGTACGGTTTTTACGCCAGCACTCAATATCACACAGAGAAACAAAAACAATGAAAATTTACTATCAATAATTTCCATTCACTGAAACAAAAACTGAAATCTATCATGACAAAAATTACCTATAAAACTGGTCATTAAAACTGTCGGCCCCGCCAGTCCAGGCTGCCCCCCTCCCATCTTCCCGGGGCCTGGCCTCCTTTGATCTTCCTTCCCCGGTTATGCACATCACTGGCAGAAGTAGCAGAATCCACGTCAAAATTAGAAAAATAATTCCTAGGCAGAAGAGGGCTTGACATGCAGCCAGCACCCTAGATGCTGATCCATGGAGAGCGGGGGAGCAGGCTCACCCCCGGAGCCAGCCTGGGACTCAGACGCCTCGCCCTGTGACCACCATCAACAGCGTTAGGCAGAGAGAACGGCTTCATGTTCGAATTATTTCTACCCCAAATGACCTGCTTCCCAAGACCACAGGCCTCCAAAGGTACAGCCTTTCTGCCTCCCACCCTAGCACTCCCCGCACCGCTGGGCCCCGCCGGCCGCCGCCGATTAAAATAAGATGACTGAGTGGTGCCTCATGAAAAGTCGCGATAACAAATCCAATTTACGATTCTCTAAAGGGACAAAACCAAAAAGTGAAGAGTGTGAATAAGTGAAAAATTGTATTATCGTTTAATTTTATTCATCAACAAGATCACCTCTCATTTAAGAAGCGGGGCTAGCTAGCTGTGTTCAATGGGATGGAAGGGGGTTGGCAGGGCGGGGGTGGGAGGGAATCCCACGTGTCCTTCAAAGTACAACCCTGTGTTAAATTCCCTCCTGTTATTCCCGTCCTTAAAATAGTCAAAGAGCGAGATGTTCAAAGGAACACAAAGCAGCATAGTGGAGCTGTCGTCTTTCAAAGGCCAGAGCAGCAAGGCGGAGGTATTCAGGTCACAGAGAAATTACACTTCTTTATGCATCTATAAGGAATTCAGAGTTTTCCATTTTTATTAGCATTATTATAATATTGAAGGTTTTCAGGCATATCATGAGGGGAGCACTTACAGAGAAACGCTGAGCAGGCTGGCCGCACGCAGCACCCACCCGCCTCCTTTATGAGGTGCCAGAGGCTGGCAGACATTTTGAGAACCCTAATAAACACATTCCACTTCAATGGCAAGATCTTGTTAATTTCTATCTACACACGGACAAAGGCTTTCTGTGCAAACGCCAATGACCAGTTATTTCTGTCAACTACTAAGGTACAACAGGACACCTGGTCGTTAGGAAGGCATACTCTTTGCGGCCACCCTACTTTCATAGAATTCTCACGCTGTCATTGAGTCGGCAGAAAAAGAGTCTCTCTCTCTCTCTCTCTCTCTCTCTCAATCCTTTCTTAAATTTTGCTATTGAAAAACTACAATTATCTTTTGATCCTTTTTTTCCTTCAACCCAGATCGTGTCAAAGTCCAGTGTCTGATATAAATTCCATGAACATTGAAGATAATTAATATAGATAGTCATGTCACCAACTGCTCATTGAACTCACACCTTTCCTGCCTTCTCCCTGGCACTTTCTATGGCAGCTCTGGTCCTTCCAGAGCAGCACTGAGGCACGGGCAAATAATTCAAAAGTGGAAGACCAACAAGGTCATACGAGAATATTCTAGCAAGGCGGGTTTCAATCTCTGCTATTTCAGTGTTATTCCCGCTGAGCCTCGCGTGCCAAGAATACCACTGGCGCTGTTCATGATGACTCAATGGAGAATCAGGAGACCTGGGCACTTAACTATGCGCCTCTTCCCAATGATACTCTGTCTCCACTCATTTCCATCCTCATAGAAACATGAAAGTGGGGCAATGACAGCTAGGAAGCCCAGCATGAACTGCCTGGCAGAATTCTGCCTAGCAACACAGCTTTATCACTCCACCACACATAGGAGGCCAGAGTCCATGGACAAAAACAGTGACATTAAAACCAAGCTGGAAATGCCATAGTTTAAGGAAAAGCTCCACAATGCATATCACACAAGAGTGTTTAGTTTTATATTGAATCAATAAGTACAAATGAAACGTTAGCAGATATTTTAACCCACAATGAACCAAATACTGTGTTGGCATATGCTTTTCTGCTTTGTAAAAGCATGCACCATGTACAGAAACCCGTGTTTGTAAAAATTCCATACAAGACAAAATAAAATGAATTGCTCAAGTCTTGACTTAACTTTGCCCCTAATAGACACATATATCCAAAAGGTTATTTCTTTTAGCTTTTTTATTTCTTTAAGGATTCTAGGTTCTAATTGCAAATATGTGAATATGACAGGACACAGCTAGGAGCTCACAATTCTTTTTTCTGAAAGGATATGGGTTTGTGCTGCTGTAGTCACACTGATCTTTCCATTGGTCGCAATGTTAAATATTGGTGAGCTAGCAGGCCAGGACTGGGGTGGGCATTTTTAGCCTTAGAAGGGAATTAAACTAGCCAGTCTGATTCAGTCTGAAGCCATATCCTTGACCTGATTAATAACAAAAAGCACTTTAGTAGCAACCAAGGAACAAATGACTGTGCCAGGAGTGCTTATTTCAAATCACTTTCTCTGCTAGATTTCACGTCAAGAAAAGAAATAGGTAACTGCTTCTCTACCCAGCTATGCGAGGATTTTGAATACTAACATAACATTAACACAGGATAGAAAGTGGTGACTTAGGATAATTAACAGATATCCTTCAAATGTATCCACTTTTCTTAGAAGGTAAAGGATTTTAACATAAAATTTAAATTTCTTACATATCATCATTCAGTAGGAAACTTCTAGCTATGTTTGTTATGTTATATGTAACAAAGCACCTGCATGAAAATCATTTCAGGTTATTAATCTAGATTAGAGCTATATTTCTCCTATTCATTTCTGATGGTTCTTAGAAGTAAATTTTACTAATAAATATGAAACTTGATTAATTACAACTATGAAATCTGTAATGAGTTGTTCTATAATAATGAAATGAAATTGTACAGAATCAGGAAAATATACAAATGATTGAGGAATGTCTAGTAAAATCATGTTATTATGGACTCTGGACTCTTACAAACAGGAATGCTTGTGCAATCATCAATAGCCCAAGCAAGCAAAACATTGGCCAAGAAAGTAAAAATTCTCTTTTCAAAATGTAGTTGACCCTTGAACAAGACGGGTTTGAACTGCATGAGTCTACTTAACGTGTGAATTATTTCCAAAAAATACATACAGTACTGTAAATGTATTTTCCCTTCCTTGTGATTTTCTTTAATGACATTTCTTTTCTCTAGCTTACTTTATTGTAAAAATACAGTATATAATACATATAACATAAAAAACACCTGTTGACTTTTTTTGTTACAATAAGGCTTCCAGTCAACAGTAGCGTATTAGTTAAATTGGGGGAGGAGGGTGGAATCGGTATTTTTGAATGCTCAAGCGTGTCGGTACCCATAACCCCCACATTATTATTCAATGACCAACTGTAGAATTTGAAATATAGTTTAAAATAAATATAAGCTCATCCAAAATATCTACATTGTCGGACCCTAAACCTACTTGATAACTAACTGTTCAGACCCATGCAGAATTAGTATTAAAAATGTATCATGGAGAACATACTCTTTGTTCAGTCAGAACACAGACACAAAGAGAAGCACTCACTGCAGTGCACAGGGAAGATCTGAACGGAGCTGTGAGCAGCACTCCAACATAAAGCCCCGGTTGTGATATTCCGCCAGTCACTTTATTAATACAGGGGAAGCCTGCTTAATGAACTGCTGAGAACGGAAGAAGAATACATTTTGTGTTTACCAGACTGTAAAATCTGCAATAAGATCCCAGAATCCTCTTAGATGACTTAAAAGTTAAAGGAAATAACCTTCTAGACAAACAAACTCGGTAGCAAAACAGGGAGTACAACAGATCGTTTCCAAATAAAATTTCTGACTTATTGCTTTGGCAAAAGCCACAAAACCTGCTTCATCTTCTACAAACAGTGGTAAAATAACACAAACAACTAAAGTTAATTTGCTAAAAGACTTTAACCATTTTCTTCTGCAATAAAAAAAAGATGAAAGCAAACCTTGGGAAAAGCTGTGATTTTGTTCTTTTTTATTAACTGAGCAATCTCATCTTGAATTATATCACTAAGTTTATTTGCTAGTTACTCATTTCTAAGTGTCTCACACTAATAAAAATAAAATCTCAAGTGTTTTATAAAAGTAACAGGCCTGGAAGAATTGCTGAGGGTGGTTTTTAATATCATATAAGTTTCTTTTATTTTCATGCCTTTGGGGTTGCAGAAATGACATGCAAGTTATTAACGATAATGTGGCCAGTGTAATTACTACCACCAAATTAAAATAAATATAATCTTCGAGATGTTTCCTAAAAAGGAAGAAAACACTGAAAATCCGTTATGGATTGGTGATTGGATGGCACAGCATGACCCTAGTTACATGAACTTCTGTTCTCTCTCCATTTCTTTCTGACAGATCATGCTTCTACAGTGAAATAAATTAAAAACAATTTCCAACTGATTGATAGCTTTTAAACACAGTGCACCTTGAAGGAAATGATTTGCATAAAGTATTTCAAGAGTTACTTGCTAAGTTAAAAATCAAAGTAATGACCCCAATAAGAGATTACTGAATCACTAAGTAATTTCAAAGAAATGAAAAGAGAATGAAAGGCATTTTTCTCACTGGATGATAAGACTCCTGATTAAATCTTCTTCTGACACTAAAGCAGGCCTTGTAGTAATAACAGCTCTTCATTTCAATGAAGGTCATCAGGAAGGGAATGATTATCGAATAAACCCAATCAGAAAAGACCTCTAAATTTTTCAGGACCTCCAATTCCTTAAGATTTCTAGGCATTCTGATTGACAGTCTTGTAAAACATAAGGGTAATTAAACTGACATGAAAAATCACTACACTGCATAAACCCTAAAAGCAGTTTATCTAACCTTTTGATCCTTAGAGAACTCATAGCCGTCCTAGGACCTGTTTCTAGTCACCATCCAATGACCTTCATAAAAAGATTAACACCCAACTATCACACCCTGTATAGTTTACACACATAATCCACATCCCCCACGGTAGCATTGCTGTGTTAATTACACAGATAATACTTCTTGCTGGGACTGGCTCATAGTAACTTCAGTCTCCTCCCTAGGCATGAGATGGGACAGGGTCTTCCAGAAGGAAGCATTGTGATGTTGAGATAAAATAAAAAGTTTATTTTAAACCATGAAGCACTGACTATGTAATATACTAACTTGGTGTTGACAGTGTTTAAATTTAAAGTGGTTTAATAAAATCAGGTGATGTTTTAAAGAATCTCAAATCATACACAAATTATTAGCTAATATAAAATCTGCAATTATTTTTAAACTGCCCCTGAAATATACTGATAAAAAATAAGCTGGTCATATGTGGAAACACTTAGCTTTCACTGGCTTTCCCCTGGATAGAAAGGTGTTCAGCCCATTTAGCATGTGTCCACGTGTAATTCTGCCTTATTTCAATGGCAACACACACACACACAATCTTTGAGTACCTGCAACTGACTCTAGCTAAAGCTCTTTTCTCTAGCTTTTGCCAAAGCCATGCAGATACATTTACATGAATTCCTATGATTCCTGACTGTGTAAATAACTTACTCTCAAAAATCCAGAAGCTACCTTTGAATATTTGTATGATATTAAAGAAAGGCAAAACTCTCAGTAATGCAATCAACCAACCTTATTAGGAAGTTAAACATTATGAACAATATATTTAAATGCTCAAATGATTCCTTCACTTTTTCAAAAGTGGTACCAAAAAAAAAGTATCGTATGTGAAGAGACAGTTCAACGTTTATTTCTGCTTTCTATTTCCACATGGATTTTACTTAGCTTGTTCTATTTTGAATGGAAACAAATTATTTAGGAACCACAGTGTTTTGATGTTCAAAAATACCTATGTGAACTGCCAGAAAAGCAGGGATCAATTAGATATTCATGCAAAAAGCATTGAAAGAAATGGCCTGGTCCTGCTTCTAAAATAAATGACCACTAACCTCTTTTCCTTCCACCTTTTTTTTTAATCTTTAAAATAACATGGACATCTGAGGTTTTAAGGGGCACCTAACTGGCTTGTCAGGCTGAAGTGGCATATGAACTACCCTCCTGTGGCACCATGAGGGCCCCCGTCTTTATCATTTTGGTATCCTCTCCAGGGCTTCAATCTTTTCTCTCAGAGCTCAATCATGCTGTGTGATGCTCTGTTCCTCTATGAGGATGCAAGAGAATTTCTATTTAAAAATACATTTGGGAGGAGGGGTGCCAGGCACTACTGATTGAGAAGGCATTCCATGATGATCCCTATTTTCAGTGAAAATGCGCACTTACAGTTTTGGATTTAACACCTCTGCCTTTGCAGTCAGACAGTCATTTAGCTGGAGTCAATCAAGCGTGTGATTAGAAATAATAACTCGCAAGCAATGAATTCAAAAAGATTAGATCTTTGCCGAAATGCACAAGTACAGCATCCCATTATGCATCTTTTCCTCTCCGGTTTCTAGACAGCAGACCCAAAACAACAACATCCAAACCAGTTCTCTTGCACACTAAACGCTGGCTTCACTTAAACTCGGACTAATAACTCTTTTATCCCAGAATCAGAGACTTAGTCGGCTGGAGATCTAATCAGCAAAAGTGGGGTGTCTCTTTCATCTTTTCTCCCTCACCCCCAGTTATGCAAAAGCGGTGTTTTATAATGAATACATCAGAAACTAGACACACCTTTTCTTACTTACATAGAATGAGAAAGATACACAGATAGAGCATGATTAAAGCCCAAAGTTGGTTAGTATCCAAACCAACAAAGAATAACTTTCCATTTATAAATTATTCTTCTTCAAATGATATATCACTTCAGGATCTAGTATTTTATTTAAGGAGTTAGAAAGGTAATTAGAAAAAATATGTTTGGGTTTAATATGTATTATATTAAAACCAGTAACCCCAATTCAATTAAACCTTTCCATGTAGCACCTTAGATCAAGTCAAAAGGATTAAATTACATCCAAAAAGTTTGGAGAATTAAAGTGAATCATAAAATTTTATATTGTGTGGTGCTTTGTCTTTAATCAGACAGCATATAATTCATAGTCAATAGTGCTAATAATGGGTAGAATAATTCTAAAGAGAAAAGGATTGACAAAAAAGATGAATATTGTGCCTTAGAATATAATATAGAGGGGATGGTTTGATTTGCCTTCCCAGCTATGCTTAGTTTAGGCAGTTCTATCACAGCACACGCTGATGACACTAACATAATTCATATAAATGAGGATAGCAGAGAGCAGTCTGGGAATTGACAAATTTCTGCAGATAATTCCCAAGGTGGAATAAACCACAGGTGGGTAACTGGGAACTAATGTAGGGTAGGAGAGATATATGAATAAAGTCCACAAACACGCTCTTTAAAAATAAAAAGCTCCAGAGCTTATATTTTTTTAAAGGAAGAAAGAAAAGGTCCCTAATTTCTGTTACAAATAAAAAGTATCTTGCCAATTAAGAAATACCTGAACACTATAAACAGTTAGTTCAACTCACTGCTTAAAAGCTTCTTTACATAGAGGTCCACTATATTCATTACCAGTTGTGGTTTTAGAAAATGCCAGTAAGAAAACGTTGAGGAGCAAATCCTTTGTTTTAACTGATTTTAGAGAGAGAGGAAGGGATAGAGAAACATGAACCAGCTGCCTCCTGCATTCCCTCTACTAGGGGTCAAGCCAGCAACCCAGACATGTGCCCTGATCAGGAATCAAACCAGTGATCTCTTGGTGCATGGGATGATGCTGAACTACTGAGCCACACTGGCCAGGGCAGAAGCCAAACCTTTTTATTAAACAAACAAAATTCATTATTAAAAAAATCAAAATATGAATATGGAAAAGTTTGGCTATTTTCTATTGACTATTTTTCCGCATCTATGAAGACAATCAGAAACATTTTCCTTTTATTCTGTTAACAGAGTGTTTTATGTAACAAATTCCATGTGTTCTTGGAATATTACAAGTTGTCGATGACACTGTGTGTGTTTGTGCAGGTAATGGTATAAACCCATTTTGCTAATGTTTTATGTTGGGTTTTGCATTTTTTGTTAAGGTAGCAGACTCACCTAAACTGATCTTTCTTAATCTTTTAAAATGTATTTTTAATTACAGTTGACATATAATATTACATTAGTTTCAGGAGTACAACATAATGATTAGACATTTATATAACTTACAAAGTGTTCACCCTGATAAGTCTAGTAAATGTGGGTATTTTTTACTACATTTGAAAATAGCCAGACTTAAATTTTTTATTTTCTTCCAGGACACATTTAGGGGATCAATTTCTACCCTTAATTTCCAAGGGCAGAGGGTATAGCAGTGGTCTTGTGGGGGAAACACTGACCCCACCCTTAACTGACTTTTATGGAAGTATCATCAAGAGCCAAATCTAAACACTGCTGCACAGTGCATCTCTCCAGCGTTAACCCTGGAAAAGTTGACCCTAACTCAGCTGGTACCATTACTTCCTATCTACCTTACCTTTATATTTCAATCCATTAAAAAGGGTCTCTCTATAGCTATAAATAGATAGGTAGGTAAATAGATAGATGATAGATAGATAGATCTCCCCCCCCCCGTCTCTCTCTCTCTCTCTCTCATACACACACACACACACACACACACACACACACACAAATGTAGTAGAAAATGGAACAAGATAGGTTAGGTTCTATTCAAGAAACATTCATTCAGTATCAACCATATGCTGGTCACAATACCAGAAACTGGGAGAGATGTTAAAATCAAGAAAACAGATTTCTGTTTCGACAAATTTACCCCCTAATCAGAGAAGCAAGTAGAGTTACCTCTAGCACCATCACCCCTATGCTCACAACTTGCCAGCTATCAGTAACTTCAGACTTTTCAATAACAAGAAGAAAAGGAAGTAAAATAGAAAGGGAAAAAAAATTCATGCTGAGAAGCAAGTTTGTCCAGACGAGTTTGCATTTGTTCAAAAGTGAAGAAGAATTTAAGGCCACTAATAATATAAATAGCATTCTTCTTTTCTACCTTCTACTGGGAGAACCATGAGATATACAATACAAGGCATGCACTGTAGTGCTCTGCTGGGGCCACTGTAAAATTGGAATGGAAGTAAAAACAAAATACATTGTAATCTTTTGCCGTACAGAAAGGCATCCATTTAAATGAACCTATTCAATATTTAGATTAAAAATCATGCATTTTGCTCTGGCTGATGTGGCTCAGTTGGTTGAGCTGCATCCTGTGCACCAAAGGAACCCTGGTTCAATTCCCAGACAGGGCACATGCCCGGGTTGTGGGGTTGATCCCCAGTACGAGAGGCAGCTGATCGATGTTTCTCTCTCACATCCATGTTTCTCTCTCGCTCTCTCCCTCTCTCTAAAATCAATTTTAAAAAATTTATTTAAAAATTGTTTTAGAAATCATGCATTTCAAGAAACAAACAAAAAAGATATTCCCCAGCACATTATCTACAATCCTTCATTACTCATTAAACAAAGTTTTGCTGAGCGCCTACTATGTGCCAACACCATTTGAGGCACAATATCTTTATATGAATAATTAGCATACAACCCAAAGATTTCATATTCAGTCCTACCAGCAAGTCTCCTCTACCTCTTTTGAACAAGTAAGGCCACAGAAAGAAAATTTGGAGCTTTTGGTGCTAATTCAATAACAAAATTTCAATGCATTTTTGTTACTTTATATTGTTAAGAATGTGTGAGCATGAAATTCATTTTAAACAACATTCATTATATGAACTCGTGACATTTTCATGCACTGTTTTTTTCCTCCATTTCCAAACACTAATTGACAGCACTTGAAAACAGTGATTCAGCTTCTGCATGTCACAGGATTCCCAGGGACTGTAGATTCCTCAGGCCAGCAGACTGACAAATCAAAAGATAAGAAGTACCTCTCAGCTTGAATCAACTGAAATGTGTCAGAAAATACATTTGGCATAATCTTCAGAAATGTCAGGTTTGGCGATGACAGGAGAGGCACAGTTTTCCTGACAGTTTTAGCACACCAAAGTTTCAGAGTGCAAGTTAGAATGAGGAGGGGAAAACCCACTTTTGTCTGCTATTTTGGAGAAAACTACTTACATGCAACAAGAAGAAGTGTCTGACATGCTACCGGAGTCTCTGACAAAAACATTATAAAATGCCTGACTGCCTAATTAATGAAACACGCTTGGAAAATGTCCACTAAGATTAAAAGGGTTAAGGGACCTTTTATTATCTCTGCTTAGGAAAACCATCCTGCTCAATCCTTAAGGGATGCGCCCAGCTTCACGTTTCTTCATATTCCCAACGTGCCTTGCACCATTTGGGTAATTTTATAAATGTGTGTGCAATGAATGAATGAACCAATACCATCAATTGAAAATGTCGAGACATCAAAACTTAGCTGAATGTGTTACATGATTTGCTTCTATTGGACCTTGCATGCCATCTATCAGCCTTGGCAAGTTAAAAAAAGAAATTTAAATCAACATAAATTAACAGACAAGTAGGCCAATTCAAATCTACATCATATTCCTTTCTGAATTCAACATAAGCTGTACTTTCCTCTATCTTTCATCACCACCACCATCCCTTCTACACCAAGAGCACACTTGCATAATCATATTCAACAAATTGTGGCTAAAAGAAGAAACAGCTTAATCAGTGCTCCAAGAGCCACTACACAGAGCCAAAACCCATGCTTCTACCTCTGGCTACAAAACTCTGACTCCTCCAATTTCCCATTTGTAAACAGATGTCCAAAAAAAACCAGCCCGGGGCACTGAATGGCTGTGGATCTCTGCAGGAGCACCGTACTCTGGCAGTCACAAACCCCAGTGAGCTTCTCAGATGGGAGCCACCGCACAGGGCCTTATTCAGACACATTCCCTCCAGGTAATCTAAGAACTCCAGCGCTGTCAACTTTCATCTGATTTTCATTTATAAATGAAGTTGCACAAATCTGCAACAATAAAGAATATTGACAAAATCTTTGTTAACACTTGGCATCTCTCATTTTTTAAAATAGAAAAACAAGATCCCCATTCAGGCAACTCCTAATTGTGCTGGCCACGTTTCATTTACTTTCACCACCAATTCAGCAGCAATCTGTCAATATTTGTATCGTAATTGTAAATTACCAAATACTCCGAATTACTTATTTCAAACTCATCATGCATTTACATATTTATGAATGTTATGTACCGAAAGGAAGTTAAAAATCATCTCTTTGTTCCCTAAGTCTATACATACCTTCTTCCAAGTGAGAGATGTACCAAGTCAATGAAAAGAGATACTTAAAAAAACAGTTTTCTGACTTAATATGGGTTCTGTATTTTCAGCCTGCTTCACAATAATTTTCCTTTTCAAAAGAGCAGAGTCAAATGTAATTTTTCATTATATTTGGTAAATGTAATAATAATATATGAGACATCACTGCAAAAGACTGTTACTCCACCATTTTCCAAGAGTTAGTCATTTCAGGACATGTATTCTTCAGGAAAGATTTACTGAGCATGGACTATGCCCACTACCATGGAAAAACAGACTAGGAAGTCCCTGCTATTAACTTACAGACAAAAAAAAACAAACAACTATAAAATAATTAGTACAATTATAGAGTTTTGTGTGTAAAATGTTAGGTGCATAGAAGCGGGATAACTAATGTGGCCTGAGAATGAAAGAATGAACAGGAACCAACCAGGGGAAGAAGATGGGTATGAATATGCCAGATCTGGATCACCATGTGTGAAAGGGGTGAGAAAGTATGGAACTTGAAGGGAAGGGAAAGTGATTTGGTTTGTCTAGAAAATAGTAGGTGGGAGGTAGTGGTAACTATTAATATGAGAAGGTTCTTTCTACTAGGAAATTAGGAGCTATTAAAGATTTTTAATTAAGCAAAAAAACCCATATGATCAGGTTCGTGTTTTTGAAAGGTAACAAGATAGGTTACCTTCTGCCAGAAAGGCCTGGCAGAAGATAACTTTAGCAGAAAAATCTGGCAGAAAATGGATTGGGAAACAGAAGTAAGGACAGAGAAACATTAAGAAGTTATCATGAGGGTCCAAGGGTGCGAGATGAGGTTCTGTGCTCAGCCAGCTTCCCCTTCCAGCCCCGCTCCACTGACAAGGGTCCTGGTCCCAGGAAGCAGGCTAGGGCCACTTTCTACCCAGAGGTAATCAGTGCCTCATCACACAAGCGAGGGGCACCTGATTCAAGGGCAAAAATCCCAAAGCCCCAGTACTTCCTATTTTAGTCTTCTCCACCAAAGAACCCAACAAAAATAGTGTGACCTGGTCAAGGTCAAGTCAACAAAATGTAACAACAGATTATGTGTGGGAGGCCAAAGAGCATAAAGGTTTAGAGAACATATATTTAGAAATTGGCAAGACCTACACACATCTGGCTGCTGTGCCCCTCTGAGCTGCCTGACTGTAATTGTTACTCACCATTGTTTTCTTGTCTGTCACAGAGGAATGATACCTAGTTCATTGATTTGTTATGAGGATTAAAAAAGGATTATACTGGAAACACCATAACTCTCACCGTCATTATTAAATGGGGGATAAGAAAAATGAAGGAGGAGGATGTCATAGGCACTATTTTGGTAACTTTGAGTTGATATTAATATGAAAGAAAAACAAGTTAATGTGACTTGGTTTTAGATGAGTGTATTTATTTATTTATTTATTTAGGAGTGAAGAGATAGGTGTTAGAGACAAAGGCACTTAGATAGGAGATAGTACCCTACTACTATACTTGACTTTCTTTTGATTTGAAATTGAATACATCCCCCTATCTCCCCAATTTTTAACTGAATGCATAGCTGCCTTAAAAAAAAGAAGAAAAGAAACAACACTAGGCTATTTTGTAGCCTAGTGCCCCCTTGCAGCTGGGTGACTAAGTAATGACTAATGTGTATACTAATGTGCATAGTATATATGGGAGTAGGGGAATGTGCTCATCATTCTTTTTTCTATCCTGGCACCTAGAGGGTGAATCTCGTGTCTGGAGGTTCAGCAGTCGTCTGGGAGCCATGAGGGCATAAGGCTGCATCCTAAAAAGTGGCAGAATAGCAGGGTTCTTAACTTGTCTGCAACCCTTGCTTGGCTGCACAGAATCACCAGGAAGCTTTTTTAAAGAATACCCATGCCCCACCCTCAAATACCCTAACTTAATTGTCTGGGTTGGGACCGGCATGCTTATTTGGATATGAGTATTAAAAGCTCCCTAGATACTAAAATGTGAAGCTAGAGTTTAAAACCACCTTATTAATTACATACATCATTATCATCCCATTATATTACACACTACCTTGGTCCATTAAGACTTCTGTTAAAATGACATAATATAAAACATTAATACTAGTGATTTATTAAATATCTCCATTGTGCCACTGTGCTTGCAAACCATTCTACATTCCTTCTCGAACTCCATCCCTGAAACAAACACTCTGTTGTCAATAATATCATTCCCTTTTTACTTCCTGGAAAAGGGAGGTGCATTAGGGTTCAGTAATTGCCTTAAAAGTCCCACAGGTTAGTATTCCAGCCCAGAATTGACTAAATCCAAGGCAGTTCTAAGCATAGCACAGTCCTCTCTCTCCAGACGTTTGACTTTCTTTCCCTGCAACTAGGGGTGCTAATGAGCAAGGAAAGGGTGGGGCGGGAAGGAGGAGGAGTGGGACCCTAGTAATATTTCTATCAGTCTACCCTGAGTAACCAGGAGTTAATGTCACTTCTTGGGTCATATAATGTGCTACAACAATGAACCTAATGTATATATGAAGGTTATGAAGGTTGCCCTCCTTTAACCATTATGTAGAGCTCCATGATCAAGGCTTACATTTGTTTTCAGGTACACTCTGCTCTGATCTAGAGCCAGAAGTGTACCAAGCTCAGATTAAATTCCAAAATGTGAACAGAAGCACCAAATCCTCACCTATTTTCAGCTTCCTGGCTTAAAAGTTTAAATAAATCATGTGAAAATGCATAGAAAAAAAATCATCTCTTTCTTTCCTAATGTTTAATGATAATTTATAGCCTTAACATTTGTAAACTTAACAGCCCATCAAAGTGTCTGAGAGCACACCCGTTCTAAGGACTCATTAAATGACATTAAACATAACTTTTCATGAAGTACTGCACAGCATGAATGGGTGGGCTGGTGAACAGCCACCGCTACAGTAATTTATCGTTCGTAATTTTGCCTTATTACTTGCAAAAACATTTGTTAAAACGGGATAGTCAGTTACCAAAAAAGCACTTCACTATTTTGTCAATGCTATAAATGGCAAAGGCAGAAAAATCCTTCATGATCCTAAGGATGTGCTAATTCTTTCTCCAGCCACCCAAAGGTGGCAAGGAAGAGGTTTTGTGGTAAAGTCGTAGAGGATTTTTAAAATTTGTTTTTTTGAATACGTTTTGTACTGTTTCCAACTCACCTCCTCCCATATTCCAAAGAACATCAGTGAAAGGAAACCAAAAATGTCGATTTTTTTTCAATACACAAATGGGAGAGTTCCCTACTTTATCCAACACACATTCTTAAAATGGAATTTCTTTTGCTTCAGAAATACCTAAAGAAATGAGGCCTGAAACAGGCCTTTATGCAATGTAAGTGGATTTTACGATACCATAAACAATGACCCCAATTTTTCTAAGGCATTCATCCTAACTTAGTAAGCAAAATTAGGACAACCATCAGTGCTGTAATGAAAAGGGCATGTTAACTTGAAGCTGACAGTGAGCACAGACTATGTTAGAATGACAAGAGTTAGATTGACAAGAGTCAGAGATCAAAGGTTAGCATTCCTACCTGCACAGGAAACACCCTTCATGTTTTCCTTAAAACAACTCACCCATGCAACTTCCATGGTTTTCATTCTTTCAGTACATACTATATGACTGCAGACTTAATGTAATTCAAAACCTTTAACTCTCAGTGCATTAAGCACAATATAGTAATTGTACTGATGAGTAATTTTTACTGCCATAAAGTAGATCACTCATTTGTTTTAAGCTTAGCTTAAAAGACTGAGTTTTTTCTTCTCCTTCAAAACATGTGGTTCCAAAGTCCCAGCACAGGAGTCTGTGTTTCTTTGCCAAATTCTGCTTATCTCTTTTACTAGTTTTGTTGACTAAAAATATTCTCTCTGCAAACTTGAATAACTTAGTGGTGAATTTATACTGTGGGAAGAGTTTTCCTGTATGAAAGTTAAGTTATGGGATTAATTCACATAAAAAAGGCAGTCATTTTTAAAAGAACCCCACCAAAGTCACAAATAACCATAGTTAATTCACGTTAGGCTGTTCTTATGCATACATGACAACATATATGATAGTCCAGGCAAAATATGTGGCTGCCATATGTGAGCCATTGTTTACTTTTAAAATATCCTTTCTGAACAACATTACATAAAGGAAAAAATATGACTTTCACAAAGATTATACTTTATATATAAACATTCACTTGACAACCACTTATATAGTCCCAGCCAAACAATTCAAAAGTAATTCTAGTGATTTTTCTTGGATTAATTTTAGTGTTTCTATAAACTCTCTGTACTTTCATCTAGCATGCAAAAGGCTGGCCCGGACACAATCCAAAATTTGAACATCTTAATACACCGAGACCGAGGGCTTATCAATTAACAGAAGAAAAACTCTCACCAAAATAACTTTTTAATTTATGCTACAGCAACAAATTCTTTAAATTCTACTCAGAGCTAATAAACAAAGGAGTTGTCTCCCCCCCACCACCCCCCAACCCCGACCTCCAGCCCCAGAATAACCAAACCAGTTGTTTGACTCAATTGAGGGAATTTAGTTGGCTGTTTTGACTTCAGGTGACTTAACTGCCATACATGCTCTAACTTGACAGGTGAGGTGTTTTGAGATTGTCTCATGTACATTTCTGTTTTAACCACCAAGTTAGCATACAATTATATTCACAATTAGCCGACTTATTCCAACATATCTGGACAAAGCAGAACCAAGATAAGGAAACGAAGGCCATCCTTAAGCAGTATGCCTTCTTGGTCTTTTCCCATCACCGTATCAATTTACATAAACTAAGTAACACGTGACCATTGCAAACACTTGGTTCCCATCTAAAATTCTAATTCCAATTCCTTACTAATTGGTGTCAAGTAAGAATTACCAGATTATTCCAAAGCTAATATTCCATAATAGCAAGCAGACACAAGTTGAGCCGTCATCCAAAATTAGCTTATTCACTGTAAAAATAAAGATTGAATGTTAAGGTATAAAATTATTCTAAATCCCCAAACACACCAGAACCAATTGCGAAATTAAATGTGACACTTTCCATAATTCAAACTACAGTACTTGATTTTCATCTTTCTCCTCAGCTACTCCTAAATTAAATTAGTCTTATTGATTATAAATCAGAACTCCCAGTCTTGTTACCATGATTTTCAAATTTTAATAAAAGGTACAATTCAGTTGTATATAGTTAAGTTGGGTTTCTTAAATTAGAGCATAGGAGATTAACTATAGGCTTAATGACTATCTCAATATTATAGCTTATAGACATAACAAAGCCAATTTCTTTGCTAGCTTAAAACAACTGATAAATTCATGCATCACAAACCTATTTTCAGTCTGCCATGATGGATGATCACTCACTACTGCAATAAGATCATATGAATTGATTAGCAATGTTATTTACCTAAACACTGGCTGCACAAAGGTCCTGGAATTACAGACCCTAGTCCATTTAAAATGTGTTACAGGGTATAAATGATAGCTAATAGCTTTAGTAAGAGCAGAACCACCACATTAAAATTCAAAGATCATTGTGCTAGAAAACAGAAGAGTACACAGTATATTTTCTATAAATTGACTAGTGAGACATCCATACTATGGACAGCAGCTTTGTTGGACCCAAAGCCCATATTGGGTACTCTATCCTTGTAAAGTATCCTTGATGCAGTAATAATTACATAATAAACAGCCTCAAAGAACACATTTATTAAACTCATACTGCTTTAGCATTGCTTTCAATGTACTGGGATTTCAATTTGATTTTGATTTTTTTTTTAACTTAAGAGATAAACATTTCTTAACAGCATTTCCTTTGTGGTCATAATTGACAGAGCTCTGAGCTCAGAACTGAAAGGACTGGTAACCCCCACCCACCTCCAGACCTTTCCTCCCGCCTCCCCAGTCCAAGGCTCTGTCACTAACATCAAGCGTCTGTATTTGTGAACAGTGCTGAGTGCCTCTCTTCATGGCTAACATTAGATTTTACACAGCAGCATCAAATATGCTGTAACAATTCCTGTTGCTTTTTTCTATTAAAGAATAGATATGTACCCCTTTTCAGTTTCCTTATCATAACAAAATTTGTGATTTTTTCTTTTATTTTTTTTATTAACTTTAGTGGAATTAATATAAAAATATTACTAAATAGGGATATTAAAGTACCGGGATGAATGGATTTGAGCTCTCATCTCTCTTCTTCCCCCCAAATGGAGAAGAAACATTCATTTTCTCCACAGAGATTTAATAATAAATGTTACTGGCCACTTTATCACCTGATAAATTGTCACCAAGGGAATGTCTCACATGCAAATGCCTGTATCAGAGTTGCCTCCTTCCTCAACAGAATGCCAGCCAAGGCTTCATTGAAGAGTGCCTGGTCATTTACATCACACGCCAAAAATAACCAAGGATGCTACTTAAGATGAGAATACATCAGCAATAGCAGAGCATTAAGCCACTGTTTGTGTGTCACCAGGCACCAATTCTCAACTGTAAATACATTTATATATACTTAAGTGTAATGTTGCATTTATTAAGCCACGTATTTTATATTATGATGAATTTTAATTTCAATTCCTCAATGATGTTTACACAAGCTGCAAACATTTGATTTTACTAGAGGAGAATAAGTCCTATTCATTAGCACTGCTCACTGTCAATTTATGAAATGCATTTTTATCTTCAGCATTAGAGCTACAGAAAACAAGTTTCAAAATATGTCACTACTCAATGAGAATAAGTTAAAATACAGTGTTAAGATTATCTAGGCTAGATCTACAGTAATATATCCCTCAAATGATAATAAAAAATGATGCTTATTAATTTCTTATGCTGTGGCCATGCATGAAACTAATCATTTCACATATATGAACTCAATGTCATCTGTAAAATAATAGTATGAGGTAGGGACTGTTTCATCCCTATTTTACACCAAGAAAAAAATGATGCACCAAGAATTTTAATTACTTCCCTAAACTACATAGCTAGTAAGTGGCAAATAATTAGTTCTAGACCTTATGCTCTAAATTCTAAAATAAGCCAGTATGTCATGATGCTTCTTAAGAAAGCAAATGCTGACTATTACCAGCATTAAGAGTACTTTAATTTTAAAAATAAAGTAATAGGTTTATTAAGTTATGCACAACGTAGCATTTTACAAAGATCATGTTAGATATAGTCTCAAAAATGTATTAGCATGTAAGATGAAACATAAAACAAAAAATAACCAGAATGCTTTGTATAAATTGATTACCTCTTACTCCACTTTCCAAATCCATTCATTATGAAAACCTGTCACTAAGTCTATATAATAGTGCTTCTTTTTGTTTCCTACTTAGACTCTAAGCTCTTCAAGGTCTGGAAAAGCAGCTAATCTACACATTAATGAAAATGCCACACCATATTGTACCCAGAGAACCCTTGATAAATACTAAATATTACATTGACAATGAGTAATGGCAACTGAAAACAAAATTACAATGTACCTCAAAGCTGAAATATGAACCCAAAATAAAATGGATGTGAGTCCCATTCGAAATGTCCCTTAGTCTTTTGAGGTCTGTGAAAAAGTGAAGTCCTTATTTAGGACAAAGGGAGGTAGTATTTTGAGGTCTAGAAAAGACAATGACATCACTGCTGATTAATATTACAACACCAAAAACCGAATCGTATGAAAAAGACATGAGGAAGGATGGACAAGCCTCAAAGACAAGTGTTTTCGTTTTTGAATATACAAAACTAAATGTAAAAGGGCTAGCATATTATCTGAAAATGTGGTTTTTAAATATCCTAAATTATTTTCTTAAAGTCTCATTTAATTCCTTTGGTAGAAGGACTAGTATTAGGAAGGAAGGAGATGTCTTCATTCTTTACCTCTCAATTGCTTTCACTGTTTGAAAATTACTTTATGCATATATTGCCTACTATTTTAATAATAAAAATCTAAGTGCCAGTCTACACTCAGTCAAAACTTGCAATATTTGACAAATTCTACTTAGAGCTAGTTGTTAAAATAATAAATGATTATTGAATAATTCTGCATCTGAAATAACAAGCCAGAGAGAAAAATGCGAAACTATATTTAAATATACACAGTGGGACAAAAATAGGCTTACAGTTTTGAGTATGCAAGACAGTTTATTTTTGTATTACTGTTTATTAATTAGAGTATCATTTCCCATACAAATAACTATAAATCTACTTTTGCCCCATTCTGTATACATAAGCTCTATACTTTCCATATATATGGTATATACAGATATACATGTATGTATATATTTATACATATATATGTATACTTACACACATGCATATGTACATATACACACATATTTTGACCATGGTAAAACTATAAGTATAGACACCCCCAGAGCAAACAATTTTCCTGGACACCAAAAAATTACTGGTTTATAGAGAAAACAAGAACAATTCTTCCTATTGAAGGCTGATAGGTATGAAATAAGTAGTTGATATCAAATGTTTATTGTACTACTTTTTTTATACAAATGAATTATAATTTGAAGATGCAGAGATATATATTTTCGTAAGTGAATAAATACTTTACATCCTCTAAAAATGGTCTCTATGGCACAAAATTTTAACCCTCTTCAATTTAAAAAAATCGACAGTGTTAATGTTTCCCTATAAAAAATAAAGATAAATAATAAAGTTATCAGAAGAGCTTTTTAAGGCTTTAGTTGGGGTCAGATTTCACGAAATAATACACGTATTTGGGTGTTTTGCATTTTTTTGACATTTCTTAGGTACCCTTGATTTTCTTCTCTAGTCCACAACAGGATGGGTGACAGTTCCCAAAAGGAGAAACAGACCAGCCACTTGAAAGGGAGCCCTGCGCTATGCCTCAGGGAGGCCCTGGAGAGGTGCCTTCCTGCCATCAGCCACCAGCCACCAGCACATGGCAGAGAAGAAGAACTGGTGGTGAGACAAGACACGGCCCTGGAGAAACAACTGCTTCTCTAACTCATTCTCAGCTCTCCCTTTCTCCCTCCTTAATTCTCCTCTTGCCTCGCCTTTCTTTCTCTTTTCTCTAGGGCCTTGTCTTTTTTTCCTATCTTTATTCTACTCTTCTTGTTTACTCTGTTCTTCTCTTCTTTTTCTCACTTGATCTCCTCTACTCCCTTCCCCAGTTTACTTATTCTCTCCTCTGACATACTTCGCATAATTGTAAACTGTGACCTTCCACTAAAAAGCTTGGCATACTTACAAGAATACAAAAATTATAACACTTTGGGAAAATTCCAGTAGGGAAAAATGTAGGTAACAGTGGGTGAGCAAGACCAACATACACTGGATCTTTCATCTCTCTTCCCTACCCCTCCACCACCCTCCTGTCAACCGTCTACTACTTTCTCGTTGTAGTCCACTATCCTCTACCTGCTTTTGCATCATCCCTCCAGCATCCCTTTACCCTCTTCTCTGATCTTCTCTTCATCTTTGTTATCTAACTTAAGAACATGCTTCCAGAATTAACCAAGGGTTCCACGACCTCCCCTTTGAATATACATAAAATCCCACCAAATTTTATCCAGAGAACATTTCCTTCTCCCACCCTTTCCTCTCTCCTTAGCAAGTCTATAGCTGTCAATGTGTAGGATGTGTCTCAAACACCCTCCTAGGAAGGAAATAACACTGTATGTAACAAATATTTCAATCTACCATAGGAGATCCCTAATATGAAGATATTCTTTGAAAATATTTTCCTAATCTATTCATGTATCCAAACACATTTTATTTAAGCTAAGTTTTTAAAAAATATATGTTTTTATTTGTTTCAGAGAGGAAGGGAGAGGGAGAGAGAAAAACATCAATAATGAGAGAGAATCTTTGATCTGCTACCTCCTGCACACCCCCAACTAGCAATGGAGCCCACAACCCAGGTATGTGCCCTGACCAGGAATCTAACCGGGACTCCTGGTTCATAGGTTGACACTGAACCAGTGAGTCACAATGGTCTGGCTAAGCTAAGTTGTAAAATTGTCCTTTCAAAATACTTTGTCCAAGATTACATTTCAGAATTCACCTCAAAGGTCAGTATTTTATGTTTCTTTACATGCACTGAATATGCACAGAACTCATTCTCATTATAAGTGCACTTTAAGTACAATGCAGAGTATTTTCCCTACCTTGCTTTCCAATAACAGCACACAGAGGTGTAAGGAGGAAAGGTCCTTTAATAGTCTAAATTGAGTTCACTTTTTATGTGCACTCCACTTTTTAAAAATGTCTCCCTGCTTTCACTATTTAGACTCACAGCTAGACTGAGTACCCTTCTGAAATGAACTCCTCCTCCAAAAACATTATAAATGTCTTTCCTGACGAATTACATGTAAACTCAAGCGCCGGGACCAGACATGCAATTAGGCCGCAAAACTCTGATGTGCTTTTTCTTGCCCCTTCCTGCGTGGAAAAAGTAAGAAGAAACATTTCCTGACCACATGCCAAGTGAGCCCCAGAATTTGCGAGGCGTCCTGCGCGGTGGGCAGCGGCCCCTCTCCCGCAGGGCCCCGCCTGCGACCCGTGGCCTCAGCGCAGCGTGGCGGCACATTACTTCCGCTTTTCTAACTTTTCCACTTCTGAGCACCATCAATTATGCACTAGAATAACAGAGGCCTGGCAAGGCAGTGTGACATAAAGGCCGATTATGACGATAAATAATTTAGACACGTGCGTGCCATGTTCCTTTTACCACCGATAGGAGGCCAGGGGAATGCGACCCCCGTTGAAGATGCAAATGCAACATGACGAGTAGCTTGGCAAAAGCAGGCAGTGCACTCACCGGCGCACCTCCGTGTTTGCTGCCCACTGGGAGGAAAGGGGCAAAGTAAATGCACGGTTCACATCAGCGCTCACACTTGCACAAGCTGATTAAGAATTGCAGAGGCCAAGGATCTTAACGACTGAGGAGTATTTTGGGCCCTAGATGAAGCTGAGGGAGAGCAGGGAACAACATTCTGGAGGTTCTGGGCATCTCATACCTTCCAGAAAAGGGTAAACAATTACATATGCAAAGATTTTAAGAGGAAACACACACTATCTTCATCTGAAGTTACTGAAACTTTAGTGAAACTCAAACTTGGGAGATTCTCAGAATCTATACATTCGTGGGATGACCAGAATATACTTCAGAGCTGGCAGGAGGGAACAGATGTGGAGATTGCTGATCTAATCCCTTTCAAACTACCCTCACCATCTCTCAACTATGACTCGGAAAATCTCTTCAGGTCTCTTTATTAGTATTCTATTTTTTAAAATTGTGATTCAAAAAGTCACATCTGAGAAGACACTTTTATATGTTCAAATACTCCAAAGAAAAAAACGTATCTTCCCTGCAATGCCCTGGCAAGTTCAAAACTCACCACAGTGAGCATCTTAAGGCCAGGACGATGTTGTCCCTCATCCACACTGACAAACTTAGATTTCAAACTGGGTCTTTAATGGAGTGCACACAAACTTAAACAAAAATAAAGACAATTTCAAATTGAAAAATTCAGGTAACTGCTTCAAGTTATTGATCTTCTTTATAAAGATAATTCCCAAGGTATACTGTGACATTTCTAGTGCTTTAAAATGGTAGAATATTCAAGAGCGAAAGGAGAATAAATAAAACTAGGTACCAGCAGCAATGTGGAGAAATCAAAAGCTGACCTTCAAATATATGAAATTCAGGAGAACAGCAGTTAATTCATGTCAAATGATACTCAACTTCAATTTTGGAATGAGGCACCCATTATCTAGAAATATTCCAAAATTAATCCTCAGTCTACATAAGAGCTAATATTACATTTCTAAATGCAAATTGATGAAAACTCTAGGGGGAAAAGCCATTTTGAACTGTGGTTACCAGAAGGCTTCAGGTTTAGTCATGTCAAATTAAAGGGGAGCAAAGCTTCTTAAAATAACATTCTTCCTAAATCGCATCCATATGATTTAGCAAATTGATATGGCCAAAGTCAATAAATCATGATGCAGAGTTTTTATTTAAATGTATGATTGCTTTTATTTTCGCTTTGGGCCAACTCCTTTTAATTTTTAGTCCGAAGTTGGATGTATATTCTTGTCTAGGTAAAACAAGCTACTTCTCACGTAATGGGTTCCTGCTTTTCAATGTCAACCCACCACCGGTGAGCGAAATCGTCCCCAACAGTTCAGCAGGGCACAGAGCTACTTGCCTCTGTGGTTGCACCAACATGCAACCCATGAGCTGTCTTCAGTCAGCAGTATTTGAATCTGTAGATTTTTTCACCACTTCTCAACGTGTAAGTTTTTCTTAACTCCAGGGATTTCATTTTGTGCTGACACATACCCAAGAAGCAATCTCCATGAAACTATCCTTTTAAGGCAAGCATTTTGTGCACTCCTTAATGATGGGTGTTTAAGGAGAAATGGTAATTATGATAGATTTTGAGCCTTAGGTAACAGACATCCTCACAGAGAGAGGGTTCACTACATTTAAGACCAAACTCCTCATTAAGAAATGGAGATGTATCAATTCATTTTTGGGCAGACACACTGACAGTGCAGCCCAGGTTAGTGAGAGCATTCATCCTCATGATGGATGGCCTCACGAGTGAGCCAACGCTCCACAAAGTCATGCTAGTTGCCCAGATTGTGAGCAAATGAAACTCCTCAGGGACAACTGGTTGGAAATATTATTGAAAGCATCAATGCTTTAAATATCATTCCCTTTGTATGACTTTGAGTTTGTTTTTATTTAAATGAGTCATTTAAGTGACCACATTAAATACTCTACAACTCTGATTCTGAAATCATAGCTTCGACCAAAAACAGTCCACATGGTCTTAACTAATGTTAGTAATGAAACTACCATGAAAAATACATTTTATATGTATGTCTGCATATATGTATGTGAGATATATATATATATATATATATATTTGATCCACATGAGTCTCTCCAGTCACATTCCAGATGAATATTATTATTAAAGGAGAAGGAAAAAATCTTGAACCAAGATGCTTTGACCTCAATCCCTTCTCACCCATGTGTGTGCATAAGTTTTCCTGCCCAGCTTTTCTGCAAAGATGGCAAACAATTTAATACTTCATGGAGCCCAAAGCACAAAGCATGTTCAAATTCAATAAAAGGAAGTGCTTTATCTCATCCTCTGTAGATTAATAATCCAAAACTGTGAGAAACTTCAGAAAGCCATGACAAGTTTTAACCAAATGACATGTAATTTCCTTCTGGACACTCAAGCTATTAATAAAATGGGAAATCTGAAATAAAAGGTTTATGAGTTTTCTTTAAGACAGTTGTTTCCAGCAAAGTTGTTGTATCAAATTACATTATTACAGCTAATATAACTTAGAATATCATATCCAAATTTTATCAAGAAGGTAAGGTCATGTTCTCTAATATGGATGGAATAAACCATGTATTTTGCATCACACCTCTTTTAAAAGCTAAGCTCTATGAAGACTGTCTAAAGGGGAAAGGGTGAAAGAAACATGGACAAACACGATCCCATAAGAACCAGCTGTGAAGGCTAGAAGGTTCTGGCAGAGGAGTGGGCATGATGGCATTGATACTAGGCATAATCTGTAAACTATCAGAAAAGAGCATGAAAAGTATTTAGCATTTTATAAATATTTGAGAGCAAAGCAAGCCTCTCTGGTTTAAATCAACCAGATTTTAAGCTTTCTGGTTTTATAAGAACATCCTACTATAAATCTTTCTAAAATTTGCCTGCTTTTTGTTTATTTTATTTTACTCAGGCCAGTAATGACCACGACAAATACCTAAATGCTGAACTAAGCAAAGCTTCTATCCCTAAATTTTATGTGGGAGGTTTAAGTTTCTTCTACAATGCCAACAACAGTAAATAAGTTCAGCATTGGTTACTTTTCTTTTGTTCAACCAAAACCAAAAATTAAACCTTTATAGAATTTTAAGGGGAATCAAAAGTCAAGGGAGGAAAAGAACAAAATGATTTGCCATATCTTCTCAAATCCTTAATTCACTTCCCCAAAAAAAAGGTTTTTGGTTGAAATAAGCCTTTTCAGTCTATAATATTTAGAATGACAAGAGAAGCCCTGTGACTCCATCCTGCTTCCAGCATCTGTCAAGAAAATCACAAACCTGACTCCCTGTTCACGGGAGAATGCTAACAGGAGGTGAATAGTACTTCCAGGGAGAAAGCACATTATTGGAAAGGTTCAAGACCAAGTGTTCACAATGAGCAGCAAAGCATGTTTTGTTTTGTTTTGTTTTTCAAGTATGAGTTATTGAATTAAAAATGTAGATGAAGAACAAATTATATTTTACTGAAAATCCTCAAAATAAAAGAAAAATGTATGTACATGTGTGTAATATATTAATGGAAAACTCCTTATTAAGAAATGTAGATTATCAATTTATTTTTTGTGCAGACACACTGACAGTGAAACCCAGGTTAAACTGTATATATACAGAAAAACCTAACTATTTTAAAATATGGAATTATTATTCCTTATTGTTAGACACATGTATTGTTTCCAATTTTTCATAATATATATGACAAATATATAACTTTTTTCCTTAATGCTTTCCTTATATATTTTTCCATTTTCTTCTTTATTGATTAAGGTATTACAAATGTGTCCTTATCCCCTCATTGTCCTTCCATCCTCCCAGTGCTGCCCTCACCCTCACCCCCTGTTGTCTGTGTCCATCGCTTATGCTTATATGCATGCACACAAGTCCTTTGGTTGATCTCTCCCCCTTACCTCCACCCTCCCTTGCCTTCCCCTCTGAGGTTTGAACATCTGATCGACGCTTCTCTGTCTCTAGATCTGTTTTTGTTCATCGGTTTATGTTGTTCATTATAATCCACAAATGAGTGAGATCATGTGATATTTATTTTCTCTGACTGACTTATTTCACTTAGCATAATGCTCTCCAGCTTTTATTTTTTTCTCTATGAGTAGTCGGATTTTTTCTATTCCCTAGAAAAAATAAGCTAATAGTTTACCTTCTTTAGGTCATTTTTGCATTTCAACTACTTAATTATAAAACTTCTTTTAAGTACTCCTACTGTCCAATCCACACAACAAACCTTATCAAATATACTCACATGTGCTAAACTGTAGAATACTGTAAAAGCTTACAGTCTGCACTGCAGGTGGTAAGAATTCACACTTCAGCTATAAAGGTGTTTCTTTGAAAACAAAACTTCTTACTTTGGTCATGTAACACTCTCCCACTTTTCTCCATCCTATATTCTCACTGACATAAGAACAGCATGCATAAATTGGGATTTTAAAGTATGGGATGTCACTGACCCTTTCTAGACTATGACTGCTTTGAAAATGGCAGGGGACAGCAGTGATGCAGCAGCACCCATTTGGTTAAGTTTAATAACAGGACACACACCTGCTTAGACAATGGCCGTAGGAGAGGCAGTATGACGAGAGTTAACAGTATAGTCTCTAGAACCAACTGCCTGGGTTTATAATCTCAGTTCTTCCACTTACTAACAGTGTAACCTCCATCACTCTATTTAATGTGTGTCTTAGTTTCCTCATCTGCAAAATGAAGATAGCAATAACACCTCATAGGGTCATTTTACAAATAATGTAACTTAACGCTGCTTAAAAAGAGCTTGGTCCATATTAAGAGCTTTGTAAATGTTTTCTGATTTTAAAGCTGTTGAGCAGATTATACATGTAGTAAGCACTCAGCACAGTGATATTTATTCTAATGGCACAGGTTAGTAAGAGCAAGCTTTACCAATTACCAGTGCCTTTCTAAGGAGTGAGCATAGACATAAACAAGCACCGCATCTCACTTACTGATTATCAAAGAAATGTATATTAAAACAGCAGCTCTTTCTTAAAGGAGATCCTTTTAAAAAACAGCAACCCAGTTCGGGTGAGAGTGTAATTAAACTATAAAGCAATCTGACAATATTGCCAAGAATTGTACAATGTTAAAACTGTTTGACCCAATAATCCAACTACTCTTAGAGAAAAACAAAACAAAACATATATATATATATATACATATATATATATATATATATATATATATATATGTATATATATATATATGGAAAGCTTTAAGGAAAAAAGTTATTATGTGTCATTTATATTATGAAAAATTGGAAAAAATAAATGTGTCTAACAATAAGGAATAGTAATTCCGTATTTTAAAATAGTCAGCAGGTTTGGGATATCACATATAAGATTTCTCTATCATGGCCTGGCAGTGATTATTCGTATGTTAAAAAAGTACTGAAAGGCTCAGACTTAATGTCATTGCTTTACTTCAGCATTTCCCAAACATATTGGTCACAGAAACCTTGGGGATGGGAGTAGTTAATATCAATTACTTCCCATTGAACTAGAGTGCCGTGGAATGGGCTGGAATATCAATGATTATGTAAGTGATGGTTAATTTTCTTGGTGAAAATTTATGCAGTCACTGAGAAAGATAGTTTTCAGTATTATGTAGGCTGCTTCTAACAATATGAAAAAAAAATATTTTATAATGTTAAAAGGGAAAAAAGGTTAGACTCAATCAATTAATTAATTAATACCCAAACATGAGAAAAAGCTCCAATGGAAATATCCCAACATGAGTTGTAAATTTATGTGTAAATGTGTCTGTAATGCGATGCTACTTCTCTAATGAAAACAAATTCTTAATAATAATAAAACCAATGTGTATTAGTGATATCAAGTCCCATCTTCCTTCCTCCTGACTTGGAAGTTGAGTTTGTTTACCTGGTGGTTAGTTTAATAAGGCCTGAGGGGAGAATCCTTACTGAAAGTGACCTGTAACATGAAAGCAGAAAACAAACAAAGCGATCATTCAGCTTCACCAGAGGAAACAGGGAAGCAGCCGGACCTGTCCATTGGAAAGAGGCTAATGAAACATTATCTGCAGGTGAGCAGACTGTCTCGCAGCATTACAACTCGAAGTTACACAAAATTTCCTAACCACGGAGGTAACCACTATACAGATACCTTGAAAGACGAATGAGAATACTGCCGCCTGCAAGGTCAATCACAAATGTCCCAGAACACTGGATGTGTCTCCTTCCCCGGGAGAGGACCACCTGGGGGCCACTGGATGTGTCTCCTTCCCCAGGAGAGGACCACCTGGGGGCCACAGGCTACACCTGAACGAGGACGCCACAGTCGCTTCTCTTGTGCTTCTTGGTTTGAATTTTAGCAGCCTGTATACATACCTACTTACATTTATGTATAAATAAATAAAATTTATGTGTCACATAAACTGAAGCTCCCACAAACTTTGAAAATTCTGATTTTCATTATGTTGGAATAGCGACTTTCAACCTTTTATATCACAGGGCACACATAAACTAATGACTAAAATTCAGCACACCAAAAATGTTGTATTTTTTGCCAATCTGACAAAAAAATAGGTATAATTTTGATTCATTCACACCAGACAGCTATAGTTATGTTGGCTGTTCCCATTTTGTTTTTTAATTAGACAATCAAAGGGAAAAGAGGTCAGTGCCCCTGACTAAATAGTCAGCTATTGGATGTTTTAAAAATTTTTGCCACACACCAGTGTGTGGTAGCACACCAGGTGAAAATCATTGTGTTGGAGAAATGAATAAACATCGATTTCCAATCCTTATAATTATTTGATTATGGTTAAAATAGTTTCAGGAAATCATTATACAAGACCAAAGTAGGTTATGAATTGGGGGGGGGGGGAAGAAAAACAATGAAACTTAATTAATAACAGACAATTCATGTTTATCTATGAACGTTATTAATACATCAACTCCCAGGTTTACTGGGACCATGATTTCTTTTTATGCACTACATTCTATTTGGGGATATTTCTCTTTTTATGAATTTAATTTTTAATTAAATTACATTTTAAAGTACAGAGTATGTGCAAAAGCCAAAGCAAGTGTGCAGCATCTGTTCATTGCATTTGCACTCACTACCACAAAAATTAACCTTAATCTAAAGAGGCACAAATGGGTTTTTATGTCATCAGGAGGCTCAAGTATTGAAAAATCAATGACTGTCCACCCAAAGAACAGCTGTTTCCTAACATCCCAGCTCCACGCTGAGCCTAAACTGCCCACACTCTCACTTACCCCGAGCCTAAACTATCAGGACACTATCTAAAAGCTGTGAACTGGATTAAGTGGAGGCAAGACACAGTGGACTTGGCCAACCCAGATGGCATTTTGAAAGGCATCGTCTATTGCCATCACTCAGTGTTTTAGTAACATCATAACAAATCTTATTTCCCGTGTCCAGAAATCTACTTAATGAGACTCTTTACCCACGTGTTAAAAAGACCAAGGAGTGATGAGCGTGGACTGATTCTCAACACAGGGGCTCTCTCCCTGCAACCCATGAGACTTCTAAAGAATGACGCATAATCGGGCAGTCAGAACATTCTCTGAAATGTATGCGCTATTGACCTTCCTCAATGACATGGAGTAAAGATGTTATGGAGAGACAGAAGGAAAATTACTGGTGTGCAAAATGGAAAAAAAGAAGACATGGGGAGTGGCCATGTTTTTCCTTGGCATGTGGGGATTTTCTAGAAATCCTTGGAGTTACTATTCTCCAAAGGGGAGAGGAGAAAAATCGCAGAATTCACAGATGAGAAGACAGACTCATGTTTGATGTGACATCAAAAAAGTTATTTTGCCTACGATTTTCCCCATCTAAAAACAAAAAAACTAAGCTATAGCCCTAGCTGGTTTGGCTCAGTGCGTTGAGTGTTGGCCCGTGGACTGAAGGGTCCTAAGTTCTATTCCAGTCAAGGGCACGTACCTGGTTGTAGGCTTGAGCTCTGGCGCTGGTGGAAGCGTGTGGGAGGCAATCAATCAATGTTTCTCTCTATGTGTCTCTCCCCCTCCTTTCCACTCTCTCTAAAAAAAAGTCAATGAAAAACTATTCTTGGGTGAGGATTAACACAAACAAAAAAGTTAAAAAAACAACAACAACAAAAAAAAATCCCTAAACTATAGGAACCTGAAGAATGCATGTGGCACCACCAATTTTAGTTTTCCTGATTCTCATAACTAAATTTTTAAAATCACATACTGGGATAAATTTCTAGGTAATGCATGCAAACTACTAGGAGGCCTTCGAAAAGAATTAAGAGGCAATAAGACATTGCTCACCCTGAGGCACTCTGCACCACCTTACCTCCAACAGGCTTAGCTTTCAGTAACACCTCTAATGAATGAGGTGGCCATCTTACCATCTTAGTGTCCCCACCATGGGGTTCTGAGAAGCTCTGGACCACTCGACTTGAATCAGGGCAACTCTGGCTGGTCACAGATTCAAATCCAGTGAAGGGAGCAGGAGACCAGTGGGTTGAAAAATCACGGAAAGCCTGCTTTCCAGTCCACACTTTGGGGCATGGACTCCCTACTGTAGAGATATTCTGTGTGCTCCATGTGCCCCCAAGAAGCACGGGGCAGCCATCTGCACCCTGCAAAGAGTCCCCGTCCCTAGCCTGAATGTGATTGTCTCCAGGAGCGTCCTGTGTTTCAAGCATCAGGGCTTCTTAAAACCCAAAGGGAAGTAATCCCTGAATGCCACTAAAAAATCTCCAGCTGCTACCATTTATGAAGTAGGCTTGACAAGAGAGGGGGGAGGGGAAGAAGGGGAGAGCAGGAAGCAGGGGAAGAGAGAAGAATTTAGACAAGGGCAGGTTATCCAAACAGAGTCCCATCAAAAAAAAGTCATGTTTTATCAGCTTAAGCTTTCCTGCCTCCTTTCCCAAAGGCTTTTCCCCCCTCAACTCTCCTTAATTCTTCATAGCTGTCTACTTTCTTTAAAAAATAAAAATAAAGGCAGCACAGGGTAGGGAAAGTCCATAAGTGTACGAAAATGAGAAAGACTAGCCTGATGGATTACCTGCAAAGGGGACTGAATATGTCTTCCCTAAAAAGCTGAGAGGAAAGTGTGTTTGTTTCAGGGAAAAGAATTAGAGTAGCTCTCTGTATCAGTCTCTTCCTTCTTCATTCTTTTGAAAAGGCCTTTTCATCTCATTAACTTAAGCTGATTAATAAAAATTCAGCAGTTTGCTCATGGCTCCTTTAGAAGTGGGGTAGAAGCTGCAAGACGCAGGCGGAAGGTTTTTGTGTTGGAGACAATGAGGGGATGGCTTCTTCAATCTGCCGTTGTCATCCTCCTAGAGAGAAATAGTTACCTTGACTCAGAAGCGTCAGACAAACGTTAGATTGCCACTTGTTATCTCCCAGTCACCTCCAGAGAACGTTTAGTGCTTACTTACAAATAAAAGGAGAGAAAAAGAAACTTAGAAAAAGAAGTCCAATGAGAACATGCTGCTTCATTTCAAAATGATTTATACAAACTAATGAACAAAACATGGCCTGTAGAAAAAGGTTCATTAAAGGAAAAAAGCCATTTTAGCCAAAGTCATTTCACATGTAAACAGAAACTTGTACTTTTTTTTACTGTAAAGCTAACCGAAACAGTCATTTATTCATGAATAATTGTTTACTCATCATCCAAAAATATTTTTAATTACCTCATCAGTATCTAACACATAGTGGCTACTTAAGAGTTAACAAATGAATTTCCTCAACAAATTTTAAAAGACTGTTGTTTACTTTTAAAGATGAAAAAAAAATGTTAGGATTATGAGTTAAATTTATCCAGAAAAATAAAATCACAAAATGTCTATCATGTGACACATTCTGAACATGGGGACAGGCAGAAAGATGATTAAATCTGCTTTGTAGAAGTTGGAAGTATTTTCCTTGCCACCTCTTTTACTTGCATAATACTAAAATGTTCATCTGTGTTTTATGCAAAGCATTTTTCCCAGCTGACTAAATTTAAACCACCATTCACATTTTGCTTAAAAGTCCCCCTGAATGGCATTCACTATTCATATGTTAACACACTTCCAAATTTATTTCTATCAAATCTTTGTATGTGTGTGACAGGGTTTTTAGTGCCACCTTACCCAATTTGCCCATAATGTATTGGATCAAGTTTTATAGCCCACCTGGTTCTATCATTAAATTTGCCCTAAAACACCAGAACAAATATACTCATTTTTATTTATTAATTACTTATTTATTTTACTGATTTGAGAGAGGAAGGGACAGAGAGGGTCAATGAGAAAGAAACATCAATGGGCTACTTCCCACACACCCCCTACTGGGGATCAAGCCTGCAACCCAGGCATGGGCCCTGACTGGGAATCAATCTGGGGACCTCTAGGTTCAGGGGACGAAGTTCAACCACGTGAGCCACACACACCAGCCAGGCCCAAATAATTATTTTTGTCTAACTTCAAAGGATCTTGGGGGAAAATGTTATTTATACTTTAGTCATATCATGTGGATAATACGCATACTTAAAGTCATTAAGTCTTTACAGAATAGTCCCCAAAATTTTGAAGTGTTAGCCAATTTTAAAAATGCAATTCTCGATTAGAAGATTGCTAAAACAAAAACAATCACTATTAAAGTACCATCCTAAGCTTTGATTAAAGCATCTGTTTAGCTATTATTATTTTCTCCAGAAAAATATGGAGAATGCAGTACCATTAAGAAAGCCAAACTCCTTTGACCACACATTCCCTGTGGTCTGAAACCTGTCACCTGTTTTGCCATCATCAATCCATCTCTTCAAATACCTAAAAGGCTGAGAAAAACAACGAATAAGAATCTACTTACACTTCTAATCATAGGTTAGCTATGGTTTACATTATCCAATAAAAACCTGATAACTAGAGCATAGCTCCTTCGCTATGAAATGAAAGATGAGCATAAACTTAACAGCATTATCATTCTCATATTTTAAAAATACTACAAAGTACCTACTGTGTGCCAAGTGCTAAATAACTACAGTAATTACAAAAATTAACAAATTGTGACAACACCAAGTTGATTAGAATGCACCTGGTGTAATGTCGTTAGTGAGGTGAGAAGTTACTTCTAAGGATGTTAAAGGATAATGGAGAGGACACTAATTAACCATGTTGGTGGGTGCTCCCTCTTATTTTTTATTTATTTTTTTACAAATCTACTTGCATTCCTGGGTGTCCCTGTAAACACAGACACACATTCACTCATATTGTGTGTGTCTTATTGAAAGAGCATTAAAACTACTGCTTCTGCAGAAATAAAGGCTTCATATGGGGGTAGTAGTGGGTAATACTACTACTTGGATGCCGTCATTGAATATGGTTCTTAAAATGGAATTTCCTTGATTCCAAAGAAATGTGGGGGGAAAATCTTATTGAAAAAGCTTCATCTTGTAGGATTTTCTTGTGAGTAAAGTATACACATTCGAGATCAGTTCTCCAAGTTCCCCCAGAAATAGTAACTTTATTATATAAATTGCACTGGAATTGAAAGTTTTGAATATTATTATCAACACACTGCAGCCCAGCTAATAAATATGTTTAAGTAAAATATCATGTAAATGGTAGTTATGGCATGCATAATAAGGGCCTTCTAAGACAAATTATTGATTTTTTTCCCCAAAATAGCATCTCTGTGATGGTGCTACTCTGATAATATAAAACACAAGCAAATGACATAGTAAAAAAGATAAAATGCAGTTTAGGTGTGTATTTAAGTAAATGATTCGTTTTGCATATCGACTAATAACAATGTATCTGTATCTTATGCAATTATGGAAACTTGAGCATTCAAACTTTTCAAAAGATATACAGCTACTATACCATATACTAGTATACACTTTCTTCAGCATCTCACGATTCTGTACTATTGTCTATAATGGATTAATAGTGACTCAGTATTTGTTTTTTAAAAAACACAGTTTAAAATCATAATTAGCACTGTTCTTACAATGAGCTCTTATTTTAAGAATGCCTTTTAATAAACATAACATATATTGTTAACCAGACATAAATATTAGCAAAATGAACCTACTTTAATACTCATTCTGATAAAAAGATTACAAAATTACAAGTTAATAAAAAAAGATTCTACAAAAGCTAAATTTGGATTCTTAAATTTAGTCAGAATGCTTTTTATTAGGTAACAAGGAAATGAAAAACATTAAGTTCATGTCCAACAAATTATTAAAAGCAGAGACACACTGGCAAACATACATTACATATTGGTAATGGTTGCTACTCACAAATCAATCTACTTGGGTAAGAATAAAACCTAACCTCTAAAAGGACACATCTTTGTGGTCTGTGATTGCGATTAGTCCGTTGAAAACCCGCACTGCCACAGGAAATAGGGTGAAGCCAGTCCAATCTCCCCATGAAACTGATTAGGAATAATTTGACTAGAAACTGCTGGGAAAATAGACCCTGAAGTGGGCCAGGCGTCTCCAAATAAATGAGACAATTTTTCCCCTGTAAGGAGGTCTGTGCAATGCAAGGAAGACACAACACGGGTGAGCTAGGTAATATTTGTTCATTGTTGTTTATATACCTATCTTTACATTTACTATCATCTTGGTGCAAATGCATTTAAAAACTTACTTAAAAATTTAATTGATTTTCTGGCTGAATCATTATTTCTTGTATAGTTAAATGGCATCTGGGAACTTATTTTAATGATTTAGCATGTCTTGTCTACTTAGATTTTCACTGATTATTAAAGTAATTTTTGAAATGTTCCTTTCATAATATAGGTCTACCATAACATTATTTGTATATTTAATAATCATATATGAAAATAAATATATAAAATTAGATGAGCTACAACAATAAAAAACAGGACAAAAGATGGTGATAATGAAGTCATATATATTTATATAACATGATAAAGGTTTATATTATAAATACTTAGCTGTGTTCCAATACATATACATTTATCTAATTTTCTAAAATCTTCACAATTCTATTTCATATTTCCTCCCAAAGGCAGAGGAAAAAAGAAAACCAAATGGTTTCAGTAAATCAACTTATGGCAGATCTTATACTTGTAAATTGTTAATAGTTTTTTATTCTAGATTCTTCTTTTGAAAGAGTTTTTTAAACTCTTCTTAATTCCTAGAACCAAACTAAATTAAGTGTGTAATCAGACCCAATTCCTTCAAAATCTCCTTGTCTCATATTTCATGATTGGACTCATCAATCTGGATGATGGTGGCTGGCTAGTTTGGACAGTTGGATATAGGTCAAACATTATTTTTCTTACTGATTAACTATAGTTTTCCTGATAAATTTTTAAAATCATGTTTAAAGTAACACAGAAAAATACCTATTTTAGTCTTTACAGTCATGTCTGAAGGTAAAAAAAGAAAGCCTGTGTGAGCTCTTCAAACATTTACACTAGCTATAGATACACATGCATTAGTTCCTGTACCCTGATAAAGCAAAATGGGGAAAGGGAGTAAATTATATGTTTTAACCAAGAAAGTTGAAGAGACCAAAAGATTCATGAAGTTGAAAATGACCTTCCAGAGGACACCAATCCTATCCTTTCACAGATGAGGAAACTGGACTTGACCCTGGTTAAATGACTCGCCCAAGGTTAGACAGTTAAGTAGTGTCAAAGCCTCGCCACATCACAGATCTTATGAGTCAGATGATCTCCATCCTAAGAGATCAACTAATTCAATCGCCAAGAAGAAACAAAATGAGTGAGTTAGGTAATAAGTGTTAGCGAAGAAACACAGAATCCCAGAGTATTCTATGATTTGCTTAAGGTCAAACATCTAGTTGATAGAAAAGAAATAGTGACATCCACATTAGCTGACTCCAGACCTTAGGGGGTTTTTTGGTGTGTTTTTTTTAGCGATTACTTTCAAACTGACAAAAATCTAAAGGAAGAATGTTCACACAATTAACACATTAAGTTCAGTTAGGTTACCAAGACATGTGGCAATAGGAAGGCAAGAAAATAAAATGAAGAAAGGAAGTCTATGGGGCAGACAATATATCATCAGTTAATACTCAAGTGATTAATTCTCCAAATTAATTAATCAGAACAACAATAATAAGACCTAGCTTTCACCCAGGGAATGTAACACACCAAGCATGTTGTATGCATTTACTTTCTCACTGAATCATCACATATTATCCATCCTTACTATTTTACACTAATGGAAAGAGGGTTAGAGAAGAGTTAGCATTTGAACCCAGGTCACCCCAACTCCAAATTTAATCGATCCTCTCTCCTTGACATATCTCTGTATCATAAGATTTTTTTTGTATATAAAAAATATAATGAAAAAATGCAGAAATTCATTCAAAAGTATTTACCAGCTAATGTTTACTACCCACATACTATGTGCCAGGAATTTTTCTAATGTAACACATCATTTAATCATCACGATAATTCTATCAGGTAGATGCATTATTATTCTCATTTACAGATGAGGAAGATGAATCAGGAGAAGATTACCTAAGTAACTTGTCCAAGTCCACAGAATCCAGTTCATGCAGGAGCTGAGAACTGTACCTAGAACGTCATAGACTCTTAACCATCACGCTAGCCTGTGTGGTGTTTCTGAATGTACTAGTAAACCACAATCCCCGACCTCAAGAATCCTATAATCTAGTAATGGAACAAAACCTATCTAAGGGATGCAGATAGCAAACACAAACTACAGTATGATCCATACTCCAACATCATCCATATAAACCACTGAAGTAGAAGGCAGGGTGACACCTTCCACTACAGAGGCCCGAAGGGCTGAGCGTGAGAGATGAATCACCTAATGTGTCCAAGCACACATTTTAACTAAAAGACCTGGGCTAGTCTAGCAAAGCAGATGTCCATAATGGATAAGGTGCCAAAACTCTTTCTTCCCAGTCCAGTTGTCTCCCTGGAGATTAGATGGGAACGTGATCCATCTACATCCTATCAGGAGGCTTTTGTCTTTGAAAATGATCAGGAAAAATTTACTGGCTGTTAAGCTATAGGGTATAAACTCCTGTGATGAAGGAAGAAACAGGAAAAGAAAATGGGGGTGGGGGGGATAGTATTTGGGACACAAAAGAACATAGTCAATGCAAGCATTCATCTCCTGTTCCCTAAAGCTTAAAAAGACTTATTCCTTGCTCAGAACGTGATTGCTTTGGAGTAGGCAAAAGCTGCATTTAAAATTTAAGGACATTTGTATTATTATGCAAACCAAAAAAGACTGAAAAGTGCAGGAATTTAGATTAAATAGAGAGAAAAAATTCCTGACCATATGACTGTTAAACTCTGAAATTTTTATTCCCCAGATATCCAGAATTTCTTCTGAAATTTTTCAAAAACCAGCTTTTTGCCTTGGCCAGCCCTTGAGAATCAAACTCACCAGAATACCAAGGAGGAGGGCGGGCTGGCCTGCGGATCCGTAGCAGGGCAATTATTCTTCATATTCAACACACATTGTACACACACATGGCCTCACAATTAGCTAAAAAGAACACGCCCATGAAACAGTCTCTGGTGGTACTAATTACCTGCTGTGGGCGCAACAGTTGTGGCTCGCTACCTCTTCAGTTCATTAAACGCTCAACATGAAGAAAATACGTGTTCATTTTTAACCCTCCTTTCATATTAGCTTAAGCCTCTTTCATTCTCCTCCACTGTGCCTCCTCAGAAATCATGCCCAAATGTCACCTTTCAAGGTTTCACTAAGTTGTTAGACAAAGTGTGTCACTCCCTATGGCCCAGCTACACGCTTAAGGGCCACTTATCGGCCAAATTCTAAGTATATGAAACTCCGTGTTCTCATCGGCAGAACAAGGATCATTATAATACCTCCCTCTTAAGAACTGTCCCACTGTGCTTGGTAAACAGAGAGTGCTCAATAAATGGGCTATTCAGACATGCCGCCATTCCTGGAGGGGCACATGAGCACTGCTTTGGCCTATAAAAGCAAGAGGGAACCACGCCTACTCACCTCCAAGTAAACACCATGGCTTTACTTGGGGATTCTGAAAATGGGATTCAAAAAGCCATAAAGGTTCGCCACAGCCCTCTCACCTTGAGAAGAGAGGTGGACCCCGACAACAATTGCTCCCAAATACAACCTGGTGTTTGTTCGGTGGGCTGTTTTTTTTTTTCCTGTTTTACATAATAAGTTTCTGCTGAACATTTTTGTGAACAATGTTATGTTTTGGGTTCTGTTGGGTTTTTGTTTTTTTTTGTTTTGTTTTGTTTTTGGCTTAAGTTTGAAAACAAGCACTCAATCCATAAATCAGAGGAACAATTCAGATTAATAGAGCACCCCCAGGTTTCATCTGGAAATACAAAAATCACCCCAAGTTTTACCATCACCTAACCACTTATAAACCAAACCTAATTAGAAGACCTTCACCATCTTCTAGTATTCAGGTCTATTTACAAAGCAATTAAAGAGTGGCTGAGATACACAACAGTGCGGAACAATTATAACCCACATGAGAAGCCTGTTAATTGGTCCATTATAAGAATAATCCATCATAACGACCCCGCACCTTGACACTAGAAACATAGCCACCCTACCACCTGGACCACCTGGCTAAGCCACCCATGCTTCTTACTCCTTTCTCAGATCCCCTTCACTCTCAACTAACTATTTTCTGTATATCCTCCAAGTCTACAAGGTTACAGCCAGCAGATCTTTATTCCCGTTGCTATGGATCCCTGGGATTCTTCTACTACTTCTCTCTATTAAATCAGACCATTCAAGGCCTAGACTAAATTATTCCTCTCTCAGGAAGCAGTTCCTGAGACCCTTGAACAGATGTGCTCCCTCTCTCAGTCCACAGCATTCCATGCTCTATTGTGACATTATCTGTTTGTTGTTCATTATTAGTGGCCTGAGTGAGGCAGGACATTTTGATCACTGCCTTGACAGTTAATGAATTCTCTCATCGTCTTGGTATTTGCCTGCATGTGGTCGTTAGCGCTGATGTGTTCACATCAAATATCACAGAAGACCCGGTATTTAAGACGAAGGGATGCTTACACCATCAGTCAGAATGAATAACAATCTAAGTACGCTATTGGCCTTGCTGCGTATTTATTAAAAATCACTTTGCAGTCAGGACTCATGAGAATTTCTTTTTAAAGATGTTTACTTTTCCAGTTAGTAAATGTACTGGGGTGGTTTTCACTAAAACATAAGTCAGCCAGCTGTTTGTTTTGGTTTTTGCATTGAATGGTGAAAATACAGCCAGCTTTTACTCAAAGTACTGCACTTTTTAAATAAGGAATCTGCTCCATATTTAAATGATTTTTTAAAAACTATTTCTTTCATTTTTCATATAATGAGAGCATCTCCTCTTCGGAACATCAGAACTTTCCTTCAAATGGCATATGGTTCCCCCTCACCCATTTGATACCCCGGGGAGCCAAAGCACTTAGGAGACCCAAGAGAGTGTATAATCTACATGACAGCTGGAGGAGGAGAGGCTGACAGAAGCCTCAGCACAGGTATCAGAGAGGGAGTGTTTGCTTTGGAATCCAGGTTGACCCCTTATCTGTCACATCCACCATTTCCTTTGCTCTGGAGAAGACAGCGTTGCTGGCACGAAGGTCTCGCTCAGAGACCAGCTGGACCCACCAAGAACGATTCATGTACCTGAAACTTCTCTGAAATCGACAGGGCGACAGTGTTTTTGCACTTCGGTCTCCTAAATAATCTGTAACCCAGCGTAAGCCACAGGCGGCTTTGTAGCCGGCTTCCCTTTCCTCTATGTGGCGCTTTTATGAGTTCAGCTGTGGGCCCTGCTCACTGCCCTCCACAGCCTTTCTTCTCTAACACATGCATACTTGAGCTCTTTCTGGAGTGCTGACTAAGGAGGAACAATAGGAGGCTTTGAGCCCGCCTCAGCCCCAGACCCAGTCAATATTTACTTCAGTTTGGAGCCACAAGTTTTAAAGCTCCTTCCAAGCAGAACTCAACAGTTGGGAGTCCCCAGAGGTTTCTAGATTTTATTTCAACAAGGGGGGCGGGGGGTGTAGGGATAGAGTAAATAGATGATTGTCCAAACCACTTTCTCAGAAAAAGAGAGTCTCTTCAACAAAACAGGTTAGACTTTCAATACTAATTAGCAATGTATAAGAAGAAAACCAATCACTTTGCAACAGTGATTACTGCAGTCTTCAAACTCCCTATCAGGCTGCTGTGCAAACCCACTGAAGGTGACCCCTGAATATCTTGTGAGCAGGGCCCTGACCTTGTCAACCACCATTTTCCTACTTTGCCTGGAACAGCAATGCGAGGGCCCCAAGTAAAGTCCAAACTCCCCCCACCCCATCTTGTATATATGACCCATTTAAGCACCCTGAATTAAGAGTGTGCTAGGGTCAATACTAGTCTGCATGTGTGCTATCTTGGCAATATTGGGAAGGCGATCTACAGTTTTGAAGATGACCTGAAAGAAAAAGCCACTCTCTTCCTGACAGTGCAAGTGGCTTACTACAGGTGGGAGGTGGGATGAGGCGAGAACAGCAGCAGGTTCTAACACCACATAGGAGTAAGCGGAGTTTTCCTGTGGAGTTGCATTGCCTTTTGTTGAGATAAATGGAGATCTATTAAAAATAAAACTATTCAACTGTAAATATTTTTATATTTGCCTAGTTGATTTAATTTTTTAAGTCAACTGTCATAAAGCTTACCTAAAATAACAATTTGGAAATTTTACTAAAATGATTAAGGCCATATAAAATTACTAGAGAATTCAGCTAGACACCTGCGGAAAGAAGTTCATAGTGTCTGCTGTAACCAATTGTTCATTATTCCATTCAAATCAATAAGTAGGCTTTGTTCTTTCAGCTTAAAGACCTAACTATACATTCCGCTCACATTTTACAATATTTCCATAAAGACAAAGACAAATGAGCTGAAAAGTTTAATACAAGAGAAATTGAAGAGGATTTGCAACTATCCAAACTTAAAATTCTAGCTTATGACAACCGTAGTATTAAAGAGCAGTTCGTCATCATTTATATCCTAAACGTATAAAATATATGGACATAAATTTGGCATTTCCCAAAGAAAAATGAAGAGAATTCAAACTATGCCACCTGCAAAGAATATGAGGCAAAAGGTTAGCTATACTTGGATTAGCCTGTTCTATTATGTTTGTCTACATTCATCAAATGTATTAGAATACTCAATTCAATCATTTCAACATCTTAAGGAATTACTGGATTGCTATGCAGTCAATTTGATCAATCAACATCCTCTCCTGGAAAGAAAATATTGAGTCGGCCTAGCTGAGATGAAGTCTCTAGCTGATACTGTTAAACTGATATATAAGAGTATACGGAATTATTTTTTTTAATAATACAAAGTGTCAATAAGTAAGTCATCAAAATTTAAACTTCTTGACTACCCCTTTGCCAAGAAAGGAAGCCTGGAACAGGGGAGAGATTATAACCATTAATCATTCATCAGACACCCACCCGAATCCAAGTAACATACAATTGCCAAGTTTTAAACTTGAAATAAACTCATAGCAAGCTCATTCCCTTGACAAATCTTAACTTCCAATTTAGCAGGACAAGAAAAACACACTTTTGTATGAAATAATAAAAGCACAATAAAGGTCTTTCTAGCATTCCAGTGAGCATAGCAACTCTAAATATTAACACACTGTTTTCTTCAGGGAAATCAGTGATGCAGAGTTCTAGGTGCTCTGTCAAACAATCTTGGTTATTTCTGGCTAAGTGCTGCCCTCAGTTATCACTACATGTCTGGGTCCTGCACATAAGGATCATTGGTAATTTCCTTTATGAATTACCTACTTTTGAGGGGCAGAAGTGAGGTCTATACCTTCAGGAGCAAAACAACACTATAAAATAATTATGCCAGTATATGATTACAATTTTAAAACAAGGAACAGGCACATTTGCTGTTCTCTGAAATAACTATAAACATATGAAATAAAACCTGCTTTGAATAACCACCAGACAATTGTACAGGAAAGTGGCCCTTTGACAGTAACGTGTTACTCAGGTTTCAACACATTAAAATATGTGTTCCTTGACGAATTCTGTTTCCTTTCTCAGCTAGATTCTGTTATGATCTATTTACGCTCCGAACATCAATGTGTATATAATTAATATGTACTAAGTTTAAAAACACTTGATAACAAGAGTGTTTTAAGCACAGAGGTGTCAAGAGGTTAAAACGTGTTCTCTTGGCAAGAGGATTCAGAGGAATCCAAGGGTCCCAGGGCCAGAGGGGCTGTCTGTAAGAAACAGCCCCAGACAGGAATTGATTTGCTTCCACAAGCTCCTCTTTGGAAATACAAGCATTCTCCAAGAGGGTGTCAATATTCATTAATTTCTTCTTTGAGATGAAGGTATCTCATTATTACCTGTGAAGTCCAAAGCGGACTATTAGGGTTGTAGAAGTCTAAAGAGGAAAACCTATAGAAAAGACAAACTGAGAGGGGACGAGAAGACATTAAAAATAAACTTGAGCGACTTTACAAAGGAGATCCAAATTCCTTTCTGGGAAAAAGGTCCTAGGGGACTTGCCTCTCAAGTGTCATTCTTCACACATTATTACTCTTTGTAGAAATCGCAAAATAAATTCCAAAATGTGAATTCCATTCAAAGAAAACCAATGTAAATGCATAAATCATTTCTATCAGGGAAACATAAATACAACTCAGTCTATCTTTTTAAAAGGTCAGCTCTTCCGTGATGCTTTGAAAGTAAGTTTTCATTTGTGTTCTATGCCAGCCGTTGCCAACCTTTCAGACCTCACGGACCACCAGGGGTCCACAGACCACCGGTTGGTGACTGCTGCTGCAAATATTTCCTTAAACCAGCAGTCGCCAACCTTTTGGACCTCACGGACCACCAGATCTATGCCATTTATAGGAATATATCTATAGATATAAAAGCCTAAGTGACCGTTATGACCGAACAACCAGCCGGTAGCTATGACATGCACTGACCACCAGGGGGTAGACGCTCAATGCAGGAGCTGCCCTCTGGTAGTCAGTGCACTCTCACAGCCAACCTCCCATGGTCCTTCCCCTCAGCTGGCCAGACTGGGCGAGAAGGCCCTGATCGCCGGCCAGGCCGAGGAACCCCAACTGTGCATGAATTTGTGCACTGGGCCTCTAGTAGAATTATAAAGTGAGATGCGGTATAAAGTAAGGTGATCCTCTTAATCTCTAGTCTTTTCATAATGGTGTTCTAAGTTTCTAAAGCCCTGTCACAAATATACTTTCCTTTAAATTTTCATAAATCTGAGGGATACATTATTTTTTTTTTCAGAGAGAGAAAGGAAGGGGGAGAGAGAGAAACATCGATGTGAAAGAGAAACATCAATTGTCTGCTTCCTGCACAGCCCAATCCTGAAACCCTGGCATGTGTCCTGAACTGGAGCCAAACTGGCAACCTTTTGGTGCATGGGACGATGCTCACTTAACACAGGCCAGGGCAGGATACATTATTTTTATTATGCTCATTTATTTATTATAGTGAAGAAACTGAGGCTCAGATTCACCATGATGAATGGCATATGTCCAACTCAACTAGAACAAGAATGTAATTAGATGTAAAATGTAATTTTAAAAAAGTTAATAAAGACAACTGAAAAATCCAATCTGACACAGGTTTTTTAATATCTCACTCTCTGAGCTCTTGCTTGTACGACACCCAAACCCATCTGAAGTTTTATCCCAAACAGCTGCTATTATGAAAACTCAAAACAAACAAACAAAAAGGGCATGAATTCAATGCTTTTCCTTTATGCTGTCGAGACAATCTATGTGTACACATATCACTGTATCCAAAAACTTGGTTACAACCAGTTAATCTGATGACAAATTAAGAGTGAATAACCTTGTGTTAAAAATAAAAACCATTCAATGTATTTCTCCCTTTTTCAAAAATGAAGGGAAAAAACAATAATTAGAACTTATTGAGCTTCTTCTACTTTAACAAAACAGAAATGACCACAAATCTTAGGGATATCAACTCCATTTTGAACAAAGCCATTGCTTAAGATATGCAAATGACTTCATTTTAATCAATGAAGATATCCTATTTCTAAACTTAATGAATCATCTAAGTACATAGCTCACTTCTCTTTTAGGAACCACTAAGTTCACACGTAAGTCTCAGAAGATTCTTGCATTTCTTTATCTACCTGAATCATAAAACTAGAAACTCGAAGTGGCGGTCACCTGAAAGTCATTGCCTCAGTATGTTTATTACACTACGGCAAGTACAAACCTAAACCTGCAAAATATACAAAACAGTCATGTCTTAATTTACTATCCTTCACATTCATAGTTCTTACAAAATGCAACCCAATGTTTTAATTAAATCCATTTACCAAGAATTTAAAAACGAAAAGCCTGGTTTCTGTCCAACAATTAACTAGAAGAAAGTGTTGGTAGAAATTGTTGGAAAAACAAAAGGATACTTGTATTAAGCGTGCTCACCATCCTTTCCCCCCCTTTTTTTGTTTATTTTTGTAAAAATATAGCTGATTTACAGTACAATTTCATCTGCCTTTTCATAATCATTTCATAGAGGTATACTGGCTAAGGACGTCTACTTACTGATGCTTTCACAGGCTTGAAAGTTTTTAGGAGATTAATTATATATAGTTGTACACACAGAGTGAAGAACAACAAAAAAGGAAGTAGGCAGAGTCATCTGAATTTAACTAGTTCCATTCTCTATTTGTTAATACAAGCATCACATAATATTTGTTTTGGGAAAGCAAATGATATATAAGCTGTGAAAAAGCAGAAGCACATTTACAGACTTTACACTTCCTAGCCTCTACAGAAACAAAGATCTCTCACTGAGGGCACTAGCATCATAGAATTTTAGAGCAGGAAGGAATTTCCCCACGAGCCATTTATAACTCCACTGGAAGTGTAGGCTCCTGAAAGCCACCCACAAGAAACCCAGCCGGTGGGAGCAGAGAAACTGTTAGTCATCTTCTATGCTGATTGTAAAATGAACGTTTGGGTCCATTTAACCATATGGATTTAAATTGGAAAGCGTGTTTTTTTTTTTTTTAATCTGTTTCTGAGGTATAGTTCTGCCATTGCCACATAACATACATCTGGGGAAGGTTTGCAAATAAATACCTTTGTACTTTTATGACGGTATCCTCCTTAACATACAACAAAAAATCCCTGGCCTATTCACTTTTGTTAGTGGTGTATTTTTAATGATGCCTACACCTGAATGTAAAACTCTATTTTATTTGTCTGAGATTTGAGGGAAAGTGGCTAGAAATGAACTAGGCCGTCGGACAAATAACTTTCATTCGTGTAAATATTAAGCCAATTTCGATATTGTAGAACCATATGGAAAGTTCAGGGCAAATACAACAAGAGTCCTTGATGAGCAACCAGAAGCCATCGCTCTTGATGGACTCATCGAGAACCTTGCTGCTCACGCTGTGGCTAAGGGCCCCGCGGCATCTGGGTCAACTGAGAGCCTATTAGAAATGCAGAATGTCAGGGCCCAACCCCAGACCTCCTGAATTAAAACCTATATGTCTATAAGACACACACCCGAAAGGATTTGTGACCAGATCACTTGTGAGAAGAAGCAGTGATCTAGAAATTGCTAACTGAATGCTTCATTATGGCAGGGATATTGTCCATACTGTTCACTATGGCATCTTCAGTCCAGAGGACAATGCCTGGCCCACATGGATACTAGACAATTATTTGTTGAATAAATCCATATGTAAAGATTTCTTATATAGCATTTTCTACTTTGCACTGTAATCGTGTGTACAAAATTCTTATTGCACAGAACGGCAAGTTCCTTAAGGATACAGATGCTCTCTTATTCATCTCTGAATCTGCTGCATGCCTCCCAGCGTTAGCACCTATGACTCAAATATTTTATCAACTATGACTTGTAGATACTCAATAGAGGAATATATTATTACTGTTAGGTATTAGATATTCTATTGGCTTGAATGTGAAAACTTTGGAGAAATAAGTTAAAACCAGTATATAATTCCTGAAATCACCCACCTGGTTTTGGCTTTAAATATAGTAAAGAAAATTCACCCAGGGAATCAAAATAATAACAGAATATTATGTTGTAAATGCTCTGGAAATATTATATAAGGCCAAGTCCTGATTCTACATGGTACCAGAGATCAGGGATGGCATGGTGATTGTGATTGAAATACAAAATTGATTCCAAAACCTCATGTTATTCAATGACCTCATAGTCTTTTCTCATCAAATTTCATACCGAAGCTGCTATACGTTTCAGAAAAGTCATTTTTAGTTTTATTTTCTTTCTCAAATCCACCTACCAGTAGACAGACCCAAAGGCAGTGAAGTAGCCAAAGCCATCAAAAGAGCAAGATAGTGATAGAGAGAGCTACACAACAAATGAACTAAGTGATTAGTCCTCAAATAGCCAGATACACACAAAAATCTAGAGCTAAGTGAAGAAATAATTTAAAGAGATCATTACAGGGGGGAGAGTTGGGGATGAAAAGATCCTACATGGTGACAGAAGATGATTTGATCCTGGGTGGTGGGCACACAGTGCAATATACAGATCTTGTGTCATTGAAATCTACTCCCGAAACCTACGTGAACCTATTGAACAATGTCACCCCAATAAATTTTAAAAAGAGATAATAAGAAATAATCAGGTACATTAATAGCATAGACGTGTTGATGACAAGACCATTCCAAAATAATACTCAAAATAATGAGATATTCAGAGTCATAAATGTTGCTGATTCTCTCGGTCCACATTATACAGGATACTAAAGCAAGGACCCCCTCACGCCCCAATAAAGAACTGCTTTTTTTCTTTTTAATTAACTAAGTTAGGTTGTCCTTTATTCATTTTTCCCTTTGGGGAAACCATCCGATATGTCTGATCCCACATATATATGTGTGGGATCAGACATATCAGATGTCTGATACACACACACACATGTGTTTGTGTATTCATACAAAGTATCCTGTATACATATATGCACCACACACACACACAAACTGTCATGTTGTGGTTTTCCTAAGAGTATAGTTGACAATGGTGATAGCAGAGTGTGTAATTAGGTCTCATTGTTTCCCTGACAGCTATAGTTGTATACAAGACCCTTTTCTTTTTATGTTGTAAATGCTATGGGGAAAAAATATATTAGTAACAGGCATTTAATTATGGGTCCAGCAAACATAATGGGAATATCGCCAAAAGATACTAGAACCTCCGGGACAGCTAAAACATATATTTGCAGAGAGGGAAAAGTTTTGTTCTTCAATTACAGTAATGCTCAAAACATTGATGATAGGCATATGATAGAAACATTTTTTTAAATATTTCCCCGAGACTCTATCAACAATAAAAATATGTCTACAAGGTTACATCAATACTAGAACCAAGGATATTATCGTATCTGTATTAAAACGTTGATAAGAATAAAAGCATTGCTTATTAATAAGGGAAATACTCCTTAGAACAGCTTTATGCTTTGATACTATCAATGAAGATTACGAAGATTCCGTTTTTTACTTTGCTTTGCACAGACTTAAAAAAAATAGTACTTGAGATATCAAATATCTGGGTGCTACATTCCTTGAGGCTTACTTTAATTTGTTTTATACAGTATTTTAAATAAATCGTCTCCAAACCGCTGCCGTGGCGGACACCAGATCTGTCACCAAGGTCCTTTCTCGCCTGATTAATTAGTAATTGGGAGACACATTTTGGCAGCTTTCATTTCCCTATTATTTTCTCTCGTTTGACACAAAACCCTGTCAGAAGCACCACTACTTGAACTGTTCCCCTCTTAGTACTGGGTCACTACATTTTAATAAATGGAGCCCCTGCCAAAAAACTATCAAAATAGGCATAAAAGTTTATTGAAGCTGTAACAGTACACAAATACATGAAGAAAACACTGAATGCCACAGCATCTAAAACATTAATGGTGTGTCTGAACCCAGGGGTTACTAGCGAGATTGCAGAGCAGAGACTAAAAGAAAAGGCTTTTCATCTGTCTTTAATGAAATACATATATTTATATTTATATATTAGCTTAATACAGCTGAACACCTTGGTGCAGCAGAGCCATCCATCTGAGGCCTCTCCATCATCCCAACCCAATGAATAACTTCACTGGGCGGCAAAGACTGATGGCGACTACAGGGATACCGAACCCACCCAGAAGTCACGAAAGCTCTATCTCAGCCAAACAAAGAAACATTTTTTATAAAGGGTAAGGTGAGGAACCTAAAAATTGAGGCTAAAAGGCTGACACTTTGGAGAACTACAAAGTAACTCCAGAAGCAGTGTCAGGTTCTCAAAGTGTCAGTCACTGCAAAAAAGCATCCTGCTCCGACGGTGGCTCAGGGCACCTGTGTGCCAGGGCAGCAGCCATGCTGTGTGGGTCAGAGGTCACAGCTTCCACATTCCGACATCTGTCTGTATTTTCCTGCCCTGAAACAACAGAAGGGGAACTAGGCTCATTTGCTCCCACTTTATTTAACCTAACTGTTAAACACTAAGGATCATCTCCCCATATTTAGAAATATTTTTCATTTTTTCCCCATTCCCATTTATCTCCATAAAATTAAATGCCATAAAATAACTTAACCAAATGGTTAAGTCCTCTACACGTTGTTAAAGTTCAGTAAATGTGACAAAGTCACACATCCCACTGGGGACGATGGAACATGAAATATCAAGTAGCATGTCCACCACCATCAAAATCTAGATAACAATTTGCACTATAATTATCCAACCAAAATAAGCCATGACTTGATTTTATTCCAACCACATTTTAATGAGAAACTAGTTTCATTTGCCTTTATAATGTGTATTATCACAGAAAGAGGCAAGAGCTAATTGTTAATTATAGTTTCTACATATACAAATAAGTCACTAATAAAATTTAGAACGGACTCTGACAGCTCAGATGCAGCAAGAAAAAAAAAACAAACACAAAAGTTTTTGTTAGTTCATTTAAAACAAAAATGAGCACTCAGTTATTTTCCTCTTTTCCAGGCAGTCAAAGAAAATGGATGATGGATATCAGAGGAAAGCTCTTCGATACAAAAACTGTCAACTCATACCTGAACTTTAATAAGGAGCCGATGAGATATATATTCATTCTTAAAACGTGGATTTCATTTATCATTTTTAAACTCTATCTATAACCACCAAAAATCCTGCTTCTCATGAACAGAAGCAATCTGTGACATAGTAGCATTCAAGCTGTGCCTAGTTTAATCAGAAGGACTGAGTCAGGTTACTGTGAAATTAATCTGAAAGAAGTTCTGTTTTTACTGCAGGACATGGGAATAATGTTACCAGACATCATCAAACAGATGCAGTAGCAAGCAGTGTAGTATAAATTTTGGGTAAAGTTTGCTAAGACCACATGTCCTTCTAAATGTACCCAAAAATATAAAACATGGTGGAAAACATAGCAGGCTCAGTGGATATACTCTTATAAATTTTAATACCAAATATGAATGTACTTCCAAAATAATTTTTTGTAAGAACTCACAAGAATGGTTTAGTAATTCAGAGCCAAAAAGGTTCTGGCTTCATGTTTCTGGAAGCTTCATTTCTAGAGGTACTACATTTTTATCAATATTTCTTACTGAAGAAAGATTCATGATACCACTGAGCAATTTGGGGGGGAAAAATCTCAATCAACAAAAAGGACTATTCGTACAGTCAGAAAGAGGAGTAAGGATTTAGGGGAGGGGGGTGATAATAAGGGCAATATATTACTTTGAAATTAACAAGTTGTAAACGGCAAAAGAAAATTGCACAGTACAGCCCAAAATTTAACATTAAAATGAAATATGCCTGAGTTTAAAATAAATTATTACTAGGCTAAAACACCCTCTTTTATCAACAATACAAGCAGATACCATTTTAATGAGCTCACAAATAACTTAAAGTAGAGCTTTTAATGTAGAGCCGTGACAAAAATAATTATAAAGTGGTTTAGTCCTTTTCTATCATCCATATTCATTTCCAGACCATTTTCATGAAAGAAAGAAAATCGGTCTTAAAACAAGATGGCTGCTGGGGGGGGGGGGTGGAGAAAAACGCTGACTTAACTGAAAGCCCAAAACCTAGCTTTTCTCAATCAGGAAACAAGGACTTAAGTCATATTTCCTAATCTCCAAGTATGTATTCAAGCACCTCCACAAAGAAACCTATGTATTACACTGTGCAGTTATTTAAAATTATTAATAGCAAAGCAATTTTGTGAAAGGTCTAATCTTTGTGTGCTAATAATGTGATTGTCCAAAAGGTATACAGAGATATCACATGACCAAGATTTCTACTTATACTTTACATCAGAATCACAACCAGTCATGGAAATCAGGTCACTTGGTAAGTAATAACAGAAATAATATCGAGATATCTCTTAAAGAATCCCATCAAAAATGTCCAATGACATCCTGTTACAAACACATCAACTGCACATATTTGGCTTTTTAAACACCCAGGAACTTAACTGTTCGACAATCTCTCCTTGAACTGCACTTGGCTGACCTTCCCTGAAGCAAATGGCAGGTTAATTCTAATGACATATACATAAAATTTAAAAACATTTCCCACAGTTTGAAATAATGTTTAAACAGATTTTTTTAATCACTCAAAACTATTTTTATTTCTCACTTGAGTGGAAAATAAGACCTGACAGTAACATTTTCTTCAAGCTGTCAACTGTCAATTGTATGAAGGATGTTTCTAAAGATGACAAACGTTTATTTTTCCTTATTGAAAATGATAGAATCCTACCTGGATGAAAGCTGAGCTAACCATCACTGTGGTAGACAACTGTCTCTCGGCAACCAGATAACTTTAACTAGAAGTTTTCACTATTTTAAAATACTGTTTTTATTGAAACCTTTGGCTCACTGTTTGAAAACAATATTCAAAAGCCTCAAAAATCAAAAGTTTACATCCACAACATTTCAGAAAATAGTGCAGCGATATCAGTAATTTACAATAAATCCTTCAAAGTACATTAAGGAGTATAAATGATCAAGAATACTGAGATATAAGGAACTTTTTTCATTTATAGAGAAAACTATGTATAATAGTAATGGCACAGAAACACTTGCATTATATTATTACTTCTTAATTTTAAACTAGGTGCTCTGTGTCATTGTGCTGCCTTGGGTATGACTGATGTAATTTTGAAAACGTAAATGCCAATAAATTTAAGGGGAAACTGATCAGGTAATTAGTAATACCCCACTCAGAAACACTGGAAGATCAAATTAATCACAAGAAACTTTTCTACCAAACAATCTCAGGATATAGCTTGAAAAGTAGACAAAATATAAATTTAGCAATATAAATCAGGCCCTTAAAAGAGATATTAACTCACTGATGTTTAGTTGTCTAGGACCACCATCATAAGACACAATACTAAAAGTGAATTTTAATACCTCATTCCTTATACTGCTCTTTTAGATTTTTATACCTAAATATGTATGATCTGTCACAAATGGTCAAAAGGCAATTTTTTCTCAGTTTGGAAGACTGATGCTGACTGAGTATCCAGTGTAAGTAGGAAGGCCTTACTGTACTGAGGGACATATAGGTTTACTTTTCAACAAGGACATTCCAATCAGAGCTGCTATTTTAATAGTTTGTATACTGATTCTGAAAAGAAAGTTGATTATACTCAGTCAACAGAGATTTGTTCATTACTAAAATACAGCTTTTTAAATCGTCATTGCTATACTATAAGTTATTCAAAACAAACACAAAAATGAAGAAGGCTGAGTGGCTAATAAGCCAAATATTTATATTGTGGGGAGGAGGAAGAAATACTAAGCAATAGACCAAATGCTACCCATATATCAAATTATGGTCTTAACATTTTCTTGTTTTGTTCATTTTATATTTTAATGTATACTCTTTCTCAAAGGTACATTCTTTAGCCATATACTTCTCCCAAGCTTGCAAAGACCAGGACTCCTGAAGGACTAATTGTATTCATTCATTTTCTTGGCCTAGCATGAAGCTGGTAGCTTGCTTGGTACATAGCAACAGGAGAGAAAAGGAGGCGTTCATTTTTATCTGTCCCTATCCAACAGGAAATCAGGCCAGTGGACAGAAGGCCATGAAATCCCTGTTCAGGAGGCATATCGCAAGATTAAATGGCAAGACATTCACAAGGTTAATTTGCCCCCAAATAACTATGTGCTCCTTCCAAATCGGATCCTCAGCATTCAAAGTGGAAGTCTTGAAAGCTATTGGTTATCAGCCAGAAGACACATGGCAACAAAATATCCGTTCAGGGAACCAATGGTTTAGTTAATACCACTAAAATCAACTAACAGGGAGTAACAAACTACTGAAGGCTCTCTCTGATTCTCTTAATAACAAGGAGTTTTCTAACTTGGGCCTCACACTGGAAATGCCCAGCTAGACTGTACAGACAAGTGTGCCACAAGGAGCACGGATGCTCCAGTCACCTAAGACAGGTGACTGCTTCTGATAGCTCATTATGAGCAAATAATAAAATGCGTCCAATGGGTGAAACGTAACATCTCAGAAGCCGACTTCACTTTTCAAATTTCTATGGAAAACTGTCCAAAAACAAGAAGCATACTTCTCTTTTATAAATGTCGAGATAAAATAGGGGAATAGAAGGCAGATTCAGTTCAGGTCTCCTAAATGGATAGGAGTAAAAACATGACATATAAATCTCCGTCATACAGCTTTATTTTTATCCGGGTGTGTATATAAATACTGATATAAATAAATATCAAAATAATAAACCTACCTCATTATATCTACTAAACTGACATATTACATCGAAACTCAAGAGTCAATAAAGTTAAAAGATTTTAAGTGCCTTTTACTTGAAGAACTTTTTTAACGATATTATTTCAAACACTGAAACTTTCAAAAATAAAGTTAAATACTTTACAAAGTCTGGAAATAAAACTTATTCAAAACAAAAATCAACTTTCCACCTTTTCTCAGAACAAATTTTTAGAGTTAAACCAAACTGATTTCATTTGCTTGTCAGTGGAAAAGGCACCGTGCTGGCATTAAAACACTGATGAGTCAGATTTTAAAAAATAAAACATAAATTTTGAAAGAGGAAAAATACTCAGGAATCATCATTAGGAAAAAATTACTTCTCTTATTTAGCCTCATACATATGACCTACAGGCTAGAAGATTTGGGAGTGTTGACCTGGAGTTCACATCACTTTCACAACTTCAAGATTACATGTTAACAAAACTAAATGTTGTCAATTACCTGTTACGCTCACATTAAATATTTAATCTACAAGTCTCTGCAAGAATTTAAAAGCCCCAAGAAAACATATGATTAGGTTAAAATTTAATAAATCCCAAATATATTGCAGAGGTATGTTTTCTTGTGAGAGAATAACATTTTAAATTGGTGATGCTCAAACCCGAACAGAAGCAAAGCACTAAGTGAGAAGAACCAGTATTCTTAAAGTGTGCTGGTCGTATTTGCCACTGTTCCATCCATTAACACCACACAGTGGGAGGCATCTTTAATTATCCTAGCATCAATTTGGCAACTGGTCAAAAGAATCCAAGAACTTTTCCATATACACACACTATTTAAAAGAGTATTTTCATTGGAAGCAACAAACTGTTTATAGCATCCTTCATTCAGATTAAGTAGGATGTTCTTAATATTGAGTCATTTGTATCTTTGTAAGAGTAGCGACTAAGAAAGAAGTCAATAAAGTTTTATTACTAAAAGTCTTTTAAAAAGTTATTTAAAAGCTTTTTACATTCTTAAACAAATCAAGGACAAATAGTTATAATCTCCTTGATTTGGATTTTCATTACTCCAAGTTACTGAATGACAAGGCCAGTTCAGAATTCAGCATAACATTAACAAGATCATTCTATTACTCTTACTACTTAGGTTAAATTCATACAGGTTTTCAAATTTTTTAAATATGAAATATGCACTTGGGCAAATGTTACCATGCACTTCTACTCAGACTGATAGTTTTCAGTTGCTACTTCAGAAATTTGTGCCAATTCAACACATGAAATTAGTTTGGACCACCGCCCAATAAGTACTGGCAACTAAAAAGTTATCAGCATTTGAAAATTGAGCATCCATTTCCCAGAAGTGAATGAATACCTGGGAAGATAGATTCTGACAGTAAAACTATCTGACAGCAAATAAGTTTAATATTTTCTCTTCTATGAACCTAAGTCAATGGATGCTCATGGTATCAATGGAGTCAGTAATGAAACACAATGTAGCGAATAAATTCCTACGACTATACAAGTTATAATATAAACTATTTAAACCTTGTGATCAAGATGTAATAGTTAATTCTAATTTTATCTAAACATAATTTTAAATTGAAGTCGATTGGTATACGCTAAAATATATTTATTTCACTTGCATGGTATCATAGCAGCTTAATGTGTCCACTGAACTTTAAGTCTTTAAGAGAAAAATTTTAAGAATCAATTTAAGTTGCAATTAAAGTTTTCTACTTTTTTCCAAAAGACTGAAGTCTTTGATTATGTTATTCGTTTAGCAAAATCTTAAAAGATAGGGTTTATGCAAAACCAAAAAGCATGGCTAGATTACATTGGTAATGATAAAATATATGAAAGGGAAATGTAAAACACATAATTTATAAAAGTCAGTAAATTGGTGCAAATTTTCTAAAATCCTGTGTCACTATCTTGTGATAAACTTTTTTTTCCTGAATTACTTATTTTGCATTTGGCTCCTTTTAAACAACATCCAAGCTGACTTTTCTTAATGCATCAAAAAAGCACCGTCTTATTTAACACATCAGAGACAAATCTGCCACTCAGATTTATAAAATTATATTATTTTTAAAGTAAATTTTAGTGCAATAATATAGAAAGATAAATAAATCTATAAACCCCTAAGAATACTGAAGTTAGGACTGAATCTCTTGGGAAGGGAGGTATGTCATCTTTCTGTTGAACATTATCAAAATGATAATAATCAAATAGAAAGGCATTTCCACAAACCTCAAATTATAATAATGACTGGAGAATACTCTTGGACCTTAAAAATTCTGCAAATTAACTTTGTCTGGGCTGGTTCAAAGATACCATGGCATCCTGAGCAGAAGAGTTTTCTGCAGACAGAGCATAGCTGTTAAAAACATGACCTGTGACAAAAATCAATGTGCTAATCTTAAACCAAACAACAGTATCAAAAGCATAAAAGAGAGATAACCTAAGATAAAATGTCCTCAAGCTAACTCAGATTAGCTTGACAGGTTAAGAAGGAAGGGTAGAGGGGTATCGGCTGATTCTGTTTTAACCCAGATGACTAGAACCTCCAAGTATCCAAATTAATGAGAAAAAGAACACACTATGAAGTTTGGCATGGGAAAGAAAGGACAACCAAGAGCAAATGCCCCAAATTCAACTAAACAATCTCACTGTTATTTTATTTAATAAGGCACTAACGTTTACAAATATAAATTCCTCCGTTTTGTGTATGCTGTCTAATAAAGCCCAAAGGGGAATAAAACCAACCAGCATAATGAGGCTTGCTTTTAACACCATCACAACTGCAAAGCTTGATCTATTTGTCTTGTCAGCTTTAATAAAAGGCATTTCCTCTGGCAGGATGGCTTCTTTTTCTCTTTTTCTAATAGTGGTAAGTGGCATGTCAAAGAAATAGCTTCCCATCCCACACCACCCACCTCCAAAAGACTTTTTTTTTTTTTAAACCAAACTTTCAGGGATGTCTCCAATTCTGCCAGGCAAGGATGAGAGCTTGGACTACCTGGGTGTGACTATCTTTCCTGGGGTAGCAGGGCGGGCGGGGGGAACTCTTTCTCCGTTTGGCAACCGGTGGGCCGCCAGTGGGGAAAGCTGCCCATATCTTCACCTGAGGTGACATTACTTTAAGTGGGGAATCCCTCCCATGCCTGCAGAAGGGCGGGAGGACCGCGGAGAGGTCCACTGGGAGGCAGGAAGCATTGGAAGCGCTCTCCACACTCCTCTCCCCAGGCGAGCTGGGCGCACAGCAACCATAAACTCTCCTCGGAATCCCGCCACTGTCCTTCCAACTTCCACTCCAGCCCAGGGGGAAAAGCTGAGATTTGGGGAATAATGTTATGCCCCTCCTGGGCGGGCACCGAAGCCAGCCCGCAGCTGGAAGCTGGCCTCGGTCCCAGAGAGGCAGAGCAATTTGGACCCAGTGGGGCAGACTGCTGCCCAAAGGCCTGGGAGAAAGTGGGGCCCTGAGCGGAGCTGTTCTGCATTGGGAGGGGTCCGTCCGGCACGCTGGGCAACACCCACCCCAACTCCACACTCAGTGTCCGTGAACAAGGGATGTCCGCTGGTGGCCACCGTCCAGCAGCCGAGCTAGGGCGGCCCCGGGCGCCCACCTCTAGCCTCTGGCGTACACGGTGGGCTTTGGGTTTCGCAGCAAAAACGGTTCCAGGTAACCGCGCTTGCTCCTCCGGCTGTACCACGCCAGGCCGTGGACGAAGGGCTCCCTACTCCCTGCTCTGCCAACTCCAGCAGCTCGCGCTGCACACATGATGTAACCCGGCATTAGATCAAACTTTCTGGCACCTTGAGCCCACCCAGGGGTGGAGGAGGTGGGAGAATCTTCTCCATTGCCAAGAGCGCCAGGCCCAGACTGACCCAGGGGCCAGATCATTTCCTTGCAGTTAAAGAGGAAAATAACCTAAAGCTTCCGCTTCCCAGCCCCCCTCATTTCCCCCAGCCCGTGCGCTTTTTGAAAGCACAGAAAAAAGAAAAAAATTAAAAAGAAAAAGAAAAACACAACTTTGGGGACATTTGGCGGGTCTCCCTGCAATCCCTGCGCACCCACGCTGCAGGCCGGAGCTCCCGGAGGTGCGCCCCGGGGCTGCCCGGGACCAAGCCCTGCGCCGGTATCGGGATGCTGGCCATCCTGCCCCGGCGGGTCAGCGGGGAAAGTCTCGATTCCCGGGCTCCCGCCTTTTCCGAGTCTCTTCGCTCTCTGCAGAGGCAGCCGATCTGGTTAGACCCGGGACTCCCAGGGGCGCCAGGCCTCTCCGCGGTGGTTTAACAAAGAGTGGCGCAACGGGAGCGCTTCCCGCCGGCGCCCCGAAAGCCACCAGCGCAGGGACGACGTAGGCTCCGAGGGTGCGCGCTGCCAGCGGCCGGTGCTCGCTGATCCCCGCTGCCGCTGCAGCTCCTTCCGCAGGGCCCCGAGGCCCGGATAGTCCCGAGGCCCGGGTAGCCCCGACTCTTTGCCCCCTATTGCCTTACCTAGGGTTGCTACTGTTCCAGTAGACTGCGTAGCGGTCGGCGACGGCCTTGGAGCCCGGGTCCTGGCTGAACACGCACATCCAGAGCACCAGAAACATAAGCGTCAACATCTCCACGTGCAACATCACGCCTGGCCAGCGGCGGAGCACTGGACGCGCCACTCCGGGGAGAAAGCAGGGATCCGGAGGCAAGGAGAGAACGGGAGCGAGAGAACAGGAGCCAAATAAATATGAATAAATAAAATTGAAGAGAAATAAGAAGAGAAAAAGGCACACACCAAGCTGGGGGGGGGGGGGGGGAGAGCGAGAAGAGGCAGTGGAGGGGCTGAATACAAACTCGCACCCCCACTGGAGTGTTCAAAAGGAAAAAAGAAATCACAAGATGGAGAGAAGCATGCGAGTGCGCGGTGGCGGCGGCGAGGGCGGGGTAAGGGGTGCCAAGCTATGTCTAGGGCGGCGGCGGCTGGCCGGTCACCCCGGGAGAAGGAGGTGCGCGCCCGGCCGAGCGACGGCAGCGCGGGTCGGGGCAGGCGGCGGCGCACGCTGCACAGTCACGGGGAGCTGCGCGCCACGGCTGCGGGAAGACATACACTGGCCCGCCGGGCCCAGCTCAGCGTCGGCGCCGCGGGATGCACAGGTCTCCGCCGCCCAGGGCTCTCGCACTGCGCTCTGCTTCGCTCCAAGTTACTTTGGCGGCCGGTGGGAAACTGCAGAAGGAGAGCTCCGTATGGATGGGGGCTTCGCGCCGGCGGCTTCCTCTGTGCCTTAACTGGGCAACCCCCAGAAATCGCGGAGGAGTCGGAGGTGTTGCGGATTCGGGGCGGTGCGCTGCGCTGCGCTGCGCTGAGAACCCACAAACCCAGCCCCGCCGGCGTCCTGGAACGGGTTAAGCGGCAAGTAAGCTGGCGAGGAGCGGTCTTGCTTCGTAAACCTCAAAAAAAAGTTTGGCTCTCCGTGTCTTCCAGCAGGTCCCCGGCGGAGTCGGACTGCGGCGGCGGCGGCGGGAGACAACACCGCAGGCGCTGGCCTCGGGGATTTCTCGCGCGTGCTTTTCTCGGCCGGGTGTGGGTGTACCGAGGTGAATGAAGAGCAGAGGTTACCAACCAGCCAGCGAGGCGGAGCTGGGATGCCTAAACCTGCAGGACGACGCCAAACCAACAGATCGGCTGCAGAGCCGGAGGGAAAACAATCACTTTCAAATGAATCCCTCCAACTCCTGGATGGGCTGATGTCAGTCTCCGATAGCCTTCCGGGAGCAGCAATGAGCCCCCGGACGCAGTGCCAAGAGCCCCGAGTGAGCTCTCAGAAGTGTCTCTGCGACTCCGACGGGTTCGGCCCCAAGCCCAGCAACTTGTAGAGACGCATCAATCAGTTTGAAAGGGAGGGTGGGGGGAGCGCACGAGCGAGTGGCACCTCCCCGATGACTACATCAGAAAACCTTTCCGATCCTCCCGCAGCTGCTCGTCTTCCTTCCCTTCCTTGGGCACAGCAGCAACAAGAGGTGCAAACCACCAACCGAATCCTAAAACCCCCACCAGACAGGAAAATAAACTTGAGTGCAGCGGCGTCAGCAGCCCCGGCAGCCGGGAGGGATTGAAACGGCTGGCGAGAAGTGGAAAGGGGTAAAAGTCAGTTTTGCAAAAGAAAAAAAAGGGGGGGAGGGAATGCTTTATGGGGAAAAATCTCCTCGGGCACGCCCCCTCGTTAATGACCTGCGTGTAAAGCCGACAGCAGCCGCGACCCAGCCGCCGCACGAGAACGCGAGGCGGCACGCGTGAACGTGGACATGGGAGGCGCTGGGGGGTGGGGGCGGGCGTGTAACGCAGGGCGCGGGGCAGGCAGGCGGCGCGAGTACGGGTGAGAGTTCTGGACCGAGCAGGGGGAGGCGCCGCCAGCCAGCGCCCGCCACAGCCGCTGCTGCCGAGGCCCGGGTCCGGTGAGCTGCTCCTGCTCCCGTTACACCCTCCCCCTCTCCAGTTTACTTGGGAAGGTGGGTGCGTGGAGCAGCCAGTCAAGGAACAGCCTGCTGTTTGCTTACAGATCCAGGGTTGTGGTGTGTTGTTTTTTTTTTTTTTTTTCTCTTTCTTTACGCCAACCGGATTGGTTGCTCCAAGAGAAAGAGGCGTTTTCCTATTCTCCTCCCTTCCTCTCGCCTCCTGCCCCCTCCCGGCCCCACCTTCCTTCTGACTAATTGAATTACTGGGAGTGCCGAGGCGCCCTCTTCTCCACCCTAGCCCAGCGGCCGCGCGTAACCCTTTGGATGCTGAATTCCGTCCGGGCTTAGAATGATTTGACATTTTTACCTGGGAATGGGGTATTTCAATTATAAAGGAATCGGTTCCCACCCAGTAGCCGGAGAGCTGGCATCTGTCTCCCGGGCCCCTCGGGTGACATGAACCCGCTGGCAGAAAGCCTCAGTGAATACGTGTTCTTGTAAATCTGCCCTGGTCTTCCCAATGAGCAATGGCCCAGTGCGGGGTTATCTGGAAAGCTGAGCATCTCTCCTGTGCCTTTCAATTCCCCGCTTCCTACAAGGGATTTGAAAGGTTCCTAAGCAGGAAGCATGACTTTCCTGAAAACACTTTTTTTTTTTAATCAAGAAAATCACAGGTTATGTAGAGTGATTGCCATTCAGTGGGACCGTTCAGCAGGGAGGAAATGAATGCAGCAGGAGAGTTCATCAGAAATACGTTACACATTTTCCATTTCAACCCCGAGGTTATTAGTTCGCTACCCACTCCCCAAAGGATAAATGTTTTGAATAAAGTATTTTCGGGAGGGAACCTCTGTCGGAGAACAAGGTCCCTTATTATTGGAAAAGGCCTGGCGTTCCTGGACTTCAAGAGCAGGTTGCAGCACCGTGGCCCCAGGCCATCACCGGAGCGCGATTGCCTGACAGCCAGGCCGACTCGGCACCCCGGGACGCGTGCCCCTGTCCTCCAGCGCCCGGGAAGCTAGCCAGGCGCCGGGCTCAGCGGAGCTACAAACCCTGAAGACTCTCCCTCGTGGGGCTCCGTGGGCTCAGTCTGCGTGGTATTATTCTTTCTTGCTCTCTAGGGAGTTTTCTGCCTCAGTGGGGAAAGGCTGATCCCACGAAAGTGAGCACCGTCGTTTTGCTCCCAACCTTACCTGTTCTCCCCCTTACTTATTAGCCCAACATAATCAAATATCACGTTGTCTGTCCTGCGCTTTCAAGCTCTGGAGTTCAGGATTTCCTGGCGCTTCGGAGCTGTTTGGAAGCGTCCAGACGCCCTCCAGTGGTGGCCCTCAGTCAGCACCCAGCGCGGGTATTGCCTGCAGTTCAGCCGGATTGAGTTTGATAAGAGAATCTGGGATCATGATCCATAAATACTTGAGGGAAAAGGAACAGTTCACACCGGCATGGAATTAACTGCATGTTATGGGCCCTTGCCTGAAAGTTGAGTAGTTTGTCAATTGCAGAATTTTTTCCCCACCTGGGGAGATTCTGAAATTGTCCTAGGAAAGTAACGCTTCTGTTTGTGACTAGATATAGATTGCAATCTGAATAAATATAGATTCCATGACAGATCACCCAAACAAATCATCTTCCTAATTTAAAAAAAGCAAATTCAGAATGTTAATACAACTGCTTCTGTGTATTTCACAAAATTCCAGCAATGAGAAAGAAGTGAGAAAACTTAAAGTAGAAAAGTAAAGGATAATCTTTTACTTTTTAAAATCAAATTTTCATTTAAAAAGTTATTTGCTTTTCCCTCGTGGTTTCTAATCTTGTTGATGTTCAAGTGCTTTGCCTATTTTGGGGTGTGTTTGTTTTTTCTGTTGCAGAAAGAATGCATTTATTTCTTCCCTCGGCCTTTTTGATAATAGCTCTAATAGGTGCTCACCTGACTGAAGCAGTTTTGCAGGAAATACTCTGGACCCTTTTAAGGAACATCTGTGTCTTTCAGAAGAGAATGCACAACTTCTGTCGTAGGGAAAATGCTGATCATCATCCGAAAGTCTTGTTAGTCAGGGAAATATCAGGTATCAGGGAGTTAGCAAGCTGGCTTCCTGTGGCTTCCAAACCAAAAGGAGTAAGAAGAAAAACAGAATTCACCTCCACTTATTTCCTATCTGAAAACACATACTGTAACCAAAATTGATATGCAGCAACTCAACATATCAAAAAGATATGGATGCCCTACTATTTTAAATGTCTCTAATTTGTTTAGAGCCTGGAGAGTCCCATTTTAAACAAAACAAAACAATTATACCTATGGCCTTCCTTAAAATGATTCAAGGAGTTAGAATAAAGATATTGCTTAAAAAGAGTCAAGGAGTTGGAATAAAAGCACTGTTAAGAACATAATTCAAATGTCTGTGTGAAATAACTCTTAAAATTAAGTGCTTCCTTCTGGGATTATATACCTACATAATTATTGCTATTAGAGTAACCAAGCAGCAATCGATAGAACAGTGACTTTCATCTCATGGCATACATAAGCTAATTACTAAAATTCTGTACAGTACCAAAAAAATACATATTTTGCAGTTTGACCAAAAAAAAAAGGTATAATTTTTATTCATTTTCACTGGATGGCTATTGTGTTGGCTGTTGTCAGTTTTTTACTTGACAGTCTAAGAGAAAATAGGTCAGTACCCCTGACTAAATAGTCAGGTATCGCATGCTTTAAAAAATTCTTGCAGCACAGTGCCTGCCATGGCATACCAGTAAGAGAGGTATTATTAACGATGCACTTATTGCTGGTCTTGTGGCATGTTCAAGTCACATTATTCAAGTGATTCGAATTTATACAAATCAGCACTATATAAAATAATTATATTATTATTAGTCCAGTGTCAAAGAGGCAATGACTTTCAAGCTCGCCATTAAAAGATAAGGAGCATTTCCCCCCAGTAGAGAAGGAGGTCCAGATATAACAAAACAAAAACAGCAAGGAGCTAAAACATGGAAAAATAAAAGACTTTGAGGTTGAAACAGGATTGCAGGGAGTTGAGGCCTGAAAAGCTAAGAACGGACTGTAAAGGGCTTAACTGCATTTTAAGAATGTCTGTGTTTAAAGCTACCAGCAACCAAGTGCATTGGTGGTTTTAAAACAAATGACAATGAAGCAACAATCATTATGCCTCAAATTAAAACACAAACAGAGATTTATTTATTTGTGTTTCATTGTTTGGCCTTGAACTATCTGGATGTCTGACCTTAGCTATGAACTAGAATCACTTGGGGAGCGTTTTAAAAAAGAACAATGGTAGGGTCCCACTCCCTGTTTTAGTTGGTTAGGGCAGGGGAACTGAGATCTGTAATTTTTAAAAGCTTCCCAGGGAATTCTAATGAGCATAGAGGATTGAGAATCACTGAACCAGGTAATTTATTTTTAACCTTAACTACTTCAATATTTTAGGCCAAAGAGAACGTTCTATACTTATTGGTCTGGAGAAAGGTTCCAGCTAACCATCAAGGCAGGAATGTTGATACTTTAGAGAGCTGAATTTTATGATCCTGTGTATTAAAATGAAGCGATACTTTAAAAGTAATTCTCACATGGCACAAAATAGAATGCCATCTCCAAGATGCGGTTTCAGGGATCAAGCTTGATTTTAAATATGGGTTAGCCCTGGCTGGTGTGTTCAGTGGTTAGAGTGTCGTCCTGGGCAAGAGGATTTCAGGTTTGATTCCCAATCAAGGGCAAGTACCTCGGTTGCCAGTTCAATCCCCAGCCAGGGTCCATGTGTGGGAAGCAACCAGTGAATGTGTCTCTCTCACATTGATGTTTCTCTTTCCCTCCCACCCTCCCTTCCATTCTCTCTAAAAATCAATGGAAAAGGTATCCTTGGGTGAGGGTTAACAAAAAATAGTTTAGAATAAAATTAAAATGGGGTAATTTTTTTTTCTTTTTTTACTAGCTTGGACTTCCTTTTAAAGCATTAGCTGCCTGCCATCAGATAGAAGTGGAGTTCTATTGGGTTAAACAAATAAATGTGAAAGCTGATGAATCAAACCCCAAAGTCCACAGACTAAGAAAGTCTTGTTTAATATGGCAGTTAAATGAAAACTGATACCCAGAAAAGATAATAAAGGAAATAAACTCAAGGGCAAAGATTAAAGAAATAATAATTAGACACAAAACAATGTAACAGATGACTAACATAATGGTATTCAAGCTAACCCTGCAGCCTATTTTTCTAGAACATTAAGAATTCATTCCAAAGCCCCAAGTAACCCAAGTTCAATCACCAAACTGTCACCCGGCTATCCTGCCCACAGACTGTTTGAAGTTATTTAATGAAGTCTTCTCCCCTAGTCTTTCCTTTTATAACAGGTTACTCAGAATCTTTAGAAATAACTCTTTGCTAGCTTTTCTCTCCTTAGAGACCTTAGGAAATGCTCCTTTTCTATTTCTGATCTAGCTGTCTCTTCTGTGAACAAACTAAAAAAGAGAGAGAGGGGGGAAAAAATCTCTACTAAACAGAGTACAAGGTCTTTAATCTTATGACCTTCAACTTCCATCATGAATTTTCCATTTTTCCTCATTCTCCCTTTACTTTCTTAGAGTTTGTTTCACAGAATCTCTTCTCTTGAATTCTGTGGATAAGTAGAAGCAGTTTTATAAGTTGCTACAATATTCTGAAAGAGGCATTTAAATTTCTTGAATACTAACCATCCATTTGTTGTTGCTTGCCCACTTCAAAATATAGTTTAAGTAAGACCTACATAGCAAACTTTTTAAACATACAGAAGTTCGAGCTGTCATTTTGATAAACAACTAATCATATTGCTAGGCATATAGGTAAATGTGTGTTATGTTTCTGTGCATTACAAATGTGTATTGCTTAAATGTAATTTGAAAAGAAGCAAACAAGAATGGGTTGATTCAACCAATTTCCACATCACTTTTCATTTTCTAGACTTTTGTCTAGATACCTTATAGTTATGTGACCAGTTTTCAATCATAAAGCAACAATTATTGGGTGATTTTATTCCCATAAGAAATTTTCATGTTGTTTTTTACTGATTTATCATGTTTGCTTGTTATTGTTCTGTATTTCCCCTCTTCAAATTTTTAAATAAAATTCAACAAAGAAAATTTATTTGCATTTTATAAATCTAATCGATCAACTAGCACACTGTATACTGTCAGTAAAGCATACTGTCATAAATTCTTTGTGAATTATTAAACAATACTACATTCCTTGCTTAAAAGAATATAGATTATCATGAATGTAGATTACAAAAAAATTAAAATTTTATATTTGGTTTATTATGATGGCAATCACAGATGTCTACAGCATACCTTTTTTGAAATAAAAATAATATAAGTAGGCTTTTCAGAAATAAAGTTAATTTGTGTCAGTTTTTCCCATGTTCAAACTAATAATTAGGATTTTTCTCCCACCACCTTCATTTACCATCACTCCAAAAGCATATAAGAATGAATTTTTGTTTTCCTTTACTTGCTTAGAAACCCCCAAAAAGCTGAAAAATCTTTTACTAGTATTAATGTCCTTATATACACACATATATGCATGTATGGCATATATGTGAGCATATAGAGAGCCAGAGAAAGTGAGAGAACTTATTTTTCAATTAATTTCACCTGAGATTTTCATCAACTTCTGGGAGAATTCTATTTAAAGATGAGTAGAGGATGTAATCCTTAGTCAGTGGGCATGATTTCATGAAATAGGAAATGCTGTTTGTAAGCCCCCATTTTAGCTTTGGCTTTACTCCCCACCCCGAGCTAAACTGACTAAGCTAAGTGAAGTGTAGAATTATGGCAAACTAGGAAATTCTTTCCCCAATTATGTGCTTCTCCCCCCTCTCGCCCAGATAAAAGCCTCCTTTAGGGAAATTTGGATCCTGGTTTTTTGGAGTGTGATATTTATTTATTTATTTATTTTGATATATAAGTCTCTCTCTCTCTCTCTCTCTCTCTCTCTCTCTCTCTCTCTCTCTGCATTTCACTTGGCCATAGTAGAGATGGTCTTTTAAAATATACTATTAATTTTTTAGGGAAAATGTCCTCTTATTGCAGATTTATAGCCCAAGTCTCAGACTTCCAAATACCTTATGGTTATGCCAACATTGTAAATTTTATTGTGATGCTGTAAAGTTACAGTTAAGGTATAATTTTTTAAAAGCATTTCATCTTGTAGTTTGGAATAATAGTTATAAAGCTGGTCTCTATAGAAACCACTGTAATTTATTATCTTGAACATCAAATAATGCAGAGGATTATTGGCCAAAACATTTTTTAAATGAGAGATATTTTACTGAATTGTCACTTTCTAAACTCAAGTCAGGAGAGGAAAGTGTGCTCCTAAAATGACTACCTTTCAACCAGAGGTTATCATTCTCCATTTCCATTAGTTTACCTTTCTTGGCGGGGGAAGAGGGAGCACATCTATACTAAATTAAATAGGATTTATTGGTTCAGCTAGGTTCTGAATTACTGTGGATTAGGAGATTCATTTCTTAGCGTTTTTTCACTGAAATCCATCAGGATCTCTTATGTGGTCTATCTAGTATTCAGCATACTTCCAATGCTTAATAAATATTACATTACAATATCAGCATAATAATAAATCATCTTAAAGTACTACATGGACTATTAAGTGAGATCCTATTCAGTTTGAGCCAAGACATCAAAAAGTTTTATTTTCTCTATATGCATACAAAATAATTTTAAAACTCCCTTTCCATGAAATGTCCTTGCCTTCATAAGATGTCTACATATTAAAAGTGAAGTGGTGAAGTTGCATCTTCCAGTTACATATTTTATTTCCTCAATTTATTTTGGAGCCTGAATTTGCCATTTTAATAAGAGGAAATTTAAAATTGGGCAGACAAAAATGGAAATAGCACCATTTGTCAAGTAAATGCCCTTTTCCCAATGGCAATTCTAAAATCTTCATACAAGTTTACTGGGCCCACAGCTACGTAGTGTTCCTTGCCATTAAGAAGTTCTGCTTTGTCTGTGATTGGTTAGGTCACAGAGACCTAGACTAACAGCCACTGAAAACATGAGGATTTTCTTTACGGTTTCAAAAACAAAAATTAACTAAAAAAATATTCAGTTAATACAATCTTATCCTAACTAGTTGCTTTGAAACTGTCATCAAGGCAAAAAATAAAAATATTTTGCCTCCAAAAGTATTGTTAGAATAATTACATTTTCTCTACCAAATAGAAGAAAAACGATGCATCATCTGTGGTAGATAGCAAATTGGCCAAAATTCCTGTCCCCCCTTACCAAGTCCTTTTGCAGTTAGCCCCTCCCATCAATTGACAGGGGCTATTTTAACACCCTTTGAATCTGAACTGACGTTGGGACTTGCTCTGGCTAACAGAAGGTCACAGAAGCAATGCTGTGCCATTTCTGAGCCATGTCTCAAGAGGCATTGCAGCTTCTGCTCTTTCTCTAGGAACCCTGCCCAATTGCCCTGTGGACAAGCTGAAGCTAGCCTTCTGGTTGATGAGAGATATGTAGCCCATTCCCCTGCATTGTCCCCACCAACCCCCAGAAACAGAGCTACCTAGCTGACTGGCAACTGCCAGCAGATGCATGAGAAATTCCCAGCCAAGACTAAAAGAACTGCACAGCTGAATCCATTCTAAATTGCCCACCCACAGAATCCTGTCCTGAATAAATGGTTCTTGTTTTCAGCTAGTAAAATTTGGGATGATTTGTTATACAGCAATAGATAACAGATACATCTTCTTGTTAAATTATTGGAAATAAATTTTTAAATGTTATTCAGCTCAAATAAATGCTATTCTTTCACAATTTGGATTTCCATTACTGAGTTACTTGATGTTAAATCTATAATTGGCAAACTAACTTTCTGTGTATAAATATTTTAAAACATGCTTTTATTGAATTTGAAGAGAGAGAGCAACATTGATGTGAGAAACATTGATTGGTTGCCTCTTGCACCCCAACCAGGGATTGAACCCACATCCTGGGCATGTCCCCTGACCTGGAAATGAACCAATGACCTTTAGGTGCATGGGACAATGCTCAATCAACTGAGTCACACCAGCCAGGGTGCTTTCTGCATATTTCCAACAGGAATGTTTGTCTCTGCTACTTTGCCAATTTCATAGGGAGTCTTTTCATCTGGAGCCTTAAATGAACACTATTAACATTCAGGCCCTTCTGATCCTCTTTGGTTAGAATAGCAAACCTGAACAGATGATTTGCCCAGAGGTGATTCTTCTTCTAAAGTGGTGCCCAGCAAGAAAAATGAAAAGGCAAAATCAAAGGAAGCTATGTTTAGCTTCATCTCAAATCTCCACATCACTCACTACTATTGATTTAATATCATGGCACCTCCATATTTCAGGAGGAAAATCTGCCACAAGACAGAAACAGTAGTGACCCTGCAATGGTCATCTTACTGTCATCGAACATCAAATTACAACATCTCTGTTCTTGGCCGACAGCCACAGCAGGACTGGGTATGTACAGCTCTCTACATAGATGGAAAAGATGTGTTTCAAGGAAGTAAGATATAGAGTGAAATCTTATATATTAGGCCTTATCTTCCTATAACATAAAGTTCGGAAATTGGAGGAGAGTTTTGTCAAGGCCCTTATTCACACTCCCTCAGGTCTTTACTGGACCAGATTCCCAATGTGTGCCATCTAGAGGGAGACTAATCCACACATGCAGAGTTGTGCTTTCAGAGCATCCATAGCACTTTCTTCCTGAGAGAACCAAACCACAGGCTACCCTTCCATTGTGGCTTTCTCATCCTTTGCCGTTGGTTTCTCAAAATAAGAGTTCTCTTATTTTGTCTCCAACTAGTTTCTTCTGGCTGCTCAACAATGACTTACAGCCCGGTGCCGGGCACATAGTGAACACATAAAAAGCATTTGTGAAGTAAATACCCATTCCTTAAATACAGGTGCTCTTCTTTAGCCCTCTTTTTCTTCTTCACTAACATGATCTTTAACAATCACATTCATACTCACAGCTCCAATTATGGTCCCTTTGTGGGTGTCCCCCTCGCTTTAGCTCTAGGACCTTATGCTTTCCATCATCAGACCCACATTTCCAGCCTTCTCATTTACTTGTTCACAAGCCCCAAAAGGGTATCTATTCTATCAACATGCCCAGACACCCTCTTCCTGTCACTACTGCTCTCTAGCATGCCAAGGTCAGGATAAAGTCCCCCATTAGTTCCCAAATGAGAATTTCTAGCTGACAGGCTTGATAAAGCAGAGGACTCCATCTTCTATTAAGAAATGTAAAGAAGTTCGCCAATTTCTCATTTCTATATCAAGTTACCTCCTAACTGGTCTCAGCTACCCACTGTTACTCCTGTTCAATATATACTCCAAACTCCAGATTCTGCATGCAGCATAGTATATATGGCTGGAGTGATCTATTCCAGACGGAAACCTGACGTGACTCTCCATTATTTAAATTGTGTCCCATACCTCTCAAAATAAAGGTAAAATTCTCGACATGGCTACCAAGTACTGCATGAGCTGACCCCTGCCCCCTCTCTGACCTCATCTCAGAGAAGCCCTCCCCCCCCCCACCACACACACACGCATGCACCAGCTCAAGCCATTGAACCTTCTTCCATGTCCTCAGAGAAGCCATTCAGCTCCCTGTTTCCGAGTCTTTGCTTAGGCTGTACCTTTGCCTGAAACATTTTTGCTCCCACCTGTTAAACTTGCATTCATCCTTCATATCTCAGCTCAGATGTCACTTCCTCAGGGAAGTCTCTTAGAACTAACCCCACAGAATAGAGCAGGGCACCTCTAAATAATCACATAGCACTGAATTTCTTTTCTTCATATCACCTGTCCCTTGATTAAAATTGTATATTTGTGAGGTATTTCCTCTGCTTCCCTTCCTGGTTCAATTACTCTCCATCACGTCTCCAAAGAGTAGCATGGTGCACAGCACAAAGTAGACACTCTGTTAACATATATGGAATAAATGAATGAAAATAGTGTACTAGCACTAACATTGTTTTTTTCCTGTTTCTATGAGGAACCATAGCTCAGGGTTCTACAGAAAGCAGTGGGGATAAGAGGGAGGGAGAGTCAAATGCCTCTCAGTGATTTGGAAATAAAGGATTTACCTCAGAAGGTTTAATCAGAGAGGCTTCATACAATGGACTCCAGCAAAGATATACAGAACCAACCTTAAAGAACTAGTTGCAACTAGAGCCAGATCTAACTGAAAGTCTCTCCATATCTAAAGAAGGCCTGTGGCAACTCAAAGGTAGCCAGTCAGAAATTGAGCAAAGGAAATGAAATAAACCGAGGCTTATTCACAGTTCTAATTCCCGAGTGAGTGTGTATGTGGAGCTGGGGAAGTTCCCTGGTCAGATTGGCACATACACACAAATTATAAACAGCTCTCCCTGACCGCCCGCCCCCCCCCCGCCCCCCGCCCCAGCATTCTCAGGACAATACCATTACATATTCAACGCACATAATGTCTTCCTTTGTTCTGAGGCCACCAAACTGTTAATAACTTGTCTCTCATGTAGCTTGCCATTCATTCATTCATTCATAAATTTATTGAGCATCTAATATGTGCTATGTCTTGAGGATATAGTGGTTACTGCCTTCACAGAGGTTGTCTGTCAAGCCACAAACAATTAAGAAAGCATATTACCAGCAAAGTATTGGGTCCCACAGCAGACTTCCTGTCTGCGTAAAGTCCTTTTTTCTGAGAATCTCGCCTCTCATCTTTCTGATCTTGTTGAAGTTATGTATCGCCATGAAGTGGCACGCTGCTCCACCACCACACCCTTACCACCACTGCAGGGTTCCTCAGGCCAATCAGGGTCCCTGCTAACATTTGTAAGTGGAACTGGGATTAAAAAGGCCTCCCTTCTTTGGGGATTTTGAGTTATGTAGATATAGGCTTGGGGTTGTCAGCTACCATCTTCCCTACTCTGGGGAGTAGGGTTGCTAGCTTTAACAAATAAACATACAACAGGATCCGTCTGGATGTTCTTCTGAGAATCCAGAGCAGAGCAGAAGCAGGGAAACCATCCGAGGCCTGACGTTCAAGAGAGAGTCTGTAGGACAGTTGCTACAATCATGAATTACATCACATGCACATTAGGTAAATTCTACATGTCAGGATTTCAGGATTACTATTTATTTGTTTATTTTTACTTATTTTTCTTTCCTTTTGACTTTGAAACCCAACAATGTATAATTTGGGGCTGAAAACGGTAATGAAGATACATGAATATCAGTAAGTGATCCTTTCCCCAGCATTTCTGTTTCAGAAGAATCCATGGAACAAGAGGGGAGATGTTAAACGGTGCCCTCATTATCTGATGTCACAAGTCAAAAAGCAACCAACCCCTCTGCAGCCAGAGGTCAACTTAGCTGTTGGTTTCTGTGCAGGTGAATTATGTCTTAAGAAATAAAAATGTTGAATTACTAATAATATACATTGAAAGAAACAAGAAGGGAGAAAAGATGCATGAGCTTAGGGAAAGGATTTTATAATGTTTCCTAGTTGACTCAATGATAAATGTACATAATTAATCATAGACACTATTTTGGCAAACGATATTTTTAAACGATAGAGGCAATTATCTGTACAATTACATATGCACAGAGATGCTTTATTTTCTGACTTTCAACAGGCAGCCTACCTTACAGAAGGTAAGGGAAAATTTTACCTAAAATTCAGCATCCTAATTTGTAAACTCGACCTAAAGAGGACATTTTTTGGTGCTTAGAGGAGGTTCAGAAGAGGGTTATAATAATGACAACTTCTTGGTTCTACTAGGAATATCTTTGTGAAACTATTTAATCAATTATAATTTCAACCCATTAAAAATATGTTATATATTCTCTATTTCCCTTTCTCTTTAAAGTAATATAAAATAATTTTTGAATGCTTTCCCAATAAATAGTCTGGAAACAAATTGAAAAACTTGTGTAAATAAAAGAATATTTTCTACTTTCTCTTATTCTATTAAAATGAGAGAAAATTTCAGCATCTACAATATGCAATGGTCTTTTTTCTGACTTGATAGAATGAACATATACTCTCTCTGCTATTCTTTAGCTGGATGGTCTTATCTTACAAAGGCAGTGTGGTGTGGTGAAGAGTTCAGGCTGAAATCAGACAAATACTAATATAGTTTCCAATTTGCCTCTGCAATTTAGCATGATTCTAACCTTGCACAAATCACTACTAGTAAATGTTGCTAAGCCTCAATTTCTTTGTAAAAGTGAGTCTAATCATATCATTCTCATAAAATATGCTGTGAGCAGTACACAAGATTATGTTTATGAAGTATCTGGTCTAATGTCAGGGATTCAACAATGTTCAGTACTGTAGTATTATTAATGTTAACTCTTGCTTCTCCTTAAATTTCTTTACTATCTTATCCTTCTAAAATAAATCATAATGTCATTCTGTCATTCATTTATTCTACCAATGTAAATTGAATGTCGTGCATACAAACAAGATATCTGTATATAAATAAATCGGTCATTTTGGATATTAGTAAGGAAAGGATGGGTTGTTCAGAAAATGGCTTGGACTTACCAGTTACCAATTTCAATCTCTAATTCAGATGCTCTAAATCTGTGTTGTCTAATGCAATAGTCATTAGCTACATGTGGCTATTGAGCATTTAAAATGTGACTATTTAATCTAAGATGTTCTGAATACGTAAAATATACTCCAAATTTTCAAAACTCAATATGAAAAAACAATTGCAAAATCTCATTAAGATTTTTTAAAATATTGATTGCATGTTAAAATGACAGTATTTTGTATATATTGAGTTATGTAAATATATTATTAAGATGAGTTTCGTCTGTTTCTCTTTAGTTTTTAAAGTGTGTGGCTCTGAGGAACATTATAATTTTGTTGCTCTCATTTGTGTCTAGCATTATGTTTCTATCAGGCATCACTGGTCTATGTATTTAAATATAGCAAGAAACCAAGAGAGGGGAAAATGAAGGAAGGGCCCTGGCCGGAGTGCTGCAGTTGTCTGAGCACTGTCCCATGTAACAAAAGGTGGCTCGTTCCATTCCTGGTCAGGACATGTATCCAGGTTTCGGGTTTGATCCCTGGTTGGGCGTGTGCAGGAGGCAAACAACCAATGTTTCTCTTTTGCATTGATGATGATTTTCCTTCTCTCTCCCTCTCCTCCCTTCTTCTCTCTCAAAAATCAATTAAAAAAGTATTGTTAAAAAAGGAAGGAAGGGAGGAAGAAAGGAAGGAAGGAAAGGGAAAGGAAGGGAAGGGAAGGAAAGGGAAGAGAAGGGAAAGACGAAGGGAAGAAAGAAAAAAAGGATCTTCAGGAACTGGAAGATATAAGTCTTAAAAGATCCTATAGTGGAATAATTCTTTTTATGCATAACTCAATGGTAAAAATCTAGGAGACTGAAATATTGTGCCAGGCACTTAGTAAATGCCAGCTTGTGTTATTTATTTATTTAATGATCACTGCTCATATTTTAGGTGCCATACTAGGTACTACAGTTACAATGATGAGCAAATCAATCTAGTCTATCCAAAACTACTAATTCTAATGAGGAAAACAAAAATGTTTGCAAATTTTCATATTTTGTATTTTATATTGTTCTTATAGACCTAAAAGATATGTTCTAACTTTCTATCAACGAGTTTGTGCATACTGTTAGCACAATAAACAATAATTTATATTTTGTTACTGTAAAAACAACAGTGGAATACTGAAAGGCATTTTTGGTCCCTTTGACGAAAACTTAATTTGCTAATATTATACTGCAAAGGTGTTTGTTAACAAAAAAAAAATAATGTAGAAACACTGATCTGGCATCTATTTCTGTATCACACATATCATTCTCACACAAATCACTTCTAAATCCTTCAGCTGTATGGCCCTCTGTAGCGATGCTTGTATACCTGCACATACAAACACGTTAGCATACAAATACGCAGAGCAAACAGTCCATTCTGAAGCAGTCACCGCATTTGCTGCCCCCTCCCACCCTCCCACCTGCAGGCTCTAACAGGAAGGAAGAAGCCTTGCAGCCCCTGCAGCTCCCAGGCCTTTTGTCATGCTGATTAGGATATTAGCTGAGCTGCAGGATTTACATCTTAAAGGAAACAGAGCCCCAGCCCCAGAAAACAACAATCTTCGAGGCTGGAGGGAATACGGGAGGGAGTAAAGGAAGGTTACAGGGAGCCAGAGTTTGGGGGAGTAGGGAGGGAGGGAAGGAGGAAAATAAGAGAGAGAGAGAGGAAGGGAGAGAGGAAACAGAATAGTTACCTTGGCAAACCAAGCAAGATATTGAGATATGAGATGAAATACTGAGCTATTGATAAGGGATGAAGTGGTGCTGAGATTCTGAGAGAGAAGAGAGAAAGCAGAATGAGCAATGAGCAGAGGCAAGGAGATCCCAGGAAGCCTTGCGAGAATTATATTATCCCTTGGTGATTTTCTAAGAGGCTGCAATGAGGATTTAAAATGCTTTTCATTAATTCAGGTGTTTCTACTGGCGATGTAACCATTGACTCTGTGGTGAGAGCATCTTTGTTAAATTAATTAAACAAGGAGGCCGTTACACTGATGTGGCTCTAAGGCCCTGAGAGCTAGAAAGCAAACCTAAACCTAAGCCTATTAATGCCTCAAAGTTAGGAAATCAAAATGCTAAGAACAGCCAATCACAAACAGCCAACTAGGCTTTAAACTATAGCCAATTACATAATTTCTTTGCTCCCACACTTTTTCTATAAAAGTCTTACCATGAGCTCGGGGTTGGGGCGCTCCTAACCACTTCTGGTTTGGTACTGCCCAGTACAAATTGATTTTTGCTCAAACCCTTAACATTTTTAATATGCCTCCGTTTATCCGTTCAAAGTTCAAAGCAGTCAACTCTCTGAGTTTCTTCAGGAACTCTGTCTTGAAAGTGAAGGCTACCCCAGCTCTTCCCTCGCCCAACAGCAATTGTGACTGTCTCCTGAGCCCTCACCAAAAATGCTTGGGGTCTGAAGGTGGATTGAATGTGGCATCTCTGTACACCAAATAGGTAGGGCCACCCGTTGAATACATGTGACTGCGGCTTGAGGTTGTGATAAAGCACTTACCCACACATGGCTCCTCAGCCTTCATGTTTGTCATGCCAGGAGCGGAGCCGGACTTGGTTTACCAGTTTCACTCAGGTTTCTTTTATTGTTTAATACTCAGTCCTTGACAAGTAATTTACATTCTCGGCTTAAATACACAAGTTCACTTTATTGCAGTCCCACCTCCTCCTGCCCCTGAATCAGGGAAGTGGGAGCCGGGGAAGCAGCTAGGAAATTCCCCAGGTGCAAGGCACCCCCACCATCTTGTCAGCACAGGCTAATGCTGGGGAAAGGGAAGAGAAGGGTATGCTCCCCCGAAAGCCTGGGGAAACTGTACAGTTCAGGGTAGGTTGCACATTAGCATCACAAGGCAGCTTTAAAAATAAAAAGTACTCTTGTTTAGGCCCAATCCAAAATAATTAAAATTTATTTCCTGGGTATCTATAATAGTTTTAAGGTCCCTGGGTGGTTTTGATGCTTAGTTAGAGGTAAAGAGAACTCTCTCCTGCACTCTAACCAAGTTTGCATGTTCCTTTTCTAATAGCAATACCATAGGTTAGAGTCCCAAGCCTCCAGTCCTCTACACTTTAGTCAGTAGCTTGGGGCCATGAATCTGAAGAGGTTTCTGGACTTTGTCCCTAACTATTGAGACCTCCCTCGATTGCTGGGCCAGTCCTGAGTCTTGGAAATTTCACTAATAGCTCCCACTTTCTTGGAAGAGTCCAGGTTTGGATGGTAAATTATATGGTCCCTCTATACATATCAAACAAGGAAATCCAAGCCAAGCCTAGACTAGCACAGTATTTTCCTGGGATTTCTTCCAGCAGCAATTTTAATATTCTTTCACTCTCTTCCCTCCTCAAATGTCTTTCTTTCCAGTCCTTTCTTTTTTCTCTTTCATCAGATAAGGCTTAAACACTCCAAAACAGTCCTTTCCCACACTCTCCCTCCTTTCTCCTTTCCACATCCTGAGGATTTTTTCCCTTCATTTCCACATTTGTAGAGTGCAGGTGGAGGCTGCAGCTTAAAAAGATTTTATCTGCTTTGTTCTGTTTGAGGGCAAGGAGAGAAGGAAATATCCTGAAGCTCTGGCTTTTCTCCAGAACTGGAATGACTAGAAAAATGTTCTATCAAGTACAGGGTCCACCAGGAAATCACTGCAGCTGATGTGGGAATGAGGCACTGTCAGCAATTCACCAAACTGTGGGCCTCAGACCACTACAGGTAGAAGGAGGAGGAGACAGACAGATGTGGGTCATCTAGATCCATCCAAATCACAGACTTCCCACAAAGCAAAGCAAAGGCCAGTGACTGGCATCTACATCTTTCCTATCCTGATCATTCTTCTGGTTTAGGCCCTAAGCTTTGAATCCCAATGCCTGATCTGATACTCCTTGTATCTGGGTACTGGGTTTGTTTACCCCACCCCTTCTTTGCCTGTCATTCTAAATCCAACACATTACAAACACCTCCACCCCTTCCCCCGCAACCCCTGCAGCCTTGGGCCCTCTTAAAGCTCTTCCTGGATTCCATTTCCAAGAACACAGGCCAGAACCAGGAACTACCACTTGGGGCAAAGATGGTTCACAGGCCAATGAAATGGTAGAAAGCCTCTGACATGGTCACACATGTTATTGCTTTTCTTCATTTTTACTCCCTGGACTGCTCTCTTCTCACCAAAGTTCAGAAGATTTCCTTGCAGGGCTGAAACTAGGAAGCAGTATCTGAATCTGTTTTCACTCTAAAGTCTGATTCTTTCCATGACCCCTCCCCTTCCATTCCGTTACAACTCAGCTCTCCATCCTCATATTTTCTACCACCTTCCCAAACAGCCTCAGCTCTCCAGCTTTTCTCGAATATGAGCTGTTAAATTAGTTTATGAGCTAAAAAGATTGGGTTATACTAACTACCCGCATTTGCAGTTACAGAATTCATTTGTAATGGAGCAGGGGTTGCAAACTCAAAGGACCACACAAGGATAGACTACAGGGTGACGGAGTGAAGCAGGCTGGGTGAATACTAGGGCAGGCTGGCGTGGGCCTCACCTGTCTCAAGTGTCCAGCTGCTGGTCTCTTTTTAAAAATTTTTTATTACATTTATTGGGGTGGCATTGGTTAATGCAATTGTACAGGTTTCAAGTGTACATTTCTACGATACAAGACCTGTATATTGATTGCACTGTGTGCCCACCACCCAAACCATCTTCCATCACTATATATTAGGGCCCCTCCACCCCACTGCCCTTCCCTCTGGCAACCACCACACTGCTGTCTATGTCCAGGAGTTTCAGTTTTATATCCCACATATGAGTGAAGTCATATGGTTATTAGCTTTTTCTGACTTATGTCACTTAGCATAATGTTCTCAAGGTGCATCCATGTTTTCACAAATGGCAGTACTTCATCTTGTCTTATGCCTGAGTAGTCTCCCATTGTGTATATACACCACATCCTCCTTATCCAGTCCTCTATCACAGGACACTTAGGTTGTCTCCATGTCTTGACCACCATGATTAATGCTGCAATGAACATAGGGGTGCATATATCTTCAAAATACATGTTTTTTAGTTTTTCGGGGATATACCCAGGAGAAGGATTTCTGGGTCATATGGTAGCTCTATTCTTAATTTTTTGAGGAATCTCGAGACTGTTTTCCATAGTGGCTGTACCAGTCTACATTCCTACCAGAAGTGAATGAGGGTTCCCTTTTCTCCACATCCTCTCCAACACATTCGATTACTTGTTTTGCTGATAATCAGCTGCTGTTCTCTTGCAATGAACTGTTGCTGTGGAGGAATGCTGGCTCCAAATGCTAGATCTTTCCATTTTTTCAAGAAAAAAAAAAAGATATCTAGATTCTTATGACCAATGTATTTTTTAAAAAATATTGGCAACTAATTTTTAAAACTTTCAATTTTATGCTGGCTAAACAAAACTTATCTTTGAGTAGGAACTTGTTCTCTGGCTGCTGGTTTTCAATGTCTCTAGAACACACATATGTGTGTTCCATGCTTTTGAGTTGGCTCCGACTCCTGGCAACTCTATGAATGAGTGATGGCCAAAATGTCCTGTCCTCACAGCCCAGCTCAGCTCCTGTAGACTCATGCCCGTGGCTTCCTTTATGGAGTCAACCCATCTCATATTTGGTCTTTCTCTTTTTCTGTCACTTTCTATTTTTCCCAGCATTGTATCTTTTACAATAAAAAACTCTGCCTTCTCATGCCATGCATGAAGTAGGACACCTTCTAGTATTTCCTTAGGCAAACTTTTGCATAATGTGATTTTTAGATGAAAAAATCATCTGAGGCAACCCAACATGAAATCAAGTAGTGTGAAAATCTAAGAGCTACCTTGGCAACCTACATATGATGGTATTTATGTATAAAACACATGAGCAACAATAGGCATTCCTATTAAGTGACAAACAGCCACTTAAGAAAATCTTTTTAATGAAAGGAGACTTGAAACATTCTGTAAGCGGTCCATTGTGCATACTTTTGTCCTGAACACTTCATTTTTCATCAACAAAAAGCCTCTAATTGTCTTCTATTTTAAAACATCTTCATCAGCAAAGACACTGAGGAGGTAGTTAGAGGGGAAAATAATGACACTATAAAAGTTGGCAGTGAAATCAGTTAATCTCTTATCCCTTGTGACAGTTTACATTTTGAGTGACAACTGAGGTTATCTACTTTGCAAATATTGTAGCATTATTCTTGAGCAAAGTAATAGGAAAACAAATAATTTCCCACTATTGACAGATATTATCTTTTTTAAAAAACCAAGATGTGATGCTTTACTATTTCAACAAATGCAATACTTTGAAATGCAATGTATTTCAACATGGATGGCAAAAAATGGCTGAATGGCTAAGACTCTAGGGCAGGGCTTCTCTACCTCAGCCCTATGACATTGTGAGTTAGAGAACCTTTTGATCTGGAGGCCTGTCCTGTGCACTGCAGGCTGTTTCACAGCATTCCTGACCTCTGCCCACTAGATACCAACAGCACCCAACCCCCCTCGGAACAACAAAAAAGGACCTCCAGATATTGCCAAATGTCTCCTGGGGACCAAATGTGCCTCCATGGAGAACCGTTGCTCTAAAGGAAATGGTGTACATCACAAATTGGATTTTGATTCTCAAAAAAAAGTCTTAAAATGGAGAAGTTTGCTAACTGGGTTTAAGTCCTCAGGGCACCGTGGGGGTTAGGAAGCAAGAGCAGTGAATGTATGCTGACAAGAAAGTCACTGTATGCTCCGCCTGCGTGGGTCAGAGGTTGAGCATTGACTATAAACTAGGAGGTCATGTTTTGATTCCCTGTCAGGGCACATGCCCAGGTTGTGGGCTTGATCCCCATTGTGGGGCATGCAGGAGGCAACAGGTCAATGATTCTCTCTCATCATTGATATTTCTGTCTCTCTCTTCTTCTCCCTTCCTCTCTGAAATAAATAAAAAATATATATATATTTTTAAAAAGTCGCTGTGGGGACAGCCCTAGATGTGAAATTCACTCTTCTTGACAATAATGCCCAAAACAAGCAGAAACCAATAAAATCAATTGGGCCAGGCAGCAACATCTGGTAGATTCCAAACTACAGATGGGGAACTCCAGCCTTCCTCTGGTTAAGTCTGAGGTGAATTTTCAACATATTGAAGGATAGGATAATACCAAAAGTTATATTTAATAGGGAATCCGTTTTTCATTTTGGAAAGAAAACATTTTTCCAGAAAAACATGAAAGTTTATAACAGTGGTTTGAAATCAGTAACCCTCAATTTTTTCTTTGTGGTTATAGAAGAAATCATCAATTGCATTTCTCAATAGAACCTCATAAACACAATAGGCCAAATGCCAGAACAGAAATTAAATGGCTGTGTGATCCTCAAGGGAAGACATACTTTCACTATGAAGTATTCACACCAAACCTTGAGAACAGTACTCGAAAGAGAATGAGCTAGAGCATGTGGTGCTCACATTTGCTGTTTTGACAGCACTGTTTATCAAAAGAACTACAATTTCCCCCAAAAAAGACTACTTAATTTTTACTATATCGTTTTTTCTGTCTTGTAGGAACTACAAAAAATAAGTTCACTAAGTTTTTGGTTGAGTTTTAGTTCATTTAACTTGTTTTACCCCAGTTAAATGCTTCAAAATGGTATCTTATAGTCTTCTTTTTATAATCTATATTTTGTTAGCTTAAATGTGGTTTAATACTTTAATGGTGGATATATATTATGTATTTGCCAAAACCTATTGAATGTACAACACAAAGAATAACCACTAATATAAGCTATGAACTTTAGTTAATAGCAATGCATCAATATTGACTCAACGATTGTAATACATGTGTCACACTATTGCAAGATGCTAATGATAGGGGAAACTGGGGATAGAGTGGTGGTGGGTGGCAGAGAGGGAGTATATGGGAACTCTGTATTTCCTGTACATGTTTTCTATAAATCTTAAATGGCTTTAAAAAGTAAAGTTTATTATTTTAAAAAATCTGTTGTAAATTTTAAAATTAAAAAACCCAACAGTGTTAAAATTGTTAGGGAGTAGGTGGGAAAAGATCAACCAAAGAACTTGTATGCATATATACATAACCCATGGACATAGACAATAGTGTGGTGAAGGCCCAGGGGTGGGGTAGGGGGTGGGGGGACAGAGGGGAGGCGAAGGCATGCTAGAAAGGGTCAATGGGGGGGAAAAGGGGATATATGTAATATTTTCAACAATAAGAATTAAATAAATAAATTCAATAAATTTATAAAATAAATAAATAAATAAAATTAAAAATATTTGAGTATTTATTTTTTTATTGATTTTAGAGAGTAAGAGAGAGGGAGAGAGAGATAGAAACATCACTGATGAGAGAGAACTACTGATCGGCTGCCTCTGGCATGCCCCCTACTTGGGATCGAGCCCCCAAACTGGGTATGTGCCCCCAACTGGAATCCAACCTGTGACCCTTCAGTCTGCAGGCTCCATCCACTGAGCAAAACCAGCCAGGGCTTGAATGTTTTATTTTTAAATAGGCCTTTTGAAGATGGATCCCTTCCTTGCTTATTCACTGCTGAAAGATGATTGCTCAAGATGAAGTGGAAAGAAAACAGGACTTCTTCTGTTGTCCAAGCCTGGCCACCGACTGCTCTCATCCAAACTCCTGGAAAACACTATTCGAGCACTGTAAATAGTGAACCTGAAATTGCATTATATTTATGTATTTTTCTCCACTTTAGCAATTCTACATAATTTAATATTTTCTCCTCACAAAATAACCTTTGAAGTAAAATTAATTCAGAATTATTTACAATTCATTTTACATGTTAGGCCAAATTTGCTTCTAATTAATAGTATATGATATTCACTAGAGAGACAGTATGTTACAATGAATCAGATAGCTTTTTCTTGGACTTTATAAAACAGCAAAGAAGTTATTGTGCTGGAATACAATAAATTTGTTAAAAACTATTAGTTGCAGTTTTAATCTCGGCCACAGTGGAAGATTTTTCAATGTAGAAGCTTCCAGAAATGGGTGTCAGAAGTTCTCCAGGCTAATAAGACCCTCTTCAGTCATGGTAGGGCTCAGATTAGAGACTCACAGCAGATGTTCTGAGGAGAGAGGGCAGTCTAAAGAAAGTTTTAAATGACCCTGTATTCAGAAGATATGCAGTCTAGTCAGAATGGTAAAGTCTACACTTAGGACAAACATTTAGCAAACACCAAAAGCAGCTTAGAGTAAGTGCAACTGAGTTCAAGAGAAAATCAGTGCTGGAAACTTCCAAAGACACAGTCAGGAGGCCCAGAACAAAGTGGTAAGCTCATGGGCTCTGGACTCCTAGAGACTCGGGTTCCATTCGAGGTTGTAGAACTCAGGGCAGGTTACTTCACCTCTCAGATCCTACAACTGTGGAGCGAAGCAAGGTGAGCTCACATCCTTCAATAGCTGGATTCATGGTAAGAGTGCAATAAGTGGTGGTTTTATCAGTACTGTTAAGAGTAGTGATAGCAGTAGTCATACATCCTGTTTCCAAGAAGGTCAGATATAGTTCAGTGGAAAGTAAGGAGACTGAATTTCAACATGAAGGTTTATGTTCCCAAAGCAGTAGGAAGGAACATTTTGAGGTAAGATTAAGAAAGGGAAGTTCCTTTGGGGTGGTTATATGGAGAAAAATAAATGTGGTGCAGCCTGGCTGGTGGGGCTTGGGGTTGAGCACTGACCTATGAATCAGGAGGTCAAGGTTTGATTCCCGGTCAGGGCACATGCCCAGATTGTGGGCTCGATCCCTGGTGGGGTGCATACAGGAGGAAGCCAATCAATGATTCTCTCTCATCATTGATGTTTCTGGCTCTCTCTCCCTTCCTTACTGAAATCAATAAAAATGTATTTTTTAAAAATATGGTACTGATATCATTTAAGAAACAATATCTAAAGGCTCAGTGGAGAAGAGTAAAAGGTAGAAAGAGAATTAGTTCAGGAGTCAGAAGACCTGGGTTCTAGAGTAGGTTTTAGCTTCAGAGTCCTAATTCTCCTCCTGATTAGCTCTGTAACTCGGGGCGGGGCAAAACCTTTCACATGTTCATGTGTGAAAATGAATGTGTGGTCTCTTAGGACCACTAAAGACCTGTTGCAAATAAGAGTCTAAGTTCTTGGTCATAAAAGTGGCATGATTAAAACAGGAAAACAGTTGCTCTACAAGATTTTTGTATAATTGATTGGAATGAGAAATAAGCAGAGGAAGCCCAAGAGAAAGAGTTACATTTACAAGGTACTCTCACAACAGGATAACAGAAATGACTGAATCTGTTAACCTACTTCAGGAATAGATATTAACAGGGCCAAGAGTTGGGAGAATGGGAATGACATGAAAATTACTGAAATTGAGAGAGAGTAATATTTGAGGAAGAAAGGAAACATGATAAACTTATTTTTCAAAGAAGTGTGTCAGGACATGGCAGGATACCTTTAATATTGAGTAATGAGCAATAAGTTAGGTTTAGTGATTTGATATAAGTAAAACAGATTATATTGTACATTTACTACCACTTCATCATATTAAAGATTTTCTAAAAACTGATTATAAAATTCCCATGAGAACATAAAGGTCTAGGGATAGCCAAGACAAATCAGAAGGAAGGATTTTCTCCATTAGATATCATGAATCAATGATACCATTACATCAACTAAAATAATGTAACATTAGGGAAAGGTCAACATATCAACGAATGGAAATACCATCTTACATCAGACCTCAGTGCACGCAGAGGAGACCTTAAAAACCAGCAGGCATTGTAAGTAGTTTCACCATCCATATGAAAAACAATATAATTAGAACCCTACCTCACAGCATACTTAAAAAAAAATCCAAATGAATTAAAAGACATAGATGTGAAAACACAACCAAGATCTTTTTATAATTTTGAGAGGGAAGGAAATTCTTAGACCATGCTCAGAAAATAAATATTATAAAGGGAAAAATTGATTATATCATTTTTGGTGAGAGTATACATTTGGAGAATAATCTGGTAGTATGTAGGAAAGCTGAAGATACATTTATTCTTAACCCAGAAACTCCAATTGTTGTTATAGACTTTAAAGAAATTTGAACATTTGCCTTGACTGAGGTAGCTCAGTTGTTTAGAGTGTCATCCCTATATGGCGAGGTTTCAGGTTTGATCACCAGTCAGAGCACATACAAGTATACAAGTATCAACCAATCTCTCTCTCCTCTCTCTCTCTCAAAATCAATAAATAAAAAAAATTTTAAATACTAAAAAAAAAAGACTTGAAGAATATCCTATATAATAAAAAGCTAACATGCAAATTGACAAAACAGCAGACTGACCAGTCGCTATGACATGCACTGACCACCAGGGGGCAGACGCTCAACGCAGGAGCTGTCCCCTGGTGGTCAGTGCACTCCCATGGGGGGAGCGTGGCTCAACCAGAAGCTGGGCTCATGGCTGGCGAATGCAGCGGCGGTGGTGGGAGCCTCTTCTGCCTTCATGGCAGTGCTAAGGATGTCCGACTGCCGGCTTAGGCCCGCTCTCCGCAGGGAGTGGACCCAAGCTCTCAGTCGGACATCCCCCAAGGGCTCCTAGACTGCAGGCTGGGCTGAGGGACCCCCCTCTGAGTGTATGAATTTTGTGCACTGGGCCTCTAGTTTATACATAAGGAGATATGCTGTATAGCCTATAGTGAAAAATTGGAAGCAACCGAAATGCATATCATTTGAGGAATGGATAAGTAAGTAATGATGGTGAACCCTATACCTGTTAAGTTTATTTAAACCTTGACCTCCATGTATTGATACAGATGTAACTTAACAAAATATTAAATGAAAAAAGCAGAATTGAATATACCATTTATGGACATTTTAAAAGCTCACAAAAAACTATTTACCAATTATGGAGTCACACACATCTAGTAAAACTGGAGACAATAGGTGGGCAGGATATTTAAGAGAGAAGTTATTTTAGAGAGTGAAGAAGAGAAATATTACCAGGAGGTGTTTAAATGTTTGCCAACTGTAAGTACCTCTATTTATTTTTTTAAATAATAAAAAAATCTGTTAGTATTTTATAATTATGACTGTGGGTATTAAATGTGTATTATATTATTTTTAATATTTTTCTGTATGGTTGAAATATTTTAAAATAAAGAATTTGCATTTGTAAAGTACAATGGGAAAATGTTTTCACTCTAAATACTTTAAATATGACCTTTGTATAACTTTTTAAATTTTAAGGCATTAAAATTACTATTTTGGGAGTGTTTTGAAACTTTACTTCAAGTTTTCAGAATGATTGTTTGGGGGGATATTAGTTCTTCATTTCTCAAATTGCTGAATAAAAATTATATGGGAAAGAAAACTTGTTATAAAACACTGATAATTATATCACAAAAGCATTCTTAGCTTATAAAGAAATTCATTGTGTGGCTCCACTTCAAATTTGATCATGAATTAAATGATCAGGGGCCACTACCGATTGATAAGATTAGCAGGTTAATAAAATTCAATTCACTAAAATTGACTTTTCAATACAGTTCAAACATGGAAGTGCTGTGTAAAATGAGGTACACCTGTAAATTCCAAAGTGTAACTCAGGCTCTAGGGACTACAGACCCTTTTGATCTTGTCACAAATTGGCTCCTGGAAACCAGAAGGCCTCCTGGACTCAAGTCTCCAGGGACCTTATCCCTAAAGCATCTCAAAACAAATAAAGTGGCTGAGACAGATGCTGGACCCAGACAGAATGGCAACCATTTCACAAAATTAACCCCCAAATGATGTGAACAGACAATTCTCCACATGTAATTATGGCTTTTGTTATTTTTTCCCCATGGAAGCATTCTATGTTTTGGCTTAAATGCATCAGATAGAGGTATTCAGCCTCGGCTGGCAATATTTCTGATCCATATTTTAATAGAGTATCCTGAATTGGCCTCCTGGAAGCATTTATGCTGACCAGTTTTGAAAACCTCTTTGTCAGCCCTCACCCTTACCTGCTAACGCCCAGCTCTAATGGATGAAAGTAGGGGGCGATGATAATCACTGTCTGCCCAGTCCTGAGAGCAGTGCCTGAGTCTGCAAAACAGTCTGTCTAGAGAGAGAAAAAAACACACAAAACGGAAATAAGGAATGTAATTCAATGAATACTTGGGAACCAAGCTTGAGGGTTTCTTTTTAAAGGAGAAATGATATCAGAAGCAGGATTATGAAAAGAAAGAGTTAGTAAAAATAGGATCTTTGTGAATTAGAATAGCGAGGCCATTTCAAATTGAATTACACAGGATCACGGCAATTAGAATTGGAAAAGATCTCTCAGTCTTTCTCTGTCAAAGCGTGATTACTCCCAGTGGTATATTCTCCTGAGCTTAGTCCAGTCTAATTTTAAATGATTCAAGTGATGGAGCCTCCTTGGCTTCTCTTGGGATATCACTTCACAGTCTAAAATAGCTAACTGCTGGGAGAGCCCTCCTATATATGTTCTTTTATTTCTTTATTTCCATTATTCTGTTTTGTATTTCCCCAATCCACCTTAAAACTACTTTAATTTAATTGTAAATAGGTACAATCTACATTTAAATGATTAAATCCAGCTGAGTTAGGGTCATTTTGAATAGGCTAATGTCTCTCCAGGTCTCTTTCATACACACTCTCTCTCTCCCTGACACACACACACACACACACACTTAAATATATGCATATGTACACACATAAACATACTCACATACACAATTAGAAAATATTACATAGCCACAATGTGTTTCTGAGAAAAATTAATAAATACCCCTAAGTTTTAGGACATTCACTGATATAAGCAATCATAAAAAAATCAATAACCTACTGGGTTTTGTTTGTTTTCTAATCCTCACCCAAGGATATGTTTTTTAAAAAATTGATTTGAGAGAGAGAGAGAGACCTTGATGTGAGACAGAAACATCAATTGGTTGCCTCCTGAATGTACCCCACTAGGGACTGAACCTGCAACCTAGGTGTGTGCCTGATCAGGAATTGAAACGCACCTTTTGGTGTATGGGATGACACTCCAACGGAGCTACTTGGCCAGGGCTAACCTACTGTTTTTAAATTGATAATAAGGCAACAAACAATAAACCTAAGTGTTATTTCACTTTATATTACATTTATTGTACATAAATTAAATAATATGGTCTTTTAATATAGTGTTTACTATAGCTTATATGGTATAAATAATATAGGTATACATGATGGGAAAATTCCATAAATATATTTATAGAAATTATTTTATTCAAACTTTTTTTGCATGCATTGAAACAATAGAGACTCATACTCATTCTTGTACTAAATTTGGCTTGAGCTTTGAGTAAGTTGTAGAGCCTGGGGGAAAAGCTTGGGGTGTTCTAGGTTAATGGAGGTTGCTTAAGGGCATTTAAATTTGATCAAAGAATTAATATAGCTTTACATGTCCTTTCCAAATAGCTGCCCTAAAGTGTTTTTCACACCTGTCAATCAACCAACCAATATCCAATCAGGTAGAAAAATGAGAACCATGGAAAAGGAACAAAAAATATTAAAAAATTGAGCTTTCATTACAAAGATGGAATTCATCATTTTCATACGTGTAATTTTTTATATTATCAATTCATACAATTTTTGAGCTGGAGGGAATCTTAGAGCTAGGAATCTCTGCTCCATCACCATCATAATTTGCTAGAATCATCTAGCTCAGTGATTACAGTGGTGGTCTACAAAAATTATAAAGTGAGTCTGTACAGCAATTTAAACTTTTAAATTTGTCAGTTGGGTAAATTTTAGTTAAATATGTGGACTGAATATGTTTAAACATCAAATTCCTCCAGAACTCTTTATAAAATTGCAAAAAAAATATTACAAAATTACAAAAAAATAAAGAGAATGTGAGAGAAGATGGTAGCCAAGGAGATATGTCTGTGAACTTTTTTTATTTTGGAAGATGAACATAAATGGAATGGTGACAGAGTAAATTGAACGGGGGAAGCTAATAATAGCTAATGATTTTTGAGCACTTATTATATGCTAAGAATTATTATAAAAGTTCCATATAATTTAATCCAGTTAACCCTCACAACAACACTGTGAAGTAAGCATTATTAGGTGATGATTCTGAAGCAGAGCAAGTTAGTAAGAAAGCTGCTGTGAGGTAGAAATCCAGAGGACATAATTACCATGTCCGTGCACAGGAAAAGTTAATGACTCGCAAACTACATTGTCCCACCAAACCCCCCAAAGGCTTAGTAGTTGGAGGCACCTTCACAGTCAAAGGAGTGAGTGGTAGGGCTGAATGATTGGTTGAAAGACCATAGCAGAAAAACTTAAACCACTAGCTCCCCTTTACCGTGATAAATGAAAGAAAATTTTAAGCATTCAAGTGGGTTGAAAGATTGCAGGATTTTTTTCATGGCAGAACTGAATCTTCTTTAAAAAAATACTTATAATAACTGACATGTGGGTTCCCATAAAATGTCAGTTGGCCACCCAATACCTACACAGTGGTGGCTAACTGTAAGTCCTACCCTTGTACAGAGAGCTTACAATCAGATTTTAATGAGTCATTCTTGATGTCTGTTTCTGTTGACTGCTTTCTCTCTTGCTAATAGTTTGATTTTCTCTTGCTTTTGTTGTGTATCACTTTTCACTGCATATGGAAGACCAATGGAGACTGAGGAAAATTTCATTTGAATGTCCATATGAAAATAAAAATGAACCTTGACCCCTAGCTCACACCATGTACCATATATACATCTTAATTAAAGATGGATCATAGATCTAATTATAAAACAATTAAGCTTTTACAAGAAATCATAGGAAAATATATCCATGACCTTATTGTAGCAAAGATTTATTAAAGAGCACAAAAGGCACTAATGGTTGAGAGTCACATTGAGCTGCGAGTGGCCTCACGGGCATCTTTAGGCATCAGCAACATGGCAGAAGACATTGGGACCAAAATCAAGAACCACCAGACTTCCCCTTTTTACAGCCACTTCCTCAGAACCAGACTAGAAACTGTTGTCACGGCTACCTGGACTTTCACGGCTGTGAGAAGGCAATCACCACTAAAGGGAGTGATGTCTCATGTGCAAATGGTACGGGCATGTGTACAAATACTCCTGCCCCATATCCTGGTGTTGTCCTGGGATGACCACAGGGCAAAAGGATGTTTCCTGGGGAGATCTGAACTGGCTCTACCCACCTCCCCTGTTCTCCATCTTCTCCTAGGGAGATGAGGTTGGATCTGGATACATCCCATCATGGGATCCTAAATAATGGCTTAACTAATAATAAATACTTGTTGGAAAAGTGTTTAAAAAAAGGGCACTAATCATAAAAGAGCAGCTTGATATATTGAAATGTATTAAAATTAAGGAGCTTGGTTTATCAGAAGACACCATTAAAAAAGTGAAAAATAGCCTGGCAGCATGGCTCAGTGGTTGAGCATCGACCTATGAACCAGGAGGTCATGGTTCGATTTCTGGTCAGGGCATATGCCCAGTTGTGGGCTCAATCCCTAGAGTGGGGCATGAAGAAGGCAGCCAATCAATGATTCTCTCTCATCATTGATGTTTCTATCTCTCCCTTTCCATTCTTCTCTGAAATCATATATAAATATAAATATAAATAAATAAATATATATATATATATATATATATATATATATATATATATATATATGGCTAATATGCAAAGTGTCCCCTCAGAGTTTGACCAGGAGATTGGGAGTTCAATCACTCGCTATGATGTGCGCTGACCACCAGGGGGTGGTGTGGAATGAAGGGAGGCCCCAGTCAGCAGCTGGAAGGAAGGCCCCAGCTGGCAGCCAGAAGGCCCTGATTAGCCCTGATCACTGGCGAGGCCTAGGGACCCTACCCATGCAGAATTTCATGCACTGGACCTCTAATACTACATATATATATTTGTATGTGTGTGTGTGTGTGTGTGTGTGTGTGTGTGTGTGTGTGTATATATATATGTGTATATATATATATATACATATATATATTAGTGGATTAGTGGGCCGGTGCACGAAATTGATGCACGGGGGGTGGGGGGTGGGGGGAGGGTGTCCCTCAGCCAGGCCTGCACCCTCTCCAATCTGGGACCCCTCAGGAGATAACCGGCAGTCGGACATCCCTCTCACAATCCAGAACTGCTGGCTCCTAACCACTTGCCTGCCTGCCTGATTGCCCCTAACTGCTTCTGCCTGCCAGCCTGATTCTCCCTAACTGCTCCCCTGCTGGCTTGATTGCCCCTAACCACCTCTGCCTCAGCCCTGCATCCGGGACCCAGGATTCCCTCCTCCAGCTGACCACAGGCACCCGGGATCTGGGCTTCCCTACCTCTGGTCAGCCATAGGCGCCCAGTCCGGCTGCAGCCACAGGGGATGGTGGGCAGGTGGCTTTGCCTGGGCTGCAGCCGCAGGTACTGGTGCCCAGGACTGCAGGGTGGGCGGCTTCTCTGTGTACCAGGGTGTAGCCAGCTGCAGGTGCTGGCACCTGGACCACAGCGGGGCGGCTTCTCCATCTTCCCTGGGATGCAGTGTGGGCAACTTCTCCGGCTGGCTGTGGCCTGGGATCATGGGGCAGGTGGCTTCCTGGTCTCCCTGCTGCAGCCAGCCTCAGGTGCTGGTGCCCGACTTTTCTGACTCCCACAGGCCTAGAGTGGCTGGGGGGGTGGGGCTGCCGCCATCTTTTTAGGTTAATTTGCATACTCACTCTGATTTGCTGTTGGATGTAGCAGAGTGATGGTAATTTGCATGTTTCTCTTTTATTAGTGTGTGTGTGTGTGTGTGTGTGTGTGTGTGTATATATTTAAAATATAAAGACCCAAACAAGAAAAATACTTATGAGAACATGCAAAGAACTCCTCCAAATAAATAAGACAACCTAATTTGTAAAAATTAAGCAGAAGACTTGAAAACAAATATCTAAAAGAGTATATGTAAATGTCCAATAAGCAAGGAAAAAATATTCAATGTCCCTAGTCATTAGGGATATGTAATTTAAAATGACAATGGGATATTACTATAAAACCACCAAAATGGTTAAAATTGAAAAGACTGTCCATATCAAGTTTCGGTGAGGATGATGAGCAATTTGAACTCTCAAACTTTGCTAGTTGATGTGAATATAAATTGAAGTAACCACATGGGAAAATTCTTTGGCAGCATGTACTAAATTTAAATACATCAGCAATTCTATTCATGGATATATATATATATATATATATATATATATATATACCCAAGAGAAATGAGTTCAAATGTCTACCAAAACACATGTAAAAATATTCATAGTATTTCTTCATAACAGCGTTAAATTGTAAATAATCAAAATCCCCATCAGCATGAAAATGGATAAAGTGTAGTATATTTAAATGGTAGAATAGTAAACAGTTATAAAAAAAAGTTTAAAAAAGAATGAACTACTTCTATATGCAACAGCAAGCGTAAATCTCAGAGGAAATATTTTTAGTGAAATGCAGATGTAAAAACATATATATTACATGATTTAATTTATATGAAGTTTAAGTGTAGGTCAAGCTATCTATATTATTAGAAGTTAGAATAGTGATTACCTTGAGGAGGCTAGTCTGATCTATGAAGCTGAAAATGTTTTCTACCTTGATCATATGTTGGTTACATGATTTCATACATGTGTAAAAATTCATCAAGTTATATATTGAGTATCAGTGCACATTACTGAATATCCATTATTCTCCATGAAAAAATTTGAAAGGCTAAAAAAAGGTTAGGTTAATATCACAACACATTTGAAGAACTCTAAAAATCAAAATGAAACAAAAGACCGTCATTTCCCCCTAGAAACTTAAAAGAATAGATAGACAGACAGACATACTGAGTGATTTCCATGAAATAGAAGGAATGAAAAACAAAGAACAGAGAACAAGAAATAGTGTTTGTTTTGGGGGGAAGCAGACAGTTAAAATTAAAAAATTACATAGAAAATAAAGTTAAGGAAATCCTCTAGAAAACAGGACAAAAAATTGGGAGACAGTACAAATTCTAAGGTGTTTAAACAACTTGGTCACTCCAGGCAAACACACGAAGGCCATGGTGGTCCTTGCCCTTCATGATTTCACTCTGACTTGGGAAAGGACCTGGCATATTTTCCTGTAACACCGCTGCTCAGTGACTGCAAGACTGCATTTTTTAATTTTTTATGAAATTATATCAATTCAGTTTGGTGACAACTATTTCCTCAGCTAAGATTAACAACTATAATTTTGTGAAGAAAATTGAGAAAACACAATAATTAACCTTTACTTAATTTTGTTTGGTAGATGAAACAGTTCAACATCTAAGGTCTATACAAGAGGGAGAGAAGAACAAATATGGTCCCTTGTGGTTAAACCAACAACAACAAAACAGCAAGAGAGAGGGAATAGTGGCCTTTTGATGTATTACAATACTTTTTGTCATTTAACCCTTTGTATTTATTCAGTTTAGAATGCTGCATTTCAGAATTATGTCTGCTTTTCTATTTTCTTAGCTAAATTAGGCAATTCTGGAAAGTTTGGATAATACAGTAAGCAAATAGAAAAACCAACCATGATTCTTCTGCATGGAGATAATAACTACTGATATTTAGTTAAGAATTTTTATACCTTTCTTTCTTTCTCATCTTATATATATATATATATGGGAGACAAAATTGAGATCATAAGCAAGCCTGAATCTATTTTTACTTATTAATCTACTGTGGACATCTTCCTATATACATAATCATTTTAAATTCATAATATTTCTTAATATGGATGGTTCATAATTTACTTGCCATTTTCTTATTGTTGGAAATTTAGTTTGTTTCGATTTAAAAACATTATAAATGATATAAATTATGATAATATAAAAATATTTGTACATTTTTAAGATCCTGATCCGTATTTCCAAATTGCCTTTAGAAATGTTATCTAAACTTACATTCACACCAGGAGGCATGGAGTGAGCTCACTGAGCTCTAGCCAAATCTGGAAATTTCCCTTCTTATAAGTCCTCAACAACCAAGAAAAAAAAATAGGTAATGTTGCTTTTTAAGTTTGAAATGTATGTTTCTAATATTGTTGAACATCACTTATATGAGTATTGGCATTTTAATTTCCTTCTTTTATAATTGCCCATTCAAGATATTTTCCCCAAGTTTCAATTGGGGTTTTAATCATTCTTATTAGTGTGTCAGAGCTTTTAATAAATTAAGGCTATTAAGATAAATACATTTCAAAACTTTTCTCTTTTGTTGTTTTTGTTTGTTTGACAAATTACACATGTCTACATGAAGGCACATTTGAGTGGGAAGATAAGTGGAAGAACAGGGGCAAAGGGACTAGCCGCTTATGCTACCTTAGGCACAACTATGTTTGAAAAACACAGCTGAAAATGGCTTCAGCAAATCAAGAAAGGGAAGAATGCTGGAAGAAATGGTTCTCATGGATAAGATGTATTTTGGGGAGTTTCCCATATATTTTTATTATGTAAGGAGGATATTAGCAGGATAAAGGCTCTCTCAAAAATCTACGCAGAAGTCAATTCTTTGAACCATGATAGCAATCTTTCTTATGCAGGATGAATAAGTCTTTTGGCTAAACATGGATAAAAGCTTTTGCTCAATATGGCATAATAACTCCAATAGGCTCACAACAGCAAAACTAAGGCTGTCTCAAAGTGTCATATTACAATAAAATCAAATTTAACCTCTTAAACCCAAGACATAAATCACTCACTTTTCTTTTCTTTCAAACAATTTCTGAGTGTATTATCATAAATGCTACCTGTCTGTCACAAGACTGATAGCTCTCAGTAGCTTAAAAATATGAATAAAATTGAAAATATATTTGAGTATGGGAACCACAATAGCATTTTGTAGAGAGGTGACAATAATAAGAGGTTATGGCAAACAAGAAAAGTCCTCAGTAATAGGAAAATCAAGAAATCTTTCTTCAAATTAAATAAGCTCCCAAATCAGTCTCACCAGAGTTGTATTTCCACCAAACATAGTCAAAAAGCATGTATTTGCCCCGATAGTCTATAGCTATGACAATTAGAATTTACCTTGTGAATTTTTATATTAAAAGTCTGTATCAAGTTGCAAAGCTTAATTCAAAACTGCACAATCTGAGTTTATATTTCCTTCCAAATGATACCTGAAACCTTCATTAATATTTATCCAACAACGTAAAAAGTAATATCACCTAAATTTTAAAATATGCTTTTAATCATTAACTAGCAATAATAAACCCAGAGACCTTTTAAAAGATCCAAGTCAACTTCTTTCACATAAAAGAAGTTTCATCCAAATTTTAGAAATCAATTTGTATCTCTTTTGCATTTTCTGGTTTAAAAAACATAGTATTACTTGCAACTATTTGGTTGAATCTCAAGGGTATTATGCTAAGTAAAAAAGAAAAAAGCCAATCTCAAAAAGTTATACATTTTATGATTCTATTTCTATAACACCCTGGAAATGACAAACTACAGAGGTGGAGAAGAGATTGGTGGTTGTCAGGGCGTGGGATGGAGGTGGGTGTGACTAATAAAGGGATAGCATTAGGGTGTTCTTTTGTGTCGCTGAAACACTTCTGTATCTTGATTGTGGTAATAGTTACAGAAATCTGTACACAGGATAAAATTGCATAGAAAAACACACACATATGCACACATATAGAGATAAGTACACTTAAAAACTGGTGGAAATTGAACAAAGTCTGCAGCAGTCATCAGTGATCTCAGCTGAAGCCAGAAATAGAGATGGGACTATACCAGCAGAGACACTGTCAGTTGGAACTAAAAGGAAACAGAGAAAGTGGGACAGATGAAGAAAGGCTGCTGGACTTCTTGGATTCTGTAGGACCAGACCACAGAGCTATTCAGCTATGAATGTGTGTTATTCTTCAAGTAAAGGGAAGAATGACCCTGAAGGGACTTCAGAGATCACAGGGCTGCCCTCCCACCATAAGCCCAGGGGCAAGGCTGTTTTCTCCTTGGTTCCAGAGAGCAGACAGAGCCCTTGCAGAGAGCCTGGAAGGTAGGACATCAGTCACAGAGAATCATTCTTGATCCTGAACATCTAATGGAGTTTTACTTGCTAGGGTTTCTGTGCTTCTATTTTATCAAGTCCAAAACGATTAGAAGACAGAACAGTGGTTACTTTTGGAAGAGGGCTTAGTGTTAGTCTGTTCAGGCCGCTATAACAAAACAAACTTTAGATGAAGTAGTTTAAACAAGAAGCATTTATTTCTCACAGTTCTGGAGACTGGGAAGCCCAAGATCAAGGCACCAGAATATTTGGTGTCTAGTGAAATCCTATTTCCTGGTTTATAGACGGCTGTCTTCTTGCTGTGTCTTCACAGGGTGGAAAGGGGAAGGGAGCTCTCTGGGGGTCTCCTCTGTAAGGGCATTAATTAATCCCATTTATGAGGGCTTCGCCCTCATGACCTAATCACCTCCCAAAGGCCTTGCCTCCTGAAACGATCACATTGGGGATTAGGACTTCAATATATGAATGTTGGAGGTGGGGGCGGGGGGAGGCACACATAAGTATTCAGCCCATTGAAGAGAGAAGAAGACAATGACTGGAAGTAGACACAGGAGGGCTTCTGGGTTTCTGGTCATGTTTTCTTTCTTTTGTGTGTTTTTTTAAATATACTTTATTGATTTTTACAGAGAGGAAGGGAGAGGGATAGAGAGTTAGAAACATCGATGAAAGAGAAACATCGATCAGCTGCTTCCTGCACACACCCCACTGGGGACTGAGCCTGCAACCAAGGTACTTGCCCTTGAAAAGGATTGAACCCAGGACCCTTCTTCAGTCCAAGAGCCAATACTCCATCCACTGAGCCAAACCGGTTAGGGCATGTTTTGTTTCTTGATCTGGGGCTGATTAAAATAATATATTCACTCTGTGAAAATTTATTCAGCTGTACAGTTATGATCTGTGTACTTCTTTTTCTGTGCATTTAAATGAAAATGAAAGTATAACTCACCAAAATTTGTGGGATGCAGTAAAAGCAGTGTTAAAAGGGAAATTTTTAGTAGTGGATGCATATGTTACTAAAGAAAGATTTAAATCTATAATCTAAGTTTCTATCTTAGGAAACTAAACAGTAAAAAGCAAATTAAATCTAAAGTAACCAGCAGAAGCTGGGCCCTCACTGGAGAAGAAACCTGAGTTCCCCGAGATATGTGATCAGCACTGGGACCCCGCCAGCAGGCCAGGGGTTCCCAAGGCAGGTGCTGGGCGTGGAGGCCATGGGGGCATAGGCTACCGAGGAGACAGAACTGAACCTCACATCACCCTGCTTGGCCCCAGAGGATGGCTGGTTAGCCAGAGACGGGTAAGATTCCTCAAGGAAGGAACAACCTAAGACAGACACAGTCGCAGAGGGGCCATCAGGAGAGAAGTTGGGGGGCAACAGAAGTGGGGCACAGACCCTCACCCCCCAACATTGCAGGGGCTTGAACCCTCGCCCCTTCTGAGGGAGGTCTCCTGCCCCCATGGCTGCTTTGCGCTTCCCACACCCAGCTCAGATCTGGACCCAGGCAACAGAAAGAGACTTGGCCCAGCTCAGATCAGGACCCAGGTAACAGACAAGAGACTTGGCCGACAGAAGCTGCCCTATATCTAAATTCAACCTAGCATCAGGAATGCTCAGGGCCCACTCAAGAATGCAAATAATCCTTCCCACTAATATTTACGGGGTAAACTAAGATTGTTGGTAGACTATTAAATTTGACAGTAAAATAGTAATGAAGTTTTCAGATTAATTTAAATAGGCTAATAGATATAAGTGAATATTCAAGTAAATTTAATTGTACTGGACAAAAAGCAGTTCTTAAAGTAATAACTAAAATTTCTATTGGTAGTTCATCTCATGGTAAAATTCCTGGACATGCAATGAACATAAAGCAGTCATATTTTTGGGCAAAAAAAAAATTAAATTTAAAGTTATCAAGACTGCATTATAAAATTTACAAAAATCTCCATTAATCAAAAAAATAAAGGGGGGATAGTAGGGTAATATCATGTAAGGAAAAATATCCTATAAGTAAATTACATCTAGAAAATTTTTACTTTACAAAATTAATTTTCATTTGTAATGCTAACAGCAAGACACCCATGAAAAACACACATGGGGTCTAAATAAGACAAAGGAAAATCGTTTGGGCAAAAATAAAAAGGATCCCAAATCAACTATATAGAAAAGATTCCTTTATTAACTTTTGGTCGAGAATATGTTTATATATCTTCAGAAAACAACTCCAAGACCAGGTGGATTCCTGCAACAGAAAGGAATTGACAGGTCTGCTCCAACCACGAAGACAAGAAGAAAAACAGTCCAGAGATGGAAGACGCTGACAAGGCCTTGCCACGCTAGCAGTCAGCAGCTGTGCACCGCTGCAGGTTGCCTAGGACCAAACCAGAGAGGTCGGACCTGCATCGCCACCATGTGCCCACCATCCAGATATCATTGCTGACATGTACACATAAGGAACTGTTTGACATTGAAACAGGGACTCAGAACTGCTGGACATTGAAATTGGGACTCAAACATTTTTTTGTTTTGTCTTGTTTTGTTATTATATGTTTATTTCTAGTCTGCAGAGGCAAAATTTTTTTAAAAATATATTTTATTGATTTTTTACAGAGAGGAAGGAAGAGGGATAGAGAGCTAGAAACATTGATGAGAGAGAAACATCAATCAGCTGCCTCCTGCACACCTCCTACTGGGGATGTGCCTGCAACCAAGGTACATGCCCTTGACCGGAATCGAACCCGGGACCCTTCAGTCTGCAGGCCGACGCTCTATCCACTGAGCCAAACCGGTTTCGACAGAGGCAAAATTTTTTAAAGGAAAGAAATAGGGGGAATATAGATACAAAGGCAAAGAAGCATGTCAAACTACAGTGGGAAGGCAGGGGAGGTTGGGCAAGGGTGGCTGTAAGGACTTGTACGCATGCATATAAGCATAACCAATGGATACAAGACACTGGGGGCGGGGGGGAGGGCAGCCAGGTGAAGGCATGTACTGGGAGTAGGGGAAGCCGGGGGGAGGTCAATAGGGGGGAGAAAAAAAAAGGAGACATCTGTACTACTATTTGTAATACTTCAAACAATAAAAAAAAAAAGAAAGAAAGAAAAAAAAGAAGAAAGAAAGAAAAAAGTAAACAGCAGAAAAGAAATACTAGGAATTAGACCAGAAACCAATGAAATTAAAAGCAAAACAATCAATAGAGAAAATCAACAAAATCGAAACTGGTTCCTCAACAGGATCATTAAAATCAATAAATATTTACCCATGCTAATTCAGGGAAAAAACCAGAGAAGACAAATAACTAATATGAGAAATGAAAGTGGAATCACCACTACAGATCCTGTGGATATTGAAAGGATAATAAAGGAATATGATGAACAACTGTATGCCCCGAAATTTGATAACAAAGATAAAATGACCCTGTTTCTTGAAAGTTATGATCTACCAGAACTCAGACAAAAATAATAGACCCTCTGAATAGGCCTATATCTAGTAGAGAAATTGGATTAATAATTAACATTCCAAAACAGAAAACACAGGACTAGATGGTGAATTGTACCAAACATAAGGAAGAAGCTATACTAATTCTGAACAATCTCTTCCAGAAGATGAAAGCAGAGAGAATACTTCCTAACTCATTTTATGAGGCCAGCATTACCCAGATACCCACACCAGACAAAGGCATTACAAAATAAAACTATAGACCAAAACCTTTTATGGACATAGATGCAAAAACCCTCAACAAATTATTAGCAATGAAATCCAACAATGTTAACAAAAAAAAAAAGAATTATACACCATGACCATGTGGGATTTATACCATGTATGCAAATTTGGTTCAACATTCAAAAATCAGTTGATGCAGTCCATCACATCAACAGGACCCCCAAAAGCCACATGAGCATATCAATAGATGCAGAAAAAGCATTTGACAAAATCCAACACCCATTCCTGATTTAAAAAAAAGAAAAGAAAAGAAACCCTAGCTGGTTTGGTTCAGAGGATAGAGCGTCAGCCTGTGGACTGAAGACTCCTGGGTTTGATCTGGTCAAGGGCACATACCCGAGTTGCAGACTTGATCCCCAGTAGGGGATGTGCAGGATGCAGTCAATAAAATTATTCTCTCTCATCATTGATGTTTCTATCTCTCTCTCCCTCTCACTTCCTCTCTGAAATCAATACAAATATATTTATAAAAAAGAAGAACCCTCCATAGACTAGGAAAAGAGGGGGAATCTCCTCAACTGGAAAAGGAATATCTATAATATACCACCAGCTAACACACTGGTGAGAAATTCAAAGTTTTCCCACTTTGAGAGCAGAAACAATTAAAATAAAAACAACATGATAACACTGCAAACCAATCAGAAAGGCCAAAATCTACAACACTAACACCAGAGGTTGGCAAGGATGCAGAGCAATAGGAACTCCCATTGCTGGTGAAAATGTAAAATGGTACAGATAGTCTGGAAGACAGTGTGATGGTTTCTTATAAAACTAAACATATTTTATCATACAATCCAGCAATTGTTTTCCTTGTATTTACCCAAGTGAGTTGAAACTTTATATTTACACTGATACCTGCACATGGATGTTCATAGCAGCTTTATTCAGAATTGTCAGTACAGCATACATTATGTTCTTCAGTAGGTGAGTGGATAAATAAATTGTGGTACCTCTAGACAACTGAATATTATTCAGTACTAAAAAAAAAAAAAAAAAAAAAGAAGAGTTTCTATCAAGCCATTAAAAGACATGGAGGAAATTTAAAAATCTATTACTAACTGAAAGAAGCCACAAAGATACTGTATGATTCCAATTAAATGACTGACATTCTGAAAAATACAAAACTATGGAAACAAGGAAAAGATCAGTGTTTCTAGGAGTTAGGGAGAAATAAGTTGACCAAGCACAGAGGATTTTTATATGATACTACAATGGACACATGTTATGATGCATTTGTCCAAATCCATAGACTGCACAACACAAGGAGTGAATCACCTCAAGGATGGGGTTTAGGTGATAATGATGTGTCAATGTAGGTTCATCCAGTGTAACAAACGTTCCGCTGTGGATACAGGAGTGGTTGTGCCTGTGTGGGAGCACGGAGCATACGGAAACTCTGTACTTTTTGTTCAGTTTTGCTGTGAATCAAAAATTGCTATAAAAAAGTTTTTTAATTTTTAAAAAGTAGGTTCAGAAAACTTTTTCAATCACATTTAGAACTCCCCTATACAGTGAATTGTCTGAAAACTAGAGAGAGATGGTTTCATTCAATTGCTTTTAGCATCATTAACATCACTTCTCTCTCTCTCTCTCTCTCTCTCTCTCTCTCTCTCTCTCTCTCTCTCTCTCCTTGAGGAAATGCTTATTTTCTTGGCAGAAATATAGAGAAATTCTCTTCTTCTCTTGTTATTTGTGAGTTTTAATATAGACATTTTTCCATTATAATATAGATTTCCATTTCATATTATTATATAATCCTCTATGATTTTTAGATTTTTAAAGAAAAATATTTTTCTGTCTTAAAAATGGTGCCTGGGTATTTCTACTGAGGCTCTAAAATATATATGCTAATAACTATTTTACTAATACCTTATTTAGACTAGCATGAGTATAAAAATATATGTAATTTTACTTTACCACTATATAATACATTGTGTTTAGATTATATAATGAAAAAAAATTTTTTTCACTGCGATTTTTTTTGATTATAGAAGGAGTAATTCAAGTACCAGAAGGAAAACAGTGCAAAGTATATGCTATCAGGTATATTTTCTGATTATCTGCAGGTGGTAATGTTTGTAAAGAACTAGGCAATGTTTTTTAAAAAGTGTTCATCCCTGAGCAAGCAGATCTTTGCTGTTTCTAGTCTGCACCCTCTTCTAACTGCACCTGTTATATTTAGAGATCATGTTGCATATAATTATATAAGGATCTACCTTGAGATTTTATTGATATGTTATGAGTGAAAGATAATGGATCGGTCACTGTATGTAAATTTAATTAAAAAAATCGTTACCAATAATATTTGCACAATGAACTCCATGCAGAATGAGTAAAAATAGATTTTCAAGACATAGGAAGTCCTGAGAATCAGTGGGGGACATACTTAAAAGGTCTCCAAGGCAGAAAGATTCTACCAACCCACTGAGAATTTTTTCATGTATGACTTTTTAAAGTAACTACTAATGTATTATAGAAATGACCATCTGATGTTTTAAGACTTCGTTCTCCAGTAGATAATATTCATCAAATTTACTGACCTTACTTCCAATTATTTTCAACCTCACCATTCTCTGATTTTACTTAATTGTCTATCCTCTAAAGAATTCCTATAAGTGGTCTTAATAACTATCTTTTACTTATCTTCCATAATTTTCAACTACTCTTCTATGCATTACTCTCTCTTCTGACTCTAGGGATAATGAGCTCCATGATTTGACTCACTTGCTCAGGCCTCTTGAGGTATGTTTGAATGTTGTCATAGTGATGGTGTACCAGTCAAAGCCCTATTGGGAATGAGATATGGCTCAAGGGCTGAGGCATATGCATGGCAGAATGAGTTTAAGTCCTGGTAGTTGGGAGAGAATAGGAGGTAGACAGAGGTACATAAAATTACTTCCTGATGCTGACTGGCCTTGGAAGTCAAATTTAACTCACTATTTCAAGGAATAAATTTTGGTTTCATAGCTTATCTCTCTATTCAATTAAAGGGTAGTCAAAATGCAGGCCCCAGGCCCCAGAAATAGTGCTGTGTATCTGGATGTTAATGAGCCTAGAGGGCTGTGTGTGTGTGTGTGTGTGTGTGTGTGTGTGTGTGTGAGAGAGAGAGAGAGAGAGAGAGAGAGAGAGACTATAATGTTCTTAAATAAACTAAGCTGAGCATTAGGTTCTGAATCTCCTATTTATGGAGGTAGTTTGGGAGTAATTGGGGGGAATAATTATTAGCAGCCTCCTTACATTAAGGTGCCCTAACACAGGACAAATAATCCAACTACTTCTCCATTTTAGATCAATATTGTTAAGAGATGTCCCCCCAAATGCTAAAAAATCTAGAAAAATGTGATTCATTGAGAATCCATAATTAATGGTATAGTAACCATTTCACTGCTGTGGGCTCGCATGTAGAAAAAAAATCTCAAAATCTTCAATATAGATTTAAATCTAGGGTTTTCATTTCAAACTTTTAGATTCTAAACATGGTATTTTCTAAAATGTCAAAGCCATTCCAGTAAAGTTCTCAAGTGGCTACAGAGGGGGAAAGAAGAATCATTTATTGATTAAAACTAAGAATAAAGAGAATCACTGGCTTAAAGGCTAAGGTTAAGAAAGGATTTGAGATTACAAAATGTATTTTGAGTTACAAAATGTAAAGGATTAACAGATGACATAGGTAGTATTTTTAATTCTAATTTCAAGGATTTGGTGTGAAATCTAAAACTAGTTATTTAATATAGAAGAAACATTATATATAACCCAGCATTTTCCCCAATTGGTTCTTTGTGACTCACTCTCCAGCCAGACCCTTAGTCACTCTTGTTAGCCTGGTGCTAGGCTTTCTGTGTCTGGAACAGGCCCTCCACAAATACTTAGGGATGAGGAAAATGGAAGGTTAATGACTGGTCTGGAGTGTAATTTCCTTGAATGCTAGAGCAGTGGTTCTCAAGTGAAACCTGCCTCAGAATCACCTGGAGGGCTGGTGAAACAGAAATCGCTGAACCCCGCCCCTGAGCTTCTGGTTCGGGAGGTTTAAGGTGGGACTAAGAACCTACATTTCTGACAACTTCCCAGGTGCTTCTCAGTGGTCTCAACCTTGGCTGAACATTACAATGACCTGATGCCCAGATTTCCCCCCAATCAATAATATTGAACCTACGGTGGTCATGACTAGGCTTCAGTATTTCTAAAGCTCCCTAGTGGGTTCCCATGTGCAGCACAGGTTGGGAAGCACTGTTCAATCTCACAGTGGTTCTTAGCCCAGGCTACACACCAGAATAACCTGAGGGAGTATTTTTTTTTAATTGAAGTATAATTAACATACCATAAAAATGACCTTTTAAAGGTGTACAAGTCAGTGGTTATTTATTCAAAAGTTTCTACAACCATCACCACTATGTAACTCCACAGCATTTTAATCATCATCAAGAGAGACTTCAAACAAAGTTCAGATATATGGTTTCTACTCTCAGAGACTCTGATTTAACTGGGCTGCTGGGTAAAGGCATCGGTGTTTTTGTACATGCCTCAGGTGATTCTAATGTTCAGCTAGGGTTGAGGACCACAGTTCCTGAGTTTGGTTACAGACCTTCCAAGACTGTTTTAAGTAGTTAGGACCTATTCAGGAGTTTTCACTGATGTTAATACAGAGGAACTAGCACCATTCTCGGTCTAAACTCCTGCCAGTCTGTTACATTTGGTCAATCACAATACAGAGAAACATCATGCTTGATTTATGGCTCTCAGAGCAGAGAGCTGGGTGGCCTTTAACAGATGGGCGTGGAGGTGACCCTGGTGGTGAGCCTGGCTGCACTGCCTGCAGCAGTTCCTGGCAGGTCCAAGCTGGGTTTGAGAGACCACAGGAGTGTCTGGAGGACTCTGTGGACCTTCAGTAGGACTCAGCTGCTGATAAATTTTTAAACATTTCCTTTTTTACTTCCTAGGGACCTTTGGTCTGATATTGTTTCAATGTTGGCCTTTTGTTGATTAAGGCACAGAACCAGAGTTGGTGTCCTGGCTCCTGCAATTTCTATTTATCTGATATAGGATAAAATCTTCTGAGCTAGTTTCCTCTTTTTATAATAATCTCCTCTTCCCAGAGATGTTTTCATTATTAAGGAACATAGCATATTGGAAATATTCTCCTTTGTAGAATGGATTAATGGGAAAGATCATGAGATTTTTTTAAATCACATGATCTGGATTAAATTCCTTGGCAAAATGTGAGCATGTATGATCTATAAAAGGGGAAACCAATAATGTTAACAACAATAATAATTATACCTGACTCACCTTTAATAATACCTTTACATATTTTTGTGAAGATCAAATGGTATAGTTCACATGAAAATGCTTTATATACTTTGGTACCATATGCATGATTATGCCTTAGGATATAACTGGATGGATAGTCATATAAAAGGAAGAAAGAATGCATAATTTATAAATGAAATTGAGTTCTTTTGATATGAAGACAGTTTGAACATTAGGACCTAAGGATCAAAAGGATACTACCCTCTATAGACCATTTAAAAGCAGCTATTCCCTAAAATCTAGATGATGAAACCTCATTTAAATGTTTTAGGGAAAGGGGATCCTAAGTTGGTAGTCATTTTTTTTTAAAGAGATCATATTTTTTTTTCACTTTTCTTGCTTCCTCCTTTTATTTTTAGTTTTGCCTATACACAATTGCATTAATTATGCTCTTTAGTTCATAGCACTTAATTGGTCCATGCAATGCATTTCCTTTTAATTTATTCTATTCCTTCAGCCCCAAACTTGATCCCATTTTCCATCCTTTCATAGGATGTTTCATAAAACATCCGTTTTAGGTTTGCAATGTGAATTCTTCCAATCTGTCTTCTGTACATTTGTTTATATGTATATATATACCTGTAAAAATAATTTTTATTTGTGTGAATTTTAAATTTACATAATTGTCATTGTGCTATAAATTTGATTTGCTTATTTTTACTTAGCATTATGTTTTGATTTTATTTTATAGTGGTAAGAACAATTATATGAGACCTACCTTAACAAATTAAGTATATAATACATTGTTGTTGACTACAATAGAATGTTGTACAGTAGATCTCTAGAGCTTATTCATCTTGCTTAATTAAAAGTTTATGCCCATTAATTAATAAATTCCCATATTCCTATTCCCCTAATCCCTGGCTACCACTGTTCTATTCTTGAGTCTATGAATTTGACTAATTTAGATACCTCATATAATAGGAATCATGCAGTATTTGTTTTTCTATAATTGACTTATTTCACTTAGCATATTCATCAAGGTTCATCCATGTTGTCATATATTGCAGAATTTCTATTTTTAAAGGTGTAACGGTATTTCATTGTAAGTATATACCATTGTGAGATCCGGCCATGCAAGTTTATGAAGATCTAATTAATTTCTTTTGACCACTGTATGTTATTCCATCTTAGTCAAGTACTCTATCAAATTTACCAAATTCCCTAGTGAGGGACATACATGTTGCTTCCAACTCCCATTGCTAGAAATAATAGTGCAGTGTTCCTCCTTATGTGTCTTCTTATACATCACCGATCAGGAGAAGAGTCCCTGAATGACATGCTTAATATCACTAAATCCCACTACATTGCAATCCAAAATGATCATATTAGATTATGCTCCTAACCAGTTTTCAAGAGGGTCCCCATTTTCTTGCTATTTATTTCTTTAAATTCAGCATTTACATTTTTCCAAATGAATACTATCAAATAATAGCGTTAAGTTCAAGGGCTATACATGAGATTGGACATCTCAATTATAATGGCTTTTCATCATTAAGTTTTCAGTGATGCCTATTCATACCTTTTGCCCATTTTTCTGTCAGGTTTCTGCCCTTTCCTTGTAAATTGTTGAAAATTCCTTATATATCCTAGAAACTAATGTTATGCCTGTTATAGATGTTGTAAACATCTTCCACTCTGTGAGTCACATTTTAATACAGTGTACAGCTGCTTTTGCTCAATAGGAACCTTGAGTCATTTTGATGGAATCAAACTCCATCTCTATTCTCTTTAGAAATTGTACTTTGAGGGTCTATTTTAAAACATCCTTTTCTACCATGAGGTCCCAAAGGTTCCCTTGCAGGTCTGTTTCATTACTCTATTCTTTATTTGTCATTTATTCTTTCATGAGTAACATGCTGTTTTAACTAGTATAGTTTTTCTTAATATATGTAGTAGTTCTAATATCAGCTAAGTCAAACTACTAATAAGGAACTTGTTCTTCCTTTTCAAAATTGTCTTAGCTGTTCATGGGTCTTTATTATTAATCTTAGAAAGTTTATCCAGTTCTCCCAAAATATGCTGCTGAAATTGTTATAGAAATTGCATTGAATTCATAGGTCAATTTGTGAAAATCTGTATCTCTAAATTGTAAAGATACAACATCCATTTATAAGGTTGGACTTTCCATTTATTCAAATCTCTCTTAACAGAATTTTAAAACTTCTATAAAAATTTTCATTGAGCCAGCTCCTGGATGGCTTTTAGCTTTCGTGTTATTGTAAATGATGTTTTATTTTCTATTGCCTTTTCTAATTGGTTATTGCTGGCATTAAAATTGTTATTTGTCTCTAATAATAGTTTGCTTCTCAATCTTACTGACCTTGAACTCCATCATTATTTCTCTTATTTTTTATGTGATTGTTGTATAATCTACAAACAATGGCAATTTTGTCTCCTCCCTTTGAAATTTTATTCTTCTTATTTATTGTCTGATTGTATTATTGGCTAAAATCTCCAGTACTATGTTGATCAGTAATATTCAAAGAAATTGGTTTTGTCACTTCCAGACTTAATAATATTGTGATTTTGAAACTCAATGCCATAACTTCATGGTTAGGAATATGGTAGCTATTTCCCATAAGGCTTTTATCTGCCTTCAGTGAGGAAGGGGCTGAGGCAGGACTTAGCTGAAAGGAAATAAATGAAAAGTTTAGATAACACAAAGTCAGGGATTCATTATACCAAAAGCTGGGTAATTGAGATAAAAATGCATTTTGAGTTTATACCTAAGAGATTACTACAATTCAAATTAAATTTCTTTACTTTTTTTTCTATTCTCTCATACCTTAAAAGTGCTTTTGGTTCCCTCTGTCTCTAAATACCCACAAGTTCTTTCGTGACATGTGCCCACTGGCTTTTGTGGCTCTTCCTCTACCTATCCTCCTTTCCCACTTTATTTTTATTTTATTTTATTTTTAATATATTTGTATTGATTTCAGAGATGAAGGGAGAGGGAGAGAGAGATAGAAACATCAATGATGAGAGAGAATCACTGATTGGCTGCCTCTTGCACTCCCCACACTGGGGATTGAGCCTGCAACCTGGGCATGTGCCCTGATAGGGAATCAAACCATGACCTCCTGTTTCATAGGTCAATGCTCAACCACTGAGCCACTGCAGCTGGGCTCCCACTTATTACATAGCATAACTTAACTTTGCTCCCAGATGAAAATAACCCTTCCTCTTTGGGAAGAGGGAAATAAAATATCTAAATAACAAGTGTGACCAGAGAAGGCTGTGCACATGCCCACTGGTAATTTTTATCCTTGCTGCTTGCCTGATTTGGCACACTGGGGCACGTCATTAGGTATTCAGGTAAAAACGCCTGGAAACTTTAGTTCTTTTGGCTCTATATTCTGCTACCCTACCAGCCTAACCATGATTTGTTCAGTATGACATCTACCTCCACCACTCCTGTGTCCTATTTATGTACTCTAATGTCCCTTTATTTATTTATTTAGACAGCTGTATCACACTGCTGATCCATTTTGAAATTATACTTAACTAAGATGCTAGTGATACCCACTTATTTGTATAATTAGCTTTTGGATCTAATTCAAAGATTTTACATTTGTTCTTTTCAATATTTTATTCTGATGCTCTAGTTTATGAAGAGTTTTAGAAACTCTTCCCTGTTATCCAACATACTATCTAGTACTCCGATCATCTTGTCATCTGTAGAATTTGATAGGAAGGCCATCAGTGTGTTCATTCAAACCTTTAATAAATATGTCAAAAAGGACAGGGCCAGGAAAAGAACCCAGAGGCACACCACTATGAAATTTCCTTCAGCTTGACATGGAATTAGCATTCTTAGACATGACTCTTCCATTATTGATGAAGTCACCTGACTCCATTCCATATTTCTGCACATTATCCACAAGGATTTTATAAGAAGCACTGTCAGATTCCTTGCCCAAATACTAACACACTGTGCAGGGGCAGCATTTCCTTGACCTACCCGATTAGTAAACCTGTGTATTATTCAGTTCTGCTTCAGTTTCAAATGACAGAATTTCTATTTAAACTAGATTACACCAAAGAGATAATTTGTAATTTCACCTAATTATACCCCCTATAGCACCAGAGCACTGGTTCTCCCCAGCTCTCTGCTCTGCCATCTTCCATGTGGACTCCATGTGGATGCTCTCTCTCCACTCCTGGAATCAAGATGGCTACCAGCAGCTGGAGAGTTTTCCCCCTAAATAGTTGCTCTAACATCCTAGAACTGAGTCTCATTGCTTCTGACTGGATCATGAGCCCACCTCTAAACCAGACCATGGAAAGGGGGTGATCAGGGTGGCCAACTCTGGGACAAATGCCCGCTTTTGAAGCTGGAGCTGAACTCAGCTCCACCAAGATTACATGAACTCTGGAGACCTCAAAGGTAACAATGCTATCAAAAGAAGAATAATGAATGGATATCTTATTTACCTAAGAAAATGTCTTATTTCTCAGTGTAGGTTTCAAAGTATCCCCTGGACATATTCTAATCCACAATTCAAGGATTATTCATACATATCTGCATTTATATAACCAATTATTTTATTTATGCATAACCAATTAAATATCTACACTAATAAAAGAGAAACATGCTAATTGACTGTACCTTTGCAATGCCCACCAGCCAATCAGGAGTGGGTATGCAAATTAACCCAACAAAGATGGCGGGTTAATTTGCATACATAGGCGCCGAGCAGCCAGGGGTGTTCTGCACCACCCCAGCTGCTCGGGGCCTCTGGGCAGCATGGGAAAGTGGAAAGGCGGCTCCGTCCAGAGCAAAGGCGGTGCTGGCAGCCAGGGTAAGGAAGGTCCATTCTTGCACAAATCTTCATGCATCAGGCTTCTAGTATATGTATAATATGATGCAGTTAGAAGAAATTCTCTTCTTGGATAAACAATGTATCATGAGAAGTGTATTTCTATAGAGATGATTAGTGAATGTTCTCTAGTCTGCAGCTGTCCAAGTGACTTCAAACCTACTCACCACAGAAATCTGGGCAAGAGAGTACTCTACAGAGGGAGTAGCACATATGCATTTTATGGTGAGCTGTCCTGTTACAAATAGATAATTTCTTGGTCCTGATTCATTTGGATAACAATGGTAATACATGATTTAAAGTACCAGTATAGTGGTCTTAAAGCAGTGGTCAGCAAACTGTGGCTCGCAAGCCACATGCGGCTCTTTGGCCCCTTGAGTGTGGCTCTTTCACAAAATACCATGGCCTGGGCGAGTCTATTTTGAAGAATTGGTGTTAGAAGAAGTTTAAGTTAAAAAATTTGGCTCTCAAAAGAAATTTCAATCGTTGTACTGTTGATATTTGGCTCTGTTGACTGATGAGTTTGCCGACCAGTGTCTTAAAGCAATAGGAAATGCCAGGGTTGAAAGCTGTACGAATAAGAGCTATAGTTTGGCTTTAATATAACCATTAGTATTTGAGGCTGAATGAATTTTTCAGAGATGGATTCTCCAAATGTGCTTAATGGTCTAATTGGTTTGTCACCAAGACACTTTTTCAGGCACTTAATTTTATCTGTCCCAATCACATTCAAGTCCATAGAGGTCTCACCTTGCACAAAGCTGCTAATGAAAGAATATAGCAGTATACACTGGAGAAGATGGTCTTAGGAAAAAAACTCTAAGGGGATGATTTTGAAGGAGAAAATTTGGGAACTTTTATATCATGAAGGTGATCTAGAATCATTTGTAACCAGAATCATTTGTAACCAGACTCAATGGCTAAGTGAGGGCACTTCAGGTCTGACTGCCTGATGAGAAGAGCTTTCCCATGTCTCTGCTGTCAGGCATCTTAGAAAGAACGCCAACAGCAACAAAAGCAGACCTGTACTCCCTACCACTCTAAACAATACAAGATGGCTTTGGCCTGAGCTACACATGCTCTATACCTAGCAGGTAGTGTCCGTCTCTTTCCTGTTCTTATCTTCAAAATATCCTGTGTTTTGTATTAGTTGAACTAGATGTCATATCAGAGTAAATCTCTGGGCAGCAACAGAATCACCATATCTGACACTGAAAGGTAAATAGCAGGCAAAAGAGCAATAACAAGAGGATTGTCAATTGACAGGAATATATTAAGCTTTTTCTTAATGTACTAGATGTAAAAATGAAAGCAAAAATCTGTTGCAAATTTTTGCTGATATAGTAATGCATATTTGGATATGAGGGATCACCCTCAGAAAATGTAAGGAAAACAATGGTATTTCAGGAACAATGGAGAAAACCAATAGGCCACTTTTTTGACAAGGTAAAGCCAAGCCATATAAACACAGGAGGGTTAAGGCATCCTAGCACTTTCCAGACTGATCAATAACATTAAATGCTGCAGTTAAGTCTGACAAAATGAAACTAGCAAGAACATATCAATAAACACAAAGAACCTAATCATTACCACTCCTACTATGTAAAGAACAACAGAATTGTAATTTATCTGAGGGTCCTACCATTAGAAAATAGGGCTGAGTCTTAATTTCCTTTCCCATTTTCACAATAAAAAAGTCAATCCAGTGCTCCAGGCACTATTGCATTAAATCTTGTTATGAAGTCACTGTATAGTAGGTTTTCCTTCTAAGAAGTTGATAAATTCTTAATGAAGAGCATGGAGACAGAGCCCAACATGAATGGGTAATTCATTCAAATGTGGTTAACTTTGCCTTTAGAGTTTTTCTTTTTCCATATTACATAATGAATAATGTTCTTTGGAATTTAATTTTTCTGACACTAAAACATACAATCCTAGTAAATCATTCTGGATTCTGAATTAACATTCTTGAAAAACTTGCATTTGGAACAAATAAAAATGAAATAAGGGAACTGCCTTAAAACCTATATTGTAGGTGAGGCCAAACAGCAAATAGTGCCCACTTAGCAATAAAAAAAAATTTGGTCGGCTCTGTGGCTTCTGCTTCTATGGCTTTCTCAACACTTTGGAACTATCAACATTCTCTGTGCTCTAGATACATGGGAGAAGCAGACTATAGAGCTCTGACACTAATAGAGCCCCAAGACGTCCATCAGCACCAGCACTACATAAAACCATCCAGTGTCTGGTTGTCAGTTCTAGGGATCAGTTCCTTGCCCTTCAGCTCACCAAGTTTCCAATGAGCACTGAAAAAGTACAGAGGTGTAATGAGAAAGCTAGAGAGAGGAGAGGTGCAGAAGATGTGAGTCCAATTCTGAAATGTTTATCACCAATGAGGTATTCAAAATATACACACATGAGCTAAATAGTCAAGAAAAATGTGTTGTGATAATATCTATCAAGCTAATTGTTAAGTAGGTTAAATTAACTTTAAAAGTTTGTTTTGGGATTTTGGTTATAGCTAGTGTGTACTCATTTATACTATCACTGAAAGAGTGCCGCAATCAGATAGATGTGCAGTCTTTAATGAGCTGTCTTTAAATGAAGAAAGCCATTGGACAGTGCTCCTGGTAAGTTAAAAAGATATGTTTTCTGGACCTGAGTGTATGTGTGTTTTAATTTTTATTTATTTATTTAAAAAATGTTTATTTATTGAGAAAGAGAGGAAGGAAAAAAAAGAGATAGGGAGAGAGAGAAAAAAACATCAATTTATTGTTCCATTTATTTATGTATTCATTGGTTGATTCCTATATGTGTCCTGATTGGGGACTGAACCCACAACTTTGTCATATTGGGCTTACACTATAACCAACTGAGCTACCCGGCCAGGGCTGGGATGTCTTTTTGCAGAGATAACATCAGAGTACCTGCTCAAAGAATGGCCACTGAGATGTTCCATACAACTTCCAGATGACTTCTAACTGGATAATTGGCACCTGGAGGGCAGCCCAGTCTGTGCAGCAGAAACAGCAATAGAATAAGATCATTTGCTCATAACAAAAAGATCACTTGGGGAAAACAAACAAACAAAATAAACAAATGGGAGCCCATCAAACTAAAAAGTTTTCCCATAGCAAAAGAAACCATCAACAAAATGAAAAGACAACCTACTGAATGGAAGAAGATATTCACAAATGATATAGCTCATAAGGGGTTAATATCCAAACTATAAAAGAAGCATATGCAACTTTAAAACAACAAACTATCTGATTAAAAATTGGGCAGAGGATCCCAATAGACATTTCTCCAAAGAGGACATACAGATGGTCAAAAGATATATGAAAAGATGCTTAACATTACTAATCATCAGGGAAATGCAAATTAAAACCACAATGAAATATCACCTCACACCTTTCAGAATGGCTATCATCAATAAACCCACAAACAAAAAGTGTTGGTGAGGATGTGGAGAAAAGGGCACCCTCATGCACTGCTGGTGGGTTATAACTTGGTGTAGCCACTATGGAAAACAGTGCGGAAGTTCCTCAAAAAGTTTAAAATTGGAATTACCATTTGACCTAGCAATCCCACTTCCAGGTATTAATCAAAGGAATCCAAAATACAAATTCTAAAAGATATATGTATCCCTATGTTCATTGTAGCATTATTTATAACAGCCAAGATAAGGAAGCACCCTAAGTGTTCATCAGTAGATAAACATAAAGAAGAGATGGTACGTGTATATAATGGACTATTATTTAGCAATAAAAAAGAATATAATTTTACCATTTGCAACATCATAGATGGATGTAGAGGGTATTATGCTAAGTGAAATAAGTCAAAGAGAGAAAGACAAATAACATTTGGTTTTACTTATATGTATAATCTAAAAACCAAAATAAATGAACAAACAAAAAAGAAACATAGATATAGGGAACAAACTGATGGTCATCAGATGGGAGGATAGTTGGGGGAGAAGAATAAAAAAATTGAAAGGGATTAAGAAACACAAATTGCCAGTTATAAAAATAGTTATGGGGATGTAAAGTACAGCATAAAGATAATAAATAATATTGTAATAATTATGTATGGTGTCAGATGAGTATTAGACTTATAAGAGTAATCACTTCATAAGATATGTAAATGTCTAATCACTATGTTGTACACCTGAAACTAATATAATATTGTATGTCAACTGTGATGGAAATAAATAAATCTGAAGATCACTTGGAGAATAAAACGTATTGGGAAATTTGACAAGTCAATAAAAATGAAAAAATAAACTGTATTTAGAAGAAGAAAGATGAGTGTTTTGAGAAATTCCCAATGGTGTTTTGAATGAATTACAGCTACAGGAATAAGGCTTAAATTAAACTAAATTAAGAAAAATAGCTAGATATGATTACATTAACAAGCATTCCTGTTCATCAGTGTCAGCCCTTCTGGATTGTATCTGAATAAGAGACATTTAATCTATGTTGAATGAAGAGTCTTGAATTTGCTTCATGGCTCTGGTTTTGGTATAGTGAGTCCTTTGCTTTTGAAAATCTTTTTTTGCTATGTCTTTCATTGCCTGATGGAAACTATGGATCTATATTTTAGTTGCTTTTATTCATGAAATTTCCTTAACTATTTATCACTTCACACCCGTAGACTTAAGCCTCCCTGTAGAGTGGGTGGTTGACAGTATGACTTTGAAGTTAGGCTGCTGTTTATCATTTGGCTTACCTTAGGCAACGTATAAGTCTGTCTCTTTAGTTCTCTATTTGTAAAATCCTATCTAATAAAAGAGTAATATGCAAATTGACTGGGCCACCGCTACACCCACAAGCCATGCCCACCAGCCAATCAGGAGCAAGTATGCAAATTAACTCAGTCAAGATGGCTGAAGCCACACAGAGAGCAGGAGGCTTGAGTTGCCCCTGTCGATGGAGGAAGCCAAGCTTTCCACCTGCCCTGGCCTGCCTTGGCCTCCGCTCAAGGCTATAAAGTTTCAATTATAGAAGATAAATAAATCCCAACAAAAACGGCAGCAGCCACGGAGCGAGCAGGAGGCTTGGCTCCGCTCAAGGCTACAAAGTTTCAATTATAGAAGATAAATGAATCCCAGATACCAGGGCCTTCCACTTGGGTCGCTGGGGAGCGTGGCTGGCCTGCAAACCACCACAGGCCCCTCACCCAGGCCGCCCCACGCCCCAAGGGAACCCCACCCTGATCCAGGACACCCTTCAGGGTAAACCAGCTGGCCCCCACCCATGCACTAGGCCTCTATCCCATCTAATCCTATCTAATAAAAGAATAATATGCAAATTGACCATCACTCCAACACACAAGATGACTGCCCCCATGTGGACACAAGATGGCCACCACAAGATGGTCAGCAGGGAAGGGCATTTGGGAAGGACCAGGCTGACAGAGGAGGGAATTTGGGGGTGATCGGGCCTGCAGGGAAGGGCAGTTGGGGGGGACCCAGGCCTGCAGGGGAGAGCAGTTGTGGGGGACCAGGCCTGCAGGGGAGGGCAGTTAGTGACAAACAGACTGGCAGGGGTGCAGTTAGACATCAATCAGGCTGGCAGGGGAGTGGTTAGGGTGTGATCAGGCTGGCATGTAGAAGCGGTTAGGAGCAATCAGGAAGGAAGGCAGATGAGCAGTTGGGAGCCAGTAGTCCTGGATTGTGAGAGGGATGTCTGACTGCCCATTTAGGCCTGATCCAGGGATCCAGGGCCAGGCAGTCAGACATCCCTCGAGGGGTCCCGGATTGTAGAGGGTGCAGGCTGGGCTGAGGGACACCGTTCCCCCCCCCCCATGCACGAATTTCGTGCACCAGGCCTCTAGTGGAAGTAAAAAGAGACTGTGCCTCATGTATGGTTGTGAACATAACAGTGATTATGTAAGAAAAGCTAAGCACAATGCCTGGTTTATAGTAGGCTCTTTAAAATATTTTCTATTATTTTTGTTAAAATAAAAATAATCATACTAATTTTATGGAACATGGATGCAAAATTAACATTGTTGTGCTATGGCCTAATATATTTTCTTTTTAAAAATATATTTTTATTGACTTCAGAGAGGAAGGCATAGGGAGAGAGAAATAGAAACATCAATGATGAGAGAGAATCATGATCAGCTGCCTCCTGCCCACCCCACATTGGGGATTGAGCCTGCAACCCAGGCACATGCCCTGACCTGAAATTGAACCGTGATCTTCCGGTTCATAGACTGACACTCAACCACTGAGCCACGAGGACTGGACCATGGCTTACTATTTTCATTGAACACATCTCTGCCTGATTGTCCCAGTTGTCAATAACTAGTTTCAGGTGAGCTTCCAAATTGCTTCAGGGCTTTTCTGAGTCCTTTAAATGAGTTTGATTAAGATCCTGACCTGACTTCAAGGACTTATCTCAGGTTGACCTTCATTTTTGGAATGACAAGAACTAGACCAGACCTGCAGGCAAGAGGTTAACTTTTATTACACATTTATCCTTTGTTCTTCTTTTTCTTCTATAGAATCTTTTAATTTTTATATTTGTGGTGTTTATGGTTTACATATGTTTCTCCCAGTAGATTGTAAAGCTCAGGGGGGAGAGGAATCTTTCTTCTATTCACAGATGTATCCCAATTGCCTAGAAAAGTTCCTGGCACATAGTAGGAACTCAAAAAACATTTGTTGAAATGGTTCTATTGCTATTAGTTATAGTGCAATGAGCATCACAAAGATGTGAAAGTTCTTTATTTCAGTTTTCCTGCTCTTGATAGTGTTCATTCAATAAGTGTGTATTAATTTAGGGCTGTTATGTACTTATAGCCTTACAGTTTGTAAGGCTACACATACCATAAGATTTTCTGGTTGGGTGCCAACTAAGTGTGCCTTACTTTTGGCTAGTATAACATACAGTCCTGTCAACTGAGGTGCATACTAACCAGTTGAAGAGACAGGACAATTACAGAGAAAGAAACAACTACAAATGTAAGACTCTTCATAACCTGTGCCTCAAGAGTGATGGTAAAGGTGTTGCCATTGAGGTGGGCATTCAGTTTGGGACAATGGTAAAGGAAAGGGTTAGAGGCAAAAATCCATCCAAATGTTCTCAAAATATCAATATATATGAGACTATTACAGGGGCTACGAAGAACAGAGTAGACGGTATTAACATAGAAAAAGGAAATGTTCATCATGGACACTCCAAACATTTATTGCTCAAAAATGGACAGTCTCTGCCCTCATGGAACTTAAATTCTATTGGGGTTGGGAGAGGTGACTGAATTAATTAAATAACTCAAATGAAGAACTTCTTGGAAGCACTTAACACAGTTAACACATGTTATTTAAAATGTGTATAAGGATATTTAACTAAGATGAAGGAAGTCATAGGAAGGCTTCCTTGAAAAAGAGAAGAGGGAATATGCCTGTATCTTCCACTATTATGACTTAAAAACAGAAAATATTATATTTTGCTTTTGTGTTCCCAAGCAACATGTTAGACACAAATTACATATCTGTTGAGTGAATGAATGAAGGCAGGGGATCTCAGAGAGCCTTTCATGCTGAGTAGAGGTTATGAATCTTGTTCCAAATTAAATCCCACTCTGAGCACACTTCTACCAAGCTGGTGGGATGGTCCATTTCAGTCATTATTTTGCTATTTCCCATTCTAGGAGCACATTAGAGTCTGGGAAGCTTACCTAGGTCCCAGAAAAAAAAAGGTTCAATCTCTGTTATCTATTCCAGCCCAAGAATGCTGACCATTCGGATTCCCTGTGTCCATAATAGCCCCTTAAAGTGCTGTGACTATCTGCTGTTTTGAGACACACTGGCATAGAGGAATTTTTTGCTAAGACTTTGAACATGATCTTACTTCCTGGAGAGACCTGAAAGCCACTGCTTTTGATATCTTGCCTCCTTTTGGGGGCACTGCCATGGGGGAAACTTTCTATTCCCTTTCTCAGCAACCTCTAAGCCCTTTTCTGAATCTGAAGCGATCATCCTCCCCCTCCTCCAGTTGACTTCAAAGTCTTCAGGAATCATAAGCTTTAAGGAAGTGCCTTGCAGTCACCAGTAAATACAAATTTCCCCTCTAAGGTAGATGAGAGCCAGAAGGCTGACTGAACTGTCTGTGGAAAGGGGTAGAATGAAATAGATGAGGGAATTCCCAATTAATATCTCAAGGTGTTTTTCTGCCTCACTTGGATATTTGGAATATTTTTATAGACAATAATGTTTTCAAGTGGTGAAATGATTCTTCTCACAGCCATGGGCAGGATGGACTGAAAGGGGAAGGCTCTATTGGGAAACCAGTTAGAAGCTGATTGCCAAAATCTAGACATGATGTGCAAGACCCTGGACTGTGGCCGTGACAGACATTAGAGGCATAGAAATATGCTGTTAAGTGATTAGATATGGAGATTGTTTGAGGAGGAGGAGGAGACAGACAAACATGAGTTTTCAAATCTCAATGAGCGGAAGACATTGCTTAGAGGGATGGGAAAGGGAAACTGAATATGATGATATGAAAGTGTTAGCAGGATAGTCATTGATGTAAAGATAATCAACTAGATGATAGAGTTGTGAGGTGGAAGCTCTGAAAAAGAATTCAGTCCTAGGGAAGAAAATTTTTTGACTCACTTGAAAAAGATAGTAGTTGAAAATGTGAAAATAAATGAGAACTCAGAAAGAAAGAAAGGAATCCAACACAAGGCCGGGCCTAGGTGTTGATGGTGTTTGTGCAATGGCAGCTAAAATCCAGAAAGCAGTTTCATGGGGAAGAAATAATTTCTTCAGAGCACTGTTCCTGAAGCCTCAGGGTCGCAGTAGGGTCAATGAAATTAGAAACTTTAAGGAGGACGGCAAGAATGAAAACGGCCAACTCCCTAAGATTAAACTAGGAAATTAATATTAAAAGTATTAGAGTAGGTTTCTAGAATCTTTGTGAGAACAGTTTTAGTCATATAGTGGGAAGACAAATGAGTTCAGGAAAGAAAAGACAGGTCTTGTAGAGCCATTCTTTAAGAAAGCTGGCAGTGAAAAGATGATGAGAAATATGACAACAATTAGAGGGTGCAGCAGAATGAAATGAAGGATTGTTTTTCTTTCCATGCACATCAAGGAAAAAAATCTCTTCTGGGTGGCAGAAATATTAGAATGATACTGTTAAAGGCAATAACCAGGTTTCTACAACATTTTGCCAATTGTAGATAGTCCTAGTGGCAGCTCTTTGTCCAGATGACTCAGTAAATGATTAAATGCCCATTTTTGTGGCTTTCTGAAAGGACATTCACCACCATGGTACACTCAGCAGATGACAATGGGTTCTTTATTCTCTGTTGCCATCATGGTCACTACAGTTGACCACTCCTGCCCAGTGGCTGTCAACTCTCTGCAGAGGAAGTAAGGAAGAGAATGTGGAGAGGAAATGTATATTTCAGTTTCCAGAGTCTAAAGGACTGGATCTAGACTGTGTTCTTTTCAGAACTTGGATTTGAAATAGGCAGAGATGGAGTCTTGGAGAAAGCGCCACTGGAGTTATGACTCACTATTTGAGGCTTTGTTTAGGAGGGAAGTACATGTCCTTCTGCCAGTCATCAGGAAATCATGACTGCCTGCTCATTCCACGAAATCCTGCAAAATTTAGCTGGAGAGTGTAAAGAGTCTGGGGGTGGAAGCTTCAGCACTGCAATGATTTCCTTGCCTAAATTCAATCTTTTCTATTTCAAGTCATGAAAGCACATATTTTTAGATGAATTGATAGACATACACACATATAGAGTGTATATATATATATATATATATATATATATATATATATATATATGTTTACTTTTCATAAACATTTACCTGTCAGTGTCTGTAACTTAGGGTGCCTTTAAATAAAATCAAAACTGAATTAACCTAAAATAAAATGTTCTCTATACAATTCCCAAAAAAGATGAACCCTAAGAAGGACCACTTAAATTCATTCCAGAGAAAATGAGGACTAAATAAGAATAGCAGGTAGAGTTAGAGGGTTAGTCTGATGCACTGATTTCTATATAATATGAAGGAAGATTAGAGCTCGTAGGGTTCTGCATTTTAAAATACATCACTGCATGAAAGGAGAGGAAATATTATTACTGAGAATTTTGTTCTGACGTCTGGTTAACACTTTCTTCCCTTTGTAGAATTCGGCATTTTGAAAGGAAAGCACAGCAGTCCTTTCATTCAACAACAAAAAAAGGCATTGAGGACTTCCCATGAGCCAGGCACAATGTTAGGCTCTGGACAAGATGCTGAATAAAAAGACCTCTCTCACAGAGCTGAGAGGCTAGAGGGGGTGGGGAGAGCAGTAAACAAATAATGGTGCTGATTAATGTATAATTACAAACTGAGATAAGTGCTTAAAAAAAAAAAAAGAATGGAGCCCTATAAAAAGCCAAGAACAAAGGACTCCAGGTGGGGGGTGCAGACACAGGAAGACGTCCCTGAGAAAGTGCTGCTTGAGCTGAGATCTAAAGGACAAGGTTGAGTTAAAGCTAACTGAGAAAGGCTGGTGGGGAGCATTCCAGACCCAGAGAAGAGCATGGGCAAAGGTGGACCCCCACCCCGACACTCAACCCCTACAGGGGCCAAGCCCTGCAGCTCCTAGTTAAGGATTTGGTCTTTATTCCAAGAACAGTGGGAAGCCATTCAAGGGTTTTAAGCAGGTTGGTGACATGATCAGATCTGTGCTTTGAAAAGAGCACTCTGGCTGCAATGCTGAAAACCAATTGGAAAGATGTTGTCTAAAAGCCATTGTTTCACTGAGTAAATGCTAAGGCCTGCAGCTGTCACAATCACGTTCCTGTGGTCACCTGACCCTCCTAATATTTTTCTGCACCCCTGTGGACATTTGGAAACTATTTAATGTGGAGGATTAAGAATTTCTTGATCCCAGATTATTATATGATTATGTCAACATTTGAGCTAGAAACACAATGCCTGTCTGTCTGCTCCAAGTTTTGATTGGCACAACGAATCACCGTTCTCATCAATGATAGTACAAACAAGGCCTAACAAACAAACTTCCACATTTTATAGTCAGGAATATCATATTACCCTTTTCCTCCTTCCACCTCTGTCATTGTACATGCTCGTCATCTTTCTCACTTCCCTGTCTGCCCTTGGACTGTCCATGCATCCCACCCTGGTTTCCCATCCTGCCTAGACCCTGGTCAGTTACTTCAATGGTGCTCTTGCCTCCGTAACTGATTGGAGAGGGCAGGGAGAGGACTGACAAGAGCAAGGAGAGCTGTGGATGTCGGGCAGGATTCAATCTTCTGGATTAGTCTGTTGCTTTGTCTTAGAAAGGCCTCATTGCAAAGGTCCATGTGCCAAATTTTAACTAACCAGGGCTAAAACAACAAGGGAGCAATCACCCTCATGGGAAGCCTGTGTCATCCCAGGTTACCTTGGGAGTAGTCCTGGAGCCAGGGAGGGCTGAGCTGCAGTATAGAGTCAGCGGTCTCAGCTTAGGTAAAAGGAGGGAAGGAGGGGCAGGAAGCCAGTGGGCACTCACTGCCTGATGACCTAGCCCAGTGGTCAGCAAACTGCGGCTCGAGAGCCACATGTGGCTCTTTGGCCCCCTGAGTGTGGCTCTTCCACAAAATACCACGTGCGGGCGCACACATACAGTGTGATTGAAACTTCATGGCCCATGCGCAGGAGTCGGTTTTCGGCTCTCAAAAGAAATTTCAATCGTTGTACTGTTGATATTTGGCTCTGTTGACTAATGAGTTTGCCGACCACTGCCCTAGCCCAGAGAACCCATCTTTCACCATACCTGCTGCAAAATGTTGCTGTAGAGCTGATGTACTTAGACGGCATCCATAATGTACCCTCCACCATGTGCAGATCTTTAGCATTCTAGGCCAAGTGACCATCACTTGGTCAATAATGTGGCTGTGTTTGTTATGTCTTCCTCATATGGAGCCCAAGCAGACACCCCTTTAACTTTCACTAACTAAGCTAATTGTGGCCTCTGACACAGCTGGGAAAATCCTTCTTGACAAGATGGCCCTTTTGTACTGTAAGTGTGATTATGCCTCCTCAGTCTTCTCCAGCCAGCAGCTCCCTATTTCCTCACATGGGTGCTGCTGTCCTAACTATACTTCTTTGGATCTGTTACATTTTTGAAAAACACCATTCTAAGACACATGTAATTTGGCTGATTAAACAAGTGGGGCTCAATCAACTTTATTGTTGATCCATTGTTTTTCAACCAGTTCCTTTTCCATCTGAGTACAAATTTGAAACAGACCCCCTGCAGCTTTTCCACTATTGGATACAATATTAGTTCCTTGGTTTGGGCACTTAAAATCTAACAAGTGTGTAACTCCAGTCCATTCCCCTCAGTTTGGTCAAAATTACAAATACATGTCCAGTTTAGGGCTTATACCCTGCTCCTGCTCAGATCGGACCAAGTCTTCAAAGCCTGGAGTTGGGGGACAGAGCCTGGTTGCCTACTTTACTTTCATAGCACTGCCTCTTCTAACTAACTGCTGTTTCTAACCATTCCTGGGTGGGGCGGGGGTGGGAGAGACCACCGCAAATTGACTGGACAGTTAAATCAATTGATGACTTCTAGGCATCATAGATAGGCAAAGCTGAGTGTTGCTCTTATGTGGCACTTTGCATGTTCCTCTGAGACGCCCTGCTAGTGACACCTAAACCAGTACCTGTCAAAGTGTGGCCCACAAATAACAAAATTATTATCACCTGGGAGCTTGTTAGAAATACACATTTTGGGACCCCTCTGTCCTAAGGAATCAGAATCTCTAGGAGTATGGCCCAGGAATCTGTTTAACAAGCCCTCAGGGTGGTTCTAATGCAGGCTAAGGTTTGGGAAGCACTGATCTAAACAGTGGCTGGTCACTTACTACCCTGGCAGACCCTGGGTTCTGGGCACATTGGACCTCCAGGCCTGTGTTGCCCTGTTGAGCTGAGTCCACAAGTGAACCTCAGGACACTATGCTTTCCCTACAGCTAGTGACAGTGCTGTCCCTCCCGGCACATCTTCTCATTGCTGTACTCTTCAGAGGTCCCTGCACCAGACTGTCCACCTTAGACTTTTGGGAAAATGAAAATTTGTTTCTGTGCCCCAAACTTCAGGAGATATGGGCCTAGTGGCTCAGTTGGCTGGAGCATCATTCCATACACCAAAAGGTTGTGGGTTCGATTCCAAGTCAGGGCATACTCCTAGGTTGTGTGTTCAATCCCAGTTGGGGTGCCTATGGGAGGCAACTGACTGATGTGTCTCTCTCATATCAATGTTTCTCTTTCCCTCTCTTCCTTCTTCTCTAAAAATTAATAAAAACATATCCTCAGGCTCAGCCAGCATGGCTCAGTGGTTGAGCCTTGACTCATGAAACACAAGGTCACAGTTTGATTTCCCGTCAGGGCACATGCCCAGGTTGCAGGCTCAATCTCCAGTGTGGGGCATGCAGGAGGCAGCCCATCAATGATTCTCTCTCATCATTGATGTTTCTCTCTCTCTCTCCCTTCCTCTCTGAAATATATATACTGTATGTATTAGAGGCCTGGTGCACGAAATTCATGCATAGGGGGGAGGGTTGTCCCTCAGCCCAGCCTGCACCCTCTTGAATCTGGGACCCTTTGAGGGATGTCCGACCGCCCATTTAGGCCCAATCCCACCACCCACCAGACATCCCTCTCACAATCCAAGACTGCTGGCTCCCAACCGCTCGCCTGCCTCTGCCTGATTGCCCCTAACCGCTTCTGCCTGCCAGCCTGATCACCCCTAACCACTCCCCTGCCAGCCTGATCGACACCTAACTGCTCCTGGGCCTGCCCGATTGCCCCTAACTGCCTTTTCCTGCCAGCCTGGTCACCCCTAACTGCCTTCTCCTGCTGGCCTGGTCACCCCTAATTGCCCTCCCCTGAAGGCCTGGCCCCCCCAACTGCCCTCCCCTGAAGGCCTGGTCTCCCCCAACTGTCCTCCCCTGCAGTCCTGGTACCCCCAACTGCCCTCCCCTGCTGACCTGGTCTCCCCCAACTGCCCTCCTCTGCCAGCCCAGTTACCCCTAACTGCCCTCCCTGTTTGCCTGATCACCTACAACTGCCCTCCCCCGAAGGCCTGATTTTCCCTACTGCCCTCCCCTGCAGGCCTGGTCCCCCCCACAACTGCCCTCCCCTACAGGCCTGGTCCCCCCCCAATGCCCTCCCCCAACTGTCCTCCACTGCAGGCCTGGTCCCCCCCCAACTGCCCTCCCTTGCTGGCCTGGTCACCCCCAACTGCCCTTCTCTGCTGGCCTGGCCCCCCCAACTGCCCACAACTGCCTTCCCCTGCAGGCCATCTTGTATCCACATGGGGGCAGCTCATCTTTGACCACATGGGGGCGGCCATCTTGTGTCTTGGAATGATGGTCAATTTGCATATTACTCTTTTAAAATATATATATATATATATATCCTCACTATATATATATATCCTCACTATATATATATATATCCTCACTATATATATATATATCCTCACTATATATATATATCCTCACTATATATATATATATGTGTGTGTGTGTGTGTGTGTGTGTGTATATATAAAATTAAAAAAAGAGAAAGAGACATATGGCCAACCCCTCAGCCTTTCTCCAGCCTAAAGAAAGGAGTTTGCACCTCCCTATCATCTCCCATTAAGGTGGGTGATGTGCTCATGCCAACCTAACTGGATTTAGTCTGTTACCATGTTCCACAAAAGTGATCTAGCACACCCCTTTGGGATATGGAGGACTTTATACCTCTTTATCATTCATAATTTGGGGGGCCTGTTTCAAAAATCCAGGACAACAGCAGAGTTATATTTCACATCTTGGACATGACATCCAAAACTCAGTCTTATAGGGTGGCTGTACTTGGTTCTGTGTGCTGCTTTTAGAAATGTAGTCCAAGTGCACATTAGTCGCATCATGTCACTGATCTACAGGGTGGGGCAAAAGTAGGGTTACAGTTGTGAATATGGGAAACACAGAATTTATTCTTATATTATTACTTATTATTTATTGCATTATTTTCTATATGAACAACTGTAAACCTACTTTGCCCCCACCCTGTTTAAAGGATATACTGTCAATTCCCTTAAACCATTTTTACTTTTGCTCCTATTGAGTAATTTATTCTTAGCTAGGTCTTTGTGCCAGTTTTAAAGTAGATTTATGCGTCTCTTCTATATTTACCATGGTTATGTGCCACTTCTGCCTTCTTGAATTCATATATTGCTGAGCTCAAAGAACTTTCCAGACATTGACTTGCCCAGTATCCAGACTACCTGTCTGACTCTGCTACACACTTTCAGGTGAAATAAACACTGCTCTGGTTATTCTTAACATTTCCACTTTGTGTTGATCAGAATTAAGGAGAGATTACTAATTCCCTGGTCCATTCCTCTACATCTGAGAGATGGAATTATCATCAAGGCAAATGAAGAATTTATCAGATGTCTGCTGTCACTTCATTAAATATCCCACAGATGCTCATTATGCATATGTGCTATTCACTCTCCTTGGCTGGGTACCCACTGCTTCTTGGCAATTGATTTCTTAACTGCTCTTTATTGCTTCTCCATGGAACTTACACCAGATCTTCATTACCCCTTTAAATTTCAGGTATCATTTGTTACCATTACTCCCCATAGATGACTCCCCATCTAATTAATGTCAGATGAGATGAGCTCCTTAACTCTCTTCTAGACCTCAAAATCTCTCCACAATTTGACTCTTTTACTCTCTCATTGTTATCTCAGAAGACATACCTTTTAAGATTGCCAAGACCATGCCTCTATCTTTGTCATCTTTTCTTATCCCCTTTGGGACTTTTATTTCTTTTGCCTTTTAATGTTTCTCTTCCCACTAGCCCCCTGACATTAGCTAAAAAAATGTTTAACTCTTATATCCCACAAATCAACCAACCAACCAACCAACCAGAAAACATCCCTTAACTGACAAGTTGCCATCATGTTGACCTAAGGGTGCTCACTTTCTCCATTCTCCTGATAACTTTTCATCCAAGGTTGGTCAATAATCTTCTAATCACCAAATCCAAAGGTCTTCTCTTATTTTTCATCTTCTTGGAAGCCCTAATCTTTTCATCTTATACTTTATACTCCTGACTCACCCCTCAGTACATAATAAGTTCTCAACATATATCAGTCCCAGTTATCATGATTGCATCAGCTTCAAAACTGACCTCTCTACTACTAATCACTCTATTCGTTGTTTATTCCATTGCCAGAATTCCTTTCCTAAATATCTTGAATAATCTAGCCTTAGTATACAGTTCCAGCCTATTGCCTAATGTTTCTTGACATACCATCCAATGTGGCTGACACAAAATAAAACCATTTCCTCTTCTTCAAACAAAGTGTTCTAATTTCTTCAAGTTTTTTATTATGCTGTTTTCTCCCTTTGAACTTCTTTTCATGTTCTTTATGTCATCGTACTACTTATTCTTTAAGATCTATCACAAATGCTACCTCTTCTGTGAAGCCTTGCCTGATTCCTTTAAATGAGTAATTTCCTTTTCATTTAAACTTTTTATTAAATGTATTGGGGTGACATTGGTTAATAAGGTTATATAGGTTTCACATTAACAATTCTATGATTCATGACTTGTATATTGCATTGTGTACCCACCACCCAAAATCAATTCTATCACCATATATTTGACCCCTTTTACCCTTACTATATCTCCCCATTCCCTTTCTCTGGTAGCCACCATATTGTTGTCTTTGTCTATGAGTTTAAGTTTTATATCCCTCATATGAGTGAAATCATATGGTTATTATGATTATTTTTCTGACTTACTTCACTTAGCATAATAGTCTCAAGGTCCATCCATGTTGTCACAAATGGCAGTACTTCACCTTTTCTTATAGCTGAGTATATATGTATCACATCTTCTTTATCCAATCCTCTATCAAAGGACACTTTGGTTGTTTCCATGTCTTGGCCACCGTGAATAATGCTGTAATGAACATGGGGGTGCATATATCTTTGTGAATAAATGTTTTTGAGGGTTTTTTTTTTTAAGTAGATACCCAGAAGAGGGATTGCTGGGTCATTTGGTAACTGTTTTCTATAGTGGCTGTACAGGTTGCATGCCCAACATCAGTGAATGAGGTCTCCTCTTTCTCCATAACCTCTCCAACATTTATTATTGCTTGCCTTGTTGATAATAGCCATTCTAACAGGTGTAAGGTAGTTTTGATTTGCATTGTCCTAATAGCTAGTGAAGTTGAACACCTTTTCATATATCTGTTGGCCATTTGTATACCATCTTGAGAGAGGTATCTGTTCAGGTCTTCTGCCCATTTTTTATTGGATATTTTGTTTGTCCTTTAAATTTCTATAGCCTATTGGCATACATCACATTATATATTCAAGTACACAAATGTGAATAATTACTAGATTTAAGGAGCATAACATCTTTCCAAAATGACATTTTTTCCAACACAAGGAAAACAATATAAACTGCTCCACCTTTCTTGTCTTGTATTAGTTTAGACAAAGCACCATCTGAGAACTGGGAAAACCATAATTTTCTTTAATGTTTTGCCTGTAATTTGTAAAACAACAGAAAATATTCCCATGGACATGTTTAAAATTTTTCCCAGATGCCATAATATCAGTGCTGTATGGCAATGTCTTCATGACACTCACTGAACATCCAGATGCTGAAAGAGTCTGGAGGACAGGAACTAAATGATTAGCAATTTTGGAAATAGGCCCTATGTGGAAGTAATTTATATATGGAGGAGGAGGAGGACGAGGAGGAGGAGGAGGAGGAAGAGGAGGAGGGGGAGGAGGAGGAGAAGGAGGAGGAGGAAAAGGTAGAGGAGGAGGAGGAAAGTGAATGATTTGACTCAGAAAAGAAAAGGTAGAGGCAGGAAATGTTAGCAATTAGTTTCTGAGTGTCTAAAAAAACTATTATATGAGTGACAGTGAGCAGCTGTTTCACGTTCCTACTCAGAGGAGGACAAATGCTTTGGGCTATTGCAAGAGAGATTACAAAGAAACATTAGGAAAAAGTCTCCAGACTCTAGTTGGTAAAAAGTGCTGTCAAAGGAAGGGAGGAGAGACATCTTTCTACACTGGGGTCATGAGGGCACCCTATCTGGGAGATAAGATACTAAAGATAAAGCTCATTTAGGGCTTTTTATTCCAATGAGGTCATACATGCAGAGAAAGAAATTATTCTATAACATGGTATATGAGAAAGCTCTTTGAAAAACCCGTAAGTTAGGAATCTAATCTATACCCAAGGAAAAAAGGAAGGTCCTGAGAATATGGCATTCTGGTTGCTTCTCTTGGATCAATTGCTTCCTAGCTTTGCGACCCTGGAAAAATTATTTAACTGCTCTAAGAATCAGTTTTCTCATCTGCAAAGTGGGTATAATAGTTTTGCCTTCTTCACAGAAATGTGAGTAGTCACTAAGATGATGCCCAAAAAGTGTTAATTCTTATTATTTTACTAGATATGGAGCACATTCTAGGTACTATGTTAGACATATTTCTAATCATTATCTTCTTTACTAAGCAATCATCCAAGCCCTATATAAAATAGGATGATATGATGCCTGTTACCACAGTTAAGTTCTTTAATTAAAAATGAAAGCCCTAGGTATCAAAGACCAGCCTGCTGAGTTTCCTTGCCTTTCCCAACCATGAGACATTTCCCTGATGTCTGCAGCACGTCTTTGACGTCTGAGATAGAAGACCAATTTGCCTCCACCCCCACGTGGCTCCACCTGTCACCAGTATTATGTGATCTTTATAAAATTAAACTTAGAATGTACCACATTTTTTTTTCATTATGCTTTCAGCCTGAAGCCATTAAGCTTACAAAGATGGTATCTATTTAATAAAATGAACAAATACAGGAAAGAAAAAAAATCCTGTATTTAATGTCACATCTTCAAAACAATGTTTATATCATCTAATATATTCATGTTCAAATTGAGCTATAATGTATTTCTCACCATCTGATGAACTTGTGATAGAGGGTCTATTTGTAGCCAGTAGTTAATACAAAAAGTGTATTTTTTTTCTTTAGGGTCATTGCTCCTTTCTTCCTCTACCATTTACCTTCAGAAAAATCCATTTTCTCAAGGATCCTGGGGTGTGAATCCTTTAGTTCTTCTCTGTTTATATCAAGTGAGGAGATCATCATTCTAATCTTGGCAGTAGTTACTGTATATCAATATAGACACCTGGTAAGCTTTCAATTCCCATTTGAGAGTCATTTTCAAAGAACAGAATAATAAAGATATTTATGTAGTTGCATTAGACCATGTGTGTGTGCGTGTGTGTGCGCGTGTGTGTGTACATATATATTTCTTTTTGTAAGGAAAGCTTTGATTCTCAGATGCAAGGATAATGAGGCATTAGATCCATTCTTGGCAAAACAAAGATTTCAGTACAAAGTGTTACATATAGCTTCAAGCTAAAATATATTAATGACTATCTCTATACTAATAGTAAAATTTAAAAATCCAAACTGTGGGGTTGAATTTATATGGCTGAATCAGAAGGAGTCATCATAATTGGAATGTTGGCAATATGTTTGGATGATAGAAATCAGTGGGACATGGCAATCTTTACTTTGAGTTATACATAAAGATAGTTTAGGACTGGAATGAGACATGCATGGTGTATATGAAATCCTTAGAAACTATGAAAATAGTTCACCACTGTGAAGAGAAAAGGAGAAGGTTAAATTACTTTGGCTATAAAACCTCATGAAATGCAAAAACCATCTGAACCAACTTTGTTTTCCAGATGTCTTTAGAACTGCATAATGCAGTAGATAGAGGAGTATAGGAAGATGATTTGGGGGTGTGCTATAGAAACAGCAGTGACAATGATAAAAGCTTTAAATGATCCTAGGATGGACAAAGGAAATACTATTGCCTAGATTTGACAAAATATTCTCTTATAGAGGATACCTACAATGTCAGGTGTTGGAAGAAGACACACTTGAATTTGAGCTCAGCAGCACCTCTTACTCTCTATTGGACCTCGGGAGAGTCCTTCACCTCACTGAGCTTAGTTTCCTCTGTAAAGTGAACACAATAACAAGTTGATTACTTGGGGCTTAAATGAGATGTGAATAAAGACCTTAGCATAGGGTTGGAGCTCAGAGTAAAAGCTTGATTAATGTCAGCTATGGTGTTGACTAGGATGAGGGTGATGATGATGAAGAAGAGGAGAAGAGAATAAAGGAGAAAACAGCTAGATTCTATATCTACAGTCCTTGTTAAAAGAGGCTCCTGAGATGAAACAATTATCTGGTGATGAAATGGGTAAAATACATTATAGTAAAGCATGTAGATGCATTCCTTTCTTTGTCCTTGTAGAAGAATATTCATTGTAAAATTGAAACAGAGTTGTGTACCTTTTGTCAGAATAGAAAAAGGAATTTTTTTAAGCCTAGAATTAAGAATACACCTTAAATGTGCTATTAAAAAATTATGTCCTGCCTAGCCGGTGTGGCTAAGAGAGCAGTTAGGAAACCATTCCAGTTATCCACGTGGATAAGGTCTTTAGAATTATAGTAGGTGATAATTAGATATTGGATTGAGGTCAGGAAGGAGTCCAAGAGGGCTCCCAGGTTTCAGGCATTGTTCAGAGAGGAAATAGAGATGAAGCAAATGAGTGGTGGGGAGTGCGTGGGGGTGAGAAATGATGTTGAATTCCATATTAGACATGTTGAATTTGAGGGTCACTGTGGTTCTTTGAGGTGAAGATATCCAAGTAGTATTAGTGAGAAATACGGGTCTAGGTTGGAGATATGTATTTTAAAATCATTCACTAAAGGATGGTAGTTGACGGCATTGCTGATGGATGAGATGGTCCAGGGAGAGAACATAAATGAGAGAGTTCTGAGATTACCAACACTTTAGGGGTTAGCTGAGGAAGAGGAGCAAGCAAATGAGGCTTAAGAGCAACAATGTAGATCAATGTTTGTTGTTCTTAAAAGTACTAATGGCAAAATTCATATAGAGGAAGGTGCAAATACCCTTGCTAGGGCTTTTGCTGTGGTAAGGAGAGGAGTCAAAAGTTTGCACAAAGGAAATGTTACTTGAACAGGATTTTAAAGGGTGAATATGAGGTTTTTTTATGCAAAGAAGGGCAAAGATGATAAAAGAAGGGCAGAAAAAACAACATGATAGGCCAGAAGATTCAATCAGGGAATATCAGGCCATGATTTTTTGACTCTAGGTTGGGGCCTTCAGTATGGCATTTTCACCAAATATGAGACTGTTGGAATACAGGAAAAGGCAGCCTCTGTGCTTCTGCCTGATAAAAACCACGTGTTCTCAACTGGAGTGCACATCAGAATCCCCTGGAGGGCTTGTTAAAGCACAGATATCTAGGTGCCACCCCCAGAGTTTCTAATACAATAGGTGTAGGTTGGCCGTTAATTTAATCTAATAAGATCCCAGGGGATGCCAATGCCGACTGTCTGGGACCACACTTTGAGAACCACTGAGGATTCTGGGAAGAAGAGATGCCACACAATTCCCCAGAATCATCTTCTCAGGGCAGGCCTTTTTTGTCAGAAGGGACTAGTTATAGTGGGGATACAGGATAGTTCCCACCACCTGGTTCTCACTTCCTTCTCAATTTTTTGGTAGATAGATGCTTCTTATTAAATTCAACTTACAGGAGTTTTGGAAATCTTTGAGGCTAAGTCTCTTCGACAAAATAGGCTATTACTCATGCCAAATCCCAGGGCCTCCTCTGTCCACACACCCTGATGACACTTATAAGAGTAAGTGACTGCCCTGTATTTCTCCCATCACTGGCCACCCTGTGGAACTAATGCCTGGATGAGATGACCAGGCTGAAGTTACCTGATACAATACTTGGTGGGTATTGTGTACATTTTCAAGTACATTTACACCAATTCATCCTTTTACCCTCTTAATAAGCCAGCACTGTTACTACTGGTAGATAAAATATATGAGCACAAAGAAATGACAATGTGTCCAAGTCTCAAAGATAGTTCCTGATCTAGTGGTGACTCCGGTGACAACACAGCCTCTCCTAGAAACTGGTGACAGTTTCATTCATTTCAAATTCATCTCTTCCATAGGTCTGCAACATATTAACAACACAACATAATGCAAATATCCTAAATTTAATCAGGAATTGTAGTCCTCCCCGACCCTGGATTGCAGGGATTATGGCAGTTACATTTAGAAAGTCTGTTACTTTGAGAAAAGGAGCTGCCTTGAACTTTCCTTGTTCCTCCCACACCTTGAGATTACAGAAGTCTTGGGAAAGTCTCTGGTGTTTCCATGGCATGGGAATAGCATAGTTGATACATCTGCGAGGTGAGTACCAATTGACTACCCCAAGCCCCCTGAAGTTGGTGCAGGAGAAGAACTGGGGATGCCCCTGTGCCCACAGAGGAACACAGAAAGGATGAGCAAGGATCAGAGGGTCATATTGTTCTGCAGCAAGAAGGACACAGTGTGACTGTGGGTCCCAGGACAAAGGACAAAGTAAGAGGGAAACTGACTTTGTTAGATGACAGGTCATAATCCAGAGAGGTGTTTATACCAGCTAAAATAGTATAAATAGGGAGAATTATACACAATGGCAGAGGCAGGGCCAAACTAGAATATACTTGTAAAATACGTTAGAGTTTTAGAAGGCATTCAACTCACACTGAGCCAAAGGAGAAATGAAGTGACCCTATTCTAGAATATACTAAGAGAGACATGATTACCAAATTATGAGGCTCCTACTATCCAACCCATTCCTCTGCCAAACTAGGTTCAGTTTATGATAAAGATGTTAAGGGAAGGGGATAACTTAGAGGATTAAAGAAAGGGCCCTATCCCATATAATCTGTGATCTGATAGGAAAACAAACAAAACAAAACAGTGAGCCACAGGAAGAGGCAACTCAGGGGAATGTGACATTCATCAATGAATATTTAAAGGTCAATCATGTGAAAGAGGATTAAAGATGTGTGGAAGGGTCGATGTTACAGGAAACAGATTTTAGAGCAAGCGATATAGGAAGAGATTTTCTAGGAAGTAGAACAGCATGAGGATTAAGAGCATGAGTCTTAGAGCAGAGCTGCTTAGATTTGAATCCCAGTTCTCCCAGTCCTTAGACAAATTATCCTCTCAGTCTCTCCATTTTCTAATCAGCAAGATGGCATTAAGAATGATGGGGGAGAAAGAAACAAGATGGCGGCATAGGTAAATGCCTGTACTTGCTGCCTCCTACAACCACATCAAAATTACAACTAAAACACACAACAACTATCATCCAGAACCATGGGAAAGCTGGCTGAGTGGAAGTACTGCAACTAGAGAGGTAAAGAAGGAAGCAAAATACTGGATATAGAGTTCAAAACCACAGTTATAAGGTTACTCAAGAATCTTCTAGAAACCTCCGAGTAACTTAGTGAGACCTTCAAGGATCTTAGTGAGAATGCCAAAAAATGGAAAAGAACCTGTCAGAAATTAAGCATATACTGACTGAAATAAAGAATAATATACAGGGATTCAACAGTAGACTAGAGGATCCCAAGAATCAAGTCAATGATTTGAAATACAAGGAAGCAAAAAACACCCAACCAGAAGAGCAAAAAGAAAAAAGAATCCAAAAATATGAGGACAGTGTAAGGAGCCTCTGCGACAACTTCAAGCGTACCAACATCCGAATTATGGGGGTGCCAGAAGAGAGAGAGCAAGATATTGAAAACCTATTTGAAGAAACAATGACAGAATACTTCCCCTACTTGGTGAAAGAAATAGACTTACAAGTCCAGAAAGCACAGAGAACACCAAACAAGAGGAATCCAAAGAGGACCACACCAAGACACATTATAATTAAAATGCCAAGGGCAAAAGACAAAGAGATAATCTTAAAAGCAGCAAGAGAAAAACAGATAGTTACCTAGAAGGGAATGCCCATATGAGTGTCAGCTGATTTCTCAACAGAAACTATGCAGGCCAGAAGTGAGTGGCAAGAAATATTCAAAGTGATGAATAGCAAAATCCTACAACCAAGACTACTCTACCAGCAAAGCTATCATTTAGAATTAAAGGTCAGATAAAGAGCTTCACAGACAAGAAAAAGCTAAAGGAGTTCATCACCACCAAAACCAGTATTATATGAAATGCTGAAGAGTATTCTTTAAGAAGAGGAAGAAGAAGAAAAAGGTAAAGATAAAAAATTATGAGCAACCAAGTGACAACAAATACATATCTATCAACAAGTGAATCTAAAAATCAAGTGAATAAAAAATCTGATGAACAGAATAAACTGGTGAATGGAATAGAATCAGGGGCATGGAAATGGAACAGACTGATGATTCTCAGAGGGAAGGGGCTATGGGGGGTTGTGGGAAGAGAATAGACAAAGATCTTATATGCATGTATGCATTACCTATGGACACAGACAATAGGATGGTGAGGGCCTGGGGTGGGGTGGGAAATGTGTGGAGGGAAGCTATGGGGGGGAAAAAAAGGGGTATCTGTAATAATCTCAACAATAAAGATTGAAAAAAAAAATGATGGCGACCTAGCTGGTTTGGCTCAGTGGATAGAGTGTCAGCCTGTGGACTGAAGGGTCCCGGGTTTGATTCCTGGTCAAGGGCACATGCCCAGTTGCGGCCTTGATCCCCAGTAGGGGGCGTGCAGGAGGCAGCCGATCAGTGATTCTCTCTTATCATTGATGTTTCTATCTCTCCCTTTCCCTTCCTCTCTGAAATCAATAAAAATATATTTAAAAAAAAAAAGAATGATGGGGTTGAGGAGAGATTAACCAGAGAACTTATATGCTTTTATGCATAGACCATGGATGCAGGCAATAGTGTGGTGAAGGCCTGGGAGGGGCGGGTGTGCGGTGGATGGGTTTCAATGGGAAATAAAAAGAAGGACATCTTTAATACTTGTAACAATAAAAATAAATTTTATAAAAATAATGCCATCTTCTAATATTGTTGTGAGAGCAAATGAGTAAATAGTCCTAAAATGATCAGACATTGTCTGTCACATGCTAAGTGTACAATAAATGCCAATGGTTAGAGCTGCCGTTAGTACTAATAGAGCTAATCATGGGAGGATGGCTTTGGAGGGATGGGGTATACCTTCCGAAGAGTTGTCCCAGCAGATATCTGCAGATACCAGGCAGGAAATCATGGAAAGGGTAAGCAGTGGGAAGAGAGTAATGGCACCAAATTGAGAATCAGCTGGTGGCCTGCATGCCACCTGTGCACTGGAGAAGTAGTATAAGTGGGCCCAGGACTTTAGAACAAGCACAAAGAATTTATTTCCTGCAATCTCTATTTCCACTTGTAACATCACAGGACTAGTTCCATATTCTAAAAGGCAATATCTTTGGTTTTGCCTTAGCAGAAACACTGAAGCTCTCTCCCATAAATATTTCTACGAATTTTATATCTTTAAAACTGTTCACTGATGATACATACATTTTCATAAACTAATAAGAGTCAACTTTGAGGAAAGTGAGCATTTGAATCATGATAAGATCCATTCATTCATTTAATACTTTTAGAGTACTTCATATGTCCGGCACTGTGCTAGGCATTGGAGATATGTAGATTAATAGTAAGCTACTGTCCCTGTCCTCAAGGGATTTACAATTTAGTTACATTGATTGGACATAAAATACAAAAGATTAAGAAACACAACATGAAATGAACCTAAAAGAAGCCTTTCAATACCAAGTGCGTCTATAATTCTTGGCATGATAAGTAGCAATAGCTCAGTGGACAAATTTAGTACAGAGAAGAGACAAGAACAAAAACAGCACTCCCCCCCACCCCGCACCCACACACACACAACCCTGGCAGCCTTGAGGTGTATAAGCATGTTGAGTCAAAGGCCCTTAAGGTCACCATGCTTTTGAAAAGATGTAAAGGCAAGAAAGAGCAATGTCCATGTGATCAAGCAGAGAAATGACTTCTTCACAAAGAAAACAGAAATTCTTCAAAATAAAATATAATGTAGAAAATGGAAATCTACCTGGCTTTATTTATAGGCATTGAAATATTAAATACATATATTGAATTCAGATGGGATGGGATAAATAAACAGATGGTACAAAAGATAAATTGTTGAGAGCCTTTATGAAAACTACATACTGTAGTTTAAAAGCTGGATGAAACACTGTTGCTAAAGATTTCACGAAGCATATGAGACAAAGCTGAGAATTTAAGAGATTCCACTTCAACAAAAGAAGTCTAAGGTAAAGAAAAATTTCTCCTGCAATCATTTTTAGTACAAGGTTGATGGAGAATAAAGTCTTCCAGGAAGTCATTACGTAGCACTTAAGACATGTAAGTGTTTCAAGTCTCCAAGGCCAGATGGTATTCATTGTGCGGCCCCAGGAGGACTCGCACGTGAATGGCCATAGTATTGGTCAGGACATAAAATACAGCCTCAATGCTACGTTCTTACCAAAGCATTGGTCTTCACTGGGAGTTTTTCCTCCAACAAAAGTTGGAGAATTGGGTCCTATCATCTATTAGTGCAAAGGAATTACTTCTGGACATTACAGAGGTGCTCTGTTCCTGGGAGACACAAGAAATTTAAAAACTCGGAGCTTCTTGAATTTTAAAACACTTGCTTCAAAGACTAATTGAATCAACATGCAGTTATAATCTTGATATATTCTGAAGTAAAACATAAGATCAGTTTTCCATTTAAATTCTTCCTGGGGAAGAACAACAAAATGGGGCAAAAATAACTAATCTAAAAGTGATGTATACTTTCTGTGCTTTTCCCCCATATTTTCTATCATGAATATCTATTACTTCTTTAATCAGGAAAGATGGCTAAGACAAAGAACTATAATATACCAATATTAAAACATTTTTAAAAAAATGTTTATCTTCAGAGTAATTCATTGTGGTGGTTTTACTCAAAAAGATTTAGGCTAGTCAAGAGTAATAAGAGTTAAGGTGACCACTTGAGGTTAAGATTCCTGAAAGAGACTGTAAAATAGATGGTCCAATATACCTGGTATAACATTGTGCAGTCCAGCATTATTTTATTCTAGAATAGAGAAAAATTATTAGAGACTTTATTGAGCTATATAAGCATGCAATGAAATCTAAGCAACTTCACAATTTAACCTATCTGTGCTAAGGGGGGAAAAGTATACTGTATGAAATTAATAATCAGGAAAATTAGTAAAAATATGAGCTAATATTTCACTCTGTATAAAGCCAAAGTATAGAATATTGTGTAAAAGATTATAGTAGAAGAATTATGAGGTATATATTTTATGATCATTAATTATATTTGGTGCTATAAGTAATACACATTATTCTAGCAATCTCTCTTATAAGAAATCTGAAGCTATTGAAAGCAATAGGTCACTAACTGATTACCTACAGAAGAGATTACATATAGTTCCCTTGCTCAGCAACATCACACATACTGATGGGTTATTGTATGATGAGACCAATGACCACCTTATTTTGGAATGACCAGATATTGGCCACTAATGAAACTGGATGCCTGGTGAAGGGGACAAAATATTTAATAATTTATGGCAGATCTTTATTTCTTCGGCAAGGTTTTTCTTTAAGAGAAGCTCCTCGTGCCTGGTCAGGAAGACCAGGAGATTTCCCAGGGAACTGAAAGCTCTGTGTAAAATAACCTTTATTAAGGGTGAGATAACATCTGTCTCAGGTCAAAGAGATGACATACTGTGTTGGAGGACACTGGTTCCGTTTTGTTCCCATTGGATTAAGATAGTCAGACTCTTGGCTTTAAGTAACTGTCTGTGCCAGTCTTATAACCCAAAGTTTACCTAGGGCCTACTGTCAAATCAACCGTCTAGAGGGCAGAAGTTCGTCCTATGTAACAAAAATACTTCATTTTTCATTTTTAACTGATAGCCAACATCTTCCTTAAGAGCTATTAGCACATTGAAAACTCCCAACAATTAATCTGGGGCGAGGAAGAAATAATTACAATTAATGTCCTTACCAAGGTGCTCACATCCTTAGTTCATATATGTTCATTGTGTTCAACCTTAGTTAATACATTTTTATTATGCACACACCCTTAGTTAATACATAGATATTCCTATTAATTTGCTGATCATGTATGAACTTTAGGCTCAGTGTACATGTTTAAAATTTGTAGAAGCTGATTCTATAAAAAACACCACCCTGTGACAGCTTTAATAGATTTAAAATGCCTAAGCAGCCCTGCCAATACAATTCTTCCTTTGCATATACAACTTCTGAAAGACACACATTCTCTTTGTAGTGTTCAAGCAAGTAGCCTTGAGCTGGAAGCGAGTGTGAAGGTCAAATAAAAGGGGAAATCTTAAATGATTCAGTTCCATTTTGCACCAAGAATTTTCTATCACATCTACCTCTATCAAAAATCAGCCTATCTTTACTGTTTACTTTTTACCCAGAGTAAAAATTAGAGTTTGCAAATTGTAAATACAGGGGGAAGGATATTTTAGCACTGTTTTATCACTGTCAACCCCGGGGTTTTCATAACCGAATCCTACATATTTTGAGACTGTCATTACTGCCTCGAAATGTTTACAGGGCAGAGTGGAGCAAGCCCACCTTCACCAAAGGTCAGAGAGAGAAACCAAACAGCCGGGGGAAGGACAGAACAGGACCTGTTTGTGATTAAACCCTGAAAAAGATCAACCGAGTTAGGGCTGTAGCCAGGGTGGGAGGGAAGTAAGATGCACATTTAAAGCACAATCGTATTCCCCAAGCCCTTGTATTCCCACCCACCTACCCTGATGATGCCATGGTTGATAACTGCTCTTTTGGAGCAGGGCATGGATCCTCTCTCTTCAGCGCTGTCGTTAAATCCTGGAAAAGTTCAGGATCTTGTTTAGTGACACCAAGATGCACTTCTGTTTATTCCTTTGTGCTTAGGGACAAAGGCCAGGGGAGTGGACTCTGGGTTGCAACATATCCATATCCTGGCAGGCATTTTCAGCAGCTGAAGTCAATCAAGTTTCTGGAAAGTGCTAAGCAACTCTACCAAGTGCTCCCAACTAACGTTCCCTCTGAATGTGCATGACCAGGCATATTTCAACGCGCTCTGCCAGGCGGTGTTAGTAATGCGAGCAATATGCAGCTCACTTTACTTGCTGACTGGCTTAAAAAGAGAAAATTAAATACATTTCTCATAAGGATATTTTGTGGAATTTTTCCACATCATTAAATAAAATGCAGTCCTGGTTTAAAGGCATTTCCTGAGAGAAAACATTTCTTAACTTAAACTAACTGAACTATGGGAAACAGTCTGCCTGTGTACACCATAATATTTTTTTTCCTGATTACGTGGAATGGCTCTCCTATCATTCCGCAAGCTTCCCCATATCATTGAACTGTTTCATGGCCATCTGAAAAAATTGACTGCAAACTTTTAAAAGCGGCTCCCGGGAAATGGCTGGCTATTCAATTTTCTCCTCGCAGTTACAAAAGACTGGATGGCATCGGAGATGACATTTCTGAAATAATTAAGAAAAATAACGACATGCTTCTTCGGCTAGGTACATACTTCCTTCACAGCTTCGACATAACAAGCTGTGACACTGCTTCCTGTTGCTCAAGTAAGGAAGAGAAGCTCAAATCTGATAGACAGACAGCAGCCCGTGCTACACAGAAGTCCCAGATCAAATGGAAAGCTTTCTTGTTTGCCACCAGAATGCATATTCCCCCCTTCTTCCCAAGGAAGGGGTGCCACATCTTCAGTGAGAGTGTATATCCATTTGGAGTTTGGCTTTGCAACACCCATTTAATTAGTTGAGGTCCCCAGTAAGGTGAACCATCCCTCGGAACCTCTTAGGTCCATGGATTCTGCCTAGGGATTGAGGAGCTGTACGAGATCAGTGTTTCTTTTTCACTCTCCATTGAAATAGCCACATGAGATCATTTTCATTTTTCAACAGATGCTCTTGACTTCTTTGTCTCAGACAAAAATTTTTCATTAAGAAGAAAGAAAAAAAATGATTCTTACAGGAAGGTACCACACATCTTCTGTTCAATCCCAGGAGCCCTCTCGCCCATTTGAAAGTCAACATCAGACAGAGAGGTAATGCTTTTTTGTTTCCAACTGAACTCTCACCATTGCTTAAATTGAATTAAGAAGCAAGAGTTTTAAACTACATGGTGAGCTGAAATAAAACGGGGACACGTCTGCCTTACAAGGATGCATGGGAGAACTATTGAGTACACCCAGACAGAAACACAGAGGAGGGTAAGTAAGGTTTCCACAAGGTGATGGCTACACAACAATTCACACAGGGCCGTGTAGGAAGAGAATGAATGTACCTCCCGCAGCACGATCCCCGTTGCTGTACTGTGGCTTTGTGAACTATTTTAGCACAGGGGCTTTTGAAAGAACTCTGGGATTGGGATGCCCTCAGAAATAAAAACAAATTTAGGCTGTAAGAATCTTAGTGGTTCTCATCCCCAAATGGCATAACACATACACCCCCCCCACACACACACACACACGGCAGATGTGCCATAGGGACAAGGGTGCCGTGTCTAAAGAAAAACATAGAACAATTTTCTCTGTGGGATGTTGGATCAAATTCCCAGCCTCCTAACTAGGTTAGGACTGTGTCCCTGCTCTGGGCATTGCCTTGTGGCAGAGACTAACCTCCTGCTCCATTCCTATGCCCTGAAAAAATAAAACCTTCAAGAAGAAAGAATGTCCTATTGTTGGAGCAGAATTATTCCTCCAGCCTCTCAAAGAGGAGGTATTTTTGGCATCTGGGAAGAGATTGTGTCCAGAGGGGCTTCTTAGTTTTACAGCTGGGTCCACTCAAACCGGTCCAACAAGCCAGCATTACATAGAGGAGCCCAGCCAAACACAGGCACTTCAATCATGCTCAATTCACTGGGGCTCTGGTAAATGAAATAAACCCCCAAAGCTTGACTTTTTATTTTTCTTAGGGCAAAGTCCATTTAGAATTGATATAATCGCTTGCTATGGTTACATATGCCACATTTATTTTTAAAGAGCTCCACATCCCAAGGGCTCTTGATTTCCACCCACATGGCAGGTAGGAAGGCTGCAGGAAAATAATTTTCAATGCAGTCTACATTTTACGAGGCTCAAAAAAAGCACATCTGGAGATGCACACCTAGGCTGGGAAGCAGCTGGGCCATGCGGTAAATTTGCCCTGTGTTCTGTGTCTCACAAAAAGGTACCCAGCCAAAGACACCGCTGGTCGATTAAATCCATCTCATGATCTGTTAGCCAAGCTGAACATCCCATCATGGGATTGCAAACTGCCTAGAGGAAGAGGCCTTTTCCTACTCTGTGTAAATATGCCATCCACTTATAATCCTTGTGTATGTGGGGCTGTGTCCACAAGTCACCTAATGGGCTGACAGTGGCCCTGATGAAGAAGCCCTGTGTCTGCTCTCAAATTGCAAGTGGAAGTGGGTGTGTTGGAGGATGCTTCTCTGTTGGAGAGGACTTGGGCTTTTCCGGGCCCCTGTCAGAAGCCTCAGTAAGCTGTAGACAAACATTGGAGTAAGACACATGCTCCTCTGACACTGTTTGCGCTCCTTTCTGCTTCTCCTAAGGAAGTTTACCATATTGTGCCTAAGGTTACCCAAGCTTGGTGCTTTCTTTCTCTCCCTCAAGTCTCTTGCAGTCAGGTACTGGGTCTCACTCATCTGTAAATGCTAAATAGAGTCCAACACAGTCTAGTTAGTTCATATTTTGTTTAGTACAGGGTTTGCAAACTGTGGCCTGCAGACCAATCTGGTTGGTTGTGCATCATTTGGAAAAAAAGGCATTTAGCAAATTGTGAATTAGGTTCTATGTTTTACATACATTCTTTTTTCTTTTAAAATTTTTTTGTTGTTAATCCTCACTTAAGGATATTTTTTCCACTGGTTTTCAGAGATAGTGGGAGGGGGAAAGGGACAGGCAGGAGAGAGAGAGAGAGAGAGAGAGAGAGAGAGAGAGAGAGAGAGACAAAGTGAAAGAGAGAGAGAGAGAGAGAAACATTTATGTGAGAGAGACACAACAACTGGTTGCCTCCCGCACATACCCCGACAGGGCCGGGGGGTGAACCTGCAACCCAGGTACAGGCCTTTGACTGGGAATTGAACTTGCGACCTTTCGGTGAGCAGGTAGAAACTCTAACCGCATAGCACATGGGCCAGGGCTTACATACAGTCCTGCATGCGTACATGGGGAGATTCTGCATTAAGATCTGCATTCCCAGCTTCTGTGGAACTACTGGGAGTGCTGGCAGCACTGGATTTGCTCTTCCTCATGGCAGCACTCGGCCTGAGCAGAGGTGCTACTGCCCTTTGGATCTGCTGTGTTCTCCAGGTCATGGTGGCCTCTTCCTCTCCCGTGAATTATCTGCCTTGCTTTTCTAGGCAGATGGTTTAATTGAATAGGAGTCCCTTGGAATAAATGATGCCACAATCTCCCTTATATTCAATAACTGGATCCAATGCTGTAACATGGACTTTGTCAATATTTTTTCTTCCTTATCATCCATGGCAGATGACTTTCACATGTGCACTACACTCTCAAGGGTGCTGTCAGGGTTATTCTAGCTGTAACAAGACTACGAGATGGTTGCTACTGCCTGGAAAACTCTCCTCTTAGAAAAAGAAAACCAATACTTTGCAGGCTTCAGCAAAACTATTAGTGGTAACAAATTTCTTGTGACACCTCACAACAGACTGTGACACACCTGTGTGGAGTGAGAGTGCAGTTGAGAACAGCTCTTACAGCTGGAGAAGGAAAAGCATAAGTAAGTTAGAGAATTGTATTTATAAAGCATGACAGAAAAGAAGCATCAACAAGACCTTCAAGTAAATAATGTTAGACTAGGGTAAATACTAGGTTTACTACCTTCAATTCCATTTCCCACACTTATACTTATGTCCAGGGCCAGCCCACTACATGGGAGAAATTGGCAGCCAGCTTCTTCTTGTGACTGGGCTGGTAAGGAATCTCTACTATTAGACTCATTTCCAGGATTTAGGTGACAAAAGGGTATCGTTTCTTTGAGACTCTGGAAGATAGAGAAGACCAACAGATTCTCTCAGCTATCCTCCTAGGACTTGAATTAGGAGCAGTGTCTTAGGAGTTCATACTAAGAGAGTGGCAGGGATCTTGGGTATGTGTCAAGAGAGGTGGGGGAGGCTGGGAGCTCAGCAGGGGTGGGGAGGGAGAAGCATAGGTCTGCAGCAGGGGGTGATGGAACCAGATGAAGGATTGACAAGAGGCCTGGGATGCTGGGTGCTGACTTAGGAAAGAGTCAGGGAGATGAGCTTTTGAGAAAGAAGAATGGAGTTGTGGAGAAATTTATGGGGGTTGGTTACTCCATAAATTCCTCCAAAGCTGGCTTTGTTAGTGATTTTGAAATTCACCAGTGTTATACCAGTTCGGCTGAAAGCATGGTTGATGGATTGCATGAGCAGCCAGTCTTCACCTGTAGGCCAAGTGGGAAGAAAGTCAGATGCTAGTCCCTAATGTGGCGTGTGGTTTTTGTCTTGATCACCAATCAGGATGTTTCAGGATTTTTAATAGAGTGACTGGCATTTTGCCTGAGAGCAATAGATTATTAGAGTGAAGCATTGGAAGTCTGATGTTTCTAGGGATCAGATTGTTAGCAGGCACCGTAGATGAATCTGGTGGTTCATTTTTCTCTGTAGGCTGAATTATTTACAAGTTGGCCCGAGCCAATTAGGAACCATCTATTGAAAATTAATGATTCTAATTTGTTCATATTCAAAGTGAAAGAATTTTGAAAGAAAAAGAAGGGATTTTGGAGGCTTCTAAAAATGTGGAGTAGGCTAATGTTTTTAGTCATAGCTCTTTAAAATGTTTTGACCACGTCTTATTGGGACTGAGATTTCAACTGTCTGAGGCAGGCTAATTACTGAAGGAAAGTTAAAAATGGTACTGGGCTCAGAGAGAACAGAGCGAGTTAAAGCAGTGAGCCACAAAACTGTGTCAGGAAAGTTTACTTTTCACGGTCATTGAATTAAAGAAGGAACAAGCCATCGCTGGTCCATCTCTGTCTGTGCCACCCCGGGCCTCCCTGCCACAAAGGGAGAGGCACTTGTCAGACCGAAACACCTTTTCCACCAGAGGGGAGCTGACAGAATGGAATGCTCCTTGATCTGAAAAAAAGGTTGGAAATTTCTCATTCTCACTTTCTACCCACTTGCTTAAAATGTGACAGTCTGTTTGTGGGGTGTCCTTCGATAGACACCAGGAGGAGAAGCCACAGGCAGAAGGCACAGTGTGCCTCTCTGGAGAAATGGATGGTGGGCAGAATGACTTTCGGGTGGCCCCATCGGCAGCTGAAAAGAATGCAACACTTTTGGAAAAGAGCTCTACTATTTTTTTCTAATTGTAAAGAGAATGAGAGGAAAATGCTAATAGTTGCAGCTAGAAAATATGCCTGGAAGAATGGCCTTTATCATCTGCTTTTGAAGTAGGAGCTGAGAAAGAGATGAAGCCAGAGAGAACCTAGAGTGCTCTGGGCACCAGGACACAATTGAGTCCTGAGGGAGAAACTTTTCTGTAAAGTCATTTCAAACTTGCTAAGTGATTTGGTAAGAATAATTTACATGGTCCTCTAAATGGTATATCCCTGTTTCATCTCCAGACAAGAATGCAAGGGATGTTTATAAAGATTCCAGCCTCTGTTTAGGGATGTCTAAATACATTCTGGTAATTAGCTTAACTTTGATCCAAAGCAGTGCTTTCTCCTGGTAAAATAAATAAATCGATGAAAAGTTCTGGAAACTCCCCCTTTGAGATACCCTGCCCGTTAATATCAAACTGAATTATTTCAATGGACATTATTTAATGTGATATTTACTTTTTAAAATCTCAGATCTGGCTGCCAAATAATATTTAATATTAAGAATTCAAAATGAAACACTAATTTATTAATGCAATGCCTATTTTTTTCTCATAAAACAAAATATGAAAGTGTTCTAAGTAAACTGTCCATACTTTGGTAATATTCTTATTGTAATCTGCACCTCAGCTTCTCACTTATTGTTAGAAAGTCACATGGCACAAGCAATAAAAAGAGGAGAAAAAGTTTGCCTTTCATACCAATGAGTGAATTACATTCAACACCTTTTGCCATTTTTACACATCCCTGTTCCTTGAAATCCAGATGCAAAAGAGGCAGAATTACTATTTAGCTGAAAAGTATCATAGGCTAATACATGTTATATATATTGTCTGTCCTCTTGTCCTATTTCCTGGTATTTCCTCTGTTGTGTTTCCTGTGAAATGGGCTGGCACCATATCAAAACTGGGGATCTGAAAGGAAATATGATTCCTTTTGTTATAAAGGGAGAAACAGATACATTTAATTATTTGATATGAACATTGAATTTCATCAATATTAAGCAAAGTCATTATACTAACAGCTTATGTCATCTTAAAGGAAGATTTCAGAATATATGCATCCCGATGTTCATAGCAGCATTATTTATAATAGTTAATATCTGGAAACAGCCCAAATGTTCATCAGTAGATGAATGGATAAAAAAAAAAACTGTGGTACATTTACACAATGGAATACTATGTAGCTGTAAAAAAGAAGGATCTCTTACTCTTTGAGACAGCATGGAGAGACCTGGTGAGTATTATGCTAAGTGAAATAACCCAGTCAGAGAAAGACAAGTATTATATGATCTCTTATATGTGGAATCTAATGAAAAAAATAAACTGACAAACAAAATAGATCCAGAGTTATTGAAGCATGCAACAAACTGATGAATTTCAAAGGGAAGGGGGTAGGGGCTGGAAGAAATTAATCAAAGAATTTAATATGCATAACCCATGGATACAGACAACAGTGTAGTGAAGGCTCGAGGAGGGAGTGGGAGGGGGTAGATAAATTTAAAAATTTTTTGAATTTATCTTTGTTGTTGAAAGTATTACAGATGTCCTCCCTCTGCTCTCCCCCCACTCTTTTTTAAAACAGAGAATGCTATTTCAATTTGTATAATCATAAGAGTTTATAGCATAACAATCTCATATAAACTAGCCCTGACCCAGAGATCATAAACAAAATATATTTTAAATAAGAAAATTTACTTGTCTTACACTACTTAGAGATAACCACACTTAACACTGTGAACTATTCCCTTTCAGACCTTTTATATGCACATAAAATGCCATTTTTTTGTGAAATTGGGATCCTGCTGCATATATACATAACATTGTACCCTGATTTCTCATTGAAAGTTATATTTCTTCTCCTACATCATATGTTATTTAAAAATTAACAGTAGCTTTTTATAAACAAAAATTATACCTCTGTATGGTGGGGGAAATCAGCACAGTGTGATGAGATGAAATAGAAAGCTACTCTCCCACTGTAGATCTGTTTTACTTCCCAAGCTTAAGAAACCATGGTCAACAGGTTTTAAATTTAATTTAATTTTTAAATTACAGTTTGCCTTCAACATTATTTTGTATTAGTCTCAGGTTCAACAGTTTCTTGTAGACATCAGTTTTTAGTAACTGGGCTATACTTGCTTACCAAATTAGCATCACACTAATGCAATGAGCACATCCCACAGAATTTTTGTTAATGAAAAAGGGAAAGGTCCCACGCTGTACTTCTAAGATGACGTGAAGTCAGATCCATTGTTAATGTGAACAGGATTGTTTATGCAATTGTGCAGGTGACTAACCAAGGATTCTTATAGGTAAGTGTAAACAGCTCTGAAAGTGTTATCATGGTCAAAGGGGTTAGAGTAGCAGCAACGCTGGCCCCTAACAAAGCAGGTGGCATCCATGAGACTGGCAAGGTATAGGATACAGTACTCCACAGTTCCTCCCCAACATGCTTGTAAGTCTTAAAAGTCACCAATTCAGGTGCCTATTTGGCCAGTCAAGAAAACGGAATGACTAAAGTGGGAAGGTGTGAGAAATAGGTAGAAAATGTGGGGGATGGGTGAGGGAGTTGCCACTCAGGCTAGTACTTTATGGAAATGCAACCTATTGTTACTTTTTGTATGTTTTAAGGAGAAATAAGGATCCTAACTTTTCATGTGAATTTGCCCAATTTTGAAAAGGTTGGCAACTTAGTCAAAAATGTAACAGTGCTGAACCAACTAAACTTGCCTACAGGCTGCCATAGAGTGTGGCCTATTTTCCTATCATGAGAGGCCCCAGGCAAAGGACAACCACTTCCTTAACTTTACCTGAGAACCCAGGTGCCATCTCTAGGCTCTGGAACAGACCCCCTCCCATCCATCTTCCTCCTGGCAGGAAGCCTGGCCACACAGCTAGGGACAGCTCAGGGGCACAGATACCGACAGAACATCACAGTGCAAGTTTAAGCACAACCAGGACAAAAGATGAGCAGGGTCTTAGGCCACAGACAGAAAGTGGCCTTTTGACATCCTACTTCTGCCACTGAGATCATGTCAGGGGACCCAGGGCTGCAGGGTTAGGATGGCACCTGTTGCCACAGCACCCGCCCCCAGGCCTCCCTGGGGGAATGTTTGTTCCTTTGACAGGAACACTCAGGCTGCAGCAGTTAGGGCCACTCTGTATATGGTCTAATTATTGTTTAAAAAAAACACACAAAACTACTTTCTGTAGATTTTCCCCATTCTAAAATATTCTTCCTGAAATCCCGTTCAGCCCCCTTTATTTGTGTTAGTAGATGTGCCCTTGAGTGTGCCTGGTGAGTTTACTCTGTCACCTAAGAGGCAAAAAGAAAGCAAATTCAATTTTACATAAGTGGTGAAAGAACAATAGCATCAAGAAGCTTCGGGGCAGCACTTGTAGATATTTTCCACAAGGGGAATTTCAGAATGTGCTTTGCAAAAGTGACAAAAGATTGCTAACAAGAGTCAACAAACCAGTTCTGAAGCTGATGTTCTATAAAAATGATGGCCACTTGGCAGGGCGTGGGTGTCACAGAGGGCCCTGGAACACAGCGGAGACCTCAGGTCCTGTCTTTATGAAACATCAGTTTACTCAAGGTCGCTTACAATGGATGTCTTGGCTGTTTACCTACTTAACAGAGAGTCTTCTTACTTGAATATTGAAATATAGAATCTAATAAACCTATCAATCCATTTCTCCTGGTTATCTGCATTTCACATTGGTCAAATCTTTTTTTGAAATACGTTTTTATTGATTTTAGAGAGAGATGGAGAGGAAAAGACATAAATGTGAGAAACATTGATCGGTTGCCTCTATGTACCCTGACAGAACCCTCAACCTGGGCATGTGCCCTGTGGGGAAATCGAAACTAAGACCTTTCCAATGGACACTCAACCAACTGAGCCACTCCAGCCAAGGCTCAAATTAGTAAGATCTTTTAAAATATTTATGTTCTTTGACTTGGTAACACCACTTACAGAAAGTTATTTTAAAGTAACAATTCTAAACAACAGCAAAAAATATAAAACAAGTTAAGTCATAAATTTAAAACAAGTTAAATAAGTAAATTCAATAATAGTGGAATGGTTAAGTAAACCGCAGTTTATGATCTCAGTGAAATGTTATACAACCATTGCAATGATGATAAAGATTATACAGTAACATAGAAAATACTTAAGATAAAGTGTTGTTAGGAAGGCAAGATGCAAAATTCTAAATAAGCATGGTTATCTATTACACAAGCCACCCAGCCAATGAACAAAAAAACCCTTTGTATAGAAAATATAAAATTAGGGAGGAACTCACTGAAAAGGTAACATGGCTGTGTCTACATATCAGTTTTCTTTCCCTTCATTTTCTGCATTCTAAATGAGCATGTATTACTTCCATAAAGATAAGAAGTGTAAACTTTTCTAATGGGGCTTAGCCGTAATGCTTTAGAAAATGATAGCCAACACCAAAATTAAGCAGTCTCTTCAACAAAGTGGATTTCCGGTAATAATGAACAGGATTTTTCAAAGCAAAAAGCTTAATCCAGCTCAATAATGACCCCAAAGCACTGCTTCTGAAGAGGGAAAATAACTCCAACCCCAACTCGGCCTGCACTGTGCACAGAAACAAGCTAATCCTCCCAAGGATGGTTTACAACTCAAAGCAAGCTATTTTCTTATTTTTATCATAATCTCAGCTAAACCTTGTACAAGTGGTACAATCAATCAGAAAATTAACCTTATTAAAATCCAACTACAGTATTAAATCGGGGATTTCCGTGGAGGCAGCTTCAGAAAGTTGAATGAATGTAATGTGAAGTGGAATTTCCTTTCATTTTGTACCTCCTCCCCTCATAAATCTCTGCCCTTCAATTTCATCAAGCGATCCTTTGTTCTGACATTCTGGGCAGGAAGTAGGGAGAGAACTGATCAGCTTTCCCAACACCTCTCTCGTGATTTTTGAATATGCACGTGTTTGAATACATCAAACACATCTGCTTCAAGACAGTCCATGCTAAGTATTCTCAACATGTGTGATTCATATACCATGCCAGCTCCCTTCCTCTTTTCTCTTTATGTAACCGCAATTCACACATACACACAGTAGAGTTTTCTGAGCCTGATTTTTTAAAATGAAGGAAAACAAATTTGCAACAGGGGTGTGCAAAGCAATAAGATGCTATGTCCAAATAGCCATTGAGAGTGAAATAAATCAAATTCAGCAAGTGAGAGGGGAGATGGCAAAAGGAGAGGACCAAAGGGAGAGGAGTGAAATTCAGGCTGGAAATCACATTGTGTGGTTTTCAAAGGCTTTTCTGAGATTTCTCTTCCCTTCACTTTACAGACAGCCTTAATTAGGACACAAATATTTGTTTGTTTGTTTGTTTGCTTTTTGGGGGGTTGCTACCTTCTTCTAGACTTAATGAAGAAAATATTCAAAGAAGATATTTTATTATTGTTTTATAGTTTCTGTTTATATTTCCTTGTAGTGGGGAAAAGAAATAAAGTGAACACACCAAAACAACCGTAACTGTTGATGCCACATTGACTTTTTCATCTTATTTTCTTGATGTCTGTGGTTCAGTTTGCTAGAAAAAGATATCAGTATGTTGACAATTATTCCTAAGACCCTTCCACAGGGATATGTTTAATTATGTTTGTACATATGTGAATTAATTTGGAAGTAGGCAAAGTTTATATTTTCTCCCCCCAGTCATTATTATATTTCCCTTGTCCAAATTAAATACAACCACATGCTTTCCCCTGGCTTCTTTTCCAATTTGTTGGTTGTACCTTACTTTATGCTTGTGTCTTCAAATTTGCTATGGCTCATCCTGGAAGGAACAGAATCACTGGCTTTGAACATCTACAACAAGGCTTCAAATTTGGTTCTGGAAGGAATCTGAAAGGAATTGTCTTTGGGTTTTAGTTTACTTGAGTGTTCAAAAATCAAGGACAATTGTATAGAGCTTAATTGAAAAGACTTCCTAAGAAATAAAGTACAATATCTTTTATGGAAAATCATATTCAATTCATACTCCCACCAGCGACACTCAACAAGGGTGAGGATGAATGTCCTACAACTAAATGCTGCCTCAAAATCTACCAGTTCTTCACTTTCCTAACTAGTTTTTGATTCACAAATAGATATGACCTTTACCCTCTGCTTTCTTATTTCATTTAGAAGTCAGGAACATAATTATGAAAGACTTTATTAAAATGTCTTAGGAAAGACTGCTCATTCCTTAAAAGCTGCTTCCTGCCTCCGGACTTCATCATTTTCATTGGGATCTGAAACATGATTCCAGTTACCCAAGTCATGTGGAAGTTTCTCTTAATTGCCCACAGATTCCCCTGACCAGAGCATATATTTAAAAATAGTGGCCTGGTGCATGAAATTCATGCACAGGGGAGTGGGGGTGGGGGTGGGGTGGGGGGATGGTTCCCTCAGCCCAGCTGCACCCTCTCACAATCTGGGACCACTGGCTCCTAACCGCTCACCTGCCTGCCTGCCTGATTACCCCTAACTATCTCAGCCTGCCTGCCTGATTGCCCCTAACCCCTCTGCCTGCCTGATCACCCCTAACCTCTCTGTCTGCCTGCCTGATTGCCCCTAACTGCCCTCCCCTGCTGGCCTGATCTTGCCCCCAACTGTCCTCCCCTGCCAGCCTGGTTGCCCCCAACTGCCCTCCCCTGACAACCTGATCTCGCCCCCAACTGCCCTCTGCTGCTGGCCTGATCTCACCCCCAAATGCTCTCTCTTGCCGGCCTGATCTCGCCCTCAATGGCCCTCCCCTGCTGGCCTTATCTTGCCCCAAACTGCCCTCCCCTGCTGGCCTGATTGCCCCTAATGGCCTCTGACCTGGCCCCCACCACCATGGCTTTGTCCGGAAGGAAGTCAGATGTCTGGAAGATGGCCAGTTGACCCGGTCTAAATAGCATATTACCCTTTTAGAAGGATAAATTATATAGGATAGAATTGCTTAAACTGGGGGGTGGGGAACCTTTTTCATCAGGAGGAGATGCTCTTGGCAGACAAAAATACATAATCCCTATGTCTGGACTGATAGCCAGCCATATGCTCTATACTGCCGAACCGGTCATTAAAAAATTGAACTGCTTTCTTACACCTTACACCAAACAGCTGTTGCCCTTAAAACCCCTCCTCAGACCCCACCTTAGATTCTGCCTTTGCAGTTCACCCAGATTAGGTTCTCATTGGTTGGTTTCTATGCCAGTCAGTGTCAAAAGCTCTGTCTCCTAGGCAGCCATTGGCTCCTCACAATTCACCCAGATTTGGTTCTGATTGGTCGGTTTCTATGCCAGTCAGTGTCTCCAGGCCTATAAATGGGCCAGAGAGGTGGGCTGATCAGCAGCCCCAGCAGAGGCCCGAGAGAAAGAGGCATGGCTGCTGGCCAAGCCTGGAGCGAAGAGAGAGGCAAGTGCTGATCAACAGCTGCCACAGAGGCTATGAATCAGACCTTGCTCCTCTCTCCAGGCCTCTCTTTGGGCCTGATCTGCAGCCCCCTCAGCATGGTGACCCAGCACTGACTTCTGGTTGGTCAAGCTTTTGGTCGTTTTGGATGTTATGGACTCTGGGTTTTTATATATTAGGATAGCAACAGCTTCCAAATTTGAATAAATAATCCCATGGGGTTCCAATCCCCACTCACATTTGGGGTTATCAGGAAGGGTAGAGATGGCCTCTAAAAGGTTAGTAGACTGACACACTGGTGTTATAACTAACCTAATGCACATGCTCCTCAGGAAATTATTTCTCCATTAAAAAACACACACACAAAAATAAGGTTCCATAACTACTGTAAACTGTGCTAAGAACATTATGCATTCCTTATTCCAATCTGAAGATCCCTGGCCTCTACGAACCCCTTGTTTTTCCTCCCAGGCCTCTGCTCCCAAGAGGAATCTTGCTATGTGTGACCCTAGCAGCCATACCAAATCTTTATTGGTCTCCGCTCTTCAGTGATTTCACTGACATCCACCTCAAAAACGTTGTCACTTCCTTTTATAGTGACATTGGACAGGCCATCTCTTTGTGATTGTCCTAAGAAAATGGAATTCAGCTAGAACACACACACACACACATACACTCACAACCCCCCCCCCCCCCACACACACACATACCACACACACCCCCTCCAAACATACACATTCTTTTCTTGCTTCTAAACCCAAATGCTTTTACTTCCCTTTGATTTTTCAGCATGCCTTTTTGGGAGTAAAAAGCTATATTGTTTTAGGCAAGTTTCAGTGAGTGGGTCATTTCCCAGCCTTACTTCTGCATTGTGAACACACTCATGATAACAATTAATGAGAGGAAGGGTTTTTATGATAGCGTCTAGCATCCGGTTTTCAGCTCTTAAATTCTCCCTATATATGCATGGATCCAATTACCTCTGGGAGAGCTCTTATTAATCTCAGTGTCAGAGCTGTTTCAACAAATCTACTGTAATAATGAAAAGTCATCTTATCACACTTTGCTCTCAGTAAATTTACCATTCTTTGATAAGGTTGCAAACAACTGGGAAGTAATTGATCTGTAATTAGTGTGGCAACTGCTGAAGAGTCTGTGCTGGGGTTTCATCATTTATCTGCCCAGCACAGCGCGTCCAGCTCCTGAACACTGAATTATTTAGCATTCCTTTCAAATACAAATGGTCTCAATGGGTTCTCCATTATTTTAAGAACTTTCTGAAGAGGAGGCTAACATTTAAATTTGTGATTATCTGTCACCAGTGCAGTACTTAAAGGAGTGGGGAGTAGAGGGGGATCATTTTTCACACATGACTTGCCTGCTGAAGCCAAGCCTGCACTATGAATGGAGAAAGACAGGGGCCCTTTGATCTGAACCAAACTCGCACAATTTATCTTTCAAATGCACTAAAGCTTTTGATAAATGTCAATTTGACAATTAAATTCTTCAAGGACCACAATATATCACCATCACAGTGTCTATTTTTGAGGGTAGGTCAGCCATAACATCTCTCAGCAGACTGCAGCAAATCAGGGGGGGAATGATAGCTCTCAGGCCCAGCTCTTCTACATATGGTATTTTTATCTCTTGCTAAGTGACAGAGCTATGATTTTTTTTTTCCTTCAAGACAGAGCACAACTCCGATGGCAGAGCTTAAGGTCTGCCTTGCAACCCAAAGGGATTGCGATCCAGATCTGTTCCCTATCATTTCTCTGCTAGTTCAGGGTTGAGATGAACAACCCCTCTCCTGTCATACGTCCTCTTCCAGTCTATGCTATATTAATACATATATTTTCTCCCTCTTGAAGTTCTTTTCCTTTGCATCTTGCAAAAGGCAAACTAAGGCAAGTCTGCCATTCTCCAACCTCTGAATTGGTAGGAGGAGCAAAAGTAGAACCACTGAGTTGTCACTTTGGATTTTTGTAAGACCCATTTTATTCTTTGATTACGAAGGTCACTGATAAGTCAAAGAGTGTGGACTGTAGTGGCAGGTTCAAGGGGAATGGAGAAAATTAATAGGAGGCATGAGGGTTTGAGGCAACATTTCACCTTTGAGACCATTCCAGTCTTTTTGTGTATGGGAACTTCAAAGTTATCTCAAGCCTCCTATTAAGCTTGGATCTTCCTATGCATCTCTGAGAACTAAAAGAGCCATCAGATCATGAAGAAGGATGGGTCCTTGCCTTCTTAGGGTTTACATTCAACAGCACTTTTCTTTGCTCTTTTTGCTCCACAGAAATTCAACCCTGGCTGGAAGAATAACAATTGTAATGTGACATTTGGAAATGTTTCACATGAAAGATTATTTTGGACTCCTTGGTTACAAAGGGATTTCTGAAGAGCTGACAAAGAAAGATGCTTTGGACATAGCAACAATACCTCTGTGATAGCCTTTCAAGCTCTTCCATCATCACAGACAGTGTCACCATGGCCTATGCAGCCCCACCACCTAGTCGTTTGGCAGGGATGTGATGCTATCTTTTGACAACAGCGACATTTCAGTATGATTGTAAAGAAGACTAAAGCTCCCAGATCAGATGGCTGACCTGCTGAAAATACAGACATAAGATGCTGCTCTGATGTCTGCATGGTATCTTTTCTCAAGGCCTGAGGAGAATTGCTATAATCCGTACTATCTCTAAGAAAGAGTGAAAAAAGAACCAACAGACTGAGTGTCTTAAGGGCATCTCACTGTTTCCAACACAGATTAATTTTTTGGATGGGCTATCATGCAGTATTGTCAATCAAACCCTTCTGGAATTGTAATGTGACATCAGCTCTCAGTGCAGCTAGAGTCAGGAATTACTGAAAATTAGCTACAAAAGACATGGAGGTCACTTCCTGGACTTTCAAAATGTAGGCAGCCTCAAACTTTTTGTAAAGGCCTGAGAACAATAATTATTTTGTAGTTGGGGCTACCAGAGAATATTAGTCTTGTGCCTAAGGTTACTTCATGATGGCACAACTGGGTGTAATTAAACAAAAAATGAACACATTTTGTCAATACCATTTCAAAGTATAATTCTAAATAGTACTGACAAGTCTACATGAACTTTACCAACTGATTAAATAGGTTTTTATGGCAGTCTTATAATATTTAGGTCTTTGCTCTACCATGTCTGTTAATGTAAGGTATACACATGTCCTGTAAGTAAATACCTCTTTTGAGTTTTTCTCATTTCTTATTGGATATACCTAAGAAATAAGTGGTTAGGTAAACTTCTATTGGCTGATAAACAATCTATTTTAAGTGCTGATATTAAGACATTCCATATATCATAATACATATTTTAAGAGATTGGCAAAGTCCTTTGTAATGGTAATAAACTTCTAAAATATCCTTCTCTAAATAGTTGCCAATAATACATCTGAAGGGGTTAATATCCAAAATGTATAAGGAACTCACACAACTTAACACACACACACCAAAAAAAAAAACACCCAAAAATAATCTGATTTTAAAATGGGCAGAAAACTTGAATAGACACTTCTCCAAAGAGAATATGCAGATGGCCAAGAAACTTGAAAAGACACCCAACATCACTAATTATCAGGGAAATGCAAATCAAAATCACAATATCACCTCCCATGTGTTAGAATGGCTAGCATCAATAAGTCAGCAAACAAGTGTTGATGAAGATGTAGAGAAAATGGAATTACCATACACTGTTGGTAGGATTGTAAATTAGGGTAGCCACTTTGGAAAACAATGTGGAAGTTCCTCAAAAAATTAAAAATAGGACAACCATATGACCAGCAATTCCATTTTTGGGCATTTATCCAAAGAAATCCAAAACACTAATTTAAAAAGCTATATGTGCCCATATGTTCACTACAGCATTATTTACAACTAGAGGACTGGTGCATGAATTCATGCACAGGTGGGGTCCCTTGGGGTGGCCTACAGGGATCCAGTGAAACCCGCAGTCCAATGCCACCTGTAGCTCCTACCTGCCACTTCCACTCATCCGAACCCACTGAGCCTGCCACGGGCTTGTGCCCAATCAGTCCCAATCAGGAGAGGCTGCCGCAGCAGCACTCGCCAGTTGTGAGCCCTGGGTCTGGTGGCCTCCCAAGGGGAGTGGCCTGCAGGATTGGGCTAAAACTGGCTCTCTGATATCCCCTGAGGGGTCCCAAATTGCAAGTGGGTGCAGGCCAGGCTGAGGGACCCCACCAGTGCACAATTGGAGCTGGGGAAGGACTGAGGGAGAGCTTCAGGGTGTGTCCGGCCCCATCTCACCCAGTCCCAATTGGGGCTGATCGGGGCCGGCCGGCTGGGAAGGGATGCAGGAGTTTGGCCAGCTGGGGAGGACCATGGGAGGATTCCAGTGTGTGTCTAGTTCGACCGGATGGATAGGACCCCAAGCAGCAAGCTAATCTACCGGTCGAAGTGTCTTCTCCCTGGTGGTCATAGTGAGCAGTTGAGTGGCCTTAGCATATCATTAGCATATTATGCTTTGATTGGTTGAATGGTCAACTGGTTGACTGGATGACTGGACACTTAGCATATTAGGTTTTTATTATATAGGATAGCCAAGATACAAAAGCAATAGTAACTGTCCATCAATACACAAATGGATAAAGAAGAGGTGGTTCATATATACAATAAAATATTACTCAGCTATGAAAAGAATAAAATTTTACTATTTGGACCTATAGAGTATTATGCTAGGTGATATAAGTCAGAAAAAAACTAAGTACCATAGGATTTTACTTTTATGTGGAGTCTAAAAATTAAAACAAAACAGAAACAAACTCATAGATATAGAGAACAAAGGTGGGGTTGGGTGAAAAAGGTCAAAGGGATTAAGAAGTACAAATTGCCAGTTATTCAAGTGGTCATGGGGATGTGAAATACAACATAGGAAGTACATTCAATAATATTATAATAATCATGTATGGTGTCTGATAGGTCTAGACTTATTGAGCATGTCATAAGGTGTACAAATGTCTAATCACTATGTTGTATACCTGAAACTAATATAATATTGTATGTCAACTGTAATTAGAAAGTAAAATTTAAAAATAAATAGATGAAATATCCTCTGTGTAAATATCTTCTGAAATACCACTAAATGAATCATGAGCATTAAACACATGGGAACCAGATTGAAAAATTAATCTGTAATAGAGAATTGCAACATTTATCCCAAATAGCGCTTGGTATGTATCTCCTGTTACCTAACACTCTCCTGCACATCACTGGATGAACTGCTTCAAGAACTGCCCAGTGCTTTGTCCTTTTCCTTTTGATGCATCACAGGCTGAAGGATAGGCCCATCCCAACCATTGGTGGAATCTGAGGCAGGAGCACAAATGTAGGCCAACATACCACATGTTTAAATATTTAAAAGTTACACAGTATGTCTAAAAATTACGAAAGTGACACAGTAAAACTAGCCCTCTTTATTTATTTTGTATTAATCTTCACCCAATGATATATTTCCATTGATTTTTAAAGAGAGTGGAAGGGACAGGGAGAGAAAGAGAGAGAGAAAAACATCAATGTGAAAGAGACACATCAACTGGTTGCGTCCCACACGTGGCCCTGGGGTTGGGGATCGAGCCTGCACCCGAGGTATGTGCCCTTGAAAGGAATCGAACCTGGGACCCTTTGGTATATGGGCCAACACTCTCTCCACTGAGCCAAACTGGAGAGGGCTAAAACTAGTACTTAAACTAAGATGTTATTCTTCTTTTACCTTGATAAACATGTTCATAATTACAAAATTTAGTAATATATTAAAAGGCTTAGGTTTTATATGACTGAAAGTAAGCAAAATATATTTTTTAAATGACAGAATTTAGTCACTCTTGCTGATATTTTGTTGATGTGCTGCTTATGTTTGGATGAATAATAAAATATGTGTAATTCATAAATTATATATTTATATACTATTTTTTTTTCTTGCCTTTCTTTTGACAAAATTATAATATTTATTTATTTTTTTAAAAAGTTTTATTTAAGCGAAATCCACATAACATAAAATAAACTATTTCTAAAGTGAACAGTTAGTGACACATATCAGTAGTCCATTCACAATGCTGTGCAACCATCATCCTATCTATTTCCAAATCCTTTTCATTACCCCAAAATAAAATCCCATATCCATTTAAGGACTTACTTCCCACTTCTCACACCCCAACCTCTGGCAACCATGAACAAAATTATATTGAAATAATTAAGATTTTCACATAATTTTTATTCTAACATGTTAAACTAAAAGATAATAGTAATCAAAATATATAAAATTTGAACACATTTTCATCAAAACTTAGTTTTCACATATATTAAAAAATTTAATAAGCCAGCCAGAAAAAGATAAGTATCATGTGATCTCACTCATTTGTAGAATATAATGAACAACATAAACTGATGAATAAAAACAGATCCAGAGACAGAGAAGCATTGATCAGACCATCAAACCTCAGAGGGAAGGTAGGGGAGGGTGGGTGTAAGGGGGAGAGATCAACCAAAGGACTTGTATGCATGCATATAAGCCTAACCAATGGACACAGACACCAGGGGGGTGAGGGCATGAGTGGGGATGAGGTGGGGGGGGGAGCAATGGGGGATAAGGACACATATGTAATACCTTAATCAATAAAGAAAAAAATTGTCTCCTATAATGTTAAAATTACATATTAAAATTAAAAGACAAATTTTAAATTACAATTACTGCCCTGGCCAGGTGGCTTAGTTGGTTTGAAGCATCATATCATACACCAAAAGCTTGTGGGTTTGTTTCCTGGTGAGAGCACATACCTAGGTTGAGGGTTCAATCCCCGGTCAGGGTGCATAGGGGAGGCAACCGATTGATGTTTCTCTCACACACAGATATTTCTTTCTCCCTCTTTCTCTCTTTTTCTCTCTCTCTCTCTCTCTCTCTCTAAAATCGATAGAAACATATCTTTAGGTGAGGATAAAAAATTTAATTGCAATTACTGAATATAAAAAATTTAAGTAAACTTTTAAATTTCCTTTTTAAAGGTTTATTATTTTTACAAAAAAATAAAAATATACACAATTTTTTAGCATTCTAATTTCATTGGCAATAAAGATACCTATTAAGTATACAAATTTGGTAGTAACATTATTTAATATTGCAAAATGTTTCTCAGCTACTGTTATCATCCTAATTAGTTAGTCAATATTAACAATAGGAAAAGAGCAAAGGGGAGGCCAGACATTATAAGTATGGTCACCTGGGCAGCTTCACCAGGAAACTACAGCTTCACACTCCCCAGGAACTATGGGTCCATTCCCTGTAGATCACTGGGAGAAGGGATCAAACAAAGAGGAGATGGGCGCATGTACAGTGAAGTGGGTGAAGTAGGAAAGGTGCTTGCCTCTCAGTCTAGCCTGGCTAGAAGGGTAGAGCCACTGCAAGCGCGAGAAATCTTGAAAAGTTAACTGGTTAGTTTAAAGAAGCTCCTGGTTAAAATCCCCAGAGAAAGAGTCCACCCTCTTGCTTATTCGCTCCTGATCTGTGACCTGCACTTGCCCATGCACTCACCGTTCTCTCTCCATAGTCATGTGGCCTTAAGCTGGTGCATGGCCCATGGTTGTGTGGACCCCACACGCAATGGATTGCAACTGGGAACACAAGCTAAGCTAGCCAAATGATGGACTGGACTGGACTTAATATGGAACAGAAATCCTGGCCCTGCTGAAGATAAGATTGGATTTCTTCCATGGCGAGACAGAGATGGAACCTAGGAGGGGAACCCCCTTAATTTGATATCATCAATGAAGCTTCCCACAAAACTCCATCATCTTGTGAGGGCCTCAAAAAATTATTTTCTTCGAGGCACCTTAAGAACTCCACTTCTCCCAATAACACTACCATATAAAACTAAATTGTACTAGCAAGAACCTTCAGAACAGTGAATGACTAGAAGAAAAAACAGATACTTCTAACCAGTATAGGGAGGGAGGAAAAGTGCCCTGGTTAGTAGTGTTTACAAATTTCTGTGGTGTATATACCCCCACAATGGCGAGATTCAGGCTATCAGCGATTTAAAAACTGGGTGGCAAAATCCCTGTCTTTTTAATGATTGGCTCTTGGGAGTGGGTATGAGCTAGCCCTTCATTTTATGCAGGAATCTGTAACATTCATGCTATCTGAGATGAAGAATTGGACAAATTACTTAATATGTCTTTTCCTATAACTAAGCATCCTCAGTTCAATGCTCCCCACACTGAGAAGCAGTCTCCATTTTTAGAGAGCAGCACAATCCCCAAACGTCCAGATAATTTGGACATAGTTCTCCTTTTATTCCAAAGACATAGGACAAGAGATGTGGAAGAGTGTTTCTAAGGACCTTGAACAGTATTAATGAACATACGGATGTTTAAGATTTCTAGTCACTGTGTGCCAGTGCTGAGCATCAGATTCAGAGAGGGAGGCACCTGTGTATTTTTTAATCCATTTTATGGGTTTGAAAAATTGAGAGTCCTTTTAAGTACAGGTCCCAGAGTCCCCTAAAGGTGTAACTGCTTAGCAATTGGATCAACTATATGAATGTTTGTGGGGTCATTTTCCTAAGGTTTTGATCCACTTGATCTGTCATAGATATAGATCGAGAGAAATAAGTTAAAATCTCCTAACTTTAGGGCTTTTATATATTTCTCTTCACATATCCTTGTGGTTTTGCTATGCATTGCTTTCATAACTAATGGTGTTTGAGCATCTTTTCATGTGCTTATTGGCCATTTGTGTATCTTCTTTGGATAAATGTCTGTTCAGATCCTTTGTCCATTTAAAAAATTGGGTTGTCTTTTTATTAATGGGTTGTAATAATTCTTTATTTATGCTATATAAATTCTTCATCACTTATATGATTTGCAAATATATTTTTCCATGGTGGGTTACCTTTACATATTATTGGTGGTAGCTTTTGAGGCATGAAAGTTTTTATTTTAAATGAAGTCCAATTTTTCTAATTTATCTCTTTTATTTCTTTGCTTTTATATCCTACCTAAGATATTACTGCCTAACTCAGGGTCATGAGGATTTACTCTAATGTCTATGTTCTACATTTTATAGTTTTAGCTCTTACATTTAGATCTATGAACGATTTTAAGTTAATTTTTGTATATGGTGTGAGGTAGGTGTCCAACTTCATTCTTCTGCATGTGGATATCCAGTTGTATCAGCACTGTTTGTTCAAAAGACTATTCTTTTCCACATTAAACATTGATGGCACCCTTGTCAAAACTCATTTGACCACAGATGTAATGTATTTTGGAATCTCAATAAAATCTCATTAGTCTATATGTCTATCCTTATGTCAGTATTACACTGTCCTGATTACTGTGGCATTACAGTAAGTTTTAAAATTTATATGTGTGAGTCCACCTACTTTACCCTTCTGCTTTAAAACTGTATTGGCTATTTTGGGTCCCTTACACTTCCTTATAAATTTTAGGAACAGCATGTTTTGTGGATTTCTACTTTAAAGGCAGTTGGGATTTTGATAGGAATTGCATTAAATATGTATGAAAATTTTGTGGTACTGCCATTTTAACACTCTTAAATCTCTTGATCCATAAACATGGGATATTTCTTTATTTATTTAGGTTTTCTTTAATTCTTTTAATAATATTTTGTAGACTTCAGTATTCAAAGACTATACTTCTTTTAATTTATTGCTAGATACTTTATTCTTCTTGATACTATTGTAAATGAAATAATTTTCTTAATTTCATTGTAACTGTTCTTTGCTAGTGCATAAAAAAAATACTTGATTTTTATATACTGCGACCTTGCTGAACTCACTTAATAGTTTTTAACCTTTTTTAAAAAAATTTGATTTCAGAGAGGAAGGGAGAGGGAGAGAGAAATGGAAACATCAATGACGAGAGAAAATCATTGATTGGCTGCCTTCTGCACTCCCCCCATTAGGGACTGAGCCCACAACCCGGGCATGTGCTTTTGACAGGAATCAAACCTGGGACCCTTCAGTCTGCAGGCCAACACTCTCTCCACTGATCCAAACCAGCTAGGGCTCACTTAATTGTTTTAATAGTTGTGTGTGTGTGTATTCATTAGGATTTTTCTATATACAAGATCATGTCATCTGCAAATAGAGATAATTTTACTTTCTATTTTCCAATGTGGATGCCTTTATTTCCTTTTTTTGCCCAATTGTGCTGCCTATAACCTCCTGTACAATGTTGAATTGAAGTGGGAAAAGCCGACTTCCTCATTTTTCTGTTTTTAGGGAAAAAGTATTTTGCCTTTGCCATTAAGATGTTAGATGTGGTTTTTTATAGATGACCTTATCAGGTTGAGGAAATTCCCTCCCATTCCTGGTTATTTTAGCATTTTTGTCATGTGTGGATGAAAAGGGGCCACATGCTAACCTGACTAGCTCTGGGAAGACCTGTGCGGTGGCCTTGCAAACTCAGAGTTCTAAAGTAACCACAAAGGATGGTCTGAAATTAAAATTTTTCAACTGAAAGTGATAGGGGCAGAAATAGAATATTGTGGACTAGCTATAATTATAAGATATATTAATCATGCTCTCTTAACTGTGATTAGAGAAAGCACATTCTAACCTGACTGATAGTTGTACGCCCTGAGGGACCTGACATCAGAATGTAGTCCATCCTCCTTTCCTGAGAAATGCTATCATTATGGAAAGATTTACAACTTGTGGCTGAAACAATGTAGTCTGGAGGCACCCGCCCTTTGCAACCCCCAGCCCTATTGCCTGTAACCATTATACCTTGCCTACTTTCCCAGACCTGTGATTCCTACTTTTCCATGGAATCTTTGCCTTTCTACCCAATTTAAGTAGCTGGCTTATGGGGGAGGGGGAGAGCAAATTTTTGTGGATGACCTGCTGCTCTTCCATAATGCCAGCAGTATTGCAATAAACACTCATGATTCAACCATGTCTCTGCTTAATTGGCTCAAGCAGTGACAGGCAGCCTAGACCCTTTGGTTGTCCAGTTACAAAAGCCGTTTATGGTGGGTAGTCATGTCCTAGGCTGTTATCTTCCCTGACAAAGGTCAATCTTTACCTTCACTGAACCTGTCTATTGTCTTTTTGCATCTACAATAATATACCATTGGGATGTTAAAGTAATTTTCCTTTTCCTGGAACCCGCAAAGCACCCTCTGTGGAGACCACAAACCCTCCATTGTTATTGAGTTAATTGTTGACTGTTAACTATCCTGCATCCACCTAAAAGAAGTGTGTGTTTATCATTTTACTTTTTATCCTAGAGGTCTCCTCCCCACTTTGTTTTCTCCCACTTCCCTCACCTATCACCAAGGGATTTCATGTAACCCACTTAAGGTTCCGCTTTTGATTGTAATGTATAAAACAAGGTGCAAAACTGCCATTCCCCGGGAGCATTATCTCAAACCACTGAGATTCTGCTTCCTAGCATTTTGTTTACAGTTTGGCTCAAATAAAGACAAAAAATTTCTTCACAGGTTTGAATGTTTCTTATGTTAACACGTGAAATAGTGGTGAATTTTGCCAAATGCCTTTTCTGCATCTATTGAGATGATATGTGGCTCTCCCTCCCACCCCCCTTTTACTCTATTAGTATGACACTGGTTAATTTTCAGATGTTAAGCCAACATTGCACTTCTGGGATAAATCCCATTGGTCACTAATAAAATGCAAATGGGCTCAGAATTTCAGTTTTGAAGAGGTTAGGCTAGGTGATGAGTTAGTAAGGATCATAGAGGGAATGTATATTACAGTGGATTTAACTACTAGAGTATTCCAGCCTCAGTTGAGAACATGTCAGAGACTTTACTAATATGACATTATAATAGGATTGCGTTGCTGGGAAAAACCTTTTGCACAAACATTTTGCTGAAGTGTCAAGTGAAGGACCCAACATTTTGCCACCCTGAAGCTGTCTTTTGGGGATATTGATTTTAAACTGATTATTAAGAAACAAAAGACTCAGAAAGAACATTTGACCCTCCCCCTTTCCAGCCCAAGAGATTCTGACAGGCAAAACTGCATCCGGAAGGAGAGTTTAGGATGTCACCTTAGCCTAATTTGAATTAAGTATGGTAAGTAAGAGGGCTGCAGAAGGCACCAGTTAGCTGGGTACCCCCTGGGTCTCATTGTTTCTGAGTTGCTTAGCAAGGATATGTCTGTGGTGTATGTTTTCCTCTTCCTCAACTACCTGCTAATTGCCCATTATTATTTTGAAATCTAATACTCTGTTCCCCCACTTTCTCCTTTTTACAAAAATGTCTTATATACCAATTGTTGTTTCATTGTCTTTGGAATTTTCATAATTATATGAATCCCCCACGCGCATGTATTAAAATTTTGCTTTTTCTTTTGTTAATCTGTCTCTGTTAATTTGATTATTATTAGTATTTATTAGCCCCCACCCAACAAAGCTGGGATATATATATATATGTGTGTGTGTGTATATATATATATATATATATATATGTATAATTATGAATGAATCTTTGTAAAACATGCACATGTTTTTCCTATTCTTCATTTCCTGTCTAATAATGTAGGCCAAGGAAGTATCTATGTGAATTAAAACTAAACAAGTCTCCAATTTTATTGATTTATTATTCCTTCTGAACTTTCAATGGTAAAGGTGACTAGTTTTTAAAATACAGATGTTATGAACTTTATGGTACCATTTGCAAAGCTTATGACCTTTAAGTTAGACTTCATACACCCTCCCCCCACACCCCTGTCTTCCTAGACAATCTGAAAAGTTGTTTAAATAAGATATAGCTTGGAGTTTGCTCTCTTGCAATGGCAGTAATGGTGTTTTGTATGGCCTACCTGTGTTTAGAATTGCAGACTTAATTTTTGTGTGGCTGTAAGATAGTACTTTCCTTTTACAGCTGTTGAAATAGCTATACCCAACAAAAGGTTATTCACTGTTTCTTGCTAAAGTAAGTTCATTAAAAAAATAATTAAGCAGAACTTCTTGAAAAATAGAAAATGTTCTTTCCCTTTTCTCTGTTTCCACAAAATGACGAGAGTATCAGTGAAGTGACAAATGCATGCACAGTGCCCGTTTCATCGCCGGATTTCGCTCTTACAGAAATGCAGGTGCAGTTTAATGTATCTTTAGATTTATATTTTGAGATGAAATTTTCACACTACAATACCCTTGATGTATAATAAAATATAAATAATATTCACCTTTTGTGTTTCACACTGAAATTATTCCAGAGATTCTCATCACTTATCATTCCTTTCTAACTATACAAATCTATAACTCTTAATCAGACAAGATCTCTTTCATTTACTTTGAGACTTCAATTGTAGCAGAATTAATAACTTCATTCCTTGACTCACTTCAGTGGTCAATTATAATACTTATTTGACATATTTTAACCCCCTTCCCAATTTCAACAAAAGTTTCTTTAGAAATAATAAAAACAAAATAAGTGTATTATATTCACATTCACTGATCATATTCCAGGTTTACCTATTAAAGCCAATGAGTCATTTGTATGTACCTTTAATAGAACTGCATTCTGCTGACAGTGCTTTCCTCTTACTTTCATTTTATGATGGAAAAACCTTGTAACAGCTTTTCCCAAAGTCTGTTTCTTGAAGCATTCGAGTTATACAGGATATGATGGGTTTTAGACAAAACTAAGGGAGACAGGATTTAATGAGCAAGTGTATTTGGGAGATTCTGGGTTAACTCAAGGTAAGAAGTTGTCACCTCTTTGCACACAATTCTCAGGGTTTTTGATATGCTAATGAAAACTGTGACTTTCTAAAAAGGTCATAAACTCTAAAACTTTCCCCAAATATTGGAGACCATAAAATCATTCAAAAATTATTTTTAAAAGATGAAAACAGGTCTTATCAGGTTAATCTTCAAGTTCCCTTTCCATTGAGATATTGAAATCAATCTTAAACACTTCAATTAAGAAATACCAAAATTACAAAAAGTACACAACAGGCTATTATACAGCCATCAGAAATAATTATTTAAAGATTTTTTTAATGGTATGGAGACATGTTAATGATATAATAATATTGAGTAAAAATAATACACAACTATACAAATTTTGGCAATATTACTGAAAGTTAATTGAAAATTACCAATTTGTTAGAAAATTACTGAAAGGAAATATACACAGAGAAAAAATGGTCATCGTTGATTTATTTTCTTCCTTGCATTTTTCTATAAATTTCATTTTAAAATATTAACATGCATTAATTTTATAATATGAAGAAAGTTAAAGCTTTCCCCTCTATCACCGTACCACTGTCAGCCAGCCCATCATTATTTCTAATCTGAACTATTTTATTTTTAAAAAATATATTTTATTGCTTTTTTACAGAGAGAAAGGGAGAGAGATAGAGAGTTAGAAACATCGATGGGAGAGAAAAATCGATCAGCTGCCTCCTGCACACCTCTATTGGGGATGTGCCCACAACCAAGATACATGCCCTTGACTAGAATGGAACCTGGGACCCTTCAGTCTGCAGGCTGACACTCTATCCACTGAGCCACACTAGTTAGGGCTCTGAATGATTTTAATTGATTCCTTTTTAAAAAAATAAAACTTTATTGTTCAGATTATTACAGATGTTCCTCTTTTTCCCCCCATAGCTCCCCTCCACCTGATCCCCCCCATGCCCTTACCCCCCACCACTGTCTTCATCCATAGATGTAAGATTTATGTCCAATCTCTTCCCGTACCCCTCATGTCCCCTTCCCCCTGAGAATTGTCAGTCCACTCCCTTTTTATGCCCCTGATTCTATTATATTCACCAGTTTATTCTGTTCATCAGATTTTTTATTCACTTGATTTTTAGATTCACTTGTTGATAGATATGTATTTGTTGTCACTTGGTTGTTCATAATTTTTATCTTTTCCTTTTTCTTCTTTCTCTTCTTAAAGAATATCCTTCAGAATTTCATATAATACTGGTTTGGTGGTGATGAACTCCTTTAGCTTTTTCTTATCTGTGCAGCTCTATATCTGACCTTCAATTCTGAATGATAGCTTTGCTGGGTAGAGTAGTCATGGTTATAGGTTCTTGCTATTCATCACTTTGAATATTTCTTGCCACTCACTTCTGGCCTGCATAGTTTCTGTTGAGAAATCAGCTGACAGTTGTATGGGTACTCCCTTGTAGGTAACTAATTGTTTTTCTCTTGCTCCTTTCAAGATTCTCTCTTTGTCTTTTGCCCTTGGCATTTTAATTATGATGTGTCTTGGTGTGGTCCTCTTTGGATTCCTTTTGTTTGGTGTTCTCTGTGCTTCCTGGACTTGTAAGTCTATTTCTTTCACCAGGTGGGGGAAGTTTTCAGTCATTATTTCTTCAAATAGGTTTTCAATATCTTGTTCTCTCTCTTCTTCTGGCACCCCCATAATTCAGATGTTGGTGCACTTGAAGTTGTCCCAGAGGCTCCTTATACTATCTTCATATATTTTTTTCTGGTTGGGTGTTTTTTACTTCCTCATATTTCAAATCTTTGATTTGATTCTTGGGGTTCTCTAGTCTACTATTGAATTTCTGTATATTATTCTTTATTTCAGAGAGTGTATGCTTAATTTCTGATTGGTCCTTTTCCATTTTTTTGGTATTCTCATTAAGATCCTTGAAGGTCTCACTAAGTTCCTCAGAGATCTCACTAAGTTTCTTGGCAGTTTCTAGAAGATTCTCGAGAAACTTTATAACTGTGGTTATAACTCTATATCCAGTAGTTTGCTTTCCTCCATTTCTTTCATTTGTGAGATGTTTGTCTCCACATTTTGGTTGCTTCCCTGTGTTGATGTAGTGGCTTTGTGTAGTAGGTGACCCATAGGGCCCAGTGGCTTAGCCTCCCCAATTACCTGAGGTGGACACTCTTGATGCACCCCTTTGCGGACTGGGTGCACAGTCTTGTTGTAGTTAAGCCTTGATTGTCATTGGTACACTGGGAGGAATTGACCTCCAGGCCAATTGGCTGTGAGGATCAGCTGTGTTTATAATGGAAGAACTGCTATGCTGGAGACACCCTTATGGGGCAGGACTTGCTTTAGTGGGGCTTTGGTGCTCACTGAGTCTGCCTCTTGAGTGTGTCACTTATGGATGTGAAGAGTTGAAATCTGGTGTCATCTTACACTGACCACTAGGTACACTGGCTCCTGGATCTTCAAGGAGGTGCAAGTCAGCTACTGTCTGAGGCCACCCAGCAGGAACTACAGTGAGATCTGCAAATTTCTCCTCTTTGCTTGGGGTTTGGAAGTTTTGAAGTTTTCTGACCCAGCTGCAAATTTGTTAGGTTAAGCTGTGAAAGGGCAGGCCATTCATATGCAAAAGCTGCTGCACACAGCTCCAGTGGGTTTGTAAGTTGGGTGGGGCGGGGTCTCAGGGAATCACTAGGGTGTGGCAAATAGCGATGGCTGCCAGTCAGCCCTCTCTGCATCTCCGTGTCCCACATCCCAGCACAGTAAACAATGATTCCTGCGCACACCTCTGCGAGAAAGCCACCCTCAGTTTCCGACCCGATGCCAACAGTCCAGTTTCTCCCCATAGGAGTCTGGATCCCCAAAGTCTCACCGGAAACTGGAGTTCAGAACAGTCAGGAGCTTGTGTCTCCCTCCGGCTTGAAAAAGACAACCGTGTCCTCAATTGCCAGCCCTCTCCACACACCTCCATACCTCTGCTTTTTCATGGTTCTGCACCTCCTACACAGTCTCAATGCACTTTTTCCTTTCCTTCTAGTTGTAGAACTTCTACTCAGCCAGCTTTCCCGTGGTTCTGGGGGATAGTTGTTTTGTCTTTTAGTTGTAGTTTTGGAGTGGTTGTGAGAGGCAGCATGTACAGGTGTATACCTATGCTGCCATCTTGGTTTCTCCTAATTGATTCTGTATTTTCCCTTTACCTCAAACCAATCTTCTATATCAGGGGTCAGCAAACTATGACCCAAATGGGACGGTGCCTGTTTTTATAAATAAAGTTTTATCAGAACACAGTTATGCCCATTTGTTTATATTTCTACTGGTGGCCTGGTGCACGAAATTTGTGCACATTATAAGGGGATTAATTAGAGGAAATAATTTAATATTGCTGTTTGCCCATTCCCTATAATAGAAGTGTCAGAGATGAAAGAAAAGTAGTAAAATGTATATGAAAAACTTCCTCCTGTCAGAGTCTGGGACACACCATGGGACCCAGAGTCAAGTCCTCACCTATCCACATGCGCCTCAAAATGCGTGAGACCCAGACCCCCCCCCCCAATTGGGCTAGATTCAGACCCAGCCAGTCCCACCCTTGTCAAGCCCTGTTGGGCAAGGAACGTAGCCTCAGGTCCCCTGGCCTGGCACCAGGATGGGGGGAGGGGCCTGAGGTCTCCAGCCCAGACCAGGGCTGGAGGTCCCCCATCAAGCCCTGTCAGGCGAGGGAGCACAGCCTCAGGTCCCCCGGCCAGCACTGGAAGGGGAGTGCAGTCTCAGGTCCCCCATCAAGCCCCACCGGCAGGGGGACACAACCTCAGGTCTCCTGTCAAGTCCCGCTGGGCGGGGGGCACTGCCTGAGTTCCCCCAACCCAGCACTGGGGGTGCACCTTGAGGTCCCCTGTCAAGCCCCACCTGGTGGGGGTATGGCCTGAGGTCCCCCAGCCTGGCGCTGGGGCAGGGGTAGCAGCCTGAGGTCCCCCAGTCCCGTGCCAGGACGGGAAGCACACCTTGAGGTCCCCTGTCAAGCCCTGCTGGGTGGGGGGGTGGGGGTGGGGCTTGAGATCCTCTGTCAAACCCTGCCAGGTGGGAGACACCGCCTGAGGTCCTCTGTCAAGCCCCATGGAGGCCAGGGAGGGCATAGCCTCAGGTCCCTGCTGATTGCTTGTTAAGGCTTCTTATGGGAACTTAGCCTCAGCTATAGGTGCAGCCATCTTTGTGATGGAGTGATGGTCAATTAGCATATTCCCTGTTTATTAGATACGACGGTTGCTTTTGCTCTATGCAGTAAAGTTGAGTAGTGGTGACAGAGACTGTATAACCCACAAACCCTAAAATATTACTATGTCACAGGATTAGGACTAAGGAGGCAAATGAGGCCCCCAGGGTACCCTCACTGGGAGAGGCACTCACTCTCAGAGTAATCATGTGCTTAAACATGTGCAGTAGTGAACTGACCATTAGATGCTGAGGTCAGTTTGGGCTTGTGAGGAACAGAGGCAAAGAAAGAAGTACATATGCAAAGGATTAGTGAAGTGCCTGTGAAGAGTAGAGGGAAGAAGGAACAGGAGTAGGTGTGTGTGTGTGTGTGTGTGTGTGTGTGGCTGGGGCGGGGGGGTCAGTAGGCCAATATGCAGGTTTGACTCCTGTCAAAAGAGAGAGGGACACAGCATACATTAGGAGCAGCCTCAGAGTACAGTGCTGATCTTTCAAAGGCCCAGCCTGATCAATGGAGAGCTCAAGAGCAAAGTTGACAGTAGAGGAGAGCCCCACAGTGAGCAGGAACAGCCTGAATTTAATCCTCCTGCCTCAGTGTGAGCACCATGGGGGCCCACAGGTTCCACAACTAGAGGCTGTCAGTTGAGTATATGCTTCACAGAAAGTTCATTTGAAGCGGCATCTGGGCAGCACACCTCCCTGACTACCGCAGTGCTTATTAATATTTACTTATGTGGTTGGAGATGTGTGATAAACATGGCAGTTATTTTCCCCAAATCGTCACACACCCCAGCTTTTGGCTTGGAGAAGATTGACTCCATTTTGGACCAAGGCAGTCAGGGATAGGTCATCCCAGTGCCATAGTGATTGGGACACAGATGTTTCAATCAGAATGAAGTTTATTTTATGGGTATAGTTAGCGGAAGGTTCTATCTCCTTGGATGTGAACAAGAAAGCATGTAACTCTGGTTGATGCTGGTAGTTTGTATTAGTCAAGGATACATTCAGCTAAAAGTAACCTGGTAGGGTTGCTGAAGGAGGAATGCATGAGGCCAAAGTGGTGAGGGATTATGAATTTATTAGGTCATTTGGATACCAGATGGGCTGAGCCCCAAAATGGCATCAGCACCCAGGGACAGGGAGTCTGAGGTTTTAAAGGACTCTAGGTGGGCTTTTTCTGGGTGGAGAATTCTCTGGGTAGGTCCTGAGGGGAAACATAATGGTCTTAGCAAGTGGAATGTGGTCTAAGCAATAGGGAATGTTGGTTGGGAAGTGGTCTAACGTTCAGTTCCCAGTGGAGAAGGTATTGATTCAATGATTTGGATGCAACTATTTGAGCAGACCTAACATTAACCCAAAGCACCTGATTACAGCATTTGTTATCGTTAAAGAAAAAGAAGATTGGAGATGAGAGTTTGCTGACATTAGTTCAGTGGTTTTGAGGCAACATCTCCACGAGTCACACTTGGGCCTCATTATCGCAGCAGCTTCATCCTCACAATTCATATTCAGCACCAGGGAGCAGGGGAGGGCATCATTTCTCTTCCCATGCCTTCCTTCCATCAGTGATGACAAAGTGTCATTCTCAGACACCCCAAACCAGGACTGGGTTACACACCTACTTCTAAACCAGACCTAGGACCCATCAAGGAATCACTGTTACACACAAAACAAAAGGTGGGTCCTACCCAGTGTGAAAGTGCCAAGGGGATGGAAATGGCTAATGGACGGACAACAGCAGAACTAGTCACTTAGTGATCTTACAAGGCCAGAGAGAAAAAGCTAGAGCTGAAAAATCATAAAGAAATGGAGCCAAAGCTTCAATCAAACCACACCGGAAGTTCACTCTGCCTAAGGAGTTTTCTGTTACGGAACCAGCCTCACCTTTGGTGGTCAAGTCAGCTTGAATTGGTTTTCTCTTTCTTACAATATAAGACTCCCAGCTGACTGAAGGGAAGAGAAGTTTCTTTATTTTGAGACTTTCCTAAACAGAGTAGCAGAGTTGAAAATAAACTAAGGGGGTTGGGTTGTATTAATTACGATACTTTTGGTTGTAAGTTAACAACAACAAAAATCCCTAACTCAAAGAGACTAATAACTAGAAATGTAAACGTAGGGCAGACTCCAAGAGTCAGCAGTTTAAGGACATGATCCAACACTGAGATTCCCTCTGTCTCTCCACGCTGCCATCAGCATCAACTGCAGCCTAGGGCAAACATGGGTGCCATTTACAATAGAAGCTACACCCAACAGGAGACAGAGAAAGCACAGAGTCTTGTACTTTCCGTTTGATAGGTTCAATCTGGGCCAACAACACATGAGATAAATGCCTGTGTGGAGGAGCAGCAGGGATGAGATTTAGGAATAGCTGATATGTATACACGTGTACATGCACACACGTAAATACAGATATCTACACAGCTAGTAACCTGTTTCTACAGTTTATAATAATCTAGTCTTAAGTCCTGCTTCCATCATAATTACATAAATTAGTAACTGCTAAGTGTTTTTTCCACATGCTTGTCATGCTTCTAAATATCTTTACATGCACTACCTCATTACTAGTAAATCCTCACAACTGCAACAGCCTTTTGAGACTTTTTTTTTTTTATCATCCCTGCTTTACAGAGGAAGCAACTGAAGGCAGAGAAATGTTAAATAATTTGGACAAAGTCACACAGCTAGTAAGCAGCAGAGCTGATATTTCATTGCAGGAAGTCTGAGTACAATTTTTAGTATCAAACAGTCCTGGATTTGGTTCCTTGATTGATTACCCTTATCCAGAGACTAATACTCTTCTTGGTCCTACAATTCACAAGTATTAATAAACTATTATGTTTTGGGATCTCAGAATCAAACACTCTTAAAAGGAAAGATTCCTCAAAAGTCATAGCACTTACCATAGCAAGAAATTACAATTGTTAGGGTTATACTCTATAATAAAGAATTAGACTATTTCTTTTAAAAGTCAGATTATCTTTTTGTTCATTTTATTGAGGAACATATAGGCTGATCCAGATGTTTATTTTTCTCTTTTTAAAAATTTAATAAATCTTTATTGTTCAGATTATTACAATTGTTTCTCCTTTTTCCCCCCATAGTTCCCCTCCACCTGGCTCCCACCCCACCCTCTGCCCTTATTTCCCCCACACTGTCCTCATCCATAGGTGTATGATTTTTGTCCAGTCTCTTCCCGTACCCCCCACACCCCTTTCCCCCTGAGAATTATCAATCCACTTCCATTCTATGCCCCTGATTCTATTATATTCACCAGTTTATTCTGTTCCTCAGATTTTAATTCACTTGATTTTTAGATTCACTTGTTGATAGATATGTATTTGTTGTTCATAATTTTTATCTTTACCTTTTTCTTCTTCTTCTCCTTCTTAAAGAATACCTTTTAGCATTTCATATAATACTGGTTTGGTGGTGATGAACTCCTTTAGCTTTTTCTTATCTGTGAAGCTCTTTATCTGACCTTCAATTCTGAATAATAGCTTTGCTGGGTAGAGTAATCTTGGTTGTAGGTTCTTGCTATTCATTACTTGTAATATTTCTTGCCACTCCCATCTTGCCTGCATAGTTTCTGTTGAGAAATCAGCTGACAATCATATGGGTGCTCCCTTGTAGGTAATTAACTGTTTTTCTCTTGCTGCTTTTAATATTCTCTCTTTGTCTTTTGCCCTTAGCATTTTAATTATGATGTGTCTTAGTGTGGTCCTCTTTGGATTCCTTTTGTTTGGGGTTCTCTATGCTTCCTGGACTTGTAAGTCTATTTCTTTAACCAGGTGGGGGAAGTTTTCAGTCATTATTTCTTCAAATAGGTTTTCAGTAACTTGCTCTCTCTCTTTTTCTGGCACCCCCATAATTCTGATGTTGGTACACTTGAAGTTGTCCCAGAGGCTTCCTACACTATCTTCAAAATTTTGGGATTCTTTTTTCTTTTTGCTTTTTCGGTTGAGTGTTTTTTGCTTCTTTGTATTTCAAATCTTTGACTTGATTCTTGTGTTCCTCTAGTCTGCTGTTGGGTCTCCGTATATTTTTTATTTCAGTCAGTGTATGTTTAATTTCTAGTTGGTCCTTTTTCATATCCTCAATGGTCTCATTAAATTTATTGGCCTTTTCTAGGAAATTCTTGAAAAGCCTTATAACTGTGGTTTTGAATTCTATATCTAGTCGTTTGTTTTCCTCCATTTCTTTCATTTGTGATCTGTTTCTTTGTCTCCACATTTTCGCTGCTTCCTTGAGTTGGTAGGGTGGCTTTGTGTGCTAGGTGTCCTATATGGCCCAGTGGGTCAGCCTCCCAGTTACCTGAGGTGGACACTCTTGGTGCACCCCTTTATGGACTTTGTGTACAGCCTTGTTGTAGTTAAGTCTTGATTGTTGTTGGTATCACTGGGAGGAATTGACCTCCAGGCCAATTGGCTGTGAGGACCCGCTGTGTCTATAATGGACGAACTGCTGTGCTGGAGACACGCTTATGGGGCAGGACTTGCTTCAGTGGGGCTTTGGTGCTCACTGAGTCTGCCTCTTGAGTGTGTCACTTATGGATGTGAGTAGTTGAAATCTGGTGTCTCACACTGACCACTAGGTACACTGGCTTCTGGATCTCCAATGGGGTGCAGGTCAGCTACTGTCTGAGGCCACCCAGCAGGAGCTACAGCGAGAACTACAGTTTTCTCCTCTTTGCTTGGGTTTTGGAGGTTTTGGAGCTATCTGACCAGAGTTGCAGTTTGTTAGGTTAAGCTGCAATAGGGCAGACCATTTATATGCAAAAGCCGCTGTGTGGAGCTTGGGTGGGTTTGTAGATTGTGCAAGGCGGGGTCTCAGGGAGTCACTAGGCTAGGAAGTGGCTAACAGTGATGGCTGACAGTCAGCAGTCTCTGCGTGACTGCGTTTCAAAGTCCCTACATCCCCAGTGCAGTAAACAATGATTGCTGTGCTCACCTCTGCAAGAAAGTCACCCACACTTTTCGACCCAATGGCAGACAGTCCAGCTTCTCCCTGTAGAAGTTTGGGTCCCCAGCGTCTCCCCAGAAACTGGAGTTCGGAGTAATTGGGAGCTTGTCTCCCTTCGTATTGAAAAAAGCAGCACACCCAGTCGCCCGCCGCCAGCCCAATTCGTGCGCCTCCATACCTCAGCTTTTCAGCGCTTGTGCACGTCTCAATGTTCTTCTCTCTTTCCTTCTAGTTGTAGAACTTCCACTCAGCCAGCTTTCCCGTGTCTGGGTGATAAACGTTTTTTCTTTTAGTTGTAGTTTTGAAATTGTTGTGCGAGGCAGCAGTTTAGGTGTTTACCTGTGCCGCCATCTTGGTTTCTCCCAGATGTTTATTTTTCTACTGGACTGCTATGCCAGTATTCTCAAAGGTTTTTAAACTGCACACACCACCTCTAAAATCATTTTGACCAAACCTGACCAGTGTGCTTCCATTAGTTGAAGGGTTTGATCCCCAGTTGGGGTGCATGCAGGAGGCAACTGATCTCTATCTCTATCATCTCTAATCAATAAAAACAAATTAAAATCATTTTTAACCAGCCCCTCCAATTTATGTGCATTTATTTATAAATTATGTTTTTCTATACTACTGTACTAATATAATACATATATGAAACATTACACACACTCAGTAGAAATCTTCAAAGGATGAAATTGAAAAGTAAATATGAATAGAAGTTCTAATATTGTCTTTCCTTACCTGAATGAATCATCTTGGGAACTCCTTGGAGCACACACTTCCAATGTGGATATCATTCTCCTCATTGGCACTGAACCCAATTTCTTTGTGTCACACTATCCTGGTTACTCTGGACCTCTCTGAGCTCCTCTGTTATCACATCATCATAACAGCATTGAATTATGGGGAATATGATTTGGTAAGGTAGTAGGAGAAAGAACCAATGAAATAACTCAAAGCAATGGAATGCTAGCCTGTGTGGCAAGGGGACTAGGGATTGAAGGCAATTTCCAGATGTTGGTTTTATTATCCTAGGAATAAGAAAGGGTCCACAAAAGAGGGACGGATACAGCTGGCCTTTAAGATGGATGGAATTGGATTGAGAGATAGCAGAAAGAAGTGAGCAAAGGCCTGGAGGGAGGATTAAATGTGGCCAAAACTGGGGAAAATTTGAAACCAGCCCAACTAATAGACCCCACCCAGTCTAACCTTGATGCTCTTAACCTCCCTCTCCCATTAGGCCACTAAAGTGATTCAATTTTCCTGATTCTCAGGAGGTCCAGAGGCTGAAAGCTGTTCTCTCAGGCCCTATCTGTCAAGATAACTAAGGACTGCCCATTGTCCCCACAGGACAGTTCTCTGCAAACTCCCTTCTCAAGCCTTTTAGCCTCTGGCTGGCTTTCTGGCCATTTCCCTGAGTGATCAATCCTAAGCTCTCTCTAGATGGGACTAGATTGGGTAGGCCACAGAGGGGAGTTTTAGCCAGGATCAGGACCTCCCTGCTATGGTAAGCAATTCATGTTTTCAAGTTTAAAATTTTGCCAGCAAACTATGTATTGTCATGTGCTTGATGCAGTTTTCATTTAAAAAATGTGTAGTGGGCTGAGGTTGAAACAAGATTCCAGTGAGACAACGATTTTCGCAGTAAACCTCACTTGGGATCATGCCTTGAGAATGTTCCCTCTCCTGAGAGGAGGTCTGAAGGAAGATCACCAAGAAGGGAGCAAGGATGGTGGGTGGTGTGGAAGGAAGTATGTGTTAATGGACTTAAAAATTAATTGGCATGTGTGTGGCTATAGGAAAAATGAAAGGAACAGATGTGGAAGAGAGGCCAATTGCCAGCTCACAGGGATGGATTGCCTGTCTTTCTGCCAGAGCTCAATCCGAGCTCCTGGGAGAAATGGTTTCACTACCTTAAGGTCTTAATAGAACATTAGTCAGGTCTGTGGGGACTGAGTTTATGCCAAGGAGACATCACTCTGGACCAGATTTCAAGGAGGCAGTGGAACAGGGCTATGCAATTTGTACACGGTTTCAGATCGACCACTTCCAGGCTTGTGTGCTTGGATTTTCTCTGTAAAGCACCTTAGTCTCCCTAATCTTGGTCCAACTGTCCCCTCTCACACAGCTAGTATGATGAGAGGACCCAGACCTATTCCAACTTGTGAAGAGGACCGCTTCTCCCCTGCCCACACGTTCCCCTGTAGAGAGCCTTGTGGATGCAAGGTGGGCTTCCATGTATCAGGGCCCACGGAGTGAATGGCAGAGGCCACATGCTCCAGATTTAGGGAGAAGACTTTTGCTCTAGTTTCTACCATTTTCTGCCTTTTCTTACTTTCTGACTAGGAAGAGGGCCAACACTAGTATAAGGTTCTAATTGACAGACTTGAGCCATAGACCTTGGGCCCCTGAGCTCTCTAGGGTCAGGGGCTCCATGGAAGCCTCTGGGACCAAATACCTCTAGACATGAAACGTGTGCATTTATTTAGAGTTTCCCTTGTGAATATGCAGTGTCTGTACACAGCCGAAAAGATGGCGATGAGGGGTTCTGACCATCTCTCTGCATAAGAGATATGAGGCCCTCAATTAAGAGTGCTTAGTCAAAGGGAAATGTTTCAAAGGCTTTATTTCTTCACTTAACAGAAAAAGACAAGGAAAGACTCATTGTGTCCTCTTCCCTCTTGCTACAAATCCTGAGGATGGAACACCAGGTCCATCTTACCCATGTACAATACAACTTTGAGCACAGTCTCTCCTCCATGATCCTTACCAAAATTATCTAGACACCCGAGGAGGCTTAAAATTCCAACAATCTTTCATTTCATAGTTTAAAATAAGACAAAATGCAAAACATATAAGCACCACCCTCTGGCAGCAAGTAGCACAGAGAAGGCAGAAATGATAACCAAAAATGTCCAAGTGTGTTTACTGACTACCTCTTATCACAAAAAGATAATAAAGCAATATCTTGGTCCAGGCCAGACTCAGAAGAGGAAACAATCACCAAAGTTTTACACATCTCCTCATTTTCCCCCTAATTCTCATTCTCCCATCACCATGGCAACCCACATGTTATAAAAGCAGAAGAGATTTGTGAATCTAAGCTCCTTGACCTTCAGGCCACTTTAAGTTTTATTTTGTGTTTTTGAAGTGCATAAGTTCCATAACCTGTACATTGCAGGGGAAAGACTTCCTATGGTGGAAAGTGGGAAATAACACAGAACTTCTGAATGGTTAGCTGGAAATAGCAGGGGAGCCATCATGCTAATGACTGGCCACTCAAGGCTCTTCCATCAACGGAAGAAGATGTCAGGCCCCCTAACTGAGAATGGATGGGGCAGAGGACTGAGATGTTTATGACTCATCCAAGTTCACTTCAGTCATGTTTGAATGTTAGTTCTTCTTATCATTAAAATTTACTTCTGCATGCATCTTATTGTTATGGATAAATATATCTGGGAGAAGTAATATACATATATGCCTTAATTCCCACTAAGATAAAAATGACTGACTCAGATCACTTCTGAAAACAGAGTTCTCATTCTTTTTTTTTTAAATTGATTTTAGAGAGAGGAAGAGAGAGAGAGAGAGAGAGAGAGAGAGAGAGAGAGAGAGAGAGAGAGAGAGAACATAAATGTGAGAGAGAAACATTGATTGGCTGCCTTCCACCCCAACCAAGAATCAAACCTGTCACCTTTTGGTATATGGGACAATGCTCCAACCGACTGAGCCACACCAGCCAGGGCAAGAACACGGTTTTAAAAAGAAGAAGGAGAACACCAATTTTAAGAGCAAAAATAAATACAATGGAGAGAAGAAAATCAGCCAACTAGAAAAGTTAGTAGGCAATAGGTACTGAAAATGCAAAACCATAGCATTTTAACAGTTTGCTTTTAGATGTATGAATTAAACTTGAGTCTGGAGTGCTTTGGGGATGAGGAGTTTCAGGGATGCTCTTTGCCCTTACAGAGGAGCTTACACAGTGAATATGACAGGGTTTTACATTCTAAAGCATGTCTTGATTCTGGGTGAAGTAAGGAGCTCAAATGGGTCTCAGCATTAAATCATTCCTGGTATGAGGCAAGTCCATTCAATGTGGTTCCCAGATGCCCCTTAACAAGCTCTAATTTGAGCCAGGTGCTCAAGCATGGTCCACTCCCTGTACCCGACTAATTCTGAGCTGTTGCATGAATGGCACATCCATTTTTCTAAGCCCCAAAAAGCAGCAGTCATGCATTATTGCCAACGATAATTAGCAGCCCTGCCGAGGGCTGGCCCTGAACGTGTCTGGTGGTGCCTCCTCTCTCCTGCACAGAGCCACATTTGTTGCTGCCCACAGTCAAAGAACTGTTTTTTTGTTTTGTTTTGGTTTTTGGACTCCTTTGGAATCTGAAGAGGGATTTGAATCCCAGGATGTGAATGACAAAATGCACTTTGCACCCTTGAGAATTCTGAGCGTTCTAACCACGGACACAAGGACACAACATCCCAACCAGGAGGGTTATTCTGCTTTCTCAGAGAGTGATTTCTGTGGACAGGCTGCTGCTCTCAAACAATAGTGCAAAACAGAGAAACAGGAAAACAAGATCAGCCATCCCGGAAACCCAAAGGAGACGAGTTGGGGGTGAGGAGGGGTAAGACAGCAAACATATGGAAGAGTTTTCAGTGAGGGAGGAAGGAAGCCAAACAGAGGGGCCATTATTGCAATTTTCTTGTTTTCAGCCTTAAGAGATGCCCAGGAAATACTTCATGCTAATTCTCTTTTCTAAAAACCTGAAAAATCTTTCAAAACTAGAGAGAAGTAAATATGGCTTACAACTAGTTTGGCTTTTTCCCACGTCCTCCAATATAAATGGCTTTTTTTTTTCCCCCAACCAGGATTTAACTAGTTCAAAACCATTACATGAGTGATAATTTCACTAAAATAACCAGAAAATATTTGCTGTGCAGAAATCCTCATGAAATTAAACACTGCATGGGAGCATGTTACACAACACCTGATTCATTCACTTTGGAACAATCTAGACACACAGAGGATACTCTCTACTAAGAAGAGTACTCTTGGCTTTTATTAATTCCCAGGGTGCGTGTTGACCAATATTTTTTTTTCGTCAGTTGCATTCTCTGCAGAGAAGCAATTTAGCTGAGAAAACAATCAACAGACCAGAATTTAAAGCAACTCCTTTATTGTCATAAGGCTTACATGGCTTTTGATATTTCAATAAGCATAGTCTAAAGTTTTCATGGGAATAAGTGTAATGTTCTCTAGCAAAAGTTATGAAAACTCTCACAAATTGCATTAATTAATATTCACAGCCATCAAGGTGAACAATGTACTATTTCTGTTATAAAATTGTTTTAATCACTTAAGGTAGATAAGGTGTTGAGTGTTTCCTTGGATCCCAAGACAAGCTGATAAAAAAAAACAAAGAGTAAAAAATAATCTCAGGTAAAGAGACCCCACGACCTCTTCACACACAAGTTTGTGAGTGTGTGTTTGTGCACCCAGGGTGTATAAAGAGCAATTTTAAATTCTCCCCAAAGGTCTCTTTAAAAACAAAGCAAAATTAAAGGTAAAAAACTGAGAAATTTTATCTTAGCAAAAACTCTACCTTTGAATAATAATACCACCTTTTAATATACAGTGTTGCTTGGGAAAAAAGTCTCCTAACATAGTCTTTGTCTTAAATTTCATATATTAAAATTAGTGTACCTATTACTTATTCATCTATCAGGATCACAAAAACCATCGCATAGTTTGCCATAATCAAGAAAGAAATATATCATTATTACAGTTATGAGAAGAATTTGGATACTCACAGCGCTGTGGCTATGAAACCCATTGTACTTCTCCAAATCTTTATGGTGTCAGAGTGAATCCTTCTGGAGGCTCCATAAAGAACTACACCAATCCCTGTAACCAGCATCAGTGAGGTAGGTGCAGGAGCCATGCAGACACGCGGGTGGAGGACATTGCTGGAAACCACCGAGCCCAGACCTGCAAAGACAGATGGAAGAGGTGAGCTCACTGACCAGGGCCTGTGGGATGCTTCAAGCCCACCTGTGGGGCTGGCAAGGTGAAGGAGGAACCAGCATTTAAAAATCAGAGCTTTTACCTAAAAATCAGAAGTTCTAGCTCCTCTTACAAGATTAGACAATCTGACATCACAGGGCACACATTCCCAGTGGGAAATGCTAGGCCAGAATGGGTGAGCCCAGTCCCTTTTACACTCAGAAGGCATATGTTCTGTCTGCAGTGTCTCCCACGACATGCCCGTCTCACTTGCATCATCTTCCTGACTCTGCCTTACTGAGTACGCAGCCCAAACCACTAATTTGGGCACGAACAGGTGAAATATTTTGACCATATGATACCAGGACTAGAATGTACCTCAATGCCCTTCAGCTGGCAAAATGCTGCCCGGTCTCAGTGTCATCATCTCCTAGGAGTCTTCCCTGCTCCTCTAGTGTCCTTATGCCTGTAGGGCCCTGTCACTGCACTTCTGTTACAATGATGGCTTAATGTGTTTGCCACCCACAGGTTTGTATATAGCCCCTACTCTCTGCCACGCCCTTGGGGATCCTATGATAACATATTCCCCAAAGACAGGAAAAAAAATAGATTAAATAGGATAAGGGCCATATTCATGTTCAATTAAGAAGATTAAGAAGGACTTCTTGGAGCAATGGACATCTGGAATACATTGGGAACGTTGTCACAGGAAAGATGAGGCACAGGATGCGTTCCAGGAGGAGACAGATATTGGAGGAGCATTTAGGGATCATTGAGTTTACAGGGTCTGAAGCACAGTGGGGACCCTCAGTGCAGGGCTGCGGAGCAGGCACTCAGATGAGTAAATGAGAGCCCTTGGAGGTCTTAGTGTTGTCCAGCGATGTAATCAGTGCTGGACTATGGGGGCAAAGCAGGAGGAATTGAAGAGGAGGGACAATGTGTAAAGGAGCACACATTTGTTGAATGTGCCAGACATGTGGTATATGCTTATCTATGATTTCATTTTATCTTCACAACTCTATAAAGAGGATGCTAGGATTTTCATTTTATTTGTGGAGGGCAAAGCTCAGACACAGCTGGTTAAGTAAACTGCCAAGCTCTTCATCTCTGTATCCTTAATGTCTTGCCCAATAACTGTTGTATGAATATAGACAAAGAGGAACTTCCAATGGATGGAAGGAGCCAGTACTGAATCAGTTCTGCCTCATGCTACACTCATGGTCTCTGCCTTCCACTGGTTGAAGATTTCTCAATAGGCAAGAATAGGCTTGATAAAGGTCTGAACTGAGGCTGTGTGCAGAGTGAATGGAGGGCCAGCAAGAGAGAGCTGCTGAGCTAGAGCCACACGACATTAATGAAGTCCTTACTAGGGAGACAACTATCCTGATTGGTCTGAAACTAAGGGGTTTGGATAATATGAAACTTTGTGATAAAATTGGGAGGGTCCCAGGCAAACTGGGACTATTGGTTCTATCACTGGGAGCCCAGAGGAGTCATACATTCCAAGGTGGGGAAGTAGGGTATCGGAAACCCTTTGGAAAAGAAGTAATGTTATAACTGGACAGCAGTGGTCCTAAAATGGTAGCAGGTATCAGGATCCCCTGGAGGGCTTGCTGAACAGAGTGCTGGGCCCCACCCCTACAGTTTCTGATGTGGGGTGGAAGCCGAGAGTGCATTTTTCATAGGTGCTCCGGAGTCACTCTTTTTGAAAGATGCTCTTTTCAAGTTTGCAAAGCTCTCCTGCAGGGCTCAGCTTATTTGATCCTCATGATGACCTTGTGCAGTGGGCTGGGACCACTGTGAAGGTTGAGGATGACTGCTGGCATGTGGAGCTGTATGGTCTCAGACCAGAGAAGAGATAAAAACAGTTGACAGCCCAGACACTGCCTTGGAGTCTAGTCCCTGGGGATTTATCTGTGCTTCCTGGTCAAGAACAACCATGAGGCTCCAATACCCGATACATCCTTGTACCCCAATAGAGCTTTTATGTACAGTGAATGCTGTCCTGACATCCCTTTTTCATGAAGCCAGACCTCTTTCTAAGTAAACAGAATCAAGCTTGACACTCAGATGTATGTGTAAAATAATTCTGTGATGCACATATGAAGGACTGCAGCTGGTTTGACTGTCTGCATTTCAGATTGGTAGAGACAGACAATGGGTAGAAAGTCCTGCCCTTTCCTACCATGTGTGGAGAAATTGGCTTCTACTTCCCCAAAGCACTCTTCTAGAAGCAGCCCCACTCTGGTGTTTGGTTATAGGAGAGGACCTATTCATTTGTAATTAGCAATTTTTCAAAAGCATCTCTAAGTCTGTATCTGAATGTCTCTGCATTAAGCCAGAGGTTGTTGATCTAGCTCTTATGCTTAACAATTGAAGATGCCAGTTAGATATAGGCTACCAACGTTTACAAAAGGGATTAGAGGGGAAAACTTATTTTTATGTATTCTTTATAGTTTTCAAAGTACTTTCATGGGTCATGTTTTGTTTACTCCTTAGAAAATACCTCCAAGTATATTCACTCCACGTTTTATAGATAAAGAGGATAAAGTGACATATCTTAGGGTTGTCAGCTAGGAAGCAATGGCATTAGGACACAATTCTACCCATTGTCTGTCTCTACCAATCTGAGATGCAGAAAGTCAAACCAGCTGCAGTCCTTCATATGTGCATCATGAAACATACAGAATTATTTTACACATACATCTGAGTGTCAAGCTTGTGAAATAGGCAGATGCTAGCCCTCCCTTCGAAATCATACCAATGTGCATGCCCCTTTCTTTCCTGGAGCTCAACTACTTTGTATCATAAATTTCACATGTACATGTTTATTTCTTCCAAACAGATGGTAAGTCCTACCAGACAGAGTCATGCATTCCTTCCATTCTCCCCGAGATCCTAGAACAAGGCGATGTACATAGTAGGAGCTCAGTGAGCATGTGTGGAACATTCAATGACTATTCCATAAGAACCTGGTCTTCATGCAGATCTATAAACAGAGGGACATGTGTTTTAGTTTCCTGTTTCTGCTGTAACACATGACATAAGTCTAGAGGCTTAAAACAATACAGATTCATTATCTTATGGCTCTGAAGGCCTGACGTTTGAAATGGCTTTCATGGGGCTAAAACCAAGGAGTTGGCAAGACCGCATTCCTTCTGGAGGCTTTAGGGAAGAGTCCTTTCCTTGCCTTTCCAGCTTCTCCGTGGACTACCTGCATTCCTTGCCTCACTCTGACCTTCTCTTCTGCCTCCCTTTTCCAATTTTGATGGCCCCAGGACTACCTTGGGCCCGCCCGGATAATCCACGATGATGTCAGCTGACTACTCATCTTACTTCCATCTGCAACCTTCATTTCTTCTTGCCGTGTAACAACATACTCACAGCTTTCAGGCTACAGACAGCTTGGGCGGGAAGGGGAATACTACTCTGACTACCACACTAAGGGAGGCAGAGAGTAAAATGTGTCCAGAAATGTGTAAGATACACATAAACAAAGCTCACTAAAAGTGCCTACTACCACTGCCTACTGTTGGAGCACTTACAAGGGTCAGGCTCCTTGCTAAGGGCCTTATGTATATTTTGCTCATACATTTAATCCTCACATCTACCTAGTGATATTAGTATTAACTCTTATTTTCAGATTAGGCAACAGAGGCAAAGGGAAGTTATTTAACTTGTTTAGGATCCATAGAAGTGCTCAGCAATGGAGCCGAAATGGTGCTGTCCATGTCATACCAGGCCACTCCTGCCTCCTGGGCTCCACCTCAGCTCTGCGGGTCACACACAGTCTTGAATTTTTGTAGAACCCCTTTCTGTGACAGCCAGCCCAGAACCCTGCTTAACCATACAAAGAGTTACCTGGCAAAACCCTTCAGCAGGTTACCCTTAGGGGATTTGTTTTTCCTCTTATTCTTATTGTTCAAGGAGACAGATGATAATTAAAATGTCAGAGCCCTTCATGCTTCTCTGATCAAGATAACTACTTTACTACAGGTAATAGAAAGGAAAGGAGGAAAGCGATGATTCTGAGAAGGGGCAAAAACTGGAGAAACAATCACCCTCAGCCCAGGGAGGGCCAACTGCAGCTGATCTGGGGGTGTGCTCACCCCTGGGATCTTCAGGGAGCTTCTCACCCAGCCCTCCTCCCAAAGCCCCATCCCTACCAGCTCCAAGGGAGCCAATTCCCAGTAGATCCATCCAACAGCTTGCTAATTCTATCCCATCTCTCCAATTCAGTTAATTCCCAGTTTCAGTGGCAGAACATAGCTGTCAAGATCTGCAGCTGTGTTCATTGCCACTCTGCCCTTCAATCCCCCTTCTCTCTGCAGGTTAACTGAGTGGATCTATACAACCTTTTTTGGGGAAAGAGAATAAGGTCTTGGACAAAGTGAGAGAAGAAAGGAGAAATGAACTTGTAGGAACTTGAGAGTGTCAGCACCCTGGAGACAATGTAAAGAAATGTTCCCCACCCTCCAAGCAGTTTCACATCAAACAATCTCCTCAACACCCATGTGCTCTCTAGAACAGTCAGTTCTTCAATTTACTGGGACCAGGAAGCACATTTGAAAGTTCCAATCTGTTGTGAACAGTCCTACTGTGCACAAACTGGTGAGCAAGCTTGCATCACCTGTGACTCACCGCTGAGTACAATACCCGGACTGGCCTATACCCTGCTCAGGAGAGCACACGTCAAGGCAATGTCACAATATCACAGTGTGTGGAAATTCCCACACACTTTCAATTTCTATATTTATCTCCTTGACTAAGCCACAATGTCCTAGAGGCCTCACTGAGGAAGGGTGTTCTGCACAAAGATGTGGGAGGCATGGTAGCCTTGTAGATTTCTGGAGGAAGAGTATTTGGAGCAGAACACTCTTTTGGAAATGGCCTTTTGCCTTATTTTACCTCCTTGGAAGGTGGGAGTTGGGGTTGAATTGTGTACATGGTGATTTTCTCCTGGAAAAACCAGACCAGATGCAGGAGACAGGGTGACCAGAGTTGAAGGAGTGAAGGTGAACAAGGAAGGGAGGGCCATAGGCCATATTGGGCACTGTAGGCTACTGAAGGATTTTTACTTTTCTTTGCTCTGAGTGAAATTATGTACATTGTAGGGTTTGGAGCAAAGGAGTTGCATGATCTAGCTACAGTGTTAGGTAGGCAGGGCTAGAAGCAGGGAGACCCGGTAGCTGCTGCAATAATTCAGGAAGAGATGTTGGAGGCTCAGACCAGGGTGTTGATCCTGGAGGACTGCCAAGAGATGTTTTGAAGACAGAGAATGATATGATGCAAGGGAGAGAGAGAGGAGCCAGGGATAGTGCCATTGTTTTTGACCTGAGCCATCACTAAGTTGGGGAGGGCATTGGGTGAAGTAGAAGTGGTGGGGAAGAATCAGGAGTTTAATTTCAATGTGTTGAGATAGAAATAGCCAATCGACCTCCAGATAGACATGAGAAATGCTGAAAGGCAGTTGGATATACAAGTGTGGAATAGGGAGAGACGTCTGAGCTAAAAATATAAAGAGGGAATTATCAGTATGTCAAGCTATGGGGTTCAATGAAATCACCAATGGAGTAAATCTAAAGAAGTTACTTCAAAATTAAGAGATCAGGAAGGAGAGGAGGACAGGGTGAAGAAGGGGTAAATGGGAAGGAGTGTGGTGACCTGGAAGCCAAGGGAAGAAGGTGTTTGAAGCAAGGATTCCGGCAAATCGCCCAGCTTCACCTTCCGCATTTGTTAAATTGCGACATTAATACCTCATGTGAGGTTATTGTGAGGATTATAAATAAAGTCAATCCACTTAATAAATATGTACTAAGGTCATCATTGTACTAGGTACTTGAATTTGAAGAACACATGGTTCTCTATTTCAAATAGGAGGTTACCTAGCCCAGTGCCAGACCCCTCAAGGTACTCAACAAGTATTATTTTTCTGCTCAGAATAGCAATTGTCTGTGTATGGTCTACGTGGATTCACACCTCCTTCACTTCTTGAGACCAATTAAAGTTATTTAGTGCCAATTAGTCAGTGTGGGTAAGCAAGGGAATCTTTCCCTTCCCCACCACTCCAACCATTTCAGCTGAATGCTCTGATACTGCACAGAACACGTGGATTTGTTTCTTTGTTAGGGAATAGAGGGTCCACTTTGGGAATTAGTAACTAGCCTTACCTGACTAACCCAAGAGCCTTCAGGGCCTGAGGCCACCCCAGGGAGGCCAGCAGCCCAATCTCACTATGTACACAACTCAGCCCCAACTCCCCACCTCCCAAGCCTCAAAGGAGGTGAAATAAGGCAAAGGGTAGCTTGATGTGTGCAGCCTGGAGAGCAGACCCACAGCTTTACCTGTGGCCCATGGAGGGGATGATGTGGCGCTCATTGCATATATGCCCTCAGCACTCAGCACGTACACACGGGTTTATGTATATAAGACTCACTCTTCTATTGGCCCCCAGGCCAAGCAGCCCCCTCCTTCACCTGCTCACTAGGCGAGTATTCCAGCAGCCTACTGTCTGGAACAGCACCTTTCTCCCTTTCCCCACCCCCTTTCCAATCCTCCTGTCTGCAGGCTCCATCTGACACTTGGGTGCCAGGGGCCAGGTAACCAAAGTTGCCAAAAGTCCTCAGAGGCAGTGGAGACAGGCAAGTGGGGCAGCTCCCCAGCTGTATCCCTGGGTCCCTCCCTGCTGAGGCGGCCTGCCATCTGGGCTGGTTCCGAGAGAGGCTCCTTGGGGCCGGCTGTTTTCTCCACAACTATGGGCGACATTGCACAGGCCTCCAGTTTCTCTCACAACACCTTTGTTTTGATCTACCAAAGTCTGTGGAGTTTCTTTGGGGCCTTGTCATGTTAACAAAAACAAATGTAATAATATGCACTTGAAAAGGCTCGTCTGTCTTGATATTTTAATAAGTGTTTGATTCTACTGGGACCTCTGAAGCTTTTAAAAGTTTAAAGTTAATAAAGAGAGTAAAAGGAAAAAAAATATGAATTGTTTTTAATTATTATTACACAGGATTAACCAAGCCAGTTGTGTATAATTAGACAGTAGCTACCTTGCATCGTGGAGGCAGTAAATAGGCCCACAGGGGGGCTGCCAGAAGGCTGAGGTGTTTACAAGGCACTGGAGATGTATCCACCAAGCACACAGTCCCCATTGCCGTGACTATTGCTTTTATTATGGATGTGTTCATTACAGCCAGAGACTAATAGGCGGATCCATCATCTTTCTAGCACAGATGACTGAAGTGGGGGATGGCAGTGGCAAGTGCACGATATGATCTCGTGGTGAAATTATTAAGCGAGCCCATGAGTATGCAGACTTTTTTGTGGTTTTATTTTTGTTGTCACGACTGAGAGGAATTTGAAGAAGTTAAACAACTGCCAAAGGAGTGATAATTAAGATACAGCTAAGAAAGGTGCTTTTGCTCTTTAAAACAACAACAACAACAAAAAAAACAACCCTCCAGTTCTGAAAGCAATGAACTGGGAGTTCTAGAGCTTCGTTAGGAGCCGATCTATGATTTTAGGGAATTCATTCACTGATTTAACATGTATTGAGTGTTGTCACATGCCAGGCACTGTCTCAGTACTGGGGAAAATTAGTGAGCGAGAAACACTGGACCCCTCTTCCCAGATGTTCTCAAACAAGGACATCCCTCAGAGTCACCTGGGAAGCCTTTCAAAGCACTCACTGAGAACCCAGCCCAGACTAACAGGACTCGGAGCATCTCTGCAGTATGACCTGGCATCTGATTTTGAGAAAGAGTTCCAGTGATTCTGAGGTTTCTGATTGGAGTGTGTGAGGCATATAATTAAGCAATAAAATATGATGAGTGCTATGAGAAGGGAAGTGTTGATGGCTCTGAGCTTCCAGCCTGTATTTTTATAGCGGGGATAATCATGTCTGTCCTACACTTCTATCTTGGGTTAGGATTCCCAGAAGCAGACTGAGAGGGCGCCTATAAGCAGTTTATTGGGGAGTGCTCCTGGGGATAAACCATTGTTTGGAGTGAAATGGAGCAATCTTTGGCTCCTTCCTATCAGGGATGTGACTTGGGGCAAGGCAGCTCTCTCCAGTCCTGGACCAATTTTTGGAGCAAGTCAGCTGACAGCTACCAGCCAGCACCTCCACCTCCACTCCCACCAGCTGGAGGAATGAAGCCCTCAGTCCTGAAGGGGGATCTGGGTGGAGCCTCAGCATCCACTACAGTATCCTATAAACATCAATATTGAAATGGAGATTGGGAAGTATTTCAGAAGATAAGAAGTTACTCACTTGCTATTATTAACTCATGAATAAATTTGTTTTTGACAATGGCTTTTGAATTTTATTTATTTGTCATGTGAGACTGATCTGGCTGTGACATATGCCACCTCATTACCAGTGTTGATCAGGCTAAGCTAGCTGCCTAGGTGAGTACACTATCTTTCCCCCAAAGCTTCCAAACCTGCACACTTGTGCTAAGAAGGTACATTTCCAAGGAGAGAATGATGGATTGTTGAAGAGACACATGAGGCTGAGCTCTCCTGCTGCACCCTTTAAACAAACTCGCAGTTTCCACTTATATTGCAACTGTGTAAAAAGCGATGGTTCTTTTACTTATATTTGTTAAATGTCTCTTGATTTTCCCCCTAAGGAGGAGCTGCTTCACACATACAAACAAAGACCGCAAGCCCTGTGTTTCTTCATTCCAGCACAGAAATGAAGGGTTAATTAAAGTGACCTTTAAGATTTCTCTGGCTCTAACATTCTGCAATTCCCCAAGTATTTATCAGAGGCTGAGAGTACCAGATTTACTCCTAGACAAGAATAGGCAAAGTAAGGAGACCTCCAAGTAGAAGCCTGTTTTGAAATAACGGTGTTATAAGAAATGAATTATTAGAAAGAATCACAACAAAGCTGGAAGGAGATTTTTCTCATGCAGTTTCTCCAGTGCCATGTCCTCCTTATCTGCACTGTAGAGCAGGGACAGCCAATAAGAGGTAATGCACAACCATGGGGGAGGCACAAATGGAAAGGAAAAATTGCTTGAAAGGGTAAAAAAGTTGAAGTCTCCTCCATTGTCTTGGCTGGACACATGTTATACTCCATCCTCAAATCATGTTAACCCATGTTTCTGAGGTCGTCAAGCACTCAGGATGGGAAGTATACTTTTTTTAAAATTTTACATTTATTTAAAGAGCCACCTCTCATCAAGGTGCTCCATCTCTCAACATGTTCAGAAACATTTTGTATAAGAAATGCTCCATGCAGCTTCAATGGAGCCTAGAACTCCCTGGTCTGGGAATTGCAACCTGCAGAGCAGCTTGCTGGGGCATAGTAATCTGACACACAAATAGTTAGAGCTACATAGGTATCTGGACCTTCAGGATGCTGGCAGGGAACCCAGAGAGCAAGCTGGAAAAGCGTTTTCAATATATTCACTTGGCGAACATGTTTTTCGGGACTTTGCACTTCAACTACTTCGCACTTCAATTAAACAAATAGACAAATAGGTATTTATATAAATACATGTTTATATAACATTTTCACAATTTCCTTCCCTTTGGGGTCGGAGAAGGGGCCATCAGATCGGGACACCTTGCCAGCCCTGGAACCAGATTTCTTTGGGGACCTGAAAGGGAACCTAGGAGGTGGGGCAGCTACCAGGACTGGGAGATTAGGAAGAATGAAAAATCATAAAATAGTTTAAGAAAAGGTGAAAGGATAACTTTGGAGCACAGTTGGCTAGGAGGAATATTAATGGTCTGCCTTTACTGTGTTGTCCAGAAAGTGGAATACTGAAGAGTCACAAACAGCACTCATCCCCGTGGTATAACTGTGAGGCGTAACAGGGGGAATTTAAAAAGAAAAATTTGAAGCAGGCATTAGAAAAGAGACAGAACTTACATATTCCCAGGGGAAGGTGAGTACACTGAAGGCATTTAAAAATTGAGGTTGAATTAAACTCTAGGAAATACTTCCCATTGTCAGCAACAATTCTATGCTGGCCCACTGGGATGGGGTACATAATCTAACAAGACATTTTCATTTCTAATTTCTCTAACTCCATGCAAAATCCTTCCTGCATTCTCCACAACTCTCAGGTTTTTACTAAGTGAAATAACTTAATTCCCTCCACAGCCTTCACTAACTTACTATCCATGCACTCCTCTGAATCAACAATAAACACGTTAAATAACATGGGTCCCCAAACGGACCCCAAATGCACCACACTATTAACCTCCCTCCACTCCAGGAGACCAACTGACACTGTTGCCTGCTGCTTAGCTGGTTTTGTAAAAATCTCCAGCCTTCAGCGGCTCCTGCTAGCTTAAAGAAGAGGCGAACTCCACGTCTGCTTTTTCCTGGCTAATTGTGCACAACTATCACGTTGTGGGCCTGGACTCCTGGGTACAAGGATTTGGGGTAACACCAGTCCACTTGATGGGAGGCCCAAGATGGAGCAAGGAAGTAAAAAAATATATTGTTCTTTTAAACTCAATTGCACTGCCATTTTTCAATTCCACTGAGAAATGTCAATGTTCTTTCCCACCGTCTGGAGGAGGCAGATTTGACCAGGTGTCTCCACACAGAGTGGGTTCTCACAGTTGGGCTGTGTGTGTGTCATAAAGCTAAATGAGGAGCCAGTTTAGTCCGCCACCCGCCTTTGCTTCTGCTGGCCGGACACACTTCCCCATATGACAGTCTTATAAATAGCTGCTAAGCAGCTGGTCCTCTTCTCACCTCCTGACTCCTTCAGATTCCTCCACCAGGAGTCCCTGACAGTCATGCAGCTGGGAGCTCCCCATTTCCCCTCTCCTCCCCTTTCCACCCTCCGCCTCTGACATGTGGCCACCACCTCAGCTATGTCCATTATAGCTATTCAGAGATTGACTTGTGTGGGAAAAGGGCACAAGGAGGTGGGAACTGGATTGGACCACTGAAACAAGCTGTCACCCAACTAAACAAGGGGATGGAACATTGGGAGATATGGCAGTGAGACACCAGACAGCCCACTGTACAGGGGCCAGATGGCTGACCCAGCAAAAATTCCAGGAATCATTCTGGAATCAGTCAAACACTACACATATCCATGGGACTCTGTTATGCCTCTCTCTCTATATGTACTTATTTAGAATAGTGTTTGGCCAAATAAATATAAAATAAAAGGCATTTTTACAACTTTCCCAAAGTGCCAAGAATGTGTCCAGAGTTCAAATAAGGATAGGATTTAGGATAAGGAAAATATATAAAAGAATTAAAGATTTGGAAGACAATATGTAATAAACAGGTAATGTATTAGAAGTGGTGTTTTCTTCCTAAATACTGTTGGCTTTTATGAAAACTCAGGGTCTACCTTATAGGGTATCAGAGCTGTAGGAATGGTCAAAACTAGTCCTTTGACAAGGACTAATTGAGTGCCAATATGTGCCAGGCACAGGGGATGCAAAAAGATATCTCCCGGTCTTCATCTGCTCTCCGCTGGTGAGACAGCCATGCAAGTAGAAGGCCAGGAAGTAGATGCTGCAGAAGGTAGAACAGTCAATTTTACTTTTGGGAAAAAGCATTGTGGATGGATGCAGATGTATAGGGACATCAGGAGGTCAGGCAGGAGGAAACAGTAGGTGTAGGAAACAGTAAACAGTGTGTGGCATCACAGATCTTGATTGTTACCTGAAGCATCCTTGCAGCTTCTGGTTTATCCCCCTTTAGGCTAACATGAATGTTTAAACCTCTCCTTGTTTAAATCTCCTATCGAAGAGTCATTATTGAACCATGACCCCATCAAGATAATTCCCCCAAAATACTCACTGAAAGTGCATAGACATGACTGGAACTGAGACACCCTTTCCAAAATGGACCAAAGTTCTGGCCCAACTAAGGTTGGACCAAGACCCCTCCTGGGTTAAGCCACCCCTAAAGATCATTTGGTTATTTCCTGGACAGGGCAAAGGCCCAAGGACAGAGATCACTGGGAAGGGGAAAACAGATGTGTCCTGAAGGACTGGGAGGGCCAGTAGAGGCACAGGTAGAAGGTGCTGGGCAGGAGCTGGCAATATCGGCCAGTTGTCACATTTCTGGGAAGTCCTCCTGACCCTTCACCATATATTCCCATTGCACCATTTATCTATTTGTTCTTCATATCCCTGTGGTCACTCTGTGATTGTTAAAATCTGTCCCCTCTTCCTTGAGAACAGTCAGCAGAATGGCTTTCCTCCCTACCGAACCTCCAACTCCTAGCACCAGCCTGGCACATTCTAGACACTCAGGAAATTACTATTTCTTGAAGGATTATAAGAGCTAGAGCTTACTGAGAAGGTCATGTTACACAACTTAATCTTCAACAACCTCTTGTGAAATAAATAATATCAACTGATTCCATCTTACAGACAAGTAAATGAAGACTCAAAGGATGAAGTAAGTTGTCAAATGCTAATGAGCAGCAGAGCTGGGATTTGAACTCTCGTACTCTGAGTAGAGAGCCCATGCTTTCCCACCTTTCATGGGCTTGGAGTGGCCACAGGTTGGGTCTAGGTGCAGAAGAGGAAAGCAGAGTGTCTCAGAGAAGGGAAGGCAGAGAAAGCAGTGAATAAGGGTGCAAGGTATATGAAAATCCTTTCTTTCATCTAGGTTTAAGGGGCCCAAATTTCTGGTTTCACCACTAGATCACCTCCATCTCAGCTGTTTAGAGAGTGTTTAGCCCACAAATGAGCCTGGTCTTCCTTAAAAGATGCTGCCCACCCACTTGGACTGGTCTCCCCAGCCGTGCACTGCTGAATTCAAGCTGTTGAATGTTTCCTCAGGTGTCCCCTCAACAGCAGGCTTCTCCAGCTCCCCAAGCAGGTGTCCTTGCTGTCACCCCTGACCTAGATCCTGTTCTTGGGAGCACAACAGGTGAGAGGCCAGGTGGCTGGGAGTTCAGGGGTCATATGGTCCCTGAGATACACAGGAGGCAACACTAAAACTGTCACCACATGCTTAAATCTAAAGTGTCCCATAACCTTTCAGAGCCTGAGATTTAGATGGTTCTTTGCAAGTCTGATTCATTCTCTATTTCAAAGCCATTTCATTACCGGTGAGTCCTAATGTGATACCAAGTAGACAAAATTTTGTCATGTCTTAAAAGTCAAGCTGGCTTCCTCAAAGTAGTTTCCTTCAATAAACCAAACACCTGATCTGGGCTAAGTGCTATACATCTGTTGTATCATTTCATTCTCACATTAACCCAATGAGTAGGTCTTAGTATCTCATGTTTACAGAAGAAGCAAACAAAGCTCGGAGAAGTGAAGGCTCTTATTCAGTGGCACCAGGGAATGAATGGTGGAGCTGGGATCTGAACCTAGATCTTTCTATGTTAGAGTCAAAAATCTTGGCAACTAGGTATTCTGGGTTAATAGCCCACGATGGCTGCCAGAATATACTATTTGTATAATTTTCCCCCCATTCTTTGGCTCTTCAAATAGTATTTTTGAACAGTGAAATATTGTAAGGAGTTAATACGAGAATTTCTTTCTTAACCAACACGTTTATTGTTTAATGAATCTCTCTCTCTCTCTCTATAAAATAAGAAACTATATTAATATTCCCATCTTGGGCTCCATTCCTAATTCCAGGAGACCTAATCTTTATCTTCTTAGAGCAATATGCAAGGGAAATAAATAAATAAAAAGAAGGGGGATCAACATTGTCTGAATGGTTCCATGTGGGGAAATTTTTTTGGGTGCTCAACTGAACAACAGCTTTTGTCTAAAACATTAAATGTGACAAGAAATTAACCCACATCATGATCTAATTATTTTTAGAATTGTGAGAAAAATGTTAGATGTCTCCACCATTTAATTTTGAAAAGTGTCTATGGAAATGAACTTGAATTACCTTTCATAAAGATTTTTCATTTTCTTGCCAACCTTAAATGGCATTTTTAATAGTCACTAATGTTGCTACTGCTGTCAAGTAAGATCACTAGTATATAAGGAAGGGTTTCTTACAAAGCCTGACTTTAAAGAACAGGTGACATGTGATGGTCTGGGCTTGTTCAAAGTGTAATTTATAAAATTCATGAATCAGAATGCAGGGGTGAATGAAAGATTCTTAACTTCCTTTATGTCTCTGAAGGACCCACTGTTAAACAGGAAGGAATACCAAACACAGAGAGATTCCTTGTGGGGTCTCAAAAGCAACATTAATCTCTCCCTTGAAAAGGAGACTAAAATAAAGCCAAAAGCCATTGAAAACTAATTAATGACATGGAATTCCTTAACTGAATTACAAATATTTGAATCAGGAAAAATATTTTACATTTTAATAACAAATGTTCTAGAGATTTTAAGGCCCATCTGTCTTTCCCAAAATATGTTCCTCAATTGTGGTCTCCAGTGACCTGAATTCTAAGTGCTGACGTTGAACTTTGCGGGAGAGGCACTGGATCCAGAAGACACAAGTCAAACAAGAATGTAATCTGGGAAGGAACCTGCTTAAGATGTCTACTCTCAGAAAAGTGTCAATCACATCACTTAGCAAAGAAAAAGTCACAAGTGAACTACAAGCTTTGCACCACAAGTAGAAATTCTATTGTGGATAAAGAGTGAGGGGAAGGTAATGGGAAAGGGAGGAAACATGTGGCCTTAACAAGAGGGCGCCTCAGTGAGTGGTGAGAAGTAAGTGTAGAACCCCCAGTGCTGTGAGAAAGAAAGGGAGGAGCTCCAGACTTAGGGAAAGCCAGGAGACGCTGAATGTTATTTACTTAGCAAATAAGTGGGCCCCTCTGCTAGTCAAGATTCTAAGTTCAGTGGGAGCACATGGCTGTCTATAATCCTGAGCATCCATTCTCCTGAATACCACCTTTAAACTCCAGGGAGACACCTGTTCATGTGACTTGTCTGAGGTCCTCAAAACAAATGGCCACCACATCCAAATATCATGCAGGTCTACGTTCAGATGAGAGATGGAGGGGATGGATTCTCCCTCAGCAGACAAGGAGGATTTCATCAGCAGAAGCACTTAGGTAAGAGAAATGACAAATTAACTTGTTAAATTTGTCCTCTCACAAAGCTTGAATGCAATGGATTCTTACACAACAAAGCACAATTTTCCAGCAATGACAGGTGTCCATTTTCTTCTCTCTTTCTCCAGTTGGAGATACCAGAGGTACTCACACACCAGCATGGCATTCACAACTGTTACACATGGGTGCTGCTTTTACTCTGGAATTTGTATATATACATAGGTCTGTCTATATGTAACAAAGTGAAGCATGATACTGATTCTTTACATTGACAGTTGGGGGAAATTTAATAGTAGGGCTGCAAGTAGTTTTTAAAATAAAAATATATGATAAAGTTTATTTTAAATAACATTAAATAAAAATCTAGGCTTTAAATAATGTTTATTTAAAAGTTTGACAATTATAATTTATATTGGGCCTTTTAATTTTAATAAAATTTACTAGTAAAACATATTTTAAAAGAAAAAATGTTATTGTAAAAAGTCATGTAACATAAAATTTACCATCTTAACTATTTTAAGGGTACAGTAGTGTTACTATATGCAACTTATTGTACTACAGATTTTTAGAACATCTGCGTTTTGTAAAAATGCATCTTTTATCTATACCCACTGAACAAAAACTCCACTCTTTTTCCTCTCTTCAGCCACTAGTAACCACCATTCTACTTTCTATTAAAAGAAAAACAATTATTTGAATGCTTAAAACAATTTTAATTAAAAAAATTTTTTAAATTTTTTTATTGTTTTAAGCATTACAAATAGTAATACACATGTCTCCTTTTTATCCCCCCCAATGACCTCCCCCCCGGCCTCCCTTACCCCCCAGTACATACCTTCACCTGCCCGCCCTCCCCGCCACCCCCAGTGTCTTGTATCCATTGGTTGTGCTTATATGCATGTGTACAAGTCCTTCGGTTGGTCTCTTACAGCCCCCCTCGCCCAACCTCCCCTGTCTTCCCAATGTAGTTTAACAGTCTGTTCAATGCTTCTTTGCCTCTGTATCTTAAGCTTTACTTTTATTTATACTTTTAAGAAAATAAATTCAAATTTTGTATGTATTTTAATACAATTGTATTTTAATATTTTAATTATTTAGATATTACTCTCAAAAGAACACAAAATATATGAAAAAATGTTGACTATAACATCTTAGTGATTTTGGTAAGATAAAAGCCAAAAATTTATGGAATAAGTATATGATAGTTTATGAGTTATGTACATCTTCATTTTATTATTCATTCAAACATTTCAGGTTCATTAACAGAATACTCAGACATATATGATTATTAATTATCATTTTTGACATTTTGTCAACTTTAATACATAAAGACTATAATTTTACTAGTCTTTTCCAACTTGGTCTCTTTGAAATATATTTGTCGAGTAAGGAAAATAGAACACATTTTGTGTAATAGTTTACTAGCTTTAAATAGTTAGGCATATGATATGTGGGCTTCTATTTGTGCTCTTGTCCTGGCCCCCAAAATATGAGTTTGCCTGATTGCATTTGCATGTCTAATTATCACCATATTATCATAAATTTTAAAGGGGCAATAACTTGTTTTGTTTATCATTGTATCTCCAGTGTTTGATAAACCTGAGGTATAGTTGATCATCCTAGAACTGTGCTGAATTTCATTTAAGTTACCTTAATTGATTACAATGAATTGAGCCATTGAGTGTGGCCACTGGACTAAACATTTATATAGATACGTACTAAGTGCAATGGACAGTAAGTCTTGCTAAATCCCTAACTCCATTTGTAATATGGAGATGGTAACAGGACCTACCTCGCAGGGTTGTTCACAACAGACTGGAAAAGATAATTCATGTGAAGCACTTAGCATAGGGCTGGCAGAGAGCATCCACCCAATGAACAGTGGATGGTGGAGGTAATGCATGTAGTAGTCTTTGTAATAGTAGTGGTCATGGATGTGGTTGTGGCAGTGGTTATAACAGCAACTGATATGAATGTTCAGTAACAGTGTCTATGGGCTCAGATAGTCAGGAAAGGTATCACGAAGGAAAAAGAAAGGTACTGGAAAGGCGAGGGAACTTGAAAGAATGTGGTATTTTAAAAAAGATGTATCAAGGAGTTCATGTTGGCTAAAAAGAATTTTTTGAAAAAGTAGAGTTGAGAACTCATTAGTCAGTAGATGGAAGCAGTTAAAATGGGGACAGGGTGATATAGGCGAATGGCATAGTTCACAATGGAACTTGCTTGCAGGTAAAGAATTTAGGGTAGTTACAGTCAAGCAGCAACACAGGAAGCAAAGAGGACTAACTCTAAGCCCTTTTGCCAGCCTTGAGGCAGACTGGATAGGAAATAATTAATAGCTGTGGCTTCCAAGGGGTGTAGGGGATGCAAAATCCTTGGGGAAGAGACAAGTGTCAAATAAGGGAGAAAGTTAAAGAGCATTCGGAGAAGAGTATAGAGCTGCTTTTCTGGACTATGGCAATTCTAAACAGCAAGATAGAAGAGATGAACAAAAAGTATCAAACAGACCGTCAAACCTCAGAGGGAAGGCGGGGGGGGGGGGGGCGTTGTGTGTGTGGGGCAGCAGGAGGAAGTTTGCGGGGGGGGGGGGTGCATTAAAAGATCAACCAAAAACTTGTATGCATATAAGCATAACCAATGGACACAGACAATGGGGTGGGGGTTGAAGTCTAGGGCTGGGGGGCAGGGGCAGCTGGGAGGGGACAACTGGAGGAAAAGAGAGATATACATAATACTTTCAACAATAAAGAATTAAAAAAACAAAGAAGAGCTTATGGTGTCAGACTGAGGACCAGGGAGTTGGGCCAGGAGCAACAGGTGATGGAGCAGTTCAGCAGGCTGTGAAGACGTGAGTTTGTTGAGAAGTCAAGCACTATGGGGCTTATGCTTGCTGCTCTGACTGATGAAAACAGGGTGGTAAGGTACTGTGAGTTTATTTTTGTAAGTTTCCTTGGAAAGGAATAATATATCATCCCAGTTCTGTCACCAAATGTATATAAACTTGGATAAGTGACTCAACTTTCTGTGTCCATCTCTTCTGTTAAAATATAAACTCAGTAACATTTGCCTTATCTATATATATAAAAGCCTAAGTGACCAAACAACCGAAGGACCAGAATGGTCTCTATGACGCACACTGACCACCAGGGGGCAGACGCTCAATGCAGGAGCTTCCCCTTGGTTGTCAGTGCACTTCCACAGCCGGAGCGCCACTCAGCTGACTGTTCTGTCCCAGCAGCCCACCAGCCTGGAAGCAGCCACTCCCTTCCGCAGGTCCAATCTCCGGAGAACAGGTCAGGCACTGATGGACCAGCACCGCTGGCCTCCTGGAAGTTGGCCTCGGGCACCACGGCCACTCCCCCTCCCTAGATGCTCTGCAAGGAAGAAACGCAGCCACCAGGTGGCTCCCAACAACTGGCGTGAACATCAGCGGGATGGATCTGGATCCTAGGCCGGCAAGGGCATCCCACCACCCATCTGGAGGGCAGATCGCATCTCGGCACCCCCCTGAGGACCCCACCCATGCACGCATTTGTGCACCGGGCCTCTGGTGTATCAATAAAAATAGATAGATAGATGATAAATAGATAATGGATTTGGTGGCTTGGAAAATATAAGGTATGATTTTAATACTAATATATCAAGTTAGATTGGATTTTCAGTTCAAGTATTCCAAATACACTAGTGTTGTAAATATGTAGACACATGGGGCACCAGTTTCATCTACTTGCTGGATTTTTGTGAGACACACTGACTCAGGGCATTTGTCCTAACAATAACCTCAACCACTGGCATGTTGCAAGTCAAGCTGGATAAAGAGGCACATGAAGGAATGAGAGAATGGATTAGGAATAAAGAAGCCAGGCCAGACATCTGGATGGCCCCATGAAGCCAAAGAAACAGTGGTGGTGAAGATCACTCCATAGAAAGGCTTCCATTTCCCACAGGAGCCACGGCTCCATTACATGCCACACAACACAATGGTCTTGAGTAAGGAACAAAGAAAAACTTAACAGGATATAAATTAAATTAGCATCATGGAAGGATCTGAGGCATATTTGGGGAAAACAGTGATATTACTTCCCTGGCACTAATTTTTTTGCCCTAAAGTTTGGCTGTGTAAGCTTTAGTCATACATCTCTCCAGAAAATTGTAAATCACTGTAGTTTCTCATGTGTTAATGTATCACATTGAATGTTGACAGGCTGGGCATTTAATTATCTGAGGACTGTTGTACTTTCTTTGCTTTTGAGTAATGAACTGGATTCTGTACCAAAGTGTGAGACACAGCTTCTCTGAGACACCAGGGACTCTTCCTTAGGTTGCACAGGGATTTAGCTAGTCACATATACCCCAAGAGGGTAAGTGAAGCAATTACCTGGAGATTTCAGGAAAACCACTGACTCATCTTAATTATCTGGATATAAGAAAAATCCAATTTCAACAAACTTTAAGACACTGTTCTAATTACTTTGAATATTGTTTGCAAGAAGTGAGTATCATTTGGGCATGAGATCTCAGTTGTATAGGCTCTTATCCTTGTAATGGTGTATGTTATAATCAGATTTAACCTGCTGAATTATCTAGAAAATGGCCTAAATGATCACTGCACTTTTTTATTTGTTAAGTATATAATCCACTTTGAGTAGAGACAAGCAGAAAATGCCACTATCAGTAATGGATTTGGGTTTGCAGACAATGAACTTTGCCACAGTCAAATTATGGTTCTTACAAAACAATTTATTCTGAATTCACTGAAATGATGGCAGCAGTGGGTCTGGGCTCCATGTCCCAGTCAGTTTTACATTCCAGGCTCCTTGTTTAGATCAGCTTGCACACAGTGCAGTTCAATTGTTCCTTCGCATTGCCGTTCCTCAGCCTGGCCCTTCATATGGGCTGGTTATGTGAGCTGCTTCAGTTGCCAAGGTCACTGCTCCCAGTGCCTGGCCTTTCCTCTGGCCATGTTTAGTACCACAGGAGGGTATGACCTTACATTTGACCTTGCATTTCCACACCATTATAAAGGCTTTAACTACTACAAGACTACAAGAAGTTGAGCCCCATTATGATACAGAAGAGCAACACATCAAAGTATTACCTGGAGGTCTAGCATAGTGTTGTATACACAGAGGGTGCCTGAATATTTGCTAAATAAATAAAAACATATTTATGGCATGTCCCATATTCAAACACAGCTGCCAGAGGTAGCTAAAACATTTCTTCTCACACAATTATAGTTGACCCAGGTTTCCTTTTTCAACTTCAAGCCTATATTTTTTGACTACCCAATTGATATCAGTATCTTAAGACCCCACAGACAGCTTAAAATCAACATTCTAAAAAGTCAGTATGGTAGGCACCCCCTAAAATGGTTCCCAATGATCCTGCCTCCAGGTATTCATGCCTTTGTGTAATCCCCTCCTCTTGAGTCAGGCCCGACCTTGTGACTCACTTCCAACAAATAGAATATAACCAAAGTTATGAGATATTAACTATGAAGTTGGTACCCAAAAGACTCTTGCTCTCTCACCCTGTCTTACTCTCTCTCTTTCTGAGCCCTTGTTTGGGAAGGAGGGGTGAGGGGGTAAGGAGGAACAAGCCAATGCCATGTTGTATGGAGCCCTGTGGAAGGGCCATGTGGCAACCAACTAATGTCTTGGCTGACAACCAATGTGAACCCAAGGCCGCCAACAGCCATACAAGTGAGCTTGGAAATGGGTCTTTTGAGACATTCCAACAGTCATGTGAGTGGCTTGGAAGGGGATCTCCCTCAGGAAAGCTTTGCAATGACTGCAGTGGCTACCTTGACTGCAGTCTTGGGAGAAACCTGGAGTCAGAAATACCTAGCTAAGCCATGCCTGGGTTCCCCACCCTTGGAGACTATAACATAATAAATATTTGTTGTTTTAAGCTGCTAAATATGGGAGTAATTTGCTATGCAGCATAGATAATACAGATAATCTTGTGTTTTCCAGGGCATTATAACAATCTGATAAATGGTATCCTTGCTCTATACTCTACTTTTTCTCACCACAAATCCAATCATACCTTACGAAAAAATATTTTATGGGTTCTTTTTGTTCCAAAAGAAAAATTCTAAAATCCAGCACAGAACCTCCTAGGTTCTTTTGAATCTGGCATTTACCTATAGCTTTTCAACCTATTTTCTTCAGTGCTGCCACTCTTTACAAGTCTCTGTTCCAACTACACCAAATTACTAGGATTTCCCAAAACAGATTTCCTCTGTTTTGTCCTGGCTGTTCTCTTTGCTGAAAATGCCCTCTCCCCTTCACCCCTTACCCTTCTGGAGAACTGTTACCTAACTTTCAGATCCCAGCCCCAACTCTCTGTAAAGTCTTCTCTGAGACAGGCACAGGGAGGCACTCTCCTCTGTGCTCCCATGGTTCTCTGCTCACCTACATTATTCTCTCTCACTAGACTGCAGGGAGGAAACTTGATTCCTAGAGTATGATCATTAAAAGCACAGGACTGAGAGTCAAAATGACGGAGTTCAAAATCTTGACCCTACCTACTTAGCTGCAAGCCTTGAACACATTATGTAACCTAAGTCTCTACTTCCTAATCAATAAGATAAGGATACTAATACACCCTAACTCTTGGATTGTTTTATAGTTGAAAAAGATATATGGAAAGTGTTCAGCATATTGCCTGTTGGTACTAAGAGTTCAATACATGTTATTATTTGTATAAATAATATAACCACAGAGACTAGCACAGAGCAAAATTTCAATTAGTGTTTCATGATTCTCTGAGAATTCTTTGCATTTCCATTGGAAGGTAGGCAAAGTGTAACTGTTACTTAAAATGGTAGAGTTTCAGAAATCATGGGCACCTGTTTTGTCTCCTCCCCAGGTTGGCCCTGGGTGTTAATATGAAAACAGTGAATAAATTAGCAAGTAGGAGAGAGAACAGGATTTATTTATTCACTGGAAACTATTTTGTCAAGAGTCTGGAAATGAGAAGATTTCACCATTAATGTGATAAAGTGATTGTAGTCTTGAGGATGAAAAAACCATTTCCATTTTTTTAAAGAATTGCCAAGGAATCAATTTGAGGGGTCTGTCATCTTTGACAAGTACTTTCAAGCAACAGGCTGGCAGCAGAAGGGGCATAGTCTGAGGAGTCTGAGGAACAGGATTCTAAATTGTACTCTGCATGCCCTGGGGTGTCTTAGGGTAGGACACACTGATGCCATCTGTAAATGGGGGTAGTAACACCCATCCTCCCTGATGTACAGCATGGTTGGAAGGAACAAATGGGCTCATGTATGTGAAGACAATATTTGAAAGTTTAAGAAAACAGAAATGCATAATGTGTATATTTTTAAGGTTCCCTATTTAAATAAGAAATAGTCAAGCACGTGTACAGACAGCTATGGAAGACATAATTGATTCTGCTTATGTAAATGTGGTGTTTTTCTTATACACTTTCCAAAAAACTCAAAAGGAAGTCATAAGACTAAAAGTCATTTTAAGGAACTTTTTTTTTTTTAATTGGAGTAAAAGTGATTTTTCTTTTTTGGAACTAACAGAACATGACTTTAAAAAAGAGAGAAAGAAATCCTGAGGGGTCCAACATTTAACACAAAGGAACTAAACATTAGGAGTCAGGAGCTAGCTTTTTACCTAGTGCTGGAGTTCTTGCAGATGTCACTGGGCCAGGTAGCTCAACTTGTAAATATCGCTAGGTCTCTTGATTCCCACAGGGTCTATTTGGTATCTGCCCAGCGTCACTTAACTTGTCTTGAAAGGGGCAACCCATCTGATCTTCTTCAAACCACTTTGTAAGCAGATCTTTGAAAAAAAATTAAATTCACAAGACAATGCTAGGCACACCAAGTAAACCTGATTGTCCTTCAAGGGTGATTCGTTGCAACAGAAACAAATAATGAAAGATAATGGCAGACAACCAAAATGGACTACATCTTAAGCAGGATGTTCCAATCCCAGAGGTTTCTTCCTTGATTATCTCTCAGAGATAAAACTCACTCTTCACATTTGAGACAAAAGTAAACAGAATTTTGCAATGCTAAGAACCCCTGTGGAAATAAGGCAAAACAGGGTTAAGGCCTTCAGACCTATGAGAAAAACCAATCTGACAGAAAACAGACAAACTTGTGTAACGTGAGGCACAAGAGCTGAGGGCTGATCCCAAAGGGGCCACTGAGTTCCCGTCAGTTCCCTTAATCTGTTCAATTACATAACAGCATCCTCAAGGGAACCTTTTTTTTGGTTTGTTTTTAAACCAAACATCACTCTAAATTAACTTACTAGCCATTGTGTTTTAAATTCCAATTTCTTACTCTTCATTCTTTCTTCTATACTAAATTATTAAAATCACCAACTGCTCTACAATCAAAAATATTTCAGAAAGCAGTGATGCCAAAGATGGATTGACTAAAGTGAAATCAGACAGAAGGAAAGATATTTTGAACGTTTCCACGCTTGGTGCATTGTATAAGAATATAACAAGTAATTAAAATTGACTACTTGCCTTTTCCCCACAAAACGAACACTAAGCTCAGGGTTTGGCCCCTTTACAGCCTAATTCCTACCTGGAAGGCATCTAAGTGAAATGAAACATGCTAATATATCTATAAATAGACTGATTTTTTTCTTCACTTATATCTTGTTCCATTTTTTATAGTTATAAGCTATGGTAAGATGATAGCATAAGTAAAATTAGATTTTAATTGGGAAAGCCAAATTAGAAAGTCAGAATAAAAAGAAAAAGTAGATTAACTTTTACAATTAGAGAAAGGAAGAAGGGCTTGATTTTTTTATAAAGAACAGATTTTACTAAAAATATTACATAAATAGACCTGTATGTGTAGCCAGCCATTGAAATTCTGACCTGTATACTTTTCATTTACCATCATCTATCTATCTGCATCCACACAAATAAATCTCACAGAAGCAGAATTGTACTCCATCTGCCTTAGTGTGTGTGTGCGCGCACGCACACACACACACACACACACACAGACAAGCACTCCTCCCCACTGGCCTTGTTACCTTCTGATGGGTGATCTCTGAGCAAGCTTGCTGCAGGACAAGAGTTTTTACTCAACTTCCATCAACTCTTGGCCCTGCCCTTCACTTTACTATACCAATGCATGTGCCATCTCATTCCATTCAGTTCAACAGTTGAGTTCAACCAACACTTACTGAATTTTCTCTGTGCCAAGCATTGTGCTACACGCTAGAGCAAAACTGGTCCCTGTTCTCACCAAATGCATGGACTAGTGAATCCTTTAAAGTTCCTTCATAGAAGGGCCTTGTATTCCTGGTAGCACCAAGCAGAATATTTGTTAAATATTTCTTTTTTTGTCTAAAAAAGGGGGTGGGGGGATTGTTTAATTGGAAATCAGTTCACATCTTTTTTCTCTATGAAAAAAAAAATGTTCGTAATGGTGGTAGTGGTTACATGCCTGGACATACAAAAGCTTATTTAACTCCAAATGTCTTTTAAATTCCCTAAGATGGCAAGGAAAAGTACAATTAAAAGAAACTGCACTGTTTTAACTGTATGTTATTTCAAATATGAATTTCATATTTTTAAAAATTGGTACTAACTTTCAGAGTATAGAAAACAGATGTTACCTTGTTTGGCCCCATGATAGCAGAGGTTTATTGATCTCAGTTTGGAAACCAGGCTCGTTGAGGTCCAGCCACTCACTGGGAATCACCTGGTTAGGAAGTGGTGGTTCCAGGACCAGGATCCTTCTGACGCAAGAACCCACGTTCTTCCTTCTACCTGAGACTGTCTCAAGACACCTCTGGAGTAATACAAGATATTGCATCAAAGCATGGAATTTTATTTAAAATTAGAAATAACATGTTCACTTAGAAATTCCCAGTGACCCTGGTAAATTTGATTTCTTCCTTGTGACTTCAAAGACAAATTTATCCTGAAGCAGTTTTTCTGGAAATGGGTGAGCAGCTGTTTAACCACAGAGTACTAGGTATATAGCCTTACCTGTTCTTAGTTTCATTTCTAGATAATGACAATTGTTCAAAAATTTCCCTTCAATATACAGATTTGGAAATGAACATACTGATAAAGCAGAAAAGAGAGAAAGAAGCTGCTACTAAAACAAAAGGAAATGTTTGTAAAGACTGGTCCTGTTAGGTTTGGACATGAGTCATCTATATTTTGGGTTGTTTCTTAAATGAAAGAGTAAAAACAAATATCTTAAGACAGTTATTAAGGCATTAGTTGTGCAAGGATTACATATTTTATCAAGCTTTTTATGCAAAAGATTAGATCTTCAAGAAAATCAGACTTAAATAGATTTTATTTATTTGCCAGGGTATCAAAAATTTCACCAAAAATGAGTGACCACTTGTAAAAACGGACTTTTAAGTGAAAACATTTGAATTCCAGTCCTGTGCTTAAGATAAAGAAACAAAGGCATTTAGACCACAAACTGCTAAACTGAGTGTCAGAAGCAAATCTGTTGTGAGCAATGCAGCATCTCCTGATGTTTCTAAGTTCACAATGCATCCTCTGTTTGAAGGCATAGTCTTGCCCCCTCCGCCCAACTCCATCCCACTTATAATACACACATAGTTTATTACTGCACCAAGCAATGGTAACAGATTACTTTTACTTTGCGAGTAGAATATTGCACTTTCCCACATGTAGCTGAGCTGCAAGCTTTTGTTAGCTCCCATGGGAAATTTGTGGTGGTGTGAAGTGAACTTCTGTCACCACTCAATGGATTGCAAAAATAGCGTAGCACTTGCTAAAGACCTGGATCATATCATGAAAGATTGCACTGATCAAATCAATATCTTCAACAAGATTTGTTGTACCAGCCTTGTTTCAATGTGTGAAATGGATATAGTATGTTTAAGGACATTCAGTGGGCTATCACCTTCCATTGTATTCCTGCTAGCTAATCCTTCGGCATGGATTTTTATAAATGTAAAAATCACAAGGTAAGTTTACCCAAACACCTATGTTGGCACTTTGTGAGCACTAAACTGACCAAACTGGGTGTTAGTGAGAAGAGGATGTTGTAGAGTCCCACAGACCTAAATTCAAAGACAGGCTCTGTAGTTAAGTAGACATGTGACCTTGGACAAGCTACCTAACCCTCTTAGCCTTGGTTTCTTTCTATGCAAAATGGAAGTAATGATGTGTGCATCACAGGTTGAGCTGGACCAGACACAGAGCAGGCACCCCCTCTACATCAATTTTCTCTCTTTTCTCCCACGTGGGCAACACTCTCCTTTCCATTTCATGATCCACCTGCTTCTCCTCTCTATATTAGCCTCTTCTTGGGTACATCTGTACATTTATAGGTGTTTGTGCATATGTGTGGATTTATGTCTTTATATGCATACCATTAAATATTAAACCTAACAGTGGTTTTCCCTGTACTACATCTAGGAATTTCAAAATAGCTTCCCTTTTAACATTATTTAACATAGGTCATTTAAATTACTTAATACCTATTTTTATCTCCATCTAGTACAATCAATAAAAAGAAATATGCCTTTTAAAATATATTCCTGACTCCAAAACACATAAAAGGAACTTGTAATTACAAAGGGAAGTCAAAATGAGTTCCATTTACTTGAAGGTTATCTGACAATATGTGAAAAAATTAAGCATATAAAAAATAGAGCATCTATTACAAATTCTAACATTTAAAAATAAATATTGAATTGTAAGTAGAAAAAATTTTTAAATACTCAGAAGGAATTTTAGAGGGAAAAGGACAACAAAGTGTAACTGAGGGCCACACTCTGCATTTGCATGTGAGTTGTTTGCCTTCAGGATGTACCAGGAAGAAGGCGGGGGGGGGGGGGGGGGGGGGAGGGCAGTGGGCAGGCTGAGAACCAGGCAGGTCCTGCTAGAAGGAGTCCTGGGATTCATTGCTGTCTTGGTAACATGGCTTTAGAACATGACTGTAGTCCTTAAGCCCAGGTGGGAGAGCACAGCCATTTGAAAAAGTAGGAACAAACTTTAGGAAGCCGAAAAGCAGCCAGGTTTGAAAAACTGGTGCCAACATCCAGAGAGTTTGCCCAAGGCCTTCATCCTGATACACAGCTCTGCTTCACCCCTCAGCAAGCAGGCACTGCATTAGGAGCTGCATCACAGAGACCCTTTGAGGAGAGGCTTTTGTTTATTAAGCTACTAGAGGCCCGGTGCATGAAATTCATGCAAGAGGAGGCCTTCCTTCCCCCAGCTGCCGGTACGGGCTTCCCTCTGGCACCCAGGACCCGGGCTTCCCTTGCAGCCCCAGCTTCGTCCAGAAGGTCATCTGGAAGGACACCCAGTCTAATCAGCATACTACGCTTTTATCATTATAAATTTTGTCCTTATGGCAGAACAATAATTTGAAATATTAATCAATGTATTTTATACCCATTCAAGCAGCTGAGCCACTTTAGCATCATCGCTTCAAGGGAAGGATGTTATACAGGGTAGAAACCAAAACTGCATTCCTGGCTTTCGTCATCCAAAAGCCTGGGCCTTCAAGTGTCCTGCGGAGAGGAAGTGACAAAAAGAACGTTGTGGATTCGAGAGGGAAAATGTAAAAATGTATTCTTCTCCACCCTTAATTCCTCAGACTAGAAAAATTCCCCAGGCTGGAGAAGATGGAATAGAGACGGGAGGAATCTGTAAGATTATAGATGGCAGTGCTCCTGGAAGAAGGGCCTTTGGGTCTGTCTTCCAGGCTAAGCAGGAATTCCAAGGTGCTTTGCACCATCTGAGACCAGAGGACAGCTGTGCCCTTTCCCAGGGTGTGACAGGGCTGTGCAGGGAAGCTAGGTAGACAGAGCAGGACCCACGAGCGTCTTTCAGAGATTTTCATGCCTCAGCATGGCACATGGCATGAAAAGAACATGGCGCCAAGATGTGGAGAGAGATTAGACCTCCGGGGCCAGGTGAACAGGAGCCAAGGGCTGAAGACAGGGACAGAGGGCGGGTAGACTCCTTTGCAGAAACCCGAGTGGCAGACACTCCAAGGACCAAAGCTCTTTCGACCTCCCACCCTCTTTCCCGGCTCCCTGTGCCTTCTGCGGATCACAGATATTATCCCAGAGAGAAAGCAAGGTACAACCTTAGACTACTGGAGGCTACATTTCAAAGCTGAATGAAAAGCTCAGAGATGACACTAGAGAGGCTGCCGGAGAGAGATCACCAGGTGGGAGAAGGAGGCGCTGGGACCCTGATGGGGCGGGAATGTCTCCTCTGGCGGAAGTACCGCCTCCTCTCTCTCTTCCCGAGCCCCATTTACTAAAGGCACAGTTCTGTTTCAGTTTTGAAGCTGAGAGGGGGAAGAAAGCACCTCAGAGGGAATTGGGGCCTTTAATTCTGTGCACCGCAGTCAGTCCTGGAAGTAACGGGGCCGAGGTGTTTAAAATGAAGTGCAGTTCTCAGCTCGCGGCGCCTCACATTCAGCAACTTCAGTAAGCTCACGCGCCTTTCACATTTGTTCCTTACACCCGAGGGTGAAGCTCTGGGTTTTCTTTTTTCAACTGTTCAAATGCAGTGTTTGGATACAGGCACAACGTTTCCATTCCAAAGCAGTAGCAGTGGATAATGGAGCCAGAGGCACGTCGAGGCTTTTTGGACGGGTCTCAAGCAATGTCAGGTTCCCCAGAAGGCAGCCTCCGAGGAGCTGTGGGCTCAGACGCTCTGTCCGTCTGGAGCCAGACAGAGCCCGAGTCCAAAGGGGAGACTGCTCCTTCAGACATGGAACAGCTGAGCTAAAAAGACTGCATGCCACTGAGTCCAAATAAAGCAGGCTTTATTTTACAATATGGCCTGGGTGTCGGTCACTGATTCTGAAGATCGATGACAGATGAGCCATTGATATCCCAAGAAGGAAACAGGATTGACTGAATTTTAAGCAAAAACCTTAGAACCACAAAAACAAATACGTTAAGAGTTGGCCAAGGGCAAGTCAATAAATAAAAAGGGAAAGACACACTCCCTGGAGCGGCTGCCAGAGGTTAAGCCTGATTACTTTGCATGTGTTCTAAGAGAATTTGCATGTAATGCACTTCATATTTTTGCTTCTAACCCACACCATCTCTGGCCTGCAGAGGAGTACTCTCATCCTGGATGCACTTTGCCAGGCCTGGCAGGTAAGGAAAATGGATTCCTTCAGGACAACCTGCCTGTCATTTGTGGGCACTATGAAATCACTTGCATTGTCTGGGGATTCCTCTCAGAATGCGGGAAGGAAGATGACAAGAGCATCTCCTTGGCTTTGTTTTGTACTCTTATGCCTGAAAGTGGGGCATTAGAAGGTGCAGATCTACCCAGTAATATTTCAGGGACACCTGGTGGCTCCTATGCCTGCTTCCTTCAATTACTCCCAGATGCTCAAAATTCTTTTAAATAAATATAGTCTTTCTTTCCACTGTTTGATAGAAAGAATTTCATATTAAGGTGTAAGTGACTGATATCAGATTCTTTCCCCAGGAAGGGTTTTGATAATAGAAAAATAAGAGGGAACATGAGTTATTATTGACAACTGATGTAGTGCCTTGGGGGAGAGAGGGGATACTGTGTTGGGGGAAAAGATAAAAAATGGGAAGAGTAAGGTTGCCAAAAGTTGATCACTTCATAATTTTTCAGAGGACCAGTTTTAGCTAAAAGTAATGAAAAGCCTTTGCTGAGCCAGGTGGAGGTGTCATTTAGAATAATCTACCAGTTGAGAGATTTAAGATGTTCTATATTACTAACAACAATGTAGGTGGAACTCCCACAAAAACACCCTACTAACACTTGGCCTTCTCCAGCTCTGACTTTCGGGGTTATTCAGCCTTTGAGCATATCATTAGTCCAATATCTGTCCAGCACAGCTCACTGCAGAGCTTGGAGGACAGTGGCAGGAAACCACCAGAATCCCCTTGGACCTTTTCCAAATGAAGGACTCAAAATGTTCTTGATCAAAAAGCATTTTCATCATAAATATCCTTCTTGATCAAAAAGCATTTTCGTCATAAATATCCCAACCCTTCCAAAGGTATGTTATAAATTAAATGTGACCTCAATAAAAGTACCAGCATCTCTTTTATGGACCTAAACAAGCTAATTTAAAACTTCATCTGGAAAAGTAATTAACAATCAAAATAACCTGAAAATTTCTGAAAAACCATTTTCCGTGGTGGGGGGTAGGAGGCTAGGTTTAGTATATATTAGAACGTAATATAAAGCCTCAATATTTAAACAGTGTGGTGGTGCCACATAAAAAGACAGACCTTTGGAAAAGAGTAAAAATTACAGGAGAAGGAGAATCCAAGATGGCGGCATAGATAAACACCTAGACTGCTGCCTCCCACAACAATTTAAACTGCAACTAAAAGACAAAATGTCTATCACCCAGAACCACGGGAAAGCTGGCTGAATGGAAGTTCTACAACTAGAAGGAAAGAGAAAAGAGCATTGAAACATGCACGAGCGCTGAAAGGCTGAGGTACGGAGGCGCGTGATCCGGGCTGGCTGCGGGCGACTGGGTGTGTTGCTTTTTTCAACCCAAACAGAGACAAGCCCCCGATTACTCTGAAATCCAGTCTCTGGGGAGACGCGGGGGACCCAAACTCATACGGGGAGGGGCTGGACTGTCTGCCAGTGAGGGTGGCTTGCTTGCAGAGCTGTGCGCAGGAATAATTGTTTGCTGCGCTGGGGCACGGGACTCGCGGATGCCATTGGGGACGCAGAGCCGGCTAACTAGCGGCCATTGCTGTTTGCCACGCCCTAGCCTAGTGACACCCTGAGGCCCCACCCTGCACAACCTACAAACCCACCCAAGCTCCAAGCAGCTTAGTTAGCATAAGAAAGGCCTGCCCTATCGCAGCTTAACCTAGCAAACTTGCAGCCTGGGTCAGACAGCTCTAAAACCTCCAAACCCCAAGCAAAGAGGAGAAAACTACAGCTCTTACTGTAGCTCCTGCTGAGTGGACTCAGACAGTAGCTGACCTGCACCCCATTGGAGATCCAGAAGCCAGTGTACCTAGTGGTCAGTGTGAGACACCAGATTTCAACTCCTCACATCCATAAGTGACACATTCAAGAGGCAGACTCAGTGAGCACCAAAGCCCCACTGAAACAAGTCCTGCCCCATAAGCGTGTCTTCAGCGCAGCAGTTCTTCCATTATAGACACAGGGAGTGCTCACAGCTAATTGGCCTGGAGGTCAGTTCCTCCCAGTGTACCAACAGCAATTAAGGCTTAACTACACCAAGACTTTGCACTCAGCCCACAAAGGGGTGTACCAAGAGCGTCCACCTCAGGTGATTGGGGAGGCTGAGCTACTGCCCCCTATAGGTCACCTACCACACAAAGCCACTCCATCAACACAGGGAAGCAGCCAAAATGCAGAAACAAAGAAACATGTCACGAATGAAAGAAACGGAGGAGAGCAAACTACTGGATGACATAGAGTTCAGAACCACATGTATAAGGTTACTCAAGAATCTTCTAAAAACCGCTGAGAAACTTGATGACACTTTTGAGGAGCTTAGTGAGACCTTCAAGGACCTTAATGAGAATGCCAAAAAAATGGACCGGTCAGAAATGAAGCATACACTGTCTAAAATAAAGAATATACAGAAACTCAATTGTAGATCAACGTACCCCAAGAATCAAACCAAAGATCTGAAATATGTGGAAACAAAAAACATCCAACCAGAAAAACAAAAAGAAAAAAGAATCCAAAAATATGAAGATAGTGTAAGGAGCCTCTGGGACAACTTCAAGCGAACCAACATCCGAATTTTTGGGGTGCCAGAAGAAGGGAGAGAGCAAAATATTGAAAACCTATTAGAAGAAATAATGACAGAAAACTTTCCCTACCTGGTGAAAGAAATAGACTTACAAGTTCAGGAAGCGCACAGAACCCCATGCAAGAGGAATCCAAAGAGGACCACACCAAGACACATCATAATTAAAATTCCAAGGGCAAAAGACAAAGAGAGAATATTAAAAGCAGCAAGAGAAAAACAGTTAATTACCTACAAGGGAGTACCCATACGACTGTCAGCTGATTTCTCAACAGAAACTATGCAGGCCAGAAGGGAGTGGCAAGAAATATTCAAAGTGATGAACAGCAAGAACCTACAGCCAAGATTACTCTACCCAGCAAAGCTATCATTCAGAGTTGAAGGTCAGATAAAGAGCTTCACCGACAAGAAAAAGCTAAAGGAGTTCATCACCACCAAACCAGGATTACACGAAATGCTGAAGGGTATCCTTTAAGAAGAGGAAGAAGAAGAAAAAGGTAAAGATAAAAATTATGAACAACAAAATGACATCAAATACATACCTACCAACAAGTGAATCTAAAAATCAAGTGAATGAAAAATCTGAAGAACAGAATGGACTGGTGAATATAATAGAATCAGGGACATAGAAAGGGAGTGGACTGACGATTCTCAGGGGAAGCAGGTGTGAGGGGTGTGGGAAGAGATTGGACAAAAATCTTACTCCTATGGATGAAGACAGTGGCGGGGGGTAAGGGCGTGGGGTGGGGTGGGGAATCGGGTGGAGGGGAGCTATGGGGGAAAATAAAAGAGGAACACCTGTAATAATCTGAACAATAAAGATTTATTTTTAAAAAATTACAGGAGAAGAATAAAATACTTATGGAATTCAGTAATTGATAAAGATGGACTTTTTATATAGAGTGTTGGAACAAGTGAGTATCATGGGCTAAAGGATAAAATTGGATATATCTACACTAATAAAAGAGAAACATGCAAATTGACCATCACTCTGCTACGCCCACCAGCCAATCAGTGTGCAAATTAACCCAACTAAGATGGCGGCCACCATGGAGCTGGAGCGAGCAGGAAGCTTGGGTTGCCCCTAGTGATGGAGGAAGCCAAGCTTCCCATCTGCCCTGGCCGGCCCTGGCCTCCGCTCAAGGCTACAAAGTTTCAATTATAGAAGATAAAGAAATCCCAACAAATATGGCAGCAGCCATGGAGCTGGAGAGAGCAGGAGGCTTGAGTTGCCCCTGGCGATGGAGGAAGCCAAGCTTCTCACCACCCTGGCCTGCTCTGGCCTCTGCTCAAGGCTACAAAGTTTCAATTGTAGAAGATAAATAAATCCCAGATACCAGGGCCTATGCTTGGGTCTCCAGGGGGCGTGGCCAGCCTACAAACCACCACAGGCCCCTCACCCAGGCCACCCCACACCCCGAGGGAAGCCCCATCCTGATCCGGGACACCCTTCAGGGCAAACCAGCCAGCCCCCACCTGTGTACCAGACCTCTATCCTATATAATAAAAGAGTAATATGCAAATTGACTGTCACTACAACACACAAGATGGCTGCCCCCATGTGGACACAAGATGGCCACCACAAGATGGCCAGCAGGGGAGGGCAGTTGGGGGGCACCAGGCCTGCAGAGGAGGGCAGTTAGGTGTGACCAAGCCTGCAGGGGAGGGCAGTTTGGGGGGGCCCCAAGCCTGCAGGGGAGGACAGTTGCGGGGGACCCAGACCAGCAGGGCAGAGCAGTTAGGGGTGATGAGGCTGGCAGGGGAGGGCAGTTAGGGGTGACCAGGCTGGCAGGGGAGGTTAGTTAGGGGCAATCGGGCTGGCAGGGGAGCAATTAGGCATCAATCAGGCTGGCAGAGGAGTGGTTAGGGGGTAATCAGGGTGGCAGGCAGAAGCAGTTAGGGGCAATCAGGAAGGCAGGCAGGCAAGCAGTTGGGAGCCAGCAGTCCTGGATTGTGAGAGGGATGTCCGACTGCCCATTTAGTCCCAATCCTGCCGGGATTGGGCCAAAATGGGCAGTTGGACGTCCCTCAAGGGGTTCCAGATTGGAGAGGGTGCGTGCTGGGCTAAGGGACACACACACCCCGTGCATGAATTTTATGCACTGGGGCCTCTAGTACTTTATATAATATACCAGATTAATCATTTAAATGTGAAAAATGAAAACCCAAAAGTACTAGAAGAAATCATTGGAGAATTATTTTATAAGCTTAGTATAGAAAAGGCCTTTCTAACTGTGTCTAAAAATTCAGAATCCATAAAGGAAGAGAAATTCAGTGACATTTAAAAAAAATATCTTATCCATGCAAAATTCGTATAAAAGAAGTCAAAGGGAAAAATAATTATAACTCATATATAGACAAAGTGCTAGAAAAGGAAAAAAAGACTACAATCCAAAATAAAAAATAAACAAGTGACATGAGCAGTTTATAGAAAAAGAAACAGATATGCATATATATATATATATATATAGTATATATCAAGATTATCAGTATCACTCATAAGAGAAAAGCAAATTAAAGCCAGACAGAGAAGCCATTTCTCCTTATGAGACTGACAACAATCTGCAGGTTGGACACCACACTCTGTTGGTGAGGCTGGGAAAGAGGAGCTCTAACTCATTGCTGGTCAGAGTACAAAATGGTAAACCCTGAAGGTACCCAATTTGACAGTACTCTTCAAAATAACAGTGCATCTGCCAGACTTCCACTTTCAGCCATGATAGTGTAATACAAACTAAAGTACTCTCTCACTTTAAACAACAACAAAGGAAGAAATATTTGAAGGGAAAAGTAGCACAGTACAGTTGTAATAGTTAATTTTATGTGTCAACCTGACTTGGCCACAGCATGCCCAGATATTTGACCAACCATTTTGGATGTGATGGGATTTCTGGATGAGATTAACATTTAAATCAGTTGAGTGAATAAAGCAGATTGCTCTCCTTTGGGGCCTAATCCAATCAGTTGAAGTCCTGAATAGAACACCACCTTCCTGACTGACTTTGAAGTGTGTGTGTGTGTGTGTGTGTGTGTGTGTGTGTGTGTGTGTGAGAGAGAGAGAGAGAGAGAGAGGGGGGGGGGGGGGGAGAGAGAGAGAGAGAGGGAGAGGGAGAGGGAGAGGGAGAGATCTGATGGTTCTCTGGAGAACCCTAAGGTGAGTCCATGATTGCCACAACCTTCTGCCTGGAGACAGTTTCCAGGGTACAACCCAGAGAGGGAGGGCCCAAAGAGTATGCAGCCTTGCTAAGTTGAAGAGACAGAGTTTAGAATTCAGAGAGGCCAGGGAAGTTAGAGTTTCCAGGGCAAAGTGCCAGCGAGGTTAGAGCTCTCAGAGAGAAATATCCAGAGATTTCAGTGTCCCCTTGAATCTTCATCCAAGGACTCTCTTGATCCATGAGTTGGTCTCAGTTCTAGGTGACTCTCATGGTAAGAGGATCTTGCAGGTTTTGGTTCTTGACTTTAAAGATACATTTTCCTCATAACAGGGTCTCTAAGCCCCAACCCACTACTTCATTTGGTATATAACTTGAGAAAAAATGGTCTACTCTTAAGGAAAACTTGAGTGTGTTGCACTCAATGGAAGACATGTGTTTGTTCCAAGTATGGTGTCCTTCTAAGAGAATTTTAGAGGCTCTTTTGTCTACCTGCTACTTTTACCTGGTGTACACTTCATCTCTGTGCAAAATGCAAATCAGATGAAACAGTAAGAGTACTAAAATTTTGAGTCAGAAGACTTGGTTTAGCCTTTAGTCTGTCACATAACCTCTCTGGGTTTGTTCTCATCTTTATAAAAGGAAGTAGCTCAATTGTGTGATCTCTAAAGACCCTTGAGTTTTAGAATTCTATCAAAATTTCTGCTAATACATCACAATTTGAAAGAATTTACAGCACTCAGAGATACGGCATAATTGCAGTGGTTATAAAATATATAGTTATGCTACTTAATTTTACAATGAGATTTAATTAATTCTCCTTTCCCACTGTCAAAAGCCCCAGCGGGATAATTGTCTTTGCAAGTCCTGCAGTGCTTTGGTACCTGATTGGACATTATGGATCCCAATTTGCTCTCATAGCAGCAGGGGAAAAAAACCTTGGAACGCAGCAATACTTTATTCACTAGAGAAAAGAACAGTTAAGCAGGTAAGTGCTGCTTAACAATGGGAATTCCTTCTAAGAAATGTGTCATTAGGCAATTTTGTTGTGTGAACATCATAGAGTGCACTTACACAAACCTAGGTGCTATAGCCTACTATTTTAATCGTATGTGCTATATATTTTGATACGACTGGCAGCACAGTAGCTTTGTTTACACCGGCATCACCACAAACACGTTAGTAATGCATTGCACATGACATTAGGACTGCTATGACCACTAGGTGACAGGGATTTTTCAGCTCCGATATAATTGTATGGGACCACCGTCATAGAGGTAGTCTGTAGTTGACTGAAAGGTTGTATGTGGCACATGACTGTAGTTGCCATGGAAAATCCACCTCCACCCTCCTTGTCATAGCCTCAGATGCCCTCCCAGAAGAGCTGTGGCACCAGGTGCCAGCTAAATGCCATGGGAAGGATTTAGCCCAACGGATAAATTTTGTTCCTTCGGCTGCCTCAAGCAGGTGGCTCCATCTGAAGCAAATGTTACGAATTAGACTTTTTCATATAGCCTTGTTGAAATAACCAGAACCCCGAGGCCCCCCAAGCCACTGGGGAATGTCTAACTTAACCACAGTTTTACTCATCTCTCAGCTGCAGCCAGCCTTCAAACATAAACCTGAGTTGTCGGGGGCACTGAGGGGATCTGTGACCCTCCCTGAAGGCAGTTGGCTCTCAAACCAAGAAATGTGTTATGTGAAAAGAGAAGTGCTTTTTTCTTAACCATCTGTGAGTGAAAAACATTCTTCATAAGTTTAACTGTTTCAAATTGCCGTATGCCTCACACACACACACACACACACACACACACACACACACTTGTTTTGGTGCTGGGATCAAGTTGGTACTATAGACTTTGGACTCCCAACCTTCTGCTTTTTCTTTCAAGGAGACTATAGGTAAAAAGCTTCCAGGTTTGGGCCTACTCAGAAACAGAGCAATTTTAATCTCAGTGGGGGTGCTGTGGCTGACTTTTCTGGAATTTCAACCATCTGCTGCAATTCTTCCTCTCCCCTTTCAACCATCCACTTAAACTGCCCCCATGCTGCCACAGAATCATAAACATCTGAGGCCTCAAACCATGGCAAAATAGGGTAACGGCACTTTATGTAGTTGTATTTTATGAGAGGGATGGATGGTAGAGAGAAAGGGGAAAAGGAAGAAACTAAAAAAAAACCTTCTGAAGTCAATCATCCTTCATTAACTTGGAATAAGACAACTGATTGGCTTCTTCCAAAGACTTTTTATCTGGTTGTTTGCTTGAATTATTTTTTCTGGAAAAAAAACTAATAAATCAGGGCTTTTATTGTCTAAAGTTCATCATTCATCTTTCAAAGCCATTAGAAGATGAAGGAAAAATCCTTAACAGTACCTACAGCCGGAGCTCTTTTGGTCTAATCCTACCAAGGTGACTGAGGAATTGTCAATGAGTGCAGTGCTAACCCTGGAAGTCATTATTTTCCAAATCTGAAAGGAAACCCCCTTATGAAGGACCTTTAAGTTGATTCACAGGTATTGCTACACAAACCCTCTTAAAGCAAGCCCTGAGTACTGCTGTTTGCCTACCCAGACCAAGCCCCTTCCTGACTTGTAGGCACACGTTTCTCTGTCTCAGAGGGTTGAGAGTGATTACATTCCTCCGGACTGGGTTCTCATTTAGTCATGACAATGGGATCCCATTCTAGACAAAGAGATCTAAGAGACTTGAGACTTTTGGGAGAAGATGCTGTTTTGGAAGAGATAGCCTATGTTCACTAATATCTAATTCTCCTTTCCTTCTCGAACATGGCAAATCGTGTCTTCCTTCCTTCCTTGAAGTGAGGCAAAGCAATGCAGAGTTCTCGGCAGTGAAATCAAAGAGGAAGTGACATGTGTCACTGCAGGACCAAAGATTTAACCATGGAGCAAGACTTTCCAGCCTTCTCTTTCCTCACCACCACAAAATCCTTGGGGTGAGTCGGCAATTCTGCTCAAGACAGAGAGCATGAGCAAGCAATGTACGTGTATTGTTTTAAGCCATGAAGATTTGGAGGTTTATTTGTTACTACAGCATAATCTACTTTATCATGACTAATACAGCTTTTCTTGCTTTTGAGAAATAGACATAAGATACAAGCACGAATAGCCCCTTTTCCTACCCTGGAGACTATTTGTTAGAATTTAACTCTTGGGATTGTTGCTGCCATCTTGCAACTGTGAGGGGACAGACTGCAAATCCACTAAGGTCAGAAGAGGAGCCAACACATAAAAACCTAAAGACACTAGGCCCTGGCTAATATCATTAAAACCACAAAATGAAACCTGTAAGAGTCTGTCATCAACTTCTTATGTGAGATAATAAGGGGCACATTGTCATATGTTCTCTTATTTGCAGCCAAAAGCATCCTCACTGGTACATGACAGAAGAGGTTATCTATCTCTCTCCTTTTCTCAGTATCTTTCTTTGTCTTCATCTATCCATCCACCCACCCATCCCATCCGTCCATCCATCCATCCATCCACCCATCCATCCATCCATCTATCCATGTGACAACAAAATATAACCCTTACTTTCAGTCCATGATAGCCATGGGAAACCAAACCAAACAAACAAAACAAAACAAAACAAAATGACCCCCAGAATTTTAACTAAACCCATACACAGATTTCCCGGGCTCCACCAAATCCTCTCAGTGATCACTGGTGTTGCCCTCATTACTGACACACTTCAGGAGGCCACACTGACTCCTTCTAGGTAGTACTGGAAAGCTGAGGGTCATCTGTGCTACAAGGCCTCTTTGTTGGATACTTTTTAGTTTTTTTATTTAGTCCTTCTACAAATATGTTTCCTCTGTATAGGCTCTATGCTGGGCCCTGCAGTGACCACAGGGAATTACCATTGTCACTGCCATGAAAAAGAGACAGGGCAGGTGGGGAGGGAGGTGAGACAGACAAATTAACAGGCCACATGAACACAGAGCCTGCCACTGTGGTCATCTGCAGATCCCCTGCAGCTTCTCTTCACATTCTCTTTGGACACCATTCTGCCCACCACATCTGTGTCCAATGCAGGGCACTCATGTCAGCAGGCTCTGCCTGTCCCATATGCTCCAAACCTTCACAGCCAAGGAGCTGTCAAGCTCTGAAAGTGGCTTTGCTCTGACTGCTGCCCAGAGGTGGGTTAGAGCTTTTCTTTAACTCTCAGCTTGCTGCCTTGCAGCCCTGCTTTGCCCACCTCGAACCTGTGACTGCTTCAGGACAGACCCTTACCTGCAAGGTGGCTTCCTAAGCATCCATTGGAGGATTAAAAGGCAATCTTCAGCTCTGTTTCTTGATGCCTGGCTCTGGGACCAAAGATCCTTTCAAAGCTTGAAATGGAAGGGACCCATCCAGAAGCAGATGCTTAGCTGCTGTTTCTGGTACAAGATGATTTGTAGGGAACAATGGCTATGAATGGAAGGCAGAAAATGCAGGATTAGAGGAAGAAGTGAAACTATGGTGCAAGAACAACCAACCTCAGCCAGCCGGGTATATTGTCCATCAGAGTATACACTATGTTGTGCTGAAATGACCAGGCCTTCATACTGCTCTGTCTCCATCAGTCACCACATGAGAGCAGCCCCAGGGGCAGGGTGACCCTAGGCAAGGCATCCTCTGCCGCTGAGACAGACCATGACAAAGCTGACAGCAGGAGCTGTGTCCACTGTGCTCCCCACAGCTGGGCGGCAATCCTTCCCTGGGGGGCCCGGGAGGCACACCACACTGTTCACTAAGATCCACCCTTTGGGAGGCTTGGATCCATTTCTCTATATATGTTCAGGGGGCCGGTCCTCCAGGGTTCCACGGGCCTCTTTGAGAAAGGGGGAATCAGTGGACAATTGCTGGATCCCAGATGAATCACAGCCATCATATGATGGATTTTTCCTGGGCCTACCCAACCCTCTGAAGTGATGGGTCTGACAGGACCCAGCCTGTACAGGCTGCCTGGTTATTTCATGTCCTGTGCTCAGGGTGAACAGCTGCTCAGTTTGCACAGGACTGAGGGGTTGCACATGATGAGGGACTTTCACTGCTCATACTGGAAAGCTGGAGAAGTCTTGGGCAACCTGGGATGTGTTGGTCATCCAAACCATGGTCAGACATTCTGTCCCTACGAGGGCCCCGTTACTATGCTAGCCACTGTATTTCAAAAGGTGCATAATTCTCCACTAAAGGTAACATGGCTTTGTTCCAGAACCCCAGGAGGCTGCCTTATTGTTCTCCCACTGGGATTTGCCATACATTTTTTGAGGGATCCACCCGCATATTCTTGTTCCGCGTGTCAAGGTCCCAGGTTTCCCGGGGCCCTGACCTTGGTTTTACAGACCTGTCTCCTTGGTTGAGCCACTCTAACTTGAAGTCCTGGGCCTGGGACTCGGCTGGCTGCGCTCTCCAGCTGGAGATGATGAGAGCTTCACTGCCTGCAGCAAAGAGACTTCCATCCCCGACTTGACCTTCAGTCGCTTACTTCTCTTCTCAGCTGTTCACAATCTTTCTCTCAAGTATCAACACCACTTGGCAGTAAGTTTCAGGTGCTTTATATATTGCTCTCACCAATACATTCCCTGCTACGAGCACACTACCCCAGTCACCACTGAGGAACGTTTTCACCGCCACCGGTGCCACAAAACGGGCCCCAATAGTCAGGCAGGTGGTGATTGGTGCGGCTTTCAAACCCCATCTTATCACCCCCTGCTTTCTCAGAGTCTTCTCAGTCCCAGGTATTGCAAGAGTGACTCTTCAGAGGCAGTCACTGAACACTTTGGGGAGCAAGGTATGAGTCGGGGTTAATGCCTAGACATGGAAGGGGAAGAGACAGAATTGGTCCGAGGAAGAAGCTGCTCTGCGCTGCGGGCCTGACGACGCTTTAGCTCACCTAAAGGTCTCAGGAACGTGGGGTCTGGGAGCCCAAGGCAGGCTGCTCCGGAATGCGTGACGGGTCAAGTGGATCCTGCAGGCGAGCCTGACACTGAAGGAACCGGCAGCCGGGGTCGGGGGTGGGGAGGGTGGGGTGGGGCGGGGAGACTAATAACTGTGCTCACTCCCGAGAGAGTCCACACCACCATGGGGGCCCGCACAGCGCATGTGCACTCCACCCCGCCCTCCCCTCGGCGCCGCCGCCACACTGGGTGCTGGCGCAGGAGCTACACTCTGAACCCTTCATCCGCCCATTGGAGAGGGAGCGGAGATGGCGGGGAGGACCAAAGAATAACTGTGGGTCTATTAGGAAATTAAAAAAAAAAAAAAAAAACACTGCAACAATCCGAGGAAGAGAAACATGAGAGCGTGTCCCTCTCCAGATAGCCTCTTTCACTGCCTCTTCTTCTCCATCTTTCCTAGCCCAAGGCCCAGACTGAAAGCATCTGGGGTGGGAAATTTTTAAATCTCCTGGAAGAGAATCAGGCATCCCTGGTTGGATCTTTCTTCAGATTCCTGCCGGAAATGTCCAATCAAATGAAATTCGCTCTGCCTTATATTTGGAAAGCCAAACAGGAAAAGAGAAATGTCTTATTTTGTTCCATAAAAGCCAGGTCTAGAAATCCCACCACTGGCCCCATTTCCCACTGTCTCCCCAATCATCTCCCAGGAGTGCCACATGGACCATCCCGCAGAGAATGGACAGAGGGTGTTCGCCCTTTGGCATGACCAGCCATGCGAAGGTAGAGTGGCCACTTTCCATAGGTCTACAGCACCGCGTGCTTAAAAAGTCACGAGCAATTTAAAGTGCAAGTATTACTCTGAAAATGCTCCCTAATTAATAAATGGTCTACATTTTTATGTGGGAATGTTTAATATTTAATTTTTCAATAATTTTCTCATTCATAATTTATTAAATTTATTTTGTGGCTTGTATTTATTAAAAATTGATATTCCCATTTCTTTTATTCTGATGTTAGATTATTTTTATGTAAAATGAAAAAAATTGATGCTTTTAAGTCATGGGACTCTTTTCTTAAAGACTGTCGGTTGCAGCATATTAAGGCTCCAATATTCTAGGCCTCCCAATTTTTTATCAGTGACTATTGCATTGGTGTAGGTCAGGGGATCAGCAACCCTTTAAAGGTGGACTGAGGTGTTCAGCGTGTTCCCCCGATGATCTGGGAATGGAGGTTATTGCAGCATTAAATTTCGTGGTCTAGGAGGGATACAGACTTGGAGCCATAATGCTCTACATGCTCCTGAATATTCAGACCCTGAATCAAGGTGGGTTAAGTCAGGGATTGCTGGCTCTCGGGGGTTGACAGCTTGAGTGTGTTAGGTTTCCAGTCAGGTAATATAAAAGAAGGGAGGGGCTGGTGGAGAATACTAGGAGTGGAGTTGCTGGTAAATGCCTCAACCATTTGGAACCAAATGTTTTCAAAGAAACAGAACATGCCTGCTGCCTGTGGTCTGGATTGTGCAAGTTTGCAGCCTCTGCAAAGAACCCTTGAGACTTCACCTGAAGTCTAAATATAGGGCCATATGTCCTCCTCACTGGAGAGAATGCTGTTATTAAACTCCTTTTAACACTGTGCATTGAGGCAGCTTGAGTTGTGATTAAGGTCAGGAGACCACATGTGTGTTAAGTGGACTGGGATACTAGGGTATATCCGGCAAGCACACAGCAGGTCCAGTTCATCCGCTGCACGCATGTTTATTGAGCATTTACTATGGGAGAAGCCCATGGGGTCAGATAAAAAGAGAGGTGCAAGGGATGAGAAGGGCATATCAATGAGAATGGGAAGCATGAATAGAAAGAAAGCATGACCTTTCTACCCTGTAAGTCACAAAAATTCTATGAACAAAAGCCCATCAAATAGGACTATGAACTGTTTAAAAATATGATATAAAGTCATTAATGTCAAAATCTACCACTCATCACATTTGACATTTTTTATGACAACTTATGAATCTGCTTTCTCAGCCCTGCTAGAACCGAGGACAGAGTCCACATCTGTTTTATCTTCATTTCCCAGCATTCAACCCAGTGCTTTGCTGATATTAACTCCCATGAAGATGGGCAGAATGAATTAATGTTTATACCCAGAGCATCTCTAGCTTGTAAGCCACAGGAAGATAGGCTGGCTGTCCTTTTCATCAATATGTCTTCCAAGGAGCCTAGAACAGTGTTTTGCAGTGAAGGTGCTGAATATGTGCTGATTCAGTTGAAGAGAAACCTCTGATACTCAGTCCTTTTCCTGATCCAGGCCTCCCATCCTGGCAATGCTGATTGGGTCTCCTTCAGTGCCAGACACAGCTCACTCCTGCAATCTAGCTGCTCAGTGTCTGCAGCATGTTGATATAATGCATTAAAACATTTCCTCAGCCAAGTGTTTTACACAACATGAAATATTTTCCTATGCTAATGTTTCTTTTATTGCATTTTTTACAAAAAAATTATCACACATTCCACAGATATTCAGCAACACTGAGTCAACTGAAACACAAAATAAAATTACAGAAACACCAAATACAGACATTCTCTCAAATTAACTGGAAAGAACTGATTTTTATTGAGGAATAAACTCCACAATGTAAGTTGCAGCACAGTCCTTGCCTAGGGGTCTCTTCCATCAAAGGTGACATCAGAGGTGGGTCAGCTTTACTGTCCCTTCATCTGCTGACCCAGCAATCAGGATAGAGAGAGTGAGCATTCCAAGTTTAAGCTCATGGAAGAGGGCTTACGTTGTAGCTCCAGGGGTCCTAAAGCAGACAAATGCCCCACATTGCACAGCCCAAAATGAATGGGCGCAAGGACATGTAGACGCAGCAAGAGCTACTGAGTGGAGAGAAACACTTTCCACCGGAGGAAAGTGGAAGCAGCCTCATCCCGGGGAAGGACCAAGCCTTGGGAAAAGGTGAAGTGGAGATGTTAGAGGAGATCTGGACATGGAGGTGAGCGTGTGAGAAGAAGGAAGTGTAGGGAGGATGTCAGGTAGGAAACCGGTGATGGGAGGTCACATGAGGGCGCCTCCATTCTGGGAAGTGAGGCCACAGCTGTGTAAGGTACTCAGGAAACACTTAGAGTGACTGCACAAAGCTCAACTCTTATACTTCCATTTGCAACTCCAAATTGCACCAGTTTGGTCCCCCGGAGTCAGAGGCAGAGCCAAGAAGCCTAGACCCTGGCTGACAGGTGAACAGCACTCATGCATAGAGGCATCACACCTGACCTTCCAAAGCAGGATGTATTTTCACCTTAGCTGGCAGATGAGGAGACCAAGGGCTAGAAAGTTTAAGTAGCTTGCAAAATGTTGCCCTCCATAGTGATGAGGAGACTCAGGACTGGAATTCAGGTCCTCTGACCACTCACCAGTGGCTTGTTTCCTTTACATCTCTGTTCAAATTTCACCCTCTCAGTGAAGGTTTCCCTGATCACCAAGTACAACTCCACCTTAACACTCCTCATCCCTTTTCCGTGCCCTAACACATCACCATTACAAAAATGAAATACTTGTCTGCTAGTTTATTGCTCTCTCCCCCTCCCCCATTATAATACAAGTTCACTGAGAGCAGAATTTGTCTATTATTCTGTATTCTCCAAATCTCAGAACGGTTACAAACAAAATTCCCTTTATCCCTTGGCTTCCAAGAATACATCACCCTTGTGAGTGGTGTACCAGGATGAGTCCTATTTGATATGCATGGACCAAAACTTCTGAATCATCTGGAGATCTTATTCAGATACAGATTTTGATACCTTTGGTAGGACCTGTGATGCTGGTATTGCTGGTGTGGGGACCATGAACCGGCCATTGGGTCTTCTTTTAGCTCTGATTTGTGGTGGAAGGAGATGGTCATAGAGGAGGGCAAGGTAAGGCCAGATGGAGGGGAATTGCTAAAAAGAATCTCTTCTAGGGTAATTTTCTATCTTCAGTAATCCCTCTTTGATCTCATGTGCATCTTGAATGTGTGATATTTCTAAGTTGTACTTACGGACTTCTATCCCACAGCACTTTGACAAGGCACCAAGCCTCAGATCCACCAGGCCAGCCTCTCGAGCACTGTAGAGCAGCATTGCCATTGAAAGCCTGGTTCAGGTCCTCAGCACACTTTCACACCGAAAAGCCTCAAAGGCTGCTGCTAAAGGAACCAACTCTCCCACACAGGGATTTTCTTTAGGATCTGTTTGGAAAACACGTATGTTTCTTACTTTGAGGCAGGCCATGTCAGGAGTTTAATTTAAGACATCAAATGAGAAGCAATCTGTCTGCTCTAACCTTTTGCCGGTGAAATGAACAGCCTCTGAACCAGTTCTCAGAGAACACTCTCATTATCCTGGTCTCCGTGACATGGGACACACTGTCTCTTTTCTTGACTTGACCTTAACACATCACTGATGCAAAACATATTTCTAGTTTGAAAAATAGTCATCCAGAAAATAAAACCATTTAATCATCTCAGTTGCACTTCTGAGCCTCAGTACTGTTGAGAATGTGTTTTACTTGTTTGATTTGTACTACTGACTGGTTCTAGCCTATTGAAAAGCTAGAGAAATATCTCTGAGCAGAGAGGTACCCTGCAAAAATGTATTCTTTCCATTTAAAACATAAAGTCAGGAGGCATAGATCAATGGGAACATCGACTCTTTGATTTTGGTTACAATATATTCTTGGAAGCCAAGGGATAAAGGGAATTTTGCTTGTAACTAAAGATGTACGATCAAATTAAAGAAAAAACACAGAATCTCCATAACTGTTTAAAATACCAAAAATGTGAAGTACATCATGGAGAGTTTCAGTGGAATGGGGAAAGGAAAATTAGAGACTATTTAATTTAATGAGACATTTTCACCAAAATATGTAGCTGCCATTGGAAGAGGTAGGACTAGAATTCAGGTCTCCTGGTTTACAAACTAATGGCCTCTTCACTTTACCTACTTTCTTCCCTGATAAAAGTCCTCAACCGTGTGTATGCCTGTACATAACGGCACATTACTGACATGAGGGCCTCACTGCACTCAGATCAGTTAGGATTAGCATCAACTACTACCAACAGTGGCTAGAACAATGTATATCTCCTTCACTTAAAAGAAGCCTGATGGTAGGCAGATCTGGTAGATCTCTGAAGAAATGAGAGACCCACTTTTCTTTTTGCTTGATCTTTTGATTATCAATTCATGATTCAACAGAGACATTGAAATTCCAACCATTATGTCCACACCACATGCTGGAAGATGAGAAGAATGATAGAGGGGAACGGGATTTTTCTTCTGCTGTCTCTCTCTTTTTTAAGGAGACTTCCACAAGTTTCCTCCCAGAATTTATACTTGTACCTCACTAGCCAGAACTTGCTAGTTCTCCCTGGTGGCAAGGGAGACTGAGAAATGGGCATTGTAACTCTACATGAAACTGGGGCTCTATTCCTGAGGAAGAGAATGTGGGTATTGGAAGGCTATGAGCTGTCATTGTCACTGCAAAACTGTCTGTACAGCATTAAAAGCGCTCCTCTGGTGTGTCTACATTTGGCCTCTTTAAAAGCAAAACATCATTAGGAGTTATGGTTCTGGTAGTGGCAGGACACCTTGAATTGGACTAAACCTTCCACGGATAATAACGCTGGAAAAAACAAACAAACAAACAAACAAACAAAATACCCTTTGAAGTCACTGTGGAACTACCCAAATGGGCAGTTATTAAAGGAATTCAACCATTTAAAGAAGGAAAGCACACTCATTGGGCAAGGTCCACTTTAACATGGCCTTTCCCGAGGGGACTCCCAGTCTATATGATACCAGGGAGGGTTAGGAACTGAGCAGAATGCTGCTCTCTAGAGATTAGGAGGGTGAGTGAGGAGTCCAAGAGACCAAAAATTGAGTGAGGAAATCTTGAAAACAAAAGAGACTCAGAATCTGCATATAAAGTCTCTACCAATCCTTGGCTGACTCCTGCACACACGTGGGAAGACTGTAAACAGCCCAATGAAAGCAACAACTGGAAGGCTGAACGATTAAAAACATACTTCAGCTCTGCCATACCGGTGAGAAAGAGTTGGGAGTTTAAGTCTCTCCAAGTTAGAGGGACTTGGCTGCTATTTTTTCAAATGTTTTTCTCCCCCACTCTTTTCTTCCTCTTTGTCTGGGGTTCCAATTGCATATTATTAGGCCACTTGCACTACAGGCTAGTGAGGCTTTGTTCCCCCCCCCCCCCCCCAAGCTTTTACTTTCCTCTCCATTTTTCACATTAGATAATTTCTATTGGTATATAATCATATCCAATGACTCTTCTGACAACTCACATTTGCTCTTACAACGTATATTCAATGAATTTTCTATTTCAGCTATTATACTTTTTAGTTCTAGAATTTCCATTTTTTAAATATAGTTTCCATTTGCTGAGATTCCCCATCTGTTCACTCATTATGACCATTTTTTCCTAAGTACTCAGGCATATTTATAATAGTTTCTTTAAAGTTCTTAACTGCTAATTACCAATATCTGGATCATATCAGGTCTATTTCAACTGACTGTTTTTGTTTTCTTAAGTATGAATCAGATTTTCCTTTTTCTTCCTGTATCTATTAGTTTTTTTATTGCACACAGGACATTGTAGAGCAGATGTTGTAGAATTCTGGCTTTTGTTATCTTCTATTCATTTTTTAACTTTTTTCCCATTAGGTAGTTAGATTATTAGCCACTGACCTTGAGACTTGTTTAGAGAGAAAACATTAATCAGCAACAGGCATTTTTTGATCACATAAAAATGCCTGATGGACAGGGGTATCTTTATAGATCCCCAAAACATGAAAAAGATAACAGGGATTCTGAACTATTTTGTGCCAATAAATTCTATAACAGATGAAATTTAAGAATCCTTTGTGTTGTTCTGATACAAAAAAAAAAAAGTAAAAGTTAAAACCCAAAATAGAAAACATTCCCACAGAAAAACTCCAGGCCATATGATTTCACTAGGGGATTTCTTTAAAACACTTAAGAAATAAATAATACCAATTTCATGTAAGCTTTTTCAGAAATAAAATAAATATTATGAGGCCATAATATAAAAAGAAAAATGAGAGAATCTATATGATCATGTCAATTGATTTCAAGAAATACTGAAAAGGATGAAGAAAAATATCAGAGAAACCTAGTAAATACGAAGTAATGAAAACTACCAGAAATGGTAACTAGGAGGGTAGGTATTAAAAGATGAAGAAAAACATTTGAGCCCTGGCTGTTGTGGTTCAAGTTGATTGGAGAGTCATCCCATATACCAAAAGTTTAAGGGTTCTATTTCTGGCCAGGGCACATACCAAGTTCAAAACTCAATACGCATTTATAATAAAACTTTCAGCAAACTAAAAACAAAAGGAGTCTTTTCAATCTTACGAAGGATGCTAACAAACTAAGATCTTACAAATCCTACAACTAAGATCATACTTAATTGTATGAAAGATTCAATGCTTTCCCTTTAAGATTGGGAACAAAGATGTCAGCTCTCATTGTCTATTCAATATTGTACTGGAGGTGATAAGCTAGTGCAATAAATAAAGTAAAAGAAATAAGAGACATGCAGATTGGGGGAAAACTGAGCATTATCCTTGTTATTGTGAATTTTTTTAAAGAAAAAAAAATCCTAGAACTCTGCAAAACAACTGCTAAGAACTAATAAGTGAATTTAGCAACTTTGCTGGATAAAAGTAAATTGTATTTCTATATATTAGTCACAAACAATTTAAAAATGAAAAATACTTAATTGTATTTATAGTAGATTGAAGTGCACACAATATATAGGAATAAATTAAATAAAATCAGTACAAGACCTCTACTCTGAAAGCTATAAAACATTGCTGAGAATAATTAAAGATGACTTCAATAGAGAAATATATCTTGTTTATGGACTAGAAGACTCAATATTGTTAAGATGTCAATTATCTTCAAATTTATCTAGACATTGAAATAAAATTCCTGTTAAAGTTCTAATGGGCCCTTAAAGTTGCTAATTTTAAAAGACTGACAACATCAAATGTTGCTGAGAATGTGGAATAATTAGTACTCTTTTTCATTGAAACTGGTATATTGAAAAATGGTATAACCACTTTAAAAAAAACAGTTTGACAGTTTCTCATAAGGTCTATGTTTATACACATGTCCTATGACTAATAAATTCCACTTCTAGGACTATATTCCATAAAAGTATTTGTATGAAAATATTTATAGCTGCATCGTTTATTATACCAGTAAAAAAAACTGGTAACAACTCAAATGTTTATTAACAGGAAAATGAATAAATTGTGGTATACTCATACCATTAATCATTACTCAGCAATGATTAATACACAATGACATGGATGAATCTCAAAAACAATCAAGTGAGAGAAAGACATTAACATAAAAATATATACTATATGGTTTTATTTATAAGATGTTCAAAACAGGCAAAAATAGTGTAATAGCAATCAGGACGTTGGTTGTCTATGGTGGGATAGGGGATTGGGGAAATTTCTGGGTGGTGTATATATACACACACAAACGTATCTGTATCTCTATAAACATACACACATACATTCTATATCCTGTGTTATATCTATTGTATAGCTTGTTTGGGAGTGTTTGTTACAAAAGTCTACGCATTTGTCAAAATACAGAAACTTGTATTTAACTGTATTTTATTTTAGGTAAATTATACCTCAATTGAAAAAAATGTTGCTTTTTAAAACATGATTTCCCATCAGTTGGGTATCTGTTTGCTTCTAAGTGAGTACAGTGAAAGCCTTCTTATCAGCACAGTCAGGATAGCTAGTCAACTACTTCATTAAAATTTTACTAAAAATTATTTAAAAAATATATGTATGTATTTTATTTTTAACATAAAAGTGCATGTATTATATGTATATTCATTTGCTAATATTTTGATATATAGCCAAAGCCTTTTTTCTTTGATTTGAGTTCATATAAACCATCTCCATAACATAACATCTATGATTTCTCATTTCAATGTCTTTAAAAAGGAGTAAGAAATTAAATTCATTTCTGAAGAAAACTAAATGCAAAGTCCTTCTTGGTTTTTATCATTTTGCCACATTCTAAGTTTTGTGTGCCCTATAACTTATTTGAAAGATTTTTTGTGACTCCTTTCATCTGGATTTCCAAAGCATTTAACTTTGTTTTCATAGCAGAAGAGTGGCAACTCTCTTTTTCCCTTTATTTTTATCAGTTTACATGATATTTACTTTAATTACATCATCACAATAACCATAAAATCTCGCATCTAGGCACTGATCAGATCCTTTCTCATTTAAATCCAAGCTAATGGCCTCCTTCCATACGTCAAGATGTAATAAACTCACAGGAAGGGGAAGAAAGCTTTGTTTTTTTAAATCTATAAACCTTACTTAAAGGGCCCCTCACATCCCTTGTCCTCTGCAAAGCTTTCACACCAATGCTGTAATCCATAGGGCGACTGTGGCAATCCTCTCTACACTTTCCTGTCTATCTTCCTTATTTTCTCTGAAATGAGAGGACAATTGTTGGCTTAAAGCTCTTTGAAACCATTATTTCCTAAGTGGCCAATAAACATATGAAATGGTACTTTTCTAATTTTTTTGGAGAATGCAAACGAAAACCATGATACAATGCCATACATGGCAATCAAAAGCAAACAGTAAGGACCTTCATATTCTGATGGTGGAAATGTGAATCAGTTCAACCCCTCTGGAATGTGGCATCACCTAATAACATTGAAAATATGTGACACTAGCACGTCCTCTCCTAGGTATGTACCCTGGACATGTGTGCTTGTCATGTACAATGACATCTGTACAAGAATATTTTGGCAGCAGGATTTGTAATTGACCCAAATTGGATACAAAGCAAATGCTTTCAATAGCAGAGTGGATAAATAGTGGTATGTCCACACAACAGAATTTTATGCAGCAATGAAACTGTATAAACTAGAGTTATACACAACAAAATGGATGGATCCTACAAACACTATTACGTAAAAAAAAAAAAAAGTGTCACAAAACATTACATACAAAGGTCATATAGAGGTTAAAACTAGGCAAAGCCAAACTACACCAATTTTCTTAGACTCTTTGGTTAACTATAAGAATGAAGTAGAGCATAGAATACAATTGAACAAATCCAGTAATCTAAATGATGATGCAATAATGAGAGTGCCCGTAAGAAAGAAGAGAAAACTGAATAGATTGCTTTCCATAGGCATATTTAAGGTTAGATGGTACATATGGGCACTTGAATGTGCGCACATACATGTAGGCACACAGCCACAATATTGGAATATTTCAGACTAGATAAAGTGGCTCAGTGGGTGCTCATCTGCCTGGTCTAGCCACGTATCTATAATCAGTCCATGCCTTTCATCTCCAGATCTCTTAAGTGTTGCAAAACTGTGGGAAAAGTACAAAAAACAACCATCCATGTTATAAGGTGAATAAAAAAGCCAAAACAAATGCTTGTTCTCCGATGTTTCTTTTTTCTTGGGCTGATGGCATGGATACATAGTTTTATTAGCCAACCTGAATAATAGGAAATGCTAATTAAATTAGGGTTATTTCTTAGAGATTTTGAAGTTTATTTTCTGGGCTTGGTTGCATTTCAAACACTGAGGAAGTTATATTGCTGCATTTGTATCTACTACATATCTCAAGAAATTGAGATTGATTTTAATAAGCATAATGCCCTAAATAGGAAAGAACCTACTATCCACCAATGTGAGAATGAGTAAATAAATTGTGGCTTATTCAAATAATGAAATAGACAGGCTCGACCCTAATTTACTGTTCATTTCAACTATAGATGATCACATTTACAGAGGATTGTTTTGTATTACTCAAAACTTTTGATACCAGACTTACATGAATAATTGAAAATGAAAGCCCCCCCCCCCCACACCGCTTTACAGAACAGTGTAGTGGTCCTTTGATTCCCGTGTTAATGACATGACAGTTATACCACAAGAATGCTCACAGCTGTCTCAGTACCACATGGACAGCTGTTGGGTTTAGAATTCTAATGATGGTCAGATAGAAACCAGAAAGTTATGAACGTGATGCTCCCAGCAGCACAGGGGAGGGGAAGGAGAGACTAGTGTGTTCTCTGACCTCTACCATGTGCTTAGGTATAGCATTGTATAAACTCTGCTTCACACAGAGCTAACCTCCACTACCAATGGGCTGGGAACCTTGCATCTAGGTTTAGCAATTCTTGATAATCAGTTCAAAGTATAAAACATTTTTCTTTTAAAATGTAATACAATATTTGATACAAAAGATAGCATATTAATAAAACAAATACTGGTGAAGCCACCCTTCAATTTATGAAATAGAACTTACAGATTCAGTTGAAGTCTTCCTTGTGATCCTGCAGTCCCAGCCTACTGCCTGCCCACCCAAATTTGGAATGAAATGAAACTGTCACTATTTACAGATGACATGACTCTATATAAGAAAACCCTGAAGACTTTATCAAAAGACTATTAGAAACAAAGAACAAATACAGTAAAGTTGCAGGATACAAAATCAATGTACAAAAATCTGTTGCATTCCTATATATTACCAATGAAATATCAGGAAAAAAATGAACAATTCCATTTGTAATTGCCACAAAAATAGATAAAATACCTAGGAATAAACTTAAAGTAAGTGAAAAACCTATACACTAAAAAATACAAGATATTGGTGAAAGAAATTGAAGACACACACACACAAAATAAAATGATATTCCATGTTCTTGTATTAGAAAAATTAACAGTTAAAATGGCTATGTTACCTAAAGCAATATACAGATTTAATGTAATCTCCACCAGAATCCCAATGACATTTTTCAAAGAAATGGAACCTAAATCCTCAAATTTGTATGGAACCATAAAAGGCCCTGAATAGCCAAAGCAATCCTGAGGAAAAAAAAGAGAAAAAAGCCAGAGATATCATATTCCCTGACTTCAAAGTATACTACAAAGCTATAATAATCAAAAGCGTATTGTATTGGCAGAAAAAAGGAGACACACAGACCAATGGAATGGAATTGAAAGCCCAGAAATAAACTCACACATATATGGGCAACTAATTTTTGACAAACAAGCCAAAAACATACAATAGAGAAAGGAAAGCCTCTTCAATAAATGGTGCTGGGAAAATTGGAAAGCCACATGCAAAAGAATGAAACTAGATTGCTATTTGACATTGCACACAAAAATTAACTCAAAATGGATTAAAGACTTTTATATAGAACTGAAACAATAAAATACATAGAAGAAAACATAGCTAGGAAGTATATGAACCTTGGGCTTAGAGGTGTTTTTGTGAACTTGATCCTAAAGGCAAGAGAAATAAAAGCAAGACTAAATGAATGGGACTATATCAAACTAAAAAGCTTCCACACGGCAAAAGAAACTATCAACAGAACAAAAGGCAAGCAACCAAATAGGAGAAGATATATGCAAATAATACCTCCAATAAGAGGTTAATATCCAAAGTATATAAAGAACTCATACAACTCAACAACAACAAAAAATAAACAATCCAATTAAAAAATGGGCAGAGGATCTGAACAGACACTTCTCCCAAGAAGACACACAGATGGCCAACAGACATATGAAAAGATGCTTAACCTCACTAGCAATAAGGGAAATGCAAATCAAAACCCCAATGAGATATCATTTCACATCTGTTAGAATGGCTATTATCAATAAGACAAGAAATAACAAGTGTTGGAGAGGTTGTGGAAAAAAGGGAATCCTCGTTCATTGCTGGTGGGAATGTAAACTGGTATAGCCACTATGGAAACAGTAGGGAGGTTCCTCAATAAATTAAGAATAGAGCTACTATATGACCCAGTAATCCCTCTTCTGATTATCTGCCCCCCAAAACTCAAAAACATTTATTTGCAAGGATATATGTACCCTATATTCATTGCAGCATTATTCACAATAGCCCTGGCATGGACACAACCTAAGTGTCCTTCAACAGATGACTGGATAAAGAATTTGTGGTACATATATGCAATGGAATACTACTCAGCCATTTATAATGTCAAAATGTTGCCATTTATGTCAACATGTCTTGAGAGTATCACGCTAAAGTGAAATAAGTCAGATAGAAAAGGACAAAACCATGATGTGTGGTATATAAAACAGAAAATAACAAACAAACTCATAGACACACAACAGTATGGTGGTTACCAGAGGAATAGGGGAGTGGGGGGAGGATGAAGAGGGTGATAGAAAGAGACTAGATTTTGAGTAGTGAGCACACAATGCAATATGCAGATGATGCATTATAGAACTGTACACCTGAAACTTATATAATGTTATTAACCAGTCTTACCCCAATAAATTAATTTTTTTAAAGGCTCCTCCTCACCCAGCTGGCATGGCTCAGTGGTTGAGTATCGACCTATGAACCAGGAGGTCACAGTTCGATTCTGGTGAGGACATATGCTCAGGTTGCAGGCTCGATACTCAGTGTGTGGCATGCAGGAGGCAGCCAAACAATGATTCTCTCATCATTGATGTTTCTCTCTCTCTCTCTCCCTCTCCCTTCCTCTCTGAAATCAATAAAATATATATTAAAAACAAACAGAAAAAGCTCCTCTTCTGTAAAGCTCTTCCTTCCCAAAGCTGCAACTCTGTCCTGTGTGTGCTCCCTTTAATGGTGCCCATTATTATACCTGTTGTACTCCATCTCTATTGCTGGTTTTCAAGAATTTCTCCTTGCTACGCTGTGAGCAACCTGAGGATGGCATCTTTAAATACCCAGTGCCTGGCATATGTTTTTACTCAATAAATGTACTCATTTACTTAAAAAAAGTAAATGGATACATTAATGACTAAGTGAATGAATGAGTTTTTAGGGAATAGGACTCTAACACTTGTTTAAATCCTTGAGTTTTAATCTTATCTCAGTAATCACTAGCCAAACTAGGACCTCCTAAACCTGGTTTTATTTATTATTCCCGGTTAGTCACACCTACATCAAGTCCTAGTGAAACACACAGGGATAGGCCACTGCCTGCCTCACACTCGACCAGCATCAGGGAGACCACTGATTGTCTCTAAAACAAAACAAAGGACACAGTGGTTTTGTTTCTCTTTTATTGCAACCCATTGCAAGGTCAAAAGATTCACAGAAATATAGAAACTACAAACCGAGTAAATTTCCTTTATCCACTCAAAAAGACATTAAAGACAAAGGACCAGAATTTCCACTACAGCACTATACTTCATAGCTTTATTCTGAAAATACTGTTGACATTTTGGAGAGAATAAAAAGCCCTGCATTAAACGTGTTCACATACATTTATAACATTCTAAGCAAAAAACAAACAAAAAAATTCTATATTGCCCAGAAAAATCATTTTAAGCGTCATTTCAAAGCATCTAATGAGAACACATTCAACAACCACCACAGGATCACTCAAGGTAATGCTTTTTCTGGTTGTTTTTTTGTTTTTTTGAGATTAATGCTTTGAGGCTGGATATGACATTTCTAGAGATTTCTACAAATATACCAAAGCAGTTTTCCAGGTTATGTGGCATCAGGCTTTCTGGATTAGTCAACATCTTAAAGAATAAGAGTGCAACCCCCCCCGCCCCCCAACCCAAGCTGAAGCATGTTATAGTGCTGCACTTTAGATCAAACATTGCAACATTAAAAAAAAATCAATTGTACACTTCTGAAACCATTTGACAACTAAATTGTAACACTCCAAAATTATAACAATTTTGAATTGAAATGGCACCATCTGTATCAGCAATGGCTCTCTCTTCTTTAGTCTTTTCTTCAACTATTTAAAATATAGTGTGACATATATAAAAATTAAACTTTTGCTTATTCACTCATGCTACAATTACTATTCATACCGTCTTATAAATTAGTTTTGGATTAAAAACCAGTTAAAATATTATGATTTAAGGTATTTTTCAGTGGAGGGGAAATGAAAACAATACAGTTTGATGTGTAAGAAGAATTACAGTTTATTAATAGTAAACAGCTTTTTTTCTTACACAAACTTTATTCCCTTAAAATTAAATTAATAATCCATTTAGTGACAGAAAAAATACCCTTGGTGGGTACTGACTAGATTTTTCTAACTGATTTGGATTAAAAGCAAAGAATAAAAATAAAAAAAACCCCATATCAGAAACATGTTGACATAATAAAAAAAAAAAGCAGTTGTTTACATTTTTTGGAGTCATTATAAATAAGTGAATGGCATTTGAATGTAAAGCTATTTTTTGTTTCTTACAGATAGTCTTGTTTTAGCAATATTGGGACTGATAGAAAGTTAAACTCAAACTTTACTATACCTGTTAAAGACCGAAAAAACAGCTAGTCCACACTGGGGAAGAATAAATAGCAAACTCACAAGCCAGGGTTTGTATCTAGCTCTACTGGGAAAGATAATCACTCTTTAGCATAAAAAGGCTCCCTGCTGTCTTGATTATAAATCTAGACAGAGGAAAGGTTATTTGAGCCTGAGTCTCTACATGGATTAACTGTAAATATGTGTGAAATCAAAACATTCATTTACATAGATCTTTTCTTAACTGAAAGGTATCGATTTTTAAACAAAGAAATGCTTATTTCTGACAAGTGTAAACAGAATCTTAAAGAAAAAATTTTATAATTTTTCTTAACTCATACATTAACCAGCAATAGATCTTTGCAGTAGCATAAGAACTATTTAAAAATAACATGCATATAACCAAAAAACCTGCTCTAAAGTCCAAAGCAAAGCAAAGCAAAAAAACAAAAAAAGATTGTCTATTTATATCACTCATTAATATTCTATTAATGTGACTACCCCCAAATTTCAGAAATATAATTTCATAATTACCCAAATTAACAAAAATAATTAAATGATCTGTAGATTTTTAAAAAATAACTTCACACTATTAATTACATTGGTGACTTTAATGTGAATAATGTGAAGATTAGCTCCAAATACCATTAAAATACATCCAAGACCAGTTACTATCCATGAAATAAAAACTAACACAATGTTAATGTAAAACTCAACTGAAATATTTAGTACTCAACAGAACGCATTTGTAGAATGATGAATAATTAACTTTTGTGAGCTGGCCAGGGGACTGTTACCTCCAGATAAAAATATCACAAAAGGCTTTATCCTCTCCTCTCTAGTCCCTAAGTCACCTACCAGACAGCAAGTTGGCCACACGTGCAGACACTGAGCTAGCAGAGCCACAGTGGGCAGCATGCTCTCCCAGTGGCCTGGAGGGAGGCCCCTATGTCAGAAATGATGCAGAAAAAAACTGTCCTGGTGTGTGTGTGTGTGTGTGTGTGTGTGTGTGTGTGTGTGTGTGTCTGCATGTGGGAGTGAGAGAGGCTGGTTTCCAGGCTTCTGAATAAAGCAACATCACGTATGTTCTGGTTGTCATAGCAGAAGTGCGCTAGTCTATCTCACTAGGAAAGAACGCAGTTGCCTTCATTTTAGGGCATCACCAAATGGTAGGAATTAGAAGCTCAAAATAATATATCCAATTCTTTTAATTCCACAGTAAAAAAACACCTGTTTTAAAAAGAGAAACAAGGCTTTGAACTTAAAAATTAAAAGGTTTGTAGCGTCCAAAATCTTCAAGTTTTAAGAAAAACAACCAGCTCACCTGGGACTAAACAGCAATTGCGCTTATGCTAGGCAGTATGCGAACGAAACACAAATATACACACTCGGGTACACACACAGACATGTGACAGTTAAAACCTTTCCAAGAGATCACCCACCCCAAATCTACACCCCTCCCTGCCCCGCCGAGCGGCTGCGTGGACCTGAGCGTGGGCAGGAGCGTTAGGAGGAGGCCGCGGACATGTTGGGAGTCCAGCCCATCTGATAGGCTCTCTCCAGGGTCCTCTTGCAGTCCTGGAGGACGGTGCTGAAGGTGATGTGGGGGTACTGCTGCACCAGCTGCTCCACCGTCCCTTCATTGACCTGAAACCAGACAAGAGTGGCTGTCACGCACCTGGACCGCTAAAACCACCAGCCGCCCGTGCTCACCGGGTGCTTATAGTGGCACCAGGAACCCGCCCCTCAGTCCTTCTCCACAGTGTGGGCAAGTGTTCAGTGAGAGGACCACGGCCCTGTCTGTCTTACCGTCCTGGTTTGCTAAATACCACATTCACCCTTACAGATTTTTAAAAAGACATATGATATCAAGACATCAATTGTGTTTTCTAGAAGCATAAATCACTGCGACTTGCCGAAATCCTAAATGCGTCCATTGCAAATCTACCAGCAGCGCTTAGAAGGTGAGGATGCAGTAAGTGAGCGTTCGAATGTGCATTTGACTTTGTCATCAACCTGACGGCTTTTTAGGACAAGACTGTAGATAGAAATGCTGGGGAAAATGTTTATTTTTCTTCCCTTTAAATGTTAAGGTATTCCAGACTTCAAGTCCCTCTGTGGAAAGGGCTGAAATGGGAGGAATCAATAATTGAAACATACATGGCTGGCAGGTCAGGGATGGCCCCACTAGACCTTAACCATCAAAGATACCACCTTGATTCTTGATTAGACAAGGCAATCAGACAGGCCTAATTAAAACTAACACCTGTACAATTGCTGTGCTGTGAAGGGATTAATTTGTCAATTATTTTTAAGCTGATTGCAGTTCATATCACAGAAGTAGACAGCTTCCTTCATCCTTTAGATAAATAAATGATTAACCTGAGAACCACAACTTTTAGGGAGCTTTATTTAAAATCTTTATCAAACACTTGGGCATTTTCAAATACATCAATAGTTCATTTAGACTAAGTAAGCTGGTCTATAGGACAGGACTTGTGGTACACATTTCTCTTCTCCCTTTCCTTATCTGTCCACCACCAGGAAAGATCAGGACCACCAGAAAAGCCCTAGGACAACATGAAATCCTTGCTGTTTGCCTTTGAATCCTGCTTACAAGTATGATGACCATGACATTCAGTCGTCTGCACTATTCTGAAATAATACGGTATTTTCTGGGTGATTTGGAAAACTGTGATATATATCTTTTTTTAAATAAATATGAGAGTTGATGTTTCAACATTGCATTGAGGAGTTAATCTTTGTCAGAATATTTCTCTATTCAAAATTTGCTTGTATAGAAATCAATTTTTATTCTAAATTCAAACAAGACATGCAGTTAATCCTTTTGTGATATAGATATGATGTATAACATTTTATTTTCAAAAATAAGAAAATAATTTTGAATAAAAAGGAAGAACTGATATAGAGTTGAGAATATGAACTGATGGTCTTAAGATGATTTTTAAGCAATATAATTTTTTAAAATTTAAATTTATGTTCTAAGTCTTGCCTGTGTTGAGGCAGCTTATAACAGTACATTTAGAAGACCATGTGTCATATAGCCCTCTCTCTCTAGCCTGTTTTTTATACTAGCCACTCACCTGACTGAATTTCAGGGTATCAAGCTTCCAAGTTCTGTCTGGCCTCAGGGACTTTGCACATGTTGTTTTCTTTACCTGGCATACCGTTTAATACATTTCCCCCTTAAACCCACCTTTTCACGCATACTTCCTACTTGTTATTTTTTTAATTTGTTAAACTATTTTGGAGTCTCAGGTGGGTAGCACAATGACTCAAGATGTATATACTTCATGATGTAATCACAAGTCCCCATCTGTTACTATGCAAAGTTATCACAACATTACTGACTGTATTCCCCTTCACCTTTCACCCTACTCATTCTTGAGTTCTTAGCTGTAATGTCATTTCCCCAGGTAACTCTGGTCACTGCCCTTTCCCTGCTCCCCTCCCCAAATGAAGTAAGGCTTCCTGGTTGCTCACTCTTCCAATATTGCCACATATGTCCTGTATAGCACATATATTATAAAGTTAGTTTACAATTGCTTTGTTTAATGTCTATTTCTCCTGCTCCAATGTAAGATCCATAAGAGCCATATCATTTTTTTAACCTATGAGCCAGGCCTACTTACTAGTGAATGAATGATCTATAATAATAAAAGCGTAATATGCTAATTAGACCAGACAGCGAGCAACCTTCTGGTCGTCATTCCAGATGTCCTTCTGGATGAAGCCACTGTGGCGGGGGCCGAGACAGAGGCGATCAGGCAGGCAGGTGAGCAGTTAGGAGCGATCAGGCAGGCAGACAGGCAGGCGAGTAGTTAGGGGTGATCAGGCAGGCAGGCGAGTGGTTAGGGGCAATCAGGCAGGCAGGCAGAGTGGTGAGGGGTGATCAGGCAGGCAGGCAGGTGAGGAGTTAGGAGCCAGCAGTCCTGGATTGTGAGAGGGATGTCTGATTGCCGGTTTAGGCCTGATCCCTGCTATGGAATTGGGCCTAAACCAGCAGTCGGACATCCCCTGAGGGGGTCCCAGATTGTGAGAGGGTGCACCGGGACTCTAGTCTATCATAATAAAAGTGTAATATGCTAATTAGACTGGACAGCCAAACGACCTTCTTGGACATCCTTCCGGATAACCTTCTGGATGAAGCCGGGCCTGCGAGAGCCAAGGTAAGCTGCTGCAGCTGCGAGGGCCAAGCCCCTTGCATGAATTTCGTGCATTGGGCCTCTAGTATAACAATAACAAACTAGAAATAAAAATTAGAGATCCAACAGCAAGGCCAAGCTAAAGACTAAAGTAATCATAACCACAAAGACCAGCAATTTCCTCAGGAACTCATATTCAGCTCAAGAATTACCTCCTTCAGGAAGCCTTTCCGCAGCAGGCCTATCTGCCCATGAGGTCGAGTTAGGCACCCCTTGTCTGTATACCCATGGCTGGCTCCCTGTGGGCTTTGTCCCTGATTTAAGCCCTCTCACACTGCATGGCCATCATCCCCTTACTTGCCCATCTCTTCTGCCTAAACTAAAGCCTCTGCCTTTGACTGAGGCTCTCCAGCTGTACACATGTAAAGTAGAAACATGGCAACTGCATTCACAACATGGACTTTAGAGTCAACCAGAAACAGGTTTGAATCCTGTTTTCACTTTATTTCTTTTGATTTCTTCAACTGAAAAAAACAGGATAAAAGTACTTATGTCATAGGTTGTTATAAAGGATTAGCTGTAATAATATGCCTAACACTGTGACTGACTTAAAAAAAGGCCGCCAGACCCTGGCCAGGTAGCTCAGTTGGTTAGCACATTGTCCCAATATGCCAAAGTGCCAAGGTTGTGGGTTTGATCCCTGGTCAGGCATATACAAGACTCAACCAAGGAATGCATGAATGGGTGGAACAACACATCAGTATCTCTCTCTCTCTCTCTCTCAAATCAAGAAGTAAACATTTTTTAAAAAGGACCCCAAGTGGTAGCTCTTATTATTACAGCAGGCACGATTATGGAGTGCATGAGTTAACTGTCAACATGTTAGGACGACCAATTCTCTATAGTAATGCTCAATATTGCTCCACTTCTGAGATATTTCAGAAATAAATTTTATAACATTAGTTATACTGCTCAAAATAAAATAATCACAGGGCAAGAAGTAACCTTTAAAATATACTTCATAGACCTAGCTGGTTTGGCTCAGTGGACAGAGTGTCAGCCTGCAGACTGAAGGGTCCCAGGTTCAATTCCGGTCAAGGGCACATGCCTGGGTTTCTGGCTTGATCCCCAGTGGACAGCAAATAAAAGATTATCTCTCATCACTTATGTTTCTATCTCCCTCTCCCTCTCCCTTCCTCTCTGAAATCAATAAAGATGTATTTAAATAAAATATACTTCATATACAAGAAGGATCTATTTTATATATTTTATATTAAGACTCTTTGGAGGAGACTACAGAATTTTCCTCAATAACACATATTCTGGAAATCCTCCCTTTTCTTTAACTGATGTTCCCCAGGCTACGGTTAGGTCACCTTGGCCCCTCCTGCCATAAATAAACCAGAAGGGTGCAGATCTAGGTAGGGAGAACTGATGCCACTTGGTCAGAGAGGATACTCAGAAAATCTGTATCACATAGCATAGGAACTAAACATGTGCCAAGCCACTTAGTATTCAAGGAATAACTAACTGAAAAGAGATAACACAAAAGGGTGGAGAAGGGGACACGTTGAAACCCACCATAACGATGGGACTGTCTTCTATGGTACATCCTTTCTACGCTACAGAGGGCCTGTAACAAGTTTTATACCTAGGTTGACAGGCAATTTGTTTTGAAGGTCCAATTTTTAAAAATAGAAAACATCTCCAGGTGATAACAGCTTTGCAGGGAGATACAATTCACCTTAAGCAAACTTGATACATGAAAATATGGATTTATGGAGTATATAAATTAGAGAATCATTGTTCACTTTAGTAAAGACTTTCATGGTAGGGTTAACCTATTTTGTCAGCTCTCCCAATGTATTTTATATATCCTTTTGTTTAGCAAAATTCAATTTACCTATTTCTCATGTACAAAGGAAGATACACTTATAGTTGAGACTGTTAATTCTCTGGCTTTCATAGGTTATGGGCAAGAACAGACAGAGCTTTGGCTTTGTACAGCTGCATGAAAAAACAGTACTGCAGTTCCTCTGTGGATAAATGAGTCTTGTAAGCAATCTTTTTGCTAACTGCACTCTGTAAATTCTGGAAAACAAAGCAGTGGGGGAAACGCAAATATTCCATTTGAGAGCTTTATTGAGTAGAAGTTATTCAGGGAAATACATGTGACCCCACTAGGGAAAATTCCATCTTTTACTTACAGTGTCTCCTGGCGTTACAGTGTGGCAAGTTTTACACTAAAGTTACTTTCATCTACTCAGAAGTACAAATTATGCTCACCTCTCTCAGCATTTTGGTGCCTTAGAGAAGGAGTTCAGTGTAAGACACCAGGATGGTCCACATTGTTTTAAAGCATTATGCCTACATACAAAGTTTGCAGGCATTTTTGTCATGCACAGCTCCATTAGTTAGGATGAAAAGAACTGTTCTCTGTTCCAACTCATAAAATATATGTAATATAGAAAAAGACCATAAAAATAAATTAAAAATAAATTTCCCCATGTTCCCTGGTTTGCAGTATTCAATGTCTTTTCCTCTTGCTGAAAACTATCAATGGTATCACCTATATTACACATGCAACTTGAAAAATGCAGTGTATCTTCCTAAAGAAATATGTAGCAGTGTCATTTGAAGAAATTACTGTGATTAAAGGGGGGAAAACATGTATCACAGGGTTTTTCTTTAAATATAAGAAATATTGGATTTTACAGTTCTCTCAAAAGACTGCATAACCATAATTTACATGTTCAAAATTATTATAACTCTTTTTAAGGTACTAGCAATTTGTCTGGTGTTTTAATCTTTTTTGAGTTAACATCTATCAGCACTTCTGGAAAATGTGAGGCAAATTGCTGTGCTAATTAAGGTAACTCACACCACGGTTTCATTCTATTGCTGCTGCTATGGGAGGCTGAGGGGAGCACTGTCAGAGTCTCCAGTACTCAGTTTAACCAATTTATCTAGACCATCATACTGTGTCCTCACCTCCTTAGGAATACTTTCCCCACAAAGCTCCAGATAAGGGTTAGCCGTGGCCTGAATTATCTCCCCAATGATACCTATTGCTCAAAAAATAGAATTTCTGATAAAATTTGCTGAAGAATCTATATATATATAAAACCCTATTATGCAAATAGACCAAACGGTGGAACAACAGAACAACCAGTCACTATGATGTGTACCACCACCAGGGGGCGCACGCACGGAACATGGTGAACGTCGGCAGGAGGCAGCAGAGTACGAAATATGAAACATGGTGGGTGTTGGCTGTGGTGGGATGGTGGAGTAGTTGAGTGGGGGCACCAGACCAAGGCGGGGCACCGGTCGCTGTCATCCGGGCAAGTCTCTGGTGGTTACTGAAAATTCTTTGCTCCCATGTACCACCGTCCCGCCTGGTGCTGGCACCCACTGCTGGCTCGTGGCGCCGGCCCCGATCCACCTCCCCCTGCTCCTGATGGGCGATCGGGGCAGCAGCTGCTGCTCGCACCTGTTGACAGCACTGGCCCGCTTGCACTCACTGCCAGCACTGGCCCCAATCGCTCTGCGCCATCAGCGGATGTGAGTGAGGCCAGCACCAGCAGCATCAGTGTGTGGGAGCGGCGGCGGTGGGAGCAGGGCTGTTGGCAGAGAGGGGACCGGGGCCATGATGGGAGGGGCCAGGTGGGGGCTGGGGGACTCGGAGGATGGGCCAAAACCTGCCCCTGTACCCACTATAGCCTCTCGGCCCACAGTTTCTTTCAAGGTGCACGAATTCGTGCACTGGGCCCCTAGTCCATTTATATTAAGTGACTCTTGTTTCCTCTTTGACTCATGTTATGAAATAGGACATGCTTATTGTAAGGGGACAACTATTTGACACGTGTGAGTATATCAAAATCACACTTAGGGATATAATTTAGGCATACCTCATTTTACTGCGCTTTGCTTGATTGCGCTTCAAAATGTTGCTTTTTTTTTTTTTTTAAACAAATTGAAGGCAAGACTCTCCACCAGCAAAAAGATTATGACTTGCTTTATTGTACTACTCCCTTTATTACAGTGGTCTGGCACTGAACCCACAATATTTCCGAGGTATGCCTGCACTTAATATCACTATTTTTTAGATGGAGAAACGTTCCCTGAAAAAACTGAACGCTTTTTAAAATACCAATACCAACAACAATAAAATGTATTGCGTTATTCCTGGACTATAACTGCCTTGACAACAAGGAGTAGTGTAGCCATCCCTTTGTTTTCAGTCTCACAATGCCTGGCATATTCTTTCCCGTTAGAATATAACCTCTTGAGACAGGAGTTTGGGCTGTTTCTGTCACTGCCAAATCCCTAGCAACTAGAGAATGCCCCGCATATAGTAAGTACTAAATAAATATTTGTGGGCTAAGTTAATATGATAGTTGGTTAAAGAATGCGTATTGAATAACTACAGAGGCACCAAATAATACTTCATCAGAAACTGTGAGGATAAGCTCACCTGGTTCCCAGACTGTTCCCTCCACAGTGGCAGCAGTCTCTAACGTTTGGACATTATGGCAGCTCCAAACTCCTTTAATCCTTTGAAGTTCACACCCAAGGTGATTCTTTGTGCTACTCCCCTTTGCATCTGACATCACAGGGGTGCCCCTTTCCAGATACCCCTTCCCTGGATTTCCAATAGTTTTGCACAGGAGACCAAAGTAGCTCATGATGGTGACTCGGCAGTTTTTGCTAGGTCATGTGGCTATCGGGCAGTACTCAGGAAACGACTGGGCTATACCTCAGGTTAGTTGAGGGCAGCCTTCCTTGTTGGAGAGCAGTGACACACTACACTGGCCGGAGAACACTGAGAAATGTGTTCATGGTCCCTGGACGGGATTTGGTTTCCAAAACTTTGCAAAAACCCACGTTTCAGAAGACTGAATACTTTGGCTTAGAGCATCAGCAGTCTGCTCAGGGTGGCAGGCGCAGAGGGGCCTCACAGATGATGTCACAGCTACCTGGTAACACAGTGCACTGTGGACAGGTCTCCTGTCTCAAAACAATGCTATTTCCACCCATTGATTTCTCGGCTTTAGCAATTCCACATGCCTGGGGGCAGCTGGAAATCTGGGGCTTTTGGATGTTGTTGGTTTCATTGTGTCCGTGGTGTGACTCCTGTCGCAGGGAGCAGATAGACAGGACTGCAACAGGCTGGGATGGTCGCGAGAGGAAAACTCTCTAAACCAGCTCCCATGCAGTCAGTGGGAGACCAGACACGTTTCTTCTCCGCAGCATGGTTTATTTGGGTGAAATTCTTGAAATAATTTGTTCATTTTTCATCCAAATGACTAATAAAGCAAAATTAAAGTATGTCCATATTCCAGTAAGAATGGAGGAGGAGGGAAAGGAAAAAACATCCAATGAGCATCTACTATTTCCCAGGCATCGATGCCTTAATGCCCTGATTACAGAGGAATAGCGGCTCAGACAGAATTATTATTTCACACAGGGGCACACAGCTTCACTGACATTCATTTTCCAGCTACAATTAAGAAAAATGATTGTCGTTTACACACAAATTCATTTCATCTGCAATCTCTCCAAAATGGCTGCTCTGTGGGGATATAAATTACAATGGATCCCACTTGGCCTGCGGGACATGGCCATGGTGCTGTGGTCGTGGGAGATGCTGAACCGTGACGGAAACATGACGAAGCATCTAGACGAACAAGGGCCTCTGGGCAGCGCCAACTGTCCCCTGCCCTAAAATGCAACTTCCCTTCCTCTCTCCCACCCAGGGAAACGTTGTCCTGTGTCCCTCAGGTGGAAGGCCAGTGGGAAAGACAGGGCCCACGCTCTGAGAGAGGGAAGAACAAGGAAGCCAGCAGCAGCAAAGCAGCAGCAAACCCCGAGGAGGGCCTTCTGGGGGGAGCACAGGCTGCTGTGGATGGGAGAGCTGAGTGGCACCTGATCCTCCCCAGGGGGCTGGAAAGGGTCTGCAAAGGAAGTGACGTTTACGTGACTCGTGAAGGACAAGGAGGCCCCAGCCCGTGGATGACGTGCACTACATGTATACATATTTTTCAGGGAAGAGGGAAACCCACTCGTAAGCTAGAATAAAACAATGGATCTCCCCCTTGCTTTGTGAGCTTTGTGGTCAGTTTCTTCAGCACACATAGCAACTTAGATATATAACTGAGGTGAGGTACGTTCTTGTTTCAAATGGCACTTCTCTGAGGGGGGCGGGTAGCTAAGAAAATGGGATCCCCCTGCCTGCAGCGGGAAACTAAGGGGTCCACAGTACATCTGTAAAGGTGTCGCAAATGGCACAGTCAGCGCCTGCTTCCCGATTCAGGGCCCTTGCCCTCATGCTGGTCTGTCATTCTCCACAGACTCGCTGGGCAATGTCACTCACTGCTAACAGCCCCAGTGGCTGACTCCGGGGGGCCCAGAGGCAGAGTGTTGTCTCCCTGGCAGTCTGTCTCTCTCCGAGGTTTTGACTCTCTGGCCATTATGGACCCTGGCATCCATCAGGTGCCCCTGGAACTCATCCTGGACAACGCACATTCAAATGAGACTCCACTGGCCCCATGATGGGCACACATGGAAATGAGTAAAATAGGGGTAATGCAACTTTTAGTAATAGCTCAAATTTGTATGTAAATGAGATGAGTCATCTAAGTGCAGTTTAAAATATTTTAAATAGGACACTAAGAAAAAAAATAAAAGAGCAGACAATACATTGATTTTCCCAGGACCCTGCTCAGCCGACAGCATGCACACGGCAGGCCCTGGGAGGTTTTTATGATTCTATTTCCCTCCCTTTGTTGCAGGACCTCTCACATCCCCTTTCAGGTGACATGCCACATCCTCGTGATGTTTCTCTACAGTTAGAGCAGGGAGGCTCGGGACACCAGGAATCCAGCACCACTTTCACAGGGTCCCAGCTTACCTTTCTCTTTCTTGTGAGCAGCAAGGCGGACAAAGCTGGAGCTACATAGACAGGCTGCAGGCAGAGCCCACCGTGAGGGGGAAGGGCCTTCCCAGCCTGGTGTGGGCCGTGGAAATGACTCTGATGTGAGAGCAGCCTGGCTGCTCCCTTTGTCTACTCTGCAGGCAACTTCAAGGTCCCTTCCTTCGCTCTTCCTTCCTCAGTCAACCCCAGGCCTTCTTCATGAACCGCACTGTGACTCAGCTACAACAAATGCCTGATGCATGTTGACTGATGCGGGATGACTTAAACTATGACTGCAACCAAGATTACAACCAAGAATACAGTGGTTCTCAGCCCAGCTAACTCATGGGGGTCTTTTAAGTCTCCCACTGCCCAGGCCAGTCCCAGATGACCTGTATCCGAATCTTGGAGGACTGGGACCCAGGCATCAGTATTCTTTACAGCTCCCAGGAGATGCCCAAGGGCAGCGGGTTGAGATCTGTTGGTCTAAAGCTTCCGAGTGAAGAGTCCCTACAGGGTGCAGATGATTTCTGCACGTGGGGGTTTGAAGACAAGATCTGAACTAAGATTACTGAAAAGTAAGGAGCGCGCACCTTCTCCCAGGCTGCCCTCCGCATTAAACTCTGAGTCAGGGGTTCTGGAGAAAGAAAGTTGCTCTTACAGCTTATTAGTCCCCCTCTCTTTCCCCCCAAATATTCATCACTGCCTGAGACAAAAGTATATTTTTGAATATGGTAACACCAGACTGGTTTCTTCTCTGTCAGCACTGTCTTAGATTTCTAGGTAGGTGTGGCCAGAGGAGGCAGCCCCCTGGCCTTCCCAACAGCTTAGGGAGGGAAAAAGTGCCCCAAACCCAGTGTTCACATGGACCTTGTGCATCTTCAAGGGGCCACTCATGAGGTGGGAGAGGACTAAGTATTTATTATACATTTAAAAAGAAAACTGGATTATCTTATTGGAGCCTAAAAGCCACTTGCTCACCGTGAGAGTCAACTGACTGCAGGCTACCCATAATGCACCATGCTTCAAACAAAAACCTCACACCATCAGCCCGAGGCCTCTAAGAATGCATTTTTATTTATTTTTTAAAACATAAAACATTTATTTATTTTCCTGGTTATATTGGAAATTGCTTCTGTTTCATTTATTTCAGATTTTCACATTTCTTTCTTTTTTTTTTTTTAAGGTGCAGATTTTTTTTTTATTTTTGATTTTTTCAATTACACTTTACATGCAATACTATGGTGGTCAGATAATCATATACTTTACAAAGTGTTCCCCCTAATATTTTCAGTATTGAACTGGTACTATATATAGTTATTACAATGTTGTGGACTATATTTCCTATGCTGTAGTTCTTTTTTTTTTTATTGTTTTAAGTACTACAAATAGTAGTACATATGTCTCCTTTTTTTTTTTCCCCATTGACCTCCCCCCGGCCTCCCCTACCCCCCAGTACATGCCTTCACCTGCCCGCCCCCCCCCCCCCCCCCCCCCCCCCCGCCGCAGTGTCTTGCATTTTTAAATATAGATGTAAGAACTCTGACTCTTGTGTGGCAAAAATCTCATCTAAAAAACCCAAAGCATAGAAAGAGACAGATACTTGAGAAGGCAATGAACCTGGCAGGGCGGCAGTCTCATGAATTCAGTCAATTTTGTCAAATGCAGTCATTCCATTTCAGAATCTGCAATGATTGGAAGTGCTATGCTCTGTCAATATCACAACAGGCCTGGCTTCATGCTGTCTCTTTTTCATGAAATGTGGGCTGCCTGTGAGGACGAGCATTGCTTCTCTTCACTTGAATTAGCACAGTGAGAAAGCAGCGGAGAACCCGGAGGATGGGGATCACAGAAACGCCTGCAGTGTTAAGGGAGAATCGGGGCTCTGGGCTCGGGGCTCACCAACCTGAAGCCTCTAATTAGAGATTAGTGTGACAGGAGTCCCACAGCCACACTGTCAGCGAGAAAAATTAGTGACATTTTCATTCCCTGTTTTACCCAGCGATCCTCCACCAAAAACGATGTTTCAAGCCAAGTGTAAGTTCTAGGCACCAGTCCTGCATAGGCCATTCTGAGGCCACAGCCCACAGCCACGGAGCTGACCCACCGTGCAAGTCTGTACATTTTTAAAAACAGATCTGCATGTGTATTGCAGATGAAAGCTGTGACAGACATGTGTGGGACAGAGGGGATGGAGGAAGCCTCTTGGGCACTCATCTGCAGCGCTCCAAATGGTTCGGCAAAAGATCACATCTTTGAGAAAACCTGTGCCCTAATAAGATAATTAATGTAGTCATGATAAGATAATTAATAAGATAATTAATGTAAGTGCGATGTATTTATGGAACACATCTGGGTGTTTCTAAATTAAACTGGCAAAATTAAGCTGGAAAACACAATTGAGGGAGAAAACTCTCAGAACTAAAAAATGTGTTTTCTCTTGTGCTTAATGGTTTTCTTGTTTTCAGTTTTTATTTTCTTATACAAAGCTTATGGCAGTGGTCATCACCAGTGGACACCTGATGACAAAAATTTCTTTCTAAAATTGCAGTTTCCATCAGGTAGAAATTTGACCTGTTTCCTAAAACACATTTATTATCAGCAAAAATCTATTCTGCATAAAAGTAATCTGTAAATCTGTAGATTAACAAACCCCTACAACAGCTGGGCTGGCATGGCTCTAGAGCAGTGGTTCTCAACCTTTCTAATGCCGCGACCCTTTAATATAGTTCCTCATGTTGTGGTGACCCCCAACCATAAAATCATTTTCATCGTGACCCACAGGTTGAGAACCGCTGCTGTAGAGCCTAAGACCATCGGAAAACACAGATATTTACATCACGATTCATTAACAGTAGCAAAATTACAGTTATGAAATAGCAACGAAAATAATTTTATGGTTGGGGTCACCACAACATGAGGAACTGTATTAAAGGGTCGTGGCATTAGAAAGGTTGAGAACTACTGCTCTAGAGGTTGAGCATCAACCTATGAACCAGGAGGTCATAGGTCGATTCCAGGTCAGAGCACATGCCTGGGTTGTGGGCTCGATCCCCAGTGGGGCGGGGGGGGGGGGGGGTGCGTGCAGGAGGCAGCTGATCAATGATTCTCTCTCTTCATTGATATTTCTATCTCTCTCTCCCTCTCCATTCTTCCTGATCAATAAAAGTATATTTGTAGCCCTAGCTGGTTTGGCTCAGTGGATAGAGCATCGGCCTGCGGACTGAAGGGTCCCAGGTTCGATTCCGGTCAAGGGCATGTACTTTGGTTGCGGGCACATCCCCAGTGGGAGGTGTGCAGGAGGCGGCTGATCGATGTTTCTTTCTCATCGATGTTTCTGACTCTATCCCTCTCCCTTTCTCTCTGTAAAAGATCAATAAAATATAGTTTATATATATATTTTTAAAAACCCTACAACAAGTGCTATTTTTGGTTTTCAGAAGAGAGACTACATAAATCTGAGCATTTCAGGGTTGGCCTCTGAAGGATGCTGAGTTCCATGGCACATTAGCTGCCTGAACTCTGTGACTGTCCTGAACCCAGAGAGCATTCGGCTATACTCAGAATTCCCAGCTACAGGAAACTGGTCTTCTACCCAAGGGGTCATCTTTCTTATTCATTTATTCCCCTCTGCCTTGATACTTTTTATAATCGATCAAATTATTAAGAAGCAGTGGCATCTAAAGGTTAACAAACTTGCTTTTGGCCGAACAATACTTCTATTAACCACATAATAACTAAGTAGATAAACAAACTATGTAAATAAATAAATAAATAAATAAATAAATAAATAAATAAATAAAACAATAACAGTGGGGCTCTCTGGTTGAGAGCTGCAAGGCCCAGGCACCCTGTCCCCTTAGCATGAGGAACCTCCTCAGAAGCATGGTGTCACACAGAATGCAGATGGGAAACACAATCCAATCCACTCACCCACCATCTGCCCATCCATCCATCAATCCATCCATCATCCAATGCATATCTGTTTAGCAACTACAATATACCAGCCACTATGGGTGGGCCTGACAGTACAGCACAGGAGACACTCAGGGACCTTACATTCTAATGAAGAGGTGAATGGTGGAGATGAGAAAGGTAAGAATTAACCACCACAACAAATAAGAGCTACTAGTTCATTGCTTACTTCATGTAAGAAACTTTGCACATATAAACTCACTTAATCCTCTCAATAGCCTGTGAGATAGGTGCTATTTTTACTTCCACTTCACAGATGAGGCTAAGGAGGTATGGGATCTGGAGAGAGAAAGGCCAGGAGCATAGTGACAGGGACGACGAGAGGAAAGCATTGTCACAAAGGAGGGACGGTTACCATGTGGGCAGCTGCTAAGAGACGGAGCAGGTTGTGGACAGAGAAGTGGCCACTAGATTTGGTGACATGGAAGTCACCAGTGACCTTGAAAAGAACAGAAACGGGGGCATGGTGAGGATGGAAATAGGTGGTGAAAAAGGAAGGACCACTGTTCATAGCCAGTCCTTTTCGGGAACTTCCCGGGAGTGGCCGGGAAGCAGGGCCCCAGAGGACCGCTGATGCAGGTGTGCTATGTAAGTGGTTCTTGGTGCAGAAGAAAGGTAAGTCTGGGTGCTGGTTTTGAAAGTTAATTTGCAGTCTGACAGCACTGTGGCTGCCTGTTTGCTTGTCTCCCCCAGGAGGCTGCAGGCTCCATGGGGTAGGAACTCGATCTTGTTCACTGATTTTTTCTGACCTGTCACCTGTTCAGAGGGACTGGAACATAGTAAACAGCTCAATAAGCTATTTCTTGAATAAATGAATAAAATATTTAATCAAAATTGGCAGGGGGGAAGTTTAGATTTTCTCTTTGAAAAACTACTTGCCAAACAAAATTTGCATGAAGTGAAGCATGGCCAGCCCTGAAAACCTGCTGCCGTATGGCGGGCCTCACGAGCAGGCTGGCCGTTCCTTCCCAGCGGGTAGCAGCCCCGTCTCCTGAGCCCCTGTGGGCCATCCTTGTTCTCACTTTGCAAAGTCAGGTGCTTACGAGTTCTGGGATTCGATCTGAGCTCTGTTAAGATATTGCTGTTACCTTTCCTATTTCTAAATTAGAAAAATAATATGATCCTGCAACCTCATTCTTTTGTATAATTGCTTAAGTCGAATCAAAGTTCCAAGGAGATTATTTACTGCAAAGCAATGATGCTCCAGGGTGCCTGCAGGCAAACGCCAACCAAACAGTCTCTCCACCCTACAGCATTTGGGGAACAGAAGGCCCTTTCCTTCCTCCTTTCACACACACACACACACACACACACACACACACACACACACACACACACTTTCACTATACATCCACCCCATAACAGAAGTAAGCAAAACATAAGCAGCTATTTGCAGCACCCTCCCTTAAAAGGTTCTCAGGAGATGTTGATTTTCCTGAAGAAACAAACCAAACAAGCCCCAGCCTACACACCGACTGGCTGTCATACGTGGGGAATCTTTACTCTTTCTGTTCACAGGAAAGAACTGAGATCCGCTGGTCTCTGGGTTTCTTCTTCCTCTATAAGTTTGACTGTAAATTGATTGGTCTTAACTATTTTAAAAAATAGACTCTGCTTTTTTTAGAATTGTTGTCTGAGTCTCGAGGGCCTAGTTTTGTTTGTTTTTTGGTAAGATCTTAGCATATAAGATGTACCTTCATGGCTAGAATATTATGAGCCAGGTGGTTCATATCATGGTTAAATATCTGACACATGATTCCGGAGCAGGTATGTATACTACATGAATAAATAATAATGAAAATAATAATAGTTAATAGCAATTACATTTATTGAGTATTTTCAGTGTGCATATCTTTGGGTTAAGTGCTTTGTTGCAATATCTCACTTAAACCCATAGGATACATAATATTATCCCATTTTTCAGATGGTGAAACTGAGGCTTTTAATGAGGAAGTTGCCCAAAGTCCCACAGACAGTAAAGCGATGGAAGTAGAATTTGAAAACGCCAATGTTCACCAAATAAACTTGTCAAAAAAGCTCCAGGTCAGCATTTTCTTGGTTGAATATCTAAAGGCAGGAAAGGCCCTTCGGCTACCACTTCACAACAGTTCAAGTGGAAGAGATGGGAACACTTGGCTAAAATGAGGTTGAGTGGTAACCTCTGTATCTCAGCTGATGGGCTTTTCCCTGTTTCAATTACCAGGAATAATCAGGAGAGGGTTGTAAAAATGTGTTTTAAAGTGCTCCTGTGTGAAAAATCACCCGGAGAAACTGCTTTATCAGCAAAAGAAACAAGATGCTGATACTTCAAGTGAAAGACTCAGGTTCAGATCTGGGAGCCGGCCACACGCTCTCACCATCTTTCCTCTCCCCTTTCTGTGGAGCACATGGCACTGCGGGCTGTTCATGTAACGGTATGTCGCTCACGGCCTGGGGCTGCGGGATCTGTACAGTCAGACCACTCCTGCCTTGTTAGGAGAGAATGCTTTTGGTAGTGTGTGTGTGTGTGTGTGTGTGTGTGTGTGTGTGTGTGTGTGTTTTACACTTTATTTTCTTTGATAAGGCATACATTTTCAGTCTTAAAATTTGGCTACGGGCAATCTAGAAACAGCTGTGTGCATGTAGCCTGGGAGGGGTGAGCCCCTGCAGGTATACACTTTGTTGCATGGCTGAATTGCTACCAAAACAGTCCTGGACACAGTGCCCGCAAATTATTTTCCCTGAAACTGATTTTCCCAGTTAGTTCTGTGTATTAGTTACAGAGTCCTATATTATTTTCCCCATAGGGCTTTCCTGCTTATGATTCCTAAACAAGCTGATAAAAACTCCATTTTCTCCACAGAAATATTTAGCTTGTTGAGGCTGTCTCTCACCATGATTACTTCCTGAGAAATGCAGTGGTCAATTTTTCCCTGAATATTTTGACATTAACTTGGTCACACAAGACTTGGCCCTGGGTAGTCCAAGGCTGTAAAGCAGATCCTGGCTCTAAAGGGCTGACTGGTTTCTGTTACTTGTTTTCTATACTGGCTTCTCATTGACTTAAGCGAAATATCTCTACCATTTAAATGAGGAACTTGTGTGAAAACTAAGATTCCACTTGACCTCAAGAAGGAATTTATTTTAAAGAAATCATCTATTTCATTCCCCAACTAAGTACTTCGGGAATTAGGGCAGGTGAAGAGAAAGGTCTTGGCCATGGCTGTTTGATGAGAAATGAATTAATTTCATTATTTCCATGGTGTGGATCAATAACAGTCGCCTCTGCAGCGGCCCCTGGCCTGAAGGCAGCTGGAAAAATCAATAGGATCACAGAGAAGCCCTCTCCTCCCCCGGCAGCCTCTCTGATCTTTTTTGGGTGGACTCTTCACGCCTGTGTAATTCTAATTTATGTCAACTAGAAATCAAAGAAATTCCGAGAGGCTTTGGTCATAGGACACTGGGGTGGACCTTTCAAAACCTATTTATGTCTCTTCCTTAAGTAACGTGGCCTCCACTGCCCTCCTGGCGCCTTAATGGGCCCAGGAGAAGTGGCCGTCCAACAGAAGGGCAGCTACCTGCTGCAGACGGAGGCAGAGGGATGGAGTTAGTAGACGGAGGTGCACTTTCTCCATCCTGTCTACAACTCTGTAGGGACAGAGGAACTAATAAGCATTTTAAGCAAAATGCTTTGCCAAGAGTGGCTCCCTCAATAACGCTCTTTAATGATACCCCAGACGCTGGCATTTTCAAATCAAATGAACAGTGTATAAAATTAGTTCTGCATGAAGTTAAAAAAAAAAAAAAGAGTAAGTGAAAGGGAGCTTTTAAAAGCTCTAGCATTTCTCCATCCAACTGCTTTTCACAAGGGTTTGGCATATGAGAATTGCTACATTTATGATGTTATTCGCTGCTCATAATTCAGGCTCTCTGTCTCCAAACTTCTGTATTAACACGCACTGCAGAGGTTTCCACCGCGACATTTTATCACCGAGGTTTCCCAAACCAGCCAGGCTGCCTCTGGCGAGGTCTGGTTTCTCAGCCAATGCAATGCCACTGGGCTCCCTCCCTTTTCATCAGCCTTGTTACCCAAAACATTTTTCATTAACCTTGAACACTGTATTTCCATTTGCCCTACAGCTTTTCCGTGAATTTTTTTTTGGTCTTTTCCAGTTTTGTTCTCCATCCAAACTGCCTTGCGAGAAATGAGGAAAATATATTATTAGAAGAAACAGATCTATATAGAATCTAGCATTCACTGAAGTTGTGAAAATGATTTTTATAACCAAAGCCACCGTCTATAATTAAGACAAGCAGAGTAAACATATTGCTCCGATTAGAGTCCCATTGATTATACAAGTAGTTTTTACTAAATCGCCAAGGAAATGTGTGTTAAGTTGATAGGTGATTTCGGGTCAACTCTAATTCCCAAGGTCAAGTAAGCCTTTGAGCAGTCTTTAAGGATATAAGTTCACCCCAATTCATCAAAGCCATCTCACACAGCGTTCTCTTCTCTTGGTTCTTACAATGCACTAGCGTTTAGGAGATTAAGTGGCCTCGGCTTCAAAACCCAAAGTAATGCCTGTAACGTGCTTATCCATCCAGCAATCAGTAAAGCTATTCAAACAGGGGCTTCCTAACGTACTTCCTAATTTTACAAGTGCGCAGGGAATGCCACGTTCGTCAAATGGCTGGAGGACTCCTCCGTCATCACGGCTGCAGCCCAAGAAATTTTGCTGCTGTTTTGCTTAGACATTGTCTGATTATCTAAATACACGTTGCTTTCGTCTGCAAGCAATATGTTTGATGTTTCTCATCTGTTCTTTGTTTACCTAATGAGAGAAACGGAGGAAAAACACCTTCCTACAACAAATACCATGCATTTTGTTATTTTTACAATATTTCAAAAACTCAAGTGAGGAAAAAAGCATAAGTTTGGGTCAAGTATAGCTTTCAGATGAAGTATAAGTGGCCCCAAATGAAACTGACTGCACATGAAAGAAAACATAACCAGCCTTCAATATTTCTCAGAACTGTAGGAGCACAGCACACAAGTCCTGGGACACACAGATGTCACAACCGCCCCCCCCCCCCGCCCCCTCATCGCAGTGCAGGACCCCAGGGACAGCATTTCTGAAGTGGGCGTAACTGTGCAGACCATTGAGATCTCTTGTTCACTCCTTTGGCTCCACAAAGGGGAAGGATAACTCATATTTATGAATTATTAGTAGTCAGCAGGTTTGGTTAAGATACAGGGAGAAGAGTGAAAGGCCCAAATTAATTTAGTTAGTTCTTTGTTGGCACAGATGATCACATTGAGGTAGTAAATCGTTGTCTCCATAGCCTAATTATAATGTCTCTGTGCTTCCTGTTTTTATTAATTTCCTCCATTATTTATCTTAGTACTTTCTTTTTGTTTACCTATTTGAATTTTCTGGTCTCCAGCTCACCCTTTCCTCCCATTGCAAATCTTTCTTCATCCCTATGCCTGAGTTAGTAAGTTGATCCCCAATACAGCGTGTCCCATGGATGCATTGGTTTTCCTTCATAAAATGTATAGAAATGTGATTATTTATATCTCTGTATAGAAAAGAATCTGAAGTTTAAATTTAAGTGAGGAAAAAGTAAAAGGGCAAAATCTCCTGTAATCGGAGTTTATTTTTTTCCTTTCATTTTAATTCCCTTTCAAAACAGGATAGCAGGCAATACACTTTTTTTCTCTCCTTTGGAAACTCAAATATTAAACCACAGGCTAAGATAATGACATTGATGATAAGAATAATCAGCAACACTGAGCATTTTATAAACAACACACAATATTCTAAGGGCTTGATATAAGTGCACTCACTGAAATGCTCACAGCAGTTCCATAGGGAATGGTACTATTATCACCCCCATTTTTCAGACAAGGAAACACAGACACCGAGATGCTAAGTAACTGCTCAAGATGACACAACCAAGTGTCCAGCCCAGATCTACACCTGAACTCTGGTTCCAGAGTCCATACCCTCCACTACAAACTGCTTTTCTTTGCTACTCAAATTTTTCTTTGAGTCTTGATAAAAATTTGAAAGCAGGTCATGGATAGCATGATACCAATTTTGAAAGCTGAATAGTTGGTTACTCTAGATTTCCATTCAACTAAATCAACCAGGCTTTTATGTGCAGATTTCACTTGCATGTTGTGTATGGTTTGGAAACTTTTTCTCTCTTCACATTTGCCTCTGAGCTGCCTTAAGCCTGAGGGCGCCGGGCAGCAAGACTGGGCCCCCGCACCCCCTGGCTGGCCACAGGCTATGGTAGGACACCTGGTGCTAGAGCCAGGGCCTAAATTGGAGAAAGGATTCAGAGGCTGCCCCAGGAAATGGGCAAAACCCTCAGGGTACCACCAAACAGAACAGTCACCCCATCTCACTTTGAACTAACTTGTATTTGGGTAGAAAAGGATCCATTTTTTAAATTTAAAATTAGCAAAATGCTGGTCAGCAAATATATCTGAAATAATCTCCTGTACTAATCAGAACGTAAATTTCTTTAAAAAAATGTTTTTTAAATTGGTTTTTGTTTTCAAATTTTCAATGACAGTTTACATTCAACACCAGTTTGTATTAGTTTCAGGTGCACAGCATCATGGTCAGGCAATCCTATATTCCACAAAGTGTTCCCCCTGATATTTCCAGTACCCAACTGGCACCATATACACTAGCAGTTATTACAATACTACTGACTATATGTCCTCTGCTGTACTCCGCATCCCTGTGACTATTTTGTAGCACCAATCTATATTTCTCAATCCCTTCATCTTTTCCACCCAGTCCCACAAGCCCCCTCCCCTCTGGCAACCATCAGTCTGTTCTCTGCATCTAGAGTCTGGTCCTGTTCTGTTTAGGACATAAATTTCTATAGTTCATCACTGAAGGTGCAGCTGATCTCAACAAACCAAAGACTGATTTGTTGGGATACAGTGACCCACTTTGAATGCACATGTTTTTGGTGTCCTTGCTTATGTAGTACTCATGTAGGAGGAGCTCCTCTGGCTGAGACTGAGGACTTCTGCTGTCACTGCTCAACATTTCTAGGATACTCTGCTGACTGTGGGCTCTCCCTTCAACTTTAAAAAAAAAGAATTTTATTTTAAAGTGACAGAGTTAGTAGTAGTGCTAGGTTTAGTCAGTAGTGAAATTTGAGGGAGACTTGTAACCCTTAGGTCTCAGTGCTGTTGCTTAGAAACAAAGTCATTCAGCTTTCTAAGCTGGGCTGAGACTATAAAATCTCTCTAAACATTATCAATGGGCAAAGGCCTGGTATAAGTTGGGATTTTAAAGTGATTTAAAAGCATTTAGAGAACAGAATGGGGTCAATTAACAAATATGACAAAACACGCAAAGGATTTGGGCTATTCTTCTATTTGCCCCAAATTTGCTACATTTAGAAAATGCATGCCCTTTGAGAGACATACAGTATTTAGTTTCACTCTCGTTTGCTAGATATGTCCCTAACCACCATTTGCAAAAGTATCATACGTGTGTAAATTATTTTAAGACGCCAGCATTTTCTGAGCAAGTATCTGAGGTGGCTCTTTTCCAGGCAACAGTCCCTGTGCCTGGAGATGCCCTGAGGCTGTGCACCAAGCCTGAACACAGACTCCCGAGACCTGGGGTAACACCTGGGATGAGTGGCCTGGAGCCCTGTGTGGTCCTTCTGAGACTCTATATTCTCGCTTCACAGTATGAGTAACTATTCCTTAGATGTGTTATAGGGAAAACATCTTCAAAGGGCCCATATTAAATATGGCCCAATTTCCCAAACTCACGTTCAGGTCTCTGGGCCAGCTCCACAGACCTGCAGTGGGACCTCTGGGACTGTTTCTCAGCGGGTACTAAAGGCAGCAGCTTGAGTGTGGAAAGATGCAAATTCCCATGTAATATCCCCATTCCGGCCCATTCTTGCCCCCCAGATAGTCAGAATACATAGATGTTGGGCACTGAAATTGCATACTTTGAATTGGGAAAAAACAATCTGGCACTTTCTTTCCACCTTACTGCTGCAGGAAACTTGGAACCCAGAGCAGAATTTTACTGTTAGACCCTGCACATTGCAACGTGCCATGCAAACATTATACATTTTGTCCATGGGCTTTAAGAGTAGGAAGTCAAAATCAAAGTTGACGATGAGTATGATTGCTTTTTCTTTCTGCATAAGCACAAAATTCATTTTTAAACAGAGAAATGAAAATATAATGTCAGATTAGGTTAGAAAGCCAGGAATCTTAAAATGCATAGCTGTTAACAGTGCATGTATGTACATGTATATATATATACCTATATACATATATACCCACATACGTATATGGAGAGAGAGAGAGAGAGAGAGAGAGAGAGAGAGAGAGAGAGAGAGAGAATGATACCCAGCTATTAACTACACTGATATTTACAAAATTAACTTGAACAGTAACTCTTACTTTATCACATCTCATCAGCCCCAAATATCTCAGAGACTTGCTGCTCTGTGCAATCAGGGTGGCTCCTTGGTCTGTAATTTCTTTACACCATCCGACATCCACTGTCTCTATTGTCATGCTGTATCGCCCAATGGCTATCAGCGCTGCGGGAAGAGACAGGGGGAAAGAAGGCAGAATAAACATTAGCAGTGGAAGGGATCTCTATCTCAGTATGACCATTTCTCCCATTTCCTCACTAAATTTGTTCCTGAAATGGTGTGTGTAAATGCATGTTTTATAAACAAAATTAAATTTAAAATACTTTAGTAAAGCTTGCCCTATGACAAACCGTTTCACAAAGTGAATGATCATTCCATAATTTCCTTTTCATTGGAACACAACCTTTTATCAGTTTTACTCATTGCAAGGTTACCTGTACTTGCAAACATACATATCTGCAGAAGGAACAAATTAAAATGAATTACACATAAAATGCTACAGAAAACCCCAAGTAGTAACTAAACTTTACCCAAGATAACGTTAATTTTTTTAAAAAGAAAAATTCATATAAACACCATGTTGAGGTGTGTAACACTGCATATGAATTTCTTTACTGATTGGCATAAATTTTTCCATCTGTTCATGATCTTAAAATGTAAGAATATATAATATTTTTCACATTAGTCCTTCCTGGGACTGTTAGGAATTAAGAGTACATTATACATACAGTTGAATTTAATTGGTGCCATTTTATAGTGCAGTAACGGAAATGCATTTGTTCTGGTGAATTTCTTCCTCATATCAGAAGTATTCTTCCCATTAACATATAAAATGAAACCTATTATCTGAAAACTATGACAGCATCTCTGGTCTCCTTGACTGTTTAGCCTAGTACTAATGTGCAGATGCTCATCCCATAATCTCTGAGGTACCCTTCTTATCACTGCTCATAACCAGTTGTCCCATCAGAGTGACCAATCAGTGAATGTGGCTCTTTGCTGTAGACTTCTGATTGGACAGACATGCATGCCTCTACCTTTGTGAGCAGAAAAACAGATTTCAGTAACTCCATCCAGAGTATGTTTATGGTGCATTGGTATGTAAATGAAAACCCCCAAAGCAATGCCACAAATACTAAAAAAGAAGTTGTTTGCTAATTATTTCCTCATTCTATGATAGGATGAATTGATTCACTAGATTAATAAGAGCAGAGTGAATTATTCATGTGAATAAATGTTAACTCATACAGCTCAGAGAAAAGTATACTTGGCAAAATCACTTTGCTAATTACCTCAGTAATTTTTTTTTACCATAAAACTCATGCCCATTCCTTCAAATATCAAAGACAGATATTTAAAGCTTACAAAAACAATAATCATGACACCAGTGTTTTCCAGTGCAAATGCTGCAAAAGAAGAGAAAAAAATTTTCCTGGAAGTTCCTCATGCCACTAATTTGCAGATGCTCTCTTCTTTGTGTGTGCTATTTCGATATTTAGTTTTCCTAGGAGGTAAGGCAGGGCCAGGGGGTGATCTGCCAAAGGTTTGCTGAATGGTCTGAATGATATTTTTGTGTAGTAGAAGCAATGTCCCAGGCTGATCCCATTGCTTTTCTTGACCTAAGAAAACTGTTGTTATCTCTGTTATGGTCATAACATTGGTTATGATGTCCTGAGGATCTCCTATGATGAACGAAGTAGAAGAAACATAAAAGAAATTCCTTTCAATACAAAGTGCTCAAACTGAGATTTCAAAAGACCACAAAGCATAAGTTGCAAGATGGCCCTGGGGTGGTAGATCGTGCACTTTTACTGAGGTCTGAGGCTAGAACATGAAAGCCCTGCAGTAGCTAGAAAAAGTAAAGCAAATAATCTGAGGAGTTCTCAGAGGCTGCTTCCTAAGCAAACAGAGTCAATAGCAATTTATTCTAGGTGCTAAAATCACTGGTGACTGGTATTTTCCTTTTTGTCCAAATTAAAATAAACAGTAAATAAGACAAATGAAGGTCTATCAGGGTATTAAATTTTTGTTTTGTCATAGTTCTATTTACTGAAGAATTAAACTTTATTGTTGCTTAACTTGTTCATTTATTCAACAAACACTTCGTGAGCTCTCACTCTACAGCCTTCTCTCCAATAGTTATAGACTATCCATGTACTAGGCACTGGGCTAAGAATTTTAGGTGCATTATCTCACTTAATCCTCACAGCAATGTTATGCAGTTGTATTGTCATTTCCATATTAAAGATCAGAAAATGAGTCACAGAAAGATTGAGTAACTTTCCCAGTATAAGAAGATAGCAAATGGGGAAGTAGATAATAAGCTCAGAGCTGGCTCTTAGCCCAGGGTGCCCATCCAACCTACTAAGTTGGAATCAGTGGTCAGGCACTGGGCCATTCTAATTCACTGCACTGCCAGCATGCGGAACTGTGGTGGGACACAGGGGACCCATGCTGGGTACTGGGGACAGAATGATTCCCCGAGCTCAGAGGCCAGCTGTGTGGGTGTGGGTAATGGGAGGTTTGGGTGGAAATGAGGAACAACCAAGTAAACAGTCACTTGGTGGGGGGGGGGGGGGGGGGGGGAAGTAGGCTACCTGTATTCAGGATGTATTTCCCTTTACCAGGATTCTGGAGTGAAACATGACAGTTTATAGGTAGGCAAGTATTTGCCTGTGACTATAAGATTTTTTATTGGAATCTTCAAATTCTAAAATGCATACTGAGTAATTCACCTCTCTGTGATTATATGCTACCTTTGGATATTTTTTCATTGTTGCTCATGAGCTAGCTGTGAACCGTGTAGTGTGATTTCAGATTCACTTGTAGCCTCACAATGTAGTAGATGTCTGGCCTCAGGATGACATTTAACATTTCTGAGTCTTGGTTTCCTCCCCTGGACAAATGGGGATGTTGACTCCATGGCCTGCCTACTTCACAGTATTGGCTTGAGCTTCAAATGAGATAATACATGGAAGGGACTTTGCACTACATAAATGTCATGATTTTTTGATATTTCCCCAAACCATTCTATAGTAGTGCAGTTGATTTAAAATGAAAAGACTTGAAAGAGTTTTGAAAAGTAAACAGCTCCGGGCAAATGAGAGCATTATATAAGTACTTGGTCATTATGTCACTGCTTTAGTTCTTGAACTGTCCACTCTCCATTGGTGTACATTAAACCCATAGACTGAACCTGGGATGACAGGGCTGTAAATGTATGTATGATTATTACCTTCATTGGGGGCTGTTGACACATTACAGTGATATTTATTGAGCCCTGAAAAGAGATAAATTATGCAAGACTAATTCCTAATCCCCATGCAATGTTAATATACTTTATGTACTAAGTGCATCAAATAAAGTTAAATTTTAAAAAGTTACATAAATTACAAGCTGTAATTCAGTAACTCATATGATGAACAAGGAAGGATATAGATCAACCCATTAACAGGCATTTCCACAGGCATACAGAGTGACTGGAAAACATGGGCACATATGCACTTAATTTTGACTAATAAATTCCATTTCTAGGAAACTACCCTGAAAATATACTTCTAATTATACAAAATTACATATATATATATATATATATATATATATATATATATATATATATATATATATGTTTTTTCATGGGAGCATTGATTGTACTTGAAAACTTATGAAAACAGCCTTAACGCTCAAACTTAAGAGAGTGGTTAAATAAACTATGCCACACCCTCATAACTGAACACAAGAAGCTGGGAAAAAAAAATGGGGTAGATCACTGGGAACTTCCAAATCATTCAATGAAGAAATGAAAGTGCAAAAGAGCTTATAGGGCGTGCTACCACCATACAAAAGGGAACATGATAAAAATATGAATCTGCTCATTTGTGAGAAATGAATACAGGAAAGATTACCCAGAAAATATAGAGTCTATTTAATTATAGGGGGTTGGTGGGAAAAGAGAGGAAAGAAAGGGGGCACAAATGTGGTGGTAGAGTGTGAGGAGGGACAGACACTTCTTGAAATCTCTCTCTGGCTATAGCTTTGAATCTCTGAACCATAGTAATGCTTTACATACCTCCCACATAAAAAAATTAAAGCCAACTAGAATGTGGGGGAACCCAAAGTGGAATACAAACAGCAACAAATCAATACTAATTGTATTACCAATGAGCAGCGTGAACCTGCCGAGTAATATAACCACACTGAAGGGGATGGGAATTAAGTCGCTTTGGAAAACATGATTTTGACTGAATATTATAAGGTGCAAAACCAAAAAGAACTGCCAGCAAATATTGTTCTCTAGTTAGTAAATACGTTTCCCACAGAGGTGTGAATGAGCAATTTAGTAACAACTTTATGTGTAATCTAGGATTGTAGATACTGAGTGCTGTCTTTGAACTGTTAGAGAAATAGGTTACAAATAAGAAAAGGGGAGAAGATTATAATGAACCTGTGGTATTGAACTGAAATCAGAGGTATTAGAATAAACTCATATTTTTTATATATACACACATACACAGTTACATAGATAGACACATATAGAAATAACTAATAAATATCATGTATGTGCATGCATGGTTTAGTACACATACATGAAAACCCAGAAACAATGACCTACTAGCACCTAGATCTTTTTTTTTCAAAACATCATTCTCCAATAAAAGGAAGCAGGGCTTCTTAGAGAAATGGTTGATTCCAGGTCTGGGGCAGGGAAAATACAAGATGAGGCTGGAACATCTTGTGTTCACACACACACACACACACACACACACACACACACACACACACACACAAATGCTTAAAAGGAAGGAGGGCATGCCAAAAGGACACTGAATCCAATCAGAAATAGCTGCCAATGGCCACATCTGGAACAATATGAGAATCAAATAATGATAGCATTGGATTATAATTCAAAAATTGGAAACGCATCTATAAGTCCTTACTGATAGAAATGATCAAATAAATAAGTACACAAGCAGGGGCATATCTTTCTTACAGAAGAATTACCCCCCTCACCGCCCCCCCCAAATGTGTACAGAATGAGAGAAATACAAAAAAAAGAAAAAATCAGGCGAAAACCACAGTAATCACTGTTGCAGGCATGCTCTACCAGTGGATGCTAAAATCTGTTGGTGAAAGTTTGAGGAAAAACAGAATATGGGCAGAGTGCCAAAGACATTTAACAATTTCCAAAAATCATAACTTCATAGTAGAGAGACCCAGCAGATACCACCTTCCACAAATGATCAAGGTTAGCATTACCAGTAACAACACATATATGCCAAAATGAATAATACCAATTTACTCATCAGAAAACATCACACAAAACCAATCTGAGAAACAGTCTACAAAATAATTCACCAGTACTCATCAAAAGGGTCAAGATAATGGAATATAAAAAAGAGTAAGGAAGTGCCACAGACTGAAGGAGTCTAAGGAGACAAGAAAACTAAATACAGAGTAGTATGGCTCGGCTGGCGTGACTTCCTGATTGAGTGTCAACCTATGAACCGGGAGGTCATGGTTCAATTCCTGGTGAGGGCACATGCCTGGGCTGCAGGCTCGATCCCCAGTGTGGGGCGTACAGGAAGCAGCCAATCAATGATTCTCTCATTATTGATGTTTCTCTCTCTCTCTCCCTCTCCCTTGCTCTCTGAAATCAATAAAAAATATATATTTAAAAAGATACAGAGTAGTATCCTGGATTGGATCCTGGAACAGACAAGGAAATTAAGGGGAAAACTGGTGAAATTCAAATAAGATTTGCAGCTTAGTTAATCTTAATGTTTCAATGTCAATTTCCTAGTTTGCTAATTGTACTATGGTTATATAAATTGTAACTTTAGAGGTCACTGACTATACCTCTACTATTTTTGCGACTTTGCTATAATTCTAAAATTATTTCAAAACAAAGAGATTAAAACATGGAGAAGCTAATAATAGATAGTAAGTGAACTAAGTAGAAGACTTTCACTTTGTAAGTGAAAGCAGGTATTATTTTCACACTGAAAGATCTGATATATAAATGCTGGGACTAAAAATGCGTGTTTTTTTTTCCTCAGAGGAAGATTAGTCATATGAGTGCATTACCGAGTGACCTGCATGGGTCATTTTGTCCTTTCCAGTCCCACCTTCTGCTATGGATGTAGGTACCTGGAATAAAATCAGAAGAAATGTCCTAGTACTTGAAAGAATTGGGGTTAAAATTTAGCAGTAGGATTAACGTCTTTCATGTAATACTTGGATAAAAGCCACTTGCAAAGAAATTTCTTGGCACGAATACAAAGAGACAAATATGAAAAGTGCTCTTCTTTGTGGAAACCACAGAAGCTCCAGAAACAAAGAACTGACACTTTCAGAGATATTCGTTGTTGTGTGATGGTCCCCGTGAGGCCCCTCTAGCCCGCGGGGACCACAGCAGAGGCTCCTAGCCCTAGCAGGTCAGGAGAAGCACAGGCGCCTAGGAAAAGTCCAGATGCCCGAGTCCCACCTCTGGAGCAGCTGCAAAAGCTCCTGTGATCCCGATGTGCAGCCGGGCTGAGCACCACTGAACAGAATAACCTACGTCACGGGCAAAGTCAGTCAACCAAAAACAAAAGAACGCATTTTAAGGATATAAATAGCTCATGTGTTCTGACACTGTAAAGCAGTGCTGCCTCTCAAACAGTAGTGACTTCTTGTACAGAAACCAATTACCTTTTCATCCCTTTATTTCTAACTTATATCCCTCCCTTCCATTTGTATACAGTGTATTTTTCCAATTAATTATTATGTAGTAAACTCAACAGTGATTGCACTCATATTTTTCCAGGCTGTCCCTTTTTGTAAATATTTTTTTCTTTATTTCATTCTAATGCAGACTTTGTATCAGAGTTTGTTTCATTTTAGAACTATTTATCAACAGGCCTGTCTTGCTACTAGGTTGTCAAGTCTTCAAAGTGGCAAATACAAAGAATGATTTTCTAGGACCCCTGGATCTCTGAAAATCAGTGTCACTTTTTTTAAAAATAATTTTAGTGAATTTTTTTGGACCTATAACATACTTGCAAAAAATTGCACGGATCCCAAGGGTGTTACTTGATGAATTTTGACAAAGCTGACACGGATGCGGAATAGTCTCCAGATCAGAAACAGAGCATAACCCGCTCTGGCAAAGGCCTGTCCTCCCCCGCTCTGGTCACTACTATTCCCTCAACAGCATAACCACCGTCTTGACACACAGATGGTTATTCTTGTTGTACAAATAGAGTCATATACCCAACACTCCTGTGTCTGATTTTTCGCTGCCCATTATGTTCGTGAGATTCATCTACACTGGTATGTGTACTGGTAGTTCATTCTCAGTGCTGTATAGTATTCCATCCGACTGCAGATTGATGTTTGGGCTCTCCCCACTCTTTGGCCACTATGTATAAAGCAGCTAAGAACATTAGCATACATGTCTTTGTGTGGATATATGTTCACATTTCACTTGGGCAAATGCCTAGGAATGGGATTTCTGGGTTGCATAAATGGAAGTTTAACTTCAGCAGAAACTGCCAACATGTTTTTCCAAGCAGGTATACATTCCCACCAGTTATATATATATATATATATATATATATATATATATATATATATATATATATATAGATTCCAGTGTCTGCAAATCCATGCCAATAATTGGTATTCTAGTGGGTGTGCAGTGGCACCTCTCTGTGGGTTTTAATTTTCATTTCATTAAAGACGAATGATGTTGTGCCTCTTTTCAAGGTGTCAAGAACTGTTTTTAAATCATAGCTGATTGCCTGTAGACGAAGAGGAAAGGAACATAGATAATTTTCCTATTTTTAGACTATAGCAAAGAATAGCTTTCTAGACAACAGATAATTTTTCTTGCCATTTGAAGGAAGGTATCAGTAAAATAAACTTAGTCTATCCTTTGGAGACATGAAAAGTCTTAACATTTCTTAAAACAAGAAAGTAAATTCAAGGAAATAAAGGTTATAGAAGTCTTTCCAAAATGCTCATTTATTTGTGGAAATTTTAAAGACGGTGGAGTATGCTTTATTTAGGACCTCTAAACCTCTGAAAATCAAGTGAAAAATAAACATAATACAAAAATTGTCCAGCAATGGTGGATAACATTACAGTGAAAACTGTGCTAGAATTTTCAAGATGCTACACGTAAGGACATCCACTTCACACAACTCCACTCACTGCATTCAGAATAGCAGCAGGCAAGAACTGCCTCGCAGAGGCAGCAGGCCAGGTGTGGCCCTGCACCTTTTGGGAGAGGCTCTCTTGCCCTGTATGTCCTGAAACAGAAGTTAGGCATAAGGCTGCATCTGCTCTCCTTCCTCTGAAATAAACAAGTTGGTGGAAAAATAAGAGTTCAAGGGAAGGATTTTTTTTAAAAAGTTCTTTGAATCATCAGGAGCAAGGATAAGTATTTTCCCTCCTTTATCTCTTCCTAATTATTTTTATTTTAATAGCACAAAGACACAAATCTGATTGACTGGGTAGAAACTATGTTTGAATATGTAACGAACCAGGGGCGTGTTTAGAACTGACCATCACTCAGCAGGAACCTGGCCGGCAGCTCTGGTCTCAGGGGTGCTGTGTATGGTGGTGACCAAGCCTTGGCGTGGAACCTCAGGTTCCCCTGACAGTTCCCTTATTAAATTTTAGAATTCAAGATGAGGAAGAAAAAATAAAAGCCTTGCCACTCTAACATGAGCTGAGAACCCTAAGTCTCTGGTGCAATTATTCTTTTTCATTCCAGCCTGCATCAACCTGACACCAGACTTTTCTGACTTTATGAGAAGTGAATTATGGGCTTACCTATGTTGGTTTGTGGATATGGAAACATATGTTAGTGTCATATACCTGCCTTGTCCACCTTTCTAAACTGGACTTTTCAGACCACCATCCAGACAGAGCACGCTCCGAGCAGGTGTCAGACACACGCGTGCACCGACCCAGCATGCACAGAGCAGGATGCAATGTTAGCGACCACCCTTAAGCAGAACGCCAAGGTTGGGGACAACAGATGTGGTTGTCAGACTGCCCAATACACATTGTAAAAATATCTCAATATTGAAAGGGGAAGAAACCACGGAAGATGTCAGCGGAGTGAATATTACCTCCACTTTCTTTCTACAGATACTAATGAATACCTACGAACCAGAGACGTTTTAGGAGCTGGGAGTAAAAAGGTCTAATGCCTGCCTTCATGAAGTTTGGGTTATGAGTACAAATAAATAACTAGAATACATAATCTTTCAAATGGAGATAACGATTTGGAGAAAAACAAAGCAGGAACCAGGCGTGGATTGCTGCGATTTTCATAAGGGTGGACAGGAAAAGCCTGACGGAGAAAGTGACACTGGAACAAAGATCAGCCAGGGGCTGGGAGGCAAGTCATTCAGGAAGGGAGGGCATTCTGTGCGGTGAAAACGTCATGCCAGGCGGCTGCTGGCTTGTTCTAGAATGAGCAAAGGAGCAAAGTGATGATCAGTGGATGTGAGGTTAGGGAATTGATAGAAAAGGGAGTGGACAAAATCATTTTACAGGCCAACTGAATGACACTGGCTTTCACTCTAAATGAAATGGGGATCCACTGGAGATTTGGGGGTCCTATGTGTGATGTAACTTAAATTGTCAAGGGACTTCTCGGCTTCTGGGTGGAGGACAGAGTGGAAGGGGGCGAGAAGACAAGCAGGGAGAGAATACGCAGGCCACTGCAGCTCTGCAGAGGACACGGGGCAGCGGCTTGGTCCAGGGCTGCACAACAGAGATGGAGAGAAGGAGTAGAATTGTGTGAATCGATTTTTAAAAATCAGAACAGCAGTATTTGCTGATAGACTAGATATAGCTTGAGAGAAAGAAGAGTCAAGGATGTCAAGAGAAAGGAAGTGTTTTTTTTAGCTCTTAGCTTTGAAAGACATTTTCTACATGGGATTTTACATAGCTGCTCTTATGCCCTTGTGTGACTAAATGTCCTTGTACTGCCAGGAATATATTGGTTTCTTCCACTGGATGTGAATTCCGCTGAGAGGTGCAAAGACCACTTTTATTCATCTTTATAACATCATTACCTAGCACTTGTTAGTGTTCAATATATGTTCACTTAGATATCTGCATCTTAGATATCACAATTATAAGCACTTAGGGAAAAATGCTCAGAAAGGGTCTTTTTTGTATTCTCTGGAGTTCACACTCATTCTTTTATTCTAAAAAACATATATATTTATTAAGTAGCTACAGTATGTCAATCACTGTGAGGACTATAAGTTATCTTTGGGAGATTAAAGGTAATATATATTTTTCCTTATATGTTTTTGCATTAAAAAATTCAACAGTAGGCATGTTTTACTTTTACAAATGATTAAAAACAAGTTTTTAAAAAGGTGCTAGTGGACAGATCACTTGGTTTTATCAGAGCAAAGTGAAGAACTTGACATTTCCTACAGTGGGGTTTCTCTTTATCCCAGTGCTCCCCAAGGCGAACATACACATTTGCTGGTGCCAAAATGCAATAGCTAAAATCATATTAAATCATGTGAAAAAAAGCATGAAGCTATTTGCCAACTAAAACTAGATGCAGAAAGTTGAGCTCTCATTCCTCCCTCACTGTAACCAGAGCAGTTGTAACTCAGGGGCTGTTGTCCAGAGCCTCGACTAGTTTAGATACTGGCAATCATTTTTGCTTATGGGCCTTTTACCATAAAAGGGGCAAGGAAAATAAAAACATGCAAATAGGAGTATTTCAACTTGAAATGTTGAAGTTATTGGAGAACTAGATTAAAATGTACAGAACACTAAACTTTCTATATTCTTTTTGTTTCTGGGAGAGGAGGGAGGGTCCCAGTTTGGGTCCTCTCACCTGGGAGCTTGAGCCATGCACACAGGTGTATGTGCTCAGTTGCGCACACAGGCACGACATACAAACACATCTATTCCTAGGCCCTAACACACAGGTAGACTCAGTCTGAGGCTAATGAAGCTTCAGGACCCATCATTTATATGGACCTTTACACGGGTCTGGGTCCTACAAGTGTATTCACATGGTAATATATTTTCATAAAATATGTAAAAGATACTTTTGTATCCTTTGTCTTAAAGAGAGACCCCAAATAATATAAACCCCAGGCCTTGAAAAATCCTGAATTTGTCTCCAACCCTACCCAGAATATTCTGATTCAGTGTCTTTGGGGTGAATGCCAGGAGGCTTCTTCTTATCTTTCTTAAAAAAAAAAAAAAAGTCATCAAGTGATTTTGATACACAGCCAGGTTTGGAAGTCACTGATGAAGGGCTGCACACTGATCAGTTTAATGAGCCCCTGACATCTAGGTAATATTTCTTTCTGGAGCTTTGCCACTATTGATTAGGACATAAACCATATAACACTATGTAGTTTGGAAAAAGCTGACAATTGGCAACAGTCGCTTCCACATTGCTGTGATGAATCACAGCACCCTCTGTGCCGTGTAATTAACTATCCATTTGTATGTACTGGATGTAGTGATACAGTTCTTTTCAACAAGGAAGGAAAGGAATTTGGACATAACATTAACAGTTGTTAACACCAAGCAAATAGAGTAAATTGGATTTATTAAAAAGAGTATGTGTGTGGATTTTTTCCCTGGGAGTTAATACAATTTGTCTAGCTTTCTAATTATAGCTGGGACAGAAAATGGCTGAACCCAAAGACCTCTCACGGTAGCTAATAAACTTTTACTTATAGGGAGAACAATTCTTGGTTTGGAGAATGACAAATAATTTACTAAGCTTTTTCGAAAAGATAGCTAAAGGTGTTTCACCTATACCTAGCTGATGAATTAGCTTTAGCTAATAATCAGTGTCAGGAGACAGGGAAGAAGCAGCCTGTAATTACTTTGAAAGGAATGAAGGAGCAGAGCTGATAAAGAAACTAAATCAACTAATTCCCCTAGGGGCATACTAAGTGGGAGATAGGCTTACTTTACTGCAAGTTTAAAGGGAAGCAAAGATAGGGGACATCAGTAGTTTCTACCTCCCCAGTCTCCATTCCCACTTTCTGGTAACAAACCCACAGTTTTCCTTAGCGTGGGGGGCTGTCATCAAAGGTTCCCTCCCTTCTCCAGGCTGCAGGTGGGCATGTGTCCCAAACCTGACTCTCACGGGCAGATATGTGAATTCCGCCTGGAATGACTTCAGAAGAAAAACAGCTGGAGAAGATTCGTCCTGGGGGAGACTCCCATTCGTCCCAACTCCCTTTGATCACATATTCCTGTCTTTACCAAGGCCTACCTTATTTAGTTTTTACTTTGATTCTGGGAATTATCCTATTTTCTTCCAATACTTTCTTGGCTTTTGTTCCTGATTTTGTTTTCACTTTAAGTAGGTTCTGTTGATTTCTGTTACTTGCAACCAAAGAATCTTAAAGGAAACAGAAAACTATGCACATGACAACTCAGTTGTTCTCTATAATAACATAAAAACTCCAAAAAGATTCTCAAAAATGCCCAGCTGAGTCACATCAGCAAAAAATATGAATATTTTTGGAAGATACTATTGAAATATACACTGAGTGGCCAGATTATTATGATCTCTGAATGCATAACAATCTGGCCACTCAGTGTATAACCTATATGATAAAAGAGGCCCGGTGCATGAATTTGTGCATGGGTGGGGTCCGGCCAGCCTGGCCAGGGGGAGGGGACATGTGCGGTTGGCCGGCCTGCCTGCTGGTTGAACTCCTGGTCAAGGGGACAATTTGCACATTAGCCTTTTATTATATAGGATATACACTGAGTGGCCAGATTATTATGTGTTCAGAGATCATAATAATCTGGCCACTCAGTGTATGTGCTCATTACTTTAGTAATCAAATTAAAATAACTTTATTTAGATCTTTTAAAAATTTTTAAACAATGATTCTATGAATTCTGTAAAAATGGTGCAGTGTATTGAAGAAATTAAATCAATAAAGGGAAGTAAAAAAAAAAAAAGAGTTAAAATGGCCCAGCTGGTGTGGCCCAGTGGTTGAGCACTGACCTATGAAACCAGGTCACAGTTTGATCCCCCATCAGGGCACATGCCCACGTTGTAAACTCACTCCCCAGTAGGGAGCGTGCAGGAGGCAGCTGATAGATGATTCTCAAGATTGATGTTTCTAACTCTCCTCTTTCTGAAATCAATAAAAACATATTAAAAAAAGATTTAAAATGATCTGTTATTTCCTTTACCTTGACACACTTGTCCTCTGAGATTTATATGTTCAAGATGTTATGTGTTGCTGTAAGAAAACTGTTTGGGTCACTTTTGCGTTGAATTCTGGCACTTTCTGTTTCTCTCTCTTTCACCCACTTGGTTCCCGGCAGTCTTTCCCATCCTGAAGCAAGGTGGCAGATGATGGAGATGGCTCATCAACATGGTTTCTCCTTTAGTGACCTTTTCCCTAACATTTTTGGGATGTTGAGAAATAAGAAATTATGTAGAGAATTTTTGAAATGTAGGCTAATTAATGTAGGATTACTGTATATAAAATAACAGAGTAAAAGGAAGTCCTTGTCTTTGCTTTCAGTGTGGTTAGGGAGAATAAATAAAATAGAAGACATCTAGATTGTTATAATAATGTACATACTGTTCACTGCTGAGCCAAATAGTATACTATAGCCAACTTTCATTTCTCAGTTTCTATCTGGAGTTTATATTTGCCTCATATTTTGTTTACTTTTTTGGTCTATCATTATTATTTTTTTAATGTTCCTACAAATAGTTCAAATCCCTATCAATATTTCCCCCAAAGCTCAAATACATTAACTTATTAGTTCCATTACCCAAACACACTCTCCTTTCTCTATGTTCTCCTTCTGAAGTCCTCTAAACACCTGCATCTGGCTGAACTGAAGATTATTATAGATAGGTGCACAGAAATCCTAAGATTTTCTTTTTCAGCTGTCCCATTGGTCCCAGGATTTCCCTCTATTGTGAGTTAATAACTTTTATTAATTTTCTTAAGGGTTAATGGGAGATAAAATTTGAATTCTTAAATGTCTAAAATCATCTTTATTTTACGTTCACAGTTAATTAATAGTTGGGCAGTGTATAAAATTTTAGGTTGGAAACCATTTCTCCTTAGTTTTGAAGGCACTACTTCATTGTCTTCTAGCTTACTATGTTGCTTTATTTCCCCAGCTTTATTGAAATAGCTGACATAAAACATTGACTTGATATACTTATATATAGTAAAAATAATTACTTTCATGAAATTTTTTTTTCAGAGATGCTTTTAAAAGATTTGGAGCCACTCATTTCTAATCTGTAGCATGGATCCTGTTTTATTTCTTGGGTAACTTTTGGAATTTCCTTTCTATCTTTGGAAATCTAAAATTTCATCATGACATGCCTTCATTTAGATCAATTTCCATACAAGGTGCTGGGCATTTGGTGGATACATTCAAGCTGGAAACTCCTTCTTTCTTTCATAGCAGCCTTTTCTTTTTCAAGGATGCAATTGCTTTTCTTCTCTCTGATAAGAGTACTTAGGGTTTTTGATGTTGTCTTTTGCTATCAGCATTCCCTCTGCTTCCTCTTAACCTCATTTTCCAGTTTGTTTTCATATCTCCCTTTTAAGTTTTATTTTATGAATTCCTCTGCTTTGTTAAGAAATACTTCAGATTTGTTTTCTAAAAATGTGTTGACATCTCTCATCCTCTTATCTGCTTTCTTCTTCCCTTCAATGTCATTTTAGCAAGATATTTGAAGGGAGAGAAGATAAATGCATGTGGTCTATCAGCCACTTCACCTGATCAGAAAGAGCCTGGGATATCTGTGGTCTCTCCTAACTGTTCCAGTTTTAGGCATTCAGTAAAGATTGCTTCTTTTGGGCTTGACTAAAATATGTAATTAAAGGAAAGGTCAGCCTCTCTATATGTATGTATGTCACATACGTAGTCTATTAAGAGCAAAAAACCAAAGGCAGAATAAAAACAGGACAACTTGTTAAGGGTGAGCAGTATATTCTGAAAAATGTAAACATAATAGTTAAGTAATAAAAATATCATTTTAGTTATTCCTGGTCCCTGCACTTACTCTGCTCTATATTTTATATTATTCTGCTCTAAATTTAGGTTAATCTGTACAGGTAAGTACAATATTTTAAAAACCATTTGGATGTACTTTAACTATTTTATCAACTAGAATGCTATATTTACCAGTAACTAAAATAAGATTTGAAATTAAATCCCAAATGCTTAAAAATTATCCACACAGTCTCAAAGAACAGTTTCTACAATTTAAAATTTTCTATTATAACATATTTGAAACACTTTTTCTGATTTTGCCAGTACCTTAATACAGTAAATATTTTTATTTCAAGATATTTGAAAACAAACAAGTAAACATCTGCTATTTTATGCAAAATAATATCTTCAGTAAAGACACAAGTGTTTGCTAAGATAAATGTATTAACATGACTTGATTAGGTATGTCTTTTAGTAAGAGAATTTAACTCAGTTTAATTGTAGCAAATTTTGATAAATTACATTGTGCTTCTATTTACTTAATTCCGTCATCTATCCATAATGTATGTAATAGTCATTAAATACAGTCAACTATTTTTCTGGTCCAGAGAGAAATGTCTCCAAGAAAATAGGCTATGATTGATGGTTCCCTCAAATCAGTAATATCATAAATATTTATATATACAGTTATAAACAAACTATTATTAGTTTAAGCAAGGCAATTTATACTCAGTGATAGTAGCTTAAAAGTTAAATGGAGAATTTAGTTCTCTGGAATTTTATGCTTTCAACAAAAGCTAACTGCTCCAACTAAAGAATATCAGATAATGTAGTTCTTTATTAATTATTACATTTCATTTCTTTTTAGATATGCATGCAGCATACAGTAAACAGTAAGTGCTTGAAAGTATTTGTGTGCACTAAATATATTACTTGGAAGAATTGTTCAGACACCAAGAAATGGAAGATTTTAAATAAAATTGTATCCCCTCAAAGCTTCTATTTAAATCTTTTGTGTTTTCTGAAGCCTCATAAAAAAGTCTACTGAAGTTCAGGTGATGATCTCTTTTTTAGGTGAACTCTATAAAAGCAGAATGTTGCATCCATAGAAGGGAACTAACAAAGTGCAATGTAGTTAATTTCTAGGACATATTTATTAGATGCTAAACAGGGTAAGCCTCTCCACGGAGAGGATTACATCTCAGGGGGCTAAAAGACTTGTAAAGCTACTATCCTCTCGTAATGAAGGGCTTATCAACTGCAAATTTTTCAATCATTAGACTCATAATATATTAACATATCCATGAACATAAGCTATATTGCAAACTGTAATGAAGAATGATACTTTACATTTTAATTGCTTTTATAAGATTCACATAATATCTGTAACTGTTTATCAGTATGTTATGAATTTTATTAACCCAGATAAAGCACTAAATCACTTATTTGGTATCGTGGGAAAGAAGGAGCTCCATTTCAGTGAAATAAACAGGCAGAAAAAACTTGCTCTTTTACAATTGGTTAATTAATGTGAGGGTGCCATTTTTCTGGGAAAACACTTATTAAATATTGGCAATTTAATATGGTTCAACGTATATACCAAAAGTTTCTTATATTAACTCTTTTAGACAGAAATATTTCTGGAGAGTTTTACATACTTCTTTTTCTTTTTCAACAGAATTTATTAGGCCTAGTCAAGCATTTCCTTGATTATTATGATTTTATTCAACTGTAATAAGAAGCTGTGCTCAGAACTATAGAAGGGCTCTTTATTTACAGACTTAAAGGGCCATGTAGGTAAAATAAATGAGAAACTGCTTTATTTTGAAACAGACACACTTTTCTTTTGCATATCACGTGCAGAAATATTCTCTTCCATTAAAAATGCACTTGCTCCTTTTCTTTCTATACCATTCAGCCCACTAACCCTGCCTTCCTATTCGTTCCTTTTGATGCAGACTTAGATGCAACAAATATGTTTAGTTTCTTTTAAGCCAGCTTGTTAAGACAATGAACAAAGATAAATAGCAAACCAACATTAAGTGTTAGGGAGAGAATGGAGGTGAGTGGGGATTGTGAATATTAAAATACCCTCCCCAAAAGTGGAGGTGGTGGCAAACTGGATATCAAAAACATTGCAGTGAATCTAAACTCCCAAGAATGAATGCCTTTTAGGAATATAGATTCAGTGCTGCCAGATCTTCAATTCTTCAGGAGCGACTTGAAGTCATTTTTTTAAAAACGTGAATCACCTATACGTAAGTGTTAGCAATGAAAAAAATGAACAACAACAACAACAAAAATACTGGGTAGATCACCAACATAATGAGAGCTAAGCAAAACAAGTTTATGAGAAGAATATGGCCCATGAAACAATTGTTTGCATCTCTGCTCTAACTGTTCCCACACTATGCTGTATGGTTTAAGTCTGTCTATGTATTTCTCTCTCCTGTTGTCACAGCCATTTTCAGTGGCTCCTAAGGTTGTTGGACAGGCTGAGAAATCTGATCATCTCAATCATCACAACAGTACATAAAGCGGAATGAATGGTTTCTGCAGGAGTAAAGGACAAGAGGTTTCTTGGAAAATATTTTCATTTACTTTATTGATTCCATCATGACAGCACAGGGCGGGTTTTAAAGAAATATTTATTATTGGTGCAGTACTAATGCAACCAGGAGTGCCAGGAGCAGGCAAGAACGAAGGTGCCATGTTTTATGACCTTATCACAGAATCCCCTTTCAGGGTAGAAGGTGTGATCAAAATTGTTAACACTGTAAGATTTCCAAAAGCACAATTAGGATTATCCTTCGGTATCTAAGCAAAGCATGAGTATCTCCAAGGCTGTATTCCTCCTTCCACAAAGTAAAACAACTATCTGAAGTGATGTACTCTTAAAGACCACTTAAAAAATATTTTCACAATTTCTTATCACCTGCCTTCATTTTTTAAAGTTCTTATTATGGAAATTTAAAAACAAAAGTACAAAGATTTTATGCATGCACTTTGTGGTATCTATTTTAATTACACAAAAGTGTTCTTTTAATATAAGCTGTGGGCTTTTAGTTTGTGTTCTAGTTGAAGTTGGCTAATAATTGCTCTTCAGGCAATTGAAGTTTTAGTGTAATTTGTATAATAAAAATCACCATGAATGGCAGTGACTAAGTAAAAAGTGAAGAAAACAGAAATTTTGTATTTTATCTCAGTAATTTATGAGTCTGAAAGTGTTCCTTGTATATTTCATCAACTTCTATGTAATAAAAATGACTTTTTTATTCTAAGAGTTGCATTCCCATGGATTGCTAAAGAACCCTCAATTCTCAATTCCAAGGGTGAAGAAGAGAAACAGAGGGAAGGGGACAGGGAAATCCCAAATTAAGTTGGACTCCTGGTTTCCTGCTTCCAACTCAAACAGGGCAGTTCAGCTCTCTTTCTCTTTTCCTAAATCTATTATGGTTCTTCAAAAAATGCAGCTTTTAACTAAATAAACATTAACACAAGGCCAATCCCTCTTTCATAACTACAAACTGTCTATTCTGTGTCTTCTTAAAACACACATGGTGTCTAAATAAGACAAAGGAAAATTGTTTGGGCAAAAATAAAAAGGATTCCAAATCAATTATATAGAAAAGATTCCTTTATTAACTTGTGGTCGAGAATATGTTTGTATATTTTCAGAAAACAACTCCAAGACCATGTGGATTCCTGCAACAGAGAGGAATTGACAGGTCTGCTCCAACCACGAAGACAAGAGGAAAAAACAGTCCAGAGATGGAAGATGCTGACAACACCTTGCCACGTGAGCAGTCAGCAGCTGTGTACCGCTGCAGGTTACCTAGGACCAAACCAGAGAGGGTCGGACCTGCATTGCCACCATGTGCCCACCATCCAGATATCATTGCTGACATGTACACATAAGGAACTGTTAGACATTGAAACGGGGACTCAGAACTGCTGGACATTGAAATTGGGACTCAAACATTTTTTTGTTTTGTTTTGTTATTATATGTTTATTTCTAGTCTGCAAAGGCAAAACTTTTTAAAGGAAAGAAATGGTGGGAAAAAGATACAGAGGCAAAGAAGCATTGAACAGACTGTCAAACTACATTGGGAAGACAGGGGAGGTTGGGCGAGGGGGGTTGTAAGAGACCAACCGAAGGACTAGTACGCATGCATATAAGCACAACCAATGGATACAAGACACTGGGGGGTGGGAGGGAGGGCGGGCAGGTGAAGGCATGTACTGGCAGGTAGGGGAGGTCAAGGGGAAGTCAATGGGGAAACAAAAAAGGAGACATATGTACTACTATTTGTAATACTTAAAACAATAAATAAATAAAAAGATTTTCTGTTTACAAAATACTTGATATATCTAAAAGAACCTTATCCCAAAATCATGATTGTATTCAACATTATTTTGATTGACTTCTTTTGCTTTTATTTCTCACAGAATTTAATTTTAATTATTGAGCAGGAGTATCCTTAAAACAAGGTGTATGAAATACCTCCTCAGACGTCTATGTTAGTTAATATGTATTTACTATTTGTGCAATAACGTATACCTTATAATTCAGTATATACTGCAAAAATGAGACCTTAAAATACATCAAATACATACAATTACAGACATTTGTAGTTAAATGCAGCCAGTAACAGGTAAACCTGAGCATAAAATCATCGTGCGTGTGTGTGTGTGTGTGTGTGTGTGTGTGTGTGCACGCATTTGTGTGTGTACGTATCCTCTCTGTATAGGTAGATGAGGCCATAAAGATCATTTTAAAGCCTTTGTCCATCTGGAATTATTTTCATAATGGAATTTCATATCATATTTTTGGGGTGGAGACTTGCCTTTTAATATATTCTCTATGTTTCATATTTTTTCGGGGCCTCGCCTGCCTCAGACAGCTGCGGCCTCCTCTGGTAATTTGTGGGTCTACCTTTGTGCCTCTGGGCAACATTTCTTGAGAGTGAAATATAGGACTGCAGTCAAATTCAGCAGGAACATAAAGGCAGGACCCCACTGGGAACCAACCGGCTATCATGCCCAAATGAACTGCAAAGGAAGAGAGGCAGACTTCATGTCTAGTGTGCACCTTTTATTCTCAGGGAGTCTAGCAAATCTGGTTAAACTCCCTGCATCCAAAGGTACACTTTAACCTTTTCCTGGGAACTAGATGACAGGCCAGTCAAATAATGAGAAGAATTTCTATTAATAAATACTTTTTGAAAGCACAAACCTTAAACATCACAGGTATTCAAGCTATGTTATATGTAGCATGTGCATGCTAAATGTAAATGAAATATACCTAGAATTTATTACTTTAAGCTTCATATACTAAAGCATAATGGGTAAAAACTATTCTAAATAAAATATAAAGCAATATAGAGACTATAAATAACATAATAACCAAAGGAGCAAGTTTATGAAGTTGTGCTATCTGGTAACATTGTGTTAAGTGCTTTTTAGTAGATTCACTCAATTAATCCTGATCCTATTTTTGATTAGATACTATTTGTATCAGATCAACGAGGAGGCCACATTTCAGATGAGGTTGAACAACTTAAGGACCAGAGGTTGTTAAGGCAGGGCCAGGGTCTGGAGCCTGGGTCTGTTGACTGTCCCAGGTTCCAACTTCTCACCTCGTACCACTGGATAACTTGATTCAACTCATAAAGGAATGAAGGCAAAATGACTTGGTGGGGAGAGCATGTCCAGGAGCGTGGCTAATAAATGGAAATTGTTCTGAATAGTAAACTAAAGCAACCAAAGAGATTCAAAGGCAACTATGGAATAAAATAACCCTTCATTTAAACAGTATGAAGATGACAAAGAAGCTACACCATTGTACACACTTACAATATTTGGCTAACTTATAATAAATACTACTGTTATATTAACTTAATTTTCGTTCAGTTAGGCATATCTCTAAAGTAGTTCCCATTCTGCATTGAAAATAATGTGATATAGGATGCACATGTAAGGGCAGACATTTCATAGTCAGACTTAGACATACAGTCAATTTTTGAATCACAATTAATATCTTAGTAAAACAGATAGAACTCCTCTGACATATACATTAGTTCGTTGAATGGAGGAAAATATTAATAGCCAACTTGCACCCCTATTGTCCTCTACCTCTCCTTGACCACACTATCCATTTACACTTCACACATTTACCTTGTAAAGCTCCATGAAGTGTGACTACAATGTAATGAATATGAATAGTCTTAAAAGATAACTAATTTGAAGGCGGTAACAGTGATCTAAATAGGGACATTTTAGTTTATTGGTTAAAGATCAGTCACATTGATTTAAAGATGACCTTTGTTATTGAGCAATTCTATATGCACAGCTACAATACACACACACAAGCTCAGTATACACACCTGTGTAATCTCAGCACAGTGCCCGGCTCAAAGGAACTGCAAATGAATCTCCCTTCAAAGCAAAGCAACCCCCCCCCCCAAAAAAAAAAGAAATGGAATCAATCAAGAAAACAATAACCAAAGGATTCCAATTGGAGTCTCCTATACCTAGCAATATGATTTACTTGCTAATTTCAATGATATTCAAATACCTCCTTCTGCAGGCAGAGATATCCATTCATTTATTCAACAAATGACTATAAGTATGTACCAGGGTCCAGGCACAGTCTTAGGGATTGGAATATAAAATAATCGATCAGGTGTGAGACAGATGAAAAAATGTATTTCAAAGCCAAAATGTACATCTAATCAAATTTAAAGGAATATTGAGCCCATTCAAGAAAAAAAATATATATATAAAACACTTAGATATGTGATGAAAAAAAATCTGTTTATAACTAATCCCCTATAAAGAGCCCTGTGTTCAAAGATAGGGATGCTCCTATGTGTGCTGGAGCGGTGAGGAAAGACTTAGTAGAAGTGGGCTATGAGCTGGGCTGTGGGCAGAGATGGGCTGAGAAGTGATGAGAGGGCATTATAGGAATGGGGTAGGGGAAGCAAAGGCTCTGGGTGGGAATGCTCATGGTGCATGGTGAATTTATGGAGAGAAACAGTGGGCATCAAAGTGGTAGATGTCGACTGGGGTCTTCTCAAGAGAGTCTTAAATGCTGTTTGGGAAGTTGAATTATATTGAAAGCCCCTCAAAGCCTTACACTTATGAATCTGGGACCAGCAGTCCCCTTTGGAAATGTTTTTTTCTGCTTTGCTGACACAAACTTGTGCTGGCTGTAACCAAGCAACTGGCCACAGTGATAGGTTCTGCTTAACCAAACCTGTGATACTCTCACATTTAAATGAACATAAGTAGATGTTTAGAGCAACCTAAGAGATTCTGGGGGGAAAATGAACAAAATCTAACAGAATCCTATACTGTGAATCAATGCAGACCGAGCAAACCACAGTGAAGGGAGTAATTCCAGTCCGGCCCTCTGAAGACTCATTATTAACGCTAAGTGGATCCTGAGGACTTCAGGAAGAACAATTGCACCAAGTTTGCATGGAAAGAACCACAATTTTGCACAGAGCCTCCAGACTGTTAAATTAGTTTCAAATAATGTTAACCTACGATATGTGAACAATGTTTATTGCTTGGTGGCTACACATAACTTGCATGTTCTTTAGACTAACAGAGCTTGCAACCATAATTAGCTGCCTTGCCTAATGAGCACACAGAACTTCAGGAAGGTGGTTGAATGAAATCTTCAAAATCCTCAAGCAACAATGTGAATGATGGCAATACAAATAGCTCTTAGTTCTGCGGCCTTTGAAACATTTTCTCCCGGACCTGAAACATTTCTCCAGCCTATGCTGCAGCATAAGCTTAAGTAGCACAATCTTACTTTTCTTACTAATTAAGGCCTTTCTGCCTCAGGGATCATTTGAGAAAACATAATACAAATGGCAGCGTCTCCTTCCCACCCTTGCCCACTGAATTCTGAGAGTCTGAATAAAACATAAAGCTGGAATGCAGAGACAGGAGAGGTAAGTGGAGGGCTGCCCACAGGTATGGGGAAGGCTGTGGACGTTAAGCGACAATAATGCGGCTTCCCTGTTCTGGATTCAGTAAGCTCCCACTGGGACCCAACACTAGTTGCCCTCTACTTCCGGGATAAAAGCCACGTATCCATAATGTATGGAACAGTCATTAAATTCAGTCAACTGCCCTCCTGCCCTTGTCTTAAGGAGCTCTCAGGTCTTCCTTTAAGACCCAACCTTCCCTGCAATTCTTAGCTGTACTCAGGTGGGACTGAACCCAGCTTCAACTCAGGGGCCAAGGCGCTGAAGAGCGTAAGGACACCTGTGGATCCTATCCCATAGTGGACATGTGACCCAAGTCACTCCCACCAGAGCAAACCCCAAGCCTTTCGCTGTAAATGCTGTGACACAGATTCTTATTTCCTCAGGAGGGCACTTATGAGGTATTAGGTCTTGAACTACTACGGCCCTGTTTGCTAACACAAGGAGAGTCAGCCTGAGGACAGTATCAATATACAGAAGGAGGCAAAATGGAAAGAGTTGTAGGAAACCAGAGCTGAGAACCAAGAACTGCTGGTCTAAACCACATGGGCACTTCTTCTGTTCCATGAGCCAATCAAAGCCACCCCTCCTTTTTTATTTGCCTAAATCAACTGAATTGGTGTTTTCACTAATTACAACCAAAAGATACCCAACTGACAATATTCCACTTATTTGATCAACGATGTTAAAAACAACTATGGATAGAACACTCAACTACAGTTTTCATCTTTGATGGATACACAAATCAACAATATTTTGTACAAAGAAACACTAGTTTCTTACCATATTTGAAATTTTATAATATACTAGAGGCCCAGTGCATGAAATTCGTGCACTGGGTGATGGTGGTGGGGGGGGTGTTCCTCAGCCTGGCCTGCGCCCTCTCACAGTGCCCTCAGGGGATGTCCGACTGACGGCTTAGGCGCCAGGAGTGGGCCTAAGCCAACAGTCGGACATCCTGGGCACTGCTGCAGAGGCAGGAGAGGCTCCTGCCACTGCCACTGCGCTTGCTAGCCATGATCCCGGCTTCTGGCTGAGTGTGGGAGTACACTGACCACAGGGGGCAGCCCCTGCATTGAGCGTCTGCCCCCTGGTGGTCAGTGTGCATCATAGCGACCAGTCATTCTGCAGTTCGGTCTATTTGCATATTAGCCTTTTATTATATAGGATTATTTGCTTAAACCCAAGCATTCCTTCATTATTTTTGGCACTTCCAAAAATTTATTCCATATGGGATCTGGAGGGGGATGTTTGAGTTCTAAATGAGAAGCTTCAACCATTACAAGCTGCATAAAACATAAGTAAAACATTTTTGCCAATTTTTTTATTTGTATACATTATTTAGATCTGGGAATCTGACACTAAAAATGGTCTCATATTCAGTGTTGATTTGTATTCAATGCCAACAATAGGAGAAAAAAAAGGACCTCAGTTAATGTGCCTTTGGTGTTTTTATTTCAGAGAACTACTATTTCATAAAAGCAGTTTCCCAGATGAGGTTGGAGGCTGAGGTGGCAGAATGGCTTACTCTTTACATGCAAAGGAAAATTTCCACCAATTGTCTGGGAAAAATATACAACAGTCTTTTCTGCAAGAACTTATGAAAGTAATGAGATTGTTTTCCCCCCTTGCTTCTAAGAAATTTGCAGTGAACAACATTGCTCTTGGGCAGTCTTGGGACATATAATTTTAGAACCTGAATGAATCTTTTTGCATGTAAAAATAAAAGTTATTTTGGTTCTTATAATAAATCAATAGCTAAACAGGATAGCTGTGTTTACTCTAGCCTTATTCAGCTGCTAGTACCAAATAACCTTGATCCAAATTGGACTTCCCAAACATTTTACCGTGATTGCCAGTTCCCGTTGCCTCTGCCTGCCTTCAATCAGGCTGACAACTATTGGTTTAAAGCACCTTATACACCTGCCAGCAAACAAAAGGCTCGTGAGGCCAGACCTCCACGCTCACCCATCGATCGCACCGCTGGACTTCTTGCTTCGTCGTTTTGCAGATTATTTTCTCTCACTATAGAAAGGCTCATTTACTACTTTCCTTGCTCCAGACAATAGATTTTTCTTCTTGTGATGGGGCAGTCTAATAAAAACCTAAACTGGTGGCTTAAAGACCTTCTGTGTAGTGCAGACCTCACCTAAGCCCACTGTCTGGTGCAGATGGGGCAGTAAACACACAGCCCAGATATCAGGGATTATGTCCATATTTATTCAATAAAGAGTAAGTGGTTTGAGACGATAATCATCAATCCCTTGTTTTCACAAGGTTTTATAAAATGTAAGACCACCTAAACATGTTTTAAGGTCATGCTTTTAAAGTCTAAAACAAAATGTACAGCTGAGATCGGGAAGGCTCTTACAACTGAGTTGGGGCTAAAATCATTGTAAGAACCCCACTTTATCTGCATCCTTGGAGAGCACAGAGATGGGTAGGGTTGTCCCATTTACTCCAATCTCTTTTCGACATTGTAAATTTCCTTATGGCCGCACTACTTTCTGCTTACTTATTTTTTTTAATGTAGTTTTACCACATAAAAATGACACCAAATAGCCCTGGCTGGTGTTGCTCAGTGGTTGCAGTGTCGACCTGCAAATCAAAGGGTCTCAGGTTCGATTCCTGGTCAAGGGCACATGCCTGGGTTGTTGGTTCACCCGGCCATGGTCAGGGCGTGTGCAGGAGGCAACCAATTGATGTGTTTCTCTCACCTCTCTCTCTTTCCCTCCCTCCCTCCCTCCCTCCCTCCCTCCCTCCCTCCCTCCCTCCCTCCCTCCCTCTCTCTAGAAAATCAATGGGAAAAATATCCTTTGATGAGGATTAACAACGACAACAAATAAAATGACACCAAATAAAGGGATTTGGCCATATACAATTTCTGAGAGGACTGTCCTTCCTTCCAAGAAACTCAACAATAAACAGGCATTGTGTTTAATCATTTTATGTGAAGTCAAGTCTAAAATTTGCTGTTTTTATTCCAGAGCACACGCAGACAAGCATCTTCCTTCTTTCTTATATGAGAAAATAAATTTCTTAAATAAACTATCCTACTTCCCATGGCTGCTGGACATAAAATGTACCATTTAACTAAAGAATATTTCACCTGCTCCCTTTATCCCATTCATTTCCCACAAAACATTGTTCATCCTTCCCCTTCAGACTAGATCGAATGAGAAAATGCCTCAAACATACGTGGTTAAATAAGTGTGTTTTCTGAATTTACCAATACCCAGAATGAGAAACCATTTGCTCAACATGCTCAAAATTCAGTCTTTGAGCCTACTCAAAGGTGGGTCACCAAGGCAGAGGGACTTGGGGTCCAAAAATCCTAGTTAGAATTTCCTATTTCACAGTCTGTCAGGGCATTTCTATCCTTCCCTAAGGGTGCCTCAAAGAAACAAGTGAAAATTTATCGACTACTTAAACCTTAAATATAGTTTACCCTTTTAACTCACAAACATTAATAGACTGTGCCCACCACCACTATTACATCTACTCACTGGCTGCTGACAGAACTTTGACCTCTCTGGAAGCGAACAAATATGGGTGGCGGGGGGGGGGGGGCACCACTCCCCTACTTTCCTATTCTAATTTTTAAGATATCTGAAGGTTTTAAGATGATTTGTGAGGATGCTGGTAAAATTATAGCTGAAAACCTGGAGAATGAGCATTCTATAGAACCCACGGAGGAAATGATACCAAAGGCTTTAGGAAGCTGTGGATTTTTTTGAAGGCGAAAGATGAAAGTAAAACCTGCACAAGTAGCATACCAAGAAACAGATGGTCTTTTTACAGAATGAACCAAGAGTGTGCCTCCCACAAGCAGGCTTCTTAATGGTCGCATACTGAGCGCTTCTATGCAGATTATTTCCCTTGCTAAGCGCAGAGGCAGATAAACAGGGTTAGCTCACTGACATTAAACGACATAGTGTACTTGGAGCTCATCTACTATTTAGTCTGTAAACACCTGATATGCAAAACCGTATGAAGAAACTACTGCCAAGACGGTTGAAAATGAACCAATGTTCAGTGAAGATTTAGAAGCTTGGCTGTCATTTTGCTAAAGATGCTCCCCTTCCTATTTAATCAATGAGCCCAGTTCCGTTTTACGTGCTCAATTTAGAATGTGTGATTTCGTTTCATTTTGGCTTATTCTAAAACAAGTTCAAGGAAGCTTAGAACTAGGAGGGGGATGGGGTAGGGAAAAAACCCTCAGGAACTTGTATGAGTTAAATAGAAGTCATATTTCACAAGAATATTTCAGAAACAAATAGATTGACTTGCTCTTCCGCTGCGCAGACTGAGAAATCACGGTTGAAAGGTTTATTTCCATTTAGCACGGGGTCACAGAACCACCAGTGATGACCCTCTGTGAAGGTCTTCCTCTACCTTCCTCACTGTGGTTTGCCAACTCCACATGTCTCGCTCTTTGATGAGGAACCTTTCAGTGAGGGCAGAGGCAGATCTTCTGACACCCAGGAAATCAAGCTGCTCCCTCAGTTAGTTCCCTGGTGGGAGAAGGGTGGATGCAACAGGGAGCCTGTGCTAAAGAAGGAAAGCAGATGTCCCTTGTGGGGGAGCCCTCACTGTGTCAAAGCCAGAAGTGACACAGAGTGTGCACACAACTGCTCACCAACTTCTCTGACGGCTGAACCCAGGCAGCGGCACCCTTCAGAGCTGGCTGGGGACTCCCCCACATCCAGGATTGTTGCTGAGGGTGGAGGACCCTGTTACTCAATGCCCAAGATATGTGCAAGGAAGCTAGATCAATATCTTCTCATTAATGTGAGTACTAACTTTCCAAACAGGCCTTTTTTTGCGGACAAAAAACTTTGAGTAGCTTATATGAACTCTTAGTTTATTACTGATCCCAGTAGCCAATCAATTTCTGAGAACAAATATTTGGAACAAGAATATGGATGTTTGCATTCAGATACCTATATTGCTGACTATGTACAGGGTGGGACAAAAGTGGGTTTACAATTGTGAGTATGTGAAACACAATTTATTCTTGTATTACTTTTTATTAATTACTAGTGGCCTGGTGCATGAATGAAGATTTGTGCAAGAATGGGCCTTCGTTCCCCTGGCTGCCAGCACTGCCTTTGCTCTGGCCGGAGCAGCCTTTCTGCCTTCCCATGCTGCCCAGAGGCCAGGAGCGGCTGGGGTGGTGAGGAACGCCCTGTACCCAGCTGCTGGGCACCTGTGTATGTGAATTAACCCACCATCTTTGTTAGGTTAATTTGCATACTCACTCCTGATTGGCTGGTGGGCATCACGAAGGTACAGTCAATTAGCATGTTACTCTTTTATTAGGTAGATTGTATTGTTTTCCATATGAACAACTGTAAACCTACTTTTGCACCACCCTATATACGTAAAAATATGTTGAAATACCTATCTATATAGATTTATATTTAATAGATCTAGACATTTAAAATAGTTACATTACTGACATATATCTCTATAAATGGTATAAATAAAATCTTAGTGTTCCAGTGAGTTATGGGAGCAAAGTGTTTCCACTAGACTTCAAGTTTTTCAAAAACCAGGGATGTGGCATAGTCCTTCGTTGACTTCCAGCACTTAGCCTTGCTGAGGGAGTAACAACACCAACCAATCTTTGCCTGGCCCTCTGGATTTAGTCTCCTAATCCAGGAAACTCATGCACGATCTCTTGTTTTTGTTTTACTTATATTTCAAACTTGACCATCACTCTGCTTGCATTACTTGTGGATTGTACTTTCGGGGAGGGGGGTTGTATTACAGAACCTGGGCATTTGGTAACTTAATTTTCAAGTAGCATCTGTATTTTATATTATACCATAGTAAAACTTTGTTTACTTTGCAACAAATACTATTTGCACCATGCTCTTCTTTTTATAGGCTGAGAAACAGATTTTTCTCTGAGTCAGAAAGAGGAAAAAATATGTAGGGCCCTGACTAAATGAAAATTGGATTCCTTGTTTTGGCTGCCACATAACAAATAATTGAGACCACAACTCTGGCAGTCTTGACTCCTCTCTTCTGCTCTCAACTACATTTGCTCCATTAGCAAGTCCTGTTGGTTCTGCCTTCCATCAGTCCAGAATCCAACATCTTCTTCTCACCTCCTCTGTGACCACTGGGGTCTGAGCCAATTTTCTGCCCTGCCAGCCTCCTAACTGGTCCTTCTCATCTGCCACTGTCTCCCTAGAATCTATTTTCATGAACATCCAAAGAGATTCTTTTAAAGTGAGTCAGCTCAAGTCCCTCCTCCTCGCAAGAGCCATCTATGGGTTCTCCCCTCATTCAGAGTAATGCCAGAAAGGCTTTACACACTCTGGCCTCCTTTACCACCTGGTCTTGTCTCTCATTGCTCGCTCTTGCTCACACCACTCCAGACACATGGCTCTCATCACTTTTTCCCAGCAAACTCGCCATCCTTCCCTCTCATGGCCTTTGCACCTGCTATTCCCTTCACCCAGATATGTCCAGTCCTCCCTCACCCCAATCTGCATGGTTCAGACTCTCACCTCTGTTAGATCTTTCTTTTAGAGTTTCCTCACTCCCTTGTTAAAAATGGCACTTCTTCCAGGCCCTCTCCTATCCCTCCTGTCCTGCTTTATTTGTCTCTCTATCACTTAGCTGGATTTACTTATTTACTGACATTAGAATGTAAAGCTCCTGAGGGCAAGGATATTTGCCTGTTTGTTTCATTGCTTTATCTCCAGCACCTAGGACAGCACCTTGGGTACAGTGCTCAATAAATACTTAAATAAATTGAATGATGACTAAATAGAGCAATCAAGCAACCTTTTAGGATTTTGTTTTATGCCACAGTTACAAAAACTCAAACCTTTAGCCAAAACAGCCAAGTTATTTAGTGTTGCGACTCTTCTTCAACCACTAGATATTTCAAAATTACATATTAGTTCTTTTTTGACAAATTTGCAAATTGAGAACCAAAGTGACTGGACCTGCCACCTTCATATTATGGTCACAAGTCTTAGCAGCACTCATCTGTCATCTAATCAGCAATTAATACAATTTTTAGGTTAATATGAATTACTACAAAGGTTTGGAACAACCTAGTTCAATATGAATGTGAGAATATTTTTAAATGGTCAACTTTAAGGGACAATGGGCTGATGTCTAGGATATGAATAAATTTACACCCTAAATTCTGAAGTGAAGTTTGGAGAAAATAGAATGACTTCTGTATAGCACCTTTTATAAATCTAGCAGAAACCAAATTCACATCAATGCCAAAAGCAAAGTGAATTTTCCTGCAGGAAGTGCCTAATCCCATAATAAACCTGTTGAAGAGACAGGTTGAATGTTCACCGAGACTAAGTGTTTAAGAGGTCTCCATGGTGTAATTTATCACTACTACAGCTTTAAAAGCCATGAAAATTGCTCCACAATCCCACTAGGAACTAGGTTGCTCATGTCAGGACCATGGTATACAATTTGTTTATATTTTCATAACACTTCCTTGTTGAAAAAATATATCTATTATATTTACTACAAAGCCACAGGTTATAGTCATATGAATATTCCAGAGAGAAAATATTTTAAACTAACACTGTTTGACTATAATAAACTAAGTAAAAACAACATTATATTGTTCATCTGAGAAGGCACAATTTAAATAGAAGATTTCAGATTTAAATGGAATGAGGGAAGTGGTTATGGAATTTTTATTTCCAATCTAGTCAAAAAATTAATCATTCATACTTTTTTTTAAATCCCCACCTGAGGATATTTTTTCCATTGATTTCTAGAGAACATGGGGGGGAGGAAGAAAGCGGGGGGGGGGGGAGATACAAATATCCACGTGAGAGAGACACATTGATTGGTTGCCGCCTGTATGCACCCCTACTGGGGATAGGGAACTTGCAACCGAGGTATGTACTCTTTGATTTTTTCAAATATATTTTTATTGATTTTAGAGAGGAAGGGAGAGGGAGAAACAGAAATATCAATGATGAGAGAGAATAATTGATCAGATGCCTCCTGCATGCCCCCTACTGGGGATCGAGCCTACAACCTGGTACTTACTCTTGACCAGGAATTGAACATATAAAAAAACCAGCCAGGGCTATTCACATATTCTTAACACAGTGACTATATTATAGTGCATGAGGCTTATTCAGGAATTCTATAAGGATGAACATCCCTGAGTTATTTTCGTCATACTACTTGTAAAAGAGAATGTGTGCTATATTTACCAAGTGCAATAGTATTCAATGGTGCAAGAGCCTAAAGAGAACTTTTTTTTTGTATTTATATGCCAAATACATAAAAAGAATAAATATCCTCTCTCATGTTTCTATCTCTCTCCCCCTCTCCCTTCCTCTCTGAAATCAATTTTTTAAAAAAAGCCCAGCTAGTGTGGCTCAGTGGTAGAATGTCGATCTATGAACCAGGAAGTCATGGTTCGATTCCCAGTCAGAGCACATGCCATGGTTGGGGGCTCAATCCCCAGGAATGGGCATGCAGGAATCATGGATAATGATTCTCTCTCATTATTAATGTTTCTATCCATCTCTCCCTTTCCTGTCCTCTCTGAAATCAAGAAAAAATATTCTTTAAAACAAAGAATAAATAAAAATGTAGTTTGTAGAGACTTATTTTTATTTTATTCTGTTTTTAAAACAAACAAATTTTAAAAATTGTGAAAGTTTACAAACACAAGCATAGTTAATTGACACCAAAGTCTATTTTTAGGGAGAAATCAATGTATGACAGTAACTATTTATGAATAGTCACAAGAGGACTGGTAAGGTCTGAGAAGCCTTCTATCATTAATGATAAACGGGAACATTTCTTAGATGTTAATTCAGAGGGTAGGGTTTTAGAATAACGTGTTAGAAGGAGATATGGTGCTAGTTTTTGAAAATTCTAAAATTTACCCTCAAGTTTTAAAAAAATATATATAGTTTTATTGATTTCAAAGAGAGAAATGGAGAGGGAGAGAGAGAGAGAAACATCAATGATGAGAGAGAATTATTGATCAGCTGCCTTTTGCATGCTCCACACTGGGGATCGAGCACACAACCCAGGCATGTGCCCTGACCGGGAATCGAACTGTGACCTCTTGGTTCATAGGTCGCCGCCCAACCACTAAACCATTCGGGCTGGGCTACCCTCAAATTTGATTAAAATTTCAGATTTTTTACAGGAGGTTCCTCGTTTAGAAATGGAATCTGGGCCCTGTCTGGTGTGGCTCAATTGGTTGGAGCATCGTTCCGTGCATCAAAATGTTCGGGTTCAATTTCCACTCAAATACATAGCCCACGTATTTTCAGATATGATCTTAGACTATCAGTAACACAAAGTTTGGTATCCATTAGCTCTTTGAATTGATTTTTCATAGCTCAATGTAATAAGCTGAGAAGCAGAAAACAATGCGGCAAAGGACAAGGCAGAGCAGGTGGGTCGGCATGAAGGGAGGAGCTGGTTATAGAATGGAATGGACAAGTCTTATTTATTTTACAAAACACAACTCCACATGGAACTTGAAGAGTTAAATCCAAGCGGGCTGTCTTATGGATACTGAAAACTGGGCGAAGAGGCATCAAGAGCTGATGGGGTGAGGAGCCCAAGACTTAGGCTTCACTGGTGAGAAGTGATGATGACGGGTGGGCTCCTATGATCGAGGAAGGGGCCCCAGGACCAATGCTGCATCACATGTGTGATCCTAGCAGGAAGTAGGGCAACTGAGAGGTATGATCAAAAGAGAAGCACTTGATAACAGAAACCAGGCATGGGCCAGAAGTTTGGCCAGGGACAAACCCTCACAACTTAGAATGGGGGAGGGAGACACTCCTCCACAATCTATGTATAAAGGAAATCTCCTCTCTTTCATGCTTGGGGCCTCCTGTGCCTGAAATCGGGAAAACAACAACAAATGAATTCTCTCCTTTTCTTCTACCACTACTGGTCCTCCCTTCATCGCCTGCTTTCCAGGGCTGATGTAGTCACACAACTCAAACCTGATTCGGCTCAGATTTACTGATTCCTGATTCAACTCCATTTCAGTAGCCATGGAGCACCTGCTGAATACCAAGTTCACGTTTCCTGTGGCCACACAGGTGGGACAGTACCTCTGGGCACCATCAGAGTGAAACATGGGTCCTGAAGCTTGAGGCAGGGACCAGGGTATCACCAGAGAGATTTTGAGCAAGGATGCCTGACACTGGCTTCCTGACACAGGTACAAGGGATGGCAGGAAAGCCAGAGAGAGGCCCTTTGCGTGTGAAACACTTTGTTTCCAAAATGGATCGAGGTCAGACAAATACCACAAGGCACAATGAATCTCTGAGTGTAGAAGGTTTGCAATGTGTGCTATAGGCACCAGAGTCACTAATATGTATGAAAGTCCATGGGACTATTTCACCATGTAATACATTGCAGAGTCTGAAAAATCAATGTCCTAGGGCACAGAAAGATGAACGCAGAGCTTTTCAATTATCTTTTTTCCCCCTAAAAATATTTCTCCCTTCAAACAGATTCAAAGGCAATATGATATTGTTTTCATTATGGTCTATGCAAATATCTCACCCAGTTCAATCCCACTGGGTAATAGCCCACTGGGCAGAAGACTATACAGACCCTGAAAACACAGTAAGTTAATAAAACTCTCTTGAGAGCTCAGTGAATGGGGACAAGACATCTTCAGCAACTGACTTGTCTGTTTAACAGTCTGCACCCAATTTTTAAAATATTGACACTGTCTTTCTTTTAAACCAACGTTTTCTGTTGGTAAGTACATGGATTATGGTATTGTTTTAAAATAAAATTTCCTGTCACTCTCACATCTTTAGAAATATAACAGAAGCAATCCTAAAATCCCAGCTCCTTCCTATTCAGTAAAATAAGAAACCAGACTCCGTTTACTGGATCAGGCAAAAAGCTAACTTCAATCTCAATTACCCAAAAGGCATAGGGTCACCTGCCACCTTTGGAAAAAATAGGCCTGCACATAAATGATGCAATTTTAAGAATAAGTTTGGAGACTTCCCAACTTCTTGGGGGCAGAAAGGAATATTCTAGTAGGACATACAGCATTCATTCTGTGTTCTGAAATAGGTGTATTCTATCCAGAGCCTACAGCACTCCCGGCTAGCACTCATCGGCCATGCAGAGAAGGCTTGTCAGCCTTTTGCCAAACCGAATTTTACCTGAAAGGCCAATAAATAATAAAACCAAAAGCAGCATGCCTCTGGGGCAATGGGCATGCAAGTGCACTGGGGGAAGGAGGAGAGGGAAGGGATGAGGCTGGAGTCCAAATAGTGTTAGTGCACAAAATGTGTGAAATGGGATAAATATTTGTTTTTAAAAATGACCTATTATTTCAGGAAATGCTCTAAGTCTCATGGTGTGGTTGCCTCAAATACATTCAGCCTGTCCTTTTGTCTGGTGGCCTATGATGGCACTTTCCTCTTATTCCTGGTCTTGCTTAGTAGACTCTGTACCAGGGAATGACTGGGGTGCTTGAGCCATGAGAATGTGGGGATTTACTGAGCCTTTGATTCCTCCTGTTTCTTGGCTGATTCATGTCATCTTAACCCCCAAGTACTTCCCAAATACCCTTCCACAGCTGCTTGGCACACGGAACAAGAGTGTCTTCTCCTGGCCACCCCGCCCCGCCCCGCCCCAACCCTTGCACTTACTGCTCCTCTGTCAGAAAAATCAGGGTTGACAGCTCAGCTTCTCGTACTGAGAGGCTGCCTCTTTCCCAGACTTTTATATTATTGCTGCAATCAGATAAAATGCATGTTTTTAAACTAGAAAGAGTTAAGGCTCTTCCCTAAAACACTATAGTACTTGACATGCTACATTTATTTTCAAGGACACAGGATTTTTAATATCCATTCTTTCACTGATTCATTCAACAAAAATTTATTGAGTGCCTACTCTGTGGGAAGCTCTGTCCTTGACATTGGGATATAACAATGAATAAGACAGATAATATTTTTTTTCCTTCATGGCAATAATATTCCAGTGGGAGAAGTCAGACAAACATATAAAAGAAACAAAGGAACAAGAATAAAATAAAGAACACAAGATAGTGATGAGTGTGCTGAAGAAAATTAAACAGGATGTGGTGATGGAGGGTGATGGAGATGAGGGGCCATTTCACATGAAGTAACCAGACGAGTTCTCCCTGTGGAGGTGACATCTGAGCTCAGGGAGACTTTTGAGAGTGTTCTTTGAGACCTCAGTTTGTAGTCTTCATCAGCAAGAGCAAAAACAGGAAGGAAGTATGTAAAATATTTTTTTATTTGTCTGCATTCATTTGGTTTGGTTCCCACTAAAGGCTAAACTTCATGGCAGAGAGCCACATACATCTCTAATCAAGTACAAGGAGTCTCATTAGAGAAATATTTATTACATGTGACTGGGTAAAATACTCCAGATGGTATCTGGGCATTTGCATAGAGCTTCATGTCAAATTAATAATCATTAATTAAGGCTTAGATTTTTCAGCATAAGCAGGATTGAAAAAAACAAGTGGTCAGGCCAGCACCAACCCTCTGTAAAACTTGCAAGCAGACAAGGTTTGGCCTTAAGGCTGCTCTATTCTCCCTCTAGAATTTATCCTATTCACCACCAAAGTACCCAGTCTTCATACTTTACAGTTTAGCAATTCTGGACTTAACCAAGTAATTGAAAGGATCAGCCCTAAAAAGAATCTGAGGAACCCTCCCTTTAACCTAAAAGCAATTTCACCAGATGATCTGTCTTACATTGAGTGAGCCATCCGTCACAAAATTCTTGAGGCCAATTTAAGAATTCAACAAAATGTCTTGTGCCTAATAACGCTCTTGCTCAGCTGCAGAGGCAAGCTAAGAAGATAATATGTGAAATAAAGCGATTCTGAAATCTTTGCATTTTCTGATTTGTGGTATAATGCAATGAAAGAATTGCTTTGACCCTGTCAAGTGGAACCTCAAGGACAAAGATTTTATCATTTCTTTTCCTGGAAAATTGATGTAAAGATTCAGTTTACTTTGGAGTATCGAAGCGCTTCGGCAACTAAGAAAAAAAATGGATTGATTTTTCATATACATGTTATATAATTAAGTTCGAATTTGATAAAAAGAGCTGATCAAAAAGTAGTGACCATTCTGAAATATTCCTCAGTGCCGAAAAATTACTCCCTGTAGTTTTAGAAAAATAAATGCTTAAGTACATTTCCTTGATGGAAGTCAGGTGTTATGTTTCCATACTAATGTTCTCACCCTTTTTCTTAAAAAAGGAATGACAGATCCGGCATTTGTGCACTCCTTTTATGTTTCTATGTGTTTTGACTGTGCCACATACAGCCTTACGCTGTAGATTTGGGGTGAACGTCTATGCAGCAATGGCCATTGGTGCCTGCCCACACCCCTGCAATAATCACCTCTCCTGAAGAGGCCAGCAGCTTCCTGCTGCAAGCCCCTGTCACTGCTGAGCACGCTCTGACCCCAAGCATGCCTGGACTGCTCACATGCTGGTTGTAAAAGCCATGGAAGTGACAGAAAGGCAATGGTTAATAACACTCCGATTTCTCTTCCCCTCAGGTAGACAACTCAGAGGCATGCTATATGTCATCTTCCAGAGACCCCCATGTGGGATTGAGGCCCAGGTGCCACGATAGTCAAGTGTTCATCAATGTAACCTCTAATGGCTTTCTTTTCCTGCCCTCTTTTCCATCTCCAGTCTCTCATTAGTGCTTTTTGGGATAACACCCTAAAAAAACTTCTTGCATTCAAATCCTTGCCTGAAAGTCTACTCTCAGGGATGACAACCTAAAGTAATCTATATCTTAAACATGCAAAGAGGCTATTAATGCTAAAGGATAAATCCAGTGCAAGACTTTTTTTTGGCATTTCTTATACCACCTAAAGCAGTACTTTGTACGTGAAACGTGGCATTGATAATGAAGAAGGAAGCATCTAACACCCACTGAGCACATCCTCTATGTCAGGCGCTGTGACAAACTTTACATCCTATTGACTCTCTTTCAAAAGCCTTCTGAGGTAGACACTACTGAAGGCATAGACTTGATCTGGTTCACTGTTAAGACTCAGCTCCTACAATAGTACTTAATACATATAAGACACTCACTGAATACCTGATGCATAAATCCAATTTTACAGATGATATGGTAGTGACTTAGAAAGGTAAGTAACCTGCTGTTGGTTCTGCAGTTGTAAATGGCAGGGCTGATTCCAGAGTTCAAGCTCTTAACTCCATACTGTACTAGAGATGGCCCACATGAGGAAGAGGAGTGGGGGGTCTGTTTAATGAATACTTGTTTGCTTGCAGGAGACTAAGTAATATGTGGGGTTGCTAACATAGTTGCTGTCACAGACGCACAAAAATTGACATTACTTGCATCCTCACTTACTGATTATATAATTCTTCTGGCTACCTGCATTCTTTCCCTAATATTTCTCCCTGCGTCACCTGAGTAAGTAAATTCATGTGTCTGCCTGTGGGTATGGTAAGAGTATTTCAATGATTAATTTGGTGATTAGCATGTGTTGTGATATCTGACAAATATCCTACTTATCTCACTGCTATTTCTTAGTCAAAAGTTAGGAAGGCAGTATAACTAACATGCCTGTGCTCAGGTAAAAAAGCAAATAAATCTCTCCTTAATTATTATCATTACTAGAGGCCCAGTGCACGAAATTTGTGCATGGAGGGGGGGTTCCCTCAGCTCAGCCTGCACCCTCTTCAATTGGGGAACCCTTGGGGGATGTCTGACTCTGGTTTAGGCTCAATCCCTATGGACATCCCTCTCGAAATCTGGGACTGCTGGCTCTTAACCGCTCACCTGCCTGCCTGTCTGATTGTGCCTAAATGCCTCTGCCTGCCAGCCTGATCACCCCTAACTGCCCTCCCCTGCTGGCCTGATCACCCCTAACTGCCTTCCCCTGCTGGCCTGGTTGCCCCCAACTGCCCTTCCCTGCTGACCTGATCTTGCCCCCAATGGCCCTCCCCTGCCGCCTTGATCTCACCCCTAACTGCCCTCCCCTCCCAGCCTGGTTGCCCCCAACTGCCCTCTCCTGCAGGCCTGATCTCACCCCCAATGGCCCTCCCCTATCAGCCTGATCTCACCCCCAACTGCCCTCCCCTGCTGGCCTGATCTCGCCCCTAACTGCCCTCCCCTGAAGGCCAATTTGGTTCTGACTGGTCAGTTTCTATGCCAGCATCAAAAGCTCCACCTCCTAGGCAACCATTGGCTCCCCACAGCACCCAGATTTGGTTCTGATTGGTCGGTTCCTATGCCAGTCAGCATCAAAAGCTCCATCTCCTAGCTAGCCATTGGTTCTTCACAACAGCCAGATTTAGTTCTGATTGGTCGGTTCCTATGCCAACCAACGTCAAAAGCTCTGCCTCCTAGGCAGCCATTGGTTCTTCACAGCACCCACATTTGGTTCTTATTGGTCGGTTCCTACGCCAGTCAGCATCTCTGGGCCTCTCTCTTGGCCTGATGAGAGAGGCGGGGCTTAACAGCAGCCACCCCTGGAGGAGGCCAGGAGAGAAAGAAAAGCCCGGCTGCTGGTAAAGATCAGAAAGAAAGGGAGAAAAAGAGAGAGGCAAGTACTGATCAACAGCTGCCACTGAGGCTACGGATCAGACTCTGCCTCTCTCTCTGGGTCTCAGCCCCCTGGGCAGTCAGTGCTGGGTCGCCCCGGCAACCCAGCACGAACTGAAGGACTTCCGGGTTGGTCAGCCTGCAGTCATGATTGGTTGTTACAACCCTGTCCTTTTATATATTAGATTATTGCCCTTATAAAGATAGTAATAGGAGAGAAGTAGGTAGAGAGAGAAGTTACCAGAGGCAATATTTATTTTCTGCTTCAAAATAAATTAGGAACATCTAGTACTTCAAGAAATTTTTTCCCAGACACTAACACACATTGTTTAGCTATCTGTATATGATTTCTCTAATCACCTCTCCTGAAGAGGCCAGCAGCTATCTGTATATGATTTCTCTAATCACCTAATCTCTAATCTCTAATCACAGGGGCTTGCAGCAGGAAGCTGCTGGTCTCTTCAGGAGAGGTGATTAGAGAAATCATATACAGATAGCTAATGATTTTGCTGGCCCATCAACTGGTAACTATTTATTTTGTTGAACTACTGACTTGAGTTTTGTCTTTTAAAAAAAGAAGCACAATTAAATAACTTATTAAACATATAAAAAAAACAAAATAATAAACTATGTATCAAAAACAAGAAGTATAAATCGCACAGGTGAAGGAGTAATTTAAAAATATGCTACACTTAAAGTCATCTATAGAACAGGTCTTAGTGGTTATTAAAATGATGCCCCTGCCCTGACCGGTTTGGCTCAGTGGATAGAGCATCGGCTTGCAGACTGAAAGGTTGCAGGTTCGATTCCGGTCAAGGGCATGTGCCTGGGTTGCGGACACATCCCCAGTAGGGGGCGTGCAGGAGGCAGCTGATCGATGTCTCTCTCTCATTAATGTTTCTAACTCTCTATCCCTCTCTCTTCCTCTCTGTAAAAAATCAATAAAATATATTAAAAAAAAGAAAAAAAAATGATGCCCCTAAAGTCCTATGACTTTTAATAAAAACACTAAGTAGAAATATAAATGCTAAATCAATTTCTTCTCAAATATTTAAAATGTTAAAGGTTAATCTATTCTGGTGAACTAGCCATGACAAAGTGACACGCTGTAAACAATAAACAGCTTTTATTAATAAAAACCGTAACTACATTACTTAAGAACAACAGTTAAATAACAGCTCAGAGCCAACTCCCATGCTATAGGCAATTGGCCCTTGGAGAGAAAAAAATATAACGGTAACTCCTACTCCAGAATATGTTACCCAAATTTTGGAGAGAAGTGAGCAAGTTCTTAGAGCTTTTTGGAAAGTGTTAAAGTCTGATTTTTGAGCATCCCATTTGCCCAACAGCTAAGAACAATCACTGCCTTTTATATAAAAGATTATGAGCCAAACGTGTAAATCAAAACATACATAAAAGAATTTCTCCAGTTAAGCTCTCATAAAACTTTAACTGTAAACACATAAAGATTCTCTAATAAATAACACTGAGAATATAAGAGTTATCTATCACAAGGTTACATTTTCCACTAACAGTAATTTTCTTCTGAAAAAAAAAAAAAACATTCTTCAATTTCAAAAGCAGTATCTTTTTAAGGAAAATAACCTTCAATTAAAAAACAATTATGATGATAATTGACATTCAACATAACCAATCTTTTCCTGACTCATGCTGATTGGTATTCTCCATCTCTTCCAAGAAGTTAAGGAGCAAGAATGAAGAAGGTGCACAGCTTTTTTCATAGCATATTTTCAGTTATTCTTTTAAATTCACCTGTTCTTATAACTGACCTTATTTGCCATTTAGATATTAACTATCCAAATATTTTAAGGATGGCAATTATATTATAAAGTGAGTAATTTCTTACCATCCATCTACAGAACCTTTAAAAATATTAAGGCTAACCTGGGAAAAGAGATTATTCGATAGTTCCTGTCTATCATAACAAATAAAATTCTAAATAATAATTAATATGAGAAAATATGATCACTTGTTGAGTGCTGGTATACCAAACATGGGTATATCTTATAATCTGGTAAAGAGAAGCAGCTTTTAGACACACAGAAAGAGAGACAGGGATCCTGGGCCTGCGCAAGCTCTGAGGAGAGCTGTCTCTAAGATGAAAGAGGGAGTGGGGGAAGCCTGTGACTAGCTTCGCAGGAAAATACATATACCATAGCAATCCATCACACCCTCAGTTGTGAAACATTTATTCTTTTAAACCTTTATTTACTTAAGAGACTTTGGCTCTAGGATTTATTCTAAGAGACAAAAAGCTACTTTGATTTTTAAAAAGTCAGGAAAGATGACCTTCCCAAAAATATTCTTAGATATTCCTTTTGAAGAGGCTATGTTGCATTTGGAAATACTGCATTTTAATTTTACCTACAAAAACCCAACAAATGCTACTACTTCTAAGTGATCCCATAGGCTCTGGGTTAAGGAAGGCACTTCGTTTGCACTTTTCGGTCACTGATAAATAGTTTCAGGATTTTATTTTATGGGAAGGACAGAGTCGGGAGAGAAAGAGGCAGTGGTTTTAACAGGATTAATATGTAATGTATTATTTCTATGAGAGCAAAAGACACAAAAGCCTGATCTCTGTTGTTTAGCCCTGGGCCTGCCCACGATGATGCAGTCAGCACTGTGAGAGATGCAGCGTCTGTACCAAACTTGCTCTTAAAATAGAAGTTTTGTATTTCCTAATGACTTCTCTGGAAGAATTACTTGCTAAAGCAGGTTTTTTGTCCCTCGCCCCCGCCCCCCCAATGTACACTGACACCAGAAGAAAGAAAACAATCTCCTGGAGTAGACGTAAAAAAATCTAAGCTCTCCTTCCCATGCACTGCCATTGTACCATTTACCTTTCTTTACGTAGCTCAGTAGAGGGGAAATCGTGCAAGGCAATGAAAGGTGAAATCTCTCTCTACTTCAAAAGAACTTGCCATATGGGTGCTAAAAAGAAACTCGCTGTCAATATTGAAAACTGGGAAGACTAAACAGGCACAATAGGGAAGTAGTCTTGAGAGAATTCATTTTTAAATGGCTTGTCCTTTTATTTCCTTCGGGGTAGGGTGGAGGATATGCAGCCAAATGCCTCTGAAAACATAAATCTAATTATTCTATGGGTTCCGCATTTTCCTGATGCTTCTTTTCCTGCTCCAGTCCCATTACTTAGAATGAGCCCCACTTGTTTCGCATTATTAAAGCTGATAAATTAACCCGGAGGCTCAAAATTACTTTTACTACTACTCAGTGGGAAAACATATTAAATTATTATAAAAACAATATTTAACTATGATAGGGTATAGAAGTGTATGCTAATAAAATGAAAATATTTTAAATATGTATATTTTTCTGATTTTTTAGTTTCTACATGCTTCAGCAGATTTTGTTGGATTTTACTCTCAGTCTGAAATGTTGATTTACTGAAAATAAGAACATGGTGTAAAAGGCAAAAATAGGAGTTGGCATCATATATCTATGAGATGTCATGGTTCCAAGAAACATTTGCTGATACAACTCTAGGGCCCACAGGGCTTTGTGAGAGGGGCTGCCCCACCTCTGCCCCAGCTGTGTATACAAAGGCAAAGTGTTGCTGTGATGATCACCACCCAAAAGAGGACAGAGTCTAGGCTGAAGAAGGGACAGGAGCTGGGAGCTAGCCGCTGTGGAATTTTTATTCTCCATTTTCCTAGATTTCTACACCTCCAAAGCCTGGATTTATAGGCTGAATTCCTCCTGAAAACAATGCTCTAACAACTTTGTGTAAATTCCAGAAGAAAAGCCATTCTATCAGCAAAGTTTGTTTATTCTACCTCCAAACTATACCTGGGAGCCATTCCCTTTTATCCACCTTCACATGGCCACCATCGCCTCTCCTTGCACCACAGCAACTGAGGGCTCATTCTTCTACCCCCTCCCCAATCCATTCTGCATACAGTACCCAAAGTAAATTTAAACAACTATCTCTGATCATATTTCTCTGCATAATACCCTTCAATGGCTTTTCACTGCAGTTAGAATAAAAGCCAAGTGCATTGCCACTAACTACAGAGGGCCTACTTATCTGACCCCTTGTGCATTCTCCCTGCCACTCCTGTCATATTCGTTTTCTTTCAGCTCCTTCAACTCACCAAACTCCCTCTCTGTGGAGGGCCTTCGTGGCGGTCATTTCCTCAGCTTCTTTACCCAACTCTTCTTGTGGTTGGCTCCTTTTCATCTGTCAGGTTGGGGCTTAGATACTTCCTTCTAAGAGTAGCCTTCTCTGATATTTCTGTGTAAAGTAGCTGCACCCCCACCCTATTCTTTACAGTCATAGAATATTGTAAATTACCTTGAAAACTACTTTATTTCTGGGTTAGTTCATGTTTGTACGGATTATACTCCAACAGGTATACAAACTCAAGTGGCAGGAGTGACTGTGTTTATTCTAGGCTACGGCCTCATATCTAGGACAGCTGTGCCTGGCACTGTCACTCAAGGAGCATTTGTTAAATGAATAGACACACAAGAAAAAAGTGATGTGAACAGGAGATCCAGCATTTCACTTCACTGTGTTACCTATTTATACATAATTATGACCTACAGTACAAACTGTCACAGCATGCTTCTCTATTAAAGATGACTGATTTATAGGAATTAGTGCTTTATTAATAAGTACTGGAAAGCTATATCCTTTTTTGAAAAGATTTGCCAATATGTTTGACATTTTCTATTGATTGATCAAACACCTTTTGGAATTTAGCTCTATCGTCTTGTAGTGCTGGGTAGAAGTAAATAATGACATTTTTTCCTTGGGACTATTTATTCAGCCTTTGTGGGTAGCTTTTGCAAACCACCACTGTTGGTTGAGCTGAGTGATTGGCTGAACTGAACAGTAAAGCCCAAGGGATGGACACTTTTGAGACTCCACCAGCTGCACTCTAAAACAGACCAGGCAGCAGCGCTGACCCCAAATAGTCACTTGATACTGTTTTTGCTATGAAATGTGTAAGAAACCCAGACCTTTTTAGCATTTTTGAGCTATTTAAAGAGATTTTTTTAATTGAGTAATTTAAACAGGTATGTGTCTACTTTATTGCACAGCAGATTTAGTCCTACTCCTTGTAAACAAGACTTCATGCTGACATTTGTAGTGCACAACAGACAGAATCTCTAGAACAATATGTTTAATTAATTTCTGTTAAAATTTAAAGACACCTAAGGCATGGAATTCTAGATAAATATTTATCCAAGTGCTCACTCCATATGAAAGGTCACGTGTTCACATTTTACATCCATTAGAAATATAAACGTAAAGTATTAATGAATGCCAATTCTATTAGAATAATTATCACTTGGTGATATACTTATTTCTTTTTGTGTCTGTCATCTTGATATACAAGTGCCTCTGAAACTAATGACCCACAGAATAACTGGATAACTTATTTAAAAGTATGGATTCCTGAATACTACCTGCAGATCATGATTCGGCAGGTCTGAGGTGGGGTCCAGGAGTTTTCATTTTTAACAAATCCCGCAGGAGAGCTGTTGCTGATGGAAAGAGGTGCACGTGCTGAAGGACACGGGTCTTTTCTCCTCAGCAGAAAGACTTCTACTGAGCACTTTCCAATGTCTCCTTCAGCACTTCGCACATTACCTGGCATCTCATAAGCATCAGTACATTTTCGCTGAATAAATTGTTCACAAGAATAGAAAGTTTGACTTTATGAAAGATCTAAGGGAATATTCTCATTGGTATAATCTATCTTTTGAATAGTAATATTAGCTAATAGTCATTTTTTAAAAAGGACTACATTTAAGGAGTATATTTATGTTTTAAACTTTCTATGAATACAATGAAATTGGATATTTTAATGACCGCCATGTGGCTGGCAGCAGGTGGAATTACTGTGAGGAATAGGAGAGTGCTCTTTACTACTTAATCTGTTTTATGCAGTTCCATTAAATGGTTTGCAATAAAGTGCTGACTGTTGTCTACTGAACTCTCAACCCCAAATGTATTTAATAAAATAAATTTGATTTGTTTTGAAAGCATTATCATATCTCAAGTCATTGGACTAAGACAGTCTTTTTTCTCCTTTAGCATATGGTGAAAAGGTTTTTAAGAATCAAAGACAGTCTTAAAATATTCAAATTGAACATGATTTATTTCAAAATAAGAGATATATGTTAAAATAAGATTAAAGAGATACTAGAAAGAATAGTACGGGGGGGAAATACTCATAAACTATCTCTAAAACAGTGTTTAGAATCCAAATTACTCTTAAGCCTAAAAATCTATCACCATCAAAAGCAACGAGTCTGCTAAAAAATGTAAAGAATGTCTAGCTCAATGTTGATGGCGGGCATAAACTAGGGATTCTAGAAACAGGGTATAAGGTCCTGGCTATTATGAAAGCTGAAAATGAAGAGATAAGTGGTTGGAAGAGAGAAAACCGCACAGCATCCAAAGCCAGGAGAAGGCAGCAGTAACAAAAGGAAGGGATTTAGAATCAGAAGATACAAGTTTGAAGTCTCGCACTATGACCTTGTCCAAGTCACTTTAAAGAAGTCTTAGTTTTCTGATTCGAGTTATGAAGTGGTACTAAATGGTCCACGGACATACTACAATCTATGTTACAAGTGTCTTGTAAATAATTGACTTATTATTTGGATTACCAGCACTGAGGCACAGAAATAGAATCAATAGGCAAAGAATGAGATGGAACTTGGGAGATGTTGATGAGCCATTCTACAAGTTTTACCAGTCCACTCAAAATTCACCCCTCACTGACCATCCCACACACATGGTCTGGAAGGTGCATCACTGCTACTGACTTACCAACAATAAACAGTCACTTAAATTACACCTAAGATAATGTGACTTAAGAGGTTTCTTGACAAGTTAACTAGAACTCAAAGAAATGGAAACTCTGAATCCATCTTGTCTTCCTAATTATTTCATATATATGAGAGATTTGTGGTAAGTATATATACTTTAAACAATACACTGTCCCCAAACATGTTTAAAATGTAGTCACTGAAATGTATCTAATTCTATTTCTTACTTTTTACCATTTGTCTTTGATTCTGCTGTGGGTTTTCATCTTAATTTGCTATTCCTCCTTTTGCAGTGTGAGGTAGTGCTAAAAGTTAAAAATCTGTGATCTTTTCTAGGATATAGCACTCCTTAACTGTCTGACATTGACCACTACATTTTTTACTTAAGAAACTTAAAAAAAAAAGATGGGGCTGGGGTAGAGGAGGAAAAGGTGTGAGGTCATACCCCACATACTCAGTTTCACACAGGAATTATGTAAAGGAAGAGGTCTGGATTGTTACAGTGAGATGAGGATGGTGTCTGCGCTTGAAGGCACGGGTCTGTCACCATGCTGCCATGTGACAGGCACTCAGGAGTCTCTATGTACAGCCTGTCTGCTGACATCACGGGCGCACATTGGGAGACCAGAAAAACTCTATCTCTCTGTGGTAGCCCAAATTTTTTTCTCTATAATTATCTCAGATTTGCTTCACCTCTTCCACTTTCCATGACAAATCTAGGCATTGGGAAAGGAATTATGTCATTGTAGAACAAAATAAAAGTGAAGGTTAAGCAAAAATGCTATCTCAAATGACATTTAACTACAAGATAAGCTCAGTTATGCCTTAAACATTTTTTTGAAGCAGGGTAACTTCACCAATGTTGTTGTTTCTTTTCAAAAGCAGGTACATACCCCCAGAGTTAGAGGCTGTTTTTTTACTTGCTTTCCTATTTTGTTTTCTTAGTTTCACTCTCTTCTGATTCTTTCACTGTGCACTCGTTGTTATGCAGACTGGCTCTAGTCACCATATGGGAAGGGCAGCCCTGAGGTCCTCTTTAGGAGGTGCGGCGGGGAGTGGAGAGGGAATGCCAGAACTCCTCTGACTGTGTTTCAGAGGGCCCCTGACTGCAGGAGTTTCAGGAGCTGGAATCTCTCTGTATGTATTGTGTTTCCTATAAAAGTATGAAATGCATTTTGAACTACTGCCCTACTTACACACATTTTATCACAGGCTTCAACAATGTACTCTGTAAAGTACCTGCATTCATGTTAAAAAGGTGGGTGCCAAATGTTGGCTTAAAACATAGCACTCTTGTGATTAGAAAGAACATTGGCTCTGAAATGTAAACTTCATGGCAGGTGGTTTGTGAAATGAGTTGTTCTAAAGAGGTTGTCCTTGGCTGTCTATCCACAGCAAAGAATGGTCAGTAGACCAACAAGATAATGTGTTTTGTTCTATTGTCCTTTGTACCTACAAGGTGCTGTTTAAATCAGGAGTGGTGTTTTATATATTACTGAAATGTCCATTTCCTTACAGAACATGCAAAGTGTGCCAGATTAGATCCTTTGGCTGCTGGTGTGTGTGAACAACAGCCTTTAAAAATCAATAACTCTTAAGAATTGATTTGAAAGTAATTGCTGCCCCTTTTACACTGGCAGGAGACTTAGCAGAGGTGTATAAATGTTATTGACTCGCGTTAGCTTTTCTGCAAAAACCAAACTAAAGCACATAAAATCATGCTCTTGATTATCAAAATTATTTTAAAATAAAAGAGGCACACAACATTTCTCTCCTTATATAGATATAGATACAGATAGATATATACCTTATCTCAAAATGTTAGGTAACATCCATTTTAAAAAGTGTTGTCAGTGGTAGCAGAATACTTACCACAGTGATTGTTAGAAATCTTTAAGGAAGAGGATGAATGTGCTTTAAAGGTTTGCCTTAAAAACATTTTATACCCTAGTACTTAGGAAGTAATGATAAAATAAAAGGTATATCCAGCAGAATTATGTAATTTTTTTCTTGGACGCTTTTGCAGGATGAAAAGGTGTGAGCTGGCATACAGGACCACTTTCTAATAACTAAGCCAAAGAGGAACGTTAGGTAGCACATCTGAATGAAATGCTAGCACCAGTTTGTCCAATAGTCTCACAAGAGCTCACTCTACAGTTCAGACGGAACAGAGGAAGAAGCAATGGAGGGGAAGCTAAGATTGTATCACCATCGCAATCTGAGAGGGTGGGGGAAGGGTTAGGGAACCAAACACCACCTGCTAATCAATTAGGAGAACTGTTTGCAAGTTCAAGAAATATTGAAGAATCTGGGTGGGACTGGAGATACTGCTTTAGATAAAAGTTCAGTAATACACAGAAACTTAATTGGGAATTCTCTTTTCAACATAACACTCGGTCATACTGTTGACACCCATATATTAGTAATACTGTAATTTATACCAGTCACTTTGCTGTATCCTGTCTGCTCCAAAGAAATCTCATTTTGATGCTCTTATTGAAAGTATGATAACCAGTAAGAAAAGTTGCATTAAAAATTCCCTTTGAGTTTGGGTTAAATTGTACTATTGGATGAGTTTGAAAATAAACTTGAGTTTTCAAATGCAATATTTTATAATCTCTCATTAAAGCATTTTCTACTTGCAATTTTTATGTAACTGTATATTTTATACTCTTAAACCTGTTCAAATTCTTACTAACTTGAAATGTCAAAGTACAAATGCTTTACTAAGATTTATTGGTTTTGTGTGGCAAGATTAATCAACTTATGGCTGAATGGGGTCAAATAAATTTACTATTTCTTTCTTTTAAAATTATTCCCAGAGGCTGAGAATCCTCTAAGTTTGTTGCTTTTCTTTTGCCTTCTGGCTAACGATTCCGCCTCCCCTTGCTCCACCTTCTTCCTTGGCAGATCTAACAAGTATTCGTTTGTCCTACTTTTCTTGAATGCGAAACTATTGATGCTCCTACATTAGAAGGACGACTGATGTGTTACACAAAGGCCCCTATGTAGGTGAGGTCTAGAGATATGCTAAGCAGCCCATTATTTTCACAGTGCAGTGATCTGCTTGTGGAATTTTCTGAAAACATTTCCAAGGGACAAGACATCAGAGCCTTCCTTCCTGTTTCATATTGACTTTTGACTTAACATTGGACCAGCAAATCCCCTGTGTAAATATGAGGTGGGTGGCAAGACAACTTTCCTAAATATTTAAAATGGTAAACTCTGCAGGTTATAAATTACAACAGAAACAAGATGATCAGCTTTACCATGAACTTGTCTTCTACATTTATTTTTGTCTGATATTAAGCAGGTTAGCAGGAGTTTAACAGGCAGTATAAGAAAAGTCAAAGAGAAACAAAAATTAGATTAAGCAATTCGTCACTGAAAATAACCATGGGTAAGAAAAATGGCTGAGACAGAAACACAAAAAGCAGAGTTAGCACAAGAAAATGTTTTTTAAATTAAAAAGAAGTCAAGATAAAACTTGGGTAATAAATAATTCCTATTATTTAGCAAAAATTCCATATTCTCATTTATAAACACAAAAGAGTGTATATTAACTTAGTGATAAAAATATTATACAATGTGTGTGAAACATCCAATAACCATCTGAACATAAATAGGCTGAGAAATTCAGTCACCAATCGGTGAAGCAGGGATGCAAATCAGCCCCATCTTATTGAATCCATTGTGTGCAGTGATTCTCTGAGAGAAGAATAAAGGGCTCAGAAGCCAGTGTTAGACTGTGATTTTTGTCTTCTGGGAAACTCCACTTAACAACTCTGAATATCATTAAAAGCCTGTGAGACAGTCAGTCAAGGGCTGCTGCGGGCTGTGTGGGAGCTTTCAGAATGCACAAGCACAAAGACAGCTCATGGTTACAGATCTTTCCGCAGACTAAGTCCAGTGGCCAAAATGTTGCCAAGCTTACCCCAAAAACATAGCTTATCTGTCCCTCCTAATCAGGAGATGGACTTTTATCATCATGCAATAATACTGTAAGCTCCTTAAAGGTAGAAACTGTGTCTGTATTTCTTTCTTTCCTGTGTCACCGGGTGGAATTCTGGGCAAATGGTAGGTGTGCAATAAATATAAGTTGAACTGAATTACAGCATGAGATCACGTACTTGTCCCCATTGGCAGAACCCCACACACTGCTCGCTGGCAATATTGAGATTACAGGGGTCGCTGGCAGCACTCTGCCTAATGGTGTGCTGACTGACAGAGTAGAAAATCAAATCAAGAAGGCCAGCATGACCTTTGAGTCGGGCAGACAGGGTGCACACTCACTGTAGCAACAAGGTCAAGATCAAAGTGACGAATGTCCAACCTTCTAATACATGGCTAGAGACCTGAAATGACCACTTCTGATTATCTGTGCAATTTCATCAGTATCACCTGAGAGTAATGCTTTAGCTAATAGCAAACAATGAGAGAGAAGTGCAAATAACACAATCTCAGACTACGGCAAATTTACCAGCTTGCAAGAGTGCACTTGACAATGAGCTTCTTGCGGATTACGCAAGCCTACCGATTAGACATGAAAACAACTGCTTTATGGTGACCCGAAATGGGATTAACGTAAGCCGGATGAGTGTTAGAAATTCTTTAAAGAACTCAGTGAAGTACCATTCAACATGATACAGCCAAGCTGTTAAAAATCCTGGGAACACAAAGAAGCTGAGATGAATCTGTGATCGGTAATCAAGCAATGAGACAGCTCATACTGAGAAATGCTATGTGGGAAAACACGATTGGAGGCAACAGAGTCACTAGTTTCTATGAATCTCAGATGAAAAGGGTTATCAGTCACTTAGCTGTCTTTTAGCTACATCAGTCTTCACAAACGGTAGTCAGAACCAGTAGCCCTGTCTTTAAATATTAAGGACAAAAATAAACACACTGTACGTAAATATGTGTTTACATCAATTTTACCTTAAAAAAAAAACCTTGACTTTAAGTTATTGTATAGCGCCTGTAATTCTAAGAGCGACATCAGTAGGTGACTAAGGCCCTGCGATTTACATTTGCTTGGTGGTGATACATTAGTCTATCTCCAGAGAGCTTCCCACCTAATTTTCTCCATATGTTACCCATATGTTATATTACCATAAACATATCATCTAGAAAACAGCCATATGCTTCACTTGTATACCTGAAAATAGTGGCCCTTCTTTATCCTTTGGTTGTTACCTCTTCTGTGGATGTTGAAATATTTATAGGAATTAAATATGAAAAGAATTATTTTTAAGCCAGTATAATGTAATCCCTGTTATTCATAATACTGCATTTCTAGGACCTACAAACTTATTTTCTAAAAATACTAAAATTCTCAAGCTTGAATATTAAAATAGAATTATTATTTACTAGAGGCCTGGTGCATGAAATTCGTGCACGGAGGGGCGGGGCGGGGAGGAGAGGTTCCCTCAGCCCAGCCTGCACCCTCTCCAATCTGGGACCACTGACTCCTAACTGCTCACCTGCTTGCCTGCCTACTCGCCCCTAACCACTCTGCCTGCCTGATCACCCCTAACCCCTTTGCCTGCTTGCCTGATCACCCTTAACCGCCTCTGCCTGCCTGCCTGATCACCCCTAACTGCTCTCCCCTGCCTGCCTGATCGCCCCTAACTGCTCTCCCCTGCTGGCCTGATTGCCCCTAAGTGCTCTCCCCTGCTGGCCTAATCACCCATAACCACTCTGCCTGCCTGCCTGCCTGATCGCCCCTAACCACCTCTGCCTCGGCCCCTGCCACCGTGGCTTTGTCCGGAAGGACGTCTGGAAGATGGCCGGTCTATCCTGTCTAATTAGCATATTACCCTTTTATTAATATAGATATTTGGGTCAAACAGAATTTAGCACAAATTTTAATGCATCATCCCAAACAATGTTCCTAAATTTTGGAGGTGGAGGATTTTCTCCTATTGGTAAATCAGTCACAGATAATCACCATCAATCATCTTCATCAACTTCATGAAATCAACAACAGTTTATAATTACTGAGTACAGACAATAAGCCCAGTATTGTGCTACAAGACATAGTATGTCATTCTTCATTTTACTTAAAAAATGTAGTAATGCTGTTTACAGCTACACAATTCTCAGGTGGAATTTACAATCTCAGTGCTTCTAGGCCTGCAACATGAGGAAGAGAAAATGAATGATCTCTTTGCTTGTTCTCTGTCTTTTGTCTGCACACTTTCTCTTCCTCTAGCCTCTTACTCCCAGAGCCTCTGCAGGCAGACAATGGAGCAGGAAGGGCTATGCAGATCTGGTTTCAGTGAATGCCCCTGGGTGATGACCACAGCCATAAAGTATTAGTGTGCATATAACTTTTTATTTCAGGTGCTTTAGAATAGGAAATCCAGTATCAGTCTCATTATTTCATGGCAGATTATTTGCGGGGGGAGGTATCACCCTGTTTCCATTAATTTCTATTTACAATCATGTAAAATTGTATAGAATAATTCTGTCCCGCTACAATATCAATTACCTCACTCTCTTTCTGTAGCATATCCTTTCAAATCCAGGATCCTCTGTTTGTATTTTAGTCTTCTCCCAAGCGATTCTGTGTAGCTCTGTATACTCCTTTCTCAGACTCAGCCAATCAGGCCTTGGAGGAGAGGAGCAGGCGGACGCAACCAACTGGATCAGACTAATGCAAACTTCACTGACCATGCTTCACCTGTTTCATGCTCTTTCACTATCACAGATAACACTTATATAGGGGTGCCCACTTTTTGCAAGTTTGCTTTATGCCACTTCGCTTTTATGAAAGGCCTACATTAGTTCCTGTTTTCCCTAAGCAAAGAAATCCAAAGAGGAATTTCCCTTTTACAAACAAAGGTGAAAGAGAAAATAACATCCAGCCTTTGTTTTGCGGCCAACTTTTACAAAGGTAGCTTGCTAGTACCCTGAGCACAAAGAGTGGCCCTGCCAAGCTCCTTCCCAGGGAACTATACCAAGCATCTCAGCACCAAGCCCCCATACCTTTGACCTGTTTCTATAAACATCTATGCCTTATCTCCATTTATTCTGTGCATCCATTAACAAGATGTGTTCTAAAGTAACTGCTCCTTTGCTTTGCACCATTTCAGCTTAAGAAAGGCTTCATAAGAATGCTCTACTTTCAGATAATAGGGAAAACCTGTAGTTACATCCAGAACAAAATAATTATGAGGTAATAAGAATCATAGCATTTAACATTTAATTAATGAGTACTATGTGTTAGGTAGTGTAATAACCACAAATACTATCCTATTTAATTCTCACAAGCCTATGAAGCAGGAAATAGTATTATGCCCACTTAATGGATAATGAAATTGAGGCTGACAAAGCTAGTAAGTGGCAGACCTGTCATTTAAACCTAAGTAGTCGGACTCTCGAACCCCTGCTATTACTGCCCATAAAAGGAATTTTTATGTCATTCATTCATATGCTGAATACTCACTCTGTTTTAGGCACTGCATATGATCTAATCTAATAAAAGGGTAATATGCAAATTAACTGTCACTCCACGACAAAAATGGCAGCGCCCATAGCGTCCTGCGGCCCAGCCGCGGAGGGAGGGAGGGCTGCGGACATAACACGGGGCTGCTGGGCTGGGGGTGTGCTCCAAGCTGCCACCATGCAGTTCGGGGCACGCCCCCAGCCCAGCGGACAGAAGTCCAGTGGACACAATGCAGGGCTGCCAGGCTGGGGGTGTGCCCTGAGCTGCCGCCACATGGCTTGAGGCACACCCCAGCCCAGCAGACACAACGCAGGGGGTCCTCTGCGCATGAGCTGCAGAGGAAACACCTTTTCTGACCGCTCATTGGCTAAGCTCCCTTTACGCCGCCACTCACAATGTTCTTGGTAACTTGGGTAATAAGAATCCAAGAAGGTGATCTAGGGTTTTTCCACCACACTCCTGGAGGAAAAACCTAAGGTTCACTGCTGCAGGGTCTGGGTTTGATTCTGATCAAGGGCATGTACCTAGGTTACAGGCTCCTCCCTGGCTGAGGCCCAGGTCAGGGCTCATGCAGGAGGCAACCAATCGAAGTGTCCCTCTCACATTGATGTTTCTCTCTGTCTTTCCCTCCCTCTTCCAAGCGCTCTAAAAATGAATGGAAACATATCCTCCGGTGAGGATAAGAAAGAAGGAAGGAAAGAGAGAGAGAGAGAGAAAGAAAGAAAGGTAATATCCTATGAAAGACACATCTTGAAAATATCTAAAGAAAGTTGTTATGTTTTCATGGTGAAAGGACTGGAGTCCATGTTGATGAAAACAACTTGGCGGCTGTGGCAGTGGCAGCAGCAGCGGGGTGATGGAGCTGACGCCTTCCCCTGATCAGCCCAGTCACCTTCCGCAGAGAGAGGCCAGTCTGCGGCTTAGGACATCAGTAGGACATTCCCTGAAGGCTCCCAGTCTGTAAGAGGGGGCAGGCTGGGCTGAAGGGCCCCCCACCTAGTGCATGAATTTCATGCACCAGGCTTCTAGTAATAATAATGAGGCATGAGCCCAACCCTCAAGTAACCCAGTGTTTTGGAGGAGGGGGACATGTAAATAAAGAGTGATAAGTGAGATAACGTGAGCAAATGCCAGGTGAGGAGGATCCACAATGCAGAGAGCAGCGAACACTACCTGAGAGAAACAGGGAAGACTTGCTAAGTAAGGTACTGCTGTGCAAGGGGTATCTTAAAAAATGGAAACACTTTGGTTTCTTCTCCAAAGTATTAGTTAATACATGGAGATGGGAAATATGATTGTAATCATTTCACAATATAAGTAACTCAGATCATTACTCTGCATATCTTATACAGTGCAGCATTTCAGTTATCTTATATATAACAGAGAAACATGTAAATTGACCGTATCTCCGTTACACCCACAGGCAATCAGAGAGAGTATGCAAATTAACCCAACACATATGGTGGTTAATTTGCATACATACCTGGGTCCCGGGAACCTCCTTGGCACCCAGGTCACTCCCAGTCGGCCATCAGGTGGAGGCTTTAGGCTTGGGCAGGGGCTGAGCCTGGGATTGGAGGGAAGGGGGAAAAAATCAATGGAAACATATCCTCAGGTGAGGATAAAAAGAAAAATAAAGAAAGAAATGTAATATCCTATGAGAGACACATCTTGAAAATCCTTAAAGAAAGTTGTCATTTTTTCATGGTGAAGGGACTGGAGTCCATGTTGATGAAAACACTTTGGCAGCTGCAGTGACTGGCAGTGGCTGCAGCAGTGGGGTGATGGGGCTGGCGCCTTCCCCTGGTCACTGGTCGCCTCCCGCAAAGGCAGGCCAGACTGCGGCTTAGGTCCACTCCCAATAAGGAGCAGGCCTAAGCCATCAGTAGGACATACCCTGAGGGCTCCCAGTATGTGAGAGGGGGCAAGCTGGGCTGAGGGACCCCTCCCCAGTGCACAAATTTTGTGCATTGGGCCCCTAGTATGTCCATAAAATTGGACAGAAAATGGAGTCGCTGGAGGGTGTACATAGCAGACTAGTTTGAGCTTATCCAGACAAGTGGCAAGCCATTTGGGAAGGATCTTAAATGCTAAGGGGTTAGACCGTTCTCTGTTGACAAAGGGTTTTAAAGTGTGATGACACAAAATTTGATTCACATTTTAAAAGGCAGGGGTTCTCCAACCTGGCTTCATATTAGAATCATCAGGGAATCCTTTAAAGAAATACTGGAGCCTCCTTCCCACTCCCACAGAATCAAATCCAGTTCATCTGAGGGAGGGGACCTGGGCATGGGGATTTTTAAAAGCTCCCTAGGTGATTCAAACATGCAGCCAGGCTGAAACCACAGCTTCTCAGCTTCTAGTGTCTAACTGATGAAACAAAAAAAAATAGACTTTTAGTAAACATTTGCCACATAAACAGCAAAATGTAACCACCAATTCAAAGGATTTTGCCTAAGATAATGATTCTAAATAAGGTCTCAAATGAAAATATTGCTAAATCAAGTGTGTGTGTGGGGGGGGGGGGGGGGAGAACAAGACTTTTGCTTGTGATCACATACTGAAGGGGTAAGGGTTTGCTGGCAAGATGTGTACAGCACAGATGATGATGGCAGTGTGGAAAAGCCAGGACATTGAAAAGGGTAAAAAGAAAATCAACCACATCTTTAAAACCCTTTTCCTTAAAATTCCATGATTCTCTTATCACAGCATCTTGGTGACAATGGTTAAAATGGAGGATATCTTTACACTCTTCTCCAGATTCCGGACTAATCTCTGCGGCAGCAGTGGCAGACACGCTCTGCTGAGTTACATATGGAAGCACCTGCGGTAGTAAGAGTTAGTCCGGCTTGGGGGTAGAGTGACGGATGCTCCACAGTTTCTTCAGATGCGGAGCCACGAGGGACCTGGCTGCAAGCATGTATTTTTATAGGCACCTCAGCTAATGTGAAAGTCCTAATGCAAACTTCAGTGCTTGGGAAACATTAAATAGGTTTGGGATGCTTCCCCAGAGGGTTTCAGTTCCATTAACACAAGACTTGGTGGCTGAGGACGGATATAATCCTGATCCCGTGTTAGAGATAGAGACAGAGAAACGCTTTACTGTCTTCAAGTTAACACTCACATTTCAAAAGATAAGAAGAACCTTTCAACGTTGAGAGTACTAAAGAATTCAAGTGGAACCTAATTCAGCATCTTACACACACACACACACCCTTCCCCCAAAAGAGCTCAAGTGGCAGAGCACAGCTAAATTATTTCAGCTGTTTGAAGAGAGGAAGACAGAGTTTGTGGGCTGCATTCAGTCATCACTGAACATTCTGTTACGGATACTGGTCCTTAGCCCATGGAGGTTCTGACTGTTGGCTCTCAAGTGGCTAAGAGTTCCAGCCACATGTGAAAATGTCTGCAGCCAAGTCAAAGGGGCCACAATGGTCACTGCCCATGGAAGGCCGCCGTGCACAGATGTTCCTGTGTGGACCTTCCACCTCATGGCATAGGGCTAAGGTCTGAACATAAGCAATACCAGCAAATCTATGGAGCTCCCTCCTGCCATTCCCTCAGGAGGCCTTTCCCCATCACCATGGTCCCTCACTCATGTATGACAGGCTGTAAAGCAGGGTGGGGGGTGGGGAACCTTTTTCTGCCAAGGGCCATTTGGATATCATCATTTGAAGTCTATACAAAATTATCAACTTAAAAATTAGCCTGCTATATTTGGTCAAAAATTTAATTAACTCACCCCTAATGCCTTGACAGAGCCAGACCAAATGATTTTGTGGGCCTTCTACAGGCCGACATTCCGCACCCCTGCTAAAGGAACAAAAAAGACTTTGACTTCTTAAGAGAGTTTAGAGAAATGGAGGGGTTTCCATGGACATTTAAGACTCCCCAAGGGCAGGACCCATAGCCATTTCCTCCTTATTACCAGCCTCAACCCCACCCATTCCAGAACACCACCAACTCTGCCAAGTAGCCTTCTGCAGCATTTCCTCAGCCATCCCTTCCTCTTCACCCCTACTTTCACTGTCCTGGTTTGGTACCTCATCATTTAAATTTTTTTACCCAATACAGTCCATTCGTTCTAGTTGATCTTCTTGTTTCCAGTATATTTTCTCCTCAATCTATCTTCTATTCCAATGGTCAGTAAACTATGGCCAATGGCCAAATTCTGTCTGCTGTCTGTTTCTATATAAGATGTGTAACCAGAACGTAGCCACACGCATTCATTTATGTACCATCCATGGCTGCTTTCATGCTGCAATGGTGACAGAGACTATATGGACCATAGAATCTTTATTTGTGTGTGAAGGAGTAAACAATTCTATGCAATTTTATCCCATGTACAGATTCATGTAACCACCATCTCAATCAAGGTACCAAACTGTTCCATCACCACAAAATACCTCTTTGTATTTACATTCCCAAAAGTATATTTTTGATCACCTACTTCTGTGCTTAAAAGACTTGTGCTACATTTGGTGGTGAGAGACCAAACTGCAGTTGCCAAATACAGTATTTCTGACCGACTAAATAAACTTCTGATCTTGAAGGTGCCTTGCATATCAATGCTAACTTTGTCCTTCGGTGCTTATGCTGTGTGTTTTGCATATCATACCCCTCATTCTGTTTATCCTCTCAGGCTCAGTCCAAATATTATCTTTACCATGTAGCCCTCTTTTTCTCCTCCCAATGGTCAGGTCCTCCCTAGACACCTTCTTTATTTCCATTGCACTTGAAATCTCTCCCTCTCTCTCTCTCTCTCTCTCTCTCTCTCTCTCTCTCTCTCTATATATATATATATATATATATATATAACATTTACTTAGTATTTCATTCATCCATCTATCTACAGATCTGGTTGCCTTTCTAAGCCATTAGGAATTGGCTTAAATATACCAGGATTAAACTTCCAAATGAACATAATGAAGATTTCATGACCCTATTCATATTGAGGTTCTGTTATTTCAAAATAGTTTGAGGATTTTTTCCTATATGTCTGCCTTCAGAATCACTATATTAATACAAGAAAAGCAATCTTAACAGTTTGCAGTTACATAGCATTTTAAGTTATCTAAAAATTAAACTCTCTAGTTTCATCACCAAACTTACTCTAAAGGAGTTTTAATCCTTTCCAAAAATAAATTTGCCCTTAAGGGGAAAATTTACCAATATGGTAGATGTTAAATAATTTATAGTAGGTTTTTATATAATTTGGGGGAAAAAGGAATTTCAAAAATAGCAATGACAACCATATTGAAATAAACATTTTTGTTTGGCTATTAACTTTGACAGGAAAGCTACATAGCCCATGAGGTATTTTTGTTTAATTAATTAAAGGACACTATGTAAAGAATGGAAAACTCAATAAGTGATTAACCACATTTTTAAAAAATCAGGTGGATAACAAATCTAAGTATAAAAAAACAGTAAAACTTTCAGGAGAAAATGATCTTTATACATTTTGAACAGGAAAGGCCTCTAAAAGGCAAAATTGAAAGAACAAAACAAAAGATGATAAATTCAACTAAAAATGAAATTTAAAACGAAAAACTTGTTTGCAGAGGTACCATCAACAGAGTAAAGTAGAGCCACAGATTTGGAGAAGACATTTTCAAAGCATATATCTGAGAAATTTTAACATCCAGGTTGCCTAAGAATAACTATAAATCAGTAGGATAAAAGTAACCATCTAAGCAAGAAAAAAAATAAATCAACAGGCAATATAAAAAAAGATGAAACTTGAAGGTCCAAGAAACATACCTAAAAATTCTCTACCTCATCAGGAATCAAGTAAATACAAATTAAATCCATAATGAGATACCATTTCATACCAATCAGACTGGCAAACATGAAAAGCTGGCAACACCAAGTGTTGGCAGAGATGTTGAGCAATGAGAGAGATCTTATACCTGATTGTGGGAATGTAAATTAGCACAGCTTTGTGGAGCAAATTGGCAACATCTAGTAAAGTTGATGAAGCACTCTTACATTTACTCTTAGATACAAAGATATATATGGATGTTTGTGGCAGCACTGTTTGTAATGGAAAAGAGAAAAATCACCTTACTGTCCATCAAGTTCAGACTATTTATAGAATGGCAAAAATAGATGAATTAGGACACATACCAATGTTGATAAGTCTCAAAAGCATAATGCTGAACAACAAAAAAATAAAGCAAGAGAATAAAATGTATATAGTAAAATACCATTTTATATGAAATTTTAAAACCTACAAAGAAAGTATCTATATTGTTCAGAGATAACATACAAATGAAGCAAAAGTATATAGATGTGTATGGGAATGGTAAATACCAAAACCAGAAGAGTGGTTACTTTTGGAGGGGGAAGACAGATCTTAATTAGGGACTTTAATTGTACCTGTCATCATATTTTTTTTAGGCTCAGGTGTCCTGATGTTTGTGTACTATTCTCTATGTTTTTCTGAATAACTGCAATTTTCACAATCACTTTGAAGATAAATCTTTTTTAAGGAAGTTGCCATAGCATGACCTAAATCTAATGGCTAGACATATTCTAGTCTCTGACAACAAAAGTGTAATTTTAAGCTCCTCAGACAGTGTTATCAGTTCTAGAATTCGGCTAGACATAATCTCCTACTTACAAGTAAGGAAATGGGGACCCAATCACTCAGTATGGTCAGACAGGGTTAAGACAGCGGGGTCTGCACCCTTGTTTCTACTAGTATAGTGGTCGGCAAACTCATTAGTCAACAGAGCGGCAAACCGCGGCTCGCGAGCCACAGTTTGCCGACCACTGTACTAGTATAGTCCCAGATCCAGAGTCTAATAAAATAAGGGCATTCTCAAACACAATGGCCAATGTTCCAGCCTTAGTAATTTTATCAATCTTACTTAATCTTAAATCACAAATGTGTTTCTTGAAACCATTGTTAGGGACAGAAACCCCTGGATACATTCTGTATTTGAGGTGGCTTTGTATTATGAGTCCTTACAATTATCAAATAAAAATAGTGTGTATAATACAGTACCACCTTGTAAAAAAATGAAGGGAAACAAGAAAACTGTATGTGTTTGGCTTGCACGTGTGGAAAAATACCCATAAAAGGATAAATTATAACAGTGGCTAGCTGTTAGCAGGAATGGGTATTGGGCAGAGCAAATGACAGGACTGGGAGTATGACTTTTCACTATATACCTTTTTATAGCTCCTTTATTATGAAAGACATTATTTTTCTCACTTTCTTCTCTTAGTGAACTCCCGTTCCAGTTTCTTATATCTATGTGACCTTTCTCATGGACTGATCAGTAAATGATGGCTGTTGGTCAGGGCCTGACAGGTGGAGTACATGGTCATTACGTTGGCAATTGCTATGGGTCCCAATTTCAAGGGCTCAGCTTCTTACGTACTGAAGATTTTGATTTTCACTCCCAAACTGAAATGCCTCATGCCTATTGCTTTCTGCCTATAAACCTTAAGCTTTGCTGACAGATAACATGGTGCAGGCCTTGCCTGGGCTGTGAGGTACTTGGGTTTCTTTTGGTGCCTAGAATATGCCTGCCAGTCCACTTGGCAACCTTGTCACACCTTGACCCTTAGCTCCTGGGTGCTTATTGGCTGTTCTTAGCCTGCCTTAGGTTTGGCTGACCTTGACCCTCTACTGCTGATTCTCACCAGAGAATCCATTCTAAGCTCCTATCCCCTCTCTTCTCACCTGTCTCACCTACTGATCCCTAAAACGTAGAATCCTCACTGATATGCAGGTGTGGGCAAAAGTAGGTATACAGTTGTATGTGGAACACAGTTTATTCTTGTATTATTATGTATTAACTAGAGGCCCGGTGCACACAATTTGTGCACTGGGGAGGGGGGGGTGTCCCTCAGCCCAGCCTGCACCCTCTCCAATCTGGGACCCCTCAGGGGATGTCCAACTGCTGGTTTAGGCCCAATCCTGGGGATTGGGCATAAATAGGCAGTCAAACATTCCTCTCACAATCCAGGACTGCTGGCTCCTAACTGCTTGCCTGCCTGACTGCCTCATTGCCCCTAACTGCTTCTGCCTGCCAGTCTGATCACCCCCTAACCACTCCCCTGCCGGCCTGATTAACACCTAACTGCTCCCCTGCCGGCTCGATCGCTCCCAATTGCCCTCCCCTGCTGGCCTGGTGGCCCCCAACTGCCCTCCCCTGCTGGCCTGATCTCACCCCCAATTGCCCTCCCCTGACAGCCTGATCTCGCCCCAACTGCCCTTCCCCTGCTGGCCTTGTTGCCCCCAATGGCCCTTCCCTGCTGGCCTGATGTTGCCCCCAACTGCCCTTCCTTGCTGGCCTGATCACCACTAACTGCCTCTGCCTGCCTGATCGCCCCTAACTGCCCTCCCCTGCTGACCTGATCTCGCTCCCAAATGCCCTCCCCTGCAGGCCTGAATTCGCCACCAACTACCCTCCTCTGCTGGCCAATTTGGTTCTGATTGGCTGGTTTCTATGCCAGGCAGCATCAAAAGCTCTGCCTCCTAGGCAGCCATTGGCTTCTCACACTTCACCCAGATTTGGTTCTGATTGGTCAGTTTCTATGCCAGTCAGCGTCTCTGGGCCTATCAACGGGGCCTGATCAGAAAGGCGGGGCTGATATTCAGCCCCGGCGGAGGCCTGAAGAGAAATGGAGGTGTGGCTGCTGGCCAGGCCCAGAGAGAAAGAGAGAGGCAAGTGCTGATCAACAGCTGCCACAGAGGCTATAGATCAGACCCTGCTTCTCTCTTCAGGCTTCTCTCTGGGTCTGATTCACAGCCCATTCAGCAGTCAGTGCTGGGTTACTGCGCCTGCAGCTATAGCAGTCAGCGCTGGGTTGACATAGCAACCCAGTGCTGACTGCAGGACTGACTTCTGGTTGATCGAGCCTCCTGGTCGTTGTGGATGTGACAGACTCAGAGTTTTTATATATTAGGATTATTGTATTATTTTCCATATGAACAATAGCAAACCTACTTTTGCTCCACCCTGTAATTTTTTCCTATGATCATTTCTACCAAACAGATAGAAGCTACTTCTTCCTTAACTTAGAATTTGGTTTCCTCTTCTACAACTCCTTTATAAGAGCAGTAGGGTCCTAAATCAAAGCTTCAAAAATAACCATGGCACTTGCGAGAACCCTACACTGAGGATCTAGGGCTCCAGGTTAAATAGAGTACAACTTCTCTGATCCTTTATTTCCTGACTCTAAAATGAGCAGTTTAGTGGATATCACCTGTAAGGGGCCTTACAGAGCTAAAATTCTGACTCTCCTTTTAAAATTTTTATTCTCTTCAAACCTCCCTCCAGCTCTATTCCATCTCCCATCTACTAGTAAACATTTCGAACATACTCAATAGAACAGATGTTTAGACACATGTGCCCATGATTTAATCTCAGAGATATATCAGCGGAGACTAAAAAGCTTGAAAACATACAGGAACAAATGGGAATTACTACCTGCCAACCTTCCTCATGGGAAGCAAAGCATTTTCTTGTGGAGAGAAAAATCTCTTGAGAAATTATGGTTAAAAAATAAGACTCCATTTTCTCCTAAGGACACTGTCTTATATACTTTTCCTTAAGAGTGTGTGTGTGTGTGTGTGTGTGTGTGTATATATATATATATATATATATATATATATATGCCTAAGCAACCGTTTGACTGGTTGACTGAACGACCAGTCAACCAAACGACTCATTGTTATGATGCACACTGACCACCAAGGGGCAGATGTTCAATGCAGGAGCTGCCCCTTGGTGGTCAGTGTGCTCCCAATGTGGGAGCACCGCTCAGCTGACGCCAGGCTCACGGCTGGCAAGCTCAGTGCTGTGGCACGAGCCTCTCCTGCCTCTGCAGCAGTGCTACCAAGTGGCGGCAGGCACAGCAGGGCCGGGATGAGCGGGAGCCACGGGGCACCCAGCCTGGGCTTGGGCTCCTCCCTGGCTGCTTGCCGCTTTGCGTACCACTACATCCCTTGGGGGATGTCGGACTGCTGATGTTGCAGGCCTGTGGGGATCGGGCTGAAATTAGCAGTCTGACACCCCCCAAAGGATTCCAGATTCCGAGAGGTGCAGGCTAGGCTGAGGGAGCCCACCAGTGCACGAATCCATGCACTGGGCCTCTAGTAAAGTAATAAAAGAAGTTAATCTCTGGAGAGCATGTAGTCTCTTATTTCAACTTTAACATGTATCATCCATCCATTCAGTCACTCATTAAGATGTTTTCTGGGCCCATAATCATGTAGCTAATTTGTTCTTTCTAACTAATTTGTATTTTTAGGTATCACTGTCACTTTGTGGCTCAAACTAGAAACCTGGGAGCCACCCTGGAGCCCTCCCTTTCTTTGGCCACATAGCCAACCAACCACCAAAACCTGAGGACTCAAACTCCAGAACAGACCTTGAACCAGCAGCTTAGCTGCTCTTTTGTCTGCACAGACATATCTTGCCTACACCCTTAAACAGCCTCCCAGTGGACATTCTCCACTCTCCAATCCACAGAGCAGCCTGAACCCGTGGGTCTTCAACCCACACACCTGGCTGTGCCACTCCCCAAGGAACACTCTTCAATGTCAAATACACTCATTCCCTAGCCTTCAAGGCATGCAGGATTTGGCTCCTGTCTGTTTCTATCTTTACTAGCTATGTGAGCTCCAGCATGTCATACGATCTCTCTTTACATTATAAATTTCATGCTATAAAATACAGCTAAGATGTAAGCACTGTAAAGTGCTTATGAAAGTTCTTGGTACAGAGCAAGCACTCAGTGAGTGTTAATTATCTGAATATTTTATAGTCAATAATGACCCACAGAGCATCCACTCTGTTTACTACACTAGGCACTTCAACCCTTTCTAAAACTTCTCCCAATATACACCCTTCCTCATTGCTATATCAACGAGAGTTTATAACATTTAACTGAACTATACAGTATAAAGTCTTGCACTTGGTTTAAAATACCAATAGCGCACCGAAAATGGCTCAGGGCACTTTCACTGTTAATGTGAAAAGCCCTTAAGGATGTTAGGTGATTGCTAGCATGTAAGAGAAAAGAGCACAGTGGTTTCCACACACCCTCTCTACCCCAAGGTATACACATACACACACACAAAGTAACTTTAGGCCATGATATTACTTATATCTAAAACCAGTGAGTCACATGTTGCACCGGTCAGATATTTAGTTTTATTATAGGAACCATATTTTAATAGTGACATTATTGTGTGAATTAAGGACTGATTTAGGACAGGGAGGAAGGAAATGGCTTGTAAACAATGAAATATCTGAGGTAGTTAAGAGAACTGAGATAATTCAGGAATAATTAGCTTTGGGAAGAAAAGACCTGGAAGAAAGGATAGACAAGACATTTCAAATATGTGAAAAGCCTATTTATAGAAAAGACACTGTACATGTTCTAATAAGCTGAGCTGGACCCGAAGTACAGAGGTCATGAGGAAGAGGACTTCCATTTTCATTAGTAGAGCTGTTCTAAAACAGGAGGAAAAATAGTTCAGAGAATAACAATTGTCTCTTCATAGGAAACGTTTAAGTACAGGTTGACTGGTCAGCCTCTGAGAACCATGTGGAAAGAATTTTCTTTTTTGTATAAGAGTGGGGACTAGATAATAATAGCTAACATTTACTAAGCACTTACTGCTATGCTAAGAGCTTTACAAAATTACTCATTTAAGCCTCACAGCAACTTTATGAGAGAGAGAGACTACCATTTTGTGGATGAGGAAATTGATATAAGGTAAGTGATTTGCCTGTGGTCCAACAGGGAACAGCCAGAAACAGAAGTCAAATCTAGGCTGCTTGACTCCAGAATTTGGACTGTTAGCCTCCATGCTACACAAACTTCTAAACTAGCCAATTTATGAATGTTTTTCACCTCTAATTTCCCTGTTTCCATCTCTCACAACTTTCTGCAGTCACTTGTTGACTGGCTTCCATATGCCTGCAATTTCCTGTTAGTAAGATTTGTTAAAAGAGGAAGTTTTTTTGGAATAGATGAATGAGTAACATTTCCTGGCGACATATAAGAATTAATATGTATAGAAGGGGAACATTGGGCTAAGCAAACCCCCCACGAAAAAGAAATCTCTGTAACCAAAAAGGACCCTGCAAGAGATGCCGCTGATCATTCAGAAAGAGAATTTCTGAGCTGGTTTTAGATACGCAATATGCAATACTTAAAGAGGTCCAAGAGAAAAATCAAAAGGTATAGCAGCCTTTAAAAATATCTTCTTCTTGCCATTAGATTAAAAAATGATAATTGCAGGAAGTTATTAAAATGCTAACATTCTGAAAATAATCACTATAAAATATTCCCCATAAGGAAAGAGTTTACAAAGTAAAATGTTCTGAAGTAATTTGAGACCCAGATAAAAATGGGGAGGATAAATGAGATAATGGCAGCACAGAGCACCCCACAGAATGCACAGATATTCTGTTCCGGTAAAAACTTTTGGGTGTATTACTCCGCTCAGATGTCTCATATGGTCTCACCTGGCACAATTCTGAAGTGATAGTAAAAAAATAGAATTTGCTCACTTAGAACATGTTTTAGAGCTGGGTGAGAAATAATTTCCCTAAATTGAATATTTGGGAACCAATTACAACCCCACATCTGCTATTAACCTCAAAATAGGTAATTGCAAGTTTGCGTCTAAATCCATTTGTCATAATAGAGCAAATTAAGAATCACATCATGGATGCGATTAATGTGTGACAGTTATCAGGAGCACCATGAGCCCAAACTAATAACAACATCAAAGAGAGATTCCAAATGTGATGCGGCCATGAAGGCAAAACTAATTTTCAAATTATAATAGCAACATCCAAGAAAGCTAATGTTTTCTTTGTGTGCTAGTCGCGGCTGGACATCTGGATGAGGGCCGGCCACTAATGTCCTAATAAATGGCAGGCACACACTGGAAAGGCTGTCATCATGTGGCAAGCTGAGCATAGTTGTTGCTGCCGCTGTCCTAATGGACTGGCCAGGCGGTGGGTCACAGGGTGCCAGAAAAAAGTAAGTCTCATTACTGGCTGAGGCTCAGCGCTCAATGTGCCTCAGAGTTCTGACTCATGCTGCATAAACACGTTTTCCGTGCACGTAGGTAATATTCCCCCTTTATTCTTATGCAACATTGCTGCCCTATTTTCATATATATATATATATATATATATATATATATATATATATATATGAGAGACTAACAGAAGACATGGAAAATATTTGGAAGAGTCATAGCAAGCGCTAGCTTCAGGCAACAGTCACCTGTTATGATAGAAAACTACCCGCAGATTCTGTGAGAACAGGGACTTCCGCTGATGTCACTTGCTACCTGGGGGGGAACACCCACTCTGGCAGGCAGTGGCAGTCTTGGTACTGCTGGGCGAACCACAGAAGAAAAGGCAATGACTCTACCTTGCTAGACTGAGTGCCATGAGATCAGAGAAAAGAGCTTTTTCATCTTCACACCCCCGGCACTAAGCATGGTGCCTGGAGTAGGTGGCCCAGAAATAAAGGCCAGGATATAAAAGAGCTCAAAGCAAACGGGCTGGGGATAATGGCTCTGCCACTGACTAGCCTATGATGACCCCAGGCAACTTATTTCAACTCTTCGAGTCTCAATCTTTCTCCGCAGAAATGAAAAACAGTTGTGAGGATTAAATTAAATAATTTAAAACATTTAGTGTATAGTTGTGCTAAAAAATGGCAGTTGATTCCAACCAATACATTTTAATGATGAAAGGTGCCTATAAAGTATGAGGGAAGGGAAGATAGAGATAGTCATTTTTCATAGAACAAAGGTGGCAACCAAAGTTCTCTGCATTGCACTCTCTGAGGTGACTGCAAGTAGCCTTTACTTGTTTAAAGTAATGTTGTTGTTTTTAATCTAATTGGCTCTTTAACATTTTTCTTACAATTGTTTTTTAAAAATCTATACAAAGCCAATACATTCTCATGAGAGTAAATATTGGTTTGAATATACATTTCTTGCTTCATCTTAGCTCAACGAATTTTTTGAAACTTGACTATTTTAACACTTGCAAAACTTCAAGGATAGAAATACACCTAGAAAAACAAACCCCTTTTTTATGTCAAATCATTGGTGTACATATGAACATATCTGCCAATTTAAGAGTAGAATCATAAAATAACTGATTCCGCTCCTTCAAAATTTTACATTTACTCTTTGCAGTCTCTATACTGACATTCCTATAATTTTATCTCTTTTGATAGGATAAAAATTTGACTTTTTTTTTTGCATTGCTAATAGTCTTAAAATTAAAGTGGGTATTTTAGGTGTTGGAAACTTTCCTCATCTGCCTGCAACATTACTGAAACTATCTTATTAATCTCAGCATGGAGATTATACAGAAATATACCCATCTTTCAAGGACAAAAGCAAATACTAGTTCTTCAACCAAGCTTTCATACTGGTTTTCATACTGAGAAATCATTAATTCATTCGGATTTCTCTTTCCTCTAAAATCATGGCGCACTGATTGAGTCTACCAATTATTTTGATAATCATATATCTTATGGTATCACTAATTAACAAACTTTAAATTGTTTTGCATTTGTCATAAGACCTAGAAAAGTTTATGCATATAGTAGGTACTCAATAAATTCTCATTGTGTTAAATCATATTTCATTGTAACTTATTATTGGCTGACATATCTCAAAAACATGAATAAGATGCTTGTACATATTTTCTGACATTTTTGAATATTAACGCCAAAAAAAATTAATTTCTGAATAAACATTCCTCTTAGAACATCATCTTATTTAATATAATATTTTCAAGTGAGAAGAAAGTTGCACAAAATAAAATGGAGATAAGATACTTATGCAAAAATAAAATGGGAGATAAAATATTCTATCAAATATTATAGATATTATCAAAACAGGGCCATTTAAATAAACATTTTTCCTGACATGCATTTAAAACACACAAAAATAATTTTAAATAGCAACAGCTTTAAGAGGGCAGTGCTGCTCATTATAGAAAATCAGCTCAGACAGTGGGCTTCATCGTGCCCTGAACAGCAGTAAACAGGCCTATAGAGCGATGGAGAGTCCACTGTTACAGAATACTGGGCTCCTCAAAAGGAAAACATCCTATTTCAATTTCCCACAACTAGCTTGAAGAATCATTAGTAGGCAAAGACTGCTGATTTTAATTGTTCAGACTGGTACACAGGGAGAATGACAATCTCAAAAGTAAATTCTCTTCCCCCTCTTAATTAGTCAAAGAAAGTTGACATACCATGGCATATTCATGAGTCTACAAGAGAGGAAACAGAATTTAAAAGAAGAGAAGAATGAAAGGATAGCAGATGGAGAGAAAATGGTTTCGATCACAGATGACTAGGAATGAAGGAAAATTGAGATAAACTAATATTAGAAAGTTGAAATGTTTAGGACAAAATTAATAGATCTGAAAAGCAGAAAAGAAATGAAAGAAAGTTAATTATAGAAAAACCGACTTTCTCATTTTTATTATTATCTATAAAATTAGGCTCGAGGACCTATAGATTGTATAATTACTGCTCAGATACCAAATGCAACTCTAAAGCTAGAGATTTACTCCAAAAGCCATGCAGGAAATTCATCTCATTAATTTCCCAACACACCTTAGATATGTTAAGTAATGAACATGTAATACATTTTGAAAATTGACTCTTAAATTTTACTCAACTTCAAGGAAATAAAATTAACCTGTTGAATTATAAAACAATTTCTTAGAAGTGTTGAAAACTAGTGACCTTGAAGGAATTTCATTTTTTATTATATCTGTTAATATTTGAAAATTGTTTCCAACAAATAACAAAATAATTTATATGAACAAAATTAATGCATCAAGCAAGAGGAAGTACTGGTCCAAAAGAACCACAAACTCAGTTTCACAAATCAATTCTCCCTCTCACCTTATTCGTTCTTAGTCTTAAGGAAAACAAAAAAATTAGAGGAATATCAGTAGCATGAGTTTGTGATTTTTTTAACAACAAACAACTGAGATTCAAAGAGGGTTCACTTTTTTCCCCTTCAGCTGGCATGGCTACCTATGAATCAGGAGATAACGGTTCAATTCCAGGTCAGGGCATGTGCCCAGATTTCGAGCTCAATCCCCGGTAGGGGGCTTGCAGAGGGTAGCTGATGAATGATTCTCTCTCATCATTGATGTTTCTCTCTCTCTCCTTTCCTCTCTGAAATCAATAAAAATATATTAAAAAACAAACCAAACAAAAAACCAAATCAAACATGTTTCACTTTTTAAAAACTAGTAACTGAGAAAGATCACAAAGATGCTTCACTTTATCACAGACTGATCTGACACCATCCTAAATGTTGATTTTGCAATCAGAGGAGAGGCAACCACTAGTGCAGCTCCCCATGCCAAGACTCCCCGAAGGAGATGAATGAGATCATCCCATTGATAAGGTCGCAATCGATCTGAGGCAGGCCTTTTTTAAATTAGCAAAATGTTGCAGCACTTTAGTGTCATCAACAGCCTTTCTCTATGAAAAATGCACTGGCTTGTGGAAAACTAATTTTTAAATTAAAACTTTTTCTCATTAAAAATAGTGTCACTATACCTATTTTTTCCGAATTCATTATTTCAGATTCAGATTCTCAAGGTAGCCTACACTTATAGCTGGCTTCAAAGAGCTTTTTAAAATAAGGCGTGTTCACTAATCAAAATCAATGTCCATGGCTAAAAATGACCAAAAAATAGTTCCTCAAAACACTAATTGATATCAGTCTTTTAAATAAAATTATGATCTTAAAATGAAAAAATCTTTAGCAATACCTGAAATGACAACTCAAAAACCAATGACCTCTTGAATTAATCTGAAGAACACAAAACCAGCCCTTCAGCTTTCTTGGGAGGGAGAAAGTGGACAGAGAAGGAATGTTGAAATTATAAATGTCTTGACTTTAAAACTTAACCATTATGTGGCAAGAGAAACCTATTTATTTTTCCTTCAAGTAAAAATTATTATAAGTCTTCCAGATATACATACATACACATGATGGGTGGGTGGATGGATGGGTACAGATAATTTTACCAACAACTTTAGAAAAGTGGTTCTCAAAGTGGAAATACACATCAGAATTACCTGCTGTACTTGTTAACAGTTCAGATTCCTGGAATCTCTGCAGGTATGGCAAGGAATCTGCAGTTTCACTCTGCTTCCCACGTACTTGTTCTGCACAATAAGGTCTCAGAACCAGAGTCGTAAAAGGACTTGGTTGGCCACTTCCCTTGTACACAGCTTGGTGCTGGCAATCTCTAGCTTTCTTTCCCAAGGTAAAAGGTGAAGTGGTTAAAGGACAGGTGGGCCGAAGGCTCCAACTCTCTTCCTTCCCTTTCAAATTTAACTTTGGCAAGTGACTTAAAATCCCTGATATTCAGGGTCCTCATCTTGAAAATAAGAATTTTAGTACCTCACAAAGGTGCTTTTGGGATTAAACAATATTTATGCTAAGAGTCTGGCACACAGAAGGCTCTCAAAGAGAGTATTATTAGTTCAATGTCCACAGTGACAATTAACTTGTTCTGCAGCTGGCCCACAGAATGTACCTCAAATCAGCAGCCAATAAAAACTATTTTGGGAGTGGTACGCTCCTAACTCCCCCAAGACGAGATGATTTGATGAAACCCCGAGAAGTTTTATTCCTACATCACAATATTAATTTAGCTTATTGGATAGTTTAGGGGAAAATCAAGAAAAGCACTAAGAAGAAATGGTTCCAAAACAAACGTAATTAAAAAAAAATGTTTTTCTCCATGCCAAAATCTAGGCACTGAGAGTGTTGGGAAGGTAGCAAGTCAATTTGCATGAATGCCACACTTAAAATTAGGACATAATTTATCCCTTTCAGGACTGTGAGATTGATTCCTTTAATTTTAAATTTACACAGTTTCACTGCTTTGCTTAATATAGTCAATTCTTGATTATTCCTCTCTTTCCTTTGTGCTTTAGCAACCTTCTGGTATCACCGATTAGAATCTTTTTATCAGAAGTGCACAGCTAAGAGGACAAGGGGCACTGGCTTTATCAGTGCTCCAGGTGCCAGTAATGGGGACAGAGACCCAGGAAGAGTGGGTGTAAACAACATCTGCTCCCACCGCCTGCTCTGCGATATTCAGCCAATTAGCGTGATCAGGAAGTAACAGGCTAATACACAGTTCTCACACTGGAAAAAAGAGAAAGGAAACAAGATTTTTTTCATTAGTTAGAAAAAAATGGCTTCAGGCCAAATTACAAAAGAAAATCACTCGGGAGGAAAAGAATCTCTAATACCTACTAAGAATATATATTTAGAAATACGTTAGTTAAAAAGTACTATCACCTAAAAGAAGTTGCATGCCATCTTTCAGAGCTTCATGCAGATTTTAACTCATCGAGGATACCTGACTCCTCACATTCCATCTCTCCATCTAACTCATGTACAACCCAAGCTGCTCTGTGCCCAAACCCAGTGTAAGTACACAGTAATGTACACAGAACAAAAGTAAGCACTTTTGATTGTGTTTTGACTACATAGTTTGTAAATACCTAAAATATAAGTGTGGCAGAAACTTTCTAGTGATTCAATTGGATTGAGTAAGAAAAATGCTTAAACACAGCCCTCATTTCCCATTTTCACTGAGCAGTTTTAAGATAACCTAGTTGATTTTATGGTGTGAGAGACAGCAACATGCAGAATGTGTCCCTGACCAGCAATTTGGGACCCAGACATCCTGTGCAGGGCACGGCCCTGTGTCCACGTAATAAACTATTGATACGCTAGAGAAAAGATACAGGTTGAAACAGTACAGTGCCATGTAATACAGGTGGGAAGCATAACTATCTCCCTTATGATGATGTGTCAACTATGGTATAAAGACATGGAGTGAATCATGAGTATAAATAGGAGAAAAGATAGCCTAGATTCTGTGTGGTGTGTGTGTTTTTTTTGTCATTTGTTCTCAGCACACAGAACTGTACTTTAATTTTTTTGTAAGTTTAAATATCTCCTTTTGTGTTATCAACTATCAATGTTTCCCCTTATTCAGCTCTAAGACTCCTCTTGACTAACATGAAGTCTTTACTTTCAGAACTAAAAATATGCAGGTACTCAAAGTGATCTGCATTTTGACCAGCTTAACATTTGATAATCAACATCTCATACAGCTTTTCCTACTTCCTTTTGTGAAGAAAGAAAAGCCTGAATTGTGGATCTCTCTATAGTTATGCAGCCACAAGTTAACTGTACTTAAAAGCACCAAAACACCAATGACTTAGCTGTTTAATGCAGATATACTTATTATGCGCTCCTCTGTTTTATAATCTCTTTTAAAAAGTATTGTCTACTTCTCTTTAATTTTATTTCAAATTGATGTTACACAACTAGAGTTCGGTAGAGACAAATTAGAAAGAATGTATAAGAAATCACAGGTTCTTTATTTTATTTAAAAAATGTGACCTGTAGCATGTTAATGAATCGTAATGTAAATATCTGTGTTTTCCGATGGTCTTAGGCTCTATAGCAGCGGTTCTCAACCTGTCGGTCGTGAGAACCGCTAGCAGCGTCGCCTAAGACCATCGGAGAACACAGATATTTACATTATGATTCATAACAGTAGCAAAATTACAGTTATGAAGTAGCAACGAAAATAATTTTATGGTTGGGGGTCACCACCACATGAGGAACTGTAAAGGGTCACGGCATTAGAAAGGTTGAGAACCACTGCAAACAGTCGTTTCTTCTAGGTCTTGTTTCTTCGCAGAGTATGTGGCTGCCAGCTGTGGCCCAAAGAGATAACTTTTCCTTCTGTTAGAGGGCCTGTGCTTTCTCAGAGGAATCTAACTTAAAAAGTATAACATTTAAGATGACATGGAAAATAGTCCTGACAAATTCTAAAAATAAGAAAATAAAGGCATGGAAGAAAAATGGCATCAAGTGCAAATGTTATAGGAATTATTGCACATCTTTCCAGATTTTGCATCTTCAGTTTAACGAATGATGGGGAGATCACACCTTTTCTTAAAATAAATTCTACCATATTAGTGTTGAAAATGTCAAAAATGAACAAGGTTCTATGGAAATTAGTGGAGACATGAAGATGTGGCGCTTTAGCATCAAAAAGTGACTTGAATCATGTGGTCTCCATGGTAACAGCCTTGGTGCTAACATCAAAGGGCCTTCTCTTACATGCACAATAAATATCCCATGATATTTCTGAGGAGAGCTTGGGCCATGGACTTGTTCTCCTCATAGGTGGGGGCCCTCTGCATTCAGGACTGATCACTAACTTTAGTTAGGGATGCTGAAAGGTGAAATTACAAATCACAGAACCCTGGCTCTAGCAGAGTACAAAACTCCTTTTATAAAGACAAGTGTTCGGAAATAATTTAGAAGAACCTTGTGTATTTTCAACTTACTTTTATTCAGTTACACAAAAAGTTAAAGTATTTTGACTTGTGATCATTAGTTAATATATAGGGCTACTATATAATCGCACATACACACACTCACACAGGCAGGCAACTCTTCATTACCCAGACAGGTTTTAGCTCTGTATGCATTCTGCAATGTGTCTCACCTGCCTTTCACCTGGTTCTAATCAACCTCATACCCCCCTTTAACTCACTCCTCAAAATCACTAGTTTATTTGCTTTGTACATTTCATTGTGAAAAACAAAAACACGTTGATCTCCCCATCTTATGTTATATTGTAATAGGAGTAGCTTTATTATGCAAAAAAGTTCACATCCCCACATCCCCAATGTACAAAGTTTTGTTGTAATGGTTCTTCTATAACATGAGGACTATTGCTGCCATTTGTTACTAAAAACATCAGTCTCAGGGCTATTCCAATGGGGTCTTGATTGACACAGAATAAAGCTTAACGTGATTTGCTAAAGTTGCGGTTAGAAATGGTCTCAGAGTTCCCTGTTTCTTTATACTTTTTTTTTTTTTGCCTTTGGAAAATGAACATGGCCTCACAAAGGAAGAAAAGCTCTGGGAGACTTACTAGTAGTATTCAGCACTTTGTAATAAAATCCATACTCTCTGCAGGGAATGTTTCAGTAGATCTGTTCTCAATGACTAAAATTAATCCATGTACCTTCCTTCTCACATGGCACACAAGTCCCAGAGCCTTACTCTATTGTGGAAACTGATATTAAGATTAATCAAGAAAAGGAATGATATGGGCAGAAGGCAAATTTGGAGAATTTGTGCGTTTTCTTGGTTCTCAATTCCTTTATATTTTCGCTCCCCTGGATACCTTGATTTCCATGGGAGCCAGAGCTCACTCATTTATTCACAGTTCCGGGACTCTCCTTTTTCTCACTAAGCTTCCTGACATGCATGCTTGCTTACTCATCTCCTCTTAAGAGTAACCCCCAAAGGTTCCCAGTGGACTGAAAATACAAATATAGCAATCCACTGTGCTTGGGTTTGACAGGTTAACTACAATTGGAAAAATATTGTAATTATTTAACAACTATTTACTGACTCTGTGCCAGGTACTGTGCTAGGAAATAGGGATACAAATATTTATGTCACAATGCCAACCCTTAGGTAGTTCCCAATCTAGAAGGAAGGAGGAGAGGATTTATTCTCAGTAGAGGTGATGTGGATTTCCAGAGGGTACGCACAGGAGGTGATGGGAGCACAGAGAAGAGGCAGGCAGGCTAGGGACCAGAGGTGTCCTTGAGTCAAGTCTGAGCTGAGCACAAGGCCACAGTAAGAACCAATGTGGCTGCAAAGAAGAGGGGGTCTAGGGGTACTTCAGGCAGTATATGCAATACATGCAAGAGGGAACTTCTAGTTCAGTTGATTTCCCATTAACCAAGGAGATGGTGATGGGGAGTGGGTACCAAGAGTGTAGCAAGGACAGGGGACATAGTCATAGATGATTCAAACAAAATCAGGTTAAAACAAAATCAGTCGAAACAATGTGGTAAGTTGAAAGTAATGTAATGTGTTTTCCCTACCAACCATTTATTCCTTAAAAGTCACCTGTTTTGGAGACTGCTTTCATTTGCATGTGAGAAAGCCTATCTCAGTTACATGGCTTTCTCAGCTAAACTTTTTTTTATTTCAAGTGGTTGGGATATATGTATGTGGGAATACTGGGAGGGAACAAAGGAGAGGAGATGGGTTCTTGGAGTTTGGGGAAGAAAAAAAAATCAAGAATTTTATAATGGTAAGTTGTATTTATTAATTCCTTAAGGTAAATGTGACTCCTAACAGAGTGAAATGCCTTTGTAATACAAAAGGGGAACACAGCAAATGTTCACTATAGAGCTGTTAAATACATTTTTATTTTCTAATTCTTAAAAAAATGATAATCATTTAAAGTAAAATATATACACAGTTTCTCTTTAGAAAGTCCTAGAAACTAAGAGTGATGATGCTTGTGCTAACATTATGAATGTACTTAATGCTACTGAATTGTACACTTAAACGTAGTTAGAATGGTAAATTATTTTTTACCAAAAATTAAAATAATATATAAAGATATGTATATGTTAGAATTTATAGTACAAAACTTTTATGTTGAATAAAATACCATCATCAACAGTATTTAATAAACCATGCTTTCTCTGTGACTACTAACATTCACTATACAAATAGCTACCAACCATTTATTAAAAAACACAAGAACTGAGCACAGAATATTTATCTCTGGGAGCATGGAAAAGCAATCCTGACACGTCTCTACGACACTGTTTCCTACCGTCTTTAGCACACGTGAATTTTGGATACGCGAATCAACAATGTCATTGTTTGGAAACTCACTCTAGGGTTTATACAACAGAGAGTCAAGTGTGGGAAGTAGATTCTTTTCTAGTCCACGAGGTTAATCATCAGATAATTCAGAACATTTACAAATTCTGGAAAATGCTTATGTGTGTCTTCCTCTGCCGGGACAAAGGAGCCCTAATGTGTTTATGACCAAGGCAAATGTCCAAAGAAAGAAAGTTTGAGGCATGTGAATAAAGTGGAATCATTTTTGTGTTAGTAAGAGCTTTTTAAGATTTACTGCAGTCCCACTATAACACAGACAGGGGAATTCACCGCACAGTCGCCCATTTTTTACTTTACTTTGTGTATGGACGAACTGGCATCAAGTACAGGCTCCCACTTTCTTGGTCTAAATGGATAATTTTGCCCAAAGAGATCACTTTGTCCTATGCGCTTTCATGTGGTGAGCTGGCAGATTTGTTGCTGCCTTATATGATCAAACAACAACAATAAAATTCACAGGGGAGGCAGTGCATGGGCAAAGCACAATTAGAGTCATGAATAATTCTCAAGGATAAAAATTATTACTTAGAGAATAAACACCATGAAATTACTGATTACCCATCCCTTTCAAAAAATTTTTCCAAGGTAAAAAGTACTTAAGTGTAATACAAATATCCTAACTGGATCCTAACTGCATGAGTGACAATCCTGAGCCAAGAAGCTGTACCAACTCATATTTTAAATGAAGAATCTTAATAAAAAGATAGTTCCCATTAAATGTTGTCCCATTATCATTAGCACACAGTTAAGACTTTATATAGAATGGATAGCTTTACCTTCAAGGCTATTTATAGGAAGCTAATAACTGAGACCCTAAAGACTTCAATTTGCATAAAAAGGCAAGGCTACATTCACTCAGGTATACAAATGGCAACCACATAGACAAAAGCTCTAAGAACTCATAATCTCTTCTTTTCTGATTTCGTCAGGGATGGCTGGCTAATTGGAGGAACTCATGAAAGTTCCTTACAATCCAATTAGCACTTCAGTGCAATTAAGTGGTAGAGGCTTCCCTATTCTGCAGAGACTGGCTTTGATCTTGCAGTGAAAAGTGTCCTTCCTTAAAGCTGAGGTTTTGATTTTTTTTCACAGTAATTAGTGCTAATTGTAAACCCAAGCCTGACCTGCTATAAACAGAATGTTTTACCGCATTTGACACTAGGACCTTAAATCAGTGTTCTCTTTTGTCTATATTGTACTTACTTATTAGAAATCTGGCTATTTTGCTCATTATTTGATGCACA